>JAUMIR010000005.1:243428644-245928644 GCA_030847615.1 Gambelia wislizenii
ATTGTAATTTAAAAAGGGATAAACTTAACTCCTTTTGCAGCATAATGAATACTTTAAACAATACTTTTATAGTTAATTTCCACCTGTGATTTTGGAGCTGTATTATACTTGCAAATGAGAACTTTTCTGTTGCTGCATGGAATATAATCAAGTATTCATTTTGGGGGGGGGCGGGGGGGAAGTCAGTACATGGAAGTAATGCATCATATATAGGTAGCTGTAACACATTACAGTGGGCCCACTGTATCCACAGCTTCACAGTCTGCAGATTCAATCCACCACAGATTCAAATGTACATAATATATTTGAATTCACAGTGGGAAGCACTCCAGTCACCCACGTCAGCCTTCGAGGTGGCAGGGTTCCTTCAGAAGGCAGAAGCTGGTGGCTGGTGGGGCTTGCTGCCACCTCTTTTGCTGCCCTACACCATTTTTAATAAGGACTTATAAGCCTCACCTGGTGTTCACAGTCTCTCTGTAAGCCTGCAGAGAAACTGTGAATATGAGGTGAGGTTTATACGTCCCTATTAATAGTGGTGTAGGGTGGCACTGGAGGCAGCGACAAACCCTGCCAGCTACCTGCTTGTGCCTACCTGCTTGTGCCCCACCATCTACCTGCCACCTTGAAGGCAGAAGCAGGTGCCTTGCAGGCTTGCTGGAGACAGGAGAGCCTGAAGAATGTGTGCTTGGTGGTGTGCCTGGCAGGCAGAGTTTACTACCACCTCCACTGCTGCAATTTTCAATAGGGACTTAAATATGCACAGTTTTGGGTATCTGCAGGTGTGGTGGTCCTGGAACCAACCCCCTGTGGATACCAAGAGCCCATTGTACTTCATTTTGTTATAAAAGGAGTAATGGAATGTCATATGCAGTTTTGAAATAGCTGTGTTTACTCATTGCGGTATTTTCTTGTTGCTTTTAAGATACATTTGAGTGGATTTTTTTTTCATGTGTTGTACCATTCCCTTAATAATTACAGTTTTTTATAGATATAAAAGAGGAGAGGTATATCCAAAAATGAGTAGCATAAAAGAGGAAAGATATATCCAAAAATAGTAGTACTGTTTTTCTGGTAATGTAGATGGTAATGAATTACATCCAGCATTGTTATGATTTTCATAATAACTTTTTTTAAAGTGAACTTTAAAAATAAAAAAGTAACTTCCAAACTCAGCAAATGCAACTCCAGACTTTTTAAAAGATATGAAATACTGAAACATCTACAGAATATTACGAAGGAGCCTTGCACTGTGGCACTCTCATTCCCCAGTACCTTGAAGACAGGCCTAAGGAAGCAAATTCATCCACTTCCTTAGCTGTCATTAAATTAATGTGAAATGCATGTGTGTGTAAAAGCATACTAAAATACCAGTTTCAGCAAGATTTCTGCTTTGCTAGCACATATTGTTTATACAGTTCTTTTCTCTTCTCTATTGAGGTCACAGGAACAGATAAAGGGTTGTGTTTTTTTTGGTAGTCCCCCCTCCCCAAGAAACTTACCTGATTTGTATACTCCCCTCCTCCCTAGGGACCTAATAATCTTCTGGGTTTTGAATAAATATTGATTTCATTTCATTTCTATGCTGCCTTTCCCCCAGAGTGGGACTCAAGGCATCTCACAAAAGGAATCAATTAAAAACCAACAATAACATTTAAAAGCAGTTAAAATCATCACATCAAAACAGTATATATATAAAATATTGGTTTGGTAGAGAACACCACTTACATGAAACTATAGCATTCAATTTTCATAGGCTGAATGGAGACACCTGCTTCCCCAGTGCCAGTTCAAAAGACACAAAGACACTATGGAAATCAGAATTGGGGTTAGTCCTGATGCTGAGATGGGGGCTTCTAGGATCCCATGATATATCATGCCAAATAAATTATACATCTAGGCCTGTAGTGTCCAGCCTTACCTTACTTGAGATGTCTTCATCTGTAATTCCCATTATCCACAACCAGCATAGCCTACTTGTCTTGACTGAGAAGGTTGGGAATCATTGTCAAACCAGACATTGAAAACGAGAACACTGACCATGCTAGATACAGGATTCTAGGAGTTCTAGTGTAAAACAGTAGTTTCTCTAACCACTTGGGTCAAACATATCTAGAGGGTGCCAGCTTGGGGAAGATTTGTCCGTTCTGAATGGCAGAAGATATATGGCTTTGAGTGGAAGCCTTTCCCATCACCTGTTACCTAACTTCTTAGTTGGAAATGCCAGGTTGAAGTTGGACCCTTCTACATGCAAAACATATGCTCTGCCATTGAGCCCTAATCTTGACTGTGTCCTTGGCTGGAACATCTCAGGGCTGTGACCCAGAGCTCATCTTTCATCTTGCCATTATAACTGCTCCGTGATCATTGCTGATTCATCACCACTCTACTGAGGCCTACTTCTGTTATGTAATAGTCAAAATCAAGGGATTGTTTGGAAAGGATAGTAGAACACTCAGGTATTATTCAATGCATTGATATGAGGTGCTGATTATGCATGTTTCCCCTTGTATTTTAACCTTAACAATTACCTAGTAAGGTAGAGCTAGACTGGGAGACAATGACTGGCTCCAGGTTACCAACTGAACTTCATGTTTAAACAGTGACATGAATCTATCTCACTTGTCCAGGTTCAATGCTCTGCACACTTACAACAACAACACATGATTATTTAACAACAACAACAACACATTTCTCAGTCCTTAGAATTGGGCATTAATGGTTGCTTCTTGGAAGGTTTAGTTCTTTGCAGGCACTTTCCAGAAGAAGCTGCAGCTATTCTCATCCTGCATGCCAAAGAATTCAAGATTTGCTCTCAGGTGATTGAAAGGTTTGTGAACAAACTGAGGTGTTTCTTCTACAGAAAAGAAAACCACCTGGTTGCAGGCAGAATGCAGCTATGTCATACAGTACTTTCTCGAAGGTGAAGCTCTCTCCCTGTTTTTTCCTCCCGAAGAAAAAGGAAACCAATTTCAAAGGAAGTCAGAATATGTTAACAATTGCACTTTGGATCCTGGAAAATTCATTGTGATGAGACATTCTTTGTATGTTTTGTGGGTAACTCACAGCCAGAGCCTCAGGCAGATAAACACAAAGAAAACAATATTGTGGCTGAGTTTTACCCTGCTTCACCTTTTCCATCTTTTCCTTACTTTTGAATAGCATGAAAGGAGTTTTCCATTGTTGTTGTGTCTTATTTTCAACTTACTAGGGAACATACAAATAGCTTTCTAGGGTTGCCAGATGAAATAAGAGACAGGATGCTTGGTCTTTTAATAGTTGTGTTGAAGAGGGGAGTTCAGAAGGTGTTGCTCCTGTCAGCTAGCAACCCTATTTGCCACTCAAGAGTCAAACTGTTGACAGTGGTAATAGATTTGTAGAAATTATATGTAGAATAGTAAAACAAAAAATCCACAGAGCAAACAAACAAACCCAAATTTGCTTATGAAATCAGTATAAAAGTCTACCCTAAAATATTAAAATAAGTGAGAAAGTAAAAGCAGGGTTGCAATAGTACCAATGCATAATGGGACTAATGTGCATCACATTGAGTCTGGTGTGCTGCACTACTGCACATTGGGTGCTCTTGCTGGCATCCCATTATGCATCTTCACAATTCAGTAAACGAGTTTCTTAGTGCCTCTGCTACATAGCTAGGTATATGCAAAGTTACATAATGTAACAGGTCATGTAGGAGTCTGATGATTTACTTTACTGCTATTAATCAACTGCTAGCAGCTCCAAAGGTACAGAGAGATTTAACATTCCTATTGGAGCAGATAAGTCCAAAATTTCCTGAAGCATTCATTTTTATATGTAGGCACTTTAATGCCCAAATGGGGAAGAGTCAGAGTCTTTTGCCACCTTTAGATGTAGACTTGGAAGATTTTTTTTTTAAAAAAAAACATGACAAACTACCACGGATAGTAAATATAATCAGCAGGGATTACATTTTTAAAAATTTATATGTCATCATAATTTAATTATTCAGCATGGTAGTTCAGTGGAATTATATAGTATCTAGGGGTTATTAATATCTATCTGAGCAAATGTGTTGGTAGTATTGTCAATCAGACAATGTTCTCACTCTCATTATTCCCTTTGGTAAATAATTTGAAGTCCTTGAATGAACAGAAAGTGATAATTTCCCCCCACTGTAGTGTCCCCAAGTCCACTACTTGAAAGTACATCACTAACCAAAACAGGAAATCTGACTGGAGAAAAGTTGAGTGCGAGGAAATTGAAATGGTCTATTAGATTGAATAGTACTATTCACAGCCTAAAAACCCAAAACCCACCAGATCTTATCTGATCTTCGATGCTGAGCAGGATCAACTCTGGTTATTACTTGGATGGGAGACTGCCAATTAATAACAGGTGCTGTAGACTATATTTCAGAGGAAGGAACTGGCAAAACCACCTCTGAGTATTCTTGCCTAAGAAATATCTACACAGGCAGCACTATTTAGGCAAAATTGGATGGAAACTATTTTGTTTGTTATAAATATTTGAACCATATACAGTTGGCCCTTCACATTTGCTGGGGTTAGGGGTACAGGACCCCCTTGAAAGTGGAAAAACCACAAATACTGTATCTCTAGGTCCCACAAACCATATTTAACACCGCCCCCCCCCAAAGTATGATCTGTGGATTCAACCCCTACAGATGCCTTCAAGATGGCAGGGTTCCTTTGCAAGGGAGAAGTGGATGGCTGGTGGGGTTTGCTGCCACCTCTGCTGCTGCCCTACACCATGCATTGCCACTCATTGGCAGTCGCTCTCAGTCTTTCGAGGCTTGCTGTTCCTATTTAAAATGTCATAGGGCAGCCGCGGTTAAACCTGCAAATTGTGCCAGTACTCAGGCCTTGGACTCTTTCAGACTGGTCTAAATAAATGTGAGTTCTCACAATATAGCTTCTTAATTTTTGCTGTTGTTGACTCTGTGTCTACTTGTTCCCTGTCAGTGTGCTCTTTTCAATTATTTTTGGAGTACTGTTTGTAACTGGACATAGCAATTTTGGGATCCTCAGTAGAACTTGACGTTTCAAACTTGATGTTTGGAGTGCTGAAATTAGAGTCTGTTTCTAATTTTTTTTTTTTGCTATTTTTCCTAGTTGTAGTGCATCAGTGAAAAACTAAATCAGCATTTCAATGCAAAAGTATTCTAATAATTCTAAAAACAAAATTGAAAAAGGTGAAAAATGGGGGGGAAGAGAATGAAAGAGCTGTCTTTACTTGCCCACCATGCATCTTAAAACTGTGCAGCATGCCAACACTGCAAGCTACTTCATAATAAACATCATTGGGAGAGTGGCCAAAAAACCCCAGTGTGAACCATGACAATAGATGCACACGTGACCTTTAAGACTTTCTTGATCTACTAAGTTTTGGAGTAAAAAAACCCAGAGGGTAAGAATTAAACGTTGCAGCTGCTGCTGGGAATTATCAGCAGATAGTCCAAGGTAACAAAAATGTCATTTAGATATTTTAGAACCTCCAGCAACCCTTGCCCTATCTATTCCCCCCTTTGTTTAATAATGTATATAGATAAAAATACACAGCCAACAAGTCATGGTTAGTTTGATGCTGAATGTAAATGACTAAAAAACACCTGCTTGAAAAGAGGAAGAGAATCCTACCCTCTCAAAACCTGAAGAAACTACGGAAAATGTAATTAAATGTTGGCTGAAATACAGGTTGAGTATGCCTTATCTGAAATGCTTGGGACCAGAAGTGTTTTGGATTTCCCCACCACCACCAATTTTGGAATATTTACAGATACATAATGAGATATCAGAGATGGGACCCAAGTCTAAACACGAAATTCATTTATGTTTCATCTACACTTTATACACATAGCTTGAAGGTAATTTTATACAGAATATTTTAAATAACTTTGTGCATAAAACAAAGTTTGTGTACCTTGAACCATCAGAAAGCAAAGATGTCACTATCTCAGCCACCCATGTGGACAATTTCGGATTTTGGAGTATTTTGGATTTCTGGATAAGGGATATTCAACCTGTATAAAAGACTGCTGAAAGACAAAGACGAATTGTGAAAACTCAGTGGCAAGAACTGGGCCTTGCAGTAAGAGACCAGAAGGAAGAAAAATTCTGCGAGATTGTTACTGGAGCTTAAAAGAGCAAGGCCTCAAGCTGGGCTAAATATTTCTCTGTTTGGTGGCTAATCTAGCTATTTGGAGCAGGTAGCAGTGCACAATGATTCCTCTAATCTACCAGAGTGCCAGTCAGTTACTGGTTGTGTGGTAAAGACTCTTATCTCATTTTTGAAACTAAAGAAAGCTCTTGGAGAAGACATGCTTCCCTAGAACTCTTTAATACACACACAAAATGGTGGATGCCTTTTCTTTCTGGCTTCATTCATCACAATAAACAGTACTAGACAAATGCCTCTTTATTTCCATTTCACAAGAAAGGTGATAGGAATGACCCATAAAATTGCTAGCCAATTAGCTTGCTAGATATCACCTCAAAACTATAGGCTCGGGATTTAGTTTAATTTTTAAAAATAGTACAAGAAAATCAAATCCCACACGAAGAACAAGTAGGATATATAGCTGGGTACAGTACCATAGATCAGTGCTTCACATTAAACTTTATCATAAGGAAATATACTAAGAATACCAAGAGTAATCTTTTATGCTCCCTTCATTGATCTCTCTGCTGCCTTTGACTCTATTAATAGAAACAGTGTGGGGAAACTATAGAGCTCTATCATTGACGATAAGACTCCTGGAACTGTACAGGAACTGTATAGTAGAATACATAGAAATGAGGGTTAGAGGTTTAAATGGTTTTCTGACAGAAGCTTTTAAATCAAAACAGGGAGTGGAACAAAGGTGCCTATTGGCTCCCACTCTTTTAAATATCTATGTGAATGACTGGGTGCCACAGTCAGCTAAAGCAGACTCTCCTTCTCCAATAAGGAATAGAAATATTTTCATTGTGATGTATACAGATGATTTAGTACTCATCTGTCTTTCCCAGATGGGTCTTAGAATCATAGAATCATAGAATTGCAGAGTTGGAAGAGACCACGAGGGCCATCCAGTCCAACCCCCCTGCCACGCAGGAAATCACAATCAAAGCATCCCCGACAGATGGCCATCCAGCCTCTGTTTAAAGACCTCCAAGGAAGGAGACCCCACCACGCTCCGAGGGAGTGCGTTCCACTGCTGAACAGCTCTTACTGTCAAAAAGTTCCTCCTCATGTTGAGGTGGAATCTCTGTTCCTGGAGCTTGCACCCATTGCTCCGTGTTCCAGTCTCTGGAGCAGCAGAAAACAAGCCTGCTCCATCCTCAGCGTGACATCCCTTCAAATACTTAAACAGGGCTATCATATCGCCTCTAAACCGTCTTTTTTCCAGGCTAAACATACCCAGCTCCCTAAGTCTCTCCTCATAAGGCATTGTTTCCAGACCTTTCACCATTTTAGTTGCCCTTCTCTGGACATGCTCCAATTTGTCAATATCCTTTCTGAATTGTGGTGCCCAGAACTGGACACAGTATTCTAAGTGAGGTCTGACCAAGGCAGAATAGAGTGGCACTATTACTTCCCTTGATCTAGACACTATACTTCTATTGATACAGCCCAAAATTGCATTGGCCTTTTTAGCTGCCGCATCACACTGTTGGCTCATGTTCAACTTGTGGTCTACTAAGACTCCTAGATCCCTTTCGCACGTAGTCTCATTCAGCCAGGTCTCTCCCATCCTATATTTATGCATTTCATTTTTCCGCCCTAAATGCAGTACTTTACATTTCTCCGTATTGAATTTCATTTTGTTAGCTTTGGCCCAGCTCTCCAGTCTATCCAGGTCATTCTGAATTTTGATCCTGTCCTCTAGGGTATTAGCTACTCCTCCCAATTTGGTGTCATCTGCAAATTTGATAAGTATGCCCCTAATTCCCTCATCTAAGTCATTGATAAAGATGTTGAATAGCACTGGGCCCAGGACAGAACCCTGTGGCACCCCACTGGTCACATCTTTCCAAGACGAAGAGGAGCCACTGCTGAGCACCCTTTGGGTTCGGCCGGTCAACCAATTACAAATCCATTGAACAGTTAACTTGTCTAGCCCACATTCTACAAGCTTGTTTGCAAGAATGTCATGGGGAACCTTGTCAAAGGCCTTACTGAAATCAAGGTATGCAATGTCCACAGCATTCCCTTCATCTACCAAGCTGGTAACTTTATCAAAAAAAGAGATCAGATTAGTCTGGCATGACTTGTTTCTCTGAAACCCATGCTGACTTTTTGTGATTATGGCATTGCCTTCTAAATGTTCACAGACTCTCTGTTTAATGATCTGTTCTAGAATCTTCCCTGGTATTGATGTCAGACTAACTGGACGATAGTTGTTGGGATCCTCTTTTTTCCCCTTTTTGAAGATGGGAACAACGTTTGCCCTCCTCCAGTCTGCTGGGACTTCTCCTGTTCTCCAGGAGTTCTCAAATATTATTGCCAATGGCTCTGAGATTATATTTGCCAGCTCTTTTAATACTCTTGGATGTAGTTCATCTGGTCCTGGAGATTTAAATTCATTTAGATTAAGAAGGTATTCCTGTACTACCTCTTTACTTATTTTGAGCTGGATTTCCCCTATTGTGTCCTCTGTTCCATTCTCCTCAGGTTGGTCCTCCTTTTCCTTTTCTGAAAACACTGAGGCAAAGAAGGTGTTGAGTAATTCTGCCTTTTCTCTGTCCCCTGTTAGCATTTTGCCATCTTCTCCACGTAGCGGCCCTATCATTTCCTTCTTCCTCCTTTTGCTGCGGACATACCCCAAAAAACCCTTTTTATTGTTCTTAACCTCCCTAGCAAGCCTGAGCTCATTCTGCGCTTTAGCTTTTCTGACTTTACTCCTACACGTGTTCGCTATCTGTTTGAATTCTTCTTTGGTGATTTCCCCCCTTTTCCATTTCCTATACATGTTCCGTTTAAAACTTAGCTCCCTTGAAAGTTCTTTAGTCATCCATCCTGGTTTCTTGAGACACCTCCCATTTTTTAAAAATCTTTTGGATGATTTCCATACATACTGGAAACATGAAAATCTATCAATAAATTGCTCTACGACCAAGACTCTGGTTTTTTGTTTTGTTTTGTTTTGTTTTGGTAGACATAGACTTAGGCATGGGTGGATTTTAGATCAACATGTCATAGAACAAACCTGCTTATTTAGATACCTGGATGTTGTTTTCAGTGTACCTCCCATAGAAATGGCATAGCAGAAAAAGATACAGGGGCACCGATGGAGTTTTTTTTTTTTTTACAACGAAGTAGGATAGTTAATTGAACCATTCCTAAAAAACTTGTAGTAGTAAAGTGGTAGCTCAAATTTCATACAGTGATGAAAGTTTTTTTGAAGGGGGGGTTAATATTGGTAGCATCAAAGTCTTGGAAACCATAGAATTTTTTTTTTCCTGAAAACTTAATTCTCTCCTACCTGCAAGACCTGAAGCTTTTTTGGTTGGCCATCACTTTGGACAAGAATACATTGTGCTTAGTTAAAGTTCATGTTTTTTAGACAAATTGGTACTCTATCAATTTGCAAAAGAGCAGTAATTAATATTGGAAGCCAAATTTACAAAAGCTTGTACGTAGCTACTACTTTCCTCAACTTAATTCTGTCCTGGGTATGGATAACAGGCAATTAAGGTGCTGGATATTCTGGATAGATTCTAGTAGGCACCCCACAGTTAATCAAGATCTCTAATTTCTCTCTGTGGCTTTCTTTGTTGACAACAAACTATTTCAGAGCTAGTTACTTGACTATAGTTGTTCCAGTTTCCCTAAGAAGTGCTTTCATTGAATAATAATTTCAAATTAGGTCAACTGCAGTTCTGGATGGATGTTGTAATAAAGTGCCATTTGATAACAAATTATAGATTTGTGGCAGAAGACGTTGTTTACTATGTGCTAATTTGTCTCTTGTAAGAGACGAGATAATTTTTTGAACCCCTTGGTGACTCATGGAAGTGGGAATGCTCTTGTAGATTGGTTCAGTTTATTTTGAACTGTACTAATTGCTATGTGACACATGAAGTGTCTTTTTGCTTTATCTGCGATAAAGATTGGAAAGAAAAATAATGATGATGATGATGATGATAAAAATAATAGATTGAGGTGGGGAACAGCAGATTTACACACAACAACTAAATGCATATCAGTTAAAAATGCATTAATTGTCATGCCCTGCCTCTCAGTAGACAGTGAGGAGGAGCCTGAAAGCCCAGAGAACATGCCAGGGCTAGGGCCAGGAGAACAAAGTGCCTAGCAGCCACAAATCTCTGAGGAACATAGTGTATACTTATCTAGCTTCATTCAGCATCAACATGAAAAGGAAACTCGCAGGCAGTCACACCATTTATATAGGAAGCATGAAGCAATTAGAGATCACCAGCAAGATTCAGCTGGACTATAAATAACCCAGGACCTCCTATGGAAGAGAGTGGCTGACAAGCAACATTTTTGGTGAAAACTATGCTGGTGTTATGTTTCATTACTGTCTGCCTGTTGCCTTGGACTCTGCCTTGGACTCTTGACTTTGCCTTCAGAGTACCCCTCTGGCTTGCTGATCAACAGTGTATGACCCCGGATTGGTTTGCGCTTATTCTACATTGCTGGTAAACTTAACCCGCTAAAACACATAATATCAATTTAAAAGAACAAATAATACCAATGCATATTAAAACAACTGAAAAATCACAATTGAAAAATCGTTTGGGTGGGCCTGCTGGAAGAGACTGGTCTTTAGTGCTGTTTTAAATTCAGACAGCGTATTCAGCTGCTGAATCTCTTCCGGCAGGCCATTGTACTGTCTAGGGGCGGCTGAAGAAAAAGTCCTCTGGGTGACAGTCACCAGCCTAGTCCTGGCTGATTGGAGTAAATGTCCCCCAGAGGACCTGGGTGTACAGGGTAGATTATATGGCAGGAGGTGACCCCATAAGTAACCTGGACCCAAACCATGTAGGGCTTTAAAGGTAATAAACAACACTTTATACCTTGCTTGAAAATTAGATAGAACTGCTACAAATTGTTTTGGAGATTCAGAATTAGAGGTTGTTGGTGGTAATTTTGAAATTCTATTGTATTATTGATTGTCTGTACTATTGTTTTGATGTATCTTTGTATATATTTTTAATGTAATTGTCATGGCTTTTGACTAGTACAATAAATTAATTAAATTGAGAAGTTATCTGGTCAAATGATCTTGCCTTTTGTGCTTTAGCCTACCATGAGTGGCTGCTGGAATTTGAGTCCATTTTGAGGTAGTGCAGAGAGTCCTAGGGCTCTTTCACACTATACAGTTGTAGTACTATGATTCCATTTTAAATGCCATAATTCCATTCTGTGGCCTCATGAGATTTGAAGTTTAAGGAGAGGTATTTAGAATTCTCGACCAGAGAGCTCTAGTGCCTCATCAAACTACAAACCCCAAGATTCCACAGGATGTTGCCATGGCAGTTAAAGTGGAATTTACATAGTGCTATAATTGTGTAGCGTGAAAGGGCCCTTGGCTACGTGCACACTCATAGTTATTCCATATTAAATGTTTAAATTACTAAGGGTTGCCTAAATGGTAAAAATAATCCTAATAGAATTCACAGAGAATACCTTTTGTCCCAACAAGATCTAACTGAGATTTGCGGTTTTCAGAAGGAGGGCCCCCCAAAACTCCATTTACTGTGTGAGAAAAGTGTTTTTTTTAAATAATGTGTCGAAATGTGCATTACTGCTAATTTTGGACATCGATTTACATCACAGCACATTCTTGACGAGGGCGGAAGTGGAAAGCTGATTGGTCGAACATGTATGGGGATGGGTTTGCAGGCAATGAAATGGCCATTTTGGAGTTTCACGTTATCCATCGTGCACTTTTTTGCTGGGCTGAGGAAACCAAACAGCTTTTTTAAAGTGGAAGGTCGCACTTGCGCAGCTTTGATTTACAGTTTTTTTTTAAAAAAAAAAATACTGTGCAGTGGCAACAACTTGTGGAGAATAATAACGTGAGTAATTCATTCTCGGCTACCATTTGCAGGCATGGCTGCACGTGCACTTCAGAATCACTTTGCATACCAGCAATTTTGCCAAAGGACCGTGGAGACAAATGAACGCTGCTGCAAATTTGCATTAATGCTTAGGAATCCACATTGTATCCTCTCTCTAGACACACCCTAAGTGAATTTTTTTAATGCCTAGTCAGAAGCAGGGCCCTTTGATTTCAGTGGGACTTAACTCCAGGTAAATGTTATAGGTTTACAGCCACAATCATTACATCTGCCTGGTGATCATGATGGTCAGAGGCAGAAAATTCAGATAGAAACAAACATGAAAGAGTGTAAGAACTTTGCAGGTATAATTGGATTCCCATGCAGTGTATACAAATGAAAGAAGAGAGGAGCTTTCTTGATGGTGATACAGATAATCTTGACGTTTTCAGACTTTGGTCAAACCAAATTCCTGGATCCTGAATTTCCTAGGAATTGGGATTGGAAAATAATGGTCTCCATCAAACTGATGGTGACTGGAATATATTTGCTGTATGTGAACTCAAAAGTTCTTTTGCTGTTGCTGCTCATTGTGACAGTCTCTTCCAACCAAGGTTCATGTGAGGAATAGGTAGTCTCTACATATTGCTGTCATCTTTTTATTCTTTTTATTGTGATGTGTTGGGTGCTGGACATAGTGAAATATCTCCTCAGATCTTACAGGGTCAAACAAATCTGTGTGTACACATCTGTGATTGCTTCCAAAACTTGCCAGTAAGCAGCTAATATGTTATAAGATGGACTTGGGTTGTTTTCCCCCATTCTCATTGTTCTGGGGAGAAACCATAGCTCTGAGACAAAGTGCATGTGTAGAGCACGTGTTTTAAATAATGACAGTCTCGTTTCCAAGCCCTGGCATCTTCAGCTAAGGTCCAAATTAGGTGTGACATTAAATGCATCATTAGGAAGTCTCTCTCTCTCTCTCTCTCTCTCTCTCTCTCTCTCTCTTTTCTCTCTCTCTCTCTCTCTCTGTGTGTGTGTGCGTATAGTAAAAAAATAGAAGGTATGAGGTATAGTGGTTTGAGCGTTGGACTACAACTCTGGAGACCAGTGTTCAAATCCCCACTTGACCAGGATAACCTGTTGGGTGACCTTGGGCAAGTCACATTCTCTTGGCCTTCGAGGAAGGCAATGGCAAGCCCCCGCTGAACAAATCTTGCCAAGAAAACCCTGTGATAGGGTTGTCATAAGTCAGAAATGACTTGAAGGCACACAGCAACAACAGCAACAGCAGCAGCAACAACAACAACATGATGTGTATGGACAGTGATTTTCATCAGTGCATAGGAAGGGGAGATGTAACTCTTCTCTCCCTAGCTGTGTGTAGCTTTTTTCTTCTTTCTTTTTCTTTTTACAAAAATCACCCTGTCCCATGTTGCTGTTATTCACTGGAGGAAAGGCTTTCTTTGTCACCCATGGGAACTTTTCTTCTATGGCCAGTAATAATGTTGAAGGGAAGGACTGAAGCTCTGGGTGGAAGGTTTAACTCTCCCACCCTGCGCATGTTCCAGATGAAAATCACTTCCCTGATGTTGCTTTAAATGAAAGCAGCAACAGCAGCAACAACAACAATGGACAAATTTCCTAGTTATGAGGTTAGTATGATTGTGTATTTTGGCCCTGAGCCATGGTCAGGGCTATTACAAGAGGATTTGCTGCCTGAAGCAAAGACCAAGATGGGAGTCCCTTCCCTATTTTGTATGTGTGTTTATATGCCTTCAAGTTGTTTCTGAATCACGGGGACCTTAAGGTGAACCTATCATGGCAAGATTTATTCAAAGAAGGTTTGCTATTGCCTTCTTCTGAGACTGAGGGCTTGTCTACACTGGCCAAATAAAATGATCCCATCTCGTATTCATAATGAGTTGTCCAGATGGCATATGGCTTGATTCCAGCACTTTTCAGCACCTCAGGGCTTTAATCCACACTAAACAAGAGAGAATTTACTCGGGATTTGAGTAGAAAATCCAGATGGGTGTGTGTGTGTACCGTACTCCATAGCGATGTCAGTGTTCAGCTGGAGAGGAGGTTCAGCAGCTGGGCAGAAGTCAGGAGGATGGTCCCTGGGCCAGGTGATCTCTTCTCTTGTTTCAATTTCACTTTTTAGCAGTTCCTTCATCTCTATTCATTTTGCATATGTGACAGTTGTTCAGAGAAGGGCATACCAGCATACCCATATTGTTATTAGCTGGGCATATCTCTGCTTAATAAGATGGCCAAAGCCTCTCTGAGCCATGGGAAAAGACATACGTACATTCCCATGCATGGGGAGGGGGACCGTAGTGGCCACAGCTGTGTGGTTGCTCACACTGTTATTGATCAGACTGGGGTGAGTTTAAAAGGGAGAACTGTATGTGGACAGAGCCCCTAAACTCACCTCAGTGTGTGTGGTGATTGTTTAGAAAAACCCATGGTTGCAGCTGAGCAGGGAAAGCTGAAGGTAAACTGTATTTTCCTGTCAGTGTGGATGAGACCTGAAATACTTGCCCAAGGTCACTTAGTGAGTTTCCATACCTGAGCAGGTTCAAACCCTGGTTTCCTGGGGTCCTAGTCCAACACTCAAACCACTACTCCATGCGGACTTCCCTTCTGCATTCTACCTAGACCAATGTGCATAGTAAATGAGTTTTACTTGATCACTGGTAAGGGTATAGTTTCTCTCTGTGCAACTGAGGGAGACAGGCTGGCTTAAAATGTGGAAGGGAAGCTGTATGGCACACCCAGCTGTATCTGTCTACAAAAAAGAATAGCCAGGAGCTTAGGGGGAAGACCTGGGGTGAGGCTATTGCTTCTTCCCTCAGCACCTGCTGCCTGATGAGTGTTGATCCTCAGTGTGCTGACCCTGCAGCAGATGATGTAAAAAACCTCAGCCAAAAAAGCTGCTGCTAGTTAGAGTAAACAATAGCGGAAGGACAAATAGTATGGACAAATGGCATGAACTACAGTTGTCCCTCCGTATTCACGGATTTGGTATCCACGGATTTAAGTATTCATAGCTTGAAAATATTCTTTAAAAAATAATAATCCAAAAAACAAATGTAGATGTTGCCATTTTATATCAGGGACAACATTTTGCTATGCCATTGCATATAATGGGACTTGAGTATTCATGGATTTTGCCATCCACGAGGAGTCCTGGAACCAAACCCCAGTGAATAAGAAGGGACAACTGTACAACAAAATAGCCTCTTGCATTCCAGATGGATTTTAGCTGAGTCACAGAGAACCAGAAGTTAGAAAAATTACTTATTTGGGTAAAAACTTCCAGAATCTTCTAGGGTGCAGAGCTTCTACATGCAGCTTGAAAGAGTTGGACTGTATTGTATTGGACTGTAGGTCACACAGCCAGTGTGGAGTAGTGATTTGAGTGTTAGACTATAACTCTGGAGACCAAGGTTTGAAAAAAAAAAACCCCGCCACCACCATGGACATGAAACCCACTAGGTGACCTTGAGAAAGTCACACTCTCTCAGCCTCAGAGGAAGGCAATGGCAAACCTCCTCTGAACAAATCTTGCCAAGAAAACCCTGTGATAGGGTCACCATATGTCAGAAATGACTTGAAGGCACACAACAAGAACTGTAGCTCACGGAAATCCACAGCCTAGAAGATTCTGGAAGCTGTAGCCCCTGCAAACTTAACTTTTCCATGCTGTACAGAGAACTGATTTTCATGTGCAGAAAATCACCTCAGAATGTCATTGAGGGTTTAGATGTAATTTCCCCCTCCCAAACGCAGAAAACTAGCGCATCAGAGAGAAGACTTGGCTAGGAGCCTTCTCCTTGGCTGTTTTTGACATTAGGGAACATTCAGTCTCACAATCCCTCTTTTTCCTTGCCATGGTCTTAAGGGATACAGTTGTGTCATGTAATTTTTCTGAATGTGTCGATGGGCTCTGAGACACAGGCAGCAAGAGAGGATTCATAAGACTATACTGGCGCAAGGAACTCTGTTATGTGCTATAATTGTCAGGCAAGATGATTGTCACATATTATATACAGTCTGCTAACTTCTTCACTGATGTATGTATACTAGGGATATGAAATGATAGGGACATGAAGCAAGGCCAGTCTCAGTTTAATTGTGCTCCTCAGAATCCCATGAGCATTATTCCATCTTAGTTCCATATTGTCTTTTCCTTTCCACACAGGAAAAAAATGTGTGAAATATGTAGTTTATATTAAAAAGTACATATTTTTGTATGCATTTTGTTAATGTAGAGATTTTCATTTTCCCAATTGCTAATGTGTTTCTGAACATTTTTTCACCTATACCAGTGTTGCAGAAATCATGGAACAGCAGACCCACGGATTGTAAAGTGAGTTTTATTACACCAGTGGGCCTGACTGGAATATCTTCCAAAGAGTCAGAACCCAGAGCTGTAGTTACAGAATATTTTTATACAGTGATGACAAGTATGCAAAAACAATTCCCTCCTCCCTTTCTTTGGTGTCAGCAATTTCTCTTGAGACAATTTGTTGATAGTTCAAGGCAAGATAGCTTAGGAACATTTGGGTATAGTTCGACCATTATTAGAGAAAGAATTTATTTATATCAGCATATCATATGTTTCTGGAACATAGAGTTGATTAGTAAGGAACATTGACTAGGCCTGAGAGTTAAAGGGAAAAGACTTTGCAGAGTCCCAGAGTCTCATGGGCTATCTAGTCTGACCCCAAATAGTGATTGTAAGATTACAGCATTCAGCAAATAGACATTAGAGTCGGAATGGCTACTACACCAGTTTTTAGATTTTTGCACATTTCACCAGAATGCATTACAAGCTACAGTATAATATGGAATTTTGAGGCTACTTTGTCCCTTTGCCTGACTCATGGGGTACAAAGGGTATATTTTCACAGGGAAATTCAAACTGAATGGATTTCTTTTCTATCTGTAATCTGTAGTGAGAATACTGTATCAATGATAGTCATATAATGGAAACTTTTGATGACAAAGTTGTAATGTGGTAAGTTATAGTCACTGCATGAGAAGCATGCAGGATCCTGGAAACTACTCAAAGCAAGCTTTCTTTAAGAATATATAAAATGTCATTCAAGTGCAGGGCTGCCATACTATTGTACCACCCATTTGGCCAGGAAAAGTTCTGCATGACTAAAAGATATAAACAGCTGTCCTTACTACAAAATAATGTGAAGCAGATGCTTTGTGCACCATATTCTTGAGGGGAAATCATTGTCTGCTCATAGAATCTGATTCTCTGTGCCAAGTAAAACACCTAGCTGATATCTAGAACAGGTGGAATTTCATGTCAACATTGTCTTAGTTGCAAAAATATTCTGAAATTAGTGGTTCTCCCATATCCAAAGGAGCTTTCAGTGTGGTATAGTTTATATTTTTGTGTTTTCTGTATGAACATTTGCTTCATTATTATCCATCATGAGCACATGGAGAGGACTAAACATTTTAAAACAGATCAGGTCACTGTATGTATTTGAAGAAGCCAGGTTAATGTTTGTGCACTTCAAGGCCACGGTGACTCTTAAAGTAGCTGAAATCTTATTTTTGAGCCTCGCTTCTCCCGTTGTGGATCTGTAAAATGGGAACAGCAATAATACATCTCACAGGCCAATGTGTAGAAGAACAAAAATAAAACTTACATTGAACATTGTAAGTAAAAGGACCTTGATGGTGATGTGATATGCTTTATAGGTAAGTACAGTATATCTTTTTGGAATATATTTCCTTCCTTGTTCAGGCATTGCTGCCTCACAACGCTCAGCTCAGCTCAGCTCAGCTCATCATAATACTGAAATGCTTTCTTATGGTTGGTTGCCCCGGCAGGCTTTTGTCAGCAAATTTGGTGATGTTCAAACCTGCCTGAGGCACCAGGAGCCAAGAGAAATGAGTCGAAGTGGCAGAAAGACTGCTGCTGAGAAGCCAAGTTTTTCCTTCCCTGGGCACAGAGCTGGCGGTTAACACTAATTCAGGCTGCCATCTGTTTCTTCATTCTGTAAAAGGTCATGTTTACCAAATAATGCAAAGGCAAGAGGAGTCTGGGGTTAAAGTGAAAGTAATTAAACCTTGCAGCAAAGAAGACACTGCCCTCTCTATCTTCTTCCTTAATGTTTCCTTTTATGCTTTCAGAGCTCATTGCAGCGTGTGTCCAAGTGCTTATTCAGGAGAGAGCTCTGTGGGATCTCCACAGTATTAACAAATTCTGGAATCTCCTGATTCAAACATGCAAAGACAGGGCAGAAAGCAAGGCTTTTATGTATGCTATATTTAAAAGAAATCTTAATTCTGCTGACAGAGAACCCAAATTATCCTGTGCTGGGATTTCACATAGGCTGGTGGTTCTACAACTCACTTGATAGTGGCAGCCCAGTATTTTAGTTTCTGAAAATGTTCTGGACTGATGCACTGTGGGAAGTAGGATTGCCAGTTAGGATTGTCCTAGGCCTTGAGGATTCCAGGCCAAAACCTGAAACTCAGGTCTTGTCTATACAAGGGGGAAAATATGAACACATCTGAAAAAGCAGGCATTCGCATGATGCGACCTGTCCTCACAGTCAAAAGACACACACACCCAAACTCCGCATGACCCCCTAGCCAAGATGGCAGCCGCAAGTGATTTACTCATGATTTTAAATCTGCCGCCATCAATTTATTTATTTATTTATTTAAAAAACCCAGTTTCCCATGATAAGACCACAGCAGCTGCCCAAGGATGCCAAGTGCTGAAGCTAGACTTCAGTTATACATATCTGCATACCTTTGCACTACATGTGCATAAAGGTCCACACCTGCCTCACCTGTCCACATGGGAGGTATGTTACCAGCAAAAAAGATTTACCAGGGGCCCATTCACACTACACAGTTATAGTGCTATATTCCCACTTTAGCTGCTGGGGCAACACCCCATAGAATCCCAGGGCTTGCAGGTGATGGAGGGACATTTAGGGCTTGTCTATACAAGGTGGGAAAATATGAACACCTCTGAAAAAGCAGCCATTTGCAATGATGCAACCTGTCTTAATGGTCAAAACAGCCCTCCTAAACTCTGCATGACTCCTAGCCAAGATGTCGGCCATGAGTGATTTACTCAAGATTTTAAATCTGCCACTGCCAATTTTTTAAAAAAAAGTTTACTGTGGTACAGGCAATATTTCATATTTCAAAAAGAAAAAGAGAGAGTATAAGATCACCGTTTTATTGACTTACCTTCGCTTAGCCGAAAATCCAACATGGTGGCAGCAGGCTCTTTCCCTGCTTGCTAGCCCCACCCCCATGCTCGTCCAGCCAATCAGATTATGTTGCTTGTTCATATCCACATGGATGTGAGTGTTCGAACAATCGCACATTTGTATATCGTACAGAGATATTTTAAAAATCCAGTTGAAGTCCCAGATGCTTCCCACACAGACTTTCAGGTGGATTTTGCTTCCCCCCTTCTGAATGAAACGTATTGATGCGAATGTCTATATGAATGGACCGCCTTCCATTTGCATCCTGTTTGGATTATTTTTACCATTTAGACAAGCCCTTAGAATTCTAGCCAGAGAGCTTAGTGACTCCCCAAACTATAAGCCCCAAGACTCCATAAAACGTTGCCATGGCAGCTGAAGTGGAATATTGTACTATAACTGTTTGGTGTGAATGAGCCCCAGATGTTCCAAATGACCCACATGGGAAATTAGTTGCAGACATTTGTGGTAACTGAATAGAGGATAACCATTAGATGAAAGCAGGGTTTGGTGGGTGGATTAAAAAACCCATATACCACACTTGTGTTTGAATCAGGCTGTGGTTGAAGTGAGTTGGGGCAAGGTTAAGGGCTTTCGATTTGCCTCTTTCACTCCTGATTATGCTATCCTGTAAACTGTTGTTATGAGGTCATTGTCTCTTTTGACCAAAGTTCACAGTTCTGTGGAGTCATCATGACCGCTACATGATCTGAAAGAGTAAGCAAAGCCTTCTGGGTGAAACAGTTCTGGAATCTGTTCTTTTAAGGAGCTTTTCTCAGAATAGCTACTTTTGCCTTTTTAGTTCTGTCAGCTCTTTAACAGTTTTTGCCTCTTCAGTTTTTAAAATAAGCCTAGCAGACATGGAGTAAGAGATCAGGTCCTCTTTTGGATCAGTCACATATTAAAGAACAAGAAGCAGTGGAGACATGTTGATGGAGATGCAGAAAGAGACAAACAAAATTATTCAAAGAGTGGAGTGACGAATAAGTACTTGGGGGTCTGGCTTTAAAAAAAGAAGATGCTTCAGAGGACACATAATAGACTTTTATAAAAATTTCTGTATGGTATGAAGAGTGGTTGGGGAAAGGTTGTGGGTTTTGTTGTGTTTTGTTTTGGCTTTCCCTCTCTGTAATACTAGAACTTATAGTCTCCCAATGAAATTAATGAGCAGTAGATTTGAGGCAAGGAAAAGAAAGTGTCTTTTCCCACAATGCATAATTTGGTTTTGGAATTTACTGCTAGACATTGTGGTGCTCCGAACATGTGTAACTGACTTTAATAGAGATTAGACAAATTAGTGGAAGAAGTTTGGTTTTTTTAATTGGCTGTCAACCTCAGTAGTTTAGGGTCAGCCTCAGCAACAATAGCAGCATGTTTGCATTTAACTTCTGCTTTATAAATACGGGATATTGGTGAGTGAGTGTGTATATATGCGTGTGTAGAAGGGAGAGAATGATTGAGATCACAGGTTGAGAGGGGGGTTAATTCTATCTTGCCTTGCTGCAATCTTTACAAAAACAAATTTTCTTTACATTCAAAAGAGTTCTCAGTTACATACAGTAATGCTCCAGCATAACTGGAACCGAACCCTTATGGTTCTGGAGGGCCTACTGTACTTCATTGGATTATAACTTCCTGACTCCCCCACCCAGCATGATCAGTGGGGTCATGCTGGCTGGGGGATTTTGGGAGCTGTAGTCTGAAAAAGTACATTTTATAAGCTCTGCTGAGAATGGACAAATCTGTCAGTTCCATGCTCACCCATATTGGATTATTTTATTTAAATTATTTATTTATTGAATTTCTTTAACACCATAACACAGCAGCCAACAAGAAAAATTTAAAAAATGGAGAAGTAAAAGAAATAGAAACAAAATTTACAAACATATCAGTAAATCAATAAACACACACACACACACACACACACACTCACAAATACATTACTAAGAGTCTTACTGCACTCTGAAGAAAAGTGGCAAAGCAGCAGGAGCATTCCATCTTTCCTGCTATCTTACTGCATGGCATCAGTGTTCTTCTGGTGTTCTTTTGTTCTGGTCCCATGGGGGACTGAGGTAAAACTGTGTCTTTTTGCAAATTGATTTTTCTTGTTAGCAAAAAGACGTGGTTTTACCTTAGAATGTACCTTATTTATTACAATCCTCTCTAGGCCACCTAATTTCACAGCATAAACTATAAATCTTTAGACTATTTTTTCCTCTTTTGTTATTATTTTTAATTCCACACTTATCTGTCAAGGGGAGATACCTTGACCATGAAGGAGGTTTTCCCAGGGTGAGGCTCATCTGTTGCACTCCAGGTGTGCTGACCTCTGCTATTTCCCCAAATGCGGGAAACTCCACATTGGCTTATTTTAAAGTCATGTTCTGTCCACTGAATTTATGAAGAATTTTATGGGTTTTGGTTAGTTCTTATCAAAAACCCAAAGCAAATTAATTTCTCCCAGCCTTTATCAATACAATAGCTGCCAGCTATTCTCAGTATAAAGACAACTAAGTTGTGCCTATTTGCCATGTAGCTGTTAAAAATGAGGAAACTGTCAGGGGGAAAAAAGAGCTGGCGACCTTAATTCTGTATCACAGTGATCCAAAGCCCAAATGTATGAATGAAGCAGTCTGATCTCTGCCTGGATGAGCAGATCTGTCAGTTTTGCTTTCTCACCAAATGTATAAACATACAGCATCACTAGGTTTTTCATGGTTTTTTTCCAGGCTGTGAGGCCGTGTTCTGGAAGAGTTTATTCCTGATGTTTCACCTGCATCTGTGGCTGACATCTTCAGAGAATGGTGGCATAGGAGTGTGTGGGGGGTTATATATTGTGAGTCCCTGTTGCAGAAGATATGTACCTTTGTGTATTTGGATGGCTAGTTTCTGGGGGTGGGGATATGCAAGGAGGATTAGTGTCTATTTAGTTAATGGTCCATTTAGATAATTGTCCACCTGGTTGGGACAGGGGGATTCCCAGCAGACAATAGACCATTAGCTAAATAGACACTAATCCTCCTTGCATATCCCCCCCCCAAACTAGCCATCCAAATACACAAAGGTACATACCTTCTCCAACAGGGAGTCACAGTATATAACCCTCCCCACACACCCTATGCCACCATCTATGGTTCTATGAAAGTAAATACAGAGACCTTCTGGAGAGTCTTTGCAAGTTGCAGCAACAAATCAATTAAGCATTGCACATTATAGCAAGCTGCTGCTCTCATAGCCGAGCTGGAGATTTACACATAGTCCTTTCTTCTTGCCTAGAGCTAAGCCTACCAAAACTGGAGAACTTGAACTCTCCTCTCCTGCCTCAAGATGACCCATGGAAACTAGAAACTCAGGGGACAGACCAGGCCCTGAAATCTGGCAATCCTAGCAGGCCTACCCTCCACAGACATGTAGTCAATGCATCATTTTTTGGCCAGTCTCTAAGCAGTGCTATTATGCAGAGTAGGGAATACCCAAATAGGGACTCAGTCTCTGGATGCCAGTTCCTAGTGTGTGTGGGGAGAGCAAGCAACAGGCAACCATCTGGCTGGCCACTGCCAACAAATCAATGCAGATGGAAAAACCTGTTGGCCTGATCCATCAGGGCTCTTATAAAATTGGAATGCTATCAACCCAAAGGTACTCTTGAATTCTTAAAACTGAATTCTCTACATCTGTTTCATATAAATCCCATGGACTCATTTTGACAATGTGTAAATGATGCTGCCTAGTTAAATTCATTTTAAATGAAGTAAGTTTTAGATTTGAATAAATGTTGCCTTATTGTTAAATAGGTGTTACAGATTTTTAATGGTCCTGTCAACTGATTCATTGCTTTTTGCTTATTCATTGTCTTCCCTTTTCACAGAGCTGTTGATGGATAAACTAATTGAAATAAATATTTTAGCTTCAGTGTTTCACCTTAGGCCATATTTTTTATCTAATGGAGCTAGCTCTTTCTCTTAACTGATAAACACAAGCAAAATTCATTTCTTCCTTGAAAAATGATCCTAAATGCCTCTGAATCTAGAGACATACATAAATTGTTCATTGTTATTAGTAATCATTCATAGTGATATAATAACAATGATTTGGCATTCATGTCTTTGCTTTTAATGAAGATATTGAAATAAGAGGAGATTTGGCACAGTCCTAAACTAATAACCTGTCACCTGTTCTGAAAGAAGCTCCATCGAATATGCCAAAAGACACAAAGTCTAGAGACACAAAAGAGAATCCTCCCCCCATCTTGGAACTGAAGGTGGTATGACAGAGACATTGATCCTTATATTGTACATACTCAGGCATGTTGTCTGCATCTGGCACCAGTATCAGACCACTTACACTTGACACCTGGGTCTATGATCCTTAGTTATAATTCCACCAAATGCCACAGAGTACTTTGGTCCTTTCCAGATCTGTTGGAGTACAGCTCCTACCATGTCCCAGTCTAGATGGTAAATGGCTGTGTTGGCTTAGGACGATAGGATTTGCAGTCCTAAACATCTGTAATTACACTAACTCTAGAGTAGGCTATATTGGAGTGATACAATGCTGAGTACTCCAGAGCATTTTGGAAAGCTAAATGGCAGCTTATAGGAATGGGTACAGAACCTGGGATCATCTACTGAGGCTGAGTAGTGTGAGACTCTCACAGCTCATAGTGAAATTGTAGAATGCATTGTAGAATCCACATTGTAGAATCCACAAAACATAGTGATGGCCATAACTTTGGATGGCTTTCTAAGGGGTGTGGCAAATTCATGGAGAATAAGGCAACTACAATTAAAACTACTAGTTCTGTAGCTTAAATATATTACCTGGGTATACTTGTTAGTGAGGAAAATGAGTGGGATAGACACTCATGTTCTGCTTGTGGGCTTCCCATTGGCATCTGGGTTGGTCATTGCAAAAGCAGAATGCTTGACTGCCTAGACATTTGGTTTCATCCATCCATCTTATGTTACAGCGTTTTTGTCACAACAATGCAACCTTGACATGAAATATAAACACAAGTGGCCCACCCATATGGACCTTTGTCCCGTTGCTCCCCTTAGATCTGGAGCCTGCACCATATATTACCCTGTTGATGTTGTTCACTAGTCTCGCAGGTTTTGTAGTGTTTCAGAAGCCTGCACGATTCTGTTTGACTATGGACACCTGTGATGGATGTTGTTGACTTTTTATTTAAAAGATTGATCATTGTCCTGGAAGTGGACAATGGATGGACAATGGACAATGAATGGACAATGGAAGTGAAAAGCAAGGAACCATGCTGATTGACCAGTGATGCTTCTGCAATCTAAAATGCCGGGTGGCTCTTTGGAAAATGAAACCTTGAGCTGTGAGACAAGAAGCTGAGTCTTCTCCTGTGAACCAGGGACAAACACATTTGTCAGGTGACAGGTTTGAGTTGGCATGGAAAAATACTAAGAACTGCAAAATAGTTATATAGTCTTGCTCATTAGGCATGGAAATCAAGGGAGCCTGAAAGGGTAAACAAGGGGGACTATTTGAGAATCTGAGCTGCGTAAGTGACGTCAGCCTGGAAAAGGGAAGATGACCATTATAACCTACGTTTTTTGAATATTAACAGATTGTTTTACATTTCTAGGAGTCCTGTTTGCAATTTTTCAGTAACAGAATATTGGAGGTGGGAAGCGAAGAATGAGAATTGATCATATTGATAACTTGGGTCCCCCTCCCAGCTATAATGCTGTGTTTTTAACTCACAAATTGTAAGATAAATAGTTTTTCAGTAATGACATATTTTTAATATAATAGAACTTATGGGAATGGTATGATCTCAGAAATATAAATAACATTGTGGTTAATTCCTTTACTTTTAAGACAAAAAAAAGTGCAACATAACTGCTGTGATCCATGAGCAAAATCCAAAAACAGGATTGGGTAATAGCTTTATTGGATCACTAAAATATCATAAAAATCAGAGAAAGCTTTCTGGAGTTTTCTCCATAATAACTCCTACATTTTGTGCCTACATGTGTGTTGGGGGGGGGTGATGATTTGTTAAGAAAAATCTACATGGGAAATCTTTAGGACAGGCACTTAAAAGACACCTGAGTCATATCTGCAAGGCTCTATTGTAGCATCAGAAGAGCTGGGGACGGGGTAGCAGCCAAAGGTTAAACACTATTGTTGTTGTGTGCCTTCAAGTCCTTCAGACTTATGACGACCCTAGGACAAACCTGTCATGGGGTTTTCTTGGCAAGATTTGTTCAGAAGGGGTTTGTCTTTGTCTTCCTCTGAGGCTGAGAGAGTATGACTTGCCCAAGGTCACCCAGCAGTGACTTGAACCCTGGGCTTCACAGTTGTAGCCCCACACTCAAACCACTACACCATGCTGGCTCTCCTTAAGTACTATAGACTTGTTTTAATAAATAATTGTGGGGGTGACTGACGGGATTTAGATGTAGGGCAGGATACCATTATGGAGATCTATTAAGAATCAGATAAGATAAGATAGTAAAGTGAGGTTTCTAGGTAGCCAAGAGAGCAAAGGGTGGTTCATGCATTTGCATGGGGTAAAAAGTAACATATCTTTCAACTGTCCCAACATAGCAGGGAGAGGCCTGATTAGATTCTCATAGGATCGTAGAGTTGGAAGACACCACAAGGGCCATCTAATCTATTCATTCAGAGCATGCAACTGCTTGTCCATTGCCACATCATGGAAAGTTGGGGCGAGGGGGGGACTAATGTCCCTTAAAACAAGATGCATAGGAGATGAGGTTGCAGCTTGTTAGGTGCCATGGAAAACTCATTTTAGCTTGGGGAAACCCTTTGCCAACATCAATTTTTAAGATTTTATTTTTTAAAATTTGGGAGCCTTGTAGCAAAAACATTAGTTTTCTCTGACAAAGCATGCTAGTGTTTCACCAAACTATAAATCCCAGGATTCCATAGCAAAGAGCCATGGCAAATAATCTAGTTTCAAACTGGATTATTTGTTTAGTCTGGATGCACCTTGGGTATCATTGTCTATCCACAGGGAATGGCTATCCCTGATATCCTCCCATTTGTCTGCCATACATGGCAGAAGCCGTTCTGGGCATCACCTCCTTTGCCATGCCGTGTGGTCCATGGCCAGTTTTAGGTGAAGGAGGCATGGGCTTCTCCTCCTCTTCCTCACTTTCCTGGGGGCGAACTTGTCCCGGGAATTAGAGCTTGGCAGGCACCTTTGAAAGGTGCTGTACACGGTATATGGCCAGAGGCTCCTGCTATTTCTCAAAAGACTGGACTTGAGGGGCTGGTTGCTCAAGGGGCAGTGTTGGGCAGGAAGGGTGGTTTTGATTCCCTGTAACAACCAGCCCCTCATGACCTGAGCTCAGCTGGCATGTCAGTCCATACTGGCAGAGGTGCTCTCCTTTCTGGGACTATATGACAAAGTACATTGAGGCAACATTGACAAGCTAGTGTGTGTCGAGAGGAGGGCAACCAAAATGGTAAAAGGTCTGGAAGCCATACCCTATGAGGAGCGGCTTAGGAAGCTTGGCATGTTTAGCCTGGAGAAGAGAAGGTTAAGAGGGGACCTGATAGCCATATTTAAATATTTGAAGGGATGGCATATTGAGGATGGAGGAAGCTTGTTTTCTGTGGCTCCAGAGACTAGGATAAGGAACAATGGGTTCCAACTACAGGAAAAGAGATTCCATCTAAACATTAGGAAGAATTTCCTAACTGTAAGAGGTGTTCAGCAATGGAACACACTGCCTTGGAATGTGGAGTTTCCTTCTTTGAAGGTTTGTAAACAGAGGCTGGATGGCCATCTGTCGAGCATGCTTTGATTGTGTGTTCCTGTGTGGCAGGGGGTTGGACTAGATGGCCCTTGTGGTCTCTTCCAACTCTATGATTCTATGAACTCTGCCTAACAGAGATGCCCCCAGAGGAACCACAGCTTCCATTTCTTCATTTGTTATTCTCCTTGTTTGAGACTTTTTTCTTTTTGAAGTTGTCTTCTTTAAGAGGTATATAGCATTGATACTAACATGGTGCAGTTTTCTTCAGCATGGAAATGTGGTGTGGATTTCTTTGGCCATTTTTTTTTTGCAGATAATTTTGTTGGATTTAACAGTCTTGATAAAATTAACCCTTTTGTGTTTTTTGAGACTTGGGAATAAAAATGACGCCTACTTGGAAGAATTCCCACAGTTTTTGGAAGAAATAAAATGGGCACAAAGCAATGCCCACATTTTAAAATGGGAATGGCTAAAATTTGCATGATTGAAGTAATATGCACCAACACTGTGGAGAAAATTTGTAAATTAGGTAAAACAAATACATAAATAAATGTTCACATTAGGTGAAAGTATTAAATTTTGTGAAAAATAATGAAATTTTGCCACTAGATATGAAACCAGGATGGGAAGAAAATGTAGGTGGGATCTGGAAAAAACGCAACCAAATCAAGACAGAGAGATTTTCACATCCCTAGACAGAAACAATTTTAATGACATATAATTTATTGACATATAATTTAATAATATATAATAAATAATTTTAATAACATATTTTTTATTTCATTTTAATTTTTATAAAACATATAGTACAATAATCTACATTAAAAAGTTAAGGAAAAAGGAAAAAACAAAGAACAAACAAGCCTGAAAATAAAACAGAAACAATACAGTATACAATCTTTCCACATCTTCCTCCCACCACCACCACCGTTATAATAAAGAAACATCTTTGTTTATTAATTTAAGTTATAAACCTTGCTTGTTAGAACATAAAAGAGTAATACTTATTCATAACTCTTGCATTGTCATCAAAGACTAATAGATTTAGAAGCTATTGAATGGCTTTCTACATTACAAAACCATAAACTATTTTATTATCTTTTAAACAGCCTACTATCCCAGCCATGATACTTAAGATGAGATCATATTTAGCATCTTTTCAAATTTCCCCTACTAGCATTTTTTAGGAGGAAATACAGTCGTCCCTTCACATTCGCGGGGGTTCCGTTCCGCGGACCCCCGCGAATGTGAAAAATCCGCGAATAACGACTCCCCCCTCCCTCCCCAGGCCTTCGTGGGGCCTAGCAAGGCCCCGCGGAGGCCTCCCCGGCCCTTCCTCCCTCCCTCCCCAGGCCTTCGCGGGGCCGCCGGAGGGCCTCCGGGGGTCCCACGAAGGCCTCGCCACCCCTCCCCAGGCCTTCGCGGCGCCTCCGGAGGGCCTCCGGGGGTCCCGCGAAGGCCTCGCCACCCCTCCCCAGGCCTTCGTGGGGCCTTCGGAGGGCCTCCGGGGGTCCCGCGAAGGCCTCGCCACCCCTCCCCAGCCCTTCGCGGCGCCTCCGGAGGGCCTCCGGGGGTCCCGCGAAGGCCTTGCCACCCCTCCCCAGGCCTTCGCGGGGCCTCCGGAGGGCCTCCGGGGGTCCCGCGAAGGCCTTGCCACCCCTCCCCAGGCCTTCGCGGCGCCTCTGGAGGGCCTCCAGGGGTCCCGCGAAGGCCTCGCCACCCCTCCCCAGGCCTTCGCAGGGCCTCCGGAGGGCCTCCGGGGTCCCGTGAAGGCCTCGCCACCCCTCCCCACCCACTCCCCAGGCCTTCATGGGGCCTTCGGAGCGCCTCCGGGGGCCCCGTGGAGGCCTCCCCGCTCCCTCCAGGTCTTTCACGGGGCCCCTGGAGGCCCCATGTCACGGTTTTGGGGGGGGCGGGGGGCCCTCCCAAAACCGCGAATAACCAAAACCGCGAATGTCAAGTTCGCGAATGTGGAGGGGCAACTGTAGTTAACCCTTTAGTTGCTATTGCTATACAGTACATAGTCACTGTAACTGAGTGCACTTGCCCATGTGGGGAAATGGGAGTAGAAACTATTTTACACATACTGTTACACTGTAAATTTTATGAGGATATTAGGTCAATTTATATTGCACCTATAATATAAAAACTTCCACGGTATACAGAAAACTCTTGTGTGAATCATTTACTTCAGGATTTAAATCCTTATATTACATGCATAGATGCTAAATTTTGTGTTGCTGCAATGAAAATGAGACAAATCCAGATAAAAAATATCTCCCTATCTTAAATGTATTATTGTTTCGGTATCATTATTATTTTAAATCTGAAATTTTTAATCAATAAGTTGTTAGGTGAAAGACAATTGTTATTTTATTTTATTTTATTATATAATTCTAATATATTAGGTTTATTCCATAAGATAACAAAAATATTAACAAAGGCATAGGAGAGTGAACACTTTATTACTATTTGTCATTTTGTAGCTTATCTTCTCAATTGTATTTTGTATCTGTTTTTAAATTTTACTGGTTATTGACCAAATAAAATGTATGTATGTATGAAGAAACAGCTTAGTTTATTAATTTAAGCTGTAAACCTTGGTTGTTAGAACATAAAAGAGTAATACTTATTCATAACTCTTTCAGAATGCTGTCTAGAAAGAAGCAAATTTGTTTTTAACTACTGTGTGACAGGCCAAAATTCAATGAGTTCAGAATTCCTTTTGAGAGAGAAAAAATTCCTGGGTTCCATTTTGTATAACTTATCAGAAACATACATCATTACAAGATATCAGGATACTGCAATGGAGAGCCACCTGCGTTTATGTGTGTGTATTTGTTAAGGCAATCATCTCAGATTGGAAAGGTACTAAATCTTACCTTGAAAAATTTCAGCTGTGTTTTCATTTTCACGTTAAATATTAAGCAGCACATTAAGTCTTGAATTGGCATCCGCATTGGGAAGGGACCACAGCAGAGCACATGCTGTGTATGCAGAAGATCCCACATTCAGTTGCTGAGATGTCCAGGTAGGACTGGAAAAAGACCCTTCTCTGAAATCTTAGAACTCTATAGCCAGTTACTATACAGCCTATAATATAGAACGGTGGAGTGTCATTGCCCCTTCGTGGGCTGCATCCTCCCCACAACAACAACCAAACAGACCTTCTCTGTTGACAGTATCTCAGCCAAAATGGGGACAAGAAGAAGCAGATATCAGGGTGTTTTGTATTTTAGGTGTGCATTTTGGTACACCTGGGGTGGTTTGGGTGTGAGTTTATGGCAAGAAGTTGAATGTCTATCTCTCAGGAGTGTTTTAGCTGTGTATTCCTGCATGGGTGGGGATTCAACTAGCTGGCCCTTGTGGTCCCTTTCCAGTTTTATGATTCTGTGAAAAATTGTGCCCAAATTGGGGAGGGGGCTTAGGGGTGGGTTGGGGGCCTGGTGGGGGATTTGGGGGCACAAAAGTCAAACTGAGGGGCTATAGTTTCTTCACCCCTGTTATAGACCACACTAAGACAGATGAGCCAATGGTCTGACCTATGAGGTGGCTTCCTTTGTTCTTTGAACTTGGGCTGGGTAACACATCACCCTGCAAATGTTTCGGGAGTGTTACTGCGTTGGACTTGGCCTTGCTCGATGCATGTAAATAGTGAGTCTGTGTTGGTTCTTTAAAAATGTTTTAATTTTTTAACCGCTGCTTTTATAAGAAGTTAATTGTTTTAAGTAGATTTCCTGACAATTTCCCCCTCTTTTAAAAAAAACTATAGATTATTTAATGATATCCTGAAAATAATTTTAACTATTGTACTATCTACTTTCTGGTATTGACCATAATGATTTTGACCAGCTAGAGTTACAGCCATTTGGGTATTTCTCCTACTTCAACCGATTCTCTTCCTATTTTAAAAAAAAAAAAAAGGGGGGGGACACAAAAATGTCATCATACTTTACACCAGTAATAGACACAAATGCAGCAGAGATTGACTCTTCCTCAGAACCTGTCTTAGTTTGGACTCTGGAGTATGACCACATTTTGATTGCACTTCAGCCAGAGGGATCTATTGATTGAGCAGCATAAATTGCTTTTGCTAAAAATGTTAACTGTTTAGCTGAATGGGAAAATAAAAAAATACCAGATGACCTAACTGACAATGAAAGAGAGGATTTTACACAGTACCCCTAGAACTGAACTGTGGTTAACGTTAACTGTGCCTTGTTGTTACAACATGGTTTGAATTTGCCTTCTTTTAAGCAAACCATAGTTAACATCTAATACAGGTTGCTAGCTTTGCATAACATGACAAGCTGCAGGTAATCTAAACTAGAAGCAAAAGCTTGCAAACCCTACTTGACCATACCAAAGAATTAGAAGGTAGGAAAGTAAGCAAGGCTGAGGCTCACTACAGTGCATTATTGTCATCCTAAACTGTGCTTTAGAATGACATTTGAATTGGGTGTCTCTCAGAGGATGCTTCTGTTTAACAGAGTCAACTTAACATGGTTTGTTCCATATATTTTTGCCTAATGAGAAGATTCCCCCCCCCCCATTATTTCTACTCCCTTTTAATCTGCTATCACAACACTAACTCTCTCTCTCTGTGGGAGACAACTTGGGAGAGCTGTCCCTTGCTTCATCCTGTGGCACATTTGTATTCTTGTCTTTGTGACATCATAGTGTGTTGCCATGGAAATGATTGAGGTGTCCTAAAAATTAGTGTTACGGGGTCACTGAAAAGATAGGGGTAAAATCTGAAGTGTGGTTTATGGTCTGAAGTGCTCTGTAAGTCAACAGTAAGCCAGGAGCACTCAGTAGGAAGCTACTAGGGTTAAAACTAGTTTGAGGCAACACAGATTAGTTTTCCCTAGTCATTTTTTTTACTATAGTTCACACTCCTTAAAATTGCACATCAAAATACATATTTACACCTGTTTTTTTAACCCTTTCATTTTAATGACAGCTATGATTCCTTCTCTTGCCAAACCACAAATAATTTTTCCCACTGCAAGATTAAAAGGAAGACTACAGTTTGATGTCTGGTAGAAGCACACATGTTGGTGAAAATGAAAGGAAGAAATCCTTTGCACCTGTGCACGTGCTCTGCTTCTTTTAGGTGTGCAAGTGTCTATGTTGCATCATAGCCTTTGGGTGTTATGCTTAGTGATATGCTTTCTGTGTTGTTTTGTTTTTGGCAGGGGAGAAGGGAATTTAGATGTAAATCTGTTCTACCCGCTAGTGAGGTCTGCAGGGAGGAAAAATCCATGCTATCAGAACTATCATTGTGCACAGTTATCTGAGAGTAAGTCTCACTGAACACAGTGGGACTTACCTCTGGTAAAAATACCTAAGGATAGGTTGTCACTTAGTAAAACAGCTTACTAGAATATCATCATGTTTTGGCAACTTTTTCTCCCAGTTGGTAGCTGGGTTAGAAGCAGTTTTAATAGCAGTGGTTTTCTCTGTCCCCTGCCCCTGGATCTGTCAAACCACCTAAGGTACAACATGTCTTGCTAAAAAACAAACAAACAAATCCTTCTGTTAAAATAAGAGAGACATCCCCCACTCCCAGAAAAAAAAAGCTAGCATCAAAAGAACAAACCCAATACCCTTAGTTCTGCCACAATCAAATGTGAGTTAACAAGCAGATGAGCCTTATACGTAACTCTTTCACAGTTGGACACATAGAAACTGCTGTCACTATTACATGCTGATCAAACCCATCAGTTCACTTTAAAGCATCACAGAAAAGGTCAGACTTGCAGCATCTGAGAGATGTCTAGTTCTGATTTGGTCAGGACAAATAGTTTGGCTGGCACACTGGACATACTTAGGCACACAAACCATGTAATAGGTAAAGCTGAATAGAAAAATGTCTTATTGGTTTTATGTCTCAGTTGAAAATATAGGTTTGTATCTGCCGAGCACATCACAGAGTACACGAGGGCACATTAGAAATGTAGTTCTTCACTAATTTTTTTTCCTTGAAGGAGCAATGAGTAATTTTAACAAATTTATTCCTGCTGTGACAAAGTCTTTGAAGACCATGCAGTTTTTGAAGTTTATTTGCAATTCTGGGCTTATTCTGCACAAATTTCACACATAAGTTTGTTGTTGTTGTTGTTTTGGTTTGGTTTTTTTCACAGAAGACAGCATTTTCTGTGCAGGAAGCAGCCATGTTGTTTCCTGCACAAAAAATGTTTTCTATGAAAACCAACCATGTGCACATTTAGCACAGAATAAACCCACAATTATAGCATTTTCTGTGCAAGAAATAATATTTTTATAGGTTTTTTTGTGGGGTTTTTTCCAGGCTGTGAGGGCATGTTCTAGAAGAGTTCGTTGCTGATGTTTTGCCTGCATTGGTGGCTGGCATCTTCAGAGATGCAGGTGAAGTTTCAGGAATAAACTCTTCCAGAACTCGGCCTCACAGCCTGGAAAAAAAACACGAAAAACCTATGGATGCCACCTTCAACTTCACAATAATATTTTTTCATAGAAGTATTATTTTCTGTACAGAAAAAGCTGTTTTAGGTGTAAAACAATCATGTGCACATTTTGTGAAGAATAAGTCCTGAACTGCAAAGATTCCTGTCAGTCCAGGATTCTTTTCATCAGGACTTATTAACACTTGAAAAACACATGTTATTCAACCATTTTGTGAATATTCTCAAATATTCTTTCCATCCTTAGGAGACATGAAGTGAACCCCCTAATTCAGGTTGCAGAACCTGATGCCTGTTCACTGAATGGAGCCCACTTGTCACATATTATGGTTTAACAGGTACTTGGCAGTGTCCCATTGCTGCAATTCAAAATGGGCTACTGTACATCATATTTGACTTGCTAGGCCACAAACTATATGGGCCCTTATTTTATAATGAATAAAGCATCCTTGACATATGCAGTGAACTGTAATGGCTGTTAAGGGAGGAAAGTGTCCCATCAAGCTTCTAGCGGCACTGTGCCTACCCCATGCCAACTTTAATCCCCTCCCAGGAGCTTCCTTGTTTCTGCTCTGCAACAGCGTGCACTCTGTGGATATTTGCAAAGCCAATTAAACTACTAAGGGCTAGAGAGAATTAAGAGAGAAAAAAACCAAATAAAACAAGAGAAACATTGCGTTTTGTTCACAGTGATGATCCCTGCGGTTCAACCAGCAAGAAACCCGGGTGTGACACGGAGGATCCGAAGGAGGCCGGCAGACACAGTGGCCAGGAAGGCAGGTCCGACACCTTGAAGTTAAAAGCCCAGCATGCGGAGCTGCAGGAAGAGCAGGTGGAGCAGGCAGCGGGGTGCTCCCTTTTGGTGCAGAAGGCCAGCCTCCACCACACGGGTTCCCCCGTGAGAGGGCAGCGCAGCAAAGGGGCAGCCACCTGTTCCCATGCCGCTGCCTCTGATTATGAGCTCTCCCTTGACTTAAAGAATAAACAGGTACACCAGCTTCACCTCATGCCATGGGAGAGGGGGCTGGGGTGGGTTGGGGCCATTTCTCAATCAACTCACTAGCTTAGTTTCCATGTGCATCGCTGCCCTGCTGACCACTGTCATGGACAGGGATGGGGAGTGGGCAAACGTATGTGGGGAGGGAACATAGTTCAGTGGTAGAACATTGTCCAGAGCCAGCTCTTGACATTTTGCTGCCTGAGGTGGAGCCACAAATGGGACAGTGCAGGACAATTAAAGCCAGCCATGTTCTCTGGGCACCTGAGGCAGAAGATCTGCCTAGTTCTTCTCTCCCCTCCTGCCATTAAAAATGCATAAATATAAAACCACCAAGAATTAATTGCCCTTTGATACCCCCCCCCAAATTCTGCTGCCTAAGGTGACCGCTTCGTTGCCTAATGATAGGGTTGGCCCTTGCACCTGTTTTGCATATAAAAGATCCCAGATTCAGTTCTTGGCATTTCCAGCTGAAAGCATTAAATTGCAGGCAATGGGAAAGACTTCAGCTCAAAAGCCTGAAAAGCTGCTGCTTCTGAGAGCAGAGAAGACTTGATAAGGGAATAGTCTGAACCAAACCTTGAAAAAAGTTCCCCTTTTGGACTACAATTCCCAGAACCCCTTAGCTGCGCTGGCTGGGGATTTGTAGGTGTTGTAATCCAAAAATAAATTTCCCCAAACTGTCAGCTCCTTACATTAAATAAATAAATCAGGGTGGACAAATTTCACCTTGTGAGCTGCATGTGGCCCTTGGAACCCACTTTTCTGGCTCCTGAGTCCTTTCCCCCAGCCGCCTTAAAACTAATAATAATTTCAGCATGGTTTTGCCCCCAAATGATACAGAAAGCCCCTCAAAGGTGCTTTAACATGTAAAAAGAACCCCATAGTATCCCTATATACCTTCTTTTTCCTCTGCAGATCCTCTCAAAATGGTGGCAGGAAGTAATGCAGGTGGGGCTGAGGGGAAATTGGGACCTGGCTTCCACTCAGCTGCAAACTCCTGAAATAAATAAATAAATCCTATGCGGTGAGTCTGATTCAGGAGTTCAGCTTCAGAATATAGCCAGGGGTTGAGAAATTTGCCATGGGTCACTGTGATCCATGTTAAAATGCTAACATACAGGCTAGCTGTCACTGCCTGTTATTTTGGGCTCTGAATACCCAGGGATAAAGGCAGCATTCATCCCATAAACTGGTACAGAGCAATGCTACCTCAGATTCTCTTACTTGTATGAATAACAAATTGAATATCAAGGCTTTGTTTCCCTTACTTTGCTCCCCTCAGTAGGAATAAGAGGAGACTGCTATGTTTTGTCATCATTCTCCTTCCCCATTTTTTCTATACCAGTAGTACTCCCCACATTGTCTTTGATTGGAGCAGAAAGATACTGTGTGCAATTTTTTTGAACACAACAGTATGTGCATGGATCTAGTAGTAATAGATACCTGGAAGTTCATTGTCAGTTCATTAATAGATGTCCAGAGCTCTGTGGGAGTAGAAGAGCTTGTACATTTACAGGCTTGCAAAATTGAGAGTCATAAAAACTTTTCAAAAAAAGTATGTTGGTTTTATAGGAATTTGGTATTCTAAATCCAAAAATGACCTCAGATTTGCTCCATCACATATAGTTTCTCCCACCACAACATGCTTTGATGTTTTCATGTTGTATGTAAAATGTGAATGAATGAAATTAGTATTGAAATCAGTAATGAAAGTTGCAAAAGAAATGTGTGATACAGCATTTTTATTGTGTTTTTTGAACTGAGCACCCAAAAATACATTAAAAGCCACTGCAATAAAAGTGTTTTTATCACAGGCCTGTAGTGCCCCAGTTTCTCATTGACACAATCCTTGTCTTTCTTTTTATAGACTCTCCCTAAAACCACATCGTTTTTGGCCTAGCGAGTCACTTCACCTTGTATTTTGTAATGTGTTTTTATCTCTTTGTTGTTACACACACAGATAAATGTTCTCAGCTTCCTGTGACACATTGCAGTTTCTCAATACACAATCCAAGTTACTTCACCTCCTGAGTTTCATACAGAAAATCAATAAGGATGCATGAAAGGGTCTCACAACACCCTGTGGGCATTGTAACAGGCAAATGTCTGAAGATAATAGAATAATAGAACTGCAGAGCTGATTGGGAATTCCAAGGGTCATCAAGTCCAACCCCCTTGCTGAGGCATACCCCAGAGAAATGGTCTCTCCATTTTGCACCTGAGACTCATGCCTGATTTTCCTACAATTAAAAAAGAGCCAAACATCTTTGGCAGTTTGGCTGACTTTTCAGTGATATTTTTGATGGTGTCCAAACATAAGGTTCCGTCAGATTGGGAGGTAGTTGGCAGCAGCCATGGCGATTGCTGGTGCTCTCTGCTCCCAAATCCTGAGGCTGTTGTGTGAGTGTGTACCGGGCAGCCTTGGACTTCAGGGTGGTGGAAGCAAACCCACGAATAATCAAATCCACAGATGTCAAATGGACGAATGTGGGCCCCCCAACTGTATACTACCCAGTTTAATCCGGTAACAGTGGCCCAAAGCAGATCAGGCCCCACGTGTCCTTGGGAGCCTGTCCCAGCAGGCTGGCCCTTGCTGCTGCTGCCAGTTGCCCTTACCCTTCTGGGTCTGGGCAGCAGTCCCACAGCATGTGACCGAGGCTGGTCACATGCAGGGGGCTTGTCACATGGTGTGGCCTGTTTCCTCTGGACCTGGCAGAGCACAGAAAATGGCAGTGATGGCTGCCATTTCCTCCAGGTAACGGGGGCAGAATGGGCCACCTCTGCAGCCAGGATATCCTGGCTGGTGTAAATAAGCCCTAAGAAGCCAGTGTAGGGTTCTGGTGATTCATCTTTACTATGGCTAGTAGTTACTAATAGTTACTTATAATTAATCCCCCCCCCCAGTAATTAAGAAATAATTCCATTACATTACAATTGTAATTTAGACAGGATTAGTTGTACTGTACTTCTTTTGCTATACAACTGTAACCAAAGGTGGGAATCATGTGCCTCACCAAATGTTGGACTGCAAGTCCCAGCAACACTAGTCAGCATAGTCAATGGTAAAGAAAGCTGAGGTCCTGTCCAAATGGTGAAAATAATCCAAATGGGAATCACATGGAAGATGATCTGTCTAAATGGACATTCATATCAATATGTCTCATTCAGAAGGGGGGATAGCCAAATCTACTGTAAAGCTCCAAAGGGAAGACTTTGGAGCTTTTCTCTCTGAGTTTTTAAAAAGCTCCATAGGGCATGTGAATGTGCAATTGTTAGGATAGTCACATTCACGTTGCTGTGAAGAGGCAGCTGATTGACTGGATGAGCATGGGGGGTGGGGCTAGCAAACAGGAAAAGCACCTGCTGCTGCCATGTTGGATTTTGGGCTATGCAAGAGGTCAGTAAGGCAATAAAACAGCAAGCTTTTACTTTACTATCTTCTTTTCTTTCTTTTGTAATTACAAAATATTGCATGTGTGCACCAGAGTAAACTATGTTTTTTTAAAAAAAATTCCATCAGCAGCAGATTTAAAAATGTGAGTAATTCACTTACGGCCACCATCTTGGCTAGGGGTATGCAAAGTTTAGGGGGGCTCTATTGACCATTAAGACAGGTTTCAGTGCTGTGAACTGCTGTTTCTTTGGAGGAGATAGTATTTTCCCCCTCCATATAGATGGGGCCTGAGAGTTGCAGGCCAACATATAGAGTACTGCATGATTCCCACCCATGTTCCGGTTACTTTTACAGTATAATTTTACAGATGGGGCCTCATTAAATGGTAGAGAAGGAATATCACAAAATGCAAGTGCTGTTGTTCCACACTTTGTTGTGGGCATTGGGGCAGTGATGAGATGGAGAGTATGTTTTGTATGACATGCCAGTCGCTTCTAGAATCCTGAAACTTGTTTCTCTTTAAACTAACTAAAAATACCCATTTTACTACTTTTAAGAAACAGGAAAGTAAAGAACTACTTTTAAAAATGCGTAATTATAATGATAAATAATGTCCTTACTTTGTTTTTTTGCCTTGGAACAATTGTTCTTGTTGTTGTGGGCCTTCAAGTTGTTTCTGATTTATGACAACCCTGAAGGAAACGTATCAGCAGGTTTTATTGGCAAAGATTTGTTCAGAGAAGGTTTGCCTTTACCTTCCTCTAAGGCTGAGAGAACGTGACTTGCTCAAGGCCTCCAAGTGGGTTTCCATGGCCAAGTGGGAATTCGAACTCTGATCTCCAGATACATAGTCCACTGCTTAAACCACTACACCACTTGGGCTCACTTGTAACTATAGCGGTAACTAATTAGATTTTCCTTGGGTTTTTTTCTGGGCTGTGAGGCCGTGTTCTGGAATAGTTTCTTTCTATTCACAGCCTGGAAAAAAACCCAAGGAAAATCCCAAGGATGCCAGCCGTGAAAGCCTTTGACTTCACAAGGTAACTAATTAGTTTGAAAAGCCACTTTCAAAATGCTTAAACTGTAATTTACAAACCTGTTTTGTTTTCATTAATCACAGCCAAGATTTCCTTAACTAAGGGTTAAACTACAAGCTATGTTAAAAGGGTAACATGGAGCTAAAGGTTATTCTCCTTTTACTTTCAATTAAGTATATAGGAGCCCAATTCCTATACGAATCCCCCCTCCTCTTTAAATATAAACTGGGGAGAGGAATTTAAAAAAAAAAAGAAAACTCCATTGAGAATTTTTGCTCCCTGAGAAGAATGAAAGAGTTCTGTAGCTGATATGTATGATGGAATGAGCCTACAATAAAAAGAAATGACATCCAATCTTTTCTTTCCTCGTTGCATTCCTACCTAACCCAAAAATTAAATATCTGAAAAAGTTCAAATGATTCCTCCAGCCCAAGAAAGATACAATAAGAATACATAGCGTAATTGGAAATATATTGCATGGAGATTACATTTTAAGAAATGAGATGGGTGAAATGAAACAAACCCACAATAAGACTTAGAGTACAATACAGCGGCTATGTAATGAATCCAGATGAAGGAAATTAAATCTCCAGTAAACAAGACAGCATGAAATCTACCGCAGTTCTATAACTCTGTTTCAGTGGGCAGTAAAATGCTGAAAATGAAGATTAACAGCACAGTATTATCTATATTTACTTGAAATATAGTCCCACTAAATTCATTGGGTCTTATTCCCAGGTAAGAATGAGTGGAACTGCAGCCTATATCAGCAAAAAATAATCCAGCAGTATTTCAGGATGGTACTGAAGAAGTGGTATCCCATGGCTCTGCAGAAGTTGTGTTGTTTTTGTTGTGTGCCTTCAAGTGTGACTTGCCCAGTTTGTTTCCAGGGCTGAACAAGGATTCAAACCCAGGCCTCCAGAGTCATAGTCCAACGCTCAAACCACTACACCATGCTGGGTTCATGCCTCTGCAGAAGTAGATTACTTGAAATCATCACAAAATTTGGAAAGATTCTTGATTGAATTGTTAAATAACTCAACACCTACATAAATCCTGCTGGGTCCACTCTAGCTGGAACTAGAAATTCAATTTAGGCCTTGGTTATTTAAAAGATAATTATGGTGTTTTTTCTTCCAGGAAGAGGAGGGGAGAGGAGCTTGAGAGATTTTCTGCTAAAGCTGCTAAAACAACATGACTGACCTATAGTTCTATGTACCCTGACTATGTCCAAGTGAGGGACAATGTACCATTCGCTCCACGGTTTATCTTTGCAAAATTTACATTTTGTTACTGATTGATTGGTTGATTGGAAAGCTATATTGTAAAATTCAGGAAGCATGAAAACTGAAGAATAACCGCATTCTGAAGCATATACTAATCTGGGAAGTGTCAATCAAATTGGCTGTCTTAAAAATGTGGGCCTAATGTAATCCTCAAATATTACTAACTTGTTAACTGCTACAGAAGCTGATAGAAGGCTGATAGAAGGACAGAGGCTGATAGAAGAAGACAGAGGGTCAGTACAGAAAAGAGTCTTGGTTTAAAGCAGGGATCATTATGAGCAAAAGGGGGAGAAAGCCCACAGCTGTTCAAAGGTCAAGTCTAAATTTGCCAGCATTTTGAGCTAGCAGTATTCCATTGCTGTAAAAATGAAATGAGGAGGAGGAGGAGAGTAAATTCATGGCCATTTGGAGAACTTTACTACTTCTGACTTTGGTACTGTGACTTTCCTTAAAGCATGAGGGGGGAAAACCATTAAATAGTTGTTCCAGCTGAGTACACACAGAGCCTTTTTGCAGGAAGGTACCAGGTGAAAGAATCTAAGAGGCAGACTAGAATTCTCCCATTCCAAGCCAAAATAACAGTGGTATTTTTTCCTAGTACACATGGCTAGTTTCTAGTATGCACGGAGCTTTGTGTAGACAAGAGGACATTCAGTTTGTGCACACCTCTGACTAAAGTGGTTCAGTTCAGGGACAAATTTCTCACATGGGACCTCTTGGCAGCTGGTGTTTATGTTACACTTGCCAGGGAGAATGGCATCCCTCTGAGAAGTTTCTTAGCTGGTTGTGATATTTTCTTACCATAGCATGAGATGTGGCCAATATGTAGTGAATTCCTGTCCCAGTTGGCAAACTCAGTTGACAAAGGTAATCATTCTCCAGAATATACTTTATGTTCCAGTAGGAAAGAATATTGGAAATCTGTGTGAGCAAGCAGGTCACTCACCCCATTTCATCTAGTCTCAGTGTCACAGCATCACAGCATCCTATTAAGTCTTGTGATTTGTGTGCTGCTGTATATTTCAAGTTAGTCATTACATCTCACAGCTTCTCATGTGAGAAGCTGAATGATGCCATCCCCTCCACTCCCTGAAAGGTTACTGCTTCATTGGAAGCTTTGGGTAATTATATAGCTGGTCGTTTCATAATTGGTGTTTTCATGGTTATGGTGAGAATTTGATCTTTAATTAACAACAGTGTGTGCTTTTATTCTGCTTTTTAACAAGAAGGTGTTGTTTTGCCCTGTTTGTCAGTCTTTGGGATGTACTGTAAATTCTTAGTTCACTTCACTGAGCATATGAGAAAATGCTTGCCCCTCCCATTCTCCTGGCCTTGAAATGGCAGGACTTTTTCTTGATGATGGTTGTGCTATTGGAGGGCTTTTGTGCATTTTCAAGCCTGGCATTTACACATTTCTGTAAAACATACAAAATGGTAAAGTGATAATTTTTGGTTTGTTTCATTAGTAGCAAAAAATAGTAGCATTTTATGGTTTGTGCTTTGTTTGTATGTATGACTCTGTGTGTGCATGTGCTCAGCTTGAAAAAGACACAAAGAGACTAATTTTGGACAGATGGGAGCTTAGTGCAATGGATCTTTTGCAAAAATTACAGAAACTACCACCACAAGGAAATCCTCACCTGATTTCAGTTCTCTGCCTCTTAAAATCATAGAGTTGGAAAAGACCACAAGGCCCATGTAGTCCAGCCCCCTGCCATACAGGAAATGTTGGACGCAAGATCTCTTGTAGGGCTTGAAGAATACTCTGCTATTTCATTATGTGCAGGCACAGCCAGTCTTGCTTAGACTCTCCCCGGTGGTGAAATTTCTTCACTTTCCTAGTTAAACTACATTTCATGTCAAACACACTCTCTAAAAAGTCAGTTTATTACTAGCCCTTTTTCTTTAGCAAAAGGAGTCAAAATTACAATCAAGAAGTGGGATGGCAGGGAGGGAAAAGTTTAACCCTTTCTCCTATATCATTTTCCTATATCATTTCCCCACATTAAAAGAGTTTGTTGCAAAAAGTGCTATCTGCAGCAAAAAAAGGAGCACAGGAAGGACATTTCACCATATCTGCATTGTTTAATATCCCCAGTTCTCTGAATTTCTGCATCAAAGGTCAGAAGTTTGGATTTAGTGTACAGATTCTATCTGCTCCGTTGAGCAGACAGGTTACCCCCTGTTTACATGGGATCGGTACCCACAGTTTCACTTACCTCTGGTCATGGGGAAAAGGTCTCTCTAGGCATCTGGAAGGCCATAGAGTCATGCTAGAAATAATCTCTCTAAGCATCCAGAAGTCCTCCAGCATGACTCTACTTCCACTGGTCAACTTCTACCATTGTGTCAGATTCCCAGAGAGACATCCTCTCTAGGCATTTTTAGGTCCTCCAGTGTGATTCTATGATATTTTATGGTGATTTGTTATTATATGCAGTTTCAAGCACAGCTGGCCCTCCATATCCATGGATTCTGCATCCACGGATTCAACTGTTCACGGCTTGAAAATACATATTCCAAAAAGGAAGCCTTGATTTTGCCATTTTATAAGGGGCACCATTTTACTGTGCCCCTGAATATAATGGGACTTTTATTTATTTATTTATTTATTTATTCCCCGCTCTTCATCCACAAGGCTATCAGAGCGGCTTACAAATTGTTTTAAGCAATAGCTATTTACACATCTACACTGCATTAAACAGTTTCCAATGTGTGTTAGCTAATTTGAGCATCCATGGATTTTGGTATCCATGGGGAGTCCTAGAACCAAACCCCAGTGGATACCAACGGTCCACCTTATCTACGGTAAGTCTAGGAATGTATCCCCCACAGATACAGAGGTGGGGAAACCTGTATATATCACCATATGACTCTGATCACACCTGATCTTGTCAGATTTTGGAAGCTAAGCAGTGTCAAGCCCAGTGAGTAGCTGAATGGAAGACTACAAGGCAATACCAGGGATTTCCAAGTATGGCTAGAAAAGAATCCTGAGTGAAACCCTAGAGAGCCACTGCCAGTCAGATTAAATAATACAGGGCTAGGTGGACCAATGATCTGACTAAATATAAGGCAGCTTCCTAAGTTCAGTAAGTTACATTATGCTGGAGGAAGGTTGGTAATCATTTTTCTTTGAAACAGAAATACTTGAAGTCTAGGCCACATAATTACTTTTTAAGACATTGGCGTCAGCACTGACGTTAGACCTGTTGGAACATTCCGTTGTGATGTACAGACCATGTACCAACTTCAGCACATAGGACTACACTGTAGCTTAACAAGATATGATTCATTCTATTATTCAAAGCCTTTTTTGGACATGAGAAACTGAAATGTAGACATGTGTTAAAATGTTCATAATCCAGTTTTCCAGTGCCACTGAAAAAAGTTAACAAGTCTGCATCAGCCCCCCCCTTTTTTTTTTAAATGACTGCCTGAAAATCATCCTAAAACTTTTGCTTCTACTATTTTCATCATATACTGGACAAACTGAGTATGCAGTGATGTATTATTCATGAGACTAGCGCCCTGTGTGTCTAAGTGGTGGGAATGCACAGAGAGAGGTCAGTCTTAATTGCTTATGGACATTTCCTTTAAAGAAAGATGCCATAATTATGCAAAGAAAGACTCTCAACTCAGGTAAGCAATTAACCCAACACTGAGCACAAACAAAACTCACCTCCCAATGGAATTGTGGGGAAAGGCACAGCTCTTTTCCTATCACTATTTTGATCCAGATTCAGCTTTCTTTACATTCAGCTAACTACATTCAGCAGGTTTTCCCAGATGGAGGAGGTACATCAAAGGATACATCTGGCCAGTTCATTGGGTTGTAGAGAAGCATGGTGATGCATAGACATGCACATCCAGATGTGCACTTTCACTCAGATCAGCTGAAGTTTGCTTCCACACACACATCCCTTGCAATATGGGGGCCGGGGGGGGGATGAGTTTTTCTCTGCCTAGTAGCTGTTGATAGACATGAAGAAGAAAAGTACAAAACTGGACTGAGGGAGTGAAAACCACATTCATTTCTCATTTGTTGTGCCCATATGTATCTAGACTATGGGATACTCTTTAAGACACACATACAGGATTTTGATGCCAGTCACTTTCCCAATATCATTATTTCTTTTATCTAAAAATATTTTTCAGTTATTAGATATACAGATATTAGTACACAAGCTAAATAACTGGAGTCATGGGTAGGTCTGGAAATGTAACCAGAGATTCGATGATTTCTTGAGGAAACAACTTCAGGATCATAGCCCTGGGGTGGGGGTGTGATACTCTAGACTGTAGCTCCTAGAAACACCCCTCCCCAGTTGTTCTGGAAGTTGTTAAAACAAAACAAAACATACTCCTCTTCCAAACTCTGCTCAGAGTATCATGCTGTAAGCTGCTTGTCCTTATGCATCTGTTGTAAATAATGCTATAATTATTAAGGGTGGAGAGTAGCTAATGCTCTTACATCAGTATGCTCAATTTGATGTCCATTTGGTAATCTGCTCATTAATACAAAGCTGATCTCCCTTGCATGGTTCTGTTTTTCCAGTTCTGTAACACATTATTGTAATTTGACAAATAGCACCTTCCAGGAAGGCTCTGAAGAAGAAAATCCCTTGTCAGGTGAAAGAAGAAACCTGGCCAAGTCTCAGTATCTCAGGTCTAAATCTCGGTTGGGATAATTAGTGTTTATCCTTTCAGCGTCCTCCACCATTGTCACCTGTCCTCTGCACTACCACCATTCTCAACTATCCTTGCTGCCTTTACGCAATAAAGGCCTAAACAAACTGTGACTAAAGATGTTGATACATCCAAGAGGCTGTCTTCTCCATTATGTCCCACTGCAGTCTTTCAGATGGCACCCTTTTTGTAACACCATCATTGCCCCAAGTTATAATACCACTTATGCACAGAGATGCATGAAAGATTGGTGCCTCAAAATCCTAGGAGATTTTCAGACAACACTGTTATAGTGTTACTATTCCACTTTATTTGCTATGGCTGCCTCCTCTTGAATCCTGGGATTTGCAGTTTAGGGAGGGGCATTTACAACTCTCAGCCAGAGAGATCTTAGGCCTCACTAAACTAAAAACCCCAGAATTCCACAGGAGGAAGCCAGAGCAGTTAAAGTGGAATAGTAACACTATAACAGTGTAGTCTGAAAATCTCCCTAGTTTCAGAATCCAGGAATTCTCCAAAAGATGGACCTAAATGTCTTTTGGAAATACTGGAAGACATTGCTTCATTCGGTGTGGTATGACAGGGTTTAGATCTTTTGGTGGCTAGTTTATTTATTTTTTATTTAGATTTATTTATTTAGGTATTTATACCCTACACTTCAGCCACAAAGACTCTCAGAGTGGCTTATAAATTGTTAAGCAATAGCACTTACACATCTACACCACTTTTATAGCACACTAGGCACTCTCTAAGCGGTTTCCAATGTGTGTTAGCTAATTGCCCTCACAAGTTGGGTATTCATTTTACAATGAGGAATCTCTGAAAGGATGGAAGGGTGAGTAAATCTTGGAGCCCTTGAGACTGAACTCACAATGTTGTGGTGGCATTTAACCACTGCACCACCAGGGCTCCCTTTTTAATTTTATTCCCCTGCCCCACCAGATTGATATGTCTATACCTGTACTTCTAAAGTATGTTATTTACCTCTAGTGCTAGGATTGTCCTAAGATTAAATGTGAGAAAGGAATTTCCAACTATGCAAACTCCCTAGGGCTCAGTTGGGTTGTGTACCTCCCTTGATTCAGTTCTACATGGAAGGGAGTATGTGTGAAGCATATCATGCCCACCCAGAATGTTGGCTCCACTTCCACTAGCCCTACATGTACTTATACGAAGAGATGTAATGCCTCAATGCTGCCAATGTATGCACAGTTCATAAGTCATGTGCAGACATTTCATTCCTATGTGTACATGTGAGGATATCCATGGTAGAGAGAGATGTGCATGTTCCCTGGCCTTCATGCAATAAACCTAACCGGGATAGATGTATCATCTGATCCAAGTCCTAGTTTGTGATGATGGATTCCTACCATTATCTGGGCAACACAGCCAAGGGGATAAACAAAGGGTTATCGGGTGTTGAGTTTAAAGTTTCAGATTCCCATTATCACATAGTTAAAATGAGGTATGAATACTGCAATGAAGGGCATTTGGTTGTGAATAAAGGAGAAGGTTTTCAAAGCACTGCAGTGGAGGGAGGGAGGGAGGGAGGGAGGGAGGGGGGTCCATACAGCTGCTGCATTGAGTCCTTGACAGTACCATTAGAAAGTAATCAGTTTGGGAATAGATGTCAGGGAGTTGCTTCAGAAATCAATTTTTTTAAAAAAAATAAATATATTGTTTGTGTGTTTCAGATCGAAATGCTAGAGCACAAATATGGAGGCCACCTGGTCTCTCGGAGGGCAGCCTGCACTATCCAGACTGCCTTCCGCCAGTACCAGCTCAGCAAAAACTTTGAGAAGATACGGAATTCACTTCTAGAGAGCCGCATGCCCCGACGGATTTCACTGAGGAAAGTACGAGTCCAGAACTCTGAAAGTTTCTCTGCTGAGAAAGCCCTGGTGGAAGGATACAATTTTGTTGGCATCCCCTTGGTGAGATCTCCATCTTTGCCAGCCACTATCAGTGGGGCACTGACTGAACTGGAGGACTCTTTCACTGAGCAAGTCCAATCTTTGGCCAAATCTATAGATGATGCCCTCAGCACATGGAGCCTGAAGACTATGTGTTCCCTTCAAGATGGCAGCTCCTATCAGATAAGAGAGACATTCAGTACTGGTTCAATGCAGCCAAACCAAGACCTGGAAGCTGAACTGAAGGACCAACAGAAAGAGGAAGGTTTGCTGCCAGACACACTGCCAAAGAGCAGCAGCACACTCATGATGGCCTTCAGGGACGTCACTGTTCAAATTGATAACAAGAACATCTCTGTCTCTTCATCTACCTCGGTGTCTATGGCAAACTGCCTCGCCAACAACACCCAGGCTGGGATTACTCAAGCTGCCAAAGTGGAAGAGATCCCAGAAGAAGTGGGGAAAGAGGGCAAAGAGCCTCAAGCTGTTCCAGAGGTTCAGCCTGATCCAGAAATTCTCCAGAATAGTCATACAGAAACTGAGGAGAGCATCAACACCAATGGCTTGGGGGAAGGGGAGACAGAGCCAGAACAAATGATGGTTCAGAAACTCGAATTTGGCTCTAACAGTGAGACGGGACAGAACAAGGCCTCTGAGGCTGAAAATGTGGACAATTCAGAGCAGCTGAGCAGCAGCAGCACCTCCACCTCAGCCAAGTCTGCCTCAGAGTTATCCTCGAAGGAAGCCCTGCAGGCCATGATTTTGAGCCTTCCACGGTACCACTGTGAGAATCCAGCCAGCTGCAAATCCCCTACTCTTTCCACAGACACCATGAGGAAGAGGCTGTACCGCATTGGGCTAAATCTCTTTAACATGTAAGTGGTTAATAATAAATGATTTTTTAATTCTCCCTGGCTTACCTCCATTCATGGTAACAACAGGCTAGTGGAAATAATTGGGTTAGGCTCATCCCAACCAGATTGTTTTTATATTTAGGGGTTCAGCCATCTAGGGATCAAAGCCCATATTATGTTTTTGTCAGACAGTTGCATTGAAGACCTGCCACAGATATAGAAAGAAAGACTCCACAACCACATGGTTAGCATCCAGAGTGCTTGAGACAGATCCCTGGCTGCCATCCAAACAGGGTTGTGTGAGAATGAGGAATAAATATCCCAGTTACCATCTCTGTTGTTTTCCAAAGGACTTTTGGGGAAAAATGTTACAGTTTTCATGTCCTCTGAACAGAGATTCAGTACTCTGACCTGAATATTTTGGCTGGTGTTTTTCTTGGTGGGCTTGATAAAAATTCTGCACTAGACTAAGAGTACCCTTTGTTCACTGAGTAATAGCTGTAGATGTGGGGAGGGGAGAAGCACAGGCAGAGCTGAAAAGGAGAATCAGGAGGCCAAAAATATTTAATTTTGGATTTGTAGAAGCAGGCTCAGTCTTCTAACAGGCACTGTAGATCTGTTCTATTGCCTGTCATCATGACCCTCTGAACCTCAGTAAACATTGTGGAGCAGGACCGTATTTCTATTGGAGTTTGTATTTCTTCAGTAGTAATCTCTTCTGGGCTACATGATGCATGTTGGGGCTGAAACCAGTGTGGGGAGAGACAAAAGTGGGCTGGGCCACCATGTGGACATGTAGTTCTTGCCAGAGATTTGAACTGGTTGCTTATAAAGGGCACTTCATAGAATTATAGAGTTGGAAAAAGCCACAATGGCCTTCTAGTCCAACCCCCTGCTGTGCAGAAATACACAACAAAGGACTCCCAACCAATGGCCATCCAGCCTCTGTTTAAAAACCTCCAAAGATGGAGACTCCACCACACTATGAGGCAGTGTATTCCACTTGAAATTAGACCAAGACTCACAGGCTACCCTCTCCTGCATTAGGGAAGTATTATAATTTGTCCTTATGTAGGTCTACCATGGATTTCTACAGTTGGTTATTATTTCAGTCATTAAATAACAACAGATGACATATCTCTGTGACTGCTCATTTTATTTATCCAAACATGAATGCCAAGGTAGACTTTGGAATGCATTTATTTTTTGTTTCATTTTTACCTCACCAAGGAGCTCAGGGTAGCATGTACAGTTCTCCCCTCTCCCCCTCCCCGCACCATTTTATCCTTACAACATTCCTGTGTCTGTGAGGTGATTTAGGATGTGAGAATGCAACTGGTTGTGGGTTGTCAGGTGAGTTTCATGGCTAAGTGTGGATTTGAAATCGGGACCGACATTCTATGTCCTACCCCACACTGGCTCTCATCTTTTTTACTAGGGTGGATTCATCTGAATATCCTTGGCATTGTGGCCGGCTTAAATGAAACTGCAAAGAGACAGGCTTACTCTTCTAATTATATTGCTCAAAAGCACATGGCTGTGCAGAGAAACTGTGGCCTCCACAGCTCTTATGTCTGACCCCTTCATTCAAATCAAACAGTTTTAAACTGGCACTGAAAAATGAATGAAACAACAAACAACACATTGCAATATTAGGGAAGTTTTTTCTCATACTAGGAGCTGCTACCAAAGATGCTGTGTCCTTAGTAACTGCCCACCTGACCTCTGAAGGTAGAGCATCTGAAGCAAAGTCTTTTATGATGATTATAGTAAATGGATGACCTCACATAATGCCCAATTGCCATGGCAAGCCTGAATTTGTGGCCCTCCAAACATGATCCAGCCAAAGTGTAGCCCTTTTCAGTCCCATAATTAAAACAGGAGGTATGGAGCACATGCTTGTCAGCTCTCATTGACCCTTAAAACTGCTTAACTTTAGCTTGATTGTGCCAGTTAAAGGATTTGCACACCTCTCTCTGGCTTTTCTTCGCAAACAAAGATTCATGAAGGACTCATCCCGCGCTTTCTGCAAGTGTGCTGATGACTAAAAAGGCCAATCTGAGATAAACGTCCAGTTGCAGAAAGCACAGCAGAAGGTCTCCTTGGGTGATGTTTCCGGGTTGTGATTCTTTCTGCATTGTTGTTTCTCTTCAAGACTTGTTTGGCGTGAGTTTTCAAATAAGGCTGCAGCATTGTGGATAGTGCGTCTCCATGCCTTCCAATGTGAGGCCAGGGAGGACCATTGTTGGTGATCAATTTGGCCGAGCCTGAGGTGTTGTTTCAGAGAGTCCTTGTAATAAAGTATTGATGTTTATAATTTTTAGCTCAGATAGATAGATAGATAGATAGATAGATAGACAGACCTGTTTTTACTCAATCACCCTTTCCAAGTATATATCTCAGATCAGACTAGCCACTTTTAAATGTATATAACTGGAATTATAGAGAGCCAGTGTAATGTAATGATTTGGGCGTTGGACTAGGACACTGGGAGACCAGGGTTCAAATCCCTGCTCGGCCATAGAAACCCACTGGGTGACGTTAGGCAAGTCATGTTCTCTCAGACCTTAGGCAAGTCATATTCTTTCCTCAAAGGAAAGCAAAGGCGAACCCCCTCTGAACAAATTCTGCCAAGAAAACCCTGTGATAGGTTTGCCTTAGGATTGCGTGGAATGAGTCCTTCCTGAATCTTCGTTTGCGAAGAGAAGCCAGAGAGAGCCATAAGTTGGAAACAACTTGAAGGCACACGACAACAAAAACAACTGGAATTATGCTAACAGACAATTTCAGAGATACATTATATTGGCTATAAATTATCTTGAGCCAATGCAGTGTAGTGATTTGAGGTCTGAATTAGAACTCAGGATGCCAAGATCTGACTCCTCACTCTGCCTTCACTGGGTGAGCTTGGACAAGTCACATTCTCTCAGCCTCAGAGGAAGGCACTCCCCCCCCCCAACAAATCTGGCCAAGAAAATCATCTTAGGGTCATCTTAGGGTCACCATAGGTTGGAAACAACTTGGAGGCAAACAACAATAGCAGTAGCCTCTAGATTGTTTTGTTCTTTACATATGCCAATGTTCTACTCAAGTTCTTGGGATTGTTTCAGGTAACTTTTTGAACCACTGTCTTCCATCTATATTTTTAAAACTTTGGCATGACAGTTCATTTGATTTTAAAATCAGAAGTATTAAAACCATCTCAGAGTGAGAGGTCTCAGATGCTTTCTTTACTTGTGCAGAACATAAAGAAAATGTATATTAAAGGATCCTTTTGCAACTTTGCCTGGGCTCAATTGCATGACATCTTCTTTTGCAATCAAAAGGGATATTCTGATTACTCATTCATTTGCTGTATTCATTTGCTGTGAAAATGTTCAGAAGAAAGGCAGGTTTCACCTGAGTGATGATACTGCAAAACTTAGAAAATTGCTTTTTAAAGAAGAATGAATATACTGACATGCTGAAGACATCTATAACTTAGGAGTGGTAGGCTAATGCTCTGGTACCTGTCTGACACCCTGAGGTTCCTCAAGATTCGGCTCTGTCCTCCATTCTGTTCAACATATATATGAAATTGCTGAGAGAAATTAGCTGGACTTCTGGATTCGGTGTCACCAGTGTGCTGTGGACACCTAGCTCTCTCTTATCTTTCCATCTAATTCCAAGGAAGCTCTTTCAGTACTAAAACTGGTGTCTGCTGTCGGTAATGAACTAAATGAAAGTGAACAAATTGAAGCTTAATCTGGACAAAACAGCAATCTGATCCCATCTGATCTTGGAAGTTAAGTAGGGTAAGCCCTGATTAGTACTTTGTTGGATGAAACCAACAAATACCAGGAGGTGTAGGCTGTATTTCAAAGGAAGGAACTGGGAAAACCACCTGTGAGTATTTCTTGTCTAAGGAATCCCTTTGAAATTCATGGGGTCACCATAAGTCGACAGGCGACTTAAAGGCACATACACACATATGTGTGTGCTTCAAGTTTATTTTTATTGTTATTTTTAAAATGGATTTTGCATTATTAGAATTTTAGCATATTAGGCAATTTAATTATTTTTTTAAAAAAAAATATATTGTAAGGCTTTCCATAGTATCTTGTTTTAATCTTGCTGCAAGTTGCTTTGGGTTCCATATCAGGAAAAGGGTGAGATTTTATTTAAATCCAATCAATTAATTAATTAATTAAAAATACCAGACTTCCTTCTTTCACCAAAGCATCATCCTATCACTGCTCAGTTATGGATGGCTTCAAGGGTGATATTATTCATTCTTCTGAAAGGTAATTTCCCATGCTTTGAGAGTAAATGGCATTAACGTTATTGCATTAGGAATTACTGCCAACATTTCAGTGAAAGCAAGTTTTGTAACAAATCCAGGGTTTCCTTTGACTTGAAACATACAAGGAATATTAAAGGAATCAAAGAAAAAAATGTTGAGACTAGTGATATTTCTTTTATGCAAGAGTAATCACACACTTCACAAAATTCAATTTGCATGTGATGGTTGTAGTTTTTTGCCTTCAAGTCATTTCTGACTTATGGTGACCCTAAGGCAAATCTATGATGGCAAAATCTTTATTCAGAGGGAGTTTGCCTTCACCTTCCTCTGAGGCTGAGAGAATCTGACTTTCCCAAGGTCATCCAGTGCGTTTCCATGGCTGAACAGGGATTCAAACCTTGGTCTCCGGAGTCATAGTCCAACTCTCAAACCACTACTCCACACTGGCTTTCATGTGAAGGTTAGGCCTAGAAAAAGGTCTGGATACCAATGATATATTGAAGTTCAACAAGTCTTGTCTTGTAGCACCCTGGACTGGAGATTGCTTGGAAACCGTGTGCAAGTTTCTGGCCAGGAATTAAAAGCATTTTGGCTCACATCCTGCCAGGGAAGGCCAAACTTGGCATCCAACATGGGAGAGCTGCTGGGTCACAGAAGAACTTCAGTAAGAACATAACAGCACAGCAGGATCAAACCAAAATTCTATCTACCGGTAGTTTAGCCTTCTTTTCACACAGCAGCCATCTAGATGCATCCTGGAAGCCCACAACCAGGACATAAGTGTAATAGTGCTCTCCTGTTCATATTCCCCAGTAACTGTATCAAGAGAGGATATCCAGATCATCCCTGAATTTGTCTAGTGCCAATCTGTACTGAATCTCCTACCATCCTGCTTCAGTAGATAGCACGAGGTTTTAGTGTTATGAGAGAGAAAAAGGAGAAAAGCTTGTTTCTATCCACACTCTGCATAACTTTATATATTTGTATGGGTTATCCCCTTGTTGTTGTGTGTCTTCAAGTCATTTCTGACTTATGATAGCCCTAAGGCAAACCTATCACAGTGCTTTCTTGGCAAGATATGTTCAGGGCTAGTCTTTGCCTTCCTCTGAGGTTAAGTGAGTGAGACTTGCCCAAGGTCACCCAGTGGGTCTCCATGGCCAAGTGGGGATTCAATCCCTGGTTCCAGAGTCATAGTCCAACACTCAAACCACTACTCATACTGGCTCTCCAGTTCTCCCTTTACCCCAGATCAATAGGAGATTAGCTGGCAGTGTAGACCATTTATCATCTCCTTCTCCCTCCTCCTCCTTTTCTTTGTACCCTGGCTTTTCCCCAAGATAGTGGCTTACAATTTAAAATGATTACAATGTCATTAAAAAGTCTACAGTAAAATCAAATTGTAATTAACAGTACTAAAACAAGTCCACTAAAGTCTGCACTCAGAAGTTCCATAAAGATATCAAATAGTGTTGGAGACAACACCATACCTCAATGCAGTGTGTAGCAAGACTGCCAGAGGGCCAAAATTCAGCTGTCGTCTGAAACCTGGCTTTTCTTCACAAACAAAGATTCAGGAAGGACTCATCCTGCACTTTCTGCAAGCACGCTGATGACTAAAGAGGCGAATCCAAGATAAACAAGTCCGGTTGCAGAAAGCACAGCAGAAGGTCTCCTTGGGTGGTGTTTAGAGTAGAACCACCACAAAATAATGCCCCCAACCTCCAGGCCATGTTCAGTGGTATAAAAAGCCACAGAGAGAAAGAGTAACAGAGTGGAACTCTCCCTGTTCTTCTGCCAGTGAAGGTCTTGGTGACTAAGGCTGAGTGCATTACATAATCAGGCTGGAACCCATAATAGAAAGGATCTAGATAATCCTCCAAAAATACTTGAATCTGATATCATCACCTTGCCCACAAATGGAACATTCACCAGGCAATAGTTCCTATGAATGTCTGGGTCCAGGAAGAAGTTTTTCTAGAGTGGTTGTACCATTATGTCTTTAAGCAGTGCAGAAACTACCACTGCACTCCCTTCTAGGTAGTATACCACTCTTTGAACCCATCCAGTCAAATGGGTTCCTCCCCAGCTGGCTTACATAAACCATGATAGGCAAGGGTCAAGAAGATATTAACTGAGTCACATGAACATGCATTGAATACCCCATTTTAATTTGTTTCAATAGTGCTGTTAAGATCATTATGAAGGCAAGCATTTTTTTGTCCTCAAAATGCCTTTGCAGAATTGTCATTGCAGGCTTCTGAGAGTGGAACCATCATATTTGCACAGGGAAGATATTAATACTTCCCCTTCTCCTCTGATGACCAAACCCATCTTCATGTCATATTTTTCTTTCTCCATATTTGCATCATCGTTGGGATGCTCCTCATATATAAGTTAGCACTAACTTGCTCTAAGGCTTATTTCACATAGAGGCAAATAATTTTTTTGGTACATGTGTTTAGAGCTGATGAGATCCCCCTTTTCTCCCCTCTACACACCTCTCATTTTGGATCACAATCACAACCTGCATTTTGGTCCTGCTTCTCCCCAGTAGAATTAACTACCTTTTGCACAATACCCTCAGTCATCATTAAAAATAATGACTTTGGTTGCCAAATAGTTTTAATGCTATTCTTTTTCACAATATGGCTGTGTACATGAGCTACATGAGCCTTTAGTTACAGGGAGTGTTCCCTACAGAACAACAACCGTTATTGCTCCCACTAATAAATGTCAGGATCCTTGGTTACATAAACTTTTCCTGACAGGATTTAATAACACCAGTGGTTTACCTACAGTATTATAACTACTACCCTATACAAAAATTGTGTCTATGTGGCCCAAGAGGTCTTCTGTGTGGCCTTATCCTCTATGTCTTCAATCATATAACTCCCTTATGAGCAATTATTGAGTAATATTCTGAACTGTGACAGCCTTCTGCGAATTGACTGAACACATTTGTGACTCGGCACACTTCAAAGACAACACATTTTGTGATGAGTGGGTGGAATTCCTGGAATGGAGAAAGCCTCATTATGCAGTGTTGCTGTAATAGCAGTATTTGTGTGGGTGGCCATCTCTGTAGGCGGAGGGGAAGCCAGGAGAGCTGGAGGGATTTCACAGCATCTAGCCAAACTGACTGAGCTCCTCAAAAAAATAAGAAGAATGATTGCCAACTCAATTTGGAAACGGTATAAGGCAAAGTTGTAATCAAATTGTACAGTTCCAGAGGAATATGAAAGGCAATATTAATGCATAGTAACCTACACAGTAGTTTTTGCACTGGCTGTGATATGGCAAATCAGTTTAGTAACAGAATTACCAATTCAGCTTTGCATAACAATTAACTGAAACTGGCAGTTGGTCTCTTTTAGTGAGGACAGGACTAAGAAAAGAACTTGGGCTATTTTGAGAAGAGCCTCTATGAATCCAGTCATTTGACCCTTTTAATATGGTACTTGTGGTTTCATGCCCAACCTGAATAGGGCTTGGAAAGTTACTTTTTGAAAGTAAATATAATTCCCATTACTTGTTACAGTATTAAAAGAGGGTTCTACATGGTCGTTACTCCTCTGTTTTGGAAAGTAACTTGCTGCATTACACGGCTCATTATGCTTTGTTGCTTTTTTAAAAAAAAGAGTATAGGAGAAATTGCATTAAAAATCCCTCTAGACCTGCCCTTTAAAGGTTAAAAAAACTTGTTTCTGACAAGAGACCAAGGCAAATACCTCTTAAAACAGAGCAGGCATTTGGTTTAAAAAAAAAAAAACAACCTTGCAGTTTGCTGCTGATCTCAAAGAGTTCCGTTAACATACTGAGGGAAGGATCTCCACACGTGGCCTGTGCAGTGCCTGGCACAGCCATTCCCTTGGCCAGGTTGCGTGTGTCATGTCTTCTGAGGTCACTGTGAGGTGCCCAGCCATGTGACCATGGCTGGGTGCCTCATTCTTGGCCTCAGAAGACACAACCAACATGGGGAAGAGAAGCACCGATTTGTGCATGGGCTGTGCGTGTGTGGACACCCCTCCATTGCTGCAACTTAAGGGCAGGTAATGATGAGGGGGATGCCGCAGGCCCAGGGCTGGAATACTGTCATGTACTTGCATTCCAAGATGCAGTAGCCAACCATTTCAGAGTGATCAGAAAACTTTATCGGTACAGAAATCCAAGAAGCTTACCATACAAGGTTGTTGCTGAGCATTGTAACTAAAGGGCTACACATTATAGTAAAAGCATATTACAGTCTGTAACATATGGCAGGCTCTAATACCATTGGCTAACCATCATCTTCTGACATGACATTCCCTCACACCGATCAGCCTCCTTTCCCAGGCCAAAGAATGCAGCTGCATTCTTATCTTTAACCGTTACCACCTCCCTCCACAGTTGGTAAAGAACACTTGTTAGCAAGTATGAAAAATTGAAACACAATGAGTATCAAGGTTACAGAAAAATGACTGAACATGGTAGGATTAGGCACCGTCCAGAACCAATCCTAACAAATATTCTGGGGTACACCCAGGGTATTCCCCCCCATGCAGACAGTCCCTTAGTAATGTGCTTGTTTCCTGCTCTGTAATCTGTACTCTACTTTCAAGCTTTGGTCTTAAAGCAGGAAAATCCGTGCTTTTGAATTCATGCTTTGGTCTTAAAGCAGGAGAATTCACACTTATTCTCCCCTTGCAAGCACCCATATATTGAAGTAATATTTTTTGGCAGTGCATTTTATTGTTAACATTATCCCGTCCTGGCCTTACCTAGATATTCAAACTACTGAAAGGCCAAAGTCGTTGTTGCCTCTTGTGCTATAAGAACTGTAGTTGAGCAGTCATGCTCAAGAGGACCTTTTCAGAGGTAGCAGCCTGATTGTAAAATATCCTCCTTGTTGTGGTCTTTTTGACACCAAAAGGAGTTTTTTTTTATTTTCCTACACTTTCTTCTCCTCCTTCACCCCTTCCTCTTTCTAAAAACCCTGTATGCCCTCCTTTTAGATGATAATATATTGTTCTTAGTGTTTTTTTAGTTTGATCTTATAACTACAGTAATTTTATTGTTGCTGTTATCATTCTTTGGTGCTATTTTTATATGTCTCAGTTTTAGTATTTTATGAACAGCACAGAAGGCTTTGTTCAGTTAGCCTGTGCAGAAAGATGATAGAGAGGCAGTGTGGTATAGTGGTTATATTGTTGGTGTGGGACTTGGGGTATCCAGACTCTTTCCCCTACTCAGTCATGCAACTCATTGGGCACCCTAGGGCCAGTCTGTCTCAGCCTGACCTACCTGAGAGTACTCTCATGAAGGTACATTGGGGAGGAGAACTGTATATGCTACTTGCACTGAAGTAAATACAGGCATACCTTGGTTAACAATGGGACTGTTCAAATGGTGAAAATACTCCTCACAGAATATGAGGAGTTTGGTTTTAGCAACATCAGCACTGGGATGATGGTGAAGGCAGGCTGGAGAAACAGACTTTCAGTGTTGGGTAGTAGCAGTCTGTCTGCAGTAAACCTTGCAATATAGCTTGAGCTAGGAAGGAATGGAATTCTATCGTACATGAACCTACTGTAGGTCTAGCTAGAATAGGCAAGGTAAACAGCAGCTGCCTGCAGAATCCCTTACTGAGCATGTGTGAATAGCAAAACAGAAAGAAAAGCAGATAAGCTATCCCCAGCATGTTAAAAAATACCATATATTTCTAAGTTTGGTCACTAAAATGGAACTCATTAAAAAGTAGAGGCTGGCAAAACAGAAACATCATCCCTGGATGCATTTTGGAAGAAGCTTTGAAATGGTCTCTAGAATGTGCAAAAGGCTTACTTGGCCTGGTTGTTTCATTTCACATGTAATTGTGTTAATTTTGGATAAAAAATGTTGAGCTACTGTTCATTTTTGTAGTGCAGGAACCGTTTCCTATTTGTTCCAAGTTATTTTTGCCTCTGGTGCTATATGATCAGTTAAAGAGGTAATACCCCGGGAAAACATCCACTTCATTAACCAAGGTCTATCTGTATACAATGCATCCTTACATCTCTTTTCATTTCAGAAATCCAGATAAGGGGATTCAGTTCCTTATCTCTCGAGGGTTCATTCCAGACACACCAATCGGAGTGGCCCATTTCCTGTTGCAGCGCAAGGGGCTTAGTCGGCAGATGATTGGGGAGTTCCTGGGAAACAGCAAGAAACAGTTCAACCGGGACGTTCTAGAGTAAGTGTCTCTCCCCAACCACATGCTTTCACCCATCCATCATCCACAGCTTCCTTTACTGTCAGTGCTTATAGGAATGGTTGTTATGGTTCACACAATTTAATTCAGTGGCTTTTCCACCCCAGGTGCTCTCTTCCAAACATTCACTCTGAGAGATAGGTATATTGGCTTCTTTTTGCATCTGGAGAATACTGGGAATAATCCAACAGAAAGACATTCATTGCAGGAGGAGAAAAGCTCACCACACAGTTTGTTTGCATATGTGAGTTAAGGGAAACAACTCAAGGAAAAGAAGATATAGGCTTGTTTTGGGTAGGGGCTTGGGAATCCAAGCCTGGGAATCAAGGGACCTGGGTTCTCCTCCTGTAAAAATATGTGAGAGTTGTTCTTCCAAATCAATTAGAGTCTTCGGAGGGAAAATCCACCTGTATTGTCCACCCTTCATACATTAATACAGAACTGATAAATGGCACAGCCATGACCAGTGTTGCCATCTGCGGTGCAAGCAGGCAGACGTCCTGGAGAATGGAAGCCCAGGGCAGTTGTAATTCTGAACTTCAGACTGATGCTTGGTTGTACATTACTGGGGCCGTAAGGCAGAGATATAAAAACAGCTCAGAGCCTGCCTCTAAATGTGAACTGCCAGACATACCAGTAAAGCAAACAATTGCTGAAGGTTTTTGGACTCGTCACGCTGCACTAACTCCCTCATGCACTTCTGCTGTAGCCTTCTCCTACCTAATCATGTCCTATATTACTTTTGCTTGGAGGCAATGCTAAGGAAATACATTGTATCCCAAGCGGACAGAGGAGGAGGGAGGAAAGGGCAACAGAAGGCGGCAGTCATACCAAGTGATTGAATCAGGAGGAAGAGAGAGGTAAGTCTGAATGACTTCAGCTAGTGTCCAATCCATTGGCAATCTACCATTTGGGTATCCAGGCCAAAGCCAAATTTGAAAGGGTTCTATAGCACTGTGACCCCATCCTAATAATCTTATTAGACAGCAGTGGCTCAGAGTCTTCCTTCCTTCCTTCCTTCCTTCCTTCCTTCCTTCCTTCCTTCCAAAGACACTTTGGACTAGAGCAGTGTTTCTCAACCAGAGTTCCCTGGAACCCTAGGGTTCCCCAAGAGATTGCTAAGGGTTCCTCAAAAGATTGTGATTGGGGGGGGGGGACAATAGCATTATATAGAATAATGTTTATGCAGGGGTTCCCTGAGACCTAAAAATTATTTCAAGGGTTCCTCCAGGATAAAAAGGTTGAGAACAGCTGGACGAGAGGGACAAATATATTAATATGAAGTCGAAGGCTTTCATGGCCGGCATCCATAGATTTTTTTGGGTTTTTTTCCCAGGCTGTGAGGCCATGTCCTGGAAGAGTTTCTTTCTGATGTTTCACCTGCATCTGTGGCTGGAAAGAAAGAAATTGGTAAAAAGTGCTAACCGTCTTGGGTTGTGCTATGTCCTGCTATGGCCCTTGACATTTGCCCAACTATGCTGGATGTTGAAACCAGGCCTGTCAGGTTTGAAAATGAGCAATGGATGCTCTCTGAGCTTTCTTGTTTTCTGTCATCTGTCTTTTGCCCTTGATAGATCCCTATTTTCTCTTATCTTGAAGTCCATGCCTTGTGAGATGTATATAATATCTTTTCTGAGGTTGGGATCCCTACATAAGACATCAGCTGCTTTCTATAAGTTTTGGACTGCAACTCCCATAACCCCCTCACCTTGTTGTCCAGGGCTAAGGAGAGTTATGGTCCAAAACATTTGAAGGGCACCAAGTAATCTATCTCTGGTCTAGGATCTCTAGAATATAGACTCAAATTGGTTTAATGCATTGTTTCCCCACAGAGATGTCTGAGGACTATACAGGTCACACACACACCCATCCATGGGGGATATATTCCCTGACTTGACATTTATAAGTGAAACAGCAGATAATAGGAAACCCCATTAAAATAAAGGACTTCCTGTACAAGCCTACTATAGAGTTGAATTGGAGGACCAAGCGATTCCTAGAGAAGGATGCCCCTCTAGGGATTTTCTAGCAAAATTGTATGGTGTGTGTCTCTCTTTTTTCAGCTGTGGATAACTGAAACCATGGATATTGGTTCCATGGATACTACGGGCAACCTGTTTTGGAAGGCGGTGGCCTAGGGGTCACTAATATTGAGGTCTCAGAATCTTTACCAGCTATATTTTTTAGAATTCTTTGGGAGTAGCCTTGACGGTTGTACACAGTGGTATAATAAAATCAGTATCAATTTGCAGTAATGATTAAATTGTAAAGTCAAAGACTTTCACGGCTGACACCATAGGTTTTTTGTGGTTTTTTTTTTCTGGGCTGTGAGGCTGTGTTCTAGAAGAGTTTATTCCTGATGTTTCGCCTGCATCTGTGCCTGGCATCTTCAGAGAATGGTGCCGTGTGGGTGCCTGTGGTTTATATACTATGAGTCCCTGTTGAAGAGGATTAGCATGTAAATTTGTGTATTTGGTTGTAGGATGTCCAGTTCTTAGGATGAGAGGATATGCAGGGGGGATTAGTGTCTATTTAGCTCATGGTCCATTGTCTGCTGGGAAGCCCCCTGTCCCTGGGTGAAGTTCAACACATGCAAATGAACTCCACCCAGGGACAGGGGGCTTCCCAGCAGACAATGGACCATGGACTAAATAGATACTAATCCCTCCCCCTGTCATATCCTCCCACCCTAAGAACTGGACATCCTACAACTGAATACAAAAATTTACATGCTAATCCTCTTCAATAGGGACTCACACACCCACACACCACCATTCTCTGAAGATGCCAGGCACAGATGCAGGTGAAACGTCAGGAATAAACTCTTCTAGAACACTGCCTCACAGGCCAGAAAAAAACCACAAACCCCCTAATTATTAAATTGTTCTTGTCATCAGGTCTTTCTCTTTCTGAACCATGACTTTTATATCCTTTCTGGATTATGAACACTTAGAAAACAAGAGTATGTTTCCAATAGTGCTAACTTTGTAAAATCTTGGTTGACTCTCTTGTCCTTTCTACTCATCATACAACTAGGCTTACAAATGTCCCAGACTACTGTACAGTACTCTGCTACCAGCTGGCTGGTTAAGGACACGGCCTTATAAACCTCTAAATCATGCATAGACATTTATAGCAGAAACATCAAGGCTTTGGCTGAGGGCCAGTTGACAAGATCAAATTATTGTCTTCAAATGTTCTAAAATTGAGTTAAGTAAACATTTGAAGAGGGGGAGCATGCAGACTATACCCTGTCTGTCTCTAGTTTGGAGAGTGACCTTCTGAGATCAGAGCCTCCTTTTTCTTTGGGGACTGTCCAACACATAGGTCTCCAAGAGTAGAGGAGGCTTTCCTTTTCAGAAAGTTGCCCTCTCTGTGTAGAGGACTATGATGAAAGCAGAGATAGAAGGGCAGGACTAGTGAACTCCCACACCACATATGGTTATTTAACTCACTTCTACTTTGCCCTGAATCCATGGTGGCACCATGTGTGTCTGTGTGTGTGTGCAGAGAAGCTAAACCACATCAGGTGACACCTGGGAGGGGGAGGGGTGACACCAGCCTTAGTGACACCACAGCCCTGAATATGATTATTGTAGCAAGCAAGCATGTTGGTGGAACAAATAGTGTGTATCATTGTTTTTGTAGTCTCCTCTGGCTAATCATAAACACTAAATTAATTTTTCAGAGAGGGCTGTAGACCAGACGCTATCCAGCCAGCCCTTTAATGAGAGACCTTGCAAGGTTTTCCAAAATTCTGCAATTTCCATCCAGGCAGCTGTCAGTAATACAGAGATAAGATTTTTTAAATGTAAAAGCTTTTCATTGTCACTGTCAAAGATGGAGAAGCCTATTCATGTACCTCTCAACTGCATGGTTTGGTGGGACATTAAACCCAACTACTCTATTCATTCATTAATAAAAATTCACCTTAGGACATTGTAAGTTTCAGTGAACCTGTACTTCTGCATCCTCTCCAGCAGTTTTCGAAATATCTATTCATTTTTGACCACCACTCCCAGGACCCCCCACCAGCATGGCTGTCATGTAATGTTTCCACCCTCTGATTACTTCAAGGTGAGAAACTTTCTGCATACTCAAGAGTGCTTTCCTTGGTAATTAGTACAGTGGAACACAAATAAATAATAACAAATAAGTACCATAATATGAGATATGAATTTTGATCTTAAGAAATGACTAGTGAGTCATGGAATTTGTGAACAAAGTGGCTTTTTGTGTTCTTTTTGTTTTCCAGGGAAAGTTAGGGAATAAGAAGTCTGCATCATGGAATTTCATTACTGATCGTGGGTTTTGTAGTTGTTCAGGATGCATAAACAATTCGCCATTCTCACACATGCATATTTCTTTTGTGGATGGTGCTCCTCCTCGACAGATGATTTGCTGTGTCTCCTCCCTTTCATCCTTTTGTTCATTGATGTTTGCTGTGGATAGCAGGTGGTAACTATGCTGTCGTTTCATTCTGAAATTAGGGGCTTGTCTAGATCTGCCAGAATATGCCAGCTTCCCGTTGGCGTATTCTGGTCCCAGATCAGGCCAATCCTCCCATTATCTACACGAAATGGGAAGAAGTCTGCATGGGCACGCCAGCCCATACCCCGCTGCTGTGCGTTGCTCCATCTGAAGCCAGGAAGAAGGGCCACAGCATGTGATCAAGGCTGATCTCATGCAGGGGACCTTGGCCACATGCTGGGAGCCTCCTGGTTGCAGATAGACTCCAGTGGCGGTGGTGGTGTCTGGCTGTACAAGTTGGCGTGCCAGTACGAACCTTGTGTTCCCATGCCAGTCCAATCTGGGTTTCACTGCATGAAGCGGTTTCCCCCCGGGTGTTTAATTAAAATGGTTAATGGGCTTTCCCCCAACTTTCCCCTGTTTTTGTCCCAGGCATCATCAGGATTGCCCAGGGGTGAAACAGGGCAAGAGCCTTGCATTATTTGGACTGCAGGGTTCCAAGACAGGGGCAAAACTGAGTAAATAGCTCATCTAGACAAGCTCTAGGATTCGGTGCTAGTTTGGTACTGTTCCAGATCAAAAACCCAAGCCAAATAAGGCCAAAACTACAAGTCATTATTAATTATTATTATTTTTTTTTTTTAGGTATTTATACCCTAATCTTCAGCCACAAAAGCTTTCAGAGCGGCTTACAAATTGTTAAGCAACAGCACTTACACATCTACACCACTTTATAGCATGCTAGGCACTCTCTAAGCGGTTTCCAATGTGTGTTAGCTAATTGCCCCCACAAGCCGGGTACTCATTATTAAGGCAGGTTCTAATAAGTAGGTATCTTAATTTCTAAGTTCAGGCTTATTCCCATGCAACCAGCAAACTTGATATTGATCCCCCTCCTCTCTGTATGAAATTTAATATACTGCATGCATATTGATCTGGACAAATCAAGGCCTATATTCCCTCCAGTTTTGTCACGTCAGGCACCATAATTAAAAGTAACTAAGGCAGAAGCCATTGATTCAGGCCAGAAAGAGGGAGAACAGTGAGTGTGACACCCTTCTCCTGGCTAGAAGTGTGAGGATCATTTGGGGGTTGCTTCTTCCACCCCTTCTCTTCTTTCACCTCAACAAACCTGGTCCTAGCCATCAAAAAGAGAATAAACAGGTACAAAAATGCTGAAACTGTCTTCCCTCTGCCTCAAAGCCAGAACACCATTTCAGCTGTTGGTTGCCCTTGAAGGAAAATGAAAGACATTCTGGCTTGTCACAGGCCAGAGGAACAAAGGCTACTAGGCAGTTGCACTAGCTCCATCCCAGCAAGAATGCTAAGCAAGCAGCACTATAGTGGAGAATTCTGAAGTGCAACCTTTATCATGACAGTCCCTATAGCACACCTCCATGTAGAGATAATAAATTCAGGCAGCTGTGGTAATCTCTACTAATTAATTTTAAAAAAAGTTCTAGCAGTTTTCATCTCTACCAGGAGCAGGTCTTTTTTCAGAGTTAATGGATCTTGCTCACTCAAGTCCAAGCCATCCCATATACGGTACTTTGTATTACAACAGGAGAAGCTCATAACAATATATTGCTGCTGGGAAAATTCATTTCCCCTCCAGCTCCTGTGGGAATTGCAACAAAACTTGAGAAAACAGTTGAGTCTGTGTGTGTGTGTGTGTGTGTGTGTGATTATGTCATTGTCCCTGCTAATCAAGAAGTCCTGGATGTTCAGTCCTGTGAGCCCTGGCTCCACTAGACGACTATAAGCAAGGATAGCATCATCCTTGCCTCAATTGGCTATAAATGCCAATCCATTTTCCTCCTGACTGCTAGTTTAGAAGATGGTGGGCATGTCTTTCTTTTCTTTTCTTTTCTTTTCTTTTTAATTTACGAGCAATAAGAACAACAGCATAATCTAACTCAGCTCTGTTTTCTCAGGCTTAGTATTAGGCAGAGTGAGGTAACTCCCTCAGGTGGCTGATAGTGGGGGCAGTGAATTATTTGCCATGGCTCCTTCCTATTGAATCCTGATTCGTGATTTGTAGTTTTACATGGACTTTAGCCTTCTCTGCCAAAGAGTGCCAGCACCTTGCCAAACTACAACTCCCAGGATTCCATGGCAAATAATCCAGTTTCAAACTGGATTATTTGTGTAGTGTGGGTTTAGCCAGTGTAGTATTAATGCCACATGACTTCTCTTGGGCACCCTAAGCTAGCCTCAGATGTTGTAGAGGACACTATCCCGTCATGAGTGGTGAGGTAACATTCAGCTGACAGTCGCGTCAGCAAGTGTACATGAACTGAGGCAGGGGCATAGTCTTGTCCTTTGTTTAAGAAACAAAAACGTCCTGGGCCAGCTCTATCCTTCTTTCACCACCCAAGCCTACCTGGGGGAGGTTGGAGTTAAGGTGGGGGCAAAGTCTGGGTTTCAGACAGTTGGAAGCAGAACGAAAGCAACATCCCACTTTGTTCATGTCAGCCCAGAGAGCAGGCACTATTTCTGTTTGCTCAGATCCAGGAATTGCCATGTAAATTACTCCCCCATTGTCTCCCCTCCCCCTTTCCCCTTCTGCTTATTTCTTCTTGCAGTGGGTGAGTAATAATATTCAGCAGAACTGCTAGGAGCAAAGGACAGTTGATGGCATGCTTCAAACAGTCCTGCCTCCAGCTACCCTGCCTGTCCTAACATGGCCCCTTTCTTCCTGGCACTTTTGTTGTCCATGGCAAGGCTTCACAAAAAGCGATACCATACAGATTCATACAAACACCCATTTCTCCCCCAACTCCAGTAGCCAATGTGGGGGTTGCACAAGCTCCCAGACTGAACCTTTGCTAAATCACACATTGCTTGAAATGAATGGCAAGAAGAGAAACACAGTGTTTATGTGTGTGAGGCACTGAGATCCAGTAGCTGATTTGCCTACATGGGATCCAGTCCTTCTGCATAAAAATCATTTGCTTCCTTTCCTACACAGTGACCCTTAAATAGCTGGCTGTTTCTGTGGACATACAATTGCACAAGCTGTATGTAACATGTACTAATATGGTGCTAGTGATACTTGGAAATTTTACACGCACAGGCTTCATAACTCACTGTGGATTTCTCCTCCAATTTGAAGTGCTTTTTGCAACTGGACTTGTTTATCTCGGATTGGCCTTTTTAGTCATCAGCGCGCTTGCAGAAAGCGCGGGATGAGTCCTTCCTGAATCTTCGTTTGCGAAGGAAAGCCAGAGGTAATTACATACTCATCTTCCTGCTCAGGTTTAGCCTCATTTGAACATCACCTGAAAGTGTTACATGTGAATCAGGAATGAGTACTGGAAGCATTGTTCCTGAAGCTGTCCTGTTAAATTAGTCAAACCAAAGGGATGAATAATAGAATATCTTTTAAAGAATATGTGGAACTCTCCATCCTAGTCCCCTGAGAAGGCTTTTCTGCAGTGGTCAGAAACTCCTAGCTTAGCTCTGAAGCCATAATAGAACAGCAAGTTTATAATAGATTACTAGGAAATCTAGGTGGCTGTTGGTTAGAGTCAATAACAGCCTCAAAAACAGCAAAGTTAGATCAACTAACACAAGAGGGGCCATAGCTTAGTGGGAGAGCACCTGCTTTGCATGCAGAAAGTCCAAACTCTTTATTTCTCTAGTTTAAAGGATCAGATAGCCAGTGATGGAAACTTTGACTGGGAGCCTGGAGAAATGTTCCCATCTAGAACAGATGATGCTGAACTGAATGGACCAATGGTCTGACCTGTTGTAAGACAGCTTGCTGTGCCCCTAACCATAGAGTTAGCAGAAATTGATCCCCATCCCCAGTAAACTGCAACCTTGATCATTAGTTCAGAAGCCTAGTACTAATCTCATAATCATGGCTAAGAAAGTGGAAACAGCGTGCAGACTTGAGAACTAGATTTTCCTCTCACATCCTTCTCTGGTGCAAAGTTCTCTTTCCCATCCTCTATCGTTTATTTTGCATCTACAGGGATACCAAGTTCTTTCCTAACCAGGGTTTGCAAACCTTTCAGATGGAAAGCCTGGTTAGCATTAACAGTGCTTATATATGTGCAGCTATAATTCTCAAACACAGTTAAGCAGTTAAAAAAAGGGGGTGATTGGGTGAATATATCCTAGAAGAAATAGGAGTGTAGAAGAGATTATTCTCCCCTTGCTTCATCTCATCTCTTAACCATGGTTATGAGAGCAGCAGTGTTATGTCAGCCCCACTGTCTTTATCTCTTTATCCACTCATTTTCCTTCAACGTCTCATGTGTCCTTATGTGCCATCATTTTTGTTCTTGTCCATTTTCTTTTGCCTTGGTTCCATTCACCTTTTGTTCCTTACATTCTTTCTTCAGAATGTCATACTCTCCCAGTCCATTCATAAGCTCTGCCACGTAAGCAACGGATGGCTTGTGCCATGAACAGAGCTGGCAGCATCACTGGGGGTGGGTTGTTTATTCTGCGGGTCGAAGGATTCTGGGAAGGTCAGACACAAACTGTCTCCTTCAATTTATTTTTAAAGCAGGGGTCATTTTTCTGAATGTAAGAGACATTCTGGTAAGTGAGAGCAGGTTGCTTGTTAGATTGGGGGCACTATGTTCTGTTGTATTTTCCTGGAGGGCAGGCTAGTCTCCTTGATGCCCAGAATTTGTAACTTCCCCATCATTGCTGAGAGCAGCCAATCAAGCTAACAAAAAATGGATGTGTCATGCTGCCTCTTCTGTGCAATGTGTAGGAATTTGTACAGAAGGTATTTTTGCATTCCTTGATCCAAGTCAGATTAATGGGTAGGTAAATGACCTTTCACAAGCATGACAAGCAGCAAGACAAGCCATGCCCCTGTTTCCCCCTGCCATCTAAGTTTTAAAAACAAAAACATAGGACACTGCCATTGATCAGATCATTAGCTGAGTATTGACTATTCATGCTGGCAGCAGCTGTCAAAGATTTTAGACCCGAATCTTTCTTTACCTTATCTGGAAACACTGGGGACTAAACTTGAAATCTGCATGAAAAACCTGCTCTGTACCAATTAGCTGCAGTTAGTCCTTCTCCAAAGAACACTTCAGTAAATGGCTGCTAGATGCAGGGCTTTCTCAGCAGCCTCCCTGTGGAAAACCTTGCCTCCCAAACTCAAACTCCTTCAGAAAAATGGTTGAGTTATGCCTATTTAAGAAGGAATTTATTGTGCTGATGCTGCTAGATTAGAATTACTTGGATGTCTGCTTTTTGTCTCAATTGTTTCTTTCATGGTTCTGTTGGATGTCTGTGTCTAATTGGCCTGTCTTTTGTATGGTTTTATATTTAAATGTGAGCTCCTACTGGAGCCTTGTGGATTAGAAATGTGGAGGGTTAGAAACTTTTGGATTAGAAACAGATACATAAGTAATCCTGAAATGTTCAGGAAACTACTCCTAGAAGCTCAAAAGGGATGGAGCCAGATTGATTTTCCTTGGAAGGGAGTTCCACAACTGAGGTGCCACAACAGAATAAGTTCTGTCTCATATATTTGCCAACTTTGGCCTCTCAGGGTGGTAGAATACATAACAGGGCCTTTGTTGAGGGCCTCAAATTTCATGCAGGCTCATGGGAGGTCTGAAGACTTTGTATATCAAAACCAGCACTTTGAATTGGACTCAAAAGCAAACTGAAAGCCAGTGGAGTTTGAACAAGAATGCTGATATGTGGTCTCTAAAGCACACAGCAAACAACATGACTGTCCTATTTAGATATAGCATCCAGATACTTTTCAAGATGTAGTCCCATGTAGAGTACAGTTCAATACAGTAGCACCCCCGTATCCATGGGTATTGGTTCCAGGGGCTCCCGTGGATACTGAAATCTGCAGATAATAGCAAACACTCCCTTCCACCACCATCCCACCACTACTGACATGCTGCTGGACCCTGGCAGGGAAGGGAGGAAGGAAGCAACCTGCTCTCCTCCTCTCTCCCTCCTCTGTCACCCCCCTCCCGCCATCACCAATCATGGATAAGTGAATCAGCGGTTGGCAAATCAGCGGATATGGGGGCGCTACTGTAGTCTCATCTATAGATAAAGGTAGAAAGAATCACACCCCGGAAACATCACCCAAGGAAACCTTCTGCTGTGCTTTCTGCAACCGGACTTGTCTATCTCAGATTGGCCTTTTTAGTCATCAGCGCGCTTGCAGAAAATGCGGGATGGCTCCTTCCTGAATCTTTGTTTGCGAAGAAAAGCCAGAGAGAGAGATAAAGGCACAGACTACTATGGCCAAATCTGCCTTCTCTAGGAAGAGATGAAGCTGCTGCACCAACCAGTTCTGGGCAAAGGCACTCCTAGCTTTAGAAGTCACATGGTTTCCAAAAGCATTGCTGAGTCTATGCTGTGAACATCTTCTTTCAGAAAGAGTGCAGCTACTTCCAAAACAAGTTGTAACCTCAGTTCCAGTCTGGCTTTCCTGCTGAGCAGTGGTCCTTGTATCTTATCTGAATTTATTCAATCACATCCAATATTTCATTGGATCCAGATGATTCAGGAATTCTGCAGCTTCCTTGGCTTCTTTTGCAAAAGATAGTTGGAGCTGGGTACCATCTGCATGATGGTGATACCCAGGCCCAAAATTCAGATGACTTTGCCAAGCAACTTTAAGTAGATGTTAAAAAGCAACGGGGGGATTATTGAACTTTATGGAACTTGAGAAACTAATGGCCAAAAAGCTGAACACCAGTCTCTTAGCAACGTTGTCTAGAAAAGTTCAGCCATAAATGAACCAGACCCACTGCAGAACATTTTGCCTAGATCCCATGTCAGCCAAACAACCCAGAAGGATACCATGATTGAATACTGCTGAGAGGTCAAGCAGAACCAATGCAGACACCCTCTCCATGTTCATTTCCTGGTATAGATCATCCACCCAAGCAACCAAGGTTATTTCTCTCATTTAACCACATTTAAGGTGAGGTAATGGAAGACCAGTCAAAACAAGATTACAATAATCAAGATGAGAAATGGCCAAGGTATTAACTAAAGTCTTAGCAGAGGAAGCAGAAAGAAAAGGTCTGATTTTGGCAATGACTTTGCTACAGCCTCAGTGTGAGGAACAAAAAACTAAAAAGAGTTGAAAATAAAGCCAAGACTGCATGCTTCCTTTTCAGGATAAATGGGAACATTATTAACAGTGATGGAGAATGGGTGTTGCAAAGAAGGTTTTAGGGGGGAAAGATGTTAGGTTTTTGAGGTTTTTGTCATGTTAAGTTCTGGTGATGATGAAGCATCCATGCTGAGATAGCTGAAAGACATGATGTAATATGATATTCAGTGTCAGAAAAGAGTTCTAGAGTGCAGAAATACAGTCCAGAATAAAAAGATGATACTGAAAACCATATGAACTTATAAAATTACCTAAAGATAGTATATAAAGAGAAAACAACAGAGAGTCCAGAAAAGAACCCCATGGAACCCCAGCTGAAAGGAGAAAAGAAGAAGATACATAACCTCCAACTACCACATTAAATGACCAACCTGAGAGATAAAATGTGAACCAGCTGAGGACTGAATCATTAAATCTTAGGTCATGAAGTGAATGCAACAAAAGAGCATGATCAACTGTGTCAAGGGCTCCAGAGGGATCAAGGAGAATAAAGACTGAATATAGGCCTGTTGACTTGGCCTGAAGGAGATCATCTGTGATCTTCATAAGAGTTGTCTCCATAGAGTGAAAAGGGTGAAACCCAGATTGGAAAAGATCCATTACAGAAATATGAGAAAGAAAGTTGAGGCAATGGAGATAAACAGCATGTTCCAAAATGTTTGAAAGGAAATACAACAGAGAAACAGGGCAATAATTAGAAAGAGAAGATGGATCAAGCGAAGACTTCTTAAGAATTGGAGAAACTAGCATGTTTAAACTCAGAAGGAAATGAATCAGTAGAAAGGGACAGATTAATAATATGGAGAAGAGAAGGGAGAATGGCAGGGGCAACATTAATTAAGAAGTGAGAAGGAACAGGATCAAGAGAGCAGGTAGAGGGGTTCGAAGATATCAGTATTTTGAATAGTTCAGCTAACAAGATAAGGGGGGAAGTAGAAAACATAGAAGAAACTGACATTTGATACGTTGGTAATGAAGAATTTCTGGATCAGCAAGATCAGAATGGATAGTTCCAATTTTAGTATTAAAGAAAGTTACAAAATCATCAGCAGAGAATGATGGAGGGAGAGGTGGTGGGAAGAGCTTTAACAGAGAATTAAAGGTAGAAAAGAGATGTTGTGGGTACTGTGAGTTAGAATGAATAAATGGAGAATAGTATTTCTGTTTGGCCAAAGAGATAGCACAAGAGAAAGAAGAAATGATGAATTTATAATGAATGTAGTCTGCCCATTCCGTAGTTTTCCTTCACAAATGTTCAGCTGTGTGAGATCAGGAATGAAGATACTGAATAAAAGGAGTAAGCAAGGCTGAAGTTTGGTAGCAGGAACCATACATACTGGCACAAAGGCAAAGCTGTCAAGAGTTGAAGAAAAGGTTGGGTTGAGTAGAGAACAGCTGAATCCAAGGAACCAGCAGGATTAAAGGAAGATACAGAAAAGACCAATGCTTGCAAAAAGGCCTCAAAATTAGCAGAATGAAGTCCTCAAAAGGAGCGAGCAGCCCTGTAACAAGGAGGTGGATTATGATCAAGTGTAAAAGAAACAGGGTGAAGATCAGACAAATGAAATTCAGTAACTGAAAAGCAAGAGATAGAACAATTCTCAATAAAAACAAGATCAAGACAATGGCCAAGGGAGTGTGTAGGCGAATCAGAACAAAGCTTCAGCCCAAAACAAGACAATAAAAAAGAAAACACAAGACAGCAGGATCTTTGGAATCATTCACATCAACATTAAACTCACCTATTATAAGAGTGGGAATATCATCTGAGAGCGAGCAAGGGGCTTTATCACACCAGGCTTTTCCAGCGGTACTAGAGCAGGATAATAATGTGTGCAGCCATTTCTTATCACACAATGTCATGTCTGTGCTGTTGCCAATCTGCATTCAACCCATTGATGGGGAAAACCCATCAATAGGCCCTCAATAGCACTGTATTTCCATTATTGCCTTTGTATGAAAAGTCCTCTTCCTCTTCAGTTCCACTAGCTGCAGTCGCATGGGGTGAGTTAGTTGTGTTTTTCCTCTTCTCTTCCTCTCTCTTCCGCTTGTTTCCCCACCCTCCCACCTGCCTGATCTAACTATTTCTCTCACCCTCTCACCCCATCTGTCTGTTATCTCCCCCCACCCTTCCACTGCCCAATTTGATTATTCCCCCCTCTCCTTCCTGATCTGACTATTTCCTCCTTCAACTGCCTGATCTATTCCTTCTCTTGCCCCCATCTGTCTCTTTTCTATCCCATCCTCCTGCCATCTGATCTATTCCCCCCTCACCTGCCTAATCTATGCCCCTCCCTTCCCATCTGTCTCTTTTCTTCCTTGATAGTACCACATACGGAAGGGATCTAAGAGTCTTAGTGGACCACAGGCTGACCATGAACCAGCAGTGTGATGCTGCAGCCAAAAAAGCCAGGGCAGTTCTAGGCTGCATCAATAGAAATACAGTGTCTAGATCATGGGAAGTAATAGTGCCACTCTATTCTGCTTTGGTCAGACCTCACCTTGGAATTCCATGTCCAGTTCTGGGCACCACAGTTCAGGAAGGATATTGACAAACTGGAATGTGTCCAGATGAGGGCGACCAAAATGGTGGGAGGTCTAGAAGCCATGCCCTATGAGGAGTGGCTTAGGGAGCTGGATATGTTTAGCCTGGAGAAGAAAAGGTTAAGAGGTGATATGATATAGCCATGTTTAAATATTAGAAGGGATGTCATACTGAGGGCAGAGCAAGCTTGTTTCTGTTGCTCCAGAGACTAGGACATGGAGCAATGGATTCAAACTATGGGAAAAGAGATTCCACCTAAACATTAGGAAGAACTTTCTGATAGTAAGAATTGTTTGGCAGTGGAACATGCTGCCTCTGAGGGAGTGGTGGAGTCTTCTTTGGAGGCTTTTAAACAGAGTCTGAATGCCCATTTGTTGGGAGTGCTTTGATTGTTTGTTCCTGCATGGCAGGGGGTTGGACCGGATGGCCTTTGTGATCTCTTCCAACTCTATGATTCTATGATTCCCCCACCCTTCTGCTGCCCAATCTGACTTTACCCCTTGTCTGCCTGATCTATTCCCTCTCCCACCCTATCTGTCTCTTTCCTTCCCCATTTCCACCACCCGATCTAACTATTCCCCCCTCACCTGCCCGATCTATCCCCCCTTGTTCCACCATCTGTTTTCTTCCCCAACCCTTCTGCTGCCTGATCTTTTCCCCTCCTTCCGCACTCTGTCTCTTTTCTTCCCCCCACCCTCCCCCTGGTAATGTACAGCAGTCACATTAGTGAAGCAAATGGAAACATACTGGTATTGAAGTGGAGGTGGGATAAACATTGCTTCAATGCCAGTATGTTTACATTTGCTTCACTAGTGCAATTGCTGCACATTAGAAGCCTGGTGTGATAATTTCACAAGAATCAAAATCAGAAATAACAGTTGAAAATGGGGCAGGTGGACAGTAAATGACTGCAGTCCACAGGTATAGAGGCAAAGAGGCTCACAGCATGGGCCTCAAAAAAAGAGAAACAGTATGTTGGGGGAAAGGGAAAAAGCTGAATCTGGCATGAGCTAGATAATAGAAGACACCCCACACCACCAACCCTACCTTGTAGGAGAAAAAAAGAGTCCTCCAAAGGAGAGGGCAGCTGAAGTAGTAGTATCATGGGCAGGGAGCAATGTCTCAGTGAGAGTAAGAATGTGAAAAGTCTGGAGAGTAATAAATCATGAATATCAGCCACCTTAGGAGCAATTGAGCAAGAAAACGGAAGCTGGGAAGAAGGAAGATAGCAGATAGATATCAGATTAGAAGACATGGAAGAAACAGGAGGCATAACAAAGAATTTTTTTAAAAAAAAAGAATTACCAATGAAATGTTGCAGGACCTTGAGATTTCTGTCTTGGCCAGCTTGATGGAAGGACAGCAGGACTTGTATATCTTTGAAAGTTAGATAGAAGAGGGAATTTCATTCGAGAGAAGGATCTTTTCTTTCTCCAGCACAAGCTCTACCTTCTGCCCAGACACTTCCGCTCTGCATACCATCTTCCTACCTGCAGCTTAGGGTTGCCAGACTGAAAACTGCAGAAGGCTCCTGTACCTTTAACAGTTGTGTAGAAGAGGGAACGGGCTTGAGCACAGATTTACCGACAGCAATGTGGGGATGGTGGTGTTCGTCCTGTAGTGCAGGTTGGTAAAGAACTTCTGTTTTCTTCAGGTTGACTTCTAGCCCAAACAGCTCTGCAGCTGTTGCAAAGCAGGACGTTAGGCGCTGCAGAGGTGCTTCTGTGTGGGCAACAAGGGCAGCAGCATCGGCGAAGAGCAGCTCACGGACTAGATAGTTTAGAGTCTTAGTACCCAAAAACATCACCCAAGGAGACCTTCTGCTGTGCTTTTTGCAACCGGACTTGTTTATCTCGGATTGGCCTTTTTAGTCATCAGCGCGCTTGCAGAAAGAGTGGGATGAGTCCTTCCTGAATCTTCATTTGCGAAGAAAAGCCAGAGAGAGAGAGAGAGAAGAGGGAATTTCAACAAGTGGTGCTTTTCATGAAGCCAGATAACAAGCAACATGTACTAACATTCCCTCTTCTCTCTCTCTCTCTCTCTCTCTCTGGCTTTTCTTCGCAAATGAAGATTCAGGAAGGACTCATCCCGCGCTTTCTGCAAGCATGTTGATGTCTGAAAAGGCCAATCCGAGATAAACATGTCCGGTTGCAGAAAGCACAGCAGAAGGTCTCCTTGGGTGATGATTCTGGGTTGTGATTCTTTCTGCATTGTTATTTCTCTTCAAGACTTGTTTGGTGTGAGCTCTCAAATAAGGCTGCAGCATTGTGGATAGTGCGTCTCCAAGCCTCCCAATGTGAAGCCATGGTGGACCATTGTTGGTGATCAATTTGGCTGAGCCTGAGATGTTGTTTCAGGGAGTCCTTGTATGGCTTTTTTGGAGCACTTCTCTTACGCTGACCCATGGCAAGTTCACCACAGAGTACTATTTTGTGTAGGCGATGGTCCTCCATCCTAGAAATGTGCCCTGCCCAGCACAGCTGTGTTCTCAATATCATGGCCTCAGTGCTGGTGATCCCTGCTTGTTCAAGGACAGCAACATTCGTCACATAGTCAGTCCAGTGTATGTTTAGGATTGTGCGTATACAGTGCTGATAATTCCCACTTCTACACAACCATAAAAGGTACAAGAGCCCTCTCCAGTTTTCATTCTGGCACCCCTACTTATAGGTCCATACATGTGCTTTCATTTAAAGGAGGGGAGCAATACATATGGTGAAGGTGGACTGGTGCAGAGAGAGGGCAGTGTCTGGATTATAAGTGACTGCTGTGTAGGGGTTGATGCCAGCAAGGGTGCCTCTCAATTGATGCAAGGCAAGCTCTCTTTCTCCTCTTTTGTCCTGAAGTTGTTTCCTTTTTTTGGAAAAAAAAAGTGCTCTTACTTATTAATATCTTTGTGTCTTGTGGTTGTAAAAGTTTCCACCTGGCTACCTCTCCTTCGCTCCTTCACTGAGTGTGGGCTGTGTGAGTTCATTACAGATGCTTTTAGCTGGAAGCCGGCTCCCGCTGCATTGTCACCTGAGCAGAAAAAGCTTGAAAATAGGTCATTGCACTTGGCTGAGCAGATCCCAGCCCACAACCGTACAGCTGCTTCCTGCCTTGCCCAAAAATCCTTGTGCAAGGAGTCTCTGGTGCCACAATGAGTCATGTTTCAGGTGCCTTGTGGCAGAATATGCACTGGCATGATGCCTCTTGATGGAGGCTACTGCCAGTTGAGGAGGAGGTTGCTCCTGGTTATGCTACCTGTGGGTGGAAGGACCAGCATGACATTTACAGCAGCTGAAAATACAGCGAAAGTGATCTCAGTGGGGACAGAGTCTCTGGATTCCACCTTCCTTCAAAAGCAGTAAAACCTTAAGGATTCCCCCCCCCCTTAGGCTTTTTTCTAAAGCTCCAGTGGAACCCAGTGTTAACTAAGCTTATTCTGCATCCTCCATATAGACCCATATTGGTGTTAAAGAAATATTCTGAAAGTGCACTTCTCTCTGTCTGTCACAAAGCTTCTTCAGTCTAATAAACTAACATCCACATCACTATTTACTAGTAGAATCATACAGTCATAGGACTTTATCACACTACACTGTTAAAGTGCTGTTATAGCACTTTAACTGCTCTGGCTGCCTCCTGTGGAATTCTGGCGTTTGTAGTTTAGTGAGGCCTAAGAGCTCTTTGGCTGAGAATGCTAAATGCCCCTCCCTAAACTGCAAATCTCAGAATTCCACAGGAGGTAGCCAGAGCAGTTAAAGTGGAATAATAGTGCTATAACAGTCTAGAGTGATAAGAGTCATAGAGTTGGAGAGATCATTAGAGCCATCTAGTCCACCTCCCTGCCCTGTAGGAATATACAATTCTCCTGGGAGATGGTCACCCAAACTCTGTTTAAAAACCTCCAAAGAAGAAGAGTCCACCATACTCTTAGTCTGTTCCACTGTTAGACTGCTCTTAGTAAAGAATGCTTAGGTGGACTCTCTTTTCTTGCAATTTGAATCCATTGATCCATGTTCTAGTCTCTGGTAGGTAGAAAGGAAGTAGCTTGCAGACCAAGACTTGAGCCAGTTCCTCATTAGGCAATGTGTCCTCATCTGTGTACTTTCAAAAGTCTCTTTTTTCTTTCCTATGTCTGGTGCCTTTTCTTTACCCTTTCCCTCTCCACTCCATGGGAAAGACCCATGTAATCAGCCCTCCTAACTTGTCCACTTGGTTACATTGTTCAGATATGGCTCATAGCCAAATGGGAGAGCATCATGAAAAAGTATGGCAGCAAGAGCTTTAAAAATTCTCTAGACAAGAACAGCACATTCTCTAGAAAACAACAGAGTAAGTCCCATTTAAGTAGTATCTCAAAGCAGACCCTCTTGATTTTTCATATATAAAAAAGCTTGGAAAGTTGCTTTAAAAAATAATTGGGTTCAATTACAGTTTCAGTGCTCCCCAAAGGTCACTAGTTACTGTTAGAACTGAAATTTTAAATAAAGAACTTTACATATTATTCAAATACTTTTACGTTACTTTTTAAAAAACGCACTTAGATATCACAACATGCTGACCTATGGCACAAGATAGGCTGTCCTGCCATCCTCCTTGTTGTATCCACAAAAGAGACTACGGAGATTTTCACATGGAGGAAATAACCCCTGGGGAGATCGGGAGAGAAATGGGGCTATTCTGATTGCACTGCTCTGTTTTGCACACACCCTTTCTTCTCTGATCTCCCGTTGTCCTCCCTCCATCCTGCTTCCATTTCCCTCCTGCTGTGTTCTGCAATTTTTTACTAACGAATAACTTTCTTTAGTAAAAAATAGTGGGAGGGAAATGGAAGCAGGACGGAGGGAGGACGATGGGAGATCGGCAGAAGGAAGGGGACGTGCGAAACAGCGCTGCAACCAGAACAGCCCCGTTTCTCTCCCAATCTCCCCCATGTGAAAATCTCCTAAGACAGCAACATGAGACACAGCACAAGCCAGCACCTGAATCACATGATACTCTTCCTTCTTCTACCATTTAATGAGACCACAGCCCTTCGCTATAGAAGTAATTAAAAAGTGGCGAATATATCACAAAAGAAACGATGTTATCCCTCATAAAGTGATAACTATGATGTAGTTATACCTTTGTTACTGAGGAAACTAATTACAAGTAATTTGTTTGCTACTAGTTATTTTCCAGCTCAATAACTACACTGTTGTTCTGAGAAACAAAGTGTTGTTTTGGTGGACATTGTTGTGGAGAGACAAAGCCTACCCTTTATTCTTTGATATCAGGTAGCCCAACCATTACTGTCCGAGAAGCCACAAGGGGTACAACCTATGTTTGTTCCCTTCCCTCCAGGGACCGATCCATATTACACTATTATAGCAGTATGATTCCACTTTAACAGCCGTGTGGTTTGTAGTTTGGTGAGGCACTAGAGCCCTCTGACAGAAAATTCTAAATGGCCTTCCCTAAACTCTAAATTCCAGGATTCCATAGGACTGAGCAATGACTGTTAAAGTGGAATCATAGCACTATAACTGCATAGTGTGAATGGGCCCCAGAGGTCCTTGTAATATACAACCAATCATACACACACTCTCCCCTCGTCTTAATGATAGATATTTTAATGTTCCCAATGTATAAAAGGCAGCTTGATGTTCCCTTCTCTTAGGGCTTTACTACACTCTGAAGAAAAGTGGCAAAGTAGCAGTAACGTTCCGCCTTTCTTGCTACCTTACCAAAAGAATGCATTCTTTTGGCATTCTTTTGTTCTGGTCATGTGGTCATGGAATGAGATAAAATTGCATCTTTTTGTGAACAGATCTTTCGGGTTAGCAAAAAGACACAGTTTTACCTCAGTCCTCCCAAGAGGCCAGAACAAAAGAATGGCAACATTAAGATTGAACGTTCCTGCTGCTTTGCCGCTTTTCTTCAGAGTGCAGTAAGGCTCTTCATTATGCTAGATTAGGAGTAGGCAAATTTACCAGTCCTCCAGAGGCTTTGAACTATAACTCACATGATCGCTGACCATCAGTCAGGGATGGTGAAAGTTGCAGTCCAAAACATGTGAAGGACACCGTTTTGCCTACCCTGCTGCTAGATTTTCCATGTACACAATGCACTAGATTTTTCAGTGTGGTTGGCTGCCTCCCCTACAAGCCCCCACCTGTGAGAAGGACTATCCCTAGGAAATTGCTCCCTGGAGCCTCCATCATGGTTGCTTACTCACTCACTCACTCACTCACTCATTCATTTAATATTCCACCTTTCTTCTAACATGGGACTCAAGGAGGTTACCATTATAGATTAAAACAAAGTATAACTAGAAACTTCATAATTTAAAAGTAAAAAAAAAACTGTTACAAACACAACATCAGTTTAGAAGACATGAAAGACATAATTAAAAGGATGAAAGTACAGCACACCCCATTTAGAAAACCTCCAACCATAACCACTTAACACCCAAAGACCTGTCTAAATGAAAAGGTTTTGCTGGTGGTGAAAAGAGAACAGAGAAGGGAACAGCTGAGTCTCTTGAGGCAGGTGGTAATTCCACTTTCTGGGAGCAGCTTGTCCTCACCAAACACAAGTTTGATAGTGGTGGGACTAAGAGAAAGCTCTCACTAGAATTTCTTAAAATGCAGACAGGCTCATATAGGGACTAATTGGCCTTTCAGATAGTCTGGACCCAAGCCATATAGGGCTTTCTAGGTTGTAACCAGGACTTTGAATTCTGTCTAGAAATGGACTGATAGGCAGTAGAAGTGACGTAACAACAGATTTAGTTTAAAGATAGGGAAGTATAACCCTTGTATTCTTTACCGCTCCACATGGTTTTGCATGCTTCAGCTACAGTGCTCTTCCCATTTCAGTGAGGAGGGTTCCACTGAGGAGATAGTCAGGCAGTAGTTAGTTAAAGGTGCTCTTCTATTTTACACTGTCAGACTTTATTGGCCAATGTGTACTTGTATGAGTGGTTAGGGAAGCCATAGGTCAGCACTAGCCCTGCAAAATGAATTTGGATTTGTTCACTTCTTTTGCAAAGTATGCCAGTACCTTTTTAAGGCAAAATTTAAGAAAGAACTCTGATGAAAATTTTAGGTCTACAAAGTTATTATTATTTATTATTATAATTGTTTATATCCTGATTTCCCCCTAAAATTGGGACTCAATTTTAGGTTGCAGTCTTTGAACCACACCTTGGCATGGTGTGGCACAGTCAGCTTCAGATGTTCTCTTGAAAGAAAAAGATGGGAGTTGTTCTCATTCTGTAGACAGGGTTTCAAATTTTAATAGTCTCTTAGTGCAAGAAAGCAGACTGAATTGAAAGTCTTGTTTTTCCTCCAAATTTTTAAGTCTCTGGAGGTAACTGCCATGGTGAACCTGGTATTGATTAACTAGGAAGTTTTCTGCAAGTTATCAAAGCAATGCATTTAACAGCAAAAAGCCTTGATGTGACCCCTTGGGAAGAGGAAGTGCATGTGTTAGTAAAATAAAAATAACAAACAGAAAGGAGAAGTGAGAGGAGAAGGAGGAGGGATAGCACTTGAGTGCTCTTTTTTCCTTCTGCAAACATCCTGTGATCTGTCCCCTGAAGGGAAAAAAAAGAAGTTTGTCTTGGAGGACCAGTCATATTGATTTTTTTCTCTCTTTATACTTGTGTTTAGTACCTTTGGCATAGAAAGAAGCCAGGTCTGTGTGGCTGGAGACACACTTTATCTTTTTCAGACAGTTTAAAGAAAGCTGTTTGGAGGGTTATATTTATCATGCTTTTGCTTAAGGTAAATGGTTTGTAACAGTGAGCGAGAACATTTTGTCCTCCAGATCTTTTAGCTAACTACTCCCATTGGTCCAACCTAGCATGGCCTAATGGTAAGGGACAGTAGGAATTGTAGTCCAAAACATCTGGAGAATCAAAGATTCCCTCTGGCTAGTTTATGCAATTTTTGTATGTGACTAGAGGAGCCGATAGAATGTGGAAAGGGTCTATAATATTGGACTACCATTGGTGACCTGGCCAAAGACTGTATAGTACTTGTCCTTCAATATTCCTCCCAACTGGGCAGGCCATACACACTCCATGGCCATTCCTGGTGGAAAGGTAAGGGAAACATGCAAGGTTAAGCCTAGACCACATCAATTTAGTGTCAACCAAAAGCTCCCCCTGATCTTTTCTGCTCTGAGACTTGAAGGTGTGGCTCGAGGGAGTGGTGTTCTAGTTGGCCATGCACCAGATGACAGTACCACGCCTGCCATGGCAAGACACAGAAAGTGGATTTGTTGATGCCTGAGTGAAAGGAATAATGTGTACACTCTATTGGAAGCAAAAACTCTCACATGACTTTCACCCCCTCTGAAAAGCTATTCTCTGCTCCCAGCCTTATTGTTCAGTTATACCCCACCAGCATTAATGCAAAACAGGCTAACTCAAATGGCTTCTCTCATTCCAATTAAGGAAGGACTGTAGGTTAGGGGTACAATGTATGGAGAGACCCCCTAGGAAGTTACTGCCATTCAGAAATACTGAGTCACATGGATACGTGTCTTGATTTGGTATAAGGAGGCTTCCTAGGTTCATTATAAGCTCAAAATTAAAGGGTCCTTTGTTGGATTTTTGGAGGGATAAAGCTGGGCAAAAAGTTTCTAGTAGCTTCTGGCAGCCATCTTTGCTTTTACCAGAGGTCTTTTTGCCACAGTACAAAATAGTGAAGAAAGGAGGCTTCTTGGTTTTGAAAAATGGCAGTTGCAAGGAGGAGGGCAGCTGTGATTTTAAAAAACCCTGCACAAATATAAATGTGGGGGGACAATTTCAAAGGAACTCCCTCCACCCCACTTCACTCACATATTTTGTAATTTTCACTAGAGAACTTTTAAGTCCAGTGTTGTGTAATATGTGAGCCCTGGTGGGTCTCATCCATTTTGGCTCTTGGGGTGTTGTGTACAGTGGTTAGAGTATTGGGATAGAACTGGGTCATCCTGACTCTAAATGCCCACTCAGCCATGAAACTCTGGATGAATGTGAACCCAGTCAGCCCTACTTAGCCTGGCCTACCTCATAAGGATGTTGCCAGGCTAAAAGTTGAGAAATGGGTTGAAGAAAAATTGGGAAGGTTGTCAAGAACTCCTTGCAGGATAGATGAGATAAAAAATATAGCTTACAAGTAAATTCATAGCTTTGTATTGAGTCAGATGTCAGGAGAAAGAGAGCCTACAAGAGGTAAGAGGGAAGGAAGATGGGTTGCAGTCAAGTCTTGGATGATTCTTGAGGGAGAATTAATGAGATTCCTGCTGTGACCCTCCTTGTGGGTATAATAGTCTTACTTCTTTCTTGCCCAGCTCCAAGGAGAGTGTTCTAGAGAGGACTGGGGGTAATACTGTTAATTTTCCCCTTCTCCTTAGCTGTGTGGTAGATGAGATGGACTTCTCTGGCATGGAGCTTGATGAAGCTTTGCGGAAATTTCAAGCCCACATCCGGGTGCAGGGAGAGGCCCAGAAGGTGGAGCGGCTGATTGAGGCCTTCAGGTAAGGGCACCACTGCTGTGCTGCAACATGGCGGATCACTCTGACTGATATAGGAGAATGGCTGTGTCAAGAAGGAGAAAAGGATGGAGTTGGTAAAGCTAAGAAGGAAGGCTCCATGAAGCTGAAATCTCTCTTTTAAGTTAAAAAAGGAGGAGTGAATGGAGGCTTTAAAGCTACCATAGCTTGTCTCTGAAAATTAAGAATCTATATGTAAGGAGTTGAAATGTATAAATTGAGAACACACAATGTCAGAATTAGGTGGCTTCATACGGATGGTGTGTGGGATAACTCACTGGATGGGAGAGGGGAACAATTTTCCAAACCCCTCTGTGCATAATTTCCTGTCACCATTTTGAAGAGGAAACAAAGGGCCACCAGTATTTGAGAGGTGGGGGTATTTGGTGAGGTGAGGAGAGTTTTCCCTCTTTGTTTCCATGCATGTGGGGGTGGGTCTGGGTGTGATCTTTGCCCACATTTTTTAAAAATAAATTTGTGGGATTCTGGGGCTTGAGAGGACTGGTGGTATAACTGAAGAAAATGGGACAAAGCTCAGGCATCCATCCATCTTCTCACATTTTTCCTCATTGGACACTAGTGGCACAACACTATGGAGGATTTGTGTGTGCACACAGACATTCAGCTATCTTTTGATCAGGCATATAAGGAGCCCTAGCTTTGGGGAAAAGTGGTATAAATGAAGCATGTGTGAGAGAGATGGAGATGGAGGGGGAGACTAGAAAGCTTGTCTCTCTTGGATAACAACTCCTAATATGGCTATACGGAACTAATGAGAGTTGTTTCCACAGCTGCTAGAGGGCCACAGGTTTCTTTCTCCTGGTTTTTACTAATTGATTTAAATATTGACAGAAACAGCAACTCCAATTAACTGGGCAATACATTTTTTTTTAAAAAAAAGTTAATAGTCTTTAATAATAATAAGTACAGTATTTAGAAAAACTGCTGGTGGCAGGTGGCACTTAACTTTGTATTCCCCACCGCCCCCCAGCTATATCTAGTTGTACTATTGGAAGCCTACTTGAAAAAAAGGTGAAATATAAATAGGAATGGGCAAAGAGAAAATTCCTCAAGCACCTATGACTAAAACAGTCATGGTGTGGAGAAAAGCATACATTTTCTTTGTTATTAGATTGTACTTTTAGATAAGTTATAGCAGATTCCATCTTAAAGAAGGCATCCCTTTCACGAGAGAGCAATGGAGGAAAACATTTCCCAAAATCCTTATTCCTGCTAGCATTACTATGACTGTTATTAGTATTAACAGTCTCTCTTTCTCTCTCTCTGGCTTTTCTTCGCAAATGAAGATTCAGGAAGGACTCATCCTGCGTTTTCTGCAAGCGCACTGATGACTAAAAAGGCCAATCCGAGAAAAACAAGTCCGGTTGCAGAAAGCACAGCAGAAGGTTTCCTTGGGTGATGTTTCTGGGTTGTGATTCTTTTTGCGTTGTCATTTCTCTTCAAGTTTTAACAGTAATTAATTAGTAATAATAATATTAATAGTAATTCTAATATTAATAAGAATTTTGGAAGAGGTTTTCCTCCTCCGCTCTCACATGAAAGGAATGTCTCTTCTAAGATGAAATCTGCTGCAACATATCTAGAAGGATTATATAATAACAAAGAAAATGTGTGCTTAGATTTTCCTTGGTTTTTTTGTTTTTTTTGTGTGTTTTTTTGGGCTGTGAAGCCATGTTCTGGAATAGTTTCTTTCTGACGTTTCTCCTGCATCCTGCATCTGAAAGATGCCAGCCACAGATGCGGGCGAAACGTCAAAGAAACTATTCCAGAACACAGTCTCACAGCCCCAAAAAAACCCAAGGAAAATCTATGGATGCTGGCCGTGAAAGCCTTTGACTTCACATGAAAATGTGTGCTCTCCTCTGCTGCCCACCCAATGATAGTTTTAGTCATAGGGTGCTTAAGGAATTTTCTCTATGCCCATTTTGGTCTGAACTGATCTGGTCCACACATCCCAGAGTCCCAAATGAATGCATAGTTCAGAGATAACTATCCACTGGATTTCATCCTTCAAAAGCTCCACTAAAATATATAAAAAATGTATTAAAAGGTATTTTGGGGGATAGACTTGTGTATTATGAGATAAAATGCCTTTGGGATGATGCATTTAATTTTTTTTTGATCTTTTAAAAAGAATGTTACAGATTAGTGTGGAAATGATATGGAAAAGCCTAATGAGTGACTGCATCTGAAAAAGTCATGGACTGATCCATCCATCCTTATTTAGTCATATGCAAATTAATGCAGATTTGCTCAATTAATCAAGAAAGCCATTAAAGCTCATTTGATTAACTGAGTAAAATTTATTTACCTGTGTGGGGGCCAGGGAGGGAGATGTGGAGCCATTCCAGGTAAGTGGTTTTCTTTCTTTTTTATTCTGAAGTGCTATGGTGGTCAAATTCAAAGCTGGTGAATATGCTAAAATCTCTTGATGGAGGCAATTTAGCCATGGTTTCTCCTGTCCATTCCCTGCCTGGTTCTATTGTCTGTTCTGTCCCCAGCCATCTGAAATTGATCTTACCCCCACCCCCAGCAAGCCCAGGATGAGAGAGATGACATAATATTGTACTGTGAATTACAAGCTTATCCCAATCTTACCCATCTATTGAAGGGAATGGCTTGTACATGCTCCAGTATGATCAGGAAGAAAGCCAGTATGTGCCAGAGGCAACGATGTGACAATTATCCTGTGGCTTAACAATCGCTGTATGAGCTTTTAGTTCGGGTGAATTCAAATTGTGAGTTCTTCATTATTATTGTTGTATATCACATGTTTGAAACATAGGTCAGTTATTATTGATGGGAGAGTCTTCTGATCATACAAATGAAGAACTAATCAGTGCAAGAGAAGCTAGCTCATATTAAACTCATGTTCCCTGGACTTTTGGATTCCCTCCAAATGAACAGTCTGTTCCTTTGTTCTAAGGTACAACTCAGGAACTGCTAGCACAACTCTGATATTTACCTTACTTGGCAGAGTATAATTTTAGCATATAGGCATTCTTACTGATCAATTAAAATGTTTACAGTATTTCCATTCATGTATGAGAGCCAGCATCATGTAGTGGTTTGAGCATTGGACTACGACTCTGGAGACCAGGGTTCAAACACCTACTTGGCCATGGAAACTGACTGAGTGACCTTGGACAAGTTACATTCTCTCAGCCTCAGAGGAAAGCAAAGGTGAACCCCCTCTGAACAAATTTTGCCAAGAAAACCCCATGATAGGGTTACCTGAGAGTTGGTGTAAGTCAGAAATGACGTGAAGACACACAACAACAGCAACAACAACAACAACATATATGTTCACTTTGTCTCCCTTCTCTTGCAGCCAGCGGTATTGCATGTGTAACCCAGATGTGGTCCAGCAGTTTCATAACCCAGACACCATTTTCATCTTGGCTTTCGCCATCATCCTTCTTAACACAGATATGTATAGCCCAAACATCAAGCCTGACAGGAAGATGATGCTGGAGGACTTTATTCGAAACCTGAGGGGTGAGGTTCTTGAATGAGTCAAAGCCTAACTGTTACAAATCCTGAGTAAGGTAGGATCAGAGCTTGGGAAAGTTACTTTTGTATACTATTCCTCCCAGAATCCCCCAAACTAGGTCTGGGTTAGCTAAGGAATTCTGGGAGCTGTAATACAAAAAGTAACTTTTCCAAGCTCTGTGTACACTTCAAGCCAGGGTGCATGTATATGATATTGGGAAGTTTAAAAAGAAAAGAGAAAAAGGGGTTGCCACCTCCCCTAGGGAGAGGGGGAAAAACCCCCTATTTAGGTACATTTGAAAATGCACACTGTTTACTCACAAAATTGAAATTTATCTCTGGTCAAACAGGTTTTTCAATTTTAGTTGTGCTTTTATACCAAGGGTGAGAATCCTGGGCCCCTCTAGATATTATTGGACCATAATTCCCAGCATCCCTCACCATAGACGATGCTGGCAAGGGCTGCTGGGACTTGTAGACCAACATCATCTGGAGGGTTGTATTATTCCCACCTATCCTAAATCACACACCACATCTTTGACCTGAGCCCCTACTGAGACAGAAGTAATGAGCATGTGTACTCATGAACGACTCTGGCTGTATCTTAATATTTTTCAAGTTTATAATAAATGATCATCTGTAAGCAGTCTATGTACATCAGGTATGAATCTTCTCTCTATCTAGTTTGTTCTGTATTTTTGTATTTCATAGGTGTGGATGATGGAGCCGATATTCCTCGAGACTTGGTGGTGGGGATTTATGAGAGGATCCAGCAAAGAGAACTTAAATCCAATGAGGATCATGTAACTTATGTCACCAAAGTGGAAAAGTCAATTGTTGGAATGAAAACGGTGAGCTTTTTATGTATCACTATAGGGCAGGGTTTCTTAACCTAGGGTTCTGTGAGAGGTTGCTAGGGATTGTGTGACAAATGGTGATTGGGGGGAACCCTCCCCACTTTTTTGAGCTGTAGATATAATTTTTTTTTAATGCAGAAGTTCCCTGAGACCTGAAAATTATTTGAAGAGTTCCCCCAGGGTAAAAAGGTTGATAAAGGCTGCTATAGGGTGCCAGCATGATGATGGTAATGATGAAATTAATGGGGAAGGTGATAGTTTACCCGTACATCATGTGTCTACTGCAGTTGCTTTTTCGTTAGGAAGATAGGAAACTGTCTTGTACCAGGTCAAAAAAACAACTGCAGAAGACACATGACACACGGGCATCATGCAGAAGGCACATAATGCAAGGGCATCACTATATATCCATTTAACCTACTGTTTTTCTGTTGTGATTGGGAGCGGATCTGCAGAGTCGCAGGCAGAGTGAGTGCTTTCCTGTCATCTGAGAAAAGGTCGCAGTAGTTGGAAATGCCAGGGTGTCTTCTGTCTTCTGCATGTAGGAAATATGCTCTGCCACAGAGCTATGTTTATTCCTTGCACTTTCTTATCCTTCCACCACCACCCTGCCTCCTTTCCTTTTCTTGTGCTCTTCATTTCTGGCCACAGATACTCATGTCATCTTCCCTCTTCTTTTTCTTTTGTTTTCCTCTGACCCATGTCTCTGTCTTTAATCTCAGTTGAGATTGATTTAATCCCAATTATTATTTTACCTCTGCTTGGAAAATGCTCTTGAGTTGAGGCTTTTGATTTCCTTGGCACCAGTAGTTTTTGGCTGCCTTATAACTTGGAAACTTTGGCTTAGATCCTATTTAGCACACTGCTGGAGCATATTACTCAGCCAGTGTACTTATGCTAGAGGATGAAACCTGTGCCTGTTCTCATGTTTGCCATGCAAGCTGGATGTGTCCTGGGCATGCTCCTACAGCCAATTAATGACTGTCAGGAGGCAGAGATGTGCCTGGGTACCTTCCAGCAGCTGGGGGGAATCCATTGCATAAGAAGATAATGGATACCTTCTTGTTCAACATTTTTAATAGCACTTACATTGGCATCATCTCTGAATATGGCAGCACAAGTGACCAAAAGGATAATGGCCATAATCTGTAGGAAGGCATGTTAGATAGAGAAGTTTCTCAAAGCTCATGAAGATCACATTAGCAAATTACTACCTTAGCCCTCACCCCATTGGAATTAGAATCATAGAATCATAGAATTGCAGAGTTCGAAGAGACCACGAGGGCCATCCAGTCCCAACCCCCCTGCCACACAGGAAATCTTGATCAAAGCATCCCCGACAGATGGCCATCCAGCCTCTGTTTAAAGACCTCCAAGGAAGGAGACCCCACCACGCTCTGAGGGAGTGTGTTCCACTGCCGAACAGCTCTTACTGTCAAAAAGTTCCTCCTCATGTTGAGGTGGAATCTCTGTTCCTGGAGCTTGCACCCATTGCTCCGTGTTCCAGTCTCTGGAGCAGCAGAAAACAAGCCTGCTCCATCCTCAGCGTGACATCCCTTCAAATACTTAAACAGGGCTATCATATCGCCTCTAAACCGTCTTTTTTCCAGGCTAAACATACCCAGCTCCCTAAGTCTCTCCTCATAAGGCATCGTTTCCAGACCTTTCACCATTTTAGTTGCCCTTCTCTGGACACGCTCCAATTTGTCAATATCCTTTCTGAATTGTGGTGCCCAGAACTGGACACAGTATTCTAAGTGAGGTCTGACCAAGGCAGAATAGAGTGGCACTATTACTTCCCTTGATCTAGACACTATACTTCTATTGATACAGCCCAAAATTGCATTGGCCTTTTTAGCTGCCGCATCACACTGTTGGCTCATGTTCAACTTGTGGTCTACTAGGACTCCTAGATCCCTTTCGCAAGTAGTCTCATTCAGCCAGGTCTCTCCCATCCTATATTTATGCATTTCATTTTTCCGCCCTAAATGCAGTACTTTACATTTCTCCGTATTGAATTTCATTTTGTTAGCTTTGGCCCAGCTCTCCAGTCTATCCAGGTCATTCTGAATTTTGATCCTGTCCTCTAGGGTATTAGCTACTCCTCCTAATTTGGTGTCATCTGCAAATTTGATAAGTATGCCCCTAATTCCCTCATCTAAGTCATTGATAAAGATGTTGAATAGCACTGGGCCCAGGACAGAACCCTGTGGCACCCCACTGGTCACATCTTTCCAAGACGAAGAGGAGCCACTGCTGAGCACCCTTTGGGTTCGGCCGGTCAACCAATTACAAATCCATTGAACAGTTAACTTGTCTAGCCCACATTCTACAAGCTTGTTTGCAAGAATGTCATGGGGAACCTTGTCAAAGGCCTTACTGAAATCAAGGTATGCAATGTCCACAGCATTCCCTTCATCTACCAAGCTGGTAACTTTATCAAAAAAAGAGATCAGATTAGTCTGGCATGACTTGTTTCTCTGAAACCCATGTTGACTTTTTGTGATTATGGCATTGCCTTCTAAATGTTCACAGACTCTCTGTTTAATGATCTGTTCTAGAATCTTCCCTGGTATTGATGTCAAGCATTAATCCCTAGTACTTGACTCCATTTGCACATCTTTGTTTGCATCTCTCTTCCCCACTCTCCTTTCCTTGCTCTGCTATTTGCCTTCCATCAAAATTCAGACTGTGACCTCCTTGGAGCAGGGGCCTATTGTTTGTTGGCTTGCCTGCTTATTTTACTTACATTACTCTGGAAAAAGGCATGCATTGTGATGATGCTATGAGGATCACTTCTTCTAATAGTAAAGTCAGATGATGAGTGCTGACAGGATAGGAGCCAAAATAGGGTCACTGACAAACAAGAAGCATCCTTGGCAGAACCTGAAGATTTACAGAAGCACACCCCCATCCTCATTCCTCCCTCCCAAGGAGCCCACACAGAAGAGCCCAGTTGAACTGTACGCGTAGCTATAGAATGTATTTCAGTGTCTTTGCAGGGTGGGGGTGGGGCTGAAAAACATGGGCGAAGCAGTGCAGTAGAATGGCCTATTTGGATAGAATAACTGCTTGGAACCCTGAACAGGAATACTTCTGAATACTTCAGGCATCAGAATATGCTGCAGCGTTTTTTTGTAGGTCCCAATTGTAGTCATAAGAATTAATATTCTTCTCAATCTCTATATATTTCTCTGCTGTCACAAAAGTTTAAAACTTGCTCCCCCCACCCCACTTAGCTAATTTTGCATAAGAAGCCATGTTCTCTTATTGTGTCTGTGCAGGTTTCTAGGCCTTCCATTCCCATTAGGTAGGGTGGGTTGCAGAAGAAGAGGTAAAGCCCTGAAGTGAATGGATCCTGCCTGCATTAACCGTGAGAAAGTGATCACTACACTAATTGCCATGGCCACTTTTACTCTGGTGAAACAGAACACCTGCTCTTGTCGACAGGTTGCAGATTGGGTGGATAAAGCAGCCACAAGGCAATACCATCTCATGGAGTGACAAAAATGCAGTTGTTTAGGGATAGTAGATAAAGAAGGGGAGCTGTTCCCACTCAGCCTCTGTCTTCCAGGTCCTGTCAGTGCCACATCGTCGGTTGGTCTGTTGCAGCCGCCTTTATGAAGTGACAGATGTGAACAAAGTGCAGAAACAAGCTGCTCACCAGAGGGAGGTTTTCCTCTTTAATGATCTGTTGGTGGTAAGTGGCTGATGGCCTCAAGAATCACAGCATTGTAAAAGACTGAAAGCCAGCACTCAGAAAAAAGCACACGTGTTATCTTTCCTTGCATTGTACTAGGTTGGATTTCACACAGATAAATTGTCCCATACTTAGAAAGTCTCCTGTACACTGAAAAGCACCTCAGTGAGAAGGCTGTACCTAGACACTTTTTCTCTCTGTCATACTAGTGTCTCATGGGCTGGAACTTTTTTTTACAGCATCTTCCATGTACATTCCAAGCTGGCATATTCCAGGGGAGGTTTACCACATGCTGCAACTTTTCCTTCTCCTTCCTTTTGAATGCATAGGGCCATCTAGTATCTTTTTCCATCATTACTTCTGTGCTCCGCCCCAACAATAAAATAATAAAAGAAGTAATAATAGGAAAAAAGTACAATATTGCACCAACAGAAATATGACCACGTAGTTATACATAGGCAGAACACAACAACAAATTTATTACAATTTATCAAATGTCTTCTGTAACAACAGGATCTTTATATGCCATTTAGACCTACTTAGTGAAGGAATTAAGTGACACTCCTTCAGAAAGGAGTTCCAGAGATTAGGTCCAGGATAGGCAATTTGGTACTTTTGGAAGGGCTAGTAGCTAGCACTCTTCTGGGGCCACATACTCCTCCTAAAGCTGCACTGCTGTTGAAATACAGCAACAACCACTGTAACCCCATGGGGCAGGAAGGTCTCTGAGCATCCTTTTGCCCTATAGAGCTCTGTGAGACTATGAGTCAAAGCATCTCACAGGATTCTGTCACTAAAGTGACACAGCACAGCACTTTCAGCTGTGGGGGATGCAGAAAGTGAGGCTGAGGGCTGCATGCAGCCTAAAGACCATGTGTTGTTTACAGTTGGCTGAGGTCCTATGACTAAGAAGGCCCTGTTACTTGTAGCTCACCAAACAGTAAGGAAATCTGAAACAAAGGGTTGTTTACACTGGCTGTAACAATCGATGTTCTGGACAGAGGATTCCAGCCCCAGGCCCACGGCAATGCCCCCCCCCAGTTACCTGCTCTTCCTTTGTGGCAACAGAGGGGTGTCCTCACACCCAGGACTGAGGCAGAAACTGGTGCTACTTGTCCCTGCACCGGTTGTGCCTTCTGAGGCCAAGAATGACGTGCCCAGCCATGCTTACATGGCTGGGCACCTCGTGGTGACCTCAGCAGATGTGATGCTCACCTGGCTGGGAAATGGCTGTGCCAAGCACTGCACAGGCAGCACGTGTGAACACCGCTGCCCTGTTGTAGTAATGGAACTCACCATTTTCCCCAGAAGAACCAGAGCAAACAGTGAGTTTTTAAAACCTGTTTCTGCTCTGTTTTAAGGGGTGAGAAAGTAATCACTACACTTGTCAGAACTGCCTAGACATCACCTGGGCAGTTTGGACTAGGACCAGTACAGAATCCCTGTGTCATCCGGACTTTTGGGTACAGGTATTGGTGGGCAGGAGACATTTCATTTGGCACAAAGTTTCCAAAGTTGGTCTCAGTGGGTGGATAGGTTCATATGAGAGAAAGTGATAGTAAAGAATTTTCATTGTTTTGAACTTCTCACTGAAAATTGCCCATTTTGTATCTCCTAAGACTCATTGCATGATAGAGCCAGTGTGGTATAGTGGTTTAGTAGTTTGAATGTTGGACTAGGATTCTGGAAAACCAGGGTTCAAATCCCTTCTTGGCCATGGAAGCTCACTAGGCAAGTCACCTAGGCAAGTCACCCTCTTTTCTCCTCAGAGGATGGCTATGGCAATCCCCCTCCAAATAAAATCTTACCAAGAAAACTCACAATAGGTTTGCCTTACAGTCACCATCAGTCAGAAATGACTTGAAGGCTCAAAATAACAAGATTCATTGCAAGATAAAATGCTCCTTTCCTTAGAAATTTGCTTTAGTCATTGGAGGAAATGTGTATAAAATATGTAGTTTAGGAAAAATGCATAAACAAAAGTATATGTTAAAGAAAATGCATATGAATTTCTAGGTGGGAAGAAAATGTGAAGTCTCATAAATTGATACAAACAAGGATAGGATAGGAATGCAGGTTAGATTCACAGAAACAACAAAACTGAGATTGGGAGTTTTTTACATTCCTAGAAAGAAAACGTTGGTCCTTGAAGTATTTGTCCCCTCAGGTCATTCAGATTTTTAAAATTTAAAACCAGTACTTTGCATTAGCTCAGAAACCAATTGGGATCCAAAGAAGTAAACTTTGGAGTTACACACTCCATGTGATATGCCCCACTTAGTTGTACACTTAATACATTTCCAGCAGCAGTCTGAAGCAGCTGCATATCTGAACACTGTTCAAAGGCAGCAGTACAAAGAGCAACTTGCAGCAGTCTCATCTTCATGTTACTAAGGCAGAAGTGAGTGATTGTGGCCAGAAGTGGGAAATCCATAACCCCACATCTTTCCATTGGAAATGCAGCCTTAAGGATTTTTAAAAAGACTAAGGTGATGAGTTTTTGTTGCTTGGAGCCTGGCCTCAGTTTGACATGAGAACCTAGTGCTGAATTTAAACAGATAATGGAATATTACATTGTTTATAATATTCTTTGCTTGCTGAAGCAGTCTAGCAATCCCAAGCCTGTGTTGGTGTGGGAAATGATTAAGGCATGAACCATTATGGCCAGATCCACTCTCCTGAGCACCTGGCTCACCAGCTGAAGCTGGGCAAAGTCACTCCAGGCCCCAGCAGGCATCCAGCTTTCCAAAAGCAGCTCCAGATCCAGGAGCACCCCCAAGCTACAAGCCTGAACTCTTAGAGGGAGTTCAACCCCAGACAGACAGACAGTGACCTCAACCGCAGGTCACCTTTCCTACTGACAAACAGTGCTTTCATCTTATGTGGCTTGATCCTCAACTTATTCATCCTTACCCAGTCTTTCACTGCATCCAAACAGTGATTCAGAACTTGTGTGAAAGAGAGATGAAGCTGGGTATCATCAGCATATTGATGACCCCTGAGCCTAAAACTCCCATTCATTCATTTAGTTGTTGAATGGTAGGTCCTATGGCAGAGGAAAAGGGGCCATGGTGGTGCTGCAGTGAAAGAAGAGAAAACAACAAAAGCCACTCCACTGAAAGCTGGCAAGGTAGCTTCATCACATGATGGAGCCAGCTTTTGCTGATGTTCCTCCACCACCACTATAACTTGGTTGAGAAAGGATTTATGCCAACATAAATGAGATTTCCACTTGTGTAAATCACTAACAGGATTCTGGCCTATGGCAGGAGGAGCTAATCAGCTGGATGAAGAATTTTGTGGATCATATCTGACATGAGGGTCAGAGTGCCTCACATCTGCATGTAGGAACAGGGAGGACTGGGGTTGTTGCTGTAAGTCAATCCAAGAAAAAACACGTGACAGATATGCCACAAGGTTACATTATCAAGTATTGGCAGGGCTCTGCTGCTGCCAATTTTTTAAAAAATAAACAGTTTCCCATGGTACACACATGCAATATTTAATATTTTAAAAAAGAAAAAGAAAAAAAGAAAGTATAAGGTCGCCGTTTGATTGACTTACTGGACCCTCACTTATCTGAAAATCCAACATGGCGGCAGCAGCTGCTTTCCCTGTTTGCTAGCCCCGCCCCATGCTTGTCCAGTCAATCAGATTGCACTGCCTGTATCTGCACAATGCGACTGTCCAAACGATCGCACATTTACATGTCATATGGAGCTTTTTAGAAAAAACAGATGAAGACGGTGGATTTGGCTGCTCCCTTTCCTAATGATACGTATTTGTACGAATGTCCGTATGAATGGATTGCCTTCCATTCGCATCCTGTTCGTATCATTTTCACTGCTTAGATAGGCCGTTAGAGTTGGAAGAGGCTGCCAGGGCCATCTAGTTGAACATCTTGTCATACAGGAATACACAAGTACGCCACTCCTGAAAGATGCCCATCCAATGTCCTTATCATAAAAGAATAAGTATTTATTTTGGCCTCACTCTTTCCAAGAATGTTTTGCTCATGCTTTTGACTTTACTTCTTCCTTTCCTCTGTATGCTTTAACAGATCCTCAAGCTTTGCCCCAAGAAGAAAAGCTCCTCCACTTACACATTTTGCAAGTCAGTCGGTCTGTTAGGAATGCAGTTCCATCTCTTTGAGAATGAATGTAAGTCTGTCACAGTCTTGGTCACTTGCCAGAGGATGAGATCCACGGTGTGGGTTTTTCTGCAATATAAACCTTGTAGGATGTAGTTGGAGGATGTAATTAGTGCTAATTGGAGGACATAATTACTGCTAATGTAATTAGTAAAACTGCATGGGAAGCATATCTTAAAGCAGTTTAGACTGTTTATCCATCAAGATTAGCTTTGTCTACTCTGACTGGTAGCTACTCTCTGGGATCTTCAGTCCAGATCTTCCCTATGATTTGCTATCTGACCTTTTAACTGGGGATGCCAAGGATTGAACCCAGATCCTTCTGCATTCAAAGCATGTGCTCTATCATTGATCTACAGACCTTTCCCAGATTGCTTCAGTTTTACATGAAACCTAGTGCCGCTCTCTTCTGCCTTGGTCAGACCTAGCTAACATACATTGGAAACTGTTTAATGCAGTGTAGATGTGTAAATAGCTGTTGCTTAAAAACAATTTGTAAGCCGCTCTGATAGCCTTGTGGCTGAAGAGCGGGGTATAAATAAATAAATAAATAAATAAATAAAAATAGAATACTGTGTCCAGTTCTGGGCACCACAATTCAAAAACGATATTGACAAATTGGAGTGTGTCCAGAGAAGGGTGACTAAAATGGTGAAAGGTCTGGAAACGATGCCTTATGAAGAGAGACTTAGGGAGCTGGGTATGTTTAGCCTGGAAAAAAGACGGTTAAGAGGTGATATGATAGCCCTGTTTAAGTATTTGAAGGGGTGTCACGTTGAGGATGGAGCAAGCTTGTTTTCTGCTGCTCCAGAGATTGGAACACGGAGCAATGGATGCAAGCTCCAGGAACAGAGATTCCACCTCAACATTAGGAGAAACTTTTTGGCAGTAAGAGCTGTTCGGCAGTGGAACACACTCCCTCGGAGTGTGGTGGGGTCTCCTTCCTTGGAGGTCTTTAAACAGAGGCTGGATTGCCATCTGTCAGGGATGCTTTGATCGTAATTTCCTGCATGGCAGGGGGTTGGACTGGATGGCCCTTGTGGTCTCTTCCAACTCTGCAATTCTATGATTCTACCTCACAAATTGCATTTCACATCCCCTCTCCCTCTTTTTCCTAGACTATCCCCACGGCATCACCTTGGTGACTCCAGTTTCAGGCTCAGAGAAGAAACAGGTACTCCATTTCTGTGCTCTGGGTGCAGAGGAAATGCAGAAATTTGTGGAAGACCTAAAAGAGTCAATAGCAGAGGTGATGGAGTTAGAGCAGATTCGAATTGAATGTAAGGCTCCCAGCGTGGTCCAGACTCCATGCAGTCATTCTGTCTGTATGTACATATGTCTGTGTCTTGTGTATTTTTGTGTCTGTTGTTCACAGGGTGCCATTTCTTCTTTCAGGAAAAGGGCAGGGGGCAAGATTTCCAGCAAGGTTTAAAGGTCCTCTCTTTAAAAAAAGGAATAGGCAAGTGCCTACGCTCTGGTGGCAGCAAACACCTTCCACCAGACCTGGCAGGGCACATCTTTCCTCAGATCATCTCCTAGATATTATAATTTAAAAAAAAATCATATAGCCCCTATATATTCCAACATTTGGGAGCCTCCAGGGCCTCTTTTAGGCCTAAGAGGCTTTTTATTTTTTGGACCAGGAAGGGAATGGAAGTAATTTCCAATTCAGGAAAAGCTCTCCCACCTAAATAACCTGGGGGGGGAGGGAAACTTGGTGGAATTGCCCCTCACAGCTACTAGAGACTGTGGTGGTGGTGGTAGTGGTGGTGATAGGGTCAGGGTATGGAGGGCCACATGCAGCACATAGTTCTCCCTTTGCAAACTCCTGTTTAGATATTCAATATTAAATTGCCAAAACGGTTCTGTTATATAAAGAGTATTTTTGTGACCTAAAAAATAAGTTTATGCTTTAAGATAAATCTTCCCCTTTAAAACACCCCCCCCTACACACACATGGACTCCCATGCCTCTGGCATGTACAACTAGCTTATGGCCCCCTTTAATTGTTAACTGCAGTAACTATCACTGCACAGAGCAAAGGTGGGAAGCCCTTCAGAAGTTAATGAACTGCTGTTTCCACTATCCATCACCATGCTCACAGTGGCAGATTGTAATTAGAGTTCAGCATTTGGAAAGCTGTAGATTTCTCACTCCTGGTTAGAACCAGTGAGCCGGCCAGAGACACATATATTCCTAAGGAATAACCATGCGTGGTCTGAACTACCATGCCTCCAGCCCTAGGTGTGGTCCCTGGCCGTAGGACTGGGTGGGTGGGTATCTATATCTCCTCTGAGTGATATATAACAGTGGATATAGACAGTGGATGATATTTTGTGTGCATCTCATACAGTATGCTTAAGAGCATATGTGCTCTCAATTTGCCTGCTAAATTTCTTGTTTGTCTAGATGCAGAAACCCCTGCAGGATTCCCTCTACCTCAGGAATGAGGAAAGTGTGACACTTCAGATGTTGTTGGACTGCAGTTCCCAGCATTCCCCACTATTGACCATGCTGGCTAGCACTGATGGAAGTTTCAGTCCAACAACATCTGATGGTTCATACTTTGCCCACCCCTGCACTGCATACTAGCATTGATCTGTACCTCTTGTTAGATCCTTCCCCCCTTGAGAACTTTTCCCAAGCAAGCTCCCCATATTTCCAGATGACCAGTGGAAAGAACACTTTGCTTATGGCTACAGCTGTCTACAGAGGCACTAGTTACAAATAATTGTAAAATTAGTCTCCATAGGACTACAGATGAGTATTTGGGTCGTAATTCAAGAAAGTAGTGTTTCTGTGTCTGGTTATTCCATGCCTTTAGTTTTGATTAGTAGGCACAAGAGCCCATTCTTGTAGTAAAGCAAACGTATGTGCACATGCTTACTGTGAGTTATCTATACAGCTGCAGAATTTGTATTTCCCTGGCAAATGTTGATATTTTTCAAAGCACAGCATAGTCACAGTCTTATTGAGTGTGTGTGTGCATGTAACACATGTTACATGCACACAATACACATCCTTTACTATTTCTCTTCCTGTCTCCTGTGCTTCCTTCTGTCTCTTAGGCCTTCCTTCCATATCCTTTTTTGTTTCTTTCTTTGTTTGTCTCTTATTGCTGTACTTTCTTTTCATCTCTCCAATCACTTTAAAATCTCTCTCTCTCCCTTTGTCTTAGGGGAGCTGGAGAAGCAACACGGAGCAAAGAATATTGCATTAAAGACTAATGGAGCTCAAATGGAAATGCAGTCCAAGCAAGGATCACCAACAGGTCAGACACACGCACGCACACACACACACACACACAGTGGGCCCTCAGTATCCACTATAATTTGGTTCAAGGACCCATTATGGATAACAAAGTCTGTGGATGCTCAAGTCCCATTATATACAATGGCATAGTAAAACGTCCCTTATATAAAATGGTGAACAGTAAGGTTTGCTTTTTTGAATCCCCCCCCCCAAATATTTTTGAGCCATGGTTGGTTAAGTGCATGGATGCAGAACCCATTGATACTGAGGGCCAACTGTGTATACACACACACACACACACACACACACAGGGGTTGGGGGGGCAAGACCCCCACAAAAATGGAAAAATCTCAAATATAAATAAAAATCATAAACATTATTCTTTTTACGTGAGAGAATCTCTAGGTCCTCTAGTGCAACTCTATGGTCCATTTCCAGAAGACATGAACCATAGAACCGAGCTGGAGGACTTACAAATGCCTAGAGAAAATGTATTAATCCATGAATCATCAAATCCATGAATGCTTAATGTGCAAATGTGCAGGGACGTGTGTGTGTGTATTCTTCCCTTCTTACCTCAACAGTTAGTTGGCATATAGATTGGTGAATAGGCATCCTTGGTAGTAGGAACAGGAAGGGAAAAATCTCTGCAGTTACTTTGAAGAATAGATCCCAAAGAAGTAAATAAAGAAGTACATCTGGATAAAGAAGTACCAAAATGGAAAGCACTAGATTTAGCCATTTGAATGATAGTCTTATAGAACTGATCCTTGAAACATTCCAAAATAAAACCAGTTGGGCTTTTTTTTTTAAGGAAGTTTTGTGTTTCTTAATGAAACATGAACAGGATTGTGAAATCCTGTTTTCATTATAACCAATGAAAAGGCCTTGGGAAAGTTACTTTTTCTGGACTGCAGCTCTCAGAATCTCTAAGCCAGAATGACAAGCATGGAACTATAGTCCAAAAAAGTAATTTTTAAAAACTCTGCCCTTGCAACAAGCCTGTGGTTTCCTGATTTGAAAATTTGACCTAGAAAAACAAAAGATGGGTCTTTTGGCTAACTGATAGTATAAAATACAGATGGAGAAACTGGAAAATTGATCCATTTCCCTTTCTCCTACATTCAGATGTTTAAAATCTTCACATTCTTTCTGTCCCAGATATGGAGAAATTTACCAGTATTGGTAAATTATCCAAAAATAAACTGCATCAAAATTCTTCCCCAGCTGCAAATTCAGTCGGTACATCTACTCCAGGAGCCAGCATGGTATAGTGGTTTGGGTGTTGGGCTATGAATCTGGAGACCAGGGTTTGAATCCCCACTCAACCATAGAAACCCACTGGGTGATCTTGGACAAGTCACATTCTCTCAGCCTCAGAGGAAGACAAATGTATACCCCCTCTGAACAAATCTTGCCAAGAAACCCATTTGATTGGTCTGTCTTAGGATAGCCATAAGTCAGAAATGACTTAAAGACACACAACAATGAAAAATTCCAGCCTGAGGTAATAGTAATGTGATAATATAAGTCAAGAAGCATCTTAGAAAAAAGAGATGGCAATTCTAATTCAGTATTAATATGGATGGATTTGGAAGGATTCAAACCTAGACTTCTAAAAGTTAAACACCCAAAACCCTCAGTCTGGATAAATGAATCTGTCAGCTTCAGCTTCTCTCACATTTGAATTGTTTTCTTCTGAAGCTCTTTCTGTTCCAAAGATGGATAAATGGTTAAATGTTGATTTTTTAAAAGATGGGCTGAATCACAATTCTCACCAGAAATTTCAAAATTGTACACCTCATGATAATAACATTGGCTATCTGACGAATCAATCCAGTCATGTCTCCAATGGAAAGAACTATGAGTTGGAGCTGACCCACTAACAACCTAAGGAAATTCATAGTCTCAGCTATCTGCTGTTTCTGATTTTGTTATGCTGAAATTCCCAAAGTGGGTCACCAGATCCCTGAGCAAGGAGAAGCAAAGAGAAGAAAATGATCATTGTAGCAGAACTGAGGGATGGAAATGCTTCTTTTTGTTTTGTTTTTTTAAATTATTATTTTTATACATCCATTTACACATAGATTATTACATGCCAACAGTAAGCAGAATCATACATTTATAACTCATATAGAGTAGCCTATACCTTTGCTTCCTACTCAAACAGTGTTTGAATCAGGTTTTATACATAGTTTGTGACTTTCCTTTTCTGAAACTTTAATACGTTACTATACCGGTACTGTGTTAATGTAGTCCATGATCTTATTGGTCGCACTAGTCATACTTTACAAGATTATATTTCATTTCTCAATACTTAAATCTTCTACTGGTTGCATTATTTAACAGAGAGGTTAAACTGTAGTGTCTATGTCTTATATAACCATTCCCATATCTTAATTGCTCTTTATCTTTAAACTTCAGTCTATTAATCTTCAGTCTATTAATCTTTAAGCCATATAGCCATATATCCCTGCCATTTCCTATCCCAATAATCAATTACAATTTTCCAATCATCCCTGAAGGCCTCTATCGAACGATGTTTGACCCAGCAAGTAAGTTGTTCCATTTGAACTGTTTCATACAATTTCATTATCCATTCCTCATTATTTGGAAGTGTCTTTTGCCTCCAATATCTAGCATACACAATTCTCACCGTGGTGGTCATGTAAAGCATGATATTCTTAAATTATTGTGGAAATTCTATGTCAAATATGTTTAATAAATAAAGTTCCGGTTTAAGTTTAAAGTCTTTTTTAAATATGTTTCTTATCTCGTTATGGATTTTAGTCCAAAATTCTTTTGCCACTTTGCATGTCCACCACATATGAAAGAATGTACCATTCAAATCCCCACATTTCCAACAACTGCTTTTTACCTCCTTATACAGTTTTGCTAATCTCACAGGGGTCAGATACCAACAAAATTGCATTTTATAACAATTCTCTCTTAATTCATTATTTATTGTAATTTTTTTTAAATTTTTCTTCCATAGGGCCTCCCAGTCGTCCAGTAAAATGTTATCTCGAATGTTTCAGGACCATTTCAACATATAATCTTTAATCATTTCTGATTCTAAATTTAACTTTAGTACTAATATATATAGCCTTGATATTTTAGGCTCTTTCCCTTCCATAATAATAATATCTAATTCAGTTTTTAAATTTTCAATTCCGATCATTTTCTTGTCCATGTTATACTTTTCAAAAGGTTGTCTGTATTGGAACCAACTGCATTTCTTTTGTTCTTGTTCTAATTCCTCCCTTGTCTTAAGTCTGCTATACCCTGTATCAAATACCAATAAATCTTCATAGGATCACCACTTTCCTAAGTGTATCATCTCCGTGCATCTGAAGGTTTCCTGGGGAGATACCCAGAGTGGCAGCCTAAAATAGATTTTCTTTTTGATCTCTTTCCATGCCCTTAATAAAGATTTCCTAATAAAATGATGATTAAAGCCCTTATCCATGTTTTCCTTCCCATACCACAAGTAGCCATGAAAACCAAATCTCATATCTGAGCCTTCTAAAGTTAAGAGCGTATTATCTTCCAAAAATATCCAGTCATATAACCAAGCCAGAGCACATGATTGTTGATATAATTTCAAATTTGGTAGGCCCAGACCCCCTCAATCTTTTTCTTTTTGTAAGGTTTTCCATTTTATTCTGGGTTTTTTCTTTTGCCATATGAAGGATGATAGATCCTTATCCCATGTTTGAAAAAGCGTGTCATTAAATAGGATGGGCAAACTTTGAAAAAGGTATAGCATCTTTGGTAGTACCGATATCTTAATTACAGCAATTCTTCCCAAAAGGGATAGATTCAGATGGTTCCATTTCTCTAAGTCACTCTTAATCTCAATCCATCTCTTTTTGTAGTTATTATCAGCCAAGTCCATATTATTTTTTGTTATGCTTATTCATAAATATCTGATCTTTTTCTCAACCCTAAAGCCTGATATTTCCTTAAGTTTATCCTCTTCTTTTCTATCTGGACTGGGTGGCCCTCGTGGTCTCTTCCAACTCTGCAATTCTATGGTTCTGTGATTCTATGATCTAAATTTTTTGTTAATACCATTGTCTTTCCCTTGTTAATATTGTTACCTGTGAGCATACCAAAATTTTCCAGTGTTCTCTGTAAAGTTCGGATTGATTTTAAAGGGTCCTCTAAACAAATTGCTAAATCATCTGCATATGCACAAATTTTATATATTTGATTTTTAATTCTGACTCCTTGGATATCCTCTTCTAACCTTATCTTCTTACAGAGAACTTCCAAAACTATTATAAAAAGTAGAGGGGAGAGGGGGCAACATTGCCTCACCCCTTTCTCCAAAACTATTATATTAGTTTTCTGACCATTAACTATAATTTGTGCAGTCTGATTCTTGTATATAGTGTTAATACCATTCACATATTTTTCTCCAATATCCATCATATTTAGAAGCTTGAACATAAACTCCCAATCTACCCTATTGAATGCCCTTTCGGCGTCTAAGGCTACTAGAGGAAATTTTTTGTCTGAGTGCTTTTTGAAATATTCAATCAGGTTCAAAATTTTCCTTATGTTAGTTCTTAAATGTCTTTTTGGAAGGAACCCTACTTGATCTTTATCAATCCAATCATTTAGGACTCTCTTAAGCCTTTCAGCCATAATATTAGCGAAGATCTTGTAATCAGTATTCAATAGTGAGATGGGTCTATAACTCTTCATTTCCTTTAGGTCCTTATTTTCTTTTGGTTTTAGTGCTATATTAGCATTTCTCCAAGAGAGCGGTATTTCACCGTCCACCATAATCTTATTCAGTGTTTTCATTAATGGTTCTTTTAATATGTTTTCAAAGGTCTTATAATACCCAGAAGAGAAGCCATCTGGCCCTGGAGTTTTGCCATTCTTTAATGATCTTATTGTATTCTCAACCTCGGTTATTGTAATTTGATTATTTAACTCTTCTCTATGTAGCTGACCTATCTTTGATATTTTTTGTTCTGTTAAATATTCTCTCATTTTCACTCTTTTTGTTTCATTCTGAGGATACGCTTTGAAAAGTTTCCTGTAATATCCTTGAAATGCATTCCTAATTTTCCCTTGATTAGTTATCATTTTTCCTTTATCTTTGATTTTCAGTATTTGTTTCTTTTCATGGTCCTTTCTTAATTTAAACGCTAACCATTTCCCCACCTTACTACCATTTTCAAAGAAGTTTTGTCGAGCATATCTCATTTTCCTCTCTATTTCCTCTGCCATTTCTATTTTCATTTGACCTTGTATTATTTTCATTTCCATGTTTAAGTCTTCATTCATTGGATCTTCTTTGTGTTCCTTTTCTTTCCTTATTAAAGCTTCCTGTAATCTTTGAATCTTTTCTCTCTTTTTTTTACTCCTCTCCCAATTTATTTGCATTAAGATTCCTCTGATGACAACCTTACTTGTGTCCCAGATGTTCTGAATTGATGTTTCACCTTCTCTATTTTCTTTAAAATAGTTCTTCAGTGCTTGTCCAACTGTTCCTTGTACCTTCTTATCCAACAGTAACTTTTCATTCAGCCTCCAGCTGTATTCTCTTCTAGTGTCCTTGATCTTTAACATTATCAAGTTGTGATCTGATATTATTCTTGGTAAAATTTCCATACTGTCCAATTTGTTTGCTATATTTTTTGATATCAAGAACATGTCAATACGTGAGAAGGATTTGTAGTAATCTGAGTAGTATGTATAATCCTTTGTAATTTTCTAAGGCATGGCCTGAAGACATCTGAGACAGCAATTTTCTAAAGCTATGTAGGTTTGAGCCTGGTTAGTATATGGATGGGAGACTGGTGTTCATGGCCTTGAATTCTAGCATGGAAGAAAAGTGGTATATAAGTGTATAAAGTAAATGTGGGTATTTTAGGTTAAATGGATGGTGCAATTTTTTAAAAGACACTCCACTCCACAGCTGTATTGATGGTTTATTCCTGTCTCCACATGAAATCCAAGGAACTGTTATGTGCTAGTAGGAAGTCTAGAGAATTCTTAGAACCAAACTAAGTACTTTGTGGAAAGCCATAAAAACGAACTAGCATAAAGCTGATACATCTATAGTATTAATATCTATAGTGTTAATATCACAGTACCAAAACCCCATCTGAAACTAATTACAGTACAATAAGGAGATTTTCACACGGGGAAAGTAATCCCCGGGGAGATCGGGACAGAAACGGGGCTGTTCTGGTAGCAGAGCTCCGTTTCACATGCTCCCTTCTTTCTCCCAATCTCCCGTCGTCCTCCCTCCATGCTGCTTCCATTTCCCTCCCACTGTGTTTTACTAACAAAAGTTCTTTGTTAGTCAAAAATTGCGGAACATTGCGGGAAGAAAATGGATGCAGCACAGAGGGAGGATGATGGGAGATCAGGAGAAGGAAGGGGGTGTGCAAAACGGAGCTCTGCTACCAGAACAGCCCCATTTCTTTTTCTTTTTTTTATTTATTTAGTTATTTATACCCCACTCATCAGCCACAAGGCTATCAGAGTGGCTTACAAATTGTTTTAAGCAATAGCTATTTACACATCTACACTGCATTAAACAGTTTCCAATGTGTGTTAGCTAATTGCCCCCACAAGCTGGGTACTCATTTTACCGGCCTACGAAAGGATGGAAAGCTGAGTGAACCTTGGAGCCCTCTGGAATCGAACTTGCAACATGGTGACTTGCAGTACTGGCATTTAACCACTGCGCCACCAGGGCTCCCTGGTCCCGATCTCCCTGGGGATTACTTTCCCCATGTAAAAATCTCCAAAGTCAACTTTATAATTCATATATATCTGTATGTTGAACATGTTTTTAATTGTAGCAACACAATTGGATGCTTAAATCCAAATATTTGAAAAATGTCTTCAGATTATTAATACACTTCCAAAATTATTTTTCAGTTTTGGTAACTGGTGGTCCATCCAGTGTGTGTTTAGGAAAAGAAAGACAGGCAGGGCAGTTGTAAGATACTGAAGAGTGTCCAATCAGTGAGGGCTTTGGCTTCAGAAACTTCTGACAGAAACCTTGTATTTCACCACTAAGGAAAGGGTCTCTTTTGTTTTCAAAGGCAAAAAAGATTTGGGAGAGAAGGTGCCGGACAACACAGTGGAGGTAAGTAGAATGCACAGCAGCTGAGGTAAGTAATTCTCCCTCAGTGCAGCTCTTCTTACATTCTCTGTTGTTTCTTTTCTCAGGTTTTAATCAATGCCTCCCCAGCCAGACTGACAATTTTACCAATTTCCAGAGATACAATAAAAAGTTACTGCTAGGACGGGTAATACAACTTTCAAATCCAGATTAAACTTCAAAGCATTTTTTTCAAGCCGTTTCTATAACTGTTAACACATCCTTCATGGAGCGAGCGCCCGAACTCTTGGAGACTAACCTGCTCCTTTCCTCATCCCCACCCAACACACTTCCAGGAGAAATCAGAGACGCAGCTGAGATGAACTCCCCTGGCAGGTCACCACCATGACAAACCCCCAGCTAAAACTCACCACTGTGATCTTTCCCCATAGGGTCTTCTGCCCTATACACTGTCAGGGCCTAGAGCATATTGAATGAGACTCTTCATGTGTTGGAAGCTCAGATTAAAAGTATCCCAACTTGGGATGGGTTGCTAAGAGAGCTTTATTGTCTGCCCTTGTTTGGGAGACAGGACTCCACTGTAAAAGTCCTTTTACGGCTCCTAGTTTACCAGGAAAACTCTAGTCTGGGAAATTCCTCCAGAATATTTAATTTGCCCTGTCTTTTTCTTTTCTGCAAACCTCTTTCCCCCACAGATATCACTCATTGCCATCTCCTTCCAAGTGCTATTTCTCATGGAAGCAAATGTTGCATTGCTCCATCTACATCCATTTCCTCAGAAACAACCTCCATTGCTAGGCAGATACATGCTCCATCACTTCTTTCTTGTTTAGGCCTCTGCTCTCTGAGGCTATTTTGCCCCACAGCTTTCTGTTCCACAGCCTATGAGAAAAATCTTCAACCACAGATGTGCTTATTCCTCAGCACCTGCTCATGATGAAGTACTTTGTAAAAGCTAACTCATTGCCCTGCCTACTGCTCCTGCTTTGAGAAGGCAGGACAAGCATCTCCATGGCTTCATATGCACCTTTTGCAGTGGCGGAGGCATAAACAAATGATCACTTTAGGGATTCAGAATTCTAAGGAAGCAGTTTATAAATATGGCTTCCTTGAAGGAATTCCAGAATCAAGCAGAGAGAGCCCCACAGAAGAGATTCTTCTCTTCCTGTTCCTTCCTACTTTCCTTTATCCTGCCCCAAAGTCCCAAGGATCCACACGTTTCTGAAACACTTTGTTTCTAGAGCTTTTGCCCAGTACCCCAAAGATCCCCTCCTGTAGAGAACTCCATTCCATGTTAGTTCCTCTTTTAAATCAGAAACCCTTCGAGCTTCTCATTGAAGACATGTCAGGCCCTTCTTCCTCCCCTCTCCCTCCTCTTATTTCTCAGCTGAAGCAAAAGCATCTCCATTTTCTCTGAGATTATCTGATCTGCCACCATTTCATCAGATTTCTTTTTCTTTTTAATCATTGTACAAAGCTGGACGGGTAGTTTGTTTTTTACTTTTATTTTTTGGCATATGTAAAATCATTTCCTTTCACTTGCAAACCATCGAGTGGATCAGAGCGAGCTGCAAGTTTGCTGAAATATGTCAGATTTCTGCTTGTGTGTGGTTTTTTTTTCTTTTCCTTTTTAATTTTCTTCTTTTGTAAGCAGATTAGTGAGTCATGTGTGCACCTTCCTGCTCAGAAAGACAGGAGCTAGGAAGAGCTCAAGTCTTTCTTTGAGTGTCAGCAAATCTCTTTTTTTCCCTCTCTGCAAATATGTGCAACCTCAATTATCCTCCCCATTTTCTGCCTTGTTGTCCCATGGATTCCATGATGATGTAGGACTTTGTAGGAGCTCCAGTCATAGAAGCTCCATTAAAAAGGATAACCTTAAAGCATAACCATAAAGCAAGCATAGCCATAAAGCAAATCTAAGAGCATCTTTATCCTTAGTTGCTTTCATTCTAAATAAAAGATGGAGAGGGGAGTGAGGGGAAAGTGGCTATAACTAAAAAGAACCAATAGTTCTAAAGAATAATCTCTTGGGTTCAGGCCTATATCTTCTCAAGTTAAAACTTCTGATGCACTCTAGCTGCTAGTACATGGCTGAATTTGCTCAGTTTGGATAGTTGAGGTTGTGCTGTATGTGTGGAGAACAGCATCACTGCCTTTGCTATAATGCAACTCTTTATTTCTAGATGAACCTTTCATGGGTGATGCCTAGGGATAGGGTGGGAAGATGCTTCATACTGGTGGGATAGAGTTTAAGGTGGGCTGTGGCTTATGCAGAAGAACAATGGATGGAGGGTGGAAGGGTAAAGGGCAGCCCACAGTAGCAGATGGGAAGAAGTCTTGTAACATTTAATGCTTCTTTGACTGTTTCTAAACTAGGTGTCAATTCACAACAGGCTTCAAACGTACCAGCACAACTCTGTCCCGGGGCTCGAGAGTGGAATGCAGCCCAGCACGCGTCCTAACATGCCACGGGAGAGGCTGGAGACAGCATTGGTGCCCTCTTACCCTGCCTCGGCAGGGACACTTGTACAGTGCCAGCAGATTGTCAAAGTTATAGTCTTGGACAAACCGTGCCTCGCTCGCATGGAGCCGGCCCTCAACCAGACTCTGACGCGCTACGTGTCCTCTGATTCCTGCAGCTCCACCCCCTTGCGCAGTCTAGGCAGTGGGCTCCAAGGCACCCCGGTGAAAATAATCCATCAGCCCCCACTTCCGCCTCCACCACCACCCTACAACCACCCACACCAGACCTGCCCCCCCAGCTCGTTGCTTCAGAGACGCAGGTACTCCAGTGGCTCACGCAGCCTCGTGTAGCAGCGCCACCAGCACTAGCCAAACAGCACAGACTTACCCTGGGACCCTTTTGTGTCTTCAAAGAAAATCTAGTTTGCGATTTATTTTTTAGTAAAATGAAACAAAAAGAGAGAGGGTGACAGGAAGAACAAAAAACATATAGTAATAATGAAGTAAACTACAGTATCTACAAGGAACATACCTAATTCCTTACCATCTTTCCTGAAATAATTCTTTTTGCAAGGAGCCAAACCTGTAGAAACTGCCTGACAGCTTCAGAAGATGTTTGCTGCCCTATCCTCCACCCTTTTAGCTGCACACATGCACCTTTCTTCCTCCTGACTCATATGGTCATGTTCTTCTCCCCTACCTCTGATGAGCTTTATCACCTTTGGCTTCCTTTGCTTTATGTCTTCAGTTTCACTTTCTAGCTCTCTTTCCTTATCTCTTGCACTTCCCTGTTTTCTCACCATTACCAAATTCCACAGGTTTCTGACCAAAACAAACTTGACTGACTTTTTGGGGGCATTGACTTTGGTAGTTCACCTTGTTGGGGCTGATGAGCCACTGCTACTGCTGCCAACGCCACCGCCACCACTGCAGCTTGCTAAATCGGATCTGAAAACGTGTGCCACTCATCATACTTCCTATTCATTGCCTTTGGGGGAGTACCCAGTTCTCTTATGGCAAGATGATTGGAGGGGAAATTGAGAGAAAGAGGGAAGCAGAAGATGGAGGGTGATGTTCCCCATTCTGCAGCCAAACACAAAGATGGCCTCACTTTGGACATAAAAAAATCTACATTGTAATGAGAAAGCTTTGCTGGATCCCAGCAGAAATGCACCACTTGTAAATATTCACCTTTATGGTTGAATGTGTGTGGACTCTGCCTACTAATGAAAGAACTAGCCAGGTCTGGGGAAAATTAGGGGGAAAAAATAGAAATTGGATCTGGAAATCTTCCTGGCATGGCTACTTTCTGAAATTAATAATCCTGGAAGGTGGTTCCTTTGTTATGTTTTTATTTACTTATAGATTTTATTTTATTTGTAGTTTGATTTTTCACTCTGTTCCAGGGTTTGTCCACACTTTATAAGTATATCATTTCATACCACTTCAAGGGCCCTGGCTCCATTCTATGGAATCCTGGGGTTTGTAGGGTTTTGTGTTTTTTTTAACTTCTCTGCCAGAGAATTCTAATGCAGTAATTCAAGGGATTGCGCTAGAGAATTCTAAGTCTCTCATTACACTACAAATACTAGGATTCTATATGATGAAGTCATGGTAGTTAAAGTGGGATCAAAGTACTGTAATTGTGCAGTATGGAAACACTGACAGACCTGCAACTCAGCTCACCAAACAAGAGTGGCATTAATTTGGCAAATATGAGTAGAGGGGAGGAATAATCTCAGCCTTAGAAACTCCCTTCTTTATTCTATCAGCTAACAGTCAGTTGGAGTATGGGGCTTTATAGTGCATATGCCAGGAAACATTTTAGCACCAGAGATAGTTTTCTTCCTCTGTTTGAGTACTCAATAACAACACCAGCAGTGCAGGAAAAAACAGTTTCAGATTGTTTAGTTATTTACAAGATATATACAGTTCTCTTCAGTTTACAAGTAACTGGTAACAGTTTTTCTCGCAGTTCCAAATTCTTAGTTGCAGAGCTCCACACAAACCTTTTCCTCCTAGTTAGTGTGCACAGGGAACTTAATACTGCAAGTTGTCTTCTTTATGAATAACACAAAAGCGCCGCAGAAATACGGCATGCACTATCAAAATAACAAACCCCACAAGTTATTGCCCGGAAGGCTCCTTTTAACCTGTGAGCCTCTATTCAGATTTCTAAATCATCTACACCTGTCTCTGGTTGTGCTGAATCAGACATACTTGACAGGGCTGGTTGGTTTGTGGTTTACACCTACAGCATAATACACCAACACAGTCACATTTCCTTCACAAAGCACTGTATCTTTGTTGCACCAAAATTTTACACACACACACACACCCAATAACTGTAGACTTCAAATGTCTCAGAGCTGGTGCAAGTCATTTTGCTGCTTGTGTCAAAGGCCCTGTGACACACACACACACACAGACACACACACAGATATAGAGGTAACTTCAGCTTATGAATGGATTTCCCTTCAACCGTAATGATGGGGCCATGTCTCTCATTGCACCTGAGATCAGCAGGATAGTTCAGATCAGTGTTTCTCAACCAGGGTTCTCTGGAACCCTAGGGTTCCCCAAGAGGTAGCCTGGGGTTCCTCAAGAGATTGTGACTGTGGGGGAAAGCAATAGCAGTATATAGAATAATGTTTATGCAGGGGTTCCCTGAGACCTGAAAATTATTTCAAGGATTCCTCCAGGATAAAAAGCTTGAGAAAGGCTGGTTCAGATGCAAGAAGATTGTGCAGCACTTATGATTTTGTCCTGCACTAGAGAGGACTGGCTGTTGCCACTTCTGCACATACATACTCCATCACCTGCTGCCTGAGGCAATTGCCTCACTGGGCCTAATGGTAGGGCCAGCCCTGATAGGTCTCCAGGGAAGGAGAGGAAAATAGGACAGGGAAGTAGTAGGGCAACAACTGCATCCATTTGATAGTCACAACAGGCAGTGTATGTGTTTTCAAATAGGTTCCAGGTTCTTCTCTGTATCCACATTCCTGTCTGGCTCCCTCTTTCCCTTCTGAGCTGCTTGGTCTATCTAGTGTTTCAGAGGTTTATTTAGGGATATTATACTGAGTCAACAGCATATGTTTACACAGGCTATATTGGGTCATGTTCTGGGTAATTCTGCCTGCTTTTGTTGAAATCCTGACCTTAACCTGCCTTAGCATTTGTAAGAGAATGAAATGAAATATGGTTTGTCAAGATGAAACAGAAGAGAGACAAGGAGCACCTCATTATCTGAAAGTCTTTTGTTTTGCTTTTCTGAATATGTTAGCAAATCAGATATATTGAAAATCAGATTTATTAAAGCGTTGTAGTGTAGCCAGTCCTGTAAGCACAAGCCTATAACAAACCAGATTAATAACTCTTCCTTCCTTTCCTTCCTTCTCTCTCTTCACAGTACTCTCCCCCGCTTCAAAAAATATATGGCAAGGTGGGTGGGAAGTTCCAGGGGGAGGAGATGAAAAAGGGGCTTAGCTTCTTGCTGTTATCAGAGATGCTGATGTGCAGAAAAATGGTATTAAAATGGGCTATGGTTGTATTTTTAGAAAAAAATAACTTGCCTGCGCATGAGGGAGGAGCAGCATTAATTAGCTTAAGGGCTTTGCTCTTCCTCACTCCATCTCCCCCTGAGGCTTAAGACGATCAACTTTAGGATTGGAAATAGGACAGAACAAGTTTCAAGTCTCTTTTATTTATGTTTTTAAAATGTGTATGTTTGTTTATGTATGAGAGAAGGAGAGTAAAAGATTTTCACTTTCTGTGTGAAGCAGAAAGAGGAGCCTTTCACAAGTGAGCCTGAAGCCTATTGTAGCAGAAAGGTCCCAGTTTAAATTTATCAGGGTACATAGTAAGGCTTGGGATGTATCCCAAAGAGACTTCTGTTGTGCAATTATCCTGCCACATTCATGGAATTTTACAGAGAATCCAACCATACTCACTTTCCATTTGTTATGTTTTCTTACCATGTCTTCCCTGGGAATGGAAAGGAAATCTGCCAGTTTCCCAGCTGAGGTCAAATTTGGCATTCCGACCCCATGAGAAACTTGTGCAAGGATTAAAATGGGTTGTTGAAAGTTCCTGCAACTTGCAGGAATTTTGTCTGTTACTGGCACAAGATAAACTGCACAGTTTTTGAAAACTGCAGAAGTTTAAGAAAATATGCAGCTTTGCTGTAAAAGCTTACATTTGCAGTCTTCATGCATCAACTTTTCCAGTTTGAATGTTGTATGCCGGGGGGGGGGGGGGAAACCTGGACTGACTGAAGCTGCATCCTTTGATAGTTTGAATATTGCTTGATTTCCTTTCTGTGAAGAAAGCTGCACATTTTTCCATTTCTGTGCTGAAAACTGCCCAGTTACCCCACCCCCCCAAAAAAACCAACAAGAAAACCCTGCAGTTTTCTGGATAAGCTGCCCAGCTTTCATACAAAAGCTGCATGGTTCCCCATCATTGCAGGGGGGGAAATTCCCAAGCATCCCAAGGTTACAGATATACTATACCAGGTCTCAAGACCTAGAGCTGTCTTTTTTTTTTTTAACCTAGAGCTATCTTAGAATAGATTTATTTATTTATTTTTGGGCAGCAGGGAGAGGAGGGAAGAATGTTATTTTGGATTACAGCTTGGATTCTGGATGTTTTAATCCAACACCAAAATCCTGTTTGATGCTGGTGGAGATCTGTTAGTTTAGTTGGTGTGGGGCTGAGGGAAATGAAGGTTGCTCATTTTTCAGTTAGATGGCACCCAGATATATCTCCACAACCAATCAGTAACCCAGGAGTGGAGCTATGCACAGGTGCAGTGCAGCTTTCATGGCTATCTAGGAAAGAGCTGCCTTTTCTCTCCTGGACCTTCCCCAGTGCCACAGTGGCAATTGGGTGCCCCTTGGCCACTAACTAGCCACAAGTGATGCAGCTGGGCAGCCACCCATTTGCTGTTATGCAGCTGGGGAAAAGATACTGTACAAGGAGGTTCTGGTTACCTCCTTGTGTACTGCCAGTATTCACTCCTTGCCAGAACTGGGGGTTATGTCAGCATGTCAGCAATAGCATTTTAATTTCCAAAATAACTTCCATGTTCTGCTTTAAAAATGGCCAGACTACAGCTTTGGTCAACAGTATGGTTTCACTGAAGGCTTGCATGGGCATTTGCTTGATTGTGTGTAAGGCTAGAGTGGGAATGGAGACATGGGTGCACATTACTCTGCATGCCCAGCAGCATTTGAGAGTGTGGCACACTGAACATAAAGGTCTATCTAGGACTGTGCAATCATGTTTGGCTGAAAGTCCACCCCCATTCCCAACCATGAGAATGTGGAATTGTGTTGTAGGAATCACTGCTAGGTTTATCCCCTGCCCCCCCTTACCCCCACTGTGCTGCCGCTTTTGGCATCTTCTGCTATCCTGGAAGGCACATCCATTTCTGCACGGTGCATTAGTTAAAGCATGAAAAGATTGGTGTGTTTAGATAAATAAATTAGATTTTACTTGACATTTAACACAGAATGGCAACAAAAACCTTAAAGTATTTGATGAAATAATTGTTTTTTAGATGAAATATTTATGAGAGCTTCAGGTTCCTGGGAGAGTGAGAGCACCAGGCAATTAATAATGGATTTGGAAGGATGTGAAGAGATTCATCATAGGAAGTATTGCTAGAGATGTCGCTCTCTCCCCTTCCTCTGTTCTTTTTAATTTTTAAACTAAAAGGTATTGGGACTTAACAATGCCTGAATGTGAGAGCCTCAGATCTGGAGCCCTTGTTCACTATCCCACCTTGTGGTATATCGGTTACCTGACTGATAGGCACTATTTTTATCATATAGAGATGAGCAATGGCCTGGGCCTTTCTTTTTGGAGCATTCTTTGAGCAGAGTGGTATCTCTAGCTTTTCCTTGAGAATTCTCTCAAGCTTGGCAAAATCTATTTTGGTGTAGCTCCTCTGTTTTCACCAGCCTTCTTGCTTCCATCACCCATCCAAATAGCGGGGACCAGGGAGGAGAAGGAAAAATAGCCAGCAAGAGCGGAGCTTGGGAAAATTTACTCTTCACAGACTTGGCATTATTTTTCGTAATGGTCAATGTATGCCTTGAGAAAGCAGGCATTGCCAGAGTTCTCTGATCACACGCATGTCTCATGACTGCCCATAATATAAAGAATGGATAGTGTGAGAAAAGCTGAAATATGTGACAGTGGAAGGAAATCTGATATTTTCTGAGATCTCCAAAGCTGAAAGTCCTGGTTTCTACTTTATGCGTGCATAGTGCATCGCATAGCTACTTGATCTCTTGAGGTTCCATGGGCCCATGTTAGGCACATAATTCTTTGCTAATTACATTCTTAAAGGAAGCAATGAGTAATTTTTAGCAATTTTCTTCCCACTGCAAGAAAGTTCACAGTTCTAGACATTTTGTGTAAAAAGTGCAGATTTTGCACAGATTTAAGTTCTGAACTTTGAAGATACTCATAAGTGCAGGATTTCCCAACACTTGAAAAACATGTTTTTCAACCATCTTAAAAAATATTTTCAAATATTCTTTCCATCACTAACCCATAATTTCCTTGGGAGTTTCTTAAAGACAGCACAAAATTATTTAATTAAAGCTCAAGTTAATCAAAGCCCATGTTTAAAGGGAAATGCATGCCTGATTGGTTAGATAGTAGACATTCAACCCAGTGCCTTGCCTCCCTAGATATACAGCTCCACTCAAGCTGCTTCCAGATGGATGTGTCTCAGTGCTGTCAATTTTTTAAAAAGCACTGGTCTGATGTTCCATCTTTCCCTCCTTAAAGGATTTATGTTGTATGAAAAAGATGGAGGAAGCAGGGGGAAAGAACACAGGGAGGATCCAAATGTCTGGACCGCTAGAAATTCTGTCAATGAGGAGTGCAGTCTGGTTGCACAATGGAAGCCTTGTCTGGCGATGCACATGCATGGGTGCGCATACGCACACAACACATCTAAATCTCTAGCTTTGTGCAGTTAGAGAGATGGTACATTAAAACACATTAAATTGGTGGTGAACTTAAAAACCTGATATGCCACTTGCTATGTGTGATGATGTTGCCCAAAGCAATTCACAGGCCTAGGAGATGGTGCTTTTCCTGTGGTGAGAACAGCAAGGAACTTTCTGGTTGCAAGTTCAAGCAGAGAGTTTTGCTTAAACAAAGTCTGCAAGCCAGACTGGATGGATAACCTTTGGTGCTCATTATCCTATATTTAAAGAAAAGAGGGGGGGGGAGGAGAAAATACACTAAATGTCTAGACAAAAAGGCTAGTGTCCTAGTTCGAACAGTGTGTAGCCCTGTCCCTGAAATTATCTCCTAGGTCATTTTGGCCATATTGTTTCACATGGTTTTATATATACACAGAGAGAGAGACCAACTGATAGGACTTAAATACATGTAATTCTACTGGATGGTAGCTTTTGTATGGAAGTCATTAACATGCCTTTCCATCTCATTTAAGCAGTCCTCTTGCATTAAATTAGAGATAAGTTGCAGTGATTTGATCAACGTCTGCAAAACGAAGCACATGCTAGAGCAGTTTCTCCATGCCTGAGGTAACACTGCAGGTGGGTGGATATGATGTCAGTTGTAGTTCAATACATCTGGAAAGTGCTCTAGAACCATGGTGCTTGGAGGAAGGATTAAGTTCTGTGGGCCTGCAGTCCTTTGCAATAACCTAAGCACTTGGTGTATAAAGAACACCCATTCAAATAAAGGATGTCTAACTACCGTACAAGTTTAACATTAATTTCTCCTTCTTATGAAACCCTGGATACTAAAGTCTGTAAGTAGGAAGACAACAGTGTGTGTTTTTGTGTGTGTGTGTGTCTTCAAGTCACCTGTCAACTTATGGTAACCCCATGAATTTCATAGGGTTTTCTTAGGGAAGGAATACTCAGAGATGATTTTGCCAGTTCCTTCCTCTGAAATATAGTGGGCCCTTGGTATTCACTGGGGCTTGGTTCCAGGACCCCTCATGGATACCAAAATCTGTCGATGCTCAAGTCCCGTTATATACAATGGCATAGTAAAATGGTGTCCCTTATGTAAAATAGCAAAATTAAGATGTGCTTCTTGGATTTTATTTTTTTCTTGAATACAGAGGGATGACTGTATAGACAGCTGGTATTGATTGGCAATCTCCCATTCGAGTACTAACCAGGGCTGACCCTGCTTAGCTTCCAAGATCAGACAGGATCTGGTGCCTTTAGGGTATTTCGCCCAGAGAATTCTTACAAAATTACAATTTTGAGTCTCTTCATGAGGGAACCATGAGACTTGAACTGGGATTTTAAAAATAGATGTTTGTAATGTAAGTACTGTAGTCTCAAAGGATTGTTCCAATGGATGTTTTCTGAGGCAAATTAGTGACCCACCTAGTATCAATCACAAATGAAAATGAAGGATAGTCTTCTTCAAATGGATATCTGAAGATTCAAAGTACAACAAAGGCTTAGTTACTGGCTTTTGTTTCCTCCCATATTTGAGAAGTACCAGTAAAAGAAATCCTGCAGCTTGAACCACGGTTAGAACTTTTGTTGTAAGAAGGATTGAATGATGGTGCCCCTTCAGATGATGTGGCCTGCACCTCCCATCAGCCCTTTGGTGAGGGATTATGGCCACCCCTGCTCTAAGATCTTATAGCACACTTTGGCTGGCATCCAGAAATTACAATGTCATAAGTCTGACATAATGACATTGGAATTCACTTTTATGTTAATTGTGCCATCACAATGACCAAAACTCCCACCCCAAGCCAGAGAGCAGGTAGGGGGTGAGCGATGATGCATCCAGCCCCCTTCCTTTAGCTAAAGGAAGAGGGCTGGACACATCTTGCTCAGCCCCTTGCTTTCCAGCAATTCAGAAGTTGCCATGGTGGGGGAGGGGGAGGGGCTGTGTTACTTAAACGTTAGCTATTTGGGGGTAGCATCAAGAGATGTAGCTATGAGCTATAGCTACATCTCCATATCTGCATCTTCTGATGCAGGTCTGCAGCCATTTTCACCCATGCACCCACCTCTGTTTTCTATTTCTAATGGCTTCAGACTGAAACAGATACAAAATCTTTTTTCTTCTTCTAAAGGAAAACAGCGTTAGTCGGTTATGCAGCAAACAACTTCCAAATCCCAGTAGAAATCACATTTTTAGTCTAACATGGTTATGATCATCATGTTATATTATTGTCTTCAAGCAGTGTTTCTTGGAAGTATGAGGAATATCTGAAACAAACACTGTTCCCTAGATTTCTGGAGTTGATGCCTGCCGGGAAGATTCCATCTTTTTAAAAAGGAATATAGTATATGGAGGGAAGGGACAGCTAGAGAGGAATTATATGAAATTGTTATGCTGGGCCATCATCGTATATTGCATTGCATCTGCTGTAACTTTACCAGTGAGGGCAAAGCCTGGGACTCTTGATAGTAGCTCTTGAATGATAATGTCTGTAACACTCTAGCAGCTGTCTAGTCTGTGTTTTCACTGCTCCTTAACAGCCACGCCTGGTCAGAAGCTTTAAAAATCTCTTGTTTCATGACATTTCTCTTCACTCAGTTAATCTCACACAGCTTCATCCCACCAAATGTTTCTTTTCATTCTCTGAGTGAGAAAACAAGCGATGTTACTTAACCTATGTGTGTGTAGGCTGTTTGAGAGCACCTGTCTGTCTGTCTGTCTGTTCCAGTTTCCTGCTGTACATATTCTCAAGAGAAGCTTCCTTTGGGAACAGCAGAGTGTTCACGTCTAGCAAAGACTCCAAATGGCTAATATTTTGTAACAGAAATAGACAAGATGTATTTTATCTGTTCAATTAATAGAGTTTTAGAAATTATATTGCAATATGTCACTTGTGCAAGTGTGTCTTCTTTGCCTCGGCCACATGTGGTTTCTTTCTCCTCCTTTCTCATCTACAGTGCCACAATTAGCACAGGCTGGATGAGAGCATTTTTTTTAAAGCCTTCCAGGGTGTATTCATACTGCAAAATTACAACAGTGTCATACCACTTGCATGGCTCCATCCTATGGAATCCTGAAATGTGTAGTTTGGTGGGGGACTTAGACTGGATTCCAGTGCTGTAGTTCAAGGGAGGGCCATAAAGGCTTTAAGCTATAGCAGTTAAAATAGATTCAGACTGCTCTAATTGAGTGGTGTGGATATACCTCTGGATCAGACCAAAGGCTTATCATGGTCAGCCTCCCACTGTGCCCAAGAAGTTGCCTGCTACTATTCTCCAGTAATTCAGTGGCATGTTGTCTGAGATCCTGGAAATAATATACAGCTGTTATGGCTTGTGTCCTCCATGAATGTGACTAACAACCTTCTAAAGCCAGCTGGATTCCTGGACTACATCCTGTAGCAGTGAAATCATGGTGCTGTTTGAAGAAGTCTTCCCTTTTGTTTGTTCCGAATCTACCAGTATCCAACTTTACTGATTGACCACAGATTCTAGTACATATTGTTGAGAAGAGTGGACCCCCTCCCTAGTTTCTTCAGGTCATGAATAATTTTATAACTTCTGCCATGGGCCTCAGTTTACTCCCCCCGCCCATACTCTGAACAGACCCAAAGCAAATCTTCTCTCAAAGGGAAGTTTCTCTAACCTCTTTCTTGGTTTTGTTCCTTTCTACTCTTTTTTTACAATCTTATGTTTTGTTAAAGCACAGTGACCAGAACTAGTGTGGTCACACTATCTGTTGTTGTTACTTGCCTTCACATAGACTCCAACTTATGGCGTGCCTTCCTTTTGGGCTGAGAGTGTGTGACTTGGTCAAGATCACCCAATGAGCTCCCATGGCTGAGTCTGAATTTGAACCCTTGTCTCTTAAGAGTCCTAGCCTGACAATCAAACCAGTATACTACACTGGTTCCTATAAAGTTGTATAAAGGCATTATGGAACCGGCCATTTTATTTTCAACCCTTTTCCTACTGATGCCCCACATGGAATTTGCCTTTTTCACAGCATCTGCATACTGGACCAAAGTTTCCATTGGCTGTCCACCATTCTTCTATTTATGGGTCTCAATTGCCTTGATGTTTCCTTAGGAAGGCTGGGCAGAAATCATTGTGTTGAGTATGTATTTTCAAGTGCATGCATAAATGGCAGCAGGGCTCTTGAGAGGAGATTACAGTAGGACCCCCATATCCACCAGGGATTGGTTCTGGGGGTGTGTGGATATAGAAAACCATGGATAATGGCAAACTCCATTAAAAATAATGGGAGTTCTGGTTTAAAATACCATAGAGTTGCCTTGGAGGACCTAGAAAATGGCTAGAGTGGACCCATTTTCTAGGAAGACTATGGTAGGTGTGCTGTTTTGTGTCCCGTGGATAATTGAATCAGTGGATAACGAATCAGTGGATGCGGGGTCCTACTGTACTGCATTGGCAATAATTTCTATGCTAAAAAAGGGGGGCTGGAATAAATTATTGCAGTTACAAATAAGTAACCTAGAGTTATGCATTGGTAAATGATTCGTATACATGATCCCTAATTATTCAATAGTGTAGGGCAATGGCTCTTAACCTTTTCTTTATCTTTTATTGCTGTGGACCTCCAAGACTTAACTCAAGATTTAAAACCCAAATCATCATCATCATCAATAATACAATTATAGCACCCATTAAACCTTCGCTCAAAGGCACTGAAGGAGGAGGGAAGAAGACCTCCTGCGTCTTCTTGCAAGTTTATAGCTGGAGAAGATTGAATGACAATGCACAGGCCAAGTCAGCCAGCCTTTGCCTTGGTTCCTGTCATCTGGCTGCTCAACTGTGTGGAGCAGGTGGGCCAAGCAGCCTTTGAGCCTTCACAGACCCACTTTGAGGACATTGCAGCCACCTGAGGGTCCATGGACCGCACATTAAGAACCACTGGTATAGGGAATATGTAGGGATCATGAAAGTCCTCCAATCTTGATTTACTGGGCAGCAGCCTGTGTGAGCAACAGAGGTCTGTTCTCCTGTTGATGAGAACACAATAGATGATGTTTCCAGCCCTCTCCTGCAAGCAATCTCTGGTGTGAGGAGGAATTATAGCAGGGATCCTGCTTCTGACTATTGCACACAAGGACACTCATGGGAGGAGGGTGGAGACATCAGTCTGCTGCATCATGGTTGACAGAACAGACACCCATCACTTGCAGCAACTGCTGCCCAGTAAGTCATGATTGAGGGGGTCAAACCAAGAGATGCTCCTTAGCTATGCAGCGAAGGTAGTCATGTAACTAAGTAGCAAATATAGCAAATTCCTGGCTGCTGATCACCTGATAGAGCCAAAAAGTGAAAGGACATACCTGAAACCAGGCCCCTTACCATCTCAGATGGCATCAAACCTTAAGAAACTAGCCAGCTTTTTCTAAAAAGTACATCCTTATTTGTGTAGTATATCATCATAACTTTGGACTTTGCAGAAATGTAATTGGATTCCACTCCCAAACAGATACTTTTATTAAACCCCAGTTTTAAACCTTTAAAGGACTTTTAAAAGTATGAACCACACTCAACAAGTGTGAAATGTCCTTCTCACCCACCAAAGCTCTTCAAAGAGAGAAGATGGGAAAAACACAGGAAGGTTGTTAATCCCTTTCCCTAACCTGCCAGCCCACAGAGGTGCTGGACCATGACCTCTCTCATCCCCAGTGGCTGCAAGAATGATAGAAGCTACCATCTGGAAGGTATCAGGTTGGATTGTCTTAGATCTTGTTGGCTCACACTGCAGCTTGACCTATGCAAAGATCCCAAACCTAGGAGATATATTGCATAGCTTGCCATGCCAGCTAAGGATGATGGTGATTGTAGTCCAACACATCTGAAAAGAGTCAGCAGTGAGTTGAAAAAAGCCTTTCTCCAGTTTATGCATTTTAGCTGCTCAGGGTTGTAACCATTATGACTCTGCTTTTAGTCTTACTTGGCTCCTATTCATTTGAAATGATGATTGGCAGCTTATGCCCTGGGGCCTGAACATGCTAATCTCCATGGTGTATTTACTAGTGTCTTTGAAAAAGATGGTATCCTTTTCTGACTCATGGTGAGTTTTGATTATACAGTTATTTGTTTGTCTTCTCCCTCCCTTAAATGTTAACCCCTCCCCACTTTACCCAATATTTCAAAGCCAGCTGTGGCTCCCATTCAAGTCAGCAGGGAGTGAATCCACTCAGTAGGAGCCATTCAGAACAGAGGGAATTGTGAGAGTAAATATCAAGGAACTCTTTACAAATAGTTCCATGGACAGCTTCACAATCATTATCACAGCCTGAAGCAGCACGGTACATTTTGTAACAGTGACATGGGCAACCTCCAAGACTCCTTTTGTCAATTAGTCATAAACACAGAACATCTATGGACAGATTACAGTACAATCCTTTACATTTATACCCAGAAATTAGCCCAGGTGAAGGTTCAGTGGGACTCACCCCAAATGTTTATAGCTGAGATTCTCACTCTTTTGCTCCAAATGTTTTGGACTTGGATCTCCAGAAACTCCAACTGGCATGGCAAATGAACCAAGATACTAGCAGCTGACCAGAACATCTGGAAGGCCAAAAGTTGAGAACCAATGATGTATAGAATTGCAACCTTCATTACCTTCTAGTGGTAGCAGACATTATTTTTTTTCCTACAAAGAAATGATCAGAACCCCAATCTAGTACAGAGCAGGTGCAAATTAAGTTCTAGTGCAGAGGTGAGGAAAATTTGGCCCTCTAGATGTTTTAATTTTCTACTTCCAGTAGCTCCAGTCAGTAAAGTGAATGGTAGGACAATATGAGAGGTGGGATAGGTTTGCTGCAGCTAACTTATCCCATTAGTTTAGATGGCTTTAAATTAACTGTACTGTAGTTCAAGCCTATTGCCCCATTGATTTCGCTAGGACTGAAACCATCTAACTCATGAGTCCCGATCTAGACAAAGTTAGTTGTGATTAAAGTTAGTTGTGTTATTTTCAGACTTAAGTGCTTTGGATAAAGAGTGGTCCTGAATATGCTGTACGGCCACAGAAAGTGCCCTCTTGTATCAGGGCAAAGGCCTATCTGCTTTTGTTACCATAGCAGCTGACTAGATACCTAAGGGAAGTACTAAATGATTGCAATAGCACCCACTCTCTTGTGTTTCCCAGTAACTAGTATACAAAGACATTCAGCCTCTGATATGGAAGGTAATATATAGACATCATGATTTATCCTAACTGGAGTCTGAACCCAGGAGAATTGCTACCCACTGCATTAAATAAGAAGCCTACATGAGTTTTGCCTGTTCAGACCTAGCAATAATAATTCTTGCCTTCTTAACCTAAAGACTGGATTACTGTAATGTGATTTACATCAGCCTGCCCTTGATGACAAGTGGGCTGTCGTTGTAATTTTTCTTCTGGACACAATATGAAGTGTTGAAATTGTCCCACAAATTGAATTAGGTCTGAGATACGCAAGAGATGGCCTGTGTTCAATGACCAAGAACTTAGAATCAAGATGAGTAAAGTATGTTTTATGGCTACTGCATAAATAAGGTGACTCCTCTTCCCCATGAAGATGTGCCTGAGCTTGTGTGTGTTAAGATGAATCTGAGCCAGACAGAGCCGGCAGCAATTTAAAGACTGATAGGAAAAGGTGAACATGGCAACAAAGACAGGCAATAGGATTCCTACTCATCATTGCTCCAGGGGTCTATAACCCATACATCTGCCTATACACAATGCAGATGTGTTTGTGAAATCTCTAGATGCCAGGGTGCATTCATTACAAGCATAAAAAGAGATAGGGAAAAGGGAGTCTTGTGGCATCTCAGAGGACTGGTCTAGATGACTGCATAAAATATGAATTGGGGCACAGAAACATCAATTCACATCAGCTGTCATCTGTCTCGACAATTTTTTGGCAAGATCGCTGGTTTGCGAAGCTCTGTGTTTCCTGTTCACACAGAGGCATGCCAACGAATCAAGATGGTGGCCGTGAGTGAATTACTTGCAGTTTTGTACTCCCCAACTTGCCCCTGCCAAACAATATTTTTTTAAAAAAACTAACTCCAAGGTGTGGAAGAGTGATCTTCTGCTTAACTAATTAAAAAACAAGGAAAGAAAGCCTGTTTCATCACCTCAGTGCATGATCACTATGGCGACAATCCAACATGGCACTTCCACAATCTGCCGTTTTACCAAGCTCCTCCCCCTGTGCACGTCAGACCAATCAGTTGTCGTCTTCAGCAATCCAACGCAATGTGATTAAGTTGTCCTAACAGGCGAGGGTGCGCATTTCCGTCAGGGTTTTTTAAAAACTCAGGAAAAGTCCCAGAGGCTTTTGCCATGAACTTTTCCTGACTTTTGCTCTCCCTCCCTCCAAAAAGGACGGAATGCTGCGGAATCCCATTTGGAAACATTGGATCCCCCACGGATTCTAAGAGGTTTCTTTCCACCATCTTGACTACCCCTAAGAGTAACCAATTTATTTCAGGAAACACATTCAGGGGTAGCATTTTGCCACAATAGGGGAATCCTAAACAAGAAGGAAATATGGTCTGGGACTAAACCTCCAAGGCTTCTACCAGCCACAGATGCAGGCAAAACATCAGAAAGAAACTATTCCAGAACATGGCCTCACAGCCCGGGGGGTGGGGGGGGAAGGAAAAAGGTAAAACTTCTCTTTCAGACTATAACTGGCTAAGTGTTACCTATACAGCAACTCTATTGCAGTACAAAGACTTCTTGAAAAATATAATGATCTCTGCCTAACCAAGGAGCCGTGGCTTCATAAAGGGTCAGAATCATGCTGGATAACAAAAGAGATTGCCTCACTGCTGCAAAAGGATCTAAATCTTACTGTCTTTTTCTCAGCACACCACATGGCCAGGAAGTAGGAGTGGCCTCTGCCTGCATAAGATCCCTCACCTGAACAACAACAAAAGCAATATCTGAGACAAAGGACTTTATTATGCCACTTTCCTTTTCTGTTCTTTTGCCGGCATAATTTGTGACTTTTCTATGCTGGCAAAAGAACTCCTTTTACCACACTTACCTTCCATCTGGTCCAAGGGAAGCCCCAGCAATGATGGAGGAGTGAACGAAGCTCTGTTCACTTCCTGGAATGTAATCTTACAGATTCGTACCAGAAGACATGAGCGTGGGAAATTCAAAAATAAAAGCAAAAATAACACACAAAAAGTTCACAAAAGCACAGAAACACACTTTAAAAGTCCCAAGTACACAGGGGAGGTTCATAAAAAGAGTGTCACCTACCTGAATGTTGCGATCTTACCTGGAAGCTTTCTGGCCGGACTGGCCATTGATGCTGTATTCATGTGGGGAAAAGGTGCGAGGTCTCAAACAGCTGCAATGCAGGCAAAAAAGCACTATAGCCGATCTATCGATGGCTTGTTCAGTCAATAAAATAGAATGGCTTTTGGATAAGACATAAATGCAAAAGGACGTCATCGTCTGGTATGCATGCCCTTTCACGTTTATGTGGCATCGTTATGAGACTGTATTTGATGTGTTTGATAAAGTCCAATATGTAAGCCTGTGACTTCAACATGGTTAATTTACTTTACCTTTATTTATTTATTTATTTTAACATCTTTCGCCTGATGAAGAATCCAGTAAAGTTTCAAAAGCTTGCACCATGTATTTTGCAGTTTGGTTGGCCAATAAAGTATCAATTTATTTCTGCCTACGTTCTTATGGACCAACATAAATCTATAAAACAAATTGTTTAGTTTGAAAGGTACCTCGAGACTCCTTTTTCCTCTTTTTATATGGTAGCAAACTAACATGGCTCTCTCTTTGAAAATTATGACAACCATGTCTGTCTTGTGGATGGAAACTTAATAACTTATCTTTCCATGGGAATGAAAAATGTAACTGGCTTAAAAAATATCCCTGTTCCCACTGTGCCTCTTCATTTACTCTGTCCCAGCAACCCACTGCACTTCTTATGGTCTGGTTTCCAGGTCATTCCCGTTTTAGCAAAGTGACAGCAAGTGAAGACTGTATTTGTACTTGTCAACATATTGGTGATAAAACATAGAGAGACAGTGTTGGTTTATAGAAAGATGTGTCCAATGGAGTGAATGTTTCCTGAAAGTTTGTACCAAGAGCAGCTAACACTTTCAGCTATTTCTTTTGAGCCCTATGTCTGCACCTGACCCCTAGGGACACATCAAATTTGATTATAGAGGTGTTCAGGCCTTAGCTTACTTTGGATTAACTTGTTCTACATCCTACATATTTCAGTTCAAAACCCACCTCCTTCCAAGCACTGAAGAACTTCAGAGACTAATGTACTATAACTAAGGAGCAAGATACCAGTTCAGATATGAAATACTGCATAATGAAACAAACTGAAATGACCCTCAGATATACTTAGGCTGGTGTCCTGTTAGTGGCATAAGCAGGCATAAGTCTACCTTACAACTGTGTATATGTTGTTTTTTTGTTGTTGTTGTTTTGTTTTTTGTTTTTTTTGGTCATTGCGAGGTTGATATTCCATTCTATCCCTTGCAATGTCCAAAGCCCCCATCCTGGATTTACTGTTGAGTTTCAGCAGTCCTCCATAACCATTCTGTCGCTGGTGGGGAGTGGGCAGTGGAATTGGAGAAGCATATGGCTGTGTCCCTGTAGCTAGACACAGAATTATTGCATCATCCACAGAGACCTCTGGAGGACCCTGGCAGATCTCAGCAGATGATATAATTGTTCTTTATCTGGCTATGAGAACATAGCCAGTTGCTTCTCTGATTCCTCTCCCTCTGCATCAGCCGGGGTTTGTTGAATGTGCAGCTGCAGTGGGCTTCCACATATGGAACTGTTACACTACACTGTGCCATAGAGCAGTGCTTCTTCAGCTCTCTTATGTAGGGGATCAGCAGATTTGTTCTTCCAATGTGCCAAGGACTGGTACCATAAATTTTCCCATTGGTTACAGTTGTTTTATTCTTTGTTGGAAATTCTCCAAGGACACACACAGAAGATGGAAGGCACTAGTCCATGGACCAACACTTAGAGTAGTACTGCCATACAGCATCCTGGCTAATATGTAATTCCCCATGTCATTAATTTCTTTTGTTAGTTACATTTATATCCTGCTTTCCTCCAATGAGCTAGAGGCAGCACATATGGCTCTCCTCCTCTCCACTTTATCCACATAACAACCCCGGGTAGATCAGATTGAAACAGGGAGACTGTCCAAGGTGACCCAGTGAGTTTTTCATGGTTCAATGGGGACTTAAATATGGATCTCTCCAGACCAAAATTCTAACCAGTATGCTATGCTGACCTCTCTTATTTGATGCCCAGCTCCAAACTTGATCAAATATCCCATGAACGTGCACAGATCTAGAGTTCTATGAATCTGTAGGCAACTTCCGCCTCTCAGGAGAAGCCACATGCATGAACACCTCTCCTTGTGCTTTGGCCCTCATAAGTAGAGGAGGGATGAGCTTTTGATGGCTTTCTACAATTTGATGGTTTTCTGCAATGGCAGTATCCATAAGGTCACCTTGAAGTTATATTAAGTCTCTCACACAACCTATACTATCCATGCCACTGCTTGGTATTTGTAGCACCAGCAATGTTGTCTAATCAATCAATGACTCTAGTTCTCACTCAGAATCAGATCCATATTGTCTGGAGTTCATTTAAGGTGGTGAATTTTGATGTGGTGGAGATATGTATGCATGCGCCATTTGGAAATTAAATGAGATGCAGAAAACAAGAAACTGAAATTAAAAACAAAAGAAACACACACATCCTATATTTGTACCAGAAAAAAGAAAGAGTCAAGACAGGGAGGGGGGAAAGTCTGATGAGAGAAGACAGGCTATGCATGAGGTAAAATGATGCCAAAGGCCTTTGTAGAAACTGTTGCCTCAGTTCTTGTCTGCTCATATCAAATCTTGCTCACATACAAGAAGGCACAAATAACAGTTCCTCCACATGTGGGTTCCCCCGTTCCCATATCAAATGCGTATTTGTCCTAGAATACATTGTTATGTATAATCTTATACCCACAGAACACCTACCAGTAATTCATTTACTCTGTAAAATCTCCATGTTAAGTTTGGGGTCATTCACACTATACAATTATACCAGATAGATAGATAAAATACAGTGCAATTATTCCTCTTTAATTGCTATGGTTCTGTCCTATGAAATCCTGGGATTTGCAGTTGATGGAGGAGCATTTAGAATTCTCAGACAGAGCTCTCCAGTGCTTTACCAAACTACAAACCTCAGGATCCCATAGGATGCAGTTGAAGTGGAATAATAGTGCTACAATTGTGTAGTGTGACTGAGCTCCCCCAACGGCAGGTCTCACCACTACAACATCCGATGTAATGGCTGGACTTTTCTCCCCCCCCCCCTTCAGCTCTTTGTTACTACTTTAGTTCTGGAGAATTTGAAGGCTTACACTCTTTTGTGACATTTGGAGGTGGTCTTAATAACAATATTTCTGAACTGTGGATTTTTTACTTCTTTCATAAATGACTGTAGGATTTTGCCACCTTTCATTTGGGCTTCTTCTGGCGTGACTAAAGCAATTCAGACTCAGCTGTTTAGTCTGGTGTATCTCCCTTGATCTCTCATTTTCCTGCCAGAGTGGCTGGGTTTGGATCGAAGAGCCTTCTAAGACATTTCCAGCTTTTCATTTTGAAAACTTTATACCTTCTTAAAAAAGAAAAAGAAATCAAAGCATCATGAAATGAAAACAGGACACAATATATAAAGGGACATAAACCACAATAGCAAGCCATCAATAAAAACAGAACTAACACACATTGAAAACTTCTTAATGCAGTGTAGATGTGTAAATCGCTATTGCTTAAAACAATTTGTAAGCCGCTCTGATAGCCTTGTGGCTAAAGAGCAGGGTATAAATAACTAATTAAAAAAAAACTAGTACAATGCTCAGCAACATACAGTTCTGTATAATTCTGTGACACTGCCTCTCTCCAATGGTGGCTGCTGGGTTTCCTATCAGTGGATGGTGAATTTGCTCTGCATTTTAGTCTGAACTTTAAAGAATCTATCCAAAGTGCTGAACTGCAAATAGGTTCAGCACCTTCAGTGCTTCTTTCAAGTTCAGACTAAAACCTGATGCCAATTCACTGCCTTACTGATGTGGAAACCACTAGTTCTCACTGTCTCCCCCAACCTAGCATTACCTGAATTGCATGGGGTCTGTGAGGATCCCACTAGCATCCGAATCTTAATATGGGGAATATTTAATTAGCTCAAAATGACAGGAAGAGGTTGGATAATGGCAGGATCTTTTGACTTATGTATATCAGTAGTAATTGACTCCAAGGACCCCAAGCCAGAATATACAATTAAATGATCTTTACTGGAAATTAATAACAGCATTCATGCAAACACTGAGCAAAGATTTGTGCAGCAGAGGATTCTCAGAGATATGTTCTGAAGGTCTCACAGCAAACCGGAAGTATGGACATAGGAGGAAGAACTGGACATTTTGGTGGTGTGTCAGGGTGATCTTTACATGTGATAGTTCCCCTGAGTGGATGGGATTTAGAGTGAAATATAATGTCTCTCTGAGTTTCCCAGGGCTAAACAGGGTTCTCTGGAAGAGTTAACAATAATTAATGGGCGATATATTTTAAACTGAATAGGAGCAGGCAATGTTTATTGTTGGGGAGGAAAGGAAGAGAAAACCATTTTGCAACCATCTAAGACTCTGTCCTTGTTGAATGGATTAGTGAATGACTCCTCTCCAGGTGTTAACTCTGACCTGGGTATGACATGTTTAAGGAATTTCCAAAGGCCCCTCCCTAAGTTATACGTGACCCTAGCCTTTGTATCTAGGGGTCCCTGGTTTACCTGCCAACCATGTGGAAGGCCACTTCAAGCCAAATTATTAAATATTGTCAATTATGCAATAGTCCAAAATGGGGGCTGTCAGGGTAGGTAACACGAGACAGTCTTAGACCTACTTCCATCCCCATTGCTAGCCAAAGTTATTTGGAACCAATTCTGTGTTCATTGATGCTTCTCAAGTTCCTGCAGACATAGAAATAGACTCACCTCTAAATATCACTCCTATACATTTGCAGTTCAAAGAAGCTGGATTGTGCCACAGTTAAAAAGGAACCCCATATTTTGAATCCTGTACTAGCAAGAGAAAAAAGCCAGAGTAAAAAGGGCCAAGCTAACTTGCAGCCATCAAGTGTGTACATGGACATGATCCACTTGTACAACAGATGGAGCGGCTCCAGGCGCAGCAGCTGCACACAGGTTCTACAGTTGGAGCTGCAGTGTCTGGCCATCACAATTCAAAAATACTGTAGAGCTGGAGAAGGTACCAAAAAAGAGATAATGGCTGAGACCCTGCATCAGAGATGTTGTTACTAACATGTAACTTTGTATCATCTTCTGACTTGATTAGCTAAATCCACCTTAACAACCAGCAGCCACGCTGAGCAATGGAAGTTTGTTCTGCTGGCAACTGGAGGGCTGGAGGGTGACGTTCCTAGCCCTCTTCCACTAGGGAGCTGCAGTCTGACAAGGAGTCACAACAGGAGTCCTACTTTTGATTGTCGCACTGCAGCTCACTGGCAAGATGTGGCTGGAGACATCATCCTGCTGCACCCCAATGGCCAGCAGAACAGCCCTTCAATGCTTGGTGAGGCAATAGTGCCACAATTGTAAACATGAACACTGAACTAGCTTACACATTAGTAAATGCTCAACAGGATGCCAGAGCCAAGGGGCCAGAGTAATGCCTCAAGGAAGGAAGGGTACAACATCTGGAGATGTTGAGTTTTGGGGAGAAAGGAAAGTAAGGCGTGGAAAGTGGAGAGGGAGGAGCTTTTCTGCATCCCTCACAAGACCAGAAGTGAGAATTATCCAATGACACTTAATGGTGGGAGACTTAGGACAGGTGAAAGGAAATGTTTCTTCTCATGACACTTTGTGAAACTGCAGAATTTGCTGCCGCAGCCAGATGTAGTTGGCGCCACTAACTTAGGCACCCTGGGGGTTAGATAAACTCAGTGGGCTGGTTTACACGGCAGGTTTTATTGCGTTAAGTTGCGCTGTAGTGCTTTCACGCATCAGTGGTGGGTAGTTTATATGGTAATTGTTTACACAGCTATATTTTGTGGCGTTCCCACAGCCAAATGTGGTGGGGGCATGGCCAAGCATTGGAGAGGGAAAGGAATGCCATAGGAATGCCTGCCCTGGCCCCAACTCCGTGCTGAACAGCTTAGAAAGTTTTATTCCTTGCTTGAAACAGCATTTCCTTCCAAATACAGGAAAGCCAGAGAGAGAGACGGGGGGGGGGGGGGGGAGAGCAGTTCAGCTTGCTACAGCCCTTCGTGAAATCGTTTCTCTCCCTCCCCCATGCACAGGAAAAAAGTTTTACATACTTTTGAAACAGCAGAGAAGGTGAGAAGGAATGCTCCCTGAATGAAAATAGCTGGGAATCCTTTTTGTTTGAAAACTGGCTTGCAAAATAGCAGACAGGATTTTTGCAAGTTTCCTCTAAACGCGACAGTCTTTCCTTCCTCCCTGCCCCTCTTTTGAGCCCCCCCTGCATCATCAACCAATCACAATGCAGCTCTGCTTTAACCCTTAGCGGAATGCTAGTTTACACTGCAAATAAAGCACTACATTGCAAATATACCGGCAAAAATAGCGACATGCCCTGCCACGCTATATTTGGGTGTTTTACCTTCCCCCCTTCTGAATGAGGCGATTCTGTGCTGCGATCCGTGGGAACTATGAGCTATCTTAGCGGTATATTTAGGGGAATATTTGCCCGTGTAAACCACCCCAGTGTCTCCTAACCTTTTCTTTACCAGGGACCCCCTTTAAATATCTTTTGTTGCCATGGACCCCCAAGGCTTAACTCAAGATTTAAAACCCTAATGATACCTACTACTGCTGCTACTACTACTACTATAATTACACCATCCATGAAACCTTCCCTCAGAGGCACTGGAGGGGGAGGGAAGACTTCTCTCCTTTAAGTTTGTGGCTGGAGCAGATTGAATGGCAATGTGCAGGCCAAGCCAGTCAGCCTTTGCCTTGGCTCCACTGTAGGCAGGAGGTGGGCCGAGCAGTCTTCAAGCCTTCATGGACCTCCAGTGAGGACATCATGGCACCATGTGGGTCCCCGGACCACAGGTTAAGAACCACTGGATAAACTCATGGAAGATAAGGCTATTGTGTGCTTCTTGTGGGGATGGTTAAATATATTGGTTGAATTCATACAGAGCATAACTTTATGCTCATATGTTTACATGATGGTTGCATCAACACTGCCTTGTTAGTGAATGGTGACATTGCACAACTGCATGTGCAATCAAATGCACATGTGCATCATTACATGCAAAGTGTGATGCACAATGTACCACTTGAGCTGTTTTGCATATCTCAGGCAAAAATATCCAACCACTTTTGAGGGGAACTTAGGAATGTATAGGATACCAACAGGATCCTGGCCTCCAGTGTCTGAGTCTGCCATACAGTTGCTAGGGAAGATGAGCAGGAGGGTTCATGCCTTGCTTGTGGAGTTTTCACAGGAGCTGGGCTCAGTCAAGATATTTAGCTGCCTGAGGCAAAAGGCAAAATGCCCTCTCCCATTCCCAGATACAGAAGCTGAATGGATAGGTAATTGAATATTGGTGACAGGTTAACCTCAATCTGGCACTTCAGGTAGCAGATTTACTCTGTGCCTGATGGTAGGGCAGGTCCTGCATAGGCATCTGGTTGGCTGGTGCAGCACAGCTTGGAGAAACTACTTTTTTTGGAATCCCCCAGCCAGCAGGCCTTTGTTGGAACAGAGATGCCTTTGATCTGATCCAGCAGTGCTCCTCTTATGTCCTTCTGGTGATGAGCAACCAAAATGCACAGAGATGCAAGAATAATAGAATCATAGAATCATAGAATTGCAGAGTTGGAAGAGACCACGAGGCCCATCCAGTCCAACCCCCCTGCCACGCAGGAAATCTTGATCAAAGCATCCCCGACAGATGGCCATCCAGCCTCTGTTTAAAGACCTCCAAGGAAGGAGACCCCACCACGCTCCGAGGGAGTGTGTTCCACTGCCGAACAGCTCTTACTGTCAAAAAGTTCCTCCTCATGTTGAGGTGGAATCTCTGCTCCTGGAGCTTGCACCCATTGCTCCGTGTTCCAGTCTCTGGAGCAGCAGAAAACAAGCCTGCTCCATCCTCAGCGTGACATCCCTTCAAATACTTAAACAGGGCTATCATATCGCCTCTTAACCGTCTTTTTTCCAGGCTAAACATACCCAGCTCCCTAAGTCTCTCCTCATAAGGCATCGTTTCCAGACCTTTCACCATTTTAGTTGCCCTTCTCTGGACACGCTCCAATTTGTCAATATCCTTTCTGAATTGTGGTGCCCAGAACTGGACACAGTATTCTAAGTGAGGTCTGACCAAGGCAGAATAGAGTGGCACTATTACTTCCCTTGATCTAGACACTATACTTCTATTGATACAGCCCAAAATCGCATTGGCCTTTTTAACTGCCACATCACACTGTTGGCTCATGTTCAACTTGTGGTCTACTAGGACTCCTAGATCCCTTTCGCACGTAGTCTCATTCAGCCAGGTCTCTCCCATCCTATATTTATGCATTTCATTTTTCCGCCCTAAATGCAGTACTTTACATTTCTCCGTATTGAATTTCATTTTGTTAGCTTTGGCCCAGCTCTCCAGTCTATCCAGGTCATTCTGAATTTTGATCCTGTCCTCTAGGGTATTAGCTACTCCCAATTTGGTGTCATCTGCAAATTTGATAAGTATGCCCCTAATTCCCTCATCTAAGTCATTGATAAAGATGTTGAATAGCACTGGGCCCAGGACAGAACCCTGTGGCACCCCACTGGTCACATCTTTCCAAGACGAAGAGGAGCCACTGCTGAGCACCCTTTGGGTTCGGCCGGTCAACCAATTACAAATCCATTGAACAGTTAACTTGTCTAGCCCACATTTTACAAGCTTGTTTGCAAGAATGTCATGGGGAACCTTGTCAAAGGCCTTACTGAAATCAAGGTATGCGATGTCCACAGCATTCCCTTCATCTACCAAGCTGGTAACTTTATCAAAAAAAGAGATCAGATTAGTCTGGCATGACTTGTTTCTCTGAAACCCATGTTGACTGGAAGAGTTGGAAGAGACCACAAGGGCCATCTAGTCCAACCCCCTGCCATGCAAGAATACACAATCAAAGCATTTCTGACAGATGGCCACCCAAACCTCTGTTTAAAAACCTTCAAAGAAGGAGACTCCACCATACTCCAAGGCAGCATATTCCATTGTTGAACAGCTCTTACAGTCAGGAAGTTCTTCCTAATGTTTAGGGGGAATCTCTTTTCCTATAGTTTGAGTCCATTGCTCGGTGTCCTAGTCTCTGGAGCAGCGCAAAACAAGCTGTTCTTATACATGGATACACAGTGACAGGCATCTTCCAGAGCTTCTGGGGGTCTTCTGGAGGTCTTGGAGGATGAGGTCATTGATCCTGGAAGTCCTTTAGCAGATGATGTCATCAACCTCTGCAAGATTTTTTGCCCATGAGCAAAAGAGGAAAAATTGTATTCTTCCCCAACCTCATTTTTGTTTTGTGGGTTTTATGCAAAAAAATTAAAAAATAAACTCATTGATTCTTTAATGCAGAAAAATATTTTGTGCAAAAAAAGATTATTTTGCACAAAACAATGTTCTCTGTGCAAAATATGGTATTATTTAGCCCACATGCTAAATACTTTGAAAAAAAATATGTGAAAAATCATTAAAATGTATGAAAACTCAGCAAGGAGAAAACTTTTTTATGGTGCAAAATTTTGCTAAAAATGTGCAAACACCCCCCCCCCAAAAAATACCCACCTTGGAGAAAACTTTTGATTTTTTTTTTCATTTTTCTGCAGAAGAACTGAATAAGCAATTTTTAAAAAATCCCTGCTGCCTGGAGGCACCTGGGGAAGGGAGAGATCTTTCTTGTAGAGACTGAAAATTGTCACTTGCAGAGGGCTTCTGAAATAAGTCAGAGCAGCACCTGAGATCAGAGACTGTTACATGACAGTTTTTAGCATGGGGAGAAATGGATTCCCTCCTCCCGAGTTCATCCCTTGTTGTTTACACAATTTGTCACGGTAGCATAAGTCACGGTTTTTAAAATTTCTTGTTCTGAGTGCCTCCATCCCAGGATAGGGGCACACAGCAGAGCAGTATTTTGATTTGTCGGCCTTTTGAGGGGACGTACTTACAACGGAAGCCTGGCAAGTCTGGATCCACCATTTTTGGAAAGGTCAGGACCACCCCCACCCTTGCCAGGCACAGCTACACTCGCTTCTAAAGAGAACCCTCCTCCCCATGCTCCACGAAACTACTGCCTCCCGCCCTTGCGTGGGGTGTGTGTGTCCTCTCCATGACTGTCAGTGATAAACCTGGAACACTAAGGAGATTTTCAGACTACACTGTTATAGTGTTACTATTCCACTTTAACTGCTCTGGCTTCCTCTTGTGGAATTCTGGGGTTTGTAGTTTAGTGAGGCCTAAGAGCTCTCTGGCTGAGAGTTGTAAATGCCCCTCCCTAAACTGCAAATCCCGGGATTCAAGAGGAGGCAGCCATAGCAAATAAAGTGCAATAGTAACACTATAACAGTGTTGTCTGAAAATCTCCTAGCTTGCTGGCTGATTAGAATTATCTTTAACAACAACAACAACTCTATCCTGCTGTTGTGTGTGTGTGGAGGGAGGACAATCCTCAAGGTGTACAGTATATTGTTTTTAAAACTTATTTTATTGCATTTGGTTTTATTGGATGTTTTCAGCTTCTTTTATCTGTCCTGTTCTTATAAAAGGGAGATAATATATCACACACGTCCCCAGTGTATTTTAAAGGATCTTTCTTTTGCATTGGGTTTTATTGACTGTTTCCAGATTCTTCTCTTTCGCCATTAACAGCAACACAATGTGTAAAAAACAGAATGAACTTTGTTATTTTAGCAGGGAGATGAATGTTATTCTCATCTCTGCAGACTGAGCTGCCACTAAAAAACAGAAGAGCATACTATGACTTTTTTTTTTTAATTGAAACCCTATTTAAGATGCCTTAACTTCTGTACGACCTGGAATACCGTGTCCAGTTCTGGGCACCACAATTCAGGAAGGATATTGAGAAGCTGGAACGTGTCCAGAGGAGGGCGACCAGCATGTTGGGAGGTCTGGAAGCCATGCCCTATGAGGGGCGGCTTAGGGAGCTGGGCATGCTTACTCTGAAGAAGAGAAGGTTGTGAAGTGACATGATAGCCATGTTTAAATATTTGAAGGGATGTCATACTGAGGATGGAGCAAGCTTATTTTCTGCTGCTCCAGAGACTAGGACATGGAGCAATGGGTTCAAACTACAGGAAAAGAGATTCCACCTAAACATTAGGAAGAACTTCCTGACAGTAAGAGCTGTTCAGAAGTGGAATACACTGCCTCGTAGTGTGGTGGAGTCTCCTTCTTTGGAAGCTTTTAAACAGAGGCTGGATGGCCATCTGTCAGGAATGATTTGATTCTGTGTTCTTGCATGACAGGAGGTTGGACTGGCTGGCCCTTGTGGTCTCTTCCAAATCTATGATTCTATGATTCTATATGGAAGGAACCCTCATAGGAGTACATTTACATTGAATACAAAGGAGGAGGCAACACACCGTTTCTACGGGTTTTGTTGTTGTTGTATGCCATTTATAACAAGAGATAATCTCCCACAAGACAGGTGTGGCCAGCTACAACAGCTCCATGTTAAAGGTACAGGAGTCTGGTCTAAACATGCAAATCCCATGCCATTACTTTTATACTCCATCAATGGCTTTGCAGTAATAGCCCATGGCTACTAAAATGTCTTCTACAGGTCTCTCCCCCTATTCACGGGGGATATGTTCCTGGACTGATGTGAATCCACATATAATAGCGAGCCACCATAGAATACCATAGAATTGCACTGGAGGACCTAGAAAATGCCTAGAGAGGATGCCCCTCTAGGCATCTGCTGCGACTCTATGGTCATCTTCCAGTGGAAGCTAATCATTGAGTCATGCTGGAAGACCTCCCAATGCCTAGATGAAGCACCTCAACTGTGACTCTATGGTCCTCCAGATGCCTAGAGAGACCTTTCCCCCCTACCATAAGTAATTGAAACCACAGGTACTGATCCCGCATAAATGGGAGTAACCTGCATATACCCCAGAGTAGACATCCCAGGCCAAGTAGGGGAAATGAGAGAATCCTCTGCTCCCATCAACTTGTACAGCTTTCCACAGCTGTTTCCAGTGTTTCTATGTGGCTTCTAAAAGCCATTTCTCACATTATATATACCATCCAACATTTCATGAAAAGAAACTTGAACACCAATGATGGAGTAACATCTGAGTGTGGTCAAAAGAGTGTATCTAGGCAACAAGAGGGCAACAGTAATGAGGGGGTACTATTTTAAGCAGAGAAAGCTTAGAATTAATGTACCGAATTTAGGAAAGCCTGGGGTGGGGGAGAAAAAACAAACCCTAAACTAATAAAAACAATATTCTCTGTGGATGCTTGCACACAGCATGATTAACAACAAATGTAGTATTATTTAATACATTATTGTAAAATCAAAATCTTGTCCTCAAAATTACAGCTTTCTCTCAGATCCATGGCCACTGCAACTCTGTATTCAAACCCTCTCCCTCTGCCCCATGCACTTTATGAGCCTTCACATCACCTGTCAACTTATGGCAATCCCATGAACTTCATAGAATTATCTTAGGCAAGAAATATTCATCAGTGGTTTTCCCAGTTTGTTCCTCTGAAATATAGTCTACAGAACTTGGTATTCACTGCTGGTCTCCCATTTGAGTACTAACTAGGGCTCTCCATCTTCCCCTACTTCGTGCAAGTTGTATATACAGTATTCCTTTTGTTTGCCATGAGACGTAACCCATGGTCCTATAATCCAGGTTCCAAAATGGCTGCATCTGCAGTTTCTCCTGTGCTTTTAGCCTCCTTCTGAAGGGGAAGAGCAAGACTCCACTCTCTCTGCTTCAAAGTGCTGACTCTTTCCTGGTGAGTTAATTGAGTGCAAAGGCATTTGTGATATAAATTGGGACTTTGCAGCAATTGGAGCAACTGGGAGGGAAAGTGGGACTTTTAAAAACCAACTCAGAAAGTGGGAAGGCAGAGAATCATAGAATCATAGAATTGCAGAGTTGGAAGAGACCACGAGGGCCATCCAGTTCAACCCCCTGCCACGCAGGAAATCTTGCTCAAAGCATCCCTGACAGATGGCCATCCAGCCTCTGTTTAAAGACCTCCAAGGAAGGAGATCCCACCACACTCTGAGGGAGTGTGTTCCACTGCCTAACAGCTCTGACAGAAGTAAGCGTAGCCATCCGAGCTGAACTGGGACAGTTGCAGGGTGTGCATTATGTTGTTTAGATGTGCAGCTAGGGCATTTTAAGCCTATGTGAATGCAATATATCTCTTTTTGCAAACAATTGTATCCTCCTTCCAGTGGTGTAGCTACTATTGGACTATGAGGGGACTTGCCCCTGAAACTCTACCCAATGGGGCTACCTCTTGCTGCCTGGCCAACCTCTAGGCATGCAATGAAAGACAAGATGGCAGCAGCAGTCATGTTCAGGTGGCCCATTTTTACTTCCTGCACTAAGCCTCCAGCTATATTGCCAATGAGCTATGATGCGTGACCTTTCCCGACTGAGCATATGACCAAATGCGCCTCTACACAATGTATAAAATGGCCCTCAATCTATTGTGTTACATCCCTTCCAGAGCAGCAAGAGCAGATTTTCCAAGAGCTTCAGTGAAGGTGGGAAAGCTCTTTTGCAGGAGAGGATTTTATCTTAGGCAACACAGGATCTGAGCCATTTTTTAAAACAAGAAGAAGAACACAACATTTCTTGGGGTCTAAAGAGCCTGGGTAGCTCAAGGGTAGGGAAAGCACGATACTCCATATGTGTTCAACTGCAATTCTCATCAGTCTTAGATAGCACAGCCAATGATCTGGGATGTTGGGAGCTGCAATCCAACATACATTTCCCACTTGTGCTTTAATTAAAGCTTACAGAGAAGCCACCAAGTCAGCACCACAGAAGCACAGCCCTTCTATTGCATTTGTACATTGTGCATTTTGGTTGCACATCATATGCTGTGCATTTTGGTTGTACATCATGTATTGTACATTGTGCATTGCACAATGGAACCTAGTCATTGACGTGTGTTGAGCAATGTTGTTATTCTATATGGGACTTATGTAGTGCTTGCACAGCATATCTCCTCATGTTGATATTTACACTGAGCTGATGGGATGTGGGATTGCAGCCAATGTCAGCCAATTTATTTGGGCATCTGAGACAGAAATTAAAAGTGCTTCATCCCATTCCTGGCAGCAAAAATACATTCAGTAACCAACAATGAGCTGCCCATAATCTGTTGCATAAAGTCTCCTCCTCTCCTTGCTTAATGGCCCTACAGTTTGAACAAGTTTTAAGAAGCCATGAGCACGGAGTAAGGATACTCTTTGGCTAGTGCAGAAAAGGTAAGAATGTGGGCAGCATGCAAGTCTCTCTGGCATGATTCCCAAATGGACATGGTACTGATAAAAATTCTTTCTATTTCCTCTCCTGCCACTGCTTTATCTCTGTTAGCTGATGTGTTCTCTGCTAAAAGGTATAATTTCAGAGCATATGCTTGAACTCATACATGTTCTGAGTAGCTATGCCTGTAAAAGATCTTGTGACTTTGGCAGCAGTGTGTCATAGGAAAACTGGAGTCAATAATCCACGCCCACAAAGAACTAGCTAAAAGGGAAATTTGACTGAAAACACAAGAATAAAAAATAGACAGAATAATTGCATTGGGAAATAGCAAATACTGTGGTCGAGCTTCATCAATGGCAAGCACACAAAACACAAATAGCTAGCTAACAGAGCATGGTTGTTTTAGGAAATACTAACTCAAATATACAAACTCATAAGCCTGAGATAATTTGGAGGTAAGCAGTATGATGTTTTAGGATTTGCTAAGTGGAAGGAGAGATGAGAAAAAGAAAGAGGTTGAAAAGTAAGGACAATATAATACTTTCCTTAATCCACCCCACTGTGCGCATGCGTGCATGTGCACACACACACAAACATACACACACACACACACACCAGAGAATGGGAAGCAGATGGGGGGAACTGAATGTTCATGGAAAATGCTCCCTGAAAGATAGGTTTTAGGGGCAATAAACATCATCTTGCCTTGGCCCCATTGAACATTCTTGGGAGGAAATGGGGAATGTTGCATTTCTAGTAGGGAGCAGTGCCAAGAAGAGAACAAGCTACTCAAGTCCTCTAAGCCAGACCAGGACTTTAAGAGACAGAATAAGCTAATGAGATTCTTCAGACAAAATCCCAAATTTTGGGGGTTCTGAAAGAGTGACCTCAGCTGGCTTACTCAAAAATGGATGCTGACTCTTTCCCCCAAACAAACTGCTTTTGAATTTGGGATCTTTTTACAGGATTTGAGGTAAGAAAATAAGTTTCAGATCAGGAAGTTCTTCTAAAACAAAGAGAACCCCTCAAACAAGGCTGTCTTTCTAGACTTCCTGAGAAACATTTCCTGCTACTTTGTTTGAACAAAAAGGTAATAATGTGTCAGACAAGCACACACTTAAAGAAAGACATCACAGAAATGTTGAGTTGCCCACCTTTGTCCCAAAAGTGACCTACTCTACCAGTGCCATTTTCTGTCCATAATCCATTGTTTGCCAACTGCAGGATGCCATACTGTGAGAGATAAAGCTTTGCTTGGAAGTATTCAGTATTCCAATAATTTAATCAGTATTCTTGACAGATCTGGTGGTGTTAGTTAATGAGCACATGATTTCAGAATGGACGCCGGCTATAGGTTGTCCAGAGAGGCCTTTTCTGCTAAGCCATCTTGAATCCTATCTTGAGAGAAAGGCAAGGTATAATTTCAATTAACAACAACAACAACAACAACAATCTTTCTCTGTCCTGAGCCAGAAAGTCAAAGAGGTTCCATTTAGAACACACACACGTACATGCATACACACACATGTCTTGGCAGGGATATCGTATAACACCCCACTTTGTAATTGCCTTTTTTATGGTTTCTCACCTACCCTCAGGCCTGACTTCACTTCCTCCCACACACTAAAATACATAACAACTACATTGCCCATAAGAATAAAAATACATGGTACGCTGACTCACACCAGTAATTGCTGGCAAAAGTACATTTTCAACCACCACCTGAAAACAAAATTCTTCATAACACTTTTTATTATCAGGGTAAAGAGAACATTGCATTAAAACAGGGGTTGGGAAAGTATAGCCCATAAGCTGCATAGATAGCTGTCCTAAGATCCCCAAAGTCCTCAGATCCCCCATTTTCCCTACATTTCAACTGAAAATTAAATTTAAAAACACACCAAAAAGCCCTATCCAAACTGTCAGAAACATGGCCATTTGGGTTCCCCTGCCCTCAACAATATGAAAAATGCCCATATTTTGGCCAAGTCCCAGAGCCAGAAGTGGCATTGTGTCATCTTTGGTCATGCTGGGGATGACAGTGAGGTCTGCAGGGGAGCAGCAGGGGAAATGTATCTCCCCCCTCTGGGATTGCCCATCTCTGTACTAGATGGAGCACCACCATGCTGAATGCTCTGCTAACCCAGATGTTGGGAGGTGGGGAGAACCAGAACTATCAAGCAGATCAGTTGCATCTTTTTGCACCCTTTTCATTGCTGCTGTCCCATTATTCTGGCCACGGTGAAACACCAAGCAGGTGTCGTGGCTAAGATGGGAAGAGGGTGGAAAGGAAGGGAGAAGACAGAATCTGTTCAACTGGAGATCATTTTGCCTTTCTGATGTTCCAGCTCTGCTGCGAAGCCTGTAATAATAAGCTTAATACTAAGTGCAAAATCTCGCCCTGTGTTTAGCTGGAATCTCTTCCACATTTCCCTCTGCTGGCAATTATGGTGCCAGTATGTCAAGGCAACAGATGGCCTTGGCTTTATCTCTGAGTGTGCTCTTTAATAAGGGCTCTTGCTTGGTTCTGCCTCATTTTGTCTTGCACAGGCCTTATCCTGGCTATGAGCTGCAGTCTGTTAGGTGAGTTGTACTTTTTTCCCCCTTCCCTGCTCCAATTCTTGAACACATTTCCCTTAATTAAATGTTCAAGCAAGGGCTTCAAATGATGGCTTTGATCCAGAAACACCACACAGCCTGAGACTCAAACATGGCTTTCCATTCACATCTGCATTAAGAGGTGTGATAACTTCCTTGCATTAAGAGAGTAAGCTCATCTGCAAGGACAGACTGGCTCTCTGTAATGAATCTCCATTGTACCCACTTAAGTATATATCCAGAATCCTGTTGTTATCATTCACATGTGTACATTTCTTTACATGTGTACACGTTGTGTTTGTTTGTTTTTTGTACAATGGATGTATTTAGTTTGTGGTTTTGTAAGCAAAGTTCCACAAATTTCATATGCAGTTGCACATTTGTGGATGGGGCACAATGATGGTCTTTATCACAGGAGGCTGAAATTGCACAATTACAATGGGATAGTTGCATAAATGGGTTCCTGTTATCACACAATGTTGTCGTCTTTGCATGGTCTCTGTGTGCTTCACCTGTTAATTATGCGTAACTTTTCGTTGATGGGCAAAACCCATCAATAGCTTTCAATATCACTCTTTTCGCAGTATTGACAAGTGTGTGAAATCATGTCCCATTGTAATCATGTGATTACAGCATGAATAGACAGTCCTCTCACTTTCCCAATGACAACACATAATTAAACTTCCAGGGGAGAATGTGAAGAGGACCAACAGGACACTGTTTTAATGAACTGTTGTCTTTGCATCATACATTTTTATGTTTGTTTCAGTGTTTATTTGTGAAGCTCTTTCATTATGCATTTATTTTTGGTGTTTTTAACTGAAGTCGTGTCTTCTTGCGAGAACAGCTGAAATCTCACCCATGCAAAATCATGAAGGTAAGAGAAAATTCTTCTTAAATGTGTATGTGCAGGCCAGCATGAAGCATTAATACTCTGTCCTTAGAAGGCAATGCAAAAAGAAGCGTTACTATAGCACAAGCTGAAGTCCTGTTTTTAAACTGCTAGTGGTGGTTGTGGAATAATTCCATGGCAGTTGTATTGCACAATTACGATAACGTGTGATAATTACTGCAATTATGCCACTATGTTTCTGCTTTCCTCAATTGTGGAATTACAGCGTTTTTAGATGCTAGTCAGATAAAGTGCTATTTTTCTGTGTCTTCAATGTATTATTGTTGTTATTGTTACTAATACTTGTACTACTACTATGATTATTTCTCACCCTTTTCCTAGTTCAGAACTTACGGTGGCTTAGGAAACAAGCATAGCTTAAAATTCACATCATAGAAAAGTTGATGGGTATCTGTCCCTGAAATTAAAACCAGTTAAACAATTGCCAAAAGAAAGCAACAAATAGACAATACACCACATTATATGAGGCCTTTCCCCCCTGAGCAATCCGTCTTCAAAGGCCTGCTGAAACAAGAAAGTCTTCACCTGCCTACAGAAGGATGGCAAGAAAGATACCAGTCTAATCTCTCTGGGGAGGGAGCTCCAGAGCTTGGGAGCAGCCACCAAGATGGCCTCTCTCATGTTCCCACCACATGTAACTGTGAGGGTGGTGGTACAGAGAGAAGGCGCCCTGTAGAAGATCTCAAAACTGGGAGCTTGTCTAAACGGTGAAAATACTCCTCATAGAATTCAAGGAGAATACTTTTGTCCCATTGCGATCCCACATCATTTTACCGTATTTAGAAGGAGGGGGGCAAAATGCCATATACTCCAATGGAAAAACCTTCACAGATTTCCCTGAAGTTTTTTAAAAACTGCAATGGAAATGTGCATTCCTGCTCGCTGTGACAACTGATTTGCTTTGCTGCACTTTCCTGATAAGAGCAGAAGAGGAAAGCTGATAAGTCAGATGTTTGTGGAGCTGGAGCTTTTGGGCAAAGCAGTGCCTGGAACCGCCATGTTGGATTTTCACCATAGCGATAGTGCACTGAGGCAACAAAACAGCCTTTCCCTCCTTGTTTATTTAAGTGGAAGGTTGCACTTCTGCACCTTGCATTTGCTTTTTAAAAAACTGAGGGTGCGTCTATACGATCATAAAAAAATCCGTTTGGGGGGTAAAAAATACGAATAGGCTGTCGTTCGTATGCATACGAACTGCCCACATGATTTTTTACCCCCCTAAACTCCACATGACTCCCTCTTCCCCAAGCTGGCTGGAGCGAGCAAGCCAAGTGGTGGTTTAAAATCTCCCGCTGCTTTTTTTAAAAAAGGTTTCTGCTTTGCGGACAGTCGGTTTTCCCTATTCACAATATAAAATAAAAATAAATAAACATAATTCACGGACTTACCGGACTCTCGCTAGCTGGGAATCCAACATGGCGGGCGCTCCCAATTCCCCTCCATGCTAGCCCCGCCCCCCTCTACTCAGCCAGCCAATCAGATTACACAGCCTGTTCGTATGTGTACGAACGGACTGTACAGACCTGTCAGCCATCCGAACGGCATACGGATTTCTCATCATGATCCACTTTCCCTCCCGAATACCGCATGTGAGTATTTCAGGGTGGAAAACCTCCCCACCTCTTTTGGATGCGTGTGAATCCAAACGGCCGTGTGTACCAAAGCACGAACTTCTACACGCCGTACGTATTATTTAAATTGTATAGATGGGACCATACTGTTCGGCAGCAGCAACTTGTGAGAATGACCAATGAGGATGACCAGCTTTGAGATGCTTCTGTGGTTATAAATAATGCCTCAGAGCCACCAGGCAAAGAGAGACGGGGGGGGGACTCACATTCCAGCTAAAGGGCGCTTGGTAGAGACTGGGCAAAGAGTCCAGACTCCCAGCCAATGAACATAGAGATTCAGAACTGCATCTCCTCATGAGTAGAGTAGGGATGCGTTTCAATAGAATGCATTAGGACCCATGTTTTGTTTTTAAACTTGGCTGGAATGACTGAGACTAAGGACTTTATCAGGCCAGTCAAATAAGGCGTCATAAAGATGCATAATTATCACGAAAGATTGCATGTACCAGATGACTTTGCCCTTTTGCAATCATATATTGTTTTAAAAATATAGTTTTTTTATTGACAGCTCAAGCCATCAATTGATCCCTGTAGTGATTTTCTGCCGGCATTGCTGGCTTTTGAGTCCACGCGCCATTGTACTCACGTGAATGCAGCGTCATGGGCAAACACTTCCGGGTGCAATTGGGACAGCCAGATAGGGGGCACTCTTTTTATGATCCCCCCCCCCCGTGTACTTGGAACTTTTAAAGTGCGTTTTGGTGCTTTCTTGAACTTTTTTGTTTAATTTCCTGTGCAAGCATCTTCTCGCAAAATTAGATGAGATTTGAAACCAGGAAGTGAACAGAGCTCCGTTCACACCACATTAGTGCCTGGGAAGCCTTTTTAATGGGAAGAAGGTAAGGTCTGGTGGGGAGAGTTCTTTTCCCAGCATAAAAACACCACAATTTATGCCAGCAAAAGAACTTTTACAGGGGGTGGTTTGATAAAGTCCTGTATGTAACTTTGTAACTCCAAGTATGCCTGAAAGGAAAGTGCTTTTCATGTAAAGAGATACCCTTTTGCTATGTAGATTCTGCTTAGAATAAACACCCTTTAAAGCTCTTCTTTCTTCCATACCCTCTTTCACGTGCCTGCTCTGCTTGGTCTCACTCTCCACAGGGGTAGGAGCAGGAAAAGTTCTGCAGCTACAGAGTGGAAGGTAGAAGTTGAACCCTGTAACTTCCCACTGATTACACTTAAGGGGATTAAAGTTAGTGGTTGATGTCAGTATAGATAGTCTCTAGAGATCCCATTCCACTCAGGTAGAAGTAGAAGGAAGGGACCCTAGAAAACATTGACAGGCTCTTTAAATGTTGTGCAAAGAGAAAAAGATTAACTAACACATATTGACTAGAATCCTGTTGGTATATTATGCACGGGTATGTTCCCCTGTGGACTTAGTTGGACATTTTTGACTGATGCACAACATCTGCATCCAGTTGATGTGGATACATATTCAGTCATGTGTTTGTTTGTGAATTCAGTTGTTGTTAAAAACAAGGGTCGAATGAATGTGTGATCTGCATTTTGGAATCCTGATGTAAGATTTCAGCCACGGAAAGCAGAGATACCATTGAATTAAATCAATTAAACTTATCCAGATTCAACCGTTTAGGATTAACAGTTCTGTAGTGATAAATGGGTCCAAGTACATCCAGTTCTCCTTCCCCCCTCTTACAGTTTTTAATTAGATGTGCAGGGAGTGTGCCCACTCTTTTTGCAATAAATCAATGCTCTGTATTTTGTTTGGTATTTCTGAATACCCTACTAGATTGGGCTGTGAAAATCCCAAGTGCAAGCTGCTTTTCCTGATTCCTGGCTGCTAGTAATTGGAAACATTATTCAGATCTGCTTCTTAAATTGGACTAGTGATATCTTGAAAAAGGGCTGGCAGGAAAGGACACGGAGAGGCTGCTAGTCATAACAACAAAGATTCAGAAGATGTAGACCAGGGGTTCTTCACCTGGGGTCCACAGACTCCCAGGGGGCTGCAGTGTCGTCACAGGAGGTCTGCAAACTCTTGAAGGCTGCTTAGCCCATCTCCACCCTGCAGTGGAACAGCCATGTGACAGGATCCAAGGCAAAGGCTGGCTGGCTGGCTTGGCGTGCACATTACCATTCAATCTCCTCCAGCCACAAACTTGCAGAAAGAAGCAGAAGAAAAGTCTTCCCTCTTCCTCCTCCAATGACTTCGAGGGAAGGTGTATTTATTTATTTAGATTATTTATACCCCACTCTTCAGCCACAAAGCCTGTGTGGCTTACAAATTGTTAATTTAATGGATAGTGTAAATGCATTATTATTTTTATCAGGTGTCATTATTATTATTACTATTATTATTGTTTTAAATCTTAAATCTTGGGGGTCCACAGCAACAAAAGATAGTTAAAGGGGGTCCCTGGTAAAGAAAAGGTTAAGAACCACTGATGTAGACCACAAGAGGAGATGAGGCAGAGAAAGTGCTGGGAAATACCCAGAGACAGAGATGAGCCCAATAAATTTCAGTTACTCCCCTCCAAAAAATCCTCAGGATATCTTCTTGCTCTTTAAGAAATGATCTCTTAGAGAAGAAATCTTGGCAAACTTTTCCTCCGTAAGAAAAGTACCGGTATATCATTATTCATTGTGTCCTAAGGGAGGTGTTTTGATGTCCATTAATTAGAACATGTTGGGTTGTGATATATCTTCAGAGACAAATCTCATTTTACACTAGGTTGAGCTTCACCTCTCTCACAAGTTTTCACAACAGGATATAGCCATATCTCTACCAAATTCTGCTCACCATCTTATCCAGAGACATCTGATGAGACACCATGGGACAGAGAATGCTGGGCTAGATGGAACTTTTATCTAATCCATCAGTGCAAATCGTATGGCTTTAAGTAAGAGGTGAGAAAGTGTCCCTTAAGAAAAAGTTAAATGCAACATAAATACATCCCTCACCATATATATTCTTTTGCTGAATCCTGGAACTGAAAAAAAGAAAACCACCCTCTGTCTGAGGGCCACAATAGACAGTGGTCTTGGCAGCCATATTGGTTGATCATGTTTCTGCCTCATCTGTGTGTCCGTGTGCACAGATGATTTTGAACATCAAATGGGTGCATTGGTGAGAGGACGTAAATTCTTCCCTCCTTACTTTCCACAGTCCATCACTCAATTTTTCTCCCTTCCCTCCTCCTCAGCCTTTATTTGAGGCAAAGAAAGATCTGTTCTTGGAAAAAAGTACCTGAAAAAAGTACCATAGCAAGACAAGGGTGGTGTCTTATGAGAGGCGGCTGTCTGCATACCTTCCCCATGTTGTTGTACAATGCTAAAGACCATGACCTGGATGTCACTTGTCCAGTCTCAATCATGGCTTCAGCACATGGTGTAAGGCAAATTCCTTTCCCCCTTATTTCAAAGAGCACTAAATTATATGTGTACAAGACATGAACAAAGAAAAGAGGACAGCAAGATTGGCAGTGTCAGCTATTTGTGTCCAGTGACTTGATAGCTGCTGGAGGGAGGACATAGAATTGCATAGGGGGATCTATGCTTCAGTGTATAATCTCAGCCTTGTAGAATTGCATAGGTGGATCTATGCTTCAGTGTATAACCTCAGCCTTGTAGTTACATTATTTGACATTCCACATGCATGATAATGAACCAGAGGTTTCACAACATAATTTCACACACTGTGAAACAAACACCAACGTTTATGTAAAGCTACTCCAAAGCAGAGAATGTTGCTCTTGCGGATTGCTTTTCCAACTCTGGATGTGCAGCGGAGGTGGCAAGAAAGTTTGGGAACAAGCATGCCATGGGTTAACCCCAAAGTAGCAGAGTGCACCACTTGGGGTGCACAATAAGGTAGCTATAGATTCTATGTTAACAGAGGACAGTCCTCTGTTTGAAGGAGTTGTCAGTTTGAAGACTGGGGCCAGTCTATATCTGGATTAAGAATGCATTTGCATTTGCATAATTTTAAAGTACTGTGCTGTGAGCTGACACATAATCTGTAGCTGCTGCTCTTATTTATTCTTTTAATGGTTTATGCATTGAATATTCATTATTATTTAAATGGTTTCATTATTTATCTGAATATTAAAATGTTAAAATGGGTTGGAATCTGCTTGTGTGTGTGCGTGCTTTTCAAAGAAACACTTTGAAAAAGGCTAAAAATCTGTTAAATAAACAAAGAACACCCCAAAAAATGACAGAACAAGTAGAAGAGGGAACTCTACCTGTTCCTATTCACACTATTCACTTTGTATTATCCATGCTAAAGCATGGGCACCCCTGCTAGACAGCAATTATTATGCATGTCTTTAAACAACAGTGCAGGCCAATGGCAGATATAAGCAGCAAGCGGTCACACATCTACATGATCAACAAACTATGCCTGCTGAAATTCCCTTTGCTGACCCGTACAAGGGCCTTATTTGCTTTTTCATTGGCTACCCCGCTCCCAAGGCAAAGCTAAACAGATACAGTAGATTTAAATTATCATGGTTCCAGAGTGGATGTATTAACTATTTCAAACAAGAAGGAACAACTTGGACAGAAACCCTTGTTGCCACATGACTGCGGAACAGCATTCCCAGATCTCAGGGCTTGGCCCTTCTGCTCCCATCCTCAGGATGAGGGGAATAATCTCAGGGTGAGAACACTATCTAGAAAAATGCCTGTGTGTGTACACATCCTCCTATGTTAAACTTTTTAAAAAAATCTTAATTATTTAGGACTTTATCAGACACATCCCTTTTAAACATTCTTTTGCCAGCAGAAAAAAAATTATGTTGGCAAAAGAATGTTCTCTCCCCCCACACTTACTTTCTAATCGCGACAAAGGCTCCTGGCAATAAAAAGGAAGTGAATGGGACTCTGTTCACTTCCTTGCTTGAAATCTTGCACGATTTCATCGTGCAGGAAATTTAAAAATAAAAAGCAAAATAAACATCAAAAAGTGAAACAAACAAAAAGTGAAACACACACACACTTAAAATGTCCCAAGTAACCCAAGGAGGAGCATAAAGAGTGAAACCTACCTAGATGTCCTGATCTGACACAGAAGTGTTTGTGCTAGAGAGGGCATTGCCGGGGTAAGTACAAGATATAAAGGGAAAGTGGTATTGCATGCTGGAAATGCCAGCAAAAAAGTGGCAGGGAGATGTATTGACGGCTGAAGCCATCAATTAAAAACGCCGGGGTTTGGCCAGGACATAACCATGAAAGGGCAATGTCATCTGATGATGCCATATTTTTCCTGTTCTGATAAAGTCCATACTCTGAGCAGCTGTGGTTGACACATCCTGCTTGATAACCTCCCCATATTCTCCAACATTTCATATTGTGGCAAAGCAAGATCAGAGGGTGGTCAAGCTGGCAAATGGTATTAATGAGGAAACTACACAAGTGAGGAGTGGCTGCAGCAGTTTGCTTTTGCCTGAACCTACTGGAAAGGGCAATATTTTGCCCCTCCTCTCCTATCCCTTCTGCTGAGTTACCTGAGTACAAACTCATATTAGCTAATTCAAGGTATTATATTATATTAGCTAATTCAAGGTTCTTATCCCTGAGAAACACATTGCTACCCTGGGCAATGTAAGATCTCAGTTTATACATGCTGGTTTCAGTACAAACTGCTGCAGTTAAGTTTTAAATTTGATTTAGATTTGGAAACCATTTAAACCATTGTGATTGTGTTTGCATTGTTCATTTATAACTGGTCCCACTGATTAGGAATTCTGGAAGTTGTAGTGCAAAAAAGTAACTTTACCAAGTGGTGGGTGAAAAGAGCAGGGCACAAGACAACTCGTTTAGTACTTCAGCCCAAGATTTCAACAGCTGAGGTGTATGAAAGATATGAAATCTCACACTGCATGGCATAGCTCTTGAAAACAAGCCTGTTCCAGAATAAGTTCTCACTCCTTCCATTTCTCTGGTTTTACCTCCAAACAACAGCTTGTTCCTTAACTGTACCCAGGAGACTTCAGAAGAACACCCAGATTGTGCCAGATACAGCACAGTCTCTTCACATCAGCATTTTAAGCATCTCTGGGAACATATAAAGCCTTTTATACTATGTTCAGAGGAATACTTTATTTTATTGCCAATGTTTATACCTCTCTGTGCTTGAGGCAGCTTACAATAATTAAAATTGTATAACTATCTACAATAAAAATCCTAAAGCAATTATAATGCAGCAGCAGAAACACTTAAAAAAAAATGAAGCAAATCCTTCCCACTCCTTTGGCCCCGTGGTACAGTTGTAAATTTTGAACTGCAGGTGTTGACAGCGACACCATTGCATAGTCTTACTGCAAGGAGAGTCCAAAAAAGCCAGGCAGCTGCCCTGACCCATGTTGAAAAAGCAATTCTAATATTTCTGGTCTCTATTAGAAACAGGTAATTTGTAAAGCTAATGGCTCCTATGTGACCTTTCAAGACCAAGCCATCACAAAATAATGTATATTATTAGGACATGGATAGCTTATAACAATATGCTCTCGGTAGGAAATCCTCCAGCTATTGCTTCTATACTCAGAGGGAACACAGACGGCTGGGGAGCAGGCAGATGATGTCATTGTGTCTTGCAACCAAAAAATCACAGAGGCTGCATCTGTACTGCAGAAATAATCCAGTTTGACACCGCTTTAACTACCATGACTCAATGCTATGGAATTCTGGGATTTGTAGTTTTGTGAAATGTTTAGCCTTCTCTGTCAGAGAGCTCTGGTGCCACAGCAAACTACAAATCCCAGGATCCCATAGCATTGAGCCATGGCAGTTAAAGTGATGTCAAACTAGATTATTTCAGCAGTGCAGATTCAGACAGAGCTTCATTCTGTTGAGACCTTCAACAGTCTCCCAATCCTCACTTACCAGGCGGCAGCCGCTGTGAGTAACGGGGATCTGTTCCCCTGTCAATCAGGAAATGACTGACTGATGTTTCACACTCCCCCCACCCGTAAGTGACCTCCAGTGTGAGGGGGAATTGCAGCAGGGATGCTTCTGACTGTTGAAACAGATATTGATCATGGGATGGGATGGAAATGTCACTCAGCAGCTTCCCAGTTGACAGGGGAAAAGACCCCTGTTACTTTGCAGTGACTGCTGCCCAATAAGTGAGGATTGGGGAGACTCAGGCTGAGAGACACTACTTAGCTACTGTATGTAACTAAGGTGGTTACATAGCAAAGTAGATGGTGCAGAATTATGGCCATGATCTTAATGGAGAGTGTGTGTCTTGATATACAGTTGTATCTCTATATCCACGGATTTGGTATCCATGGAGTTAAGTATTCACGGCTTGAAAATATTCTTAAAAAAAAAAAAAATCCAAAAAGCAAACCCTGATTTTGCCATCTTATATAAGGGACACCATTTTGCTATGCCATTGCATATAATGGGACATGAGTATTCACGGATTTTGGTATCCACGGGGGTCCTGGAACCAAACCCCAGCGAATATGAAGGGACAACTGTATATGGAAGAAGAATAGATTTTGAATAATGGTACTTCCAGAAATGTAAGAACGGAGCACAGAACCTTTCCAAGTTTATAAAAATGGTTTAGATTGAACACTGATGAATGCATTTTGATGGGGAAAATCCACTCACCCATGCTACTCATGAGGAAACCTTAATCCAGTCACCACAAGTACTTTCAAACAAGGTTTTGATTTTGTGCAATGCCCCTATCCCACTCAGGGCATTTGCCTGGTGTGTGCCTATGTGTCAGTATGTTAGCTTTGTGTGGCTGCTTGGAACCAGTATCAAAGGCTGTCTTAAATGAAGAAAAGGATTCCTTAAGGAAATCACATATCTTCCATACAGAGAATGATAGGACCTGCTGGTTGCATCTACTTGGACACAACAAATACTGCAGGATGAGAAGGAGCAATGAGAGGAAGCGAAGTCACATCTGAGAATATCAGCCTAAAGAGAAGGAGGCAATAGAACACAGACAAGAGGCAACAAATCAGGAATGGAATTATCTGTCTCTTCCTCTGCTGCCCACTGTAGGCATATACAGTTGGACCCCAGTATACATGGAACCAATATCCACAGTTTCAGTTATCCATGGGACACAAAAAGAGGAACACATACCATAGAGTCTTCCTAGAAAATGCCTGGAGAGGTATATTTTCTAGACATCTCCCAGGTCCTCCAACACAACTCTATGGTATATTAAACCAGAAGTCTCATTATTTTAATAGGGTTCGCTGTTATCCACAGTTTCCGGTATCCGCAGGAAGTCTGGGAACCAAACCCACGCAGATACGGGGGCCCGACTGTACTTGTTTTTCTTAAGTGTAGTGGCCCCTTTCACCTTTTCCATCATAGATATCAGTGTCACAGCAAAGTATCTCCCGTGTACCATTATTTATAGTACAATCTTACACCTCTCAACTCAGACATAACTCCAATTTTGTTTCAGTGGGATTTATTCCGGGGAATGTACACACAGGTTGTACTTGCCAAATTGAAAGGTATTTCATGCTAAACAGTTCAAATTTCAATCCTTAAGACAGAATCAACTATTTTTATATGGAGGTAATCATTCATAACATATACTTGGGGATTCTTATGTAAATACGAAACGTGGCACTGTACAAAGCAAAGTTAATATCAATGGGCCCTGCCAGCAGGCTTAGAAGCTAGAAAATGCACACAATAAAGATAAAGAGAGTGAAAAGAAAAACTAGGCTGGGAAACATGTGATACAAAACTGAAGTTTACCAAGGCAGGGGGCACTCTGGAAAGCAAATACAACCTGGTGGATAATTTAAGAAAGAGGCTCACTGCCCTTTCTAGTGGATACAGTAACATTTTAGACTGCAATAGTAATGTGAGCTGGGGGAATCTGGGAACTGTAGTTCAAAAAGTCATTTCTCCATTCATTGTTGCTGTGCGGGCACTCAGCCTGCTCGTGGGAGAGCTGAAAGTAGTGTAGGAAATTTTCACGCTGGTTGAGTCCTGCCTTTCAATACCCCCATCCCAACATTCCTGCATGGAGATGTTGAGAATGATTCTAGTGTGAGCATCCATGTCCCACTGTAAAAACTGTAAATCCCCAGAGAGAACATGAAGAAAGAGAATATAATACTGACTAGTAGACAACACTTTCAGGGTTTTTTTTAAAGGAAAGGGGTGAGGAGAGAGGATCTTAAGAACATAAACAGGGTCCCTTGAAGTCCAATATTTAAGTTGCAGAATAAGGACATTTTCTCTGCCTAGACAGCAGCATCAGAGACACTCCCATTCAGTGAAGACTTTGGTTGCAGTCCATTGTGCTGAAGTTTCACATCTTGTGTGGCCTGGGTCATCAGCTGAAAACGCTGGCCAAAGGAGAAGCAGAGGTTATCAAAGAGGAGAAGGATAATGTGTGAAACCTTGCAAGAACATGGGACTGGGTGGGCACCATGGCCTCAATCCTACTCACAATCCCAACTGCAGATCTGTTAAATCAACTCTTGACTGGTGAGTCAACACTTGTGTAAATTCCACTGATTCAGTGGATCTACTTTAGTTGAGACTACCAAGAGGACTGAAGCCTGTGCTTCTCTTTGCATTAAGTATACTGTTGCCTTCATTGTATTATATTTCCCTTTGACAAGAGCAGACATATAAAATCAGCTTCATCTCAGTGATTCATTGAGGGAGACATTATGGAAATTCAGGTTCAGAGTGTATGAGAAAGTTAAAAAGTAAACAATGCACCAGTACGGTGCGCCCACCATTAAAACAATTACTGATTTAACATAAGTCTGTTGGCCCAACACCCATACCCTAATCCAGAGTTTAGAAAGTTTACTTTTTTGGCTGGACTTCAACTCCATGAATCCCCCAACCAGCATGAAACTCTCATCCAAACACTGTAATACATAAAGTATAATCAATTGGTCTACATTTTTTCTGAAGTGGATGCAATGGCCATATCTCCCACTTTACATAAGACTCCTTTGTTCTTTACAAAGTCCTTAATAAAGGACTCTGCAAAGACCTTTATTTGCGGGATTACCGAAGGCTACTCTTCCATTTGAAGGCATCCTAAAGGAGTATCATTTGATAGCTCTTCCTGTGTAACTCTCCGTAAACCCCTTAACACGTCCACCCCACCGAAGGGCTGAAATTTGTCGACAAAGACACTGGAAGTATTGCAATGCCACTTGCAATTTGCCAACCCCTCCCTCAAACCCTCAGAGATGTGGTCACAGCCTATTAATACTATACTACTGCAACACTAGGATACCACATCAACTGCCATGGCTGCATCCTATGGAATCCTGGGATTTCTAGTCCAGTGAGGCACCAGAGCGCTCTAGCCAAGAATTCTAAATACCTCTCCCTAAATTGCGAATCTCAGGATTCCACAGGATGGGACCATGGCAATTAAAGTGGAATGGTAGTGCTATAAATGTGTAGAGTGTGAAAGGTCCCCAGGTTTAAAATTTAGTTCCTTCCCCAATGCAGTTGCCCACTCCTGCTTTATTTGAAGAGTTATCCAGTCCAAGTCCAGTTTAAAGATCACAAACCCTATATTATGCAGTATTTGTGTTTAATTGAAAGTCATTGGTTTGTATACTATTGCTGGAATATCAACCAGAACAGATCCATTGAACTTGGATATTGACCTGCCATTCAACAATTGATTCAATGGGTTTACTCTAATTGGCAAGAACCAAAAGGATTCAGGCTGTTCACTGGAATACTGTTATCACCTTTTACTTAAGGTAACTTTACGTATACTTAGCTAAGCAGGAGAGGCACTAAGAAACCCTGTCAGTGAATTGTGAGGATGCATATCTGGACACTGGCAAGAGTGCCCAATGTGTACTGGGACCGAGGAGCATCAGTGCATGATGCACATTGGGCACTCTGCTGGCTCTGCTACATAGTAAGGTAACAGTAGTCCTCTACTAGATACAGATGCTACAAAGCTGCCGAATGCTAATTCTTGCATACGTAAATCCACTTACAGAGACACAACTCCAATACAGGATTCCAGTCATCATTTCTAAGGCCTGCCTATAAGCACCAATTAGCATATGCAAATTTCATGCAGATGTATATCCTCTTGTTTTTGGAAGGCCATCAATGGGCCACACTAACTGCGAGTAATCTCCTCCATGTCAGGGAATTAGGCTGAGGCAGAGTGAGGCAACTCACATCAGGCAGCTGATTCTGGGTGGGTAGCAGTGGTACCTGCCACCCAAACATTTCTCTTGAGTCCCCTGTTTTTTCACTTCTGTATGAGAACAGAAATATACATGCCACTCAGCCTGCCTTGGTGCCCCTAAATTAGCTGTCTGCCTTTACAGGTAATGGAGAATACTGTCCCATTGCCAGGGGTGAAGCAAGATTTAACTGCCAATCCATAGCATCATAGGGTTGGAAGAGACTACAAGGGCCATCCAACTCCCTGCCATGCAGAAACACACAATCAAAGCACGCCTGACAGTTGGCCATCCAGCTTCTGTTTAAAAATCTCCATCGAAGGAGACTCCACCACACTCCATCACACAGTTTGGTTTTGTGCATGGAATGGAGCACAGGGAGGGAACACCATTTTATCCTTTCCTTAATCAACAAAATGTCTTGGCATGAGCCTGAAGGGAAAGGACAGAGGTTGACCACAAGGCCAAAGTAAGGTAGAGGCATGCTAATTTTTTTTTAAGAAGCTGCAGAATTATTAAGCTATTAGGAATCTCAAGGAAAAGCAGAGAAAATATTACCAGGGCATTCTGACCCATCATCAACTAACTGGCACATTCTATTAATAAAATTAACAATCTGAAATGTAAGGCAAAGGTTTGACATGAATAGTTTTTACATGGTGCTTTCTTTCTAATTTTTCATTATTAATTAATGACTGCTGTTTCATGACTGGCTAGTACGTCTCAGGTATCCTCGATGAGTTACTATATGTTGTTGTATGCAATTGCTAGGTAGATTCCCCTCCAAATCTACTATAAATGGTAAGATGTATGTTTGCTTTGATTCTAGATTGCTCAGACTGAATGGTGACAGTGGGACCAGCATTGTGTCATCAAATAAATGATGTCTCCAGTTCACTATGCCTCCATTCTTAAATTCAAAATGGGACAAGTTTCTGTTTCAGGCCTGAGTCTCAGCAGTGGCAGAATGTGACCAGAGGCAGTGAATCTACAACTGGTTTTTAATCCAAACTTTAAAATACAGTTGGACCCTCGTATCCTTGGGGGTTTGGTTCACAGACTTACCATAGATACCAGAAAACATGGATAGCAGCAAACCCTATTAAAATAAAGGACTTCCTGTAAAAACATACCATGGAGTTGCATTGGAAGACCTAGAATATGCCTAGAGAGGATGCCTCTCTAGGCATTTCCCAGTGAAACTCTATGGTACATGCCTCTATTTTGTATCCCGTGGATATTGGTTCCATGGATACAGGGGTTAGACTGTAGTTTAAAATAGTTTAAAACCAGTTTAAACTTTAAAACAGTTTAAAACTTTAAAATAGCTTTGGGTTTTAGTCCTGCATCAATAATATTGAACCTTAGCCCATAAAGAACTCACCCCTTGGATAGCTCCTTTAACATTTGGATTAAAACCACTGGCAAATGGGCAAGACACCACCCACTTGACACAGATGCCATCAGCTGCCAGTGGGCGTGACTGGCTGGAAATGGAAGAAGTCCTTATCAGTGGACGAGCCTACAGTTAGCTCTGGAGTTTGCTACTTCCACTTGGCCTCCTTGCCTTTCCAGCCTTCTGCCACCTAGTTAAGAGTATTTTTGTTTTGGCTGGTGTTTGATCTGTTGGACTGAGTAATTTTCAATGGCTTGATTATTTCCAGAATTTTATTTATCTACTGTATCTATCTTTGGCATTATTCATTTACTGTTGATTATTTGTTTATTTAGATCCTCAGGATAACGTGCAATTGAATCACTTAAAAAAACTGCAAACCATTTCAGACAACAGAAACTGTTTAAACAGACTAAAAGCATATTGAGAGAGCATGGTATAGTGGTTTGACTGTTGTCCTAAGACTTCTGGAGACTAGAGCTTGAATCCCCATTCTGCCATGGAAACCCACTTCATCAAACCTTGGGCAAGTCATATTCTCTCAGCCTCAGAAGATGTCAAACCTCATCTGAATAAATCTTGCCAAGAATGGTCCTGATCCACAGGTAGGATATACTGGTGGGGAGCCAGCATATCCTGACTCATGTAGATGGGCTCTTAGAATTGTTGGAAATAGACATTACTGAATAAGACAGGATAGGATGGCTCCAGGAGAAAGATAGGAATCTTCATGTTTTAAAAAAACAAAAGCAGCTGAAATGTCTCCCCTCCCCCCATTCCTCTGAATGAGGTCGAGGAAGCATTTAGCCTAACTTTCCTATTTTTTTTTTTAAACTCCCCTTACATTAATGCTCAGTAGGACTGAAATGGCCTATAATCTTCCCCATCTGTCAGAACCACTTTATTCTGCATCAGCATCTAATTTCCCTGCAAGCCTCAGCTCTGTTACAACCTAATTGTGGAATCCTTGCAAGACAAGAGGGCAAAACTCCACATGCAAATCTCCTTACTGCCACCATGTTGCATCAAGGAGTGGCAGCAGATGGGAGGGTGGGAGAACTGGGCACAGGGATGGGGAGGTTGGTAGGTTTCCTTGCCAGCCAAATCACATTCCATTGCAGGAGGGCTAGAGCGGCAGCATCTGGTCGCTCCAACAGTTTGAGGCAGGAAATGAATTCTAGGGGGTTGTTGAAATGGTCAAAATAACCCTCATGGAATTCGCTAGGAATCCTACCTGTCTAAATGGGTTCCTGCATCAATTGACAGTATTCAGAAGGAGAGGTGCCCAAAACAGCAAAAACAACACAGGAAAAGCCCGTAGTTTTTTACAAACAGCGAGGGGGTGCACATTCCTGCTTGTTGGGACAAGCGATTCACTTTGAATCGCTTCCCCATATGAGAGGAAGCGCAAAGCTGATTGGCCAGGTGAGTGTGGGGCCGGGGCTTGCTAACAGGGCAAGGACTCACGGCTGCCATGCTGGATTTTCACCTTAGCAAACAATCGATAAGGTGATAAATTTTGTTTTGCTATCCTTTTAATTTGAAAAATTGCTATATCTCTCCAGTGCACCTTAGAAGACATTTTAAAAAAATGTTCAGTGGTGGCAAAAAACTAAGGGAAGTAAATCACTCATGGCTGGCAAGCAAAGCTTCTGGGGCCAAAAACACCATTAAGACATGTCACTGCTGCTGCAAAATGTCATTACTACAAGGTACTCTTATCCCCCCCCCCTTGTATAGACCACTCACCCATAGGGGTTGTAGTGTGAAATTTAAAGAAGTTATCCAAGGTATTGACTCTATTTGGGAGACATGATCCAGCAAGTTACAGCATGTTACACCACACAATATAGCACTATGATTCTACTTTAACTGCCATTGCTGCATCCTATGAAATCCAAAGACTTGTAGTTTGGGGAGGCACTAAATCTGTCTGACTCAGAATTCAGAACACCCCTTCCTAAACCATAAAGCCCAGAATTCCATAGGATGGAACCATGGAAGTTAAGTGGAATCATAGGGGGTTGGACTGGATGGCCCTTGAGGTCTCTTCCAACTCTATGATGTATGATTCTATGCTACAACTGTGTAGTGTGGAAACATGCTTGGATAGTTCTGTTAAAGCATGCCCTATAACACAGGGTGGATTTCACTGGTCACAGCCAACAGCCCTCACTGAAGGCTGTTTCATACTACACAATAATAGCATAGCACCATTTTCTGCTTTACCTATCATGGTTACAGGGCTGGTTTAAGGAATTTTGGGGCCTCCTGCAATGCTTTATTTTGAGGGCCCCATATGTTTATCTCAGGTCAATGTAACCTAACATATTCACAGTACAGGATGTTCAGATTTAACAGTAGGATCCCCATATCCACGGATTCATTATCCATGGGATATAAAACAGCACCTACCATAGAGTCTTCCTAGAAAATGTGTCATCTCTAGCCATTTTCTAGATCCCCCAAGGCAACTCTATGGTATTTTAAACCAGAGGTCCCATTATTTTCAATAGCATTCACTATTATCCAGTTTTCAGTATCACCCCCCCCCCGAACCAATACCCAGAGGATAAGGGGGGCCTACTGTATTACATAATTTGCCACCAATAATTTAGTTTAAAAACTATATTATAGGCACGAACATAATATTTTTTGTTAATTAGCAATTAACGTAATAATGTAGATTTCCTCAAAGAAAAGAAAGAGTGGACTACAAGCTGAACATGAGATAGCAGTGTGATGCAGCAGCAAAAAAACCCAATGCAATTCTAGGCTGCATTAATAGGAGTATAGTGTCTAGATCAAGGGAAGTAATAGTATCACTCCATTCTGCTTTGGTCAAACCTCACCTGGAATACTGTTTCCAGTTCTGGGCACCACAATTCAAGAAGGATACTGAGAAGGATGGTGGGAGGTCTGGAAGCCATGCCCTATGATAAGCAGCTTAGGGAGCTGGGTATGTTTAGACTGGAGAAGAGAAGGTTGAGAGCGGACATGACAGCCATGTTTAAATATTTGAAGGGATGTCATACTGAGGATGGAATAAGCTTGTTTTCTGCTGCTCCAGAGACTAGGACATGGAGCAATGAGTTCAAACTACAGGAAAAGAGATTCCACCTAAACATTAGGAAGAACTTGCTGACAGTAAGAGCTGCTCAGAATGGAATAGACTGCCTCAGAGTGTGGTGGAGTCTCCTCCTTTGAAGGACTTTAAGCAGAGGCTGGATGGCCATCTGTCGTGAGGGCTTTGATTGTGTGTTCGTGCAGGCAGAAGCCGATTGGATGGGATGGCGGTTGGGGTCTCTTCCAGTCCTATGATTCTAGGCTGCATTAGAGCCTGGGAAAGTTACTTTTAGATTACACCTCCCAGAATTCCCCTGCCAGCAACTTTCTCAAGGTCTGGTTGCATTGTTCCTTTTTCAGCATTCTCTAGCCCAGTGGTTCTTAACCTGGGGTTCCCGGTGTCCTCACAGGGGGTCCACATCGGCTTGAAGGCTGCTTGGCCCACCTCCTCCCTTTAGTGGAGCAGCCACATGACAGGAACCCAGGCAAAGGCTGGCTGCCTTGGCCTGTACATTGCCATTCAATCCACTCCAGCCACAGACTTGCAGGAAAAAGCAAGAGTGCCTCTGAGGGAAAGTTTAATGGATGGTGTAATTGTATTGTTGTCATCGTCGTTAGTTATTATTATTAGCTATTATTATTAGGGTTTAAAATCTTGAGTTAAGTCTTGGGGCAACAAAAGATATTTAAAGGGGGTCCCTAGTAAAGAAAATGTTAAGAACCACTGCTCTAGCCCAATGGCTCTCACATGGCTCTAATGGGATACTGGTGTTTGAGTGACAAATATAAAACCATTGTTCCCAGTAATTTTACTCCAAATTTTTATTTATATTCTTTATATTCTTCTGTTAAAAGAGCTAGAGTGTTGTAGAAGTTTCAGCATTGCACTATGACTGTGGAGACCAGGGTTTGAATCCTTACTCAGCCATGAATACCCACTGAGTGACCTTGGGCAAGTCACACTCTCTCAGCCTCAAAGGAAGGCAAAAGCAAACCCCCACTGAAAAAATCTTGCCTAGAAAACCCAATGATCGGTTCGCCTTAGTCAGAAATGACTTGAAGGCACATAGGCAAACACACAAATTCCTTTTGCAGATTGAACTCAGTTGGCAGCAAGGGGAGGAAACTGAAGACCAAGGGGGGAAGGGAAGGAGGGGAGGGAAACAAGGACATGTTAAGAGCAGCTGGAAAGATGGGGTGGAGGGGATATATGTGGAGTGTGGCTGCCCAATGGGGACCCTTGGAAGGCAGAAGAGGGGGGCACCCTTCTTCCCGGTAGAGACAGGAGAAGGAGAGAAGAGAGATCAGACAAGAAAGAGACAAGAAGGAAGGGAAAGAAAGGAAGGAAGGAGCCCTTTCCGAAGGGGGAAGGAACCACCCTTTCCCTGAGAGAGCAGGGGAGAAAGAGAGGGAAAGAGAAGACCCTCACACTTCCCTCCCAGCCCCCCCCTCTCTCACACACACACTCAACCCTCTCTAACATAAATAGGAGCACACGCCTGGCTTGTGTTTTGAGGATCCCCTGGGAGGAGGGGGGCGAGGGAGCAGCAAACTCCTCCCAGCTTCATCCACATGGAGGACAGCTTGTCCTGCTCCGTGGGGGCAGAGGAAGGAAGGAGGAAGGAGATACTGCTTTAAAAAAAAGGCCCTATAGTCACTTCTATGTGCTTCAAGCCCACTGGAGGTTTTTGGCTTGGTCTCTTGCTCGCTCTTTCTCTCTTTCTCTTTCCAGTTTTTGCAGGAGGAGGGTTAGGAGCCCCCCCTGCAGTTTGCCCTGCTGGTGGGGGCAGAGAAGGAAGGGAGGAAGAAGACAGGAGACAGGAGACACTGCTTTTACAAAAAAAGGCCAGCAGGAGGTTTTTGCCTTGCTCTCTCTCTCTCTCTCTCTCTCTCTCTCTCTCTCTCTCTCTCAGGAGATTTTCAGACAGGCAAAAATCGCCCCTTGCCGCGCGAGCAGCCTCCCGAAACTGCTGCGCGGCAAGGGTCTTTTTCGGACGACGCTGTGCCTCTAGCGAAGCCGTCCGTGTCACTTCCGTGAAGCTTGGGACGGCTCCGCGTCATATTTCAATCACGGGCAGCCTCCGTGCTTGAAATATGGCGCGGAGCCGTCCCAAGCTTCACGGAAGTGACACGGACGGCTTCGCTAGAGGCACAGCGTCGTCCGAAAAAGACCCTTGCCGCGCAGCAGTTTCGGGAGGCTGCTCGCGCGGCAAGGGGCGATTTTTGCCTGTCTGAAAATCTCCTATGTCTCCCTCCTGTTTTTGCAGGAGGAGGGTTAGGATGGGGGCCCCTGTGGCTGTGGGGCCCACCACAGATGTGGATTTTGTGGTTCACTTAAACTGGCCCTGCATGGTTGCATCCTACAGACTCCTGGGCTTTGTAGTTTCATGAAGTAGCTGATTAAGAATTTTAATTATCTTTTCCTGCAAACTCCAGGAACCTTACAAATCCCAAATCATGTTGCCATGGCAGTTAAAGGGGAAACATAGTGCCACAATTGTGTAGTGTAAAAGGACCCTGGGCCAGAGTGGACAAAGGAACATGGAAATGGTCATTCATTTTAGAGCCTGGAAGGTTACTTTTAAAAATCCATTCCCATTGCTTTATAGTGTTTAGTTTTTCAAGTAATTCCATGTGATATGTTACAATGTTGAAAAAGTAAGTTGTTGTATTGCTTGTTATCTGTCACTTTAAAAAAAATAGGATTGATAATAGAATGGTATACAACTTGAAATTTCATGTGCCCCAGAATGCCCCTGAAAAATTATTTAAATGTTAGTGCTGCGGTTGCATACCCTCCAACACACAAAAACCAGGACATGTGTGGCCAAGCAACATCAGAATGTGACCAAGATGGCAAAAGTTATTAATGAGGATAAACACACGAGCTAGGGGAAGCTGCAGCAGTTTGCTTTTGTCTGAATCTACTGGGAAGAGCAAGATTCCACCTCTTCCTCTCTGCTGAGTTAATTGAGTGCAAAATACTTTTGTACTTTTAACTCATTTTGCACAAATTAAAGTATGCAAAAACTAAAGGGGAAAGTGAAAGGAGGGGAGAGAAACTGGGACATTTTAAAAGCAGCTGGAAAGTGAAATGACGGAGGATTAATTAGGACTGTCCCTGCCAAATCAGGACAGCATTCTGTTGTCTTTTGGGGGAGTTGCAGTTCCAAAAATGGTAACTATTCCAAGCCCTTCTTCTAACACTCCACCATCTTACAGAGATAAGATAACAAATGAAGCAGGAGCCTCCATTGATTTGAACACAGGGCCTCCCTGACCTTAGAGATTATCACACACTGAAAATATCCCAGGACAGGGACGACAGGAGATCACTAAAAGGCTTACCTTTTAGATGATGTAATCCCTGTCCTGGGATGCTCCCGTTCTGCTCCTGTTCTTTCCCTGCTTCCTCTTATTCATGGGAAAATTCGTGAATAAGAAGCCCATTCTGTTATTATAACGGAATGACGAGCGAGTGAACAGGGGACCTGTTATGATGGCAAGATGAGATCGTGATGTGACATCAGCAGGAGGTCCATGCCGAAGACTTCCAGATTTGATTGGGACAGCCGGGTAAGTGACACCCTTCCCCCCTCTCCCTGGGTTACTTGGGGGTTTTTTTCTATGTTTTGGGGCTTGGTTTTCTTTCTTGACATTTGGTTGGGTTTTTTTAAAAAAAAATTCTCGCAAAAATGAGAGGGATTTGGCTTCACTGCAGTAAAAGCAGCTTTACGACAGCTGCATTTACTGCAGTGAAGCTGAGGGGAGGGGGAGCCATTTCTCTCCCACTTTAAGGTAAGTGTTTGAAAAAAAATTGTTTTAGTGTTACAGGGGTGGGAGTGGGTTGGGAGGGGGGTAGCAGGACAGAAATAGTTTCCAGGGACCTGTGTGATAATCTCCCTTGTGAAATTAACCCTGGGCTTTTCTAGACGGGGCAATATAATGTGGATTGGTGTGCAGTAATGCCAATTTGCAGCAGCATTCATTTGTCTTCACGGTTTTTTGGCAAGATCGCTGGTATGCAAAGCTATTCATCTTTTATGTCAACACAGGCGTATCTGTGAATTACTTGCATGTTTATTCTCCACAAGTTGTCACCGGTGAAGAGTATTTTTTTACAGCAAATTTAAGGTATGTAAGTGTGACCTTCCCCTTAAATAAATTTTTCAAAAGTTGTTTTGTCGCCTCAGTGCAGATCACTACCACAAAAAACCAACATGGCAGCTCTTGCCACTTTGTTGCCGCCCCCCTCCCATGTGCATGTCCGATCAATCAGTATTTCACTTCCGCTCTTACCGGGAATGTGTTGCAATTCAAATTGGTTGCCCTGATAAGCAGGAATGTGCATTTCCCTCCCATTGTTTTAAAAAAGTTAGGAAAGCTGCAAAGGTTTTTCCCGTGCGGTATATGGCATTTTTGGCCCCCTCCTTCAGAATAAGGTGAACCAATGTGGGATCCCATTTGGATAAAATGTATTCTCAAATTCTATGAGGAGTATTTTCACCATTTAGACAAGTCCCCTATAGAAAGTGTGTGTTATTACTGTCCACCCCCTGAGAAAAATAGCTAATTTTAAAGCACAAATGGCTTGGAAACTACCTATCCCCCCCCCTTCTCTGTGATAACATGAATTTTGACTTGAGGAGGAAAGCTAAGAAACACTGCTGCTTCTCTTCTCCAGGGCAATTTATATTCAAGCCTTTTTTTGTTAGAATCAAGCAGATGTATTTCATTATCCATCCAGGCTGCTGGAAAGGGCACAAGCCTGATTAACCTCAGCCTTTTGCCTATTTTTCTTCTAGACGGACTTATTTATTGTCCTCACATAAGATCTTATTCAAACCCATCAGCAGAGACAGCCTGGCCTGGCCAACTAGCCTCAGCCAGCCTTGCAGGAAGAAACATCTTTTTCTGCACTGATCCAGACTAAATTATGCAAAATGAATAGGCAGAACTATACCCAAAAGAGGGGGGAAGTCCTAATAAAAGCTCTTTCCGTGACAGAGAGTTATCATCTCCTATTTCCTTAAACATCAGGGTGCAGCAAATGGAGGCACTGTATTCCTGTAATTGTTCTACATCACAGGACAAGTGCAGGAAGGCCAAGGCTGGAGGCTGGGTGACTGATTTTTGTGTGAATGTGGAGCTCTCCTATTACATTTTAGAGCTAGGAAGGAAGTCTTTTCTAGACAAGATTATTTAATGATTCTGAGGTCCTCTTTCCTCACTTCCACATCTTCCTCTGTACTCTCTGCCTTAGCTTTGCACACAGATAAACCCCGTATCCGTGGAGGATATGTTCCTGGACTTACTGTGTATATTGGAAACCATGAATAATAGTGAACCCTATTAAAATGAATGACCTCTGGCCCAAGCATACCATAGAGTCGTGCTGGAGATGCCTAGAGAGAACACCTCTCTTGGCATCTTCTTAGGTCCTCCAGCAGAAGCATACCACAGTCATGCTGGAGGACCTAGAAGATATCTAGAGAGAGACCATATTTTTTTCGGACATGGGCAAGTGAATCCACGGATATGGGTCCCACAGATATGGGGGTCCATCTGTATACATCTTCTATTCCTCAGTGCTTTCTTTATCAAACCTTGTTGTGCAATATTGCTGTTCCAGTGTATCACTCAGGGCCGGTTTAAGGAATTTTGGGGGCCCCATATGTTTATCTCAGGTCAATGTAACCTAACGTATTCACAGTACAGGATGGTCAGATTTAACAGCAGGACCCCCGTATCCATGGATTCATTATCCATGGGACACAAAACAGCAGACCCTACCATAGAGTCTTCCTAGAAAATGCATCCTCCCTAGCTATTTTCTAGGCCCTCCAAGACAGCTCTATGGTATTTTAAACCAGAAGGCCCATTATTTTCAATGGTGTTCACGATTAGTTTTCAGAATCCATGCTCGCACAGAACCAATCTCCAGTGGATAAGGGGGGCTTACTGTATTACATAATTTGCCACCAATAATTTAGTTTAAAAACTATGTTATAGGCACTAATAAAATATTTTTTGTTAATTAACAATTAATGTAATGGTGTAGATTTCCTCAAAAAAAAAAAAAAGAAAAAGAAAAGAAAGTAGACTACAAGCTAAACATGAGTTAGTAGTGTGATGCAGCAGCAAAAAATGCCAATGTGATTCTAGGGTGCATTAATAGGAGTATAGTGTCTAGATCAAGGGAGGTAATAGTGCCACTGTATTCTGCTTTTGTCAGACCTCACCTGGAAGACTGTGTTCAGTTCTGGGCACCACAAATCAGGAAGGGAATTGAGAAGCTGGAATGTGTCCAGAGGAGGGCAACCAAAATGGTGGGAGGTCTGGAAGCCATTATGCCCTATGAGGAGCAGCTTGGGGAACTGGGTATGTTTATTCTGGAGAATAGAAGGTTGAGAGGTGACATGAGAGCCATGTTTAAATATTTGAAGGGATGTCATACTGAGGATGGAGCAAGCTTGTTTTCTGCTGCTCCAGAGACTAGGACATGGAGCAATGGGTTCAAAGTACAGGAAAAGAGATTCCACCTAAACATTAGGAAGAACTTGCTGACAGTAAGAGCTGCTCAGAAGTGGAATGCACCGCCTGGGAGTGTGGTGGAGTTTCCTTCTTTGGAGGTTTTTAAGAGAGGCTGGATGGCCATCTGTCGCGAGGGCTTTGATTGTGTGTTCCTGCAGGGCAGAAGTTGATTGGATGGGATGGCGGTTGGGGTCCCTTCCAGCCCTATGATTCTAGGCTGCATTTAGAGCCTGGGAAAGTTACTTTTGGATTATACCTCCCAGAATCCCCCTGCCATCACCCTTCTCAAGGTCTGGTTGCATTGTTCCTTTTCCAGCATTCTCTAGCCCAGTGGTCTTTAAACAGAAGCTGGATGGCCATCTGTCAGGGATGCATTGATCGTGATTTCCTACATGGCAGGAGGTTGGACTGGATGGCCCTTGTGGTCTCTTCCAACTCTACAATTCTATGATTCTATGATACCCTCACAGGGGGTCCACAAAGGCTTGAAGGCTGTTTGGCCCACCTCCTCCCTGTAGTGGAGTAGCCATGTGACAGGAACCAAGACAAAGGCTGGCTGGCTTGGCCTGCACATTGCCACTCAATCCACTCCAGCCACAAACATGCAGGAAGAAGCAAGAGTGCCTCCGAGGGAAAGGTTAATGGATGGTGTAATTGTATTGTTTTTGTTGTTAGCTATTATTATTAGGGTTTTAAATCTTGAGTTAAGTCTTGGGGCAACAAAAGATATTTAAAGGGGGTCCCTAGTAAAGAAGAAGTTAAGAACCACTGCTTAGCCCAATGGCTCTCACATAGCACTAATGGGATACTGGTGTTTTAGTGACAACAATAAAACCATTGTGCCCAGTAATACTACTCCAATGTTTTATTTATATTCTTTATATTCTTCTGTTAAAAGAGCTAGAGTGTTGTAGAAGTTTCAGCATTGCACTATGACTGTGGAGACCAGGGTTTGAATCCTTACTCAGCCATGAATACCATCTGGCTGACTTTGGGCAAGTCACACTCTCTCAGCCTCAAAGGAAATCAAAGGCAAACCCCCTTTGAACAAACCTTGCCTAGAAAACCCCATGATAAGTTTGCCTTAGTCAGAAATGACTTCAAGGCACATGGGAAAACACACACAATTTCCTTTTGCAGGTTGAACTCAGTTGGCAGCAAGGGGAGGAAGCTGAGAAGAAAGGGGGAAAGGGAGGGGAGAGGAACCAAGACAGGTCAAAAGTAGCTGGAAAGATGGGCTGGAGGGGATCTATGTGGAAGGAAGGAAAGGGAAGGAAGAAAGTAAGAAAAAAGAAAGAAAGAAGGAAGGGAGGAAGGAGAGAGAGAGACAAAAAGTCAGAAAGAAGGAAGGCAAAGAAAGAAGGAAGGAAGGAAGGGGAGAGGGGGGGATAAGAAAGAAAGAAGGAAGGAAGGAAAAAAAGAAGCCTTTTCTGAAGATAGAGCAGGGGAGAACAAGAGATGACCCCCCTTCCCTCCCCCCTTTCTCTCACACACACACTCACCCCTTTTGACGATGATGATCGGGGAAGAGGGGGGAGGGAGCAACAAACTCCCTCCAGAATCAGCCACACAAAGAAAGCTCCATCTTTCTCTTTTGCTTTAGCTTTCTAGTTTGGGAGACGCTGGTTGTTGTTTTTTAAAGCCAGTAGGAGGTTTTTTCAGGAGGAGGGTTAAGTCAGGATGGGGCCCCTGCCCGTGTGCCCCCCCCCCCGGCAGATGCTGATTTGGCAGTATGGTTAAGCCAGCCCTGCTATCACTACAAATTATCCCTTGTAGTCATGAGAAATGTATTAATCATGATTGTGTGGAGTTTCTCTGACCTCCACCTGCATTTTTTCCCCTGTCCTTGTTTTGTATTTCTGGTTGCAAGACTTTGAATTTTCCTCCCATCCTGAAATCCATGCAGTTTTAAAACATATTTTCCCTCTAACCTGTGTATTTATTTGTGCAATTTACCTACCGTATGTTTCTGTATAATCCCCCCCCGCAATTATGCCACCCCAAAACCAGCGAGGATGGATTTTCTGTTAGAGTCAGCATACCTATACTCGTTAACTGCCAGTTTGGAGTATGGTGACATCCTGCTAGCTTGTTTTACCATACCCGATCTCTTGCTACATCAATTTAAGCTACAGCCATTTTTTTTTTGCCTTCCCTTTCTCCCCTCCATTAGACCATGTATGTGAGTATGCACAAATATCGTAAATAGACCTACTTTAATATGCTTTATAAAGAAGACTAAACTTGTTTCTTTTTTTCTGCTAGATCCTGTATGTGAGAAAGAGAGCTGGGCATAGGACTGGTTATTGTTCAGCTTCTGCCTTGCCAGTTGATTACTCTGAATAAGACATAAACTTCTATCTCTCACATTTCCCATCCTCTACAGACCTTCTTTTGGGAGTGTGTAGGAAACTGCATGTGGAGTGCAGAATTGCCCCTCTCAGTTCTACTGGATTCTGCCCTTGGAGCCAGCCCCATGTATCTATCCTTTTTACAGTCATGGTCTAGAATAGATGTCTTTCACCTTGCCAGAGCCTGCACTGATTCACAGCCAACAACAGGCAATCCATTTTTAAACATTACATTCCTAACAATTTTTTTTTGCAAAACAAATCATAAAATGCAAAAATCATTAGAAAATGTCTAAACAGTTTTATAATTTTGTTCAATGTGTGTGTGGCTTTTAATATTTTAAATGTTTGATTTCAAGAACAAAATAAATGAAGATTTATCTTTCTCCATAATCGGAGGTAGGAGACTAGCTTAGAAACTGCAAGACAGGCTGCTTGGAACACACAGTTCTGTCCTCCCAACATGAGAAAATCCCCAGGCAGAACTTGGACAAGTCACTTCTTGGACTACTGATCCCAGAATCCTCGAGCAAGCATAGCTCCTGCAGGTTGTAGTCTAGAAAGAAACTTTTCCAAGCTCTGTGAATGGGGGAACGGGTTGCCCCTTCTGTCTGCTTCTATGCCACTTAACATCTAGTACCCAGGTCAAATGCTTCATTCTGCCTAACAGACTACAGCACTACATCAGTATTCTCCCCCCCCCCCACATGTGAATTCAAAAGAGATTATTTCATGAAACAAATGGATCCTGGCACTTATTGTGTTTTGAACTTGTCCTCTTCGCAAAGTTGTAGCAGGTAGATCATAGCTAAGCAGAATGGTATTAATTTATTCAACCAGCAGAATGGAGATGACTGTCAAGCTGAAGATGTCCAAAATCAAATTTCAAGACAGTGACTATGGACACTCGAAATAGGATTTGAGCAATAATTACTGAAGAGGTCAGTGTGAGAGGCAGGCATTCTGTTTTGTCATCCCTTGCGGAATGAGAGGTACTGAAGACTGCTGAAGACAGCTAGAAATAATGAAACACAAATGATACCTTTATAGAGGCTAAGGGTATTTTTAAAAAATCAGGATGTCCCCAGCTCATATTTCACTCCTGTCATTAACAAGGTACAAGCCAGCATGGCATAGCGGTTTGAGTGTTGGACTAGGACATTCAAATCCCCACACAACCATGGAAACCCACTGAGTGGCCTTGGGCAAGTCACACACTCAGCCTAAGAGGAAAGCAATGGCAAATCTCCTCTGAACAAATCTTGCCAAGGATACCACATGATAGGTTTGCCTTAGGGTTGCCATAAGTCAGAAATAACTTTTGCATGCAACAGCGAAAGTTAACAAGGTACGCTTATTCTTCAGACTTAGTGTTCCATCTACAACATGGATATAACCTCAGTCTTGCTGCAAAGATTACTGGCACAGCATTGATATTACAGTGGGCCCTCCTCAGATTGTTGCTGCACACCTATAATGCGGCACCCATAACTAAAATGGTGCTCATTGATTAATATGGGACTCAATCATCTGTGTTTTTGCTATCCGTGTGTGTGTGTTTGGAACCAAACCCCTGTGGATACAGAAGGCCCACTGCATTATTTATTATGATGATGCCATCGGTATGAATCACTTTGAACACTTGCTAAACATCCATTCATTCATCCATGGCATTTCAGTCTTATCTTTCAGCCTTCCAGGTAAATCACATTGTATAATTTTTTTAAAACAATACTTAGATACATTTTGAAAACAAACTAAAAATACTCCATAAAACTAATTTAAATGCTATGGATTGCCTGATTAAGCTACCAAGCCCTTGAAATTGACTGCCTTTCTCAGGTCTCTGGACTGGACTGGAAGGCCTACATTCCAGTTGCTCTCCAGGTGTGGAACTCCTTATAAGGGAGAATGGAGAGATGGCTCCTTCATTGTAATCCTTTAAGCCCAGGCAAAGTCTATCTTGTTCACTGGGGCTACCGACTGTTAATTTGTTGGCATTTTATTTTACTCATTGTACTGAAAGGCTCTGAATTTGACAGCCACTTGGCTTGCTTGGCTTGTTCTGTAGTTTTGGGGGCATATACTGAATTCCTTTCACTACTGTTTCTCTGTTTAAGCAACGTCCTGTTTGCTGCTTTCTTTCACAAACATTTTTAAAAATGAAAAGGTTCCATTAAAAAACCCACTTCTTTGTTTGTTTGTTTGTTTGTTTGGGCTATTGTAACACACATTACATGGGGCTGCCTTTGGAAATTCTTTGGAAACTCTAGCAGTGCCAAAATACTGCAGCCAGCCTGACCAGGGCTGGTTACAGGGATAATGGGACATCCCTGTTGAAACAGCTCCACTGGCTGTTTCTGGGCAGAATTCAAAGTGCTGGTATTGACCTTTAAAGCCCTACACAGCTTGGTTCCAGACTACCTGAAAGACCGTATCTCCTTATACAAGCCAGTATGAGCTTGAAGATCTACAGGGGAAAGCTTTCTCTCAGTCTCTCAGAAATTAAAAGTAAAGTATAGTTATGTATATGATGCATAGTAAATGTAAGTGATCTGTTGGGAAAGGTAAGAGTATGGCATGTTGGGAGTAACTGCTGGTTGGCTGAGTGTTTGAATGGGATGTTCAAAAAGCTAGTGTATCTGATAGAGTGAGAGATACGAGTCTCTTAAGGATTAGAGTTAGTTAGTTAAGGTGAGAGATACGGATTTAGTTAGACTTTGGATAGTTAGGTTCAACTAGATTATGAAGAAACAGGGAAAGAGTTAGCATAGTCAATTAGGATATTGATGCATTAAATAAGTAACTTTAACTGCATGTTTTACTTCTGTGTAATAAATTATTTTTGTACTATATGCCCGTGGGAGCTGTGCAATAGTGCTGCTGGCTGAGTTTAGACACAGGTGGTGGTGTCTAAGGATTTATAGGAAGAAAGAGTCTCACACATGAACCACGAAGATGTCTAGAAGTTCTCCACAACTGGTGTTGGCAGCAGTGGGACAAGTGGAGTTACCACATTTGGTGGCAGTGATGGGATAAATAGAAGTCCTCACAACTGGTGGAAGAGCGGAGGGATACAAACCAAAGTGTATAATACAAACCAGAAGGATGTGTTAAAAACAGAAGTGTGATTCAACCAGGAGTGTGTGAGGGAAAATAGAAGAAATGTGGGCCTTGAATAAAGAAGAACTAATAGAGATTGAGAAATAATGACTATAATTTAAATAAATAAAGGGTTCTTATAGCGCCTTTAAGATAACAGAGAAAGAAGTTTGTAACACGGGCTTTCATAGACTGGGGGTGCATCTATACTGTAGAAATAATACAGTTTGACATCACTTTAACTGCTATCCTACAGAATTCTGGGATTTGTAGTTTTTTGAGGTACCAGCACTCTAGCAGAGAAGGCTAAAGACCTTGTAAAACTAGAAATCCCAGGATTCCATAGGATAGACCTACAATTTGACAAGTGGTGTCAAACTGCATTATTTCTACAGTGTAGATGCACCTTGGGTCTACTTCATCAGATGATATAGCTTCTTCTTTCTCTTGGTTAGTCTCAAGGATGCTACAAGATCCTTTGCATCTGATATAAGATTGTATCATGGCTATGTCTTTGTATAATTTAAACAGACCTACATCTCACCATTGTGCGCAGGATCAAGTGACCCATGAGACTACTGAGTGATGTCCAAGTGCAACCTCAAGAACATGTTCTCCCTTCTTATTAGACAGGGACTCAAAAGCCTTTCAAATAAAGGATTGTCCTCAATAAATAGGAAACAGGGCTGAAAAATACATATCTTTCTGCTCTTAAGCTTGAATCCTATGGTTAGTTCCAACTAGAACAGACTCACTAAAACCAGTAGATTTACCTATGTGTTGACTCAACATTCAACAATCTAGCGATTAACTGATAGGTTGCAGGCATTCATTAACACTTGGGAGCTCTTGAGCCACTGCCATGATGACATGGCGGCTCTGAGCTGCTAACTCAATGCAAGCGAAAATGGCTTTAGAGTTCTTACCTGTCGGATTGTTCCTTTTGCAGTGAAGAAAAAGTACAGCATATATCCTGGGATCAAGACCATAGAAGACAAGGCCATGAACCACCCGATGCCTTGACCCCAAGCTGGATACACATATTTACCTAGACTCAAGGGAGTCATCTCAATCACACTAAAGAAGAAAACTCCCTGGAGAAGTAGAAAAAAAAGAGTGTCTCAGCATCAGCACAGAAAAAAAGAGATTTGCTGATAGGCATATAGACCTTTCTTCTATGGTCTCCGTACATGGGTTCCTCCAAATAGCTATAGCTCCCAGCCCACATGGGAGACTATATACCAACCCTCCAATTTCCCCCCCCCCCCCAGTGACTTACACAGTTTATTAAACCATTTCACAGAGGATCAGTAAAAAACAGACCTCCATATTCAGAGTCAATATATCTTAGATCAGTAGGGTCACCAGGTGAAAGAAGGGACAGGGCTTCCATTCTTCTACTAGTTGAGTTGAGAATAGAGATTTTCAGTAGGTGTTGCTTTTCATGCAAGTAACCCCAGTTGATTTTCTCTCTTCTACACCACCATTAAAGAGACAGGAGTCCTGCCCCTGAGATCAGGGGTGAGCAACTGTGGCAGGTGTCAGGGGCCAGCTTTCTGCCCCTGGGATCCTCTGTGAGCCGCACAGACCATCAAAAACCAAAACAAAGTGGCTGGAAGTCCACTTCTAATTTTGAACAAGTATCTTTTCTTGTGTTAAACAATGTGTGTTTGTGTTTGTGTGTGGGGTGTGTGGGAGGTGGAGGGTGTTTAAAAGGTGAGTTGTCATTCCTGGATCGTTCCAGGAGAGGGAATTCATGCTCTTGTGCCCCCAACCCCCACCCGGCAAAAGGCCAGTCCAGAGAATTTGGAGAATATGAGGACCTCAAAAACAGTTTTGTTGAGGTGTTTGCAGTGATAAGGCCTCACTTTGCCCCTGTGTTAGATGACCAGATGCGAAAGACATACAACAGGGGGTGAGCTATCACTGGCATCCTCTGAGTGCAACCACTGCAGAGACAAAGTGTTGAAGACTGCACACTATGGTCCATATTCGGTTTCCCTCCAGGCTATTTATTTTAAAAGAAGAAAAGAAACAGAGCAACTAATTAATATGAGGTTTAGTTTGCCCCTTTGAAAACAAACTGCTTGTTTTGGAGATAAATTGTTAACCCCTTCCTTGGTCTGATCTAGGCAAGACAATTCTTAAGATTTTTTTTTTTTTTTTTTTTTGTCTCTGGGCCCTTTCACATGCCACAATGATAGAACTATGAATCAGTTTTAATTGTCAGGGCAACATCTTGTGAAATCTTGTAGTTTAGGGAGAGGTCCTTAGAATTCTCAGCCAGAGAGGTCTGGTGACTTAATAAACTACAAATCCCAGAATCCGATAGGATGCAACCATGGCAGTTCAAGTGGAATCAACACTATAAAAGGCCCTTTAAGTTCTTACCAAGCAAACAAGTGGAGTGAAGAAGGCCCAGCATATCTTCCACCATGCACAGGGCTTATAACCAATCATCTCTTCAATGTTACTGTAAAATCTATTCACACCTGAAATGAAAAATATCTGTTAAAACAGGACAGGGAAACATGTACTCTGCTTTTTAAGCAGTGGTTAGATAGTCTCCCCTCAGTGAAGTTTTATCTGTGGATTCCTCCACTGGCAGGGGTTTGGTCTAGATGACCCTTGTGGTACCTTACAATTCTATGATTCTATGCGTTAGAATCATTATTATTATTTTTTTGCATTAGAATAATTTTAGTTTGCTGTTATTTACTTTTTCCAGACCTTGGAAAGTTTACCTTTCAGATGACAATGCCTAAAATGCCCCACCAGAATCACTATACTGCCTAGTGGATTCTGGGAGTTGTAGCCCAAAAGGTAACTTTCCCATGCTCTGGATTTTTCTCTCATAGGCCAAGCAAAAGAGGTCAGGGTTATTGTAGGGGATGTGTTGCAGCATACTGTGGAGGCCTGTCCCTTCTGCAGTCACAACACTTTTGTAAAATGACTCACGCTGTGTGGCTATGAACAACAATGATAAAAAAAGCCCCACCCCCACCCCAATCCAGGCATTGCTAATGTTTGCAATGAAGGAGCTAAGAAGTAAAAAAAGAAAAAAGAAGACATACCATAACACCAGGAGATGGAGATAGTCTCAAAGAAGACAAGGAAGAGGAGACACATGCCACTGGCTGAGTAATAATCAAAGAGCTTGAAAACGTAGATGCCTCCCTGAGGGGACACGAGATGAGAACTTAATGCGGTGAGGCAAAGGAAGATAGAGAAGTCCCATTCTGAGAGAGTTTGAAATATTGTCTCATATGCAGTGTTGACTGTGCCCACATCCACTCCAATAAAACTAGGAAGCTGTCTTATTCTGATTCAGACCTCTGGTCCATCTAGAACAGGACAAGGTGAGCAAAATTCAGCCCTCCAGATATGGTTTGGCTGCAACTGCCAGCAGCTCTAGCCAACATAGTCTGCTGGGTGTTACAGTCCCAACAATATTTGGAGGGACATCATTGCTCCCCTCCCCCAATGCACATCAATATTGTTTATACCACATGTGAACAAGGTGTAGCCCTCTAAAGGTTGTTGGACTACAACTCCCATCAGACCCATCCAGCAAAGCAAATGGCGAGGAATGCTGAGAGTTGTGGTCCAACAACATCAGGAAGAATGCACTTTGCTGACTGGAAGTGGTCCTCCAGGGTTTCAAGATGCCAGGGACTGAATCAGAGTCCTGCAAACAAACCATGTCCTCTACTCCAGAGTTTGAGGCTCTCCAAATTACATCAGCCTTATAGTGTCATAGCCACAGGAGTGTAGGAATTACTGTTTCCTTCTTATGCCACAGTTCTGATTAGGAGCACCCTTCTCACACCAACCTGATGGCAGTTGGGGGCCAAATTAGACAATTAGGAGAAATATGTGATCACATACACAGGCTACATAGAAAAAGGACAGACCACAACATTAGGAGAAGGAGAGCAATCCTAATCAGAACTGTGGCATAAGAAGGAAGGAGTTAATTTCTACACTTCTGTGGCATAGTCCCAATTCTGATCAGGGGGATGAACATCTTCGTTATAATGAATCTCGTAAATGTCAATGCAATTCAAGGAGCTCATGTTCAAGATGATAGTGATGACGACTGTTATTTGTTTTGATATTGAGACTTAGGCCAAGATAATGTATTTTCAACATAACTACAGTGAGGGAGCTCCATCGCCATAGGTACATATGACGATATCATCTCCCCCCAAACTACTTTTGCAGCCTGGCAGCCCCCCAACCAAAGTGTTTCCAAGGTGTTGGAGATTGGGGCACTAGGAAATGATGTCCGCAGCACTCTCCTGATCACGGGGCATTTTTGAGAATGAGCATCTAGAGAGAACTCTCAGGTTCTTACCATAACTGCTTGTCTCAAAGTGCCCTGAATGCTTCAAATGCTGGCAGTCATGGTGCTGCCAGGCTGTAAAGGTAGGTTTTGGGGGTCATTTGTGGTTGTTCATGACCATAAACATGAATCCCCAGCAGTTACAAGATTGTAAGTCCATCTTGTTCAACAAGATGCCAGCCATGATCTTCAATGAATGTCATAAGTGTTCTTCTGAAATTCTATACTGTACCATGAACATGGATAACACTAAATCACTACCACTGCCATCTAATTTAGGATTTACACCAGTTTAAGTATCAAGATTGGAACAACTAGGACAAAAATATGTAAACAGTGTTGTAGTAGTAGTTAGTATAGGTAATAGTAGTACAAGCTAAAGGGGGAAAGGCATGCAATAATTATTCATCAGTTCAGGTTTACCTGGGTGATGTTGGAGAACCCAATAAGGTAGGAAATTAAACACACTATCGCAATGAAGATTTTCTTCCTTGCTCTCAATAGGTGTGGGTACTCATCCATCAAGGCTGTGATGAAGCCTTCCACTGTGCAAAACTTCAGGTGAAAATTTTTAGAATATATTAAGTTTCCATATTGAACACAGATTCCCCTGTCTCCCAAGCACACCTCACTAGAATAGCCCCCCCCCACACACACTGTCCTTTATATTTGTACAATGGTTTGGTTCAGATGGGAAGGAGATTTCAAAGAGCCTCAGCTGCACCATGTGATCTTTCTTCCCCATCTCTCCTCACATTACATTGGTAAATTCCTTGTATAAGGTAGGGATGGGGAATGAATGGCCCTCCAGATGTTGTTGAACTGGAATTGACATCCGCCTTGGCCAACAGAGTTAATAATGGACTGATGCAGTCCAACAACATCTGGAGCATCACACATTCCCCAACCAGGGTTTAATGCAAACCACTCTTTGCTCCCTCACACCAAACTACAATTTGTGCTTCTTCTGTTATCAAGTTCTGGCTTTCAGGACAAGTGCAAAACCACCATTTACTGGTTCAAGCCAAATGACAATCTGTGTGGTTTGCCTCAGTTCTGGAAAGGAGGAAGAGAATTGTCACCATGTGCAAGAGAAGGATCCAGTACAAGGTGGCTACACTTACAGTGCCAAACCATGGCTGGCATTATATCTAAATCAAGCCACTGCATTTGTAATATTGGCTAACACCTGCTTCACTTGATTCAGGAACCTCAAGCATGATTTTCATGATGCTGAAAAATTAGTTGCGCCCAAGTGTAGTATTTATGTATCAGCGTCTATTTTTTCAGAGCTATTGAAGAAAAGTCATAGCTGTTGATGAGCTAAAATAACTAAATTATATGTGCAAAATCAGGTTCCCAGTTTCATCTCACATAAAGCCCAGTATGATATTACTGAAGGTAACCATCGTATTGTATTTAGCAATCATAGTGTATTTCTGTTGTTTACTTTCTGATTCCTTTTTCTAGTTATATTATCAGACACTTGAGCAAAGATTGGAAAAGTTATTTTCCAAACGACCACTCCAAGAATCTCCCAGCTACCATACCTACTGGCATGCTGACTAGGGAATATTAAAAGAAGTAATTTCCTCCAGCTTTAAACTCAACATCCTTCAAACAGCTTGAATTTCTGACATAATTTCTGAGAGAGAATATAGTCCCTAGATCTCAGTTGGCAGGACAAGTAGGTTTAAATCAACCCATCCTTGTCTGCTGAAGCCTTGAAGCAGAAGCAGGACAGAGTGAAGAATAGGTATGTACACATGTGGCCTCTGGCCAACCACCCCATCCCCTACCCCCACCCTCGTTAGAATGACTGTAGTCTTTTCTCAAGCTCACATTATCTTCCCTCTCCTGCCATCTTATTCTCTTGCATGGCTGGGAGAAGTTAAGAAGCTGCTGCTCCCATTTTTGGTTAAACATAGCTTGTCACTTCATCCAAATTTAGGAGATTATCAGATGTGCCAGAATAACAACAGAGGAATGCAAGAGGATGGCAATATCACAGGATGTCATCCTTTTTTGTCCTGCTGTCATTATTCTACCATGTCTTTTTATTGACAAGACGGAGCTGTAAATGGATCACCTGTCCTATTTTGGTGCCGGCATTGCCGGTGTCTGAAACCTCATGCCGTTTTTGACTCATGATTCCAGCATCAATGGGTGGTCCTGCCAGAACACTTCTAGGTGGGATCGCGAGAACCAGGTAGGCTACTCTCTTTTTTGTACTTTCCCTGGGTAACTTGTTATTTTTTTAGTGTGATTATGTGCTTTCCTGAACTTTTTGTGTGTGTATTTTTCCTTTTCTTTTTGAATTTCCCGTGCTCACGTCTCCTCGTGAGAACGGGTGGGATTTCAGTCCAGGAAGTGAACAGAGACCCATTAGAGTTCTTTTTTTTCCTGTGCTGCCTTTGGACGGAAGATAAGGTAAGTCTGATGGGGAGGGTTATTGTGCCAGGACAGGGGCGGGATTGGAGATGGATAATCTGATAACCTTCTTAGAACTGTGCTTAAGAGTAACTATGGTTAGTTTAAACAAGCCAGTTTCAGGTTTGAACCTGGCTTTGTTTCCGCAAAGACTAGGGGGTTGTCCAAACAATGGAAAAACTCCTCACAGAATGTGAGGAGACTCCTACCTGTCTTAATGGCATTCTGCCTGATTTCACCATATTGTGAAGGGGGGGGGCAAAACTGGCAAAAACCTCACCAGAAAAGCCTTTGCAGCTTTCCCCGTCTTTTTAAAAACAACAACATGAGGGCACGCATTTCCGCTCTTTAGGACAAGCAAATTGATCTGATTCACTTGCCCAAATGAGAGGAAACACAAACGGATTGGCCGGATGAGTGCAGGGGGCGGTGCTGGGTTACAGGGCAAGCACCCTCCGCCGTCATTTTTCTTTCTGCCTTTAGAAAGCGATCACCATCCAACAGAAACTGAGAAAGGGAGGAGGGCAACTGCCACCCTCTCCCCTTCTCCAGCTCCCTGCCACCCCTGTGCCACTGACAACAACGCCCCATGGAGACCAAGGAAGGGAGGAGGGCGACTGCCACCCCCTTCCCCAGTTCCCTGCCATCCCCATGCTGCTGCCGCCCCTCTTCTCGCTTCCTCAACTGTCTCCTGGTATTTGAAGCTTATGGGCTTCTGGGCAAAACCACCATTAAGACAAGTCCCAGCTGCTGCAACTTGCTTTATCTGTGGGGCACTATGAGGTTTTTGGGCTTGTATAGACAAGCCCTGGGAATCACGTAGTCCTCCAGATACAGCTGAACTGCAGCTTCAAGCATTCTTCACCATTGTCCATTATACTATTTAGAGATAATATCTGCACATGTCTGCATGCTTCCCACACTTGTTTTAAACTAACCATAGTTAATGTTTATCACTGTTTATCAGTTCAGAGGGCACAACAAACGGTGGTTAATTAGAAGGGGAATCAGAACTTCTCCAAGCTCTTCAGGAGGAAGAGAGGAAAGGGAAGAAGTGGGTGTGTGAAGAGGAAGCTAACCTTGTTCACATCTCATTAAACTGGGGGGTACACTGCTCCATATGTTGTTGGACTTAGATATCACTTTTCAAAGCTCTTTTGAGCACCATAACCTTGTGGGGCACTTCAGTGTGCATGCTGATTAAGAAGCAATCCTAAAAGTAATTAATTTTAGACGCATCTGAGAGGGTTTAGAGAGCTGTCACTTTAAATGTATCTGTCAGCCACCTGGGGGTGGGAGAACAACTCTCCAGTAAATCATATTAAAATTAAATGTTTCTAAAAAGGGATTTAGTGACATTAAAAAGAATAATAAATGAAAGGAATTGTTCAATTAGCATTTGCATCATTTTAAAAAAGACTCTAAATTATGAACCAGGTCAGTTTAGCCACAACTGCATCTTCTATGAGTATTAATTTATAAATAGCTGACACAATGAAACAAGTGGATATTGTGGTAAAGTGAAGGGCCCTTTCTCATCTTAAAAGGCTGGGGCTGAGACTACATTTGAAACCAAATCAATTTGTCATTGATTCAGTAAGAGCTGAACCACAAACACAGCAAAAAGGATATTATATATTTTTCTCCTAGCTTGTACCAATCAAACTCACTTCTCCACCCTTTCCTGAAAAGAAACTTCTGCTTGCTGAATTATAATGCCAAAAAAAGAAGAGTTCAAATTAGCCTGTTCTGTTAAAGTACTCTGTACAGGATTTAGGAGAACTCTACCTACCAGTACCTCTTCTGCTCCAGTCCACCTTTAGATAACCATAGGTTTGGTTTTATGATTATTTTATCTGCTGATGCCATTTTGTATGGTTATCTATTTTATATTGTTATATGATTAGTTTGGTGTTTTAATAATCTGTAATTGAGAGTACTTCTCATAAGGTGCGTTGTGAGGGCAGGGATCCTAAACAGCAAGTACTACATGTAAACCATTGGTGGTAGTGTTATTTCCTCCACAGCTCGGCATTACATGTGTGATTTTCACCCAAGTCACATGTAGTCTGAATTATCCAGTCTAGGAAAATTTGCATTGCATGATTCTGCTGCACATACAGATTAGTCCTAAAATGTGGTTACATTGTTTGATAATTTGTTTGGTAGGTATTTATGGCTCATTTATTAGCCATTTATACAGTGCTAGCAATACCGTGGAACGATATGAAGTTGTAGCTTCAGGTGATAAGACTTGTAGAGGGCATCAATTTCATGCCTCTGTCTCTAGAGATCAATTCCAGTCTCTCATTAAAACAAAACTAACATGAACTCCTGTCCTCAGCAAGGTGGGAGAATCATCCCTACATTTATATTTCAGGCACATTTATGCCTCCAGGAGTTGCCCTGATTTCATATTCTTTATTTACGATATTAGTCAACCAAGTACTGGGCTTCAATTTGAGGCAAAGAAATGTTGATTAAATTGTGGGGTTGTAGGATCCTAACTATAAGGGTCAGCAGTAGGAATAAGATGGTTAGGGAAGCTGTGACAGCCCCTTCCTTGGTGGTTTCATGACTCTCTTCAATCCTTGTTTTGTTTGCACTGTAATGAGGGCAGAAATGAACCACTACTATACCTGTGCAATCAGGATTGGAGACAAGTGCTAAAGGTGCTTCTGTCCCATAAACCACTGTACTGGAACAAATATCCAGCAACAAATCCAGGGCATTTTTAAAGAAATTGTTATAGGGTGCCCGTTCTCCCACTCAAAAGGCTCATGACCAGAAGCTTCTCTACCACCTACCCACCTGACAATCATATTATGTTGAAAGTGACTTTAAAAGGGGAAGAAGGGAGTCAATACAGAGCTGCAAATATATTTACAGACATCAGTATCCTCACAATTTTATTCTTTTTCTTGCCATCAGAAAATACCTGAATTTAAAAAGAAGAAAACTCCCTAAAATTTGTATTAAAGCTTATAAAAACTGGTTAAAATAACACTGCTGATCCAAGATTGCAAAAATCTATCTATCTATCTATCTATCTATCTATCTATCTATCTACTGGATAATATAAATATTTCCACTACTAGAATGCCACTGATGATGAAATTCAAGTTGTAATGGACGTGAGCTATTTCATCTTCACAAACTCTTTTTATCTTCGCAAACTTATCACAGAGTGCTACCAAGGGTACAACCAGTTCTCTTACAGACTTGGAAGCATTGCATTTATAAAGATGACAACTCTCAGAATCCATCCAAAAAACAGAACCCATAATGAGCTCTAGCCTGGGTTTTATCAGAAGTGTACCGAATATGAAGCATCAGCTACACAGCAGCACACACAACTATTACTTTAAAAATTCCCTAACCATCCCAACATTTGGCTACCAAGACCAGACGACAAGAAGATAGGTAAAACAAAATATGCAAGCTATCACCTAGGGGAGTACATATAAGACATGATTTTTTAAAACAAAAGGTTTCAGTCCAATGAGTACTGGGCATGCCCAGTAGCTATACCCTGCTGAATTTTATGAGGTCGGGGGATAAGAGGGAGAAGGAGAATGGATTAGAGTAACTGGAATCCAGAACAAGAGCAACAGGTTCTATTTTAACTTGTATAGCACCATTGGAAAACTTCCTTTGGTCCGGGGCTGAATCCATTTCAGAAAAATTCCAGTGGTGGATGGGACTAAAGGTAAAAAGGTGGGGGCCAAAAACACCAGCATAGTTTAGCTTAAAACTCTTACTACTGATAAGTAAGCCCTAAGAGAGGCATTTCAGCCTTTTAGAATGGGACAAAAGCCTGTACAAAAACTGGGAGATCACCAAACAATGATGCCACAAGGAAGGGGCCATATAGGGAAGCCCAGAGAACCAGATGAGGATCTCAGGAAGACCAGATTTGGCCCCAAGGCATGAGATTCCTCAACCTTCATAGAATCAAAGACTCATAAAACGACAGAGTTGGAAGTGACCAGAGGGCCATGCAGTCCAACCCCCTGCCATGCAGGAATACTCAATCAAAGCATTCCTTACAGATGGCCATCCAACTACACTAAACAAAAATATCCAGAATTACCGCTGAAGAAGTCTGTTGAAACGGATCTAGAATTTACTCATCCAATCCATACGGTAACTGGATTTAATTTACTTGCTTATTTTGACAAGATATTGTTTGTATTCACATTGGGAGAACAAGAAAAGGATTATCATATTTGGATTATTTGGATTATAATATTTTCTCATCTGGCACCTTGGACATTTCATTGAGCAGTCAGTCTGATATTCATCAAATTGGAAATACCATACATTGTGGATATACCTACTTATTCATATGGGACTATTATTTGTTGACTTATTTATCGGTCATAACTTCATAAGAATTTGTTGTTATACATCATGATTATGTATTTGTTTGATATGCAATAATTCAAATAAACTTGTTTTCATTGAATATAGCATTTTATTTACAATATACATCTAGTTTTGAGTTTCTCCTTTTTGTGGTGCAAGATGGCCATCCAGCCTCTGTTTAAAAACCTCCAAAGAAGGAGACTCCACCACGCTCCAAGGCAGTGCATATGTTTAGATGGAATCTCTTTTTCTGTAATTTGAGTCCATTGCTCCATGTCCTAGTATGGAGCTGCAGAAAACAAGCTTGCTCCATCCTCATCCTTGCTCCTTCCTCATCACTTCAAATATTTAAACATGGCTATCATGTCCTCTCTTAACCTTCTCTTTCCCAGGCTAAACATACCTTGTTATACTGCCTATTGCTATCATACTCCCCACCTAGTAAAAGCATTATACATCCTAGCATAGCTGTGGTTCCTGCTACTACCTATGTTCTCCTAGGTAATTTTTAAAATCATCTTACCTGGCTGTCAAGACCAAGCATCATGAGCATGGAAAAGAAGAGAATTGACCAGAGAGGGGACATAGGCAGTTGTGTGACAACCTGTGGGTAGGCAAGAAAGGCCAATCCTGGACCTGCAGGCATCAAGATACATTGACACATTACCATTTCATTTATTTTCCAGCTTTCTTCAGACATGTAGTACAAAAGGATTAAGATACTTATCACACTATATTGTTATAGTACTGTATTCCACTTTAATTGCCATGGCAATATCCTGTAGAATCCTTGGGTTTTTAGTTTATTAAGGCCCAAGAACTCTCTGGCTGAGAATTCTAAGGGCCCCTCCCTAAACTGCAAATTCCAGGACAGTTACATCACTAGGGTTGGTGTCACCCAGTGCGGTAATGCTTGGTGTCACACACACCCCATGGACCTATTTAGAAAAAATAAATAAATTTCTGCTAAAGCATTGTACAACATTTTTTTACATAGTCATTTTGGTGTCACTTCCTCTGATGGTGTCACCTGGTGTGGTCCAGACACACCGCACACCCTTGTAACGCCACTGTTCTAGGATTCCATAGGATGTTGCCATTGCAGTTAAAGTGAAATAGAACAGTGTAGTGTGATAAGGATCTATGTAAATCTACTTTTATACAAAGTCTACTAGACAAAATATACAGTGATGTCAGGTGGAATTATAATATGGTACAAGGATATTGGTAACAAATTCTTGGAGTTTTAGGACAAATAGTTGAGTTTAATCTGTTGGTCAAATGGTTGGGTTTGGGCTACAAGTACTATTTTGTCCTTGATCTGGCATAGAACCCCCATTAAAGAAACACAGGGGAAATTTTATAGTCACTACTAGAAGAGCACTGACCATGGAATTCAAATTGTGGTGGTTGTTAGTAATTTATCCTCAGAGTGAGTCTTGCAAATGCATCACAGAGTGCTCCTGAGACTACAGCCAGTTCTTGCACGGAGTTTCAAAACATCCCTTTTAAAGACTACAACTCTCAGAAGCTCACAAAAAAGCAGACTCCATAATGAGCTCTAACCTGGGTTTGGTCAGATTGGTACCAAACAAGCAGCACCGACTGCACAGTGATCCCTGGCACTCTTGGATCATGACTACACAGCCATGAATCCATTGTTCTGCAGCAGGGTGAAAGTGGATGTTTTGAGACCATCTGATCATCTCCTGCCTTCACCAGAAGAACTAGGGACCATGTGTGGGTGCAAGCCACACCATACAAAAATGCAAATGCAAGAGGTTCTTCATAATACACTGTCCTTTATGCAGGTGTGCCTCACAATTAGGGTTGCCAGGTGAAATCAGGGACAGAGCTCTTGTACTTTTAATGGTTGTTTAGAAGAAATTCCCTGAAATTCCCTCTTTGTGCAACTGTTGAAAAACAGGATCGCTGGCAACAGGGCCGGTTTAACCTGTCTGCCAAATCAGCATTGACAGTGGGCCCCGAGGTCAAGAGGGGCCCCCGTGTTGACCTCCTTAATCTGACGAAGGAACAGCCAGGAGAAAGCCGGGAGGAGCCCCCTCTTACCCTCCTCCTCCAAAAACCTCCTGCTGGCTTTTTTAAAATAACAAACAAAACAGCCTCTCCAAAACTAAAGAGAAAGAGAAAGAGAAAGAGAAAGAGAAAGAGAAAGAGAAAGAGAAAGAGAAAGAGAAAGAGAAAGAAACAGCAGCCTTTCGTGGCAGAAACTGGAGGGAGAGGCACATCGGAGAGGGTGAGTGTGTGTGTGTGAAAGAGAGAGACAGGGAATTTGAGGGTTGTCTCCCTCAGAAAGGGCTTCTTTCTTTCTTTCTTTCTTTCTTTCTTTTTCTTTCTTTCTTGCCCACGTGCCTTCAAGTCATATGGGGGCCCCAAAGTAAAGCATTTCAGGGGGCCCCAAAATTCCTTAAACCGGCCCTGGCTGGCAACCCTACTCGGAAAGCATCTTGAATAACAAATCCATTTAGCAGCCAAAATGTATCTAAGTGTAGTTTCTGATGTAAGTGTCGTTTCTAATATAATGCTTATTAAATAAATATTTATTTACTTCATCTTTAAAGATACCACAGAACTCAGAGTAGTCTACATCTCCCTTCTTCCTCTTTTCTTTCTGAAAACTGTTGTGAGACACAGTGTGGGGTAGTAGTTTATACATTGGACTAGGACTCTGGAGACCAGTGTTCAAATCTCCACTCAGCCATGAAACCTACTGGTTGACCTTGGGTAAGTCACATTCTCCCAGCCTTAGAGGAAGGCAATGGCATCCCCATCTGAACAAATCTTGCCCAGAAAATTCATGATAGGTTCGCCTTAGAGTCACTAGAATTTGGAAATGACTTGAATGTACACAACAATAACAACCATTTGGTGAGCTTTATTAATGACAGGCACTTTGCATCCTTCCAACTGGTGCCCTCCAGATATATTGGCACTATGCTGGTTCCCATTGTGCCCAGGACAGCATGTCCCAGCACTGCTAGAGAGTACCTCATTGGGGAATTGGTAGCAAGACCATATTAGTAGTAAGGATGGCTAGTAACTACTACCTAATCTGCCCTTCTTAACTAAATATCTCCCATGTCTAGCCAACAAAATAAATTTCCTTCACATATTCATTCCCTTGCATACCCTTATTCATGCACCAACTAGCTTGAAAAATGCCAGCCCCAGTATTTGTACATATCTGTTGTACAATGTCTGTTGTCTGTTGAAGTTAAAAGTATAGGCAGAACAAATAAAGGCCTGAATTCTACCAGCAGTCTCAACCAAAATAGACCATTGTATCAACTGTTGAATGATAAGTCAACACATAAGTAAATCCCATGGGTTCAACAGGCCTGCTCTCCTTGGAACTACCATTAGGATTCAAGTCATAGGCTCCAAGAGTCCCTTTCTGACCTATGTTTTCCCCAAGAGTCGAAGGCAAATCCTGAATTAAATGAATATTTGGACAAAGAAAATGCCATCTTGCATAAAATTAATTCTATTAGGAATCTTTTCTTGCTGTCATGATTATATTGATCAAGTCTAACAATAAAATCAGTAATGAAAGTTTGAAATCCCCAACAGAGAAATCTTAGGAAATCTCTGCTTAGATGGAATTTCTACTGACTAAAATAGGGCTTACTCCCCAGGTAAATGTATATAAAAATTGAAGCCCAAGATTCTTGAAACGGATGAAATGAGTACGCTGGCTTATGGTAAATAAGAAAATTGACTTGTTACATCTGTCTTAATCTAGGATAAATTAACCCATTTTCTTATACTACATTAAAGTTATGCCATTGAACAAAATTTGTGTTTATAACCAAACAAAAATACACTGTCTTAACGGGGTTGGAATCTCAGAGCTCTGCTGAGACACCCATTTAGCTGACATGAATATTATATGGTACACTACTTCTGAGCATGGTCAGAGTTCATGTTTCTCCTCATTAAACAACTGCAGCCTTTCCCTAGAAGTAGTCCTTGTGGTGTAGTAGTTGAAGCATTGGACTATGACTCTGGAGACCAGGGTTTGAATCTTCACTCAGCCACGGAAACCCACTGGGTGACCTTGGGCAAGCCACACTCTCTCAGTCTCAGAGGAAGGCAAACACAAATCTTACCAATAAAACCCCATGATAGGTTTGCTTTAGGATCACCAAGGGTTGGAGATGACTTGAAGGCACACAACAACAAGGCCTTCATTGAAGCACAGAAATAAAGTATCAGGATTTCACTTTTTAAAAAATGCACTCCTCCACTTCCCTTGATGGCATTTGGAGATTCTACCCAATTTTTAGGGAAACGTCAAAAGCTTTGCTTATAGCGATACCCCTGTACTACCAGTGAACCCATGCTAGTAGTCCTGCTCATCTGAGCCGATTCACATTCCCCACTGAAATTACTATACCTGAAGATGCCAATTCGGCTATTGACTTCTTAGTGATGTGAGCCATGAAACCAACAATGGAGAAAATAACAAATCCTGCAAAGATGCTTGTTGAGGAATTTATGCCACAGACTATTATGGAGTCTCTGGAAAAGAAGAATATATTTTGATTGATTGACTGAATGACTGAAGAAAATTTCCATCCCACATTTCTCACAAACTAGTTTCCAGATATAAACACAAAATTACAATGGTTTGGATCAAGGGGCAGTGCTGGGTTGGTCTAGAGAGGGCAAGGCTCTTGGGTTACCAGACAATAAGGGCTGCCTCAGGCTGCCTGCCCCACACCCAGCCCCTTACACAGAAAGAGGAAAAGAGGAGAATGAGGAACATGACAGTGGTGATGGGGCCTCTCTTAGCTGCCCTGGTCACACACGGGAGGAGGAGGCAGGGATGGTGCAGAGTCTGGCTATTGTTTGCAGTGCCTGTTGGAGCAAAGTTTGGAGCAAAGGGGTGTGTGTGTGGAGGTTGGGGGAAATCACTCATGTGGCAGAACAGGCAGTTTTCCCAGTCCCCTTTCCCAGGTGCTTGGCACCAGCAGGCATTCAAAACAACAGCTGCGTTCAGTGTTGCTCCCACCTCGTTCTTTCTCTCTCAGCAGTGTACAAGCAGAACTAGAAGAACTAAAGGAGCTGCTTCCTCTCCTCATCCTTCTATGGCAGAAAAGATGCAGGCAGACACATAAATGTCCATAAATGTGTGCATACACATGCATGTCTATCTATGTATTTGGGTACTCGTGCAGGGGTGACAGCAAAACTGAAGAGCAAGAAGGGCAAAAGCTGGGGAGCACCCAATGAAACCCACAAGAGAAAAGGAGACATGTGTCTCCAGATGCTGGAAGACAGTCTTTATTTGCTAAAAACCCTGAGTTGTTTCAGCCTACGGATACTCTAACAGCCTTCCTCAGGATTTAGCTAATGAAGACAAGCATCTTGAGCGCTGCAGTTGCTCTTCAAAGCCAGAGTAGGTCTGCCTGGAGCAGCACCAGCAGCAGTGGAAGAGGTGCTAGTAGGGTGGCTGGACAGGTTAGTACCACCCTGTTGTTGTTAACTGCTGCCAAGTCGACTTTGACTTATAGTGACCCTATGGATGAGAAATCTCCAAGTCACCCTGTCATCAACAGCACTGCTGAGGTCTTGCAGACTCAGGGCTGTGGCTTCCCCAATGGATTCTAACCATCTGGAATGTGCCCTTTCTCTTACGCTGCTGCCTTCTACCTTACCAAGCATTATTGTTTTTTCTAGCACATCATGTCTTCTCATGACATGTCCAAAGTATGACAGTCTCAGCTTGGTCATCTTGGCTTCTAGGGAGAGTTCAGGCTTGATTTGCTCTAGGACCCAATTATTTGTCTTTTTAGCCATCCATGGCATCCATAGAACTCTTCTCCAGCACCACATTTCAATGGAGTTGATTTTCTTTCTATCAGATTTTTTCACTGTCCAGCTTTCACAAACATATATTGAAATTGGGAATATGATGGCGTGGACAGTCCTAACTTTATTATTCAATTATATACTGTATCTTTACACTTCAGGTTCTTGTCTAGTTCCTCCATAGCTGCCCTTCTAAGTCCAAATCTTCTTCTGCTTCCTTGACTGCAGTCTCCATTCTGATTAATGATTGAACCAAGGTATGGAAAATCTTGAACTATTGCAATGTCTTCACCATCTACTTTAAAGTCATTTAAACCTTCTGTGGCCATGATATTTGTTTTCTTAATGTTTAACTGCTAACCTCCCTTTACACTTTCTTTCTTGCCTTTTTTCAGTAATTGTTCCAAGTCTTTGCTATTTTCTGCTAGTAGTATGATGTCATCTGTGTATCTTTAATTGCTGATGTTCCTTCCTCCAATTTCATGCCTCCTTCCACCGAGTCTAATCCTGCTTTATGTACAATATGTTCAGCATACAGTTTACACAGATAGGGTGAGAAAATGCAGCCTTGTCTGACCCCCCTGCCAATGGGAAACTATCCTATTTCTCTGTATTCTGTCTTGTCCTGAATATAGGTTACTATCAGGATAATCAAATGCTGTGGCACACCCATTTCTTTAAGAGCAATCCATAGTTTTTGATACTTTACACAATCTAAGTCTTTGCTATAATCTATAAAGCACTAGCTGATTTTCTTCTGCAATTCTTTGGTGTGCTCCATCATCATCATATGGTTTGCAATATGTCTCTTCTTTTCTTCAACCTAGCTTGGACATCTGGCATTTCTCACTCCATATGTGCTTAAAGTCTTTGTTGTAGAATTTTGAGCATTACTTTGTTTGCATGAGAAATTAATGCAATGGTACTGTGGTTACTTGCGATCCCTAGTGTCCTCTTTCTTGTGGACTGGAATGTATATTGAGCATTTCTGATCTGTGGGCCATTCTTTTGGTTTTCATATTTGTTGACAGATTTTAGTTAGAACTAGGCATTGTCTACATGGTAAAAATACTCCTCACAGAATTCACTGGGAATACCTTTTGTCCCTACGAGATCCTGCAGTGATTCACCTTATTCAGAAGGAGGTGTGTGTGAAAAACTCCATTTACTGTGCAGGAAAAGCCTGCATGACTTTTCCCGTATTTTAAAAATAATATGGGGAAATGTGCATTAGCACCTGTTAAGACAACCAATTCGATTTGCTGTGCAGTCTTGCAGAGGGTGGAACTAGAGATCTGATTGGTCAAACATGCGTCAGTCGTGGGCTTGCCAGCAAGACAGCACCCACAATCACCCTGTTGGGTTTTTCAAGTTAGTGGTTGTGTGGTTTTTTTTGCTCTGCTGATCACCCAAATATTATTTTAGCTGAAGACTGCACTTGCACTCCTCTGCTTTCATACACACACACACTGTGCACTGGTGGCAGTGTTTATTGCACTAATTTACAGCCACCATCTTGATTTGCAGGCGTCTGAACTTTAAACCGCAGATAGCTTCTGAGGGTATTGTTTTTGCAAAACATTGTGGAGACAAAAAAATGCAGCTGCAAATTGGCAGTAATGCATAGGAATTAGCATTAGTTCCTCTTGCATAGATGATCCCAAAGAGTGCATTCTGTCTCTGTAGCTTGAAGCAACTCAATTGGTACACCATCTGTCCCTGGTGATTTATTTTTCTCAAATGCTCTGAGTGCAGCTTCCACTTCAGTTTCTAAAATTGCAGGTTCTTCTTCAAATGTTTCTTCCTTGAATGTATCTGTCATCCTTTCATCTCTTTTATACAGTCATTCACTGTGTTGTTTCCATCTTCTTTTTATTTCTACTTCGTCATGTAATGTGTTCCCTTGCTGGTTGTAGCACATCCCCAGTCTTGGTTTAAAAATTCACTTTGATTTCTTGGATCTTGTGGGGAAAGTCTCTTGTTCTTCCTTTTTTGTTATAATCTTCTATTTCTTCACATTGATTATTACTATAGTTCTCTTTGTCCCTGTGCACAAGTCATTGAACAGTTGCATTCAGGGTTCTGACTTTATTTCTGTCACCTTTTACTTTTGCTTCTCATCTGTCCATAACTACTGGAAAATATTAATCTGTCATCCATTGAAGCTCCTCTTTCTTTTTGGCTGCAGATAGTGTATTTTTGCATTACTTCCTTTGACAACATCCCTGGCTTCAGTCCAGAGTTCTTCTGGCTCCTGGTCACTTAGGCTTAATAGTGCAAATCTTTTTTTTTTTTTTACATTAATTTTAAATTCTACAGGGATGTTCTTCAGGTTCTATTTTGGCACAATGGTTGGTTTAGTTTTCTTCTTTAGATTTACTCTTATTTTTAATATTAGAAGTTCATGGTCTTGTTTTTGCAGAGAGAACGGAGCTTCTCCATTTTCTGCTTCTAATTATGTCACCAATTTGATTTGCATATTGGCCATCAGGTGATGTCCATGTATACAGTCACCCCTTTTATTGCTCGCAGAATGTGTTTGCAATGACCAAACTGTTGGCCTCACAAAATTCAGTCAGTCCCTCTCCTGCTTCATTTCTTGATCCTAGGCCAATTTTTCTTGCAATCTTTGATTCTGCTCTGTTTCTTACTGTTGCATTCTAGGCGCCTTATGATTAACAAGAAATCCTGTTTGAGTGTGTGATCATTTTCCTCCTGGACTCCAGGGCACAGGCTCGTTTGATTTTTTTTCTTCTTCTGCCTCTGTAGTTGGAGTGTAAACTTGGATTATGGTTATATTGATGGATTTTCCCTGAAGTCTTATTGATATTATTCAGTTCGACTTTCCATTGTTGACTTTATCAGATGCAGCAAATATAGGGTGTGCATATTAGATGATGTCATCCTTTTGCAATTTTGTACTGTCAAAAAGGCATTCTATTTTATTGATGGGCCAAGCCATCAATAGATCTCCCATTGTGTTTTTGTGCCAGTATTGCTGGCGTTTGAAACCTCGCACCATTGTGCTCATGTGAATACGGTGTCAATGGGCAGAACATGTCCAAGTGAGATTGTAAAAATCAGGTAGGGGATGCTCTTTCCCCAGTTCACTTTTAAGTTTTAAAGTATGTTTCTGTGCTTGTGTGTATGTTTTCTGTCTTCATTTTTTTGTATTTTTTAAATTTACCACTCTTGCATCTTCTTGTGAGAATCGCCAAGTTCTCAAACCAGGAAGTAAACAGAGCTCTGTTCATGCTCCATTTATGCTGGGGCTGCCTTTTCACACTGCTCAAGGTCTGGTAAAGTGGGTTCTTCTGCTGGCAGAAAAATGCCACAACATATGTTGGCAAAAGAATGTTTATGGCGGGTGGTTTGATAAAGTCCTATATCTTTTTTTTTTTTTTTGAATAAGCATCGATAAAGATGTAAAAGATAGGATGACTAACTGAAAATAGATAATACGGAGAAGCGTGTGTGTAAATGTAAATGTAAACAAGCTAACACTATATTTGATAAGGATAATATAAGAAATAAAGTCCTGTATTTTGACAACTTTTGCTACATCTCTTCTCACTATTAATACCACTCCATCTCTTCTTAGTTTCAGTTCCTGAGTAAAACACTGTGTAATTATCTGACTTTAGCTCATTCATCCCAAGTATTGCCATGTTTATATTTTCCATGTCTTGTTTTACTGTGTCTAACTTGCCCTGGTTTATACTTCTCACATTCCACATTCCTATAATATGTGTTGTGCAGCTTCAGACTTTCCTTTCACCTCTGAGCATATCAGCAGCTGAACATCATTTCAGCTTGAGTCCAATTGCCACAGCGCTACTCATAGTTGTCCTCTGCTGTACCCCAGTAGCTTTTTGTCCAACCTAGGAGTTTCACCTTTTGCCATTATTTCTTGTTTCATTTTGGATTGTCTCATCATAGGGTTTTCATGGTAAAAGACATAAAAGACACATGGAGTATTAACAAGTGTTAACTTAAGGTGACACTACTGTTGTCTCTGAGATCCTCCACCAGCACCCCACCTTACTACTGCTGCCCAGTAGTTGTTTGGCACATTTAGTTGGCCTCCTCAGCAAAAGCCTGTCTGGCATGGGAGACCCTCCCACCAGCACTGGTACTATCAGCATAGCATCTTGCCTCACAGGAACACACAATCCCACCACTGTGGGAAGGTAGTGCCATTGGTGGGAGTAACATCCCTAGGCCTTGATATTTCAAGGCCAAAACCTGAGACCGAAAGGCAGTCCTGGGGATGTCAATAAGCATGATATTTTAAGCATGCACACAGACGCACTTGCCCTAAGATTCCTCCCACTGAGAACTGGAGAGGGGAGAAAAACTGGCACATTTTAAAAACAGATGAAAAGTGTTATGACAGAGGATTTAACAGGGTAGTCCCCGCCAAATAAGGACAGTTGGAGGGTACGGTGTTGTAGTATGACTCTGGGAGACCAGTTTGAATCCCCACTCAGTTACAGAAACCCACTGGGGGCAAGTCACACTCTCTCAGCCAAAGAGGAAGGCAATGGCAAACCTCCTCTGAATAAATCTTGCCAAGAACAGTCTAGGATAGGGTCACTATAATTTGGAATTGGCTTTAAGGCATATAGCAATAACAAAACTGAGTATAACATAGAAACAAAATAATTAAATAGCATCATGGGAATAAAAATAAAAGAGCTGGACCAGATAAAAAGAATACCTTGTCCCAACAGCTTAGCACCACCCTCCTAAAATTCAAAGGTAAGAAGGACAAGCAAACTACTTTTGGGAGGGAGTTCTAAAATCTGGGTGCCACTACCAAACAGACCATTCCTGCCAAGCACATCTCTGAACATGCTAGAACACAGAGGAGTGCTTCAGATGTTGAATGCAGCAATGAGAAGGAAGAAGAAAGTGAAGACCTCCTACTTTTCCTACCCCATCAGCCAGTTAGAACAGCATATATGACAAGAGATGAAAGCATTTATTCAACAGTAAACCAGATAATCAGCTAAGGCCATGTGTTGTGTTCTGCCACACCAAAGGTTAGACTGATGAATACAGGAGACAGGGCTTTCTCTGTATTAGGACTTTGATTATGCAACTCCCTCCCAAGGGAAGGCAGGCTGTCTCCATCCCTGTTGAGCACCAGGTGGGTAGACAAAACTGTGTTTTTCTGCATGGCCTTTCACCTTTGAAAACCGGTTTTAAAATTGGCTTTGGGGGTTGTTTTTAATCTGCTCTTGAAGAATGTCAGCTTTTCAAAATGGTTTTTAATCTGTTTTATGATTTTATCTGTTTTATGGTAATCTGTTTCTGAGGCCTCCAAAGGTGGGGGGAAATGATAAATAAATACTGTAAACAAAATAACCTGCAACAAATTAGACCCAACTTTTGTTTAGTCCAGGATTTACTTGTGCAAAGTGGGCAGCAAGGGCCTTTGGGAAGCCCATAGAAGAGATAGTCCACTTTTGGAAACAAGATTGAATAAATCTTTGGCCTGATCCACCAGAGCTCTTTTGGATAACCCTCCTTTGTTTTTGTTTTCTCTCTCTCCAGCATCTATTATTTTCCTCCAAACAGCAGGATTTCACTTACAGTAGTTATAATTGCTGAATAGATGCATCAGTCTAATTCTGTTCTGTTTCCATTTTGTATATGTTCACTCCTGTTCCTGCATTAAACTACACTAATCTGCAAAATTTTTAAAAACCGTATTAAAATTTCCATTATTTTTGAATAGATTATTTTCCCCATGCTATCAATATGTTTTTTTCCATCTTGCCCAATAAAATATGCATTTTTACACACATTTTAACCTAAAATACATGTATGTTGAGATGAGAACCATATTGCAAAATTCACTGAAGGGCAAAAAATGTTGGATCACTGCATTTTAACCCATGCATTTGTCCAAGAAGTCTGAATTGTACAGGAAGCCTTTGAGCTTCTCTAGACATTGATAGACCTATTCTCAATAGATTTGTCTAATCTTCCTTTAAAGGGCATCAACCACAACTTGTAGCAGCTAATTTCATAAGATAATTGGTGTGAAGAAGTAATATCTTTTATCTGTTTTGAATCCAGTACCAATTAGTGTCACTGGATTATCTCAAGTTTCTGTGTTATGAGATGAGAGGGAGAAAATAAATGGTCTAGATCCACTTTCTAGTCCAGTATCGTTTGAAATATTACAAATTTTCAGCATGTCCTACTCCGGTTGTCTTTATTCTAATTCAAAAAAGCCCGAGCCTTGAGCTTGGAAGAGGTGTGGGGTTTTTGAACCCAAACTGTCAGAACTCCCCAACCAACGAGGGCACTGACCATACCTGGTTGGGTCATTCTGAACATTGTATTCCCCAAAGGTAATTTTTCTAAGCTCTGTGTTAGCCTTGCCTCATATGGAAGTTGTCATAAACATTTACTCATTGGAGCTGTCCCTTATCTGTCGTTTCTCTGGGAGAGGAAAAGAAGCATTATATGGCATTCTCCAATAATAAAAAATCAAGCCAGATTACTGTGGGGTTGTCTAGATGGTGAAAAAACTCATAGAACTCGAGGAGAATACCTTTGGTCTCAAAGAGATCCCACATCATTTCACCACATTCAGAAGAAGGGGGGCCAAAAGTGCCAAATACTCTGTGAGAAAAGCCATTGTGTCTTTCCCCAACTTTTTTAAAATACTGTGATGGAAATGCACATTCCTGCTTATTGGGACAACCAATTCGCTTCAATGTGCTTTCCTGATAAGAGTGGAAGTGGAAAGCTGATTGGTAAGACATGTGTAGGAGGTGGAGCTTGCTGGCAAGGAAGCACCCAGAACTGCCATATTGGATTTTCGCCATAGCAATTGTGCACTGAGATGATGAAACAGTGTTGTGGTTTTTTGGTCCTGTTTATTTAAGCAGAATATTGCACTTTGTATTTGTTTTTGTTTTTGTTTTTTTTAAAAAATTGTTCAGTGGCAGCAACTGGTAACAATAAAAACATGAATAATTCAGTCACATCTACCATATTGATTCGCAAGCATGCCCACCTGAACATAAAAACCTGTGATCTTGGGGGGGGGGAACGTAGAGACAAATGAAAGACAACCAAATGCAATGAAGAAAGCTTCATAGGCTGGATGGCCATCTATTGGGAATGATTTGATTATGTATTCCTGCATGGCAGGGGGTTGGACTGGATGGCCCTTGAGGTCTCTTCCAACTCTACAATTCTATGATTCTATGATATGAAAGCTGCTGCGAACTGGCATTACTGCACATCAATCCACTATTTTATTGCCTCATATAGACAGCCTTGAAATGCACTCTACATGAGTTTGTCATCAAAGAAACTTTGGAAGGTTCAGTTGATCCAGAATGCAAAAGCAAGGAAGCTAGCAGGCACATATCCATGAAATGACATTAACCCCTATCAGCACTGGTTGGCAACTTGCTTCTTAACACAGTTCAACATGCTGGCAATTTAAAGGCTTTTCAGCCCAAAATAGGATACTTGAGGTATCACCTCTTCCAGCTACCCACTTCTTAAAATCAGGCGCAGAAGGTCTTCTTCCTGTCCCACCTACCGTGGAGGCACAGGTGAGAGTGACAAGATAGGGCCTACTCAGTGGTGCACCACCATTTTGGTACAGTTCACTCCTGCTTTGGCTGTCTTTGGCCATTTGGGGGAGACTATTTTATTTTAGCAGGCTCTTGCCTTGTCAGGCAGGCACCTAATCACCTAAATGCAGACAAAGAAATAGAATGATGGTCCTGCCTAGTGGATTTTTGTGGAATTGATACCAGCAGATTTTTGGTGCTGAGCATTTGTACACTGGTAGAAATACATACACTCTGGGATCCAATCACTGGAAAAAGAAACTTAACATTTTAACATTTTATTGTTTCTAGGAACCCAATCAGAAATAGCTGAGAAGAGGAAATTCTAACTTGGTTTACCAAAACCCCTAGAGCTAGTTTCCATGAGTATCATGGAGACACGTGGCTACACTTCCCAAGGGAAAAGATAAGAAATGCCTTTTGAGAGAAGCAGTAGGTTGGAAGTAAAATCTAAGTGGTTGTCTAAGAGGGAGCCCTGGTGGTGCATTGGTTAAATGCCAGTACTGCAAGCCACCACATTGCAAGCTTGTTCCCAGAGGGCTCCAAGCCTTCCATCCTTTCATAGGTTGGTAAAATGAGGACCCAGCTTGTGGGGGCAATTAACTAACACACATTGGAAACTGCTTAATGAAGTATAGATGTGTAAATTGCTATTGCTTAAGCAATTTGTAAGCCACTCTGGGAGCCTTTGTGGCTGAAGAGCAGGGTAAAAATACCTAAAATAAGTAGATGATGAAAATACTCCTCACAGAATGCGACTAGAATACCGTTTGTCCTAACATGCCACGAATGAGATTCATGATATTTGGAAGGGGGGGGGACCTCAATCTACTGAAGAGGGAAAGCCTTTGCGAATTTCCCTGAGGTTTTTAAAATAATGCATGGACATGCACATTATCGCACATCTGGACATCCAATTCGGGACACTGCACATTCTGGGTGAGAGCAGAAGTGGTGAGTGGATTGGTCGACTATGCGGGTGCTGGTTGAGCTTGCCAGCATGGAAGTGGCTGGAAGTGCCATTTTCACATTTTCTGTTATTGAGTGTGTGCTTTTTTGCAGCATTGGGGTGAACAAAAAGATTTTTATAAACAGAAGGTTGTACTTGCGCATCTTTGATTTACAAGTTTTTTAAAAATATTGTGCAGCGGCGACAACACGTATGGAGAATAATAGCACATTGTACTTTTGGCCTCCATTTTGATTCACAGGCATGGCTGCATGTGCCCTTCACACATGGATAGCTTTACATACCAAAAGACTGTAGAGACAAATGAGGGCTGCTTTGAATTTGCGGTGATGTGCACCAATCTTCATTATATCTTCTCATCTAGACAACTACTAAGAACTGCAATGTACATATCAACGAAGAGAAAAAGAGGGAGATATACCTAGGTCTACCTGCATATATTTCTGCTACTCCCATGCATCAGTTTGCTTCTCTTGTTACAAGCACTGGGGCTCAGCACTCCCTGAAAAGGAAATTTCCAGAGTCATGGTGCCACCTCCAGTATCCACCAATTAGCTATCATTAAAGTTATCTTCCTTAGATTATAGGATGAAATATACACTAAATGAATGCAGGAATTTGTAGAAAGGGAGCAATATATGGGATGTTCTGAACATGTCAAATTTGTATAAGGGCTGGTTGCTAAAAATACAGTAAAAATGAATCTTGTTCTTGGTCAACGATGCACTTTGAGATAAGCCATGATGTCAGTGAGAGTAGGGAACAAAAGAGCACAGTGAGCTTGCAGAGAAAAGAAAAAGTGAGATGGGGAAGCAAGAAGAAAGATAAAAGTCAGATTCAAAGGTTCATGCAATAGCTAAGTTGCCACTACACATTGCTTCTCCAAGGTTGGAAGGAACATCTTAAATTCAGCTTGAGGTTCATAAGCAAGGCCCTGGTTTCTAGTTAATGGATTGAGAGCAGAAAAGGGTTTAAGAGGTTTTGCTTGTGAATGTTTAAAACCTCTTCAAATCTCCCAAGGGATAATTATGAAAGAGGAGGGCAGTGAAATCCACTTCTGAAGGAACATCTGATGCTCAGTGGCCCTGAGAAAGACTTCACGGTAGAAAGAGTGAGCCAAGAAAAAAAAAAATCTAAAAGCCAAGATCCTACATTGGAGTTGTGTAGCATAAATCTCCACATGTAAGGTTGTGCATTGAGTGTGCTATGCAGCTCTTGGGCTGAATGGCAACAATGTACACTGAATACACATATGCAGCCGCACATGCCCAACAAGCATTTGCAGCTTCATGCACCTGTGCATCTGCATGCAAAATGGCACTGCATGCATAATGCCATTTGTACAACCTCGAACTGAATAAGATGTTCCTGTGATGTCATGGGCTTTTGGTGTAAAATGTTGTCTAATTTACTATATACTGTATATTAAGGTGTATGAGGTATGGAGCTGTGTATGAGGTAAGGAGGGGAGTAAGAGAATGGAGTGTCAAGAGAGAGTGGTGTTACCATGCCCTACACCCCTCCCTATAATATCTCATAATTCAGCAATATTGGACATGTCAAGGATCTAGTAAACCAGGGTAAGCCAGAATGAAGTCAAATGGAGGTCACAAGGACCTAGGAAGGTGTTGTGGAGAAATACACACCTAGGACAGGATTAAGCAAAGCCCATAGTAAACACCATTATGGAGATATATGCTAATCCCCTCTTGGACCCCTTGGTGATGAGTCACATCATAAACAAACACATGACCTACTCAACCCAATATCACCAGGAAAGATCCCTCTGTACCCTTCCTGCCCTACAATATGATACTGTCATACACCAATCGATTCTTATCTCTCAGCCATAAAGAGCAATCGGCAGAGTTTGGGTTTCCTTTGTTTAAACAGTGGGAAACCCATTTAAGCTTTGTTCTAAGTCCAAATACCCCTTCAGGACATGAAATACAGTCTGTCGTTCTGTTGGCACACCCCTGGATAGAAGCTTCCAGTGCCAACCTCAGACTTCCATATGAGTTCTTAGCTCTACTTCAGTCTAGTAATTATTGCTCTATTTCCAGAACTTGTTCCTCTGTTCAGCCTTTCTACTTTAAACTCTTAGTTAGCCTTGTGTGGTTTTTGTGAGAGTGTATTGCATGTCTAAATGCTTCCATGTTATTTTCCAATAAAACCAATTTTATTTCATTTCTACTGGAGTCCACTGCAGTTAGTACTGGTATACACAGGTGCAAAGATCTTGAAGTTACCCAGTCTCTTGTAGCCTTCTATTTGAGCTACTCATAATTACCCCAAATAGTAATATAGTTCTGACATCACAAGTGGAGTCCAAAAGCACCCCACCTATTCGGGTAACAGTGGTGATTGGTGGAATGTCTAAGGGGATTTGAGTAAGGTTGGTGAATGAGAGTTGGGGTGACACTTGATATAGTCAGAGTAATTAGAAAGAAGAAATGAATGAAATGAGGATTAGGGTTAAGAGAGCCTGTCAGTCAGGTTTAAAAATTAATGAGTGGTGTTTAAGAGTCTGAATTAGTTAGGAGTGGAGCATGTGAGAAAGTGTGAGCTGTGTTCTAAATGTATTAAATAATTAATCTGTTTTGTTAAGTTCAGTTTCTGTTAATATTGTTTTTTGTATTTATATGCTTTTGGTCTTCAGGAACGCTATATATTAGAAAGCTTGGATTTAGACACAGAGTCTGTGGTTGTAGCAGTGAATAAATATGGGGAGAGGGGTATCCAGTGGGGATATAAGCTGCACAATATCTCACTCATGTACCTTGAGGGCATCTAGGAGGTCCCAGTTGGTAGACACAGCAATAGGATGGGAGGAGGAGGTTGTTACATTGGTGGTAGAGAGTCGGGGGGAGGGGGACAAGGCAAAGCCCTCAGCCTGGTGGTAAATGTGAAAGTGGTAAAAGTCTTCATATTTGGTGGCAGTGGAGGTTTAGGCAGAGTCTCGCACCTGACACACCTTTTGTGCCAGGTGGTAATCACCCACAGTTCGGCATTGGACGCAAATGTCCAACTTGCTTCTATATAGGGAATGTATGCATGTGTGGGACATTAACAGGATTCCAGCCAAAGAATTTTGGGATCTGCAATAGCAGAAGAAGAGGCATGATGCTATAGGGGGAAAGTTAGTTAGTCATTGTGAATGAGGCAATAATGCTGGATGATGGAGGAGGAAGAAGAGGAGGAGATGGTTCATCATTTAAAATCCCTTACTGTTATGGGCAGCTTTTCGTACTCCAGATTACCACCTGCATCGGGCAAGCTGTGAACCACTAACTGAGCATCAAGAAGAGAAAGGGACTTGAAATGTTCCCCCTTGTCTATGAATGGTTATCTGATTAGAAGAATGTCTCTGCTGCTATTCCTACGTTTGAATTTCTGTATTAGTCTGTATTAGTCTGTGTTAAGCTACATGGAGGATGCGGGAAGATTTTATCCCTTAAATCCACATGCCTTGGATCCATGTCTGGAAAAAAACTCAGCCCTTTGACAAACATAAGAATCAATGAACTCCATCCCAACATAACAGAAAACTTTTTAGGAATGTTTTGAACTCCATTTTAAAAAAGATAGAAACTTTCTCTCTCTCTCTTTTTTTTTTTTAAATCAGTCTCACTCTAAACCAGCCTTCCCCAATCTAGCACCCTCCAGTTGTGTGGGACTACAACCCCTATCATCCCCAGACAGCATAGCCGACAGTTAAACCCAACCAACCTGTAGACGTCATTGTGAAAGGTGTTATAGCTTCCTAGGGCAATCAGAGACCCCAGCCCTAAACCATAGGAGAAAAAGATCTGTGTGGCTGCATCCATCCAGACCTGTAAAAGAAGAAGATGACTAAAATTCTATAGGCTGAACATCATCTGTCTCAGAGACATCTGCATTCTTATAGACTGCCCCATCTTGTTTAGAGTGGCAGGTGCTGATCATTGTGTGACTGCAGGATGCCACAAGCTGACCTACCTCCAACATTTTATCCCTCCTGATAGAATCATAACAAACCGTAGTATTCCTCTAGGTCTGGGGTAAAACTTGTGTGATCCATAGGCTGCATGCCTCCCCCAGGACCTTTTCTGAGGCCCCTGAGTCCTTCTATGTCCCACCCACCCCACCAAAAAGATTTGTAAACAAATGTTTATTCCTGCTCCAGGAATAACATTATCTCACCATACCCTCCAACATTTCACAGATGAAAACCAGGACATATGTGGCCAAGCAACATCAGAGTGTGGTCAAGATTGCAAAGATATTAATGAGGAAACACAGAGAAGCTGCACCTGTTTGCTTTTGCCTGAGCTTACAGGGAAAGGCAAGGTTCCACTCCATCCTCTCATCTCCCCCCCCAATCATGGGTTGCGCTTTGAACTCAATTTGCAGCAATGAAAGTAAGCCAGAGACAAAAGTGGGAGGAGGAAAGAGAAACTGGGACAGGTTAAACATTAGGATGACAGAGGATTAATTGGGACTGTGAAATCTGGACAGCTGGAAGGCATGTTGATATAGCCTCCAAGGCAGGGATGAGGTAGCTCAGACCCTGGGGACAAATCTGACACACACATCCCGGGATTCTAATCTGGCCCTTGGGGATAGTTAATGGCTATTAGAAGTTGCTTTGGGCATAGTTCACTTGGAAAAGTGTCATATAAAGAAACTAATTCTATGATAGTGCAGATATTGAAAAGCTATTGGCATGCAGAGAAGTTACCAAGCAGTTCCACATGGCAGAATCCAGAGCCAGGAAATGTTACTTTTTTAGATGGCAACTCCCAGAATGGCCACTGGGCATGCTGGCTGGGGGGATTCTCTGAGTTGTTATCTAAAAAAGCAACTCTTCCAAGCAATGTGGCTGATTCAATTCTAGTAACAGCCCTGAGTGTTCTCCAGGGGGTCGTCTACACGGCAAAAACAAAACAACAACAACAAAAAAATAGTCTTCACACATTTCGGGCCAAAGTTGTTCTGTTCAGAATGAAGGGGGCAAAAATACCTTTGAAAAGCACGATAACTGCTTTTGCTATTTCCCCTAACTTTTTAAAAAATCTGCATAAGGATGCACACTATTGGTTGTCTGATCAACCAGGAACCACCTCGAAACAGGGGCTCACAGCAGAGTGGAGATGCGATTGGTCAGACCTCAGAGGGGGTGGGCTTGCAAGGGATGCCTTGCAAAGCAGGATCCACCATTGTTGTCAGGGCATACTTGGCAATCCCAGCGCTTTCCCCAATCCCGATTGTCCAGCTGCTTGCCTCCCGGCTTGTTGGCTTGCTTTCAGCCTTGCTCGCTTCTGCCTACCCAAGCAGCCCAACTTTTCCTGCTGCCGCCTGGCTGGGCTTGGCCTCCGTGACTGACTGATGGATGGCCGAGACCTTGGCTGCAGCAACTGCAGTAGCCCGTCCCACTGGGCATCCCGACCCTCAGCAACTGCTGCGGCCGAGGACTCTGCCTCCATGACTGACTGAAGGGAAGGTTATCAGACAACAGCAGCAGCCACCCCATCGGAGCTACTGGTGGAAGGGGCATGGGGAAGGCTGGCTGCCTGGCTGACAGGAGGGAGCCTGGCTGGGGGTGCCCATGCAGAGTCAATCCTGGGGGGTATTGTGCTCCATCGGGGCCATTGGCCGTCCACCCGTGGCCCTATCACCAGACCGCTAACTGATCCCCCCCAGCTGTGTGAACTGCAAAATTGGTACTTTTTTGCATTATACACTTTCGTACAAAATCGTGTAAACAAATGGACACTGGAGCGAAAGGAAGGTAAGCTGACATTTTCTGCATTTAATTCTCCCTTCTAGCTGACCCCCAGGATTTAGAAACCATTCTTCTGGAAATGCTGATTTAAATGATTCAATTTCATTTTCCATGTTGGGTTGTAAGAACATGCTGGGACAATTGGCAGTTGTTGTACATAGCTGTAATTAGTTCCAGAGGGATCAGATGGAAATACAAACCTCAGACTGGGAGAGTTTGCTGAAATCTGGTGTGATGTAAAAGAGGATTCCGTCCTTGGCTCCTGGCAAGGTGACTCCACGAAAGAACAGAACAAACAGCATGAAGTAAGGATAAGTCGCTGAAAAGTACACAACCTAGAGGAGAGAGGGAGAAAGAGAGAAATTATCAAGTGAAACTGAAATGGGTTTGCCCTCCAAAGATCTCTCAAAAGTCTTCTTTATAAATAATTTTGATGCATGTTTTCTAGACATTCAATTGGTATGTGGATATTTGATTAATATTTATTTTCAGCATCTTACAGCTGAGGATTCTCTAGTAACTAGCAACATTTAACATTTTCTGACAGTATCTGGTAAGTGACATACAGTCTCTCCTCTTTTGAACTTCTCTGATATTTGCTAGTCAGTACTGGGTGGTATTTGCCTCCTACCATATAGTAGCTCACAGTGTTTGATAGTATTTACTAGGTAACAGTCTGCATTAGACAATACATGACAGCTGGCACGCAATAGCTGGTCAGCATTGGGTAGTATGTGATATACAATAGCAGTCAGTATCTAATATATAGCTATCAGTGGCTGGAATCCTGTATGGTTCAGTGCAGAATAGTAGTTCTGCATGTGGACCTACACTAGCCATATACTTTTCTCCCCACCCACCCTGGACTTACTGTACAGCCTCTGAAGCTTCTTCCTATACAGCCATTCTATGTCTTGTGGGGAGTAGGGAGGATCAGAGCAGTGTCTAGTTATGTCCCTGTAGCCAGATGCAAAATGATTACATCAGCACTGAGATCTTCTGAGGTCATCTGAGGGTCTCAGCATTGCTGTAATCATTTTGCATCTCACTATGGGGAGGTAGCTATATGATCCTCCATTCTACCTGCTTCCCATGAGGCATGGAAAGGCCTTGTAGGGGGAGCTTCAAAGGTTGTACAGTAAGTATGGGGAGGCTGTGGACATTGTAGAGGGAGGAAAGAAATGCCATCGTAAGCAATGCCCCAGGAAGGACAGATTTGTAAGGCAAACTTATGTGTGTGTATGCCATAACAAGATGCCAACCAATATTTGAAAACCAAAAAGATGTTATACACCAGTAGTGAATATTTGATAATATCTGGCGTGCAGGTGGCAGTATTTGGCAGCAGACATGCAACAGCATTTAGTATCTGATCATATCAGAAGGCAGATTTTCAAAGGAATTTACAAAAATTTATACTGATGATCTTTTAATCAAAACAGGCAGACTTCAGGTTGAAATGCCAAATTCCATTTCATAAATATGAATGTTCAATTTTGTGCTTAAAACGTCTCTACCCAAGTCTGATCATTTCAAAATCTGCACAATTTTCAAAATGCCAACATTTGCAAAATTCATTTCAGACCTTCTGAATGTAACAAATGAAGCATTAAATCAAGCCACAAGTGTTGGCCCAGAACAGTGTCACAACAACAACAACAACAACAACAACAACAACGTATCTTGGCCAGTTTTTAAATTGCTGCCATGAAGACCTTAGCAGGTTTAGAAGAGTCAGCTTTGATTAAAATCATCATCATGTTCAGTTTAAAAGGTGAAATATGATTATTTTTGTTCTTAGGAAAGGCATCAAAAATCAGTTCTTACCCATAACTAAAAGTTGCTTTGCAATGTTGAAACTCTACTTATAGGATCTCAGGTAAAACACTGAGTCTAGAATACATTTCAACACAGCAGGAAAAATAATCTGTCAAAGGTAGTAGTGGAACATACAGTTAACATAAAGTACCTTTCCAGTCCACTCGACCCCTTTCCAGATGGAGAAATAGACCAGGACCCATGCTAATGCAAGCGTGCCAGCCAATGGCCAACGAATATTTCCAGGCTCCCCCAGGCCTCCAGAAATTTGGTGCATGTTCCTCCTGCAAGAGAGGGGGGCAGGAAATCATATCAGCCAAGAGACCACAGGAGGTTACTGATAAATGGGTTGCCAAGAAGTATGAAAAGAAGAAAAAAATAAGACCAGGACAGAGTTCAAGTGGTCCTAACAGATGGCTAAAAAATAGGAAACATCCACCCCTTACAACAAAGGGGAATACAGATTTGCATATATTGTGCATATGTTAATTCTTATGTATAGATTCAAAATCAACTCAGATAAGCAGATGGGGAAAATCCTGTGCTTCACCAGATCCTTCCCAGCTGAACTCAAGGCTCTGTCATTATCTAAACTGCTGTTGTACTTTGCTACTGATTTTATCATGTGCTGTGTTTATCCCCTCCTCCTCCTCCTCCTTTACATCTTTAATGAATTGCACATCACCCAGGGAACAGTGATCTAAAAGTGCAACTGAGCCAAATAACAGTGTCATGGCCACAGCTACCAGGAAAGCTCACTTAGGGGAGATTATCTTATGTGGTGGAATGCAGCAAAAAACAACATTCCAAATTGCGCCAGAAGAATGGGAGGAGAACAGGAAGGGTGACATTACCAGACACCGCGTCCTTCTGCCTGTCCTGAGGGTGTAGCGCTGTTGCGGATGAGGCTTCCATTTTTTTATTGATGGGGACAAGTCACCAATAAAAAGGGACACCTTAATGATGGCCGTGCTATGCCCCTGGGACACAGGAGGACATTGTTGTCATCTGATAATGTTGGGGCTCCTGTTATTCTAGTGATCCTCAGATGTGGTTTTTGCCGTGTCTGATAATCTCCATAAACAAGACAAGAGAAAAGAGAGAAAGGCTGACCATGCTGGCTGGGAGATTCTGGGGGATTGGATTCTGAAAATGGAATATTTCCAAACTTTGTCCCAGGGTGTCAAAGCACTGGTAGGAGCTTTGGGGCTCTTTCACACTACAATATTATAGCACTATGAATCTACTTTAACTGCTATTGCTCCATTCAATGGAGTCCTGGGATTTCCTGTTTAGGGAGGCTCAAATAGAAGGCTCTAGAGCCCACCAAACTACAAGCCCCAGGATTCCATAAGAGATGTTAAAGCAGGAACACAGCACTATAAATGTGTAGTGTGAAGAGGCCCAAGGTATCTGAATGGCTCACTAAACCCATTTCCCACTTGGCTCAAAGCTACCACCCCAGCCAGAAATGCAGACTGGGGAAAACACACTCCCCAAACATTGACACTATATACTCCCACCACTACCTTCAAAAAAGAATTTCTGGTTTCAGAATGTGGAACTTTCCTATCTGTCCTATCACAAATACAGAATGGGCCCTTGATATCTGCTGGGGTTTGATTCCAGGACCCCCAATGGACGCCTAAATCTGTAGATGCTCAAGTCCCATTATATACAACGGCATGGTAAAATGGCACCCTTATATAAAATGGTGAAGAGCAAGGTTTGCTTTCTGGATTTTTTTAAAAAAAATATTTTCAGCCCATGGATGGTTGAATCCATGGATAAATAAATATGTGGATATGGAGTGCTGACTGTACTGTGTTGAAAGGCGGACGATGTAATGACTTTCCTAGAGAAGATAAAGGGAAAGATCCCACCACTATACCCTCTCTTCCCTTCCTACCCAGTCCAGCCCCTGTACTGATGAGATGACCCCATTCATGGCAAAACCTGACTTAGGCTGGAGACGTACTCCCAGAACTCAGTCACAGCGCTGGTCAGGTTGGTGGTGTCATTCAAGGAATAATTAGAGAAGCATCGGTCTGTATTCCAGGAGTTTCCACAATTCTGCCAGGGCAGGTTCTAGGGGAGAAAAGGTGTTGACAGTAGAGTTAACCTTGAGTTTCTCATGCACTTGTCGAAGATATGGGGGCTCTGCCATCATCACAACACTAGACACTATGAGTCAAGGACTCACAGACCTGCAGTTTTGTTGGTCGTGCTCAAAAATTCATAACTCAACCGAACCACTATTTTGTAGTACAATTCTATGCATGTCTATTCAGAAGCAATTCCACTCAATTGAGTAACAGTTACTACAATGTAAGGATACACAGGGCCACCATGCCTTCCAACGGTTTCAATTTGGCAGGGCCAATCCCAATGAATCCTCTGTCATCCTACTTCTTGAGCTGCTTTTAAAAACATCCCAGTTTCTCTCTCCTTCTTCTCCTGCTTTCTCCTTTTGTCTTCAGTTTATTTCAGCTGCTGTAAATTGAGTTCAAATGCAAAAGTAGTTTGCACTCAGTTAACTCAGCAGTGGAGGAGAGGAGAGGAGGGGCAGAATCTTGACCTTCCCAGGAAGCTCAGGTAAAAAACACAAACTACTACAGCCTCTCCTAACTTCTCTGTTCTTCCTTATTAATTACTTTTGCCATCTTGACCACACTCCAATATTTCCTGGCCACATGCATCCTGGTTTTCATCCATGAAATGTTGGAGGTTATGAGCCACTGAACACAGGTTGAGGCCTCAATGCATTTTCCCCCAGGTAGGTTCCCCAGCTGTTTTCCAGAAGGAAATCTGTGCAGCTTACCTAGGACTTTTTCGGACGAAGAAAAATAACGCAAGCAGCCTCTCCAGTTTGCGAGGCTGCTGCGCTGCAAAGCGCCCCTTTCGTATGACGCTCGCCCCTGCTGGTACTGTTGCGGTACCGCAGGGAGAGCTGAGCGTCATATTTCATTGATTTTTACTCACGATCAACTCTGGTACCTGGAGCCTGGCTCAGCCAGAGGCAGAAGGACATTCCTCCTTTGCTTCTATGGTCAGGCCACTTCAGGAGCAACTTTTGAGGAGTCTGTCTTCTGGATTCCTTTTCTGACTCGCCCAATGGTGATTTTGCATGTCATCATTATTTTCTTTAAACTGTACTGATTTCAATGAATGACAACAATAGATACATACTGTCCAGCATTTCACAGATGAAAATCAGGACGTGCCTGGCCAAGGAACATCAGAGTGTAGTCAAGATGGCATAGAAATGTTTTCCCCTGCTGCTGGAAGGAGAGAAAGGATGGGCCATCCTGGCCTGTCTGGCGAGGGAGTACCAAAGTATGGGAGCAGCCATCAAGAAGGCCCTCTCCCTTGTTCCTGCTGAACGAACATGAGAAGGTGGTGGGACAGACAGAAGGGCTTCTCCAGATGATCTTTAAGCTCCACTGGCCTCATACAGAAAGATATGGTCCTTCAAATAACCTGGACTCAAGCCGTATAGGGCTTTATAGGTCAAAACCAGCACTTTGAATTGTGCCCGGAAACAAACCAGCAGCCAATGGAGCTGTTGCAACAAAGGAGTTGTGTGCTCCCTGTAGCTAGCCTCATAATGTGATTAATGATGAAGAACAGACAAGCTAGGGGATGCTGCAGCAGTTTGCTTCTGCCTGACCCTACTGGGAAGGGCAAGGTTCCATCCCTCCTCTCCCCACTCCCCTTGTGAGTTAATTGAGTGCAAACTGCTTTGACATTTTGAATTCAGATTGCAGCAATTGCAATTGCAAGGGAGGAAAACTGTGGCATTTTAAAAGGGGCTGAAATAGTTGGACTACAGAAGATTAATTTGGGCTGTCCCTGCCAAACTAGGACAGTTGGAGGGTATGCAGCCAGCTAATGATACTACGAAGAAAGACAAAAATGTATGCAACATAGTTGGGCCCCGGGCCTCCCTCTGGACCACTAGGCCCTGGTAATTTATTTCCTCCGCCTCTCATTGGCCCGGAGTATGCATAGGATGGCAACCTCAGATTGTCAAATAAAGCAGTTCTCATTTACGTGCAATGCAATCCTGCAGAAATCCCTCTTCTGGGAAAAGTTATGTGCTTGCTTCTCAGCTCTCAGAATTGCCCAGCTACTATGTCCAGTGGCCATGCAAGCTATGAAGTGGCCATGCTGGCTGGGTATAATGGGAGGAGTGATCCAAAAAGGTTTTTTTTCCCTAAGCATTGAAACAGAATAATTATAATTTCAAGTTCTTGGCTTCTTTTCTGTTTCACCCTAAACAAGGGCTTCCTTTATAAGATGCTATGTCTGTCCTCTGGTAGGAGTTAGAGAACTCCTCTTTAATGTTATGAAATGTATTATTATTATTATTATTATTATCATCATCATCATCTTACCCACCTATGGATCAAAATGGAGAACAACAGATTAAAAAGCAGCAACAAATAGACCCATAATGCAGTTGAAAACATGAACACCAATTAAAAATACGTAATCAGTTAAAAAGCATACATATTAAAAACTGTCAATTCATAATTTAAAAACCATCTGGATAGGCATGTTGGAAGAGATTGGTCTTTAATGCTATTTTAAACTCAGACAGTGTGTCCAGCTGTCAAATCTCTTCCGGCAAGTCATTTCACAATTTGGGGGTGAGTGAAGAAAAAGTTCTCTGGTTAACCGTTGCTATCCGAGTCCTGGCTGACTGAAGTAAATGTTCACCAGAAGAGTGTATGGGGTGGATTACATAGGAGAAGGAAATCCCATAGGTAACCTCGACCCAAACCATGTAGAGCTTTAAAGGTAATAACCAACACTTTGTACCTTACCCAGAAACTAATTGGCAGCCAGTGAAGTGATTTCAATATAGGTGTAATATCATAACTAGAAACCAAACTGGCTGCCATGCTTTGCACTAATGGAAGTTTCCAAATTTGGTACAAAGGTAGTCCAATGTAAAGCACATTGCAGAAGGCCAACCTTGAGGTTAACAGTGCATGAACTATCATCTTTAGGTCCTCCAGTTCTAGGAAGGGGCACAGCTGGCATATCAGCCAAAGCTGATGATAAGCACTCCTGGCTGTGGTATCTATCTGAGCTATCATTTGGAGCAGCAGATTATGACAATGCCTTGATTCCCCCCCCCCCCAATAATCCAAAGCAACCTCATGAAACATGTTATATGGAAGACTGGAATCAGAAAAAGGGATACATAACATTTTCTTATCCTTAAAAAAAATAAAAAATATTTTTTTTTGCTTAACTTCCCCCTCCCACATCTATAACTTTTCACCTTGTTTGGAAAAATTACAGGGTTCGCTTGCAAAGGAGAAAGCATGATGGGGAGAAAGCACTGAGCAGAAGAACAGGTGGAGAAGAAAGGGTTACACAGCATCTCCTTAGCCAATATTCTGCTCAAGACTTTATCTTTTTATGGTTGCTTTATGGGAAAGGGGATCAGAAGAACAGTCAGACTTTGAAGAAAGTTACTTTTTGGTCTATAACTCTCAAAATCTCTCAATTGTAAAAGTGGTAATCCTAAAAAAGCAACTTTCCCAAGCCCTGGGTTGTTCCACCTTGCCTTAGATGACTGACATGTAAATAAGTCCCACTGTACTACAACAATCTAGCCTGATTTTAAAAGCTACCGGTAGGTAAAATTGGGCTTCATTAGTACTTGCATGGGAGACCACCAGAAGTGAACACCAGGGATCTGTGAACACCAGATAGGGCTAAGTATGAATCCAGCCAGAAACTCTGGAGAGCTGCAGCCAGTGAGAAGTGACAATATTGGGCTAAATGAACCAAGGGTTTTAGTCTGTATAAAGCAGCTTCCTCTATGACTCTATTCCTAAATATCTCTGAGATGGTGATTGGGATTTGTATACTAGCTTTTGCTATCCACAGGACATAGATGTTATCCCTGTGCTGTTCCTTGTAGGGAGGGGGCCTTTGTAGATCCATTTTCCAATAAAGACTGGCATCCTGTTAGTGAATTACAATGGCTGAATCTAACTTACACCATCACAATTCACATTTTTGGTTGTTGCAGAGGTGGCAATTATGTTTCGACCATGCAACAACCAAAGTCTCCCCCCCCAAAAAAAATACCTCACCTTGTGAGCAGCACAGCACAGCTATATTCCTGTAGTTGGATGTGCTGCAAGGATGCTACCTGCAAAGATAACCCAAGGACCCCCAGATGCCCCTACAGATGCCTATCACAGCACATCCAGCTAAAGGAAAATAGCTGGATGTATCCCTGCTGATCCCTCTGATCTCAAACAACACAGAAATGGGGTGGGCAGTCTTGTTTACAAGGTGAGTTTGCGGGGAACGGGGAAGCTGTAGCTACAGGAGATGTAGTTGCAGAAGCATAGGCACATGATATGCATCTGTCTCCCAATGTAGGATCTCTGCCCAAAAATTGCAGGTCACTCAAACAGTTTCCAGATGGGGACTAAACCCAGCTGCATCGGCAACATGGTCCAAGATAAAGAAGCAGAGCAGACAAAGAAAGGAAGAAAGAAACTCACAAAGGTCTGAGAGATTCTCATGGAAGGTACGCTTTTGTTCCATTATAAAACTGAGGTTAATTGAGGGCAAAGTCCTGAACTAAAGTTCTATGCAGGTATCCATCCTCCAGAGTCGCTACATTGAAATCTTTCTACCCAAATGCCTATGCTGTCTTTGAAGTGACATAACAATAGAAGTTGCAGGTGTTTCAGGTAACTCAAGGGACTGTCAACATATGGCTCAGGAGTGGCTAAACAAAGGAAACGTTTTGGCAAAATGTTTGAGAACACAGTTGAACAACAACAACAACAAAACTTCAGCCCAACAAGGACAGAAGCACAGTACATTTCCAGTCTCTCAGCAGCTTTGTGTGCCTAAATGAAATGGATTCCCATGGGTGCAATAGACACAGATGCTTTTGAGTCTATTGATCGCTGAGAGAGAGAGAGGTCAGAAGGAGCTCTTAGAATGGTAAGAATGGTTTGACTGTGAAGAAATGTATGACAGGCAGAAGAGGGCGTTTGAGGCCTGGTGGCTATTGTTTCCACCACTGTATTGAGAATGAATACAATCAGCCTCAATAAGGTCAATACTAACCTTAGAGATTCTTGTTTGAAAGTACTGTATAGCATACGCCATTGACTTAGGGTTGCTCCAAAGTCATTTTGGGAGAAGTGCTGGAACAAGAGATGGCACCCCCTGACTGTTAAAAGGGCTGTGTTTTGTTTTTGGGGGTTTTTTGCTACTAGTCATGACACAGGTGGGGGAAAATGTTGAGGGGAAAAAGAGAAATGATAACCAATGGTAAGATTCCTGGAAGCTTTAAAAAACAAACTCTTCCCTTGAAAATGGTTGACATTCTGCCATTCTCTGACATTCTCCCACACCAATATATATATATATATATATATATATATATATATAGTGGATGAGTTGGCAAATTTGGGAATGTAATTTGGTGCCGTTCTTAGTGATTTTGAGAACTGCGGGGACTATTTTATTCAAACATTGGTGGTGTTATTTTATTAAGTCACTCCCACCAGGTCTTCCATGGCTCCACCCCTCTGAAGTCCCTCCCACTTTATTCACTCAAACTACACCCCCAAAAGTCTCAGCCAAACACCCAACCTATCCAAATCAATTACTCTTTAATCAATTCCCCAAAAACCATTTTAGCTCCACAGATTGCTCTTTAATTAATTTCCCACTCAGCCCTGCCTCTCCCTGACTAAGTCTCCCTCAATTAACTTGCTCTTCATATATTCCTCCCATGTCAAGATAAAAATCTAGAGTTGAGTCAAAATTTGGAGGGGAGGAAATCTGATTAATTTTCTGATGGCTTTCCGCCGCCCCCCCCCCCCCGTCCTTTTACTAGCTCCCACAGAGTTTCTTTCTCCACACTATGCCAAAGGCATAGTGGCAACTGGTGATTTCTATGCCAGTGTGGTAGAATATGCTCTGATTTCCATATTGGGAATAAGGCATGATATGATTTAAATCATGAGTGGGCAAAGGATGGTCTGCGGGCTTCATGAAACCCCTGGACCTCCCAGATGATTTTAAAAATTCAGAAAAATGCCTCCAAAAGCCCACTATGGAGTCTGGGGGATATTCCCACCAAGTCTGGAGCCCCCCTGAGCCCCTCAGGCTTCTTGGCTTCTTCTGTGCCTCCAAGTGTAGTGGAGACCAGTACTGAAAAAAGACCCCACTACCAATGCAGTTTTTGTTCACTGGATGGAAGAGACCACATCTTCCTGTTTAATTCAGGCAGCAGAATGTCTTGGGCTGCCACTGCATTAAATGAGATGAAACTTCTCAAAAGACCATTTTTTAAAGTCCCTCCTTCACATTATTGAAGGATTCTGCCCCACCTTCTGCTCAATAATATTTTGAGAAATCCTGCCCCCACCCTTGGTCCCAGTAGTGGCTTGTGGTTCCCATGTCTATGGGGGAGTGAATGTACTCCAAGTTTTGAAGTGGCTAGACAGAGGGGCTGAATCAATCAGGAGGAGAGACATCAGCTCCTTTAAAGTTTCAGCTTCAAATGGGAGTAGATTCACCACTCCAGTGATGCTGGATCTACTAGCTGTCTCCTAGATCTCCTAGAGAGAAGGAGAAAGCAGGGGGGAGAGAGATGGGGCAGACAGCGAGAACTTTTCTCACCCAACAGTACTGGTAGACACATTTGTAAGGCCATTTTCAGAACACATGGGGTTCAGTCAGGTCATTTCATCCCCCCACCAGCCCAGTCTTCTCCCCTGCAAGGTCAGCAGAAACTCACCGCAGTGAAAGAGTTGAAGAGGTAATAGAGGGCCCAGGCAATGATGACAATATAGTAGATATTCAGCCAGAAAGAGAGAACCACTGCAGCCAGGCCAACTCCTAAGAGACAAGAAACATGGCATGTTCAAAAGGTTGTCAAGGTTCTGTTAAATCAATGAGCAGAGACTCAGAAAGTTGTTTTTTAAAATATATATATATATATATTAATGGCAGTTGGTGGTAGCTCCCACCTAGGTCGAATGCTCTTGGTTTTTGCCTGAATATCAAATAAGCTATCTCAACTGCTGGAGATTATTTGGGAAACACATTCAGAACCCAGAATAGCTGCTTTAAAGTTCTGCCTAAAATGTGGCAGAAGTTCACTGGTTCACTAACATGAAAGGCACCAGCTATTATTATGAAACTCAGCTCTTAAATCTCCCAGCCAGCATGGTCTCTGCTAATGATGGTCAGGGGATTCTTAAAGTGATGGTCCAAAAAGTAACCTCTACAAAGTGTGGATGCTGTCAAAGGCAGCAGTGTGTGTCAGTGACTTGGAAGAGTGACATTGGGGTTGTCTAAATGGCAAAAATACTCCACACAGAATGCAAGGGGAAGACAACCTGTCCCAATGGCAATCCATGTTGTTTTGGTGTATTGTGAGGCCCAAACCAGCAAAAACTCCGTAGGAAAAACCGTTGCGGAAAAACAGCAAGGGGAATGCTCATGTCCACTTGTTGGGATTTGGTATGAATCACCTTCCCATATGAGCGGAAGCACAAACCTGATTGGCCACAGAGTGTGGGGGCAGGACTTGCTAACAGGGCAAGCATCCGCTGCCAACCATGTTGGATTTTTGCCTTAGCGAGTGACTGCTAAGGCAATAAAACAGGGTGTGTGTTTTTTCTCCCCCCCCTTTTTTTTGGAAAGGTGAAATACTGTTTATGCACAGTGTGAAAATAGGGTTCTTAAAAAAAAAAAGTTCAGTGGCAGCAGATTTAAAAAAAACCTAGTAATTCACTTGTGGCTGCCATCTTGGCTAGAGGGCATGCAAAGTTTATGGGGCCTGTAAAACCATTAAGACAAGTTGCAGCTGCTGCAGCTTGCAGAGCAATCAGTTTCTTTTGGCCTTGCATAGACAACCCCATTGATTTGATGAAAATAATTAATTCAGAGTTTATTGTCAAGGTGGTAGGTTATAACAAGGGTTCACTGGAAGAGTTGGGAAAGATCAGGATTCCCTTCATCTTTTATGTTCTTTTCAGGAAAATAGTATAGAAGAAAATCTTTAAACAGGTAATACATCTTGTTTGGTCCAGTTTAAAATTAGCATGTGTATGAAATGGAGCATTGCAAATTTAGGTAAAATGTCAGTGCATTTTGCATTATGCATCTCTATGCTTACCTGAACATGTTTGTTTGTTTTTTAAAGTATTCCAGGCAAATGTACAGATCAAAGAAAAATCAGATAAGTAAACCTTGAGTTTGTCAAATGAATATTGAATATTATTATCACAATGTTTTTATATACAGGTACTTTGTGCCATAATACTACATTTTAAAATGTATAAATTCTAGATTCAATTTTGTTTTAAAAAAGAAAGAAATCTATGATCTGTAAAATTTGATTTTCATTCTAGGTTGCTCTCAGCACAATTTCTAGCAAACAGAATGGCCAGTTATGTTTTAAAATACCATTAGACAAAGGGGGAAGGGAAGCTTGTTTCCTCCACATGCAATTAGAAAATATGGGTCAAGGTGAAGAAATAAAACAGCACTCCAGTCAGCTATTGGAAAATATAAGAACGGGGCTTGCTGCTTACTGGCAGGCCATTTTGCGGCCTGGCCGCCACCCCCTCTATCCAGCCCTCCTTCCCCCCCTGTTCCTCCTCTTTGTTTACTTGGGGGGGGCACATGGCGAGCCCTTGGGTGCCGCCTTCTTCCTATCTCCTTCCCAGCGGCCTTTGCAGCTGGGAAGGAGGGGAAAGGTCGTGGGCCAATCCGGGCTGGCCTGCCCAGCTCCAATTGGCCCAAAATTCAGCGGGAATCTGGGCTTCAAAAGGCCATACATCAGTGCAGCCTGCCCAGAACAGGGACCGGCTCCAGAGAGCGAAGACCCACCCACCCTCCCTGTAGGATCAGAATTTCATGTTGCAATTTGTGGGGTGGATGTAATGGGTCATGATAAGGTATTGAGGTCCAGGGGTCTCCGTTAAGTACAAGTTCAAGTACAAGTACAAGTTCAGGGGAGACCCCGCCTCCAGTTGCTAACAGAACTTGTTTCTAGGAGAGGAGAGAGAGTCAAGCAGACAGCCCAGCCATTGGCTCTCTCCTCCAGGGGAGTTGGGATTGACCGACTCACTGCCATTGCCAACATGGGTGGGAAGGAGGGGAAAGGTCGTGGGCCAATCCAGGCTGGCCTGCCCAGGAAGACAATGGCAAACCTGCTTTGAATAAAAATTGCCAAGAAAACGCTATGAGATGGTTGCCTTAAGTCAGAGACAATTTGAAGGCACACAACAACAACAACAACAACAACAACAACAATGCCAACACTGTATTTACTCAACAATATATTACTAACCTGTATTTAACCATGTTTTCTGAATATGTAACCAATACAAAGTCAAAAGAAATTGTGTGTATGTGTGTTTTTCCGGAGGGCGGAGGGGCTGTATGGTCTGGGTCTGCAAGATAGTACTGGCTCTCTCAAGCACAGCAGTCAAACCAGCAAAGCAAAGGATGAATGACAACCAGTACCATGCCCAATCCACCCACACATGGTCTAGCAGAGGGGAAAAAAACAAATGTAGGCTTATTTGCAAACTATATAAAGCTAGCTTTACTTACTAAAACATGTACGGACTCAAATACATGGCCCAATGGAGGAGAGAGAGGGAAGAAGATGGCTGGTCATGCAATGAAAGTGGGTGTAGGATTGCTAGTTTGCATTATTGCAGGAAGCATAATGCAAACTAGCAATCCTATAAGGAGCAGATTAGGGAGCTGAGTATGTTTAGCCTGGAGAAGAGAGGGTTGAGAGGTGACATGATCGCCATGTTTAAATATCTGAAGGAATGTCATACTGAGGATGGAGCAAGCTTGTTTTCTGCTGCTTCAGAGACTAGGACACGGAACAATGGGTTCAAACTACAAGAAAAGAGATTCCACCTAAACATAGGAAGAACTTCCTGATGCTGAGAGCTGTTTAGCAGTGGGATGCACTGCCTTGGAATATGGTGGAGTCTCCTTCTTTGGAGTTTTTTTTTTTAACAGAGGTTGGATGGCCATCCGTTGGGAGTGCTTTGATTGTGTATTCCTGCATGGCAGGGGTTGGACTGGATGGCCCTTGTTGTCTCTTCCAACTCTATGATTCTATGAATTAGTGAGTATTGGCATGCAAAGATTGTTAACTCTTAACATCAGCTTCCTATGGGAAGAGCCAAGGCTACTATTTTCCAGAAATCTTAAAGCGTGCACATGTTTGTAGCTAAAGGAAGATGTCTGATTTTGGGGGGATCTCTCTCTTGCTCCCATACCACCACAACCCATTCCATTTATCAGGTCAACGGAATCCCCAACTGTCTGTGTAGCATTTGGAGAAGGTCTGGAGGAATGCCTTGGAGAAAAGGGAGTGTGGAAGCCCACACTTAAACCTAAATTGTAATTAATACATTCAGGGGCTCACACTATCTTAATTCTGAGCTGGTATTCTATTCTGTACACACATGTAAGTTCCCTTATGCATGGGTTGTACTTTTTTTTACCATTGCATAACATCCATATTCAGTTCACTGTTATGTAAGCAAAGTTCCAGATGTGTAATGATAGCACATGCAGTTGCCCATTCATGGATGATGCATAGTCATCAAAGTACCACTGGATCCACTGGGATAGCAAAAACAGACATTGTGCACATCCCCCCCCCACTGCATGATGGGACAATAAGCAAATACACTGACAGGTATGAAATTAGTTGCATAATTCAGCAAGAGGATGATGTAATACAAACACCACTGAATTATGTGAGCACAGATTCACACTACTCAAGCACAAAATAGGATCTCAGCCTAGCTCTCCAAGTTCACAGGGACACAACAAGCTGTTGGGAACATGCCCACCCCTATGTCCCCATCCACAGCTCTGTCTCTACCTCTACAGCTCTACCTCTATGGCTGGAGTGGGAAACAGATGGTGTTTCAGAAGTTATTGGATGGCAATTCTCATCATCCCTCACACATTCACTATGCTGACCCAGGTTGATGGGAACTGCAGGATCATATATTTCCCACCCTGATCTTTGTTCTATTTATTTTTTTCAACACACACACATTGTACCTTTAAACATGGGTGCTAGTTTCCACACTCCGAGTCCACCAACAGAAGTGTATTGTCCAAGAGCTGTCTCCAGCAGGAAAAGTGGAATCCCAGCGAACACCAGTGTCAGAAAATAAGGAATCAGGAAGGCACCTGGAACAAAAGAAAAAGACAGCATCTCAGTACCTCCACTTTTTAAAGCTAGGTTTAAAGCTGAGTGTTGGACTAGGATTCTGGGAGACCAGAGTTTGTATTCCCGGTCATCCATGGAACCCCACTGGGTCACGTTTGGCAAGTCATACTATCTCAACATCAGAGGAAGACAATGGCAAACCTGCTTTGAATAAAAATTGCCAAGAAAACGCTATGAGACGGTTGCCTTAAGTCAGAGACAATTTGAAGGCACACAACAACAACAACAACAAACACATCTGCATTCAAGACCCACAAGAAATTCAAGGAGTCATTTTTCAATTGTTTATACTACTAGGATTTATTATTAGTTATCATTAACATCATTTGTTGACCACTTAACACTTTCTTCTTAAGATACATGTTCAGATATTTACTGACCATATATACCCACTTTGTCTTTTATTTGTGGATGCATTTTGGGCAGAGATTATGTCAAATCTTCAAGCCAGGAGAGAGTTAATTTAAACCAAAAAAAAGTCTGCTGTTTTTCCTTTTGGTCTTTCATATTAATAGATATGGTTCAAAGAGTTCAATATATAATCATAGACAGAGCCGTTCATAGCTGGGAAGTATCTGACAGGACTGCAAATGTAATGAAATCTTCCTGCAAGACAAATACTCTGTTATTAACTGCAGTCCTAAGCTCATCCTTGGAGATTTGATTTTACTGTTCTGCACCTCTCTCCCTTTCTCATCAACTTTACATGTAATAACAACAAACTGACTTGGGAGCACCTTGAAGATTAATAAATTTTTATTTGGCATAATATTTCATGAAATGGCATTTGAAGAGACAGGTTGCAGTCCATGAAAGCTTATGGCAAATAAAACTTGTTAATCTTTAAGGTGTCACAAGACTGTTAGTTGTTTTTGCAACAACTGACTTATATTTTTACATGTTATGTAAAATTTAATGAATATTTTTACATTTAATATAGACACAGTTGCAGAGACTAAGGCCAGTGCTTCTCTTTCCAATATTTGGAGCTCTGCCAGAAACTCCAAACAGCAAAGCCAATACAATAGTGAGGGGTTCTGGGAACTGTAGTCCAACAACATATGGAGACTCACAGGTTGAGAACCACTGGCTTAGAGGGAGAAATCATGCATTTCCCTTTGGGGAAACTTGGATGAGGTTCTCATACATCTCATAGTTCTACCCACAGGACAGGTTTCAGTACACTATTTCCTTGGGCAGCTGCCAGGGACCCAAAACTATGGTCCCGTCTACACGATTTAAATAATACGTACGGCATGCGAAAGTTCACACTTCGGTACAAACGGGCGTTCAGATGCACACGAATGCAAAAGAGGGGGGGCTGGTTTTCTACCCTGAAATACGCACACGCGGCATTCAGGAGGGAAAGTGGATCGCGGAGAGAAATCCGTACGCCATTCGGATGGCCGACGGGTCTGTACGGTCCGTTCGCACACATATGAACAGGCTGTGTAATCTGATTGGCTGGCCGAGTAGAGGGGGCGGGGCTAGCACAGAGGGAAATTGGGAGCAGCCGCCATGTTGGTTTCCCAGCTAGCGAGAGTCCGGTAAGTCCGTGGATTTATATGTTTATTTATTTTTATTTTATATTGTAAATACCGAAAACCGAATGTCCGCAAACCAGGAACCTTTAAAAAAAAAAGCAGCGGGAGATTTAAAACTGCTGCTTGGCTTTCTCGCTCCAGCCAGCTTCGGGAAGAGGGAGTCATACGGAGTTTAGGGGGTTTAAAAAATCGTATAGCCGGTTCGTATGCATACGAATGACAGGCTGTTCGTATTTTTTGCCCCCCATACGGATTTTTTTATGACCCTATGTCAAGGCCCACTTGCAACACTGATGCCTCTACCCCCTCAGAGCTGGAACTGGCCATGTTGCCCTGCGTATGCCAGTGTCAGGTGCCCTGGGAGCCTGAGCTTGGAGAAATTATTTTTGGACAAAAATTCTGAGAATCTGTCACAAACCCCCTTGCTGAGGACTCAGAGGAGGAGGAAAAGGAAGAAGAGTGCAGACAAAGCAGATAGAGATAGCATATCTCACCCTGAAGAACAAACAGTCTGCCAGCCAGTGATGGACAATTCAGATGAAATGCTGTCCTCCTTCTCTGAACGCAATAGGGAGAAATGCCATGCACAGCATCATTTAAATGTTAAATGCTTACCTGATTACTTGTTAATGAAGCCCACTTGGTCTTGAAAATCTGGCTATAAATCTCCCAGCAGTTTTCCTTTCAGCGTTAATGCTGACAACTTCTTCATATACACACCTGTTTGCATTCCTCCTTTGTTCCTGTTTTACCTTGACTTTGGACTGACTTCTGGACTGTTGTAGTAACCCCTTGCTGACCAGGTACCTGGACTTCGAACCTGACTCTATTGACCTCTGGACTGGCTATTGACTTCCCCGGCCCTTGGTATGGACAAGTGGTGGCTAACCTCTGGACTGGCTATTGACTTCTTTTGCATCTAGTGTGGACATTTGGTGACAGACTAGGACGGCGCTCCTTATTCTGCTGTTCCTGCATTCCAGCCCCTGTTGCTCCTCAAGCACTTGCTATTGTGAGTTCTGGACAGAATCCCCCATATTGTACTACGAGTGTGGATACACGCCTGGGATATCCAAGCTCTGCTTGATGCCACCAATTTAATTTCCCAGAATGCCCCAAAGTGATGCTACATCAGAGGCCTCGTGGGAAATTCATATGGAATCTGTAAATGATCACAGTGCCACCAGGAATGTCCACCAGGTATCACCAAGATGTGAGGAGGTGTCTACCAGAATGCACTGGCCAGAATCCTACTGTTATCTGCCCTGAGCCCCCACCTCCAATCCTTTTAATAATCCATCAATTTGGCTAAATTTCATAAATTGGCTTATTATTGGCACTCCATGTGGTTGGTACTAGACCAGGGACTCCCAAGTACAAGGAATCAAGTTTGGCTCAGACAACCTAAGGAATAGCCTGCTAAAATTCCAAAGGACATGCCTGGGTAAGGGTTAAGTGAACCCCCCTGGAACTGGTGAGTTAGGGAGGAAATGGGCTAATTCTTATGGACATGAATAGAAATGAGTCATTCAATCATCCCATCAGGATAACTGGACACTCTTTGCTTGCAAAAATGGTCTTTCCTCTCACCTGGCCTAAAACAATGGAGGTTTGCCTGAGACTCATCAGTTTTAATGTTTCATTAAATCATTAATTTAATCATTAATACATCTGGAGAATCCATTGTTTAACTTTGGGAAACTCCGGCAGTCATTGCTAACTTCCAGGGGGGATATCATATATATATATATATATATATATATACAGTATAACCCCCAAACACAGCCAAAATGGGCACAGCTCCTGTCATCTCGTCATTCTGTTGGTCTGTGTCACCATGTGTGCAGATCCCCTTCCTCCCATCACTTTGCCAGTCTGTGTCACCAAAGTTGTAGCTTCTACATGACTCTCTGCTTATTAGACAGGTATAGTATAACCCATCATCCTGAACTCTATTCCTCTATCCCAATACTTCCTACTTTATTCATTAGCCTTCTGTGACTGCTTGAAGCCTGAGTGTGTGTGTGTTCCTTTGATTATTTTTCAATAAAAAACATTTTTATCAGTGAGTACCAGTATACATAGGTCAAAAGGTCCCATTGTTACCCAGCCTCTCGCTGCCATATTGAGCTAATTAAAATTTCCCATATTAAAATTTGGACACTAGTGGGCTCCCTACGGACACAACACAATTCAGGTGTCACTGTTGGGGACTTACATCTTATGTCTGTGGGAATTAGAATTGGGCAGTTCTGCAGTGTCTAAATCCAGTTATGCTGTTACATTACTATGTAAGGGAGACATCAAAGTGAGTGTTGTTTATTGGGCCCAATCCACAGTGGGACTGGTGTACAATGAGAATCAATGTGCATTAAGACTGATATACAATGGTACCTGATGCACAACAGGACACTCTTGCCGGTGTCCCATTATTCATCTTCACAATTTACTTAAAGCATTCCTTAGTGCCTCTGCTACATAACTAAGTGTAAAGTTATGCAACATAGACCACAACAGAGAATTCTGTCCACTTTCACTAAGGCTTCCTCCCACCTGCATGGAAGGTGAAAATGATTTTTCCTTCATATGAAATCTTAGAACAGTGATGTTGAGCATGTAGTCACAAATTTGTTAAAGTAGAACTCCCAGTCACCTTCAGTTATTGTCCATGCTGTCTGATTCTAATGGAAGTTGGAGTCAAACAATATTTGGACAGCCATGGGTTTCCTACCTCTGCCTTAGAAGAACAGAAGGAGGATGTGTATTCATGCTTTGTTATTGCTATTTGTTATCAAGCCAGTTCAATTTATGGTGACCCAATGAATGAGAGATCTCCAAGAGCTCTGGTCATCAACAGTCCTGTTCTGTCTTATAAGTCGGGACCATGGCTTCCTTGACTGAATCAATCCATCTTTAATGTGGTCTTCCTCTTTTCCTGCTCCCTTCCACTTTGCTGAGCATTATTAGCTTTTCCAGCGGGCAATACTCATGCAACACCACCCTTTCATATTACATGGGAATGCACGCATACCTTTCCTTCCAATGGCAATTCAGTCCAATGCCTCCTTTTCTGTTGCTTTGCCTTGCTAAACTAGCCACTTTTATTAGACCCGTGATAGAAATAAATCCAGGTGCCGTTTACACGATGAAAATGTAGTGGGAAGAATTCGTGTTGATCCCTGGCAGTTTACAGGTACATCGGGTCGGGTACGTGATTTTCGGAAGGGGGGCCACCTTTTATTCCTCAACCTGCGGGACTTCCAGTCCCGTGGTTTGTGCCGGTTTTTTAAAAAGTCACTGGAGGATTCGGAAAATCAGAAATGTAAACAGCCTGGGACAAAATGTCTCGGTACTAGGGATGACCGGAAATGGTGAGTGGGGGTGGGTTTAGAGATCAGTGACCAGAAAAGGAGAGGTCAGTCACCCATTCAACAGATCCAGCCTCACCAGCTGAAAACAAAGGCATCCCTTCCAGCTGCACGAAGGTTGATGTGTGTGTGTGCGTGCGCGTGTACTCAATCACCTTTTTAAATGGATTTCTACATTGCATGCTACAGAGAGATTGTGGTGGGCAGAGGATCGCCCATTCATCCCCTGCCTTGGTCACCTCCCTGGATCTGAATGGGCACAGTAAAATATTCAAGCCTCTGAGCAAATGAACGCTCCTTAAATTCCCCCTCTCTGTGTCTGTGTCTTTCAAAACGCCTGTCTGTAGCTGGCTTGAAAACTTAACTCTGCAGCTAAACCTGTGCTGTAAGGGTTAACATTTTAAAGAAGCAAGGGGAATACGAAGCCTCCCCCCCCCAACCTCACTCGGCTTGATTTCAAATGGAAAGCACTCGTTCGTTCTTGCGTCTGAGTGAAAGATCTCAGTCTGGATCTTTCAAAATGCTTTCTGCCTCTTCTTAAAGGGTTAACATTTTAAAGAAGCAAGGGGAATAACAAACTTCTGCCCCCTCTCCCCCCCCCCAGCCAGCCAATAGCATCGCTCGTGGCGCGGAACTCTAAAGGAAGTGTGTCACCGAGGTTGTGAAAACACGAGTAATTGCATCCTTGATTGACAGCCAAAAAAACCCCTAACCCCCCCCCGGAACTTTGGACGTGTAAATATCAGTCACGGGACCACCCGGGATATCCAGATCAGTGACATAAATCGAATAAACAGCGAGGGACGGATTTGTGATCACAAAATCACAGTAAGCACCGCGACAATTTCTGTCGTGTAACTGGCACCCCAATGTTTCCCACCACTTCATAGCCCCATGTCGGGAAAAGCTGCCTCCATTAAATTGCTGCCTGGCACTCTAGCTTTAAAGACAAGAGGAGCCCATGAGAGTGAAAAAATGGCAACTACAGAAAGGGGGGAAGAGGGGAGAATGAGGACCCTTTAACTGTTTTGTGACAGCTATGCCAGGGATACAAAGATGACCCCAGAAGTTCGCAGGCTCTTCTCTTTCAGAGTGGATAAATGTCTGTGAGGGTTTATGGTTTTTTTTTTTTTAAGTTGTTATTCACATCTTGTTGGAAGAGATTAGATTTTACAACCCCAGAAATTTGTTCCATTTTTATGCTTTTATGATCCTTTCCTGATTGGGTAGAAATGGAGGAGTCAGGATGTTTAGCATAACAAAGATTCCAATATGAACTGGCCTTTGGAAGCACTGATGTAAAAAATGAGATCTGCAAGCCATTAATGCAAATAGTAACACAAATAATGATGGCTAATTAATACTGCAACAGCTGCCTGCCAGGCAGGGCCCACTTGTTGAGAAGAATATTAAAAAGGCAGAGAGAAAAGAAAAAGTATCATATTATCTTTCAATATCCTATGAATTATTGCACAAACCCAGACAGGTTTTCAGGAACTTCACACTCTTATGTAAAGTTTTGCCATGTTCAGACTTTGAAAACTCATGGCCTATTCACCCAGTAGGGTGGCCTGGTGTTCTACTTCACAGGTGACAGGCCACTACTTGTATTTTCTCTGAGGGAATCTTCTGTTTGAAGGACTGCCCTGCCCAAGTCCAATTTAAGAAAAAGGACTGTACAACATTGATCAGAGTGAGGCCTTGAAGTTGCCCATCAGAAAGTTGCTCATCAGACTGAACAGGTACATAGGTCGCTCGATCACAGTCATCCCCATGATGGTGAGCTGTGCATTATTCCCCCATCACACCACATTATAGTAAATAATTCAAAGTTTTTTCTATTCATATTGGATTAGAATATGCATACGTTATGCAAACTTTCATGATGCCTTTCTTTATTCACAGTGAGACATAAATGGCCATCCGAGAAGGTAGATTCCCTGATAGCTTTGTGAATTGCTAGATTGGCAAAGATTTTGGATTCCTAATTGTTTCATGATAACAACAAATTCCCACCTCCCCAAATTATGGTGCTGTGGTGAAGAAAGCTGAGGGTGGGGAGAAAAAGAGAGGAGTGGCTTTTGGTGTGAAAGGGATGAGAGTTCAGCTCTGGAAACAAATTTGTTGGCTGAAATGCATTCAGTTGTGCCGTGTTCCTAAATTCTAAGTGAATGCTACTCCTCTTTCTAAGCTACTGTCTTGCACAGTTGCAACTGGTAAATCTCAGGGTACAAGTAAAAAACAAAAGGAGAATTCACAGGTTTGAAGTCCAGCAACTCTTGTGTTGACCAGAAACCAATTATTCATCCTCTTTCTACAGAATGCCCCCATTCTTCCAATATGAAGACTGTCCTTTTAGGTCAGCATCTCCTCCCACCCCAGCTGAATGATAAAAGTCATCACGTTGTTTTCCTTTCTTGATTCATTCAAATCATTCCTCAAAGCTCACCTTTCCCATCAACCTTCGGCACTTAGTTATCTGTTGCAGGCCAGAGAAACTATTTTAGAAACAGGAGTGAGCAGATGGTGCTGGAGATCCAGAGAGGCCGAGGAGCTTCACTAGGAGCCCTGGGCTTAGCCGATGGGCCATATTTTGTCAACCTCTCTCCTAAGGGGAAGAGTAATAAATCTACCAACCCTTCAGTAGGTTAATCTTACCTCCTCCATTCTTGCCACAGAGATATGGGAAGCGCCAAACATTGCCCAGGCCAATGGCATATCCTACACAGGAGAGCAAGAAGTCAAATTTGCCTTTCCAAGAGCCTCTGTCAGGGATTTCTTTTTTCTTCTTTTTGGTGACATGTCCCGAGACAGGGGGCTCCTCTGACTCCTCCAGGGTAGCCTCCTTCAACTCAGAAGGCGAGTTCAGCTCTACCGATGCATTGTTGATCTTTCCCATTACTGCTTACATTAACTTCATGGAGGAGGGAAAACAGTGCCCGCAGAAGAGCAGGATGGATGGATCGAAAGACTGAACAGATTCCTCAGTCTGGTACCTGAAAGGGGTGAGAGAAGTTATAAGCTATAGTAAGAGGAGGGCTAGATTTCTCATTATCCTCTCTTTCCAAGGCAATAGTTTTTTATTTGCACAATGGCTTGGTTTATCCACTAAGAACAAGAAGATATAGAAATGATCTTGCTGGAAGGTGGCCTTAAGCCACATAGTAGGGGGAAAAATCTAGTAATTATCAAAGCCATTGTGCAATGCATTGCATGCAAGGAAGATATGGGAAAGATGGAGAAAAGGGCTAGGAAAATAGTCAAGGAGTTGGAGCAAACTACCCTGTGAGGAAAGATTAAAATGTTTGGAATATCTTTGCACAGGAAAAAAAAAAGTCAGATAAGATGGAGATGCAGTGGCACTTATGTCCTGATAAGATGGACATGCAGTGGCATCCATGTCAGTAGGATGGTGAATCCACCCTGGGGTTTACTCCAAACTTTAAAAGAGTTCCCCAAGGTGCTGAATTCTATCCCCACCTTAGGTTGGCTATTATCTCCTTCAAAGTGTGAAGTAAAACTTGGAGTGGACTAGCCACCCCACTGACATGGAAGTCAGCAGCCACCACTGGAGATGTGATGGAAGTGTGGGAAATTATGCAGGATGCGGAGAATGTGGTGAGAGAGGTTTTGTTCACTCTCTTATAATAATTTGTTACCATGCCCTACCACCCCTCCTTGTGAGGTTCCATAACTGGAAATATTGGACACTTTTGGGGTCATGTTGACTGTAAGTTTAGGCAGACTGGAGGGCAGTGAAAGTTCACAATGACCTGGGAGATGTCTACCGTATAAGGGTGTGAAAACTTAAGTTAGGATTAAGTCGAAAGCCCCCAAAGGTAATGGGTTATGCTGACGACTCAGTAGTCGAGGGTTATTAAGCTAATCCTCTCTCTCAGCCCTGGGCAGTTCAAAAAATAATTCCATCATGCAAAAAAGTGACCTTTCCTCACCTGTATCCTAAGGAAATCTTTCTTCAAACCCCCTCCTGTCCAACTTTAAGAGGTTGTTGCAAAACCATCAATATGTTAGTATTCCAGAAACTAAAATTATCACTTCAATTTTGCTTCCTTTGTCTCACCTGTACGAGAGCCATCTAGCCATTGTTATAGGCAGCACACACCCCCAAGACATAAAATGGGTTATAAATTTCACAGTTCCAACCAATTCTCTTTCTCAGTGCACCACAGATTGGGACTCTGCTGTGCCACATCCAGATACCTGTCTGAGTTTCTTTGCTACATACAGCACCCTATTTCTCTGAGACTGGCAACTGTTATCCACTTCCCGGATCTCTCTCTATCCAGCCCTCCTGCTTTCTCTTCTGATAGACTTGTACGGCTCATAAGAGTGCATATTCTTGTGTGTTATTCTATATTATTCCAATAAAATACTTTATTTCACTTTTAACTGGAGTGTTCTCTACAATTAGTACTGGTATACATAGGTGAAAAAATCCCCAAAGTTACCCTCCTCTCTCAGGCCTCCTGTTTGAGCTAGTAATTCCACATATATTAAAATAGATGCTGGCCTCATGGGTGGGACACTGGCACAACCCCCCACCTCTTAGGGCAACAAATTGACCCTGGGAATCATCTAATGCAGTTGAATGGTTGGAGATGCATGGCAGACAAAGGAGACAAAGGGAAGCACGTCTTCACAAAGGACATAAATGATGGAATTCCCTACCACCAGATTGGCCAAAGACTTTGACATGTGTTCAGGTTATTTGAAGGACTGTATCTCCCTTTACAAGCCCATTAGAGCTCTTAGATTATCTAGGAAAGTCCTTCTCTCTAGCCCACCACCACCTCAGGTTCTTTTGGTGGGAACATAGGAGAAGGCTTTCTTGGTGGCTGCTGCCAGACTGTGGAACTCCCTCCCCGGGGAGGCCAGGATGGACCCATCTCTCCTCTGTTTCTGTAAACAGGTAACATTTTGGTGTTGTCAGACATTTGCACTCTGATGTGTGCTAGACTTTTAAATGCTGTGTGATTTGTATTTTAAAGTGTTGTACATTTAAATACTGTATTTTAATGTTTGTGATTTTTAGCTATGTAAATTGTTTAATTTGTTTTTAAATTTGATATTTAGACTTTTAATAATTTGTATTGTTTTTAATTTGGATTGTTTTAAACTAATTGTCAGCCACCTTGAGTCCCTATATTGAGAGAAAGGCAGGATACAAATAAAATTATTATTATTAATAATAATAATAAAAAAAATATGGTAAAAACTGGGATTACACAAACTCATGGAGGATATAGTGATGAGTGGCCACTACTCAAAGGGGATATATATTGCCTCCAGTAATAAAGGCAGTACACCTCTAAAAGCCAGTTGCTAAGAACCAACCTTTAGCTCTGTTATGCCAGAGGTTAGGAACGTTACTTTTGTGGAGCATAACTTGTAGAGTCCCCCAGCTAGCATGGAACTGTGGTCCAAAGGTAGAGAGGCGGGGGGAATGTTCCAAGGTCTGCACTAAATTCATGCCCTGCTTGAAGCTTCCATGGGTATCACTGTTGGTTGCTATGGGAGTTGCATGCTAGATAGGAAAGTCATTTCTTCTGATCCAGTATAGAATCATAGAATTGTAGAGTTGGAAGAGACCACGAGGGCCATCCAGTCCAACCCCCCTGCCACGCAGGAAATCTTGATCAAAGCATCCCCGACAGATGGCCATCCAGCCTCTGTTTAAAGACCTCCAAGGAAGGAGACCCCACCACGCTCCAAGGGAGTGTGTTCCACTGCCAAACAGCTCTTACTGTCAAAAAGTTCCTCCTAATGTTGAGATGGAATCTCTGTTCCTGGAGCTTGCATCCATTGCTCCGCGTTCCAGGCTCTGGAGCAGCAGAAAACAAGCCCGCTCCATCCTCAGTGTGACACCCCTTCAAATACTTAAACAGGGTTATCATATCGCCTCTTAACCATCTTTTTTCCAGGCTAAACATACCCAGCTCCCTAAATCTCTCCTCATAAGGCATCGTTTCCAGACCTTTCAACATTTTAGTTGCCTTTCTTTGGACATGCTCCAAATTGTCAATATCCTTTCTGAATTGTGGTGTCCAGAACTGGACACAGTATTCTAGGTGAGGTCTGAACAAGGCAGAATAGAGCGGCACTATTACTTCCCTTGGTCTAGATACTATACTTCTATTGATACAGCCCAAAATCGCATTGGCCTTTTTAGCGGCCGCATCACACTGTTGACTCATGTTCAACTTGTGGTCTACTAGGACTCCTAGATCCCTTTCACACGTAGTCTCGTTCAGCCAGGTCTCTCCCATCCTATATCTATGCATTTCATTTTTCCGCCCTAAGTGCAGTACATTACATTTTTCCGTATTGAATTTCATTTTGTTAGCTTTGGCCCAGCTCTCCAGTCTATCCAGGTCATTCTGAATTTTGATCCTGTCCTCTAGGGTATTAGCTACTCCTCCTAATTTGGTGTCATCTGCAAATTTGGTAAGTATGCCCCTAATTCCCTCATCCAAGTCATTGATAAAGATGTTGAATAGCATTGGGCCCAGGACAGAACCCTGTGGCACCCCACTGGTCACATCTTTCCAAGATGAAGAGGAGCCACTGCTGAGCACCCTTTGGGTTTGGCCGGTCAGCCAATTATAAATCCATTGAACAGTTAACTTGTCTAGCCCACATTTTACAAGCTTGTTTGCAAGAATGTCATGGGGAACCTTGTCAAAGGCCTTACTGAAATCAAGATATGCGATATCCACAGCGTTCCCTTCATCTACCAAGCTGGTAACTTTATCAAAAAAAGAGATCAGGTTAGTCTGGCATGACTTGTTTCTCTGAAACCCATGTTGACTTTTTGTGATTATGGCATTGCCTTCTAAATGTTCACAGACTCTCTGTTTAATGATCTGCTCTAAAACATTCCCTGGTATTGATATCAGACTAGATAATTGTTGGGATCCTCTTTTTTCCCCTTTTTGAAGATGGGGACAACGTTTGCCCTCCTCCAGTCTGCTCGGACTTCTCCTGTTCTCCAGGAATTCTCAAAGATTATTGCCAATGGTTCTGAGATCACATTTGCCAGCTCTTTTAATACTTTTGGATGTAGTTCATCTGGTCCTGGAGATTTAAATTCATTTAGATTAAGAAGGTATTCCTGTACAACCTCTTTGTTTATTCTGAGCTGGATTTCCCCTATTGTGTCCTTTGTTCCATTCTTCTCAGGTTGGTCCCCCTTTTCCTTTTCTGAAAACACTGAGGCAAAGAAGGTGTTGAGTAATTCTGCCTTCTCTCTGTCTCCTGTTAGCATTTTGCCATCTTCTCCATGTAGTGGCCCTATCATGTCTTCCCGTGTTTTTATTTCTGTCCAGGCTGCAGTATATCATGACTTCGAAGGATATGGAACAATTTTTCACACACCTTCCAAGGCCAAGGCCATTGGGTGAAAAATAATAATAATATTGTTACACTCAAGGAAACTCTAATTTATTGTTTCCACTTATGAAGCTTTTCTATGACAGGACTAGACTGCTATGCTACTAGAAGAAAGAAACTAGCTCCCCTAAAGAACACAAGGGAAATCCTCATCAATGAGTCTCCTCCAAGAAACTGGCATAGATGATTTACAGCAGGAGTTCTAGGCCTAGAGCCCTGAAATCATTTACCAAGCCAGTAAATTTCATTTAAATCTACACCCAAGGTAATGAATCAGTAAATCTTCCAATAAGTCTCTTCCCTGGTTGCCTGGCTGGACTGAAATAAGATTGCCATTTATTCGGGTTTAATGAAGACATCTTGATGAATGGTCAAACATAGCAGTGCCAGCCTTGCTGAACAAGAACAGCTAGCAATTGTCCATCATTTCTCAGATATATCTTCCTCTCTGGGGATTTAGCCAAATCATTTCTGTGTCAAAACTGAAGATGTTCTCTTATTAACACAAAATTAGCTCACATATGTAAAGTGGGCTGAAAAGCAAGCAAGCCTTAGCTCCCAATCCGGTGAAGCAAGCAAGTCAAGATTTTGTCCATCTTTACTGTGCCACCACCAAATAGCCCTTGTGTTGCCACTTGAAATGTGGTTTACTTTATGATCTGGATGTGTCCATGGTGAAGTAATCCTGTCTTGTATATTGAGCTCTGCTCCATTCCACAGTTTGGAGAAGTTACTGCTGGCCATGCTGGCTGGAGGAGTCTAAGACTTACAGTCCAAAAAAAGAACTTTTCCAAGCTGTGCTCTACTTAATGCACAGACATTTGGTCATACAGCTGGGCTCTTGGGCATATTCTTATAAGATTAGCATGCAATATATGAAGGTTTGGCAAACTCTACACTAGGCAGAGAGGATAGTATCATTCTGGTAATAACTGATCAAATTCACATTTCTTGAACCAATATGTGAACCAGAATGCAGTCATTGTTTTCATGTCCGAATTTTTTGCAGTGCACTGCCTCATTCTCTCTCTCTCTCTCTCTCTCTCTCCTTCCCCTTTATCATTCCATCTCTTCTAACCACACACCAACACACAAAATGAGCACATACGTAGTGGGAGATTGCATACAAAAATGTACAATAGAAGTTCTATTGTGCTAGAAAAGCATATATGAGAGGAAATCACTTGACCAAAAAAAATAAATAAAAAAAATTAATAATATATCTGAAAAACTTTCTCAGAAAAAAAATGCATACACACATCTGAAGAATGCATAAAGCATCACTCCCTTGCCTTCACTGACAAAATGATGACATAAATTACAATCCTGAGAGATTGTTCTAGAATTCATCTGAGCACTACAACGTACAAATGAAGTACTAAAACTGGAGAAGTGTAGGTCCTAATCACACACAGAGAATCAAGATTAGGGCTCCCAGGTCAGCAGCATCTCATTCCCCTGGGACTTCAGGAACAAAACCTGAGACTTACAGCCTTATCGCTCCGGTAGCACTATTATTCCACTTTAACTGCTATGGCTGCCTCCTGTGGAATCCTGGGATTTGCAGTTTAGGGAGGGGCCTTTAGCATTCTTGGCCAAAGAGCCCTTAGGTTTCACTAAATTACAAATGCAAGAATTACACAGGTGGTAGCCATAGCAGTGAAAGTAGAATAATAGTACTATAATAATGTAGCGCAATAAGGCTCGAAGTGGTGGGCCCTTGTGATGTTGTAGAGGGTGTCACAAAGATGAGGCAGACAAGGCTTAGGAGGCAGGGCAGAACTACTTCTGGGTAAGCTGGTGAAGGTCCAAAATTTGGGTAAAACCCAGCTAAACAGATAATATGGCAGCCCAGTACCGTGGCGAGGTGGGGGGGACAAAGCAATCTTGATGGCTTAGGCATATAGCAAAAGGTGCCCAGCAGCTGCAACAGTTATTGGCATTCCCACTAGGATTTACATCCATTATGGCCGTACCAACAACACACATGAAATATGCAGAGTTTTTCCAGAACTTGTGCTGCTACTTGGGCTTTGGGAAGACTTCAGAGTTTTTTTCCCCCTACACTCTGTGCTACTGTTCTTGAGGCTTCTAAAAAGCTCATGCGTTGTGATACTGGCCCTCCACTTCCTTCCTTAAGCCAAATGGCAATATGGTCTCAAGTGCATTCACCCATGGTTTCTTTCTCATTCCCTTCCTTTCACTCCTAACTGTTTGGTACACTGTAGTTGCACACGTCCAACACACATATGACTCCACATTGTACTAGTTTTTTTAAAAATGTTTCACACTGAAATAAGATACAGAATGAGTGTGTGCCTTGTTTTAGAGTAGAACTATGCCCATGGATGTAGCTATAGACAGGGCAAAATGAGGTTAAGAATCCTGATGAAGTTTTCTTTCATTCCCCAAATTTCTAGCATAACCAAATAAGACACTAAAAATATCTGGCACACGTATATATTTTGCTGTTTTAACATCCTCTTGGGAATTTTGCCTGCCCATTTTCTTCAGATGCCTACATTATATTCCTAACTTTTCCACTGAAGTTTTACATTACAGCAGTATTAGAAAGTTGGGGACTGAAGGAAAATAGACACCAGTGGCTTCAATGATAAGGGTGGTGAATCCACTCTGAGCTTTTAAAAAAGCTCTCCAAAGTGCTAAATCCAATTCCAAAAATAAGTTCAATACCTTGGATAGCTTCTTTTCAGTTTTGACTGAAACCCAGAGCAGATGTTTTGCTCCACTTACATCAGAGATGCTTTTTTTTTTAAACAGGCTCTGGACTTCTCAAAATCTGGACACAGTCTGAGATGCTCCTTGCTATTACTCTGAAGCAAAGCTGGCCATGCTGGCTGGGGGATTCTGTACACTGTAGTTTTGGGGGGAGGAAAGCTCTTCTCAGCTATGCTCTGATGTACGTACATCCCTTTCTTTCCTCCACATTTTCCTGAATCAGTTTAAAGGGCAGGACACTTAACAAGTGATTGTTAAACTGAACCATATGCATGACTGTCACTTCTTTTGCACTATTGGTTAACTGATTTAATGTAAGTTCCAGTTTTATGCAACATAATGGGAAAGTACATTTTGCCCCTTTCAGCAATGATTTCTTTGTTTGACTTATCCATTTCAGAAAGGCTGACCATTACATGACAGTCATAATAGTAAAATTGTTATTTTCAGTGCTATTTGTCTGCACTGGCTAACATCCCAACAAACAGAAGCCCGGCTCCTTTTCCTTTCAAGAGTTTGCTGTGTTTTATTCACTGCATATAATGAAGGGACCCCAATTTAACCTTTGAATCCAATAGCTATCACATCTTACAATAAGCTAAAATAGCCATTAATCATTGGCTGCGCAAACACTTAACCTCTTTGGGAACAACAAAACACTGAAAAACAACACAGCTTATGGTGAAGAATGGGAGACGCAGTCTCAAAGTATGGTGGAAAAAATGTTGTTGTCTGCAGAGATCAGGAAATGCTGGCTGGGGACTCTGAAGTGCGACCCCAAAAAGCAAGCTTCTCCAAACTCTACTTCTTTGCAAAGAAGGCATACATACACAGGGTGGGAATCACATGGCCCTCCAGATGTATTTATCAATGACTTGGATGATGGAATTAGGGGCATACTTATAAAATTTACAGATGACACCAAATTAGGAGGAGCAGCTAATACCCTAGAGGACAGGATCAAAATTCAAAATGACCTGGATACACTGGAGAGTTGGGCCGAAGGTAACAAAATGAAATTCAATAGGGAGAAATGTAAGGTACTGCACTTAGGGTGGAAAAACAAAATGCACAGATATAGGATGCGTGAAACCTGGCTTGATGGCAGTACATGTGGAAAGGGATCTAGGAGTCTTAGTAGACCACAAGCTGAACATGAGTCAGCAGTGTGATGCAGCAGCTAAAAAAGCCAATACGATTCTAGGCTGAATAAACAGGAGTATAGTGTCTAGATCAAGGGAAGTAATAGTACCATTCTATTCTGCTTTGGTCAGACCTCACCTGGAATCCTGTGTCCAGTTCTGGGCACCACAATTCAAAAACGATATTGACAAATTGGAGCATGTCCAGAGGAGGGCAACTAAAATGGTAAAAAGTCTGGAAACCATGCCTTATGAGGAAAGATTTAGGGAGCTGGGTATGTTTAGCCTGGAAAAAAGACATTTAAGGGGTGATATGATAGCCCTGCTTAAGTATTTGAAGGGGTGTCACGTTGAGGATGGAGCAAGCTTATTTTCTGCTGCTCCAGAGTCTAGAACACGGAGCAATGGATGCAAGCTCCAGGAACAGAGATTCCACCTCAACATTAGGAGGAACTTTCTGACAGTAAGAGCTGTTTGGCAGTGGAACACACTCCCTTGGAGCGTGGTGGGGTCTCCTTCCTTGGAGGTCTTTAAACAGAGGCTGGATGGCCATCTATCAGGGATGCTTTGATTGTGATTTCCTGTGTGGCAGGGGGTTGGACTGGATGGCCCTTGTGGTCTCTTCCAACTCTACAATTCTATGATTTCTATGTTGGTTGACTTCAATTTACAGCATTCATTACCTTTGCCTACATTGGCTAAGGCTCCTGTGACTTGGAGTCCAAGAACATCTTGGGGATTATATGATTTCCCTCCCCTGACATGCACCAAAGATTGCTGAGGCCAGGACCCTAAGTGGGGAAAGAGCACTGGAGATATGAGCCTTACAAAATAAGATGGCCCAGAAGAAGAGTGTCTTGAAGGCTAAAGAAAAGCAGAGTCAGTGAGCCAAGAAACAGACAAAGAATATAAGCTGGAGGTATAAGTAATTTATTATGCTTCTGTACTGTACACTGGACTAACTATGTGACGAATGTTGCTGTCCTTGAGCAAGCAGGGATCACCAGCATTGAGGCCATGATATTGAGAACACAGCTGCGCTGGGCAGGGCATTTTCTAGGATGGAGGACCATCGCCTCCCCAAAATAGTATTCTATGGTGAACTCACCACGGGTCAACGTAAGACGAGCACCCCAAAAAAGCAATACAAGGACTCCCTGAAACAACATCTCAGGCTTGGCCAAATTGATCACCAACAATGGTCTGCCATGGCTTCACATCAGGAGGCATGGAGACACACTATCCACAATGCTGCAGCTTTATTTGAGAACTCACACCGAATAAGTCTTGAAGAGAAATGACAACGCAGAAAAAATCACAACCTGGAAACATCACCCAAGGAAACCTTGTGTTGTGCTTTCTGCAACCGGACTTGTCTATCTCAGATTGGCCTTTTTAGTCATCAGTACGCTTGCAGAAAGCGCGGGATCAGTCCTTCCTGAATCTTCATTTGTGAAGAGAAGCCAGAGAGAGAGAGAGAGAGAGACTGCTCAAAATGGCAAACATTTGCCTCATTTGTTATTTGCCATTAAGTTGACTTCAACTTATGGCTAGCCTCTGATTGAGAGACCTGCAAGTACCATAGTCATCAACTGCTCAGCTCATGCATGCTCATGGCTGTGACTTCCGTGATTTAATCAATCCACCTGTAGTGCAGTCTACCTCTTTTCCTACTGCCAGTTAGTCATGTCATCCCATTGTATGTCCAAAGTATGATAGCCTCAGTTTAGTAATCTTCACTTCTAGTGAGAGCCCAGGCTTGATTTGTTCCAAGAGCCATTCATTTGTTTTTTGAGCAGTCCCTGGTATCCAAAGAACTTTCCTCCAGCACCACATTTCAAATTAGTTGATTTTCTTCTTGTCAGCTTTCTTCACTGTCTAATTTTCATAACCGTTGATAGAAACTGGCCTGGACTGTTCTGACCTAAGTATTTAGTGACATATAATTATACTTAAGGATCTTTTATAGTTCCTTCATGGCTGCCTTTCCAAGTCTCATAATCATTGCCTATCCAGAAGGCTAGTAGGGGCTCATAGGACTAGCTCTACAGTGTGTCAGTAAGCAGAGCTGTCTGCTGAGGCAAAGCTGTGGGAGAGTAGCAGCTCAGCTGCATGCTTCTCCACATCAGCCTTTGCTGAAGTCACTGGGAGCAAGGGGGAAAAAAAGCAAACAGATTGGGTGAGGCCTGGGAAAGTCATAGCAAGTCTGATCAAGAGGGATTTAAACTAAAACTTTGGGTATTTGGAGATGATAGCTCAAACATTACCCCAAAAGCAAACTCTAAACAAAGGGATGTGAATTCTAGAGAAGCTAAGGGAGAGACTGGGATCCACATTAAAACTGACAGCAAATTAATAGGTGAGAACAAACAAGGTTTCAGATATCTATGCACCAACACACAGAGTTTTGGTAACATACAAGATGAGCTTGAAGTCCTAGTAGAGGAAGGTAAATATGACTTTATAGGTGTAATGGAGACCTGGTGGGATGACACCCATGATTGGAATATATTTTTAAGAAGGCTATTGACAAGCTGGAATGTGTCTAGAGAAGGGTGACCAAAATGATAAAAGGTCTGGAAAGCCCTATGAGGAGCAGCTTAGAGAGCTGGGTATGTTTAGTCTTGAGAAGAGAAAATTAAGAGATGGTATGATAGCCATGCTTAAATATTTGAAAGAATGTCATATTGAAGATGGAGCAAGCTTGCTTTCTGCTGCTTCAGAGACTAGCACATGGAGGAATGGATTCAAACTACAGGAAAAGAGATACCACCTAAATATTAGGAAGAACTTCCTGACAGTAAGAGCTGTTCATCAGTTGAATACGCTGCCTCAGAGTGTGGTGGAATCTCCTTCTTTGGAGGATTTTAAGCAGAGGCTGGATGGCCATCTGTAGGGAGTGCTTTGACTGTGTATTTCTACATGGCAGGGGGCTATGGCCCTTGTGGTCTCTTCCAACTCTATGGTTCTATTATTCTCTCTCTCTTTCTCTCCCTCCCTCTCATTTTCTCTCAGCCTTGCCAAGTTCAAGAAGTGTGATGACAAACAACATTGATGAAGGGCAACAAGGATGACAAGAGGTATGGAGAACAAAACATATGAGAAAGGTTGAGGGATCTGGGCATGTTCAGCATGGTGTAAAGAAGACTGGGGGATGACATGGCTGTATTTAAATATCTCAAGGACTGCCACAGAGAGGGGGAGTGCATTGTTCACTGCAGCCGCAGAGGGTAGGGACACATCTAATGGCTTTATGTTACAGGAGGGTAGATTTTGATTGAACATTAGAGGGAACTTCTTGATGGTAAAAACCATTCAACAATGGAACCAATTACCTAGAGAGGTGGTGGAGTTGCTTTCTTTGGACTTCTTTGAAACGAGGCTAGACAGCTACCTGCTGGGGATCTCTAGCTGGATTCCCTGCATTGGGTAGGGGGTTGGGCTGGATGGCCTATGTGGCCCCTTCCAACTCTATGATTCCATCTAGTGCTTGTTCTCTGGGCCAGCCATCCCTAACTTACTTTTGCCCCAATGTGCTAAACTATAAAGCCCATATTTTTATTTATTTATTTATTTTGTTTTAAATTTTAAAAAATACTTATTTAGTATAACACATAAAATTACCATAAACATCACATTTTTTCTATTAACTAATTTCAAATGTTAACAAAAGGAGATGATGGGGTTATAGTCCAACACAGGATAGTGGCAGTCCAGAGAAAGATGCTGTACACATAGTGAAGCAAGGAATAACATGTGAAGGCAGATGTCTCACACTGGGCTTAAGGAAAGATGGACTGTAGCCCAGGCAGATAGGCAGCCCATAGATTGGAACAGAATGGACTTATCATCCAATAGCTATTCTGAAAGTTTATATGTCAAGAGCAGAACATGCTTTCTCCCAAGAGGCAAAATCATCAGAGAGTCTGGAACAGCCTTATTAACTGGTGACAATTCTAAGCAACTAGTAATGGCCCCGGGCAAGTTGGCTGTCATTAAAATGGCTGGGCAGAAGCAGATGTCTAATTGAGTGAACAACAGCTTTAGCTCTCTAATGAAATTAATTATAGTGCTACCTGTCTGAGTAGGAGGAAAAATAATCTCAGTAGCTCCTACAAATCTGCCATAGGGCATAAATATTTTCTGTGGCAATTCTTTCTGGCATGTCACCCTTCTTTGTTCTAACTAAGGTCATTTCCTATTTTTGACAATTCTGCCTTTTTGTGAAATTGAAATGATTTCTTTATAGTTCACACTCACCAGAAACTGAAAACATGTTTTGTATAGTCATTTCTCACAATTAGGGGTGTTCTAATGGTTCGTTTAAAGTTTGAATACAACTACACAACAAACAACATTCTTTCCAAGGGGTTGCCCAGATGATGAAAATACTCCTCATAGAATTTGCAGAGAATGTGATGTGTCCCAACATGATCCGAATGAGATTTGTAGTATTCTGAAAGAGGGAGTCTAAAAAACTCTATAAACCATGCAGTAAAAGGATTCATGGTTTTCCCTGAAGTTTTCCAGAAAATGTGTGTGGACATCTGAATTCATGTTGCAGCACATTTTTGCTCTATTGCCCTTTATCAGAGCATGTGGACACTCCATTCAAATAGATAAGAACAGATGCAAGTAGACAAAAAACCAGTGGAGACAAAACAGTGTTGCTGTGAATGGGCTAAAATGAACACCCACTCATAGTATACCATCATATCTAGACATGCCCGAAGTTAGATGAGGGCTCTAGTATAGAGAATTAATGGGAAGAGTAATAGGAGTTGAGGCACAAGCGTTGACATGCAACATACCTATCTATATCTACAGATGACATAGATATAGATATACAGGATTTTTAAAATTTTAAACTTTAATGTTTTTAAAATATTAATTTTAAAAATGGAAATTGGATTTTAAATTTTTTCTTAACACAGTTAGTAAAAACAAAAGGTGCCTAGGTCAAAGTTGACATAATGAATACTAATTATACAACTTTTAATTGTATTCTATGACTATAGCAAATGGCACTTTTATGAAGAAGAAGAGAAAGAAACAACAAGTGGCTTACAATCTTCTCCATACTACACTATCATGCGACTTGCCTGCATCCTATTCTTTTGTGAGTCACTAGAGCACTCGGGGAGAAAAGTCTAAATACCTCCCAGAATTCCACAGGATGGAGCCATGACAGTTGAGTGAAATCATTACGCTATGGACTTTATAAGATGGGGCTGCAATCATAGAATTACAGTGTGATAGTACTGCAAATGTGTTCCTGTTGTCACATGACATTGTTGTCCTCCCATGGTCAATGTGTGCTCCACCCATTAAGTGCTCCTCACTTTTCATTGATAGGAAACTCCATAAATAGCCCTCAATATCACTCTTTTCACACTACTGACAAGTGTGCGAGATCATATTCCGTTGTAATTGCACAATTATAGCATGAATGAGTGGTCCTCTTTCCCATCCCCTTTCCCAATGAGAACACAGGATACACAGTATGCTCTTTTAATGAACTGTCACTTTTTCTTGGCACATTTTTATGTTTGTTTAAGTGTTTATTTATTAATTTCTTTCATTATTATGTGTTTTTGGCATATTTAAACAAAGTTGCATCTTCTTTCAAGAACAGCTGATATCTCGCCCATACAAAACCACAGAAGTAAAATCCCATTCTTTCAGTACTAGTGGTGTTCATGCAATGATTCCATGGTACTATCACATGATTATGGTGATGTGCGATAATTACAGTAATCATGCCACCATGTTTCTGCTTTTCTCAATAGTGGACTTACAGCATTTTTAGACACTGAGCCCTGGTGGCGCAGTGGTTAAATGCCAGCACTGCAAGTCACCATGTTGCAAGTTTGATTCCAGAGAGCTCCAAGGTTCACCCATCCTTTCATAGGTTGGTAAAACGAGTACCCAGCTTGTGGGGGCAGTTAGCTAATGCACATTGGAAACTGCTTAATGCAGTATAGATGTGTAAATTGCTATTACTTAAAACAATTTGTAAGCCGTTCTGATAGCCTTGTGGCTGAAGTGGGGTATAAATAAATAAATAAATAAATAAATAAATAAATAAATAAAATAAAGTCCTTTAGCAGTAGTTTGAAAGAGCTACACAATGTGGATGGAATAGAGGGCATTCTTGTCAAATTTGCAGATGATACCAAATTAGGTGGGGGAGCTAATACCCCAGAGGACAGGATCAGAATCCAAAATGACCTTAACAGATTAGAAAGCTGGGCCAAAACTAACAGAATGAATATCAACAGGGAGAAAGGTAGGATACTACACTTGGGCAGTAAAAATGAAATGCACTGATATAGGATGGATGACACCTGGCTTGACAGCAGTACATGTGAAAGGGATCTAGGACTCTCAGTGGACCACAAGCTGAACATGAGTCAACAGTATGATGCGGCAGCTTAAAAAGGCTGCATCAATAGGAGTATAGTGTCTAGATCAAGGGAAGTAATAGTACCACTCTATTCTGGTTTGTTCAGACCTCACCTGGAATACAGTGTCCAGTTCTGGGCACCACAATTCAGGAAGGATATTGACAAGCTGGAAAGTGTGTCCAGAGGAGGGTAATGGTGGGAGGTGTAGAAGCCATGCCCTATGAGGAGCAGCTTAGGGAGCTGGGTATGTTTAGCTTGGAGAAGAGAAGGTTAAGACGTGACATGATAGCCATGTTTAAATATTTGAAGGGATGTCATACTGAGGATGGTGCAAGCTTGTTTTCTGCTGCTCCAGAGACTAGGACACGGAGCAATGGGTTCAAACTACAGGAAAAGAAATTCCACCTAAACAGTGGTGAAGTCTCCTTGTCTAGAGGCTTTTAAACGGAGGCTGGATGGCCATCTGTTGGGAGTGCATATTCCTGCATGGCAGGGGGTTGGACTTGACGGGCCCTTGTGATCTCTTCCAACTCTATGATTCTGTCTCTCTCTGTTTTTCCCTCTCGTTCACTCTCGGCCTTGCCAAGTTCAAGAAGTGTGAAGACAAACAACATTGATGAATTTGGGGAGAGGGAGTAGATATGAATAAGAAGGAGTAGTCTGAATAGTATGTACCTACCTTCTAATGAAACCTGCATCTTTGAATATTTATTAAGGTCATATTAAACAATAATGCACTTCTACAAAAAAAATGATGATTAAATGGAATCTTTCTCACTAGTGATTTAAACTGTGATTGAAATCATTAAAACAGTCCTTCAGAGTAGCAATTTGAATCGTGATTTAAATTAATTTGATTTAAATCAAATCAACCCTGTGAAGAACTACTATATTCTGGATCTGATTAAAGACCTCTTTAATCTCCCAAAAAACTTTATACAGAAGATAACCAGTTGCCTATGGGAAACTCATCAGAAGGAAACATGAATAAAACTGTGTATTTAATGTTTTGGCATGCCAAAGTAGGTCAACAAAGACCTAAACACTGGCTGTGTCATGCAAGCCAAATGGTTCATGAATGCCTTGATCAATTTTTTGCACATGTTCTGAACATAATTAGCAGCAAGAATGTGTCTTTGAACCATAAAGTGGGAAAGTGCCATGGAAATATAAAATATTCCTTTCTGCTGGACTAAGGAAGAATATTTAAAGATAAGTCAACACCTGCATTATTCTGCCTCGGAAAATATCACAATTAATTATATACCTTAGAAATAAGAAGTTATCACTTAACTTTCTGTCTGATTATGAAATGATACAGAACAAATATAGCAGCCAAGAAGTGAGTTTTTAAATTGTTTTGTGTTATAGGACTAATAACTTTATATTTCATTGTTTTGTGGCTCTTCTTACACAATAATGTTGTAATTTAACACTCCAGCATAAGATGAGGATAATGTATTTTAAATCAATTTTACTTCTTGTTTTAAATTCATATCAATCAGATTTGTTTCTCTAAATGTTTGGCTAATGTGTTGTTTTACTCTATTTAAACATCATTTTTAAAACCAAGAATCACTGGTCTCTACTTTAATTAAAAGTAGGGTGATGGATGAAGCGGGTTGGACAACGATTTGAGTGTGGCTGGCGAAAAACTTGGCTCTTGTCTGACAGGACTCATCATAGGAAATTTCTTCATTCCTATAGAGAGGCAATATGTGCAGCAAGGAAATCCTTCTCTTCTGTACGTATTGCATCTGCAGAGTCTCACCCGGCAGAGCTGTTTAGGATGGTGAGGGAATGGACACAGGTTCCACCTGTGCAGAACTCATTACTAAACCTGACAATGGCCTACTGTGATGCATTTAACAACTTCTTTGCAGATAAAATCTCTCAGATAAGAGCCGACTTGGGTTGTAGCAGATTCGATTGAGGAGGTGTCCAGTAACTCTGTTGATGAGGTTATACTGGATCAATTTCAATCTGTAAGTACTGATGATCTGGACAAGCTCCTTGATAGAGTGAGGAAGACTACCTGCACTCTTGGCCCTTGCCCTTCGTGGCTGGTCGTCCAGGAGGGTGATGCCTTGAGAATGTTCCTTAGGGACATCATCAATGCATCCCTTAGGAAAGGTCATACTCCATCTCGCTTGAAGGAAGCGGTGTTTAGACCGCTCCTAAAAAGACCTTCCCTTGGCCCTCTGGATATGAAGTATAGGCCAGTCTCCTTATTACCTTTTTTGAGCAAGGTGATCGAGAGGGCAGTTGCTCTCCAACTCCAAGCTGTCTTGGAAGAAACCGATTATCTAGATCCATTTCAAATTGGCTTTAAGGCGAGATTCAGAGTTGAGACTGCCATGGTTGCCTTGGCTGATAACCTTCACCTGAATATCGACAGGGGTAGTGGGACCCTGTTGGTGCTACTGGATCTCTCAGCAGCCTTTGACACAATAGATCATGACATCCTCTTGGATTGTCTGAGAGAGTTAGGAACTGGAGGCACTGCACTGCAGTGGTTCTGTTCCTTCCTCTCTGGCAGATTCCAGAGGGTGATGCTCAGGGACAGTTGCTCTGCAAGGAAAGAGCTTAATTGTGGTGTCCCACAAGGTGCCATCCTGTCCACGATGCTATTCAATATATACATGAAGCCGCTGGGAGAGATCACCCGGAGGCATGGGGCGGGGTGTTATCAGTACGCTGATGACACCCAGATATATTTCTCCATGTCTCGGTCTTCAGCTCTGACTTCAGATGGTATCTCTTCTCTTAATGATTGTCTTAAGGCAGTAAGAAAACAGATTGAAGCTGAATCCAGATAAAGCGGAGATACTCACAGTAGCAGCCCCGAACCCAGGCATTGGAATACAATCTCCAGTCCTGGATGGGGTCACACTCTCCTCCAAGGACTATGTTCGCAGTCTGGGGGTGCTCCTGGACCCGTCACTCCAGATGACAAATCAGGTATATGCGATGGTCAGGAGTGCCTGTTATCAGCTTCGGCTGATATGCCAGCTGTGCCCTTTCCTGGAAGTCGGGGACCTTGAAACTGTGGTACATGCTCTAGTAACCTCCCATCATGATTTCTGTAATGCACTCTACATGGGGCTACCCTCATGCTTGGTGCAGAAACTCCAACTAGTACAGAATATGGCAGCCAGACTGGTCTTGGGTACATCTAGAAGAGACCATATAACACTGATCTTAAGATCACTCCACTGGCTGCCCATTAGTTTCTGGGCCCAGTACAAGGTGTTGATTATCACCTTTAAAGCTCTAAATGGCTTGGGTCCAACCTATCTTCGGGACCTCCTCCTTCCATATAATCCTCCCCGTGCACTGAGGTCCTCTGGGAGGAATTTGTTACAACCTTTAAAAACTAGGTTTTCTTCAACCTCCCGGAGGGTCTTTTCGGCTATTGCTCCCAGATTATGGAATGGCCTGCTAGATGAGATCCGTCATATTACTACCCTAAATAACTTTTAAAAAGCTCTTAAGACAGATCTCTTGCAGCAGGCCTTTCCTGAATAGATACCTGGCCATCAAAAAAAGGAAATCTAGCTTGTCCCAATCTCGCCACAGCCACTGTCCATTGTTTATTTATTTTTATTTTTATTTTATTTTCATTTTCATATTTTTAAAGTATGTTTTAATTCTTAAATTATTTAATTGTGGGTCTGGATGCACATTTTAATTGTTGTAAGCCGCGTTTTGTAGCGGGGCGGGATATAAATAAATTATTATTATTATTACTGTTATTGGTAACCCATCTGGAAGAATTTTTGAACATGATTTATGTCTTTTACATTTTGATAGCAAAAGTGGGAAAGATACTCCACAATTAAAAAGGAGACATCTCAGGAGTTGCTAATAATTCAGTACAGTTAATCAATAAAGAAGTACAAGTGGGCCCTCCTAATTTGTGGGCTCCCAATCGTTGCATTCCATACCTAAAATGGTGACAAAGTACACACAAATCCACTTATGTGTCCATTTAAGAATATGGGGTGCAGCCATTCACATTTTTTGCCATCTGCAGGGGGTCCCAGAGCCGAATCCCCACAGATCTGGAGGGCCCAGTGTAGTTTTAATTGAAATGACATCAAACCTAATCAGGGTTCACAGAAGTTTAGGGTGCACCAGAAACATTGGTATTGTATAGCTTTACTCAGAGCATAGGATAAGGATAGCTGTTTGAATGATTTAGCTTAGGGATGGGGAAAGGGCAGCCAGTGGGTGATAAGTGAAGCCCAAGGCTGTTTTTAACCCCCAGGCCCCCCTGAACCCTGAAAAAAAATTGTTTTGGGAAAACCTTTTTTAAAACTAAACTTGTTTCACACTCTCTAACTATCTCTGTTTGGCAGGGAGAGTCCCTCTACCATACCAGTTTTCAGGTACTTTTAAAATGTCCCACTTTCTCCATTTTTCCTCAGCTTACAACTCATTGCGAGCTGAGTTCAAAATGTAACCGTAGTTTATCTGTGAAATTTTGGTGGATGGAAGGCCTCACCTGGGCCTCGCATAGCTCAACTAGGCCCCCAGACATGGTGAATTGTCCCCATGGCCCCTAGGGGCATAGAGGGGTTTTCTTTTTAGAGAAAATCCCATGAACAGACTATGCAGCCCCTTAGCACTTTTCCTGCTCTGACTTAGGTGCTGTTGCTTTGTGCTTCAGGTCAAGGTGCAAAGATCGGTCATTTTACTGTTAGGTCGACCTTGGTGTAATATTTGGGGAGAGGCTTGGTACAACTGCAGCTCCATTGGTGCAGCCCAGGAAGTTTGTACTGAACAATCGGCCTCCCCACATAAAGCTGGCAGTGAATGCTTTACGGCTGATGGAGGCAATGTCAATTGCCTACTCTGTGAGAGATGTCCAGTCCAGCTCAGAGACTTGGCCCTGTTCCTGAATCCAGATTATTCTTCTGTGCAACGCCCCCCCCCCCAGGTTTTGGTTTCCCCAGCTTCTGACTGATACCCTGGCTCTGGATTGCTAATTGATTACCCACCTTCTCAGTTCCCCAAGTGAACTGTGGCATTTACTCTCCAAATAGTTTTAGCTGTTCTTGTTTTCTTTTTCTTTACTGCCATTTTCTCCTAAAGTCTGGAATAGGTTCTTTCATTGTTAGGCAAAACATTATTTTTTCTTTTAAATTACTGATTTTGGGACATTTTTTCAGAATTTTTGCCTTAAAAAAATCTTTTTCAATATACATTGGTCCCTTTGAAAACTTTTTGCTGGACTCATCTTTAGAACTGCAACTGTACAGTGAAATTATAAATTTCATAAGTTTGTTAGATTGAAGTAGATGCTAGATCAAGTCACACTTTAATATTTGATACAATTTTCTTTATATACCATTTACTATACTTGCAATTATGCCTTCATTAGCTAATATAATTTGCTTTACTATTTCATTTCATATTTCACCTTTGCCTTTTATGTTAATCACAGTCACATGGTTATTGCTTCAATTCTTACATTGTTGTTGTTGTTACAATTTATATTCTGTATTTTGGCAGTTTTGATCATTATCTATACAATATCATCTATATTCACTCTCTTGGCTGTTGTTTCAGTAAATGTTTAACTGTTTTATTTATTTTTTTATGGTTCTAGTTTTAATGGTCACTCTCCATATGCTCACTGGAACAAAATAAAACAGTGGTTAAAAAAAAGAAAAGAAACCATTTTTCATGTATCACTTGAAGCTATGGAAGAATGCATGGGTTCACACATATGAGATGGTAGAGATTGATGATGGGGAACCCCCAACCAGCTTGGCCCAAGGACAGTGAAAGTAAGATCCCAGACAGGAAACTTTTCTATCACACAGAAGGCTTTAGAGCACCTGTCACAGCTATAACTTCTTTAGGTATTCTCTGGATTAGGGCACAAGTCCTATAGAGCTCACAGACCTGACTGCATGCAAAATCTCATGGTAGAGTTATTGCTTAACTCTGTCATTCTAGTTACCTTCTCTATGTCCAACCAGTCTCATACAATTGTGTGGATAATAACTGAAAGCACGTGGAAAAAGAGTGCATGTGTGTGGTAAAAATGAACAAACGAACAGAGTACATTGTGTTGCTTCCAGCTATATATATATAAGATGACAGAACAGGCAAAAGGTGAGTTTAAGTTCCCTTTATCTTGCACACAAAGGTTGACTCACAACTTTGCTAGTCTGTACTAAATTTTAATATTCTCAGATGGGGGGGGGAGTTTAATATTTGAAGAGTGATTTTAGTCATCAGCGTGCTTGCAGAAAGCGCGGGATATGTCCTTCCTGAATATTCGTTTGCGAAGAAAAGCCAGAGAGAGAGACTACAAATATAAATTTATGACATGCGTGAGTATTGAAAAAAATTCTTCAGCCCACAGAAATATCTTGCTCAGTGTCATATTCACAGGATTTCCTCACTGATGGATTTTAGATGACATATTAAAGCTTTAGAGAGTTAGATAACATTCCTTTTCCTTTCTTACTGAGTTTCAATGTTTTGTTGTTATTCATACTGTGCTGTAACAGGGTTATCGTGCTGGCTTTTAATGCTGTTTTTTTTTTTTAATTTTGACATGACTGTTTTGTAGATCAATTGATGATGGAAAGAGACCAATTGTGTAGATCAATTGATGGAAAGATCGGGGTATAATTATCTTAAATCGACTAAGTAAAAAAGTCCTGAGGTTCAGTTAAGGTGAATCTGTTTTCCTCCATGCTGGAATACATACTCTGTCTTTCTGAAATTTTTCAAAACAAAATGGAGAACATACTGTGGTTTTGAACCTTGCTTCCAGATTCAGGCTCCACACAGGTGTTCTTAAATAAGCAAGTTCATCCAAAGGGTTATATACAACTCGTGGCAGAACTACACTTTGCTGCCTGAGGCTGCATCTGCACTGCAGAAATAATCCCGTTTGACACTGCTTTACCTGCCATGGCTATGGAATCCTGGGATTTGTAGTTTGTAGTAGTACCAGAGCTCTCTGACAAAGAAGGCTAAATATCTTACAAAACTACAAATCCCAGAATTCCATAGCATTGAGCCATGGCAGTTAAAGCAGTGTCAGACTGGATTATTTCTGCAGTGCAGGTGCAGCCTGAGACAAAGCAGCATATTGCTGCAGCTGCAGTCCTTGGACCAAGGTGTGCAGAAGCAAGGCGAATAGGATTGAAGCCAACAGGGGTGTTTGGCATGGGTGTGGTGGAAGAGGCAGCATAAGGTGAGTTTGTGGCTTTTGAATTATACTTCTTCAGCCACAGAGAGTTTTTTGAGAGAGTTTGTTGGGCTAACGCTGGTGTCTTAGTGGACCACAAACTGAACATGAGTCAGCAGTGTGATGCGACAGCTAAAAAAGCCAATGTGATTCTAGGCTACATCAATAGGAGTATAGTGTCTATATCAAGGGAAGCAACAGTGCCACAATTCTCCTTTGGTAAGACCTCACCTGGAATACTTGTCCAATTCTGGGCACCATAATTCAAGAGGGATATTGACAAACTGGAATGAGTCCAGGGAGGACAACCAGGATGGTGAGAGGTCTGGAAGCCATGCCCTATGAGGAGCAGCTTAGGGAGCTGGGTATGTTTAGCCTGGAGAAGAGAAGGTTGAGAGGTGGCATGATAGCTATGTTTAAATATTTGAAGGGATGTCATACTGAGGATGGAGCAATTTTGTTTTCTCCTGCTCCAGAGACAAGGACATGGATCAATTGACTCAAACAACAGGAAAAGAGTTTTTACCCCAAACATTAGGAAGAAATTCCTGATGGCAAGAGCTGTTCAACAGTGGAATACACTGCCTCATAGTGTGGTGGAGTCTCCTTCTTTCTCAAACATTATGGCATCAGAGCTCACCCTCCATTCTGCTCTGCAACCTTGTTTTTGGCTAGAAGCAAGTAGGCTAGATTAAATGTTCCCTATCTCATCCCACTAAATGAGAAAGAATAATGCCCTCATTTCACCTTGATCTGGGAATGGCCCCTTCATAAGATGTCTGTCTTAATTTCCAAACAGGAAAGTACAGTGGGCCCTTGGTATCCACGGGAGCTTGGTTCCAGCCCCCCGTGGATACCAAAAGCAGTAGATGTTCAAGTCCCATTATATACAATGGTGTAGTAAAATGGTGTTCCTTATATAAAATGGCAAAATCAAGGTTTGCTTTTTGGAATTAGTTTTTGGAAGAATATTTTCTAGCCATGGATGGTTGAATCCATGGATGCAGAATCTGTGGATACAGAGGGCTGAGTGTGTGTTCTCTTTGTGTGTGTTTGAATGGCAAGCTTTGAGTAACTGTGGTTGATACATAATGCAAAGCACTTAATGAGCATCTCAAGGTCTCAGATTTTGGCCAATAGATCTCAGGGCCTGGTTTCTTGGACCAGATCCTGAACTGGCAACCCTATTCGGTATATGAGGCCAAGAGTCCAATAAGTGCTGCTTCCCATCTTTGGCAGTAAAGAAAATTCAATAATAGTAAAATAAATGACTTTTATTTGGAGCCTGTTCATAACATTCAAAATCTCCTGCTGTGACATGGTTGCCTCACTCTTCCTAACGGTAGGGCCAGTTGTGCAGGACTCCTCATGAAGAGAACTGATGAGCACGTATAAAAAGCAAAAGAAAAACAGGAGACAGAGCATTGAGACATTAAACAGCTTAAAGGTCCAATTCTTTGAAGAGTATATTATACAACTCCAGAAATTTCTGAAGAAGGCCAACTTTGAAAGAGGCCAAAACACATTCAGCTTTTTAAATCAATAAAAAATAAGTAAGTGGCCATGGGGCTTACTGCACGAAGGAAGTGAAAGTGAAGCCCAATCGTAGCATGTCCCACCCAGCTATTTTCCTGTTCCAGTCCCATGGCAGATGGTGGTAAAGGCAGGTCTTTTCACTAACGGTTTTTCCAGTTAGCAAATAGACTTGTGTTTATCACCATCCCACCCCCCCGGACCAGAACGGGAGATCAGCTGAAACATGCTGATGTCATGCGATAAGGTCAGGGTGGTGGCGCTATTATGAGGATGCATCACCACTTCCTTCCCTCATGCGGTAAGTTCCCAGCTACTGTATCAGCCCGTGGAGCTCTGTCTCCTGTTTTACTTTTGCAGGACTCTTAATGTCACAAGGCTCCTTCTAGTCCAGTTGTGGGAATCATGTGGCCCTCCAGATGTTGTTGGGCTACAACTCCCAGCATTCATCATCATTAGCTCTGTTGCTGATGGAAGTTGCAGTCCAACAACATCTGGAGGGCTGCACAGTTCCCAGCCCTCTCCTAGGCCAAAGCAAGGTAGGGAGAGGACAGTCTGGATGGTGAACTGTGCTTACAAGGACAGTGCACAACTAAGTCCATGTGCATGAGCAGAACACAGATGTATTCATGCCAGATCAATTAATCCAGGAGAATGGGGATGGGGGATATGTTCCCATGACTGTTCTCCTTTCCTGAACTGCTGTCCTTGTTTATGTGTAAAGCTTTCTGTCGAATCCCAGTACCTCATGTTTGTCCTGTGACTCCCAAGGCGGTAAGACATGTCTCTTCCTAGGCTCCCAGTCTCTGAATTTCCTGACATGAAATGTCTCCTTCCAAATCAGTTTCCCTCAGCCAGCTCCATCTCAGCTGTGTGCCTCAGGCTTTCGTTCTCTAACTGGGTCATAGCCACCTTAAGTGGCTCCTGCTGAGTGGGAGGAAGGCCTATGCCCAAGGGATGGTATATTTTGCCAAGTAGGATATACCTTCTGAGGGAAGGCCTCAGTCCAAAAATCACAGAGAGGCTCTGTGATGAGGAAGCTAGGACTTTTCTTCAAAATGAGTCATGACACACTGATCCTAACAACAATGGGAACCAGTTGTGGAAAGGCTGAGGATGGGAAGGAGCCATGGCTATCACAGCAAGGCCTTGAACCTGAACTGCATTTGGCAATTTTTGGATTGCTCCTGTCATCTCTTTTGCTTTCTTGTAAACAATGTCTTATTTTGTCTCCTTATCACTTCCACTCCACAGCATCTCTCCTATCTATTTCCAGATGGGACGACACATCCTATCACTCCTGTTTGGCATTATTTGTTGCTACACAGGCAAATTTCCCCAGCCATGCTCTCTAAACAAGAGCTGGCAGCTGAATCTACTTTCCTTCTCATAGGCAATACACTTTTGGAAAGGTTGACTGAGCAATGCTACTTTTTGAACTTTGTTCTGCAGAAATGTTTGGCTTCAGAGTTGACTAAATAAATGCTGGGCCACAGTAGGCATTTTTGGTTCCAGAGGCAGAAAAACCCACCTTCCACTAATTAATGGGGCACACTATCACCAGAAATTTCACCTCACAGAAATTAGTGGGAGCATCACAAAGCTGCTATTGTTCGTTTCATAAGGAGCCTGTGGCCATTTTGCAGAGCTTTTTAAAATGGCTTATCTATAGCAGCTGTTACATGCTTGCTGTCTTGAACTGAAAATATGATGGAGGTAAATCTAGAATAGAGATTATTTCTACTGAGAGGGAGCATAATCATTATAAAAGAGCTCTTCAGATATTGTTGATAAACTACTGTTTCCATGGTCATGCAGTTTTGTCCAGGCTGTCTGTGACTGCTGGGAACTTGAGTCCAACAACATCAAAAAGACCGCCAAGCCCTCAAGACTCCATTTTAGGGAGTAGTGCTGGCATGTGCTCTTTCAGCTTCAAGTGTGATTCACAAACAACCTGTAACAACTCACAAAAGTTATTGCACACACAAATCAAGAAGTAACTATAACATTGTATAGATGTGTGGTGAGAAAATACTATCATAATCTAAACCAGTAATGCTGAACATCTATGGAGATTTTCACACTAGACTGTTATAGTGTTACTATTCTACTTTAACTGCTCTGGCTTCCTCCTGTGGAACTCTGGGGTTTGTAGTTTAGTGAGGCCTAAGAGCTCCCTGGCTAAGAGTTGTAAATGCCCCTCCCTAAACTGCAAATCCCAAGATTCCACAGGAGGCAGCCATAGCAAATAAAGTGGAATAGTAACATTATAACAATGTAGTGTGAAAATTTCCTAAGCCTATAAAAAATTATTATTCTGGCTGGAGCTGATGGGTCTTTGAAGTCCACCAACATCTAAAGCAGTGGTTCTCAACTTGTGAGTCCCCAGATGTTGCTGGACTATAGTTCCCAGGAGCCGTCTGAGGTCTCTCCTTGACAGCCAGGTGGTCCTCCCAGTCATTAATGAGGCTATCATTGTGAGACCTTAGAGGGCTCCTGGGAACTGTAATCCATCAACATCTGGGGACCCACAGGTTGAGAACCACTGATCTAAGAGTTACAAGTTCTGCATCCCTGATTTAAATAGAAATATAATATATCTCCTCATGGTGGGGGGATTTGTGACCATGTGATCTGGATACCTGCTCAGTCTCCTGCTAGCTGCTGTTTGAGGGATCAATCTCTGATCTTTCTTCTCAGTAGGCCCGTCTAAACAGTGAAAATACCCCTCATGGAATTTGGTGGGAATCCTACCTGTCTAAACAGGATTCAGTACCAATCCACACTATTCGGAAGGAGGGGGCCCCAAAATCGCAAAAGCAATGTGGTAAAAGCCTTCACAGATTTTCCCATACTTTTCAAAAACCGCAAGGGGGTGCGTACTCCTGCTCATTTAGATTATTGAATGACAGGGAATTCGAAGGGAAGCACAAAGCTGATTGGCTGGGTGAGAGTGGGGGTGGGGATTGCTAGCAGGGCAAGCACCTGCTGCCATGACGTTGGATTTTCGCCTTAGCGATCACTCACTAAAGCGATAAAACAGGATGAATATTTTGTTTTGTTTTTGTATAAAATTGGAAAATTGCTCTATTGCACCAGCGCACGTAGGATGACATTTTTTAAAAAAAAAATACAGTGGTGAAGAACTAATGCGAATAAAGCACTTGCAGCTGCCATCAGAAATGTGAGGCTTATGGAGGCTTCCAAGGCCAGAAAACATGTTGCTGCTGCTGTGAGATGCCAATACTACGAGGTACCGGTACTTTGGATTCCTCCCCCCTCATGTAGATGGGTCCTTGGTGTTTCAATTTAAATCCAATTTAGATTGAGTAATACTCCAAACAGAAGGATGCACTGACACCTCACAAATGCATTGATCAGTAGTTATCTTCATTTATTTAATGTAATGGCCTTTCTTAATTGTATTGAAATGAAATGAAATCTGGAAATGAAAGCGTGATGGAACCAGTTAGGAAAACACACAACCACCATTCTATTATTCCTTGCCCTCTATTCCAATGAGAGGAAATGCTCTTCTACAACAAGTGCCTCTGTTTTCCCAAGACTGATGTCAAGAAAGTGGACAGTACCCATGCACTGACGTTGTTAACTCGAAATAAAGGAATCAAATAAGCCTTGCTCCAGTTCTTTGCACTTGCAACTTTGACAAATGATGGGCAAGGGACTTAAGTTACTTTTAACAGCACAGAAGTGGTAACCTAATAACTGGTTTCACTTAAAACTAAAAAAAAAAGTTCTAACAGATAAAATAGTTTTCATTGACCCTTTGTTCTACTCACTTGTTATGTTTCCAAGCATAGCTAATTATACTACCGTTCCTATTTTCACTTAATCCCTAGTGGGGCTTTCATATTTCACTGCCTATACTATTGTTTTCTTACATAGGCCCTTTCTTTCCTCTCTTCCCTTTAAAAAAAAGTCTGCCACTTCTTTACTTGAAAAAAAATATAGTTATTTAAAAGCTAGACTTTTCCCTGGCAATTTGGGTACTGCTATCAATTCAAGCTGGACAGAATAAATAACTCGAAAAAGAAGTTAATTAAACCATCAGGCAATTTTATTATCAAGAAATGGTGTGTTCTAGAAGAATGTCATACCCTATTGACAAGAACATCTAAAATATACCTCCTCTCTCATCTACTGAACTGAAGGCATCTCTTTTTGCCAAAGACTAGGAGTACATAAAAAAGAAGATAACTAGGAACTAACCAGTAATTAATTACTTCTTGCAATAACTAAATTATCTGATGGGTGAAATGTACTGATATGTATCAGCATTCCTTTCTGCAGTTTTAATTATCTGTGTAATCCCTATAGGGTGAAAATTCTTTTGTGAAGACATACTGTATTGTTTACTGTCAGATTGTGACCCACACATATCCCACAAACCAGCTTTGTTTGCTAAGGCTAAAAAAAAATGTTTGCACACTCTCAATGCTATTGTGGTAGACTGTGGAGGGGACTTGCTAACCTGACTTTTGCATGTACAGTACTATATTTTATTAATGTAAAATATAATTTCTTATGTGGCTTGTAATGGCTTTTAGTCAGATACAATAAAAGGTTGACTGACTGACTAGTTGTCTCCCTATAGTTACAGGGTATGTGTGGTCTCACTACCTAGATATGTTTTCTACCACAGGCTGGCAGTTTTGTAGCACTTTCTAATGGTTTATAGAAAGTAATCAAAATATTTGCTTTTAGCTACTTTTTAAATATCAGGATTTTTCTGATGAACAAGAAAGTGTACAGTACTTTTTCAAAAGTTTAACTACTGTATAACAGAACCAAACAAACCTACGGGCCTTGAAACATTAACTGTAACTAAATCATTTTTAAGCTCTTTCCAAGCACTGGAAAAGAATATCAATGTATTATAAGTAGGCTGACAAGAAACCTGGAGCAGATTTTTTTAGCCTTCTAGCCTGGTTTAGCCGAAAGCATTTGTAGCCTTAGGTAGAGTAAGAAATGACATTTCCTACTCCATCAAGTAAAATTATATAGTAACCAAAGCCAGCACAGAACAAACACCTCATCCCAGCTCTGGCATCAAAAGAATCACGGTAAAAAAGTGTTCTGCACCTCTTCTGCACCCCCCCCCCAAAAAAAACCTGCTGCATGAAGAAGCCACCTTGCTGCTCAGGTTACCAGAGTGAAAACTAGAGACAGGTCCTGTAACTTTAAAGGTTGTGTAGAAGAGGACATTTCAGCCGGTGTTGCTTGTTACCTGGTTGCATGACATGTCGCACCTGCTGAAATGGCCTCTTCTACACACCATTTATTTCTTTATTTTCAGTATCGCCTCCCAGCCCACAAGGTCTCCCAAGGTGATGAACAAACAAAAACCAATTAAAACAATACAAATATTAAAACATTTTAAAAACACATTAAAATGCTCTTTTAAAACTTCTAAAAGCAGTCTAAAAACAGTCCTAGAATCCAGTTCTGAAAAAGTTAAAACTGAGATTTGAAACATTGGATGCCATGCAGAACAGCACAATTTTGGCTGCCCACCGGAAGCTTAGACAAGATAGGGCCAGCCTAACTTCCTTGGGTAGAGCGTTCCAAAGCTGAGACACTGCTACAGAGAAAGCCCTGTTACATGTACCCACACACCTGACTTCACAAGGTGTTGGGACACTAAACTAAGCTTCCTCTGAAGATCTCACATTTTTGGTAGGCTCATAGGGGAGGAGGTGGTCTTTCAAATAACTTGGCCCCAAATCATTTAGGGCTTTGTTGGTCAACACCAGCACCTTGAATTGAGCTCAGAAACACATTGGAAGCCAGTGTACTTCTTCCAGGACTGGTGTTATGTGATCTCTAAAATGCATTTCTGACACCAGTCTGGCTGCTTCATTTTGCACTAGCTGCAGCTTCCAAAAACTTGTCAAGGACAGCCCCATGTAGAGCACGTTACAGTAGTCTCATCGAGAGGTAACTATCTGCCTTCCCCATGAAAGGTACAGGTGATAGCACCAGCTTTCAACCTGACAACCTTACCACTCTGCCTAATGGTCGGGCTGGCCCTGCTCATAATGGACATGATGGTAAGGTTGGAAATGATGGTCAATTACACCCTTTCCCTTTCATGAGGGACCACATTTAATCAAACCCCTTGCTATCTGTGTTAGAAGATGTGAGGACTTAGAATACTGTTACATAATGAGGCAGACTATTAGTACCTTGGCTCCGTATCATCTATACCAGTGCTTCTTAAGCTGTCTAATGTGGAGACACAGCAGAGTTTTTCTACCCGATGTGCCAGAATGTGTTCCCCATTCTGCTTAACAGTTGGGCCAGTTCTCCATAAGCATCTGCCTTGCCACTGTGGGAACTAAAAGCAGGTGTAGGCAGGCCTTTGATCTAATCCAGCAGGGCTCTGGTCTTACATTATCTCTTACATCAATCTTCATGCCTGCCATTAACTCAAAACTACATGGATCTTGGCTGGATGTCAGACTCTCATCACCCTCGAAGTTCAGGTCACATTTATTTTCCAACTCAGTCCAACATTTACACCTTACATACAGGACTCAGAGCCAGCACAGTGTAGTGGTTTCAGTTTTGGGCTAGGACTTCAGGAAACCAGATTTCAAATCCCCACTCTGCCATGGAAACTCACGGGGTGATGTTGGGCAAATCATACTCTCTCAGCATCAGAGGCAGAACCACCTCTGAGTAAAATCTTGAGAAAACCCCATGATAGGTTCACCTTAGGATTGCCATAAGGCAGAAATGACTTGAAGGCACAAAGCAACAGCTTACATACATGACCACTGACACCCCTGCCTGTTCTTCTGAACCCATGCAAGAAACAAAGACCTTCAGTATTTGGGATCAGAAATATTATCAGACAAGTTCAGAGTTCAAGTCCCCCACTTTTCTATGATGCTTACAAGAGTCTGGAGTAATGAACACCTGAGGCGAAGCACAAAAATCAGTGTGTATAGAGCCATTGTACTGTCTATTCTCCTTTATGGGTCTGAAACATGGGTCACCTATCGCCAACACTTACAACTCCTCGAACGCTTTCATCAGTGCTGTATATGCACAATCCTAAATATACACTGGACTGACTATGTGACGAATGTTGCTGTCCTTGAACAAGCAGGGATCACCAGCATTGAGGCCATGATACTGAGAACACAACTGTGCTGTGCAAAGCACGTTTCTAGGATGGAGGACCATCACCTCCCAAAAATAGTACTCTACGGTGAACTCACCACTGGTCAGCATAAGAAGGGCGCTCCAAAAAAGTGATACAGGGACTCCCTGAAACAACATCTTAGGCTCGGCCACATTGATCACCAACAATGGTCCACCCTGGCCTCACATCGGGAGGCATGGAGACACACTTTCCACAATGCTGCAGCCTTATTTGAGAACTCATGCCGAACAAGTCTTGAAGAGAAACGACAACGCAGAAAGAATCACAACCCGGAAACATCACCTTCTGCTGTGCTTTCTGCAACTGGATTTGTTTATCTCGGATTGGCCTTTTTAGTCATCAGCACGCTCGCAGAAAGTGCAGGATGAGTCCTTCCTGAACCTTCATTTGCGAAGAAAAGCCAGAGAGACAGGGTGATCTGGGATCCGTTACTCTTTCAGCCTTGTGTTCATCACATGGCTGTTTTGAAAATATTATTTGCACTTCACCTCTTAGGAAAAGAGTGCAGTGTAAATTGCATATCAGAATTAAAATCAAGACCATGAGAATGGCTTCAGGTTAACTACTGAAGGATAGCCAAAGAGTTTTTTTTTTCCCAAAAAAGGAGCTCCCCCCCCCCAGGAACATCTTTTAAGAAACTCTTTGATTGAGCAAAGATAATGCCATTACTTTTTTGAACACCAGCTCCAACTGGGAGTCGTAGCTGAAAAAAAGAACCTCCCCAGGTTTGGCTTCTGAGAAGTTCACCTCATCATTCCATCCTCATCAGAAAGTGCTCCTACTGGTGAATCTTTGCCTGCCTGCCTCCTATTCAGCTATAAAAGAACGGGTCAGCATAAGAGGGACACTCCAAAAAAGCAATACAAGGACTCCCTGAAACAACATCTCAGGCTTGGCCGAATTGATCACCAACAATGGTTCGCCCTAGCCTCACATTGACAGGAATGGAGATGCACTATGCACAATGCTGCAGACTTATTTGAGAACTCACACTGAACAAGTCTTGAAGAGAAGCGACAATGCAGAAAGAATCGCAGCCCAGAAACATCACCCAAGGAGACCTTCTGCTGTGCTTTCTGCAACCAGACTTGTTTATCTCGGATTGGCCTTTTTGGTCATCAGCGTGCTTGCAGAAAGTGCAGGATGAGTCCTTCCTGACTCTTCGTTTGCAAAGAAAAGCCAGAGAGAGAGAGAGAGAGAATATCAGGCAGTTTTCCCTTTGTCCCAATATGCATCTTTGCAATTCACTGACAGTATTTCTTAGCACCTCTTCTACTTAGCTAAGTATACATAAAGTTACGTTAAGTAAAAGGCAATACAAGAATTCCAGTGCCTGATACTAACAACCAATGAGGTAAAGAATAGAATCATAGAGCTGGAAGAGACCACAAGGGCCATCTAGTCCAACCCCCTGCCATGCAGGAATATACCATCAAAGCATTCCCAACAGATGGCCATCCAGCCTCTGTTTAAAAACATTCAAAGAAGGAGATACCACCACACTCCAAGGCAGTGCGTTCCACTGCTGAACAGCTCTTACTGTCAGGAAGTTCTTTTTAATGTTTAGGTGGAATCTCTTTTGCTGTAGTTTGACTTAAAAGACAAACTTATGTCCACAGTTCTGGCATGCTATCAATGTGTGACCAAAGTTAAAGAGATCCCTGCAGAAAAGTACTAATGAAGGTGTCAACTAATCACATCCTGGGAAAGTTTCTTTTCTACATTACAACTCCCCAAATTCCCCAGCTGGCAGAACCCAGTGGTAATTGTTCCCACACTCTGGGATGAGGTTTGCCAGACTGGAAACTGGAGAAAGCTCCTGTCCCTTTAATGGTTGTCTCAAAGTGCCTAGAACAAGAACCAGTGGATTCAGATTACAAGAAAGGAAGAATGTCTTTATTGTAAGAATTGTTTGATAATGGAATAAGCTGCCTCAGAGGGTGATGGAGAACTTTTTCAGATGCCCCTTACTGCACAAGAAGCTTCCATAACAGTAACAAAGCTGCTGCGCGGCAGGGTGGTCCGTTTCGGATGACGCCGTCCCTCTCTTGCCGTCGTCCGTGACTGTTCTGGGTAGGATTGAGGGCGGCTGCGCCATTTTTTTTATTCACGGACAACTTCCATAAATATAAAATGGCATGGCCGCCCTCAATCCTACCAGGAACAGTCACGGATGATGCCAAGAGAGGGACGGCGTCATCCGAAATGGACCCCCTGCCGTGCAGCAGCTTCATTACTGTTACGGAGGCTTCTTGCGCGGTAAGGGCCATCTGAAAAAGTCTGGAGTCTCCTTCTTTGGAGGTCTTTAAACCGAGGTTTTATGGTCATCTTTCAAGAGTGCTATAGTTGTGTGTTTCTGTATAGCAGAGGGTTGGACTAGATGGCCTTTGTGATCCCTTCCAACTCTAAGATCATAGAATCATAGCGTTGGAAGAGACCACAGAGATTATCAGATGCAGCAAAAACCCACTCAAAAGATTGCAACAAGAACAAAAATGGCTGACAACGTGCTCCAATGTTCTGGGTGCATAGCCTGGACATCAGTAAGGCATCCCTTTGGATTAGCAGCTTCTCCACACCAGTACAAAAGAGATGCCTTCCTGACATCCGTGCTACCACCCCCGGAATGACCCAAGGACATGACATCTGGTAAGTCTCCCTTTATGTTCTTGTTGCAATCTTCAGATGTGGTTGGGAATGTAATTTTTTTGCACGTTGTCCCACATCTGATGATCTCCTAGAAGGGCCATCTAGTCCAACCCAGATACTATGATTCTATGAAGAAGATATTTCAGCAGATGTTGCTTGTCATGCAACCAAGTAACAAGCCACACATGCTGAAATTCCCTCTTCCACGCAACCATTACATTTTCAGGAAATCCTCTACAATTTTCGTACTGGCAGCTCTATCTGTGACTAAGTACATACTCACCTCTTGATCAGCATATTGAGAGTTTCCCTAAAAATCCATATTTAGAAACACAAAGAGACACCTACCTCCTATTGTGTTCTTGCATGAGCTCTTTTTGTGGTAGCCAGGCCAGGTGGAGGGAGCATCTGCCAGAGGAAAGGCATACCAGCTAACCTTAGTGGCAGGAGATCAGTTTAAAAACAAACAAACAAACAAACAAACCTCACCCCCCCCCTTGCCATGGGACATCTCTGCTCTGTGATCCTCTCTGTAGAGTTCGTCATTGTTAATATTGACAAGCTGCTAATGAGTTTGGAGCTCGTGTCTGATCAAATCGATGCTGTGCATGAGGGACCAGATGCAGCAAGGCAGAGAGGGGAAACAGCAGTAACCCAATCCCATGTGCTCTTGCAGTCATGGCCTGGAAAGGAAATGATTCAAGGACATCGGGGTACACTAGGAAGATGGATGGAAGTGTTGACTGGAACAGAGAGAAGGTTTGAAGGGGGTGTAAGAGGTCTTTTAATTTATTAATGATAACAAATAACATAATGAATATGTTAGTTTATATCCTGGCTTTCTCCCAGTATGGGATATGAAGCAGCTCCCAGTGCAAAATACAGCTAAAAAGATTTATTTAAAAATTGTCTACAAACAATTGTATCTGCTATCCTGATTCAGTACAGTTTTAAAACATTTAAAATGTAGTAATGAGAGTAGAAATACAGCACCACTCACTCTCCCTTCAACTACCCTTCTGCAACAACCAGTTAAAAGCCAAAAACCTGTCTAAATAAAAAGGTCTTTGCCTGTCAGTGGAAAGACAGCCGAGCAGGAGTCAACATAGCCTCCTGAGGGAGGGGATTCCACAAGCTGGGAGCAGCCACCAAGATGACCTTTTCATGTATCTTTACACAATTACCTACAGAAACCTTGAATGTATCTTCACTGCACCATAATATTGGTTTGATACCATTTTAACTGCCATGACTTCATCCTATAGAATCCTGGGATTTGCAGTGTGGTGAGGTACTTGGAATTCTTTGCTAGAGAGGTCTAGTGTTGCACATTCATGGGAGTGGGCTAGAGCACCACATTGAACTATAAGTCTCAAGGTGGAGCCATGACAATTCAAGTGATATCAATCTGATATAATCTTATAGTGTAGATTCATATTTTGAAGAACAGTGTAAGAGAAAAGGTGGCAAGGCCGAGGAATAGGCAGAGCTTGGAAATGCTCCTTTTTGGGACTATGATTCCCATAATCCTCCAGCTAGCTATCCCCACTGGTGTGTGTGGGGGTGTCTAGTAGTTTTGGTCCTGAAAACAAATATTTTTGAGCTCTGGAAATGGGGACCAGCCCAGTGCATGAGTATAGCTGGCCTTTGACCTAAGTGGCTACCCAGCAAAAATAATATAAAATAAAATAATAAAATAAAAATGCCTCCAGGGCCACAATCTGGATCTCACAGCAAAAGGACAAGATTTTTCTTTCAATAATCACTTTTTTTTAATATGCTTCAGGCATATCCAACAAACACACATGTTGGCTTAAATCCTAATTCAACAAACACACATGTTGGCCTAAATCCTGTTGTTAGTCCTGACTAGAGTAGACTCACGAAATCAGTTAGATTTACCTATGTGTTGACTTAACATTCAAGATTGGAAGGATCTACTTTAGTTGGAATTAACTAACAGGATGCCAACCATCAACCATCCTTTGTCAAACAGAGCTGCTTCCTAATGGTACGACACCATGTGGTTTCTTTTCCTATCATGGAAGATGAAACAGCTGTATGGGTGTTTCTCGTGCAGCCATTACTACACTGGGGAGGAGGCCAAGCCCTGAATGGGAAATAAACAAGCAATTGCCCTACCTGTAATATCCTGCAACCATGTGGGATACACCTTGGGAAAATGGCCTCTATACAGCAGTGAACTTGTGTGAATGGAGTGCAGGGCAAATGAAAAATGTTGTGCAATAAAGGAGCAAGAGAAATGGTTGTGTTAGGAACTACTGCAGGATATGTGTGTGTGTGGGTGATTCAGAAGGGCCTTTTTTTGGACCACAGCTCCCAGAATCCCACAGCCAGTATGACCCTTGGCCAGTTCAAGGTGGGCATTTTGGGAGCTGGACACTAAAATGTAACTTTTCAATGCTCTGAAAATGCAGCAGTTACAGGAGCAGCATTTTATCTAGTGGTCTAAAAATATATTATTTTAGCTTAACCTGCTGTAGAACACTAAAGTAGGCTTAAGAAAACAGCCACTGTGAGTGGTTAGATGATTCTGATGTGTGTTTGGATATTAGGAGGTCTTATTCGGAAACTGGAAGCTTCTGAGCCACAACTATCTCACACAGAGAAAATGCCTGTCAATGGTCATCAGTCTCAGGTTTAGTCTCTAGCATCTATTGAAAGGTATGGAAAATATTCCTGGAGAACTGTTGCAAACCAGTGTAAGCCAGGCCTGGGGGATGTTTGATCTTCCAGATGTTTGGGCATCAACTTCCAGAAGTCCCAGACAGCACAGCAAGTATGTAGGAATTATGGTAAATGTTGTCCAAAACATCTGGAGGGTCAAATGTTACCCACCTCCTGATACAGATAATAGTGAACTGGATGGACCAAGGGTCTGACTTGGTACAAGGCAGCTTCTTCCGTTCTTCATAATGAAGATCTATGAATGAAGATCTATGAATGAAGATCCACATCATAATGAAGATCCACATAATCAAGTTCTTCATAATGAAGATCTATGCATCCTCCATAGTGCATGCTGTGTGTGTGTGAGAGAGAGAAACCCTCCAACATTTCACAGATGAAAAGTGGGATATGTGTGGCCAAGCAACATTAGAGTGTGGTCAAGTTGGCAAAAATTTATGAGGAAGAACAAATAAGCTAGGAGAGGCTGCAGCAGTTTGCTTTAGCCTGAACCCACTGGGAAGGGCAAGTTTTCAGCTCTCCTCTCTCCCTTGCTGAGTTAATTGAACACAAGCTGGTTTTGCACTGTGAACTCAGTTTGCAGCAACTGAAGTAAGCTAAGGATGAAGAGGGAAAGCTGGATGAAGAGAGAGAAACTTGAACGTTTTGAAAGCATCTGAAAAAATGGGACAACAAGATAAGTTGAGACTGGCTCTGCCAAATTGGGTCAGTTGTGGGACGGATGTCTCTGTGTGTGTGAAAGAAAGAATGAGAATGGGGAGAGTGGGGCAGGAAAGTGTTCCTCTTCAAAATGCTGCAGGACAGTCTTCTGGTGATAAATGTCAAAATCTGCCCAAGATACAGCCATGGACAAAATGAAGCCAGCAAGAGCATCATGCTGATGTGCTGTGTTTTAAAGACATCCATTGCAGTGTGCACCACTGAGCAATGTCTGGCTCAAAGACCCACAATAACATTTCAAAAGGAGTTCAGTCAGATTACTGAAGCCAGCAATGACATAGCCTCTATGGACAAAAATATGGACCATCTTGTACACTTGTAATGTAAGACCCCTCCTGTTCTGCCAACCAAGGGTCACTGCTTCACCATGCTCTCCCTCTTGTACAGCCCTGATGGTTCCCTTTTGTCCTAGCCTTTCTTAGTTCAGACTTCTGGGGCCAGGGGGCGGAGAGATTTCCTTTCAGTTAAAGATGTTCAGAGCACAGAAATGCTACTTGGACTACAATTCCCAGAATCCCCCAGTGTCTCTTTTACATAAAATGCCTGAGCATCTATATTGCAACAACAACATGAGTTGTAAGTCATGAAGGGAAAGCAATAATTTTGCCCTCTGGATAGATCTGTTCTGCCAGTGTTTCTACTAGACCTTGGAAAATGCTACTTTTTGAAAGGAATTTGTTGTGAAAGCATTTGAAAAGTAACTATTTACAATGTTCAAAATAATTAATTGCTGTGCTGCTCATTACTTTTCTATTGCTTCTTTTTAGGCTTTTTCGAGAGGGGAAAAACCAGAATTAATAAGATAATGGCATAAAACTTGAAAAGTTGCTATCAAAATGCCTAAAGAATGCCCATAAAAATAATGTTTGACAAGTAACTAGAAATTGTTACTCATTACACTAGTAAAGTAACTTCTCTTTTACTTATTACCTAAACTTCTGAAACATGCCTTCATTTCATCCCAATTGTCCCCAAGTAACTTGTTACAGGTAACTGCATTACTTGTCACTCATCATTTCTAAGCTTGGGTTTCTTCCATGCCACTTTGGATATATAATAAATTGGGCATGAGAAAGGAAAAGAAAACAGACTTACATCTGAAGAGCAGATATGTGGGGGTTCCAAGAACAGAGAAAGTGGCAGTAATGAACATTCATTTAGGTTAATAGTTGCGGACCCAGCACCCAACATGCACTGGGCACATTTCCACTCCCAGTATTGTTTGTAACATAGCCCATAGTGGCCAGGTATCAACAGTCCTCTCCAGCATTCTCCATTTTCTGGGCTAGTTGAACAGGGATGTGAGGTATCTCACATTCATAGTATTCAAACAATGTCTGGGCAACCAACCAAAGGCTGATTACTACACAGCTGATAGCAGAGGCACAGCACAGTCAAGCTAATTACAGGCAAAGAAATCAAGGCAGCATGAAGTCAGATACTTACTTTACTAGCAAGCAAAACACAAGTCCACAAGCAAAGTCCAATATACAAGGCCCAGGTATGGCAAACAGAGTTCAGGGTAGTCCAGCAGAATCCAGGTCAGGGAAACAGAGTCAAGGGTCAACAAACACAGTCCAGGTCAAACACAGCAAGCAGGAACATGACAGGTATTCAGGTAGATCAAATAATCTCCAACAACCCCTGCAGGGCAGTGCTGCATATTTATAGAGCACCAGCTAACACAGCTTCTGCTTAACTAATTGCTGCTTCCTATAAATACACTGAGGAGATTATCAGATGGTAAAAATATCCCAAGACAGGGACGACAGGAAATAGCTAAAAGGCTTACCTTTTAGACGACATTGTCCCTGTCCTGGGATGCTCCCGTTCTGCTCCTGTTCCTCCCCCGCTTCCTCTTATTCACAGAAAAATCCATGAATAAAAAGCCCATTCCATTATCTTAATAGAATGATGGACAAGTGAACAGGATCTCCGTTCTGCTCCCAAGATGATGTCGGAATGTGACATCACTGGGAGGTCCATGCCAGAGACTTCCGGGTGCGATTGGGACGACAAGGTAAGTAAAACACTTTTTTTTCCCCTCCCTGCGTAGCTTTTAATTATTTTAATGTTTTTTTTCTGCTTGGTGAACTGTTTTGATGTTTGGGGGGTGGTTACAATTTGAATTCCCCCCCCCCCGGCCATTTTCTTGCAAGAATGGCCGGGATATCAGTTCCCAGTTGTAAAAGCAGCCTCATGATGGCTGCATTTACAACCAGGCAGCGAAGGGAGGGGGAGCCTGTTCCTGCTGTGGAATCAAGGTAGGTGTCTGAAACCTTTTACTTTATTCTGCAGCAGGAATGTGAGTGGAGCAGGTGTGGGGGTAGCAGGACCGAAATGGGCTATAAGGGCCCATCTGATAATCTCCTGAGACCACCTTAAGCCCTCCTTTTGTTGTCTCCATCTGTGAAGGTAGGTATAGCTCAGTTGTCTTCTGTATCTGAAGTGGGAGGACCCTCTGCCAGAGCTGGTACTGCGCTGTTGTCTGTGTCTAAGGTCTGTGGCTCTGGAACATCCTCCTGCTCTGGTTCAGCAGGTCCTGGCATGTCTACTGCTTCAGTCTCTGAGTCAGAGTCCATTTCCAAGTTCTGGAAGCAGGACATGACATATAGCAGATCCAGCTTCTATGAATGTTTTCTGTGAATCAATTTGCATCATTTCTGTGGTCTGATGAAAGCTGTCACCAGGCAGCTTCACCCAAGATTTGGCTCATCCCACAATGCCAGTTCTGCTTACTCAAAGTGGACCACCAGGTGACTTGCGTTCCATGCCTGGCCTGGTACTGGTGGACAGAGCTTCCTTTTATCCATTCCAAGTTTGAAAATACATTGAATGTTTTTCATCCCCCAGACTTCTAACAATTTGCTTTTCCAGACTGAACTGGGGATGGGTTGCAGTTAATGAGCACCAATTATCCTGAAGGAAACTTTGGAGTAAGAACAACATAGCAGAAGACACTGAAACGGCAGCAGCAGGAGACAGAAAGGTCACAGGAATATGAGGGTTATTCTGCATATTATTATAAAGATGCAAACACACATTTGTTACACTGTGTGGGTATGCATGTGTACACACACACGCACACAATTTTAGGAACAGTGTGATGTAGTGGTAGTGTTGGACTAGGACTCTGCGAGACCACAGTTTGAATCTGTGCTCAGCCATGGAAACCCATTGGATATCCTTGGGCAAGTCACATTCTCTCAGTTGTTACCATGCCTTATACACCCCCACTCTATCATATTTCATAATTTGGCAATAATTAGACATTTCACAAGGTCTAGTAAACCAGAGTGGACCATAGGTGAGGTCAGATGGAGGTCACCAGGACCTAAAGAAGGTGTTGTGAAAAACTATCAAACTATCAGCAGACACACTGAAGATAGGATTAAGCGAAACCCCTAGTAAACAGAGCCATTGTGGTGGAATGTGCTAATCCCCTCTTGGGCATCCTTGCCAATGAGTCATATCACAAACAAACAAATGACCAGAACAACCATTATCCACAGGAAAATGTTCCTTCACACCCTTCCTATCCCACAATATGGAGTTTATCATAAACCCATCAATTCCAATATCTCAGCCATGAACATCAATCAGCAGAAACATGTTTTCCTTTGTTTAACAGTGGGAAAACCACCTACACTTTGTTCTAAGTCCAAACACCCCTCCAGGACACAAAATATAGTATAAATATTAGTCCCCAAACAATAGCCATGTGTGCCACAGTTGGACACCATCGCTCTGTCAGATCGCTTTGCCGCCCTTAACTCCAAGTCTGAGTCTCTTCACTGCATGGAACTCTACTCTCAAGACTGGTAATTATTACCCCATTTCCTGAATCTATTCCTCTATCCCACCTTTCTGCCTCAAAACTCTATGTTAACCTTGTATGGTTCTTGTGAGTGCAAGTGTGAATGCTTCTGTGTTATTTTCCAATAAAAAACATTTTATTTTACTTTAACTCAGAGTCTCTGCAGTTAGTACCATTATACATAGGTGTATAACGAAAGTTACCCAACCTCTCACAGCCATTCATTCAAGCTATAATAATTCCCCCAGTTAATAACTAAGATTTGGCGTCACAAGTGTGCTCCCTATGGACCCCCACGCATTAGGGTAACACAGACTCAGAGAAAGGCAATGGCAAATCACCTCTGAACAAATCTTGCCAAGAAAACTCCATGATAGGATTGCCTTATGATTGCTATAAGTCAGAAATGACTTGAAGGCACATAACAGCAATACACAATATATGTACTTGTTATACCTATATACTTACATATACACATGTGTTTGCAGATACAGTTGCCCCTCCACATTCGCGACTTTCACATTTGGTTTCGATTATTCGCGGAAAGCCTCCTGCCCGCCCGCTCTCCATTCCAGTCCCTTCCCAAGGCAGCGACGGGCTTCTCACAAAGCCCGTTGCTGCCTTGGGAAGAGGGGGTAGAAAGCTTCCCGCCCACCCGCTCATTCCTTATTCATGGTTTTTTCACATTCGCGGGGGTTGTCTGCCCCTAAGAATGTGAAGGGATGACTGTATATACCTATCTCCCTCTCTCTGGCTTTTCTTCGCAAACGAAGATTCAGGAAGGACTCATCCCGCGCTTTCTGTAAGTGTGCTGATGACTAAAAAGGCCAATCTGAGATAGACAACTCCGGTTGCAGAAAACACAGCAGAAGGTCTCCTTGAGTGATGTTTTTGGGTTGTGATTCTTTCTGCGTTGTCATTTCTCTTCAAGACTTGTTTGGCGTGAGTTCTCAAATAAGGCTGCAGCATTGTGGATTGTGCATCTCCATGCCTCCCGATGCGAGGCCAGGGCGGACCACTGTTGGTGATCAATATCATATATATGAATAAATATCCATGGGGAGTTGTAACTAATCATAACTCTCTATGTGATGCATGTGTTCTCAAACATGAATTTGTTGCATTTACATTTTTGTATTTGTCTGGCTGGAAATCTGTTGCTGTCATACACCTGTGTGAGTTCCCTTACACATTCAGATATACCGCTTTTGACCATAGTGCAACAGATATATTCAATTCATGGTTGCATAAGTGGAGTTTCACAACTGTAGCCATTTCACATGGCCTAAACCCTATTGTTAGTGCCATCTAGAGTGAAGCCATTGAATCAGTTGGATTTACCTGTGTGTTGACTCACCATTCAATAATTGATTCAATGGGTCTGCTCTAGTCAGGGCTAACCAACAGGATTCCAGCCACACAGTTCCACATTCCTGGATGATGGTCAACTATTGTCAGTACATTCCATTGCCCTTTTTATTCCTTGGGATTGCAGAAATAGCCACTGTGCATTCCCCATGGCCCAATGGGACAATAAGCAGGCACATGTGCAGAGACACAATTGTGTGCAGGGTAATTGGTTGCATAATGTTAGCTTCAGCAGAAGTGTGGTGTAGCTCCACCATTTAAGATTTATACTATGTGAGCACTATCTGGGATCTTGGCCTTTGTGAATTGTTAAAACATATAGGTGTCCATCTGAAAAAATGTAATATGTTGCAATCATAGCAAATGAACTTGTGAATGTGAAGTTGAAGGCTTAAATTTTCTTTGGTTTTTTTCTGGGTTGTGAGGCTGTGTTCTGGAATAGTTTCTTTCCGACGTTTCGCCTACATCTGTGGCTGGCATCTGAGAAAGATGCCAGCCACAGATGCAGGCGAAACGTCAGAAAGAAACTATTCCAGAACATGGCCTCACAGCCTGGGAAAAAAAACAAGGAAGAACTTGTGAATAATACAGAAGAAATGGAAGGAGAAATAAGAGGAAGAACAGGACATTATCAGACATGACAAAAAATGCAGGATTACAATGTTACAGTAGCACAAATGGGTCCCGCTATCACACAACATTGTCATCTTCGCATGGTTACAGCATGCTCCAGCTGCGAAAAAAGTGTTGCTTCTAATTCATAGAATCATAGAATCATAGAATTGGAGAGTTGGAAGAGACCACGAGGGCCATCCAGTCCAACCCCTGCCATGCAGGAAATCTTGATCAAAGCATCCCCGACAGATGGCAATCCAGCCTCTGTTTAAAGACCTCAAAGGAAGGAGACCCCACCACGCTCCAAGGGAGTGTGTTCCACTGCCGAACAGCTCTTACTGTCAAAATTCATGAGACAAGCCGTGAATGAATCTTCAATATTGCTTTTTTCATGGTATCAAGATTACAGCATGAATGGGCAGTCCTCAGCGAGAAAACTTCCAGGTGAGAATGTGAAAATGAAGCACAGGACATTCTTTTTATGAACTGTCCTGTTTAGTTTGCACATTTTTAGGTTTGTTTCAGTGCTTGTGTGTTCATTTACTGTACTTTCTTAGTTAAGGTGTTTGGGGAATTTTAAACAAGCTCGCATCTTCTTGCGAGAACTGCCAAAATCTCACCCATGCTTAATCATGGAAGTAAACTCGCATTCTTAAAGTGCTAGTAGTCGTCATGCGATAATTCTGTGGTGGTTTTTTCATGCAATTACACCAATGTCCGATTCTAAGTGTAATAATGCCACAATGTTTCTGCTATCCTGATCTGTGGAATTACAACATTTTTCGATGTCCGTCTGATAATGTCCTCAGAGTGCAGAAAATGAATTTAAAAAGCAAAACCCAATGGGAACTGGGAACTGGAAAACCAAAGAGCTGGAAAGCTAGAACAGAGCAACAAAGTACAAAAGAAAGCTACTGCTGGAAACAAAGAGAAACGTAATATATGTTGGATCTTGCTGCTGCTTGTTCATGTGACCTGTTGGCAAGAAATGAGCACTTGTTTCTGGTAATGCGAGTTCATCCCCCATGGGGGAATTATTGCTGTCAATAGAATTGGACAGTTGGAAATTGCTTTGCAGTCCCTTTGCAGGCTCTACGTCAACACACTGGCAGTACTGTTGTTTCAATGACCTGTAGGTGCTGCTGACACCTCAGCTGGGGGTAACAACAGAACAACTTCTTCTCTTCCCCTATTCACCCATTTCTTCCAGTGAGGGAGTGATGCTTCCAAGAGGTTTATCAAGGTTGCAAAGCAGCCTCTATTTATAGCAGCAAGCCAAAGTCTCACATACTTGCAATGCCAACAGTGATATATTTATTCAGCAGGATCCTGTCACAACATGTACATCAGATTCGGGCAATTAAGAGAGGGAAAATACAAGGACATTCATTCTCTCCTGCAATGCTTCCATGAGCATCTACCATTTTGCAGAGCGAGGAGCCTGAAAACTTTACACAGCTGGATAAACATCTCAAGCTATGGGCTAAGCAGTTCATTTTGTGTTTTAATTTGTTTGTAAAGCAGGTGTAGACCATAGTGTGGGGCTCTGCAACCATTAAGCAACATCAGCAACAACAAAGTGGAAAAGCACTTAGGGGGCATCTACACAGTAGAAATTATGCAGTTTGACACCACATTAAGTTTTGTAGCTCCATCCTATAGATTCTGGGATTTGTAGTTTTACAAGGTCTTTAGCCTTCTCTGTCAAAGAGTGCTGGTGCCTCACAACTATGAATCCCAGGATTCTGTAGTATGGAGCCATGGCAGTTAAAGGGGTGTCAAACTGCATTATTTTTACAGTGTAGATGCATCCTTGGTACTGATTTAAGTTCATTTAAATAAGAATTTGTCAAATTTTTACAGATTTCATCATACTCAGTATAGGAAAAACTGGAGATTTTTGCAAAGGGCCAAAGTGCTTTTAAAATCTTTGCTTTCAATCATATTAAAGCTCAGTGAGGGTTGGAAAAGTTACTTTTGGGGGCTACAACTCCCAGAATCACCTTGCTAATATGCAGACTCCCTGCTTTGTCCTGCCCCAGCCCTGAGCAACTCCTCATATTGGACATCTATATGGCAAGCTGATAAATTATGGTCCCCTCCGTGGGGTAGGGAGTGTACTTACTGAATTTGGCCAGTACAAAGGCAGGTTAATTTCATTTCAGTGCATCTTTGAAGAATTTCCCTAAATTTACAGGTATTGTATTCAGGCTGGAAAGAACTTAAGGTTTAAAAATGTGGGACAAAGTGAAACTAAGTGTGTATCCAGTTTGATACCACTCTAACCCCTATGGCTGTATCCTATGCAGTCCTTGGATCTGTAATCTGGTGACTCAGAATTTGCTGTGAGAGAGCTTAAGCACTGTAGCACAGGGAAATGAACTAGGGAATTCTAAGTCCCTCACCGAACTACAAATCCTAAAATTCCACAGGATGGAACCATGCGGGTTAATAATATCAAACTGTTGCAATTGTGCAATGTGAATACACCCTAAAAGATTTTCCTACCTCTGCTTTCATGTTACCTGATTTTTAAAGCCCAGGAGAATTTTCAGCTATGATGGTAGCACCCTGGAATAAACTATGAAACTTCTTCCTCCAACAAGAGCCAGGGACCTAATGTCTGACCCAGGGAGCTCCCAGAATGCTTGCTGTCTTGGTCACTGAAGAAGGCAAAACGTTCCCTTTTGCTTGCAGAAATGAGCAATGTCTCTTTTAAGAGGGGGTGCCTGATCTACCTGTTGATGTAGCAGGAGAGATCATACAATTTATTTTCCAGAATCAGCAAAGGGGTCACTGGCTGTTTGTGGTGATGAAGAAAACTTGGATAACTTGAAGGACTCAAAGGTATATGTAAAAGGAAAAGCATAAAAAAATTAATTCAGCAAATTAAGGCAAGGTGAAGTGCTTTCTCTTTTTGCATTCTGCCTCTGGCTAGAATAGCAGGAGCACATCATGGCCACAGCACTTTGCATTCATGGCACTTTCCAGGCAATTTATGTGATCACAGGTGTAGCAGGAAGCAGGTAGTACAGTCCTCTTGGGACTATGTACCCTTTCTGAATGCAAGTGGGTGAGTGTAGAAATTGGCTGGATTCAGGTGAGGCATGTGGCAAGTTAAAAAGGGGGCACGACTCCTGTACCTTTAAGTAGCTGTGCAGAAGGGAGTTTCACCAGGTATAATTTGTCATGCATGCCCCTGTTGAAACCCCACCTTCTATACAATGAATACATGTACAGGAGCCCTGTTCTTTTTCATGCAGCTGGCCTAGCCTAGGACCATAATTATGGCAGGCTTGAACCCAAAGAACCAGACAGAGAGAGAAATCTGGTAAGCATCTTTATGACCTACTTAGGGATTTCCCTTAACTCCCTTTCTCAGTCACGTCCTATTCAACTGTTGTTTCACACAGGAGTCAAAACTGAGTTAGTTGATTGACTGGCTGCCAGCTTGGCTGAGATGATATCTTGCTGGCAAACTACAGAAAAAGAGATTTCACCTAAACATTAGAAAGAACTTCCTGATGGTAAGAGTTGTTCAGCAGTGGAATGCACTGCCTCAGAGTGTGAAGGAATCTCCTTCTTTGGAGATTTTTAAATAGAGGCTGGATGGCCATCTGTTGGGAGTGCTTTGATTGGGTATTCCTGCAGAGCAGGGGGTTGGACTAGATGGCCTTTGTGGTCTCTTCCAAAGCTATGAGTTTTTGATTCTATGACTTTGGTTGCATAGTCAGTTAAGAGGCACCTGGCTTTCTCTCAGTGACTAGTTATTTCACTAAATGGCTACCTCTCCAGATGGCTTACTCCTTCGTGGCAGCAAAGAAAAATGGGGAACTGTGGGAAATGTAGCATTCTTCTTGCACCCCTGCTTAGTAAGTTTAGGAAATTCCTTGCATGCTTAAGTTCCTATCTCCCTTCTCATCTCAGGCTATCTTAGCCATTTGGTGCTATGGGGTGACCATTGAGTCATTCATCACATGGCCTCCTAATTTAAATACTTTATGATTCTTTGTGTCCCTGCTAGGGGTTTTGCAGCTTCTCCACCAGGCTTTCCTTCCCCTTTCTCCCCTTCCTACTATGCATCTAACCAAGAAGAAGAGAGATGAGCTCTCACTTACTTACAAACACCTCTTTATCTGAGAAAATATGGATATTACTGCTGTAATACTTAGAAACTTCTGATTTGATTATCTTAACCTGAAATTCCCAAGATTGGGTGAGTTTTCTACCCTAAACTGTAATCCTCTTAGTTAGTTAAGGACCTAGATTTGTTTTGAATATGTAAATTAAGATTGCTAACCTTCAATAAACTTTTGATATGTATTTTTAAGCAACTGGCTTTATTGTTTTTAATTTTGTCTGCTTGAATTTAATGCTGGGTGATTTGGAACACATACAAATGCAAATTGAGCTTGGTCTGTCTTCCCTAGGCTAAGTCTGCTTACTTAAAAAGAAACTTTTCTTAAGAAGATATTCCTAAAGGGCTTGCTCCCTGGAATCTTTAATAAATTTTCAATTTTTATACTCATACACCCCAACAGGAACCCTCTCCACCTGGGTGGCACCTTGCATCACCTTTTCATCTCTCATTAAAGAGAGGTGCCACAGCTTTAAGACAGCGAGTCAGGGAAGAAATTCCATGCCATGTATTGTTACTTGCCATGACAACCCCACCCTTCCAATAATTCATCAATTGGCTATATATCATACATTGGCTTATTTATTGTTACTTCACAAGGTTAGCAGTAGACCCAGACTTCCCTAAAAATAGGGACTAAGGGAAGGTTTGCTCAAAGCCTAACAAAGAGGTCTTTCCAAATTCCCAAAAGAATTTGGACAGTGAGTTAGGGTGGAAATGTGCTAATTTTCCTGGATGCACCTGGAAGTGAGTCATTCACTAATTCAATCAAGTGACCAGAAAACTCTACAAACTGGTTTTCCTTTGCACTCCTCTCCTCAATAATAGAAGGTTGCCTGATGCCCATCAGTCTTAGGAATTTTATCAGACCTAACCCCCATTAACATTCCTGTCCCATCAAAGCTGAAAGCAAACTTGTCCCTGCAAAAGAACCCCCCCCACATCAGACTGACCTTACACAGAGCAAAAAGGCAGCCTCAGCAGTAATGGAGCATGGCTGGAGCTCCATTTACTTCTGGGTTCCAGATCTCAGCGATTCTCGCAAAAAGATTAGAGTGCAGTAAATTTGAAAAAAACAAAGACACAAAAAGTACACACAAGCACAGAAACACACTTTACAACATAAAAGTAAACTGGGGAGGTTCATAAAAAGAGTGTCCCCTACCTGGCTGTCACAATCTCACCCGGACCTGTTCTGTCATTGATGCTGTATTCATGTGAGCACAATGGTGTGAGGTTTCAAACACCGGCAATGCCAGCAACAAAGTGCACGGCAGATCTATTGACAGCTTGGCCCATCAATAAAAAATAATGGCTTTTGGACTTGACATGATCACAAAAGGATTATGTCGTTTGATATGTGCACCTTTTTGTGTTCATTAGGCATTGTTATGACACCATATTTGCCGCATCTGATAGAGTCCTTAATGTCTCAGCCATTAGTGATCGTTGACTTAGTCAGAGCTTCCATTGTCTAACTGTGGGAAACTCCATCTGATGTTGTATTCCACTCATAACACCCCTAAAGGGCAAATATTGGGTATAAATATTGTCCCAAAGCACAGTCAAAGTGTTCACAGTGTTGATAGCTTCCATATCCCATCACTCTCTCCATCCACTGTGCGACCCTCAGAGCTCTCTCTATGTTCTGCTACACAAATCTCTGCTCTTCAGACAGGTACAGTATAGTCCATCATCCCAAACTCTATTCCTCTATCCCAATACTTCCTACTTTCTTCAATAGTCTTGTGTGACTTCTTGAAGCCTGAGTGTTGGTGTGAGTGCTTCTGAGATTATTTGTCAATAAAAACCATTTTATTTTATTTCCTGGCTCTGAGTCTCATCAGTTAGTACCAGTATACATAGGTCAAAAAGTCTCATAGTTACCCGGTCTCTTGCTGCCATATTGACCTAATTAAAATTCCCCATATTAATATCTGGACATCAATGGGTTCTTCATGGACCCCACACAATTTGAATAACAGTAGAACCAGCTCTTGACCTGGATATCACTCCTGGATCCATATTCCAAGACATTTATCAGACCATCTGGAAATTCTGCATTCTGATGGACATTAAGTAGATCCATAAAACTAAAAGAACTTCAAGATAAGGACTGAATCCAAACAAATATGTAAGAAGGCAAGGAATGGGAGTTTTAGATTTCTGCTTGTCAAGTATTAGGTCCCCTTCACATTACACAATTCTCAAGCTATGGATGTGGTTTGTTCCAGACTAAAATTCTCTTGGTGATTTATGCTGGCATAATTGGGAGGTGATGACAGCATAGGAGGTCTATCTATTAAATAATGAGACTGTGTTTCTACCCTTCAGACAAATTAGGGAGAATTGATTATGAATGCTTGAGTGGTGACCTTGAACATGACTGAACCTGCATGACAAACATCAACACTCTCGAGCATTCAGTTAATTGTCAGTCATCATTTTAAGCAGCTATGTTGTCTGTTGTGTGCCAGAAAAATGCTAAGTTTAAAAGCTGAGGAACATGTCAATTTGAAATTTTTAGTAGAATTGAACAAAACACCAATGGAATCTATTCAAATGTTTACTGAGGCCTATGGGGAAGACTGCATGTCTCATGCGCATGTTTTTGAGTGGCGCAAAAGATTCAGACAGGGACATGAGAATGTAGAAGACAATGAACACCCTAGACGACCTTCCACTTCAAGAAGCAAAGAAATTGTGGGGAAAAACCAGCCACATTGTTTGAGGAGACCACCGACTCAGTGTCCGAATGATAGCTGAAGCCATGAACATTAACAAAGACACTGAATGGAAAATTTTGCATGAGGATCTCAACATGAGAAAAGTTTGTGCCAAGATGGTCCCTAGGGTTCTCACACCAGAGCAAAAAAGAGTGCTGCAAGGAAATTTGTGCTGATATTCTGCAGCAACTTGAGGCAGACCCAAACCTTTTTCAAAAAACTTGTGATGAAACCTGGATCTTCCAGTATGATCCTGAGACAAAATGACTGTCAATGCACTGGAAAACACCATCACAATCAAGAATGAAAAAAGCACATCAAAGCAAGTCCACATTCAAAGCCATGCTCATTGGTTGTTTTGTTTTTTTGACATCAAGATAATGTGCCTGCTCACACAGCACTTTCTGTGAAGCAGTTTTTGGCCAATAAACCTATTACTGCACTTGAACATCATCCATATTCACAAGATTTGGCACCGTGCAACTTTTTTCTTTTCCCTAAAGTGAAATTGGTACTTAAAGGAACACGTTTTGTGTCAATTGATGCAGTAAAGAAGAAAACAGTAGATGTGTTGAAACAGCTGACAGAAACTGATCTGCTTCATTCCTTCAACCAGTGGAAAGCAAGACTATATTGATGTGTGAGTGTGAATGAGGAGTATATTGAAGGGGACAAGCATTAGGATTGTAATACATATAAATAAAGATGGGTTATTGTACCGGTCTCGTTATTTAATAGACAGACCTCATAAGTACTTTTTTGAATAGTGTATAAGAAGTTACCCAGTACCTTCTTGCACAACACTTTCCCCAGGCTGTGCAATTGTAGGTGGATGGTGCCTGTATACAAATGAAGCCCACCCACCCCCAGCCAAATAGCTAATGATTGGCGACAGGGTGAACTGTGAAGTTCTCTTGTACCATTGTCTGACTTGTAACTATTTCCCCCCACCCCCAGATTTCTTGCCTAAGTATTTTCATAGACCTTCATGCTCCTCCACCATCAAAACGAATCTTGGCCAAAGTTTTGAGTGTGCCTAAAGGAGCATTCCCCTCCCCCATGTATATGAATTATCATTATGGTTATATTGCTGGGTTCCCAATGAAGCCTGTACTCTCACTAGAAGCCAAAATGACTAAACTGAGGCTATTGTACTTTGGACATGATGGTGAAATGACATGACTCTGGAAAAGGCAATAATGCTCAGTAACGTGGCAGGAAAAGAAGCCACAGCCTTGAGTCTGCAAGACCCAGGCTCTTGGAGGTTTCTCATTCATAGGCTTACCATGAATCAAAGCTGACGTGATGTCAAGTAAGAAGAACAAATATGAATTACAGGTTGCCTCCTGTATATGCGTGGGATACATTCCCGGACTTACTGTAGATACATGAAACTGTGGATAATAGTGAATCCTATTGAAATGAATGACTTCCATTCCAAGTTCCAGTAGAAGCATACCATAGAATCAAGCTGGAGGACCTAGAAAATGCCTAGAGAGGACATTTTTTTCAGATGTGGATAAGTGAAACCACGGATATGGGTTCCATGGATATGGGGTCAACCTGCATATGAATTTAAAATATTAAGCATAAAAACTGAGGAGATTATCAGATGCAGCAAAAACCACATCAGAAGATCGCTAGAAGAACAGGAAGAGAACAGAAAGAAGCAACCTTACCAGATGACGTCATCCTTCAGCATTCCAGGGGCATAGCACAGGCATCAGTAAGGTGTCCCTTTTAATTTGTGGCTTCTCCCCTTCAATGTTAAAGGGAAGCCTCATCCACAGCAGTGCTATGTCCCCGGAACAGCGGAAGGACATGGCATCTGATAAAGTCTCCCTTTCTGTTCTTTTAGTGATCTTTTGACGGAATTTTTTGTGCGTTCCCCTGCGTCTGATAATCACCTGGGAAGAGTCACCAGGTTTCAGGATCTGATATTTTTTTCAAAGTCCCTCTTTTTTGGATTCTCCAGTATTCTGGACCAAGTAAAAAACTGAGTCAAATGGGGCGTTTTTGATTTAGCTTTCATATGTTCTGAAGCAAATTAAGGGATTAATACAGGAGTAATTCCACTCTTTTGGAAGTGGGAGGATTATTTTTCTCAGCTGCCAGTACTAGCAGCAGGGCTACATTCAGTAACTGTTCCCATGGCCTACCATTTTGTTTTCCCACCCAGAATGCATGAGATGTTGTGTCATTCCAAAGCATTAATCTAGACATAATGCAATCTGTGACCCCCAAAATCAGCTCTCCTGTTGGCAAAGCTACCACAAACAGCTGCCAAATAAACAGAAGGCAGAAAAATACACAGGCACAAATGTGAATAATGAAGTAAGTGTGATTTTTTTTAATAGATCAGCTGTGAAACAACAAAAGAAAGATAAACTGAGTAATGAAATGAAACCTATAGAGTTACTGAACATCCAGGATGTGTAGTAGTTTGGCTAGGACTCTGGGGCTGCTGCCACACAGCAGATATAATGCAGTTTTTACACCACTTTAACTATTGAGGCTCCATCCTATGAAATCCTGGGATTTGCAGTTTGTTCTGGCACCAGAGCTCTCCGACAGAGGTGGCTAAATATCTCACACAACTACAGATCCCAAAATTCCAAAGCATTCAGCCATGGTAGTTAAAGCGGAGTCAAACTGCATTATTTCTGCGGTGCGGCAGCCCCTTCGAAGATACCAGGTTTTGAATCTCCATTTGGTCATGAAAAACTACTGGGCAAGTCACAGTCACTCAGCCTCCTCTGAAAAAACCTTGCCAAGGAAATCCTATGATAAGGTCACCATAAGTCATAAAGCTGAAGGCACATAGCAACCACAACCCTAATCTCCTAGAGAAGGAGTAAAATCTCACAGCAAGCAAGGGCATAAGCTGATTTCAACACAGCCTTGGCCTGTCTCTGCAATCACCATGTTAAATGTTAAGCCATTCTCCCTAACCACCACCACCTATACATTTTTCTGGTTCCCTATCTTTCAACAAAAGAAAATGATTCAGGGGCAATCAAAATGAGACACCACTCATCCAGCTAGCTATTCCATGAAAGGCTTGTAAAAAGTACATTGCAGAACTTAGAAACTTCCGCTAATGAAAAGTGGTGACTTTTTCATCACTTCACCACAGAGGGAGAAGGGAGCGAGCACATCAGGAGGACGCCGCATGCGATATCAGGACCTGTTGGCAGTACAGTTACGTTGGTCTCACGAACTCTTTGGGGTTTTTTGGGTGACCATTAAATATATTTAATATACACCACCACCACCATCATTCCAATTAGTAATAAAATAGTAATTAATTGCAATCATTATAATATATATTACCATTATGTAATATAACTATATTATAATACAAATATATAATTTTATAAATAATTATTGTAAACTATAATATATTAATATTAAGCATATTACATAGTTGAATATATTCTAGCATTTACATATATAATTAAGTATAATTAAATTTAATTTAAATATATATTTAAATATTAAATAAATAAGCAGCACATTAACCGAGGAGGCTACCTTTTTAAATTTAGCATACCATTGATCTTATTCTATAATAAAGTTTTATTTCTTTATTTCTAATGCCTTCTTCCCCCAACCAATCTGATTACTGTATTTCTTTTTACATTTTTTTTTTTTTTTGGAAGTGTCTGATAATCTCCTTATACAGGAAAGACTCTTTATCTATGGTAAATGCAAGAGCAGTATTTCTTTCAGCTGTCATGCCTACTGGCCACTCTGTGATAACTTAACAAGCACCACATTACTAAACCTTAAGAATAATAACACTGCTCAAACTATTTTATAAGCACCCTAGCAAAGTGATATGTATTCTCCCAGTTACAGTTCAAAGAGCCAAGTTTTTATACAAAGATATTGATTTGCTGAGAAGAAAGAGAATAATGAACACACTGAGGAACAGTCAAGAAACATCTACTTGTAAAGCTAAAGGCTCGACATTTCTGACAACATTGAGTGACAAAACATGGCAAACTTAAACCATTTTAAAGGGAATAGAGCAACATGTCCAATCATTCTTAGGGGTGGCTGAGCTCCCTTCAGTTCATTTGGAATCAGTTTGACATTTGCAGGCTTTCCTCAGAAAAAAACAAGGACAGCACCTAGACATTTTTTCAACAGCAATATTTCTGCTCAGAATATTGGTGCATGCATGGTACTGTAAGCACGCACATCACAGCTGGGTATCATATGGCCCTCCAAATGTTGTTGGACAACAAGTCCCAGCAGCTCGTTGCCAGCATAGACAATCAGTAAGATCTTTGACAAGGTCCCCCATGATATCCTTGCAAAAAAGTTAGTAACAGGTGGGCTAGACAATGTGACTGTTTAGATGGGTTTGCAATTCGTTGACCAACCAAAGCAAAAGGGTGTTCACCAATGGCTTCTCTTCATTCTGGAGAGAAGTGACCAGTGGGGTGCCACAGGCTTCTGTCCTGGTCCAGTGCTATTCAATATCTTTATCAATGACTTGGATGAGGGAATAGAGGGCATTCTTATCAAGTCTGCAGATGACTCCAAATTAGGAGGGGTAGCCAGTGCCCCAGAGGGCAGGATCAGAATTCAAAATTACCTGAACAGATTAGAAAGCTGGGCCAATGCTAACAAAATGAATTTCAACAGGGAGAAATGTAGGATACTACACTTGAGCACTAAAAATGAAATGTACAGATATAGGATGGGTGACCCTGGCTTGACGGTAGTACATGTGAAAGGGATCTAGGGGTTTTAATGGACCACAAGCTGAGCATGAGTCAGCAGTGTGATGCAACAACTAAAAAAGCCAATGTGATTCTAGGCTGCATTAATAGACGTATAGTGTCTAGATCAAGAGATGTAATAGTGCCACTCTATTCTGCTTTGGTCAGGCCTCATCTGGAATACTATGTCCTGTTCTGGGCACCACAATTCAAAAAGGATATTGACAAGCTGGAAAGTGTGTCCAAAGGAAGGTAATGGTGGGAGGTCTGGAAGCTATGCCCTTTGAGGGGCAGCTTAGGGAGCTCAGTATGTTTAGCCTGAAGAAGAGAAGGTTAAGAGGTGGCATGATAGATATGTTTAAATATTTGAAGGGATGTCATACTGAGGACGGGGCAAGCTTGTTTTCTGCTGCTCCACAGACTAGGACACAGAGCAATGCACTCAATCTATAGGAAAAGAGATTCCAGCTAAACATTAGGAAGAACCAGTTCTAATGTTTGGAAGCTACAAAAGAGTAGATTTTGATTGAACCTTAGATGAAAGTTCTTGACAGTAAGAATGGTTTAGCAATGGAATCAATTGCCTAGAGAGGTGGTAGTGTTTCCTCCTCTGGAAATCTTCAAAAAGAGGCTGGACAGCTACCTGCTTCTCATGCTTTCGCTGGAGATCCTGCTCTGAAACAACAAATGAGTGACAAAGGCAGAAGTTTTGGAGGCAAAACACAGAGAAGCCTTTTCACTTCTCTTAATAAAGCTCACATTGATTGCTCTCTGAATCATAAGCAGAGCACATGACCAAGTAGTAGCTTTTGCTTTGGTCACACCTCTATTTGGGCCAATCAATTCTCTTCTTGATCATTTCTTGCAAATGATTTATGATCTGGTTGTTGATTCTAGCCAGATCTAGAATTCTCTGGTTGACATGGAATTTTATTTTGGGGTAAGCTTTAGAAAATACAGGGGAAAGGAAATACAATCATGAGTCTATCTTGGGTGAGCTTGTAAGACAGTGTAAATGGACCTAAGCAGATATTCATTGATGAATGTGCGAAAGTTCAGATGTGTAACACGTGTGGCTGAATAATAAAGAATGATGCATCTGTTTGTTTGCTTGCATGCTTGCTTGGGATGAGATCAGAAGTCTGAAGGCCTTCTACAAAGGGGAAAATGGGAAACTTGATGCAGTAACATTTTTTTTACTTAAAATTAGTCTTCCTTGCTTTTTGCACTTATTAAATATATTTCAACATAGAATTACAGAGCTGGAAATAAATTGCAAGGGAAAATAATCAGCTGTTCCCTGTGCCTATGTGGGAAATCAGCTCCTACTCTGATAAGTTGCTCACAGGTTACTTTTTTGAGCTACAGCTCTCAGAATCTCCTGGTCATTGTGGCCATTGGTGATATAGGCTGCAGGGCTGTGGGAGTAGTATTGCAAAACAGTAACTGTTCCAAACTTTAGGGTTCATACTTGGAAAATGAGTTCTTAATGGGTGTGACTAACTGCAGCTCTATGAGACACTGAGGACTCTTAACCAGAGATTCTAGCCAAAAGTCAATGGCAGAGGGGACACATCTAGCGCCTTCAAGTTGTTTCCAGCTTATGGTGACTCTGAGGTGCACCTGTCATGGGGTTTTCTGTCAGGGTGCTAGGATATACAACCCAAAAATTTATATTGTAAAGAGCAAGTATGATATGTTACAGCCTGCAGGGGCCAGTAATGAGAAGGCTAAACACAGCTGGCTAGCATATCTTGATTTTAGGCCTGGGAAGCTAGCATGGGAAGTGACAAGGCAAAATGCTTATCTCTGTGAGAGAATGTGTGTGAGAACCACTGTATTATTGAGTTGGATTATACTCTGAGACTGTATAGTTCTGTCTGAGCTATACAGTGACAGGACTGCACTGTACATTGTGCTGTGGTATGTAGTCTATATAGTAGGAGTCTCAGACTCATTGTAAATATCACTATATTGTGTTTAGTAAAGAAAAGTAGTTTAGACACAAGTCTGTGTCTGTGTGCTCATTTCTTCACCTGATGAATGCAACTCTGTTACAACCACTTTTGCTGCCTGGTCCTCTTGGTATGCTCAGAGGTACCAGTGCACTACCGTATCATTTTCAGGGTAAGATTTATTTAGAGGGGGTGTTTGCCCTTGCCTTCCTCTGAGGCTGATAGAGTGTGACTTGCCCAAGGTTTTCCATGGCTGAATAGTTATTCAAACTCTGTAGTCCTAATCCAGCACTCAAACCACTACACCATACTGGCTCTGAGTCTGACATACTCCTTTGATATCCCATCTCTCCCTGCCTCCAACTTCACTCCTGATCCACATTTATGTATGTAGAGCATACCATACAAGTAAACATCCCAACGTGGTCTTTCATGCCATAGCAGTCCTCTTCAGACCTGTTTTTTGTAGGCCACTCTCTTCCCTTGCCTCAGTGCCCAAATCCAGAGTTAGCTTAACATCCTGCAGGCTTGCAGCCTGGATGAAAAAAAAAATGCTAGGCATCCCATATAGGCCAAGTTGCAGAGAAAGATAGCTTGCCTTTCTCTCTGGGAATTCCTTTCCTTTCTACATGACTTTCCATACCAAAGCTTGACGAACTGGAAAAGACAGACAGCTCTAAAAATAAACTCCCTCCTGGGGTGGGAAAGGGTCACAAAAAGGGGAGGCAAAAGAACAACACCCCTGTTCCATAACCAAACAACAGAGTGGGAGGGGGGATGTTGAGGTGCTTTTTCTTATTTTCTTTTAAAAATGGTTTTCAGTCGTGCTGGCCCCAGTTCCCAAGGGCAAGCTCCTGCTTCCTTGACAACTGCTGAAGTGGGTAATGAAGCATAAAACCACAGCAACGTTCACTGCAGAAGGAAAAAAAAGGAGAAAAGAAAGGAGAGGGAGAGAGGAAAGACCTTTTCTGGTGCCCATAATGATACATAGCAGGTTCTGTTACTCCTTTGCTCTACCTGACCCATGCTACCAAGGCAGTTTAAGGTGCTTGGGGCCCTGCAGTAGCACACCCTCCAATTTTCATAATTTGGTTGGGACAGTCTCAATTAATCCTACTGCTTCAGCTCCTTCTAAAACATCCAAGTTTCTCTCTCCCCCTCCCCCTTTGTCCTCAGTTGTTTCTGTTGGTGCAAACTGAATTCAAAATGCAAAAGGAGTTCACATGCAACTCAGCAGAAGGGAAAGGGCAGGAGGGGGAAGAATCCTACCTTTCCCAGTAAGCTTGGGCAAAAGCAAACTACTGCAGCCTCTCCTAGCTTGTGTGTTCTTCCTCATTAATAAGTTTAGCCAACTTCAGCACATTCACCACATTGCTTGGCCACATGTACCCTGCTTTTTTCACCTGTGAAATTTTGGAGGGTATGCAGTAGTTCCAAAAACAGAGTGCCCTGTATGTCCATGACAGCTTTTCACACATGACTTTTGGCTTAGCATCTTAATCCTCATTACAAGCTGTAATGGGACAGGTAAGGCAGAAATAGAGATCATATGGCTCTCCAGATGTTATTGGATTGGATTTTGATCTGTAAGCCACCTTGAATCCCAATCTAGGTGAAAGGTGTGGAATTAATACAGATAATAACAATGCAACCCCAGATCTGCACAGAATATGGCGCTGCAGGGAAAGAGCTGTCTTTGGAAATTATCAGACAGGAACAAAAAAAGTGTTCCTGTCCCACAATCTCCTCTCCCACCCCTGACCTGCCATAATCACCCTCCCCCATCACAGTTACCTTCTCTCCCATCCTTCCAGCAACCCAGGAGTGAATGGAGCTATACAGACATTAAGTTTGCATTCTGCTTGCTGCTGGTGCATCCTGATACTGAAGAATGAAGAACTCTTCTTTGTTTTTAGACGCCGGTTGCTGTGCTAAAATGAAGAGAATTCCCAGTTTTTGTATGCAATTTCTGGCAATGAATTAAAATCAATTTGGGCAACATACAACAGGCTAATATTCAAGGTACAACAGGCAAGTCAGTATAAAAAGATAGCAGCAATGTCTACTGTGTGCACCAACAGCTTGTTGTGAATAGGGCCCTGTTTTTTTCCTGGCAATTTATTTATATTGACTTGTGTTAATGAAGGACTCATCCTGCGCTTTTTGCAAGTGTGCTGATGACTAAAAAGGCCAATCCAAGATAAACAAGTCCAGTTGCAGAAAGCACAACAGAAGGTCTCCTTGGATGATGTTTCCGGGTTGTGATTCTTTCTGCGTTGTCGTTTCTCTTCAAGATTTGTTCGGCGTGAGTTTTCAAATAAGGCTGCAGCATTGTGGATAGTGCGTCTCCATGCCTCCCGATGTGAGGCCAGGGCAGACCATTGTTGGTGATCCATGTGGCCGAGACTGAGATGTTGTTTAGGGGGTCCTTGTATCGCTTTTTTGGAGCGCCCTTCTTACGCTGACCTGTGGTGAGTTCACCATAGAGTACTATTTTTGGGAGGTGATGGTCCTCCATCCTAGAAATGTGTCCTGTCCAGCGCAGCTGTGTTCTCTATATCATGGCCTCAATGCTGGTGATCCCTGCTTGCTCAAGGACAGCAACATTCATCACATAGTCAGTCCAGTGTATATTTAGGATTGTGCGTAAATAGCGCTGATGAAAGTGTTCGAGGAGTCATAAGTGTTGGCGATAGGTGACCCATGTTTCAGACCCATAAAGGAGAATAGACAGTACAATGGCTCTATACACACTGATTTTTGTGCTTCGCCTCAGTTGTTTATTACTCCAGACTCTTTTGTAAAGTCTTCCAAATGCACTATATGCCTTTGCTAAACTGTGATCGATCTCTTTGTCAATCTTGGCATCTGAGGAGATGATGCTTCCCAGGTAGGTGAACTGCTGAACAGACTTAAGCACACAAAAAAGTGACACCAAGCACCTAAACGCACTAAAAACATTACAAGTAATCCAGGGAGGGTACAAAAAGAGCTAGCTTACCTGGATGTCCCGATCTCACCCGGAAGTGTTCTGGCAGGGACATCCCATTGACGCTGGGATCTTGCCAGCGTAACGGGGTACCTTTTCACTCACAGGAACATCTGTGACAGAAACAGAATGGGCGATCTATTGATGGCTTCTCCTGTCAATAAAAAAACAGCACTGGCAGAATGGCAGCATAACAGGTGCATAACAAGGGGGGAATGACATTGTGTGAAAAGGGAGCCCTTTTGCAATCTCCTTGAGTTCATGTAATGCCACTTTTAAAGCATCTTATAATCTCCTCTGATAGCCTCCATGGAGGAGAGACCATGGACAATTGCAAAAGGCACAAGGTGCCATGACATTATGTGTAAGGGGGTGGAGCCAGAGGTTTTAAAAGTACTTACTGCCACCCTTTGCAGCTTCTTTGGATTTTGTTCTCAGAGAAGTGAGACACTGACATGGACAATCTCTCTGAGCAACTGGAGTCTTTGCAATGATCTAAGCAGTGCAGCGGTGGATGACAAGTGATGGAGGAGTTCTTCTGATTGGTTTGGCCAGTAGAGAGTGAGGATTGGGCATGGGCAGAGCAGAGGGCATTGCGTGTTGTTTTGCTGCTAGACTCCTCATTTCTTGAGGGATTACAGTTTTCTCGGGTGGGTGGTTGGCTTTATAGTGAGGCCTTTTGTATGAGGGTGGCAATCAATCCTGCCCTCAGGTGGGACCAAATGCAGCCACGGTTGTGAATGCAGATTATGACACCTGTGTAACCAACCCCAGGAGAGAAGTCACACACAGTGCTCGTATTGTCCAAAAGGCTCAAGCTAGAGCTCCAAGATTCAGGAGATTGCAAGTCTTCAGCATAGGCTGTTGTGTTGGGAGTTTGGGGTTCAGAGTGCATGCACACACCAGCCTTGTAGATTCCACCATGAGTGTTCAGTTTGTGGGTAATCACATTCCTTTCAGAACTGCACAAAGGGTAAAGGAGCAGGTGGACCTAAGGACCAAAAATCAGTTAGGCAGGGATCTGGGGGTGCTCCTAGCCCAGTGAATTTGGACAGACTGGAGGGTTGATTTTGGGGGGGGTGGGTGGTTTTGTTGTTGTTGTTATTGTTTTGCCATGTTACCCAGATCAGGTTGCTGCACATTATTTAAAGGAAAGATTTAGGGATGGCTTTCAGATTCCATTCTAAGAAATTCAGACCCCATTTTATTCTAAGAATCTGCATTCAACCTCTGAAGGGAAACTAGTTGGCCTTTTTACATTGCCTCTACTTCCAAATTTGACGGTTTCTCTACCAGTTGTTCCTGATGAATATAACGTTATTCTACATTTGTCTTCCCAAAGGGTGTGTGTGTGTGTGTGTGTGTGTTAATGATGTCATTCCTGTGGAACTTTGCATGGTCCATTATACACCTTTTGGCACAGCAGCTCATAAATATGCAGGAAAGGGAGTTGGAGCAGAGCTGGCAAAATACCACATTAAGTTTGCATTCTGCTTGCTGCTGGTGCATCCTAGTGACTTTGAATTGCTGAGCTTTTCTTTTGATTGATTTTTCTACATGGACTGGGCCTGTCCTATAGGTTGTTTGATGTCATGGGTTGCATTTGAAAAGTTCAGTATTTTTCGAGAGTGGGCCCTTAAGGTTAGGTCTGGGCTAAAAGGAGATGTTCATTGTCTTGATTATTTTTTGTTGGTCAGTCAGGTACAGGGCAATGTGCCATTTTGATGGGGTAGTTTTATTTCCTAATGGCAGAATTAGGTGTACTCTTAGTTCAGGAGAAGACAAAGGGCCCTAATGCCTGCTTAGACTCTTTGGGTGTTGAGCTCAATAGCAATAGCATTTAGCATTTATATTTCTGTACCACTTATCAGTGCAAAGTGTTCCCCATGCGATTTACAATGTGTTCACTAATTGCTCCCAACAAGCTGGGTACTCATTTTACTGACCTACAGAAGGATAGAAGGCTGAGTCAACCTTGGAGCCCTGCAGGATCAAACTCACAACATTGTAATTGCAGTACTGGCATTTAACCACTGCGTCACCAGGGCTCCCTTACCATTAAGCACCAAAACCATTAAGCAGCACTGCAGGCTTCCTCCTGAGAATCTCAGTGATTTGAAGGAAAGGATGACAGAATTTATGGGGTCAAAAAGTCTATACTCAAAGAGCTCCAGAAACTCATTGGTCACCTGAATTTTGCTTCTAGGGTTGTGGAGCCAGGTAGAGCTTTCTTAAAATGGCTTTATGATGCTATTTCTAGGGTACTTAAACCCCATCACAGGATTAGGATTACCCAAGGGATCAGGGTAGATTTAGGTGTCTATCAAGATTTCCTTGTCATATTCAATGGGATTCTGTTTTGGAGGTATGACTTCTAGATCAGAGATGCCTTAAAGGTGTCTTCAGATGCTGCAGGCTCAATTGGGTTTGGGGTCAATTTTCATGGTCATTAGTGCACTCAGGTGTGGCCAGTGGAATGGCATGGGGGAGGTATGGTGTTTGGCTTGACTTTCTTGAATTTTTTTCCATTTGTTGTAGCCATTTGGGTTTGGTCTGAGCAGTTGGCTTTATACTACAGTGTCTCCATTACAATATTTTGTTTATAGCATTCCATGTGGCTGGGGTGGACAACAGGATTGCTGATGCTCTCTCCCACCAGCAGATGGAGCACTTCAGACAACTGGCTCTGGATGCAGAGGCCTGTCCAGACCAGATTACTGCAGACCTATGGAGTCTAGGAGGAATGAGGTTGCCAGAGCTGTCAGCCTCTCAGCACCAGAAAGAGTTATAAGGAAGCTCTTAGGGAGTTTGAACACTTTTGGTTGGGGAGTGGGCTTCAGACCACCTGGTCTATACCTGTATCCCACATTTTGCAATATTGCATTCATTTGAGGGGAAGGGGGTTGGCTCCATAGTCCATTCTGTTTGGGCTGTCAGCATTAGTCTTTGTTTCTAGGGATCTAGGGTATAAGGGCAACATGGTTGATTTCAGAGTTTGCAAGGCTCTGGAGGAGTGGTCCTGGCAGCCATGCACTATGAGAAGCGGCTTAGGGAGCTGGATATGTTTAGACTGGAGAAGAGAAGGTGAAGAGGTGACACGATAGCCATGTTTAAATATTTGAAGGGATGTCATATTGAAGAAAGAGCAAGGTTGTTTTCTGCTGCTCAGTGGATTCAAACTACAGGAAAAGAGATTCCACCTAAATATTGGGAAGAATTTCCTGACACTAAGAGCTGTTCGACAGTGGAATACGCTCCCTCAGAGTGTGGTGGAGTCTCCTTCTTTGGAGGTTTTTAAGCAGAAACTGGATGGCCATCTGCTAAGCATGCTTTGGTTGTACATTCCTGCATGGCAGGGGGTTGGACTGGATGGCCCTGGTGGCCTCTTCCAACTCTATGGTTCTATGTGTTTTGCACAGGGGAAGGCTGAGGAGATTTTCAAGGGTGACACCTGGCCTCAGATGATCCCACACTAGGTTACTCCCCCTCTTTCTCTTTTCCAGGTTCAACCCAGCTTAAATAGGTTTTAGTTCAAATAAAGTGGCCTTGTTCAAACCAATTATTTGTCTGAATTGGTTTGAACTGGCTGGTCAACAATAACAAGATTTGGAGAAGATATGGAATAATTAGACCTGATTTCTTGAGTCCCTCACACTTGATAATTGAAATAGCACTGAGGCTAAATTGGGCTTTGTCTAAATTTGGATTTGTAGAAATTAAATGTATAGAGGTCAACTTGGATCCTATCCTGTACAAGAAAGGAGAGATATAAACCAGCTAGCCAACCAACCAAATATGTTTTTACACACGCACATGCACACGTACGCGCGCGCGCGCACACACACACACACGTAAATGGGATAAGTAGGCTCCAACCGTCAGCCACTAATTTGCTTCTTGTCACACTCCTCACTATTGATTGCAGAATTCCAGCCCATCTACTATTTTGTGAGTTTGGCTCTGGTTGGGCTGGCCTTTGAGGTTTTCAAACAAAAAATAGTGCCTGCCCATGTTTGTCTTAGAATATTGTTTTGTACCTCTTGAAAACCTCTGAACATGCCTACTCTGCTGTCTGGTGGTGGCCCTGGTCTCTCAGAGGCTATGCTAGATCATATACCAAGCTGAAAATGTTTAAAGTATCATCTTGAAGGCAAACTGTATGTCTACCTTCCAAGGACAGAGGCTTATCTCCACAGGACTGGCTACTAGGTATATGCCACAGCTTCTGTGAACACAGCGATGGGGTGAAATAGCTATGGTTTGGATTTGTGGAAGGATTATCCATATCCATGAAATCACAGTTTTCCAAAGTCTTCAAGTCTATCCTGGAAAATGGTGTAATTAGTGTGTAACGCATGAGGAGCTAGCACTGGATTACAAGTAGCAGTCTTCCCCAACTTACAAGCATTAACACCAGTGGTGGCTGTGGTTTCCACGCCCGTGGGGCAGTGAATCCACTCTAGGTTCTAGTTCAGACTTCAAAGGAACTCTCCAAAGTACTTAACTCTATCTCCCAAACAGTTTCAGCATCTTGAATGGCTCCGAAAGTTCCAAATAAAGTTCAAATTTCCATTAAGCTCCATCAAATATTATGTAATTGGGAGGATTCACCACTGCACTAACATGGAAGCTACTTCCCACCAATTGATGAGCCCCAGGGGGGGAGAGAATACTGCTGGGTCTTACATTTGGGTGCAACTTCTTACTGTCCCTATTTTCCCCTTGCCGCCTCTCCATTGACGCCCCCTTGTCGTGGGAGAGAGGCTTGCGTACCCTAATGACGTTTTGAGCTATGCTGGTGGTGGCATAATAGCCACCGGTAGGGTCTCCCATGCCAGACAGGTCAAAACCGAAGGGTCTGACAAAGAGCGTCAAAGGGCAGGATGGGCTCTCTAGCCTTATGGCAACCGTCCTAGGAGAAGGAAAACTCTAATCCCAAACCCGGGCAGATGGTGCTCGTCCAACCCTGTAAGGTCAACCATCTAAGAGAAGGAAACTCTAATCAAACCTACGGCCCGAGGACCTCGCTGCCACGTCCATGCTTGCAAGGCCACGGCAGATGAATCTCTGGTTTAAAGGGTGAGGCCAGTTCTGTGCACGCTGCGCTCCACCAGAAAAATCCATTGCACAGGCTCGAAGGACAAATCCATTTCCAAAAAAGCCCTGTAGCGACTGGCGAGGGACGAAACCGGCAGGTGTAAAGATGCACTGGAAGCCGCAGCCCCAACCCTGCATGCAGGCGGTTCAGGACATTGGTCGCTCAAGCCTGACCCGGGAGATGACAGTCTTGTTCGGCAGCATTCTGAACGACCAAGCAGCTTTTTTTAAGGAGAGCACTGCTTGCTCCATATGGAGAGGGGCCTAGAAAAGGTGGCCTAAAGAAAGCTCATCCCCAACTACCTGGTTGGCTAGCCGCGGCCAACGGGAATCTTCTGATGCGGTCAAACCAAGGCAAAGAAACAAAGGCACACACCGGCCTCCAAAGGTGTAAATAAACTGACACTTGCATGCTGGAACATCAGAACCATGCAAGACTCTAAAGATAGTGGACGGCCTGAGCGTCGTTCTGCCCTAATAGCCCTTGAACTATCACGGCTTAATATTGACATCGCTGCTCTTAGTGAAGTTCGCTTCCATGAGGAAGGCAGCCTTAAAGAACATGGCGCCGGCTACACACTTTACTGGTCTGGCAAACCCAAAACCGAAAAACATTTTTCAGGAGTAGGCTTCATGATTAAAAACTCCATTGCCTCCAAACTCGAAACCTTGCCAACAGGACACTCTGATCGCATTATTTCCTTACGCCTCCCACATGTTGTTCTCTTTAGTGTATATGCCCCAACTATGCAAGCCGACCCTGTAGAGAAAGACAAATTCTACACAGACCTACGCCAACTCATACAAAAAGTCCCTGTAGAAGATAAAATTATTATACTTGGTGACTTCAATGCCAGAGTAGGAAAGAATTCCGAAGCCTGGAAAGGTGTCTTAGGCAAGCATGGTGTTGGAAATTGCAATGATAACGGACGCCTCCTGCTAGAGTTCTGTGCAGAACAACAGCTGACTATTACAAACACAATCTTTCAGCAGAAAGATAGCTTGAAGACAACCTGGATGCATCCCCGATCCAAACATTGGCACCTCATTGACTACGTCCTAGTCCGTCAGAGAGACATTCGTGATGTCCGTCATACCCGAGTGATGCCCAGTGCAGAATGCCAAACAGATCATCGCCTCGTCAGATGTAAACTAAATCTTCATCTTAAGTTCAAACCTAAGAGGGGTGGCATCTTAAAGAAGAGGCTCCAAGTCAACAATCTTCAACAAGCTACCATGAGAGACAACTTCCAGGCAAACCTACAAACGAAACTTGAAGACCATCCTACAGATCCTTCTCCTACAGTGCTTTGGCAACATATCAAAAACAGTATCCTCCAGTCTGCAGAAGAATCCCTCGGGTTCTCCCACAAGAAAAATCAAGACTGGTTTGATGAAAACAACCAAGAGATCCAGGAGCTGTTGGCAAGGAAGAGAGCTGCTCACCAGGCATACCTCGCCCAGCCAACCTGTCATGTAAGAAAAGCAGCTTTCCGCCTCACATGTAGCAAACTACAACAAAAACTCCGAGACATGCAGAACAAGTGGTGGATCAATTTAGCAGAAAAGACACAACGCTGTGCAGATCTGGGTGATCATAGAGGATTTTATGAAGCTCTTAAAGCAGTGTTTGGACCTACTTATCAGGTCCAAAGCTCCTTATACAGTACAGATGGTCAAACATTAATTACTGATAAAGCCTCCATCCTAAATCGTTGGGCTGAACATTTTCAAAGTCTCTTTAGCGCCAACCGAGTAGTCCAAGCCTCAGCTATCCAATATATGATACAAAAACCAATGAAAAATGAATTGGACATAGCTCCCACTTTGGAAGAGACCCTTATGGCCATACAGCAGATGAAAAACGGCAAGGCAGCTGGGATTGATGGAATCCCACCTGAAGTTTGGAAACACGGAGGTCATGCACTCCACGAAAAATTCCACGAATTCCTTGTGAATTGCTGGGAAAAAGGGGAACTGCCATCAGACCTCCGAGATGCAGTCATCATCACCCTGTACAAGAAAAAAGGAGCAAAATCCGACTGCTCAAACTATCGAGGCATAACACTGCTCTCTATTGCTGGAAAAATCCTTGCAAGGATACTCCTGAACAGATTAGTTCCTGCTATTGCAGAAGAACTTCTCCCTGAAAGCCAATGTGGCTTCAGAGCCAATAGGAGTACTACAGACATGGTATTTGCCCTTAGGCAACTGCAAGAAAAATGTAGGGAGCAGAACAAGGGTCTCTATGTAACATTTGTCGACCTCACCAAAGCCTTTGACACTGTAAGTAGAAAAGGTCTGTGGCAGATCCTGGAAAAACTAGGATGTCCCCCCAAATTCCTTAAAATGATTATCTTGCTACACGAGGGCCAGCGTGGTCAAGTCAGATATGGCGATGCTCTTTCAGAGCCCTTTCTAATAACTAATGGAGTGAAGCAAGGTTGTGTTCTTGCACCAACTTTATTTACAATCTTCTTTAGCACGATGCTCCAAAGGGCTATGGCAGAGCTTGAAGAAGACGACGGCATCTATATACGCTACCGTACTGATGGTAGCTTGTTTAACTTAAGCCGTCTGAGGGCTCACACTAAGACTCTAAACTATCTAGTCCGTGAGCTGCTCTTCGCCGATGATGCTGCCCTTGTTGCCCACACAGAAGCAGCTCTGCAGCGCCTAACGTCCTGCTTTGCAACAGCTGCAGAGCTGTTTGGGCTAGAAGTCAACCTGAAGAAAACAGAAGTTCTTTACCAGCCTGCACCACAGGACGAACACCACCATCCCCACATTGCCGTCGGCAAATCAGTGCTCAAGTCCGTTCAGCAGTTCACCTACCTGGGAAGCATCATCTCCTCAGATGCCAAGATTGACAAAGAGATCGATCACAGATTAGCAAAGGCATATAGTGCATTTGGAAGACTTCACAAAAGAGTCTGGAGCAATAAACACCTGAGGCAAAGCACAAAAATCAGTGTGTATAGAGCCATCGTACTGTCTATCCTCCTTTATGGATCTGAAACATGGGTTACCTATCGCCACCACCTACGACTCCTCGAGCGCTTTCATCAGCGCTGTCTACGTACAATCCTAAATATACACTGGACTGACTATGTGACGAATGTTGCTGTCCTTGAACAAGCAGGGATCACCAGCATTGAGGCCATGATATTGAGAACACAGCTGCGCTGGGCAGGGCACGTTTCTAGGATGGAGGACCATCGCCTCCCAAAAATACTACTCTACGGTGAACTCGCCACGGGTCAGCGTGGGAGGGGCGCTCCAAAAAAGCGATACAAGGACTCCCTGAAACAACATCTCAGGCTTGGCCAGATTGATCACCAACGGTGGTCTGCCCTGGCCTCACATCGGGAGGCATGGAGACGCACTATCCACAATGCTGCAGCCTTATTTGAGAACTCACGACGAACAAGTCTTGAAGAGAAACGACAACGCAGAAAGAATCACAACCCAAAAACATCACCCAAGGAGACCTTCTGCTGCACTTTTTGCAACCGGACTTGTTTATCTCGGATTGGCCTTTTTAGTCATCAGCGCGCTTGCAGAAGGCGCGGGATGAGTCCTTCCTGAATCTTCGTTTGCGAAGAAAAGCCAGAGAGAGAGGTGCTGCCAACTTTTTTTTAAAACTGCTCCTGCATAGCCTGACATAGAAAAATTAGCAAAGAAAGTATTTTTCATCTGGGAAATAAAGACACTGTTTCAGAGTTGCTACCATCAGCTCCCACATGAGTGAATCTAGAGGCACCATTAAAAGCTAAGAGGTATCCCTTTTGAAGCAGTCTGTGTACAAACCACGCAGAAGCTGTGCACATGGCTACAGTAATCTCCCCAACTGTGGTGGGTTGGAAAAGATTTCATGTGAAAGGCACTCTGACCTAAATGTCTCCTTGGTTGGTTTATGTACTTCTGCAACATATTCCTCGGGGAAGGCATTAATGTGCATGAATTTACCCAAATGGATGAGGAAAAATTTTGCCTGCATAATTTCTTGCATATCAGGCTGCTATGAGAAGCACAGGAACAGAGCTAAGTGGGAAAACGTTGGCAGCCCTAGAGAGCTCTTCTGTACACAACAAGGCTGTAAACAAGAGTGTGATTAATCTCTATGGAAGTTTCTTTATTCCCTGATGAGTGTCCTTCCAGAGTTCATTTGCAATATGTGAAAGGGCACACAGGAATATGTGAGGCTATCTCTGCTCTCTTGATGGTGACTTGCGCTATGGAGATACTCACCGGTTGATGCAGAATTGATTTGGGGGTTGACCACATGGTAAAAATACTCCTCACAGAATTAGCTCAGAAAATGAGCTGTCTTAATGGGATCCCACATTGTCTCATCATATTATGAAGGGGGGGGGGCAAAAAGAGGAAAAACTATGCAAGAAAAGCCCTTGCAGTTTTTCCCAACTTTTAAAAAAAGCTCCAGTGATATGTGCATTTTCACTCATTAAGACAAGCAATTCAACATGAATCGCTTCCCCACACGGGACAAAGTGCAAAGCTGATTGGCTGAACGAGTGCAGAGTGTGGGACTGGCTTACAGGGCAAGTGCCTGCTGCTGCCATGTTGGCTTTTCATCTTAGCGAGTGATTGCTAAGGTGATAAAACAGAGGTTTGTGCAATTTTTTCCTTTTTTTTTTTTTTTTGAAATGTGGACTATTGCTTGTGTGCACCATAGAAATAGTCTGTTGTTTTTTTTAAAGTACGGAGGTGTCAGATTTTAAAATGAGTAATCTGCTCACGGCTGCATCTCAGCTACAGGCATGCAAAGTTTATCGGGACTGTAAAACCATTAAGACAAGTCGCAGCTGCTGTGACTTGCTATTACTGTGGAGCAGTCCATTTTTTTCCTTCGTGTCGACAAGCCCTGAGTCAAAAGAGGGCCACTTTCTTATGTGCATAGGGTTTCCTCCACAATGACAGGACATCTTGATTGGCCAGAGTTCCAATATCCAGGTAGGAAACACAGCATGTATAGAAAGGGGACCCCTTCAAAGAGAGCCAAACACATCTTGCCTCAAGGTAGCATGACCGGCACTTATGCAGCCTCACACATTTCCACTTGCCCTTTTGCACCTTTGGTACCCATTGGTACCCACTCCCTGAATAGGGTTTTCATTCCCTTGAAATTAGGAACTTTTTCTTCTTTCTGAGAGAACAGGAGGCCAGCTTGGGTCCCTCCACATTGCACTGAACTGCAACTCTTATCATCCTTCAATGTTTGGCTACACGAGCCTAGGCTGATGGGAATATCAGTCTAAGGAGATTGTCAGACAGACTATAAAGTCCTTTGCAGGCATGGAACAGACTCAGGAAAGAGTTTACCTTTTGGATGACGTCGTTCTGTTCCCGTGCTGTTCCTGTTCTGCTCCCATTCTGCTCCCGGGATACCTTGCTCACGGGGAAATATAGACCACCCATTCCGTTTCTGTAATGGAATCACTGGTGGTCTGAAAGATGCCCTGTTGCTCTCTCATTATGCTGGTGCAATGCCAGCCACGGGGGGAGGTCTGTGTCGGAAACTTCCGGGTGCAATTGGGATGAGAAGGTAAGTTAAACACTCCCCCCCCCGGGTTACTTGTAAAAGTTTAAGAGTGTCTTGGGGCTTAGGTGTGTGGGATTTTTTTGCCGTTTTGTTTTGCTTTTATTTTTAAATTTCCCGTGCATCGTTCTCTCGTGAGAATGGTCAGGATTTCATTTCCAGGATATGAATGCAGCTTTGCAACAGCTGCATTCCCTCCCAGCCAGCAAGGGGAGTGGGAGGAAGTTCTTGTTCCGTGATGGAAGTAAAGTGTGCAAAAAAAATTTAGTATCGCGGAACAGGGACGGGAGTGGGGTGGGTGGGAGTTCTGGAACAGGATCAGGTTATAAGGGCCCGTCTGATAATCTCCTCTGAACATCCAGAGGGTCAGAAATTGTCCAAACCTGTGGTAGAAGAACCTGGCAATTCAAGATTATAAGTACATGCCTGAAACATCTACAAACAGATCCTATGGATGGTCAGTGAAACTTCTGCCAGACAAAAGTGTGCAAATGTTTTGCTGCCCTACTATGTCAGACCAAAGATCAGGTGTGTCTGTTTCATTCAAATGAAAGCTTCCTCTGGTTGGCCCCATTCCACATTGGTGCCTCTCCCATCTATGGCTTTACCATGTGATAGAGACAGACAGCTTTGACCCACCATTTTTATAGTTCCCACAATGTCCCCACAACCAAAATGTTGTTCTGGGGCATTAGGGAGAATTTATATGGATGCTAATTTGGGACATTATGGAAAATATAAAATAGTGGCTTGCAGATTGAGATACACAGGGTGGTTATAAGGGTGCTTATTGCCACTGGCCATGCTGCCTGGAAGATTCTTGGAGTTATGATCCCAAAACACAACATGTCCAAGCTCTGGCTAAATGCTAATGTTGAGTCTGGTCCCACATCTATCTTCACTTGCCTTTGCTGGTATAAGATTTGATCATGCTAGCGCTCGGCCTTCAATCACTGGGACAGAACACTTGGTCCAATACTTGCTTATTAACATGGTCTATCATCATATCAATAAAATAATTGAGATGGTTGTGTCAATTGCCCAGATAAACTAGGCTACATGCTATTGTGTCTGCTTTTTGAAGCAGTTAGTCTTGGAACTGACTAGAGGACCTTCCACCCAGTCCAGAATGGTGCTCAAGACCAGATATGAAATGTAAGCCATTATAAACTTTTTTTTGGAGCAGTGACTACTATGCCATCTTATTCCTCATTTGTAGATGGAAATATTTGTAGATGGAAATATTAGCTAACACACATTGGAAACTGCTGAATGTGGTGTAGATGAGTAAATTGCTATTGCTTAAACAATTTGTAAGCCACTCTGGGAGCCTTTGTGGCTGAAGAGTGGGGTATATATACCTAAATAAATTATCAAGAGTAGGGATTAATGACAATTTCTTTTCAGTCTCTTTTTCATCAGAATTTACCCAAAATTACAAAATTAAAAATGTGGGAGAAAGCAAAATTGGCAGAAATGCCCATCCCTAGTTATGAAAGTCTATCACATCATGAGTAGGTCAAAGAAAACACCCACTCAGTGGGAAGCAGTGGTTTCATCCTACTTCTAAACCCAACTTCATCAGCATCTTTCCTTTGTATCTGCTTGGAGCAAAGAGAAAATAGGATGAGAAAAAGGGAAATGTGCTAAAGATCTGAAGCTTGCAAAGATACAGGGCACTGCCAAATGGCAAGCAGGTCACAGTGCCAATGAGAGTGAGGGAAGCACAGGTCTGCCCATTATTATGGACAGGAATTATTCTTCCAAATAACATAGAACATTGGTATCTCTATGTAGTTAAAAAGCAACCACAAGAAATTATATAAAAACATAAAGCTGTTCTTTCATTCTTTTGTAAGAAGCACAGCAATCCTCAGCAAATCTACTCAGGTGTAAGTTTCACAGGCAAGTGAGCATGGGGCCTAAATACACTAAAGGCACCAGATCCCATATGATCTTAGAAGCTAAGCAGGGTCAGTCCTGGTTAGTACTTGGATGGGAGACCACAAATGAATACCAGATGTTGTAGGCTTCATTTCAGAGACAGGAACTCACAAAAACATCTCTGAGTATTCCTTGTCTAAGAATGCCCAATGAAATGTATGAGGTTGCCCTAAGTCAATAGCAACTTGAAAACACATATTAAACACACAACTGAGCATAGGGCATAGACTTAATCCTAGGTGAGTGTAGTACTGCTACCTTGCCTCATAACCTTAATCCTAAATAAGTGAATATAGAACTACAACTTTACTCTTCCCCATGGACTCTGAAACAGCACCCCTAAAAACTGAGAACTAGTTCCAACAGGTATTTATTTATTTATTTGATTTATATGATTTATTTGCCACCTTTCTCCCAGAATGGGACCCAAGGTGGCTCACAGCACATAAAATAAAACATACAATTAAAAATATGACAATTTAAAGTTAAAAACAATTAAAATCATGACAATTTAAAATTATATAAAACATATAAAAGTTTTTTAAAAAGAAAAACAATAAAAACACATCCCAATAAAAAGCCTCTGTGTGTGCGGCTATGAATTAAAAGCCTGCTTGAATAAAAAGGTCTTTGCCTGCCTGTGATAGGAAAGCAGGGATGGGGGTGCAGCCTAGCCTCCTGAGGAAGGGTGTTCCAGAGGGTGGGATAAATTACTTTAAAAATGAGATGGAATAGTGGAATTTGCAAAACATATTGAGGTGGAAGACTATGGCTACAATTGTGTAGACTCTGGCTGAAAAGTAAATCCCATTGGTTGGAGCATAGGCACTTTCAAAAACTGAAAAGTAAGGATGCAGCCATAATATTAGTGGACTTGTCAGAACAGCAAGAGAGTTTTGTGGCACCTTTAAACTTTAAACAGGTGTCACAAGAGTATTTGTCATGTTTTTTACAAAATGTCTTGGTATTTTGAAGCAAGAGCCTAACACAGCTACACCTCTGAAAATATTAACGATGTTAAAGGGCTGCTTTCTTGAGATTTGGAGTACAGTGGGCCCTTGGTATCCAGTGGGGTTTGACTTCTGGGTCCCCCACCCCCATTGATACCAAAGGCTCAAGTCCCATTATATACAATGCCATAGTAAAGTGGTGCCCCTTATATAAAATGGTGAACAGCAAGGTTTGCTTTTTGGAATGTTTTTTTAAAAAATATATATTTTCAAGCCATGGTTGGTTGAATCCATGGATAAAGAATTCATGGATACAGAAGGACAACTGTGCTAAATCAACAACAGCTAAGAAATATTACTTTTTTTTTTTTTTGGCGTGGTCTGTAGAGAGCATGAGTCACTCCTTTTTCCCTTTTCTTGCATTTCTTCTCCACTTGCTATGTGCCTGTTACACCTTGTACAAATCAGGGCAAAACTTGTTGTTGTGTGCCTTCAAGTTGTTTCCAACTTATAGCAACCTTAAGGCGAACCTTTCATGGCATTTTCTTGGCAAGATTTGTTCATCTCAGGCTCGGCCAAATTGATCACCAACAGTGGTCCGCCCTGGCCTCACATCGGGAGGCATGGAGACGCACTATCCACAATGCTGCAGCCTTATTTGAGAACTCACGACGAACAAGTCTTGAAGAGAAACGACAACGCAGAAAGAATCACAACCCAAAAACATCACCCAAGGAGACCTTCTGCTGTGCTTTTTGCAACCGGACTTGTTTATCTCGGATTGGCCTTTGTAGTCATCAGCGCGCTTGCAGAAAGCGCGGGATGTGTCCTTCCTGAATCTTCATTTGCGAAGAAAAGCCAGAGAGAGAGAGGGGGGTTTGCCTTTGTCTGCCTCTGAGTCTGAGAGGATGTGACTTACCCAAGGTCACCCAGTGGGTTCCCATGGCTGAGCCTGGTTCCCAGAATCGTAGTCCAACACTCAAACCACTACATCACACATCTTTACAACTCCCCAAATCTCTCCACCATACATGCTAGGAGATTCTGTTGGCTGTAGTTTAAAAAAGTAATGTTTACAAACTCTGAAACTGACCTTGAATAAGAGTGAGCAGTTATGAAAGAAACAAAGAAAGGAAAATGAGGCCCCTGCACACAGTATTTATTATTTTCACCCAAACATGTATTTTGTTTCCACTTCTTACTATGGTGTCACAAGCCATATACCATGGTTTTTGTTACAAATGCTAAGTTAGCATCTGGTGAGACTTCAGCTTTGCTATTTTCCTCCATGGTCCTGACATGCCCTAATGAAGTTTTGGCATTTCATTTTACAGCAGTTCTGTTCAATTCACATTTCTTTCATTTCCCAACAATTCAAGGATGTCAAATGGAGCTGTATCAAATGAGGTATATTTAAGCTGAAACACTGTCAGCCTTTCTAGACTAGTCTCATTTCAAAGGGGTGGGGGAGATTTTAAGTGGTTTTGACATGTTCTTTTTCTGACAAACTCATCTTGCTTCCAATTTATCACCTTCTCCTCCTCAGGCCATTGTGTAATAGGAGAGGCTGAGTGATCAGCAGTGATTTTTGAAGTCCAAACTGGCATTGTTACAATTTTAAAAACAAAACAAAAGCTTTCACCTGTAGCAGATCTATGTATACTTTTTTGCACATTAAAAAAAGTAGCCCACCCAATTTGCCAACCATCCTGTGGTTACCTTATGCAAATTTGGCTGAGTCAGCTAATTTTCCACCATTTGTTCATGTGAAACCTGGGAGCCGTTTACACGGCAAAATAAAATCCTCTAAGAATTCGCAAAGAGACCTAATAGTTCCCACATCTTTCAGATCAAAGTTGGCATATTCAGAAGGAGGGGGGGCAAAAAACCCATAAGTCATGCAGTATCAGCTTTCGCTATTTTCCCTGTCTTTTTTGAAAAGTAGCACAAGTTAGCACACTTTCGATTGTGTGAACTACCATTTCACTTACAGCAGTAGGAACTGTGAGCAGTCTTTCTGAAACAGCCAGAGCAGAGCTGAGCCTTGATTGGTTGGAGTGACCAAGTGAGGGGGTGGACTTGAAAGAGATGGAAAAGATCCAGCTAGCCAGCTTGCTTTCTAGCATAATTACTGTTCCTCCCTCCCTCCCTCCCTCTCTCTTTCTCTCTCTGTGTGTATGAGAAAGAGAGTGATCTGCTCCTCCAGCTGATCGCTAGCTTGCCCTGCTGTGATTGTGTTCTTTTGTGTGTGTGCGTGCGTATGCGTGAGAAACAGAGAAAGGGAGAGAGAGAGAAGCAGTCTGCTCAGCTGGCAGGGATGTGGAGAAGGGAATTGGCTGCTTTCCTTTGTCATTATTCCTCTCCCCCCCGTGCTCTCCCTCCTTTGTTGGTTGATTTATCTGGTTTTCTCTGGCTCAGACATAGCTACACTCTTTCCCCCTCACAGTGTCCCCCTTCTCGCTTCCTCCCTGCCTCTTGCCTGGCTTTAATAACAGTGATCTGGAGGCCATGCCCCCACCATTGTTTGTGTGAACAAGAAAGGCTGAAAGCTCACCGGATCTTCCAATTTAGCAATAAATCGTGTGAACTATGCAGCGCTGGTGCGAAAGGATGGCAATCCAGAATTTCACGCACTTTATTCTGCCGTGTAACTGGCCCCCTAGAAGATCAAGATTCAGGCTTTCAAAGAATTTGAAATGTCTTGCCAGAGACAAGAGGGGGCAGTGGATTAAGATTTAAATCAGGGGGGCTTGGGATGGCAACTTTAATACAGTCTTTTGCTAGCATATTTTGCTGCCAAAGTGGCTCTAATAAATAAGGGTGAGTATATAACTCAGTGACAGAGCACTTGTATAGCATACAGGTCATAGGTTTGATCCCTGGTATCCTCTGAGCTATGAACTCTCCCCATACAATATTACTGGTATATTGTAGTCAAAACAACTAGAGCTGGGTAAAATTATCCTCTTAAAATTCTCCACCTTATTTGTTGCCAGAGAAACTGTGTGTAGGTATGTGTGAGAGAATGGAGGCAGCTACATTGATTTACCTACCCTCCCACCTATAACATTTCTAGTAATTTCCATCCCACCAGGAGCAGATTTTTTTGTAAAGCCAATAAGTCTTGCTGATTCAATGTCAAGCCACCTCAAAATACTTTGGATTAAAATCTCTCTCTCTCTCTGGCTTTTCTTCGCAAACGAAGATTCAGGAAGGACTCATCCCGCGCTTTCTGCAAGCGCGCTGATGACTAAAAAGGCCAATCCGAGATAAACAAGTCCGGTTGCAAAAAGCACAGCAGAAGGTCTCCTTGGGTGATGTTTTTGGGTTGTGATTCTTTCTGCGTTGTCGTTTCTCTTCAAGACTTGTTCGTCGTGAGTTCTCAAATAAGGCTGCAGCATTGTGGATAGTGCGTCTCCATGCCTCCCGATGTGAGGCCAGGGCGGACCACTGTTGGTGATCAATTTGGCCAAGCCTGAGATGTTGTTTCAGGGAGTCTTTGTATCGCTTTTTTGGAGCGCCCCTCTTACGCTGACCCGTGGCGAGTTCACCGTAGAGTAGTATTTTTGGGAGGCGATGGTCCTCCATCCTAGAAACGTGCCCTGCCCAGCGCAGCTGTGTTCTCAATATCATGGCCTCAATGCTGGTGATCCCTGCTTGCTCAAGGACAGCAACATTCGTCACATAGTCAGTCCAGTGTATATTTAGGATTGTGCGTAGACAGCGCTGATGAAAGCGCTCGAGGAGTCGTAGGTGGTGGCGATAGGTGACCCATGTTTCAGATCCATAAAGGAGGATAGACAGTACGATGGCTCTATACACACTGATTTTTGTGCTTTGCCTCAGGTGTTTATTGCTCCAGACTCTTTTGTGAAGTCTTCCAAATGCACTATATGCCTTTGCTAATCTGTGATCGATCTCTTTGTCAATCTTGGCATCTGAGGAGATGATGCTTCCCAGGTAGGTGAACTGCTGAACGGACTTGAGCACTGATTTGCCGACGGCAATGTGGGGATGGTGGTGTTCGTCCTGTGGTGCAGGCTGGTAAAGAACTTCTGTTTTCTTCAGGTTGACTTCTAGCCCAAACAGCTCTGCAGCTGTTGCAAAGCAGGATGTTAGGCGCTGCAGAGCTCCTTCTGTGTGGGCAACAAGGGCAGCATCATCGGCGAAGAGCAGCTCACGGACTAGATAGTTTAGAGTCTTAGTGTGAGCCCTCAGACGGCTTAAGTTAAACAAGCTACCATCAGTACGGTAGCGTATATAGATGCCGTCGTCTTCTTCAAGCTCTGCCATAGCCCTTTGGAGCATCATGCTAAAGAAGATTGTAAATAAAGTTGGTGCAAGAACACAACCTTGCTTCACTCCATTCGTTATGAGAAAGGGCTCTGAAAGAGCATCGCCATATCTGACTTGACCACGCTGGCCCTCGTGTAGCAAGATAATCATTTTAAGGAATTTGGGGGGACATCCTAGTTTTTCCAGGATCTGCCACAGACCTTTTCTACTTACAGTGTCAAAGGCTTTGGTGAGGTCGACAAATGTTACATAGAGACCCTTGTTCTGCTCCCTACATTTTTCTTGCAGTTGCCTAAGGGCAAATACCATGTCTGTAGTGCTCCTATTGGCTCTGAAGCCACATTGGCTTTCAGGGAGAAGTTCTTCTGCAATAGCAGGAACTAACCTGTTCAGGAGTATCCTTGCAAGGATTTTTCCAGCAATAGAGAGCAGTGTTATGCCTCGATAGTTTGAGCAGTCGGATTTTGCTCCTTTTTTCTTGTACAGGGTGATGATGACTGCATCTCGGAGGTCTGATGGCAGTTCCCCTTTTTCCCAGCAATTCACAAGGAATTCGTGGAATTTTTCGTGGAGTGCATGACCTCCGTGTTTCCAAACTTCAGGTGGGATTCCATCAATCCCAGCTGCCTTGCCGTTTTTCATCTGCTGTATGGCCTGTAAAGCCAATAAGTCTTGCTGATTCAATGTCAAGCCACCTCAAAATACTTTGGATTAAAATAGCTCACAACAAAACAGTGTGGCTAGGAAAAACCCATTTCAAGTATTGTGGGGATTGCAGCTAAACTCAGAGAGAACAATACCAGAGTTGCTGCTAAACAAAATGGCCCAGGGCTTTGAATCTGTGAGCCCTGGCTCCATTACACCACTGGTAGTAGCACAGTTTGCATTTCTTTTGCCGTTGATGCTGCTCCACATGATAGCAACAGCAGTCACTGTGTTGTTAGCCCAGCCATCATTTCACATCCTCCACAATTCTGGAGAAATTCTGGAGGGTGGGATAGCTGGAAGCTGATGACATTCACAATAACAATAGCAAAATGGCAGAGAGTATTTGGAGGAAATTCTGCACAGTGACCTTATTTTTCTAGGATGAGGTGATGACTGATAAAAGAATTTTGCAGAAAACCTGAGACGTTCTCTCCAAAAATTGTCTACTGAGAACTTTTAGTGCAGCTTTGAAAACCACATGCCGGCCCTGCACCAGCCAATCTAATCAGCAGCAACATTAAGTATAAAGAGAAGATGTTGCCATCCATCTTCAGGGAAGCAGGGAAGACCTGAGGAGAATCTTATCCTAGATGTAAACAGAAGCTCCCAGAAAGGAGGGGTCTTTCTGGGCTGCAAAGCTGTAATTCCCATTCATTTCTAGAAGTTAGTCTCTTTCTCCGTTGTGATAAGCACTTCCTTGGCTGAATTCAGGTGCAGTCCAGAGAAGATAATCTGGTGCTTCTTTGGATGGGGCAAGTCCTCTGCTGCAGCAGTAAGCTGGTGCAACCGCTATGGAAAGACAAGCAGGAAAACAGACATTGTCTTTGTTAATTAAACTGTTAGACAAACAGGCACCCAATAGCAATCTGCATCCATTGCTGTGGGCAAAGGCATTCCAAGAGCTAATCCATGCCACTTCTTAATGAATGTTTATTGCAATACCCATCTAAAAGAGCAAAGGGGAAACAGCTTAACATTGTGATCTGTTTTGCCTTTAGGCTCCCTTTTTGTTGACATATTGTAATAAGCACACAATAAACAACCAGAAATATTTACAGATGCATTGATAGAGGCTTTGATTGTTGAAATACGGGATTAGGAAGAACAAGAATGATCCTGTGGCACCTTCAGAACTGAACACATTGACTGAGACAGTGGTATCTTTTCATAAGGGCTTAATGAATTGGTCAGTGATTACTATTGCAGAGCTTAAAATCTTGAGGAATAAAGGATTTCCAGGCCCTGAGAATCCAAATATGCATTTTTGGTTGCTCAAGTGTGCAGAGATATTTTTTTTTAACGAACTTGATCTTCAATGGGTCATTTGCAAACATACTATCAGGCAGCAGCAAGTAACCTGAGCACCAAAATTAAGCCTGCTGAGACACAGGGTACAGGGCACAGCTGGTGGCTTACATGCCAATGGGATGGTGTATCTAGTATAGCTTTCACCCTGATATTTAAAGGTGCTCCCCAAGCTGGTGAACCAATTTTGGGGATAGGAGTCGGCACGTTGGGCAGCTTTTAAAGTTCAGATGAAAACCTGCCTCACTGACATGGAAACCACCAGCGGCCACTGGGTACAGTTTGTAGATGTGTCCCTCTCTCAAAAGACCAGGGGGTCTCAGACCAGTCCCCTGCTAGCTGATGCCTCCTCCAATCCATCTTCATAAAGTATGGGCCCCAAGCCAGCAGACAAATGCTACCTGCTGCTGCTATACTACATAGGACACAAAAACTCAGATGACCCTGGGAAAGGAAACAGTGTAGCAAGCAGCTGTTTCCTTTCTCATCTGAAGTCCCTAGAACAGAAACAGAAATGATGCTTCCTTTTCAAGAGGCTTGAATTTGCTGTAGGGAACAACCATCACCTTTGGAGCTAGGGTTTTCTCAGGCAGAGGGCAGATGAAACAAGAGTTTCCAGACAGTGCTGATAGCAACTGCAGCAATAACTGCAATTAGCATGGCACAACCAGGAACAGGAGCCAGTAGGGTCATTTCAGCTCCTGGCTTTGGTGTTGACTGTTTACTTTTGGAGGAGGAGGAGGAGGATAAACCATCTCATCCACCATACAACTCATCTCATCCACCATCTTAAACTCTCAGGAGTTTAAGATCCACCCGACTCCTGAATGAATGAGTGGTGACAGAGATGCCATTCAGCTCATGTTCAGGATGCATCTGTTTGCATGAGTAACAGTAGGTAGAATGTTGGACCTCCTCAGGTTCCTAGACAATCCTTTGTCAGCTCCCACAATGCTATTTTTTCTTGTGACTTATTCTTAGGGTTGCCCATGTTCTCTTTCCTCTTTCATCTTAAGTTTAACTATATCTTCCAAAGAGGAGAAGACATCATGGCTTTGTTTCAAGGAGCAGAGGATAAGCACAGCTCTCTTTCTCTGGTGGTTAGTTAGCTAGTTAGAATTAGATCTGTGTTACCTTTCTGTCTAAAAAGTGTTTTTCTTAATAAAGATTACTTCCTTACTTAAGAAAGCAGACTCACACTGAAATCCTACATCGTGTTTGTATAGCGCTAATCTATACTCATTTATTTACATGGTGCTGGTGCTGCGTAATCCTTCTGCTGAATGCTGGCATTGTGTAACCAGTTGTGTATCTGCCATGCCCTGTTGTGCAATGGGAACTGCATAGTGTCTCTTTCTGCAGTTCCAATGAATGCAGTAGCAAACATTGACAAACAGATGCACGTTACATGTGAAACGGTTACAGTTGTGGAATTCTGTTTACGCAACCATGAACTGAACACTTCTGTTGCACAACAGGGGAAAAGGACGTCCACAGATGTAAAGAAACTTGCACATATGTATAACACCCATAGGATTTCAGCCACAGTGTGATTGCTTTCCAGGGAAAACGGGCAAGCCCTTTGGGTCCTGGAATGGTTACACTCTTCAACCACTCTGATACATAAAATGCACAATCTGGATAGAAACACACTGGGAATCAACATTCTGCTGCCATGGAACATCCTACCATAGCATCACCACCCAAAAAGAATCAGGCAACCTATTTATTTTGATTGAGGGATGATACGATGATGAATAGAACAATTAAGGGTGCATCTTTACCGTAGAAATAATGCAGTTTGACACCATTGTAACTGCTATGGTTCCATCCTACAGAACCCTGGGATTTGTAGTTTTATAAGGCACCAGCATTCTTTGGCAAAGAAGGCTAAAGACCTTGTAAAACTACAAATCCCAGATTCCATAGGATGGAGCTACAGCACTTAAAGTCGTGTCAAACTGTTTAATTTCTACTGTGTAGCTGCACCCTAAGTGCCTTTGCACGTTGCTGCTGCTGATGTCGCTTAATGGTTGCAGATCCCCCCACTATGGTCTACACCTGTATTATTAAAAAAAAAACAGCTTAGCCCAGTGATTCCCAAAGTGGGCGCTACCGCCCCCTGGTGGGCGCTGCAGCGATCCAGGGGGGCAGTGATGGCCACAGGTGCATTTGGGGGCAATGAATAACTGTAAGACGGCGGTGAAAGCATAAAAGAAAGAAGAGAAGATTTAGAAAAATTGATTTCTGTATTCCGCTCATAATGCTTAATTTTTCTTTGAACAACATACTGGACGTTGGCTCGGTTCCCACATACTCCCTCACTTGCATTGAGGTATGTGCAATTGCACACTGCTACTGTTCGTGTGGTGCCACTGAATTGCCGTTCCAAAACACGTGAGCACTACGAGCATTGCTGCGGGCAATTGCCACTCATACTCTTGGTCAATCGCAAGGCCAAAGCCTGGAATGGCAGTGGCAGTACTGGCTACTGGCAGGACTACCAGCAGATTTTTGAGCAAGCTATGAATCAGGAGATTTCCTGTAATTATTACGGGAAAATTATGGTGTAATATAACTCTGAGGACTTTTTCGGATGGAGAAATACACCGCAAGAAGGGTCATCCCTCTTGCAATGCTGCTGCACGGCAGGGGGGCATTTCGTATGATGCCATCCCCTGCCGATTCTGTTCCGGTACAGATCGCAGCTCCAGCGTCATATTTGGCCATTTCTTAATCACGGTCAACTTTCGTGATTAAGAAACGGCCAAATATGAAGCTGGAGCTGCGATCTGTACCGGAACAGAATCGGCAGGAGGATGATGTCATACGAAATGCCCTCCCTGCCGTACAGCAGCATCGCAAGAGGGACAACCCTTCTTGCGGTATATTTCTCCATCCAAAAAAGTCCTAAGTTAGATTGTTGTGATATTGTGACAAGTTAAAGTTAACTAACAAATAGTGTGACTATAACTGGTGAGTACAGTCGTCCCTTCACATTTGCGGGGGTTACGTTCCACGGACCCCCGCGAATGTGAAAAATCCACCAATATTGTTGGCCCCCCTCCCCCGCCATAGCGACCATGGGGCCTCTGGAGGCCCCATAGTCACTTTCCCCCGCCTCCCCACTCCCTTCATAGGCCTTCCCGGGGCCTCCGGAGACCCTCCCGAGGCCCCGTGGATGCCTCCCCAGACCTCCCCCTTCCCGCCCAAGCCCTCAACAGGGCCTCCACAGAGTCTCCGGAGGCCTCGCGGAGGCCTTCCTGGCCCTCCCCACTCCCCACCAGGGCCTTTGTGGGGCCTCCGAAGGGTCTCTGAAGGCCCCACAGAGGCCTTCCCGGCCCTCCCACTCCCCCCCAAGGCCTTCGCGGGGCCCCATGGAGGCCTTCCCGGCCCTCCCCCCTCGCCCCCAAGGCCTTCGTGGGGCCTTGCAAGGCCCTGCGGAGGCCTCCCCGGTGCACCCCAAGGCCTTCGCGGGGCCTCCAGAGGGTCTCCGAAGGCCCCGCGGAGGCCTTCCCGGCCCTCCCCACTCCCCCCAAGGCCTTCGCGGGGCCTCCGGAGGGTCTCCGAAGGCCCCGTGGAGGCCTTCCCGGTGCTCCCCACTCCCCCCCAAGGCCTTCGCGGGGCCTCGCCAGGCCCCGCAGAGGCCTCCCCGGTCCACCCCAAGGCCTTCGCGGGGCCTCGCAAGGCCCCGCGGAGGCCTTCCCGGCCCTCCTCACTCCATTCGGAGGTGCCGAATGCATTCACAGTACACTGTATCATCCATTGTCAACATCTAGTTGCCAAAAATTTAAGTGCACGCCTACATAATTCATTACTATATGTAATTAAAGCTATCAACACAATCAGAAGCAAATCATTGAATGACAGATTATGTAAACAGCTTTGTACTGAAAACGATGAAGAATTTAATCGTTTGCTGCTTCATACAGAAGTTTGTTGGTTGTCAAAGGGTGCCTGTTTAGATAGGGTTTATAAGCTGTTTAACTCATTGCTGGAGTTCTTGAAAGATAAAAATAATGCTTTACGATCCAATTTAATTCAATCCAAAAGTGACATCGCTTACTTGACCGACTTGTTTCAAAAATTTAATGAAAGCAATCTTCAGCTTCAAGGTGATGAACTGAATTGAATAAAAACAAAATCTGTTATTTCTGCATTTGTGACAAAACTTCTTCTGTACAAACAAAATTTTGGACGAGGGGAATTCAGCCAGTTCCCAAATTTATCAGGAGCAGAAAAAAAAGATGAAGACATACTTTCTTATTGTGAGCACTTGGATGCTCTCCATTCAGATTTTAATCAAGAATTTTATGATATTTTGAAAATGAACATACCTGATTGGATTTTGGATCCTTTTTCAAATGCAAACACAGAAGAATCTCCACAGTTACAAGAAGAACTGATGGAAGTAACTGATTAATTTAAATTTAAATTCAAAAGCGGCTACCAACAATTCTGACTGCAAAAGGAGATCCCTATGGCTTATCCTGAAATATGGGCTGTAATTCAAAAGTTCTTAATTGCATTTCCTTCATCATATTTAGTGGAACATGGATTCAGTGCGGTAATCAATTAATTAACAAAAAAAAGAAACCGATTGCAAATAGTCAATCGCAGTGATTTAAGATTACTGCTGACGAAAATAGAGCCAAGGATTACTAAATTGGTAGCAGCATGCCAGGTTCATCCTTCTCATTAAGATGATTTCGAATGTTTTAACTTTTTTTGTATTACCTTTCTATTCTGAGTTCAATACTTTCATAATTTCAAACTTCAATGTTTCTAATTTACACCTTTCTTTACTATATTTTACGAAAAAGGTAGAAACATTAATACATATATCCTTCTGTTTAATTGCTATTAAAAAAATTAAAAAATTAATTTCCGGGGGCGCTGAGTAATATTTTTTCTGGAAAGGAGGCGGTAGGCCAAATAAGTTTGGGAACCACTGGCTTAGCCCATAGCTTGAGATGTTTATCCAACTATGTAGTTTTCAGGCTCCTTAATGTGGTCTCAAACTACATTATTTCTACAGTGTAGATGCACCTCCAATGAAAAGAAAGGGATTTTGGAGCACTTGGAAAATTTAGCTGTTAGTAAATGAAGTACAGAACTGATTTAAGTGGTGTGCAAACTAGATGAAGAAACTGAGGTGATTTAATCCTCTGTGGTTGGTTCGTGGAACCTTGCTTAGCTCAGTTGTGAGCAGAATGAGAAAAGCAAGTTGGGCCAATGTTGAGAATTCCAACTCACACTTTTTGTTTGCTTTTAATAAAGTTTGTAGCCCTTTCTAGCCCTCAAGATTGCAGAAAGAAATCTGAAAGATATGACAGCAAAAAAATCTCTCCCTTTGTCTTTCTCATTACTGAAGTTCCAGAGGCAAGTTTTCTTTTTAAAAAAATTACAGATAGTTTCCTGGATTTAATTAGATACTCTGATATATGTTTCTAAAAGTGCCTTCTCAACCTAATAAATCTAGAATTTTACATGCAAGAAGTCAGTCTCAAATTGGAATGATATACCCACAAGGAATGGGTCCCATTAACAGGAAGGGGTTTTATAATTTAATTGTTCTCAGTTTCTCCAAAATGAGAAGGAATTTATAAGATTGTTTTTCGCTGTAAGGTATGCATTTTTAAAAAAATGATATTGTTCACTTCTGAGAGTGATTCACAATGTTAAGATAGCTTTCTCCACACCCCTACTCAAATGTTAGTGTGAAAGTGACATTCAATAATTCTACTATGGTGCACATACTTTATCAGCAGAAACTTCTCTGGCAGTGGAGAGAGCTGGTTTTTGAAGGAGAATCTACAGTGCTTAGCTTGCTTTTATTAGTGTTGCTCAAACTCTACAACTTCTGCTCCCAATCAGCCTGATCACCTCCCTGCTCCCTACCCCCGAGTCAGGAGACAGGCATGGCAGCACTCCCAGAGCTTGAAATCTGCTTGGAGTTGGTCGTGATGTTGCAAAAGCAGGTAGCAAATACCTTCTTGTGCAACATCAGAAAAATGAGTCGCATATGTTCATGTCACCAATAGAATGTCAGCCTTTGTATGGGTTTCACCCCCATTCTAAAAGGTTGCAATGCCTCTCCTAAGGCCTAGTTACTGGCAATAAGAGCTTGATGGGCTTTTTTTTTTTTAAATGCTATCATATTTGGTACCACCTTTTTCTTTTGGGCTTTGTCCACAGCAGAAATATTTCCCCCAGTACTTCTCTAAAATTGAATTCAGCGCTCAGGCTTCACTGATATAACAAAACTTAGCTTCCCAATATCTCTTTAGTGACTGACTTTTCCCAACTGGACATTCTCTCTAAATTTGAATTAGAGCATTATCAACTAACAAAATATGAAATGGAGGTCTGGAGATTATAATGCCACCTTTAGCCAAGTCAGTGCAATCAGGCACAGGAGTTATTTCTACTGAGTGTGGGATTATTCTCCAAAAACCTGTTCTCTCTAGGTACTTTTTGCTGAAGGGTGTTCTTGTGACAACTAGATTCCCTCAGTGGATTGTGAGAATAATAATAAGGTACATTTTTTAAGAAATGAACAAATGGTAGAATGTAGTATTGGTTTGGGGGACATAAATAATATCAATAGTTAGGTTGAGTTGAAGAGTAAAGCTGGTGCTGACCTTCCTTTTCTGGCCTGAACTAATTTAAAGGCCTAGATTTTATTTTTTATAGAATTAAGTAACTTCTTCACCAACCAGATCTGTTCACCAAGCTGTTTTGTATTCACTTGTATCAATAGGTGCCTTTTTCTAATTAAATAATGTTCAAGATTCGCTCCGGGTCAAATGGATCCTTTAAGTTTTAATTATTATTTTTATTTTAGTACAGGTTTGGAGGTTTGGACATTGTTCCATTTGTATGGGCAACTGCTTCATTTTGGCATGTTTGTCTCATCTATACATGCTGACTATATTCCATGCAGTTTGTTATGGCCTTTGGCTAAGACAAAAAAACTCAACTGAACATGATATGCCAGTGTAAATGATTTTATGTTTTCTCCTTACTAGCTCATTGTTATTATCATTTATTGTTATTGTCTTAAGATGCTTCCAGATGGAAGCACCCCCACCTTAAGATGCTGGGGGGTGCTTCCAGATGGACCACTCCTAGCAATATCAATCAAAAAATATTGTAGAGATAGTCCATTTCTTCCTCTTCTTGGTTGGAAACAAGTTGGAAGAACTCGTTGAAAAACACTGAAGGGGGGTTATAAATGAAAAACAAATATTGTTTTGTGAAAGGGAGATGGGGAAAGGAATGTGGCAGCACCTTTAAGACTAATTGGGTTTTATTTTAGTCTATGAGCTTTCTAAAGCTCATATCTATGAGCTTTCATAGATATAAATCCATTTCTTTAGCTATAGTACAGAGTGATTTTAATGGAGAGGGAGGAAACTTCTACTTAACTACTTCTTTGAAAACTTTGGAAACATTGTGTCATCACCCCAACCTATTAAATTCCATGAATGAGGCAGAGCAATTGAACAACAGAAGTCTTGTTTGGAACTACCCTATGACCCTTTAATTCTACTGAAGTATGACAGTTTCACAAACAACTGGCATTGGAATTAGAGTGGTTGATCCACAGGTCAATGGTAGATTCAACTTAGTGTTTCTTTCCCCCATTAAAATCTACAATGTGCATTTATGTCCTGCAAGAATATGTGCAAAATGCCTCTTGCTGAAAAGTAATGAGGAATAAGGCTGGCTCATTTTTTTTTTTTTAAAGTTGGACAATAAATGTTTAATTCCACAAAGAGCCAAAGGGTTCTTTTTTTTTTTTAAGTGTTCATACTGAACAGACTAGAGGTGAAACTGCACTAAAAGCCAGAAACATGGCCAAACTCTAGCCTTTAAAATATTGCATGCCCACTCAGAGAAACACCAGAATGCAAAATCAATCAAACAAACAAAAAACTACAAAACACACACAACCCCCCCCAAACAAAACTACAGGAGCAAATTTGTCTGAATTTTCTGTAATGAAAAAGTGAATAAAGGACAGTAGTTCCAAAGGGGGAAATGCCAGTGAGGAAACAGTCTTAGGGCCTGTCTATACTACAGAAATACAGCAGTTTGATGCCACTTTATCCACCATTGTCCTATTCCATGGAATCCTGGAATTTGTAGTAGAACTTTGATGCCTCACTGAAATACAAATACTGGGATTCCATAGGATAGAACTATGGTGGATAAAGTAATGTCAAACTGCTGTATTTCTTGAGTGTAGACAGGCCCTTAATTGGTTAATGCAGATTCTTTTAAAATTTATTTTCATTCATTGTAAGTCTCTTGGACTGCAAGAAGTAGTAGTAGAAGTAGTAGTAGTAGTAGTAGTAGTTATTTATAGTGGGGTTTGCTACTGTTGCCATTATTTTCTTTGTGTTTCTCAATACCCTAGATGTTCACAAATGTCTAGCTTCATCAGGTAATGGCTTTGAGTTCCTCAAATGGATGTACATGCTATAAAATTAGATAGATTCTCCCAAAATGGGACTCAAGGTAGCTATGGGACAAACAACAAAGAGAATGAATCATTTTTAGGATGCAATCCTATACATCACCCTTTCCCCAACCTGGTGGCTTCTAGAGATTTTGGACTATAATATCCAGCACACTTCACCATTGGCAATGCTGGGTGGAATAGATGGGACCTGGTATCCAACAACCTCTGGAGGGTACCTGGTTGGGGAAAGTTGCTATGTAGTTCCACTGAACTCAGGGGGTCTTACGTCTGTGTAGAAACTGATAGGATTGCATTGCTAATTAACTAACGAATAATGATTGACACTTATGAAGTTAAACAAGATAATTTAAGAATCTTCTTTTGATAGTTTATTTCATTCCTTTTCACAGTATGGGGCATTTTGTGTCACTACAATGGCTTATTTAACTCAGTCAGCTGGAAATAGCTGAATGGTAACCTATAAAAGTGTTAAAGGCACTACCAAGGTAGAGCCCAATTGCCTTCCCCCAAACAACTTTGCTCTCTTCTCCACAGAAGTTGACTACCTGTCAAAAACTGCAGAAACAATTCACTCCCTGTCAAGTGAACCACGTTCCTTCAGCCTCACACGCGCCTCATAGCTTTCCCTGAGGTAGGTGCCCTTCTCATCACATGCATGAAAATGTGTCATTGTACACCATGTAACTGTGGATATATGCCCAAATGAAAACTGCCGACAACCATTATATAATGCTGCATTTTTCTTTTTTCATTCTTGCTGTATTTGTGTTTGTGCCCTTCACCTACCCTGGGAGTTTTGTTTCAAGTCTTCCTTCTTTTCTGTTCACTCTCTGGGGCTTTGCCTCACAACTTGTCCACCTGAGGTGGACATTTAAATCAGTGCCAACATAAAGCCTGTCATTTCTCATTATGTTAGAATCCCTAGTCAGTAAACAGGGCCCTGCAGGCACAACAGCACCTTCCCAGAGGATCATGCATTGGGAAGGACACCCTCTGAAAAGTTCATTCTCTTCAGAGTTAGTGTGAAATTCCACTGCCTTTTATCACTGCAATTTGAATTACTTCACCAAGATGCACATATAGACATATTCCTAAAATCCATGTTTCCAACACTGTGTTCTAGTCATCTCAAATTGTCTGTTATATTGTAAGTTGTAGAATTTGCGGAACAACAACTATCAGTGAACTATAAGTCCCTTGAGAGAGAATTCACACAGTGCAGAAAACTATGGCTCATATTAACAACAGTTTTAAAACTGAAAGCAAGGGCTGAGCATCCAAATAAAGACACAAATCATGGTTAGTACTCCAGTCTTTAGAAGTAAACAAAAAGGTTTGTAGATTTGGACACCAAAGCAAGCCGTAGTTGGCATGGACTATGGTTTGTCAATCACCTTCAAACCATGGTTTCAATTCTAATTTGCCAACCAACTGCAAATCATAGTCCGTCAATTCACAGATAAACTAAATCATAGTTAAGCTTCCTTTATCAAAATTTAACATGGAGGCTTAACTGAAATAGTGGTCTTTTCCTCTCCAAAGATACTAGTGCTCCCTACCTCTCTCTTTGAGGTATAAAATCCAAGGTGACCAAAATAGTCGCAATTTTTTGTTGATTGGGAATGGGATGCATTCCTAAGCAAGAATGCTTTTCGATATGTTAATGAGATGTCTAAAGAAGGAAGTTTGGGATTAGACAGAAATCAAGAGTTCAGTCCTCTGCCTGGAATTACTGGTGTTAAATCTGGGCTTCATCCATGTATCTCAGAATGTGAAGGAGATTTATGTGTCTTTCTCCCATGGGAAAGTTGGAAGAAGCTGATGTCACTGATGATGATAATAATAATAATAATAATAATAATTATTATTATTATTACCCCGCCCCTCTGTTAAAAACAATACGGGCGGCTTACAAAAGTTAAAATACTGCAATACAGACTAAAACCCCTAAGCCCCACCAACCCCCAACACCCCCCCCATAAAAAGATATTAAACTAGCATCAAATTAAAATCCACCTAAACTTAAAAGTCACATAAAATAAACAAATACAAAAATCAACAGCCAGCAAGTCAGGGTAAAGGACTAAAAGAGGCCTGGAGATGTGACTTCTGAGGCCAGGATCTAATCAGGAAAAGCCTGCCGAAAGAGATCCGTCTTTAGTGCTTTTTAAAAGCTACTTAAAATCATCATCTGATGGATCTCGTCTGGCAGGCCATTCCATAATTTGGGGGCGATTACCAAAAAGGCCCTCTGGGAGGTTGCAGACAGCCTAGATTTTTGTGGCTGAAGCAAATTCCTCCCAGAGGTCCGGAGTGCACGGGGAGGATTGTATGGGAGGAGGCGGTTCCGAAGATAAGTTGGATCCAAGCCATTTAGGGCTTTAAAGGTAATAACCAACACCTTATACTGGGCCCGGAAACTGATAGGCAGCCAGTGGAGAGATTTTAATACTGGGGTTATATGGTCTCTCCGAGAAGTTCCCGAGATCACTCTGGCTGCCATATTTTGTATCAACTGAAGGTTCTGGACCAAGCATGAGGGCAGCCCCATGTAGAGCGCATTGCAGAAATCTAGACGGGAGGTTACCAGCGCGTGCACCACAGTCTCAAGGTCCCTTACTTCCAGGAAATGGCGCAGCTGGCGTATCAGAGGAAGCTGATAACAGGCGCTCCTGACTGTCGCACTCACCTGACTAGTCATCTGAAGTGACGAATCAATCAAGTGACATCACAGATAATACGTGACTAATACTTAGATATCACTGCATGAATAATAATGTTGCAGAAATGAAATGATCCTGAGGGACACAGGAGATTATCAGGTGTTCCCAACTGAGTCAGAAGATTGCTACAAAAATGGAAAGGGCGACCTTACCAGACGCCTACATCCTTCAGCCACTCTGGGGGCATAGCACTGCCACAGAAGAGGCTTCACTTTTCTATTGAAAAGGACAAGCAGCTAATAAAAAGGGACACTTTACTCATGGCCACACTATGCCCCCAGGATGCTGGAGGACAATGTTGTCTAGTAAGGTTACCCCTTCCTGTTCTAACAATCTTTTGCCACTGTTTTTGCCACATCTGTTAATCTCCACAGAAAACAAATGCCTTTCTGAGTTTCTATACTACAAATCTGTCTGAAACCACGCATCAACATAATCTCCTGGCAATCTAATGGACAATCCTATTAACAAGCGACGTTCTGTTTCACCCTTCCTTTTTTACCTGTTTGAATGAACCTTTGGTTTTCAGAAAGATGAAGATGGCATAGGATGGAATGCAGATCATCGAAGAGAGTGCCATCAGCCAGCCCACAGCGATGCCCCATGATGGATACTCATACACATTGTTGTATCTGAGTGGTGTGTATCTAATGAGTGAAAACAGGAAGGTTGCCTAAAGAAGACAAGAGCAGACAGCATGACAACCATGATAAGTGGTAAATTAGAAACATGTATAAGGAGAAAATTCAGAGAGCTCTATATTTAACTCAGAGCCTTTTAGCACAAGTGTTATGGCTATGAGAAAAAGACAACCCCTGCTGAACTTCTGTCATGTCAGAGCACGGTGAGACAGTTGTAAGGCTCCACTAATGAACATAAGATCTAGCCTAGATTTAACTTTGGGCTTTCCATTTTAAAGAGTGCTTTTTGAACTTGTGTAATAGGATGCCAAAAGCTGTACAGTACTAGATTGCAGGGAGCTGTATATAAATAGGAAGGTAGAAACTGTGCTCCTGAAGTTAGTGGTTGGATCCAGAGCTTGAAGCATAGCAACTAGCAATTACAGCTCTATTGACCTGGGGCTCATCTACACGAGGGAGGAAAATGGAGTACCCCATAATAATGGCATTTTGCAGCAGCAGTGACATGTCTTAATGGCCTCAGAAGCCCCCATAAGCCTCTCATTCCAGATGGAGGCTGCAAGTGATTTACTCATGTTAGTTCTTTACCGCTGCCATTGTTAAAAAAAGTTAAATTGGTGTGATGGAGCAATATAGTGATTTTCTGATTTAACAGGAAAGCAAACCACCCCGTTTTATTGCCTTAGCGAATGATCACTATGGTGAAAATCCAACATGGCAGCAGCGGGCGCTTGCCCTGTTAGCAAGCCCCAGCCCCTGCTCTTGCCCAGCCAATTAGCTTTGTGCTTCCCTTCGAATCATTTGTTATTCAATTGTCCTAACAGGCAGGAATGCGCACCCCCCTCGCAGTTTTTTTTAAAAAGTATGGGAAAAGCTGCCATTGTTTTTGCTGTTTTGACCCCTCTCCTTCCAAATAGGTGCATGATCCCATTTAGACAGGTAGGATTCCCAGCGAATTCCATGAGGTTTGCTTTTTTTACCATTTAGATGAGCCCCAGGTCAAGGCAGAAAGCCATGCTCCTCTCATGACACTGCATGCTTAGTTGTTAGTTCTTAAGTGTCCTTTCCTGCCATATTCCAAAATATGCAGGCCATTTGAAAAAACTGAAATATACATATATGCATATGTGTATATATTCCAAAATATGCAGGTCATTTGAAATACCTACACACTTAGAACGTGGGTATTTAGAAGACTACCTCCTCCAACATGAGTCTGTCCTGGTTGCTGAGAGAAACCGTTCCCTGCATCCCATCACCCACAATACGGTAGCTAGCAACACTGTAAAAGAAGGTCTTCTCCACTGCTGTGCCAAGATGATGGGTCTCACTGCCATCTCACTCCATCCTATAGCAGAGGTGTTTCAGTTCTATCTCATTCCCTTTTAATGTATCTTTGAGTAGAGAGCTGAGCCTCTGCCACCAGGCAGATGCACTTTAGAGTCCTTTTAGCATCATGGCCAAAAGCAAGTGGTGTGAAACAGTTAATATGTATTAGTAACCTTGTTGGATACTTTTTACATTGGCTTTGCAGTTTGACATTGGGCAAAGATATGAAGGCTGAGAGCCAATTGAAGAAGTGATTTTTTTTCTCTTTTGTTTGCCTGTTTGCACAGTTTTCGTGGCTATTGGAGGAAATGAGTCACACTTGCACACTTTGAGTTTTTGTGTGTTTTTTGTTTTTGTTTTGCTTCTGTACTATATAACCCTTGGAAGCCTATCTTTGGTTGCCTACACTTTGAGTGTGTGTGTTTGGGGGGTGCACTCCAGCCCAAGTGCTCTTCATATATCCAGCCACAGGGGATTTGACTGTCAGCCAAGGGACAGGCTGGATAGATTCTGTTTTGGGACCCAATTCTACTATTGGTTGCATGGTGTGCTGGGCCACACCAGTGAAAGGGCTGCAATGCTTCTCTGCTGTGTGCCATCTGTTGCATCATTTACCACTAATAAAGCTTATACTATAACAGAAATGTTTGTTAGTGTTCAGCACTGAAAGAACCCTTAGAGAAGCCTGAAACTACACCCAGTTCTGGAACAAGACTAATATTTTATGTATCTTTTGGCACTCCTCCTTTATTCCCCCCCCCCGCCCCGATTGTTTCATCTGCTGTTCCATAAGTATTGCTGTTACTTCCTCATGTCAAGCATTTAGCTATAAGTCAGTTTGACCAGCTCATAAACTAAAAAGGTAAAACAGAAATACAACAATTATATAATACAGTCGTCCCTTCACATTTGCAGCTTTGACTTTTGCGGTTTTAAGTATTCATGGTTTTTTCTCGCTCTCCTCCTTCTCCCTGGGATGGCGGGTGAGGCAAACCTGCTCAAATCTCTGCTCTCCTTGGCCTTCACTTCCTCCCCAAAGGGAGTAAAGGTTGAGAAGAGGGTGATTTTAGAGGCTTTGCCTCACCTGCCACCGCTCTCCTGGGCCTTTGCTTCCTACCCAAAGGAGCGAAGGCCCAGGAGACTGGCGGCGGGTAAGGCAAACCCACTAAAATCGCTGCTCTCCTCGGCCTTCACTCCCCCCCCCAAAAAAAAGGGAGCGAAGGCCAAGGAGAGGGGTGATTTTAGAGGCTTCGCCTCACTGCCACCACTCTCCTGGGTCTTCGCTCCCTTTGGGGAGGAAGCGAAGGCCCAGAAGAGCGGTGACGGGTGAGGCAAACCCGCTAAAATCACTGCTCTCCTCGGCCTTCGCTTCCCCCCAAAGGGAGCGAAGGCGAAGGAGAGAGGCAATTTTAGAGGCTTCGCCTCACCTGCTGCTGCTCTCCTGGGTCTTCGCTTCCTTTGGGGAGGAAATGAAGACCCTGGAGAGCTGCAGCGGGTGAGGCAAACCCGCTAAAATCACTGCTCTCCTCGGCCTTTGCTTCCCCCCAAAGTGAGCAAAGGCTAAAAGACGGGGGATTTTAGAGGCTTTGCCTCACCCGCCACCACTCTCCTGGATCTTCGCTCCCTTTGAGGGGGAAGTGAAGACCTGGGAGAGCGGCAATTTTTATTCACTTTTTTTTTTCACATTTGTGGGGGTCTTGCAGCCCTAACCCCCATGAATGTGAAAGGATGACTATACAACAGGGAAAGGCAGATGAGGAAGAAGAGCAGTTCCCCTTAGTCCTAAACCAGGTACATGAAGGGGAGGTAGGTCCCCCTCAGATCAGATTACAGTCTGAACAGCGGAAGAGCTGGAAAGTAAAAAGGGTGATCCCATTCAGAATTTTTGCATGCTTTATAATTATGCCAAAGTTGTATCCTGAACCACACTGTCACAAATTTTGCTGTGAAAGCTGATGTCTCCCAAGTCATAGGGTGGTGACTTTGCTCTGGGTTTCAGTCTGAATTTTAAAAGTGTTATCCAAAATGATGCATTTGTTTTTGGGGTTGGGATCCACACTGTCGATTGCTCATTTACAGTTCAGACTATAAAATCCAGACTGGCTCTACCACCACTCCACTGATGAGGGAGCCACCAGCAACTACTGGCAGAAGGGAATTCCTTATAGGAATTCTAACTGCAAGTTCAACTTTTAGTTGTGAATTGTCTAGATTAACTAAGCAATCAGACAGAATGTACCTACCAGACAAACTGCAGGTGTGAAGAAAAGCCAGCAAAATTTAACCAGGGGCCATGGCCGGTAGCCAATCATATCCTCAATGTTGTCATAAAAACGATCTGCTCCTTAACCACCACAAAGAAAAAGAAGACATATTTTTAAAGAACAATAATGGAAGATAAATATCAAACAGAAGCCAGAACCTAGAGAGAGCATCACAAAGTTATTTAGCTATAATCCTTCTTTTTAATATCATCTTTTCCTTCAGGAAGGCAGCGCCACCTAACAATAACCATACTATCTCCATCATCTAAAACTGATATGGTTTTTGTCATATAAGGGATGATGGGAGCTATAGTCCAACAACAGCTGAAAAGTTCCAGCTTCCCATATTCCATATCCAATACTATCCACCCACTTGACTACATTAACTGCCATGACATATGATGAAAGTGTCTCATTGAGCTTACATGCTATAGTCATATTAGCAACAGAAAATTTAGGATTAAGAGATTAGAAAGAAAACTGAAACTCCTTAATGTTTATTTCAACATTTGTCAAATACATTGAAAAAGAATCCTATAAAATGGATTGTACAGTACTATTATGTGCTTATGTGTATACAGTTATGAATATGTCCATCCATACTAAAATGTTAGAACAGTTAGCATCATAATTCTAGGCATGCCTACTAACAATATGTCCACTAAATTCAAAGCGAATTACTCTCTAGGAAATGTGTATAACAGTGGTGGCTCCTCAGATGTTGCTGGACCACAATTCCCATGATTCATTTCCATTGGCCACATTTTGAGAACCATGGGCTCCCCACATGAAGGGTACAGGACTGTGGTCTAAAACATCAAGACAGCTCCAATTAAAAACTGTACAGGACACTACATACATGAATTCATCTTAAGAAAAGTAGCCATGTTTTAGAACACTGCACAGGGCTCTAACCATCTTTCCCCTGTTGTAACTGTGCTTTATGTGTTGCAGTCATTTCATAACATGTTGTCAGAGTGAAAATCCTTTGTCATTCCATTATCTTTTTCCACATAAAGTCCTTTTATGTTCTGTAATGATCACTGATGTTGCTCTTATAGGACTGGTTGTTCTGTTTTAGTGGTATCTCATTGATTTAATTATAAAGTTTATTTCCGATGCTTTTCCAGGTGTGGATCTTGATAGAATTGCATCATAGTGCATTGTATTATCTCTCTGGCTTTTCTTCGCAAACGAAGATTCAGGAAGGACTCATCCCGCTCTTTCTGCAAGCGCGCTGATGACTAAAAAGGCCAATCCGAGATAAACAAGTCCGGTTGCAAAAAGCACAGCAGAAGGTCTCCTTGGGTGATGTTTTTGGGTTGTGATTCTTTCTGCGTTGTCGTTTCTCTTCAAGACTTGTTCGTCGTGAGTTCTCAAATAAGGCTGCAGCATTGTGGATAGTGCGTCTCCATGCCTCCCGATGTGAGGCCAGGGCGGACCACTGTTGGTGATCAATTTGGCCAAGCCTGAGATGTTGTTTCAGGGAGTCTTTATATCGCTTTTTTGGAGTGCCCCTCTTACGCTGACCCGTGGCGAGTTCACCGTAGAGTACTATTTTTGGGAGGCGATGGTCCTCCATCCTAGAAACGTGCCCTGCCCAGCGCAGCTGCATTCTCAATATCATGGCCTCAATGCTCAATATCATGGCCTCAAGGACAGCAACATTCGTCACATAGTCAGTCCAGTGTATATTTAGGATTGTGCGTAGACAGCGCTGATGAAAGCACTCGAGGAGTCGTAGGTGGTGGCGATAGGTGACCCATGTTTCAGATCCATAAAGGAGGATAGACAGTACGATGGCTCTATACACACTGATTTTTGTGCTTTGCCTCAGGTGTTTATTGCTCCAGACTCTTTTGTGAAGTCTTCCAAATGCACTATATGCCTTTGCTAATCTGTGATCGATCTCTTTGTCAATCTTGGCATCTAAGGAAATGATGCTTCCCAGGTAGGTGAACTGCTGAACGGACTTGAGCACAGATTTGCCGACAGCAATGTGGGGATGGTGGCGTTCGTCCTGTGGTGCAGGCTGGTAAAGAACTTCTGTTTTCTTCATGTTGACTTCTAGCCCAAATAGCTCTGCAGCTGTTGCAAAGCAGGACGTTAGGCGCTGCAGAGCTGCTTCTGTGTGGGCAACAAGGGCAGCATCATCGGCTGCATTGTATTATATATTTAAGCTAATTAGAGGTACTAAGAGGCCACTGAAAGCCTGCATTCCATGCCTCCTAGTAAGAACATCACCACAAAGGAAAGACCATATTGGCCCAATTCACGAACAATAATAGAATGAGTAGCAAGATGGAGTTTCCTTCGCTTCTTCCTTCCTCTGCTCTTGCCTGAAAATACAGTAGGTCTTCAGTATCCACTGGGTTCCAGGATCCCCTGTGGATACCAAAAGGTGTGGATGCTCATGTCCCATTATATACAAGGACATAGTAAAATGGCATCCTTTTAATAAAATGATGAACAGCAAGGTTTACTTTTGGATTCCCCCCATCCCCACAACATATTTTTCTAGCTGTGGTTGGTTGAATCTGTGGATACAGAGAGCCGAGTGTACACTTGGCTCCAATTGCTGGTCATCTTGGGATTGTATAACTGAAGGGAAACAAACCTTGCCCACTTATCCATTGGCCACGGGAGTCAGAGCTACAAAGTTGCAGAGCTTTGAAACATTACTTCTTTGCACTACAGTTCCCAATTCTCCAGCTGGCGTGGTTGGCTGGGGGAATTCTGGGAGTTGTGGGATGAAAAACAAACCATTCTAAACTTCGATAGACAGTGTACCATTTGTATGTACATGTGTACCTTTTTACACATGATCTGTTTCTTTGAGCAGTTTGAAGTTCTGGGGCGGTATAGTACTTATCCACATTTGGTTCCCTTTCAAAGGGAGCAGGGCCAGCCCTACCATTAGGCAGCGGCCTCCAGTAGCAAATTTTAGGTCTCATAAAAAGATAGAAAACTGTTAGCTGTTTAATTGGTGATTATATTTAATTGGTGGTATTTTTACCACTAGGGACATGGAAATGGGTTTGTGGGATTTTTTGTCTCAAAAGCCAAAATAACTTGCCAGACTTTAGGTACCAGACAGAATGAATATCCTCTATTATTTCTTCCCAAGTCGAAGAACAGGATTCCTGACAGTTGAAAAATCCCATTAGGAAAAAGAATAGGTCAGCAAGTATCTTGCACACACACACACCAAAAATCCCCTGTTTTCTCTACAGAAAACACAGGGGTTATCTAAACAGTGAAAATAACCCTCATGGAATTTGCTGGGAATACAACCTGTCTAAATGGGATCCCACATCAATCCACTTTATTTGGAAGGAGGGGGGGCTAAAATGGCAAAAACAATGTTTAAAAACAACAACAACAGAGTTTTAAAAAACGCCAGCAAATGCGTGTGCAGTCCTACTCCTTGGGACAAGCGATTAGATATGAATCACTTTCCCATAGGAGACGAAGCACAGAGTTGATCGGCCAGGTGAGTGTGGGAGCGGGGCTTGCTAACCATGTTGGATTTTTGCCTTACTGAGTGATTGTGAAGACGATAAAATGGGGTGGGTTGTTTTTGTTTTGATTTGATTTGTTTTTGCTTTCCTGTTAAATAAAAAAAAAAATTACTCTAGTGCACCTTAGACATCTGGGTTTTTCTAAAAAAAAAAGTTCAGCAGCAGCACATTGAGGTAAGTATAAACACAGGTAAATCACTCACGGTTGCCATCTTGCATGTGAAGCTTATGGGGGCTTATGGGGGCAAAAGTACCAATAAGACAAGTCACTGCTGCTGTGAAATATCATTACTGAGAGGCACTCCAAGTTTTCTTGCCTCATATAGATGGGCCCACAGTTTCCTCAACAGGAAACTTTTTTCCCCCACAGCAAACAGGTTTTTTAAACACAAACACACAAAACCTCATGCATTTTTCCACACGGAGCAATTCCTCTGCAACACTTTGAGACCTGAAAATACAGGGAGAATACTTTGGGGAGAAAATTATTTGCCCCAATGGGTGGACACAATGCTCAAGCATTTACACCCCTAGTACTATGCATCTGAGTAGTGGATAGAAGGTGCCATTAAATATATCTTAGATGATCCCTGGAAGGACACCACCAGCAGCTTGTGACATTTTTTTATTACACTACACTGTTATAGTGCTATTATTCCACTTTAACAGTTATGGCTGTCTCCTGTGTAATCCTGGGATTTGCAGTTTAGGGAGGAGCATTTAGACTCAAATTTCAACAACCCAGCAGAAAACTGCTGGGCAGTGATACAAAACACAGGACTTTATCAAGCGAGGCAAATATTGCCAAAAAAAAACTGTGTCATTTAGGATGCGATGATAGCACAAAGGGCTGCAATTATCAGATGTCCTCGTCGTTCATCCATTGCCCATTAAAAAAAAAGTGACACCTCATTCGCACCAGCACAACACAGTGGAAACGGGTGAACAACGACATAATCTGATAATTCCAGCCCTTTATGCTATCATCACGTCCTAATGACGTGGTTTTTGCCACATCTGATAAAGTCCACACTCTCCTCCCACCCGCTCCACTGGTGCCTCAGTACCCACAACAGAGCATGAAACGCAGCACGGGTTAGAACCTGAACCATGTGGGACAGTCTTCTTCCACTGAGGCTACACACTTAGTGTACAAAAGTAACTAAAGTTAAAGAGTAAGTTCTCCTTGGAGAGTTACAATCAAAATGTAAGTTAGTTATACCTTTGTTAACTGGAAAACACACATTAATTACGAGTACGGTAACCTGTTGTTTTAAAATTTTATTAGTAGATAGGTAATTCCGTACTCTGCCTGCAGCTTGGCAGTACAGCACAGGAAGACAGAGAGAATCCCCACGTTGCCTAGGAAATTGCCATGCTGATCCTTCCCAGAAGAGAATGAGGATTGCTCAGTTGCCTAGGCAACACTGGGTTGCTTGCCTAGTTTCCAGCACAATGCTGCCAGGGAGAATGATTGCTGCCCGGTCACCTAGACAATGTAGGGTCTGTGTGTGTGTGTGTGTGCATTGTTTGCCTTCAAGGCATTTCCAACATATAGCAATCTTAAAGTAAGCCTATCATGGGATTTTCTTGGCAAGATTTGTTCTTTTTTTAAAAAAATTAACCTTTATTTCATATTTCAAATAAACAGTCTTAAAAGTCTAGGTGAGATTTGTTCTGAGAGGGTTTGCCGTTCCAAAAATACTACTCTACGGTGAACTCGCCACGGGTCAGCGTAAGAGGGGCGCTCCAAAAAAGCGATACAAAGACTCCCTGTAACAACATCTCAGGCTCGGCCAAATTGATCACCAACAGTGGTCCGCCCTGGCCTCACATCAGGAGGCATGGAGACGCACTATCCACAATGCTGCAGCCTTATTTGACAACTCACGCCGAACAAGTCTTGAAGAGAAACGACAACGCAGAAAGAATCACAACCCAAAAACATCACCCAAGGAGACCTTCTGCTGTGCTTTTTGCAACCGGACTTGTCTATCTCGGATTGGCCTTTTTAGTCATCAGCGCGCTTGCAGAAAGCGCGGGATGAGTCCTTCCTGAATCTTCGTTTGCGAAGAAAAGCCAGAGACAGAGAGACTCTGAGGCTGAGAGGGTCTGACTTGCCCATGGTCACCCAGTGGGTTTCCATGGCCAAGCCAGGATTTCAAACCCTGGTCTGCTAGAGCCAACACTCAAATCACCAGGCCACACTGGCTCTTAATGTAGGGATACCAGCCTAGTTTTAAATGTTGTGTTGCAATGTTGTTAAACTGTGTCCTCCCACTAAGGGCAAAACAGGTCATCATGGCTGGGCAGTGGGCAGCCTTAGCTGGGGGCAGCCACACAAGAGACACCAAAAACAAATTACTCCTTTTCCCCCTTCTGGTTTCATTTCAACTAAGGTGAGATGAGATAATTTTAGACTCTGGACTTAATGCTCACTTACTTAAAATGTGACAGGCCAGACCTGCTGCACTGGGATGGGGCACTCAAAGGAGACCTAGGCTGCTGAAATAATGCAGTGTGACACCGCTTTAACTATCATGGCTCTATCCTATGAAAACCTGGGATCTGTAGTTTGTTGTGGCACCAGAGGTCTCTGACAGTGAAGGCTAAATAGCTCACAAAACTACAACTCACAGAATTCCATAGCAATGAGCCATTGCAGTTAAAGTGGTATCAAACTGCATTATTTCTGCCATGTGTCAGTAGCCCTAGATATCTGTACCAAAGTTCTCCCATGATAGTGCAACTGACAATGCCCACTCTTGATTTCAAACCAGATATATTGTAGGTGATACTTTGGCCCGACTGAACTATTTTGGGTGAATGCATGGAGAGCAAGGCTGTCCAATGGTGGCTGAATCCTACCTCCATACGTTGAAAAAGCCTTATGTTGAACATCAATCATAAGCAGAGTTTGGAAAAGTTACTCTTTGGACTACCACTCCCTGAATAGTTGTAGTCCAAAAAAATAATCTTATCAAGCTCTGTACTTGTACCTCATTTGTAACTCCCATTTGATCTTCTGCATGACAGAGGGTTGGACTAGATGGCCCATGTGGTCTCTTCCAACTCTATAATTCTTGTCACTCAGTTCTTTAGTTTTGCCAGAGAACCATAAATCAAGCAACAAGTGACAGCTCTGGTTTCATATCCAGGCTCTAAAACCACTCAACAGATTTGAACCAACAAGGTATCACTCGATAGCCCACAGCATTTGGACAAAAAAAGAAAAGAAAAAAGAATCAGTTAAATGCCTGACCCCAAGCTACAAAGTCCATGTATGAAGCACAAGCTCAACCATGGACAACCAAGGGTTGCTATCCACACATTGATAACTGCTGTGCTATCAGGGAAGGTTAGCTAACTGATGTAAGCAGATCAAGTAATCAAGGAAGATGGTTTGTGCAAGAACAACGATATAACTACCTTAATAGCAGATCCTTACCTAGTTAGGTGCATGGGAAGCATTAGAAGGAGAAAATCAGTGCAAGAAAATGCCTAATAAAAGCTATTGGGGTCATGTCTATGCCCGATTAGCAGCACTGCTAGCACTTCGTTTCTTTCCTAACCCACCTCCTGCAGAAACGCTACATTTCCAGGTTTCAGCCAAACCCGTCAAAGGCATGGGGTGACATAGCAGAAAATGATGGAACCTGACATGAATGGATTTACTGAGCCCTTGAATGGGAGGTTGCCATGCTCTATATTTCAAAAGCTGATGAAAAAATTAATCTGTCAACATTGCTCTGCAGTGAAAGGGAGGCTAAAGGAAGGATGTGCCAGCCTTCCGACCCTGTCATCTATTGGAAAGGATTATGTACATTGCTGGAAAGGCGGGGGTTGCTTTGAATAACCCCTTAGGGAAAGGTTTGTTTCAATAAACTGAAATGTTCGCTGTTATCTTGGGCAACCAAAGGCACACAAGCCAAAACAAGAGGCACAAAGATTCAGAACTCCTGGTTTTGACAGCACAACAGTTTCTTTGTTTTATGCAAAGACAAATGTATTTTTCTCTGGTAGCCCTGTGGTAATCGGATTCATCATGAATTTGTCCTACAAATCCTTTTGCGTCTGTATATAAGGATGCAATCTCCCCTTCCACAAACAATGATAATAGTTGGGCTTTTATTAGAAGGAACATGTGTACTGCTTCATAAATCAGTACCTTAGCATGAACTTAACATTAACTCAGGGTTCTAAGACAGGTGTAACGAGACCCATCATCCCCTGAAACAGGACCCATCATCCCCCACCTTGGTTCACTTATAATTGGCAATAGTTTGATATCAATTTGGCCAACTGGGCCTTTCAAGGGCTAGTGGGAAAGTTCAGGATCAAGGGAGCACGTACTAGCCAGGAACGGGGCAAGCAAATTCTCCAGCATTCACACCTTTGGCATAAATAGGAGATAGCTCTTTGAAGCAGAAAAGGGTTCTTCCTGCATCATCTCTGGAAAGAAAGACAACACATACAATTGGGGGTTCCCATTGCCATGCTAAAAACTGTTTCTCGTCTGCATATCTACAAATCAAAAGGGTGGTTGTCTGTCAATCACTGGGTCTAAAGGTATGCCCATTTCCCAGTTCCTGGCTTATGCAGGATTCCTATGTTTCAGTCTTTGGGAACCACCTAAAAACAAATGTTTCTTTCATCTAGATTGCACCTTCAAAGGGATTTTTCCTATAAAAACCCATGGAAAAATCAGTTCATTGCATTCAGACCCCCTTGCTCTATCCTCTACGTCAGTCTGATCGAACTTCCCCCTTCTCAAAATCCCTTAACGCTTCTCCAACCCCTGCCTAGCACCTTGCCAAAACAGGTGCATCCTCCCCACTTCTGTAACCTTGACTTCCCTCTCTAACTTCTCCACCTCATTTTTAGTACATCCACTTGCTGCTACTTGAGAGTAATTCCACTATTCACAAGGAGTTCCCTGCTTCAAGATCAGGTGCAGTATAACCCCAAAGCCTCAGTCTAATCCCCCTCTAACTACTTCCTGCTTTTACTTTGCTAGTCTTGTGAGTGTGTGCTAGATGAATGTGTGTGTGATATAAATGCAGTTTAAAACCATCAAAAAAGTTTCTTCAGGTTATTTTGGTCTCTGAACTCTGTGTTTTTCCTTAGCTCCACTGGTATACATAGGTCAAAGATCTTTTACATTATACAACTTCTCACATGCTAATTGGGTTGCTATAAGTCCCCATTGTAAGATCAAAAGACAGACACGAGAGTTTTGCATAACACTGGAGTGGGCAATTTCCCAGTGGATGGGTGAAGGACCTGTCTGCAACAATCCCTACAACCAACTGGTGTGTGTCCATTGTGTGTGTGTGTGTAGTACCATCACTAGAATTCAGGAGGCACCACAGCAGGGGTCACAGTAGCTGCCTGCCACTGATGCTCTCATTCACATTTAGTAACAACTGGGTTGTCTCTTTATTGTGGGGAGAATTCCAGAGCACTCTTCTTCACCATATAGTCTCGTAGACTGGAAGGACAGAGTGTTTTCAAAACAGAAAGCAAGCCAGAAAACCGGGAGAGTTTGGGCAGGAGGTGGGTGGGTTGGTGTGTATTCACAATGTTGCCAAAGTTTCCAGGCTGAGTACTACTCACTTCTGTTTCAAGGGTTTCAGAAAAATCTAGAATTTCCCAGGAACAACAGAGTCTCCTTTTGGGACAGAAGGACCAAATGCTCTTCCACCACCATTCTCTGGCAAATATAAGGTCTGCAGTCTATCTGGGTTTATTTTGCATAGCATAGGATTGCACTGTTTACTGCAGGAATGAGGCTTGCAGTCTTCCCTTTTCTGCTCCATTGATGTGTTTTACATGTATAAAGACTTATCAGACATCCCCCTTATAATATTCTTTTGCCGGCATAAAAGGTCCATTTTTATGCCGGCAAAAGAACGTTCCTCCCCCCACACTTACCTCCTTTTCTAGCAAAGGCTCCTCCGTGAATAAAGAGGAAGTGACCGGAGCTCCGTTCACTTCCTCTTTTGAAATCCTGTGTGATTTCATTGCATGGGAAATTCAAAAATAAAACAAAAAATACATGTCAAAAAGTAACACCAAGCGTACACACACACTAAAAATCTTCAAAGTAACCCAGGGAAGGTCAAAAAAAGTTTGTCACGACTTCCGGTTGGTAATGGCGCCGTGATCGGACCCACAGTGTGGAAGCTCTGTGAGGTCTGGCCGCGTGTGACTGATAGATCCCCCTGACGAACTCAGGGAGATTGAAATTTCCCCTCTAAGAATACGAGGGGATCGGAGGGGGCTCTCGAAGACCTGATTCCCGTCAGCTCCAGAGGTGGTTTTCCTGCCGAAAAGACGATCCCGGCAGGGGAGAACGGAGGAGGTCGGAGCCATAATCCACCATCGCACGCTGGCAGCTGAGTGCTCTCAGCAAGCGGCGCCACCAATTTTAAAGACAATTCAAACAATATTGAGGTAACTTGATGATCTATAACTCTGGCGATCTTCTAGAGCAACAAAAATATCATCTTGAAGGCTTCTATACATGGAACGGCTGATTAAAGGAGGTCTCTCTTCGTTGCGAGTTAATTTTGCTCTACAAAGACCATACGGCCGTATATAAGCCTGTCCCGCTTATCTGTGTTAAACAATTTTAGCTTTTCTTTTCACTTTATTTTTTCCCATTACTATTTTTACTTTATATCTCACATATATCAGTCATTTTTTCCTTTTTTTTTTCCTGTTTCTCTGCCTATATTTTCCTGTTCTTGTTTTTGAGCCTTACAACAAGAAACAAAATAACAGCTTAAAGGTTGAAACCGAAAGAAGAAGGAGTAACTGTTGCAATTAGCTTTCGAAAGCCGGCAAAGCCCGGTTATACTTGGGTGGATTTTTTTCTTTTTTCTTCCCATTGTTTTGTTCCTTTTCTTTCCCCGTTCCTTTTTCTTTTTTTCCCTTTTTTTTTCCTTTTTCTTTTCCCTTTTCTTTTTCCTCCTCTCGCCCAGTGCGTGCTGGAGGTGTCTGGCACGGGTGAGCGGCAGAGTAGCCATTATTGACGCGGAACGCGGCTAAAGTGCATTGAGCACTCGTGTGTGTCTATTCGTGTGTTTCGTCCACCCCTCCCTCCTTGTGAATTTTTTTTTATTGTCTGTCTCGTGAGTCGCCCTGTTAGATGTCCTTTTGTTTTTTATTTTGATTATTTATTTTAGTTATTTTTGTTGGTTTGTTGTTTCCCTTTAAGTCTTCCCGATTTTATTTGAGGTTACTACAGGACACCGTTTTGGAGGAGAGGAGCCGGCAGAAGCGACAGAGGAGCGGAAGAGAGGAACTGACAGAGGCAATCATAAGAGGATACGAGACTAGAAAGGACCGGAGGCAGAAGTGCAACGACGGGAAGTTAGACGCAACGAAAGCACGAGGAGGGAAATGGAGGAAATAAATAATTAAGGAGAAAAGGAATAAGGAGAAAAGGAATAAAGGGACAGTTAACAGACTTGAAGACAACTAATACCTAAATATCTGCAAAGAGGATCTGAAGGACATACTTGTGACACTGACAAGAGTAAAGGGGTGAGCAACACAAAGTATACAGTGTGCTACATAATTAAGAAGTTTTACATAGTGCTAATAAAGGAAAGGAACAAAGGACTAAAACTGTGTTTTAAAAGAGGACTCTTAAATAATTTCACGGACTTTGGGAAGACTAGTTAAGTTCTGACATTAAGTTCTTTCTGTATTAGATTAATATATTACTACTGAATAATTTGGGTAAACTGGTTCCTTTCCCCCCCAACTCTCTTTTCTTTCCTGTTTTTTTTTTTTTTTTTTTGGATTACTGCTATGAGGATTTAAATATAAACGATTGTATTTTACAAGTAATTCAATTAATTTCCTTGGATAGAAACTCAATTGATAGTGAAGGATAATTGCTTCAATAGTTATATAGATATACAGATGATTAACGATAACTGATAATTGATCAAATATACATATAGATATACACATTATTTACATTATAAACACTACTTATAGACTTTGTATATCCTACCTAGTTTGTTTACTTAGAACATTGTTCTCTTAGAACTTTCTTTGTAATATATATATATATATACATATACATCTCTATTAGAGGCAATACGCTATTGTTAATATATGATCAAACTGTGGATTTTTTGATAGAGTAGACGTAATCAAATAAGCATCTGCTTTAACAGTTGCCTAAAAGGAAAATGAACTTTATGGGTTTGTCTGAGTATTAAAGAGGGGGGAGTAAATAAATAAATAAATAAAACAAAGACAGCGAGAGAAAAAGAAGAACCAAGGTTTAAACAAAAAAAAAAAAAACCAAAACAAAAAACAAAAACCAGGAGGTAATAAGGGACAAGACGAAAAGTGGAAAGAAGTAAAAGATTAAGAGGAGTTAAAGTCATAATACTTATTAGAGGAAAGAAAGTACAACTATAATACGAAGAAGGGGAAGTCAGAACAATAAGGAAACCAAAATGAGAAAGACAACTCAAACAACAATTCAAACGACAAGACGGCCCTCACTTGATGCTAACCAGCCCAACCAAAATCCAATTTTAGAGGAACTGAAACTAATGAGAGAGGAATTGCGAGAGATGAAGATAGACTTAAAACAGGAGATGAAAAGAGAACTGAAGAGTATTAGAGAAGCAATAGATAAAGTATCAGAAGACTCCAAAAAATTAAAGGAGAAAGTGAATACGATAGAAGCTAAAGTAGATGACATAGAGAAAAGAACAGGAAAAGAAAACGGAACATTCTTCCACCTGTGGTGGAACTGTAAAAAATCAAACAAATATTGGAAGCAGGTTCGACAAATGATAGTAGAAATTTTGAATATTTATCTGCAATGGGAACCAGAAGTATTCCTTTTAGGAATGATAGAAAAGAACTTGGAGAAAGAACATGGTAAAATCATCTTCTATATGTTGACAACTGCTAGGATTACGTTTGCAAGACTGTGGAAGAATAAAGAATGCCCCACAATGGATCAGTGGCTTGAAAAGCTGTATGAGTCCTTAAATTTGGATAGATTAACGATGTTATTGAAGGGAGAAAAAATGGAACATTATGATAAAGATTGGACAACCCTTGTTACATTCCTAACGAATAGATGGGGTAAAGTAGCAACATACTCCTATATTTGAACATAATACTAACTGAGTAGAACAATAAAAACAACAACAACAAAAGAATAGGAAGAAAATAAACAACAAAAAAGAACATGTTATAGACACAATACTCACTACCTAATATTTAATACCTAATACTAATATTACTTATAACTTTTCACGAAGTATATGGGAACATATATAGTTAATTTACAAAAACAATAAGGTATATAAGGGAAATAGAACAGGAAATATAGAAGCCAGGATTAAATGTACGAAATCGATATACAAGATGAGAAAGGAAATACTAGAGGACACCAGGAGGGAAGTCAGATATAAAACAAAGATAAACAGATAATTTAAAGATAATTTAGGTGCAATGTTGACTGTTTACTAATTTCTGTGTTGATCTGCAGAGAACTGATGAAGAAAATATAAGAAACTATATGTTATGTTGGACTTTTTGTTTTTAGATTTGTGTAATCTTTTTTATAAAAACAATAAAAAAAAAAAAGTTTGTCACTTACCTGGATGTCCTGATCTGATCTGGACATGTTGTCATTGTCAGGGTAAGTCTGAGATTTAAAGGGACACAGGCTTTGCACACTGGCAATGCCAACAAAAAAGCGGCAGGGAGATATATTGATGGCTTAAGCCATCAATTAAAAGGTACAGGTTTCGGGCTCTTCATATAACCGTGAAAGGGCAATGTCATCTGATCCGTGCGCCCTTTCATGGCTACGTGGTGTCATGATGATGCCATATTTTCCATGTCTGATAAAGTCCTAAGGCATACTTGGGATCTCTGAGAATATGGCAGGAAAGTAGAACTATAGATTCATCTATTGCTACTACTGACTTTACGGCTAGCTAAGAATTAAACTGGAAACAGCTCAGTTCATACTTCTCCATTATATGCTACATCAGTTCTCCTCATTTGTCTTCACAAGTGTACTTGTGCAAGAAGGATGCAGACAGGTCATGGATTCACTCCAAGGCCACCCACAACATTGCCTTGAGCACTCTTTCACCTGCTGCCAACCCTGGTTATCTAAGACTGTAATAGCTTTAACCCAATTTCTTTTCTAGCAGGAGGAGTTTCAAAGAGATTTCTTTGGGAACAATTAATCTTGGGGCTTACATGCATGGGTACTGTTTGGAAAACACAATCTAAACACACACACACATATCTCACTTCCAGTCTGAAAGCATACACACACAGCCATATGCTAAATCTTCTTTTCTTTTCTTGAAAAAGCTGAACTCCACCCCCATCCACCCACTCCCATCATTCCAGGCTCTTCTTCCCTTTGGCAAATTGCTAGAGCAACAGCCGTGAATTTGCTGGAAGCGACAAGATCCTTTCACAGAAATAAAGTCATTTGCAGGAAATCCTCAAATCTTGGTTACGTCAGCTTGACAAGCAAGGAGAAAGCTGCCAAGCTGTGGGTGGCATCATCATGGCTGGCAAAAGGCAAGCCTGGAACATGTGTTTTTATTCACGACATTTGTTGTAATACTTTGCAGTCTAAGCAAAGAGGATCTGAGCTGCCAAACCACTATTCCTTTGCATGAGTGGTCCATTTGCTAACCTGGAATTTCATATGACTATAGGGGTATAGAATGGGGTGGAATAGTTTTGGAACTGGGGTGACAAACAAAGATCATCCTTTTAACATCAATAATCATGGAAGTTTGCACACAGCAGGCCAAGGCATCCTTCCTGATTGTTTCCATCTGCAGCAACTCTTTCCAAAAACAGCTATAAAAGCCTTTTCAAAAACAGCTATAAAAGCCTTTCCAAAGTCCTTTTTTTTTTTAATAAGCAATTGCTACAACGTAAATGCTGGGATGTTATGGGATGCAAGATTGTTGGTGTTTGTTTGTTTTTAAATCATCCTTCATACAACACTTAACAATGGATAAAACATTCTGATTATTTTAGCCACAGAGTTAGAAGGGGCCTCATGGGCCATCAAGTCTAACTCCCCACTCAATGCAAGATTTCCAGCTAAAGCATCCTCAGCAAGTCCAGCCTCTTGTTGATAGCATTCAGAGAAGGAGACCCCACCACCTCTCTAGGCAATTGATTTTATTGCCAAACTGCTCTTACTGTCAAGAAGTTCCTTCTAATGTTCCATCAAAATCTACTCTCATATTCTAATAAATGATTCTTGAATATTAAAATGAAATCTTTTCATCAAGGGAATTTTGCATCACTGAACTGTATGTTCTACATACCATAAACCCATCCAACGCAGATTACTTCGAAGACAGCAAGATATAGAAGGCAAGTGCCACTGGCTGCATAATAGTCAAACAGCTGGAAGATATACATTCCACCCTGCGAAAGGAACAAACAGGAACAATCAGGCCATGTGAAGTCGAAGGTTTTCACGGCCGGAATCCATAGATTTTCCTTGGGTTTTTTCCGGGCTGTGAGGCCGTGTTCTGGAATAGTTTCTTTCTGACATTTTGCCTGCATCTGTGGCTGGCATCTTCAGAGAATAGTTGTATAGATGTTTAAAGAATCATAGAATTGCAGAGTTGGAAGAGACCACGAGAGACATCCTGTCCAACCCCCTGTGTGTGTGTGGAGTTTATATGCTGTGAAGCCCTGTTGGGGAGGATATGTAAATTTGTGTAATTGAATGGTTAGTTTCTGGGTATAGAAATGTAAGGCTCATTAGTGTCTATTTGGCTAATGGTTGGTTGATGGGCCATTATCTGCTGGGAATCCCCCTGTCCCTGGGTGGAATTCTTTTGTAAGTGTTGAGTCGCTACGCTCAGCGAAGGACAAAAGAGACCCTCTCACAGCTGCAGGAGCATTTCTTGGATTTTTCTGGTTGGTCTATAGACCAACCATAAAAATCCAAGAAATGCTACGCTCAACGAAGGACAAAAGAGACCCTCTCACAGCTGCAGGAGTTTACCGCATACTATGCAGCTGTGGACGAGTTTACATAGGAACCACTAAATGCAGCGTGCAAACACGAATCAAGGAACATGAGAGACACTGCAGACTGGGCCAGACAGAAAAATTGGCAGTAGCAGAACATGTGATCAACCAACCTGGACACAAAATGCTATTTGAAAACACAGAAATTCTAGACCAGGCCAACAACTATCATGTCAGAATGCACGGAGAAGCTATTGAAATCCAAAAACACCTGGACAACTTCAACAGGAAAAAAGAAACCCTAAAAGTAAACAAAATCTGGCTCCCAGTTTTGAAATACAATAGAATCAAAACTCAACACTTACAAAAGAATTCCACCCAGGGACAGGGGGATTCCCAGCAGATACTGGCCCATCAACCAACCATTAGCCAAACAGATACTAACGAGCCTTACATTTCTATACCCAGAAACTAACCATTCAATTACACAAATTTACATATCCTCCCCAACAGGGGTTCACAGTATATAAACTCCACACAGACACCTATACAACCATTCTCTGAGGATGCCAGCTGCAGATGCAGGCGAAATGTCAGAAAGAAACTATTCCAGAACACGGCCTCACACCCCGGAAAAAACCCAAGGAAAATCTAACAATCAGGCCGTTTGCAAATAATCTGAACAAAGTGTGCAAAAAAAAGTGGAGGAGAGGAAGGAAGGAGAGAAAGAGAAAATGAAAAAGAAAAGAAAAAAGGCAAGAAAGAGAAGAGTTATCTGATATACAGTATAGAGCCAGCATAGTCTAGTAGTTTGAGCGCTGGACTATGACTGAAGACCAGTGTTTGTATCCCCACTCAACCATGGAATCCCACTGGGTGCCCTTGGGCAAGTCACACTCTCTCACCCTCAGCAGAAGGCAAAGGATAACCGCTTCTGAATAAAACTTGCCTACAGAACCCCATGACAGGTTCATCTTAGGTTCGCTATAAGTCAGAAACAACTTGAAGGCACACAATAACAACAGCAGTAGCAGCAACGTGTAATATATAGTGTTAACAGACTCAGACGAAGATGGTATAATTGTATTATAGCATCTTTCCTAGGCTTTTGCAACCAATCATAATTGGTACCATATAGAAACTGCCATCCAGTGGACAAATTAGCAAACTCAGTGGGTCAGTATTCATGTGTCAGATTATCTCAGGCCCTCGTCCCTGAGTTTGACTTAAGTAAACACAGTAGAGAAGTGGCATTAGGAATTGTACATATGTCATAAAGCTAGGTAGCATTTTTGGAAGATACTCAATTTATAGATTTATATTTTCAAAAAGATCAGCTCTCCACCCTGACCTTAGGAATGCCAATACCTTGAGTGAACCTCTCCAGTTCCTTCAAGCAAGGAAAACTTTGGCCTTCCAGATGTTTTGGACAAATCCCCAAATCACTTACTATTGGGCATGCTGGGTGATGCCAATGAGAGTTGTAGGATAAAACATCCAGAGAACCAAATGTTCCCTACCCTTGGCCTAAGGAATCTGTATGCCAGCTGCCCAAGCCAAGAAGAGTCCATTCAAATTCCTTATATAGGGCACCAACAATTCCACTAGGTGCTACAAAGAGCCATATTATTCCCTTTATCCTGATCAAAGCATATTCCTTTGAAGTCATGTCCATTCTCCACCTTACGGTCAGGTATGAAGCTTCAGTTGTGCTTTGTAATTTATTGTAATTTATGAGCACAATGTGCTTCCTCTTGGAGCTATCCAAGGTCTACTCACTCTCACTATTTTACTTGAGAGCCCACCCCCTCTCTCTGGACTTTCCCACTTACAACTTGCTTCCCAGTTGAGGAACACTGGGTGTTCAGCATGTAGCCTCCCAACACGTCAGTAGTAGTTGCTTTGTGCCTTCAAGTCATTTCTGACTTATGGCAACCCTAAGACAAACCTATCACAGAGTTTTCTTGGCAAGATTTGTTTAATGGGGGGTTGCACCATTACCTTCCTCTGAGGCTGAGAACATGTGACTTGCCAAAGGTCACCCAGTGGGTTTCCTTTGACAAGTGTGGTAGAAAAGCCAGGACTCTCAGTCAGTGCCCAGACTTTTTGGTCAGCTGAGCTGAGGATGTCAACTGCTACCACAATCCCACCCCCAGGTTTCCCTGCTTCCTCCCAAAATACTACTCTATGGTGAACTCGCCACGGGTCAGCGTAAGAGGGGTGCTCCAAAAAAGCGATACAAAGACTCCCTGAAACAACATCTCAGGCTCGGCCAAATTGATCACCAACAGTGGTCCGCCCTGGCCTCACATCGGGAGGCATGGAGAAGCACTATCCACAATGCTGCAGCCTTATTTGAGAACTCACACCGAACAAGTCTTGAAGAGAAACAACAACGCAGAAAGAATCACAACCCAAAAACATCACCCAAGGAGACCTTCTGCTGTGCTTTTTGCAACCGGACTCGTTTATCTCAGATTGGCCTTTTTAGTCATCAGCGTGCTTGCAGAAAGCGCGGGATGAGTCCTTCCTGAATCTTCGTTTGCGAAGAAAAGCCAGATATATGCTTAACTCCAGTCTTCATTAATAGCTTTGGAGAATAAGATTTCCCCAGCAACAATATATTGTGAGCTATCCATATTGTAACACAGAATATTTGGGGGTGATTTGGCACTGAATAGACAATTTAGACCCACTGAACCTGCTCATGATGGAAATGAACCTGTTAGAACCTGTTTGTTGGTGTGAATCAACACAGCTAACTGCATTTTAAGACTCCTTTTGAATGTATTGCTGAAATGGTGGACTGTTTACATTTCAAAGTTTGCCACTATATCCTATTAAAAATGGGAACAAAACCAAGATGGGGATTTACTTTAGGACAGGCAGCAGAAAACAAGGACTTCTCCTGGGAAAAGAGATATGGAGCATATGCAAGTACATTTCTTTTGGCAGCTTCTTGTAGAATCAAATAATCATAGAGTTAGAAGGGACTGCAAAGGCCATCTAGTTCAACCCTGTGCCATGTAGACTTACGCAACTAAAGCACTTCTGAAAGATGACTATTCATTCTCTGTCTAAAGACCTCCAAAGGAGTTGAGTCCACCACTCTCTGAGGCAGTCTATTCCATTGCTGAACAGCTCAAGAAGATCTTCATTTTTCCTGTAACTGGAATCATCTACTGGTTCATCTTTTAGGATCTGGAGCATGAGAAAACAAACTTGCTCCATCTTCTACATGACATTCGCTCAGGCATTTAAACATGGCAATCATGTCACCTCTTAGTCTTCTGTTCTCCGAGCTAAACATAGGCAGTTCCCTAAGCTGTTCCTCATAGGGGTTGGTTTCCAGACCTTTTACCACCTTTGTATTCTTCCATTCACATCCACTTCTCACCTCAGTGACCAGAAACAAGCCAAGCAGGTAGCAAATGACCGCAATGCCCAGGATCAGCAGCTCCCGGCGACCTTTCTTACGGAAGATTTCTGGGAACAAGTCCACGATGGCTGTTACCAAGCTCTCAACACAGACAAACTATGGAAAGAAATCATATCAAGAAACCCAGGTTCCAAACCTTTCATTTTTCAAGCGTTCATCTCCCCAGCATCCCCATAAAAGCCCTGCTGATTTTGGCCCCTAGTTATATCTTCCTAGATGTGCATCTTTCAGCCCACTCTTACAAACCATAGTTTTTCAATCACCTGCAGTAATGCCCCAGACACAGAATCTAGTTTTAATCTTTTCTGTAACAACTAGATAGATAGATGGAAACAGAGGACTATTTTGGCAATGGCACAGGTCATTGAAATAAATATTTTTCTTGGCTGCAAGGAAGACCATTGGTTGCTTATATATGTAAGTGGATTGGTGAATCTGGTCCTGGTTTTCTCCCAGACTTTAAAGAAACTATCCATGTTGCTGAACCTTATCCTCTAAACAGGTTCATCACCCTGGAGAGCTTGGAGGAGAGCTCCTTTAAAGTCTAAACCCTGGGTGGGTTTACTGACTTGGAAGCCACCAGCTGCTACTGAGAAGAGTCCATAACTCAAATGGTAAGAGCATATGCTTTGGGTACAAAAGATCTCAGGGTTAATTTCTAGAGTCTCTACTGAAACATCTGGAAATAAAAACTCTCCCAGAAACTCTGGAGAGTAGTTGCCAGTACTAGTCACAATGGCCAACAACAGTCTGAATCCACAGAAGGTGGCTCTGTTTCCTATTTATCCTGTAATGAGCATGCAGTGTAATTGACATTGCAAATGCGCTTCCTTCCTTCCTTCCTTCTCAATTTCCTTCCTTTATTTGACTGATGTCCCACATTCTAAGGTGGCATAAATGGCTGTCCTCTCCTCCCCAGTGCAAGACCACCTGAGAGCTTTCCACATTCCCCACTCCACAACCTATTTCACTAATTAAAGTTTAATATAATTTATTCAGGCAGCCTCCCTGTATTCTGGTATGATTATCTAGTTTTTCTGCAAGGTATATACACCACCTCAACTAAAAACAGAACTTTTAAAAAAAAGTTGGGTTTTTTTCTTTCCATACTTGACTGTCCAGCCCCAAGAAGATCAGCATAAGGAAGAATAAGCAGGACCACAGCTGAGACACAGGCATCATGGTTACAGCTTTCGGGTAGGCGATGAATGCTAGGCCAGGACCTACCAATCAAACAAAAGTCAATGAATAGTTGTTTCGCTAATATAGGGATGGGGAAACTTAATATGTGATTGGACTCCAATGCCCATCATGCCCATTGTCCAGGCTGGATGAGCCTGATGGGATCTGGAGGGCAATAATATCTGGAGGCCCACAGACTTCTCCAGTCTTGCTTAATTCAAAATGCATACTGGACAGATATATACAAATCTAGGCCTATTGGCAGTCCTAGCAACAGCAGACCCACTGAATCAGTAATAACTTGGTAAGTCATTACTCGCATCAGTTTCATTAATCAAAGGAGCTACTAGGATTCAGGCCATTTTGTCTCTTCCTACATACAGTGTACTGGAAAAGAATGCTGAAGATGAAGTTTTATCTATCCGCTCATGTCTCAACCTGGTGTCCCACGCCCCTCCCCCACGCCTCCATGGATCTTTCTAAACAATATATACAGGTTGAGTATCCCTTTTCCAAAATGCTTAGGACCAGACGTGTTCTGTATTTTGGATTTATTTATTTTTACTTTCGAATACTTGCATATATTGAGATATCTTAGAGATGGGACTCAAGTCTAAACACAAAATTCATTTATGTTTCACATACATCTTATACACATAGCCTGAAGGTAATTGTTTACACAATATTTTTAATTATTTTGTGCATGAAACAAAGTTTGTGTACATTGAACCACCAGAACCTCGGAGTGTGGTGGGGTCTCCTTCCTTGGAGGTCTTTAAACAGAGGCTGGATGGCCATCTGTCGGGGATGCTTTGATCGTGATTTCCTGCATGGCAGGGGGTTGGACTGGATGGCCCTCGCGGTCTCTTCCAACTCTGCAATTCTATGATTCTATGAAAGCAAAGGCTATCTCAGCCACCCATATGGACAATTTTGGATTATGGAATATTTTGGATTTCGGGATATTCAACCTGTATAACTTTTAGCTCCTTTCAGTGCTATCTATATTCTCCATCTTTTCTCTAACACACAGGTTCTCTAAATAGAGCCTGCATGCTCCACTGAAGTTGTAGAAATGCTGAGAATATCTGAACTTAGCCCTGCACATGATTTTTTTTTTTTTCGGGTGATGGAGGTTGAGGCCATTTTAATCAGGGCTGGAGTATCAACCAGACTAACAAAGCCTTAGCCTGGGATCTGAGAAATGTATGATATGATCTATTAATTTTTAATATATAATACCAAAAAAAAAAAAAAGGGATCCTTCTCAACAGCATGGTGTAGGGCCCATATTTTCATAAACACTGTTGGTTTTGACAACAATGCCATTTCTGAATAAAAGATGGTTATTAAAATATGATCTGTGTATGCACTTTGATATGTACAACAAAAAGAAAGAGATTTATTAAAGTGTTTATTAAATAGCCTGCCAAGACTCCCAGCAATTTTCAAGTGGCTGGCCAAGGAAATGGGTGTTTGAGATTCACAGGTTTAGATACCAAAATGCACATGACCTTCAATACATCTTTGTACCCCAAAATGATTACAACCCCCCCCCAGCAACACCCCTCATTGCAACTACAGGGGTAGGGATGGCCTATCATGGGATTTACAGAGTGGGAGGGTTTTAAAACTAGTTTATACTCTTCAAGATCAAGGTCCACATTTGGCCACAGATTCACTATCTCTGCTGGACAGGAAGGATATGAACACAACTGATTGTTTGTATGTATTTTATTTTTCTAGGCAGCATAGATGATTCTCTCCCATCCCTTCTATCCTCATAACAACCCAGTTGTGTTAGGTATTCCTTGGTAGTCTCCTTCCAAGTACTGACCAGACCTGAACCTGCTTAGTTTCCAAGATCAGACAGGATTCAGTTTTTTTACGTGTAATAATAGGTGTATTTGTGTATGTGCCTTCAAGTGGCCTGTTGACTTATGGTGACCCCATGCATTTCATAGGGTTTTCTTAGGCAAGGAATATAGGTACTATTTCTTAAATACAGAGTTAGTTCCTGTCACACAAAAGACTTTGTGAACATTAAAAATTTCAGAAAAGGTGGATAATTTCTCCATCTGTAGTACTGACAACATTTACAGGTCTTCTTCAAAGTACTGGGGAGGAGGGAGAGGCCTATTGCTAAGATACCAGCCCGTGGTTTATCATTTATCATCTTCGTTTCTACAGCCACCATCACCACTACCAACTACTTACCTGATTCGGCCACTGCAGAGATGGGGACACCCTGTTCTTGTGCCATGAAGCCCAATACAGAGAAAATGGCAAAGCCAGCCACAAAGCTGGTGGCACTATTCAGGAAGCAGAGCATAAAGCAATCCCTGTTGGGCAATTCCAGAAAAAGCTGGTGAGATACAGAAAGCATTATGCCAATATTAGGCTAAACTGTGATCATGGCTGGGGGTGAAATATGTGGATTTAATTAGATCCCTATCTTTTATCCCATCATAAAAGATCTTTTATCCCATCATCAGTCCCCTCATCATGGACACTGAGGGGACTGCAGCAGTCACTTGCAACACTTGTGCGATGTTTGTATTCTTGTCTACAGACGTGGAGAACTTCACATGCACCAAATGCAAGCTGGTAGCCCTCTTGGAGGAGAAAGTACAGCAGCTGGAGACACGGGTAGCTACACTTCAACAGATTCGGGAGCAAGAGGTTTTCCTGGACAGAACAGAACGAACACTCTTGGATGGGGACCGCACAGAGGAAGTGGCTGTGGAGGAGAGGGTCACTTCACGGACACAGGAAGTAGACAGCTGGAGGAATGTCACACACAGAACAAGAAAATCCAGGGATTCTTCCAGCAGCTTGCAGCTACAGAATCGATTCGAAGCCCTTTCCCTTATCAAGGACAACGAGGAAGAACAGCATGGACAGACTTCAGGGGTAGAGCAGGGGACCTTGAGAGGACCACCGCAAGGAACAGCAGCTGCGAAGCCTCAGCGGAGGCGTGTGGTGGTGGTGGGGGACTCCTTGCTACGGGGTACAGAAGCAGTGGTATGTGGGCCTGACAAGATGACTCGGGAGGTGTGTTGTCTCCCTGGGGCAAAGATCTGTGATGTGACCGAGAGGCTGACAAGACTCGTCAAGCCTACGGATCATTACCCTTTCCTTTTGGTCCATGTGGGAACCAATGATACTGCAAGGCACAGCTTTCCCAAGATCAGAAGAGATTATGAGGCCCTGGGGAGGAAGCTGAAAGAAATGAACGCACAGGTGGTCATCTCGTCTCTTCTGCCAGTTGAAGGGCATGGTCCAAGAAGGGAGAGGAAAATAGCCGACGTAAACAACTGGCTCCGTAGATGGTGTCGCCGAGAACAAATTGGATTCTTGGATCATGGACTGCGCTTCCATGCGGGGGGACTTCTGGCAAGAGATGGGGTGCATCTTACAACAGTTGGAAGAAACATTTTTGCCAACAGTCTCAAGAATTTGATCAGGAGGGCTTTAAACTGAGTCAAATGGGGGAGGGAGACAGTATTCTGGAAGGCAAAAGGGCTGGAGAAAATAGTCAAACTGTCATAGAGGGAACAAGGCAAACAGCGCAAGGACCCAACAGTGGGAGGCAAAAAAACGTGCACAGGGAGCAAGTAAAGGGAACACATGGTCTCAGATGTCTCTACACTAATGCACAGAGCATGGGAAATAAGCAAGATGAACTTGAACTCCTTGCACTACAAAACAAATATGATATAATAGGCGTTACTGAAACCTGGTGGGACGAGTCTCATGATTGGAATGTAGGAATAGAGGGGTATAACCTTTATAGGAGAAACAGGCCAAACAGGAAAGGAGGAGGAATAGCATTATATGTCAGGGATATTTACACCAGTGAAGTGATCCATGACATCAATACTGGAAGCCAGGTGGAGAGCATCTGGATAAAAATTAAAGGGGAGGGAAACAACAGGGATGTTATTGTGGGACTCTACTACAGACCCCCAAATCAGACGGAGGAATTGGATGTTGCCTTTCTAGAACAGATGAACATACATGCAGAAAGGAGAGATGTAGTAGTGATGGGTGACTTCAACTATCCTGATATTTGCTGGCAATCTAACTCAGCCAAAACTACAAGGTCTAGCAAATTCCTTACATGCCTGGAAGACAATTTCATGGTCCAAAAGGTGGAAGAGGCAACAAGGGGGTCAGCTATTTTAGATCTGATCCTAACCAACAGAGACGATCTGGTTAATGGGGTGCAAGTGGTGGGATCCTTAGGTGAGAGTGATCATGTTCTCCTGGAGTTTGTTATACAATGGAAAGGAGAAGCCAGGCATAGTCAGACACGCATTCTTGACTTTAGGAGAGCTGATTTCAATAAACTCAGGGAAATACTGGGGATGATCCCATGGTCAAGAATACTAAAAGAGAAGGGACCTCAAGACGGATGGGACTTTCTCAAAAGGGAGATACTGAAGGCACAATTTCAAACAGTACCATTGAGGAAGAAAAATGGGAGGTGTCTCAAGAAACCAGGATGGATGACTAAAGAACTTTCAATGGAGCTAAGTTTTAAACGGAACATGTATAGGAAATGGAAAAGGGGGGAAATCACCAAAGAAGAATTCAAACAGATAGCGAACACGTGTAGGAGTAAAGTCAGAAAAGCTAAAGTGCAGAATGAGCTCAGGCTTGCTAGGGAGGTTAAGAACAATAAAAAGGGTTTTTTTGGGTATGTCCGCAGCAAAAGGAGGAAGAAGGAAATGATAGGGCCACTACGTGGAGAAGATGGCAAAATGCTAACAGGGGACAGAGAAAAGGCAGAATTACTCAACACCTTCTTTGCCTCAGTGTTTTCAGAAAAGGAAAAGGAGGACCAACCTGAGGAAAATGGAACAGAGGACACAATAGGGGAAATCCAGCTGAAAATAAGTAAAGAGGTGGTACAGGAATACCTTCTTAATCTAAATGAATTTAAATCTCCAGGACCAGATGAACTACATCCAAGAGTATTAAAAGAGCTGGCAAATATAATCTCAGAGCCATTGGCAATAATATTTGAGAACTCCTGGAGAACAGGAGAAGTCCCAGCAGACTGGAGGAGGGCAAACGTTGTTCCCATCTTCAAAAAGGGGAAAAAAGAGGATCCCAACAACTATCGTCCAGTTAGTCTGACATCAATACCAGGGAAACAGAGAGTCTGTGAACATTTAGAAGGCAATGCCATAATCACAAAAAGTCAGCATGGGTTTCAGAGAAACAAGTCATGCCAGACTAATCTGATCTCTTTTTTTGATAAAGTTACCAGCTTGGTAGATGAAGGGAATGCTGTGGACATTGCATACCTTGATTTCAGTAAGGCCTTTGACAAGGTTCCCCATGACATTCTCGCAAACAAGCTTGTAGAATGTGGGCTAGACAAGTTAACTGTTCAATGGATTTGTAATTGGTTGACCGGCCGAACCCAAAGGGTGCTCAGCAGTGGCTCCTCTTCGTCTTGGAAAGATGTGACCAGTGGGGTGCCACAGGGTTCTGTCCTGGGCCCAGTGCTATTCAACATCTTTATCAATGACTTAGATGAGGGAATTAGGGGCATACTTATCAAATTTGCAGATGACACCAAATTGGGAGGAGTAGCTAATACCCTAGAGGACAGGAGCAAAATTCAGAATGACCTGGATAGACTGGAGAGCTGGGCCAAAGCTAACAAAATGAAATTCAATACGGAGAAATGTAAAGTACTGCATTTAGGGCGGAAAAATGAAATGCATAAATATAGGATGGGAGAGACCTGGCTGAATGAGACTATGTGCGAAAGGGATCTAGGAGTCCTAGTAGACCACAAGTTGAACATGAGCCAACAGTGTAATGCGGCAGCTAAAAAGGCCAATGCAATTTTGGGCTGTATCAATAGAAGTATAGTGTCTAGATCAAGGGAAGTAATAGTGCCACTCTATTCTGCCTTGGTCAGACCTCACTTAGAATACTGTGTCCAGTTCTGGGCACCACAATTCAGAAAGGATATTGACAAATTGGAGCGTGTCCAGAGAAGGGCAACTAAAATGGTGAAAGGTCTGGAAACAATGCCTTATGAGGAGAGACTTAGGGAGCTGGGTATGTTTAGCCTGGAAAAAAGACGGTTTAGAGGCGATATGATAGCCCTGTTTAAGTATTTGAAGGGATGTCACGCTGAGGATGGAGCAGGCTTGTTTTCTGCTGCTCCAGAGACTGGAACACGGAGCAATGGGTGCAAGCTCCAGGAACAGAGATTCCACCTCAACATGAGGAGGAACTTTTTGACAGTCAGAGCTGTTCGGCAGTGGAACACACTCCCTCGGAGCGTGGTGGGGTCTCCTTCCTTGGAGGTCTTTAAACAGAGGCTGGATGGCCATCTGTCGGGGATGCTTTGACTGTGATTTCCTGCGTGGCAGGGGGTTGGACTGGATGGCCCTCGTGGTCTCTTCCAACTCTGCAATTCTATGATTCTATGATTCTATGATTCAGGAACCGGGCTTATATGCTCCAAAGGTTGTCAGTGCCCACTGGCATAGCACACGCTGTGCATGTGGAAGATCCCAGGTTTAGCCCCAGTACCTCCAAAAAGTTCTGGAAAAGTGCCTAACTGCTTGGAAAATATGACTGTATGACAGTTATACAGGGATGAGCTATTACACATATACGCAAATAGATATAGCGGCCATCAGACCAGAACAAAGCCACATGCAGAAAGCAAACATCAGATCATATCTTGTTAGTAAACTGCCTTTTCACAATTAATAAAGGCCACAAATATATGAGTCACAAGTTTCAATAAACAATAAGTAAGTCATTGGTTTCAGCATGATGGTGGAGTGGGGAGGAATTACTGTATTTTGAACAATTCAAAAGGAATAATCATGACAGGAAAACTGAGGCTCAAAACTTTGATAGCACATAGAGACAGAAAAATCTATAAACTAGTTACAAAATTTAAGTACCTGCCATTTGAGTTTTGGAACTGCTTGTTGTAGAATGCCCAGGATATGTATTTTTGATCACAGTTACTGAAGAGAATGCATCCGTAACTGAAAAATACTCTCAGTAGTGGATAGTGCTTCTCATAGCCATGGGGTGACTCTTACCTATAGCAATTGTTGTTGTACTTATTGTAGCTGCCCAAGGCTGTCAGGCATCCTTGGCAAATGGCATAAGAAAAGAAAATCTGAGTACCTGCATCCATCCATACCTGAAACAAGAAAGGGAACAATAATTTCCAGATTCAGAAAGCAAAATAAACTTGGCTTGGTCTGAAAGTTTGTCATTTGGGATTTGAGTAACAAAGCCTGCCTTCATGTAATCTCCCACACTTGTGGTGTTTTCCCCCACCCTTTTGACCATATCTATTTAAGCAAGAATTCTGTAGCATCATAGCACAAGGTGGTCATGTGTCTTACTCTACAGAGGACAGTCCTTTGTTTGAACAACTATCTAGACCAGTGGCTCTTAACCTCTGGTCTGGGGGCACCCAGGGGGCCATGATGTCCTCACAGGGGGTCCACGAAGGCTTGACGGCTGCTCAGCCCACCTCCTGCCTGTAGTGGAGTGGTCACATGACAGGAGCCAAGGCAAAGGCTGGATTGCCATTCAATCTGCTCCAGCCACAAACTTGCAGGAAGAAACAGGAGAAAAGTCTTCCCTCCCTTTCCAGAGCCTCTGAGGGAAGGTTTAGTGGATGGTGTAATGGTATTGTTGTTGTTTGTTGTTGCTCGGATTTTAAATCTTGAGTTAAGTCTTGGGTGTCCTTGGCAACAACAGATATTTAAGGGGGTCCCTGGTAAAGAAAAGGTTAAGAGCCACTGATCTAGACCATGTCTACTCTGGAGACAAAAAAATAAAAACCCATAAGAAATGAAAGCCAGATCTTTGAAATTCCCTGTAAATTTTTCAGTTCTAGACAGCAGAATGAGCAGGGACTATGTACACAATTAAAGTGCTATGGTTCCACTTTAACTGTCATGGCAACATCCATTATCCTGGGATTTGCAGTTTAGCAAGAGGTATTTAGAATTCTCAGCCTGACAGCTCTTAGTGCCTCACCAAACTGCAAATCCCAGGAGTCTATATAAGATGTAATCATGGCAGCTAAACTGGAATCGTAGTGCAATGACTAAATAGTGTGACAAGGTCACAGTCTTTCCTGCCATGTTTAGATATATTCTATAAATATAGACCAAAATTTATTTTTCATTCCCAGCCAGAGTAGACTCAATGACATTTATATAAGTGTCAATTCACTAGCCTCCAGTTGATTCAAGGGGTTGACTATAAATGGGATTAACAATTGGATTTAGTGCATATTATTTATTTCTAAATTTGGACCTATACATATAAATTAGCAAACACAGTTTTAATGGAGATTTTCTCTTCATTTCCCTCTGTTTTGGTGGCACGCTTCCTCTTCTGAGAAGATTTGACACCCAATTGTAGCAACACAGAAAGTGGTGAGTAAAAGAAATTGGTTTGTTCACCTTACCAGGTTGCTGTAAGGATTATTACAATAATATATGTGAAGAGCTTTGATCTCTTAGGAACAGTGCTCTGTAGAAGTGCTAGTCAGTATGTTTTTGTTATTGCGATTCAATATCTTGCAAAGAAAGGAAAGTTGGGAAGGTAGAAAACAATCAGAGCATCTGTCCTTCTCTTTATTAGGCTTTATGAAGTCTAAAAGATTCATCCTGCTTAGCTTAGCAGGTGCATGAGGAGATGTCTGAGGAGAACTACACTGCCTGTTTGGCTTGTAGATGTCAACTGTCATGAATCCATTTGCCTTTCTCTGGCTTTTCTTTGCAAATGAAGATTCGGGAAGGACTCATCCCGTGCTTTCTGCAAGTATGCCCAAGACATCCAACATTCCAAAACACACAAGAAAGTCTGGTGAATATTGCCACAGAGAAAGTGGGCATCTGTGTATTATTAACCCTACCCTAATTAAGCCCTCAAATGGCCTGGGACTAGAATATTTTAATGGCCAACCCCACCAGTCTGAACTTCCTTCTGCATTCATACAATCATGTCAATATCAGAGGTCCTGCTTTTCCATGACACACACACACACATCGTCAGAAGTAAGCAAAGTGGGAACTGGACCTTTTTAGTCATTGGGTATGAAAAACCTGTCCTTGACTGTGAAGTCGAAGGCTTTCACGGCCAGCATCCATAGATTTTCTTTGGGTTTATTCCAGGCTCTGAGGCTGTGTTCTGGAATAGTTTCTTTCTGATGGCCACAGATGCAGGCGAAACGTCAGAAAGAAACTATTCTAGAACACGGCCTCAGAGCCCAGAAAAAAACCAAGGAAAATCTGTCCTTGACTCTCCACTCTACTCATCTTTCATCTTTTTCCCAGGAGCAAAGACTTGGGTTCTTCAACAAATCCCTGGTAGTGATTTAAGCTGATTTTATGATGTACAATTTTTGTTTCTGAATTGTTACATGTTGGCTGTCCTACACTTTATGGTTTAGCTTGTTTTCAACTTACAATTTATCAACTTACAATTTGCTTTGCTGTTGCATTGACCTTGGGAATCTATGTGAACAAAAAGCAGGGCAGATACCTCCTGAAAAATGAGGATTAGAAACATAAAGGTTTCCTCCCTGACCCCAACACCTTCCTTTATAAAACATGCCAATGGTAAACAAATTTACAGCCAGGTAGGTATTTATTTATCACTGCTAGCTTCATTATTGTGGGCCTACAAAATATGCACATACACATACACACAAACCCCCATAGCTCTGATATTTCATATATTTCCTGACTGCATCACAGTGATAACACTGTAATTTTTCACAGTGTTTCTTGTGCTAGAGCCTCCTGTCTCTTGGGAGAAAGACTGATGTTATCCATGAGAAACTCAGGCAGATCCCACTAAATTACAAGAGACATTATCTTTCTCTTTCTTAATCATTTTCACTTAGGGCTTGGCAAAACCATCTGTCAGGTGCTGAATATTTAACAGAAGTGGCTGCATGTCCATATTTTTAAATGTTCTTGCAAAAGCAGTGCTCATGCTACCGTGAGATGCCTGCTGCCCTTTAAAAGAGGCTACTAGCTTTAAGGCAGAATGCAAGTGACTGCTTAACAAGAAAGAGGGGTGACCTGGTTAGCCTTGTCCAGCATCCAGCAACCTTTATCTGTCAGATGAATAATGGGAAGCATAAGCCCTAGCTTAGAAATGCTGCTTTTTGTGGACTACATTTTCCAGAATCCTGGTCATGCTGCCTGGGGGATTCTGGGAGCTGGAGTCCCCCAAAATGTAATATTTCCAAGCTTTGAATAAAATATCAGAGATTCCCAGGTCAGAGATTCCCAGTCCTGTCTTTCAGGCCTCTGCTGCTCTCATATGGAACTGTCCAAATGCCCTACTCTTTGTGACTGTATCTTGGGTCATTTAGGCAATTTGGGGTGGTGTCATGGCTCTAGAACCAGGGTGGATAATTATTTGTTGTTGTTAACTACTTTTGAGCAGACTTTGACCCATGGTGACCCCATGAATGAGACATCTCCAATACCCTCTTCTACTGCTCTGCTCAGGCCTTGCAGGTACAAGCCCATGGCCTCTCTGATTGAGTCTATCCATCTGGTGTGCAATCTTCCTTTCTTTCTTTTTCCCTCCACCTTTCCTAGCATTATTGACTTTTCCAGTGAGCCGTGTCTTCTCAAGATGTGACTGAAGTACAATAGCCTCAATTTAATCATCTTGGCTTCTAGATGATTTGTTCTAAGACTCATTTGTTTGTCTTTTTGGCCCCCACAATATCCTTAGCACTCTTCTCCAACACCACATTTCAAATGAGTTCATTCTCTTTCTATCAGCTTTCTTCACTGTTCCAGTCTCACAACGGTACATAGCCCTCCATGTATGTTTGCTTTGGAACTCCCATAATCCCTCACAATTAACTATGCTACCTAAGGACAACAGGAGCTACCAGACCTCAGGTTCCCAGGCCCCCAACTCTAGAAAAACATCAGGTTTCCTGTTTACTGTCTTTGAGCCGAGAACTGAAAATGCTATTATTTCAGCTGAGATTTAATGTGTTGTTTTGCTGCTGTTTTAAAATTATTTTTAGAATGACAGGTGCTTTTAAACTACCTTTCTCTCTCTCTCTCTCTCTCTCTCTCTCTCTCTCTGTGTGTGTGTGTGTGTGTGTGCAATTGTAATTTTATTTACCTGTATTTGATTTTATTCCAATTGGTTTAAAAAAAAACATAAACCACTCTGAGTGTTTTTTAAACAGAATACAGGTATCAAATAATGACAACAACAATAAGGGTTAGTCTATAGGGCAAAAATACCCCTCATAGAATTCAAGGAGAATACCTTTGATCCCAATGGGATCCCGCATCATTTCTCCATATTAGGAAGGAGGGATGCAAAAACTCCAAATACTGCACGGATTTTTTTTTAACTCCAAAGGAAATGCACATTCCTGCTCATTGGGACAACCATTTGGCTTTGCTGCGCATTCCTGATAAGAGTGAAAGTGGAAAGCTGATTGATAAGATGTGTGCAAGGCAACTGCCATGTTGGATGTTCACCAAAGCGATCGTGCACTGAGGCCACGAAATAGCCTTTCCCCCCTCTTTTTTTCTGTTTATTTAAGTGGAAGATTGCACTTCCACACCTTGGATTTGCTTTTTCTTTTTTTAACCTACTGTCCAGCAGCAGCAACTGATGACAATAAAAACACAAGTAATTCACTTGCACCACCATCTTGGTTCGCAGGCATGCCCATTTAAACAACAAACACATATAGCTTCATGTTTCTGCAATCTTGAAAGAAAAAACCATGGAGACAAATGAAAGCTGCTGCAAATTGGTGTTACTGTTACTAAACACCAATCCGCAGCCCTAACAGAGCCTGAAAGGAACAATCTACTATTCTTCCTGGGTCTTATACTTCTCTTCCCAGCCTGCTCACCTACAGGTTATCATTTCTGTCCTAAAATTATTTTGGACATTGGGTTCTGTCCACTGTAATGAGGAGGGGTAGATTGGTCTGACTTATTTCTCAAGGAATTCCTCCTTCCCCTTCAATATCTTGGCTTCATGCTTAGACCAGATCTTGCCTGAGTAGATGCTGTGTGAAATGATGATCATGAGTTCAGCTGCTCCCTTTATTAAAAGGTGTGGGGATGGGAAGATAAATCAGGTAGATTATCTCCTTTCCTAAGGACTATGCAAGCTGAGTATTTAAGCATTGAACAAAATGGAACTCAGGAGGAAAACATGTCAAAATTCTTAATTTGTCCCCATTCTGTGGTACATTTCTTGATTATTATTTGTATTTAATATTATGTCTTCATCCCCAGTGTTCTATGAATTTATTCTTTTCTCTAGGCATGACTTACAGGCACACATCACCGTTAAGAAAATTGGGATGTTTCCCTTGGAAATGCAAGGAAAAGTACTGCAGAAGATTTCTACCAAGGTTTTAGGTAGGGTTTATTACTGAAGATCTTTTGAAATTGGCTTCTGTGGGTATGAGTGCTCATTTTTGGACAAAAGTGAGGAGCATGGGATCATAGTAGTAGATTTTCAAGGTCCTGGGGTGGAGGGCTCATGTGCCACCTCCAAGACTGAGAAGTTGCCCCCTCTTGCTTTAGCATATAATGTTGCTGTTATGTGCCTTCAAGTTGACTCCAACTTATGGTGACCCTATCCTAGGGTTCCCTTAGCAAGAGGAAGTTTGCTATTGTCATCCTCTAAGGCAAAGAGGATGAAACTTGCCCAATGTCTCACAATGGGCTTCCGTGGCTGAGTAAGGATTCAAACTCTGGTCTCCCTGGGTCCTAGGTCCAACACTCAAACTCTATACCACACTGGCTTTCATGACCACAGTACTGAGTGATGACTTGCATGTAGGTCGGTAAAATGAGTACCCAGCTTGTTGGAGGCAATTAGCTAACACATTGTAAACCAGTTAGGGAGTGCTTTGGACTGATAAGTGATATAGAAATATAAACGATAAATGGTAATGCTGTGTATGTACAAGTAGCTCATCACAGATTCAATACCAGTGACAAGAACTTTCACCTCTCTTTGTGTCAGTTTGAATAGAGTCCGTTTTACATGTTCAGTGTTGAGCAACAAACGGCTGACTCATCTGACTGATAAAACAACAAAGGATAGCCATGCATGTGGAAGTCAGCAACAAAACAGACATCTTTGATCCAGCCCAAATGTTCGTGACCATTTTAGAAATGATCTGTTTTACTGAGATGCTGGAAAGCTATTTTTAAAAAGTAATTTGATGCAGCTATAGATTTTATGTCCCAATACTAACTTTTCACTTGCTTTTTAAAAATCTGAATGTTGAAAGTTACTGGCCTTTCTGTATTTTCCACCTGTCTACTTTGTTATTTCCTTAGTACTTAGAACAGAATACAGTATTACCAGCAGCAAAAAGTTCAGCACTTGAACTCTGGGATAGTTCTTCTGCATCATTTAGTAAGGCCACACCCCTTGAAGTACAAAAGTAACTAAAAAGCTATCGTTATACCAGACAAGGAGTGAAATTATCCCTCACTAAGTCACAATCATACAGTAACGTAATTGTGCCCCAGTTATTGGGAAAAGTAATGAATTGCAAGCAACCAATTGTTATAACTAGTTAATTCCAAACTCTGAGCAGGTCAAATGGAATAATAAACTCACCTGAGGATCTGTCAGTCTAGAGATGTCTGGCTTCAAATAGAACACAATCCCTTCTGTAGCACCAGGCAGAGTGACACCTCGAATCAGCAGGACAGTTAGCATTACATAGGGGAATGTAGCAGTGAAGTAGACTACCTGTGATCAAGCAGAACAGGAGAGCAGCCAAACAACCCATGAGAAAAAGTACATGGGAAGGGGACTTGCAATCACACCAATGGAATGAGAATGGTAGGCATGCACACTGTGTATGTAACATACCCTTGCCTTTTCCAACCTGGTACCCTCCAGTTGTGCTGGACTATACCTCTCAGAACTGGACTATAACTCCCAGAAATCTGGGGATAATAGTCCAATATATTTGGAGGCCACCAACTTTGAGAAGACCTTTAGTCCCAATATCTTTAAGATCTAAATTGCTCAAACAGAAGTTGTTTTTAGCGAGAGGAAGAAAAAAAATCAATACACATTCTTTATATTCTTCAAATTCTTCATCTCTCCACTATTTATTGATTTCATTTGAGTGATAACCTGCCTTTCTCCCACAATGGGACCCAAAGCAGTTTATGGTGTAAATTAAAACAAAATGCTCCATGGTACAAATGTTTAAAAAACATTAAACAGTCAATCCAATTTAAACATTAATTTAAAAAACAATGAAAAAGACATCAAATACATACAAATAAACATCACACACACTGCATATCCTTTTATTTCAACCAGTTAAAAGCTAGAGGCCTGTTTGAATATGAAGTTCTTTTCCTGCTGGTGAAAAGAGAACAGAGAGGGGGCCAACCGAGACTCCCTTGGGAGGGAGCTCCATGGCTTAGGAGCAGCCACTGAGAAGACTCTCTCCCTCATCTTCAACAAATGAGCCTATGAGGGTACTGGGATGGAGAGAAAGCCCTCCCCTAAACATCATAAAACTTTGGCAGGCTCATGTAGGGACATCAAGGCTTTCGGGTAGCCTGCACATGCTTGAGAATATTATATCTTCTCTAGGCTGTGTACAAACACTACTTTTTCAGATATTTGGAGGACAGTCTGCATTGACCATTGTGTACATCTTCACTGCATTGTGCTCTACTGGTTTTGCATGCCTTTGTAGCACTTAGACTGTGCTTTGGGAAAATCTAAACTAGCACAATTGGCATTGCTATGATGTTGCATTTTGCTGTCTCTCAAAGGCCTCTATTGGGACAGCATCCACAATAAGGAATATACATATTACAGTAATAAAAAGAGTAAATAAAAATGAATGAGTGTATTAACTTCTTAAGGTCTTGCTCTTCCTTCCCATAATAGGTAGTATCACCTGATTCATGTTGCTGACATGTGACACAACAGCATATGTTTCCCTGACCACCCCAAAAAAGAGCAAGATGCAAAGTGAGGGTGGGAAACTTAACTGTTGCAGCATCTCAACATCTGGCAAAGGATGCTATAGCATTTTGAAATTCATATATTTGTCCATGTGCCCTCTGCTAAGAACAATAAAGGGATGTTGCATCCTTTGAAAAGTAATACCGGTAATTTGTATTCTGGATTTTCAGTTTAGTATAATATAATGTAATACAAAACATTACATAATTGCCATTCTTTGGGGGAAATGCAATGTATAAACCAAGTGATCAATCATGTTGTTTGTTTGTTTGTTTGCTACCTCGCCTTTCTCCCAACATGGAATCCAAGGTAGTGTCATGGAGTCTGAGGGCTACTTTATCTTTTCTATTGCTATCTCCCATAATTTGAGCAACCAAGTCTGAAATAAGGATATAACATTCCATAAAATTCAAACATAACTCTGTCCATATTTCACCTCTCTCTCACTCCTAGAAACGAAGTCTATCCTACTGGAATGACGAAGAATGACAGGAAGACCTGGCTTTAGAGAGGGAAAAAGACTGAGACTAGCAAAAGATGGGCCAGGCTAGCTCAAACTACATGAAATTTCCCTCTGTCTCTAACTCCATGCAAGCAAACCTGTCTTCCAAGACAAAGATAGACAGGCCCACAAAACACTGCCCAGACTATATTCAAACTTTACAGAATTTATCTTTCTCTTAAGATCTTTACATTCAGCATTATCCATTTTTTGGTTGCAACCAATGGAAATGGATTTATATCTTAGTTCTTTGTGACTGAAGGCAATGTTATTTTCAGCAGTATTCTCTATCTATATCTATAATATAAAAAGATCCCTGCCTGATAACACTGAAGATCACACTTGTCATCAGATGCATCAGGGAAACCCATAAGCAGGATAGGGAAGTGACACCATCTCCTGCCATTTCTAAATATCCTGAAGGCACCAGATCCCATCTGATTTCAGAAATGTGAGCAGGATCAAGCATGGCTAGTACTTCAGTGACCACCTCTGAGTATTCCTTCCTGAAGAAAACCCAATGAAATTCATGGGATTGCCATAAGTCAACAGGCAACTTGAAGGCAAATACACATATACACAACCCTCTCCTGGTTTTGCCCCTCAGCACCTGATGATCACTGGCAAACTGCCTCTGGACGTAGTTTTCATGGTTACTAATGGCCATTGATAGACCTCTCCTCCATGAATAAGTCCATGCCCCACATAAAGCTACCTAAATCTAGTGACCACCCTCACCTCTGTGGCAGTGACTTCCATCAATTAATATATTAGGTTGTTTCACCCTACCATGCTGCTGAGGTTAACATAGGACTAAACTACTTCTCTTTGAAAAGATAGGTAGGAATTAGACCTACATGAGGAAGGAGATTGTTTTTGAGAGATGTCTCTTAGAAATGTGGCCTGGAGTTCCTACCTGACTTCCTCCTATCACAGAGCTGTGAAAGGTTATTCTTCTGGACTACACATTCCAGAATCATCCAGAATTGCCCATGTTGGCTGGGGGATTCTGAGAACTGTTGCCCAAAAAGGTAACTTTGATTTTCAGGAAGATGAAGATGACATAGAACAGAATGGAGATCACTAATGAGAGTAGTATCAACCAGGCCTCCCATTTCTCACATCAATGTCAGTGGGATCTAATCCAGGGTTTAGTATAGGTTTTAAAGGAATTCTCCAAGGTGCTGAACACTACCTCCAAAATATATCCATCACCTTGGATAGCTCCTTCAAAGTAAAAGTCACTGGCCCACAGATATGGAAGCCACCAGCTCTCAATGGTTTCCAGGGTCTACTCACTCCTTCCAGTTTGACCCTAACACTCACTCTCCCCCCCCCCACTCTTGATCATTCTTGGACACAGAGAGGCTGACAGGACAGATCAATACATCTGAAGAATTAACAAGCACAAGTTTGCTCTTACTTTGCCAGTGGACTTGACGCCTTTCCAGATGCAGAAGTAACAGATGATCCAGGCAAGTAAGAGGCAGAGTGCCAGCTCCCACCGCATGGTGCCCAGATTATGTATGCCATCCGTTATTTTCAAGGCTCGCCTCCTGCCAGTGCAGATGGAAAACAGGAAGGTTGATGTCCCAGCAAAGCTTTTCCCTGCCAGCCCACATCAGCCCTTGCCTAATTAATTTTCACCTACTCCCCATGGCATATTTGACTTCCATTCCATCATTTCTAACACACCAACACACTGTTACTTTTCTTCCATTTCTCCTTTTATCCTCCATGTCTAGTTTTAATTTCTCATTAGTCTGGGAAATGACCATTCCCCTCTTAACCCCCACAATCACCCCTCCCCATAATACTGCATCCTTTGCCCCTTGGGGAGAATATCTCTTTCCTTCAGATTTTTTGTTAGATCTGATCAGAGCCCTTTGCCTGGTTCACATGAGAAAGGCAATGAATAAAAAGAAAGAGCAAACTGATTGCATGTTTAGGCTATGGGTTTTCTTTTATTTTAAAGCAGGAAGAGTAAAGCTATTTCTTGCTAAGCTGTCTCACTAGCGGCATGGTTGGTACTGAAAAATGACTTCCATGTGGGCAAGGTGATACAGCACGCTGCTCCATTAACAGGCTAAGAATGAGTTAATGAATTCACATTATTGTCCAGACTCTGGGGGTTTTTTTCAGTGCACTTTTTTACTCTGAGACAACCCAATGGAAAAGGCCATGTGGGCAGTCCTTTGGACTCCCTTTTGTTTGCAGTTTACAAAAGCCAGATTCAAAAGTTTCCTCTCTGTGAATTCTTTGAAAGAAAAGAATCTGAACTATCAGAATGCAACATACTCCCAGAACTCGATAACTGAGGAGGTGGAGTTAGCTGGCTGAGTCCCATTTGGCCAACTGGAGTTGCTCAGAAAGTCCACACAGTGCTCTGCAAAAAAAAGAATCATACAGTTGGAAGGGAATTTTGGGCTCATCTGGTCTAAATCCCAGTGCAGCTGACGTCTTGCAATGCACATAGCAGTGCTCCTTAGGCTATGTGATATGAGGGGAAAGCAATTCCCCCCCCCCATATGTGCAGCACTAAATTCTGTGCTCCTCAATTACAATTGTTTCTTTTTCCTGAGACCAGCAGTTACTGGCTCAGGGATTGGCACCAGTCCAGGAACCACCACTATGAGTAGTACTTTAATACAGAATTATAGCATGCCAGAGAGAGGCTGTGTCCAGTTTCTGTTTCAATGTCTCCAGCGAAGGAAAGACCAGCATCTCTCAAGCAGGTCCCCCCCCCTCCGTTCCCTGGAAAACAAGCCTGTCCAAGCCTGATCAGAAATTGGAAAAGTTTTTTGTTTTGTTTTGTTTTAACTTAAATTCTTAGATTTCCCCATCCAAGAGCTGTAGTCCAACAAACAGATTTTCCAAGCTCTGGCCCGGGATTCTCTTAAAACATATTTCCTTCCTTTCATGGGATTCCTCCCTGTCTAGAGTTCCAGAAGGACAGGACAGCTCCTTCATCATAATGAAGACCAGATGTTTGTGGAATGCAGGTTACTGTTAAGTGATGCAGACTGCAAACATTTAAAAGAGTAATCCCCAATCCTCCTCTTTCTCCTTGTCCACACTCACCCTCTGCAGCTGCTTTGCAGACACTCAAGTTACATACACAAGCTCCTGGAAGAGTAATTTATCTTTATAGTCCCCAAAGATGGGACTATACCACAGAAGCAGTAGGCGTTATGGTCGTTATAGATGCTAACCAAGTAATGAGAAAGAGTAAGGGAGCATAGAGGTCAATGAAGATCAGTGACAGAAGGAAGCATAGAGTGTTAAGCATGAGGAAAATAAATAACTTGGAGGGAAGATACTCAACGGAATCATTCCCAAACACATATGTTTATGGATGCTGAAAAAGATCCTTCAGAAAAAATGCAGGGCTAAGCTAAGGTGACCACCTGAGCATCTCCAGTAAAAAGGAAATGCAACACCAGAAAGGGGAACAAAAGAGGGCATGGATTTGAAACCAATTTGCATGTGATAATGCAGATATATAGATGCAAATTTGGAAATTATTACTTTTTGTTTCTGACTGCTCAAGGGAATAAGCCTTGCATAATGTGCTTTCTTGTTTATTTGTTGTTCCCTTTTTAATGGCTGTGGTCAAGATCTCGCATAGGACACACAGCTACACTCTGACTCCCATTCCAGCCCCCTAAAACACTCCTTAAAAATCACACAGCATACGAAGTGAAACAGTTCAGTGGTGTTGGCAAACAGGGCACTGAAGGATGACCGATCCAGCCCTCTCCCACCAGTGAGCCATGATGGGACAAGCAGAAGCAGGGACACCTATGAAAATCCTCATCACACCATGGTATACTGGCAGGACATGTCATCCTTCAGTGCCTCATGTACCAGCCCCACAGAATTGGTACAACTGCCTGGATTTTAAGGTGAGTTTTAGGGGCAAGGTAGCAAGTCTAGGATGTCAGCCTATGTTTTTAACTGGTTTTAATTTTATTGCTAGTTTAATTGCATTTTTAACTTATGTTGTAAGACACCTTGAGTCCCATATTGGGGAAAAGATGGGATATAAGCAAATCCTTATTATTACTTATTATTAATAATACTATAAATATTCCTGTAACTGGAAAAACTGTGACAATGTGACAGTTTGAGGACTGCTATAGTTATACAGTAGGTCACATGCTTTGTATGTAAAAGATCCAAGGCTCAGTCCCTGGAGTCTCCAGATAGGAGCAGAAATCCTAGAAAGCTGCTGTTAGTCAAAAGTACTGGGCTGGATAAACCAATGGTCTAACTCAGTATAAAGCACTTCCTATGATCCTATATGATCTGGGTGTCAGCTGAATCTCCTGTCCAGGTGCTAATGGGCAACTTCAAGCCACTTGCTCTCTTTTCTTTATCAGTCCTTCAAATAGAGGACTGTCCTCCAGCAGCCCTCTCTAAAATTTGACACATGGCCACTATAGCCTGAGCCCTTCTTGCAGTGGTTCCAGTAGCAAAGGATTTTATGGCAGAACTCCAGGACCCCACAGAGCAGAATGAACCAGAAGGCCTCAAAACACAGCCATATTTTGAAGCAAGGCAGGTCACGCACATTATCATTTGAAGGTATGTGTGTGCATTAATCCAGCCTTTAAAATTATCTAACTGCATTAGTGCCTACCTGTAATACGTGAAACAGGGGAAAAAAATCTATCTGCAGAATGGGAACATGAAGCAGAGTCTTTAGAAACTAGACTATACAAAAGCTGTACTGTACTGTACAGATTTAATGTACAAAACCACAAGATGTGTGATGGAAGGATAAGAAACAAGAGAGTTCGGCACACTCACTGTTGGAGAAAGAAGTGAAAGCAAGTATGCTGAACAGAACAAGAGGCACACAAAGGTCAGCAGAATCTCTGTAGATCAGTAACCAAAGTCTGACTAAACAAAGCTGCAGTTCAGAGACCCACTGCATGGGACTCTGGTCTCTTCAACACCTTGAAAGCAAGAGGTGGGCAGGAGGCCTGTGATATAGGGTATTGCCATGTGGGAAGGTCAGGGCTACAACATCCTTCTCCACCCATTCCTAAGTTCAACAGGCTTTTAATCAGCTCTCAGAAAGGTTGTCCACAGTCTCAGACCCACCAAGACTTTTAAGAATAAAAACTAAACTTTAGTACAGGGAACAAGTCCACCAGGTTAAGGAAGGAAGTGGAAAGGATATGTAATGTGTATAGCCTGTCCCTCTTTCCTCCCACAAAATATTCTAGGCATATAGCTTTGCTTCCTGCAGGAAAGTAGGCACCACTCCCTCTATCCCATGTCATAAGTGCCTGACCACTTATGGCCCAAGTCTAAAGGTTAGACAGAGTAAGGCAGGCAGCTAAGCACTTTCAGATAATCAATTAATTAATTTTACTAGTAATGGTTTGTGATAGAGGCTGGAATACTGCTGTAATTACAAGATACATAAGTGCCTTGGTTGGACATTTTGTTCAATGCAAAATGCTTGCATTCAGTTTAAGGTTACAGAAGCAGAGTAGCATAGCCGGTGCCATTACGCATAGACATGCTCATGCATATGTGGATTCCCACACACATTCAAATGCATATTAGAGAGTGCATTCAGTTGCATGACTTTCCCATACAACATACGGATTGTGTAGCAAGATCAATACTTAACTCTGTAGCAGATGTTTATGCTACATGGCTCCAATGTCTCTTCCAACTTGAGAAATAAAGTATCATGAGCCCAGCCCCATAAAGTACAGTAAAAACAATCACAGCTCCACGTTTTTCCACAAAGGCATCCATCTTGCCAAAGTTGTCATACCTGAATTCCAGGGATTGTTGCAGCTGGCCCAAGGGAGAACAGCAGTGAAAGAGTTAAATAGGTAAAACAGGGCCCAGGCCAAAATGACAATGTAGTAGATATTCAGGTAGGATTCAATGACTTGTGAAGCATATCCAATTCCTGAGTGGGAGACAGACAAACAAAGATGCAGACATACAAACAGAAGGGACCATTAAGAACAGGCACAAAAGGGACAAAACTTCCTATTGGAGCTGATGGGGAACCTGTGACTCTCCAGATGTTGTTGGATTACAGCTCCCATCAGTTTTCAACACTGGCCAGTATACTCCTCTCATCAATTCTAAAGTTTTATTCTCCCTTCCTCATCAGATGTAACAGAAATAGAAAAGCAATTAGCAGACAAACAAGCAACGCAATGAGTTACTTTTTTCAACAGTGCAACAAGTATTGACAAAACCTATTACTTTTCAAACACTGTAAAAAAGTAATAGCAATGAATTACTTTTTTAAAATGGCATTCATAGCTTGGAGGGCAAGGACTAGTTCTTCCATGAGATCATAGATACTTTCGTTTCTCCTGTACAATGAAGAGAACTACCAGCATGTCAGGGACAGTGGCAAAGCACACAGGGTCAAAACTAGGCCAAATTCCTCTCTTTGGACTACAGTTCCCATAATACCCCAGTCAGAATGGCCACTGGACATGCTAGCTCTGTCCCCTAGCCACTGGCTATGCTGGCTGGGGAATTGTGGGAGATGTAGTAAAAAGAAAACTAACCTCCCCCATCTTTGACTTGGGTAGCCCTTCACTCTGGTCCCCACTCTCTGATCATAAATCTCCCTCTCCAATTGTGCATGGAATGGTCCATTTGATCCAGTGGCAGCTGTTGGCTTCCATGTCGATTGGACAGTGAGTCCGCTTTGAGGTTTAGCCTGAACATTAAAGGAACTATCCAAGGTTCTGAAACAGCTAAGCCTCCAATTTGTGTTCTATGGCCCCATTTGTGTTCTATGGCCACTCGGCTGGCCTCCATAGACCTTAGGATCACTCCCTCAATTGACTTTTATTATTCTCTCTCATGATATTCTGGAGAGTCTTCCCGCCCCCCACCTACCCTGCCAAGCTGGTCAACATCTCTAGGCAGCATCAGATGCATTATGCATGGGAAAGCAGCAGTTTATATTCACAAGCATTTCTAGAGTATCTTTCCCCTTTGCCAATCTCAAAACTCTTCAAACGGGACTAAATTAATCCAATTCGACAATGCCATTTAAAGTAGCTGGTTATTATAGTTCTTCAGATGCGGAAATAATTTATGTACATAAATATTTGCAGACATCCATACTTCACTATACTTGGAATTTTTCCACTTCCCCCACCCCCCGGGTGCAGGATTTTTCTTTAGGTTAAGAATTCTAATTTACAGTACACATAACACCATCTTCATGCCTGCCATATGGAACAATTGATTACATGAGATGGGGAAGGGATCAATTCCCTTTAACAGAAAACATCTCGATCCTCCAGATCAGGGTGCTGCAAGTGTGAAAGGTCTGCATGCTACCCCCACATACCTGTCAATTGTCCAGATTTGACAGAGACAATCCTGATTACTCTTCTGTCATCTCACTTTGTCTCAGGTTCCCTGTCCTCCTCCCACCTCCCTTCATCCCCAGCTTACTTCCATTGGTTCAAACTGAGCTCAATGTGCAAAAGTAGCTTATACTCAGTTTAACCGAAGAGCGGGGAGATGAGAGAAAGGGGGTGGAAACTTGCTCTTCCCGGTAAGCTCAGGGCAAAAGCAAACTGCTGCAGCCTCTCCTAGGCTTCTGCGTTCTTCCTTATTAATAACGTTTACCATCTTGACTACACTCTGATATTAGTTGGCCATATGTACCCTATCATTCATCTGGGAGATGTTGGGAGCATCCATCCACCCTGTTAGCAATCAGTGCCAGACCACCTGGGATTCTGCCCACTCCATTTTTCTTTCCAAACCAGAAGATCAGTTCCAGTTTTGAAAAAGTCTATTTGGGACAAAGGAGAACCACACAAGGCCAAAATAATATTATAATGAACAAGGTTTCTGGAGCATGAATGGCCATTGTAAAGAAAAAAAAAATCCAGTGAGAAGAGGAGCTCTAGGGGGAGAGCTAGATGCTGCATGAGAGTGTGTGTTTCCACCACCTGCTCTAAATAAAAACCCAAGTTCACACCATTTTAGAAACCTCCATACCCACTTATTTGCACACCTTCACCTTTGATACTTCTTCCTCCATATGGTCTGTAGAGCGCATGAATGGCTCCTTCCCCTCTTTCCTGCATTTCTTATTCATTTGCTATGTGCCTGATACACCTTGCACACATTAAGATAAAACACATTGTTGTGTGCCTTCAAATCATTTCTGACTTTTGGTAACCCTAAGGCAAGCCTACTATCATGGGGCTTTCTGAGGCTGAGAGTGCATGACTTGCCCAATCTAGCCTCCTTGTCGCTGCTTTCAGCTGAAAATCCTCCCCACGGTGACTGCTTTGTCTCCCAAGGAGCTGTTATGGTGCATAGCAGCCAGGAGAGAATGAATTTCAGCAGAAAACCAGCACCAGGGCCCAATTCAGATAATCTCCTTTTCCTGCAAAATTAAAGCAGAGGTGTTCATGTCTGGTCCAATTTTACTTCCCGAGGCACCCAATGGCACCACTCCCACCCCCAAAAGTCAAGGCACAAAAAATATTCCTGGCCAGTCAAGTTATTCTGACGCGTGAAGTAGAAAACTTCACAAACGCCTCTCCCCATTCATATCTGTAAAACAATGCAATAAATAACAACAAACAAATATATAAATAATAAAATAACTAACGATTTGCTGCTCTTTGGTGACATGCCTAATATACTGCCTGAGACATCCACCTCAGTGTGCCTAATGGTAGGGCTGGCCTTGCACAAGGGCTAGCCCATAAAATGCCCTGACTCTCTCTCTTCCCTGCTTATTTTCCTGGAGGCTAAAAGGATCCAGGGGACAAGAGAAGACAGAAGAGAACTAAGAGGGGAAGATAAAGCTATTGTTCACCTGACATCTGAAAACCACTTTTGCTTCGTGAATCCCTGACAGCCAATAGCCCCCGCCCCCACAATCTTGGGCTACAACATTATGCCCAAAAAACAACCCCTTCTTTTTCTTCCTCTTCTTTTTTGACATGACACATCTAACAGATGGAGTTTATGTTTTATTTGAGGGCCCACAAAGGTTTCAAATGACTGGAAGAGATCCATACTGTGTTGAAATAATTAGTGGAAGTATCATGTGAAAGATTTATTTTAAAGAAAATAGAGAGTAGAAAAATGTGCATATTGTGTGTTTTAAAAAAAATCCTTGGGTTCCCTCTCCCCCACCCCCGTATTTCAACATGGTCTGTTTTGGAACTGCATATTATATATTAACCATTCACTTATTTAGTGTGCTGCAATGCTTATTCAACCTTGCCTTCAGATTTGTCTAATTCTGAATGAATTAGCTGTTAGTATGTGCTTGCAGAAGCATATGTGCACCTGAGGACTAAATTCACTTGCAAGTCCCAACCAAAATAAACCCATGGAATCAATAAGATTTACACAAATGTTGACTCACTAGTCAGCATTTGGTTTAGTGGATGTGCTCTAGTTGGGACTATCAATTGGATCCAGGCCATAGCGTTCTCAAAGTTTCCAGAACTCTAGGCTTGTCTAAACGGTGAAAATACTCCTCATAGAATTCGAGAAGAACACGTTTTGTCTAAATGGGATCCCACATCAATCTGCCATATTTGGAAGAGGGGGCCAAAAAAACTCAAATTACTCAGCAGGAAAAGCCTTTGTGGTTTTTCTTGTATTAAAAAAACAAAAAACAAAAAAAACCTCTGAAGGAAATGTGCATTCCTGCTTGTTGGAACAACCAATTTGCTTTGCTGCACATTCCCAATAAGAGTGGAAGTGGAAAGATTGGTCAAACGTGCGCAGGGGTGGAGCTTGCTGGCAAGGCAAGTGCCCAGAATGGCCATGTTGGATTTACACCGTAGCAATTGTGCGCTGAGGTGATGAAACAGCCTTTTTTCCCCCCTGTTTATTTAAGCAGAAGATCACACATCCGCACCTTGGATATGCTTTTTTTTTAAAAAAATACTATTCACCTGCAGCAACTGGTGACAATAAAAAATGCAAATAATTCACTCGCACCCACCATCTTGATTTGCAGGCATGCCCCTTTGAACAACAAATGCATATGGCTTCGCATGCCTGTGACTTTGAAAACAAAATGGAGACAAATGAAAGCTGCTGTGAATTGGCAGATCAATTCACATTTTCTTTGCCTCATATAGCTAAGCCCTCTGTTACTATAATTCCCAATTGCTTACCATAGTGCGGTGAAGGTGAACCTATGACACGTGTGTCACCACTGACATGTGTAGCCATGTGTGGTGACACGTGGCTAAGCCTCCTCCCCCCCTTCCCCCTGCAACCTCACCACCCTCCCTAAAGTGGTGGGCGGGGCTTCAAAGGAGGGTGGGAGGGGGAGGAAAGTGGCAGGGGGGGCTACGAAGCCCCGATCACCACCACCACCCCTGAGGCCTGCCTGCTTCCCTGCAGCTGTCTCGGAAAGGCTGGGTAAGGCAGTGGGCGGGTGGGCGGGAGTCTGCCTGGCCTCTCCCCGGCCTTCCCGAGGAGGCTCCGGGACTTTGAAGCCCTGGAGCCACCTCGGAAAGTCCGGGCAAGGTGGCGGGCAGGCTGGCAGGCAGGAGGGAGTCTGCCCGGCCTCTCACCGGCCTTCCTGAAGGGCTCCGGGGCTTCGAAGCCCTGGAGCCGCCTTGGAAAGGCCGGGGAAGATGGCGGGTAGGCAGGTGGGCTGGCAGAAGGGAGGGAGTCTGAGTAGCCTCTCATTGGCCTTCCTGAGGGGCTCCGGGGCTTCGAAGCCCCAGAGCCGCCTCGGAAAGGCCAGGGAAAGCGGCGGGCAGGCAGGTGGGAGAGAGGGAGGGGGAGTCTGCCCGGCCTCTCCCCAGTCTCCCTGAGGGGCTCCAGGGCTTCAAAGCCCCGAAACTGCCTCGGAAAGGCCAGGGAAGGCAGCGGGTGGGAGGGCGGGAGTCTGCCTGGCCTCTCACTGGCCTTCCTGAGGGGGTCCGGGGCTTCAAAGCCCCGGAGCCTCCTCAGAACGGCCGGGGAAGGCAGCAGGCGGGCAGGCAGGAGGGAACAACAAAAACCGGTGAGGTTTTTTAGTACTTTCCCCAAAGACATTTGAATTACTCATTCTTGCTGGCAAAAGCAAATACTTACAAAGATTTACATCATTACTACCCCCCCCTTTGCCAGCATGAATAACAAATGAGTGTTTGCCAAAGCATTGCCTTTATTATGCACCTCAGCTACTCACTTCAAGAAGGACCAGTTTACACAAGCAGCAGAAACTAGGTGATAATGAAATGGAAGAGTCCTCGGATGTTATAACCTAGGGTGTTATGTCATATTGCAGATGGGAGAATCACATTTTTGAATATTCAGCTACATAAAAATACACTGCTGTGAGGAAACTAATGAAACTAGTAATAGGTTGAGATACAACCTTTGCCCCTGATAGTTTTTATTTGCCAGTCTTACAAAATAATCTCTCTCTGTTTGTGTATTTATGTGTGAATGAACTACAAAGCAGTGGTATGCATTTTTGTTGTTATTTACTGTCAAGTTGGCTTCATTTCTTGTATTTCATGTTCCGGCACGTATTTATAAATAAACCCAGGCTTTTGTTTTGTTTTTTAAAAAATGTCTCTAGTCCTTTTCCAGTATGTGAATTTGTTCCAAAAAGCCTCTACTCAAATACACCCAAACCAGTTAAAGGCATTAGGGATTTCCAGAAATATGCAGTAATTTGTCCAGTTATGAGCCAATAACTAATTTCAGATCTTCCTCTAAAATTATGTGTTTTTAAGCACCCAAGAAATACAACATAAGAAGTTGGAGGGATATCATTTCCAGTAAGCGCTCCAATTGCTTCCAGTGTTGCTTGCCAAAATGGTTATATATTAGGGCAAACTAACAATTCCCTAATGCTTCCCCTGAGCATTGAACCAGGGGTGGGCAATTTTCAAGGATCAAGGGACCACACCATACCGCTAAAGACTGTAGATGTCCACCCTCTCTATTCTGTGAATTGTTCAACTGTGTCTAAAACTGGCCAATGAGGGGGCGTGAGGGACCATTGGGGGTCATTTCTCAGTCCCTTTTTTAGGCCCAGCGTGACCTTTTAAAAATCCTGTTAGGCTTTTTGGTCCCTCTCCGAGTAGAGCCAATCCCAGCGGATACAGGGGTCCTACTGTATAGTCTAAGAGGCTTCTGTGAGAACGGAAGTGTGGGGAGTGAATCCTTATCTGTATGGGAAAATGTTGTGTAGCCCATTTGTATGAGAAACACTAACAGTATAACCCATGACTGTATTGTTTCTGTATCTGTATAACTAGATGTCCCACACACTGCCTTTGTACTTGGATTTTGCCCTTAGACTGAGCACTTGCAGTCTTAGCTATATAGTGCATGATTGTACTGTACGTCCACTGTGTTATGTAGTCTGTTTGCTAGGAGTCTCAAACTCATTATAAATATTGTTTCAACATGCTCTAGTAAAGGAAGGCAGTTTAGACACAAGCCTGTGTCTGTGTGCTCATTTTTTTCAACCTAATGATTGCAACTCTGCTACAAGAACTTTTGCTGCCTGGTCGTCTTGATATGCTCAGAGGTACCAGTGCGCTACCATGACACAACAGCTGTACAATCAGTCAGCCATATCCAGATTTTGTATCCATGGATTCCACTATCCACGGCTTGAACATTTTCCCAAACTATAACTATTCCTAAAAGCAAGCCATAATTTTGCCATTTTATATAAGCAACACCATTTTGCTGTGCCACTGTATATAATGGGAACTGAGCATCCATGGATTTTGGTATCCACAGAGGGCATGGCCCCCACAAGGGAGGACTAACAGGGCTTTAGTTTGTAGGCTGGGGGACCCAGGATTAGGAGGGGGCCCAACGTGATATTATTGTAAGTTTTTATTATGTAAATCCATATAGATAGATAGATAGATAGATAGATAGATATCTTTGGTGTCATCATTTAAACTGACTTATTTTAATTTTTATCCTAAATCCTGTAGAGCATCTCATTGCCCTTAACCTCAGCAGTAGGTACGAGGCCTGCCAAGGATCCTGACCTGAGGGCTCGTTTCAGGATGTGGGGGCCTTGACAGGGGTCCTGGAACCAAACTCCAGAGGATACCAAGGGCCCACTGTAGAGGTTCATACAACTGGTCTAAATGGGATCCTGCATCACTCCACTGTATTCAGAAGGAGTGGGGGGCAAAACAGCAAAAACAACACAGCTTTTCTGTAGTTTTTTTTAAAAACACACAGAGAGGGTGCTCATTTCTGCTCGTTGGAACAAGCAATTTGCTTTGAATTGCTTTCCCATAGGGGAGGAAGCACAAAGCTGGTTGGCTGGGCGAGCATGGGAGGGCAGGGCTAGCTAACATGGCAAGCACCCGCTACCACCATGTTGGATTTTTGCCTTAGTGAGTGATAGCTAAGGCAATAATTTTTTTTCTGTCCTGTTTAATAAAAAAATTGCTCTATCACTCTAGCACCTTGGACATCATTTTTTTAAAGTACAAACACAAGTAAATCATTCACGGCCACCATCTAGCATGCAAAGCTTATGGGGGCAAAAACACTGTTAAGACAAGTCGCTGCTGCTGCGAAATGTTACTACTGTGAGGCACTCCAATTTTTTTCTGCTCATAGACAAGCCCCTAGACATTTTGGGATGACTCACACTTTAGACTCAGGCTGTATTTTTGAAACAGGTAAATCTTTGGCATTTGGCTCAGAGCCATGCCCTGTAGCGGGAGAGCTCGGAAGGAATTAGATCAAAGAGTACACCTAATGCTTGACAGAAAATTACCAGGGGTTTTCCTTGTACTACCAACTTACCTTCAAAAATGGGACAGATCTTTCTCCAGGCAGTAATCCCCCCCTGAGTGGTATATTGCCCAAGAGCTGTCTCTAAGAGGAAGACGGGAATCCCACAGGTGAAGAGGAAGATAAGATAAGGGATGAAGAAGGCACCTGTAAAGAAAGAGAGGGGGGGTGTGTGGAGCTGCAGAAAATTCATTTTACTAAAATCTTACACACACACACACACACACACACACACACAACAGGGAAGAAAATAACTGCTCATGCGTGGCTAGATTAATAATCATGCTAAATGCTAACTTGGATACCCCACACAATTGGGCACATTAATGGCAGGACCAACTCTACCATTAGAAAGAGTGAGGCAGTCCCCTCAGGCAGCAAATGCTGAGAGGCAGCAGCACAGTGTTAGAAAAGGGAGTTGTGTGACACATAGCTTTCTCTGGCACCCTAAGCCAGTGGCAACTGGTGGCTTCTATGGCCAAATCCATGCAACACAAATTTGAAGCTGGATTATGTGCTATGGCTCCTTTCTATGGAATCCTGGGACTTGTAGTTTGGTGAGACACCAGGACTCTTTGGCAGAGAAAGCTAAAGATCTTGTAAAGCTACAAATCCCAGGATTCCTTGGGAATGAGCCATGACAAATAATACAGTTTCAGACTAGATTATTTGTGTAGTGCGGATTTGACCTGTTAATGGGGTGGTGAAGCTGTTCTGAGTTCCGTTCCAAAATGTAAAGGAGGTGAACCTATTTTTAGATAACCTTGATATCTACTTTAAAGTTCAAATTAACATGCAGAGCAGATTCACCATGCCTATTCCCCCAGAGTGGAAGTCATTAGCCATCACTGTCCTGAAGCTCGCCAGCTGCAGTACGAAATAAAAACCCCATCACCATTGGGGTTGGGGGGAGATTCAGGACTTTATCAAATGCAGCAAATATGGCATCATAAGGATGCCTAATGATCACGAAAGGGCGCACATATCAGACATACCAGACAACGTCCTTTCACAATCATGTATTGAGAAAAACCCATTCCTTTTTATTGATGGGTCAAGCCATCAATTGATCTGCCATGGCGATTTCTTGCCAGCACTGCTGGCATTTAAATCTCGACACCATTTAGCTCAGGTGAATGCGGTATCAGTGACAGAACACTTCCGGGTGAGATCACAATAGCCAGGTAGGGGATGCTCTTTTTATGACCCCCTCCATGTACTTGGGACTTTTAAAGTGTGTTTGTTGTTGTGCTTGTGCATACTATTTTTGGCTTTATTTTACTTTTATTTTTGAATTTGCCCCACTCACATCTTCTCACAAGAATCAGTGAGATCTTAATCCAGGAAGTGAATGGAATCCCCCAGCCTGGCTGAGGTATATTGTTAAGTATACACACACACACCGCAAGTAACTTTTCCATCTTCTGGTACAGTATGATGAAAATGAATGGAAGAGATGCACCTTCAGATCAAAAGATGCTGAACTTAAATTAACCTTTGATCCAATCAAAGCAAGTTTACCACATAGTTTACCTTACTTTATTTGGTCAATGTGATGGGAGGATGTTTCAAAAACTTATGAAAACTTGTTTAAAACAGGATGGTACAAGCAAAAGGTAGCAGAGCTTTGAAATGAACTTTGAAGAAGAAGGAATGTAATGATGCTCTGAAGCCATCCATATCTGAGCAGGGGTAGGAAGATGCTCTGGGACCATAACTGCTTAGATATGGATTGTTTCAGCATATCATGATTCATTCTTCAAAGTAAATTTCCACCAGCAATGTTTCTTTAATGGCTTATCAATTCAACCAACTTTTTCTGAAGCCTGTCTGACTACAAAAATTGGAAGGGAGACATTTAACCCTTTGGAAAATGGACAGCTAATTGAAGGTGCTGAATTTATTTATTTCTCCTCCCAAACATTTTACAAGCATGTAGTATTTTGGACATGATTTCTGTTGGCCCTAGCCAATCCAACCAACAGTGGAGAAAAACTAATAAAAAGCAAGATGTATTTTTCATGGAAGACTCATGTTTCATGGAAGACTCATGTTTCATGGAAGACCATGGACTCCCACACTCTACTAGGGTTCATAGGTACAGGCATACCTCAGCTAACAAAGCCTCTGACAAAAAAAGTTCCTTTTTACAAAGCTTTTTTATGCCCACCTTGCCCCCACTTTCTTCCTGGGTTATTTTCAACAGCAGCAGCATTGGGAGGTTGGTGAAGAAGCCCAATAGAAAATAATGAGATTCTATTCTAACCAATACTAGTGTAGCTGTGTGTGCCTGCCTACAAAAGCAAAGGTAACAGCAACTGCCTCCAGAATTCTTTACTGAGGCGGCATCTGCCCTGCAGAAATAATCCAGTTGGACACCGCTTTAACTGCCACGGCTCAATGCTATAGAATACCGGGATGTGTAGTTTGTTGTGGTGTCAGAGCACTCTGACAGAGAAGGCTAACGATCTCACAAAACTACAAATCCTAGAATTCCATAGCATTGAGCCATGACAGTTAAAGCGGTGTCAAACTGGGTTATTTCTGCAGGGCAGATGCAGCCTGAGCAAGTCTGAAGAGCAAAACAGAAAGAAAAGGAAAAACAGAAAAGGAAAAAACACCATTATGGTTTTTTTTTAAATAAAATTCTAAATCTATACATTGCCACCAAAATAGAAATCATAAGAAAACTGGAGGCTGGTGAAAGAAAGGAAAATAACCCCTGGATGCATTTTGGATCTCTGAAAGGAGCCCTGGTGGCGCAGTGGTTAAATGCCAGTACTGCAAGTTACCACGTCGCAAGTTCAATTCCAGCGGGCTCCAAGGTTCACTCAGCCTTCCATCCTTTCGTAGGTCGGTAAAATGAGTACCCGGCTTGCGGGGGCAATTAGCGAACACACATTGGAAACTGCTTAATGCAGTGTAGATGTGTAAATTGCTGTTGCTTAAAATAATTTGTAAGCCGCTCTGATAGCCTTCTGGCTGAAGAGCGGGGTATAAATAAATGAATAAATAAAAAAAGATCAAACATGTTACTTATGCAAGGCTTATTTATCTGAGCTGGTTGTTTCATTTCACATATGCATATAAATTCTGGGGGGAAAAAGTTTGCTGAAACATGTTGAACTGATTGTATTTTTGGGGGGCTGGAGGAACCTACCCCTATTCTTTCCATGTTATTTCTGCCTCCAGTACCAAAGTTTCTGTTTGAAGGATTGGCCAGGAAAACATCTACTTGTTAACTGAGGTATACCTGTTCTTTAAACTGTGTTCAGTTTTTACCATATAGTGTTTTAACTGTATTTTGTTTTAATCTTAAACTGTAAGCCTCTTTACAGTCCCATAGTGAGGAATAGGTGAAGTTTAAATTAAATTAAATATTTATGGATTATTGTGGGAGGAGTTCACACAGATGTTCCATTTCAATCCTGGTTTGTAATGAGAATTTAAATCACAGTATTATATATGGTTGCAAAAGCTGGACAGTGAAGAAAGCTGTAGGAAGAGAATCAACTAATTTGAAAGGTGGTGCCTGAGGAGAGTTCTGTGGGTGCTATGGACTGTCAAAACAAATAAATAGTCCAAGAGCAAATCAAGCCTGAACTCTCCCTAGAAGCCAAGATGATAAACGGAGACTGTTGTACTTTGGACATATCATGAGAAGACATGAATCATTAGAAAAGGCAATAACACTTGGTAAGGTGAAAGGCCAAGGACAGTGTGGTATAGTGGTTTGACCATTGGACTAGGACTCTGGAGAACATGGATCGAATCCTTCCTCAGCCATAGAAACCCACTGGGCGTCCTTGGGCAAGTCACTCTCTCTCAGCCTCAGAGGAAGGGAAAGGCGAGCCCATTTGAACAAATCATGCCAGAAAAAACCCTGCAATAGGTTCATCTTAGAGTCGCCATAAGCTGGAAATAACTCGAAGGCACGCAACAACAACAACAGCCACCAACGGTAGAAGGCAGTAAGAGACGAGGGAGACCACAAGACATGTAGATAAATTCCATCAAGGAAGCCATGGCCCTCCGTTTACAAGACCTGAGCAGGGCTGTTGATAACAAGGAGACTCGGAGGTCTCTAATTCATAGGGTCACCATAGGTTGAAGTCAACTTGACAGCAATTAACAACAAATCCAGGTTCAACCATAACAAAGCCCTAAATGGCTTGGGTCCAACTTATCTTCGGAACCGCCTCCCCCCATACAATTGTCCCCGCGCACTCCAGTCCTCTGGGAGGAATTTGCTTCAGCCACAAAAATCTAGGCTGTCTGCAACCTCCCAGAGGGCCTTTTCAGTAATCACCCCCAAATTATGGAATGGCCTGCTGGAAGAGGTCTGTCAGATGACGAGTTTAAGTAGCTTTAAAAAAGCACTAAAGACGGACCTCTTTCGACAGGCCTTTCCTGATTAGATCCCGGCCTCAGGAGCTGTGTCTCCGGGCCTCTTTTAGTCCTTTACCCTGACTTGCTGGCTGTTGATTTTTGTATTTGTTTATTTTATGTGACTTTTAAGTTTAGGTGGATTTTAATTTGATGCTAGTTTAATATCTTTTTATGGGGGAGGGTGGGGATTGGTGGGGCTTAGGGGTTTTAGTCTGTATTGATGTATTTTAACTGTTGTAAGCTGCCCCAATTGTTTTTAACAGAGGGCGGGGTAAAAAATTATTATTATTATTATTATTATTATTATTACCAACTGTGGCTTAAGAAACCCTGGAAGCACTGAATTAAACAGCAAGAAACAAGAAGATAGGGATTAGAAAGTGTATTGGCATAACCATGCTCTCAGTCCAATGAACCACAATCATGTCACCCAATTCAGTAAAATGAGACATTAGAAATCCAGTAAAATGGAACAGCAGAAACAAGATCTCAGGGCTTATCTAATTATTTGAAGGGAGTCCTAGAACTTGAAGAGTTTGGGAGCTACAAAGGGTTGTTGGGTTTTTTCCACAGAATATAAAGCCTCTTCTCATGGCTTTATGCAACAAAAAAATTGTCTCCGCAGTCAATCCAAAAATTTATGAAATCCTTCCATTCACAAACTGGAAATGTTTTCTCTTTCTCCCTGCCTTTCTAGAGATATTTACATCTGTTTTTAGTAGTTGCAGTCCCTTTTCTAGGAGAACCTAAATTTGCCCTCTGGGACAGCTGCTTCATACAATAATTCTGACTGAAGCTCATACAATAATTCTGACTGAAGCTCATTCCCATGGCAGATAATTGACTACAATGTTGCCACTACGACTCAAGGAAGAGCCTTTCCACCTTGGTGGAGTTCCAGTCATGTTAAAGAAATAACGAATCAGATTGCAACTATTTTCTCAACATGGATTTAACTACAGTTGTCCCTTCACATTCGCTGGGATTGGGTTCCAGGACACACACACCCTGAATACCCCCAAATCGTGAATACTCAAGACCCATTATATGCAATGGCATAGCAAAATGGTGTCCCTTAGATAAGATGACAAAATCAAGGTTTGCTTTTTGGATTATTATTTTTTAAAGAATATTTTCAAGCTGTGAATACTTAAATCCGTGAATGCCGAATCCGTGAATGTGGAGGGACAACTGTACAGTGGATAGGAACTTGAGGCGAAAATAATGTATTCTCTTTCACGGCCAATCCAGGGAGAAATGCAAAGTACTACATTTAGGCAGAAAAAAGAAAATGCACAGCTATAGGATGGATGACACCTGGATTGACAACAGTACATGTGAAAGGGATCTAGAAGTCTTAGTAGAGCACAAGCTAAACATGAGTCAACGGTGTGATACGGCAGCTTAAAAAGCCAATGTTATTCTAGGCTGCATCAATAGGAGTGTAGTGTCTAGATCAAGGGAAATAATCATGCCACTCTATTTTGATTTGGTCAGACCTTCCGTGGAATACTGTGTCCAGTTCTGTGCACCACAATTCAAGAAGTATGTTGACAAGCTGGAATGTGTCCAGAGGAGGGTGACCAAAATGGTAAAAAGTCTAGAAACCATGCCCTATGAGGAGCGGCTTAGGAAGCTGGGCATGTTCAGCCTGGAGAAGAGAAGGTTAAGAGGGGACACGATAGCCATGTTTAAATATTTGAAGGGATGTCAAATGGAGGATGGAGCAAGCTTGTTTTCTGCTGCTCCAAAGACTAGGACACAGAACAGTGGACTCAAACTACAGGAAAAGAGATTCAACTGAAATGTTAGGAAGAGCTTCCTGATAGTAAGAGCTGTTTGACAAGTAGACAGTGTTTGACACTGCATTGGAGTGTGGTGGTCTCCTTCTTTGGACATTTTTAAACAGAGGCTGGATGGCCATCTGGCAGGAGTGCTTTGATTGTGTATTCCTGCAGGGCAGGGGGTTGGACTAGATGGCCCTTGTGGTCTCTTCCAACTCTATGATTCTATGATAGCCATGTTTAAATATTTGAAAGGATGGCATATTGAAGAAGGAGCAAGCTTGTTTTCTGCTGCTCCAGTGACTAGGACACAGAGCAATGGAGTCAAACTACAGGGGAAAAGATTCCATCTAAGCATTAGGAAGAACTTCCTGATGGTAAGAGCTGTTTGACAGTGGAATACACTGCCTCAGAGTGTATTGGAGTCTCGTTTGGAGGTTCTTAAAGAGAGGCTGGATGGCCATCTGTCATGAGTGCTTTGATGGTATATTCCTGCAAGGTAGGGGGTTGGACTGGATGGCCCTTGTCATCTCTTCCAACTCTATGGTTCCATGATTAGCCACAGCACTACTCATAGTTGTCCTCTGCTGTTTCCCAGTAGCTCTCTGAGTGCCGTCTGACCTTGAAGTTTCATCTTGTGGCACTATCTCTTGTTTCATTTTGGATTGTCTCATCATATGGTTTTCATGGTAAAAAGGAGGTTTACTGTGCCTCCTTTTGTGCAGTACTAACTAGCATTACTTATGGTGCTACTGCTGTTGTCTCTGAGAGATCCTCCACCAGTGTCATCCCCCACTACTGCCCAGTAGTCATTTGGCCATTTAGTCTGGCTCCCCAGCAAAAGCTTGTCTGACATGGGAGACCATACCAGCAGGACTGCTGCCATCAGCATAGCCTCTTGCCTCACAGGAGCAAACAATCCCACCACTGTGGAAAGGCTGTGCCATTGGTGGGTTCTTTGTTTAAATAGGGACAAAAATGCAATCACTCATAAGAAACCTTCTTTTAATTGGCAGTGCAAGAGACAAATGATTCATTTGCAGCACGAAACACAATTACAGTTGTCCCTTCATATTCTCTGGGGTTTGGTTCCAGGACCCCCTGTGGATACCAAAATCTGTGAATACTCAAGTCCCATTATATGCAATGGCATAGCAAAATGGTGTCCCTTATATAAGATGGCAAAATCAAGGTTTGCTTTTGGATTATTAATTTTTTAAGAATATTTTTAAGCCATGAATACTTAAATCCATGGATACCAAATCCGTGGATACGGAGGGACAACTGTAGTTACTTAACGGTTTATAGGCTGACCCAACATCTGATAAGCTTGTTATTAGCTTATTAATTTGACATAGTAAGTGTGGATTAGAAGTAGATTCCTGGGCTGTTAGCTCCTTTTCTGGGAAAGATGAAGAGTGGTTTGATTAAGACTCAGCCTCTTTTAGCAGAGTTCACAAGTGGAAAGTGCTGAATCTCTTGCTTCTCTCTGAGACTAGTTTGAGCAAAGTAAGGCAAACAGGCAGTATGCACGTTTCACAGCTAAAAATATTACTAATTACATTTAAAGCTACATTCAAATATATATGCATGAAGTGCCTAAGCCCTGGCTAACTACAGGAAAGTTTCAAGAGGAGCAGCTCAGCAGAGCTTGTACTCACCATCTTGAGGGAGGAGGAAGAGAGAGAAAGGAAGAGAGGGAGGAGCCTTTTATGTGCTTGCAAACATACCTGGAAGGTCCTCTGTTCACATGATGTATAGTTGTCCCTTCATATTCACTGGGGGTTTGTTCCAGGACCCCCCATGGATACCAAAATCCATGAATACTCAAGTCCCGTTATATGCAATAGCATAGCAAAATGGTGTCCCCTATATAAGATGGCAAAATCAAGGCTTGCATTTGGGGTTATTATTTTTTAAAGAATATTTTCAAGCCATAAATACTTAAATCGGTGGATACCAAATCCATGGATATGGGGGGACAACTGTAGTTGCTTAGATACATCCAGACAGTGGGTGACTGAGCAACTGGGAAAAGTTCTGGAGCAGTGGTAAGCCCCAAACATCTGGAAGACCAAAATATGGGAATCACTGTTCCAGCGAGAAAGCACGTATAGAGTAGAAGCATGCAGGAAACCCTTACTGTCTAAAAGCCCCATTACTCTAATAGCAAATAGATGGAGGGGGGTACAGAGAATGCTTGGTTGGGAAGCATTTTTCAACAATAAGGGGTAGTTCAGATGGTGAAAAAAGCCCTCTTAGACTCCACGGGGAATCCCATGTGTCCAAATGGGATCCTGTAGCATTCAGTCCTTTTCGGAGGGAGGGGGAGCAAAAGTTGGGAAAAGTCTGTGGCAGAAGCCTCCAGGACTTTTCCCGAGTTTTTTAAAAACCCAGACAGAAATGCACACCCTCGCCTGTTAGGACAACTGAATCACACTGCTGAAGAGGACAGCTGATTGGTCGGACATGTGCAGGGGGAGGAGCTTGGTAAGATAGCAGATTGTGGAACCGCCATGTTGGATTGTTGCCATAGTGATCATGCTCTGAAGAGATGAAACAGGATTTTTTCTTTCTTTTATTATTTAAGCAGAAGATCGCTCTTCCGCACCTTGGAGTTAGTTTCTTTTAAAAAAATATTGTTTGGTGGGGGCAAGTTGGGGAGTACAAAACCGCGAGTAATTCACCATGGCCGCCATCTTGATTCACTGGCATGCCTCCATGTGAACAGGAAACATGGAGAGCTTCGCACACCAGCAACTTTGCCAAAAAATCATTGAGACAGATGACAGCTGCTGCAAATTGGCATTTCTGCACCCTAATTCACATTTTATTCCCTCATCTAGTGTGGCCATAAGTGTTATACCCAGTTTTATGTTTCTATGGGAATATTACATGGTTCAACATATTGCAGTCTTTCATGTGTTTGTGGGTTGCTGTTGCTTTAAGATCAATGGTTACAAGCAAAAAAATGACATGGAAAAATTATGAAAATAGCCTACTTACCACCTCCATTCTTGTAACAAAGATAAGGGAACCTCCAAACATTTCCTAGACCAATGATCTCCCCAGCAACAGATAATACAAACTCTACTTTGTTGGTCCACTGGCCCCTTTCCTGTAGCTCATCCTTTTCTTCTACCTCTAGTACGATCACTCTCCCATTGAGTTCTGCATCCTGTGTTTCTTTACTTTCCATGGTTCTGCAAGTCGGAGTAAAGCAGAGAAGAGAGTTGGGAATTTATCATAGAATACCTCAAGATGGAAGAATTATTTTTGCTTTATCCTGCATTAAAAACCTTAAATTCTTCCCATCCCAAATATGGGGGGGGAAAGAAAATTTTGGTACATTCTTGAAAAACTGGGACTAAATAAATTAATCTGCATGTGCACTTGACAAATTCAGTAAGTACACCTGTTTCCAACATAGAAAGGATTGTGTTGTATCTACCTGTTATCCTGTTGTTAAAGATGAGGGACCTCTTTTTAAAAAAGGTGGGGAATCTTAATTCAGCAATAACACGACTGAATATTCAGAGATCCAAACACAAACATTCAGGGATTCAAACACAAACATAGGCCTGGGTGGAGAAATTTATCACTTTTGCTTTTTCCCAGAACCTAATTTTTAAAAATCACAAATTCTTTCCATCCTCAATATAAAAAAATCTGCAAATTTTGGTAAATTGATGCTGAAAGTTAACTGAGATAAACTTCCCACCCTTTCCTAATCAACATCATACTACTGAATTCAGCCATTTGAATTATGAATGTTGAAGTATTAGAGAGATCAGAATAATACACAAACATAAAATTAAATGCAGTTAGACAAAATTCAAAGACTTAACAAAAGTATTCTCCTCTCCTCAACACACACATGGCTGATCCAAGACACACTGTTGTCTGAAAAAGAGTAGCATATGGCCCCCTCCAACTCCAGTCAAGGTGCATAGTACCTGAAGCTACTGATGTTAATTTGGTACCCAAATGAAACAAAAATTCCACAAAGGCCTCTTCCCTTTACTAACACGGTTGTATTACTGTAATAGAAATACAATAATAATCTATACTAATGAAGGAGTGTGTCTGTGGACTTTATCAGATGTGGCAAATATTGCATCATAATGACACCTAATGAGTGCAAAAGAGCATGCATATCAGATGACGTTGTCCTTTCATGATCATGTCAAGTCAAAAAGCCATTCTGTTTTATTGATGGGCCAAGCCATCAATTGATCTCCCATTCCACTTTTGTGCCAGCATTGCCAGCATGTGAAATTTTACACCATTGTGCTCATGTGGATACAACGTCAATGACAAAACAGTTCCGGCTGAGATTGCAACAGCCAGGTACTGTACACTGTTTTATGAAGAAAAAAAAACAGTTCACTTATAAGTTGTAACGTGTGTTTCTGTGCTTGTGTGTACTTTTTGTATGTTTAATTTTCTTTATTTTTTTAATTTACCATTCTTGCAAGAATCGGCGAGATCACAAGTGCAGAAGCGAATGGAGCTCCATTTGTGCTCCATTCACACTGATGCCTGCTTACTCACAATGATCAAGGTAGGTCTGGTAGATAGGGTTCTTTTGCCGGCAGAAAAACACTTTAAAATATGCTGGCAAAAGAACCCTTGGAGGGGCTTGTCTGATAAAGTCCTGTGTGCTTCCAAGATTATGGAGATGATCACACTATACTGTTATAGTGCTATTATTCCACTTTAACTGCTCTGGCTGCCTCCTGTGGAATTCTGGGGTTTGTAGTTTAGTGAGGCCTAAGAGCTCTCTGGCTGAGAGTTCCAAATGCCCCCCCCCAAAAAAAACCCCTTCTAATCCCAGAATTCCACAAGAGGCAGCCATAGCCATTAAAGTGGAAGAATAGCGCTATAACAGTGTAGTGTGATAATCTCCTAGAATTTGGCAGGTATTCTAAGTGCACCCTAACAGCATGTACCTCTGATTTATTTATTCTTTTGAATTGTTTAAGAAATTTTAGTTTCTTGAAATCTGTCTGTAGTCTGCAGCAGCATCTGCAATCATTAGATGGAAAACATACTTAACCAGGGGGGTGGGGAGGAAGCTGCAGTTTGTCCAGGCCTTTAAGCATCACCACTGTCCAGAGGCATGATAAGGGAGGCAAAATACCAGCAACAGCTGTATTTTCTCTCTACCCAGCTTATGAACATTGTCTAATAGAGCTGACTTTCACACCATACAAGCCATGCACATGGACACACACACACACACACCACCTCCCAAGGATTCATCTCTCAATTACATGTTTCTCCTTTCCCCCTCTATCGTGCCTCTTCCTTTCCCTCCATCCCAGGATTCAATATCCTCTCCTCTCTCAGACTTTATGCTCCTCTCAAGCTTGTGTTCTTCCTTCATGAGTGGGAACCCTTCCATTGATATCCAATATATCTGTTTCTGCCTTACTGATCCTTTCATTGATAGCCTTCCACCTGCTACTGAGAATCAATTCTGCCCCTTGCCCCACCCATTCCACTACTCTGGGACTCTCAGATAGAAAAGAGAATCTTCTTATGTTACCAGATCTGTTGCAAATATGCCATATGGCTAGTCTCCTAAGCAAAGTGCATGATCAGCACAGATGTTCAGCACAGATTCCTTGTCCATGGCATCAGTGTCTATGTTCCACGGGTTGTCAAGTGAATTGAAAGCCAATGCTTCATAATGGGACCTGTCTTGAACCATCACAGACTTCACTGCATTCCAATTTGCTACTGCCAAATGCAAATTATCAGATATAACAGAGCTTTTGCTCATGCTTATTAGCAATGTCATTATGGGCCCACAGCTGAAGATCTAGCTTCAATTTATTTGCTTATTAGGGATGACAACAAATCAAATCTACATAGCCAACTTGCTTTTATTACTGTTTACTTAACTTGATGGTAACAGAGTGCTCCTAGTTCTAAGCACCAAAGCAGCTATGGGCAATTATAGTGGGCCAGGGGGAAAAAAATCTGCCCCTGGGGCTCATATTGCTGTTGTTAACTACTGTCAAGTCAACTTCAACTTATGGTAACTCCATGAATGAGAGACCTCCAAGTCACCCTATCACCCACAGCCCTGTTCAGGTCTTGTAGACTCAGAGCCATGGCTTCCTTTGTTAATTATCCATCTGGAATGTTGTCTTCCTCTTTTCCTATTGCCTTCCACCTTGACAAGCATTATTGTCTTTTCTAGTGAGCAATGTCTTCTCATGATATTTCCAAAGTATGACAGTCTCAGTTTAGTCATCCTGGCTTCTTGGGAGAGTTCAGGCTTCATTTGCTCTAGGATCCCATTCATTTGTCTTTTTAGCAGTCCACAGTATCAGTACAACTCTTCTCCAGCACCACATTTCAATCGAGCTGATTTTCTTCCTATCAGCTTTCTTCACTGTCCAGGTTTCATAACCATACATAGAAATGGGAAATGTGATGGCATGGGCTCATAACAATGCCCCCAAATGGCCCCAAATGAAAAGAACAATACCAATAGAGGCTGGAAGTCCACTTCTGATTTTTAAAGAACAAGCATGTTTAATGTTAAACAGTAAATGGAGGCTACAATCTATTTAAAAGTCAAACCACCTCACAATTCAACTTTCCTTTTGGCTTAAAACAAAGTAGTTCAAGTAGTCTGAAGGGGCTGTAAAAACAACCTGTGGGCAACTTGCTTGTAGCCTCAGGCCTGCACTAACACTAACATGACAATGTCAGAATCAAAATCCCACCAACTCTGACTTAAAACTGTCAATGGATTGTTTACCTATGTCAGTTCAACTAAAAGTATGCTCATGTTCTCCTGCTCACTACAAGAGAAAAATTGCAACATTTAATTTCCGCATTTGGTTCTTTATTTGCAATATTTTGCTTTTCAGCAGAATTAACAATACAGCTCGATCCCTGTATCCATGGAGGATACATTCTAAGACCCCCGTGGATACCTAAAACCGTGCATATTAGGGAACCCTATTATTTTCAATGAGACAAATGCCTGAAGTTGACGATAGAATCACATTGGAAGACCTAGAAATGCCTAGAGAGAACATATGTTTTTGAACACGGATAAATGAAACCATGGATACAGAATTGGCCTGTATTTTCTAAAGGAATGGATGTCAGGACTGTTGGCCTATAGGGTGGGGACTGAGGCAGTGTACAAAAAGCTCAAACTGAACACAGAAACAGTTTGCTCTGTCTGAGACAGGTCAACAGTTTATAGAAACTCAGAGAAGACCACACTGTCTCCTTGGGTACCCTGGTTTCTGGTGGGCTGAAGATTGCAGAACATCATCTGACTCAGCTGTAGTGGTGGCACTATAGTGCCACAACAAAGGGCAGTGCATGGGGTCTCCAATTTGGTTTGAAGACCAAGTTGGTGATTTGGAACATGGCCTGAATCAGTCCCAATCCAGACCCAATCTGACTGAATGTAAACCCTGGACTTTAATCAAGATTATGAATCCAGAATTCTCCTTAGCAATGGGATTTGTGAATTTCCCTTAGCATTAAGAAACCAAAAATAGTTTTAACTTTTTCCCCCCACAAATTGACATAAAATTTGGAAACAAGATAGAACCTAAAGAGGAGATTAACCCAACTAAATTTCAGATAGGTAACTCCAGAAGTTTTTATATTGGGTCCCTGAAATATTTGCTCTTCTTCAAAAAGCAAAAGTATTTTTAAAGCTGCTGAATGACCAATATTGGCAAGTTAATTACCTTACATCTGTGTATGTCTATCTGTACTCACTGCAGAGGCTGGAATTCCCCTACTACTTCTGCAACAACCAAAGCCTCCCCCACTCAAGATTTACCATAGAGCTGCTGAATTCCCTTCTCACAGCCATACTGTGCCACCTGAGGCTCACAAGGCTCCTCCAGAGATCTCAGCAGCTGATGTAATCTCTTCCCATCTGGCTATGGAGACCCAGCTAGATGCTTTGGAAATCCACCCTCCCCCTAGCACAGAATGGCTGTTGGGCCATCGGGGACTTCAGGAGCTCTATGATAGAGCTAGGGGCTCAATAAGGTATAGCTTCACATGTGGAGCTACTATGCTACACTTCTTCTCCAGCACTGCATTGAGAGACTCATAAACAGACAAACTAACAAATAATAAACTAGGCTATTCAACAAGATAAAAAAAACATTAAAAGTAGAAATCCAAGAGTTCAACTCAGCTGACAACCAAAAACTGGCCACCTCTCATCACAATTCTTTCATAGTCTGTTACTAATTCAGTAAATCTAGCAAATGAATAGAAATGCCAGATGAGATAACTAACTACTGTATATAACTTCACCCCACTTAAGTAGTGTTTAGATTAGAGAGCAGTAGTAAGACTCCCCTGCCCGGCAACCATGCAACAGAACTGTCAATGAACAAAGCCAAGCTCCCCCTCTTCCCCCTCTAAATCACTCCACTGTGGCATTTTCCTTATATGGTCATGTTGGGAAAATGCAGTCTGGTTTTTCTCACTTAGGTTTAATGTCCAGATCTCGAGATCAGCCTGAAGCACTTCAGGCTATTCCATTCCATACTGGAATATGACTTGTTAGATGGGTGCATGTCAAGAATGCTTTAGCTGTGGATGCATGCACTAACAAGGGGTTGGACTTTGAGGTCCCTTGCAAATCTGTGGGTTAAGTCAGGCCAATCTGGTCTGATCTGGAGCAAATTGGTCTGAATCAGCTGTGTTCTCTTCATTCTTCAAATTCTCATTCTTCAAAGTCCAAGTTTTTGGGCAAAGGTGAGATATAGGTGATAATGAAGAAGAAGGTGGTGGTGGTGATGGTGATACCATGAAACAGCAAAAACAGATATTAGAAGTAGCTAGTTACAAATAAGTATCTAAGTATAAATTATTCCTTTCCTCAGTAACTAAGGTATAACTACATTACATTCCAATTATAACTTAACAAGGAATAGCTTCGCTCCTTTTGCAGCATAAAGAATACCTTCATTCTTTTTGCAACGTAATTGCAGTTTTTGAGTTATTTTTATAATTATGGGAATGTGGTCTCGCTAAAGGGTGATGGAGGAATATCACATATTAAGTGTTGGCTTGTGCTGTGTCTCATGCATCTACCTTGTGCTCTGTTATGCGTACACTTGAAGCCGCAATAAGGTGGATGGGACAAGAGTGTGAGCCTTACTCACTCCGAGGAAAAGTGGCAAAGCAGCAGGAATGTTCCGTCTTTCCTGTTGCCTTCGTACATGACGTTGTTTTTTCATTCTGGCCCCGTAAGGGACCGGGGTAAAACTGTACCTTTTTGCTAACCAGAAAAAACCATTTGCAAAAAGGTGCAGTTTTAGCTCTGTCCTCCACAGGACCGCAATGAAAGGATACCAGAAGGATGCCAGCATCATGCAGGAAGGCAGCAGGAAAGATGGAATGTTCCTGCTGCTTTGCCGTTTTTTCTCAGAGTGTGGTAAGGCTCTGTGTTTTGTACCACAGTCCATAATCTCATAGCATTCAAAAGTATTTCTAAGTAAGCAAAAACTGCTTTAGTTATTTTTCAGAAACAGGGGGAGGGGGATTTAAAATTGTAATTTATCAACAAGTAACTGCTTTTGGGAGTACAACAGCAACTAAATATTTTTTAAAGTAACTTTCCACAGGAGAAGATTATAATCTGGAGAACTGGAGAGCAGACAGCCCAAGGCATTTGCCAGAATGCAGTAGAAATCAACTTCTTCTATCTTGTAGAAGCTAGGCAATGGGGGGAAAGCAGTTTAATTGGTTTATTTATCTAGATCTGTTTACCAAAACTGTGGAAGTATTAGAAGCAAGCTTTTCAGTGGACTGTAACTGAGCGTAACACTTGGAAAGCGCTTCCAAGTCATATGTCCAGTGTGGTCATGAATGGGATGGTCTAGGCCTCTTTGTATTGTAAACAAGATCAGGGTCTAAATGAACCCAAAGAAATCCCTGCACGTTCAATAGATTTGAGAGACTCATGCTTGCTGGAAGGAAAAGAACCTAAGAGATTATTAAAGTAACTTTCAAAAACCTGAGCTGCTTGATAACTAAGATATTCAGGTCTTGTTAACAACTATCTGCAAAACCTCAAATTTGAACAAGTGGCCAGCTCAAAGTGTTGTAGTAGTTACAGTAGTTGTTGTAGCAGTAGTAGTTGTGTGCCTTCACGTCATTTCTGACTTATAATCACCCTAAGATGAACCTATCATGGGGTTTTCTTGGCAACATTTGTTCGGAAGAGGTTTGCCTTTGCCTTCCTCTGAGGCTGAAAGAGCATGGATTGCCCAGTGGATTTCCATGGCTGAGCACGGACTTGAATCCCGGTCTCCAGAATCATAGTTCAACACTCAAACCACTATACCATGCTGGCTCTCTTTTAAAAGTTATTTTCATTAAACTCTTGCCTTAAACAGTGGTCCCTGAATGCTTGGAGAAGTCTGGGCAAGCTGGTCCATGTGGCCCTGAACAAAGAGCAACAGTCTTACGAATAAGACATCTGCAGTAGGGAGTAGACTTTTGCCCATAGCCATCCACACATTCATGAGGAACATGGTGCTAAACTGGTTTAGTCCTTAAGGTGCCATAAGACTCCCTGTTTTTATGGTGCTAAATTGTCTATAGATTACCTGATTCCAGGCTGTTTGTTGCCATGTTGTATCCTTGAATATATTTGAAAAATCAGTGCTTTAAACCAGCTTTGGTTAAAAGAGAGAAAGAAAACCAGCTGAAATATTGGCTCTCTAATGCCTTGTCCCATTTAGTTGTTAGAAGGCAGGGGAATCAAGGCTTTGTATTTATCTGTGTTATGTAGTGACAGACCTCCTGACAGAAGGATACGGACAAGCTGGAACGTGTCCAGAGGAGGGCAACCAAAATGGTGGGAGGTCTGGAAGCCAAGTCCTATGAGGAGTGGTTTAGAGAGCTGGGCATGTTTAGCCTGGGGAAGAGAAGGTTGGGAGGTGACATGAAGGGATGTTTGAAGGGATGTCATACTGAGGATGGAGCATGCTTATTTTCTGCTGCTCCAGAAACTAGGACACGGAGCAATGGACTCAAACTACAGGAAAAGAGATTCCACCTAAACATTTGGAAGAACTTCCTGACAATAAGAGTTGCTGAGCAGTGGAATACACTGCCTCGGAGAAGATTATCAGATGGGGAAAACATCCCTGGACAGGGACGACATGAGACTCCTAAAAGCCTTACCTTTCAGATGACGTCATCCCTGTCCTGTGGTGCTCCCGTTCTGCTCCTGTTTCCCCCCATTCCTCTTATTCACGGGGGAAATCCATGAATAAGAAGCCCGTTCCATTATAGAAATGGAATCAGGCAAGTGAAACGATGACCAGTTATGCTGGTGTGATTCTAGTGTCACGTGACATCACTGTGCCAGAACACTTCTGGGTACAATCAGGACAGCCAGGTAAATGTCGCCCTTTTTTCCCCCTTCCCATTTTTAAATGTTTAGTGTGTTTTCGTGCTTTAAGTGTTTAGTGTGTTTAGTGGTGGGAAGGGGTAGCAGGACAGGAACAGTTTCTAGAGTCCTGTGTGATAATCTCCGGAGTGTGGTGGCGTCTCCTTCTTTGGAGGTTCATAAGTAGAGGCTGGATGGCCATCTGTTGGGAGTGCTTTGATGATGTATTGCTGCATGGCAGGGAATTGGACTGGATAGCCCTTGTGGTCTCTTCTAAGTCTGTGATTCAATGATTCTATGATTCTTCCGTTCTTACAACCAGAAATTTTACAGTGATGGGTTTATGGCTGCATCAGAGGTTAGAATAATCAATGCAGAACAGCCATAATCGAATCAATATGATAAACAAAACATGGGTATCCTAATATGGGTACAGTTAATTGTCTGCATTAAATATTAACAAAAGATGGATAACTTGTACTAAGATCAAGCACAAATCTAGGGCTTATCAGTTTACCTTTGCAGTCATTGGCCAGAACACTAGAAAGCATGAGCAGGCAGATATATTATTGAGTAACTGACTAGAATAATGCCTGTGTGCATCTGCTTCTATCTTCACAGCTAAAGGAGGGTAGAAATCTTGAGCCAGATATTTATTTATTTATTTATTTATTTATTTAATTTGTATGCTGCCTTTCTCCCAAGATGGGACCCAAGGCGGCTTCCATAAAACAACAGATTAAAAATACAATATATACAAATAAAATATTAAAAAATCAGATTAAAACATATAAACTTGTTTTATTGCATACCAAATAAAACAAGCCCTGCTGCTTATACATTAAAAGCCTGCTTGAAAAGAAAAGTATTCATTTGCTGGCAAAAAGAAATCACAGAGGGGACAAGCCTAGCCTCTCGTGGAAGGGCGTTCCAGAGGGTGGGAGCAGCCACTGAGAAGGCTCTGTCTTGAGTCTTCACCATGCAAGCTTGTGATGGAGGTGGCACGGAGAGAAAGCCTCCTTCTGGGAGGATCGTATTGGGAGATCTGGTCTTTGAAATAGTCTAGACCCAAGCTGTTTAGGGCTTTATACTGAATTGTACCCAGAAATGAACCGGTAGCCAGTGAAGCTGTTTTAACAGGGGAGTTATCTGCTCCCTGTAACAGGTCCCCGTCAGCATTCTGGCTGCAGCATTCTAGACCCGCTGAAATTTCTGAACAGTTTCCAAAGGCAGACCCATGTAGAGTGTGTTACAGTAGTCCAAACAGGATGTAATCAAGGCATGCGTCAACATGGTCAGATCTGATGTCTCAAGGAATGAGTGCAGCTGGCACATAAGTTTAAGCTGTGTAAATGCACTCCTGGCCACTGCAAAAACCTGGGCATCCAGGCTCAGAGTGGAATCCAGGAGAACACCTAGACTGCAATCCTGGTATTTCACGGGACTGTGACCCCATCCAGCACAGGTTGAGTCCCTATTCCCTGATCAGCCTTTTGACTGACCAGGAGCACCTCTCTCTTGTCTGAATTAAGGAGATTATCAGACACGTCAAAAGTGGTGTTACAGAAACACCAGGAAATCGGAAAAGGGGTCCCTTACCAGATGATGTCGTCCCCCATTGTTATGCACCCATTCTGCTGCTGTTATGCCAGTGCTGCTTTTTATTGATGGGAGAAGCTGTTGATAAATCCCCCATTGCCTTTCTGTCACAGATTTCCCTGTGTGCGACAAGGTGCCCCGTTTCACTGAGGAGATCCCAGCATCAATGGGCAGTCCCTGCCAGAACACTTCCAGGTGAGATCGGAACATCCAGGTAAGTGACACACTTTTTAATAACTTCTCTGGTTTACTTGGAAGTTTTAAAGTGTGTTTTTGTGCTTGCTGTCATTTTTTGTGTTCTTTTTATTTTTATTTTTGAATTTCCTGCGCTCGCATCTTCTCACGAGAATCCACAGGATTTCACTTCAGGAAATGAACAGAGCTTTGTTAGAGCTCCATACACTCCTGGGCTTCCCTGTCATCGGAAGAGAAGGTAAATAAAGTGTGGGGGGGGGGTGATTGTGGCAGGACAGGGACGGGACAGGGGCAGGAGTGGAGATTGTGGAACAGGAATGCTTTTTGCGTTCCTGTCTGATAATCTCCTAAATTTCAATTTGTTTGCCCTCATCCAGTCTATTACTGACAACAGAACCAAGTTGGTTCAGAACCAAGACACCTTCCTTGGAATCTGATGGGAAGGAGAGATAGAATTGGGTTTCATCAGCATATTAGCAACACTGCACCCCAAAACTCTGGATGACTTCTCCCAGCAGTATCATGTAGAAGTTAAATAACATGAGGGACAAAATGGGACCCCACAGGCCAAAGACCAGGGCATCGATCAGGAGTCCCCCAGTACACCTTCTGAGTACACCCCTCCAAGAATGACCAGAACTACTGCATAACAGTGCCCCCAAACCCCATTTCAGAGAGTCAACCCAGAAGGATACCATGGTCAATGGTATCAAAAGCTGCTGAGAGATCCAGTAGAATCAACAGGGACACACTCCCCCTGCCCAGTTCCCTGCGTAGGTCATCCACCAAGGCAACCAAAGCTGTCTCCATCCCATAACCAGGCCTGAAGTCAGATTGAAATGGATCTAGATAATCTGTCTCATCCAGAAACCCCTGGAGTTGGGAAGCCACCACACACTCCAGAACCTTGCCCCAAACCAGAAGCTTGGAGACTGGCCAATAACTATTCAGAGTGGTGGGATCTTATTCTTACTTCCAACTAAAGTAGACACATTGGATCAAAAGGCTAATCAATTCAACAGGTCTAGTCTAGTTGAGACCAGTCAACAGGATTGAGGCAATTGTGTGTGTGTGTGTGTGTGCATGAATAAAAAAATATCTTTCCATTGAAGCTCCTGATACATCTTTGAATTCTATAAATCCATCAACCCCAAAGTGGACAGAAGTGGGCACAATATTTGCATGGTTATAGATGCAAATTTAGAAATAGTTAATATAGTTTAAAGACAAAAATAGAACCATACTACTTCTCCCCATAGTGAGAGAAAAACTGATCAGGTGAGCTGTGTGTCAGCTATACTTTCAGTTCAGATGTTAATGGTCAACTCCAGGGCCCTTGCCCCCACCCACATATATGGTTCCCACCCACCCAAAGGAGTCAATTTACCCACCTCATCCAAAAGTTTGCCCACTCCTGCCATAAACACTTTAGGTAAGGAATGGGAATGAAGCAGCTCTCCAGATATTGTTGGACTACAGCTCCCATCAATCCTAGCCAACATAGTCAATTGTCGAGTTGCAATACAAGAACGTCTGGAAGACTGCATCATACCTCCCCTTGCTTTAGTTGCTAGAATCTAAGAAGCATAGCATGAAGAAGAGTAGGCAAGAGACTTACATCGATGCTACAGAATGCATCCTGGGATGATTAATTAAAACAGCAACCCTAACACACTTATTGAACAGTTCAGTTCATTTATTGTACAGTGGGCCCTCTGGAACCACAGGGGTTTAGTTCCGGGACTCCCCATGGATGCCAAAAAAAGTGAATGGTTGTAGCCCGTATTGTTAAATTGTGGCAACATGTGCACAGATGTGCATTTTCGGTACAGGATGCAATAATCCATGGGTTGTTGAAACTGCGGATTGAGAGCCTGCAGATCAGGAGTACAGTCATTGTTCTGCTGAAATACTGAGAAGCATACCCCAATCAACTCAACGGGATTCAGATTCAGATCTGAGCAAACATGCAGAAGATTCCATGTAAATTACTAATACTTTACAGAACTGCTTAAACAGGCCCCCACAGCAGTTAAACCAAAATAATCCACAATTACACCTCATAAATCAGCAAGCTAAACACACTTTTAAAAAATGCTAACAACTGAGCAAGAGTTTTGTCTTAGCTTGTTGAAGTCCCAGGTCAAATAAAAACATTTCAGGCTGTAGCCCTCTAGCTATGTACTAGTGAGTAAACTTGACTGAACTCTATGGGACTTACCTCTCAGTAAAAATATATAGAACTGTGGTATTTGGCTATAGTTGCATTCTATCTGCTCATTTGGAATGATGAACCATTAAGGATTATTTCCAAGTAGACACATTTGAGATTCCACTGTGAATTTGCTATCAGTTAATATAGATGTGATTGATTGATCGGTTGATTGATTGGCTGACTAGTTTGTTACATTATCCTCTAATGAATTCAAGGTGTAGCTCTCCTCCTCCCTACTTCATCCTTACAACAACCATGTAAAGCAGGCCAATGAGGCTGAGAGAGGGAACGACTGGACCAAAATCACCCAGGGGGCCTTGCAGCTTAGTGGAGATGAGAAGCCAGATCTCATAAGTCTCAGTCCAGCATTCTAATTTGTTGCTGTATGCCTTCCAATCATTTCTAATGTATGAAGACCCAGTTGTAGGCCAGATTTCTTCAGAGGGGCTTTGCTGTTGCCTTTCTCTAGGACTGAGAGAGTGTGGCTTACCCAAGGTCACCCAGTGGGTTTCCATGGCCAAGCAGGGATTTGAAACCTGGGACTTGTCTAGCTTGTAAAATGTGGGCTAGACAAGTTAACTGTTAAATCAATTTGTAATTCGTCGACCGGCCAAACCCAAAGGGTGCTCAGCAGTGGCTCCTCTTCATCTTGGAAAGATGTGACCAGTGCGGTGCCACTGGGCCCAGTGCTATTCAACATCTTTATCAATGACCTGGATGAGGGAATTAGGGGCATCTTTATCAATGACTTGGATGAGGGAATTATGGGGCATACTTATCAAATTTGCAGATGACACCAAATTAGGAGAAGTAGCTAATACCTTAGAGGACAGGATCTAAATTCAAAATGACCTGGATAGACTGGAGAGCTGGGCCAAAGCTAACAAAATGAAATTCAATATGGAGAAATGTAAGGTACTGCACTTAGGGTGGAAAAATCAAATGCATAGATATAGGATGGGAGAGACCTGGCTGAACAAGACTATGTGCAAAAGGGATCTAGGAGTCCTAGTAGACCACAAGTTGAACATGAGTCAACAGTGTGATGCGGCAACTAAAAAGGCCAATGCGATTTTGGGCTGCATCAATAGAAGTATAGTGTCTAGATCAAGGGAAGTAATAGTGCCGCTCTATTCTGCCTTGGTCAGACCTCACCTAGAATACTGTGTCCAGTTCTGGGCACCACAATTCAAAAAGGATATTGACAAATTGGAGCATGTCCAGAGAAGGGCAACTAAAATGGTGAAAGGTCTGGAAACCATGCCTTATGAGGAGAGACTTAGGGAGCTGGGTATGTTTAGCCTGGAAAAAAGATGGTTAAGAGGCGATATGATAGCCCTGTTTAAGTATTTGAAGGGATGTCACGTTGGGATGGAGCAGGCTGTTTTCTGTTGCTCCAGAGACTGGAACACGGAGCAATGGATGCAAGCTCCAGGAACAGAGATTCCACCTCAACATTAGGAGGAACTTTTTGACAGTAAGAGCTGTTCTGCAGTGGAACACACTCCCTCGGAGCGTGGTGGGGTCTCCTTCCTTGGAGGTCTTTAAACAGAGGCTGGATGGCCATCTGTCAGGGATGCTTCGATCGTGATTCCTGCATGGCAGGGGGTTGGACTGGATGGCCCTCGTGGTCTCTTCCAACTCTACAATTCTATGATTCTGTGATTCTATGACTTTTTCTAATGGGAGGAAAACCCCCGAGAAGATCAGGAGAAGAACGGCACTGTCGCACTTACAGCACTCCGTTTCGGACGACGCTGTCCTCCTCCCAACCTTCTTCCATGCTTCCTTTGTGCTGCAGGTACAAGAAACATGCTGCTTTTATACAGAAAAAGCCCATCACTAAAAAGCAGCACCTGCAGCATGGAGGAAGCACAGGGGAAGGTTGGGAGGAGGACAGCGCCATCTGAAACGGAGTGCTGTAAGCGCGACAGTGCCATTCTTCTCCCAACCTCCTTGGGTTTTTTTGCCCCCTGTGTTTGAAAAAGTCCTAGGTCTCCAGAGTCCCTATCCAATACTCAAACTACTAGACCACACTGGCTCCTAATTACTACATCACAGTGGCTCTCTGAATATGGCAGATAGGGGTATGGCAATAGGCTTGATTGACTGTGTTGCTCAGTTAGAAGTATGGTTGGTGGAAGGTCCTGAATGTTTAATATGGCAAAAGAACAAGGGTGGGAAATTGTTGTTCCTGAGGATTATGCTGATCAGAATGAAAACATCAACAATGTACTTTGGATACGGACAGAAAGTAAACCGGCAATGATGTTACTGTTGTGTGCCTTCAAGTCATTTCCAACTTACGGAGACCCTATGGTGAACCTATCAGGGGGTTTTCTTGGAAAGATTTGTTCAGGGGTGAGGGTGTCATTGCCTTCCTCTGAGGCTGAGAGTGTGTGATGGGCCTGAAGTCACCCTGTGGGTTTCCATTGCCAAGCAGGGATTTGAACTCAGGTCTCCCAGCGTCCTAGTCCAACATTCAAATCACTACACCACGCTGGCTCCCCGTGGAAGGCCACAGGAAATTTTCTGAACGATTGCCAAGCTAGGCCAATTTGCTAAGCACTCAACACATTTACAGCTTATCCCAGCTGACACTAGGCCAAGTTAATATCTGCCTGGATCTCTTTTGAAAGCAATGCTTGCAGCCAGTGTTTTGAATGGGACTGCTAAGCCTGGCTGTGGTACAACTCTAGTGGCAAAGTCCAAGGTTTAGCACCTTGCATCAGAAAGTACCGCTTGGAGGATTAGAGCAACTGTGCTTAGAACAGCATCATTCAACTGAACAGATAAGGAATTTCCTTTATGAACTCCTTTGAATTATCTGCTGCATTCTCTCTTACAGACAGATCTGCATTTGGCACTAGTAATCAACATGCAAGCATCTGGACACAGAGATTATGGAAACAAGCATTTCCCAAAGCAAGAGCCATTTTTAAGGCTGAACTTAATCTTATGCATGACTTCTTCCCAGGGCTCATTGAGCTCAGTGAGACTTGCTTCAAAAAATACAGTATAGAATTGTGCTCTCAAAAACTTCGGAGTTGCAACTCATAGGGCTGAGCAAACCTCTGGCTAATGCAAATCTATCATTCAGATTCTGTTTTTAAAAGAACAAAAAGTGATTCTGCGCAGTAGAGTTTTCCTAAAATATGCTGAACTATGGCATTTGTAAAATTGTAACTTGTGCTTATGACAAAAGCAGTGCTGTTCTTCTGTACTGTGCTTCCTCAGATCTAAGACTGAGTTCAATAGGGTTTATTCATTGGTATGTGGGTTTTGAAGCTTCAGATGGCCATCCCAGAGGCGACAATGCTATCCCTCCAGATATTGGAATTTATCACACGGGGCTGAAATCCCGCAATTATGATGGGATAGTAGCACAGATGGGTTCCTGTTATCACACAACATTATCACCCTCCTGTGGTCTATGTGTGCGCCACCTGTTAATTACAGGTAACTTTTCAATGGGAGACAAAACCAATCTATAGCCCTCAATATCACTCTTTTCATGGCATTGGCAAGTGTGCAAAATCACATCACACTGTAATTGCACAATTACAGCGTTAATGGGTAGTCCTCTTCCCCCCATTAAACTTCCAGGGGAGAACATGAAGAGGACCAACAGGACACTGTTTTAATGAATTGTAGCCTTCGCTTGGTAGGTTTTTATGTTTGTTTAAGTGTTTATTTTTGAAGTTCTTTCATTGTGTATTTGTTTTTGGTATTTTCAACTGAAATTGTGTCTTCTTGCAAATCACAGAAGGAAGAGAAAGTTTTTCTTAAAATTGCATGCGTGGGCCAGGACAAAGCGTTAATACTCTGTCATTAGAAGGCTAATTCTATCCTCCTCACACATTGAAAATAGCGCTGCAAAAAGATTGTGCATTCCACATGTTGATTGTATTCTTTGGGGGCAAAGATAATGTGGGGAAGAGAAGAATCCAATTTCTCAACCATGATTTAGTGTAAACAAATTCCTGGAGTCTGGCCCTCTTTTCCAACTGTTACTTGTCGGTTTTATAATCCTTTTTTATTACACATTGCTTGACCCTATCACAGCCTGTCGTCACAGACACACAAACATACATTTTTGCTCCATCTCTATTGTGGGTGCTGTCAGCTCCATCCCTCTCGTGGCACACACTTAGGGTTCATTATGACCCATTCGGCTGAAGCTGGTTCCATTCCCAAGTTCCTTATTTTCACAAAACATCAAAACCCAGTCAAACCATCCAGATGATAAGGGCATGCAGTTTAAACTCCCCTGCTCCCCAAAACCAGCTTTCTAATACCACCCCCCCCATGTTGTATGTTGTCATAGTTATGAAACACTCCCTTTGAAGATAAACAAAAATGCTTTCCACTCTATAAAACCATTTTGGGGGGGGGGAAATGATACACAAAAGAATTTCAACAGATGATAAGAATGATAAAGAAATAGCATTCTGCTCCCCGAAGTAGGCAGCGGATGACCCCAGATTATACGCCCTAAGCCCAAGAGAGGGCCTGTCTATACTGCAGAAACATATGAGTTTGACACAACTTTATCCACTATAGTTCTATCCTAGGGAATTGGCCTCACCAAACTACAAATACCAGGATTCCCTAGGATAGAACTATGGTGGATAAAGTGGTGTAGAACTGCTGTATTTCTGCAGCGTAGACCAGCCCAGAGTGTCCTTTGTGAGATTCGTTTTGGTCTAACCCAGTGGTTTTTAACCTGCGGTCTGTGGACCCCCGGGGGGGGGGGCGCAATGTCCTCAGAGAGGGTCCACAAAAACTTGAAGGTTGCTTAGCTCACCTCCTCCCCACAGTGGAGTGGCCACATGACAGGATCCAAGCAAAGGCTGGCTGGGTGGCTTGGCCTGCGCATTGCCATTCAATCCACTCCATGCACAAAATTGCAGGAAAAAGCAGGAGAAAAGTCTTCCCTGCCCCTCCAGTGCCTCTGAGGAAAAGTTTAATGGATGGTGCAATGGTATTATTATTAATATTAGTATTAGTATTGAGATTATCAGACAAGCGTCTAAAAACGTTTTTGTCCCACTATATTTTAAAGCTTAAGTATTGTGGCATAATAACACTTCTCTCACATGTTGCTGTAATCACAACAAAGACCCGTCTCTGAATTATTGCAACACGACTGCTAGCGCTGTTTACTTCCACATTTTCTCTTGGGCGAGATTTCGGCAGTTTTCACAAGAAGGTGCGAGCGTGCTTAACAGTCTAAAAACACCAAAAATAACAAGCAAAAGAAACACACAAGCCCTTAAAAACTTGCCAGAAAAATGAGGCGGTTCATAAAAAGAGCATCCCGTACCTAGTTTTCGCATTCTCACCCGGAAGTGTTCTGGCAGGGACTGCCCATTGACGCTGTAATCACGCCAGCAGAACGGGATGCAGTTTTGCACAGAAGCAATACCATGAAAAAAATGCCGTGGGATATCAATTGATGGCTTAGCCCGTTAATAAAAGAATGCCTTTTCCCAGCAGCAGAATGCAAGGAAGAGGATGTTGTGCAATAGGGTAGCACTTTTGCAATATCCTGCATCGTTATCGTGCCATGTCTGATAATCAAGTATAATTATTATGGTTTTAAATCTTGAGTTAAATCTTGGGGGTCTGCAGCAACAAAAGATATTTAAAGGGGGTCCCTGGTAAAGAAAAGTTTAAGAGCCCCTGGTCTGATCTATGTTCTTGATGCAGAGCACATTCAAGCATACCAGCCTGTGCCAATTGCCACCTAAACTGACCTAGAGAAATTGACCTAAACTGGACTGCCCACAAAATAAGCAGCGGGTCACCTCAAATCCTATACCCTCAGGTCCAATGGAGTCTCCGGTGTGAGATGGCATTCAGGCCAGTTCGCCCCGAGCCTGTCTCCACAAGCAGGGCACCTCAGCTTCTTTAGTTACCCACGTCTTCATCTCACACACTGGTTCTCCAGTGTCTTGCTTGCATAACCTCTGGCCCTGAGGAAAACATCATTTTCTTCAGGGCTTCAGGTGGGAAGGAATACCAAGAGGATGGGGGGACCCAATGGAATTCATCTCTCCACCCCCACAGGGCTTGTTTTTCCTTTTCTCTCCCAAGATCTCCTAAGGCTGTACAGTAGGACCCCCCGTATCTGCTGGGGATTGGTTCGGGGGGGGGGCGTGGATACCAAAAACCATGGTTAATAGCGAACGCCATTGAAAATAATGGGACTTCTGGTTTAAAATATCATAGAGTTGCCTTGGAGGACATAGAAAACGGCTAGAGAGGGCACACTTTCTAGAAAGACACTATGGTAGGTGTGCTGTTTTGTGTCCCATGAATAATTGAATCAGTGGATAATGCATCAGTGGATACGGGGGTCCTCCTGTAGTCCAAAATAACTTTTACAAGCCTGCGCAAGGGTTAGCATGAAGAATAAAACTATCCACTGGTCCTGTTCCACTAGTTTTAAGGGGGTATTGCTTCTTTACATTTTAGAATCATAGAATCATAAAACCATAGAGTTGGAAGAGACCACAAGGGCCATCTAGTCCAACCCTCTTCCCTGCAGGAATACACAATCAAAGCACTCCTGACAGATGCCCACCCTTCCTCTGTTTATAAACCTCAAAAAAGGAGACTCCATGCATCCCCTCTTACTGTCAGGAAGTTCTTCCTAATGTTTAGATGGAATCTCATTTCCTGTAGTTTGCATCCACTGCTCCCTGTCCTAGTCTCTGGAGCAACAGAAAACAAGCTTGCCCCATCCTCAATATGACATTCCTTCAAATATTTAAACATAGCTATTATGTCCCCTCTCAACCTTCTCTTCCCCAGGCTAAATATACCCAGCTCCCTAAGCCGTTCCTCATAGGGCATGGCTTCCAGATCTCCTACCATCCTGGTCGCCCTCCTCTGGACTCTACTTATTGGGCTTTTATATATATATATGCAAAGGGAAATAAAGGGAGAACATTAAGTTTTAAATGTAATCAATTCTTAGGCTAAACACTTAATGGTAAAGTTGGGCAAAAGTCCTTTGGAACAGATCACAACTTGATTGAGAAGAAACTAGGAAGCCATGGAGGGTTCAACCAGTTTGTTGGCAACCTCTCTTTGACCCAACCCAACCTCCCCACCACCCCCGTGGCTGTGCTCCTCAGGACCCTTCCCCAGGCTGCCTTGCCCAAAGAAGGAGCACCCAAGAAGCCAGGGGCCAAGGGAGAAAGTCACCCACCTCGGTTTCCACAAGTCGCTTGGTCTGGTCCCCACTAAACCCCTGTAAGCCAGTGGGGCAGTCCAGGGAGAGATTGGCAGGAAAGTCGAGGCAGGGTTTGGGTGAGCAAACAATCCCTCCTCCTCTTCTCGGGCTCTCCACCTCCTTTGCCTCCCCTCCCAAAGAGAAGAGGCTCGCCGGAGTTCTCTGGTGGGTGAAGAAAAGCGAGGAGAAAGCGGCTGGGTGTTTCTCGGGCAGGGAGGAAGGAGAGGAGGGGTGTGGGGGGGGGGAGAGAATGGCATCCTCCCACCCAACCCCGGTAATATTTCTTCTTATGAAGCCAAAGCGAAAGAGGGTGGGTGGCAAGGAAACCGGTAGGCAGGCCAAAAACAATGTGGAGACTTGAGCTTCTCTCCCAACACCGCGGGGGCGTTGTTTTTCTTTTCTAGGCTCGAGTTGGAGTCTTGAGTCTGACCTGCAAGTTCACTCCGTCCCACTACTGTAGTAGCAAACGACTGAGACGGGCTGTGTGTGCGCGCTTGCTATTTTCTGCCCCTGTAACATTTCTATTATTGTACTGATTTCCTTTGCATCTTACCCCTTCCTCCAAAAAGCCCAGGGTGGGTGTTGTTTTTCAATCTTACAGCAACCCCTTGAAGACCTGGAGGTTATCTGAGAATCACCGAGTTGGAAGAGACCACAAGGGCTATCTAGTCCAACCCCCTACCATGCAGGCATAGGAGGTCTGTCTATTAAATAAAGAGACTGATACAATAACCCATCTTTATTTGTATGTACATGGGTCTCCCATGCCAGGCAGGTCAAAACCGAAGGGTCAGAGAAAGAGCGTCAAAGGGCAGGATGGGCTCTCTAGCCTTATGGCAACCGTCCTAGGAGAAGGAAATCTCTAATCCCAAACCCAGGCAGATGGTGCTCGTCCAACCCTGTAAGGTCAACCATCTAAGAGAAGGAAACTCTAATCAGACCTACGACCTGAGGTCCTCGCTGCTACCGTCCATGCTTGCAAGGCCAGCAGATGAACCTTTGGTTTAAAGGGTGAGGCCAGTTCTGTGCACGCTGCACTCCACCAGAAAAATCCATTGCACAGGCTCGAAAGACAAATCCAGTTCAAAAAAGCCCTGTAGGCGAGGGACGAAACGGCAGGTGTGAAGATGCACTGGAAGCTGCAGACCCAACTTGTTTATCTAGGATTGGCCTTTTTAGTCATCAGCGCGCTTGCAGAAAGCGCGGGATGAGTCCTTCCTGAATCCTCGTTTGCGAAGAAAAGCCAGAGAGAGTGTCCCTCCGTAAATAGTATTCTATGGTGAACTCCCCATGGGTCAGAGTAAGAGGGGCGCTCCAAAAAAGCGATACAAGGACTCCCTGAAACAACATCTCAGGCTCAGCCAAATTGATCACCAACAATGGTCTGCCCTGGACTCACATCGGGAGGCATGGAGACACACTATCCACAATGCTGCAGCCTTATTTGAGAGCTGATGCCGAACAATTCTTGAAGAGAAACGACAACGCAGGAAGAATCACAACCCAGAAACATCACCCAAGGAGACCTTCTGCTGTGCTTTCTGCAACCAGACTTGTTTATCTCAGATTGGCCTTTTCAGTCATCAGTGTGCTTGCAGAAAGCACGGGATGAGTCCTTCCTGAATCTTTGTTTGCAAATAAAAGCCAGAGAGAGGAGAGATGTCCCTCCATATTCACGGATGTGGTATCCACGGATTTAAGTATTCATGGCTTGAAAATATTCTTTAAAAAATAATAATCCAAAAAGCAAACCTTGATTTTGCCATCTTATATAAGGGACACCATTTTGCTATGGCATTGCATATTCTCTTCAACAAGTCTTGAAGAGAAACGACAACGCAGAAAGAATCACAACCCAGAAACATCACCCAAGGAGACCTTCTGCTGTGCTTTCTGCAACCGGACTTATCTTGGATTGGCCTTTTTAGTCATCAGCGCGCTTGCAGAAAGCACGGGATGAGTCCTTCCTGAATCTTCGTTTGCAATGAAAAGCCAGAGAGAGAGGGCATATAATGGGACTTGAGTATTCATGGATTTTGGTATCCATGGCGGGTCCTGGAACCAAACCCCAGAGAACAGGAAGGGACAACTGTATTACAATTCTAATGCTTGTCGCCTTCAATATACACCTCATTTACACTCACACACCCATGCAGTCTTGTTTTCCACTGGTCGAAGGTGTAGAGTAGATCAGTTTCTGTCAGCTGTTTCAACACATCTGCTGTTTTCTTTACTACATCAATTGACTCAAAACGTTTTCCTTTAAGCACCAACTTCACTTTAGGGAAAAGAAAAAAGTTGCATGGTGCCAAATCTGGTGAATATGGAGGATGTTCAAGTGTAGTAATGCGTTTATTGGCCATACACTGCTTCACAGAAAGTGCTGTGTGAGCAGGCACATTGTCTTGGTGAAAAATTAAACCATTTTCCCACTGTTCTGGCCTTTTTCTCCACCCTGACTCTTCTCAGCATTGTCAAAACTTCCTTAGAACAATGCTGGGTCTCTGCCAAAATTACTCCCTTGATGTCAAAAACAAAAAACAAAACAACCAATGAACATGGCTTTGAATGTGGACTGGCTTTGACATGCTTTTTTCATTCTTGATGATGGTGGTGTTTTCCAATGCATTGACTGTTGTTTTGTCTCGGGATCATACTGGAAGATCCAGGTTTCATCACAAGTGATGATTTTTTGAAAAAGGTTTGGCTCTGCTTACATTACTGCAGAGCGTCAGCGCAAATGTCCTTGCGGCACTCTTTTTGCTCTGGTGTGAGAATCCTAGGGACCATCTTAGCACAAACATTTCTCATGTTGAGATCCTCATGCAAAATTTTCCACACAATATCTTTGTCAATGTCCATGGCTTCAGCTATCATTCAGACACTGAATTGGCAGTCTCCTCAAACAATCTGGCTGATTTTTCCCACAATTTCTTCAGTTCTTGAAGTGGAAGGTGGCCCAGCGTGTTCATCATCTTCCACATTCTCATGTTCTTCTCTGAATCTTTGTGCTACTCAAACACACGCACATGAGACACGCAGTCTTCCCCGTAGGTCTCAGTAAGCATATTAAAAGATTCCACTGGTGTTTTGTTCTATTTTACTAAAAATGTCAAACTGACACATTGCTCAACTTTTAAACTTAGCATTTTTCTGGCACACAACAGACAACACAGCTGCTTTAAACAACGACTGACAATTAACTGAATGGCTGAGAGTGTTGATGTTTGTCATGCAGGTTCAGATATGTTCAAGGTCACCACTCAATCAGTTCTCCCTGATATGTCTGAAAGGTAGAAACACAGTCTCGTTATTTAATAGACAGACCTTGTACACAATCAAAGTACTCCCAACAGATGGCCACCCAGCCTCTGTTTGAAAACCTCCAAAGGAGACCCTGGAAAGGGCTACAAGCTAAACTTCAATCATGCCCAGTAAAGTGAAAGATGGTGGGGGAAAAGGAAAGCCACATTACAGGTGGAGTGACCCAACCGAGGAAGCCACAGCCCTGAGTTTGTAAGACTCACAGCAATGTGTTTTTGAGGTCTCTCATTCATAAGGTTGCCAGATAAGATCGAGGTGCTCCTGGTCAGTCAAAAGGCAGATCAGGGAACAGGGATTCAGCCTGGACTGTATGGGGTTACATTCCCACTGAAGCTTCAGGTTTGCAGCTTGGTTGCACTCATGAATTCAGCTCTGAGCCTGGAAGTCCAGGTTTCAGCAGTGGCTAGGAGTGCACTTGCACAGTTAAAGCCTTGTGTGCCAGCTGTGCCCATTCCTTTAAATGTCAGATGTGGCCACAGTGGCGCATGCCTTATTCCAGTGGATCTTAACCTGGGGTCCGGGGACCCCCAGAGGTCTGTGATGTCTTCACAAGGGGTCCACAAAGGCTTGAAAGTTGCTTGGCCCACCTCCTCCCTGCAATGGAGTGGCCATGTGACAGGAGCCAAGGCCAAGGCTGGCTGGCTTGGCTTGTGCATGGCCATTCAATCCGTTCCAGCCACAAACTTGCAGGAAAAAGCAAGAGAAAAGTCTTTCCTCCCCCTCCAGTGCCTCTGAGGGAAGGTTTCATGGATGGTGTAATTGTATTATTATTATTATTATTATTATTATTATTAGGTATTATTTTTATTAGCGTTTTAAATCTTGAGTTAAGTCTTGGGGGCCCATGGCAACAAAAGATATTTACATGTAAAAGGGGTCCCTGGTAAAGAAAAGGTGCCTTATTCTATTATGGCACTATACTGTTATAGCACTGTTAAATGGCAGAAATACACCTCATAGAATTCGAGGAAAATACATTTTGTCTAAATGGGATCCCGCATCAATCCACCATTTGGAAGGAGGGGGCAAAAAACTCCAAATACTCTGCAGGAAAACCCTTCATGGCTTTCCACATACAGTATTTTTTAAATAATGCATGGTAATGTGCACTATTGCTTGTTAGGACAACTGGTTTGATCACTGCACTTTTCTCAGAGTGGACAACTGATTGGTTGGGCATACATAGGGGTAGAGCTTGCCAACAAGGCACCACCCGGAACCACCATGTTGGATTTTTGCTGTAGCAATCATGCGCTAAGGCAACAAAACAGGCTTTTTTGTTTGTTTGTTTGTTTGTTTGTTTAAGCGGAAGATCACACTTCTACACCTTGGATTTGCTTTTTAAAAAAAATACTGTTCGGCACCGGCAGCTAGTGACAATAAAAACACACATAATTCACTCATAACTCCCATCTTGATTCACAGGCATGCCAATTTGAACAAAGGTATGGCTTCACATGCCTGCGATCTTGAAAAAAAAAACTGTGGAGACAAATGAAAGCTGCTGCAAATTGGTGTTCTGCGCATCAATCACATCACATTTTATTGCCTCATATAGATGAGCCCTACATTCTGGCCCAAGTCAGTTTTGCAGCCACAGTCTCAATGATGAGGCCTATTTAAGCCACCTGTGCAAAAATACTCTGAATGACAATGAAAACACAGGACACTAGTCAACCATACCTAAACACTTCTAAGTCCCATTGAGCTTAGTCAGAGAATGATGCCCTGTTTCCTGTTAACTTAGTACAGGGGTGAGCAACTTTGGCCCTTCTGATGTTCTTGGACTGACCTCCCATCAGCGCTACTCACCACAGCCAGTGGTGAGAGATTTGAAGTCCACCAACATCTAAAGAGCCATGGTTCCCTATGACTGTCTTAATGTACTCAATGACTCTTCACTTAGAAAGTACACTTTTCACTCAAGACCACCAAGGTATCTTAATTACACAGTTATCAGAATAAATAGGATTTGCAGGTACTTACCTTTGATTGGACTGTATCCTAGATTTGTGTCCCATGTTTACTCCAATAAAACAAGGACACTGTACATGGGTTTACCAATTCTGTGAAATTGTCTAGCCGGTTTGCCCAAGGCTTCCCAGAGAACTTTATGGCTTGCCCAAAATCTGAATCTTAGTTTCCCCAGTCCAAAACTAATAATATTTCTAATGCACCACACCCAAATGAAGGCTGGATTATCTAAAGTGCTTCACAGTAGTCAGCTTGTTTATTTTGCCAATAGGCAAAATTCCAGAATGGTACAGAGGTTTAATTAAACAAAATGGTGCTCTTTCAATGGGGTGGGGGGAATATCTGTCAATAAAGGCACTCCCATGCCTTTCTGATTTGACTGATGCATTGTACAATATTCCCATTATTTATTATTGTACCTTTTCCACCACACCCATAGGGTTTGTTCAGCAATCACTCTGATTTTATTCTCTTACCTTCCAACATTCTGTAGAGCACCTTCACTGAATCACTTCCTTGACATTTCAATAGATGCTTTTTAAAGATTGTTTGTTTATTTGTTTGTTTAAGGATGGAGGAGACTGGACCAGTTCACATGCCTAAAAAAACAAGAAACAGAATGCAAAACAAGACAGAAACAGCAGCTGTGTGGTAAGTAAAACAACCTCTCAATAGGTTGATAGCCAAGGTAGTATCCAAAGAACCACTGAAGTTCAACCACCCAAAAAGTTTCTTGGTTTACACTTATACAACAGCATCCCTTCAGGCCCTACAACAAACCACTTTTCAAATTGAGGCTTACTTTTTTATATTTAAAAAAATATGCCACTAAGACTCACATATTGGAAAGATGACTTTTTTGGGCTATAGCCCTCAAAATGTTGGCTTGGGGATTCTGGGAGTTGTAGCCCCCCAAAGTAACTTTTCCAAGTTCTGCTAGGAACATAGGAAGCTTCCTTATGCCAGGTCAGTTTATTGGTTGCTTATTCATCTAGTCTGCTGCACTACAACTCCCACAATCCCCCACCCTTGGCTATGCTAGCTAGAGTTCATAGGAATTGCAGTTCAACAACCGCTGCCACAAACAGCCCATCATGATTTGGCTCAGTCTTGCCTCCTCTGACTGACAGCAGCTCTCCAGGCTCAGGCAGAGTGTTCATTCCCATCACATGCTCTTTTAGCCTTTGCAAGTAGAGATGCCAACCTGGGACTTTTGTACATATCATCAAAGCCTGTTCTATGCCACTGAGCTATGGTCCTTTCCTTAGATCCATTGGGCGTGCCTATTTCTTTTCAAATCCTGGCCAAAGTGTTCTGAGATCTGGGCTGATCTTACAATTGGAAAGCATGAAGCAGTTGCTTCAAGCAGCAGATGCCAGGAGGGTCAGCAAAGTGTTGGAGAGGAGAGCTGTGTTTCACCAAAACCTGCTCTGCATCCTCAAAGCTACTCTGCTGCCTTTAAGTATAAGCTGGGATGATGTCTCATCACCAGTGCTAAATAAATGTTCAGCTGTCAGTCCAGTGGGCTCAGGGCTGGTTTAAGCATACCCCAAATCAGCATCTGTGGGGGGGGGGCAAGCCACAAGGGGCCCCATCCTAACCCTCCTTCTGGCTCCTGCAAAACAGGAGAGAGAGAGAGAGAGCGCATGAGCACCTCCTTCTGGCCTTTTTTTTTTTAAGTAGTCTCCTGTCTCCTTGTTCATGCTTCCTCCCTCCACTCTGCCCCCACCGAGGAGGAAAAGAGAAATAGAAGGAGAGAAAGAGAGAGCAAGACTCCCAGGGGATCGTCAAAAAACGCAAGCCAGGTGTGTGCCCCTATTTGTGTCAGAGAGGGTTGAGTGTGTGTGGGGGGGAGAAGGAAGTGTGAGGGTCATCTCTTTCCCTCTCTTTCTCCCCTGCTCTCTCTTCAGAAAGGGCTTCTTTCTTTCTTTCTTTCTTTCTTTCTTTCCCTCCCTTCCCTTCCTGTCTCTCTTGTCTGATCTCTCTTCTCTCCTTCTCCTGCCTCTACCAGGAAGAGGGATGCCCTCCTCTTCTGCCTTCCAAGGGTCCCCATTGGGCAGCCACATTCCACATATATCCCCTCCATTCCATCTTTCCAGCTGCTCTTAACATGTCCTGGTTTCTCTCCCCTCCCTTCCTTTCCCCCTTGGTCTTCAGCTTCCTCCCCTTGCTGCCAACTGAGTTCAGCCTGCAAAAGAAATGTGCATGTGTTTGCCTATGTGCCTTCAAGTCATTTCTGACTAAGGCGAACCTACCATGGGGTTTTCTAGGCAAGGTTTGTTCAAAGGGGGTGTGCCTTTGCCTTCCTTTGAGGCTGAGAGAGTGTGACTTGCCCAAGGTCACCCAGTGGGCATTCATGGCTGAGGAAGGATTCAAACCCTGGTCTCCATAGTCATAGTGCAATGCTGAAACTTCTACAACACTCTAGCTCTTTTAACAGAAGAATATAAAGAATATAAATTAAAATTTGGAGTAATATTACTGGGAACAATGGTTTTATTGTTGTCACTAAAACACCAGTATTCCATTAGTGTTATGTGAGAGGCATTGGCCTAGAGCAGTGGTTCTTAACCTTTCCATACCAGGGACCCCATTTAAATATCTTTTGTTGCCCCAAGACTTAACTCAAGATTTAAAACTCTAATAATAATAGCTAATAATAATAGCTAACAACAACAAAAATATAATTACACCATCCATTAAACTTTCCCTCAGAGGCACTCTTGCTTCTTCCTGCAAGTTTGTGGCTGGAGTGGATTGAATGGCAATGTGCAGGCCAAGCCAGCCAGCCTTTGCCTTGGTTCCTGTCACGTGGCTACTCCACTACAGGAAGGAGGTGGACCAAGCACCCTTCAAGCCTTTGTGGACCCCCTGTGAGGACATTGCGGACCCCAAGTTAAGAACCACTGGGCTAGAGAATGCTGGAAAAGGAACAATGCAACCAGACTTTGAGAAGGGTGCTGGCAGGAGGATTCTGGGAGGTGTAATCCAAGAGTAACTTTCCCAGGCTCTAAATGCAGCCAAGAATCATAGAATCATGGGGCTGGAAGGGACCCCAACAGCGATCCCATCCGATCGGCTTCTGCCCTGCAGGAACACACAATCCAAGCATTCCTGACAGATGGCCATCCAAACTATGTTTAAAAAAAACCCAGAGAAGGAGACTCCACCACACTCCAAGGCAGTGTATTCCACTTCCAAACAGCTCTTACTATCAGGAAGTTCTTCCTAATGTTTAGATGGAATCTCTTTTCCTGTGGTTTGAACCCATTGCTCCATGTCCTAGTCCCTGGAGCAGCAGAAAACAAGCTTGCTCCATCCTCAGTATGACATCCCTTCAAATATTTAAACATGGCTATCATGTCACCTCTCAACCTTTTCTTCTCCAGGCTAAACATACCCAGCTACCTAAGCCACCCCTCATACAGCGTAATGTATGACAGCCCTGTGTATGACAGAAAACACAGTTATGTAACCAACAGTGAAAAAAGAAACATGTACTGTGTATCCACTTTTGTAAGCTGTGGTACACTATAAACATTTGGTTTCAGGTTTTTCCTTTTCAGGAAAAAGCTCCAAAAAAAGTTAAAGTAGTTTGACAGGTTAGAGATAACATACAGACCTAATGACTGCGTCGTAGCTTTCCACCATAACTGTCGAAAACATCTCCCTGGTCGGGGGGGGGGTGTTAAAAAAAATTAAGTACGGTAAGTAAAAATCTCTCCTACTAAAATATGCATGGCCCCTCAGTTGAAGGGTGGGCAGTGTTATATTTTCACAAACAAAATGGGGAAGTAATGCTAGGCTGACTCACTCTCTCACACACTCTCACTCTGGGGCTGTTTACATGGCAAAATAAATCCTCTAAGAATTCGCAAAGAGTCCTAAAAGTTCCCACATCTTTCGGATCAAAGTTTCCATATGCAGAAGGAGGGGGGACAAAAAAACCCATAAGTTGCGCGGTATCAGCTTTCGCTATTTCCCCCAACGTTTTTGAAAAGTAGCACAGGTTAGCACATTATTGATTGTGTGAACTACCATTTCTCTTATGGCAGTGGGAACTACCAGCAGTCTTTCTGAAACAGCCACAGCAGAGCTGAGCCCTGATTGGTTGGACTGAGGGGGTGGACTTGCAAGAGATGAGCCTGAAACGAAAAGATCCAGCCAGCCAGCTTGCTTTCTAGGATAATTACTGTTCCTCTCTCTCTCTCTCTCTGTATGTCTGTGTATGAGAGAGAGAGAGTGATCTGCTCCACCAACTGATCACTCGATCGTTCTTTTGTGTGTGTGTGTGTGTGTGTGTGTGAGAGAGAGAGAGAGAGAGAGAGAGAGAGAGAAGCAGTCTGCTCAGCTGGCAGGGATTGCAGAGCAAAGGGAATTAGGCTGCTTTCCTTCCCTCCTGTGTCATTATTCCTCTCCCCCAGTGGTCTCTCTCCTTTTTTTGTTGTTTTATCTGGTTTTCTCTGTCTCAGACAAAGCTACAAAGCTACGGTCTCTTTCCCCCTCACACTGCCCCCCTCCTCGCTTCCTCCCCACCTCCTGCTTGGCTTTAATGACAGTGATCTGGAGGCCATGCCCCCCCCCACCTTTGTCTGTGTGAACTTAGAAAGGCGAAAGCTCACCGGATCTTCCAGTTTAGCAATAAATCATGTGAACTATGCAGCGCTGGTGCGAAAGGACCGCAATCCAGAATTTCACGCACTTTATTCTGCCGTGTAACTGGCCCCTCTCTGTCTCACTCTCTCTCATCCACAAACTGGGTGTGTCCCTGACATTATACTGGGGAAAGAGGGAAGGAAATGTTTGTGTGAGTTTTATATTTTCTTCTGAAGATTTGGCCTAGCTTACAAATAAAAATGGCATAGATACAACCTAACTCTTCTTGTTTGCTTCAAATGGGTTTAAGTAAGCATACATTCCAGATAGTCACCTACAGGAGTTTTATTGAAAGAATTCCAATAGAACTTTAAAGTGTGGTGATAGTGATGACGTGTCTGCTTTTCCAAAAGATGGGATTCAATGGGATGGCTTGGAGACGGTGAAAATCAAGTTGCTTTTCTTGAAGGAAAAAGCCCAAGAAAGTAAGGGGTAAAGACTTTTTTTCACCTATCACAACTGGTTAAAACATTTTCAATCGTTTCTTTATCTCTGTGTGTGTCACACACACAAATCCTTATTAATAATCTTTCTCTCTGTCTCAAAGGTGCTACAAGAAGTTGGTAGCATAAGCTTTCATAAACTTAAGTCTACATCATTGGGAGGCATGGAGTGATGTGCCTAGGAGCAGACCTTTATAGCTATGAATGAGCAGGCTGCATGTGTGAACAGCAATAGAAATGCAAAGAAATGCTGGTGGGAAAAGTTCCATCAGTAGAAGTTCCATCAGTAGAAGCCTACTGGATCCTGACCTATTGTTCCAAATTTTTGTCTAATCTTCCTATCTAGCACTACACAGAGGAACATTTATGATATTTCACAAACTCTAGAGTTTTTAATGGGAGAGACCTCAAATCCCCACACCAAGTGGATGATCTGGTCAGGAACAGACAGACAGGGTCGTTTTGGGTTCCTATAGGATCTCTCTTCTTCTAACTGTTCTTGCACCAACAGTTGGGGTTTTATATAACTTTTTTCTCAGATCCCACTGATGAATATCTGAAGGAACTACAGAGAATTCGCCACTGACATACAAAACCAAATTCAAATGGAGTCATCCCAAGAACCCCAACCAGGCATATTCTATCTACTACTAAAAATATACAAAGCAATCCAGGAAGACTCATCTCAAGTGTTAGAACCCTCACTGTTGGGGTATCTGGATATATGGATTCAGTTCTCAGACCACGAACACTCCAAGCTGTGTGAAGGATACAACTGATATCCTGAGAAAAATACAGTCTATCCTCAGTGTGCCAGAGAACACTATCCTAATTATTATGGATATGGAATCCCTATACACCAAATCCCACACCAGGATGGACTACAAGCAATCAAGAATGCCATCCTGAGTGAGGCTGCAGCACACATAGCTACCCAACTGGGATGGTTTTTTTGTGCCTTCCTACTGTTGGAGCTTGTCTGTACGACGCAAAAAAAAAAGGGGGGGGGTATCTCATAGTAATGGAATTTTGCAGCAGTTGCAACTTGTCTTAATGGTGTTTATGCCCCCATAAGCTTTGTGTGCAAGATGGTGGCCATGAATGATCTAATCACATTTGTACTTACCTCAATTTGTCACTGCTGCACTTAAAAAATAAAACAAAACAATGTCCAAGGTGCAATAGAGTGATTTTTTGATTTGATTTTTTTTTAAGTCTTGTTTATATTTGTTTTTTAATGTGATTTTAGTTAGGTAGTTTTAATTTTATACTGTTTAATGTCTTTTTATGGGGGAGGGTGGGGGTGGGTGGTGCTTTTAGTTGGCATTGTAGCATTTTAATTATTGGAAGCCACCCTGACTGTTTTTAGCAGAGGAGCGGGGTATAAATAATAATAATAATAATAATAATTATTATTATTATTAAACAGAAAAGCCAAAAAAAACCAAACACTACCCTGTTTTCTTCCCTTAGCTCTCACTCACTAAGGTGAAAACCCAACCTGGCAGCAGCAGGCACAAGCCTTGTTAGCAAGCCCTGCCCCCCCACATACACTCACCCAGCCAATCAGCTTTGCAATTCCTCTCCTATGGGAAAGCTGTTCATATCAAATTGCTTGTCCCAATGAGCAGGAATGCACATTTCCCTCACTTTTTAAAAAAAATTCTGGGAAAGCCGTGCAGAGTTTTTTGACATTTTGGGCCCTCCTCCTACCCAATATGGCGAAACAATGCAGAATGCCATTAAGACAGGTAGGATTCTCCTCACATTCTGTGAGGAGTATTTTCGCCGTTTAGACAACCCCTCAGTCTTCTTTTTCTTTCCCTCCACTGCAGATACTACTCCCTCCTCAGTGGTCCTGAACTGAGTGAAAATACAAAGGAGAAATATGGAAAGGAAAGGCACTCTAAAAATTTGACCGTTGGCTGGGGAAGAGGGTATGAAGCTCTGTTTTTCATTAGCTTGAAAGGACTATGTGTTTCCAGAACATCTGTTATTGAACAAGCATCTTTTTCTAATTTATATTACAATGTTGTAAATGCTTGGAAAGCAACATGTTTGTGATGCAGTGACATGCCCAGAACTGTTATTACGCAACAGAAATAATTTTTGGAGAGGCAGGATGCAGGTGGATCTGATCAGTTAATAAATCTTATACGGCTCTGTCCCCTGGTGAGGACCCAATAGGGAGATCCCTTTCTCAGTAGCTGCTCCCACCCTCTCAAATCCCCACTCCCTCTTTCCTTTGTCTGGCAGGCAAAAATGTACAAGGTCTGTCTATTAATGTATATTTTAATGTATAATGGCAGACAGGCTTTTTATTGGATGTTTTATTTATCTTTTAAAACTTTATTAAATATGATTTTCAAATGTTTTAATCAGTGTTTTTAACAGTTTTACATTTTATTATCATTGTTTTAATTATCTACACTTAGGGAGAAAGGTGGCATATAAATGAAATAAATAAATAGAAAATAATTGTCTTTAAGAAGATCCCTCTTATTGCTGAGGAATCACACCCTCTCCCTTACCCCTAGTATGAGAGCTAAGAAGTTAGATTAAAGCAAATGATTTCCAGGGCAGCTTAAAAGGAGGCCTGGTGGGGGAAGTGGTACTTGTTGTCTATATGTGCAAGCCTGGCTTCCAAAATATTAGGTGGACATTAGAAAACATGTGAATGAGAAGGAGAAAGGGAGGAAAGAAAGAAAATATGGAAGGACCATAACAAAGAAGTGTCCAGGTTCATTCTCTGGCATTTCCATGTAAGACTAGGTAGACCTCCTGATCATAGCTTCAAAAAGGTGTTAAATTTTTTGGATTGCAACTCATGGAGTTACTCATTATGGCCAGTGGCCATGTTGCCTGGGCATTTTCTGGGAGTTGTAGTCCAAAAAAAGTAATTTCCAAGATCTGTTCCTAACTGAACCTGAAGAACTGCTGCCAGCCATTATGGACAATACTGAGAAAGATGGATCAATAATCTAACTTAGTATAAGGCAGCTTCCAGTGGCCTAAATTCAATTGTCACTTCCAATAAGAGTGGGTGCATTGAATCAATGGGATCTCAGTACATCAGCACTGAGTTCCCTTAATTCAGTAAGTCTACTGTACTTCTGACAATTGTATTTAGGCCAGGAGTGAGAAGCATGTGAGCCTCTAGATGCTAGAGATGCTGCAGCCCTCAGCAGCCCTCTAACCAGAATAGCCAATGGTGATAAATCCTGGGAGTTGTAACCCAACGTAGGATGCCTTATTCCCACCCCTGGCTTAAGCTTATGTTCTGATTAATTCAGGCCTTCTTTACAGCTAGGTGTATCAATAGCACCTTGCCGGTCTACATCCATGAAAGTTGATGGAGATGGAATTGTGACAAAGCATATTCGTTATATTCTTGAGTGTTGACTTAATGATATTTGGGGCATTCTCTTGGAAACCACAGCATGAAGTAAGCATTCTCAGTGTTGATGCTATTTACTGAAACTGCAACATGTCTTCAGTAGGAGCCCTCTTGCTGTTTGCACAGATGTGATTGAGGAAGGACAAATTGGAATTCAATCGCCTTCTCTACCCTGCCATTGGATTTCCTCCTGTTTTCTTTCTTACTAGATACCCAAGCTTGGAAAGGTTACTTTGATGGACTCAAACTATGCTAAATACTAGCCCCAGCAATGAGAACAACTTGCATCTCAGCGTGTTGAAAGCCACAAAGCATAGTCTTACTTCATATATTTAAGTGTTGACTTAGGCTGCTGCCACACGGCAGAAATAATGCAGTGTGGCACTGCTTTAACTGCCACGGCTCAATGCTATGGAATTCTGGGATTTGTCATTTTGTGAGATATTTAGCTTTCTCTGTCAGAGAGCTCTGGTGCCACAACAGACTACAAACCCCAGGATTCCATAGCATTGCACCATGGTCGTTAAAGTGGTGTCAAATTGCATTATTTCTGCAGTGTGGCAGCAGCCTTAAGATATTTTTCTTCTTCCAAGTAGCTTCCTTCCTCCATCACGCCCTTCCTTCTTCCAGCATGCCTTTTGTCCATGGAATTCAGTTCTTGCCAGTTGGCAAAGCTCCTCACTCCTATTTTTCCCCAAAACAGGTGCAGAGATTTTAAGAGAGCTGGACCCTCCCAGCTTATTCATTATACAGGTTCTCTTTTAAAAGATCAACTAGGTGATGTTCCAGGAAACTTCTCTCCTGCAGGGCCTGACCTACCATAAGGTAGGGCAAGGCATCTGCCCACCTCAGGCAGCAGATGCTGAGAGGTGGGGAGTGAACAAAATGGCATGGGCCACATGACCTGTTTTATACCCACTAAACTGCCCTGAGGCAGCTTAGTGCCCCTTTCCAATGTTGAAGTAAAAATTCAAGAGCCAGTCTCACTGCTTTTTGTCCACGGAATGAAGAGAGGGGCACTATATAGTACTCAGTCTAAGGCAGCAAAATGTCTAGGGCCAGCCCCACTTCAGGGTTTATTTGTTCATTTTAGTGTGCAGTTGGACCCAAAATATGCAATTGAGAAAATTATGCAGTTTGAAAACTGATGTGCAGTCCCAAAAAAGGAAAGGGAAATAGACACATTGTTAAGTATTTAAATGAAAGTGTTTATCAGGCAATACTGGTGAAAACAGGAGAAACCCAGTTTTGGAGTGGTGTTGATTTTGGCAGTACAGATTTGGTGAGGCAACAGGAATGGTGCAAGTGTCATTGGTGCAAGTGCCATTGAGCTGGGATTAACATCTGCACATGAACCATTGGTGCATCCTGTTAGTTAATGAACTAAGGGAGATTCATAAATTATCTGTTGCTATGTATGAGGTGGTAGATCTCTCTCTCTCTCTGGCTTCTCTTCGCAAACGAAGATTCAGGAAGGACTCATCCTGTGTTTTCTGCAAGCACGCTGATGACTAAAAAGGCCAATCTGAGATAGACAAGTCCGGTTGCAGAAAGCACAGCAGAAGGTTTCCTTGGGTGATGTTTCCGGGTTGTGATTTTTTCTGTGTTGTCATTTCTCTTCAAGACTTGTTCGGCGTGAGTTCTCAAATAAGGCTGCAGCATTGTGGATAGTGTGTCTCCATGCCTCCTGATGTGAGGCCAGGGCAGACCATTGTTGGTGATCAATTTGGCCGAGCCTGAGGTGTTCTTTCAGGGAGTCCTTGTATCGCTTTTTTGGAGCGCCCCTCTTATGCTGACCTGTGGCGAGTTCACCATAGAGTACTGTTTTGGGGAGGCAATGGTCCTCCATCCTAGAAACATGCCCTGCCCAGCGCAGCTGTGTTCTCAATATCATGGCCTCAATGCTGGTGATCCCTGCTTGCTCAAGGACAGCAATATTCATCACATAGTCAGTCCAGGGTATATTTAGGATTGTCCGTAAACAGTGCTGATGAAAGCGTTCAAGGAGTCATAAGTGGTGGCGATAGGTAACCCATGTTTCAGACCCATGAAGGAGAATAGACAGTACAATGGCTCTATACACACTGATTTTTGTGCTTCACCTCAGGTGTTTATTACTCCAGACTCTTTTGTAAAGTCTTCCAAATGCGCTATGTGCCTTTGCTAATCTGCGATTGAACTCTTTGTCAATCTTGGCATCTGAGGAGATGATGCTTCCCAGGTAGGTGAACTGCTGAACGGTCTTAAGCACAGAGTTGCCGACGGCAATGTGGGGATGGTGGTATTCGTCCTGTGGTGCAGGCTGGTAAAGAACTTCCGTTTTCTTCAGGTTGGCTTCCAGCCCAAACAGCTCTGCAGCTGTTGCAAAGCAGGATGTTAGGCACTGCAGAGCTGCTTCTGTGTGGGCAACAAGGGCAGTATCGTTAGTGAAGAGCAGTAGTAGTAGAGTAGTAGATAAGAGCTATTGATTCCTGTGTAGACACTGCCATTGAGGTAGGGTGTAAGCAAGGAACAAAGCATGCCTCCTGTTAGTTTCACTCCTTTAGTATTAAGCAGGGGGGAAATTGTGTTGTTGAAATATTGGCTTCAAACTCTTGTCCTCCTTATCATGTTAAGTCCTGTGCTGGAAGGGAAAACATACCAATCCACATTAAGACAGGCTCATATCCTAGCTGTGGTATTTTTGTATTTGCCAGATTATCTTTTTCTACCTCCTGGCTTCTTTGGCTTATGTTTGACACTGTCAGCCATCTTGAATTTGTCAAGAATGTTGTCAGATAGTTTGTGAGTTTTAGAATAATTGCAAAGAAAGAATCAGCTCCCCACCAGACACAGCCTTTGGATTCTCATTAGTTCACTTTCTGCTTGATTAGCTTCTGGAGCACTGTCCTCTAAATAAGACACATGTCATTTAGATTTGATAGACTGTCTTGGTTGCCAAGTGACTAATTTTAAAGGCTTTGAAATGCAACTCTCTGTGTGACACAAATGACTAAACAGGAAAACGACTATAATTGGTATCCTGAGAATAAGTAATATCTACAGTATATGAAAGAATATTTTTCATAAATTTAATGGCATGTGGCGTATTCTTCTGCAAAAGTATTATTCAAAAACTGCTGCAACTTATCTGACACCTTGCTGAACTGAATCCACAGCTGGGAAAAGTTACTATTTGGAATATAGGAGCCATGCTGACTTGGAGAGGGGTCTAAAAAGTAAGTTTTCTCAGCTCTGGAACTCATACATCTCCCAATCTTCCAATGTCTTATTTTCATAAAAGTTCTGCTGGATCAAGCCAAAACATTATCTCATCCACCACCTCATTTCCCACAGAGTCCAGCTTAGATGCCTTTTGAAAACTCAAAGTAGGACATGAGCTCTATAACACCTGTTCTTCTTGCTGATGTTTCTAAGTATTACCTTACAGTGGCATACTGCCTCTAATGCTGGGGATAAAAAATACCGTGTAACATCTAAAGAGTCAAAATAAACTTAATGGAATTCACTCGGAATCCTACCTGTCTAAAGGTGATCTTGCACCAATCCACAGTATTCGGAAGGAGGGGGGCCCAAAATGGCAAAAACAATGCAGGAAAAGCCTTTGTGGCTTTTCCCATAGTTTAAAAAAAAAACAGTGAGGGGGATGCATATTCCTGCTTATTAGGACAAGCAATTTGCTTTGAATCACTTCCCCATATAAGAGGAAGTACAAAACTGATTGGCTGGTCAAGGGCGGGAGGCAGGGTTTGCTAACAGGGCAAGCGCCCGCTGCCGCTATGTTGGATTTTCACCTTAGGGAGTGATTGCTAAGGTGATAAATGGGGTGGGGGTTGTTTTCTCTCCTTTTAATTTGAAAAATCACTCTATTGCTCCAGTGCATCTTAGATGACTTAAAAAAATAGTTTGGCAGCAAAGAACTAATGCAAGTAAATCACTCTCAGCTGCCATCTGGCATGCAAAGCTTCTTGGGGCTTCTGGGGCCAAAGACACCATTAAGACATGTCACTGCTGCTGCAAAATGCCACTACTTCAAGGTACTATGCATTCCCTCCCCCATCATATAGATGGGCCCCTAGAATTATGCATCCGTAACTGATTCATATTCATGGTCCCTATGTATTCATGATTGTTGCATTTTTGCCATGATCATAAAAGTCCCCCAGTCTTGCTTTACTGGGCAGCAGCTGCTGCAAGCAATGGAAGTCTGTTCTCCTCTTGATTGGGGCATAGCATACCTGATGTTTCCACACACACCCTCCTGGCAGCAATCTCTGGTACAAGGGGGAACTATAACAGAGATCCTGCTTCTGATTGTCACAGTGGAGATCACTCAAGGTGGAAACATCAATATGCTGCACCCCAATTGACATGAAAACAGACCTCAGCTGCTCGTAGTGGTTGCTGCCTGGTAAAGCAGGATGGGGAGGGCTTTGGATGAGGAGACACTACTTAGTAAATTAAGTACGCTATATTTCATTGACTAAGTAGCTGATCTGGGGGATCCACCAGCATTTTTCCTATTGTCATCATATAATATCCATTCATCATGATTAGTAGCCATTGTTAACTTTATCCTGCATTTCTTTTTATCTTCTTCTGTAATGTTCTTATTTTCCTCCATATCTAATTAAAAATTGGAGGCCAGGTATCTCCCAAGGTCTTGCAGAGATTCTTCATAACCTTCCCTAACACACTTCCATCTCTTAATTTCCTTCCTGAATATAACAGACACTGAACAAAGTGGCCAAGGCCCTTTATCAAGGAGAGGGAGCATAACTTGACACAGAGTTACATGACAATTGTCTTGTAAACACCACCTTGTCACTGAATTGTGAAATTCTGCAACTCAATGTGTAACCCTATGCATGTGTGCAATGTTGAATGCACATCTGCATGCACAATACAAATTGTAGAATGGGACTATGTACACAACTCTGCTTCTGCAACCTTGAACTGAATACAGATTTTTTTGCAATGGAGAAAAATGTTCCAGCAACTTCCATAAGGGAATTTACACCTGTGTAAGTCACCAACAGAGCACACATGGTTTAATGGTTTGAGTATTGGACTAGGATTCTTGGGAGACTAGGCTCAGCCATGGAGAACCACTAGGTGAGCTGGGAGAAGTCATACTCTCTCAGCCTCAGTGGAAGACAATGTCAAACCTGTTCTGAATAAATCTTGCCAACAAAATCCCATGATAGGTTCACAGTAGGGTCACCATAAGTTGGATATGACTTGACAACAGCAACTAAGTAAATCAACAGGATTCTGGCCAGTTTGTGTAGGGGGAGAAATAAGGGTATGGGGTAGTTTTGTTCATCACACCCAGCAAACCAACTGGCAGTTTATTTCCACTGGATTTCTATCTAGGGTAAAGGAGAAATTGTAAAACGTACCTGTCCTTTGAGGCAAGCATAAATAGGCCTCCACAGATGTTTTCTCAGCCTGGTTTATGTTAGGATTGGTCCCCTATGCTGCTGCCCCTGCCATATTCATTAGTTTCCTAGTGGCCTTGGTCTAGAGTGTGCATAGCAGTTTGTCTAGGGGTGAAATGATGTATGTGTAACTTTTGGGCTTTGCTTGGGAAAGGAGATAACAAGGCATCTGCTATTAACTGTTTTAGCTTCAAGGCTAGAGATGCTGGGAAGATGGTAACTTTCAGTTTAAGGAATGCTCGTGTCAGTGGATGATGGACAACCAATAATTATGCAGCCTGCCAGATTTTGTTGATTGTAAAATGCTTTTAATTCAGGAGATTATCAGATGGACCCCTAGGGACCGTTTCTGTTCCACTACCCCCACACCCGCCCCTCTCCCATTCCTGCCACCGAATAAAGAAAAAAGTTTCGCACACTTACCTTTATTCCACAACAGGAAGAGTCTCTCCCTCCCTTCCCTGCCCAGTCATAAATGTAGCCGTCACAAGGCTGCTTTTATGACCAGGAACTCAAATCCCAGCCGTTCTTGCGAGAGAACGGCCAGGAGGGAATTTTAAAAAGACCCCCCCCCCCGCTGTCAAAAACAAAAGCAAGCACTAAAAAACATTTTAAAAAGAAAAAGCTACCCAGGGAGGGGAATTTTTTTTTTTACTTACCTTTATGTCCCAATTGCACCTGGAAGTGTCCGTCAGGGACCTCCCAGTGACGTCACGATCCATTGTTGTCTCGGGAGCACAACAGAGCTCCTGTTCACTCGCCCGTCATTCTGTTATAATAACGGAACGGGCCTCTTATTCACGGATTCTACCTGTGCGTAAGAGGAAACGAGGGAGGAACAGGAGCAGAATGGAGCATGCCAGGACAGGGATGATGTCGTCTAAAAGGTAAGCCTTTTAGCGATCTCCTGTCGTCCCTGTCCTGGGATATTTTACACATCTGATAATCTCCTTAGAGTGTATCCATTATGTTCTCAGTCTCAGCAACGACTTTGTATTATATGCTCCCAAGATCCCTGGCAATAAAGCTTCCTGGTGAACCCTGAAGCTTGTACTGTACTCAATGAATTTGGGAATGCTAATACCTGACAGTTTAAGACTACCTCACTGGCATCTCTAACCAAGATTGCAACAAGAATGCATCTGAAATAGTTATGTACACCCCTCTCTCTGGCTTTTCTTCACAAACGAAGATTCAGGAAGGACTCATCCCGCGCTTTCTGTAAGCACGCTGATGACTAAAAAGGCCAATCCAAGATAGACAAGTCCGGTTGCAGAAAGCACAGCAGAAGGTCTCCTTGGGTGATGTTTCTGGGTTGTGATTCTTTCTGTGTTGTCGTTTCTCTTCAAGACTTGTTCGGCGTGAGTTCTCAAATAAGGCTGCAGCATTGTGGATAGTGTGTCTCCATGCCTCCTGATGTGAGGCCAGGGCGGACCATTGTTGGTGATCAATTTGGCCAAGCCTGAGATGTTGTTTCAGGGAATCCTTGTATCACTTTTTGGAGCGCCCCTCTTACGCTGACCCGTGGTGAGTTCACCGTAGAGTAGTATTTTTGGGAGGTGATGGTCCTCCATCCTAGAAATGTGCCCTGCCCAGCGCAGCTGTGTTCTCAATATCATGGCCTCAATGCTGGTGATCCCTGCTTGCTCAAGGACAGCAACATTCGTTACATAGTCAGTCCAGTGTATATTTAGGACTGTGCGTAGGCAGCGCTGTTGAAAGTGTTCAAGGAGTCGTAGGTGGTGGAGATAGGTGACCCATGTTTCAGATCCATAAAGGAGGATAGACAATACAATGGCTCTATACACACTGATTTTTGTGCTTTGCCTTCAGGTGTTTGTTGCTCCAGACTCTTTTGTGAAGTCTTCCAAATGTGCTATAGGCCTTTGCTAATCTGTGATCGATCTCTTTGTCAATCTTGGCATCTGAGGAGATGATGCTTCCCAGGTAGGTGAACTGCTGCACGGACTTGAGCACAGTTTTGCCGACGGCAATGTGGGGATGGTGGTGTTCATCCTGTGGTGCATGCTAGTAGAGAACTTCCATTTTCTTCAGGTTGACTTCCAAGCCAAAGAGCTCTGCAGCTGTTGCGAAGCAGGATGTTAGGCACTGCAGAGCTGCTTCTATGTGGGCAACAAGGGCAGCATCATCAGCGAAGAGCAGCTTGTGGACTAGATAGTTTAGAGTCTTAGTGTGTGTTATGTACTAAGCTTAAATAAATTATGTTTGGAGACTGCAGCTTCCAGAATCAGCTGTCACAACAGCTGAGGGATTCTGGGAATTGTAGCCACCACCACCCCTTTCCCCAACTGTATATCAACCAAAGGGATTATACTCTGAGAAGTGTGGGGGTGGGGGTTTGTCCAATTTTAGTGATCACTCTTTCCCCAGATTTCTATTATTATTGTTATACATATTGGCAATCTTAATAAATGACTCAATGAAACAGTGGTAGAAGGAATCAGTTTACCTCGTTGTCCTGAACCAAAGGATTTTTCTCCCATGACGATGAAATGCTATTTATGGAAAGAAACACAAACACAGCAATTACCCTCTTCCTCCAGTGTTACTATGGCCTGAATGTTGGGGTTTTTTACAGTTTACAAAGAGACAAATCTCAATTGCAAAGGACTGTGTATTCAACAGGGGGGCAGGGAGCAGCCAAGGATGATTCTCTGATGAGCACACATCCATCCAATAGGTACCTTCATTTGCAAAAACATTTTTACTGCTTCATCATGACTGTTTAAAGCAAGGTGGGAATTACCGGTATATAGCTCCCCAGATGTTGTTGGACTGCAGCTCCCAGCATTATTCACCATTGCTATACTGGTTAGGGCAGCCCAATAACATCTGGAAGCCACATGATTCCTGGCCCTGATTTAAGGTATAATCCAGATCAGGTTTCTTAAGTGGTCACTTTAAAATGATTCTGTAAAACTGACATCCCACCCTGTCCCTACTCAAGAGACTGCAGGTGTTGCTGCAAGCAATGCACACTTGATACAATTGTTGCCAAATGAAAGAAGAACGAAAGCTGAAACGTAACATACTTATGCATGTGTCTATGTCTATGAGTTTATTGATAAGCAAGGACAAGTATTCAGCCTAGACTGTCACAGATTTCCTATTACAGTCAACCCTCCGTATCCACAGATTTGGCATCCATGAATTGCAATATCCATGGCTTAAAAATATTGTGCCCCCCCCCAAAAAAAGATTCTAAAAAGCAAAACTTGATTTTTGCCATTTCATATAAGGAACACCATTTTACTATGCCATTGTATTTAATGGGACTTGAGCATCCACAGATTTGGGTATCTACGGGGGGGGGGGGACCTGGAACCAAACCCAGCAGATATCAAGGGTCCACTGTATGTTTTCTTTAATATAAACCATGCTTTTTTGGAAAAACAGGCAGGACAGGAATCAGCATCTCCCTGGAATGGAAACATTTCCCTGCCCTTTGGTGTTTTTCAGCATTCCGTCTTATCCCTATTCTGTTTAACATTTGCATGAAACCCCAGAATGAGCTCATTCATAGGTTTAGAGTTCGGTTCAGTTTCTCTTTTTCATTGGGTCTTGATGAGGCAGTAGAAATGTTTAATTAGTGCCTGCCCATGCTGATAGACTAGAGGAGGTGATAAGATGGAAATATGCCTATATTGTTGACTTTATGCAACTAGATAGAGGCCTTTTTTCTTGCTTTATGTCTTTTAACATGCTTCCTTTTGGCTGGATATTTTAAAGATCTGTATAGTAATTTTAATGTGTGTGTGTGTGTGTGTGTGTGTGTGTGTTTGTTATGACTTTTGACCCTTGGCTGTGTTTAACTGACTTTGTTGATTTTATTCTATTTTCTGTTCTATTTTATTATTGCATTGCCCTGAGAAATTTGGCTATAGAGCACTTTGAAACTTGAGTCAATGGATGAACAAACTATGATATGGAAACTGCTCTTCTGGTGGGCTTAGAATTCTGCCTGTCAATTAAAGTCTTACAATTAGAACTTGGGGGGGGGGGTGTAATTTTTTGGACTACAGTTCCCAGAAGCACTCACCCCACATGGCTACTGACCATGCAGACTTGAAAAGTCTGGAGTGAGAGTCCAAAACAGGTAACTTTCCTAAGTGCTGACTAGAAGAAAAGGCAACAAACAGGTAGAAAGTATACCATCCTGATAGGTACATTATTTACATATTTAAAGACTTCTGAACTGATTTCCTGCCAAGGGAGGACACAAATTGAGTGTTCATATGCTGCAGTGTTGCTGAGGAGGTATAGAAGTCCCCTTCAAACACAGGTGAGATGAGGCAGAGGAGAACCCTGTGCTGCTGTTGTTCCACCTCCCCTGGCCCAAAGATTAGGTTGGTCAGGAAACTGAAACATTGGCAACATCTGCTGGAAAAATCTCTGCAACATCATTCACCACTTTAATAGCAAACCTTTTGGTGAGTGCCAACAGAATTGTTGCCAAAAATATGGCCTCTAGAAAACAAGAGGGAGATATCCACATACTTGGAGAAACTCCAAGGTTTGCAGAAGCTCAGTGAATATCTTTCTACATACTCTAAGGGGGAAATTGAAAAAGAGACTAATGAAGACCGAGCATGTTCCATGTTGAGTACTGGTGAGAAAAGAAAAGTAGAAAGAAATTGGGACCAGTCTGGGCAGAATAGATCTTAACTGGTTTATGGGTACTCTGTGAATTCTGGAACCTGCCCAGAACTTGGAACAGGAGCATTCCTGGGAGAAGATGAGGATATACTGCAACATTTTGGCCAGAATCCTGTTGAGGATTCTGATGGATCCCCCCTCCAGGCTGGCCCTGCAGTTCCAACCCTTGGGCTCCTGCCATTCACCTTGCCCTTTTATCCACCAGGCCCCTCCCTGGATGGGGTACTTGGGCCTCAAGGTAATCCTTGTGTGGACCAATGGATGTGTTGATCTGTGGATTCATTGGTATAAATGTGACCAGACTCTGTCAAAAAAGTAGAAGTTTATTAATACACATTTAGATCGCACATTAACCCCTGAACTATTTAATCATTCACAACTCCCCAAAACCCTATTCAGTACTTCCTCTGGCTGACTCTCCTACCTCTATTGTAGCTTTCCCCTATCTCTACACCATCTTTCCCCCATCTGCCTTCTGTCAGAGACAAGCCTCAGTTTTGTATCCTTCCTCCCCTGTAGCCCCACTTCACAGCATTTCCTGAGCTGTGATTGACTAGCTCCAAGAAGGCTTGCCCTGTTCCTCCCTTTTACAGAGATACATTCCAAATATGGGGGGGGGGATATTATGCTATTGACCATCCAGTACCTCCTTGTACAATGCCTTCACCCTAGCTGTGCAGTGGCAGTCAGACAGGTACAGCTCTGCCCACCCACTGACTGATTTGCATCTTCCCTGGGTGACCAAGCCTGCTCTTTCTTCCCAACCTGCACAACAGCAGCCAGATGGCACTTGGCTGCACATGTACCCAATGGCCAATCAACAATGCGGAAGAGCTGTTCAGCTGCTGCTGCACAGCTGGGAAAGAAGGCCTCCCTACTCACCAACCACTGTGAAGTATGATAGCAGAGCATCACACCCCCACCAGCAGTCCAGCAGGATCTTGGCCTAAGTTCCATGGTTTTACATGTATAGACACAGTTCTTGAAAGGCCAGGATTATGCTCTACTGTCTTGCTCTCCACAGACAAATGCTCAAGAAGCATGAGGCTTGACAGGTTTAAGTTTTGTAGCCTTGTAATCTGCATTCAGAGAACAATGCACCTTTACCATATTAACAACATCTTAAAATCAATTCTGTTTCTATCTGTGCTACCCTTGGCTTGTATTCATCCCACTGGAAGGATCCTAAAATTATTGCTCAGTGGGGATGATGGTTTGTTGTGAGGGTCACAAGAATAAGAGTACTTCTTCAGAGGACATCTAGGACTCTGCCATGTGAATTCTGCTTCTGCCACAGACTTACTATTATCACTGAATTCATCTCTCTCTCTCTCTCTCTCTCTCTCTCTCTCAACTTGCAAAGCTCACCTAAATTCCCTTTTCCTGTTCCAAGAGCTGTGGTGCAGATGTATCATCACACAGAGCTGAAGTGCTGAGGACACCTTGTGGCTGCTAGAATTAAGTTCTTGGTTTTTAATGACCCCAAGGCCTGAGGCTTTCAGAGGAAATTACATGATATTCACTCTACTGGATGAATCTGTCAGTTTCAGGCAGAGCTTGGAAAGGCTACTTTTTTGGACTACAGTTTTCAGAATCCCCCAACCAGCATGAGGAGTGGCCATGATGACTGGTAGATTCTGAGAGCTGCAATCCACACAAAAAATAAGTTTTCTGAGCTCTTTCTTTGCTTTCTACCCCGTTCAAATGTTTTATATTGTAAGGTTTTTTCCATCAGATTCATGAAGAAATTAGCAAATTTTGGGAAGTTCTTACCAAGAATGAGCCAAATAAAAATTCTGGTTGTCTACACTGGTCAAATTAAATAGGTATAGCTATACCCCGTATGGAGAGGATCATACTGTACCTGCCTGCCATGCAGATGTTAAATGTGAGGAGCCTGTCTGAAGAAAAAAAAGGCACAGCAATCCTAACTCAGCCCCACAAATATGGTTGAGTAGACAGAAACATAAAACTTTTAGGAACTAAATGCTCAAAGTCCTTGTCCTTTTTTTAAAAAAAAAAAATGCCAGCTTCTTTTTTTGTGAAATTTATAGTGACATTTGTGAATTTTGGAACATTTTTGCCAAGAAATGGACCACTCTTACCCATCCTTCTAACTCCATCAACTCCCATGCTCACCCCCGCGGGCATCATGGGAGCTATAGTGCAGAGATGGGGATGTTCTTGGACTGCAGTTTCTGTCATCTCTATTGGCTATGCTGGCTATAGCTGATGGGAGTTACAGTCCAATCACATCTGGGGGACCAAATCTTCTTTTTTCCTGCTATAATGTCTGGATACCCCAGAAACAGGATACCCTCTTGGGTACCCTATAATCAGAGAGGGTTTTTTTTGTTTTTTGTTTTTTGCTTTTGACTTTGTACTCTGTTCATATAAACATGTCTTCTTCTGTGTGATGTAAAACCTGTCAAAATATCCCCTTAAACCAATGGTTCTTAACCGGTGGTCTGTGGACCCCTGGGGACCTGCAATGTCCTCACAGGGGGTCTGCGAAGGCTTGAAGGCTACTTGGCCCATCTCCTCCCTATAGTGGAGTGACCACATGACAGGAGCCAAGGCAGAGGCTGGCTGGCTGGCTGGCTTGGCCTGCACATTGCCATTCAATCCGCTCCAGGCACAAATTTGCAGGAAGAAGCAGGAGAAAAGTCTTCCCTCCCCCTCCAGTGCCTCTTAGGGAAGGTTTACTGAATGGTGTAATTGTATTATCATTATTATGATTATTATAATTATTATATAGTGTTGTTAGGGTTTTAAATGTTGAGTTAAATCTTGGGGGTTCGTAGCAACAAAAGATATTTAAAGGGGCTCCCTGGTGAAGAAAAGGTTAAGAGACACTGCCTTAAACTCTCTTCAGGCTGGATTCACTGAAGCATCTGCACCTTCTGCTCTCTGAACTGCACCCTCAAAAACCCCTACTCAAGAACTGAGGAAACACTCATTGACTTAGGATGGGCTGCAGGGAATTGGAGTGGGAGGGAATGTGACCTTACATTAGTGGAAGCATCTTTCCTTCCTTTGGATCTAGCCCATGCCCACCACTAGAAGCAAGACGCCTCAAATCCACTTGACCTTTAGCAGAAATCAGCTGCTGATTAAGTCACCAGGTGTAGCTTTGGCTTCCTGTAGACTCATGCTGAAGACAATATGGAGATACCAAACTATGTATCCCTGCAAATACAGGAAGGCCTGTTGAAGGCCTGTTCTTCCATATCTTCCTGTAACCTATAATTCAATTTCACCTGTAATGTCAATGTCAGATGTTCCTTCCAGCCCAGAGTATATGTTGGGAAAATAGTCTTTGTTGACAATACCATAGATGGACTAAATTAAACACTGCCAGGGAAAGCAGTATGACACAAAAAGACGTTTGTGGTATCCAAGTGCCACTGGTTGAGAATAAGAGATATATTTTGTCAGAGCTTGGAAATGGCAATGTAAGCTGGGAGATTCTGGGAGTTGTAGTTTCAAAATGCCACAGTCTCCCTGCCTCCCAAAAAAGTTGCTTATTCTATACAACAGTCACTGGACGTATCATATTCTTTATCAAAAACTTATCATAATGCTATGCAAAGCAGTTCCCTGGGACATGGATAAACAGGTGGTAAGTGGCAGAAATGTCAAATGAAACTTAGCTCTTTCTAATGATAGCAACTAGGCATTTTTAATTTTCAATGATTAGATAGTTTTCAGGAAGAATATATCACAAACTTTTGTGGCTAAGTAGAGCTTCCAGAGTCCAAAGCAGTAAAGGGTTTAAGGAACAAGGAAGACCACCACCATCAAGTCCTGCTTACTCACTCAGTGGACACATACCAAATACTGGACTTGATGGACCTTGGGGTGATGCTGCAAAGCACTTCTTACATTTCTTTCACCTTTTAGCCATGCAATATGTTGCTGCCAGAGTGTTAACTTGGGCTGGTTACAGAGAGCATGCAGTTATCTTGCTACAACGGTTTCACTGTTTCCAGGGCACAATGCAAAGTGCTGGTTACAATCTATAAAGTCCTATATAACTTGGGTCAAGATTTTCTGAAGCGCCATATTCTCCCATATGAACCTTAGCTTTGAGAGCTTTGGGAGAGTTCCTTTTCTCAGTCCCAACACTTTCAGAGGCTTTTTCAGTGAGGATAGCAGAGAAGGCTTTCTGGGGACTGCTTTCAGGTTCTGAAACTCCTGACTAAGAAGCTAAGCTGGCCTCTTCCTGTTCTCCTTTGGCCAGCAGGCAAGCCTTTATTAGTTAGCTGGTCTGCCGCTTAAGGTGCTTTTCAACTCGGTGGCTGCTTGGTTCTCTTCCCCCCCCCCATTAATTTGTTTTTACCTGCTTTTCAAAATGTGTCTTATAATTTTGATTAATCAGTTTACGTTTTAACTACATCTGTTGTATTCCTTGTGTTGTTAGCCACCTTCAGGCAGACAGTCATAGAATCACAGAGTTGGAAGAGACCATGAGGGCCATCCAACCCAACCCCATGCTGCCCTGCAGGAATACACAATCAAAGCATTCCCAACAGATGGCCATTCAGCCTCTGTTTAAAAACTCTGAAGAAGGAGACTACGCCACATTCCAAGGCAGTTCATTCCTCTGTCCAACAGCTCTTACTGTCAGGAAGTTCTTCCTAATGTTTATGTGGAATCTCTTTTCCTGTAGTTTGAGTCCCTTGCTCTATGTCTCCATAGTCTCTGGAAAACAAGCTTGCTCCATCTTCAGTACGATATCCCTTCAAATATATAAACATGGCTACCATGTCCCCTCTTCATAGAATCGTACAGTTGGAAGAGACCTCAACGGCCATCCAGTCCAACCTCCTGCCATGCAGGAAGATGCAATCAAACCATTCCCAACAGATGGTCATCCTCTCTCTCTCTCTCTCTCTCCCTCCCTCCCTCTGGCTTTTCTTCACAAACGAAGATTTGGGAAGGACTCATCCCACGCTTTCTGCAAGTGCACCGATGACTAAAAAGGCCAATCCGAGATAAACAAGTCCAGTTGCAGAAAGCACAGCAGAAGGTCTCCTTGGGTGATGTTTCCGGGTTGTGATTCTTTCTGCGTTGTCGTTTCTCTTCAAGACTTGTTTGGTGTGAATTCTCAAATAAGGCTGCAGCATTGTGGATAGTGCGTCTTCATGCCTCCCGATGTGAGGCCAGGGCGGACCATTGATGGTGATCAATTTGGCCGAGCCTGAGATGTTGTTTCAGGGAGTCCTTGTATCGCTTTTTTGGAGCGCCCCTCTTACGTTGACCCGTGGCGAGTTCACCGTAGAGTACTATTTTTGGGAACCAATGGTCCTCCATCCTAGAAACGTGCCCTGCCCAGCACAGCTGCGTTCTCAATATCATGGCCTCAATGCTGGCTCAAGGACAGCAACATTCATCACATAGTCAGTCCAGTGTATATTTAGGATTGTGCATATACAGCGCTGATGAAAGCGTTCGAGGAGTCGTAGGTAGTGGCGATAGGTGACCCATGTTTCAGATCCATAAAGGAGATAGACAGTACAATGGCTCTATACGCAGTGATTTTTGTGCTTCGCCTCAGGTGTTTATTACTCCATACTCTTTTGTGAAGTCTTCCAAATGTGCTATAGGCCTTTGCTAATCTGTGATCAATCTCTTTGTCAGTCTTGGCATCTGAGGAGATGATGCTTCCCAGGTAGGTGAACTGCTGAACGGACTTGAGCACAGATTTGCCGATGGCTATGTGGGGATGGTGGTGCTCGTCCTGTGGTGCGGGTTGGTAAAGAACTTCCATTTTCTTCAGGTTGACTTCTAGCCCAAACAGCTCTGCAGCTGTTGCAAAGCAGGATGTTAGGCGCTGCAGAGCTGCTTCTGTGTGGGCAACAAGGGCAGCATCATCAGTGAAGAGCAGCTTGTGGACTAGATAGTTTAGAGTCTTAGTGTGGGCCCTCAGACGGCTTAAGTTAAACAAGCTACCATCAGTACGGTAATGTATATAGATGCCTTCGTCTTCTTTAAGCTCTGCCGTAGCCCTTTGGAGCATCATGCTGAAGAAGATTGTAAATAAGTTGGAGCAAGAACACAACCTTGCTTCATTCCATTAGTTATTAGAAAGGGCTCTGAAAGAGCATCGCCATATCTGATTTGACTGCGCTGGCCCTCGTTTAGCAAGATAATAATTTTAAGGAATTTGTGGGAACATCCTAGTCTTTCCAGGATCTGCCACAGACCTTTCCTACTCACAGTGTCAAAGGTTTTGGTGAGGTCAACAAATGTTACATAGAGACCCTTGTTCTGCTCCCTACATTTTTCTTGCAGTTGTCTAAGGGCAAATACCAGATCTGTAGTACTCCTATTGACTCTGAAGCCACATTGGCTTTCAGGAAGAAGTTCTTCTGCAATAGCAGGAACTAATCTGTTCAGGAGTATCCTTGCAAGGATTTTTCAGCAATAGAGAGCAGTGTTATGCCTCGATAGTTTGAGCAATCAGATTTTGCTCCTTTTTTCTTTTACAGGGTGATGGTGATTGCATCTTGGAGATCTGATGGCAGTTCCCCCTTTTCCCAGCAGTTCACAAGGAGTTCGTGGAATTTATCATGGAGTACATGACCTCCATGTTTCCAAACTTCAGGTGGGATTCCATCAATCCCAGCTGCCTTGCCGTTTTTCATCTGCTGTATGGCCTTAAGGGTCTCTTCCAAAGTGGGAGCTATGTCCAATTCATTTTTCATCGGTTTTTGTATCATATGTTGGGTAGCTGAGCCTTGGACTATTCGGTTGGCACTAAAGAGACTTTGAAAATGTTCAGCCCATCGATTCAGGATGGAGGCTTTATCAGTAATTAATGTTTGACCATTTGTACTGTATAAGGAGCTTTGGACCTGATAAGTAGGTCCAAACACTGCTTTAAGAGCTTCATAAAATCCTCTATGATCACCCAGATCTGCACAGCATTGTGTCTTTTCTGCTATATTGATCCACCACTTGTTCTGCATGTCTCAGAGTTTTTGTTGAAGTTTACTACATGTGAGGCGGAAAGCTGCTTTTCTTACATGGCAAGTTGGCTGGGCAAGGTATGCCTGGTGAGCAGTTCTCTTCTTTGCCAACAGCTCCTGGATCTCTTGGTTGTTTTCATCAAACCAGTCTTGATTTTTCTTGTGGGAGAACCCAAGGGATTCTTCTGCAGACTGGAGGATACTGTTTTTGATATGTTGCCAAAGCACTGTAGGAGAAGGATCTGTAGGATGGTCTTCAAGTTTTGTTTGCAGATTTGCCTGGAAGTTGTCTCTCATGGTAGCTTGTTGAAGATTGTTGACTTGGAGTCTCCTCTTTAAGATGCCACCCCCTTAGGTTTGAACTTAAGATGAAGATTTAGTTTACATCTGACAAGGCGATGATCTGTTTGGCATTCTGCACTGGGCATCACTCGGGTATGACAAACATCGCAAATGTTTCTCTGGCAGACTAGAAATAGTCAATGAGGTGCCAATGTTTGGATTGGGGATGCATCCAGGTTGTCTTCAAGCTATCTTTCTGCTGAAAAATAGTGTTTGTAATAGTCAGCTATTGTTCTGCACAGAACAATAGCAGGAGGAGTTTGTTATCATTGCAGTTTCCAACACCATGCTTGCCTAAGACACCTTTCCAGGCTTCAGAGTTCTTTCCTACTCTGGCATTGAAGATGGTCATCCAGCCTCTGTTTAAAAACCTTGAGTGAAACCTATTTCAAATATAGGATTTTGCTTGCTTGGAATAGGAATCTCCCTTTGCCCATCCCACCCAGAAAATAAAAACTCTTGGATAAGAAAACATTTGCCTTCTCTTTTCCAGTCTAAACATACCTAGCTTCCTAAGCTACTCCCTATAGGACAGTCATATAGGTGGGGCAGACAGTGGATTCCAGAAACCAAGATGGACTCTGTAGGCACATAGGAGACTTAAACCAGCAGCCTCACCATCTGAAAGGGAAGGACTTAGGATGGTGAGTTTTCCTAGAAGACCACATGCTAAGTAGTTCCAGGAGCCAATCAGGCTGCACTTGGTGACAAACACAGTGGCTGAAACATCAGAAAGAAACTATTCCAGAACACGGCCTCACAGCCCAGAAAAAAACCAAGGAAAATCTATGGATACTGGCCATGAAAGCCTTCGACTTCATAGTGGCTGAAATCCTGTTGGTGTCATACAGATGTCTAAGTTCCCTTACATACAATGGAAATGTGTAAGCAGAGTTCTGCAAGTTGAACCATTTCACATGGGCCTAAGTTCTATTGTTAGTCTCAACTAGAGTAGAGCCATCGAAACAATGGGATCTACCTACATGTTGACTCACCATTCAACAATTGAGGCAATGGGTCTGCTGTAGTTGGGATTCCAGCCATTCAGTTGCTGATTGGCACACAACTTTACTCATCAGTACCTTCAATGTACTAATGTATTCACTGGGATTGCACAAACAGCAATCCAAGAGTGGGATTGGATGTAGGGACCTTCCCATAGCTACTGTCCCAATGAAAAATTCCACCCAAGTAGTGATTAGTCCTAAATTAGGATATCTTTTATTGGTGTCACGTGTAGTTTGGCCCTTAAAAGACAAAGGGGAAGAAGGATCCTGACCTGTGCTGTAACAAAGTCAGAAGGCAATACAAGAAACAGACAATCTATATTGATGCTGCAGGTAATAATCAGAGTTTGGAAAGATTACATTTTTGAACTACAGCTGACAGAATCTGCCAGTTGGGGGATTCTGTGAGTTGTCCAGAAAAAAGGCAAAAAGAAGAGGCCTTTTTCTCCATCCCACCACCCTGACAGGTATGTTGGTGGAAATGTGAGACAGGAGCTTCTTGGTGGCTCCTCCCAGATTCTGGAACTCCTTGCCTAGAAAAGTTAGGTTGATGCACTCCTTGGTGTCTTTTCCTCATCAGGCAAAGACTTGTTTCAACAAGCCTTGGGAAACTAACTGCTCATTGGGAAAGTGTGCAACATTATCTGTATTTGTTTTCCTTTAAAGATTTTTGTTTTTTATATTGCTTTTATTTTGATTCATATTATAATTATATTTTAACTTTTGTACGTTTTAACGATGCAGGCTTTTATCTGTACCTGTTTTAACATTGTAAGCTGCCTTAAGTGCGGAAGGTGGGAAATGAATTAAATTTACAAGTTCTGGTGCTAAATCCCTGCAAGTTGGAGATGTATTGAGAACCCACTCATCACTTACAGATCACCACCACGCCTTTGAAAAGACATACAACAATGCAGAAGGAACAGTGTTTTATAGACGGAACAGAAAGCTCCCTAAAAACCCATAAGAGAAACTCTTCTGTGATCATGTTAAATATTTCTGTCTCCAGTGTCCTGTCCTTCCTGTTCCATGCCCAGAAGAACTCACGGGGGAACATTTCAGCTGGAGTCATTGCCTGTAAATGTGCTGTCAGACAGAAGCTGAAGCAGCACCTGCTTCCACCACAGCATCCTGGGAGAGCTCTCTTTCCCTAGCAGCCATCATGGATCCTTTGGAAGGGGAAAGGGATGTCAGCTCACTGTCCCTCTCTCCTTAGCCATCAGCAGAGTCCAGAACTGTCTAGTACTGAGGGGTGTGCAGCTCCCTCTAACAGTGAGAGTCCAGCTCCGTCAACACCAGGAGCCCAGTTCCACTGGTGGGGAAGGGATGATGACTTGGACACATTCTCTGGGGCAAGTCTTCATCTGGACAGACCAGCTGGTGGAATCTCTGAAAGACAAAGAGGGCAGGAAATGAAGGGAGATGGAAGAACTTTTTACAACTCAGAAAAATAACAATGTGGCCCTGTACTAGAAGACAGTCCTGAGACAGGTTTAACCCAAAGACAATTCACTGCCTAAGATGAGAAACAAGATGGCACCCCATTCTATGCACAGAAGCCAACTGGACTGGCAGTTGAATCTTTCTTCAAGGCTGCTGATAGGGAGCATCCACCCCCATACTTGAAGCCCAGGTGGCACAGTGGTTAAATGCCAGTACTGGAAGTCACCACATTGCAAGTTCGACTCCAGAGGACTCCAAGGTTCACTCAGCCTTCCATCCTTCCATAGGTCAGTAAAATGAGTACCCAACTTGTGGGGACAATTAGCTAACACACATTGGAAACTGCTTAATGCAGTGTAGATGTGTAAATTGCTATTGCTTAAACAATTTGTAAGCTGTTCTGATAGCCTTTGTGGCTGTAGAGTTGGGTATAAATACCTAATTTTAAAAAAATCGAAGGTAGCAGGCTAGGCTGGAGTTTTCAGAGCATAGTGCACATCATTCCTCAGATACTTTGCTGCCATCTCCCAACATCTGCCACATAAGGTGACTGCGTCACTCTGCCTTTTATTGCTGGGCTGGCCCTGGTCTGAAAGACAGTGCCTCTTCCCCCCCACTTCTGTTTACCCACTGTACCCATCAGCAGTTATGATATCATAAGATGGACTTACAATCTCATAACTGCTGGGGATTCACATTTACAGTCGTGAATAACTCGATGTGTCCCCCAAAGCCTCCTTTCGCAACCTAGCAGTACCCTAAGCAAATTGTTTCTGAAGCACTGGAGATTGGCACACTGGGAAAGGACATCTGCAGCTCACTCCTGGTTGTGAGATGCTGGAGGAAGTTGACCATAGAGTCATGCTGGTGGACCTCCCAATGCCTAGAGAGACCACCTCCATCATGACTCTCTGGTTCTCTAGATGCCTAGAGAGACCTTTTCCCCCAACAGCAAGTAAGTGAAACCACAGGTACCAATCTGGCATAAATGGGAGGCAACCTGTATTCTTCTTGACCTATTTCATGGTTGGCAAAGAGATATAGATCAAGCTTAGAGACAGTTGCTTGAGCAGTACCATCCCATGGATCTTCATAGTTGAGCTTCATTAAAACCAACTGTACTAATTATTCTTTCATTCCACCCAAATACTCTCATTATTAACTGTGCCAGATGATTCTTTACTGAAAAAGCCCCTCTCTCAATATTTAACACAACACACGTTTATTCCCCCCAACCCACCCCACTTTTAACTTCATGATCCAGGCAAACAACAACTGAATGTCTCCATAATATTTTCAGGGTGATGATCTCTTCACACATTTTTTGAAATACTGACTTTCCCTCCACATATCTGAGCTCACAGAATCATCTCAAAAAAGGATGTTCTGTGGAATCAGGTCTATGACTCTTACATCAAAAGATGAGAGAGTCACTCCAAACAAGCGAACTGTCGCTACAGGAAGCCTCATGAGCAGCAATTTTCTGCTAAAGCAAAGGTAAGGCCTTGCTTGAGTGTAGAGGTGGTTGGGGTAAAAACTGGAAATTGTCTTGTAGTCACATCTAGTTTGACAGGGAAGGAATTTTAAAACACATCTCCTATCAGGAAGTGGCCCAGAGCAGATGATAGGTAGTGGTTGTCAAAATTGTCCCATGCACCCAAGAAAGCTGTTCATTACTGTTCAAAAGAGAGACAGCATGTCTATGAGGCATTCATCATAAGTCCAGAAGCTTTGGACTTTGATTGTCTCATGCACAGCCCCAACCAGCTGTACTTGGAGCAAACCACCCAGTGAAACAAAAAATGTATTCGAGATACCACTAAGGCAGGCAGTGGCACTCAACACAAACAATAGCAGGCATTCCTCCCCCGCCCAACCCTACCCCCGTGTTTCACATTACACATGGTTGCTCCTCAGAATAGGCTATTCACCTATTTATAAAGGTAGGGCTGTTGTTTTTTAAGGAAGCACAATTAAAGGGGATATTATCACCCCAGCCTCCTTTCTCACAGCAGTCATGTTAGTAAAGGAAATAGGAATGTACTGTTACTGAAGCCAAAACTATCACACTTCTTCTTCATTTGTGCAAGTATGCTGCGATTGTTCTCCTTTGGCAATTTCTGTCCTCTCACACCAGCTCCATAATGCCGTTACAGCGCATGCGTGTCTTTCTCTCTCTTTTGCTATGATTGTATAATTACAGGGAAATTGTTTTTTAAAATATTTTTATTTTATTCTTTCCCCATAAGTATGCAAGCACAGCAAAAAAAAAGGGGGGGGAGAGGGGAAGAAAGGCACAGAGAAAAAGCAATTTTTCCCAGCTTGAAATAGCGAGGGGGAGAGGAAGTCATATGGCACCTTCATGCCACTTGACTTCCTTCAGATTGATACTTCCATGGAAGTATCTTATTGCACAGAAGGGAATGGTGCCATAGCAGCAATATTGGGAGCTATTGATGGGTTTCCCTTGTCAGTGATAAGATACACTACAGATGCACAACAAGACAGCAATGGGATAGACACAACATCATGCGATAAGTAATGCACATCTGCTGCTATCTTGCTGTAATTCCAGAATACAAGCCTTGTGTGAGAATGTCTATGGTCTTTATACACACTGATCTGGGGCAAACTTGAATAAAACCTCTGAAGCTTGTTTTCTTTTGTGAAACTTGAAGTGGTGCCCCTGAATGCTATGAAAGAGCCATTCAAGTTTAACTGTAGCATTAAAAGAAAAACTATATATACCGCATAGCAATTCCTTTAAAAGTAGCTCTTGGCAGTACAGTCCTTGTAATCCTGGGAAACAAATTTAAAATGTCTGGCATGAAAATACATGAAACATTTCACATCTGGAAGTCAAGGAGCAGAAGAGAAAGAAAGAAGCACAGGGGCACTACAAAGTAAATCTCTCAAGCAATGACATTTTAAAAGTGTCATGCAGTCAATAATAGGCACGCAGGAAGGCAGTTTGCTCTGTGTAGCCCTCAAGGCAACTCACATCCAATCAAGCCACTAGCTGCTGCTAGTAACAGAGTGATCCTTGGCAAATTAGTGTGAGGCCCCTGTTAATTAACTTGCAATACCACAAACCCTGCTGAAGAGGCCTTCCTGTCTATATATCTGCAGCTGGCTCCCCTTCACCCAGGTAGCCTCTTTGCACTCCAAGCCCCCTGCTGAGCATCACAAACCTCACCTCTCTTAGGGGTCCTTTAATGGTGGAAAGTTTATAGGCGATCCAGAGTGGGATGCAGATCATAGATGAGAGAGCCAACAGCCAGCCCAGAGTGTCTCCCCACCATGGGTAAACATATTTCTTGTTGTATGTCAGTGGGGTGTATTTAATAAGAGAGAAGAGAAATGTTGCCTGGAATAGTAAAGAGGAAGGGTTAGATGCAACAATATTAGCTAAGTCACTTTATCACTTCATGACTTAAGAGAAAACGGCACCTGTCACAAGGTCAGTGTCCTAATGTAGATACTTATTTCCTGAGCCTGAGTGGTCTAGTGGTTTGAGCATTGGACTATGACTCTGGAGAACAGGATTCAAATCCCCACTCAGACATGAAAACTCACTGGGTGACCTTGGGCAAGTCACACTCTCTCAGCCTCTAAGGAAGGCAGTGGCAAAACTCCTCTGAACTAAATCTCGGCAAGAAACCCCTGTGATAGGTTTGCCTTAGACTTGCCACAAGTCAGAAACATTGTGAACGCACTCAACACAGCATAGATGCCCCACATGGAACAGATGTCACAATTGTGTAGCATTTGGCTTTGATGTACTGTTTTCCCCCAAAACTAAAGACTGTCTGTCTGTCTGTCTGTCCGTCCGTCTGTCTGTCTGTCCGTCCGTCTGTCTCTCTCTCTCTCTCTCTATCACATGTTATTAAATGAAATGGACTTGAAAACACAGAACAACAAAGATACCTATTGCAGCCTGAAGGGATACTTCCACTCATGATTTTGCAAATGAGATACAGTACATTATAGACATAATCAGAGACATCAGAGGTCCATGACTGGACTTCTTAATGTTTGTAACTTTTTTTCTTAAATATATTGAACTGCAGGGTATGGGACCATGTGGCACCAGGGGGCCCAAACTACAGTGCAATACTGTTTTATTTTCTTTCATTCATTTATTCATAGATAGCTAGGCAGGCACACTAAACCTAAAATGATTATTAAATTTACCAAGGAGCTCCTTAAAGCTTAGGGTCTCTTTCCCTATAAGACATCCTTCCCCCAGCCATAAGCCCTCCACAGGTGATGAGCTATTTAATCCATACCATCCAACTATTCCATTTCTGCAGGGATAGTTCCACTAGGCTCTGCCATCCCATATTCCCAGCTGCTTTTAAAATGGCCCAGTTTCTCTCTCCTCGTTTTCCTTCTTCACCCTTGGCTTACTTCAATTGATGCAGGAGGAATTCGAAGTGCAAAAGCACTTTACACTCAGTTAAATCAGCAGGAACGGGGGGGGGGGGCAGACTATTGCTCCCTCTGGTAGGCTCATTTGGTGGTGGGGGGGGGGTTCTTTCTTTTTTCAAACTTTCCTAAATTCAGTTCCTAAATTCCAAGGCTGCTCTCCTTGTGTGTTCTTCCTCATTAATAACTTTTGCTCTCTCGTTGCCTAGTCACACCCTTTTGACCACACTCAGAGGTTGCTCAGCCACACGCACGTCTCAGGTTTCATCTGTGAAATGTTGGAGGGTATGTTAATCCCATCATCCCCCACCAACATGGCAATGGAAAGTTAGGGCAGGCTGCCCTGAAGTGCACTTCTTTGAGCCTATTAGATAAGGGCAGGCCATTTCTCTAATTAAAAATCAGCTGAACCCACTGCCCACTTGCCAACTTTGTCTAAAGCCTCCAGAGAAAGATGCTTCACTCACCATACAGACAGCTGGTGTGATGAATAGCCAACAGTATTTGATGAGAGGCCATGGCCGATAACCAATCATGTCCTCAATGTTATCATAGAAACGGTCAGCACCTGTGAAAGGAGTGACAAAATAAGAAATGAAGGGGAAAGAAGGGAAACCAGCCTACTAAAAATGCATGAGAAAGAGAAAGAGGAAAAGACAAGGGAATAGATTTAGGAAACAGAAGCGAAACAGTCGTCTGCACAGAAAGAACTGAGCAAGGAAAATGCATCAAGGCATTCATCAGCCATTTCTCCTGGCAATCGTGTTACCTACCCTGACACTCCCTGCCCCATATCTGTAATAATGGACAATATTTAATAATTTGGCCAAATGTGGCCTTCCACGTATTGTGGCCAGTAAACTGGGGAATTCCAAAAACCAGGAATCCCAAAAGACTAGTGCTGAGACTCAGTCAGGTATGCACGGGGGTGGGGGAGCCCAAATTCCAAGAAGATAATTTGCAAGGCCACCTCTTGCCAGAACATCTGGCTAATCCCATCAGCCTAAACTGAGATACTCACGTTTATAAAGAACCCTCATCCTTCTACCTTACCCCAAACAAAGAGAGTTGCTTCTTCTATTCATTTACAAAGTATAAGCACAGTAAGAGTCATTAGCATATCCAGAGTTCCCATTGTTTCACCTTGAGAACCTCCGAGAAGCATTGTATTTAACTCTAAATTCCATCTCCTGAAGGGAAGTATTAGATATATAAAACCCTTCAAAACCCCACTCAAGTGTGCACAGTTTCCCTGCTTCTGGACTCCACATCAGACTGTGTCACCATTCCGGCTTTGGGACCCCCACTATGCTCCTGAAACTAAAAATTAAGCAGAAAACTGCTTGAAAGTCAGCAATCTCAGGCCAGATTTCATCCACAGGAAACATTTATTTATTTATTTATTTATTTATTTATTTATACCCTGCTCTTCAACCACAAGACTATCAAAGCGGCTTACAAATTGTTAAGCAATAGCAATTTACACATCTACACTGCATTAAGCAGTTTCCAATGTGTGTCAGCTACAATGTGCGTTAGCTACATCTGTGATATTTTTCCAAGGTACCACTATCGGTGGAATTGCAGCATCTCCATGCCTGCTTCTCCAGACATGGTTCTAGTCTGGTGCTTTAACACCTGTTTCAGAGAGCACAGAGAGGATCTTCAGGAAATGGCACATGTTTCCCATTAGATGTGTATTTACCATACACCCAGCCAATGCAGAGAGTTTCAAAAATGGCAACGAAGAGCAGGCACATCCCACTAGCAGCATAGTAGTCAAACAACTGGAAGACGTACATCCCACCCTGAGGAAGAGAACAGAAACATGAAACAGGGAGGCAGGAAGGCAGGGTGGAAATCATTTGGCCCACAGGGTGCATGTGATTGTTTGAGGGGTGGTCCTGTGGAGACCTCGTCTCTCAAGGAAATATTTTAAGCCAAAGGCAGGATTTTCAGCCAAAAATAGACTCCAGGGGGGCATTTCTTTGCCAATAAAACATTGAGCTCTAGCAAGCTTGGCAGTGCAGCCTGCTGAGTGTTTGGAGGGGCCAAAAGTTGTTCTCCAGTTCTCAGTGTATGCCCACCCATAAAAAGATGGAGGAGAAAAAGCGCTATAGTTGATGCATGAACATTCTTTTTCCAAGTCATCTTTAAAGCATTGAGTCTTTTCATGGTCTGATTTTAAATATAGTATATCCTCTCAAAACCTCTTCTCCAAGGATCATTTCAGGAAATTATCTTAGAATTCTTACTTTTTAACATTTCAGATCAATATTTTTTCTAAACATGGGCAAATGAACTGAACAAAAATAAATGTTTCTTCTCCAAGGGCCCTTTCACACTCCACAAATATAGCACTATGAATCCACTTTAAGTGCCATGGGACTTTATCAGACGCACTAAATACGGCGTAATAACGATGCCACATAAAAACAAAAGGGCACACATATCAGACAATATTGTTACACATTTCCCGATGTTGTTTCACACTGAAGTCGTCAATAGATCCCCTGTGGCACTTTAATGCCAGCATTGCTGGCATATGAAACCTCATGCCATTTAACTCACGTGAATGCAGCATCAATTGTCAGTCCGGCCAGAACTTTTCCGGGTGAGATTGTGACATCCAGGTAAGTGACACACTTTTTATGAAACACACCCCCCCCCAGGTTACTTGGAAGTTTTTTTAGTGTGTTTAGGTTCTTGGTGTAACTTTTTTAGTGTTGTTTTTTGTTTTATTTTTGAATTTCCTGCATGAGCATCGTTTCGCAAGAATCCACAGGCTTTTGAACGAGGAAGTGAACAGAGTGCCGTTCACCTCCTCTTCATTGCCTGGGAAGCCTTTGCCAGGAGAGAAGATAAGTGTGGGGGGCGTTCTTGTGCTGGCATAAAAATGGTTTTTTTTATGCCAGCAAAAGAACATTTTAAGGGCTCGTCTAATAAAGTCCATGGTTGCATGTAGTTTGGTGAAGCACTGGAGCTCTTTGGCTAAGAGTTCTAAAGACCCCTCCCTAAATTGCAAATCCTAGGATTCCATAGGATGAAATCATCGCAGCTAAAATGGAATCATAGTACTATGGCTGTGTAGTGTGTAAACAGCCTTAGTCTGAAACAACATTTTGGTAAATGTTTTCAGAATCACAGAAAAATATATTCCTTTTTTTAAAAAAGATTTTTTCAGTACTATTTCCAAACATTTCCATTCCCTCGTTTGTTTTCACCTGCCATTACCTTTAATTGCCCACAGTGATGTCATCCCCAAAGCTGATTGGCTGTGCATTACTGCAATCACTGCTTATTTGCTGACTGGTGAGACTACCCATGCAACGGATTCAGAAACAAAATGGCAACAGCAGCTGCCCCCAGGGAGAAAGTGTGAGAGATAATCAAAAGAAAGGGCACCAAACAGGATTGGAAAAGGGAGATTATTTGTTGAAATATACCCTTTCAGGATATATATATATTTACTTCCATGAAAAGAGCAATTTTTTTATACAAATGTTGAAATTAGATTTTTTAGGACAGTCCAAATCTTCTCCAACTTGGTGTACCAAAAAAAAAAAAAAAAAAAAAGTGGGAAAGGGATTGCTTGCTCTCAAACAATGCAGAAATTGTAAACTGGGCAAACTGTAGTTTGTGACTCTGGGTTATAAGGGATGCAGTAAGCCAGAAACCAGCTTGGCTAATATAGTACGCTCTCAGTTACCCCTACAGGTGAGAAGAGCCATGCAGGAGGACATTGGCTCCATATACCAGGAGGCAGCTCATTCATGGTAAACCAGAATTCTTAATTATGGCTTATTGTTGCATTTGAATGTAGCTGGTGTTTAAAATTCCTGTCAACAACATTAAATTGGCAGGCAATTCATTCTTTGTTTAAATTAGGGGTAGACATAGGACTTTATCAGACAAGCCTCTAAAAATGTTATTTTGCCGGCATAATTAAAGCCATTTTTTATGCCAGCAAAAGAACACCTCCCACCAGATTTAACTTTGTCTCCTAGCAAAGGCTTCCCCATTCACTTCCTCATTCAAAATCTCGCAGATTCTCACTAGAAGACACACATGCGGGAAATAAAAAAGCAAGCAAAAACAACATACAAAAACTTTTTAAAAGCACACACACACTTAAAAACTTCCAAGTAACCTGGGGAGGGTCATAAAAAGTGTGTCATTTACCTGTATGTCGCAATCTCACCTGGAGGCGTTCTGGCCAGTCCAGCCACTGATGGAATAAGTACACAGGTGGGGGGGGGGTCTAGGTTTCATACGCTGGCAATGCTGGCAAAAAATGGCACAACTGATCTATTGACGGCTTGCCCCATCAATAAAATAGATTGGCTTAGTGGCAGGACATAAATGCAAATGAGCGATGTCATGTAGTACATGCACCCTTTCGCGTTTATGTGGCGTCCTTATGACGCCATGTTTAGTACAGCTGACAAAGTCCTTAATGTGGCATCCTTGCCCTGATGAGGGGGGAAAAGCAATGTTTATCTTTAAACATACTTCCCCCCCCTCAAAATAAGTGGCATTTTCACTGATCACCTTGCTTAGAAATAGAATCGCATTCCCAGAAGCCTCTAGCAAGTTATTTGTTTATACACAAGGCAAAAAGGAATTGGGTGCCTTGTCTTGAACAAAAAATGTGTTTTAACGGTAAGATCTTTCCACCATTTTTTTTGAGGCAGCAGTTAGAGGAGTAGTCCCTATTGGGTTTCACAGGGCCAATGTAGTTGCCCAATGTCCAGTCATGGTTTATGTGGAGCCCATTTTCCCTCATCCAGATTTTTTGGGGGGAAGTGTCGTCCTGACTGCAAAAAAGCAGCTGTACAACTTGTCATTCTTTTTGTGTCTAAAGAGAAAACCACTGTTCCTTCAATATCCTCCTGCCCATTTTCCTGCCTGCAAATGCCATGCTTTAAAGAATAATTTATTGTCAAATGCTCTCGTGGCTGCTCAGATAGACTACATTATTTAATGTTAACTGCTCTTAAGTGACAACTGTTATATGCATTGGGCTTCAGAGGGAAATGTCTTATATGGATAAATAATCACTGCAAAACCCACAGCCCTGGAGACTATTCCTTAAAATATGTGGCAGCGTAATGGGAAGGCCAATGGTACAGACTTGTCTTTGGAATTCAGCCTGTATGATGCTCTCCTTTCAGCCTCTTGTTACCACAAGAGTGAAAAAAAAGATGATAGGTTATAGTCTGGGAATGCAGAAGTCTATAATTAAGCCCCCTCATGGAGAGAAACTAGGAATGTGAGGTATCCAAGAGGACTGTATCTATGAAAACTATTTTATGCCTCTGCAGCATGTTGACAAGGAGTTAGATCCACTACACAGATGCCAATGCTCTGTGTGATGTCTGCTCAGGATCCTCTTACATTCCCAACTGAAGGAAACCCCTGCTTGACTTCCAGAAAATAAGTTCTACTGAATTTACAGTGCATCAGTACTTTGGATTCAAACAGTTTCAAAACCTTAGTTTAGATTTCAGAATCAATAGATTTCCCTAACAAAAGACAATACTTGAGAATGGAGGTGCAACTCCTGTTGTACCTAAGACCAGAGATAAGTTAGCTTTTCATACAGAGTGATAACAGTAAATTGAGATTTTTCAATATGCTTTGGCCATACGCAAACTTGCTTAGCTTCAGTGAGGATGATCCATGTTGTTTCAGATCTCTCTCTCTCTCTGGCTTTTCTTCACAAATGAAGGTTCAGGAAGGACTCATCCCACGCTTTCTGCAAGGCCAATCCTTTCTGAAAAGGCCAATCCGAGATAAACAAGTCCAGTTGCAGAAAGCACAGCAGAGGGTCTTCTTGGGTGATGTTTCCAGGTTGTGATTCTTTCTGCATTGTCATTTCTCTTCAAGACTTGTTTGGCTTGAGTTCTCAAATAAAGCTGCAGCATTGTGGATAGTGCATCTCCATGCCTTCTGATGTGAAGCCAGGGCAGACCATTGTTGGTGATCAATTTGGCCAAGCCTGAGATGTTGTTTCAGGGAATCCTTGTATCACTTTTTTGGAGCACCCCTCTTATGCTGACCCATGGCGAGTTCACCATAGAGTACTGTTTTGGGGAGGCAATGGTCCTCCATCCTAGAAATATGCCCTGCCCAGCGCAGTTGTGTTCTCAATATCATGGCTTCAATGCTGGTGATCCCTGCTTGCTCAAGGACAGCAACATTCGTCACATAGTCAGTCCAGTGTATATTTAGGATTGTGCGTAGACAGTGCTGATGAAAGCGTTCGAGGAGTCATAAGTGGTGGCAATAGGTGACCCATGTTTCAGACCCATAAAGGAGAATAGACAGTACAATGGCTCTACACACATTGATTTTTGTGCTTCGCCTCAGGTGTTTATTACTCCAGACTCTTTTGTAAAGTCTTCCAAATGCGCTATATGCCTTTGCTAATCTGTGATCAATCTCTTTGTCAGTCTTGGCATCCGAGGAGATGATGCTTCCCAGGTAGGTGAACTGCTGAACGGACTTGAGCACAGATTTGCCGACGGCAGTGTGGGGATGGTGGTGTTCGTACTGTGGTGCAGGCTCGTAGACAGCTTCCGTTTTCTTCAGGTTGACTTCCAGCCCAAACAGCTCTGCAGCTGTTGCAAAGCAGGATGTTAGATGCTGCAGAGCTGCTTCTGTGTGGGCAACAAGGGCAGCAGCATCAGCGAAGATCAGCTCATTGACTAGATAGTTTAGTGTCTTAGTGTGAGCCCTTAGACAGGCTTAAGTTAAACAAGCTACCATCAATATGGTAACGTATATAGATGTTGTCGTCTTCTTTGAGCTCTGCCGTAGCCCTTTGGAACATCATGCTAAAGAAGATTGTAAATAAAGTTGGTGCAAGAACACAACCTTGCTTCACTCCATTAGTTGTTAGAAAGGGCTCTGAAAGAGCATCGCCATATCTGACTTGACTGTGCTGGCCCTCATGTAGCAAGATAATCACTTTAAGGAATTTGTGGGGACATCCTAGTCTTTCCAGGATCTGCCACAGACGTTTTCTACTCACAGTGTCGAAGGCTTTGGTGAGGTCAACAAATGCTATATAGAGTCCCTTGTTCTGCTCTCTACATAGCCTTGATATTAAATGCAACCGTGACAATTAATATTCCCTCCACTGAAAGTATATTTGTTACAGATATGTAAATCTGTCAGTCTCATTTTCATTGCATTTCTCAAAATTCCAACAGCATCCTCCTCCAGTTCCAAATGAGGATATGAAACTTTTTTTCTTCCGAAACATAAATTGTTGCACATTTTTCAGTATTTTTTCCCAAAATACACATTTTTTTTCACATGTTATTCTAATGCGCACATTTTCCCAGTAGACTAAAGCAGGGATGGGAATTATGTGGCCCTCCCAATGTTGTTGAACTATAAGTCCCATCAGCCAGTGCTGAGAAATGATGGGAGTTGCAATCCAACAACATCTGGAGGGCTAAATGATCCCCTTCTGGACAAAAGTGTATTTGTGTATGTTTTAAAAATATAAGCCTTTTAAGTTGTGTATATTTTTCAGTGCATGCATACATCTGCATTTAGTTTTCTTCATCAAAATACATAGCAAGACTTGGTATCACACAGATTTCTGGGGCAAGGTACACTTTTTCCTGTTGTCATTCTTGGGAGGTGGGAATAATAACCTGATTAATTTCTTTTCCATCCTTAACCTCAGCTGAAATTATACATTTAAGAAGTTGTGTGAGGAAAAGAAATGTAGCTCCTTTCTCACAAGGCTTTACCTCTGTTATCATGATCAGTCCTACAAAGTAGGAGACGATAGAGATCAGAAGGATTAGAATTTCTCTGCGGTTCTTTTTCCGGAAAATTCCAGGATACATGTCAACTAAGGCGGTCACAAGGCTCTCCACGCAGACAAACTAAGGACACAGGAATGGAGAAATTCATAAGATCTTTCCCACTATGGAAACTCACTTGATTTAACCTTTCCTGTTCTTTCCACCCAATGAGGTACCCACAAGTTGCTGAACATAATCACAGTCTCAGAGAATCATTTGAATCCTCTAGGAAGGAAGGATCCCTGCTCATGATGTGTACAATCAATCCATTTTGGCCTTGGGCAAATCAAGTTTTTGCAGCTTTTTGTGTCTTTCAAAAAGCTGCAACATTGGTCTGCCCTCCAAGCAACTGTGGGACAGTAAAAACATATGCATATAGTATACCATAGGAACCAATGACTTTTCCAAACAATATTTCCCCCAGAAGGATGGTCAAATGCTGAAGCAGAGTGTATAATCCTATCTAATCTGGAGGAGGGCGTTATGGAATAAAGAGTGGCTATTCAAACCATCTTCAGCTCTCTTAAAAACAATTGTGTTTCTGCACCCTATAGGTTTTTTTTTAATTACCATTGGACATTCATTCCCCATAAGTTCATTAAATGTGCTTTTGAAGTAGCTTGGTGCCATTTTCCAATCTGGGGGCACTGTCCTCCAAATAAGAATTCTGCACTCCAATGAAATTTACCTTCAATTCCCAAATGCTTAGCATTGCTGAGAGTGAGACACTGGAAATCATTCATACTTAGAACTCTTGAAGGTTGTCTAGACAGTGAAAATAATCCTAATAGAATTTGCAGGGAATACATTTGGTCCCAACGAGATCTCATGATGATTCACTTTATTTGGAAGGAAGGGGGCCAAAAACTCCAAAAACTATGGGGAGGAAAGCCTTCATGGCTTTTCCCAAAGTTTTTAAAATAATATGTGGAAATGCGCATTCCTGCTTGTTTGGACAACTGATTCACAGTGCAATCTCGGTGAGGGTGGAAGTGAAAAGCTGAATGGTCAGACGTGTGTGGGAGGCAGACTTGCTAGCAATGAAGTGGCCAGAAATGCCATTTTGGAGTTTTGCATTGCCATCCATGTGCTTTTTTGCTGCACTGAGGCAACCAAACAGCTTTTTTAAGCAGAAGGTTGCACTTGCGCACCTATGATTTGCAGTTTAAAAAAATACTGTGCAGTGGCAACAACTCATGGAGAATAATAAAGCAAATAATTCCCTCTTGGTCACCATGTTCATTTTGCCCAAGGACCATGGAGAGAAATGAATGCTACTGTGATTTTGCATTAATTCACAGCAATCAACATTATATCTTCTCATCTAGACAATCTCCTATATTTGCTATGTTCACATTCTCTTGGTAACTTTGCCTGTCCCTTTTCTCTGTATGCCTAAACTGTATTTCTAAATGCTCAGCTAACATTTTAAGTTACTTCAGTGCCAGAAACTTGAGGACAAAAGGGAAGTGTCATGGGGAGGCACACTTCTTATTTGGTGGGGGCAATGCATTCATTTCCCCTTGCCCCCATAGCTACACCACTGGTTTAACCTGGGATGGGATTTGGTCACCCCTCCAGATGATGTTGAACTGCAAATTCTAAAAGCCCTAGCTAGAAAAGCCAATGGTGAGGAATGCTGAGAGCTGCAGTCCAAAATCATCTGGAGGGCCCAATGACCCTACCCTTGGTCTAACCCAGTTTTGTTGAAACTTTCTAGCAGTGGCTGCCCAAGGTTTCAGGCAGGATTTGTTCCCTGTCCTATCATGAGAGGCTGGGGATTAAACCTGGACATTCTGCATGGAAAGCACTTCACGCTGTACCCCAGGAATGCAAGCCTTCCCCTGATTCGTATATGTTTGCCTTCTCCCCTTTATTCATGCAATTGGGTCTTCCAGTTTTCCCTCTGCAGGCAATGAAGTGAAGACAAGGCTCAAAATCCAATTAGGTTAGATTCGATCTTTCAACCACACTAGACTCCTCTGAGGTCCTTTTGCCATCACCAATTTTCTTCCTAGTAGTACACAAGCATGAAGCTTCTTCTCAGAGTGCTGCATTTATGCACAAGCTAAACAAATTGAAACATTTGGGTTTCAAATTATGAGTGGGGTTCTAAATAAAAGAAAAGGTGTTTTTGTTGGTAGTGCTACCTGGCATCTTAGATGTAACTCTGGTTAGGATCTCAGCGTATCTTCATCCATCCTTGCCCACTTACCATCCAGGAAAGATGTGAGAATCATGTGACCCTCCACAACTTGTTGGACTTCAACTCCCAGCAGCCCTTACCAGCATAGCAAATGGTAAGGAATGTTGTCAGCCGCTGTCCAACATCTGGAGGCCACACAATTTCCACCCGTGATCAAGGATGAAGAGAAACAAGCTGTCTTTCTGATTAAGCACATGGTTGACCCTGCCCATTCAACGCATCTTTACCTGGCTGTCCAATCCCAGCAGAACGATCATGACAAAGAAGAAACAGGCCCATAATGGAGAGAAAGGCAGCATGACAACAGCTCGGGGGTATGCTATGAACGCCAGTCCAGGCCCTGGGAAAAGAAAGCAGATGAACTGAGTGTGCTTGAATATGGGAGCTGTGAATATGCACTGCTAACATTGGTCAAGTGCTGAGGACAATGCCACTTGAGATGGCAATCCTGTTTCATGGATTCACCAATGAATGTGCTAACTGGGGATTATGGGGACTATATTCCAACACATGGAAGGTATCTACTTGGAGACAGGATGACTATATGAGTGCCTTCATTCCTCATCTTGGGACATGACTGAATGCTTCTACATGCACATGCACATACACATGTGTGTGCCCAGATACCTCTTCACATAAAAAATAAACACATTAAAAAGAAAGATAAGGTAGACACTCAGTGTCTAACATTCCAGTTTACTAGGTGCATGGATTCCTATCTAGAGGAGTACTCCATAAGATTAGCAGTTTAGGAAGAAGTCAGTGTAGCATCACTTCCTGTGATGGCAAAAGGTCTGGAAGGATCTTATTCTGACCTTTTTATTTGTTTGTTTACTCACTGATTCCATTTTGCTTTGTCTAAATAACATACAAAATACATTAAATGCAACTTGTGGGGGAAATAGGCACCATTCCTCTCTCGTAATAGTAGAACCTGGGGTCATCTACTAAACGCTGAATGGTGAATGATTCAGAAAAGATAAAAGTGCTTCTTTGCACAGTGCAGACTTGAACTACAGTATTCACTGCCACAGGATGTAAGGATGACTGCCAACCTAGAGGTCTTTTAAAGAGGATTGGATAAATCCATGGGGGTTGAGGCCAAAAGTGGCAACTAGTCAAGGTGACTATGCATCACCTCCAGTATCAGGAGTGATAGCAGAATATCAGAGCAATGCCTCTGTATTTCAATTGCTGGGGAAAAGAAGAGGAAGAGTGAAATTGTTATTCCTGCTGGCATTGTCATCATCATTATCATCAACATCTTTATTTATACCCTATCTTTTCTCTAACACCAGAACTTAAGACAGTATTCGTGTCCTGCTAGCCAACATCCCATAAGCAGTCACCGTGTGAACACAGTGTTGGACCAGATGTGACATTGGTTAGATCCACCAGAGCTCTTCTGGCATTATTAACTGAATACCATATGAACAACAAGAGTACAACTGTCAAGGAGCAGAAGATGCATGGATAGATATACGCATGTTTGCATGGTAAAAAAAAGTCACAGAAGAAAGGCGTGGAGGACTTGATACTAAAAATGTACCAACCCTGATGAAATATGTCTGTTATTTGAGCCAGGATTTCACTACTGAAAAGAGATCTATTGTGAACACTGTTTTGTACCTTATGTGGCAGAAAACCCAGGTTTCCCACCTAGCAGTCATTCAACAGGGTGTCAAGACCAATCCTGGCTCCCTGAGAAATGTAGCACAGGTGTTCGGAAGCATGTATTTGCCAAAGGTCTCATATGACATTTTAAGGTGCTTAAGTGAAACATCTTACATGCATGTCTGCAAACTTTTAATGTGTGGATTTGCCCTTTTAGGTTTAGATGGGATACAGGAGCTACAGACTTGACCATCTCCATACAGCCAGGAACAGATTGGGTAAATTCTTCTGGAATGTGCATGGTGAAGAGGTCCAATGTGATGGTTGTGCTGTGTGCTCCATTCACCTGGCAGCACTCAGTGAGATGTGAACTGTCACAGTCCACACTGTAGGAAGTGGGGCACATCTTTGCTCGCATGTCAAAGATCATAAGTTCCCTATTGACAAAAGTGAGCAGGAACTATCTTTCAAGGCATACAGTATAAAAGGGAATCATATAGACCAGGGGTGGGCAGATGTGGCATGCCAGATGTTTCTTGCCTAAAATTCCCAGAAGCCCTAGCCAGCATAGTCAATGATGAGAGATTATGAGGACTGCAGTCCAAAAACTTCTGGAGGGCCACAGCTGCCCGCCTTTGTTAACAGAAAGAATATATTGTGGCCATCATTATCCCAACTTGTCATTTGTGTATCTGTGTGTTCAATATAAAGGTCCACATGCACAAACTGCTCACCTGACTCAGCAACCTCAGAAATAGGCACTCCCTGTTCTTGTGCCATAAAGCCTAAAATGGAAAAGATTGCAAAGCCAGCTACAAAACTTGTACCACTGTTCAGGAAACACAGAGCAATGCAGTCCCTAGGAAGAAGAGACCAACATCAGTGCAGAAGACCAGATGTCCAGGTAGAAAAGAGCATTGTTCTATAAGAAGTGGCAGTCAAGCTAATAGCAAGCATCGCCACCAGTAACCAGTAAGACAAAATGATCTGTACAAAAAAATGTACATTCCACAGTGGTCCCTCAATTAACTGCATTAATATTAAATTATCAATTTCATTTCCATGCATTTCAATATGAATAACAATTCTGAAAAGTCTTTATTTTCTCAGAAGAAAAAAGAAGCTCAGAAGAGGCATTTCCATTTGCATGAGAGAGGGATTCTTTTAAGAAAGTAGCAGCCAACCCTAGATTTTTAGAAACTTTTCATTTTTAAAATAATTTAACTGTCCAATTCATTAGGGACATCTTTTTAATCAAAGGACTGACTACATTGCCGCCTCCAATTTATACCAAGAAGGATTCCATATAGCTCATCAATTCAGCGAAGATCCTTGTCTGATATTTACTCAAAAGTAAATATCTCCTTGAGAGTTAATTTGAAACTTTGTCCTCACAGCTTTTGCCTCTTTCACTGCTTCCTGCCAAATATGTCAAGTATGTTACTGATTAATAGTCTCTTAATTGGAACTTCATTACTCAGTTTCTGTTCACCACCAGGTGGGGAACTTTAATCCCTGAATTTGTCCACTGTTTCTACTTTTCATTTTTAGATAATTAAAAACTATGTAATTACAATACCTAAATACCCTAAAGGCACCAGACCCCATCTGATCTTGGAAGCTAACTAGGGTCAGCCCTAGTTAGTTCTTGGATGGGAGACCGCCAATGAAGATCAGGTGCTGTAGGCTATATTTCAGAGGAAGGAACTGGCAAAACTACCTGTATCCATAGATTTTCCTTGGTTTTTTTTCCAGGCTGTGAGGCCATGTCCTGGAATAGTTTCTTTCTGACGTTTCGCCTGCATCTGCGGCTGGCATCCTCAGAGAATGGTTGGGTAGGTGTGTGTGTGGAGTTTATATGCTGTGAACCCCTGTTGGGGAGAATATGTAAAATTGTGTAATTGAATGGTTAGTTTCTGGGCATAGAAATGCAAGGGTCGTTAGTGTCTGTTTGGCTAATGGTTGGTTGATGGGCCATTATCTGCACAAATGTATATATTCTCCCCAACAGGGGTTCACAGCATATAAACTCCACACACCATTCTCTGAAGATGCCAGCCACAGATCCAGGCAAAACATTAGAAAGAAACTATTTCAGAACACAGCCTCACAGCCCAGAAAAAAATCCAAGGAAAATCTATGGATGCTGGCTGTGAAAGTCTTCGACTTCACACTTACCTGTAGCCCTTTGTCTAAGAAACCCCTACAAAATTCATGGGGTTGCTATAAATCGACAAGCAACTTGAAGGGATGAGCACACACACACACACACACAATTGCAATACAGGTTAAAGCACCAATAATTTGCCACACTGAACAGAAAGCATTAAAAAAATAAGATGCTATAAGGAAGAATCCAGTGGTTAAAAGCACAGGAACCTTGAGGAATCACAACGGCATTTTCTAGTTCATATTTGTTAAGTGCCATTTTTAGAAAAAATCTAAAACTTACTGTTTAATTTTAAAACACACAGAAAAAAATTCCAAAAGCAAAGGCTGACATTATTTGGATTCTCCATAAAAAGCAAATAGACAAATGGCAGCAGTCCCATATTAATCGGGTAGTTTAGAAATAACAGACATCAAAACACCAAGTATAGTCGGATCACTGTATCCACAGAACCAGTATCCATGGTTTCAATTATCCATGAGACACAAAATGTGGACACATTCCATAAAGGTGTACTGAAAAATGCCTAGAGAGGCAAACTCTCTATGCATTTCCTAGGTCCTCCACCGCAACTCTATGGTATCTTTTTACCAGAAGTCCTTTATTTTAATAGGGTTTGCTGTTATCCATGGTTCCAGGTATCTACAGTAAGTCTGGGAACCAAATCCCTGTGGATACAGGGGTCCAACTGTATTTCACTACATATCATAGAGTATGCAGGAAGGATAACTTGACAGGAGGATTCCATTTCTGGTAGGAACCCTATGTCTCTTGTAACACGTGGTTTTCCCTTTAGTTTCAGAAAGAAAAACAACAAATTATACCCTCCAAAATTTCACAGATAATAACCAGGACATGGAACCAAACAATGTCAGAGTATAGCCAAGATGGCAAAAGTTGTTAATGAGAAAGAACACACAAGCTAGGTGAGGCAGCAGAAATTTGCCTTTGCCTGAGACTACTGGGGAGAGCAAGACTCCACCCCCTCCTCTCCTCACCTCCTGCTGAATAAATTGAGTGTGAACTACTTTTGCACTTTGAACTGAGTTTGCAGCAACAGAAGTAAGCTTAAGGACAAAGGGGAAATAGGAGGAGGAGAGAAAAACTGGGACATTTTAAAAGCAACTGAAAAAAGTGGGGCAATGGACTGTCCATGCCAAATCAGGGCAGCTGGAGGGTATGACAAAGAGTTTCATTTTGAAAAGGAGAATTCAGACAAACACAAAATGAGGAAACAAGAGTAGGAATTCTTCAACCCAGTAAGTTACTTCAGTTATGTACTCTATAAGGTCTATTAAAAGCTTTAGAAAGAAAGGAGCAACTGCAGAGGCTGGGCCCTTGAATTCTAAGGGTGCACTTCAATTACCTGTAACAGTTGTTGTGATATTTGTTGTAGCTGCCCAAAGCCGTCAGGCATCCTAGGCAAATGGCGTAGGAGAAGAAGATTTGAGTGCCTGCATCCATCCATACCTAAAAGCAAGAGAAAAACATATGGGTTGGCTATACGTAGCAATAAAATGTGGATTGGTGCACAGCAATGCCAATTTGCAGCAGCTTCTATCTGTCTTAATGGGGTTTTCTGAAGATCACAGGCATGCGAAGCTATCCACTTTTTTTTATTTTTAGTAGCTAGTTTATTAATGTTTAGACCAAATGCCATTCACATACAAAATGAATAAGAACAATATAAAAGTACAACATTATAAAAGTGCTACGTAAAATAACTAGCATCTAAAGATTGTGTGTGAAAAAGGATAAAATTCAATACAGTTAACATTGAATATAAACAACAATACTAAAATTAGATAAGATCATTCCCATAGCAATCAACTGCAATATCAGCAAGCAGGAGGAAGACATTGTCCCATGAGAGCTCCCATTCTGTGCCTGTTGATACACGTTCAATTGATGTATATATTTAATATCAGGCTGACGGTAGATTTCAAGTCAGGGCTAGAGCATACTCGCCCCACACATACATGCCAACAGGACAGGCCACTTCAGATTCCTCAATAAGTTTCACACTTCAGGTAAAGGTGAAATGGAATTCCTTTGAAGCTTGCAATAATAATGCCATGTCTTTCCTAAAAGGAAGCACCCTCCAAATCATTTCAAAAGATAGCTGGGAATCTCATCTGTCATGTAAGGACCAGTTTCCATTATCTACATCCCAAAGAGAGAGTTGTCTGTCATCCATCAATTTTGAAAACTATCCTTTTCCCACAGTGCTATCTCATCTGGCATTTCCTTTGCTGTAACACTGGGAATCTTCTGATAATTGTCTTCCTCCCTTCAAAGGAGATTTTACATATAAATATACCCCAAAATCTCATATCAGGGTGCTCCCTCTTCACTTTCCTCACATCTCCACAGCCATCTACTTTCTCTGCCCCCCCCCTTTTTATCGTATCTCTCTTTCCCCTGGTTGGCTCTCTGCCAAGAAAAGGCTTCTTCCTCCCACTTCTATAACATCCCCTCTCCACTTTTAACCCCCTCCCCTTCCCTGCAACCATTCAATGCTTGACTTTGTAGGCTACTGAAAAGTAATTTTCCTCTGCTTCACTACTCACAAGGAGTTCTCCACTTTGGAATGGTACAGTATTACCTCCATAGGTAGATTCTTCCTACTTTTCTTCAATAGTATTTTATGCGTGCTGGATGAATGAATGAGGTGTGAATGAAGTTTTAAATCGATTCCAATAAGGATGTCAAGGTTATTTGTTTTCCTTGGCTCGTTGTCTCCCAGATAGTACTGGGATACATAGGCAAAAGGTCCTGCCGTTCCAAGACCTCTCACATGTCTATTGAGCTAATTTTAATTCCCCAAAGTAAGATCTTGACATGGAAGTTTTCCATGGACACTAGCATTTTGCGTAACAACATCCATGGGAACACAGCAAATGGACTGTGAGCAGAAAGTACAGCAGAGGCATCCAGAATACTGAATGCCCTTTATTGTGTTTCTAGAAAACATCAACAAGACATTATAGGTACAAGCGGGGGAGGAGAGAGAGAAGGAGGAGGAGAACTGAGGAGGAGAACTGGGGAGGAGGTCAGGAGAAAGAGATGTCTTTCTAACTTCCAGAGATGATGAGAACGAAGACTGTTACAGTCTTCTCTCCATGGAACAGAGTCCGAGGCTGCTTCAAGGCTACAAACACTGCAGAACACACTGTACTCCTGCCTGTTTGTAGGAGTCTCCCACAAGGACATTTCACAGGTTAAAAAAAAAAAAACCAACCCAGGGGTACTTGGGTACTTGTATCATCCCTAGAACTTGGGAAAGTAACTTTGGGGGACTACATCTTTCAGAACCCCCCAGTCAGTATACGGACTGGCTGTAGTCCAAAGAGTAACTTTTCTGAGCCCTGTCCTATAGTTACATCATGGATAACTGCACCAGTTTTACCCACTGTGGGAGACTTCATTATCTGCTATATCCTGCAAGGACCAGCCCTACCATTAGGCAGAGTCAGCAACTGCTTCTGGCAAAAGATACAGTGGGGGGACGGCTGTTGCTCCTAAACCCAGTGGATATTTCAGTTTGTTAGAAGACACAGAGGTGTGAGCCACACAACCCATCTTGCACTCATTAAACAGGAATGCTGCCCTCAAGTATGGTGGAGGACCTCTCAGCTGCCAGTACAATCAGCTTCTGTACATAGGATGGGAGAGGTGGCATGACTTCTTTCCTTGTGCAACAAAATATCTTGGGCCAGCTCTGTATGCTGCATTTGGGTTGATCTCCAAGATCGCCTTGACTTAAAGAGAAAGGAGGGAAGAAATGGAAGGAGAACAGGATGTCTGACAGAGGGAGCCAAAAGGAATCAAATAAACAGAAATAAAAAGTAAAACTGGGCATTGGAGGGAAGAAGAGAGAGGCTCACAAAGCTTTTATTATTATTTTATTCATTTATATCCTGCCTTTCTTCTGCCAATGGGATTCAAGGTAGCTAACAACATCTTTAAAAACAATACAAGTTAAAACAATTCAAAAGTAAAATTAACAGTGTAAATATAAACATTTAAAAACAATTACACAATTAAAATGTTAAAAACATTAAATAATAAAAAAATATTAGAATGCATTAAAAATTGTCTAAAGGCCCTTCACAATCTTAAAAACCACACAGCCTTAAAAGCCAAACTCTTGTCAGTTCATAAAAACCTGGCAGCACAAAAATGTTTTCACCTGCCACGGAAAGGATAGCAAGGATGGGGCCATCATGGCCTCTCTGGGAAGGGAGTTCCACAGTCTGGGAGCAGCCACCAAGAAAGCCCTCTCCCTTGTTCCGACCAAATGAGCCTAATATGGTGGTGGGACAGAGAAAACAGAAACAAGCCTCTTTTTTTTCCCTCCACCCCAATTTAACTTACCTGGGGATCACTGAGTCGTGTAATGTCTGGGTAAAGGTAGAATAGGATCCCTTTAGATGCTCCAGGAAGAGAAACTCCCCTAATCAGTAGAACTACCAGCATGAGGTAGGGGAAGGTGGCCGTAAAGTACACCACCTAGCAAAAGAGTAAAACATAGCAAGGGTAAGCAATCTACCTGGAAAAACACACTGTGAAGTAAGCCAGACAGACATGCAAAGCTTTGAGTAAACCTATGACAAAACCAACTTATGTTTTGAATGTGTATTTGGGACACTGTGAGAAAGAAAGGGATTTGCTTTGCCTGGGAGCTTACTGGGATGGCTACTTTGCCATTCCAATTGAAAATTTGCATTTCTTCAGGTCTTAAGTCAATGTGTCAGATGGTATAAGTCACTTCTGTAACATTTGATATCAATATGCAAAGGGATCTTGTAACACCTTTGAGACTGAGGACTTTATCAGATCAGTCAAATATGGCATCATAAGGACACCTAATGATCACAAAAGGGCATGTATACCAGAAAACATTGCCCTTTCATAATCATGTATTGTTAAAAAGCCGTATTTTTTTATTGACGGCTCAAGACATCAATAGTCCCATGGCTCCCATTTGAATCCTTGCGCCATTGTGCTCACGTGAATGCAGCATCAATGGGCAAACACTTCCAGGTATAATGGGGACAGCCAGGTAGGGTACACTCTTTTTATGACCCTCCCCATTTACTTGGGACTTTTAAAGTGTGTTTCTTTGCTTTGCTTTTTGTGTGTGGGGGGGTTGCTTTTATTTTTAAATTTCCCACACTAGCATCTTCTTGCGAGAATCAATGTATCTTCCCTAGAGAAGATACCTTCCCTAGAGAAGAGCCTGTCCTGCCTCTTTAACGCGAGCAAGGTAAGGTCTGATGGAGGGAGTTCCTTCTCTGGCATAAAAACACCACAATTTTTGTAGACTTAAGTCTATTTCATCAGATGTTACAAGATTCCTTTGCCTACTGATCCAGACTAACATGGCTATGTCTGAATTCTACCATTTGGGATCAATGCTTTTGTGTTACAAGCTGTTGGATTAGCACTTCCAAGAGAACAGGGTTCAAATCCCTGCTTGGCCATGGAAACTCACTGAGTGATCTTGGGCAAGTCATACTCTCCCCACCTCACAGGAAGGCAAAGGCAAACTCCCTCTGAACAAATCTTGCCAAGAAAACCCTGTGATAGAGTCACCTTAGGGTTGCCGTAAGTCAGAAACAACTTGAAGACACACAACAACACAACACAGAGCAGATGTCACAATTCTGTAGCATTTGGCCTTGATGTATTATTTTCCACCCTAAAGACAGACTGGCTGACTATCTATCTATCTATCTATCTATCTATCTATCTATCTATCTATCATGTATTATTAAATGAAATGGAGCTATTGTTTACATGGCTGGTATCCTGCACCAGGCAGGCAGAATGCAGCATCCCACATTTGGGTTTTGTGTTGTTCTGTGTTGTTTTGCTTTTTTTTAATGGGGTGCAAGGTGCTATCCCCTAACCCAAAACCTCCCCCACCCACAGCGTAAGAGGGGGCACTGCCGTAACTGCTGCAGGGTGGAGGCAGCTCCAGTGATGAAGAATGGCTTAGCTCAGAGGGGGAAGGAAGGAAGGAAGGAATCACAGGTGGAGTGCACCCTCCTATCCCTTCCCCTCAAAGCTACATCATCTGAGCTGTTCCTCTCCTTCCTCCCCTCCCCACCCATAAGCAGGAGCAGCCACCTCTCCTGGGCCTTTGACAGCTGAAGGAGGGGGGTTTTAGATGCTGCTCAAAGGGTGAACTCCATCCTAAAATAGACGTGCACATACATAAATCAAATTTCCTTGTGTGCATATCACTACTAGGATTCTGACCAATGTCTCCCAGTAATTAATAAATAGTACAATCAATTTCCTTACAAAATCTTATGCTCTAGAGATCTTATTTCAACTTTTCTATATTTTTAGTTGATTTCTTACTATTGAACTTTTCTTTAAATATTTAGAATCTTGGGGCACTGAATCTTTTCTTCCTCACTATTGAGCACTGACAATTTTATACAAATACAAGAGGTAAGAACAATCCTGTTGTGAACAAGAGGAAGATTCTATGGGGAAACAACCTCCACATCCAATGCTCCACAAGCTTGATGTGGCAGGGTATAGAATGGGTCAGCATTACTTTTTCTTCCCTCCCTCATTGTTTTGCAGTTTTGCTTCTTCTGTCCCATTGACCCAATGGAGGGTAATTAACAATGCCTACTCCAGTTCATGAAGTATGGATGTGTGTGACAAGTGGCTTAGCTAGACTGATGACCCATGACTTCATTCGACATGCCCTGATTCCCACTCACCTCAGTGCTGACAAAACACTGTGGGCAGAGCTTACTATAGGCAAATTTGAGGAATGTCTAGTGATATATATATATATATATATATATATATATATCCTCTTGCTGATGGCAAGATGCCAATACTACAAGTTATTTGGGACCCCCCCCCCACGTGTAGATGTGCCCTTAGTTACTGTACTTGTAAAAATCTGAATGCTACAAGTAACTATCTGTGAATACAAAAAAAAAAAATACTCACCATTGTCCCAACATGCCTAGCTGAACATGAGGCAGCAACACAACCCAGCATTTGAACTATGTGATATTCCTCCTTCACCATTTAGGTAAGCCACAGTCCTCATATACAAATACTGTTAATGCTTTTTAAAAACCTTTGTACTATATTGTCTTAGCTATTTTGTTTTAACTTATATTGTTAGTTGTTTTGGGTTCCATATTTGGAGAAATGTGGGTTATCAATTAATTAATTAAACTCTATAACTATAAAAGTAAGTAAAATCTGCCCCCTCAAAAAAGTGAATGTGTCCTTTGTTCTGATACACTTGTAATGTGATGTAGCAATACTTCTCTTATCAGCTGTTTGCAACTTAGTTCAGTCCAAGCACTGGGCTCTTGATCAAGTGAGTCATGGTCATGACTTAGGGCTCATCTACATGAGCCAAGATACACCAGCTCCCTCATTACCTCTACAAAACAGACCAGAGTCCAGATGGGCATGCCAGCCCATCGCTGCAGCCACTGCCACTGCCTTCTCCGTGGCTCTCCCAGAAGTGAGGAAGATGGCCCACAACATGTGACCAAGGCTCCCTACACGTGACCAGCTTTGGTCACATGCCATGGGACCCCTTCCTGTATCCGGAAGAGCAAGGCAGACAGGCAGCTGTAGCACCAGGCTGGCTAGGATGGGCTCCTGCCAACACATGGGGCCAGATCCATTCCTTCCCAGCGGGAACAGATTAAACCAGGTATTTTTAAAAAACGTGGTAAAGGGCCCAACCCTGTCTTTCCCCTGTTTGAGCCCCATATATGCCCAGGGCATGGTGTGGAGAGCCCCAGGGCAGAACAGGGCAAAAGCCCTGTGTTGTCAGGACTGCAGGGCTCTAAGACAGGGATAAGATGGGATAAATTGCTCATGTGATAAGACTTTGGTCATGCTTTCACACCAGGCTCAGATGTAACAGCCAGTTTCTGATCTTGCAACAAGTGCGTACCCACTTCATTTCCTCCCTCTCTGCCAAGTTCTCCATCCACTCACCTTTCCTGCATCCTTGGTTCAAATTGAGTGGGGGGGGGGGAGTTTGGTTGATAAGGATGGACGTAGCCCAGCCAAGGTCGTCGTTTAATAGTCTTTTTAAAAAAGATTTATACAGTTGTCCCTCCATATCCACGGATTTAGTATCCACGGATTTAAGTATTCATGGCTTGAAAATATTCTTTAAAAAATAATAACCCAGAAAGCAAACCTTGATTTTGCCATCTTATATAAGATATATAATGATTTTGCCATTGCATATAATGAGACTTGAGTATTCACGGATTTTGGTATCCACTGGGGGTCCTGGAACCAAACCCCAGCGAATATGAAGGGACAACTGTACTTTTATTGAAGCTTTTTAATCTGTATTGTTTTTAAATATGTTGTTAGCTGCGTTGAGTTTCATGATTGAAAGAAAGTGTGATATAAATAAATAAAATTGTCACCATCAGATGATTGCCATTCTGGCTGATGCTGTACTTTGTGGTAACTAAAACAGCAGCTACCTTACTTTCCAAGTGCTTGTCTGCATTTTCCCTTTAAAAAAAACTAAAAACCACAACAAAACAACTAGCTTTTATACTTATTTGGATTTACTGTTTGTTGCCTAGAAACAGCGTAAGTCAAATCCCCCTTTAAGCTAAACCTTTCTCTTCAAAGAAAAGCGTGAGACTTTTTAACCCTTTCAAATTGTAGAATGGAACCAAACCATTTTGCCTGCAAACAAGAGTTCTCTTTCAGGTCTGCATCTTTTTTTCAATTGGAGGGAGGTAGTCAAATTCAGTTCTATGTGCTTTTCTAGATGACACTGTCTAGAGTATTTCTCACTAATATGTGAGTTCCATCACTTCTGAATGTTTAAATGCTTCAAAGACACCCTCTTAACCCTTACTTTTCTCTTACAGAAGGAACTATCTGGAGGAAGCTACTGTATTTATCTATTGATTTGTTTGGGTATTGAGAAGCTTTCAGTCACATGAATCTGCTACCTACAGCTGCAAAGCACAGACAGACACAGTTACTTCCACTATTGTTGGTGTGTGCCTTCAAGTCATTTCTGACTTATGGCAACCCTAAAGCATATCATGGGGTATCCTGAAGCTGAGAGTGTGTGATTTGCCCAAGGTGACCCAGTGGGTCTTCATGGGAGAGCAGGGATTTGAACCCTGCTCTCCAGAGTCATAGTCCAACACTCAAACCACTACACCACGCTAGCTCCATCAAGAAACATTAGGCCAAGATTTTCTGGACAAAACACAGGTTGGCAAGTGTCCTTCTTTGGTGTGTCCCTAGGTAAAGAGAGGTACTAAAAAACTTCCTTTCCATAGTCTGATGCAAACTGCTAGGGCAGGCAGTGATGCTTGTTCATACCATCTGTATCAACTCTTGATCCTACAAGCTGAATCCAGGGAAAAGGCAACCACTAATACTTCCAGAGCCAGACCTCTCCTTTTTAGCATGGGGTTATCTGCCTTTAACTGCCCACTTTGTGCCAACACAGAAATCGTATCTCAATCACAAACCTAAACCATTTTTTGCTATTTTTTTCTCGCTAAGAATTCTTGGAGCTATTTTCCCCTCCTGGCTGGACTAGGGCTCTTTCCAAAAATAAAATAAAAGAAAAAATTCCAACATTCTTAGGGGAAAGCAGGGGAGTAGCTATGGAGATAGGGGTAGAAATGAGGACTTTGTCCCTCCAAATAAAAATCCCCCCCCATGAAATTTCAGTCCTCACATTTCTAAAAGTGCAGAGAGTGAGAGCCTGAAAATCATCCACACCTAGAACTGTATTTTCTGTGTTTGCATTCTACATCACTATGATGCTAGAAATTTGGGGAATGGAGGAAAAAATTAATTTGGTGCACACAATGCTTATTGGAGGCAACACCGTAATCCCCACCCCACCCCATAACTATACTCCTAGTGGGAAATGAAGCTGGTTTTAAAATGATGGATATTTTTGTAGCGCACATTCACTTACTATTTTCTTCTTTACTAATTTTCCTCATAGCTAACATGACTTGCTTCCTAGTCTTGTACTCCTAATGCATTATAAAAGCTTTCACTGAAGACAGAAACCACTTCTTGTGAAGGTAGCAAAACTTTTATTTAAGTAGGTAAAGCAAGGACAGACCTGGAGCCTTTAGCTATAAAGAACACATAAAAGCAAAACTTCACACACAACAGCCAAGGGTTCTTCCACCCGTACTGTCTCTGGAATGCAGATGCCCTCATCTTAAATATTAAATTCCCCACAGTAATTCACCCCATATACTCCAGCTGTCTTGATTTGGCAGGGACAGTCCCAATTAATCCTCTGCCTTCCCGTCCCACTTTTTCAGCTGCTTTTAAAACATCCCAGTTTCATTCTCCTTCTCCCTCCTTTCTTCCCAGCTTACTTCAATTGCTGCAAACTGAATTCAAAGTGCAAAAGTAGTGCACTTTGCACTCAGCAGGACGGAGATGAGGGGAAGGAATCTTGTCCCTTCAAGCAGGCAGACTCCTGCAGCCTCTCCTAGTTCGTGTGTTCTCCCTCATTAATAATTGTTGCATTTTGACCATACTTTGATGTTGCTTGGCCACCTGTGCCCCAGTTTCTATCTGTGAAATGTTGGAGGGTATGTTATCCCAGTGTGGAGATGGGTCCTACCAACTATGTACAATTAGCTTTCAATTCATTTGTGTGGGTAGAAGCACTGTACCTTTCCTACAGAGTGATTCTGTACTTTTCAAAGCCAGAGCATTCTTTCTAGGCCTTGGTCAGGCTGGGCTCACACCTCCTTACTTAGGTACAATGACAACGGTGCTGATGCATAGTCCATCTTACAGTGCAAACCTTCATCTCAAATTTGAAACAGTTTGTTTTTTCAAGCCTTTGGCCCCTAGGCATGCCTGAAAATAGCAGACTGTTTGGCACAGGTATAAAAATTTGGCCCAAATCCAACATGGTGACCATGTTGGTTCAATGAAATGATAGCAGATGCTTGGCTTAGATAGAACCTCTCCACCTCAACTCCTGCCACCCCATTTCTAAAGTCTTGTTCACACTGACTTCATTTCTAGAAAACCTACTGTGATCAGAAACATCGTTCTCACTGCATGTTGCTCTACAACATTTTTTGATTTTGTTTGGGTATGGTCCATGTGCCTTTGCCAAATTATATCATCTGTTTGAAGGAGACAGGTCTCCTTCCAGTGTTTCCTCCCCTTGCAGTACCAACTCAGGTTTATATGGAAGCTTCCTTTTTGGATAAAGTCAGTGAACAGACCACAGTCAAAAACAGCTCTGTCATGTCATTGGTATTCTTTTTTTAAAAAATGTTACTGACTGTCTCTGGCCCAAGACAGCCTCTTAGATAAAATGATTTTCATTAGTTAGCCAAAGGCCATCAGTTTAGCAGTTTAAAATTAAATTATCCTTAAGTACAAACATCACATGACTCAGGAGATCTGATACCAGATCATTGTTGTTACTGTGTGCCTTCAAATCATTTCCAACTTATGGCAACCATAAGGTGAATCTTTTGCAGGATTTTCTCTGCAAGATTTGTTCAGAAGCAGGTTTGCCTTTGCCTTCCTCTGAGGCTGAGAGAATATGACTTGCCCAAGGTCACCCAGTGGGTTTTCATGACAGAGCAGGGATTCAAACCCTGGTCCTCATAATCATAGCCTGGCACACAAATCACTGCACCATGCTGGCTCTCACCAGATCATCCAACCTTTTAAACAGTCTGAAAAACAGCTATAAGGAACCAATTAGATTTAGCTGGAAAGGCTGGAAGACGAGGTGCTTAAACTTTTCCTCACCCCATTTCCTTAATTTATTTCCCCCTCAAATGTGCAATTAATTGCAAGCAGGGAGGCTGGGATGCAGTTGCCCCTTTTTATTAACAGCAGGGTTATGAAGCCAGGGAAGGGGAGGGGTAAAAATAAAAGCCCTCTTGCAACTCCACAAACACAAACCAATTTCCTCCATCCTAACCCCTGCTGCTTTTAAATGCTTGCTTTAAAACTCAGACAATCCAATCACAGATAAGAACACAAGATCACAATAGCATCATTAATGCAACAGACCTATCTGTAACATTGTCTAATATCTGTCAGTGGCAATGAATTGCAAGAAGGATGGAGAACCTGTGAGCCCCTAGATGTTGTTGGACAGCAACTCCCATCATCACTTGTTATTGGCTATGCTGGTGAGACCTGGTGTGAACTGCAGTCCAACAACATCTGGAGAGCCACATATTCCTCACCCCTGTGCTACAAGGATTACAAATGGACCTATATGCCCATCCATTCCTGTAGAAACATTGTGGGTTTTTCCCCCTGCTACCTAAATCCTTCTTTGATCTATCGGCCCTTCCAGAGTTTTAAGAGAGGACTTTCATCATGTGCCATTTCCTCACACTGCAGGAGCCCAGCATGTGTTGGAAAAAGCCAGGTTGTTTTTGGTCAGTGCACTGCTGAACACAAACATAGCATTCCTCTTAATTATCCAGAGTATATGAGGTCCTTGGTTTATTTACAAGTTATTCCAGATTTTTTAAAAAATATTTATTTACCCTAGATTATATTTACACAAAATAATATTTACATAGTGGTACCTCCCAAGAATGAAATGAGGTAGCATTAAAAAAATCACTAAAGGGAAATTGAAAACCAAACAAAAGGTCATATAGATTAATGAGCAAATTAAGGATTTTCTAAACTATTAAACATACGTTTGACCATTGCTTTAATCATCTTGAAATGGGAGGAACCATATCTGAGGGAGGGAGTACATGTTTTACATACATAAGGCCCCATTTTCAATCCCTGGAAACTCCATTTAAAGAAATAAGTAGCAAGTAAGAGGACAGACATCTATCTGAAATGCTCACGCATGGTTGCCAGTCAGAATACAATACAGGTCTAGATGGACAGGTTTTCTGGCATGCTAAGGCACCTTCCTAAAATGTTTCTGTTTGATGAAGGTCATGTCATCTTCTTGTACTGATAAGCTGGTCAGTACAAATTTTGGTGGAGTTTTTTGGCGGATGTGCATAGACTGAAGCAGTCTGATCACTGCTGTTCATAACCCACCATATCATGAATGTTATATTCTAAGTGACTTGAGCACCAGTCTGGACATACACTGAATGACTCATGCAAATATCCACCTGAAAAGGAAAAGGCTGGGTTACATTTGACTTACTTACACACACACACACACACACACACACACCCAGAGAGAGAGAGAGAGAGAGAGAGAATGAATTATTGAGTTCATTGCCTGGTCAAAACTGCTGAACACCAAAAGTAATTTTTTTAAAAAATTAACCTAAACAGAAGGAAAAGAAATGTTCAGGTTTATTATCATTTTATCTTCATAATTCATTAATGTATAGAATTTTTACCAGGAGGTATAGGTCTGGAAATGTACTACATCAGAATGCAAAAGGGCAAATAGCGTGTCTGAATGCTCTGCCATATAAGACTTGGGTGAAAATGTGAAACCTAAGTCCTATCTGGACATTATTAAATCAGATAGACTAAGCATGCAAGAATGAACAGCACACAAGCCCCCACCATCTCCACCACCCCTTAGCCCCCCTTCTTCATGTGGAGAGTAACTCTCTGAAGAGGAGACACTTCTCTATGCCTCCCACCCAGTTCAGAACACTAATTTTCCAGCTGAGGCCACATATCTGTTGGACACTGTCAGAAATCAGACAGTGCTCTAAAAGGCAGACCACAAAATATGTATACCCAGCTTCATCTTGGAGGCAACAGGTACTTCCATATCAATTGGAATGGTGAATCCACTTTGTGTTTTGGTCTGAACCTTAAAGGAGATTTCCAAGCCAAGGTGACAACATTTAACCCTGGTAGGGAAGTGGTTAAATGCCAGGACTGCAAGTCACCACATTGCAAGTTTGATTCCAGAGGGCTCCAAGGTTCACTCACCCTTCCATCCTTTCGTAGGTCGGTAAATTGAGTACCCAGCTTGTGGGGGCAATTAGCTAACACACATTGGAAACTGCTTAATGCATTGTAGATGTGTAAACTGCTATTGCTTAAAACAGTTTGTAAGCCGCTCTGATAGCCTTGATAGGCAGAGTGAGACAGCCACATCAGGCATCAGAAGAGCGGGGTATAAATAACTAATAATAATAAAAAAAACTCTTATCTGTACCCCAAAGCAGGTTCAGCAGCTTGGAAAGTTCTTTTAAAGTTCATACTAAAACCCAAAGTGGATTCACCATCCCATTGACATAGAAGCCACCAGTTGCTACTGCTCAGATGTCCTACTTTTGCTGTTGCAACAATGGTCTGGAACCAGTAACTTTAATGCTGCATGCATAAGGCAGAAACTACTAATTTAAAGTGCCCCTTGTTAAATCAGCATATCTGTTTTTCAAATGCCAGTTCGTTCTAGGCAAAATGCAAGTCCATTCCCTTAAAAGTGCCATCCCTCTATTCAGGGAATCTGTGCCAAAGATTTCAAGCAATCGTGTCTTCCAGTTTTAGAAGTTTTTCTTTGGAGTCTTGGTGGCACACGCCAAATTTGCTTACATATGCTTGATAACACATTCGGTTTTCACTACAACAGCTAATTGTCAGCACATTTGGTCTTGTTTCCTGTGCTCCAAATAGGGCCTAGCCAGTACATTTGTCTGTCTGAGACAAAGGGCAGGATTGAGCCAGCCCTTCCATTAGGCAGAGTGAGACAGCCACATCAGGCATCAGACTTGGGGCATGACAAAAAGGCAACAAAGTTTTAATTGTTAATATACTGTTGTATAGTATATTTGCTGCCAAGGAGATTGAGAGATATGATTATGGGATTTTCTGCCTCAAAGGCCAAAATAACTTGATTGTTAACTATGGAAACTGCACCATGACTTCAGGGAAGAGGTGCCATTTGCTGCTCCACCTCAGGCAGCAAAATGTCTTTGGCTGGCACACAGATAAGATGCCTCCCACCAGAGCAGAAAAATCCCCAAAAAGGAAAGAGCTTCTGCACAAGAGAGATTCCAGAAAATGCTGCTTGTCATGTAAGTTACACCTGCTAGAATTCCCCCTTCGGCACAGCTCTATTGGTGCAATAACCCTGTCCTTATTTGCATGTATTGTAAGGAAGAGAGAAGTTCTCTGGATGCTTTTTTAAAAGGGTTTTATTCTTCAAGATATATGAAACAGAAGTTTCTGTAAACCTGTAAAGCTATTTAAAAATCAGCCTGCAGCATTTTAAAAAAACATGTCACCAAATCTAGCCAATGGTATACCCGCTGAAGAAAGCCATACCACTATTTCTGTGCCCAAATATGTTGAAATATTTCTTGGAAAATAACACTCTCTTTTTTTAAAAAAAAACACACACACATCTTGAAGCCCTATCAGTGTTTCTTGGATATTCCAGTTTCTTTTGCTTTCTTCTCTTTTGCATCTAACCTCCCCACCCCATTGACAGATACTTACTCCACATTCATAACCTAGCCAGACAAACAGATGAAACATACTTAAATACTGCAAAGGGACATCTTATCTAAAGCCAGCAAGGTACTGTAGCTTAGAGAATGCAGATCATATCTCATGGCTAACATGCCACAAAGCCTCACTGCTGTTTGCTTGATTGAGCAGATGCTGCTATGCAGCAATAGCAATATAGCAAAACCACATCTATTTCTATACCACTTAGTGCTAAGCACACCCTAAGCAGTTCACAACATGTTAGCTAATTGCCCCCAACAAGCTGAGTACTCATTTTATCAACCTTGAGTGAACCTTGGAGACCTGTATGAATGAGTGAATGAATGAAATTTTATTACAGTCAATGACCAGCATAAACAACATAAAAGTACAGTATAAAATAGGACAGTATTATACAATATAAGAAAATTGTACCATATTGTACAATGAACCAAAAAAAATTAAGACACAATTTTTTCGTCAGCAAGCTATTGTAGCAACGCAAAAACTTGCCGCCTTGGCGGTAATCCCTGGTTGCCGGTCAGCCAAAAAATAGTCAATGTAAAACGTATCAGGTTTACCTGGTATTTTTTGTAACATTGGTACTATAAAACAACGCTGCAGATCTCGATAAGAAGTACAGTACAATAAAACATGCCCCACAGATTCTACCTCCCCAGACCCACAAGGACATAAGCGTTCACAGAGAGGTTTGTTGTTATATCTTCCTGTTAATAGAGCTGATGGGAGTACATTGAATTTGGCCAGGGTAAAGGCTTTCCTATACTTTGGGTTGGTTAGATTGTTCAAGTATGCAGCAAGGGCAAGGCCTCTCCCACTGTCTTTAAAACATGAGTGTAAGGAAGCTGCACATATATGATTTTGTAATTCTATGTCCTATATGCGCTGGCGGATGTTTTCTTCGACTTTTGCATACCCCATGGCTAGAATAACAGGTTGTGAGAAGCCCAGGGATTGAACTTTTTCCTTAACCAATTTTTTCCATCTTGACTGAAATGTATCACTAAGAGTCAAGGGGGCTAGACCTTTGGGAGTAAACAGCATCTTTAACCAAAAGTCTAACTTATTTGTGCTTCAATAGAAATTAAGCCTGTTTCCAGCCTGAGTAAGACATTTGACACGCAGTTTGGGAGGCTGAGAATAGTTCTCAAAAATTTTGTTTGAACAGTTTCAAAATTTTCAAATTTCAAAATTCAAAATTTTGTTTGAACGTACACATTTGCGCACCATATAACATTTGGGGGAGGATCTTTGCTTTAAACACCTGTATAGCTGAGGGAACGTGTTGTCCCCCTTTGCTGTAGAAAAAAGAGATTAGTGACTTATAACTTCGTTGTATGTTTGCAGTTACATAAGAGATTTGGACTCTCCAAGAACCTGTACACTGAAAAATTACTCCCAGATATTTATAAGATTTGACCTGTTCAAGTTGATGTCCATTCACTTACCATCGGTGTTTACATTTTGGGGGGGTAAAGATAAGAACTTTAGATTTTTCATAATTAATTATTAATTGTTCTGTATTACAATATGTTCCCAGTGTTCTTAAGAGACGTCTCAGTCCTACACAGGTTAAGGACAGGAGAATAGCATCATCAGCATAGAGAAGTGTAGATATAGGTCTCCCTGACAGTTTAGGTGGATGGAAGTTTTTATTGGTCAATGCTCTAACTAATGAATCAATGTAGATATTAAATAAAGCAGGGCCCAATACACAACCCTGTTTTAGCCCTTTATATGTAGGTATTACATCCATCAAATGCCCTTCTTAATCACATCTTACTCTCAAAGAGGTTTGGTCATATAGACTTCATATGAGGGTCAATAGGCATCTATCGATGTTAGTGGCCTCCATTTTTTGCCATAATCTGTCTCTTGGAATTGTATCAAAAGCTGATTTAAAATCTATAAAAGCTACATAAAGTGTCCCCCCTACAGGGGATGAATATTTGTCTAACAGGTGTTGCAATATAAGACCCTGGTCCACAGATGAACGCCCTTGCCTGAATCCTGCTTGTTCTTCCCTCAGAAGGTTAACTTCCTCTATCCAACACAGTAATTTCTCTAGAAGGTGGCTCACATACAGTTTACTGATTATACTTAATTAGACTTATGGGTCTATAATTGGCTGGAACAGATCTTCGCCCTTTTTTAAAAATTGGCACTATAATTGCTAGGCCCCAATCAGATGGAATGGAAGCTGTCTGGTTTATGTGTGTGAATAGGGTGGCTAGAACTGGTGACCTGGTGAAATCAAATTCAACATTTGATTTTAGTAATTCTGGTGGTATAAGGTCGTATCCGGGGGCTTTGCCAGGTTTCAGGCGTGCAATGAGACTTGCTATTTCGGATATTGAAACAGGGACCCAAGTAGGAAGATCATCAAGATTCTGGGTATTTAATGTATCTCCTGTTTTTCTTCTGGCATACATTTTACTAAAGTATGCTTCCCAAGTTTTTACTGGGATGTGGGAGTCTAGTCGGTAGGTATTTTGCCAGCCCCTGGATACTAGTTTCCAAAATGTGGCAGAGTCATATGTGTTTGAAGCATCAATTAACCTTTGCCAATTAGTTCTCATCACCTGGTTCTTTTTTTCCTTAATTAGTTTTTTATATTTCTTTTTTAGCAGAAGCCAATCTTTTGGTAAAGATGTCATATCAGAATTTCTGTATTGCTTATATTTTTCCACTAACGTTCTTTTTTGGGTTCTACATTCTTTATCAAACCAAAAGTTGGTCCTTGAGTGTTGGGGATTGTTGTATTAGTTTTGTTTACTGACAAACAGCCTTGAATATGTGCTATTAACTTCAGATAAGAGCTTAGGGTCTGTTCTGGTGAACTTTCTGAGAGAAGAGATTCTTTTAATTTACGTGAGCTATCCAGATGAAGAAACTTGCTTACAACTTCGTCTAGTTTAATGGTTCATTTTACACGAGAAAAGTTAGGAGCCATTTTTAGATCTAATCCTGGTACTAAATCAGCACGTATATTTTGTGCCCTCAATTTTAAAGAAACAAATAGAGCAAAGTGGTCACTTTCAGTTCGGATTATCACCTTGAGTTTTAAGATCCCATCTAATAAGCTATGTGATACTATGAAGTAATCTATTGTTGAAGCTCTGTTTCTGGAGACAAATGTAAACTCTCCTTGTTTATCTCCCTCAGTGCTTCCATTTAATATCACTAGATCTAAGTAATTTATTAATTGCAGGAGGCAAAGGCTGGAGAAATTGCAAATCTTATGCTTGGATTGCCTGACAGGTATCAAATGGTTATTTTCTATTTCAGGGGGATGTTCTCCAAAATGATTGTAAATTGCCTCATCACTAGGTCCAAGTCTCGCATTATAATCACCTGCCATTACACCCATTACAGATATGTCTGAGTGTAATACAGTTATGCTATTAACTGTATTAATAAATACAGTTATGCTATTAATAAAGTTTAAGCCACCTATCCTTGATTGATTTTCTTTGGCAAAGGGGGGAGAAGTATACATTAACCAGTAGCAGTGGAACATGATCTAGTTTGACAACCATAGCAATTGCAACATTTTGCAGTAAGTTAATGCTGTTAACAGAGACACGCAACTTAGTAGAAATCAAAATCCCAAGGCCACCCATAGCTCGACCACCCCTTGCACTAGGCTCTGCTTTTAGGGAATATGACTCAAAACCATTTGATTCTAGATTCTCTCATTCCCAAGCTTCTTGTAGAAAACGATGTCAAATTTTCTTATGAAATTGTTGAACGAGTGGTTGGTGCATTTACTGTGCCAGCCAGCAATATTCCAGGATAGGAGGGCTAATTGACTATTCTGAGCTGGCTTATGTCAATCTGCAGAATATAAAGATTTGCCAATGGGGGGTTCCACAGTGCTATCTTTTAAAGAGTGGCCCTCTCTTCGTGGGGCCCTGTAAGATTGAACTTACAACGTTGTGGTTGCAGTACTGGCATTTAACCACTACACCACCAGGGCACAAGCATGTTTCATGTGGGGCAGAGCAACTGCCTATGGCTTGGTGGTGCCCATTGAACTGCATACTCTTAAACATTCCATAGATTAAAACTGGAACATTTGCAGCCAAGTGACATCAGCGTGTGATCAAGATGGCAAAAGTTATTAATGAGGAAGAATACACAGGTATGAAGAAGCTGCAGCAGTTTGCTATTGCCTGAGCTTACAAGGAAGAGTGAGATTCCACCCCTCCTCTCTTCTTCTCCCCTGCAGAGTTAACTGAGTACAAACTACTTTTGCAGTTTGAATTCAGTTTGCAGTAAGCTGAGAACAAAGAGAAACTGAGACATTTTTAAAGCAGCTGAAAAAGTGGAGCAATAGAGAATTAAGGTTGGCCCTCTGTATCCCTGGGTTCTGCATCCACAGATTCAACCAACCACAGCTCAAAAAATATTCAGTGGGGGAAATCCAAAAAGCAAACCATGCTGTGCAGCATTTTATATAAGGGGCACCATTTTACTGCGCCATTGTATATGATGGGACTTCAGCATCCTCAGATTTTAGTATCCACAAGAGGTCCTAGAACCAAACCCCAGCAGATACCAAGGTCCCACTATAACTGGGACTGCAGGATTGGAAGAATCAGAAAGGTTAGAGGAAAGGGCTGCCAACACGGCCCCACCTTCAGCATCTTCTGTCTAAAGGGGCTACCTCATTTGGTCTTATAATAGGCCATGTTCTGCTTCCAGATACTTTAGTTAACCTGCTTATGCTCACAGAATGTCTATATTCTCATATTACTACTGTTACTAGTACTAAGTAGAAATCTGACTATCCTTGTTGCTATGGGGAACCCCAAGCTAGTTTCTTATTTCCTTCACTGCAAATGAAAACATTGAACTCTCTGCCATGAATGGTGATTCCATCCAGTCTAATAACTGTAGTTTGGCCCTTATCAGGAAAAGACTGTTTTCACACAAAGATGACTTTTTATTTCCATCTATTTCTTAGCTCCAAACACAAAAGCTGCCTGGGAATGGCTCAGAGACATTTATTTTTAAAAAGGTGGGGGGAAAGAACACTAATGAGATGACAGCAACATATTGTGTGAACTGGGGAGGAGGCAGGCAAGATGGCATAGTTAAGAGGCCGTCTCATAAACATCTTGGCACACAACAGACAGACACACATGCACGCACGCACAAAACCTTGTTCATATTGGCTGTTAGCCCCATCAGCCTGCAGTCATGTGCTTTCTCCCACTACACACAGGATTTGGCACTTGATTTTTGAGCATCTGTGGTAGCATGCCAGAGGCGCAATCTTCCAGACAACCAGTTAGCGCAGCCTTGAAAGGAAGGAAACCAGCAAAGACTGGGTTTTCCCCCTTCCATTTGACACAGAATGTGTGAGGTTCCTGGATATTTCCCTGCCTCTAGACCCTAGGGCATATAACAGTTCCATGAGGCAGCAACAAAACAATATGAGAAGAAGTTCTCAACTCAAAGAGGCCCAAGTTGTGCCTGGGGGCAGGGGGCACTTACCTTGCCAGTAGATTTCACTCCTTTCCAAATGCAAAAATAGCAAATGATCCAAGCCAGTAAGAGGCAGAGTGCCAGCTCCCAGCTCACACCCCCAAGATGTTCTATGCCATTTGAAATGTGTAGCACTCTTCTCCTGTGGAACAAACAGAAACTAACTGATTCCATTTCGGTTCCATTGTAAATATCTTCCCCTCCCTCAAAACAAAACAAAACAAAAACTAGCCTTCCGACATCCCCAGAGTACCCAGTTTCTGTATATAATGCTTCACTGCATTGAATACATGCCTCAATACAGATCTGAGAGTTCAGCTCAAGATGTATCACAGTTTTAACTTCATTTTAGGATCTCCAGGGAAGGAATAAAATTTGGGGGGCCAGGCAATTTTGAAATTTTAGAATGGTGCCATTTTTTGACCACAACTCCCAGAATCTCACAGCCAGTGGTCATACTGTTTGGGGGATCCTGGGAGTTTTAGTCTGAAAAGTCAGTGCTCCAAGTTCGGCTAATTTCTACCTGGATTAAGGATTTGTACCATTTCATTTCCCTACTGAGAAAGTCCTCCTTTCTCATTTGGATTCCCCTCCAAAAGCTTACAATAGGGTCCTGTTACTGGTTGCATCTAGCCTGGGAGTTTGAACTAGGCTGTTCAGGTATTTGGTGGGGTAGACTAGAAATAATAAATCAAAGAGAGCCTTCAGTTTGCTTTCTGGAAGTGCAGCTGATACTTCGTTGTTGTGTGCCTTCAAGTCTTTTCTGACCTATGGCAACCCTAAGATGACCTTATCACTGGGTTTTCTTGGCAGAATTTGTTTAGAGGAGGTTTGCTCTTGCCTTCCACTGAGGTTATGATTTGCCCAAGGTCACCCAGTGGATTTCCATGGCCAAGCAGGGATTCGAACCCTTCTTTCCAGAATCATAGTCCGATGCTCAAACCACCACATCATGCTGGCTCACTAGAAGACTGTTGATATACTGTGAAACCTGCATGGCAGGGGGTTGGACTGGATGGCCCTCGTGGTCTCTTCCAACTCTGCAATTCTATGATTCTATGATTCTATGAAATGTCTGCCAGGGTCAAAAGGCACATTACTTTTAATATGTAGTGTACAGTTATGTCTAAGCTTTCTTCTTTCTCCAGATACATGTAGGCATAGCCAGCCTTGGATTTAGATGGAGTTCACCTCAAGGGGCAGATAATACATGCTGTGAAGCAGTGCCTCATGGCTGCAATGCCATTGGGGCAGTGAACCCATACTTGGGTTTAAAGGAGCTATCCTGGGCACTAAGCCTATTTTAGAGATAGAGTTCAGCATTTTAGATAGCAACGTCAATGTGTTTGTCCTAAAACCCAGATGGGATTTACCACTAACATCACAACCACCAGCCTCTACTGTTACTATGGAGAAGATAACAAAAGAAACCTCCTGCCTTCCCCCTCTGTTGGAGGTCATAGCCTGCCCTGCACCCCCTAAGCAAGCCTGCTATGCAACTAGTGAGGAGGACATGGATATTGCCCTGTCACCAATGATGAAGTAACATTCAACTACCAATCCAGTTTCTACAGGTGATGTGGGGCTGCCACCTTGTCCTTTGTTTCAAGCAAGCAAAATGTCTTAGGCCTTGTGGGAGCTACACAAGGAGAGGAGGTTTAATATTTTCCTCCCTAACCACTAACCCTCCCGGGGGGTGGGGGACATCTGTCCCCCCACAAACTGCAGATAGGAATAGTACCAAAAAAAGTACAGGTGTAACTGGTTTTAAATTGTCTTGTCAAATGGTTTAATATGCTTTTAGTCTCTTTATTTTTTTTTATTTTTACTCTTTTAAATTGGTCAAGTTGATTTTATTGTATACCACCTTGAGAACTTTATCTATAGGGCAAGATATAAACATTTTAAATAAATAAATAAATAAATGTAGCATTATAGCTGCTGGTGGTGGTGGTGTGGTGGTGGTTTCATAGTCTACCACATGTTACCGACTGCCGTTTTGGAGCATCAGTGATTCAGATTCTGTTCAAGAATCTAGGAATTAAGGTGGTATCATTGGATAATGTGGCATATTCCAAACAAAGTCACCTTTTGTAATTGTGATCCTACCGATGGACATTTTATTCAGATGTTTTGTCTGAATGTCCGTTTGGAATTGCTCTGAGGGCACCTATCACTATTGCAACCACAATGTTTTCTTTTTGTTACCATTATCATTATTCCTAACTGCAACAGAGAGGGATCAAAATCCCAGGGGTGATCATCACAACTAACAGAAGGAAAGATTGAAACTCCCACAAATATGCATACCCCATGGTCCTGATCTGGATCAGATCCCCATGCTTACTTTGGAGTAAAATAAAAGGCACAGACATAGCTTCACACTTCATATTAAAAATAAGTTCTAGCCATGGTAGCTGGGGACTGCTGGTAATTGTAACTGGACAAAGGGACTTTTCCTAGCTCTGAAAGTAGCATCTAATTTGACCCTTAGATTCCTGCTAGAAACATCACCAGATACATTTCTGACTAGTCAGGTATCCTCTTCTCCATTCATTAGGGACATTAGGCTCTTTCCCATCTCACCATATCTCAGTCCCCTGCCACCCAATCTGCCAAGCACCACCCATTAGTCCCCACACTGCTTCCCCTGAGCAACTCAGGGACCCAGCAACCCTAATAGTCTCCTTTAAACTATCATGTTTTCTTCACACACACACACACCTGGATGACAACATCCATAGCTAGAAAGGGAGAGAACAATCATTTGAAACATTCCCCATCTTGGCCCCATTTTGGGAAGCCACTGGCTTACTACTTAGTTCTCATAAACAAAATATCTCTTCTGGTTTATCTAATGAAGGATTTGCCAGGCCAGATTGAGCCAGCAGGTTTAACTCTCTCATCTCAGCTCCTGCAAGTCTATAACAATATGAAAGAGTTGCCTTTTACCAAGGGAGCATCTACACAATGAAAAAAAAATCCAGCAAGAATGTGGGCAGAATACCTTTAGTTTAGATGAGCTCCTGCTGAGATTCACCATATTCAGAATGGGGGCTAAAAACTCCATATAGACTGTGACAACACCTTTCACTGTTTCTCATGGTCTTTTTTTAAACAAATTGTGCAAAAATGCACATAATAGGACATCTGTACAACCGATTTGAAAAGGGGATGCAGCAGAGTGAAAGCTGATTGGTCAGACCTCAGAGGGGGTGGGCTTGCAAGGGAGGGTTTGCAATGCCAAAGCCACCATTGTTGTTATTTTTGTCGGCTGACTGTTCAAGCAGATAAGAGCAGCAGAGCAAAACTATGATCCTTTTTAAAGAGGAAAATAGCTCTTCCACATCTGTGATTTCTTTTTATAAAAAAGGAGGGGGAGAATGGAGGGAGATTTTCTGGACACAACTCACTCACGGCTGTCATTTCTTTCAGGGATGTAAACTACAAACTGAAAGCTGTTTCCTTCCAGCAAGCTTGCAAATGAGTCATGGGCACAAATGGGCACTGCAGTGATAGGGAGGTAAGGTGATATTTTTTGCTACAAATTCTCCCATCTAGCTGCACTCCAAGTCATATCACTGGCTTATCTAGCCCAGTATAGTCTACTTTGTAGTAGTCTCAGACACTGAGGTCTCTCTCAGAGACTGCTATCTGAAATGCCAGGGTCTACAGATGGACAGAACCAGGGCCAAGATGTCCAACAGCATAATCGCTCATATGGCTAGCCATTATTGCAGAAACTGAAGCTCCTAGGGAAGCACAGGACTTCACTTACTCCCAGAACTCAATGACAGGAGAGGTACCATTTTCTGCTGTCAAATTTAGAGAAGTATTTCTCCTCTGGAATTCCATGCAATTCTCTGCAAGACAAGGGTCAGAAATTTAGAATAAAATATAGGTGGTGACAAGTAGTGTCTTTCATGTCAGTGGGCCAATGAATATGATGCAGGTCTGTAAAGGAAGTGTCCAAGGTGTTGAACAATTGTGTTGCACTGTATTGTATATTGTAATGTATATTGTGATGTTGTACCCACCCCGATCCTGAGGGGAGAGGCGGGTAATAAATAAATAAATAAATAAATATTATTGTTGAACTAATTGAGAGACAAAGTTCAGTACCTTGGATAGCTCCTTTGGTGTGTGTCTATACAGTGGGCTCTGTATAGACTGGGATTTGGTTCCAGGATACCAAAATCCATGGATGCTCAAGTCCCATTATATACAATGACATAGTAAAATGTCACCCCTTACATAAAATGGAAAACCAAGGTTTACTTCTTAAATATTTTCAAGCCATGGATGGTGAAATCTGTGGGTGCCAAATCCATGGATGAAGAGGGCTGACTGTAATTGATGATTGAGTTTCCCTCCCATAGGAGAGAAACTCATGCAAACAGCTAACAATCCAGTTCTCTTTGCCTATTAGAAGAGTGAGACAGGATCTCTCCAAGTCAAGCCTGGTTTTCCATTCTTGCTTTAGTGCACATGAACAACTGAAGAAATACTGCCAGTTCTAGAAGGTTTCCCCCACAGTGGCAAGTTTGTAGATGGCCAATGCTAAATTAGAGTTTGGCAACTGCAGCAGAATTGCTGCACTCTGAATCATAGAAGAGCTCAAATCAATGCAGCTTCAATTCACATGCCAAAAGTGAGCGGAAGCTTTAAAAAAAAATTAATGCAGGGGGTGAAACATTACCTCCAGGTGAAGTAAGAGGAGGGGGAAAAAGTGGTTAGGTGGATTTTGCTGGCTGGGAGTAGGATCTCCAAAAAAAAAATGGGGGAAATATTATAGATGACTACTAATGATGTAGACAATTTCTCAGTGCAAACTAATCCTGGACTAAACATCATACAGAAAGGCACTCTCACAAAGATACACTCTAGTTACCTGTATTCCACTCATGGTCACAGCTGCCCCATGGAAGATTTATGGTAAATGAGCTGAAGAGGTAAAACAAGGCCCAAGCCAAGACTATAATATAATAGAAATTCAGGAGTACAAGAATCACTTGGGAAGCATAACCAATTCCTGCACAGAGGGATAGAGAGATGAAAAGAGAGAGAGAGAGACCCACAGTGAACACCGCACATAGTAAAATGTTATTATTACACCAAATAACTATTTCTTTGGTGTTTTTGAAGGGACTCATCTGTAAATAACTTTTCAAATCCTACTTTTCCTCTCTACTACTGGAAACAGAATAATCACTAGTTAGGAATGAAGACATTTACATTTATTATTATTATTATTATTATTATTACTACTACTACTACTACTTTCAGCATGAATACAGGTCTCGTTCTACCACTAGGCGGAGTGAAAAAACTGTCCCAAATAGTAGATGCTGCAAGGGGACAATGGTAATCTGCCAGCTCTTTCTCATGAAATTTCCAGCTGTTTTTCTCTGTTGAAAGATAGCATTGTGTACACAACATTCTGCCCCCAACCAATAGCCAGTTGCCTTCAAGGGTCTTGGACCATGCAGAACAAGATTCCACTGCCACTCCAGAGACAGCCAACACACACCCCATTCTAGAATACTAAAATGTCATAGAAAAATAAGCAGATGCCCCCATTTCTTCACTGTTTTCCACTATTCTAGATTATAGTGAGCCCACTGTGGATACCAAAATCTGTGGATGTTCAAGTCCCATTATACACAATGGTGTAGTAAAATGGTGTCCCTTCTATAAAATGGACAGCAAACCTATAAAATGGACAGCAAACCTTTCAATCAACCACAGCTCAAAAATATTGTCCTTCTATAAAATGGACAGCAAACCTATAAAATGGATAGCAAACCTTTCAATCAACCACAGCTCAAAAATATTTGGGGGTGGGGAGAATCCAAAAAGCAAACCTTGCTGTCCAAAATCCAAAAAGCAAACCTTCCTTCACACACCCTCGCCTTCCCCAGCTCTCCCTCCCTCTGTCCTTCTATAAAATGGACAGCAAACCTATAAAATGGACAGCACAACTTTTTGGATTCTGGACAGCAAGGTTTGCTTTTTGGATTCTCCCCACCCCCAAATATTTTTGAGCTGTAGTTGATTGAAACTGCAGATTGTTAGACATTGCAGGACAATGGCCTGCAGATGAACAGGGTTCAGGGTTCCTTTTGAGAGGGCAGAGCTACACATTACAAAAGATGGCAGCTACATGTCATTCCCCATCCCCACCACTGTTCCAGTCTTTTTGAAACATTAAGCTCAATTTAGCCAGTGTCTTGGCACCCTTATGATGAACATTCCCCTCTACCTTCACCCACTGGCAGCTAATGAGAGCTTGAAAATATTACTTTTAGGACTATGACAGTGGCCAAGGTGAGTGGGGAGTTTGTGGGAGTTACAGTCTGAAAAGTAACTAGTTACAAGCTCAGAAGCTGATGGTTCTGTGGAGAACAACGAGGGTAATGTGCCAGCAAAATGGGTGAGTGTGGACTTGGGACAATATATGGACCATACTTGCATACTAGGTTGGGAAACCATACTCTCTTCCAGATTTTATACTCCTCGGTTTTCTGCCACTTACCTGCTTCATTAGCTATTTTTCTACTTTTTGAAATTTGCAGCAAAAATGAGATCTGGAGATCTTAACTGCTCTGCCATACCTTTTAGGAGTGCTTTAGTTATGTATTCCTGCATGGCAGGGGGTTGAAAAAGATGGTCCTTCTGGACCCTTCCAACTCTATGTTCAATGATTCTATCTATTTACTTGAGAGCAAGCATTGGGCCCATACAAAATGGATCTGACTGCCTATCTAAAATGGCTTCTAGCATCCATTTTGTATTATAAGATTCTCACTGAAAGGAAACCCTCACTGAGAAGAAGCTCCACCCTCGTAGCTACACAGCTGCAGGTCAAGAGGGGAACATCTTTCAACAGACATTTAATAAGACTGTCTGAAGTTGCTTTGAACTAAGCAGGTTACTTTGCCCCACTAAAAAGTCATGTCTCAAAGCTACTCTTGCATGGCTGGTCATTTCACTAGGCAACTTAAAAGTATTTATTTTGAAGTATGTTGACAGACATACTTGTACCTACTGTAGCATAGCTTAGCCATTACACTCCATGATTCACATGTATTTCTTTTGATAGACTACTCTGTACCTGGCCAAAAATAAGAGTATATAAGAGAACATTTGGAGATCAATAAGTCATCTCTTCCATGGAGGGCACTGAAACTCTGCTTCTATCATGGAGGACACCTAGAACAGAGAGATCTGTATCTCTCTTTTCTAAAATCCAAGCATGCTTGTACTTAGCCTTTAGACTTAAGTCTATTTTATAATTGGCTTCTTTATCAATTTTGTAATTGGCTGCTTAGTCTACTGTTATTGGCTACTTTGACTATTTTGCAATTTGCTTCTTTGTCTATCTTTATAATTAGATTCTTTGTTTATTCTGTAACTGTTCTCGGGAAAATCTCGGAGAGACCATATAACTCCAGTATTAAAATTTCTCCACTGGCTGCCTATCAGTTTCCGGGCCCAGTATAAGGTGTTGGTTATTACCTTTAAAGCCCTAAATGGCTTGGGTCCAACTTATCTTCAGAACCACTTCCTCCCATACAATCCTCCCCGTGCACTCCAGTCCTCTGGGAGTAATTTACTTCAGACACAAAAATCTAGGCTGTCTGCAAACTCCCAGAGGGTCTTTTCGGTAATCGCCCCCAAATTGTGGAATGGTCTGCTGAACGAGATCCGTCAGATGACGAGCCTGAGTAGCTTTAAAAAAGCACTAAAGACGAATCTCTTTCGGCAGGCCTTTCCTAATTAGTTCCCGGCCTCAGGGGCTCCTGGCCCTTTTTAGTCTGCTGGCTGTTTATTATTTATTATTTATTATTTTAATGTGATTTTATATCAGTTGTTTTAATGTATTTGGTTTAATGTCTTTTCATGGGGGAGGGCGGGGGTGGGTGGTGTTTGGGGATTTTAATTTGTATTGGTATTTTAATTTTTGTAAGCCGCCCCGATTGTTGTTAACAGAGGGGCAGGATAAAAATAAATATTATTATTATTATTATTATTATTACTGTCTTTAAAAAAAATTGTAATAAATTCCTCAATCAAGAAAGCTGGGGTCTATATTGCCTACCTGTTCTGAGCCGAGTTGTTATCTTTTAGGGAAGTAAGATGACATACTCAGAACCAATTCAATTCCATTACTGCTTGATTTTAATCATATTCAGCTTTCTATGTCAAAAGATACTGTAAAAACAAGATTACTAACACCTGAGCAACAGAAATTTACTTTTTGGACTATAAATCCCAGAATCTCCTTGGCTATTGGTCTAGTTGGCTAGGCGATTTGGGAAGTTGTTATCCAAAAGAAAAATGACTTTCCCAAGCTCTGAAAGTACCAATGTTCTCTTTTGGATTTCCCATTTCCCATGTCCTATCCATATAAACTGCATCAGCATTCATACAAAGGAGATCCCATGCTACTAAAGCCTGACGAGTTAACCCGGTACAGTTGTCCCTTCACATCCCCGCGTTTCACATTTGTGGTTTTGTATATTTGCAGTTTGTAGCTGCTGCTCAACTAGCTCAAACTCCAAGATCCCACCCTCCTCCTCCTCCTCCCCTCTCCTCCTGTCCTGGCAGCAAAACAGCTCCAGCTTACTTTCTTACCTTGCACCAAAACAGCACTGCCCGTTTAAAACACTCAGTAAGGTTGTGTTGTTGTCAGGACAGAGGGAGGGAGGGCTGGGGAAGGCAAGGGTATGTGAAGGATGTGATTTGTGCTTTAAAAAATGCTATGGCTGTGACTTGTGCATCTAGGGGGTGGGTGTTGCTATGGCTGTGACTTTTAGCTTCAGTTTGGGAAAGGAGGGACCTTACTGTTTCAAACAGGCAGCACTATTTCGGTGCAAGGTAAGAAAGCAAGCTGGAGTTGTGTTGTTGGCAGGGCAGAGGGAGGGAGAGCTGGTGGGGAGGCGAGTGTGGGTGAGGGACATGGTTTGTGTGCCTGGGGTGGGCATTGCTACCACGGTGGCAGGCATCGGCAGTCCTGTTAGAGGGAGAGGAGTCTACAGTACTGTAGTGTAGTATGCATGTTGGGGGCGGGGCTTAACTTGTTCAATTTTTTTTAACTTTCACAGTGGTGCTCCATCCCTAACTCCCACAAATGTGTAGGGACAACTGTATTTCACAAAATGGTATCCTCCACATGTGGCCATGTTGGCTGAGGAATTGTGGACATTTTAATCAAGCAAATCTACAACAGGGATGTGAAGTTTTGTTTTCATTGCATATCTCAAATCCTACAGGATTTCTCATCCCATCCAAGTTCTGTCTTGAGTCACAAGATTCTTCCTCCCTTTCTGCATGCAAATTAATTCTGATACTGTATATTCATCCATTTTCCCTAATGGACATATGTTTACACATGCTCCCCATTGACTAAAGCAGTTCTGTACAAATTTTTCAAACATTTGCCTATCTAGTTCTGTGCCTTTTTCAAGTAAATTCATGGAGGAATTTTTACCCACAATACATAGCAAGTCTTTTTAAAATGTATGGATTGTTAGACCCTTTAGACCATTGCCAGCCTCAGGAGGAACAAAACAAGTATTTTCATAGAGAAGCACAAACTCAACAAATTTTGTTTTCCATTTAATAATAATAATAATAATAATAATATTTATACCCCGCCCCTCTGTTAAAACAATCGTGGGGGATTCCATGGTGGAGAATAAGTGAACTGAAAAATCACCCAGTTTTTATTTCAAATTATGTCTTTTAATTATACGTATTTAATATGATATAAAAAAAAAGTCTAACCGATTTAGTGATTAACAATAAAAACATTATAGTACAACCATGAGTGAACAAGGAAAAGGCTGCTGTTAAAACAGTAACAATGATTAATAAAACCACAAACCAAAGCATACCAGTGGAAATAGTCCTCCTCATGCTAAGTTGATCATATTATCTGGACCAAAACGTGGGAGGAAAGAGTTTAAAGCCCCCAAACTGTAACTAGGGTTCTTGCAGGTACAATTGGAAAAACAATCATACACACCTTTAAATGCATACACACCTTTCATGTCATGTCTAGTTTAGCCCTGACAAAGGGAGAAATGAGTCTCCGTCCCCCAGCCTCACCATTACATAGGCCTTTTCACAAGGGTCAGGCTTTCTGGACTGCAGACTGGTCCCGTCATCACATCTGACTCACCTTCAAAGAGAGGGCACAGCCTCCTCCAAGACGTTACCCCGCCTTGGCTGGTGTATTGCCCAAGCGCTGTCTCCAGGAAGAACACCGGGATCCCACAGGTGAAAAGGAAGATGAGGTAGGGGATGAAGAAGGCACCTACAGATACAGAAAGAGATGAATGCATTAGAGCAGACCAAGGGAACAGATCGTCCTCCACATGTTGCTAGACTGAAACTCCCATCATTCCTCACTATCGGTTATGCTGATGGGAACTGCAGTCCAGCAACAACTAGGAAGGCCACACTTTCCCTAGCCCTGTTTTTTTTAAAAAAAGAATAAGAATCTACCATGATGAGCTCGAAGGGAAGGGAGACTTACAGCTTATTCCCATACATGTTCACTCACTGAGTTCAGCTGGGGTTACTAGCAGGCAATTAAATAGAGGATTACAGCCTTATTTTATTTACTGCATGGTTTTAAAAAGCAAACATATTTTTCTTGATAGTAATACCATTAATATCAAAGACTTACAAATTCTGCAGCATGAAATCAAGTTTGCTTAAGCATGTCACTACTAAAAATAATACCTGGTATTTAAATGCTAGTCTGTGGCTTTTAAGACCTGGCATTTAAATGCTAGTCTGTGGCTTATAATTAATTAAATCATAACTTAATTTAATTTACTCAAATAATGGATTTCCCCCTCGTATATTCCAGGTGATAGATTTCAAAGCCATTTTAAAGCTATAAAATTCTTAATCCACAGTTGTCTCTTCTCCTTTTTCCACAACTTCTTCTCTTTTATTCCTTTCATCCTCCAATTCTTGCTCTGAAATGTCTTCAAAATCTTCTTCTCCTTTTTAAAATCAAATTCTTCTAGTTCTTTTTTAAATTTCCAAAGAAAATCTTTGGCATTTTGCACTGTATTCTGTGTATATTTTCTTTAGTTAAACATCAGTGAAATTCCCTCTCCCATCTGAAGATAATATTCTTCTATTTCCACTAGTTAAGAAGCTGTAATTCTTCCTTTTCCTCAAAATTCTTGCCAGGATGTCTTTCAATACTATCACCCACTACCTTTCATCCTCATTTTATTTTGATAGTATTGTTATAAAACTTCATCACATAGCCTCTTCCAAATAAAATAGACAATCACTTCATGAGGGAGATTTCTCTGCCTGGCAATTGGAGATACAGCAGTCCTGTACATATAATCTATTTTCACCTCATGGTCTTCACTTTATTTCTCAAAAAGACTTAATAACTTCTATCATTTTCTGTCTTATGTTTTCATTAGGTTCCTCTGGTATCACTATAAAATGCAGAAGCATTTCTCTATCTTCCAGAAACTGTATCTTTTAATTCACTTTCTTCATTTCTGTTGTCATTTGAGTCAAAGCTTATTTCATCTCTTTCATTTCCCACTTCATATCACTTTTAAAATCACCTAAATCTTTTTTTCAAATTTGCTCCTGTTTGAACCATCTTCATTTTCATATCCTTTATTTCTTCCAATATCCTTTGATTTATATCAACAGCTTTTTGTGTCACCTCTACTGATCGTCATCTTCCCTCAATATTTTTGTATTTTGAGCTTAATCCAGAACTCCTTATTATGACACATACAATGCCATAATAATTGCTAGTAAAAAAAGTCAATTTGTTGCCATTCATCTTCACCACCAGATGTTGCTCTGTTAGCAATCTTACAATCTTCTTTTAAGCATTCATTTTTTACTGCAGCAGTAGAACAGACACCTCATGAGATGCCTTCCATGATTGGAATATTATACTTGAAGGATATAGCCTATTCAAAAAGAATAGATGTGGCAGAAAAGGCAGGGGAGTACTATTATACATCAAAGACCATTTCAATTGTAGAGAAATCCATGAGATTGATCAGAGTGGACCAGATGAGAGCATTTGGATAAAAATAAATAGCAAAATAAAAATTGTGTTAGGAGTTTACTAATGTCCAAGAAAGCAGCCAGTTGCTGGCTTAATACACTTGGATTTCAGGAAAAGTGATTTTAACAAGTTCAGGGAATATTGGATGGAATTGCATGGCTAGATATGCTAAAGAAAAAAGGCACCCAGAAGGGGTAGAACTTCTTGAAGAAGGAGTTGCAAAAAGTACAATCACAAACAATCCCATGGAAGAAGAAAAATGGGAAACATCTGAAAAAGCCAGTGTGGCTGCATAGCAAAATCAAGGAAGAAGTGAAAATTTTAAAAAGATCATGCATATAAAATGGAAGGAAGGCAAAATCACCAAGGAAGAGTACAGATGTGCAGCCCAAGTTTGCAGGAACAGTATAAGGAAAACTAAAGCATAGAATGAGCTGAGACTGCCTAGGCAAGCAAGGAGCAACAAAAAGATACATTTGAGACAAGAAAATGTCCAAGGAGACTGTGGGGTGTTCAATAAGGAGACTGTTCAATAAGGATGGCAAAATGCTGACAGATCACAATGAAAAGGCAGACTACTCAGTACCTATTCTGCTTTGGTTTTTCCCCAAAAAGAGAACTGTGTGCTTCTATGCAGAAGCAGAGACCTTGGCAAGGGATCTGGATTGCAAATCAAGATTTGTAATGAGTTAGTCAGGAATCACCTAGCTAACCTAAACAAGTTAAAATCTGCCAGGCCAGAAGAACTACATCACAAAGTACTGGAGGAACTTGCTGATGTACTCTCTGAACCCCTTGCCAGTGTGGCATAGCGGTTTGAGTATTGGACTATGACTTTGGAGACCAAGGTTCAAATCCCTGCTCAACCATGGAAACCTACTGGGTGACCTTAGGCAAGTTACACCCTCTCAGCCTCAGAGGAAGGCTGCAGCAAACCCCCTCTGAACACATTTTACCAAGAAGACCCTCTGATAGGTTCACATTAGGGTCACCATAAGTCAGAAAAAACTTGAAGGCACCCAACAACAAATACCAACAAATAAAATAATGAAATATTAAATGCAAACTAACTACAGTTGTCCCTTCATCTTCGCTGGGGTTTGGTTCAAGGACCCCCTGTGGATACCAAAATCTGTGAATACCCAAGTCCCATTATATGCAATGGCATAGCAAAATGGTGTCCCTTATATAAGATGGTAAAATCAAAGTTTGCTTTTTAGATTATTATTTTTTTAGGAATATTTTCAAGATGTGAATACCTAAATCCGTGGATACCAAATCTGTGGATATGGAGGGACAACTGTATAGTCATAGGTGATTCCAACACACTGAAGCTATCAAAGATTATTTTATAAGCCTCTGAAGGTATAAATTCACAACTTTCCATGTAAAGATGATGCATACCTTTCAACTGTACTGATTTGGCAGGGACAGTCCCAATGAATCCTTTCAGGAAAGTTGGAGGGAATGAATCAGTTGCTAACAGATCTGTACCCGAACAGCATCACAGTTATACGTACAACCTAGGGCAAGAAAACCTATAACAAAAATATCCTGTTGGGGCAGAAGAGGTTCTCTTGATATGCAAGATTCCCTTAATTACAGGCAGTGCTGGGGGCTGGGGGACATCTTATGGGGAAGGGAGGCTTCTGTTTTTCCTTCCCATTGAGGCTGGAACATTCCCTTCAAATATATCTGAAGTAGTTAGTTAAAAGTCCCTCTCCGCACCAATGTGATAGTGATGTCACCAATATTATCACCAGTGGCATCCGTGCCCATGATACTAGTGAAACTACCATTCTCACAGCAAAGAGGTGCTGGGGAAAGAAAATTCATTTCCAACAACTTAAGTTTATTTTTGTTCCGTTTTGCTGGTAGACATCACGTCCCCTCACAACAGAAGCACGTCCTGGAGAATCTGGGAACAATGTGCAGATACTTTTATAATGGTTGTGTGTAATGGTTCCCATGCCACCCTGGGCTAAATTGCCACACCTTAGAGAAAGGCCCCCTGCCTCCTATATTGGCATTTTTTTTAAAAAAAATGAAGTCAAGGAAATGTCTTCTCTGCATATACTTTCCCACTGGTGAGAAAAATTGCAGCTGGGAGATGCAGGTGTTCATCTCCAGCAGCTACGCAGAGATAAAAATTATAGCAATTGTCCTCAGCAGGATTGTAAAATCAAAAGAACTGTATAAAATGAATAGTTGTTTTCTTCAGATTAAATAATCCCTAGTCTTTTGAAGTAGTTTAAGAGCATGCTTCTTTTAAAATATTTTCTTCCCCCTGCAAAAACAAAAAAACAAAAACCCAGAGCAATGAACTGCCACATTTGCTACCCCCTCTCTTCCTGCCTGCCTCTGTGTTCTAGAAACAAAAAACTACCAAAAACAGATTGAACTGGGAATTATTCTCCCTGTTTCGTATTTGTTAAGTAATTACTTAATCTTTCTGGAAGCTGGTAGGAAAGGGGTTAAGAGAACTCGCTACACGTACAGTTTTCGGCGAGTAGGTTATGAACTCTGGTCTGAAATCTCTTGGATTGGCCTCACAGGCCCACCTAAACCGCTTTCCCATCCTGACAGCATGAAGGGGATTAGCTAGTTAGCTACTTTCATGCCAGCTTTACATTTTTTGTTTTGTTTCTCTTTCTCCTCAACTTGAGGTACCATTAGAGGAGACAGCCTTCTTTATTTTTGCGATTCTGGAGTTTTTCTAAGCTTGGGTTTGTGCTAGGTTCTCCCTGCTTTTTCAGAACTTGGAAACGTTACTAAACTTGTAGGACCCTGCAGCCAACCCACTCAGTAGCCATGCTAGCTGGTTGAGGGGTTTCTAGGAGCTATAGCCCCTCAAGAATATTTCATACCCGCCAACTGCCCTGATTTAGCAAGAACAGTCCCAATGAATCCTCTGTCATCCGAATTTTTCCACTGCTTTAACAATGTCTCCATTTCTCTCCCCTTTTCCCACTTTACTCTTTCATCCTCAGCTTACTTCAATTGCTACAAACTGAGTTCAAAGGGCAAAAATTGTTTGCATTCAATTGCAGTAATTCAGTGGGAGCAGATGAGGGGGAAGGATCCTGCCCTTCCCAGTAGGTTCAGGCAAAAGCAAACAGCTGCACCCTCTCCTAGCTTGGGTGTTTTTCCTCATTCACTTTTGCCATCTTCATGCTCTGATATTGCTTGGCCACGTGTCAATTTTCACCTGTGAAATGTTGGAGGGTATGCTCGTATTCTGCCCCAATAGGACATTTGTTATTTATTCTCTTGCCCTAGAGATTGTACTTACACCTCTGTTCCTGTTTGTATACAGATTTGTTAGCAACTCATCAGGCCTGACCCCTTATATTAAATTTGACGGTTATCCCTTGTTTGGTTCTCTTCGGTTACTTTTTTTTGGAAGAGCCTGTGGGTTTTTATTTCCATCTTTTCTTTTTCCTCATCCTTTTACTGGCCTTACTTCTCATCTTACCAATCATCTCACCCTCCTTTTATGTTCCTTTTTAGTTGGTTATTGAGTTCTACAGAAAAATTGAGGTTTCATTTTCTTTTGAGTGGTTGGATGAGAGTTAACTGTGTGGATAGACATATAGCAGAAGGCAACATATGTTGAAGCCAGAACATCCTTAGTTTGGCCTGAACACTCATCACAAGCTCTCTTTGTCTACCTATCAAGGCCATTTTGAATACACCACAGTTATATGCAGCATTATATCAGCATTAAAAATGCAGCAATGTCATGTTAGCTCATTTCAGGGCTAGACGTGCTCACCTGAGGGTTGTTGTCCTCTCACTCTTAAAGCCCCACATCTGTCCTGGCATGTCCCCATCCCCTCAATCCAGCATTCTTCTGTTGAGGAGAAGGTCAGGGAAGAACTTTCCATATTTGCTTGAACACAAACGTAAACTTCCATGCAACCTGCAACCTCCAATAAAGCAGATTTTACAAATACACTGCATCTTCTATTTGTCTTCAAGCAAACCCAGGAAAAAGATCCCTTCAGGTCTTTCTCTTCAACATGGGTGAAGCTTAGGACAGTTACTTTTTGAATTAGAACTCCCAGAATCTCACAACCAACCTAGCTGATGGCTCAGGATTCTGGGAATTAGAAACGAAAAAAAGCTTTTCCCAAGCTATCCAACAGGAAAGTTGGATGGGGATTGAATGGGTGGGGGCAGGGCTTCCTGGGCAACTATCACCTCTTCACGCTGTAAGTAAGAGCAGCCTGAACATCTAAATGAGATCGCCAGGCCCAGCTCTAACATTAGGCAAAGTAAGATGACCACCATAAACAGGAGTTGCTGGAGCCGCAGTGCCCTAGCTGTTCTCTCACAGGAAAGTCAGGCTGGCTCTGTCTGTGTTAAGCTTCTGCTAGGTGGTCAAAACTGTATTATCCTAGATGGACTTTGGTCTTAAAAATCTTAGCTGGCATCACATCAGGTGGTTATGATGCAGTATGTTAGATTTATATCCTCATAACTGTTTTGTATTCACACTTACAATCATGGCACCATTACCAAGATCAGAAATTCCCCTAAAACCCACCTTAAAAGCCAGGCAGCCAGAGCAAAGGAGTTCTGCAGTGCTGGCAAGCAGGGCACTGAAGGATGATGAATTTAGCCCCCTCCCATCAAAAAGTTACATTACAACAAGGAATTGCAACAAGGGCAATGTTGTCATGCCCTGCTTCCAGAACACGGAAATGGACTCTGACTCAGAGACTGAAGCAGTGGACATGCCAGGACCTGCTGAGCAGGAGAATGTTCTACAGCCACAGGACTCAGACACAGACAATACTGCAGTACCAGCTCTGGCAGAGGGTCCTGCCCCTTCAGATACAGAGGACAACTTATCTATACCTACCTTCACAGCACGGAGACAACAAAAGGAGGACTTGAGGAGGTCTCAGCATATTTATAGGAAGCACAAATTAGTTAAGCAGTAGCTGTGTTAGCTGATGCTCTATAAATATGCAGCACTGCACTCCAGGGGTTGTTGAAGATTATCTGACCTACCTGAGTACCTGTCATGTTTCTGCTTGCTGTGTTTGACCTGGGTTGTGTTTGTTTATTCTGGGCTCTGTTTGCCTGACCTGGGTTCTGCTGGACTACCCTGAACTCTGTTTTCTGGACCTTGTATATTGGACTTTACTTGTGGACTTGTGTTTTGCTTGCTAGTAAAGTAGGTGTCTGACTTCACACTGCCTTGATTCATTTGCCTGTAATTAGCTTGACCATGCTGTGCCCCTGCTATCAGCTGTGTATTAACCCCTGAGGGGGTTAGGAATTGGAGGCACTGCTTTGCAGTGGTTCCATTCCTTCCTCTCGGGCAGATCTCAGAGGGTGAGGCTCGGGGACAGCTGCTCTACCAGAATAGAGCTTAACTGGGGCGTTCCTCAGGGTGCCATCCTGTCCCCGATGCTATTTAACATCTATATGAAGCCGCTGGGAGAGATCATTCGGAGGCATGGAGTGTGTTGTCATCAGTATGCTGATGACACCCAGATATACTTCTCCATGTCTCGGTCATCAGCTTCGACTTCAGATGGCATCTCTCCTCTCAATGATTGTCTTAAAGCAGTAATGGACTGGATGAGGAAAAACAAATTGAGACTGAATCCAGACAAAACGGAGGTACTAACAGTTACAGGCCCGAAACCAGGTCTGGGAATACAACTTCCAGTCCTGGATGGAACTACACTCTCCTCCAAATACTGTGTTCGCAGTCTGGGGGTGCTCCTGGACCCAACGCTCCAGATGTCTAATCAGGTAAATGCGACGGTCAGGAGTGCCTGTTATCAACTTCGGCTGATACGCCAGCTGCGCCCTTGCCTGGAAACTAGGGACCTCGAAACTGTGGTACATGCACTGGTAACCTCCCGTCTGGATTTCTGTAATGCGCTCTACATGGGGCTACCCTTGTGCTTAACTCGGAAACTTCAACTAGTTCAGAACATGGCAGCCAGGTTGATTTCTGGTGTTTCCAGAAGAGAGCATATAACACCTGTGCTAAAAGCTCTCCACTGGCTGCCTATTCGTTTCCGGGCACAGTACAAGGTGTTGGTTATAACCTTTAAAGCCCTGCATGGCTTGGGTCCAACTTATCTCCGGGACCGCCTCCTTCCGTACGACCCTCCCCGCGCACTTCGGTCCTCTGGGAGGAATCTGTTACAGCCTATGAAAACAAGGCTGTCGGTGACCTCCCAGAGGGCCTTCTCCACTGTTGCTCCCAGATTATGGAATGGCCTGCCGGATGAGATCCGTCTTATTAACACCTTAGACGGCTTTAAAAAAGCTGTCAAGACGGATCTTTTCCGGCAGGCCTTTCCTGAATAACTATCCCGGCCCAAGACTCGGTTGTCCTCCCTGAGCTGTAATCACTTTTTTTAAAATCATTTTTTTTAAAAAAACTATTGTATGTTTTAATATTTTTCTAATTTACTGTATGTTTTTAATCTTTTATAGTTTAATATTATTTTAAGGGGGGGTGGGCTAGGGTACTGGGACTATGGAGTTTTTATATTGTAAGCCGCCCCGATTGCGTTGCAGAGGGGCGGGATAGAAATAAAATTTTATTATTATTATTATTATCAGCCTTTGGTTGGTTGCCCAGACATTGTTTTGACACCCACAGAGGACCCTGCTTCAGCTCATCACATTTGAAGGTGGGAGGGGGCTGGACACAACATCCTTCAGCACCCTACTCACCAGTACTGCAGAACTCCTTTGCTTGGTGCAGCGGCCTGGCTTTTAAGGTGGGTTTTAGGGGATCACATTGGGACTGTCAGGGTAATATTGCTTTAAGTGCAAAAGGAAAAATGTTGCAGCAACAGATCACAGACTAGCACAGCTAAAGTGGGTTTGATCACAGCTGTGCCTGGGCAGAAGGCTGACAATCAAACACTCTTATATAGTCAAAGCACAAGATCCATGTGTGGGGATTGGTGTTGTGGAGAAAGAGTGGATTGCTGTTGTGTTTGTTAATGAGGTTTGCTGTGTTTATACTGAAACTAAAGATAAAGACTCCAGATATCTTTGGATAAAACTTACTGCCTGTTAAGTCTCTTTTTGTGTGTGAAAATGGATCAGAGCTTTGGAGTGGATGATAGCTGAAGCCTTTGTTTTTGTGCCCATTCTGCTGTGCAGTTCTGCTGTTTGGCTACTCCTGGGTTAGTTTGTCTGCCGGCTGTGCTAGGTGCCTCTCAATGAGCCTATACTGAGTGGACAGGGACATGGTACATAGCTGTGTCCCATGGTAGCTACATGTCCCATGCAGGCTCTTGGCCCTTTTAAAAATTATTTTGAAGTGGTTTTTAAAGAACGTTACAGCTATTTTATTGTACATCATTTTTAGCACACCATGGAATTAAGAAATGGTCTAAATAATAAATAAGGGAGGCACGTGTATACATGTGTAATGGGATAGAAAATTATAGTGATAGAACTAAATTTTTTCATTGATTATTATTTAGCATTTTCATACTGGAGATCATGCAAATAAAGCACTCTGGACATGTAGAGCACTGTACAAATAGTAGGTGTTTTTACTCCTCCTATCAAGTAACACTTTTTCCCAATGTGCAAAATGTGAATAACCAAAACCTTTCAAAGTGAATTTCCAATACTAGGGATCGTCTCTCTCTCCTGAATACACATAAGGTAGACCTTCTGTGGAACCCGAAAACCCAAATTATAAATGGAACATGTGTTTTAAAATGCATGCTTATGACTGGTTACTCTCCTTCATAGCAAAGCTCTGGCAGACTGCTGATCTGGATCAGGATGTGGATGTGACTTCTCATCCCTCACCCTGAATAAAAGATTCACCTCTGAAAATACTAAGGAGATGATTTTCAGCAATACAATGGCATCCAGATGGTGAAATCCTCCTCTCCATGTGCCTCAGTCCCAACCTGACTCATATTTCCCCACCCACTTTCATATGCTTTTATCAAATTTTGAATGGCCAGCTCTACATTTGCTGTGTGTTTCTCCTAATATGTACTGTAGCTTGGCTCTGAACAAATTTGCTTGAATAAAGCCAAAGCAGAGGCAGAGCTTGGACATATTACTTTTTTGGACTACAACTTCCAGAATCCCCCAGTATAGTAGTCCAAAAAAGTAACTTTCCACAGCTGGAAGGAATGCAGTTTCCAGCAACATCAGCAGGACTGCATGATTCAACACCTCCCCTTGGCCTAATGCCAATTGGATGCCCCAAGCAGAGTAAATGCACGGAAGCAATAGGATTGACCTACAGTAAGGAGATTTTCAGACAACACTGTTATAGTGTTACTATTCCCTTTATTTGCTATGGCTGCCTCCTCTTGAATCCTGGGATTTGCAGTTTAGAAAGGGGCATTTACAACTCTCAGCCAGAGAGATCTTAGACCTCTCTAAACTACAAACCCCAGAATTCCACAGGAGGAAGCCAGAGCAGTTAAAGTGGAATAGTAACACTATAACAGTGTAGTCTGAAAATCTCGTAAGTGTTGACTCACCATTCATCAATTGCTTCAACTTTAGCAACTAGATTTAGGCCAAGGTGGGAAAGCGTGTTTGACCAGTTGTTACTGAACTGCAACTTTCAGTATTCCTTACCATTAGTTCTGCTGGTTAAGGCTGTTACGAGTTTGAAGACTCTCTCCTACATCAGAACCCACCTCCACCCATCCCCTGCATTGGTTGAGGGGTTACTTATTGGCAGGAGCAAATGCAAGCCAGTATTTTAAATGTCTCATAAGGACACTACCTTAGATACACTGGTGCATTTACAGAATGGTTTGTAACTGTCCACCAGCTGCCACAACAAACTACTTTGAGACTTTGATCTAGCAGTAGCCCTGATGGGAAATCTTTTGCTTTTTCTCCCAGAAATATTTTCTCAGTCAAAAAAAAATACCACCACTTCCCAATGTTTCAGTCCATAATCAGACATCTCTATTGTTGTGTTAAAAGAAGTTGGGGGATTCAACACCATCAGGTTACAGCAGGATGGGAAACAGATGGGGTTGGCTATGCTGCAGGGGCAACTAGTGGCTTCTATGCCACTGAGTGAATCTGCTCTGGGTTTTACTCTGAACTTTAATAGCACTTTACAGGTGCTGAACTCTATCCCCAGTGTAGGTTCTGAAGCTTGGGTAACATCTTCAATGTTTGGATTGAAACCCAAAGTGGATTCATCTCCCCACTGACATGGAAGCTACCAGCTAGCTGTGGCTGTCGGGGGTTGCATTCCCACAATTTCTGGAGGGCCACATTTTCTCCATCTCTGGATCACAGACTATATCACCTTCCACACATTTCTCCATAAGTGCTTCCAGTGCACTGGGGTCATTGAAACAGCATAGAGCTTGAATGGACTGGTGGATGGATAGACAGGTGGCTTACTGCAAACTCCTCACTTTCACCATAATCTACCCTGTAGGTTTGTTGTGAAGAAAAGAAATATGAACATTGCAAATAAATTTGTTTTTTGGAAAAAGAACTGATGCCACAACTTTTGCAGGCACTCACCATTTCCCCCCTGCAGAGTTTAAATCTGAGTGTTTCATATACTCTTTGAATTAATGGGGAAGAATGTCACTGTTACGAAGTTCATCTGGAATATTGTGCTCAGTTCCGGTCACCATGAGAAAGATATCAACAAGCTATAATGTGTCCAGAGAAGGGCAACCAAGATGATCAAAGGTTTGGAAACCAAGACTTATAAGGAATGACTAAGAGCTGGGAATGTTTAGCTTGGAGAAGAGAAGGCTGAGAGGTGACATGATAGCCATATTTGACTATCTGAAGGAACATCATGTGGTAGATGAAGCAAGAACTTCTTTATTGAAAGAACTATCTTTAAATATCTTGAGGGATGTCATCTAGAAAATGGAGTGGGCTTGTCTTGTGCTGTTTCAGAGACTAAAACATGAATGAAGGGATTCAAAATACAAGAAGAGAAATTAGGAGGAAGTTCTTTAAGAACTGTTCAACAGTGGAATAGGCTGCCTTGGAGGGTGGGGTGGGGGGTAGATTCTTCTTCTTTGGAGGTCTTTAAATAGAAGTTGGATAGGCGTCTTTCTGGAGTGCTTTAGCTGTGCATTCCTGCATGGCAAGACTAGATGGCCCTTGTGACCTCTTCCAACTCCAAGATGCTATGATTCTATAATTCCATGGGCATCAAGCACTGAAAACAAAGAAGAGCTGCACTTACCACCACCATTCTTGTAACAAAGGTAAGGGAACCGCCAGACATTTCCCAAACCAATGATTTCTCCTGCTACAGACAACACGTATTCCAGTTTGTTGTTCCAGTGGCCTCGCTCTAACATTTGATTTGCTGCCTCTTTTTTCTTCTTCTCCCCAGTGGATTGTGCAGGTATTTCTCCATTGAGAACTGCCCCGGGGACTCGGTAATCCATTCCACCTTCAGAAGATCAGTGCCGCGTTTCCCCCCCACTGTTACCACTTGCAGCAATCAAAGTCAGGCTAGAATAAAAGCGAGAGACAAACTCAGGGACACACACAAAAGTTCACACCACAGTTGCCCTTGCTTACAACAGCAGGAGATGTTGACGTTCCCAGTGCACAAGATGTACCCATAGACTTGACTGAGGTAGGAAGTATTTACTTTGGATTAGAAGAACACTGACAGCTTAATTTTTTAAAGAGAGAGTCATTTCAAAATGTTCTGGCTTCTCACAGAGCATCCTTTCAGCCAGAGTTCACTGATGTTTTGTACACCACCAGGTATTTTGTTTATTTACTCCCCCTCTCCATTTTAATTTCTTTCACTTGTCAAAACAATTCAGTGCAAATACCACAACCCAGCTTCTTTTGAGAACAGTGAGCCCAAAACACGAGATTCAGTGTGTTTCTCACAGCTGTAGCTGCTTTACTCCTGGCCCATAGCAAATGTTTCTGCAGTGCAGCATCCTATACAGTGTGTGTGTGTCGGAGTGCAAATGTGCTGCCCCTTCAGATTTCCAGCTACCCTTCCCAACTGCAATTTCCAGCTACCCTTCCCATCACAGCCAATGGTAAGGAATACTGGGAATTGTAATGCCACACAAGTCACATCCTTACTGTATGGTTTGGGACTGAGAGGTTGTCTAAATGACAAAAATACACCTCATGGAATGCAAGGAAAAGCTGATTTGTCGTAATGACAATCTGCGTTGCTTCATTGTATTGTGAAGGAGTGAGGACAAAAAACGGCAAAAACTCTGAAGTTTTTTTTAAAAAAAACAGCAAGGAGTATGCACATTCCCACTTGTTGGGACAAGTGGTTCAATATGAATCACTTTCCCATATGAGAGGAAGTGCAAACCTGATTGGCCAGATGAGTGCAGGGGGCGGGGCTAGCTAGCAGGGCAAAGCCTGCTGCAGCCGTGTTGGGCCTTAGTGAGCAATTGCTAAAGTGATAAAATGGGGGTTTGTTTTCTCTCTCTCTCTCTCTTTTTTTTTTTTTTTGTAAAGGTAAAATATCACTTATATGCACTGTGGAAATACAGTTGCTCCTCCACATTCGCGGCTTTAAGATTTGCAGTTTTGACTATTCGTGGTTTTGGGAGCCCCCCCCACCATCCAAAAATCTGCTCCTAGGGGCCCCGAAGTGGGTGGGAGGAAGCAGCGACGAGGCTTGGGTAGCCCCATCGCTGCTCCTGGAGGGCTGGGAGGGGGCGGGAGGAAGCAGTGACGAGGCTTGGGTAGCCCTGTCGCTGCTCCTGGGGGGGTGGGAGGGGGCGGGAAGAAGCAGCGACAAGGCTTGTGTAGCTCCGTTGCTGCTCCGGCGGGGGAGGGGGAGGAAGCAGCAACAAGGCTTGGGTAGCCCCGTCGCTGCTCCTGGAGGACTGGGAGGGGGCGGGAGGAAGCAGTGACAAGGCTTGGGTAGCCCTGTCGCTGCTCCTGGGGGGGCAGGAGGGAACGGGAGGAAGCAGCGACGAGGCTTGGGTAGCCCCATCGCTGCTCCTGGGGGGGGGGCAGGAGGAAGTAGCAACAAGGCTTGGATAGCCCCATCGCTGCTCCTGGGGAGGCGGGAGGGGGCGGGAGGAAGCAGTGACAAGGCTTTATTAGCCCCGTCACTGCTTCGGGGGGGGGGGCAGAGGAAGCAGCAACGAGGCTTGGGTAGCCCTGTCGCTGCTCCTGGGGGGGGGTGGGAGGGGCGGGAGGAAGCAGCGACGAGGCTTGCCAAGCCCCATCGCTGTTCCTGGGGGAGAGGGAGGGCAGGGGCGTGACCTAGTTTTTATTTGCAGATTTTTCTCATTTGCGGGGGTCTCATGGCCCTAACCCCCGTGAATGTGGAGGGACAATTGTAGTTTTTTTAAAAAGTTTGGCATCAGCAGATACACACAAGCAACATGTTTTTAGATATAGACGGAAATTCTGACAGCATAGTCTTTTCCCAAAGATCTTGGAATTAATTCAGTAAATGAATTTCTTACCCATAATTTCTTACCCATAATTAATTTTACAAGTTATTTTAATTGTTCATCAACATTAGCTGTTTGAGTAAAGATTATAATTTCACATTACTTTTGTTTGTCATTTTTATAGGGTAATGGAGGTGTCAGCAATTTTGGATTATTTTAAGTCATTTTAATGATTTTTTAAATTAAAAAATAATGCATCATGAACACAATACTGTTGATTAACACAATAAGCTAATTATTTCAGATGCGCTTCTCTACGGAAAAAAATTGATGTCAACAAATTCATTTTCAAAAATAATGTTAAAATGTTACTTTAACACAAATGTTTCCAAGCTTTCCCATTAGACATCTGGCATAGTATGAGGTAACTCATTAACAATTTGAAAATGTTTCTGGTATGAGCGTGAGCATGATGCTTCGGGAAAGACAACAGTCATATGACACTTTAAAGCGTGGGTGGGAATCATTTGGTGCTCGAGGGAGGTCCAATGAAGCATTTTGCATATCCCTGCTCTGATCCTCTTATCTCCTTACCCAAGAAATTAGCCAAAAAACAGTTGAAAGTGCCCTTCAAAGTTGTCTTGTTTCAGCAGGTCCATGCCCCCAAAGAGCAACAACCATAAAAACTGTGCACAAAGGCCTAAAGGCAACCAGGAGTGATGTGATGTTGCTCCTAGTTGACCAAAATGGCAACCATGATCTCTGCGTGTGGCCCTCTTGCCTCCAAAGCATGCCCGTCCTTCCTTTAAAGACTAAAGTATATACTAGGCCAGAAGGTTTCATGGAATGCAGCCACTTCATCAGACCCATGAAATGTTATCCAGAATTTCTGGGATACTTGTGGCACACAGGGGATACAGGGCCTAGGATCCAAAAGAGTTGTCCTGTTGACAGAATTGCTTGCCGTTGTTGTTGTCGCGTGCCTTTAAGTTGTTTCTGACTTATGGCAACCCTAAGCAGGGTTTTCTTGGCAATATTTGTTCCAAGGGGGTTTGCCTTTGCCTTCCTCTGAGGCTGGAGGGTATGAGTTGCCCAAGGTCACCTAGTGGATTTCCATGGCTGAGTGGGGATTCAAATCTGGTCTCTTGAGTCATAGTCCAACACTCAAATCACTACACCACACTGTCAATCAAACCAGTAGGGAAGTTGGGAAACTCCAGATCAGGCAAGAGGCAGGCAGGAAAGTCCCCATTGTACTAGATGCTTAGCTGCTGGCACAATGTCAGATTTAGGCCAGCTGGGTCATAGAGTACTGATATAGCTGGGTCATGGAGTACTGGCATAGAGTACTGATAATGGCAATTACATTATTAACTTGCAGAAAACCACTGCTGTCTATATCAACAATATTCTGGTACTAGGTAAGGCAATCAACACATGTAGTGTGATAAGGAACCTTTATCTCCATGGAGGCCTCTACACAAATGTTGATTTAGTTACTTAAGCCAGGTTATCAGAAATGGTTTTGTGAATGGCCAGTGATCAAAATGGTGGGAGGTCTAGAAGCCATGCCCTATGAGGAGCGGCTTAGGGAGCTGGGCATGTTTAGTCTGGAGAAGAGAAGGTTAAGAGGTGACATGATAGCCATGTTTAAATATCTGAAGGGAGGTCATACTGAGGATGGAGCAAGCTTGTTTTCTACTGCTCCAGAGACTAGGACACAAGGCAATGGGTTCAAATTACAGGAAAAGATATTCCACCTAAACATTAGGAAGAACTTCTTGACAGTAAGAGCTGTTTGGAAGTGGAATACACTACCTTGTAGTGTGGTAGAGTCTCCTTCTTTGGAGGTTTTTAAATGGAGGCTGGATGGCCATCTGTCGGGAATGATTTGATTGTGTGTTCCTGCATGGCAGGGGGTTGGACTAGATGGCCCTAGTGGTCTCTTCCAACTCTATGATTCTACTAAAAATATAATTGTCACTGGTCAGTACTTTCCTCATTTAATTTCCCTCTGACTTCACTGTCCCAAATCCCACCCCCAACCATGGTATGTTGTATCAACATTTGAGGTTTGAAGGCTCTGATTTGAGGACAGGCTTTCTGCTATAGCTGAAAAACTTACAATAAAAGCTCAGTTGGCAAGGGGAGGTATAGCAAAATATAACTTTGCAGAAATATGGAATTTGTTGATATCTTAGCTTTTGGACTTAACAATGAAACACCCACCATCAACTCATAGAACATTTTGATCCATTTTAAAAATAAATAAATGTGAAGGATATTTAATATAAGGACTCTGATGCTAGTAGGCAGTAGATAGTAGCTATCTAAATTACTGTCAATGTTCCAAAAGTGTAAGGCTGTTGTTGTTTGTTTTGAGTTGCCTTGCACATGACTTCGTATGATATAAGGCAGCTTATAAATCAAAGTCCAATTTAATTTCACAGACTTTGTTCCCCCTGTCTGCTGGGGTGAGGCAGGGTATGAAACAAACACATAGAATCATAGAATCATAGAATCATAGAATTGCAGAGTTGGAAGAGACCACGAGGGCCATCCAGTCCAACCCCCCTGCCACGCAGGAAATCACAATCAAAGCATCCCCGACAGATGGCCATCCAGCCTCTGTTTAAAGACCTCCAAGGAAGGAGACCCCACCATGTCCTGTTTGGACATGGGTGTTGTCCAAACAGCGAAAATACTCCTCACAGAACGTGAGGATAATATGAGCTGTGTTAATGGCATCCCACATTGTTCAACTGTATTTGGAAGGAAGGAGCCCCAAAACATCAAAAACTTCAAAGGAAAAGCTTTCGCTGTTTTCCCTGGAGTTTAAAAAAAAAACAGTGGCGGGGGATGCACATCCCTCCTCGTTGGGACAAGCTATTTGATTAGATTCACTTATGAGTAGAAGCTGAAAGCTGATTGGCCAGATGAGCATGGGGAGCAGGGTTTGCTAACAAGGCAAGTGTCCAGAACCGCCATGTTGGTTTTTTGCCTTAGCAAGCAAGCGCTAATGCAATAAAATGGGGGTTGGTGGGGGGGTTGATTTTCTGTTAAGGCTAAATATCGCTCTATCACACATTGGGAACAATTTTTTAAAAAATAAATACTGTTCGACAGCAGCAAATTGGTAAGTAAAGATGCAAGTAATTCACTCACGGCCACCATCTTGATCCACAGGCATGCCTGTCTGCACAGCAAATGCAGATAACCTGGCATGCCTGCGTTCTGCCAAAAAACCACCCCCACCAAAAAAAACAACAACATTAAGACAAATCGCAGCTGCTGTGAGTTACCTTTACTGCAGAGTAATCTGCTTCTTTTTGCCTCATATAAACAAGCCCATGGTAAGGTCACTGACCTGATTCTCCTGGCCTTTTTGCTCACCATTGGCAGGTCTGTTGCCCACAACATAAAGTAGTGCACAAAGGTTTATGCCTCACTCAACTCTAGTATGTGAGGACAAGAATAATAATAATAAATAATAAAATTTATTTATACCCCGCCCCTCTGCTAAAAACAATCGGGGCGGCTTCCAACAATTAAAACATTATAATAATGACTAAAAACACCACCCACCCCCACCCTCCCACATAAAAAGACATTAAACACAATAAGATTAAAACCTTCTAGCTAAAAAAATACATTAAAAACAAATATATACATAATTTTTAAAAAGCCAGGAGACTGAGTTCCTGAGGCCGGGATCTAATCAGGAAAGGCCTGCCGAAAGAGATCCGTCTTTAGTGCTTTTTTAAAGCTACTCAAGCTCGTCAGCTGACGGATCTCATTCGGCAGGCCATTCCACAATTTGGAATGCTGATGCCTGGTACAAAACTGACTAGACTAAGAATTGAAACCCACTGGGGTACAGGATAGACTGTGACATACCCAGCTCTGTCCTCCGCAAGAAGGGAAAGGCCAGGGGCTCAGAAGGAACAGCAGGGGGAGGAGGGCTGCTACTTCTGCCCTCCAACATCTATCACCTGAAGCAGTTGCCTCATTCTGGCTAATACTAGGCAGGCCAGAAACAGAACAGGGATGTAGATTGCATGTATATTCAAATATATATCTTGAATGCCATATATATTCTGTACCAGCTAGTTGTTCAGGTTCTTCTGCATGGCCAGCCAAAGTGCAGCCCCTGCCATGTTGTTGGATGGCAATTGCCAACATTAGCTATGCTGGCTAGGGCTGATGGGAGCTGCACTCCACCAACATCTAAAAGAGTGCACTTTGTCCATCCTTGCTCTGCCAGATTGGGTCAGGGAGGATCAGCATGTTATGTTCTCTCTTCGCACAAAAGCCTACCCCTCCTGCAAAGAGCTTTGCATCCTTTTACAAAAGGATACACCTTACATAGGCTGAAAATGGCAAAGTAATATGACCCTACTTTTAAATTCACTGTACTAACCAGGTAGTAACACCATAAAATCCTTCAGCGGCAAGGATCCATTTTGTTTATGACAAATAGCTGCACATTTTGACGGATGCAGCTGGAAATACAGCCTCCAAATTCCCTTTTGTGCAATAATCCAGCTAGAGCAGAAATTTAGCCCAAGGGCTACTGTGGCTCCAGGCAAGCACAGCAGAGGGTACATGGCAGCAGTGCATGGAACCATCCCCCAGAGGACAGATCAGCCATCCGAGCTTTGAAGTAATGCATAACTAGTTCCTCTTTGGTAATGAAGACTACCAACAATATTTCTTTTATCACAGTCACAGATACATCCTCCTCACTATGAGAATTGGCATTTCCTGCATTACTTTTTGCAGGCTATCTATTCTGAAAATTGACATTCCTTTTCATCTTCCTTACATCTTTCTTTTTTAAAATAAATAAATTAAAATTAAAGTATAAGCTATGCAGGCCACAAGTGCTCTGGAAAGCCTACCAGAAGAAATTTTCCCCAGGCTGCCCTGTAGAACACCTTAGAGCTATAGCTCTTGGCCAGGGACAGGGACTGCAATCCCCACTGAGTTCTTGGGGAACCCAGGAGGGATGTCTTAACCATTTTTATGTATAGAAATGCCTGGCAATGTTAACATTTTAATAACACATAATGGAATGGGTCCCTTATGGGGGAAAAGCAGGAGATGAATGAATGATTGATTGAATGAATGAATGAATGGTTTAGAGCTGATGCAAACATAATGGTTTGGTATGGGCAGAGGTAGCCAGTAAGAGAGGTTAGTGAATACACTCTGTGATTTAGCACAAACTTTAAAGGAACTACCCTGGGTACAGAACCTATTTTGGGAACAGAGTTCAGCAGCTTACATAGGTCTCTTAAAGTTCAGACTAAAATCCAGCTTTACTACTCTGTTAATTTGGAAGCCACCAATCACCACTGAATTAGAATATTGTTAGGGGAGCTGCCAATAAGTAACAAAACAAATTGCTGTACTCATTTTGAACAATATTTCACACACCTCACCTTGTTACTCCATTGGCAGTTTACTGCCTTTCCATGTTGTGGGTAGCCTGTTCCTTACAGTACAGAAAGGTAAAGCTATAATCTCCACTCATCAGAACTGACTGGAGGTAACTGAACTGCAGCAGGAAAGAGGGGCCTGGTTGGCTAGATGAAGAAGCTATTTTATGGCATACATCACAATGAGTTTAGGGGGGTGAATTACTATTTAAAGGAATTACAGTTGTCCCTTCATATTCGCTGGGGTTAGGGACAGAGCACCATTGCAAAAGTGAAAAAACCACAAATAAGTTAAGCCTCGCCCCCAACATGCATACTACATTACAGTATTGTAGATTCCTCTCTTACCAACAGGACTGCCAATACCTGCCACCACACAACTCCAGCTTGCTTTCTTACCTTGCACCAAAACAGCGCTGCCCATTTAAAACAGTAAGGTTTAAAGTAATGGGCAGTGATGTTTTAGTGCAAGATACGAAAGCAAGCTGGAGTTGTTTTGTTGCCTGGACAGGAGGAGGATGGGGTCTTGGAGTCTGAGCTAGTTGAGCAGCAACTACAAACCCCAAATATGCAAAACTGAAAATGTGAAGGGACAACTATAATTACCATTGTAGTAATAAAGACATATAGTTTTTAAAAATATTTCCATTTCTCAAAAGTAATTAAAATTGTTCTCTTTTTAGTCAAATTCAATTTGGATACAATAAACTGTTGGCCAGTGATACAAAATATTCTCCTTCCATCCACTTTTCCATTGCCTCAACACCCACAACAGAGTCTGAGGCACAGGATGAACCAGCACTTGAACATGTGGTACCCCTCCTCAGTAATATTTAGTGATGCCCCACCCACATAACTCTAAATCTACCTTACAAGTTAAAAGTTTACCACAGAAGAACTGAAGTTATTCCTTGTTAAGTTACAATTGTGACTTTGTTGTGACTTTGTTTTGCAAAAAGAAAGAAAGAAAAAGAAAGAAATCACAACTAATGGACTATTTGTAAGTAGTTCATTCCAAACTCTTGATGCTACCTATATTTAAGATCAAAGGTTCTCAAACCAGAGTCAACAGATCACTGGAAGCTTGAGAAAAGATAGCAGAACAGTCAAGGACATCAGTTTTTAGCACTATAATTGATCTCTGAAATCAGCAAAAAATAAATTAATTAAAGCCATGTTGACTAGGGGTGGGTTATCAAATAGGCTAAGAATGCCGTGGCCTAGAGCCTATGATTTTCATGGTAGGACTGCACCAGCACCATATTAAATAACCCCCTCTCAGCAGTCTGGCATAGGGCCTGTCATTTCCATAGTACTAGCTGTACCTGGCGCAACATATGCCATTAAAAAACTCCCCCCAAAATGCCCGGTAGACCTCATGACAACCCTGTAAGATAGGCCGGTGGATTTTAAAATTCCTCCTCCTTCTCAGCAGGCCACACTTTTTCCAGAATTGCTGAGGGTGATTTGCTCTGTTGCCCTGCCACAGCTGCCACCAGTTAACTGCCTGGGTCCCACCACAGGTGGCCTGTCACTGCCACCATCACCAGTTGACAGTCTGGGTCCAGTTGCGGTGGCGGCCCGCCACCACCAGTTGACTGTCTGGATCCCAATCTGGGCCACAGATTGAGTGGCAGGAGTGGGTTATGGAGAGGAAATTTGCATGTAGGTGGTGATTGGCTGCTCAGGAAACACACCCAACCAATCAGCACACTGGGAAAGGCAACATATCCGAGAGTTTTATATAGATAGATAGATGGCAAAAGCTTTGGCAATGCCACTGGCACTAAAGAAAGGTGTAATGTGCACCTTCAATTTGTAGGTCAATAAAAATTCATTAAGTGGAATGCTGACTGCCCCTTCCTCCTATAATCAACCTAATCAACGTAAAACAAAAACAAAAATTAAGAACCCAAGCAATAGTGAAGTCCAGCAGGCCTGACCAATCCCTTAACATAGAATGGGCCCCAGAATCCATGTCAGCAATGTGCAACAATGTACTGTCTCTTCAGCAGACAGGTCATAGTAGACTCCCAGAACATATTTTAAAACTGGATTAGCATTCTCCAAAGCTTTTACCCTCTAGATGTTGTTTGACTCCAACTCCTATGAAGTCCCAGCCAGCATGGTCAATGGCTGCAGGATGGTAGTTCAAAATATTTGGGGTTAAGGCTGCCTTGAATATATTGTTAATGACCATGACAATGGAAGAAACACAGTCAACCCTAAGAAACTGTCAGCAGAGAGCATCACAAACAGCTCATTGTCAGCCTGCCCCTGTTCTTACACTGATTTTTGGTGGCTGTTTACACAGAACTTTGATGGAAAACAACCAACAAACCAAAGGTCTTAGCAGACAGGTGTATGATTCTCTTTATATCAAAAGAAAAAGGAAGGGAAATGGGATTATTATTAGCAGCTAGGAATGGGGGAAATTATTTTGCTACAAAGAGAAGCAGAGCATTTGCATCATACAAAGGAGGCAGAAAATAGGGGCTTGGGGTATAAGATGTGAAGCAGTAAACTTTGCTCTCCCCCTTTGCATGTGAGGGAGGGAAGAGAGATAGAAATAAGACAGTGATGTAGATTTTTATATAAGCCAAAAGGGGTTGTGGGGAGGATGAAATGATGGGTAGTATGGGTCCATAGGATTAAAGGACCATCAACTGAAGGCAGGGCTGGTTCACACAGTTCAATATGGTGGCAGGGATTAGGTGTACTACAAGGCTAACAGAAGCATTAGAATATTGTACCCAGTTCTGTGGATGAGGCAAAATTCTGTAACAGGGAAAGTTACTTCAACAAACAGACTATGCTACACAAATTATGGACATTTGTGCATGACTGTTTGGCACCAGGTCCTTCTGTCAAGAAAGGCTGAAGCAGCAGAGGGGATAGAACCTAGAAGTTTTAATGCAGGGATGGGGAAACTTTGGCTGTCCAATGTTTTGGACTACAGCTCCCACAATCCCTTAGCATTGGCAATGCTAGCAGGAACACCCAGGAGTTGAAGTCTAAAATATCTGAAGGGCCAAATCTCTCCCCCCACCCACTCTGGACACAAAGGCTGGCAGGGAAAATAGTCATGTTCAGCTGAGCACTCATTTAAAACATCATGCCTTGATAAGTGACAGTGCTCCCCAATCACGTTGTTTCTAAAATTTAACCAGACACCAAGTGATGCAATCTCTTGAGATTTTTTTTTAAAAAAGAACCTGTTTGGGGAGATTATACACCATAGTCTAGTTTCATCAGATATAAAATGCCGAACAGACTTACACTGTTCATATATCTACTGACAATCCCTTTAAAATTTCTCATGAGCATACGATGTTCTCTGCATCATATGAGGCACACATGCTGCTTTTCTTCCCAGAGCATGCACATCTTTGATAGCACTTGGTGATCTAGATTCCACCCCCATAGATGTCTACCCACCACTTTTCCAAACACCCTTTTCCATGTGTGTCTGAAGGGATATTTTGCATTTGCTCACATCAGAAAGCATGTTCATGTGATTAGTGCTGATGTAACTCAGGTAAAGATTGTCAGCCTGATCAATGCAAAATCCTTTGACTCATTCATTCATTCAGTCAAATCACCAGTTCCCTTGTAAAGAAACATATCATTATTCCAATTCTCATACAGATAAGTTGCACACCTCAAACTATTTTGAAAACTGAGCACAAACACATAACCAGAAGAAACATGAAACCAATGGTTTTTAAAAAGGGGGGGGGATAGTCTGAGAGTGAGCAAAAGATATGCATAACAGTATTGTTATCAAATAAAAGCCCCCCTCCACACACACAGAGAGTGTCACTTCTCAATTACAGAGAGGAAGGCAGCAGAGGACAAACTACAAAATTAAGTGGTTACCTTAAGGAATGAGTTGTCAGGTCTCCAGTTAACTGGGAAAACGTGAAAGCAATAGTAAAAAGATGCAGGCTATTTAAAGTGGAAGGAAAAAAAAAACAATTCTGCAATGGTGTAATTCTAGACTTTGCCCAACCCACATTCCTTCCTCCACCCCCCAGGGCTGTACAATAAACTACACATGACTTCTGATAATCCTTACTAAAGGAGTCCTCTCCTGCTGCCCCACAACTTCCCACCCCCTTGCTTTTTGCCATCTGTGTAGAAATGCATACACATGTACACTCTCCACACACACCCCTCTACTGCCTATGCCTAAATCTGGCAGTGGTCAGTTTTCTCCTAGCTTCCCACTTTACTACCTTCACAATAAACCTTGAAAACTGTACTGCAGAACCATTAACAAAATATTTTAATGTGAAACTATTAAATGATGCTCAGAGCACAAAGCAGGAATCTACCCACCCACCAGTCTCAAAAATCTAGGCTTATCCAATGACACTGATGTCCACATGTTGAACCTATCAGGGTAAAGGTAGAAGAAGCCAGGTCTTACTGATCCAACTGCATGGAGAAATGGAAGAGCTTGTCTCCACAGCTACCGAGATCCAAGAACATAAGGAAACAGCTCCTGCATGTTGATATTTTCTGGCTTTACTCACCTACGTTTTGGAGAATATCCTAACGTTTGTTCTAAAATGTAGCATATTGCCACATCTTTAGCTATACATTAGATAGACAGAAAGACAGAGAGATATAAATAGTGTGTGTAGAGAATAAGAGAGACCTAGGAAAGAGCTCAAAAATGCATCATACACATTTCCCTTCCTTTTTCTCAGAGTAACTAGCATAGATTTTAACCTTCCCAGTTGTTATTGTTTTGTTAAATAGAAAGGTTATTTCAGTTACAAGTGGGGACCCACAAATTATTACAGTGCTTCCCCTGTTTCTGAGCACAGCTTGGAAAGCTGCTTTTTAAAAGTGATTTGTTATTCTTAGTGTTACTGGAATTTTAAAGGAGCATTTACTCTTTTTTCTAAGGAGTAAATAAATACTCTTAGTTATTTTTTAAAAAAACACACCTGAAAGCTGTAAGCACTAGCGTGTGGTACAACATACACTTTCCTCCCATTCATCACATCATCTCAACCCCCGCCCAACATAATATGAGTGGCAACAATAGGTAGCACTTCCACCATGTGATAGTCCTTTTTCATCTATCATATAATGAGGTTACACACCCACAATTATAAAAATAACTATTAAAAAGACAGATTGCATACCTGTAGCTGTAGTTCTTCAAGTGGCCATCTGTGAACTCACACAATTGGGTTTTCCTGCGCCTATGCAGTGCATCTGTGGAACCTTCTAGAATAGTTATGTAAGCTTTTGGTGGTAGCCTGCCCACCCAAACAGTCCTCCTCAGGCATTCCTGCTCATATACCTCAGTTCCAAGGACACCGCAACAACAGCATCCTTAAATAACCACAAGCAGGACACACAGAGGGGCGGTGGGCAGGTTTGTGTGAGTTCACAGATGACCACTCGAAGAACTAGGGTTACTGACTGGTATGCAACCTGTCCTTCTTCTTCGTGGTCTCTGTGACTCACACAATTTGAGACTAGCAAGCTTCCTCAACAGGTGAAATAACAAGCACAAAACAAAGTCTGTAACTAAACAAACAGATTGCTTTATTGCAAGGTAGGCAGTAAAACAGTCTTCCAAAGGAAGCCCAAACATTCAACTTTATTGCAAGGTAGATAATAAAAGAGTCCTCTCAAAGACTGCATTAGTTCTAGATCGATTGTCCAATCTATAGTGTGAGATGAAGGTTAATGAAGTAGACCATGTGGCAGTTTTGCAGACCTCCTCTAAGGGAGTGCCAAAGAGAAAAGCAGAAGATGCGGCTACCTCAAACTTGAGCAGGAAGGTCCTTTCAAGCCAATTCATAGGCTAAATGAATGGTCAAAATGACCCATTTGGAGAATTGCTGGGCAGAAACCGGGGAGCCCAGCCTCGAATCCAAATAGCAAACAAAGAGTTTTTTGGTCTTTCACAGTGGTGCAATTTGCTGGGTGTAGAATGTGAGGGTATTTCACATGTCCAATGAGTGTAAAGTCTGTTCAAAGGCAGATGTCGGATTCTGCATGAACACAGATAAGACAATGTCCTGATTCAGGTAGAAACAGGAGATCACCTTAGTCAGGAATAAGATGTCAGGACGAAGCACCACTTTATCCTTGTGGAAACAGAGATAAGGAGTGTCCACTCAAAGGACACGCAGCTTGCTCACTCTCCTAGCAGAGGTGATGGCTATGGGGAAAGCTGTTTTCCTTGTAAGGAGACTGATGTTGCAAGTTGCCATTGGTTCAAAGGGACCTTTCAAAAGCTGAGAAAGGATGAGCTCGAGACTCCACACAGGGATCGGATGCAATACCAGAGGATGGAGGTTGATGAAAACTTTCAGAAACTTTTTAACAAGTAGATCCTGGAAGCAGGATCAGCATCCCAAACCCTGAAATTCATAAGAGATTGCTATTAGGTAGCATTTCAACAAGGAACAAGATAGCCCAGCATTTGATAGAGACAGAAGGAACTGGAGAACATCAGTAACAGTGGAACCAGCAGGGTCCATGCCCCAGTCAGGCAGGTAAGTGACAAATTTCTTCCACTTGTAGGTGTAAAACCAACAGGAGGAAGGATGGAGGCATGTGCCCACAACTGCCTGTGCTTCAGCCAGTAATGAATTCAAGGGCGGATTCAAGGTTGCAAGTTCGAGTCCAGCGGGCTCCAAGGTTCACTCAGCCTTCCATCCTTTCATAGGTTGGTAAAATGAGTACCCAGCTTGTGGGGGTAATTAGCTAACACACATTGGAAGCTGCTTAATGCAGTGTAGATGTGTAAACTGCTATTGCTTAAAACAGTTTGTAAGCCGCTCTGATAGCCTTGTGGCTGAAGAGCGGGGTATAAATAAATAAATAAATAAAATAAAAAATCCTCCAAGCTTTCAACTGGATCGTATCCAGGCTTGGATGGCAGACCTGTCCATTGTGGATGGTAAGGAGATCCAGGCAGCAAGGTAGGCAGAGGTATCGACACTTCAACAATCAAAGGAGTGGCCTGAACCATGGCTGTCCCAGCCACCACGGCATCCTGAGACTGGCATCCGCTCAATCCTTTCTGAGCTTCGACACAACCCTGGTGATGAGAGGAAATAGTGGGAAGATATAGAGAAGAGGCCCAATTCACTGGGGCAGAAACACATTTCCCCTCGACCCCTGCTGGTCAGATCTAGAGCAAAACTGGTAGCATTGCTTGTTGCGGTGGCTGGCAAAGGTCAACAGCTGGGGTCCCCCAGTGATGAAACAGATCCCTGATGACAGATCGGTGTGGCATCCATTCATGAGAGAAATCCAGAGAACAGCTCAGTGCGTCTGCAAGAATACTTTCCTCTCCAAGAAAATGTATCGAGTGAAGGAGGATGTTCCTCTGTATGTACCAATTCTAGATCTCGATCATAGTCAAAAGTAGAGTGAAGGACCTTGTCCCCGCCCCCCATTGGTTGAGATAATACATTACAGCTGAATTGTCAGTGACTAAGAGGATGTTCTTTCCAGCCAGGATGGATTTGAAGGACCTGAGCACTTTCTGTACTGCCAACATCTCTAGGGCATTGATATGGAGCAGATGCTCCAAGGAAGACCAGCTTCCACTGATGAAGAGGTTGTTGACATAAGCACCCATCTGTGCAGGGAAGCATCTGTGGTGAGCACGACCTGCAGCTGAGGGGGAAGGAAAGGCATTCCCGTACACATGTTCGTGGGATCGAGCCACCATGCAAGGGATCTGGTGACATATCATGGCATCATGAGTCTCTTGCTCAATGAATCCATCAGAGTCAAATACTGACAGGAACCACGGTTGCAGGGGACAAAACCATAATTGAGAGAAGGGGGTTACTGCTGTAGTGGAGGCCAGGAGTCCAAGAAAGACCTGAATGAAACTGGCAGGCAGGTGGCAGGACCGACAACACTGCTGCATGCACTGTTTCAAGGTGTCGAACCTGTACTCCAAAAGGTAGCCAGCCATTGAATTTGAGTCCATGATCGCCCCGCTAAAGGGTGGTGACAGGTAGTACTCCTCCATGTTGACAATGAAGCCAAGGGAGGCCAGCAGGTGCAGAGTGTAGCCGATGTTGTGAACCAGTTGGGGAAGAGAGTCGGCAACTAGGAGCCAACTGTCTATATACTGGAAGAGTATGACTCTCTGTTGATGCAACCAAGCAGCTACCACTGCCATATACTTGGTAAATACCTGGGAGCCATGGACAGTCCAAAGGGAAGGACCTGAAATTGGAAAGGATTTGTCCCTATGGCGAACACGAGGAAGCACCTGTGTGATGGGAGAATTCCAATATGGAAATAGGTGTCCTTCAGGTTGATAGTAGCAAACCAGTCCCCACGTTGGAGAAGGGAGAGGATCGCAACAAGGGTCACCATCCGGAAGCACTTGGAAACAATGTAGCTGTTGACTCGTCTGAGGTCCAATATCGGATGAAGGCCACCATCCTTTTTGTTCACGATGAAATACCTCTAGAAGATACATCAGTGAAGAGATGATTGAGGTACTGGTTCAATGGCTCCCTTGGCTAAGAGGGTGGTGACTTCGTCCAAGATAGCTGCAGACAGAGAAGTTACACAAACAAATCCCATTGGAGCGTGACTTTCAAATTTGATTGCGTAACCGTTCTTAATGATAACAAGGACCCAGTGGTCCATGATGGTAGCCCAGGTGTTGTAAAAAATGGGTCAGATGGTTCCCAAAGGTTGTTGATTCCAGAAGGCAAGAGACAGGATAGCAGTCAAAGACACCACTTAGATTGTTCCTGAGAGCATTTCTTGAAAGATGACCTAAATTTAGCAGTAAAGAACTGGCTCTTCCCAGAGGATGTAGACGACTGGGAAGGATAGTGTGACCTGCATGATGGAGGTGAACTGAAGGAACAGCATTTACAGTAAGTTGGCCTTTGCCAACCCAGACAACCCCTGGCTGTATATTGCTGGAAGGGAGGCATGCATGAGGGCATTTTCTGCATGAACTCAAGCTAGTCATCCGTGCTTTTGTTGAAAAGACCAGACTCATCAAACAGCATGTCTCCAATCATCACACGGGCTTGAGTAGAGAAGTCTAAGGACCTCAGCCAAAGCGAAAAACCACAGAATCAGCCAACATCTTAGCTGAACAATCAGCAACATGACACGAAACATTGATCTGTTGGCCAGTGAGGGAGTGAGCCTCAGTGTGAATGGCAGAAGCGAGTCGTTTCTCCTCTTCAGGCCAGTTCTCAAACATTGGAGAAATTCTCTCCCAAAGTTTCTGCTGATAGCCCCCCATACAGGCTGAGTAATTGGATATAAGGAGGCTGAAGAGTAAACATTTTTCACCATCACATCTAATTTCCGTTCATTCTTATTTGCAGGGGTGACATGAGAGCACTGAACACCTCTGGACTGCAAAGCCTCTACAATGACAGAATTTGGCTTAGGATGTTCAAAAAGCCAGTCTGTGTCAGTACCAACCACCTTATTAAGATTGTCAATTTTCTTTTAGGTGGACAGTATTGTACAGGGTGTTTCCCAGGATTTCCTCAAGATCTTGAGGAGTGATGGCAACAGAGGAAAGGGAGTGACAGACGGGGCCTTAAACTTTATAAGATGGTAGTATCAGAGTCTTACTGCTGAACCCAAAACTCAAGAGCATTAGCCATATGGAGCATTTGTCCAAAAAGGCCCTGATATCATCTGTAGGAGATGGAGAACCGCTCTCCACAAGACTGTGGGAGAGAGAACGGCAAAAAGAAGATCAGAAGAAGATGACTCAGTATCAGACAACTGTGAAGGAGAGGGTGACCTCTCAGGCAGTTCGAAGTAACAAATGCTTCCTTGGTGGCACTGTGGGAGGAGGCTCTGAAGGTTCAGTAAGATCATGAGGCACTGGAGCCGAAGGGGCTTGCCTATCCACATCATGAAGCAGTGGTACCAAAGGAGTTTGCCTACCCACGGGATCCCGAGGAGCAGGTACATGGGCTGGTTCAGGTTGGACTGAAACTGTCATAAGCTATTGAACCAGGTTGGCCTGCAAGATCATTGACCTCACTGGGAAATACGCAGAGTGGGTGAATCTGTCCAGAGGTGCCAGTTGTTGTGTGATGTCATAGGGTCTGTTATGTCCCAGGGCATAACAGTCCCCGTACCTATCATAGAGGAATTTGTCATGGTAGGATTGGTGGTACGGAGAATACCTATTGCTGCATCGAGGATAATCCTCACAAAACCTTCTGTCTCGGGAGCCTTCACAGTAACCTCTATCAAAGTCCATGTCTCGATGAGATGGAGACCAATGACAGTACCAAGGTGAAGGGGGTCAAGAAGTCAACACCAAGTATCTCACAAATTCCTGTTGGCAAGGTGATGGGATCTGCAAAGGGGTCCTGAGGCCCAAGAGATCGCCTCTAGACATCTCTAGCCAAGGAGACACCTCAGGAGGTGGAGGAATTGAGATGAGGTTGAAGCACTGGGGAATCAACAATCTCCCCTTCCGATGCCAAACCCAATTCAACTTGAACCATCTGGACTGAACCTAAGGGAGATGCTTCATGATGTGGGGCCAGCAGTGACACAACAGAAGAGACCGTGGGAGTGTGTGACTTACGTGAACTACCCTTCTTGGTGGTATGCTTTGAGTGCTTCTTTTTCTTCTTCTCTCCAGGCTTAGCAGATGCTAGGAGAGAATGGCCTAGTGTCGAACGTGGCTTGGCCAGTTGTGGTTGGATGGAAGGAGTGGAATCCTTAAATGCTGAGGCCTCAAGTTCATGTGTTGAATCCAATGATCTATGTTTCTATGGAACAGAGCAGTCAGGTTCAGCACATCTCTTGGATGGAGAAAGACCTGAGGTCGACTTGCTTAAGTCCTCTGGTGGCACCGAAAGGGTGGCAGACAGAGGCACAGGAGGTTTCAAAGCCTGCATGTAAAAGAAAGGCCTTCAGGTGTGGCTGGCAGGTCATCCATGCTTGAGGGGTAAAGGATTTGGAGTGGGAACATGTGTTCACATTGTGTCCCTCACCAAGGCAAAGAAGACAACAGGAGTGACCATCACGTCACAGTAGCTTTGACCTACACTGTGTACACCACTTGAAGGAAGTAGCCGTGGAAGACATTATCCAAGGGGTAGTCAGAAAGGCCAAGGTCACAACGGGAGATCAGAAGCTGAAGACAAAACCGAAGGAGTAACCATACAATATCAGAAAAACCAGTCAAAGGGTAAAAACTAGATCATAATAAGCAAACCAGAGGTCTAATATAAAGAATCATCAGAAACAGACCAAGGTCAGAAAAATCGAAAGAAACAAAGACACTAGAGAGGGTCTTTAGATGCTGTTGATGCAGCAGACAAAAAGGGACTGAGGTAAATGAGTGGGAATGCCTGAGTTAGACTGTTTGGGTGGGCGGGGATAAAGCCAAGAAGCTTAATAGCTATTCTAGAAGGTTTCGAGGATGCACTGCGCTGGCGCAGGAAAACCCAATTGTGCGAGTCATAGATCACAAAGAAGTTAGTTACATATTGCAACAGATGTGAAGTTACCACTTGCTAAGTAGCAATTATAGGGCAATTTAGATCTGCCTTAGTTATTGCAGAAGGTGTCCTGCTATTTGTAAGAAGTCACTGCCAACCTTTGCTCCTAAGGGAACTGCTTGTGTTCTGGGTGCCAGCCAGCCTAGTACAGCAACCTTGCAGAGTTTAATGGGGTTGGATATAGCATGCAGTGGAGGAAGGCACTTTCTTCCACCTTCCTGCAACCATTCCTTACCTACTATATGCCATTACTTTCAGGTTTAGGGCTGAGTAATGGCTCCAAACCAGAATGCTTTAGCATTGTGTAGTAAAAGAAGGAAACTTTCAGGAGAGTGGAAAACAAGAGGTAAAGAGAGTAGCCCTGTTTTGTTTCCTCTTCTGAGACTTCCCCCTATACCATAGGTGGGCAATGTGTAGCTTTCCAGGTATTAGAATGCAATTCCCAACAGTCCATATATTAATATATAATAAAACATATTAACTTACCTGGATACTGAGAATAAACTTCTATATATTTTTTTCTGCTCAAAGTGATTATTTAAAATAGAAATATCCAATAACTCAGTTGCATTTCAACCTACAGAAAGTCTTGAGTTCAGCCCATATTACCTCCACACAAAAGCAGCTCAAAAGGCCCAGGGCTCTGCATAACAACCCCAATTTAAATTCTTATACACTTCCTTTTTGTTTAGACAGTCAAGCAGATGCAGCCAACAAAAAAAATCCATGACTGTACATCATCTTCTGTATCTCGAAAACTTGCAACTTCAAAATTTAGCACACATTATGGAAGTCAGTTCAACATATTAAATTTCACTGAATCCAATCTCAGTCGGCCAGCTTTATCCATAAACCCAATATTATTCCCCCTTTCCCCACATATTCAAACATGGCAGGAAATGGAGGTATTGGCACTGAGCCAAGAGATAAGACAGCCACAGGATGATGTATGGTGTTAGAATGTAGGGTCATCACCAAAGAAATGCATTTAACATGCAGACAATTGTAAGAACTAGCTCTCTTCTCACTGAAATATTTTTTGTAATTTTCAGCAATCCCAATTCTGTACTAGAATTCTTCATCCATAAGGCTAACTAGTAGTCCAAGCCAGGCATTATCACAGTATGGCTGGGGGAGGCTTTGAACCATGATCTTTAATCTCTTAACTGCAACTGGGTATGTTAAAGGAGTGGGGCTAAATTTTCAGTTTGGGTACGCAAATTACATTTAAATGTAATTTGTTTACTAAAATGTTGGCATGTTGAAAAGAATTTGTAGCATGTAATGTGTGTATTGTTCAAAGTGACAAAAATATATAAGAAATATGAAAAAAGAGTATTGTTTTATTTAAATTTCTGGTCATCCCATCCCACTCCTTAGGAGAGGAAGCAGTATAAAAGCAGAGGAAAGGTATGACATGTTTAAAGCTCCAATCATTGAAAAAATGTGAACCTTAACTCACTATGTGTGGCTGCATCTGGTAGATTCTTATTCTTTTCTTAATAACCCACTCACAAAAGGTGTTCAGCCACCTAAAGCAGAACTGGAAAGACATTCAGCTGCCGCTCACCAAAGTAGGTTGAGCAGTCCCCTCAAGAGTAACACTGCAAAGACACCAGATAACCCAGAGCAATGGCTCATGTTTTCTGTACACAGGGATGCATTATTTGCCTTCATTGGTTTGCTGCACTGGCCCATTCCAAATACATGAACACCAGCACTCAAAACATTGACAGTGGACCAAAATAAAAAGATATACACACATACACACTGAAGCTGTATAATCCTTGTGAAATGGCTATGAGCAAGACTGGATTGAACATCAGAAGATGGTCCTGTGACTGCTAAAAGTTCCCGTTTTTCAACCTCCCAGGACCCGTTAACTTGTAAAAAGTCTTTGCCAATGCTTTGGAGACTACTGATACTCAGTATCAGCATGGTGAAGTAGTTTTGAGCATTGGATTAGGCTGCCAGGAAATGAGGGTTCGAATCTCTATTCAGCCATGGAATCCCACGGGCTGACCTTGGGCAATTCACACTCAGGCTCAGAGGAAGGCAGGACAAACCTCTGCTGAATAAATCTTTATAGTTTGGCCTTGGGGTCACTATAAGTCAGAAACAACTTGAAGGCACACAAAAACAACAAACCAATATTCCACAAAGGTAATTTGCCTGACATAGTAACTTAAACTTCTCAGTGGGCCTATTTAAAGTGTTCCCTAACTTAATGTCACCAACAAAATTCATTAAAATATGCAGACATACCTCAGTTAACAAAGCTTCTGCAAGTAAAACATATGTTTACACCCCAGCCACCTTTTCTTCTTCATGCTCTGTCCAGCTGGAACTTTTTTTTTTTTTTTAGCAGAATTGATATTGGGAGGATGGTGGAGGACTGGTGACACTGATGTAGCAGTGTGTTTGCAGTAAACAATGTGACAGGCAAAGCTTGAGCTGAGAAAGAGTTGGAGTTTACTCCAGCTGATTATATTTTAGCCATTTGTGCCTGCCTACAATAGAGAAATTAAACAGCAGCTGCCTCCAGAATCCCTTACTGAGCATGAGTGAACACCAAAAGAGAGAGAAGAGCAGATAAGCCTGCCTTAGGAGCTATCCCCATCATTTAAAAAAAGAAAAGGAAAAGAGAGAGAGAGAGAGAGAGAGAGAGAAGTCACAGAACTGTGAGTTTGGCCATCAAAATAGAAAGCAAAACAAGGGTGGATGCTGATGAAAGAAAAATAATCTGCAGATGCATTTTGGAAGTATTCAAATAGTCTCATCCAGAATGTTTTTATTTATTTGTGAAGGCTTACTCTTACAGGGTGTTTTTTACCACCACCCCCCATTTCACACCTATTCAAAGTGTTTCCATGTTATTTTTGCCTCTGTCACAAAATACCACCCAGGAGCACACCTACTCCATTAAAGTGAGGTATACCTCTACAATCTATTGTGCTGCCACAGGAATGGAATAAATTGAATCTCAAGACTGACAAGTTGCTCCAATTAGTTCTTCCTGAAATGAAAGCATGCAAAATCCATGCCACATACTTGGCCCCCTCCCATTGCTCTGTTTTACTAAAATATAAAATACTCAATTTTGGCATTTGATGTCCAATAGCAGGGCAGATGTGTCTGGGGCCTCACAAAATGAGTAAGAAGGTAATGACTACAGTCATCAACTGGTAATCAAGACTATATTGCCATTATATTTGAAGTTCTATTTAGCATTGTAGCCAAAAGCCACATAGACCAACCTGTCCTTCATACCAGAAGTTCTCTTTACAGTTTTAATTACTAAAAGAAGTGAGATTGACAAACACTTTGAGTGAATGGATTGTGAATTTCCCAAGTTCATTATGTATTATGGAAAGTAATAAAACAGCAAACAAACTGCTTTCTCAGATGTGTATTAGATGTATTAAAACTCCAAATAGACTACAGTACCTGACATTTGTTTACTAGTTATTCCTCTTTGGATACTCTGTATAAAGCTGAAGTGGTAGCAGTGGTAATATAGTGGGCCTTTTGCTGTTCTTCACACTGTACTCTAATTTCTTCCTCTTTTCCTTATACTGTATACTGATTCCTCTCGCTCCATATAAGCTAATTCTAGATTTCTTCCCATTTAGAGAGTGCAAATTTGTCAGGCAGAAATTGTTTTTGTGCAAGAATGGACAGGTTGCTTACCTGTAACCATAGATCTTCGAGTGGTCTTCTGTGAATTCACACAGCTGAGTTATTCCTGCACCTGCACAGAGCATTCGGAACCTTCTGGTATCGCTAGGCAGAATGTGCTTTGCAACATTTTGGCGATAACTCTGCCTCTTCTAATGGTCCCTTTAAAAGGCTCTCCCACCTAATTCCCCTCAGTTCCTTGAATGAAGCTGCAATCAGCAGCTTGAGGAACATAGAGGGGAGGATGGGCGGGTCTGTGTGAATTCACAGAAGACCACCCAAAGATCTATGGTTACAGGTAAGCAACCTGTCCATCTTCTTCGTGGTCTCTGTGAATCACACAGCTGGGTAGACTAGCAAGCTTTCCCCCAGGAGGGGGTATGTCCTGTTCATCAGTAGACGAGAACAACACTGTATTCAAACAACACATGGATTTATTGACAGCACATTCTTTAAGAATTAAGTAATCATTACCAATCAGTCAATCAAACTTACTCATTGAATGGAGGACAAAAGTACAGCCCTCCCAAAGGCAGCCTTGTTTCTAGAATGAGTGTCCTATAATGTGAGATGAAAGTCAGAGGTGATGACCAGGTGGCAGCACGGCAAATTTCCTCTAGGGGCACCCCTGAAAGGAAAGCCGCTGAAGTGGAGACAGCCCTTGTGGAGTGTCCACAAACCCGAGGAGGCAATGGTTTCTTAGCAAGTTCGTAGCAAAGGGCAATGGTCGAAGTCACCCACTTCGAGAGGCGCTGCAATGAGATCGGTGCACCCAGCTTCGAGTCCGCGTAGGAAACAAATAGCTGAGGTGATTTACGGATTGGAGCAGTTTGTTGTATGTAGAATGCGAGCACCCTGCGCACGTCCATGGAATGGAGGGTACGCTCGAATTCGTCTTTCAGGTTCTGCATCAGCACAGGCAAAACGATGGGCTGGTTGAGATGGAAGCTGGAGACCACTTTTGGCAGAAAAGAAATGTCTGGTCTGAGCACCACCTTGTGCTTATGGAAGGCTGTGTACGGTGGATCCGACTGTAAGGCACACAGTTCTCCAGCCCAACGAGCAGAGGTGATGGCAATAAGGAAGGCAGTCTTCCAAGAGCAGACGAAGGTCAGCTGTAGCCATGGGCTCGAAGGGTCATCTCACCAGCTGGGAAAGGACGAGTTTGAGGCTCCAAGCCAGGGTGGGTTCAAGTACCGGGGGATGAAGGTTGATATATCCCTTCAGGAACTTCTTGACTGTTGGGTCTTGGAACAGGGAAAGTCTTGGAATTCGACTGAGATCACTGCCAGATAGCATCTGAGGGAAGATACTGAGAGCCCTGTTTCTGATAGGAAAAGAAGAAATTGGAAGACAACTGGCACAGAACAAGAGTCCACATTCAGGCCACGCTCAGTTAGGAATGCTTCAAAATGTTCCATTTGTATAGATAGGATTTGAGGGTAGATGGCTTCCTAGCCACATCCACAACAGCTTGGACGTCAGGTGGTAAAACAGCAGGAGGCATGGTTATGGATGGGAGAGGAGTCACAGACGTATCCTCCAGGCTGTCCAGCGGAGCGTCTTGAGGTCGGAATGTCTGACCCTGCCGTCCTGAATCGTGAGATCGGAACAGTCCGGTAATTGGATGAAGCGCCGACCAGACAGGTGGAGTAACGGTGCAAACCACTCCTGCCGAGGCCACCATGGAGTGACAAATATTGTGTTCACTCGGTCCCGACGGAGTTTGGTGATCACTCTTGTAAGGAGCGGGAACGGAGGGAAAAGATAGAGGAATGGTCCTGTCCACCGGAACAGGAATGCATCGCCCCTCGATCACTGGGATCGGATCCTGGAACAAAACTGGATGCACTGCTTGTTCTCTCGGGTCGCGAAGAGGTCTATGAGAGGAGCTCCTCAGTGACGAAAGAGCTCCTGCACCACATGCCTGTTTAGCATCCATTCGTGGACGGATGACCTGGACCGGCTCAGTCCATCTGCAAGAATATTCTCCCCTGGAAGATGGATGGATTGGGGAAAAATGTCTCGACGAGCACACCAGTCCCAAATTTGAAGTGTGAGTTGGAGAAGCTGTCGGGACGTCGTTCCTCCTTGCTTGTTCAGGTAATACATGACAGAGGTGTTGTCTGTCAGTAGGAGCAAGGTCCTGTCCGTCAGCAGAGTCTCAAAGGCCCAAAGTGCCTTTTGAACTGCAAGAAGCTCTAGCACGTTGATATGGAGCATCCGTTCTTTGGCACTCCAAACGCCCTGGATATCGTGGGCTCCGAGGTGGGCTCCCCAACCCAGTGTGGAGGCATCTGTCATCAGCGAGACCTCTGGTTGTGGAGGCTCGAATGGCAGTACATTGCTCGGTATCAGCCACCAGTCCAGGGAGCGATTCACCCATCATGGCATTGTCAAGAGTGTTCTGTATGAATCTCGCAGAGGATCGAATTCATTCAGGAACCAGGCTTGAAGCGGTTGGAATCGAAGTTTGGCCAGGCGAGTGACTGAGGTGGTACCCACCATGTGGCCCAGTAGAACTTGTACCGCATGAGCAGACAGTCTTCAGGATCGATGACAGTCATGGATGAGGGATCGAAGAGTGTTGAATCGATCCCGAGGGAGGTATGCTCTTGCAGTCACTGAATCCAGTCAGGCCTCTATGAATTGAATGGATTGTGATGGGATGAGATTAGACTTTTCCATGTTGACAACAAGTCCCAGGGTGTTCAGCACATCTAGGGTAAAAGTAATGTCCATCTCGAGCTGGTATTTCGACCCTGAGACCATTAGTCAGTTGTCGATGTAAGGGAAGACTATCACTCCCTGTTGTCGAAGAAAGGCAGCCACTGCAGCCATACACTTTGTGAACACCCTCAGTGCTGTGGAGAGGCCGAACAGAAGGACACAGAACTGAAAAGCATTGTCCTCGATCTGGAATGCCAGGTACCATCTATGGGCAGGATGGATCCCAATGTGAAAGTAGGCATCCTTGAGGTCTATGGATGCAAACAAGTCCCCTTGTTGAAGGAGGGGCAGTATAGTAGCTAGAGTGACCATCCTGAATTTCCTCGGGGCAATGTATTTGTTCACATCTCTGAGATCCAGGATTGGACGGAGTCCCCTGTCTTTCTTGGTGACAAGGAAGTACCTAGAGAAAAAGCAGAGGTGTCGGAGATCAGGATCGACGGGTTCGATGGCCCCTTTCTGGAGTAGCATCTGCACCTCCTCGAGGAGGGCAGCACTGGTCGTATCCAGACTGTTGAAGGCAGAACATCAAATTCGATCCAGTAGCCTTGTTGTACAATCTGTAGTACCCAGCGGTCCGATGTTATTGAGGACCAGGCATCCTGGAATGATGACAGTCGGTCTCCGAACAGGGGAGTCTAGGAAAAAAGAGATAGTCACAGTGAGGTTAAGGTGAATCAGAATCTCCTTCTGCCATGGTCCTTTGGTTTTTGTCTGGAGGGCAGCCTGTAGCGGGAGGTCGTGCTTTGGCTCCTCACCGACGAAGCTGAAGATGGGAGGCTGTTGGAATCGGGAGCACCTGATGATTGAGGCGTGTTCCCTCGTCTGAACTGGAGGTCGTAAGATGAGCCTTGCCAGCCCATATGGTTCCGTGCCCAGTAAGTAGAAGATGAGGACGATGTCATACCGTACTTGCGCGCGGTGGTACTCATCTTCTGTGTAAACTCTAGCTTCTCATCAGTGGATCCACTGAAGAGGCCGGAGTTGTCAAACGGTATGTCTTCAATGGTTGCTGCAGCTTGAGGAGCGAGTCCAGAGGAGCGGAGCCAAGTATGTTGTTGTAGGGTGATGAAACCTGCAACAGTCTTGGCGGCACAGTCTGCAACATGCCTCGCCAAGTTCATTTGCTGCCTGGCCAGCAGTTGGGCCTCAGCCTGGATGGCTTTGGCTAGCCTCCTCCTCTCATCAGGCAAGTCTTGAATCAGGGGCATCATTCTCTCCCACAAGACTTGCTGATAAGGCCCCATACATGCAGAATAATTGGCAATTCGGAAGCTGAGCCCAGCAGCCGAGTACATCTTCTTGCCAATTATATCCAGCTTTCTGCCTTCTTGGTCTGATGGGGTTGTCTGGGTCCTTCGTTGTCTCTTTGCTTGCAAAGCCTCAACCACCACAGAGTTGGGACGCGGGTGTTCTTTCAGCCAATGTCGTTGCCTGCCACACGATATAGGTGATCGATTCTCTTTGAAGTTGACGGGATGGAGGACGGGTTTTCCCATGAACCGTGTGCCAACTTCAAGAGGGAAGGCAGAATAGGGACGCTTGGCACCGGAGTGGCCTTTGACTTTAAGCAGTGGTAAATTGGGTCCACTGGCTCCGACTCTTTCTCGACCACCTTCAACTCAAGTGCATGAGACATGCGTACAACCTGTTCAGAGAAAGATCGAACATCATCTGTAGGCAAAGATGAGGCTTCGTCTAGCAGCTCAGGTTGTGGAGATGGAACGTAAGGCATGTAGCTCTCAGAAGACTCGGAGGATATTGACGAGTCTGACGATGGAGAGGGACTTCGGTGCCTATGGTGCAGCAAAGTTGTGCGAGTCGGAGGTGTAGGAGGCAAAGGAGGTAAGGGACGAAACGTAGACACTTGTATCTCAGTGTCCTTACGCATTGGTACCAATGGCCTGTACTCCAGTTCACGAGGTGTGTTCAGTCCGTGGAAGGAAAGTCTTGGTGGTGTCCGTACCATGGCACGCAAAGTGGCAGCTTCAGTTGAAAGATGAAAAATCGGATCAGGAGAATGCTCTCTCCGTTCCAGTGTGGTGGAAATAAGTGCACGGAAGACAGCCCTAGCCAGATCATGGGTGCCATAGGCTTGTGCATCCTCTTGGATCCTCGATGTTGAGGGCCTGGGCTCATCGACCTCAATTATGGATTTGGTCTGCATGTTGACATCAGCAGCAGTGTGCTGAAGGAGCTCTGCCCTTGAAACAACTAAGGCCGGAGAGTGGGCCCGAGTCCGGGAGGTCATTTCCAAAGTCTCTGTCAACACATCCCCACATCAACCTCTACGATTTCCAGAGAGGGAGTTGGGGTACCCGTACGGGAACAGGGCCATTCCGTGTCGGATCTCTGGATTCGAGATTCCTCTCGAGTTGGAGCTACAGGTTCATGCACCATTGTAACACCCACGGCTGGTGGGTGTGGAGTCACCTCTGTGGAGGACTTAGCCAAGTCCTTCAAAGTCTCATTGCTTTGGGAAGAGTGCTTGGTCTTCTTTTTCTTGGAGATCTTATCCTTAGAGGATGTTGAGGATTCCTGGTCCCAACCATGGTCTCTTGGTCCCGCTCGGTTCTGAGGCGTCGCCTTAAAGGTCGAAGCGGTCCAATCTGACGAAGCTCGGTCCTGAGCTGAGGACAGTTTGGCTGCATGTTTATGAGAATGCTGTACCGCTTCAGGGTCAGAGGCCACAGACCGACGGAGGGAAGGACTCCTTGATCAGTGACGCTTCTTCTGAGGGGATTGAGGTGAGACTAATCATCCCCTTTTCTGAGGAGAGGCAGGCTGCCCGGTAGCCGAAGTGAAGGCCGCGGGTGGTATAAGGGCCTTTTCATATAGAAAGGACTTCAAACGCAAGGATCGGTGTTTGTGAACCTGGGGTGTAAAGGCTCTACAGTGGATGCAAGCACTGACATTATGCGACTCACCCAAACAAATAAGGCATTTAGAGTGGCCATCTGAACTTGGCAACTTCACTTGGCAAATGGAGCACCTCTTGAAAGTGGCTCTTGAGGCCATTTCGAGTGGCACAGTAGAAGAAGAGAACCAGGTCTAGCTGGGAAAGTCAAGATCAAAACCAAAGCCAAGGGATGAAGAGATACCGTCGTCAGCCAGCCGTGTCAAGTCGAGTATCAGAGAGCAAACAAATCCAAGGGAGTAGGCAAAATCGCAGTCAAAAAATTCAGTCCGAGTCAAAAACGAAAGTGAGAATCGATAAGGATAAGCGACAGAAGGTTCCTTCAAGCTGCTAATGCAGCAGGAAAAAAGAAACCGAGGAGAATTAGGCGGGAGAGCCTTTTAAAAGGACCGGTAGCAGAGGCAGAGTTACCGCCAAAATGTTGCAAAGCACATTTTGCCTAGCAATACCAGAAGGTTTCAAATGCTCTGCGCAGGCGCAGGAATAACCCAGCTGTGTGATTCACAGAGACCATGAAGAAGAGGAGTTGGTTACACATTCAGGAAACTACTTCCAAAAGCCAACCTTTGCCCAACCAAGCATAACTTTAGCAAGACTCTCCACTACCACCACCTTCAAATTTTTCTGTTTTATTCCCCGTATCTCACTGCTTGAAATACAAAGTTGTACAGGACAGATCAATTCATGTCCTTAGAGCTGCTTTACTCCTTGAATGTAAAGCCTTTAGTATTCTCATTCCCAGAATTTGCCCAAGACATTCTGCTATCTGAGGCAGAGCAGCAAAGAAAAGGCTGCCTAGATGTAAATGTGGTTCTTCAAGTAGTCAACCATGAACTCAAACATATGGGTCACTCTGTGCCTGTGCAGAGATCTTCTGAAGCTTCTAGAGCTGCATTCTGGCAGTAACTCCACCTCCTTACCCACATACATATAAACCATGCATTCCCACCAAAACTCAGTTCCAATTCTGCTACTAGGAGAAAGGGACAGCATAAAGAGGGAAGGAGGCTGGGTTGCATGAGTTCATGGATGATCACGCAAAGAACCAGAGTTACAGGTAGTCAACCTATTCTTCTTCACAGTCTCTGACTCACACATATGGGAGAACAGCAAGCTAAACTCACTAAGGATGGTGGGTCATGCTAGGATCGACAACATTGTCCTACAAATGCGGCATCAGCTCAGGATCAAACATTGTCTCTACTGAGATAGGAATGTAGACAGTTGCAACTATGTAGCCGCTTGGCAGAGTTCCAGGGGGGAATCCCTCTGAGATATGCCGACAAGATGGCCACCACCCAAGTCGACTTGAGTTTTTACCTCTTGCAGAAGAGGTTTCCCAGCAAGGAAGCAGAAATTGTAGCTAGTGTTCACTACCCAGTGGGAGAGATGTTGAGACAAGACCGTCTTCCCTACACATGCCATAAAAAACAAGCAGCCAAGGAGATTTCCTAAATGCTTTGTAAGAGAACCATAGAACTCGCCTAATATTTAGGATGTAAAGGGCATGCTTGAGATCAGAAGATGGGATTGTTTGATGATGGGAAGCACCAGTGACTGATTAAGATGGGAAGTGGAAACCATATTCAGAAAGAAAGAGATGTCCGTGGAAACGACCACCTTATCCCTATGAAAGAAAAAGACGGATCCATTCTGAAAATTGCCAATTCACTGGCCCTGCAGGCAGAGGTGATGGCAACAAGGAATGCTGCCTTCCAAGAGAGCAGGTGAAGATGACAGGATGTCATTAGATCAAAGGGGCATGCCATCAGCTTAGCAAGGACCAATGACAGGCTCTGCTTAGAGAGCCTGAGCTTTGATGGCACCTGCTGCAGAACTGAGTGCACTGTGCATTTACCAGTGACACAGAGAGATCTATTCCAGGTGACCCCAACAACAGAAGAGGCAGCAAAGTAGGACAAGGTAATTCTACTAAGATCATTGGCAAAGACCTTGCTGATGCCTGGGAGATGCACCACCAGGAGGAATATGCCCTGCATATACATCAATCCAAGATCTGACGGGTGAGCTGAAGGAGGGTGTGAAAATGTGTGCCCCCTTGCTGGGTGAGGTAAAAGTCTACCGTCATGTTGATAGCCACCTGGATGGTCCTCTGTCAAAACAGTCTCTGGAATGCACAAAGTGCTTTGTACACCACAAAGATTTCAAGAATGCTGATATGACACAACTTCTCAGTATCAGACCAGCAGCCAGTGACCATCAAGTCCAGGGTTTGGACACCCCAACCTAACATAGGTATGTCTATAGGGGGGATCAAAGAAGGCATAGCATAGATAAAAGCCATGACTCTCATGGTGCTGGAAGAGGTCAGTCCACCAGTACAAGTGAGATACCAAGAGGAACAAGTGTGGACTATGATGATTGGGATCAAAGTGATTCAGAAACCACTTCTGAAGAGGTCTCATCTGGAGTCGAGTGAAGGGAATGACCATGGCAGTTGCTGCCACGAGACCAAGTAGAACCTGAGTGCACATGCTGATTCCTCAAGAGCCTTTATACCAAGGCCTATAGCAGAAGTGCTCTGTCCTGCAGTAGAAACATCATAAACCCTCTGGAGTCCAGCACTGCTCCTATAAATTGGACATGGCAGGATGCACATAGTGAAGACTTCTCCCAATTTATCATGAAGCCCAGGTCCCACTCTGAGGTGGACATCTTGATGGGTCTGGTGAAAAGAAGGGGAGACTCCTCCAACCCTTAGCTAAGCTGCTATCCAGACATTCCATGAAAACCCTTGGGTCCATTGTAAGGCCGAAGAGGATGAAACATGGATAATGCTCCAGTCTGACACAGCAATGGAGGAAGCATCTGGTGGAAGGTGTAATGCCTGCTTCCAGAACTTAGAAGTGGACTCTGACTCAAAGATTGAAGCAGTGGACATGCCAGGACCTGCTGAACCAGAGCAGGAGGATGTTCCAGAGCCACAGGCCTCAGATACAGACAATAGTGAAGGTTTATCAGTACCAACTCTGGCAGAGGGTCTTTCCCATTCAGATACAGAGGACAACTTACCTGTACCTACCTTCATAGCACATAAACAACAAAAGGAGGGCTTGAGGCAGTTTCAATATATTTATAGGAAGCAGCAATTACTTAATCAGCAGCTATGTTAGCTGCTGGTCTATAAATACGCAGCACTGCCCTCCAGGGGTTAGCAGAGATTATCTGACCTAGCTGATTACCTGTTGTGTTCTTGATCCTTGTGTTGGACCTGGACTCTTGGATTCTGCTGGAATGACCAAGACTGTTTGCCAGACCTGAACCTTATTTATTGGACTTAGCTTCTGGACTTGTGTTTTTGCTTGCTAGTAAAGTTAAGTGACTGACATCACACTGCCTTGATCCCTTTGCCTGGTAACTAGTCTGACTGTACTGTACCTTTGCTTATCAGCTGTGTAGTAACAAGCCTTTGGCTGCTTGCCCAGACATTGTTTGGACAGAAGGGTTGATAGTGATAAGAAAGCAAGCATCCCATAGGTCTATCAAGGTGAACCATTCTCCTTTGCAGAGGAGGGGGAAAATATTCAACAAGGTAACATCCTGAACCACTCAAGGAATGAAGGAATTAACTTCCCTGGTGTCCAAGATCGGGCACAAGACTGTTTGGGGATTGTGAAGAACCTCACATAGAACCTGAGAGGTGACATGGATACCAGCATGTTTACAAAGAGCAATGGATTTCATTATGGCCTTTGCATTACAGTCTGCTGCATGTTTTGCTGTGGTAATCTGATGAGCCACCAATTTATGCATTTCAGAGTGGAAAAGGAGAGCCACCTTATCACCGAAGAGATGTTCCATGAGAGGGGCAACCTGCTCCCAAAGAAATTGTTGGCAGCCTCCTATACAAGCCTGATAATTTGCTATTATGAAGGAGATAGCTACTACAGAATACATTTTGCGGCCCATGGCATTGATCTTACTCCACTCCTTATCAGCTGGATAAATATAGGCTTTCTTGGGAGATCCAGCTTGTGCCACTTTGATGACAATTTGGCTGAGGGTGCTTAAAAGTGCATCACAGTCATCTTCTTGCACTCAGTACAAACTTTCAATCCTCCTTGAAGTGTAAAGAACAGAGGCTGGGATCTGCTGTGAATAATGCTCCACTTTCCAAAGCTCCAGAAGCATAGGTACAGCTGTCAGAGGAGTATTTTGAGGTTTGATTATCTTAAGGAGACTTAAATTTTTTAAAAAACATCTTTTGCCTGATGAAGAAGCCAGTAGAGCTTTGAAAGCTTGCATTATGTATTTTGCATTTTGGTTGGCCAATAAAGATATTGCTTTTTTGTGCATTTTAATTTTGTTTTGCTGTATGGCCAACACGGCTACCCCTGAATGTGTGTCCTGGATTTGAAGATACCTCATTTGCTACAACAAGGGGAATCCTAAACAAAAGGCCTTTGACAAGGTTCCTCATGACATTCTTGCAAACAAGCCTGGAAAATGTGGGCTAGACAAATTAACTGTTAAATGGATTTGTAATTGGCTGACCAGCTGAACCCAAAGGGTGCTCAGCAGTGGCTCCTCTTCATCTTGGAACAATGTGACCAGTGGGGTGCCACAGATTCTGTCCTGGCCCCAGTGCTATTCAACATCTTTATCAATGACTTGGATGAGGGAACTGGGGCATACTTATCAAATTTCCAGATGACACCAAATTAGGAGGAATAATACCCTAGAGGACATGATCAAAATTCAAAATGACTCAGACTGGAGAGCTGGGGCAAAACTAACAAAATGAAATTCAATACGGAGAAATGTAAGGTACTGCACTTAGGGCGGAAAAATGAAATGCATAGATACAGGATGGGGGAGACCTGGCTGAACGAGACTATGTGCGAAAGGGATCTAGGAGTCCTAGTAGACCACAAGTTGAACATCGAACATCTGATGGTCAACAGTCTGATGCGGCAGCTAAAAAGGCCAATGCGATTTTGGGCTGCATCATTAGAAGTACAGTGTCTATATCAAGGGAAGTAATCTCTGGCTTTTCTTTGCAAACGAAGATTCAGGAAGGACTCATCCCACACCTTCTGCAAGCGCGCTGATGACTAAAAAGGCCAATCTGAGATAAACAAGTCCGGTTGCAGAAAGCACAGCAGAAGGTCTCCTTGGGTGATGTTTCCGGGTTGTGATTCTTTCTGCGTTGTCGTTTCTCTTCAAGCCTAGTTTGGCGTGAGTTCTCAAATAAGGCTGCAGCATTGTGGATAGTGCGTCTCCATGCCTCCTGATGTGAGGCCAGGGTGGACCATTGTTGGTGATCAATAGTGCCACTCTATTCTGCCTTGGTCAGGCCTTACCTAGAATACTGTGTCCAGTTCTGGGCACCACAATTCAAAAAGGATATTGACAAACTGGAGCGTGTCCAGAGGAGGGTGACTAAAATGGTGAAAGTTCTGTAAACCATGCCTTATGAGGAAAGACTTAGTGAGCTGGGTATGTTTAGCCTGGAAAAAAAACAGTTAAGGGGTGATATGATAGCCCTGTTTAAGTATTTGAAGGGGTGTCACTTTGAGGATGGAGCAACCTTGTTTTCTGCTGCTCCAGAGACTAGAACACGGAGCAATGGATGCAAGCTCCAGGAACAGAGATTCCACCTCAACATTAGGAGGAACTTTCTGACAGTAAGAGCTGTTCGGTAGTGGAACACACTCCCTCAGAGCATGGTGGGGTCTCCTTCCTTGGAGGTCTTTAAACAGAGGCTGGATGGCCATCTGTCAGGCATGCTTTGATCGTGATTCCTGTGTGGCAGGGGGTTGCACTGGATGGCCCTTGTGGTCTCTTCCAACTCTACAATTCTATGATTCTATGAAAAGGGAAATATGGACAGGGACTAAACTTTCTACCTCCAACAAAGGTAAAACTTCTCTTTTTGACTAAAATTGGCTAATTTTACCTTTACAGCACCTAAAAGTTGTTTCCAGATGCAGAAGCATAGACTTCTTGAAAAATCCAATGCAGCAGTATAGAGACTTCTTGAAAAATCTGCCTAACAAAGGGGTCCATGGATTCACAAAGGAACAGAGACATGCTAGATACTGGAGAGATTGCCTCACTGTTGCAAAAGGATTTAAATTTTACTGTCCTTTGTCTCAACTCCACATGGCTAGGAAGTAGGAGTGGCCTCTGAAACATGTAGGCCTGTGACCCCAACACTGTCATTTTTATTTTATTTATTTTGGGGGGTGGATTTTGTTTACTGCATGGCCAACACGGCTACCCCTAAATGTGTTACATGAATGTATTGAGTATCTGTCACAATAAGATACAGAAAGTGAACAGTCCCCATGATAACGATGACATCTTGGATTCCAAGATAATAGGGAGAAGGAAAACAATGATATCAGGACCGGGAATCCTGCCAGGACCAAGACCTACTCCAGTATTGAAATGAGAGAGGAGGTTGAGGTTCCCTGCTGGTTCAGTGTTTTCCAGCACCTAAGGATCTAATGCTCTGAGCTGAACCCGGGTCCTTGAAGTGACAAAGAGCTGGTCTTTCAGAAAGGGAGGATTTCTTAAGGATCTCCCCTCCAAGTAGGAACTGATGACTTGGACCTCATCGCACTGCAGATCCAGATCTCTAGAGTTTCTTTCCAAGATCAAACTCAGGAGATGATGAGACACCAGGAAAGTGAGAATTGAAGACAAGAATGGGTTGAAGACCTGACATAACAGAAGCTTGAGAGGGCTTCAGACTGGTCCTTATCCTCTTCATCCTTCTTCGGCTCCAAAGTCAAAGAGGATGGACGTTTCTCTTTTTGCAGTTGTTTCTCTAGGTACTTGCCCAGCATAAGCAGAATATCCCTAAGCCTGGAAGAGTGCTTAGGAGCCTCCTTTGGTGTCAGAACCAATGGCTCCAATTTGTCCTCCAAGGAGGTTTGAAGAGGGGCAGGAGTCTGGCTCACCAAGCATTCTGGCTGTTGCTCCATGGCCAAAGGAAGGTGCAAGCAGAGACCCACCAAAGGCATATGAAGCAGTTTATTTTGGGCTGCAAGGACTGCAGTCTGGAGAGCCCCTTTCTACTGAAGAGCTCTAAGGTGGGAAGCTTTGTTACACTGTGCTTGCTGTGTAGGGTTCTAGCAAACTTAGCACAAGTCAATTGCATGGTCCTCATCCAGGCAGGAGACAATACTGTCAGAAAATGGAATCTTCACCCCATACTTGAGACAATTCTTGAAGGAAATCTTTGAGCACATAAGCCTCTGGAGAGTAAAAAGACAAAATGAGGAACCGAGAAAGTCAAAATGTTGAGACTTCCTAACAATCCTATAGAGATAGCAGACAAAAAGGAACTGGGTTTCAGTGGGAACATACGGCTTATATGCATGTGGGCAAGGGGCCAGGGTTACCACCAAAATGCAGCTCTAGAAGCCTTCTAAGATCTCCACACAGGCGCAAATGACCCATATGTCTTGAGTCACAGAGAATGGTTACTCTCACTCATCCAAGTCAAGATGCTAGTACTAAAGCCAACTAATATTTATTTTGACAAAGGAAAGGAAAAAAACCCACAAGCACATTTCCCCTTTCCTGGCAGTAAAACAAAATAGCTAACCATTTGCTGCCCAATCATGATCCCCACAATCTTTTGCTTGAGGTAACCACCCAACCACATCATGATTGGGCTGGCTATTTTGTTTTGTTTTACAGGAAATGGGAAATGTGGTTGTGGGATTGTCTCCTTCACAGTGTGGTTGGGCTGGCCCTTTTGTTCGCCATCTTCAGCTCAGAAAGGAAAATGGCTAATTTCTTGACATCTCTGATCCTACCACTGGTTCCCTTCATTCCTTCCATCTTTTCCTCATACAGTGAAAGAGCTCTCTCTTCATACAGATTCCAGGTTTTCTTCCACTTGGTGAATGTAATCTGTAGGACAAAAATGATTTTTGCATAAAAATGAACACATTCAGAAGATTAAAAAGCACAAGAAACAACTTATCATTGTTTAAAAGGGCACACATTTCTTATAGGAGTCAGCCATAAACATCTGAGAGCAAAACTCAAGAACTTATAAAGTCTAACTTAAAGATATAGATAGCCATGTTAGTCTGGAATATCGGTTGCAAAGGGATCTTGTAGCACCTTTGAGACTGGGAGAGAAAAGTTATAGCATAAGCTTCCATAAACTTGGTCTACTTCCTCAGATCCATGAATCTGAGGAAACAGACCACGTCTATGAAAGCTTATGCTACAATTTTCTGTTAGTCTCAAAGGTGCTATAAGAACCGTTTGCAACTTATAAATTCTAGTAAGCTTATGTGTGTTCTAAATTCTCTCCCCATATAGAACACTAGCATGTGGAGGAAGAACTGGACTACAAAATGGGCAGTACGTGAGTGTGGTGTTGGGTACAGACAGATTTGGCTAGAAACCAAGAGAAAGTGTACACTCCTTGATTGTTTGATAGAAAACCACCCCCAAGTTCAACATATTTTCAAACTTTCCCTCCAATTCAGAAAAAAACAGCTCTCTCTTATAGGCAATCAAAAATTTTATCCCGCACACTCCCTGTCCAGGGTCTAAGGAGGGAGGGGTTTTCTGATGTAGAGCTCATTTGAGGAGCATGTCTCAGGTTATAGTTAGGAGGATCATATACTGCAAAGTTTCATTGCCTTCAAAAATCTCCAAGGATCAGGATATACAGACTGATCACAATACTCATCCAGATTAGTGAAGGTCATAACTGCAGAGACTAGCCACTAGTAGAATGGTAACTGAGCAAAGGGATATATTTGACCAAGTGGGCTGAGTTAATAAGGATAAGGGATAGCAAATGGAAGTATGTGAGCAGATCACTGCTGATGCAAGAAGGGTACCTATGCAGTTATCACAGTAGTTTGGAGGCTGCATGCCACTGAATAGCAGTTGCTGGGAAATAATCGTAGGCAAGAGTTATGGCCTTCAAGCCCCACTTGAAAGTGCACAAAAAATATCTGGTCTGCTTGAGCAATACTTCTATATTTAACTGAAAGCAGAAAAACTGGAAGAAAAAAATGAACAAGGAGAACAGGAACAGAATCAAATTTTGGAAGCAGTCCATCCCCAAAGAGCAAAAATCAAGGAACAGGCCAATATAAAAGGCAGGTAGAAAATAATGTAAGATCACCAAGCTACACATGCATTCTGCCAGTTCAGAAACAAAACAAAAAAGAAACTGAAATACTGTACTTGCTTTAACTTAATGTTCACCTGAATACCTTCCCTTTCACCTCTACAAGCCTATTTTAACTTCCTCTACTGTAGTCTATCCCATCTGTCATATTTGTACTACCACTTTCTTTTAAGAAATCAGTTATAAATAATTACCTTGTGCTTCCTGTACAATTTTTGATGTTATCTGATATTGTTTAAACAGCTTTGTTGTACTGAGAATACACATTCTGGCTTCATCATTCTTTTCAAACCATTGCATTTTCTTACTTTATAGGTATATTTGGGAGGACACTTGTTTTCAATGCTCATCCAAGAATCTATGTGCATCAATGGGAGAAAGTCCAGCACTTAACAGGATCTTCTTTTGAAATGTCAACCACAATCTCATGTATTGCTGAACAGGCAAGCTGTTTTTCAAATTAATTTAAAAAATAGACACAAAAGTGGTCTGCCTCTTCAGCATGCGATGAAAACTTCAGAAACCTGTCAGCATTTTCAGGGTTAAGCCGTGAGTATGCCATGGTTGACTGGTGGGCCCCTCAAACCGTCTGACTTTACTAAAGTCCCTTCCCACCACCTTGTACTAACTATATGAAGTGCATCATAGAATCTGCAGGCAGGCAAAAGCCAACACAGTGCCTCGTGATGGAGATGCTCATCTGAGAAATCACAAGTACTGGATACAACAGAAGGGACACAAAAGAGTCAAGGCAGAACACTACAGATTTTATCTTTTAGAAAATCCCAACCCCTGCATCTAATAAGACTGGACACTATTGTTACAACACTTTTAAAATTGTAGAAGAATGGAAACACAATAGATAATGAGGGACAGGGGGAGACACCACTATGACCAGTTTCAGCCACTCACTTACAGAAAAGCCAGCATAAACTGGGAGACTGCAAGGACAAAGATGCCTTGCTAACAGAACAAACCTCAACATGAAGGTAGCACATGAAATGTTTTTTTTTTTACCTATTTAAAACACAGGCAGCAGGTGGAGCAAGAATGTGGGAAGTAACAGCTAAGTTCCTTGTACTACAAGGAAGGAATGAAGTTTAAAAACCCAAGCCTGCAGGCAGGTTTTCATTTAGTCAGCCTCTCTCTCTTTTCTGTGCTGCTGGTAACCGTGGTTAAGTATAAAAACAAAGAAAAATAATCTTTTTTTATAGAACAAGTCAGTAGTCCAAGACATAGAAAAAAGTAAAAACCAGTCCTTCTTTTAAAAATGAGTTTACTAAAACAATGGTTATCCAGGACACACATCCCCAAGCCATCTGTCTTTTAGAAAAGCAAGGGGGAAATGTCAAACTGGATTTTTTGCCAAGTGTAGGCTTTCAATCCATCGAAACCTAAAGGCAGAGAAGCACGGTGCAATCTGTATCTGTGGTCTGCTTATTAGTACTGTGAAACTATAATTGTGTTGGGAATACTTGCGAGTTGAAGTTTTCACAGAAGCATGTCAGTATGAAATTCTGAGAGAGCGGGACTGCTCTCAGTCCTACATGTTAACCCCATGTACTCATGATACTCACTTTACCAGCTGCACTTTGCTTCAGACAACTTAGTGACAGGGTGTTGATAAAGCCTAAGACAGAAGAAAATGGCTGCCAGTGCAAGAAGGAGCGTTTTGCCAAGGATACCTCAGCTACATGTTAATGTATGCATGAGTTTTCCCAAAGAAGGGAAATACCCCAAAGCAATTAGGGTAAATGTAAAACCAATGATTTTGAAATCCTTTTGCCTTCTAACAAAACAGGAACTAATTAATTTTTTCCACCTGCTTATGTCCCCTCCTGCATGGTGCTTAAAGCTGGTTCCTTATCCACATAACATGGCCTTGGTGCCTCAACATTATGAGGCCAAAAGGGAGCCTTCATTACCTAAACCACCTGCCACTATGGGGCAAACTCATGGGGTTCGAGATTCTCAACAATGCCCCCAAATTTAAACAAACAAGGCATAAAAGCATAATCCATGGGCCTCACTTCTGCTTAGCCTGAAGGCAGAAGCTATGCTCAGCCTTACTTAGGAAACACGAGAGTAAAAAATATTGACTGGGACTTCCAACAAGGTGTTATCTGCATAGCTGGGTCAATATCCCTGTGCCCACGACATCCCCTTCATGTAAGAGAAGACAGCTATATGGGGCCAGCTCCGCTATAGGGCCGTACATCCGCAGAAGTGCAGCATTCCAAGTGGCTACGTTAGCTTCACACCACCTTCTTAGTGTTCCACATCCCTCAAGTCCCAGCAAGACCAAGCAGCTGCTAACTTGTCTCCTTGAGATCCTCCATGGGTAGTTTGTAGGTCACCAGGAAATGAGGTGGTGGTGCATGTGTTGGACTACCTGGCCCCTGCATCTGTTTCTTTGCACAGTTTATACAGATATAATCTTCACTCTCTGCCATTTCTGGCGAGACACCAACACAAACTTGATGAAACCACTCATCACAGCCACCATCGCACTGCACCCAGTCTACCTGTAAGAGACAATAGATATAGGTTAACTATTCTGCAAGATATTGGGGCAGAACACAAAAAAGATATAAGTCTCCAGCTTAGCATTATAGAGGCAGAAAGGTCTGGGAAATTGGGAGTGCTATTCAGAGGTCACTAGAGAAGCACAAGTTAATGCAAGGCATTCCTTCTTTACCAAATCAGGCATCCTCAGGTAACAGAACAGAATTTCCTTCTGGCCTAGAGCTTCAGTCTGACAGCAGCATCACTAGCTTCCATACCTGCATCACTTGATCCCAGGTAACTTCAAAGCAGCTCAAGGGGGTAGATTAAGAAATGCAGAACACTTGGCTGAGAATCTAGCAGGGAGGCTCCATGGAAATGGGTGGGGCCCAGGGAGGAGTCTGTGAAAAGGAAGAGCCCCATACTGTAGGGTTACCTAGAGACACGTTGCTTTTGAAACTAAAATACCACAACAGTCTCTCTTGGTTTAGATGTTGCAACAGTGTTCCAGTTCCCACTGGTATCCAGGCAGTGTTTGTAGTGCATGGCCATCCCGCCAGTCTGAGACCCTACACTACTTCTGTTGCGATATGGACATACTTAACCTGTATGATCATTAGTATCTGAGAGAATCCTCTGATTTGAGAAAGTCTTACACTTCATCACCAGTGTAAATGTCACTGGACAGAAATAATGTTATGTGAAAATACAGTACTGCTATTCTAGTTCTATTTGCATTTAAGATTGTGTAGGTCAGGGACAGGGACAGAGACATCAGAAGCAGCAGCTGCTACCTCTTTAAGGACTACTTTCTCGATAATTACAATGTACATTTCATATTTATCACCACCACCCCTCACTAATGAACACACATTCCTTAGGAATTAAAATATTCTAGAACACAAATCAAATTTTCTTGATGCAAAGTTGAAATCTGTGGCTTAGTTCGCATACTTCAGCAAAATGAGAAGGAATTTCCGAACTAAGGATAGGATCCAAAGCCCAGGAGTAGAAAATGAAATAGAAATTCTTCAGTTTGATCCCTAGCAGTTCCAGAGTTCTAACCCAACAACACAGGTAGCTGCTGCCAGTTTCAGAAGAATGTACTAGACTAGATGAGTTAAAGGTATAAATTGTTACAAGGCAGCTGCATTTATTCAATCTACCATAAGTACAAAAGTTGATCACTCTACAGTACTGCATCAGTTTCTTATATCAGCAGCAGCCCCAGAGAACTCATGATCTGCTGTGAAACTCACAAGCCTCCTTAATTTCTCTTTCTTAAAGGCACATTTCTTCCTCCTGTTGTTATTCTAAGCCAAGCCTACCTTTAAGTTTAAGTTAAGCCTACCTATACTTTAAGCATAGATAAGAATATTTCTGTCCCGTTTTTTTGTTTTGTTTTTTGTTTTTGCTTAAAGGTGGCAGAGGATTAATGGCCACTATGTAGTTACAGTGACAAGAGAATATAAGAAAGAACAGACAAGACAGTGGATGTGCTAAAATGATAGTTAAGGCAAATAGAAGCACAAGTATGCTACCATTAAAAGAGAAGTACAGTTGTAGTTCTCTATATTGAGAAGTGTTCATTTCAGCTACTGAAAGAATAAATTTTAACTTTGGAAATCTGATCTTAACCTGATCAAAAGAGTGAATTAACTACAGTACATTCATAGATATTCCAACATTTGACCCCAATTCCTCCTTCCCTTTTTAGTTTAAGTTTATCTTCTCTCCAAGTAGCACACTCCAGGAATATTTTAAAAGGTGCTGTTTCTGTCTTCCTTCATGTGGGGTGCAGAAATGTTGTTCCAATCTGTCATGGTTGGTGTTTAAACAGTCAGGGATTAAACAAACATTTATTATCCATTCATTTATTCTGGATGAGGCCACTGATAGTGTATACATTCTGAGACCTGGCCCAACAAGGCCTGGCTTGGGTTTTATTCAAGTATCCAAACAGAAGAGGTGAGAGGGAAGTGTCAGCTATCGGTAAAGGTATCTTGGCTCTTCTTTAAGGAATATGGTGCTTAGTCCATCCACTGCAGAATGTACTTCCATAGTCCTGGGGGTTGGGAAGACATCGTGTTAGCCAATCTCAACATACATGCTAAGACCAGTTCTTGAGGGCTGGCTTTGAACTTTCTGGTCCCCACAACAAGCATGATCTACTTGTTCTACTGCAATACCTGACTCCATTCACATGTCTGGACATGCTTTGGGTTTCACATAATGCCCTAGTCTGAAAACATGGAGACTACTGAAAAAGGTGGGCAACATCATTATCATCTGAAGCCTTCACTGGAGTGGTGAAACAGTTACGATCATGTGCCTCACACAAACACACATTCTTGGCCTTTCTTTATGGAACTCCATACTACACTCCTATTATGTATAAGACCATTAGGAGAGAGCCAGTGTGGGTTCAGACATTATCCATCTCCACATGAAACAACTATACTTTGTTTTCCCCAGTACAGGAGCCAGAAATTTGTTCTATACTTTATATGGTAAGGCAGGCTCACAACTGTATTCATATGTAGGGAACCACTCCTGCCTTCACCCTTGAGGCTGCTGTGATGTGAATTCTTAATGACTATTTACAACTTCAGCTGCTACAGAATACAGAGTCAATCTCCAGAATCAGCTCTGTACTACCTCCCCATTATTCTAAATGCCCTGGCTGCTATATCCTTGTTGCAGACTATCACCTTTCATACACTTACCCATGAACTTTAAGATCAAAGCAGCATGTCTTAAGGATAACAATGCAACAATTTAAAATAAGTGTAGGCAAAAATGTATTCTTGATAGTTGTATTCTGCTATGGGGCTCCTCTGCCTGTAAACTGTCAATGCCTAGCAATCTCTTGTCACCAAAATACTTATCTGGGCAAGTCGTTAGTTGGCAGGGATATGTATGAGTTTGTAACATATCTTCAACTAGGTGAGCCACTATGGACAGTATGGACAATCAGTCCCAAAAGAGAATGATATAAGAACATCTTCAGAGTGTGTCAGGTCTATGCAGCTAAATCCTGCAGCAAAGCCCTGTCTTTTGCAGTGTATGGAAATTTCTGCAGCAGTTCATGCATCTGTGCAGGATTTATATTTGAAGTCTGTTATGCAACACCACAGTTTGATTTTCAGCAAGAACCACACTCTGGCAATCACAGTGCATGTTGCTCACCTGAACTCACTGCTCTCCCCAACCCCCTCCCGAAATGATCACGTAATGCACATATGCAGCAACTAGCACTGCACTGATGCACAAGTGAATCCTAACTATGTGCACCCACAAACCTCAGAAGCAGCTTTGTGGAATGCTCCCTGAAGAGAAGCACAAAACTACTATGAGTTTGAGTTTTGCCTCCAGCACTGTTCCTGCAGAGCTGAAACTGGAATCCAAGATTGTGCCAAGCGGATCTGGAAAAGGTCTCCAGGGCGGAAGAGATTTAATTTGATATAATCCGATCAGTTCTAAAAGCTCTGCAGATTTACCTCCAGCAAGAAAAGTGGGGCAGTGCAGCATGTGGCTTCCCCTCAACCTGCAGACTCATGGCTCACAAGCTTTATGCAAGAGCTTTTGGAAGATTAACTTTGCTAGACGAAGACCACACGGCCAGCTTAGAGACTTTCACTTCAACATACACCAAGGCTTGGGAACGGTTCTCTCTCAAGTCTGGAATTAACTCCTGGGTGTCAGTCAGCAGGTTTTCTAGAGTACCAGCAGGGAAGGAAAGATGAGGAAATGGGAAAGCTTACCAGATGGAAGAACTATTTTCAAATTTAACAGTTTCTTTACTGCATCTCTTAAAATGCCTGCCAATGTTCAGAATACAGTTAGCAAGACTCAATTCTCCTTTTGTACGTACAGTCAAATACATAAAAGTAGTGCATACTGATAAAATTTGCTGCTTGTTGAAAAAAAAACACTTGTAGTTTCTACCTTTTAAACTCCATCTGACAAAATGCTATGACATAGCCCTGAAGTCTCAAGCAGGCTAGCCATGATCCCTGCCAACATTCAGTCAAGGTGACCCACCTTGTCTTTGCAGGGCCTCTGGCAGTTCTGTGCAGCACACACTGCATTCTCATCATCAGACTCCTCAGCTCCTGACCAGTCATACTTGGAGGGAATATCCAGGACTTTCTTCTCCCTCTTCTTCTCTGTGCACTCTTTCACCAGCTCCACCTTTGCTGCAGCTGCCTTCTCACGCTTCTTCTTCCGCTCCTCCTCTTTAGCCAGTTTCTTGGCCAGTTTGTTCAGCTCCTTTGTCTTGTCCATGGTCAGTTTTAGCTTTTTCTTCTTGGGTTTCTCCAATTTCTTCAGCTCCCTAGATTTCTGCTTCATTTCACCAAAGAGCTGTTCTGCTTTCTCTAGCTTGCGCTTGCGCTTCCTCTCGGAAGAGTCTCTTCCCCGCATTTTCAAAGGCTTTTCATCCATGCTATCATCCTTCAAGAAAAAAATTGAACAAAAGAAAGCTTAAAACAATGACATAGTCATTCCCATGTTGTGTTATAAAAACTAGCTTCCCCTTGTCCTCTAAAAAGGTATGGGTACAAACCCAGCTGTGATGTACTCTAGTCACACTATTCATTACAAAAATGGAGTTAAAGTGGCTTTCCCTCACTTTAGACACAGTGCTTGACATCTTTGTGAGTAACAAGAAAAGCCACACACAAGAATATGTAATAGATCCCAGTGTGAAAAATGCATACAGTAACAAAGCCATAGAAGACAATATGTAGATGATTGGACTGCATTCTCCTCATTTTTATCAGCAGAACTGGAATATATCCACAAACTCCAGTCCATCAACAGTGGGTTGAACAGAGACAATGGTATCAGGACACACTATACGTATTATAACGGTACCTAACATGGCAGCCTCATGAGGGCTCTCGCCTATTTTATCACATCTGCTTTCTGGCTCCCAGCCAGCATCATACTTTCTTGTTGTGTGCCTTCAAGTCATTTCCAATTTATGATGACCCTAAGGAGAAACTATCATGGGGTTTTCTGAGGCTGGGAGTGTATGACTTGCCCAAGGTCACCCAGTGGGTTTCCATGGCTGAGTGGGGATTCAAGTTCTGGTTTCCAGAGTTGTAGTCCAACCCTCAAACCACTACACTATGCTGGCTCATCAGCATCATACTACCAATAATTTCCTCGACTATTCATATGGTTATCTACTCACTTTGGCTTTAGGCAATATCTTTCCTCCTGCCTTTGTCCCCCTACAACCATAATTAAAGCTGAACTTGTCAACTCATTACCATACCCACAAGTTTTGCTTTTCTACTGCTATTCACACATACAACCTACTTATTTATACAATGTATAAAGGTCTGTTCCTAGGCACTTCACTTCATGCATCTGATGAAGCAGACCAAGTCTATGAAAGCTTATGCTACCAACTTCTTTCATTCAGTCTCAGTTCCACATGATCCCTTTGCATACTGATCCAAACTAGCATGGCCACGTCTTTGATTTCTGCCTTTCTGTTGTTGTAGCCTTCACATCTCTGTTTAAAATTTTCCTGATTCAATCTAAGAAATGCATTCTTCCTAGAGAAACTGACAGTGATGGTGACTGAAAACAGAACAAGACAACAAAAAACATGCACATGTAAAGGATCAACAACTGAAAGCCAATGGACCAAATCCAGCTTGTAGACGTGGATTAGCTACCCTCTCAGTTGCTAACAGAGGCTATAAGAGGGGTATATGGAGTTTAGGAACCCAAATTAACAAACAGTAGCTACAAAGCTGTACAGATTGCCACATTGGTTACTTACCGTGAATGTGCATTCTGGAGAGATCAGAGCGAACAGGAATCAGTAGTTGATTGGGGATGGTCTGCTACTGCCCAGGTGAAAGCAGGAAATTATGACATGGTCATTAGAAATTCAAATTTCTTTGTTCTCCTCCAGAGAGTAGCCATGAGGCCAGGCCAGTTTTCTGACTAGCAAAGCCCCTGCTACAGTAGGAATGTTAGACAGTCATGGTCAGGAATGCACAGTCTTGGGGCGGGGTGATTCCTGTTCGTTCCCATCTCTCCAGAATGCACATTCACGGTAAGTAACCAATGTGGCATTCTCAGAGAGATGAAGCGAACAGGAATCAGTAGTTGATTGGGATGTGCCCAAGCTTCTCCCCTTTTGACGGGTGGGTAGACAGCGGCCATGTTCTGAGTACCTCCTGGAGCACCCTTCGTCCAAACATGGCCTCTGCTGACCGGTATTCATCCACCTTGTAGTGCCTTACGAAGGTTGATGGGGTGCTCCACCTGACCGCCCTGTATATCTTTGCAATGGGGGCGTTAGTGGAAAAGACGGCCAATGTGCCCGCCAATCTAGTTGAATGTGCCAGTATCCCTGAGGGTCTCGGGACTTTAGCAACATCGTAGGCCTGCATTATGCATGCCTTTATCCAGGTGGCAATAGTCCTTCTGGATACCCTGTTCCTCATGGATGCTGGGTTAAACGAGATGAAGAGGGAATCGTATCTCCTGAAGGGCTTGGGAGGACCCCCGCTGTTGCTGTTGTCCTCCTCTGCGATAGCCTGTACCCTGTGAGGTAGAAGGGTTCTTAATGATGGTGTTGGATCTGGCCCATGCCGGCCGTGATGGTCGGCATTCCCTGTGTCTGCCAAAGCCTTTGGAGGGACGAAAGGAGTACGACTGGCTGAAAGGACACTTGCCTCCCTTCTTGTCTCCCTTGTGCTGTGTAGATGGCATTGCCTGTTCCTTATCCTTGGTTTCCACTAAAATATCCTTAAGGGCTTCCTCACCAAACAGTTTGGATCCCTTAAAGGTAATGGAACAGAGGTCGGATCTGGTTTGGATGTGCACCTGCCAATGCTTGATCCAAATGGAGCAACGCGCCAGTGCCGCAGCCCCTATTGATCTGGCCACAAATGACAAGGAATCCTGGGAGGCATCCGCTATGAAGTGCAGTGAGGACTGCACCCACGTAATAATTTTGTGAAAAGACTTGGCATCTATTTGCGGTCCCTTCAGAATTTCATCCTGCCACGGAATTGCTGCTCTGGCAAAGAGGGAGGTGGCCGCTGAAGCCCTGACCCCCAGGGCCGACGCCTCGTGGACCTTCTTCAGAGCCCCAACAGCGTGCTTGTCATCTGGGTCCTTGAGGAGGGCTTCCCTCTCCTTAGGAGCCAGAAAACTGGAAACTAGGGAGGTGACCAGCTTGTCGACTACTGGGACCTTCAAGGAGTCTAAGACCTTGGTCCCCAGGGTGTAGAACCTCTGCACAATCAGGGTTCCCCTCTTTCCCAGAAAGAGCTTATCCCACTCCTTGGTGATTAATTGGTCGAAGGTGTCTGGAAAGAGAAGCACCTTCTTCTGTACCAATGGAGGCTGTAAGACAGCTGCCACCTTTTCACTCCTCTTTTGTGAGGAGTTCTCTGTGATTGTCTTCTGTTCATCTAAAAGGCATATGAATCCCCTTGAAATATGCAGTTCGAGAAGTCAGGCTTGAAGGTTTCGCTGTCCAAACATTCACTGTCTTCTTTCTCTTCATCCGATGGTTGGACTCCCTCCCCTGAGGCCTGCATATCTCCAACAACCTGCAGTAATTGGTCCTCTGAGCTGGAGTCCTCCCCAGATTCCTCTGAGGAATGTACAGGGGAGGTGGCTTCCTCTTACCCCGTTGGCTATGTTGGGAAGCATGGGAGATGGATGACCCTTCACTCACCATGGGAGGTCCCGCCTGTATCCCTTGGGTGACTTGACAGGACTTCTTTGGTGCTGGGGGCCCTTGGAATTCCCTCTGATACTGGTTACCCCTGAAGAGCCCTTGACTGGCCTGAGAGCCTTGGCTGGTGTTGGGAGTGGCCTGCTGATCTGTGGAATGGGTTTGGATCCCCTGGCTGACACTGGAGGGTGTCTGCAGAGATACAGCGTTGCTCTGGTTGTCCTGACTATTGGGAATCACTTGCTGCTGAAGCGAGCTAGCGAGGGAGCCCTGGTTGTTGTTGGGGGTCGCCTGTTGCTGTAGTGAGCTGGCAAAAGGACCCTGGTTGGTGCTGGGGATCGCCTGCTGCTGCAAGATGCCAGCATGGAGGCTCTAACTGGTGCAGGGAGCTACTCACTGCATTAATGAAGCAGCGTGGATGCCCTAGCTGGGGCTGGAGATCGCTTGCTGGTGGGGGATCATGGTGCTTGGAGTTGCAGGGCCACCCTGAGGACCTCATCCCTTGCCAGCTGTGCGCCTATGGGTGAACCCTCTCCCACTGCTGGGCTCAAGTTCCCCGATGCAGCTGCGGTATCCCCTCCACTCCCGTTGGGGGTGGGAGTTTGGGCAGCCAGCGCTAGAATGGCTCACGGTAAGGAAAAATCCCATTGGTTATGAGCCAGGGGGGGAGGGAGTCCTGAATTGCACTGGGGCTCAGAGGAGTGTCCGAGCCCCCTTACCTCCCCCCTCCGATCTGAGGGGGCGTACTCCGGCATTGCGGCCTTTTGTTGAGGGTTCTGTGGCGGTTCGGGGGTTTGAGGTTCCCAGAAAGCCCCCGATGACAAAGCGGCATCCCGTTGTTGCGCGCGCTGGTCTTGTCGGCTGTTAGTGCCGTTGCCTCGGAGCCTCTTGCTCCCTAGTGCTCCATCTCTGCTGCCGTGTTGCCGGTGCAGTGTGGCTCTCCCACGGGGGAGCCGGCTGTTGCCATGGTCATCTCGCCGCCGTCAGAGGCCCTTGGTTTGCTCACTGAGCTGCCTGGGTAACTCTGAGTCGTTATGCTGGCGCAGCTTGGCTCGCCTGCTGGGGAGCTGGCCGCCACCAAGGCATTTACGCCTCCCTTGGAGGCCCTTGGCCCGCTCGCTGAGCTGCCTGGGTTGCTCCGTGCTGCCTCTTTTCTTGGTTTCTTCAAAGGAGCCTTGCTAGAGGACTCCTTCCTTTTGGTGCCTTTTCCCATCTCCGGAGCAGGGAGGGGGGGAGAGAACAAGGGAGGGATATAGAAAAGGTCGAAAGAAGGTTTTTTTAAAAAAATGAAGAGATAAAGCAGGGTAGAATAGAAGCTAGAGGAACAAATGGAATGGAGTAGTTGAGACAAGGTCTGGAGGAGAGATCCTACGTCTTGCCTGGGCGAAAGCAGGAAGTAAAACTGGCCGGGCCTCCTGGCTACTCTCTGGAGGAAAACAAAGCAATTTGAATTTCTAAAGACCATGTCTTAACTTCCTGCTTTCACCTGGGCAGTAGCAGACCATTCCTAATCAACTACTGATTCCTGTTCACTCCATCTCTCTGAGAATCTTAACTTCTCCTGCATAATTAATACATGGGTTTTGATTTTAAAGACCAAATGCTTACTAGTTTTACTCATGTTCCAAGGTCATTTTCAAAAAGAATAGCACAAGCAAGTGACCAAAATTTAGATGCAATATTATTTTTTGCAAGCAGAAAACGCTGCTTCATTCTTAGCCATCTACAGGAAGAGCTGGGAAGATCTCTATCTAAAATCCTAAGCAGCCACAGGTAGTCAGTGTAGACGAGTCATACTGAACCTCAGCCCCTCTCCCCTTATTTTGTTGGGACTACAATCCCCAGAATGCATGACTAATGGCCATGCTGGCTTGGAGTTGCGGTCCAACAATATCCAACATTTGGGAACCCAATGTTTGGAACAATTGACACAGACAACACTAAGCTAGATCTATCATTGGTCTGACTCAGTATAACCCCAGCCAGTGAGAGGTATAAATCAAGTAGTTCACTCCTTTCTCAGAATCTGAACTAGAAAGTTCTTAATCAAAAGTGAATATGCAGGATGGAGAGAGAAAAATCAGGAGGACTGGCATCGTTGCTGTCTCCTCTCCCTAATAATGCTTCGATTATGGTGAGGAAGAACAAGAGTTGAACTGGGAACAAGAGCTGAACTGGGATACTCTTGCAGGGTATCAGAACTGTCTGCACTGTAGGCAACTGCTTGTTTCTTCCCCCTCAAACTTCACAGGTATCAAAGTCAAAAAAGTATCTAGAATGATAGTTGTGATATTTTCTTGTGTTTCCTCTTCTATGTCGGAAAATGCCACCAGATAAGCAGAACTCTGGGTAGAGTGAATGACTGACTTTTCCATAAGACAAAGCAGATCCTGCCCTGTGCTGCTGATCCTCCATTCCAGTCATCTGCACACTCCCACATGAGGGTCTCCTCTCACAATGCAGAGTCGGCAACTCTTCTGGCTGTATTGGATGAATGGCTACAATGTTTTAGGGTTGTCTCCTCCCACGGTAGGGAATAATTGGAATCAAACCAGCCAAGCAGTCTTCAGAGCTTCCCAAAAGTTATGAGACTTTATCTTGGGGGAAGCGAGACTGGCCCCCTCTCTGCTCTCCTTTTGCTGGCAGGTAAAGACATTTCTATGTAAACATTTGTTTGATGATCAACTGGTTATAAAAAGGTATTTTTATGGGGGAAGGTATGCTGTATTTCTATCATTATTGGTATATTCTTGGTATACTGGTATAATCTACCATTTTCTGAATTGCCACTTTCTGAAAGTCAGTTCAGGATGGGATAACTAAATTAACTCTCTGGAGAAAATAGGTATCCTTACCTCCATGATATGGAGAAATCTGTCCTCAGATGGTGGATGAGTTGCTTGTAAGATCCGCCAAATGTGCTGGGTCTCATCCAGAGATACTTCTAGGAGGTCTCCTATCATCATTAGATCTTCTAGTTGAGACTTTGCTCCAGGAGACAGTTCAAGTACAGGAGGTTCTAAACTACGAGGTACTAAAGGAGTTTTACGGGGTTGTTTTCTTGGGGTACTGGAACCTTGCAAAAGATCACACAGGACAAAGTAGAGGGAAAGGAGAGAGAGGAAAGGGGAGGGAGGGAGAGAGAATGTTTTCATTTTTCATTAACATAAAGAAAATTGGCAACTATTAAAACTTCAGAAAGTGGTGCAAATACCACATTTCTTGGCAACAGATGACAAAATTCTCCTTAATTATTGACAGACAGAACATTGTGTTAGTGCTCAAAAAGCAATGGATGTTGAAATTAATTATTTAGGTCCCACAAGGCACACACATGTCAGAAAATTCTTCAGATGCTGCATTGGAACAGAAGAGAGCATTACCTTGAGAGCAGCTTTTGGAAGCTGATGAATATGCATGTTCAGCACAGAAAGAGGGGGCTGTCCACATATGTGTCACAACTTCTTCAGATTTGATTGGGATTTCTTCATCACAGAAGAGGTTGGGCTCCAGACTACTAGAGGATTTTACACTGGCATTGTCCTAAAACAAAACACAGACATATGGGAGTATAATGCAAAGCCAGTCATCCTGTCAATACTCACTTAAGCCTGCTGCTTGGAATGTACAAACCTAAGCTTATCCATTTATAGAAAAATAGGGAATATTTTGTTTCATTAATCACAGTAATGGAGAACTTAAAGAAAGCAGTTTTCCTTTTTTTCCCTGAATCAGTTAATTCAAGTGAAAACTATGCAGTAAGATTTTTTTAAAAAATGCTGCAAGCTTCACACCAGACCTTGGATCACCTTGATATGCTAGCCAACATTACTGCTAAGCTACACTAAATTGGCTAAAGTTTCACCAAAGGAATAAAACTGACATTAATAACACTGTTCAGAGATTTATATTTCAGTACTGACCTTTATGTCATAGCCATATGCTTCCCTAATGTCTTCATCTGAATCTGTCTCCTCATCATCATAATCCATAGTTTGTCGTGGAGATGATGACACACTACTCATTGCGCGGTTAAAGCCAGATTGCTGAAAACTAGTCAAGTGACCCTAAGACGCAAAGGACATCTTGTGAAGAAAACGTCTCCAATAACACGCACACATAAGAAAGCAAAACAAGCTCATCAATCAAGATAAGACTACTAGAGTAGGAGACCATACATTTGAGACTCTGTCTATCAAAGCAGTTCATATCCTGAGGAAAAACAATCTTTAATATCAAAATACAGTCATTCCAGGAATAAGACCTGGAACCTTAATTTCTAATCCTTATGAGAAAAATCTAGGCTGACAACTCCAAATCTAGGACTGCTGGCATCGTTGTCATAATTAATTTCTTCACTCTCACAAGTATCATCTGAAACTATAGATACTAGTAATCAGTCGTATGTAACCTCAAAGAATCAGAAAACCATTTACTACAGGTTGAGAGTCCCTAGTCCGGAAATCCAAAATGCTCCAAAATCTGAAATGTTTTGCTGCCAGCTGCCCACTGCCCGCTTCCGCCTTTGAAGTGGAGGCTGAGGAGTTCCTACTTGTTTGTTTGCAAGGTGGAAGTGGGCAGCTGTCAGGCTCCCCAGAGATGTCCTGTACAGAGATGCAAGGCTGAAGAGAGACATGAGGACCTGTGAAATGGTGGGAGGCATAGATTCACACCAAGCACTGTGCTTGGATTCCCTCCATTTCACAGATCTTCAATCTCTCCAGTCTTGCAAATATAGTACATACTACACTACATGTGCTGTGTATTGTGTTGTGTAGTTTGAATCCAAAGATGGTTGGACAGTGACACCTTTGCTTGCTGATGGTTCAATGTATACAAACTTTATTTCAGGCACAAAATGATTAAAAATATTGTGTATAAAATCACCTTCAGACTATGTATATAAGGTGTGTATGAAACATAAAATGATACCTCATTATGTACAGTATATGCAAATATGAGCCACTATGGCATAGTGTCTACCATTCTGGAGACCAGGGTTCGAATTCCTGCTTGGCCATGAAAACCCACTGGGTGACCTTGGGCAAATCACACTCTCAGCCTCAGAAAACCTGTGATAGGTTTGGCTTAGGTTCGCCATAAGTTGGAAACAACATGAAGGCACACAACAATAATAATATGCAAATATCCCAAAATCCAACAAAATCTGAAATCCAAAACACTTCTGGTACCAAGCATTCCAGATAAGAGATACTAAACCAGTACAATACTGTCACACAGGACACTGAACATCAGAGTTAGAATTCTATTTGTCATTTCAGCAGGCATACTTAATACACAGTAGGCCCAACAGAAAATAGGGGGGAAAGTCACCTTTTATCAGATCCCAACTTTCACTGGTAGAAGAACAGTATTCTCCATTATGTTCACCTCCCCAAGTTACATAGATAGTTAACCAGGAGAGGTCTAAAAAGTAAATAAAAGGGTTTTTTTGGGGTAGGGGGAGAAGAAAGGGGTAGGAAACTTATAGAGAGGCTGACACAGAAAACCAACAGAACTGCAGATTGGAAAAAGGAAAGAAGAGTTGTTACTAACCCATAAATTACACATTTTATAATCCCATAAATAAACATTCATATTTGTGTTTATGATTATTAAAAAATCCTGCCTGTAGGTCTGGAAATTTCTGCTGATGAAATGTAGAAGTTTTGCTGTTGGGTTTTTAAAGGACATACCCCGCTGCTGGTTCATGTATATTATATGTGCTTGAGAAGAAAAAGTTGTGATTTAAACACATTATATGTACAACAAACTGGGTTTTATTCAACTACTGAAAATGAACCTGTCCAATAAATGGTATTACTTTAATTTGTAAGGCTTTCTAAGACATACAAGGGAGAAAAAGTATTTTCAACACAATTCGGTCACAGGGTAAAGCCTTCATTCAAGGTGATGGCTTTTACTATGTGTTTGAACTTAAACAGCAGATATTTCCAGAGAGAGAAAAACATTGCATACAATAGAGAAACAAAGCAATGCGTCATACAATGCATAACCTTCCTACCTGTAGATCGGGATTAGCTGCTGCTTTCTGAAGCTCTGCACTGATTATTTTCTCTGTTTTCTCCCGGGCAGCCTGTTCCACCATACGCTGGCTTAGTACTGAAAGCTTGGCCAATGCAGAGGACAGTTCATCAGTGGCCAGAGCTTGCCTTGCTCGGTCCTGCCAACTCATAGCCCGCTCTGTCAAGCATTGCAATGCCTCACCCTCTGGCAGCCGCACTGGCAGCTTTTGCAAAGACACCAATAATGATAAGATGGTCTCAAGGCGGGGCCTTCGAGAACGCATGCAAAGTGGACACAGAAACTTGACTTCTTTGGCAGGCCAGCTGGAGCCCTTCTTCTGGGAGCTGGTTTTTGGGAGGGGCACACAAGCACTGTGAAACCAGTCCTTGCAGAGTTCACACTGGAGCATGAACCCACTGGCTGTTTTGCGACAGATGCAGAACTTGATTTCTTCAATGCGATCCACCATGGTCATTTTTGCCAGGTTGGCTTCCCTGAGGGCATGCATAGCTTCAACCTCCTTCTGTTCACGGTCCTTGAACACAGCCACCTATTGAACATACAAAAGCTGATGACCTTTCCTTCACTCCATACAATTCAAACATCAATAAAACTACCTTTAAAAATCAAGTAAAAATAGGAATATAAATTTCACTATGCTAAAGTCAGAAACATGAATAATTAAAAGCTCATCAGAATAATAGAGTCTTCACTGCCCATCTGAAATCATAAAAAGCAAGCTAATCAGGGCTCCACAGAGAGGTGTGTTCCACAATCAGGGTGCTGCTGCAAGAATGACTTTGTCCTAAATTTGCCCCATGCCAACTTCTGTAAGAAGAGGGGACACAACAAGGCTTCTGATGACAATGGCAGATTATAAGCAGGTTCTTAAAGGAGGAAGTCTTTCAGATAGTCTAGTGAAAAAGAGGATAGTTTATAAAGAAAAAGAAAAGTTTGTGGTCAAAGGCAGGCCTAAAACCAAAGTCTTTAAATACCCCTTGAACCATACTGATAAAATTGAGCTTTCAAGTACTTCTTAAAATGGAATCATTAAGCTGCTTCCACCACTCAAAAATTAGAGTGGTGTGTTACATGGGCAGTGTTAATGTCCCACTTCCAGGTCTAGGTATCTCCTACATCCCAACAAGCTTATCAGGCACGAATCAGGCCTGGTTAAGAGCTTAATGCTTATTGGATGTTCAAAGCATAGATAAGTGGATGCTGAATGCGAATAAACTATACAGTGAGTACTCATAAAAGTAATGATCACATACATTTAAAAAGCTAAAGAGACAAAAGAGGGCACAGATCCACTGAAATCATCAGGGTAAGTTACTTGTGGCTAAAAAGTCCCATTAATTACAATGTATGGTACATACTCAAGGTAGAAGCCATGTTGGATTTAACCCCTAGAATGAACACCAAACATTCTAAGGAAGATGAAATTAAAAGGAAAAACTAGCTACTAAAATATTAGATTAAGATTTCCAACTTTAAACTGAATGATCATAAAATCCTGACAGTTCTATCATTTAGTATACTCAGATCAATTTTCTATGTGCACATCTTTGAATCCTTCCAATGCAAAGATCAAGATGTGAGTTAAGATGCAAATCCACCTACTATCTTTCAGTAGCTTCTCTAGGGCAAAAAAACTTTCCAGTGAGCAAAACAATGCAGTTCTTCTAGCAATACAACAAATGTAAAATTAGCTAGTCTGCCCCAAGTAAAGGCAATGACAAATGTTCAAGATAGCCAATAAGCCCTCTATAGAAGAAATCAAAGCCAAACCTATCCTGCTGTATTTGCATACCACAGCTGCAGTGTCTCTAGTTTCTTCCAGCCCATCTTCAAGTTCACTCAAGGATTCCATGTCAAGATCCTTTTCTTTCTCCTTTTCAATCAACTCCTTTACTCTTTTTCGCTTATTCTTACCACTCCCATAAACACCAATATCAGTTCGAGGGCTCAGAACCTGCAACCAAAACGAGAAGGCATACAAGTAGTTCTGAAAAGCCTTTTAATTTGAAAGACTTTTTATTTTTATTAATATGCTTATTAAGGACATTTTTCAAGACATTGTTTCCAACATAAAACATAACGTATAACAATTCCAATATGACATTCATAAAAATTAAAAACATACCAACATAAATGACTTCCTACTTTCCCTCAAAAGTGGGTATTTATACAGGATTAGAAAACTTCCCCATCATTTTTAAATTTTCTTTTCTTTACTATCATCACTTTTCTTCTTCTCATGTCTTCTTTAACTCTCATTGTCTACAATATTTTAATATATTTTCAATCATTCTAGCCCTTTAACTGCTTCTTTACACAAAGTATTTTCTAAATACTTTAATACCATCTTCCAGTCCTTTTTAAATTTGTCCATTGTTTGATCTTTGATTAAGCACATAACTTTGTCTACTTCCATAATTCATTTAGTTTCAATTTCCATTCTGATATATCTGGTGTTTTTCTTTCCATTTTTTTTTTTGCATTGTTTATTCTTGCTGCCACTATCATATAGAATAGTATTTTTCCAAGCTTATTTTCTACCTCTTCTTTAGGCATATTCTATAAATACATCTTAGGTTCTTTCTCTATCTTACACTTTAATATCTCTGATATCACATTATTTATCATATCCCAATATTCCATAGCCTTCTTACATGTCCACCACATACGGAAGTGTGTTCATTTTTTCCTCACACTCCCAGCATTTATTATTCGTGTTTTAACTATTTATAAGGTGTCAGGTACCACATATATTGCATTTTATAAGAATTTTCTTTTAGATCATAACATAAAATGTATCTGAGTCTTTTTTGCACAAGTTTTTTGCCAATCATCTAGTTTTGTGCTAGTACCTGTATCCTGGCCCATTTTATCATACATTCTTTAATTTCATCTTGTTCCTGTTCTATCTTTAACAAAACTTTATAAAGTTTTGCAATTAGCTGTTTGTTTTCTTCTATCATTATATGCCCCAATTCTGAATTCTGTATACCAATTTTATGAAGATTATCATCCATTTTATACCTCTCTTTTGTTTGTCTATATACAAACCAACTATATTTGGAATGACAACATTTAATCAGAAAGCAAACTTGGCTCAGAGTTTCAAACTGGACTTAAACAGGTTTCAACCCACATCAATTTTTTAAAAAATCGTAAGAAGTGCTAATTAAGAACCTTTGACCACACTTCTATTTTAGCCAAAGCAGTCAGATTTTCCTTAAGACAACCTCTCTCCCTGGTACTGAGGTTTCTATTTTCACCTGTGAAGATTTAATGTTTTTCAGCCTGTACAACCACGACAAGATACATTAAGATATCAGCAAGCACTATGCGTGCAGCAATTCCCATAAGAGAAAGATGGCTGATAGCCTCAATTACCTGCTCACCACTTAGAAAGCAATGACCACGAATGCTTCTCCAAGCCCTGATACAGGACTGTCCAGAACTAACCTGCAGGAGTGTGTAACTTGAGTTCTTCTTAAGGAATGTTCTGCCTGTGCGCTCCCTCCAGGCACGGGCTGCTGCAACCTGTGAATCAACTTGTGGCAGTGCATCAAGGCGGACAGGTATCAGGCGACCTTTTGCAGACAAATTCTCTAGTTGCTCTAGATATGCATAATTGCTTCCATTCTAGACAAGGGGAAGAAAAGTATAATTCTCATCTACACATTTCTACCACAACAGCAAGATAAATTTATCCCACCTTATTTCATTTTTATTTCATTATTTCATTTACATCCCATCTTTACCCCCCAAAAAACTCAAGGCAGCTTAAAACAGGATTTCAACACTGTGTTAGTACAGTATATTTAAAATTATGCACCTGACAGTAGAATAAAATCAATTTAACCAGGAATAAAAAAGAGGACTAGGAAAATACAGAGGTCTTTGTCTCGTTCGCCAAAGGAAAAGAAATATGAACTTAATAAATTGCTTCAGCTCACTCAGTGAAAGATAAACATTAAATAATTTAAATACATTATAGATGGCACTATATAATTAAATGATAACAACAACATTTCTGTAGTTTCTATAATTAACTCCAATTGTGATTTTTAAAGACACAGAATTCCAGATCTCCCAACTCTAAAAACAAAATAAATTTATCAAGACCTTCCTTTTCTGAAGGACAAATAATTTTAAAAAGGCAAATACATTTAAAAAATAAATCTACAGTCTTCAAAAAGATCCTGTTTAGCTTTTCCTCAGCTAAATAAAGTTACAAAGGCTGAGACATGAGATGAGGGAACAGTGGATGAGAACCGAATGCCTATTACAGCTGAACAGATCCTCATCCAGAGACTATTTTCAAATGAAGAAATTTAACAATTTATTTATTTTATCATTTTACAGTGTATTCTTTCTTTCACTACTTATTGTTCTTTTCTCTCATTGTTAGCCTTCTTGAGCATTTCTACTAAAATGGAAAGACAAGATATAATACTTACAATAAATAAATAATATGAAGAAGCACTTGCAACCCATTGTATACTGTATCAGGACTGATTAGAAAGTACATATGAAAATGAATGGGACAACAGCTCATACTTCCAAAGTTCCCGCCCTCACCCCGAGAAGGAATCAAATACTCCTTTGAAAGGATCCAAGTTACAGTTATGTTACTGCTTGCAGCTAAGCATACCTGAATGGCCTCCACTTTGGCTGTCCAATCTCGAGCTCGCTGCAGGGCTTCTCTCAATGCCAGTACATTAGGCAAGTAGGCTGGGATGTTCTTTGCTTCATTGACAATGCTCTCCAAAGCCGCTATGCTTTGTCGAGGCCTACAGTAAAGAAGAAAACAAGCTGGTTAGCATAGTTTTTTCCTCTTTGGCCTTTATCAAATAAAGTCATGACTAAAAAGGGACAGTAACATATAGCTATCACCATGTCAAAATTATTTTTTCTCCATGACAATGCATACATTTATTACACCAATAACCCACTCTTTAGAGAAGCTATAGAAAGAGATTATCATATTTTATCTTCACAGCTACCTTGTAAAATAAGCCAAGAGTGCTTTGCTGGTTGCCACCCAGTATGTTTCAAGACAGACTAGGGGTTAGAATCCAGATCTCCTCAGTATAGTTCCAGGAAAATGCTCATTGTCTTGTAAAATGAAGTGTGCAGGGCATGTTAAAGCTAAGAGCAAAGGGCAATGCTTCATCAATTTTTGTGCAAAGACATTGTCTATTATAATATTGATACTATTTCAAGACAACCTATGGCTTCACAATTCTGGAATTATTACATCCCTAAAATCCCATTTCCATCCTTCTTGATGGGGGAAGACTGAGGGCTTAAATACCCTAAAGGCACCAGATACAGCTAATCTTTGAAACTAAGCAGGATCAGCCCTGGTTAGTATTTGGATGGGGACCGCCAATGAATACCAGGTGCCGTAGGCTGTATTTCTGAGGAAGGAACTGGCAAAACCACATCTGAGTATTCCTTGCCTTGACACCATGAAATCCATGGGATCGCCGTAAGTCAACAGGCAACTTGAAGGCACAGACACACACACACAATGTCATATTTTCTTTTTAAACATTTCAGAAGTTATTTTACTACTTTTACATAAATTACACAATTTATAATTTAGTGTATGCAACTGTATTCTTTTGCATATTTCTAAAACCTACAGAGAAACTTTAAGGTGTATTTAACTTTAACTTATATACTTTATGCTACTTTTCAAGGTAAAACCTCTCACATGGAAGCTTATAGAGAAGAAACTTGTGCACATTCATTCATGTTTGAGAGATCTTTCTTTTACATAAGCATTATCAGCTTGTATCCTTGTATAAGTGTCTTAGTTTTTCAAAAGCAAATTTGAAATACTAAAAAGAAAGCTGCAAACTATTGTACTTTATGATAGCTAAACCTATACAGGAAGAAAAAAAATAAAAATAGATAATAGAAGCCATATATTTTGTAATGAGCAAAAGAATAATTGTTTAGAAAGAAATAGTCTCATACAGGTTAAGTATCCCTTATCTGGAATTCCAAAATCTGAAATATTCCAATATTCAAAATTGTCCACATGGCCGGCTGAGATAACAACATCTTCACTTTCTGGTGGTTCAATGTACACAAACTTGGCTTCGTGCACAAAATTATTAAAAATCTTTTATACATAGGATTACCTTCAGGCTATGTGTATAACGTGCATATGAAACACACATGAATTCTGTGTTTAGATTTAGGTCCCATCTCCAAGATACCTCATTATGTACAAACTAGTATTCCAAAACCTGGGGGGGAAACCCAAAATGCAGAACACTTCTGGTCCCAAGCATTTCAGGTAAGGGATACTCAACATGTACAACAATTTAATGACTAGTAGCACATTTGGATATTGAGGTAAACTGCAGGCATACCTCAGTTAACAAGCCTCTGGCAAAGAAGCTTCTTTTGATGTCTTTTTATGCCTGCTCAATCCCCACACATTCCTTCCTCATCCTCTGTCTAACTGAAATTGTTTAGTAGCTACAACATGGGGAGCATGATAGAGGGCTGGAGAAACAGAGTTTGGGCGTTGGGTTGCAGCAGCATGTCTGCAGTAAATGCCACATTGGTTCACATACCGTGAATGTGCATTCTTGATGAGGAGTGAACAGGAATTCTGAATTCTGGGTAACGCCCACTACTGCCCAGCTGGAAGCAGGAAGTTGACCATGGTCACATGGCCTATTTTCAAACTTCTTTGTTCTCCTCCTCGGCCATGCAGCCAGTTCACTGACTAGCAAAGCCTCAAAGACCTGCGATGAGACAAGAAAGACTACAAGCTATCACTATATACAAACTGCCGCAGACACTGGGTGGGAGAATTCCTGTTCGCTCCTCATCAAGAATGCACATTCACGGTAAGTGAACCAATGTGGCATTCTCTGGGAGGAGGAGTGAACAGCAATTCTGAATTCTGGGACGTGCCCAAGCTGGAAGACTGAACGGGTGGGGTGTCTGCGAAAGGTACAGAAAGGTAGGCCCTCAGGACCTCCTGGAGGATCCTTTGGCCGAAGATCTGAACTTGTCCTCCTTGTAGTGACGAATGAAGGTGGAAGGAGAGCTCCAAGTTGCTGCTTTACAAATCTCCACTAAGGGGGTGTTGGTAGAGAAGACCGCTGTGGTAGCCACCGACCTCGTGGAGTGAACCATTACTGCAGATGGCCTTGGAACCCTTGCAACATCCTACGCCATCAGAATACAAGCTTTGATCCAGGTGGCAATCGTCCTGCAAGACACCTTCGATCCCATGGAAGCCAGATAAAGGACACAAAGAGGGAGTCACACTGTCTAAAGGAACTCGTCCTTTTTATGTATATTCAGAGTGCCCTCCTGACATCCAGCTTGTGCCACTGCCCCTCCCAAGGGTGAGCTGGATTAGGGCAGAATGAAGGGAGGACCACCTCCTGCACGATGTGGAACTCAGAGAGAACCTTGGGTCGAAATGAGGGATCGAGGCATAGGGTGATGAATTCCTCTGTGAATGAGCAGGGGTGTTCCCTTATCGAGAGGGCCTCAAGCTCTGAGACCCTTCTAGCTGATGTGATGGCTACAAAGAAGGCTACCTTTAAAGTTAGGGTACGCAAGGGTACCCTCCTGAGAGGCTCGAAGGGTGGGTGCATCAGTTGCCTGAGCAGCAAGGGCAGATTCCAGGAAGGAAACCTGTGTCTGACTGGAGGAGAGATCAGGGTCGCGCCTCGCAGGAAACACTTCAAGTGTGGGGGGAACCCTTCTTGAGAAAAGATCAAGGCTAAGGCGGCTGCCAGCCTCTTCAGAGTGCTTGGCCGGAGACCCATTTCTAAACCGGTTTATAAGAAGGCCAGGATGTGCTTCAGTGAGGGGGCATCCCCTGCAATTGATTTGGACCTGCACCATCGGGTAAAGGCCTGCCATGTCACCTCATATATCCTATTAGTGGTCTCCCTCCTTGAGGACAGGAGCCTGTTCACCACTGACTCTTCGTAGCCGAAGTCTCTTAAGGCCTGCCTCTCAATCTCCAGGCGGTTAACTGAATCGAGGCGATGTCTTGGTGGTTGACCGGCCCCTGATGCAGGAGCCCTTCTTTCAGAGGAAGTCTCCATGGCTCGGCTATTGACATGTCCACTATTTCGGAGAACCAGGGGCATCGAGGCCAGTATGGTGCCACTAGGAGGACCTGTGCCCTCTCCTGTCGTATTTTCTTGCACACCTTCCCCAACAGAGGTGGGGGGGAAGGCATACAGAAGGCCCCTGGGCCACGGTGCCCTTAGGGCGTCAGTCCCCTCCGCTTGTGGGAATAGGAACCTGGAGAAGAAACAAGGAAGTTTCCTGTTGTTCTGTGATGTGAAGAGATCCACCTCTAGAGGTCCGTAGTGGTCCTGGATGACGCGGAACGTTTCCTGGTCCAACTCCCACTCCGTCGGGGAGATTGGGTGCCTGCTGAGGTAGTCTGCCTGGATGCTGGTGGACCCCTGCAGATACTGGGCCAAGAGGGAGGTGAGGTTCTGTTCTACCCACGTGAAGAGAAGGACTGCCTCCTGGTGGAGGGACCTGGATTTGGATCCCCCTTGCCTCATGATGTACGAGTAGGCTGTGGTGTTGTCTGTCCGCACTAGGACGTGAGAGCCCATGAGATCTTGGGCAAACCGCCTGAGTGCTAGGCACGCTGCTCTGAGTTCCAACCAATTGATGCTGTCCACTTGTTCTTCCTTGGTCCATAGGCCTTGTGCTGTTTTCGTCTGAAAGTGAGCACCCCAGCCTCTGAGGCTCGTGTCAGAGGTCACAACCTGCTGATGGGGCAGAGTGATCAGGAAGCCTCTTGCTAGGTTGCACTCTCGGGACCACCACCTGAAAGATTCCTTCACCTGGGCAGGAATCTCCTGAAGCATGTCCTTCTTCAAGGCTATTTGGTTCTGGAAGGGCATCAGCAGCGCCTGCAGTGGTCGTGAGTGGAACCATGGCCATGGCACGATCTGGGTGGCTGAGATCATGAGTCCCAGAAGCCTGGCCAGGGACATTAGTAGGACTGATCTCAGGGCATATAGGCGACGTACCTCTGTTCGTATTGCTAGACGTCTCTCCTGAGACAAGGATATCTGGAAGCATTCTGTATCCAAAATGGTGCCTAGGTGGACTATGGACTGTGAGGGGATTTAGGTGCTCTTCTTGAAGTTCACCAGGAACCCGTGTAGCTGCAGAGTCTGGATGGTTATCTGGAGGTCCCCCCTGAGTGCCTTCTCCCATGACAAGGCTCTCAAGAGAATGTTGTCAAGGTAGGTGTAAAGGTGGATCCCCTTGGTGCGCAGATGTGCCACCAGGACGATCAGGACCTTCGTGAAGACCCGGGGAGCTGAGGCCAGCCCAAAGGGCAAGGCTCTGAACTGGAAGTGACTCTCCCCGAAGGCAAAGCACAGATAGTGCCTGCTGTGCTCGTGAATCTGAATGTGGAGGTAGGCCTCCGACAAGTCCAGAGAGGCCAAGAAGTCCCTTTCTTGCAGGGCCTCCCGGACTGACGATAGCATTTCCATCCGGAAGAGCTTGTAGGAGAGACATGAGTTTGTGTACTTGACGTCTAAGATTGATCAGGAATCTCCTCCCTTCTTGGGTACCGTAAAGAAGAAGGAGTAGACCCCCGAGAATCTTTGACCATCTGGGACTTTTTCTATCACTTTGATGTCCAGTAAATGTTGAATGGCTTTGCGTAATTCCAAGGCCTTCTGAACGCCCGCCTGAACTGGGCCCGGGATGAACCTGTCTCTTGGTCTGGTGTTGAACTCCAGCTTGTACCCCTGCTGAATCGTTTGTAGAACCCACCTGTCTGTCGTGGAGTTGCTCCAGATCTCGTAAAACAGGCTCAGGCGGCCGCCCACCGGCTACAGTGGTGAGTCAGAATTGTTGCCTGGAAGTCCCCTTTTGGCTGCTGGAACCTCCTCTGCGGTTGGCGTTCGGCTGGGACGCCGGGGATTGTCTGATGATTTGATTAGACCTGGCCCAGGCGGGGCGAATGGGACGATAATCCTTTTGTCTTCCGCATCCTCTGGAAGATCAAAAGGAGTACGATGACTGAGAAGGCCTTTTGGACCTTGACTTGTCCGAGCGGCGTGATAAGGAAGGCATAGCTTGCTTCTTTTCTTTGGTTTCTACTAGGATGTCCTTTAACGCTTCTTCCCCAAACAGCTTAGAGCCCTTGAAGAGGGCCGTAGAAAGAAATGCTCTGGAGTGTGTATCAGCATTCCAATGCTTCAGCCAAATGAAGCAGCAGGCCAGCGTGGCTGCACCTATGGACCTGGCTGCAAAGGCAAAGGCATCCAGGGAAGCGTCCACTACCAGCTGGAGGGTGGGAATCACCCTATTAATGGCTATTTCTAGGGTCCTGGCATCCAGATTAGGCGCTTGCTGAATCTCAGTCAGCCAGAGAATTGCGGCTCTGACAAACAAGGACGCTGTCACTGTGGCCCTTACTCCTAGCGCTGACGCCTCATGAACTTTCTCCAGTGTTCCATCGGCTCTCTTCTCGTCTGGGTCCTTAAGAAGGACTTCCCCCTCCTTAGGAGCCAGAAAATTGGAGACCAGCGAGGCCACCGGCTTGTCGACGACAGGTACCTTCAGTTTCTCTAGTACTTGCTTGCTCAGTGCATAAAACCTTTGCGCCATTAGGGTTCCTCATTTGCTGAGGGCAGGCTTGTCCCACTCCTCGGTCAGAATATGGTGGAAGGTGTCCGGGAAGGGAAGGTCCATTTTCTGAACTGTTGGTGACCTGAGGACCGCTTCCACTTTTTCACTCCTCTTTTGTTTCTGAGGCTGTGTTGAATCGGCTTGGGACTCCTCTGAGCCCAACTCTAGCGCTGCTAGCATTCTGGTGAGCAAGACTTGGTACCCTTCACCTTAGAAGTCTGTCCGAGACATTGGGTTGCAGTTGTTCTGAGTCCAAGCATTTGCCTTCCTCCTTCTCATTATCTGGGGTTTGTTCCTGAATGTCTTCTGTCTACACCCCCTTCAGGATGTTCAGGAGCTGAACATCCTCCTCCCCCTCTTCCTCGGACCCTTCAGAAGAGTGCACTGGGGAGGGTGCTTTCTGCTTCCTCCAATTTGCTCCCTCTGTGGGTGCAGCGGGGTTAGCAGTTGGCTTAGCAGAAAGGCCAGAGGGGCCCGCTTGGTCTGAGCCCGACAGCCCCGAGAGCCCCTGTTGGACCAAAGTTGACCTGGGCCTAGGGCTGGACAGAGGAGGAGGTGTGGGTACGGCTGCCTGGATCGCCACAGAAACGCGGGAGGCCTGGTAGGCCTGGTTCGCCCTCCCTGTCTGGTTTCCTGATGCCCGCTTGGCTCCCTGTAATGAACTGAGGGGCTCCATTTGAATTGCTACCTTGGCGGTGGTAGGAAGGGGGCGGTAACCCCTCCCCCGTCTTGGCGTGGTGGCGGGGAAAGACAGGGAGAGGCCGGGAGCCCAGCGCCTCCTCGGCTGGCCCTTGATTCCTCCCCAGAGGGCTGGGACCCTTGGTCTATGGAGGCCCGGGAAGGCACCTCCAGTTGATTGTGCACCCGGCTTCTGGCCTCTTGCTCTTCCCTGCGTGGCGGAGGGCTGGTGAAGGACACACAGGGATCAGCTCCCCCCACGGAGAGAGGGCGTGACTCCTCCATGCACAGCGGAGTCCATAGGCTGGGGCCCTGACTGAGTCCCCTGGAAAGAGGGCTGAGGACAGAAGGTGGAGAGCCATCCGAAGGATGTCCTCCCTTCCTGCGGTAACCAGCCCGGGGGATAAGGTCTGGGTGGGAACCCCGGTCCCCGGTGCTCCCGTCCCTTCCCAGGTGGCCAAGATGGGTCTCACCTCGCTACTATTGAGGCCGCCACAGAACAGTCCGTGAGCCACTCCTCCGGCAAGGCAAAGTCTGCAGAGGTGACTCTAGTGAGGGGGTTGGAGGGAAGAGGGACCCCTGACACGGATCCATGGGGAGAACGGCTGGCTCCCCTCGCCTTGGTTCCCCGGTACCTCCTGGGGCAAGTCGCCCCCTGCCAGTCTTCCCCCTCCGCATCGGTCATCTCCACGGGCTGGGTGCATTGCCATTCAGCCGAAAGCTACCCATCGAGCTCTGGCTCGGGGCTGCGTCTCGCAGCAGTCGATGTGCCTCACACGCTCTCCAAGCAGCTGAGGGCAGACTTTTCTGTCGCCTTGCAGGGTGGCGGGCTCGGTGCGCTTGAACAGCGGCCTGCCTGCACACCGGCTGAGCTCGGGATGGGATCCCCTCTCGGGTCAGCTCCTGGATTGTTTGTAGCCCCCGGCTTGCTCTTGGTGGGTTGTGCGGGCGCTGGGTTCTTCCCCTTCCCTCCGTTGCTGCTGCTCCTCCCTTTAGCCATGCTCAGAGTTAGATGGGGAATAGGGTAGGAAAAAGCTTTTTTTTTTTTAATAGAAGGAAAGAAAGCTAGAGAAAATAGAGAGGAAGGGAGAGAGGAATTGAAGAATAGAAAAAGAATAAGGAAGCGAAGAAGAATTTCTGGAGGAGAAATCACTGCGTCTGAGCTGGGCTAAAGCAGGAAGTAGAACTGGCCGCATGGCCGAGGAGGAGAACAAAGAAATTTGAAAAAAGGCCATGTGACCATGGTCAACTTCCTGCTTCCAGCTCCAGAATTCAGAATTCCTGTTCGCTCCTCCTCCTAGAGAATGAATCAATAAAGCTCAAACTGGAAAACAGAGTGACTCTACTCTAGCCAATATTATTGTACCTGTGTGTGTGAGCCTGCTTACAACAGGCAAGGTAAACAGCAGCTACCTTCAGAATCCCTTATTGAGCACATGCAAACAGCAAAACAGAAACAAGATGGAAGAAGAGATAAAACTACCTCATGTTTAAAAAAGCATACATCTATAAGTTTGACCACCAAAATGGAAGAAAAGTAGAGGCTGATGAAAATAATAATAATCTTTGGATGTATTTTGGAAGAAACGTTTAAGTAGTCTCAGGTTCAAAATGTTTTGTTTACTTAACTAAGGCTTCACGGATCTGGTTGTTTCATTTCATATATGCATATTATTAGTTTTGGATTACAAATTTGCTGAAACTTATTGAACTACTGTCTTTTTTTTCGTTTTTTTAGGTACAGGATCCCCATTCTTTCCATGATATTTCTGCCTCTGGTACCAAATTTTTGGTTAAAGAAGGAATACACGAGAACACGTGTACTTTGCTAACTTGTACTGGAAAAGATCGGATAATGTATTCTCATCCTCTAAAGCTCTAGACAGTATTTTCCCTACCTGCTGACCCTCCCAATGGTTTGAACAAGTGCCATCAGTACCTGACTAGGAATGATGGGAATTACAGTCCAAAATATCTGGAAGGAACTACTTCAGGGTACTCTGCTGTAGATTAACCTAACACAAAAAATGTCACAACTCGTTTTGAAAAAAACTTTGGCTTAAAAACCACTTCACAGCTTCTGAAAAAATATCAGTATTCTCCCTAATTTCCAGTCTTCCCCACTGGAAACTGGTGAAGCAGTGTTGAGGCACTGAAAAAAAGTAGAAGTAACGTCCTGTTCCCCCAGTTTTCTCCCACACCTTTACACCTCATTCCATTATCTATGGGATACAAGAATTAGAACATGAATATTTTGGTTTCCTCTTCAAGCTACAGTTGTCCAGGAGAGGCATTATTACCTAAGAAAGTGCAACATGTGCTTGCTTTGGGTGACCTGGGAGTACATTCACCTACTGGTACATCACACAATTGGCCAAAACACATTGTTACTGAAGGGCCACCACAATTTAAAGGGTCCCAGAACAGTGAGCAATAACCAAGTTACACTTGCCTTGTTTGGAGACAGACTTTGGCTTTCTCCTCCCACCTCTCAGAGACTGTAAGCAGCTCCTGCAATTCAGCCATGGCTTTCTCCACTGCATGATGTGGTGCCAGCCCCACTCCTGAGTCAATCAGTTTTTTCATGACATCCAATGTGACTTTCTGAGGATCTGAAAGTGTTGCTCGCACTTCATCCAGCCAACGTGCCTGCTGCAGCTCTTGCTTCAGGCGAGGCAATTCAGGAAGTTCCACATAGAGGCCAGTGCCCATATCTATCAACATCTGTAATTTGGATGAGTCTGGGACCTCATCCATCATGGCCTCCTGAGCACGTTCATGAAATTCTTCAACATCATCCAGTAAGTTCTAAAGGAATGTTTAACACAAAGTGGTTGTTTGGCACAGCAATGATAACAGTTACAAAGCACAAAGGAACTCTTACCTAGGTCTGATTAGGATGAGTCAACGCTCAGAAATGATATATCAAACAATATGTTAAACTATTACATCTGGTGCCAAGAAAATAAACAGACTACAATGGTAGAGTGTAAGGGAGTCCCGTCTGCAGAGGCTGTAAAGCTGACAAAGCAGGTGCAAGATCATCACTCTCTTGTGTGCTTTGAGCGAAGTAGCAGAGTGCTAGTTCATTTGCTCCAATCTGCGTACTGTTAAGTCTGCAACCTTTCAACACAGGAACACTTTTATTAAATACTACTGCAGGAAATAATCACTGCCAGTCCCATTATATCTCCTTTTGGCTATCCTGTGAGCTAAGAGGCCAGCTCACTGCTTCTACTTCTTTTAATTAGTTTGCTCCTCGGTTCCTCAAGAAAAAGCAAGCACTGTCAGCTGAACAACCTGCCTTTATTTTTGTCTTGTCAGTTCAAGCATTCACTTGAGCATATGGAAGGCTGAATGGGTGGTGGGAACATAGGCATCCAGCCAAGGCTCATCCCTGAACATCTCTTTGCACCTGGTAGCATCAGAAACGTATGAGCACTGAGTATAAACTTCTGAAAATGGCTCTGTAAGTATGTTCAGCTGAATGTGGTTTCAGAGCTTCCATGTTAAGTTGAATACAGTTCAATGGCTTCTGCAGACCTTTGTGCTCAATACATGAAGGTCTCTGGGGATTCTGGAGATGTTCAGTGAACGGAGCTTATGTGCATGCCCACAACCTGACCGCTCATTTAGCCCTTCATGTTTTCAGGTAAATGTCAGAACAGAGCATTAGGGCATACAAAATGTAGATTTAAAAACCAAGGGAGTATGAAGGGAGTATGAAGAAGAGGAAATAAACAAAACTTGTCAGCTATGAAACCTATCCACCAAAATCACTGCAAAAACTATCAAATGTATTTATTTATTAACTTTCAGAACATTCATTTCAAACAGAAAACTCCTCTAGAGACAGCCTAAATGAAGTTTAAATAAAGTTGTCTCCAGGTACCCACCTTCACTTGTCGGGCTTGACTAATGACACAAGGAAGACTAAACAGCTGTTGGACGAAAGCTTTCAGTTCTTCCACTGTCAGCTTTGTCCGCGTCCTCCCAGTATCTGGGCTTAATCTACAAGGTGAAAAGAAAATATCCTGTAATTCATATACATAGTTCCTAGCGTGCTATAGAGTCAATTAATAGTTCTTAATAAATTTGTCCAATTCCAATTTCCAAAACCTTTATTTCATAAACAGACTGTGGGAAAGTTTGTGACTTTACTTAAAGTACTGAAAACTGCAGCTGAAAATGGAAATTATATATGTAGTTAAAAACAGCATACCCCTCCTTTCTACCAAAATTAATAAATCTATACAAAGTAAAGCAAAATTTGGCAATGCTATAACAAGCACAATTAAACTACTAATTAAAACAAACAGAAGAACATATACAAATCCAAAAAACCCAGTTCTAGCCTGCCAAAAGCCTCAACAGTTTTAAGTCAGCAGCAGGTTAACAGGTTTGGGAAAGGGATTCTACAGTAAATGTACCATCAAGGAGAAACTGTCGCTGGGTACCATTAATCTAATTATCTGTCGTGATACATACACAGCAAGGCTTTTATAAATGGGCAAGTTCTGATGGGAAGAGGTGGTATAAAAGCCACCCATATCCCATAAAGAGATGTAAAATTTCTGGAAATGTTGAAGCCATTGGTGGAGGGAACCTTTTGATTTTCTGGATTTTAGTTATCTTTAACATTCCTGTCAAACCTGTGCTTTTGTTTTTTGCTCAGGAGCAGCTGGGCTACTGAAGCACAAGTCTCTGCTTCTTTCACAGCATCTTTGAGCTTGCGGAAGAGATCATTTTCTGGATACTTCCTGTCTTCAGCATCTTCCAACATCACTCTCAGCTCAATCACATCTGCAACAAATTGGCTAAGTGGTCATTTGTACAAATGCACAAGTATTGCAAACTACCTTCCCCCAGAAATGTGTGTGCATGCATCTTCAAACCACTTGTCAACTTATGCCTACCAAATGAATATCATAGTGTTCTCTTTGGCAAGGAATACCCAGAGGTGGTTTTGCCAGTTCCCTCGTCTGAAATATAGCCTACAGCATCTAGTATTCATTGATGGTCTTCCATCCATGCATCAACCAGGGCTCACCCTGCTAAGCTTCCAAGATCAGACACCATCTGGTGCTTTTAGAGTATTTAGGCACTCAGGAATATCAAATTTAAATGATGAGTTGGCATAATACAGTACATAGTACAGTATAAACATGATTTCCCTGTAAGCCAGTCTCTATATGAAAGAATCTTCTCTCTGCACAGTCTAGTCAGGATGCCTTAATTCATGCCAATATTTTAACCCATTTTCTAGAAAGGGGGATGAAAGACAGGGTGGCAATCAAAAGGCCTCCCCTGATGAGCCAGGAAGTTTGCTCATTTGCTAGATTTGTGCCTCTGAAAATAAGATGACAGTTTTGAACCAGACAATCTGCATTGATTATCTAACACATTATTACCACCACACTACATGGAATAAGTCAATCACATCTGCCCAGTAAGCTAATTTCTAATTTTCAGAGCCGAACTGCACAAATTTACCCTGAATCAAGCTATGGAAAAGATGGGGCTGATATGAGCCAATACATCACTCTTGGGTAACTGGTCCATGTTTTTAATAGAAGAAACAGAAGTCAAAATATACAATACTGAAAGGAAGCAAGAATTTTAAGACACCTCAAAAATGCAAGTCCACACTATTCACTTGGAAAGCTAGCTTGGGCCAAAGGCACATTTTCTCCAACGCCCCTTCAAACTTATTCCGAATGCAAGTTCCCTAACTCTGCAACACCATAGAGCAAAACAGCATCTAACACCACATCTATCATCTGACCCCAGCCCAAATAGCAGCACTCATGAAGTGCTGTATCACAAACTATTGCCCTAAGGTTCAGGAAATGTCTCAAAAGCAAGCTTTACATAAAATAAAAAGCCTGTTTTCATGCCTTTCAAAAAGCTGATCTCATATAGTGTGAAGACAGGTATTTTAATTTACTTAGAAGTTAAATGACATCTCTGGGACTTCCATACACCTATATTTAGAAAGCCTGGGAAATGTAAAGTGCCACATTTCTTTTTAGACTTAAAAAACAAATATATATGATTTGATGAATAAAAACAAAATGCTTTTGTGTTGCCAGTTTCTACCCAGATGACTGACTCTAGCTATAAATGCAGTGGCAGCTTCTAAAGGTGCCAAGAGACCATGAGGTTCTGTAACAACATTTAGCTTTGAATAAAATATACTTTCACTGTTATTTGAATGTCACTCTTTTTTGTTCGTTCCTTTTCGTCATGCCTCAGTGCTAATTATTAGCAGATTGTTTAACTGTGGTCCATATGTATTAAGTATAAGAGGTTTAGCTGGTTTGTATGATTATTTAAATTTTGTCATTGTTATGGAATTACAGGGATTTGCTATTGCATTTGATCATGTTTTTCTAATATCACTGTATACTTCTTTCACCAGTTCTTTTAATACAGAAAACTGGCATACTGAAAATAATGCCTCACCAAGTTCTAGAACGGTTGATCTAACACTGTTTAAATCTACGCAAGTGAAGACGACTACACCTGAACTTTATTTTAATCTGTTATTCTCTCTACTACTACTACATAGTACTATTTTATCTGCATAAGACAGTGTGGTGTAGTGGTTCAAACACTGGACTATGACTCTGGAGAACAGGGTTCAAATCCCCACTTGGCCATGGAAACCCACTAGGTGACCTTAGCACTCTCTCAGCCTCAGAGGATGGCAAAGGCAAACCCCCTCTGAACAAATCTTGCCAAGATAACCCTGTGATAGGTTTGCCTTAAGGTTGCCATAAGTTGGAAATGAGTTGGAAACGATTTGAAGGCACACAGTAACAGCAACTTCAGAATTAGTAGTAGGGCTGTCTGCTCAGTATATTTTTATACACCTTCCCTCAATGAGTTCAAGCTAGCATTCATGGTCCTGCCGTTTTCTGTATCTTCACAAGAACCCTGTGTGGGAGGTCAAGCTGAGGGTGTATGGCTGGTCCAACATCATTCAGTAACCTTCAGAGCTAAATGGATTCTTGAAGTTGGAGCTCTTGCTCCAAGGATTTGGTTTAAAAGATCCCTAAAGGAAGCACAACTGTAACTAACCTTTCTTGTGATTGAGGTTGGCAGAGAGTGCCTCTGTAACACGGCTGACCCATGTATCATAGGACTGGGCTCTGACTTTCACTCCATACAGCAGGGAAGGGAAGTCTTCTAATGGATACCGGTATCTGCAGGGGCAAGGGGGAGAGCTTTCAAACAAACTGCAATTCTCAAATGAGGTACATATAAAGGAGGAGGCATATTAATAACATGGTGTTTTCTCAGATTGTACATACTGGGAAACTTAATATAAACAAGCATATCAAGTGTAAAGAAGGCAAATAATCTAAAAAAGATGGTAGGAGACACTGAAAAAAACTGTACCTTAGACATTTCTTCTGCATAGAGCATGAACACAAATCATTTGGATGATATAAGCATACAAGTCGCTCAGGGTTACAGGAACACGTAAGAGCTGACAAGAAACATGTGGTTCTACAAGCCGCACACTGACGCTCATCATCTGGAACAAGTTCAAAGACTTCCTCCTCTGACATGAGCACCCCCTAATACCAAAAGAAAGAAAGAAAGAAAGAAAAGAGAAAAAAGAAAAATGATATCTGATAACAATTGTGGTCAGGGGAAGAATCTTCCTCTCAAAGTCGCTCACATTCTGTTTGCTCAGCCCAGATAGTAGAAAAGTAAACTCACCATCTGCACAACAGACTCCCTTAAGCGTGTCTCCTCTTCTGTCATGAGGGTCATTTCCTTGCAGACCATGGCAGCCAGCCCAACATCCAAGCATTCAGGGTCTGCAGCCATCTTGAAGATTAGCTCTTCATGAGAGAACACACAATGACGCCTTAATCGTCGATAATGGTTTACACACTGCCGTCCTATTGGAAGCTATAAATGCAAGGAACAATTTTGGTTCAGAGTTTTGTCACAGGAGACTACTTTTCTATCCCCTCCTCTTGAACCTCCACACTGGAGGTCAGAAGAGGATGAGAAAAACAGGTAAAAATATCTCATTAGAAGGGGAAGGCAATTATTATTGGCATTACGTGTGTTACAGTATCTGGAAGAAGGATCTCCAGAGACCATGGTAAGTCATGCTCTTTGGAGACTATTTGAGGAAGAAGAAAAAAAAGATGAGGGCATTAGTTATGTTTGTTCTGGATCCCATGGGTTCATTTCACATTAAGGAAAAGAAGTCTCAAGAAGCCTGTTTAAAATCAGCCTCTCCCCCCCCCCCGCCCCCGAAGCTCTGAGCCAACAACATCATTAGGAGAATCATAAAGGAATACACAAAACGAAATAGAAAGAAAAATGTGTATGCACATGCATACATTCACACACACACAAAACACTGGAAAATAAGCCTCTCTCCATAGTACCTGGAAAACTCAGTGCAAAGAAACAGGATGTAGCAACACTCCTTATGAAAGAGTAAAACCATACAAGCATCCTTATGAGTAAAACCATTCAAGCAAAGGGGAGTCTACATAATTTGGTGCTGTGCTGTATAAATGTATTCTGACACCAACATATGTTGGTGCACATATGTTGGTAAAATTTATAGACCAGGTTGCGCAAATGTGAGTTTTGCTTATCCCCCAATATGCTGTCAACTGTAAATATTAGAGCAATAAAAAGAGTAAGGTTTGAGATCAGATAGCCTGGAAATATAGTTCTATTTTTGAGTGAACAAATACGGAAAGGGGTGGGAGTGGGGTAAAAGTATTATTTGAAAATGCATAGTAAGTTATTATGATTAGTTGCATCGGAACAATGTCATCTGTTTTGGAATAAAAAAAGTTAGGCTTCTATTTTTACAAGAGAAAATAATGCAAAAGCCAGTTAAAAACACATATTTGTGCAAGCTTTCAAGGTATATTAAGGTATTTTATCTGTTTTCAGCTGTCTGCAGATATCTGGAAGCGCAATGAAAACAATGCAATTTCTGAGTTTAGGTATTTGTCATTCACTATTTTAGGGTAGGGATGGACAATTGCAAAGGGGTTTAGCTTTCCAATCCCCATGCCCCCCCACCACAGCATGTCAAAATATCTCAACTTCCCATTCAAAATGGCAACTGATGTTGCATCACTTTCTATTGCTATTTTGGAGGGGAAACAAAGGGAAAGGAAGATATGGAGGGGTATAGGGGCTTGGGGAAGTCTTTTTTAGCTTGTTTGCACACATTAAGATGACTTCTGGTGCACTTTTGGGGTGAAAATTTTGCAAAGAAATATATTAAAAGTGGGGCAGGGGAGACAGGAGGTCTTGTGGGACTGTGTGCTCATATTTGTGGGCTGCAAAAGTGTGGCCCATGGGCAACACTTTCCCCACCCCTGGTTCAGGGTGTGATCTTATGTTAATAACTAGCTACCTTATAAGTGAGGAAACGCAGGATATTTGCATTGCTGATGTTTTCTATTTTCAGCTTTTATTTCTTCCCACTTGCTTACTGTAAAAAATATTAATTCCATGCATTTTACAATGCAGCAGTTCATAGTTCATCTATATCACTGCGTAATTTGAATTACTGAAGATTATACCAGTGCAGAAAACAACACTATCTGGTAAGCTACTCATTCGCGCATAACATATTTCATGTTTTTAAGAAAGGCAAGTAAAGTGTAGGTTTGAAAAGTCTACACTGAACATGCTTCAATCCCCCTGCCCAATGCCTTTGTGGTTTAACTTCCAAAAATAAGACTAGCCTCCACTATCCTGCACGCATGATTTCTGGAAAATTTAGAGAAATACAAAGAATCTAGGTCCTGGACTACAGGGAGTGTCATCTTTATCTGGGTCTCACAACTCTATTGTCTGCAATACTCTATCACAATATGGTGGAATATGTAGTTCAATTTGATAGGTTCAAATTATACAAGGAGCTTGACGAAGATGAACATGAAAATGGTGGTGAGACTGAGAAGAGCAAGTCAAAATCTTTGTACACCAAACATCCAAAGGCTTGTTACAGCAGGTTAACTGTCCGCCACACTAAAGGCAATAAGCAACATGGGAAAAGGAAAGAATGGGAGAAAGCCTTATCAGCAGATACCTACGTTATTAGGATTCATATTGGCCCGATACCAAGCTGCACCTTCAAATTTAATCAAAATAATACTTCTCAATGGGTACTTCTTAGCTGCCCTTTAGTATTAGAATGCCCAGGTAAACAACAGGCCAGGTAATGCTATATGTTTACAGACCCAGTCAGCAGTGCAGAAGTTTACAGCTTCAGCGAAGTTGTAGCCTTGATTAAATCCAGAGTGATAGGCACGTGGAAAAGTCACAACAAACTCGCCAGCACACTGATTGGTCCGGAACACCTAGAAAATAAAGCCAATGAGAAATGTCAGATTCAGAGAAGAAAGAGCATTGTCACATGACACCAGTCTTTCAGAACAAGTGGTAACAGCTGCATCCCTTTCCCATTTTCAACTGACAAAGGCCATAAAAAGGGAAGTTGATTTTAAAAGCATCTAAAAAATTTGTACACTTTGAATCACATGTTGTGAATCCCCAGGTGGAACATCCTTCCAACATTTGAAAGTGAAATCACATATTGCCTATGTAAGAGTTAAATGCTTTTGGAACACAACACACGCTAGCTAGTGTGTCATGACAAAGGACAGAGAAAATGTGCCTAAGGGAAGTAGAATCAGCTGCTGCCTAATGAGTTAGCAAAAGCACTTCTTTCTTGCAAAGTGTGGCCAGGTATTTATAAAATGAAGAGATAAAAGGCCAGGGTCCTATTTATGGCAAGCCAAGTCATGCAATGGATCGTTCTGCAAGCCATTAGGATCTCTGGATTGATCCAAGCAAGAGGGTAGTAGTAATAGGAGGAATCAAAAGGCTCCCTATCATACATATCATGAATATTTGGGCTCAGGGGATCCTCAAAGCCAAGCTGCCCTCCCCACAGTGCCTTGCTTCTGAGGATCCCTAAAGCCAGTTATTCAGGAAAAAGGCAGGTGTAAGCCAAATGTTTCATTCGGTTGCCAGCATCTTCCATCGCTAGCTTCCTCTTCCTTTCCACTGCCTCCACCATACTATGTCTTAACCATAGTGATGTACAACCAAACATGTGCTGGCAATGATTCTTCTGATAACTTAATCTGTTATCTTAGGTTTCAATTAAAACATTACAGTCCATTTTTGGAAGGCATTTTTTCTACAGTGCCTGGTTCTCAGGGAAGTTTATAAACACAACAATTATTACAGCATCCAAATTTCATTATCAACATGCTAAGTAGCTCAATACAAAGAAAGCCACACACTGCAATATCACAGTCATAAAAAAATATTCACAATATATATATTTAACCCATATTTCTGTTTTAAACTACCCAAAGTAGCTAGCAGTTTTTAAACACAACAAAAACATCACAGAAAAATTGATTTCAGAAGGAATTACAGAAGAGAAAAGTGACAAGACTCCTTGTCTAAGGAGTCAGCTAACACTATCATCAACAGTACAAGTCGAATACCTGCCCAAAGAAAAAGGTCTTCTGCTGATAGTGAAAACTCAGCCAGGTGCAGGTAAAGAGTGCCTCCAAGAGAAGGGAGTTCTCTTGGTAAAAACAACTACAGTTGTCCCTTCATATTCGCTGGGGTTTGGTTCCAGGACCCCCCGTGGATTCCAAAATCCGTGAATACTCAAGTCTCATTATATGCAATGGCATAACAAAATAGTGTCCCTTATATAAGATGGCAAAATCAAGGTTTGCTTTTTGGATTATTATTTTTTTAAGAATATTTTCAAGCCGTGAATACTTAAATCCGTGGATACCAAATCCGTGGATACAGAGGGAGAACTGTACAGAGACCGCTCCCCACCGTATTTCTACCAATTAAATATTGGCAGGATGTAAAGGCTATCTTCTAGTTGATCTCGAAGAGCAGGCAAGCTCTCAGTGCAGGGCCTATTAAAGTATTTAAACTGGGCTTCCTTTCCTGAGGAAATGCCTAACTTGGTCTCCCCTCCGCCATGAAGCGTGTTGGAGGAGAGGGATAAGATAACAGCATATGTTATGCTGAGTACAGCTAGTTTTGTTAATTTTTGTGTTTAACACTGTAGGTTTGTAAGCTGCTTTGGTGAGGGCACCAACATTCTCCCCACAACCAATGAACTTTGTTCAGCCAGGTTCTGGTGAGAAGAGTTTCCCTCTGTGTGCTCCAGAACACACAGAAGGGGACAGGCTATATGGATGAAAATGGCCTCTCCAGTTATCCTTATCACAAGATTTTATGAATTTAAAGGTAGATAACCAGCACCTTGATTTGAGTCTAGAAATGTTGAAACTGTCATAAAAGCATAGTCAAATAACTCTTAAAACTACCTGCTGTATACAGGACCAGCTGATTATTTTTCAAAGGCAGCCCCACATAAAGCACACTGCAATAATACTGTTTCAAAATAACTAAGGCATGTGTCCCAATGGCCAGATCCATCTGCTCAAACAACAGATGCAACTGGCGCACCAGATCAAATCCAAAGCCAGGAGTATTCAGAAGTAAAATCAGATCTATAACTCAGTAGCAGAATAAGATCCAGAACCCAATTAGATGCAAGCCAGTTTTTTCAATGGATCTGCAAACCGAAAGATCACCTAAGTTCCTACAGTAAGACTGCAGTTCTAGTATCCAGGGGCATATCTCTCTCTTCATCTGGATTAAGATTCAGTTTGTCTGCCTCCAATCACTCCATCTCAGGCACCAATTTTATACTTGAGAGACAAAGAACAGGGTGTCATCCCAACCTACTAAGACCAATTCCATGCCCTAACTGGTCCTGAATCTGCACTGAAATAGATCAGGAATACTTACAATGCTGGTCTGAGCCACCCAACAAGATACACAAGGGACCTTCGGGGAGAAAAAAATAAAGAATCTGAACTACTTACAGGCACTCCATGTTCCATAAGCACATTAGGATTCATGATGGTGACCAGCTGGTGCAAAAGATCAGGCTGCGTCTCAAACAGCTCAGGAGCTAGCTCCCGCATCACTTCTTCCAGTTGTTCAGCTGCATGAGATGGTACTCCATACCATGTCTTTGGTTCTCCCCTAAGAAAAGCAGATAATCCATTATCCAACAGAAAGCAGTTCTCGCATAAGGCACCCTCTATGAATCTTTCCAACCCTTGACTACAAATATAGGCCAGGTGCAATTTAGGATGTTTTCCATGAACAGACTGAACTGGAGAACAAGATGCTTCAGGTCAAGGGGTGGTCAACTTGGTAATGAGCTTCCAGCATGGCCTGGAAGACTGGAGAACCATGGAAGATTCACGTATTTTAACTGTGTTCTAACAACAAAATTATAAAAAATACCAATGCCAAGCAATAGTAAGTAAAGATACAGTAACTGTTCACGAGAGTTTGGAAAAGCCCACCGACATTATTCCATGTCTCCCTGTTATCTGAAGTATTTGTAAACTTAAACATGTATCTACTTCTTTCATGAATGACTTTTTGCTTGCAAGACTTTAATAGTTTCACTTAATGTTGTTCTGCTTTGAACAAACAAAAACAGCACTATCACCATAATCCTGGGCATACATATATGCATTTCCTACACAGCAAAAGTTCATACCAATGAAGGTAATTGATGGAATAGCTCCAGTGATCTTCAATGTGCCAGCAGAAAGAGGAGAAGCACATCCCCACATAAAGCCAAGGCACCTTCATGCCAGAAATATCAGCATTGATATGAGCAAGGACAGATTGTTCCAGTACTGGCATGTTGTTGAGATTCCAGCCAGAAAGGGCATACTCCTGTCGACAGAAAAAGGACTGTAAATGGAGTGGCCAAAATGGAATTAATGCACCTTAATGACAGATTACAAGCCATAATGCTTTACCATACTGAGGCATTGTGGCTGGGGAACACTTCTTCAGATGTTGAATCTGCTCTTCAAACTTCTGGGAGATGGGAGAATAATCTGTACTGATGACAAAACCCATCCTCTATCTCTGACACAGTATAGCCTAGCCTTAACTTAAAGGATGCGCCTGAGAAGTAGGCACTACATCCCTCCATATGCACCCTACCTGTTACAGCAGACATTTTGCTTGTTCATTTATAACACTTCACCCAGGTACATGAACTTTCACATAAGCAGCAAACAAAAAATACCCAGTCCTTTTATTTCTCTCACCTCTTATTTTATGGAAGAGACTAAGTTCTTTGGTTTTTCAGGTATCACTTGGAGGTCAATCTTCTAGCTAGATCAAATGTAATACCATGATACATTCTACAAGCAAGCTACATGTTACACTACGGGCATATACAACAAAATATCCTTATTCATTACCAAGTGCCTTTTGGAAGAGAAGGATTGAGAGGATGCACAGTGCTGAAACCTTGCCAGTGACTTCCCCCTTACTTTTCTCCCACTGCTTTGACTCTTATTGCAGTTCCAGAGTATCCCCCAGAAAAGATTTTTTAAAAAATATCCATGAGAATTTCATGAAGAAAACAGCTGGGAAGGCAAAATGTAATTAAGTGCTCCCCCTTATCTCTTTTCCAAAACAAATTATCTCCTCTCCAAAGCCACTATGGCACTTTGTTACCATGAAACTACAATGAAAGATGTAGTTGGCCCCTAAACTCTTTATTACAACCATGCCCAACTCTAGGTTTGGGGACTGAGGGCAGACTCTGCTTGGTGGAGACCCTGGCAGCATCATGATCCTTCGACACAGGCCCACAATCTGCCACTTAGGACTTTTTCGGACAATGTAAAAATAACGCTAGCAGGCGTCAGTTTCGTACGACGCTCCTTCCCAGCGGTACTGTTGCAGTACCGCTGGGACATTTGACCGTGATATTTTTGCTTTCTACCATCATATTTTACTCGCGATCAACGATCGTGAGTAAAATATGACTGTAAAAGCAAAAATATCACCGTCAAATGTCCCAGCGGTACTGCAACAGTACCGCTGGGAAGGAGTGTCGTACGAAACTGACGCCCTCTTGCGCTGCAGCGTCGCAACCTGGCGACGCTGCTAGCGTTATTTTTACATTGTCCAAAAAAGTCCTTACTATCTGGAAAGCAGGTTGCAGTCCCAAGCAGAACTCCCAGCATACAGATGTGTACTGGTTGGTGCTACCATAATAATTATGCCCCTCCCTGAAATGTCAACAATAGGGATTAATATCATTAACATGACAATGGCGGGCAGCAGACATACAGATATCATTAACTCCACTCATTACAACCCCTGCATTACACCCTACTAGGCCATCAGATACAGTGTTAATTAACATGATGGCAGCCAGGACACATAAGCCAAAGGACCCAGGGCTCTGTTCAGCACCACTGCCACCTAGCTGAGCTGCATTTGGGCTGATGTGCTCCACCGGGGGCCTTGGAATTTGTCACACTATTTCTGTTGGCAGGCCTGATTATAGCCAGTAGATAGCTGAACCATGTGTAAAAATACTGCCTCTATCAATACTGAAATATTCTAAGCATAATAATCATAAGCACAGTTAGAACTGGCTTTCTAGTACAGTTGGGCCTCCATATCCATGGGTTCTGCACCCACCAGATTCAACCAACCATGACTCAAAAATATTCGGGGGGGGGGGATTCCAATAAGCAAACTTGCTGTTTGCCATTTTATATAAAGTACACCATTTTAGTACACCATTGTATATAATGGGACTTGAACATATATAGATTTTGGTATTCACAGGGGGTCCTGGAACCAAATTCCAGTGGATGCCGAGGGCCCACTGTATATAAAACCACATGTAGGTTGAGTCTCTTAACCACACCTCCTCTTCCGGCATTAATTTTCGCCTGCCATCCTTTATAGGGAAGCCGCTTCCAAAGTCTTTGGATGAAATGTCAGCTCCATACTCCACAATTACATCCTCCTCAATGCTGCTCACCAGCCGCCAGAACTCCTTCTCCACCAATTCAGTGGGAACCATCTGAAAGTGCACAGGCAACAGCATTAAAAAGAGTTCAGCTTTTAAAGCTACCGTATTACATGTAACTAGCATAGACCAATGCTTTATAACTTCACAGGTGTTAAGTGCTTTCCCATTTAAATAACTTACAGTCAGCCCTCTGTATCCATGGATTTGGCATCCATGGATTTTACCATCCATGGCTTGAAACTATTCCAAAAAATAAATAAATTCCAAAAAGCAAACCTTGATTTTGCCATTTCATGTAAGAGATGCCATTTTACTTTGCCATTGTACATAATGGGACTTGAGCACCCACAGATTTTGGTATCCATAGGGGTCCTGGAACCAAACCCCAACAGATACCAAGGGCCCACTATATTTTAAATGCTGTAATATTGCTGGAAAAATAGGCATAATAAAAAGTCATTTAAGACTTTAAACATTTTGAGAAGTTCTCTCAAAAGATATTAATTTTAAAGAACAGTTTGTATGCTTGGTGTAAAGTGGGGGAAGGCTGTTAAATGATGCTGTTTCTCCTTCTATAATATAACATTCAAATATGAAGTAGAAGAAATCACATATGAATGTTCCCTTCTCTCTGGCATGCTGCTTGCTATGTGCAAAGAAGTATAGGCGTGTGTGGGTAGGAACACAATCACATAAGCACTTCAGGATGGCAGTGGCACTTAGAAAGATGCTAAATCTGTACATCTTTTTGGGGTGGATGATCAAGGTGATGATCCACCACCATGGCAGTCTTCCTACTGCAATGGGGACGATGGTTAACTTGCCTTAATGCCTTAACTAAATCTTTCAAATGTCTTACAAATAAAGTGAAAATCCAACTCCTAATGCTGTCAGTATAAAGCTTATTTGACTACGAAAGGATTTAGCCTAAACTATTGTTGTTTAAAAATACTTTTTAAAAATCCTATATGATGCAGAGAAGGGAGATGGTCCAGTTAGTTTCCCTTGGCATGTACCAGTGGCCCCTGAAATCCTATTCTCCATTATTGTTCAAAGTGTTGGGACTTACTTCTGAGTAAATATGTGTATGCCCTAACCCTTCTTCCCTAATCTCTGTAAAAGTGAACACAATTCTAAGTTCTGCAAGAGTACATCAAAAACAAAGATATACCAGTGATTACACAGTCAAACAGTGCATGAAAACTGCTCAAGTTGCAGAAGTTCAGACTGTTAAAGAGAATACTTCAGCTACATTACAGTTTCAAGTCACACCACACATCTCAGAACAAGTGGAGTGGGTAGTGTATTCACACATACTCCCATACATGTATTTATGAGCAATACCATACTTACATGGACTGGCATGTTGAAGTAATCAGATTTGAAGTTATCTGCCATCTCACCAAAGCTCTGGAGGGTGTACTCTCGAACAGCCTGCTCAAATCCAAAGGCTTCACGTGGTTTATTACACTCCTAGGAAGAGGAAAAGGTAGTAATCATCACAACTGAGGAAGGCAGTCATGTTACCCTGGTATGAGAAACAAATCTCTTTGTCTGATCAATTATAAACAAACATTAAGCTTTCATCATTTCTCCATACAAAGCAACTATTTAAGTGGTTAAATGAGGCAAGACAACTAGCACATTCAGCAAAAAGGGTGTGCAAGTGGACCTCCTTTCCAAAATGCTGAGTGCCTGCACCTGCTGCAATACATTACAGGACTGAGAAAGACAAGGAAGATAGAGAGTAAAGACCAAGCAATAACTGTCTGATTTGGGATACTGGAACTGAGACAAATTTCTGGGGCAAGATCTTGTAGTAACAGGTTTCAAGTTTTCCTAGCAATCTATACTTCTAAGTTTGTCACAGATACAAGGTCTTTCTGTTAAATAACAAGACTGATACAATAATCCATCTTTATTTATATGTATTACAATTCTAATGCTTGGCCCCTTCAATATACTTCCCATTCACACTCACACACTGATGCAGTCTTGTTTTCCACTGGTCAAAGGAATGGAGCAGATCAGTTTCTGTCAGCTGTTTCAACACATCTGCCATTTTCTTCTTTACAGCATCAGTTGACTCAAAACATGTTCCTTTAAGCACCGATTTCACTTTACGGAAAAGAAAAAAGTCACATGGTGCCAAATTTGGCAAATATGGAGAATGTTCAAGTGTAGTAATGCATTTATCAGCCAAAAACTGCTTCACAAAAAGTGCTGTGTGAGCAGGTACATTGTCTTGGTGAAGAATTAAACCATTTTCCCACAGTTCTGGCCTTTTATTTCTGACTTTGTCAGCTTTGTCGAAACTTCTTATAATAATGCTGGTTCACTGTTCTGCCTTTTGGAACCCATTCTGCCAGAATTATGAAATTGTACATCCTTGATGTTAAAAAACAAAAAACAATGAGCATGGCTTTGAATGTAGACTTGCTTTGACGTGGGTCTTTCATTCTTGGTGATGATGGTGCTTTCCAGTGCACTGACTGTTGTTTTGTCTCAGGATCCTACTGGAAGATCCAAGTTTCATCACAAGTGATGATTTTTTGAAAAAGGTTTGGGTCTACCTCAAGTTGTGGCAGAATGTCAGTGCAAGTTTCCTTGCAGCACTCTTTTTGCTCTAATGTGAGAACCCTAGGGACCATCTTGGCACACTTTTCTCATGTTGAGATCCTCATGCAAAATTTTCCACACACTGTCTTTGTCAATGTTCATGGCTTCAGCTATCATTTGGACACTGAGTCAGCAGTCTCCTTGAACAATCTGGCCAATTTTCCCACACAATTTCTTTAGTTCTTGAAGTGGAAGGTTGTCCAGATGTTCATAGTCTTCCACATTCTCACATCCTTCTCTGTATCTTTTGTGCCACTCAAACACACATGCACGAGACATGCAATCTTCCCCATAGGCCTCAGTAAGCATTTGAAAAGATTCCGTTGGTGTTTTGTTCAATTTTACTAAAAAATTCAAATTAAATTTAGCATTTTTCTGGCACACAACAGACAACACACCTGCTTTAAATGACGACTGACAATTAACTGAACAGCCGAGATTGTTGGTTTGTCATGCAGGTTCAGACATGTTCAAGGTCACCACTCAAGCACTCACATCAGTTCTCCAACCTGCATGTATCCTCCATGTCACTCCAAGAGCCCACCCTCAGCTATTTTGCAGTCTGAGTCCTCATCTTTTTCACTGGACAGGGGCTCACAGCATATAAACCTCACACACACTCCTACCCAGCCATTCTCTGAAGATGCCAGCCACAGATGCAGGCAAAGCATCTGAAATGAACTCTTCCAGAACACAGCCTCACAGCCTGGAAAAAAAAACATGGAAAATCTCCCTGATTTGTCTGAAAGGTTGAAACATAGTCTCATTATTTAAAAGACAGACTTCATTAGTGCTCTACCAGGAGCTTGTTCTGCTGTGTCTCCGAATTAGAGTCTCTGAATGAAAATGCCTCCAGAAAGACTCCTGAGCAAAAAGTACTCTGAAAAAGGGAATCTCTCACCAAATACTTCAAATACGCCTCTCCAACAGTAACAAAAACAAAAACAAAAAAAAACACCTGTACCTCAGCAACACATTTGGGACATCTCCAGTCACCTTTTGGCACATCAGGCAATGGGGGTATTAAACAAAAGGTGTGGTAGCTGTCATCACATCCATCACACAGTAGCAGTTTGTCCTCGTTGTTTCCCCGACCACAAAACAAGCATACATATAGGTCAACCTGTAAAAAAAAAAGACAACCTCATGATATTTAGGCATAAGCTATGAATTACCATATCAACCTATTTGGAAACTTAATGCACAAACATACAGACTCCCTCGATAAAGCAGTTCTAAAGAAACCTTAATTCTGTTTCCTAGACTGGAAGGAATGGACATCTATGTCCTAAGAACACACGCCAAAGACAACAGTTATTGAATTCAGTCCCAGAAAGAGGAAATACATCAAATGTCATCCATGTAAGTCAGGGTGAGAAATGTTTATGGTCCCAAGGATCACATGTTGTGCCAAGTGTGGGAAAACATAATAATTATGAAACTTAGTGATTCTACCATATAATCTTAAAAATTACAATCTTATACATACTGATCTAGAACTAAGTCCTACTCAAAGTGTTGGGACTTACTTCCTAGTAAATGTGTATGACTGTGCTCTGCCTAACCGTTCATTTGGAGCTCTGTTGACGTGCAAGCTGGGTGCAGTAGTTTAGGCAACAATAAAGGCTAACTGCACAAGATCACAATCTCACAAATTTAAAGTAATAAATTCTAATAGAAAACTAAGAATTATCAGCTTTCCTATTAAAAAACAATCCTCACTTGTGTTCTACGCAAAGTTATGCAAAATTCAGTGATAACATCTTTACTTAATTCTAATTAGCACGTTATTGATGCCACATAATTAGCCTAATAAATTGCCCCAAATTTCTCTCTTTCTGCAAACAAAATTAGAAGGAAGTTGTTTTGATGACTGATTTCATACAAGTTTCTTCTATGATACAACAAAAATTATCTAGAAGCTCTACAATTGGCAATGCATAAAAGCCACTGTGAAACCAACTGCAAGCAGCTTTGCTTGAAAATAAAGCCAAGGCTAGTCTGAATAAATTTCTTCAGCATAGTACATAGAAACAAGCAGCTCTTCAGACTAGCAGACATTCTGCTTGGCAACACTGACCCAAGATTGTAATCATAATCAATAAAGAATATCCTGCATTTCAACACATTTCATCTGATAGGTGCCTCTTCTGAGAACACTGTAAAGTTGTGAAGTAAGCTTTAATAAGGATTAGATTTCAGCTACTAGAGTCTGAATTCAAAGTTATTCCCAATGTAACCACAATACCAGTGTAATGAATTAGTTTTCTTATCTTCCAGCATTTAGCAAAATGTAGATGTTTCACTTCCTTCATTCCCTACCAATAAAAACAGCCAAGTACTTATACAAATGCAACTCTTCAGTACAGATGCATGTACCTGCAAATTACATCTTGTCAATTTATGGATTTTGTTGTTGTTGTATTGTTGTTTGCAAACCTTAATAAAGACTAATTGTAAAAAAAAAAAAAAAAACAGCCAAGTACCAGAACCTTACATGTTTTAAAGCAAACTTACGAAGTTGACAGAAAGTGCCCCTTTTCGCTGCCTCATCTGCATGCCGAAAGCTTCTGACCGAGCACCTTTGCGTCTTCGAGGTACTTCATCTGGAAGGAGAACATTGTACTAGTTATGGTTCAAAGACTGCAAGGCATCCTTGAAAGACTGCAAGGCATTCTGAATTTAGCAGCAACCAGATTAAACCAAATATGCTGAATGCACTAAGTAGGGGACAGAGAGCAGTCATAATGTGCATAGCTGCAGTGGTACATCTAGTCATAGAATAATTCCTCTATGGAATATGGTACCATTGAAGTACCTTAGAAGTCCAAAACTATCCATATAATCACTTCTATCATTTCCATACAAATATGACAAGGAATTACACTGATAGTTCTAAGAGGTTTTTGGAAGCCTCATGGTCATGTGTTTCGTACTGGCTTCAAGAAGGGTAAATTAACCAGACACACACAACTCAACTGTACGTGATATTTGCCAAACACTCGGTGAAGTGAGCAGGCAACTGCTTTATCAAGCTCCGAAATGCCCAAGTCAGAATGCTATACCAAATGCACAAGGGTAATGTGAACAATCAGACAAAGCTCTGCATTACAGAATTAATATGCCCTCACTCTTATTTGAACTGTAGTGCCATGGAAATTGTTGACTACCTTCTTTTTCCTTTGTTCCCAATGCCAATCCCATCATCTTTGGTCCAGCTCCAAAGATCTGGAGCTTCTTCAGTTCAGTGTTTCTACTCATCTCACCTGCCTCTGCCTGAAACCAAGATCATATGAATTTACCATTAGCATTTACACTGAAGATAACTAGCTAAGCAGCAGTTAGGTGTTGCATCAAACTCATGCTCCACAAAATTTTAAAAGTTACTGCTTAGAACAGCTGCTTAAGAACATATGACTTATTTCCGTCATCATGTTTAATAAGTTTCTGACAACCAATACAATTTGCTTCTCCTAACAATAGATTCAAAACGTCCATAGCAGGAAGAATATTTTAGAAATTACAACATATTTCCTACTCAGTTTTTACCAATGCATGTTACCAATGCATGCACATGTATTTTTAAATAAAGTCATGGAATCAAGACTATAAAGATCACATCAGGTATCAAGAGAACATACTGACAACAAAGACCAAGAATGTACATTCTTCAAGCAACATGAAGTAGTCACTTAGTGTCTGTCTCACTGGAAGGCAACGAATAAGAATTGTGATTCAAATATATAAGATTACGTTAGCATTTTTCATTTCAGAAAATGTGCGACTTTTTCCAGTTAAGCAACTGAAAACACAAGATAGGCTCAAAACAGGCACATTGCTCTTTAATAATATTGAAATAATGGCTGTGTTAGCACAATATGGTAAGCCAGAATTCCAGAAAGTCCTGGCTTACCACTCAGCATACTGGCCATCCTACCTGAACGAGTCTGGCTCCTCCCACCACTGCAATTGGCTAAACAACCCAGGAGCTCACCTCTAAGAAGTGTAGCATTCTAACCAGGATCCTGGTTTGCTGCTATCCTGACACCCTGAAAATCAGGGTATTAGCTTATGTTTCCTAATTTGTTTAGGCCGAGTCCAGTCCAGGAGCCAGATCTATTTTTCCCTGGTTTGTTTAGCCATTCTGTCGATTAATGCATGGCATGGGGTTGGACTAGATGGCCCTCAAGGTTCCATCCAATTCTATAACTCCGTGACTCATTTCTGCTACAGAAGGAGCAATGCAGGTGAATTAGAAAGCATGCATGAGCCACTATAAGCTGCTGTCTACTTACTATAAATTTAGCCTTTATAAAAGATGACAACACTCCCTCTCCTCAACTGCTACAGTCTCAGAAGTCCCTTCTTGCTTATTCACAGTTAAGAGATAGACAAGTACTAACATTAACTGCAGTTAAAATTAACGTGACTCCTGTTAAAGAAAATATACAACTTGGTAAAGGAATTTTGTTTAACAACAACTCTGTGAGTTGGTCAGAAGCCTGGTTAAAAGGAAGGGCATGCCATCTATATATAAAATTCTCTTGGGTATGTTGCCGTTTCCAGTGTGCTAATTGGCTGCTTAGGGAACTAACTAACCAATCACAGGTCTGTTGGGCAGCCAATCAGCACACCAGGGGTGGGACCATGTAGACCTCAAACATGGTGGCTGGAGCTGGAGAATGTGTAACATGGGGGTGGATATGGTGTGTGCGTGTGTGTTCTGGAGTGCAGGGGGTGGGGTGGGAGGGGAAGAACGAGTTGTGGGGAGCAGCAGGGGGCAGAACGAGTGGCGGGTGGGCAAGTTAAACCCACAAGCCTACCTCAAAGGGTTGTCATGAGGTCTCCTGGGCATTTTGGGGGGGAGTTTTTTAATGGCGTATGGTATGACGGGTCCAGCTAGTTAATATTTATTTTGTTTATATCCCACTCTTCTCCTGACACAATACCCAAGGCAGCTTATAACAAATTGAAACAAAGCACAGCTAAAATCTTATTACAGAAAAGTTTTTAAAACAAATAAATAATTCTGTTAAAAGAACAGTGTCAACACAGTTCACATTTAAAAGATAAAAGTGCATTTTTAACTAAAGCTAGCTCATCTTTCTTCCTTAACCACAGATAAGTAGAGATGGAACTACATTGTACATGACCCTGAAGCCAGCCCTCAGTAACTTTTAATAACTCTTTGGTTATTCTGCACTGCTGACTTTATAATGGGGGTTTGGGGGGCATGATTACAAATGACCTCTTCCAGGGCAAGGTGACCTTTTATTCCCAGAAAGACAATTTGTGGCACAAAGTAGACAGACCAAACAGGGAGTGCTTGTCAGACTTCAAGCAAGGTTTCAGTTTAATATCTGCATCTCCTTCTTCTATTAAAATGAATAAAAGCAGCTAATAGTAAAATCACATAATCAGTTAAAAATTAAGAACATTAAAACGTATTTTACTCCATCCACATCAGACTATTTGCCCAATACTATCTGCTCTGACTAAAAGTGGCCTTCCAAGGTTTGAGTCAGACACCTCTTCTATCTAATGTGTGAACCTGGGCTTTCTGCATATGAACAAGTAGTGCTACCACTGAGCTGTGGCCTCCCACCAAAGCCTTTCCATTCAAATTGGTTTTATTGCACTAGAAACACCCAAACTCAGATTTACTTTGATAGTAACTTTAAGTGCACATGTTGAACATTAAAATACATAACTAAAGCTACTGAGAGAGCATTCTGAGATTTCAATTGCTTTCATTCTAGCTATTTTGTATTTGTTTTTTGAACAGGATTTGTTTTTGAACAGGCTGTATGTCAGATTGTGTTTTTTTATGAAAAAGCAGCATAAAAATTCTACAGGGAGAAAATGCAGATTTACACATTTCATGTACTTCACAGAGAATTTTCAAAACTTCAAGTACTGAACAGAATTTTCAGAACAGAAATCTAAGGCACCAAAACAATCCTACTTCTTTCTTAAGTAGTAAATTCTAAGAGCTCTCTTTTGCACACTGTTTATATAGCACATATCTCAAGAGAAATATATCTTGGTACAGACCCCATTATACCCAAAGCAAGGAAGTTGAAAAAGAACAAGAATACTTTTTACCTTGGGCCTAAAGGGAAGCATAAATAAGAGTCTGGGGAAAAACCACTCTATTCCAGAAAGTGTTCCACTGGGAATCATCTAGATAATTTACATATCCAATTCCAAAGACACCAGCCAAAACAAGATGAACCATGAGAATTGATTTAGCAGGCAAATAGATCCAAGAATGAAAGGGTTTTAAGCCCCCTTGAGGAGGAGAATAAGGGCGAAATACAAACTGAAATTAAATACTGTACAGATGTATTTTTTCTTCACTAAGACTTTGGCAACAGAAGCATCAATATTCAAAAATTTGAAGTATTTTATTTTGACAAGGGAATCCATTACATGTTGACAATTATTTTTAATATATTGAGGATCTTTCATGCTCATGCATGTTTATATAATTTCACTCTACAATCCAATTATCATTATTTTAGATTGTATGCCCAATCTAAACCCAATGTTTTGTTTTGTTTTTTGCTTGTTTTAATGTAAAGTGCCATGTACATAGATGGTGCTATATAAACAAACAACAATGACAAGCTGGAACATATCCAAAGGAGGGTGATCAAAATGGTGAAAAGTTTGGAAGCCATGCCCTATGAGGAATGGCTTAGGGAGCTGGGTATATTTGGCATGGAGAAGATAAGGTTAAGAAGTGACATAACAGCCATGTTTAAATATTTGAAAGGATGCCATATTGAAGATGGAGCAAGCTTGTTTACTACTGCTCCAGGAACCAGGACACAAAATGATGATCCAAGCTACGGGAAAACAGATTCCATCTAAGTATTAGGAAAAATTTCCTGATGGTAAAAGCTGTTCAGCAGTGGAATACACTGCCTCAGAGTGTAGTGGAGTCTCCTTCTCTGTAGGTTTTTAAACAGAGGCTGGATGGGCATCTGTTGGGAGTGCTTTGCTTGTGTGTTCCTGCATCGCAGGGGGTTGGACTAGATGGTCCTCCATGATCTATGATCCTATCATTACATCCAATTCTGATTTTAAATATGGTTTACAAAATGAAGTCAGCTAGAAGGTCTCCCCTTAAAATAAAGTATTTCCACTTTGAATAAAAATCCTTTTCCTTTTTATTTTTTCTTTTCCAGAATTTCACACTTGATTTTTCTAAAGTGTCCAGGAAACAATAAAGAATATTTCACTTCAACTTTTAAAGATTGTATCCATGCAGAAAACCTGACTACAAAGTACCTCCAAAAACTGCAGGGGAGATAAAAATATTTGGAACGTGTATGCCTTCTGCATAGAATTAATTTTAAAATGTTGATTCATGTGCCTTCAAGTCATTTCCAGACTATGGAGACCCTAAGGTGAACTTATCACGTAGTTTTCTTGCCAAGATTTGTTCAGAGGGGTTTTCCACTGCCTTCCTCTGAGGCCAAGAGAGTGTGACTTGCCCAAGGTCACCCAGTGGATTTCTGTGGCAAAGCAGGAATTTGAACCCTGGCCTCCAGAGTTTTAATCCAACACACAAACCTCCATATCACACTGGCTCTCTAATTTTAAATTTTAAAATTACAGTAACATTTACATCTCTTTTTAACTTCAGTTCTCAGAGCATGACCTATAGAAGATTTCTGCAGCAATGGCACCATCCCCTCCACTCCCATCTATGTACAAGTAGCCATGCACCAGCAAAACCCAAGTATTTCTAGGGGGAGACTGCCTAAGCGAGTTGCAATGTAATAAGTACGGAAATTTTCAGATAAAACCCACACCAAAGTTTTCTAAGTTTAGACAAGAACTCTGCTGAATAATTTATTCCACCACCCATATTATTAAACTTAACAACAATAGTATTTGCTATCTGCTACAGTTGTGTTTTAAACTGTGCATTTTCCTTTAACAGCCTTCATTTAACAAACAAAATTTAATTATGGGGAAAGAGAAAAGACTGCCAATGTTTTGTACAATGTTCACTTAGGTGTCTAGGTGGAAGGAACTTGGGTTTTATGGAGTTTAGGTAATTCTTGGTTCTGGGCAAAACTCTTAACTCGCATGAAAGAAATGGTTATTTTAAGAAAAAGGCTATGAAATGTGAACAGAAGAACCAAGCATTTTTTTTAAAACCCTCCTTGCAGGAAGCTCCTCTTCATGATTAGAAAGGACTATTCTTAGGATTCCTTGCCATCTCTCTCTCTCTCTCACACACACACACACACACACACACGTTGTCAATATATTAAGTCTCCACTTGAAGACACATACATACTTCCCCTTAACCTATTTCTGCTCATTTGTGTGTATCAGTATATTTCTTCATACACACAATTATCATTTATGTAGCACTTAATGTTTTCAGGGTATTTGAAACATACATTGCATCAATTATTACAGTTATGTAAAGCAAACCAATGTAAACATCTCATAATGCAATGGGTAGGTGATGAAGTTTAAAGATGATGCCTTGCCTAAGTCCACCCTCCTAGATGCTGGCAGAAATTAATACCAGGGAATTCCCTTCTTGCATTCTTAGGTACCGTGCTATAAAAGCTCAATCCAATATGAAACTCTGAAGCTAGCACAAACAAAAGCCTGCTTCCTATTTTACTTTATCTGGGTGGTAGAAAAAAAATAATTAGGCCAGCACAATTTGTGCAGCATCTAGCATGCTCACTTTTAATCTTTTCAAGGACAGACTCCTTCTGTTATGCTTGAGGGAGCTCCCACGGCCAGACAAAGGCTGTTGCATGTCCAGTGCTTCTACACTGGTGCAAAAGACTAAAGGCACTCTGTCTACAGTGGCCAAGTAATCTGGGTACCTGGGACTTGACACGTCTGGTTCTCTTCAGCACAACGTTCATTCTTGTACCCTGCTTTGGGGGAGACTGGGCATCAATGCCGAGGTCCTCAACCTCCACTTTTTCCTTAAGGTCCAAGTTTGGCTTTTGGATGCCCTAAAGAATCAGAGCACAGAAGGACACCAGGTTGGTTGGATCCAGGATGTCAGACTCTGGTTTCAAAATGAGCATCACTACTAGGGGAGAAGAGCTACCAACAATGACACATTACATTACAAATGTCATCTGGAAAAGAGTCATCCATGAAACTGGAATAAAAGTGATTCTCAAATGTTGTTGCCTAACCAAGAAAAATTAAGATCCTGTGTTTTGTTATCTTCCAACAAAGACCCCACCTATTAAGGTTAACTGCAAACATGTAAAGAGAAACTAACTAGGTGTAATCACACTACTGTACAACATAGCTCTAGTCATGAGCATATAGGAATGATGCTTCCATACAGAAACACAAAGAACATGACAAACTGTAAAAGTACATTTATATTAAGTTCAGTTCACATTAATCTCCTGCAAACAATGCCTCTCACCATGAGGCTGACACCAGACTGGAAAAGCTCATATGGATACAGGATCCGTTCATAGTGTGATTTCAGGAGTGAGCCTGTTGCCTTTCCTGGCAAGTAACCAAGTCGGCTAGCCACTTTAGACCACTTCTTCTCTTTAGTGACCACTTCAAAGCCTCCTTTGTTAGCAACAATCTGAAACAGAAGTAAAATATAACACTATCTTTTAGAAAGCTACACGCAAGTGGTTCAGAAAACATAGCATTAATTTGCACCCTGAGTATAAAACCCCAGATTGTCTGCTTAATGGCTTAGGGAAGGAAGCAGGTTCATACACCCCACCACAAGTTGTGGAACAACAACTCCCATCAGCCATAGCCAGCATAGCCAATAATGAAGAGTGCAAGTTGTAACCCAACAAAATCTAGAGAACTGTGTCATCCCCACTGCTACCCTAGGAAAATATCTCATGCAGAACTGCCACAGCCATTAAAAAGACAGGAGTTATCTTATACTGAATTATACCACGGGTCCACTAGCTCAGCACTGTGTATACAAGCAGCTCACCAAGGTTTCAGATATGAGTCTTCCCCTATCCTATCTAAAGATGTCAAGGATTTCACCCAGGGACTTTTGTATAAAAGCAAGTCTTCTGCCACTGAAGTACAGCCCTTTTTCCAAGAGTCATCAAATACAATCTGTTGCAGACAAACCAACATAGTCTTGCAACACCTTAAAGATTAAAACTATTAACGTGGGCTGCTGAAATGGCATTATTTCAAAAATCCAGTGCCATAAGACTTTATTGCCTAATTACCCAGATAAAAGCAACACAGTTACATGAGGGTGGGAATGCAAAGGGATCTTGTTGCCCCTTTGAGAGAGAAGAAGTTGGGAGTATAGCCATCCCTTCACATTTGTGGGGGGTGGGGCGGAAGACCCCTGCAAATGTGAAAAAACCGCAAATAATAATAGTCCTCCCCCCACCAGCCTGCAACAACCCACCCCGTTGCCACTTGCTCCCACCCACCCGCCTTTTCCACAGTGGCGACGGGGACTTCAGAAGCCCCCATCACCACTCGCTCCCACCCACCCCCCGCCCTTTCCAAAGTGGCGACGGGGGCTTCAAAACCCTCCATAGCCACTCGCTCGCACCCCCCGCCCTTTCCACAGTGGTGACGGGGACTTCAGAAGCCCCCGTCACCACTCGCTCCCAGCCCCCCACCCTTTCCACAGTGGCAACAGGGGCTTCAGAAGCCCCCGTCGTCACTCACTCCCCTTGCTGCCTCGGGAAGGGATGGGGATGGAAAGCGGGAGGGAGGGAGGCATTTCTACCCCCCCCCCAAACCCTTCGCTGCCTTGGGAAGGGACAGGGTGGGGGGGGGCAGGCGGCTTTCCGCGAATAATCAAAACCGCAAATGTGGAGGGGCTACTGTACATGCTTTCGTAAAGAACCTACTTCCTCATGTGCATGGAGTGAAGACCTTATAAGCAGGCTGTATGAATAGCCATAGAAATGCAAAACTTGTGGGCATGGTTGAGGGGCAAAGGCAGGAGGAAAGACGTTGCCTAAGGTTAGGTTGGGTGAATAACTATATGAATGGCACAGGAAGTTATATAATGTGATGCTGACTAAGAATCAGAAAAGAGATGTGATAAACTGGCCTAGAGCACCCTCATGAGGCTGGGGTGTTAACTGGTGTTATAATGTGTAGTTTGCCAGGAAAGCATTGTCTCTGTCCAACCCATTGTTAAAGGACTTGAATTTGTGGTCTTGTATCTCAGTACCACCATACCCACTGGTTTTGCATTTCTATGGCTGTTCATACAGCCTACTTATGAGGTCTGTTCCTAAGCACTAGTTCACTCCAAGCAAACAAGGAAACAGACTAAGTCTACAAAAGCTTATGCTCCAACTTCTTTCTCTCAGTCTCAAAGGTGCTACAAGATCCTTTCCATAATGATATTCCAGACTAACATGGCTATATCTTTGAATTCTACCCGCATGATGGGGGGGCGTATTCCCAATTAAAGCACCCCATTGTTCAGACAAAAGGAAATAACTTGAATACTAACTTTACATAGGGATATGTTTCCTATTCAAACTGGGAATGCTAGCCTGATTAACTACTATCAGCCTCTTAAACCACTGTTGATCCCTTCTCACCTTGCTCAGTGAATAAAGATCCAGTACTTTTCTCTCCACCACTGGGATTTTTAACGTAGACCCTTGAAGTTCCCAAAATTTTGCCAGTTGATCTAAGAAGTCCAGCTTCACTCTAGTCATTGCCTATTAATGAAACAAAGCAACATATGGGCATCACATAAGAGATATAAAAGAAGTAGACTGTCCAAAGGAAAAACAGCAACATGCTTGGTCAGCTCATCTGATCTGAAAGCCTTAAAAACTTAAGGAGCAGAGAACATCAATTCAGGAATCAGACCATTTCATTTCATAATAGATGTGAACATCTGGACACCTGAGGTTAAACAAGCTTTGTACACCCCCTCATGAAGATAAAGGCTTCTCTTTTCACACTGGCAAGTAATATTAGCAAATAAGCAGAAGTCAGGAGAAACATTAAAAATTAGAGGTGTGAATCTTAGTGGAAAACAAAACCTTTACAGAAATAGTCTATAACCCCTTCCAGAATTTAAAACATACATGTTATTTATATACATCACACATATATTTCACAACGAGATAAAGATATTCGTGAGGATAGAGATTTAATGCATCGGAGTAATATAAAAGTTCTGCTGAACATCTTGAGGCTAAGCAGGGTCTGAGTGGTTATACTGAGTCTTAACACTGGCTCAGCAATAGCCATGATTTAGTTTTATGAGAAAAGCTACAACAAGCCTCCATCTCATTCATTGTCTCTCCCCAGCACACCCCATATAGACATGTGGGGGATATCAGAAGCTTCCGCTTCCCTTGAAGTTAACTAGAGTTTAGCATGCTCTCCAAACCCTCAGCTACATCTAACCACAACTACTGAAACAAGCCAGCTTCTGAACCCATGATTTGAAGTTGGCACATTTCAAACTATCCATAACTAAAATGATGAATATGGGAAGTCATTCTACTCAAATCAGGCCAATGCAAGTGATGAAAACATATGTTTTTTCTGCTTCCTTGATCATTAAGAACCCTGATTTTAAAAAGAGTGGGCCTAATACTTTATGTTTTGTACACCTTGATGTTAATGCCTAGAAAGCTTACCTCCAATTCATTCAAGCGCTGAACACGTGGAGTAAAACGAAAATTGTGCACATCACATGCAAAAGGTGGCTGCCAATCCTAAGGAGGAAAAGGAAAAGTCAACTTCAAGATACAAGCCCTCAAAAATGGTACAAAGTTAACAACTTTTCTGTATTTTAGAAACAAAGACTTTTTTTTGTTTTTAAAAAATCTGCAATTGTGTGGAAAAAGCCAATGCACAGCTGAGAATATTTCAGAGTATAATTGTCAGGTTTTGATGATTGGTCTTTCAATGAAAGAACTGCATTAATTCAATCTGGAGTTGGTAAGAACCAGAATGCCACAATATCTGAAAATCTATTTGGCTGAAAACCCACAGGCTCAAACTTCTCACTCGTGTGACTTAGTAACATATATGATCCCAAACCCTTACATTCAATTTACTCCTGTGAGAAAGATATAGGCATGTGATGTATGTACAATTGTCAAAAGTACTTCACCATGTTGTAAAACCCTGTTTTGATTTTGACCAAAAAATACACATTTATTGTAAATAGATAAATCCCAAGTTAGTCACACAAAGTAGACCCACTGAAGTAAATAGAACTGTTGTCGTAACTAATTTAAGTATCATTCATTTCAAAGGATTTCTACTGAGAATGATTAAACACTTGATTTAAACACAATAATATGTGTAACAAGCCCCTAAAATATTTTACTTGAATGTCTGCTCATATCTCTCATCCCCTCTGGTATAATAAAAGAAAGAAAATATCTGCCACAGTTAACCAGAGAAGTGACAACAAGTGTTTGTTACTGTTCAGAACAACATTTAACTAGAAAGCAAGTACGTAGGTAAGACAGGCAACTTCTTCCAGAACAATATACTGCATGGCAAACAGGTGGACTCCAAAAAAAACACGTAACTCAAGAAAAAGAGCTACAATATTTAACAGTACCTTCTGTTAATACGTGAACACAACTAGACTTCCACCACTTGAAATATCTTTAATATTTTATGCATCACAGATCCTCTTGCTTTAAATTTTACTTTCTTCTGTGCCTGAAGTGTATTCTAGTATAACTATGATCTACCTTGCAAAGTAAAGCACGATTTCAACTACAAAAGGGGAAATATTGCGAGATAAACTAACAATTGTAATTTTGTTAGAAGTCTAGCCTTGTCATCACATTCAAACAATGGTCTCTTTTAAATAGTTCAGTAATAATCTCTACTTGCTGGTCTGAATATAACAATGTTTTTACACTAAATTTGATAACACCTTTTATTATTACTGATCCTTTCCTGGTGTCACAGTGAGCAGACAAATGAATTACAGCACTACTTAAAGATTCTTCTCCTTCAATATCAGTTGAAAGTCAGTTATAACTTTGTTGCTAAATAAATTTAGCTCACAAAACCAACTACAGAACCAGTTTAGAAATCCATTACTATTATAAACTTAGAGAAAGAAGAACCACCTAACCCTAGGGGAAGATAGAACCAGTTCATCTTCTGACAGGACTCCTCTGCCAACACATACTGAATTCCTGATTGTGAAAAAGCTATTAAAGACACAGAAGTCTTGTAGGGGGAAAAGCCTGCCAAGTCTAATGACAGCTACTGCTTTCTCTATTTTCCAGGTTCTTGGGGCAAAGGATTGTTAAGAGGGAACACAAAATCTACCAAACCACATCACTTCTTGGATGACAGGGAAATAGAAAATATACAACTACTGCTTTATTTCAATACAACGTCACAAGATGTAGATGAAGTTCTCTACAAAGAAAATGCAGCAAAGATGGAAGACAAGATCCAGATGACCTTGAATGGTGAAGGGGAGTGAGCAACATTTGAAACAGGATGCAGCAATTGGATTCCATCCGTTAGATACTGGAAAAGGGCTGCTCAAGAGGAGTACTAGGAACTATAATATCTTTAACAGATATGTCACACACATGTCACACACACACACACACACACAAACACTTACTACTTATATTCTGAAGAAATGTTTTAACATACAGAAGCCATATAATACAAACTAGAAATGGAAATAGTGCAGAAGCAAGTTATTTCTTCAACACTGGCAACAAACAAAATTGCTCTAGAACCCACATTATATTAAGTCCCTACATAATAAACCAGGGGTAGTCAGAAGATAGATCAAGATCTAATGGTAGATCTCTGGCTTAATTCTGGTAGAAAGAAAATAATCTCAATTAATTAGGAAGCAGCAAAAACATACCATTACCATAAATTACACTACAGGAATGGGGACAATTTGGGTCAATTTTTGCTTAAAAAGCTATAAGCTGTGTTCAGTTCTGATATTCAGAACAAGTGTCTGGGCCAAGAATTTATTAATTTTACATACTCCTTTTGTACAAAGTTCTGTTTGGGGAATCTCTGGATCTCTTTTCAAAAACCAAAATGGACTTCCCCAAGCCTGAAGTCTGCCCATCCTGCCATACATTGTTGCTGCTATGTTGTCCCTAAATAGACTGACAAAGAGGAAATATTGCAGGAGCTATACACAAGCTTTTGATGGAGGTTTCTACACAGATTAAAAGCCAGGAGGGATTTCCTACCATGAACCAACAAAAGCTGGCCCAAGGCAACCCTTCATAGTCTACAGAGAAGTCCAATGCTCAAATTGTCTCCCACAAGATAGTCACTAGGTAATCTTACCATGAGCCAGCATGGTGTAGTGCTTTGAGCACCAGACTAGGACACTTGGAGACCAGAGTTCGAATCCCTGCTCAGCCATGGAAACCCCCTGAATTACCTTGGATAAGACACACTCTCAGCCTCTGAAGAAGTCAAAGGCAAACCCTCTCTGAAAAAATCTTGCCAAGAACACCCCATTATAGGATCGCCTCAGGGTCTCCATAAATTGGAAACAAGTTGGAAGGCACACAAGAACAACAGCAAAATCTTACCATACTAATTCTACACCTGTAAACTCTTTGTTATGTGGGGCCTCCACCCCCTTTCCCTTTCTCCTTTGAGGTCTCTGTTCCATTTTCCTTTTATTTATCCTTTTCTTTTTGCTTTCCAAAAGGTTTCAAAATAGGCTTGGCTTATTACCAGGAAGGTTGCTGCATTAGTCTGTTACAAACAAGAACAATCTTCGCATCCTTGAAAATTAAGATTTTAAGATGCTCAAAAATTCTTTGTTGTGTCTGTACTGCCACAACCAAAATTGAAACCTAACCAAGTGAGAGTGTCCTGTGTATGTGTGTGTGTGAATTATTTAAAGAGCTGTCCTTTAGTAAGAGAAGCGGCCATTGCAGGGAACGACTGTACAGTACATAAAAGGCCTGAGAAGACATTAAAGCACCAGAGAAAGCCTGAGGGCCAACCCAGTCTATTTGGCATCTTTCAAAGTGAAGCATCGCCAGCCAGGATCAGGTGTAGGGGGGGCAGCTGGTAGCATTAAAAGAAAAAGCGACTCCTAAATCAGTCCGGCAGGCCTACCCAGTTGCTTTTAATCTATGCATTTTAAATTTGTATGGATGATTTTAATGTCATGTTTGTTTCAATCCTATTGTGTGGTTTAATGACTTTATGTTACATATTGTTTTTAATGCATATTGTACCCCGCCTCGAGCCTTGGGGAGAAGTGGGTAAGAAATAAAAATGGATGTTGTTGATGATGATGACTCTTATTATTATTATTATTATTATTGTAGTCGGGACCCAGATCCATCCCGAGCCCCCCGTTTTCATAAGCCTCCCCCGAGGACCCTCCGACTCGTTCTCCTCCCCGGGGGTACCTTCGGCGGCCTGATCTTGCAGATGCCGGTTTTCTCCGCCAAGGGTCGGATGCGGCCGATGAAGCCGAGCGGGTCGCTGAACTCCTCCCAGCTGGGCTCGAAGACGGGACACTCGGGCGGAGGCACGAACTCGGACACGTAGTGAGAGCCGCCAGGGCCGTCGTCGTCGTCCCCCGACATGGCGGCGGCGGTGCTGGCGATGCTGCTGCTACTGCAGGACCGGCCCGGGGGAGGCGAGAAGGCAGCGCGGGGCTGGGAGAGGGGCCGGGAAGGCAGAGGAGCTCAGAGAGGGGCCGGGGGGCGGAGGAACATCCCGGTCCCCGAGCGAGAGAGAGCGAAGAGGGGCCAAAGGGGGCTGTTGGTGTCCTCGGGCGGTGAGGGCTCCCTCAGAAACGGGCACGGAGCTCCCAGCCTTATTCCCTCAGAGGCCTTCGCCGTTTGTTTTGGTCTCCCCCCCCCCTTTTTCTCCTGAGGGTTTGTTGTTTCTTCCCCCCCCCCTTTCCTTTTTTCCTCCCCTTCTTTAGCCTGGCCGGAAGTGACGTGTCTCAGTTAAAGCCCCAGCTTTCGTTCTTGCGGAAGCGAGGGTGAGAAGATCCTTCCGCTGGCAATTTTTTTTTTAAATATAAAAGAAGTCCCTGCTCTCTCTCTCAATCTCCTGTAGCGGAGGGAGCTGCTGCTGCTGCTGCTGCTTCTCCTCCTCCTCCTCCTCATAAGCCTCTTTCTTCAGCTGCTTAACATACTCTCGATAAAGCTTTCGTGTAGCCGTCTTTTTCTTCCCCCAAAGGTCAGGGAGGAAGCTATGTGGAGCCCTCTACAAGGGGGGGGGCAAACATTATAAGTATCTTAAGCTGTGAGGCCTTTGGAGGGGGGCTTGGCGGAGGAATGCGCGGTGTGGGTTTGTATGAGGACGACTAACGAACTTCCGGTGCCCACAAGTCCTCCTTTTCTCTCTCTCTCTCTCTCTCTCTCTCTCTCGCCCCCACCCCTTTCCATAGATTCTTCGCAGAGCCCTGCCCAAGTGAGAGGGCGGGGTAAGCAAGAGGCGGGCGTTACGGCTCGCGCATGCGCCCTCCGACTACCTGCCTCGGTCGCTTTATTTTCTCCCTTCCATTCAGTCTCTTCCTCCCCCCTCCCAACACAAAGCAGCTGGACTCCGCCCACTTAATCAGGTTCGCAGGCTCTCGCGCACTAAATTCTGCCTCCTCCCTTCTGAAGAACTCCCGGTCGTCAAGGCAACAACCCCCTTCCCACCGAAGAGCCGAACCACAGCCCCCCCCCCTCCATCGTCCCCTCAGAGAAGAAGCGCTGCTCTCTGGGAGCTTCCTGGCGGTTTAGAATAATAGAGATGGAAAAGACCTCGAGGGTCATCTAGTCCAACCCCCTGCCTGCAGGTTTGCACAAAGCATTCCTGACAGATGGCCATCCAGCCTCTGCTTAAAAACCTCCAAAGGAGGAGACTCCATGCATTCCTCTGCCGAACAGCTCTTACTGTTAGGAACTTCTTCCTAATGTTTAGGTGGAATCGCTTTTCCTGTAGTTTGAACCCATTGCTCCGTGTCCTAGTCTCTGGAGCAGCAGAAAACAAGCTTATTCCATCCTCAGTATGAGATCCCTTCAAATATTTAAACATGGCTATCATGTCATCTCTTAACCTTCTCTTCCCCAGGCTAAACATACCCAGCTCCCTATGGTCCTCCTCATAGGGCATGGCATCCAGACCTCCAGCCATTTTGGTCGTCCTCCTCTGGACACGTTCCAGCTTCTCAATATCCTTCTGGAATTGGGGTGCCCAGAATTGAACACAGTATTCCATGTGAGGTCTAACCAAAGCAGAATAAAGTGGCACTATTACTTCCCTCAATCTAAATGCTGTACTCCTATTGATGCAACCTAGAATCACTTTGGCTTTTTTGGCTGCTGCATCACACTGTTGACTCATGTTTAGCTTGTGGTCTGTGGGGAGAAGGTGGGAGGTTCAGTCTTAATTGAATGGCAAAGTGAAGGCCCAACCAGCCAGCCTTTGCCTTGGCTCCTGTTTCGTGGCAGCTCCACTGCAGGGAGGAGGTGGGCCAAGCAGCCTTCAACCCTTTGCAGACACCCTGTGAGAACATTGTGGACCCCTGGGGGTCCCCTGGACCACAGGTTAAGAGCCACTGCTTTATAACATTTACCAGCCACCTCCTCCTCCCCCACCCCACGATACGTGGTTTTCTTTACATACAATATTTTAATCCTAACAACCACCTGGAGAACGTTTGTCTGAAAGATGGAGTTAGCTAAGGTCACCCCATGAGCTCCGTGGATGATAGGGTGGTTGTTGTTTTTAATGTCTATGTCCTGTACCAGTCAGTATGCTGGGATGGAGAAAATATGGCTTTCCAGGTGTTCTGGGACTGCAGTTCCTATCAGTTGCAACCACCATAACCAGCAATTGTGGGAGATGATAGGAGGTGGAGTCCAACAAGCATCTCTAAATGTCATGGGAACAGAGGTTGTTTTTAAAATACTGGCAAGTGCTTGCTCATTACATATCTTTTCAAAACATGGTATGTTGTCAATACTAATGTTTTCTTTGCCAGGTTACTTCATTTGGAATATTTGTACCCCTCTTACGTCATTAATCAGTCACCAAGGTCAGCTGTTGGTCAGAACATCTACTGAAAATAGAAAAGCCATCTAACCTTTTATGATGGTTCAGACTTTTTTTTTTAATTGTGTGGATAAAAAAACTACTACTAATCATTTCCAGCCACCTCCACAACAAAAGTGGAGTGGGAGAGGAAGTAACTAGGCTGCCTTAACAGAATGAAACAGCCACATCACCTCCCCAGGCAACTGATCTTAAGTGTCTTGAAAGGGCATCAAATGTTTGCTTATTTACTGTATTTTTACCAAATTTCTGCTGCTGGGGGAGGGGAAAGTTTCATGTGAGACTTTCTCCTTTAGTTGCAGAAATAACTTGACTGGCCTTGGATACTGTGTGAACTTGACATGGGGGCAGGCAATGGCAATATTTAGTGTTTTGCAAAAATGTTTGACTAGTCTTTATTTATTTTATTAGATTTATATCCTACCTTTCTCCCAAGACGGGACCCAAGGCGGCTAGTCTTGTTAAGGCAATTGTGCTTTTGTCAGAGTAATGTGCAAACATTATTATAGTTGTTTTTCATCAAACTTTAGGCATTATTTATACTATTTGAAGGGGTTACAAAGTGCCTTTGAATAGTGTTTTCACGACAGTTTGTGAAAAACATATACAGTATCATAGAATACATATGTTCATAAAACCAACAATTAAAACAGCTGCAACACAACTTAAAGCTATTTAAAATGCCTAGGAGAAGAAAAAGTATTTACCTGGAGTCTGAAGTCTTTTCCCAATATTATAGGTAAAGAGTTGTCTTGCCCCACTGAAACCAAGAATAGTATGTATTCTTTATTCATTTAGCCCAGATAAATAAGGAGTAAACACCACCTATTTGTTCAGTGCTGAAAGTTGCTGAAAATGTTTCAGATAACATTCTACTGTGATTTTTTTAATTGAAACAAATCCACAATAATTATCATTCTATAACCCCATTGTTTATGTCTACAATAAGCTGGTTAAGCACAATTTGCGATCCATCACACTGAACACAGCTCACTGTTCAGTGGATTGCCTGGTGTACAACTGCCTCCCCTCCCCAGTTTCACAGTCCCAGAAGGGCAGAAAATTTGGAAATTTATCAAGTCCCCAGTCATCAGCTGCCCTGCTCAGGTCTTGCAAACTCAGAGCCATTGCTTCCTTGATTGAATGTGTATGTGTAGAGCAGTCTCTCTCTTTTCCTACTGCCTTCCACTTTATAAAGCATTATTATTATTATTTTTGCAATTAGTTGTGTCATGTCATGATATGTCCAAAGTATGACAGCCTCAGTTTAGTCATCTTTACTTCAAGTGAGAGTTCAGGCTTGATTAGCGCTAAGATCAACTCATTTGTCTTTTTATCAATCAATGGTATAAGTAGAACTCTTCATCGGTGCCACATTACAAATTAGTTGATTTTCTTCCTGCCAGCTTTCTTCACTGTGCATCTTTCACAACCAAACACAGAAATTTGTATTTTATGTTTTCTTTTTAGGCAGCCCAAAAATGTGTGTGTGGAACTAAATTAATTTTATTTGATTTGTGCCCCACCTCTGAATAGCTTCCCAGGCCAACTTACAAAATTTTAAAATTACAGCAAAATAAATTTAAACAAAAACCTCCAAATGAGAATATTTCACTTGCCACAACAGAAAAAGAGCAACAGAGAAGTAGTCTGGTATTAAAAGCAAACATCAACCATCATAAAAGCAACATACTGCATACTCTCCAGCATTTCACAGATTAAAAACTGAGACACACAAGGCCAAGAACCATTAGAGTGTGGTTAAGATGGCAACGTTATTAATGACAGAGAACACACAAGCTAGGTGAGGGTACAGCAGTTTGCTTTTTTGTGAGCCTACTGCCTCTCCTCTCCTGCCTGCTGGGTGAATAGAGTGCAAACTACTTTTGCACATTGAACTCAATTTACAGCAGTTGAAGTGAGCAGGGGACAAGAAGGGGAATTGGGAGAACAAGAACAAAACTGGGACATTTTAAAAGCAGCTGAAAAAGTGGGACAACAGAGGATGAATTGGGGCTGTCCTTGTCATATTGTGACAGTTGAAGGGTATGCATATAGAGAATTAACAAGTCTGCAGAAAGAAAAGGGTAAATGGCACCAAAATGACATCGGACTGGGCAAGAGGTAAGCATTCCTGGGGAGAGCAATCTGCAGAGTGCCACTAGCTAGGCCCTTTCCCCTAAGATTATTTGCCATGCATGTCAGGGAATGGAGACAACCAAAAAAGGACTTCTGTTTAAGATCTTAAATGTACAATATGGGTACATACTGAGACAAGTAGTCTTCAGCTATCCCAGTCCCAATCCTTGAAGGATTTTAAAGTTCAAAACCAGAATTTTGAAATAGCTCAGAAACAGACTAGGAGCCAGTGCAATTAGCAAAACACATGATCTGAATACATAGTCCCAGTTAGCAGCCTAACAGTTACATTTTACACAAATTGCAGTTTCCATGATGTCTTAAATGACAACCTATATATAATATATTGCAGTGGTCTAATATGGAAGTTAACAGAAGACAAAGCAGGCCAGATCAGGGGTGACCTGCACCTTATTTTAGGGTTCGGAATGCCATTGTTGTATATAGCATGGCCATCTTCAGTCATAATTCTTTTATCTGTACTGTAGTTTCCAAAAATGGCCATACAGAATAGAAATAATTAATTTTTACCTTGAAGTGGGGAGTTTCCTCTCTGTCAACATGCAAAAAATATGGGACATGTAAAGCTGGATTGGGAATGGAGGGGCATATAAAGCTCTCTCCCCCCCCCCCCGCCGCTATATGATCTGGCTGTATTTTGAAATTTCATAGAAACAAGGTACCAACTTCAGTCATGGAGGCTGCAGTTGGTACACCCAACCTAAGCTGACAGAAACTACTACAAACACAACTTGCATTTCCAGTGTGAAATATAAACCAGACTGTAAACCTGCTTTTTCAGGGGACATGCAAGCCTCTCCAGACTATAGGGAATACAATGAACCATTCACCAACAGGATCTCCATCTTGTCTAGCCTGGATAGTAATGTAGTGCCCCTCATCAGTTCTATCACTGGCCCATGTGAGAGCTTAACATAATCACTGTATCCTGGATAAGATGAAAACAGATACAGATTTGAATGTTAATCAGCATATGGAGACCTTATCATCCCATCTTCCAAAAAGACTCACCCAACAGCTTCATGTACAATAGAAATGAGATGGCATAGATAAAAGGGAGTAAAGTAGTAGTTCTCCTGTATAAATTTCTGAAAATGGCTGTTCAGGTGAGAATGGAGCCAGCCTAGAACAGACTGTCCCTCAGTTCTCAAATCCAAACAGCCAATCCAAGATATCATAATGACATCAAAAGATTAGTTATAATTATTGAACGGAGAGGGGCTTTCTTTTCACCTAAATTTTTAGGGTTGCATTGTAATCTAATCCTACATAAATTACTTAGAAGTAATTTCCACTACAGTCAATAGACCTCACAGGTAAGAGGATTTCAACCATTATGAGCAATTGTACCTATAGGTAGGTACTGGAAAATAGGTCCCACTGTATTTAATTTTGCACTTACTTCCGGGTAAGAATTTTGTGCCTTTTTAATGGCAGTTCTATACCCACGTGTGTGCCTTCAAGTCACCTGTCAACTTTCAGCAACGCCATTAATTTTGTAGGGTTTCCTTAGGCAAGGAATACTCAAGAGGTAGTTTTGCCAATTCCTTCCTCTGAAATATAGCCTACAGCAGTGGTTCTTAACCTGTGGTCCGTGGCGAAGGCTTGAAGGCTGCTCAGCTCATGTGACAGGAGCCAAGGCAAAGGCTGGCTGGCTTGGCCTGCACATTGCCATCCAATCTGCTCCAGCCAAACTTGCAGGAAGAAGCAGAAGAAAAGTCTTCCCTCCTCTCCAGTGTCTCTGAGGGAAGGTTTAATGGATGGTGTAATTTAATTATTATTAGGTATTGTTGTTGTTTATGGTTTTAAATCTTGAGTTAAATCTTGGGGGGGGGCACAGCAACAAAAGATATTTAAAGGGGATCCCTGGTAAAGAAAATGGTAAAAGCCACTGTTATAGGGTTTTCTTAGTCAAGAGGTGATTTTGCCAGTTCCTTCCTCTGAAATATAGCCTACAGCCCCTGGTATTCGTTGGTGGTCTCCCGTCCAAGTACTAAACCCACTTATCTGGGAGTAAACCCTGGGAAGCAAATCCAATTGAATTGAACGGTACTTCTTTTTAAGAAAACAAAGTATCCCTATGCACTTTTTAATATGACACAGAGGTGCTCTTTATTGGGCTGCTTTTCATGAAAGTCTGTCCCCTCGATTTGGGTTCCCATTGTTATTAATCCCGCCTTGACTTCGCTTTCGGTGGCTGGTCTGCAAGCTTTCCTTCCCGCTGCCATGGAGACCATTCGAACTCCATTTCCCAACGAGCTCTCTAAACCGACTTAAAAAAAAAAAAAAAAAGAGAGAGAGAGAGAGAGAGAGAGAGAGAGAGAGAGAGAGAGAGAGAGAGAGAGAGAGAGAGAGAGGCCGGGTGGCTGGGTAGCCAGCTATGATTGGACAAAAAGGGGAGGCCCCGTTTGTCACGTGCCTTGTGATTGGCGGGCTCTTAAAGCCCTTGGCTTGATTTGTGGTGAGGATTTCCGTTGGGAGCCGCCGCCTGACTCCTATGGGAAGGAAAGCCACGGTGAGTATATATGTGTTGCAGGAGACGGACAAGAAAGTACAGGCTGTTTGCTGGGAACTGCTGTCTCCGAGGGGTTGCATGGACTTTTGGAAATGGAGGGGGGGGGAGAGGGAGAAAGAAGGTCCTGACGACCATTAAAAAAAAATTAAAACAGGAGCATCAAACTCAAGTAGGTTGAATAGCCATATTTTTCTCCTATCAAATGCCCCAGACGTGATGAAAATATAATTACGGTATACAACCACCTTGTATTAATTGGATAGGGAGGCCAGCCATCTGGCAAAGGTGCTGCAGTGTGTGGAAGAGCCTGGGCTGCAGGAGAGTTGGGTTCAGATTCTGCCCACACTAGCACCAGGTGCAGAGTGCAGACCAGCCCTTTATTGTTTGTCGGTCTAGTCCTGCGGTTCTTAACCTTTTCTTTACCAGGGACCCTCTTTAAATATCTTTTGTTGCTGCGGACCCCCAAGACGTAACTCGATTTAAAATCCTAATAATAATACCTGATGATGACTTAAGTCGATTTAAAATCCTAAGAACATTATTATTATTATTATTATTATTATTACTATTATTATACCATCCATTAAACCTACTCTCAGAGGCATTGGAGGGAGAGGGAAGACTTTTCTCCTGCTTCTTCCTGCAAGTTTGTGTCTGGAGCAAATTGAATGGCAATGTGCAGGCCAAGCCAGCCTTTACCTTGGCTCCTGTCATGTGGCCACTCCACTGCAGGGAGGAGGTGGGCTGAGCAACTTTCAAGCCTTCCCAGACCCCCTGTGAGGACATCACAGCCCCCTGGGGGTCCACGGACCACAGGTTAAGAACTCACTGGTCTAGGGAACTTCATACAGTTTTGGTGGAGAGACTTAGTAAACCCAGTTACTAGTTCCAGCCCATTGAATCAGTGTGGTGTGCTTTAGTGTTGACTTTGCATCCAATAGTGTGTCTGTTCTGTCATGTGAGCAACTGAATTTTCACCCTGTAAAGGATTTACACTTTGTTAAAATCCCTATATTGTTACTATTGGTGGTGGCCCCCAATCTATTGCTCTCCCTAGCTTAAGCTCCAAGATCCAGTCTGGTGTAGGAGTTAAGAGAGTTGAATTTGACAATTCAGCTTCTAGTCCCTACTAAGTAAGCAATGAAGCCCACTGGAGGTCACTGAAGCAGTTATTCTATCTCTGACTGAGCTTCTCAACAGGGTTGTTGTGAGTGAAGGGCAGAATCAGAGAGCCACTTATGACACTTGGGACTTACTGGAGAATAGGCAAGATAAGATATAAGTGTCTTGGTGGTAGTGTTATTTGTTAGATATGCATGGAGTAAAAAATTGTTACTCAGTAGTACTTTATTTGAAAAAATAAACTAAAATAAATTTGCCTACTGTACTTACCAGAAGGGGCCTAAATACCCTAAAGCCACCCAGATCCCATCGATCTTGGGAGCTAAGCAGGTCAGCCCTGGTTATTACTTGGATGGGAGACCAACAAATACCAGGTGCTTAGGCTCTATTGCTGAGGAAAGAACTGGTCAAACCACCTCTGAGTATTCCTTGCCTAAGAAAACTTTATGAAATTCATGGGGTTGCCATAAGTCAACTTGAAGGCACACACACACGATTACCATATGGTACTTGTGTTTTTCCACTTGGAGGTGATATTTGTATACAAACAAGTAAACTCATATGTGAACCATGCTCAATAAAGAGGAGGGATCATCTTGCTCATTCCCAAGGCACTTTTTTTCTTTTAATCCATTTATTCTAGGATCAAGAGATGGCAATAAAACTGAGCTTCAAATCACCTGTTGACTTATGATGACCCCATGAATTTCATATGTTTTTTTAGGCAAGGAATACTCAAAGGTTGCTTTGCCAGTTCCTTCTTCCGAAATATAGCCTACAGTACCTGGTATTCATTGGCAGTCTCCCATCCAAGTACGAACCTGGGCTGACCTGCTTAGCTTCCAAGATCAGACAGGATCTGATGCCTTTAGGGTATTTAGGTTAGGGCAAGCTAAAATAGAGGGAACAAAATATGGAAGCACAGCAGACCAAAACATACCCATGTGACATAAATAGTAAATGTGAATTCATTTTGGAAAATTAATCTGACCTGTGCAATTTTTTTAAATGGTTGAAGCTGATTAGCAAGAGTGTTCAATGGAGGCAAGCTGCTGATAAAGGAGAGTTGTGTAGCAAACGTGTGCACAACCTTAATTCTCACAGATAACTTGAAAATATAAATTTAAGAGAACTCTTCCATGTCAAGGTTCAGTTGATTGGAACTGGTGGGCTAGATCAACCATTCTTTATATTCTATTTGTTTACTTTAGTTTCAAATGCAATTCTTTGTAGAAAATTATTGTAGAAAAAATATGTAGCAGGACTGCTTTGTCTTGATCTTCTGTCTGAAGAGCACAATGATGGAAAAGATATATTTTGAGACGGAAAGAATTGCAAAGGAGCCTTGTGCCCTTTTCAAAGCAGATTGTGTAATGAACAAGAGGTCACTGAAGAACCATTTACACTTTTGATGTGTCCTTGGTTACTAAAGACTGTATTTGATATTATGCAGGAGTCAGGACTGAGAACCATGACTTCTTCTCCAAGAACACCCTCTGCATTGAAAAGGTAAGTCAGAGAACAACTATGTTTCTCTGTTGGTTTCCCCTCCATTTACATATGGGTAGATGTGGCCCTCAAGATACTGTTGAACGACAATTCCTATCAGCCCTAGCCAGGATAGCTAATTGTGAGGGATGCTAGGAATTATAGTTTTAAGTATGTTTTAAATGTTTAATTATTTAATTGTATTTTAAGGCGTGGGTGGGATGGAGGGGTTTGTATGTAGATTTTAATGTTGTAAGCTGCCCCGATTGCATTTTATAGAGGGGTAGGATACAAATAATTTATTATTATTATTATTATTATTATAGTCCAAACTCATCTAGATAGCTGTACATTCCCACCTATACTTTCACATTCTGGGTTGGTGTACAGTGCAGCCCCTGTATCCATGGGACCTGTATTAAAGATTCGCTTACCCATGTCTGAAAAAATCTGGTCTCTGTAGACATCTTCTAGATCCTTCAGTGCAACTCTATGGTATTCTTGGGCCAGAATTCATTCATTTTAATAAGGTTTGCTATTATTTGTGGTTTCTGGCATCCATGGTAAGTCCAGGAATATATCCCATGGATACAGGGGTCATACTGTATATTATTTGTACCGGAAGCTCCCACCTGTCAACAACTTGTTATCTGATGACTTGCTCTTTCAGCGCTTGCAAATTAAGGACAAGTTCCATTCGTTTGATGTGCAATCCACTCTTTCGACAGATCTTGCCTACCAGTGGTTGCTTGGGACTGACCACACACACGCTACTTGCAAAGTGAGCTTGTGGGGGTATCACTAAGCCAACTGAGAGACTTTGCAAGCAGTGTGCAGGTGGGCACAGACATCTATGGGTGCACACAAGCAGTCCCACGTGAGTCACCGTAATACCCTCATGTTCCCTACATGGGTTCTGCTTTTTGACCAATTATGGTTTCTGACACTGCTGCAGTCCTAATCTGTCAGATAAGTAGGGGCTTCCTGTACAAATCCTGGTTTGCAACAAACACCATAAATAATAAAAGAAACAAATAAAAACAGCAATTGTGTGACATAAGAGAGAGTTTAAATAGCTCATGGCTGGGGAATGGCAAGGTAAAAATAATGGTTAAATGCTTACGTAGGTTTATGTTTTTAAATTTATACATTGATGTTTGGTAATTTCAGTGGGACTTCTTGACCAATTATAGATAGATAGATAGATAGATAGATAGAAGAATATTTATGCTACCAACTAGGCTTCTAAACATTTTAATTTTTGAATTCCTCTTCATGCACCTGCATCTTCCCTAACCAAGTGAGGAGCAGACTTCCTCAAACATCAACAAGGCGGGTCAGATAAGTGCACCATGTCAGGGAGCATCAAGCCATTCTGTTTTTGTCCAAATCAGGAGGAAAGGGCCCTCAACTACTTTAGGACTCCCTCCCAGTCTAGAAAATCACACCTCCCTTCCATATGTTCTGGTTTTAGCTAACAGAGTTCATACATGTTTTACAAGACTGGAGAGGTGAAGGTGGGAAGTTCTAAATGGTTTCAGTTCATATCCCCATTTGTTGTCCAGGGTAAAAGTGAGCAAAACATGGATTTTTATACTGTTGCTTGGGTATTATGAAAGTATTGAGGTTTGGCAGTTTTTACAGTTTTAGTAATTGTTCTTATTGTGTTCAACCACATTCTTCAGGTCAACCACCAGCCGTGGCTCCTCCAAATGTGCTGGTTCGCCATCTCCTCAACAGAAGGATTCTACTCCTCTTCCTTCAATCAATGAGCGCCTGGCCTACCTCCGCCCTTCACGGGAACTTCTGGAATACTACCGAAAGAAGATCGCAGAATTTGATGAAGAGCATGAAGAGCTAGTCAAAAGGCTGGAGAGATACAAAGCAACATATGATGAACAGGTAGGAAAAGGGAAATGATTGTACTTAGTGCAAGTATGGAATTGTCCAGTCCACCAATTGTTGGAATACAACTCCCAGTAGCCTCAACCAGCATAATCAATAGTGAGGAAGGCTGGGACCTATAGTTCCCCAACATCTGGATAGCCATTTCCCATCCCAGTGCTGATTGACTTTGTGTGTTTTTTTTCTTGACCATGTTGAATTTTTCTGGGGAAATTCAGGCAGAAAGCCTTTTTCATTTTTTAAAGCCCCCCAAAAGTGGATGTGAACCATATGGGATTTGGCTGTTGTCATGAAAACCACTTATGGCTAGGGAGAGACTTCCAGCCTTTAAAACCTTATTTGCATTAAATTGTGGAGCAATGAATGAAGTCTGTGTGGTGTTCTTTAAAAAAAAAAATAGAATCCTGGGATTGAGTGTCATCCCTTCTGCATCAATTAGTCCTTAGCTTCATTCGGTGTCCTAAGGGAAGGAATTCTGATTTGTACTAAATCAAACTAGTACCACATTTGATTGAAAATTGGTATTGTAAGCTTTAGCAACTAGACGAGGATTTAAGAAGTCAGATGAGGATCTTGTTTGTGTTTGTCCAGCTGATAAGATGGCTGACATACGTCTCAAAGAGGCTCAAAACCTGTGACCATGTATGTGTATCTGCAGCATACAAGTGAATCCTAAACCAGCAACCTCTTTCACCACCTGGCTGTTTTGTTGCTCTCACATCTTCTTTCTTCCTTCCTGTTTGGAGCCAAGCACATCACAGGTAATTTGCTGCAGTGGGCCAAGATTGCACTTCTTATCTCTAAGGCACATCCTTTCCCAGCAGGAGGAAATATCCACAGTAGCAAGGGGTTAGATGAACAGGTTCTTGCACGCACAGTAAGGGGCAAGGTGTGCAGGGCCATAGCTTTCCTGTTGGTCTCTTTGCTTACATAGCCTGCTGCTGAGAAAGTGACTCGTGTTCCCCAGTCGGAAGAGAGAGGACAAGACAGCAGTGAAGCAGCTAGCCAGAGTTGTGCCTTATTCCTCTTTCAGATATTACACTGTCTTGGCTCTTATGCTGACCCTTGGTCCATATTATCCAGTACTTTCTGGAAATGGCTGTAGAAGGTTTTGAGCTACCTGTGGTCCTTTTAACAAAAGAGGTGAGGAATTCAGCCTTCTCCCCGCAATGCATGTGCTGTACCACTGAACTGTAAGAGGAAGCAGAAGGGTGTTGCAGCCAGTAGAGTTTGATCCAGAATGCTGAGAAGAAGAAAAGCATGAAGGCTAGGACTGAGTTTGGAGGTAGGTAGTAATTGAAATGGGGTGAGAGTGATGTGGGCTTACATGCTACAGTAATGTTCTGATGTCTAGGAAAGACTTCTAGCATATATAATACCTAATGAAAGAGTAGGTGGAGAACCTTTATAAAACTTCTTTTGTATTCAGTCTATGAGAACTAGATTACCAGAACTAGATTACTTGGTGGTCCTGGCTAGATTACATTTGGTTTTCGTAGAAGTTACTAAAGGCTCACCTACTTCTTGAAATTTGCCAGGTTCATCAATGAGAAAAATGTTTTAATCCTGTTTTTGCTTTAACTGCCAGGTTCCCAGTAATGTGTTTCCATTTTCTCCATACAGCACAAATTACAATGGGAAATGCGTCAACGCGAAGAAGAAATTGCAGAACTGCAGAAGGCTTTGAGTGACATGCAAGTTTACCTCTTCCAGGAGAGAGAGCATGTGCTGCGCCTCTATGCTGAGAATGATCGGCTGAAAATCAGGTTTGTTGTTAGGGTAGCAAGAATGAAAAGTGGAGAAATCAAACAGAAAAATGTTCTGCCCATCTCTGAAGGTGTGCTAGATATTATCAGATCTAAAGTTCTAACAGTACCGAGGGCATCTGAATGTGACAGGATCTGTAGATTTAGAACATGCTTATGTGGTTTGTGTGCACCAGTAATAATGAGACTACAGAGGGGAGCAGTATGTTTGGGCAGTTGAGCCTGAAAAATGTGCGCCTCATGCCGCGCCTGCTGGCCAGGGCTTACCACCCCCACCCCACTGCTACCCTACACCATTTCATTAATAGGGACTGGATCACGCACAGTTTTTGCTATCCGTGAGCGGGGTCCTGGAACCAAACCCCCATAGATATCAAGTGCCCATTGTACTGCCCTGCAGGGATTAACTGTGATCCAAACCCACATTTTAATAGGGTTGAGCTGTTATATTCTGCCTCAGCTCCATGCAGAATAGATAAAATTTCTAAGGGGAGGGGCAGGAAGAGAGAGTCTTTAGTCAGAAGATTATATTAGAAATATTTGTGCTTTGAGAGCCTTTTATGAGCCATATGTTTTCATGAGCTTGATGGAGTAATCTTGAAGATTCTGAAAGAATAAAGAACCTCTCCAGTATATGTAAACAAGAGTTTGCTTCCTTGTTTGCAGTTATTAGTTGGGCTTCCTGTAGTCTACATCAAAGATGGGGTACCTCAACTGCTCTCTGTTCCAAACTGTACAAACCATCTTCCTTTCTTTCAATGGATTCCAGGGAGTTAGAAGACAGAAAAAAAATCCAGCACCTTTTGGCTTTGGTGGGATCTGACAACGGGGATATCACCTATTTTCATAAAGAGCCACCACACAAGGTAAAAGGACATCAGTAAACCTGCAAACATTTGTATTTAATCATTTATTTTTTATTTATTTCTTTTGCCTTTTTGTCAACCGCATCAGACATATAGCTGGTGGTGTTTCACAGAATATATTAAAACAAGAAAGTACAGTGTAGTATGATGTATGGAAGAAGTGAAAGTGTGACAAGGAAATGTTTTAAAACTAGCCTCCATATATATTGAATCAGCTGGAATACATTTTTTAGAATAGGAAGACCCTGGTAAGTGCATGCCTAGCTCTCTAAGCTAAAGTGAAAATCAATCAAGAAGTGAATAAAGGAAGAGGGAGGCAGCCTGCAGTCCTCCTGAATGTTATGTTCTATGGTTCTCAGCCAGCATGGCCAGTAGTCAGGGATTATGGATATTCTAGTCCAGTGGCACCAGGTTGATACTCCCTGAATTTAAAGCAGGACCTTCCAAGGGTCTTTTTTTTTTTTTTTGCAAGTTTGCATTTTTGCCCCCACCAAGTCAATGTAGGCCCAGAAGAAGCCTTTTTTTTAAGAAGAGAGTGAGTTCTGCTCAGTTCCTGTTGTTAAAAAAAGGCCTTTGGGGGGCTTAAAATGGCCCTGTAGGACCTTAAGATATGTCTAAAATACCCCTGCACCTCCAGGATGGGGGAGAAAGAGTTGGAGTTGTGGCCCTCCGAAGTTTCCTTGAGAGCTAATGTGGTCCTCTACCCTTCCACAGTTGCCCACTCTTGGTTTAAAGGATAAAAAGTTGGTGAATCTAGAAACTGTTTTGCTATGATTCTAAAACCTAAAGTGAAATTGGACAGTAGCCTGCTTTTTGGAGACTGTTCCACAGTTAGCAATCGTATTTATTTGTAGAAGAATCTCTACAGTACACTTCTCATGCAGAAACACTACACTCAGGATGGACACCATATTTTAAAGCCCATCAACTACCTGGCAAGGGAAGGGTTATAAGCCAAAGCACGTGTTCTCTAAGTGATGGAAGAACACTTAACAGGGATTTTTCTGAGCTGTTACAGGGCAAGTTGTTCCACAATATTGATGCAGCCAGAAAAAAGGGCTTTTTAGTTAATTGCAACAGATACTTGCAACTGTGATCGTTTGAAAAAGACAGGTTGTTTATTTGTAACTGTAGTTCTTCGAGTGGTCTTCTGTGAATTCACACAAATGGGTTTGTGTGCCTGCGCAGAAACAGCTTCAGAACGTTCTAAAATCTTACATAAAGCCTTTTTGGCGGTAACCCAACCCACTCTCCAGTGCCCTATATAAGTAGGATTCCCACCTAAACACCTCAGTTCCTGAGATGTCACATGGCAGTTCACTAAGAACCAAGAGTAAGACACCTGAGGGGAGGATGGGTGGGGTTGTGTGAATTCAGAGAAGACCACTTGAAGAACTACAGTTACAGGTAAGTAACCTGTCCTTCATGTTCTTTGTAAATGCACATAAATGGGAGACTAGTGAGCTATACACACAGGAGGTGGGATGTGCTGCTCAGAAAACACCAGGATAGCAACTCAATCAATCCCTCAACCGCCAAGAAAAATACACACAGATGAGTCAGCGAAACTGTATTAGTACACAATTGGAAAATGAATGCAAGGTACAGATCAAAGAAATTATCCCCACAGAACACCGGATACCATGAAAAATCTCAATGCCTGCTCAGGGTAAAACCGTACTGAGGAAGACCCAGTGACTACAAGAAATAGAATGTGCAAGTACACATCAACAAGATGCAGTCAAGGTACATATGAAACCAAAACTGCATGACCAACTGCATCTGCAGAGGTAAATGCAGCATCAACTTCGTAGTGGGAAACAAAAGTGAGAAGAGTGGCCCACGTCACTGCCCAACAGATATCGGGGATGGGGACCCCAGAGAGAAAGGTTGTAGAGGCAGCGCCTGCCCTTGTAGAATGGCTCCAAAGAGTAGTCGGAGGGCACTGTCCCACAAGGTTGTATGCTAATCGGATGGTGGAGGAAACCCACTTAGAAAACTGCTGTGGAGACACAAGGTGACCTGTCTTACGTCCCTCATAGCAGACAAACAGCTGCTGAGAATGATGGAAAGAGCAGGTCCTGTCAAGGTAAATGATCAATGCTTGATGGACATCCAAAGTGTGAAGGGAACGCTTTGAGGACAGGGATGTGAAGAAAGACGGGAGAACTATGTCCTGATTGATGTGAAAGGATGAAATCACTTTAGGTAAAAAGGTCACATCTGGGTGCAGAATAACTCCAGAACCATGGAAGTGGGTATATGGAGGGCCCACTCTCAAAGCACATTATTCTCCTGACCTCCTAGCGGAGATAATAACTTCCAAAAATGATGGTTTGAAATAGAAGAGGCAGAGATCACAATCCGTCAAAGGCTGGAAAGGGTGGGCAGACATGGCAGTGAGAACCAGGTCCAAATTCCAAGCCGGTGTAGGGCAGGACACGGGTGGGTGAAGGTTTTGATTTCTCTTAAGGAATCTCTTGACCACTGGGTCCTGGAAGCATGAAGCACAACCCAGGCTCTGGAGATGCAAAGAAATAGCCACCAAATGACATTTGACAGATGACAGAGACAATCCAAGTGAGGAAAGTGATGCCAGAAAGTCCAGCACGAATCACATTCGCATCTTACAACGGTATATTGCTTTGAGTCAGGAAATCCAGAAACTTCTACCACTTATATGTGTAAGAGCACATAGTAAAAGGGTGGTGCACTGCTGAGACAATAGCGTTGATAAAAGTCCGATAATTGAGTCACAGGAACACCCACCATGCAGTTGGCTTCAGGGTTGAGACCTCCGGGTGCCGGATCAATCTGTTCCGCATGCTGAGAAGGCCTGGGCTCAACGGCAGCTTGATGAAGGTGTTGCTGGCCATCATGAGGAGCGTGGTGAACCGGTGTCTGGGCCATGAGGGAGTCACTAGAATGCATCTGGCCCTGTCCTGGCATAGCTTGACAAGAATCCTTTGAATTAGCAGAAAATGGAGAAAACACACAAAGCAGAGGTCCCCTCCACAAGAAGAGAAAGGTGTCACCTAGGGAGTCCTTCCTCCTGCTGTCCCTGGAGCAATAGAAGGTGCAGTGGCATTCTCATGAGTGGTAAAGAGAGCTATCTTGGGACACCCCCAAAGGCGGAACACCAAGCACAGAGTGTGGGGATGTAATCTCCACTCATTCCACATCTGGGTGGACCTGCACAAGACATCTGTGAAGACATTTTGCATCCCTGGAAGGTGTAACACCATCAGGGAGATGTTCCACAGCACACACCAATTCCAGATGTCCAGAGCCAACTTGATCAGGGGCAGAGTACGTGTGCCTCCTTGTTTGTTCAGGTAAAAAAACAACTGTAGTATTTAGTCAGGATCCGAACAACCTTCCCTGTCATTGTCGTTTCAAAAGCGCAAAGCACCTTGAAAACTGCTAGCATTTTCAAGATGTTGATATGGAAGTCCAGTTCATGCGCAGTCCACCTGCCACTGACTGACAAACTGGCTAGATGTGCACCCCAACTGTGAAGAGAGGCATCCGATGTTATCATGAGCACCAGTTGGGGAGCGGTGAATGGGAGATCTGCCTGCACCAAGGCCAACTTCATCCACCAGCGGAGGGATTGGAGAACTGAATGAGGAACAGAGAGAGACCGTCTGACTGAGTCCCATTGAGAATTGAACGCTCTGATGAACCAAGCTTGCAAGGGCCGCGTGCAGAGATGCGCCAGAGGAGTCACTGATGTAGTGGAGGCCATATGTCACAGAGTCCTTTGGATGTGCTGGGCAGACACTCTGCGATGTAGAAGACATGTGAGTACCGCCTTCCGAAGGGCCAGAAATCTATCCCGATGCAGATATGCCTTCACATCTTGGGAATTCAGAAGAGCCCCGATGAACCAGATGGTTGGAGACGGTTCCCAATAAGACTTCTTTCAATTGACCATGAAGCCTAGGTCATAATGCAGATGGAGAGCCCCATGGATGTTGTCCAATAGTTGCGGCCTGGAACCCGTGACAAACAGCCAATTGTCCAGATATGGGAAGACAGCGGCACCTCTCTGACGGAGCCATGCCACAACGACTGCAACACACTTTGTGAAGACCCTGGGCATGGTACAAAGGCCAAATGGGAGGACCTTGTACCAGTACGCTGTCTTCCCAATGGCAAATCAGAGGTAATGGCTATGGTTAGACTGAATATCTATGTGGATGTATGCGTCTTTTAAGTCGAGTAGCGAACCAGTCCCCTTGTTGAAGTAATGGAAGTTTTGAGGCTAACGTCACCATTCTAAATCTTTGGGGTTTGATGTAATGGTTCAGGTGCTTGAGATTTAGGATAGGTTGAACTCCTCCATCTCTTTTGGAAACTATGACGTACTGGGAGAAAAACGTTGGGGACATTTGAGAAGAAGGGACACATTCTATAGCCCCTTTCTGTAGCAAAGAGACAGCCTCCTCGCTGAAGGTGGCACGGGACAGTTTCCTGATAAACTCTTATAGGGGGCATACAGAGGAATTCTATCGCATATCCAGACGCAACAATTTTTAGCACCCATGTATCTGTGGTGATGGAACCCCAAAGGTCTATGGCAGACACAAGTCTGATGGAAGCAATGACAGTAGTGGCAGAGTCGGTGGTAAAAGCGACAAGCAGAGGTATGGCATCATCTAGGCAGGAGTCAAACACACTGTTTCAATCTGCTTTCTTCTCGAAAGAAGACTTCACTCTGGCAGAAGACATAAGCTTCTTCCATGAGGCAGACTGGAAAGCACCTTGTTGGCATGGCCTGGAATAAGAGGGGCTGGCTGTATGTGTGGCAGTACAAGGGGTAATGACATCTTGTACTAAATCTTGGCTTTGCTGGTTGGGCCAAAGACGGAAAGTCAAATTTCTTCGCTGTCGCCTGCATCTTATGCATATGCTCCAGTTTAGTATATATGTCAGCATGAAAGAGTCCTTTTTCATCAAAGGGCAGATCTTTGATGACCAAATGTGCAGTTGCAAACAGACCCGAAGACTGGAGCCAGGCGTGGTGCCAAAGTGCAATAGAACTAGCCACCAGCTTCCCAGCACAGTCAGCCAGATGCTGGCCTGATTGAAGTTGGTGGCCCGCCAGAGTAAGGCCCTCATCCTTAAGGATAGAAACCATGCTGTTATTTTGGTCAGGGAGGTTGGCACAATATGGAGCAATCTTTTCCCAAAGGAAGCATTGATAGGTACCCATACAGGCCATGTAATTAGCTAGCTTAGAGATGAGACAAGCACATGAGTAACATTTCTGTTCCATCCTTTCAAGTTTCTTGCCCTCCTTATCGGATGGTGTTGAGTGCACCTTCTGTGACGACCTAGATTGAGCAGCATCAACCACAATAAAATTACCTTCGGGTGTTGTAGAAGCCACATGACATCATCGTCTGACACCTTGTAAAGATTATCCAACTTCTTCAAGGTGGGTGTCACAGAAGAGGGAGTGGACCAAGAACCTTTAACCATTTGGGACAGGTAAGGCAGGAATGGCAGAGAAGGAATAGTAGGTGCTTCTCTATGTAGCTGTTTAAATATAGGATCATCCACCAAAGGCTTTGGAAGGGAAGCTTTCAAACCCAGTGCTCCAACCATCCTCACCATTTGATCGGCAAACGATCTAAAGTCATCAATAGGTGAAGGAAGGAGGGTTGGGATCACCCACACAGACAGGAGGAGAGCACCCGAGGTAGACTCATCAGAAGCTGGTGTATCTGAATTTGTCAAAAAGGCGGAGGGCGTGCGGTTCCGTGGCCTCTTCAAAGGTGGAGGAATCACATCACGAGGTACTGTAGGCCCAGTACCGTCACACCTGATGCACCCGGGAGCTGATCAGGATTAAAATGCCACTCCTTGTTAGAAGTATCTGGCTAAGAGGGTGGAACAACTGCTGGCACCAGTTGGGCTTCCGGAACTGATACCAGTACAGATGGTACCGGAGCTTCTTCACGGGGGCGGATGGGTTCACAGTCCACAGGACACTTTCTAGCACAGGACCGATGTCAGCAGTGATGATGGGAGCGAGAGACAGAGTGTTCCCTGGAAGGTCTGTGCGGACGTGATCCATGGTACTGAACCTGATCAAAGAACCCACAGTTGCACTCATTGAAATTCCTGCATCCACCATTATGAGGGCAATCCAGATAAGCATAGTCCCAGTCCTGGGAGCAGAGACGAGGTGGTATACGAGAATAGGACCGGTCCCAAGGTGACCTCCGTCTTGCTTGAAGAGCGAACAGACAAAGCATAAGAGGATTCGTGGTAAGAGTGAGACCTTGACCAGGAACGGGAGCGAGACAAAGAATGGGAGTATCATCTAGGGGAGCGTAGGTCCTGATGATCCTGTGCGTGAGCTCAATCTGGAACTTGTTTCAGTACTGGAGGAAGAAGCTTGGATGGAAGGTCCCTTGGAAGCACAGGAACAAGTTCTTCTGAACGTGGATCACTCGGGGCTGTCAGATGTAAATCACCAGGTAAAGGAGAATGAGCTTGGGACACCCGAATTACCTCAACATCAGAGAACTCAGCAGCAGATAGACACTCAGTAGCCCAAGCCCAGCCCAGTCGTCAGCACTCCTTCAAAAGGAACCTCCATCAGTTCTAACACAGGCGAATCTTGAATCACAGTGGAGTACTGCGCCATCACAGGAATCGTGCCCAAACAGTCTCTATCCACTGTAGAGATGGATTCTTGGGGCACACCCACAGAGGCCCTGGGGTGGGATCCTGGTGTTGAGGGGTGTGGAACCCTCCCAGTGCCTCTTCTTCTTATCCTTCTTCTAAGAAGGCTCTTTGCCCTTATCCAGGACCAACAATACAGTATCGGTACAGTGCTTAGGCCAATCTGAGCCGGCGGTGGTGGACGCGATACTGGGCTGTGCCAGTCCATAACAGTCCTGGTCTACCGACTGAACCGAATGGGCTCTCAATGACACGGAGGAAGGGCCCAGTTTCGGTAAAGAAGTGGCTCTACATACCGATTGTGATCCATGGGAAGGCATGGATGGTTCAGCTGAAAGGGGATGCTCATAAAGTAAAAAAAAAAAAAGTTATTTATACCCCGCTCTTCAGCCACAAGGCTATCAGAGCGGCTTACAAATTGTTTTAAGCAATAGCTATTTACACATCTAACTGCATTAAACAGCTTCCAATGTGTGTTAGCTAATTGCCCCCACAAGCTGGGTGCTCATTTTACCGACCTACGAAAGGATGGCAGGCTGAGTGAACCTTGGAGCTTTCATCCAGGTTTCTCTGTTACGGAGTGTTTGTTGAGTAAAAGCCTTACAATGGCGACAAGATGCCACATTATGGCCTTCTGCAAGACAAAGTAAACACTTGTGTCCGTCAGTCCCCGGTATCTTAGCAGAACACTCCATACAATGCTTAAAAATCCAGAAGACAACATTGTGAGAAAGGTTAAAAACACCAACTCACAGAAAACTTGAGGGAAATCCAAAGAGGCAACGAACAGTCCAAGTCAAAACCAGCAAAATCTACAACAAATCTGAAGGATAATCCATAAGAAGAGATCACAAACAGTCCAAGTCAAACCAAGAAAATCTACAACTATCTCAAGGAAAATCTGAGGGAGTAGTCAAAAAAACAGGCCTAGTTGTTATGAGGTAAGTCGTAAGATAAGACAGAACATTCCTAACTTCTGCTAATGCGGCAGAAAGAAAGGAACTGAGGCGTTTAGGTGGGAACCCTATATAGGGCACTGGAGCGTGGGCAGGGTTACCACCCAAAAGACCTTATGTAAGATTCTAGAAAGTTCCGAAGATGTTTCTGCGCAGGTGCACAAACCCATTTGTGTGCATTCACAGAGATCACGAAGAACTAAGCTTTTTGGGCAAAGTCCACTTTTTTCAATACCTGGTTCAACAAGTGTGTGGCCCAATCAGTATTTAGGTTTGTTATTCCTTTAACTTCTCTTTTCTTCTTGAAATAGCTTATTTGCTCCTATAAATAGTCCATCTGATGTGTGTTTCTTTAATCAAAAACTATGATTATTTCATTTCTTCTTTTTGGGAAAAAAACACTTTGAGTATTGTGAATAAGAGTGAAAAACAGAGGCCTGAGTCCTATAAGCCAGAGGTGGACAAATTGTGGCCCATAACCTCATGCAGACCCCCATCCACCCCCCAAAACCCACTCCCCTTTTTTAAAAAAAAATGTTTAGACTCAAAACATCTCTTCTTAGTAGGTGAGTGGGGAATGTTTTGTCACATTTTGGACACACACACCTCAGCTGTTTTAGACTCAGGAGAGGCCTTTATTCTACAAGGAAGTAAGACAGAAGTTGAGTTTGGTTTACTGAGCTGTTAAATGAAGCCTTCTCCTGGGCTTAAAACAGCCCAAGGGGACCCAAGGGGATGTGTGTTTTGAAACAAAAATTTCTTGAACTTTTTTTTAAAAGATCCAAGGGTGGAAGGAGACAGCAAGGGTAGTGGTGTGTGGCAAGGGTCAGGACTCTAGGGTACTACAGGGGGCCAAGGGGGGCTCCCTACTCCTGGTAGTTGCCCACCCAACTCCTGGTAGTTGCCCACCCAACTCCTGGTAGTTGCCCACCCAACTCCTGGTAGTTGCCCACCCCTGCTGGAAGCAGTATTCTTGCTCCTCCACTGGTGGGTTTTTGCTGATTTCCTGGTCTCCCTTCAGCTACTTGTGCCCCCTGAAAACCACCTGAAAGTTCAGGGATCTTTACAGCAGTTTGGGATGTGATGCTGGAATGAGGAGGGTTTTTTTAAAAACAAAGTTGTCCTGTTCTTCCCTCTTCTGCCAGCAGGAGCCTCCATTGTATTGGAGCCTCTTCCATGTTAAGAAAGTCAACTGAAGATCCAAACCAAAGTATAAACATTCTTAATACTGATGATAATGTAGTGACTATCAATTCATTAATTAGTATAATGAAATCAATACATTCCACCCATTTATTGTACACTTAATGCTTCCAGAGTGATACCATTCCAAAAAGATAGATGTGTTGGTCGTAGCATTGCTGGTGTAGCAACGCTACACCAATCAAACAATATTGAGCTATCTTTGCCCACTTCATGTTCACTTCAGCAATGGAGGGGAATGCCTACCTATGTAAAAATGGCTGGAAATGGGAGTTCTGTCACTGCTAAGCCTCCATCACAAGAGTGTTCTGGGGGTGGATTTCTCATCCCCTCTAGCTTTTTATTATTTTTTAAAGAACATTTTTTGCTCTCCTATTCAAGTATATTGGATCTATTTTTCCATTGTTCAAGTGCATTAAACCTATTTTTCCATTCCTTTCTGTATAAGTGAGGGGATAAGTGTGCAATGCCAAAAGTCAGTTGGACTAGTGAACAAGCCCTTTCTCCATTAAGGACACTTGAGGCAGAGGGACACTGGCATGGATTGGGCTTTCCCCCACTACTTTCAGTTGCCTTTGGTCATTCTGGCTGGAAGTGATTGGAGTTGTAGTCCACAGTAACTGGAAAGCACTAAAGGAAAAAGCTGATCCAGACAAAGGGGCCATTTTAAAGCTCCAAACAGACTTTGCAAAATATCTCAATAGGCCACACATGTACCACTATTTGATAGACTGTTAAAGTTATTTATAAACTTCCATGCACTTAGTCCATGATAAATATGCATAAGTAAGAAAGGTACTAGTAACCTGAGGGCTTGTTATCCATCCTCCTAATTCTAAACACATTTGCTTGGTTACTGCCATAATGGTTTATATAGGAATGCACAGATCCAGCACAGATGTTCTACTAGTGTAAGAATTACATTTGCAGGTCAAGAACTACAACCCTGAACATTTGCATTTACTGCAAAAAAGAACAATACAGTCGTCCCTTCACATTCGCGGGGGTTCCGTTCTGCGGACCCCCGCGAATGTGAAAAATCCGCGAATAACAAACACCCCTCCCCCTCCCTCCCTAGGCCTTCGCGGGGCCTTGCTAGGCCCCGCGGAGGCCTCCCCGGCCCTCCCTCCCTCCCTCCCTCCCCAGGCCTTCGCGGGGCCTTGCTAGGCCCCGCGGAGGTCTCCCTGGCCCTCCCTCCCTCCCTCCCCAGGCCTTCGCGGGGCCTTGCTAGGCCCCGCGGAGGTCTCCCTGGCCCTTACCCCTCCCTCCCCAGGCCTTCGCGGGGCCTCCGGAGGGCCTCCGGGGGTCCCGCGAAGGCCTCCCCACCCCTCCCCAGGCCTTCGCGGGGCCTCCGGAGGGCCTCTGGGGGTCCCGCGAAGGCCTCCCCACCCCTCCTCAGGTCTTTCACGGGGCCTCTGGAGGCCCCGTGTCGTGGTTTTGGGGGGGCCCTCCCAAAACCGCGAATAACCGAAACAGCGAATGTCAAGTTCGCGAATGTGGAGGGACAACTGTACAGCAAATCTAGATGATAGGTTGCAGAGCAGTTACTGCTTGCAGATTTCTTAAGTATTTAAGCAGCCTTCATGCAGATGTGCCACACCACGTAACTCTCCATGCTATATAAAAATTGAAAGAATAGAATTTACTTGATCTACATCTTTCCTTCCTTGCTTCCTGAATTCTGTTTCCTTAATACAATTAAGGAAGGCCAAACCATGTTCACTTTGAAGCTGACAGGTGCAAGTCAAGTTATAGTTGGTTAAGCTACAACTCTGCCTTATTAGTGTATTCATGGGATATTACAAATCTCCCTGTGCCTGAACTACAAACGGATGCACAAATTGTCACATTAGGGGCCTAGTCCTAAGGCATCAGTACTAGAACAAGGAAGCAAGCTGCCCCCTTCACCCTGAATCCCAGTCCAGTTGAGTCCCATTTTTGATTACACACACACGGTATCTCTGGGGGTTTAGTTCCTGGACTTAGCATGGATACCAGAAATCATGGGTAATAGCGAACCTTATTAAAATAAAGGACTTCCAGTACAAACACACTATAGAGTTGCATTGGAGGACCTAGTGATTCCTAGAGAGGACACCTGTAGGCATTTTCCAGTGTGACTCTGTGGTATTTTTTCAGTCGCAGATAACTGAAACTGTGGGTATTGATTCCGCAGATAAAGATGGGGAGCAATATATATTCTTATTCTGACATCAGCCTTAGCACTGATATAGCAGCTCTATGTTATTGGATGATCAAAGTGCCAGAGTGGATGAAACCTCTGCACTCTCCACGGGATTCCCCTTTAAAAGTAGCAGTGAAGAATGTGAGCTTCTAGTGTAACAAAGCTGAAGCTGGCTGACAATATTCTGTCCTATTTCAGGCATGCTGTTGTGCCTTTATAGTCTTTAAAACTGATTTATTTTTATCATCTTTGCCATTGTATTGTTTCTAATGTCTATCTTGAAAGCAGGGGTAGAGCAGAAAATGAGCAAGCTGTTTTGATTCTTATAGGTTACTATACCTCAAAAGCCAATCAAGAACAGAGATTTGCATGATCGAAATAAACACGCTTTAAAAACAGGTAATGAGAAAAATAAAAATTGTTTCTAGAGAATAAGGTATCAAGGTTTAGGAGATCTTTGGGGTGTGTAAGAAATACATGAGTTTACCATACACACTTCATTCTTCTGATAATACTGTACTATGATTATTCCTGGATTAGTCATTGTGGCCTAGAAAGTTTCCTTGTGTGAATACCTGATTTAGGTTAGTTAAATGAAAAGAGTGCCAGAACATTTTATCAGTTAAACTTTTATTTCTAATTTAGGAATAAAAAACTCTACCTCAAAACCAACAGCAAAAGGAGAGAAACCAGAAAGTGGGGATAGATACGAGAGAGATGATCAAACTCTCTTACTACAGGTAACCTGGAGTTTTTTAGGTTTCAAACCACAGAATCAGCTGTGCTGATGCTACAGATGATTCATTTAATCTTTTGTGCAGATTGTTTTCATTGAAATGTATAGAACTGTATTTCATGGTAGCAAGTATTTAGGTCTGTGATACCAACTGTAAAATGAGCCTTCCTTAAGCGGTAGCTGACATTGTGGTGTGGGAACCAAAGTGCAGTGTCAAGAGCTGTGATCATTTTTGCTATCTTCTTCCTGCTAGAAGAGTATTGGTTGGCTGGAAAACAGCATTTCCAATTGGAGCTAGAACCTTTGTATAATTAATGACTTGGAACCAAAGCTACATTAAGGAAGTACATGGAAGGAAACTTTCATGTCCCTACCTCCCCATGTGTTCACCTGTAACCCCAAAAGCCTCTTCTGAGAGTTGAGTTCTTTCTAGTTCACTGAACTGCTGAACAGTGGCGTAAGGAGAGCACAGGAACAGTTGCTGAGCAGAAGTGGGGATAGAGAAAGCTCTTCTCATTAACTCTTTTGTTTTGTATCCAAGCTAATAAATACCATATTAACCCATTACCCTCCATTGATTAGAATGCAGAATTAAGTATGCATTATTTTTATTTTATCATTACTGTCATTTCAGGCAACACTGTAGTGTTTGTTCTAGAACATTTGCTCCAAGCATTTTTTTATAGTGCTGCACATTATACTGTGTATATGTGACCCTGCATTTACTCTTTTTTTCTCTTTGCGTTTTATTTCCTCATCCTCAATTATTCTTGGATTTCTACTTTAATTGGCTAGTGTTGCCCCAAAGGCAGAAGTGGAAAGAGAGAATCAAAAATTGGACAGAAGAGTTTTCTGTTTTGTCTGGGACTTTAAACAGTACTAATTTTGAGTGTCTCATTGTGACACTGCTTTCTGTCAACACATGCATATGTGAACTGTTCAGAGGACCTATTACCCATTCATTCAGGTGGTGATTGGCCCAGTACATTTGGAAAGCTACCAAAGGGTAAATAGCTTCAAACAGCCAGTTTGTTATATGATGGTTACCGCAATTATGGACTTGAATTAATTCAGGAACTTGCCAACAGATTTTAAGATGACTATGCAGTTAAAGCATTAGCCTGGTTATTCTGTTTGTAATGTGGTCTTTGGCTGTACTGATTATAAAATATCTTAAAGCTTTTCATTTGGTTTTCAGTGTTGCTTCTCTATTGATGCCAGAGGAGCAAGATGATAATGTAGGCAGGTGTGCAGCTTTTTATTAGACAGCTTCCTAGTTGCTAAGAATTTGCAAATTATGAAGTAGTCCTTCCAGCTGAATTAGATGGCTGAAGACCAGTCTAAAATTACATGTTTTTATGAATTTGGGAGGGAGAGTACTTTCCTTGTTTCCCCCCTTCTTTATAAGGGATCTGCAATAGATAGATCTGATAGCTTGTCACCAATCAGAATGAACCTTCTGACATCCTCCTTGTTGGTTTTATGCAAACATTCTCAAGGCATGCTGCATGGAAGTCATTTTGTAGTGGAAAATGCTGTGTGAGACCATCTTTTCGGCTTTCCTTGAAAGGGAAACTAATAATACCTTTAAAAATATGACAGAGGAGTGTTAGCGGTTCTGCAGTGGAAATCAGTGGATACCTTGACAGGGCTGCAGGTTCTCTTCTTTTTCATCATCATCAAGGTGGAAGCTCTTCAGGCTCAGCTAGAGGAACAGGCCAAGCTGTCTAAGGAGCAGATTGAAGCACTGCTAGAGGACAGGCGAATCCGTATAGAGGAAGCTCAGGTCCAACATCAGAGGGATCAGGACAAGATCAAAGATCTTACTGAAAAGTAAGTGGGAGGGAAAAATGCCTTGCTTTGGTAAGAGTCTGGATGCATATTAGGAAATAAACATTGCTGTAATGGGGAGAAGTGCTGGTCAGCTGTGTAATGGCTGTACTTATGACTCTCAGTGTAGTTTTTCCAGAGCCACTCTCTTCCTCATCAGTGCTGATTCGAGAAGGTTAGAATCAGACAGTTGGAAGAGGTCACAAGGGCCATTCAGTCCAACCCTCTGCTATTCAGGAATATACAATTAAAGCAATCCCGATAGATGGCCATCCAGCCGCTGTTTAAAACCTATAGAGAAGGAGACTGCACCACACTCCAAGGCAGTTATTCCACTGTCGAACAGCTCTTCAGAAGTTCTGCAGTATCTTGGATACTATACTTGGGCAGTAAAAATGAAATGCACAGATACAGGATGGGTGACATCTGGCTTGATGACAATACATGCAAAAGGGATCTAGGAGTCTTAGTGGACCACAGGCTAAACATGAATCAGCAGTGTGATGCGGCAGCTAAAAAAGCCAATGTGATTCTAGGCTGCATCAATAGGAGTCTATTGTGTAGATCAAGGGAAGTAACAGTGCCACTTTATTCTGTTTTGGTCATACCTCACCTGGAATACTGTGTCTAATTCTGGGCACCACAGTTCAAGAAGGAATGTGTCCAGAGGTGGGCAACCAAAATGATAAAAGGTCTGGAAGTCATGCCCTATGAGGAGCAGCTTAGGGAGCTGGGCATGTTTAACTTGGAGAAGAGACAATGAAGAGGTGACATGATAGCCATGTTTAAATATTTGAAGAGATGTCATGTTGAAGGAGCAAGCTTGTTTTGTGCTGCTCCAAAGACTAGGACACGGAGCAATGGACTCAAACTGCAGGAAAGGAGATTTCATCTAAACATTAGGAAGAACTTCCTGATGGTAAGAATTGTTCGACAGTGGAATGTGCTGCCTCAGAGTGTGGTGGATTCTCCTTCTTTGCAAGTTTTTAAGCAGAGGCTAGATGGCCATCTGTCAGGAGTGCTTTGATTGTGTGTTCCTGCATAGCAGGGGGTTGGACTGAATGGCCCTTGTGGTCTCTTCTGACTCTATGATTCTTGTGTCTCTAAAAACAGGAATAAGGTTGTGAGGAGAGGGACACAAGCAACATACTGGTGACACCAGGATCATACTTGCACCGTCCTGCTTTGTAGATACAGTTTTAGAGTGGTTATATAGGACTGATTATCTGGGTAATTCTATTGATGGAACACTGGGTTGTTAATCAGACTTTTACTTATGATGTAGGGCAGCAGCAGGCAATGCTTTGGGCTTAGGAGGCCACTTTGGTATCCCAGAGGAACCTGGGGAACCACACCTGATGGACATCATTCCCTAAGGGGCAGGGAGGCAATTAAGGCACTTTCTTTAGCTTTCTCCATACCATTTTAAGACCAAGAGAGACCTTTTTTCCAAGCTGGAAACTGTTTACTTCCATAGCCATCTTTTCTCCTCCCCAGTCAAGAATTTGAGCTCCTGCTCAGGAGTGCAAAGGAAGGGTGATTTTTCTCTGTAAGTAAGATCCAAAGCTCAATTATAGAACATGTGGTTTGAATAAATACAAGGTCCCAAGTTCAGTCTCCATCATCTCAGGTGTCAGAAACACTTGCCTAGTAGGCATTCAGAGCTGTTGCCAGTTATAATAGATATTTCTAAACTTAGATGGATTAGTGGCCTGACTTGAATAGACAGAATCATATTTCCAGTCATCCCATGGTAGTTTATGTAGGCCTAAAGCTAGGACATAACTGCCCAGTCCGAAGGTCCCAGTGCAAATATAATCATACATAAAATTGTATTAAACAAGGTTACATGTTTTCTTTCCTTCAAACCTGCGGAACTGTGACAGCTATTGTTTCCCATTCCCCCACTTCAGTTTGTGAGGGAGTTAATGGAGGAGCTGGGGAACAAATCGTATTAATTTATTGTCATTCCTCTCTCTAGATGTCACAAAGCTCAAAACTTGTTGTATGAGAGCACCAGAGATTTTCTCCAGATGAAGTTCGATGCACGAGCAAATGAGAAATCTTGGATGGCAGAAAAGGATGCTCTCTTGAGGAAGCTGGACAGAAGCAAAGATGGAGCCAAGTGGAGCAGGGTTCAGCCAAACAGTGGTCTCAACAAAGAGGACATCAGCCGAAGTTGGGACAGTAGCCCAGACCTGCAGGGCAGTAGCCCAGACCGGTGGGACACCAGCCCATATCAACAAGCATCTTCCCGCAAGAAGCTAGAAGGAAGACAGAGAAGATATGCCAAACACACTTCTCAAACAGCGCATGAATTTCATAAGCTATATGGTGCAGAGATTAAGGTAGTAGCAGTTGCTGTGTATAACCCCATATTTCTGAAACCACAGTAATATAATACCACATTTTCACAACATGGTGCTGTGACCTATTGAAATTTAGTGTTATCTTCTCTTGATAGTCTCTGTCTTTTTAATGTTTCTCCAGCATTAAGAAACAATACATTTTCTGTATCTCTTGAAAATATGGAAGTTGTATACATCCTGGTACTTGACAGTGCCTCTGTATATTATGCTTTTGATCAGTACTGTTAATGGTGATATAATTATTTTTGTTGCTTGTTACTGAGGGTAGGTGGGTTTAGATTAGGGGAAGACAGTGGGTCTCTTTGATTTGGGAGAAAGAAATCCAAAGAATGTGGGGAATAGCTTCAAACACATGAAAGTTTGCTTCAAGCAAGGTAAAAATACAATAGCACCCCAGTATCCACTGATTCACCATCTGCAGTTGGCAACAGACAGCAGCTGGGGTGAACGGGCGAGGGAGAGGAGGTGGAGAGAACTTGCTTCCCTTCCCCAGGATGGCTGCGGTGGCAGGGGTGAACAGGGGGAGGGAGAGAAGAAGCCAGCATTTGCTGTTATCTGCAGATTTCAGTAACCGTGAGGGGCCCTGGAACCAATCCCCCACAATATGAGGGTGCTACTGTAAGGTGTTGTTTTTTTTTTTTTCATGTTGTTGCTGGGACAAAGTGGTGGGCTTAGATTTACGAGAAAGCTGGAAGTTGGAGTACATCCAAGAATAGATGAATGTTGGAAGAGATAATAAAATCCTCCTCAAAGACATTTATTAAGCCCTGGTTAGAAAACCATTTGGTTTGGTTAATTTAAGCAAACATACTCTGTAAGTCAAGAGTTTTAATTAGAGAACCACTTAAGATTATATCTAAACATATATCCGGGAGTGGCTGTTAGTAAGGGTTAGGGTGCACGTTTTTTTTTAAAGGGCAGATTTTAGGCAGGACATGGAAAGGGTGAATTTACTGTTCCATAGTATGATATCTCTTCCTGCTGTAGGGTTGGGTTTTCATCTTTGGACATGGATCTTTGTTCATTCTCAGATCTAGATCTAGAAACATTCTAAGTAGATCATCATTACTGTTTCAGTTGATTAATTATGAGAAGACACTTCTGCCTTGAATGCATGGCAGAAATGCCTTGCTGTAGATCAAAAAGATTTATGTAGCATTTATAAGCTGTACTTTTGCCTTCTTTTTATCTGAGGAATTAAGTCCACAATCTACAACCTGCTTTTTTCAGAAATAGTTACAGCTGGATAAACCTCACACTGGCAAGATCTGTTTGCTACCTAGTCTGGTTACCCAGGCTCTTTCTACACCCTCATCTTCCCTTTGATGTCATTGCCCACTCCTCTTGTCAGTAAGACTCTACTGATGGCTTTTGATCTAAGGAAGGTAACAGTGTTAGAGCAGTTGTTCATATGCTCTTCCTTTTTCTCACACAGCTTTTGAAGGCGTATGGGTCCTTTAGAATTTTGTGTGGCAGTGTATGGTTTTTGCACTGTGGTCTGAACAGCAGTGGTATTAGTGGTGGCATTGGGAAAGCCAGTCAATGAAACTAAAGTAAGAGATGGGTGGCAAGATGTGAAAGTCCAGTTGGAGGGTGATACAGGTTGCCTGCGCATGTAGATTTAGTTTCTACAGTACTTGCTGTTTAGATGTAGGTGAGTTGTGAACTATACAGCCAACTCAAGGAATTAGAATCAGTATGTTATATAATAGTACCAAACTAGGTTTGAATATCTGTTAAGCAAAACTAGTCCCACTTGCACTGTTTGTCTTATCTGATCCAGCATGCAACACTGAACCTACTGCAGTTTGATGCTCTGTGCCTGTTGATGGTTTGCATCCTTAATGGGTTGTAATTAGAACATTGTTTGATAATATGGCACTGTTAAAAGCTTCTCACATTTTAAAGGAAATGTACAGTACACATCATTGAGAAATAGCATGATGTAGTGGTTTGGTTTGAGCACTAGACTATGACTCTGGAGACCAGGATTTGAATTCCCACTTGGCCATAGAAACCCACTGGGTGACCTTGGTCAAGTCACCTTGGGGAACCCCCCCCCCCAAACAAATTTTGCCAGAAGAACCCCGTGATAGGTTTGACTTAGGGTTGCCATAAGTTAGAAATTACTTGAAGGTGCACAGCAACAACATAGTACAGATTTGTCCATTTGTCACTGCACTGCTATTTAGGAACGAAGCTGTTCTGCACAAAAACACTGGTTATAGCATCAGATAACCCTAGCTTTTAAAAATCTCAACTCCAGGGATTACAGGAGCAATTAACACAGGAGCAGCGTTTAGCAGATATGTACCGAGAGCAGTGTGTTTCCCTGGAAGAGGAACTGGCTAAGATTCGGGAAGAAGGAGATGTGGGACGCGAGATCTTCAAGGTAATGCCTTGAGCATCTGTTGACACAATCCTTGGAGCCACTGTCTCCATGGCCTATTCCCCTCCTGAAATGTGTTTGCTTTGGCATTTGCAGGAACGCTCAGAAAAGATGGGGAAGCGCCTACAACTAATGAACCAGCGCTATGAGGCTTTAGAAAAACGGCGTGCCATGGAGGTGGAAGGCTTTAAAACTGACATTAGACTACTTCGACAAAGAGTGAAAGATGTAGAAAAGCAACTTTTCAAGGTAATTGTTGTTAGAAACAAAAGAACAGGAGTGTGATATACTTGGAAGAACGAATTTTCGATACTTGTTTCAAGAATTCTGGAATGTTTTATTATCAGAATTCCAAGATGTAAGGATATTAATTTGGAAGAGCTGCAGTTTGGCCAAATACCTGAAAAATAAAGTAGCATTCTGGAAGCTTGGTGCCATTAACAAAAATGCCTGGCTCCTAGTGGCTGCCTGCTATATTGGATTTGACAGTGGCACCTGGAGGGAGACCTCATGTTGAGCGTAGCATGTAGAAAGGAACAAAAGTAGAGAGGCTATCCTTAAGATCTTCACATCCCAAGCTTTTTAGAGATTTAAGGATTAAGACCATCTCAAATTATGGATAGCAGTTCATATTTTAGTGCAAGCCCACCCAATTCACACGCAATTTGCAAACGAACATGAGAACTGAAACACAGTTACTACTTCACAAAATTAAGCAAAAAAGCAGAATGTAATATATTAGCAAGATAGGATCACCAAGAAAGCCAATGTTAGTGAAATTAACAGCTAAAAACATATGGCAGGAAGATATGTTCATTGACTGGTCCATCAGGTATAGCCTTTCATGGACCATGATAACCTGGCTACTGTACTTTATGGTCTGGAAACCTTCTGTTTAAACTACTGCAAAGCACTGTACTTGAGGCTGCCCTTGAAGAAGACTCAAAAGCTGCAGCTAATGCTAAATACAGCAGCTAGATTGCTGCCTGGAAGAATTTATAGAAACTATAACACCAATTTTAAACGGATGCCTCTGTGTCACACCTGTGGGAGCAATAAACTGCATGAGGATATGGGAATGGGCCAGCCCCACTGTGGCATCCCAATTCTGACATCCCTTGGAGGTACAGTTCGTGCTAATGTTGATTTTATAATGGCACCAAATTAAAACTTGGCTTTTTATTAAAGCCTTTCTGGCTTCATGATTTCCTCTAAATCTCCAGGCGTACATGGTTTCAAACAGTTTTATTTTTAAAATTGTTCAGTTGTATAATAGGTATTCAGAATGTTTAAATGATTGTTTTTAAATGATTTTTATTGTTTTTTGTTATAATTTTTTTAAAGTGATTTTATTGTAAGCTGCTAGAAGTCTTATAATATGGAGCGAGAGAGAGAAATGCATGCAAAAATTAAATGTAAAATCACAATTACAATTATAAAAAAAAGTATTAGAGTGACTAACAGATTAGAGATATTTGAGTATTTTGTAAAGATATTTCATCTTTCATCTTCTTGAACTGCTCTGAAGAAGCATGCCGTACACAAGATCTCACTTACAGATTATTGACTATGAAGCATTTCAGATATATAAAAAATAGATACAGTTGGCCTTCTGTATCCACGGATTCCACCATCCATGGCTTGAAAATATTCCCCCCAAAAGAGAGTTCCAAAAAGCAAACCTTTATTTTGCTGTTTTATATATGGGACACACACCATTTTACTATACTATTATTTATAATTGGACTTGAGCATCCATGGATTTTGGTATCCACAGAGATTCCTGGAACCAAACCCCAGCGGATACCGAGGACCCACTACATTAAAATCATCAGCTATAATGAAACCTCTTTCCAAACTTTTCCCTATATTCCTTTTACAGAAGACATCTTATTTTGCTTTTGTAACCATCTGTCCATTCTTTTCTTCTCATTTTGTTTCTTCCCTTTTCAGGTGGCACTGACAGTGGGGCCAGACCAAGACCTTGCAATTCTACATGAAGTCCGCCAGGGAAATAAGAGAACTAAAAAGATTCAGGGGGAACTGAAAAATTTAAAGTCAAAAATCTATGGCCTGGAAAATGAGTTAAGAGTCTGCTGAGAAGAATATACTAGTCAGGAACAGTGATATAGATAAAGGCCATTGTTGCAACAGCTTTCTCATTACCTTCATCCTGTGACCATGTAGCTTGCCATGACTTTAGGACATAGCTTTAAACTCTAGGACTGAAGGAGTGGTGTAGATACAGAAAGTGAAATACAGAAGATTTGTGGTGTAGATATAGAAAGTGAGATACAGAAAGATTTTTTAAAAACAGTTTTTAATTTACTTTTTTTTTTTTAACACATATCCAGATTTGGCTTCCTCTTCTTGTGATGTTGGTTTAGGCACAGACTAAGCCAGAGTCATTTGTAATTTCTTATTTTCCCACACAACATACCTGTGGCTGGAGGATTATTTTTTATTTACTCTTAAGAATATTGCACTATGCAGATATCACAAGAGAGCAGCAAAAGCAACCAAGTTAATCATGTCTTAGTGTCACTGGTTGTTATGGAAAGGGAAGAAGTCTCCACATCTCCCTCAGCAGTTACACTGGAAAGCAGGATTGAAAACAGTGTATGAAGGAGAGCTGCTTTTATATTATGCCATAGTTGTGTACACTGAACCAGAAGCTAGCTTTCCTACATCCTAATCTGAACTCTTTAAAGACTTCTAGCCCAATTTAAATGTTTCATTTAAAAGCAAAGCCTATACATTTAAAGCAAGTCTTACTGTCATGTAAATGTTTAGAGTTGTAGTCCTACATACACATTATCCTTGGTGATAGAACTCGGTCTAAGGTTGCAATCCTATCGCCTAGCAAAAAGAGTGTTTACGACTGCACCCTTGTGCCCAAATGAACTCAAAAGACGTGTTTCCAAATGAACATGTATGGGATCAGACTATACCACTGTTTCTCCTGTCATGAGTTTCAGGTACTCAGGGGGTAATGCTTCAGTTACAGAATTCTTCCTGGTGCAAGATATACAGAGAAGAGTTGCCAAGCACCAATTATTTGTTCTCTGCTGTAATGGTAACTTTGACACTGGCATTTTCTCTCAGTATTTTCCACTGATTCCACTATCTGCAAGCAGTAGTGGAAGGCTTCATGCAGACCAGACCATATTAGCTTGTCCCTTCTCTGTGGAAATCACTTTCGTATTGCAAAATGCATAGAAAAGCTGTATATTGTAACAATTGTGCCACAGTGTTTTGGTACACAAGATTGCCAATCATGGTTTCCCCATGTGTTTTTATATACACGTACTGTGAAGTAGGTGCATACAATTGTCTCACAAGATGGTCTGTGCTCAATTTCCATACTTCTTGTTCTCAATCTAGGGAATCCATAGCATTTCAAGCAGCACTTAGTTTCACTAGAAATCTTCTGTGTTTAGGAGAATATGTCCTCCCTTCCTATATTCTTATCTGGATATTTAGGTATCCACAACACCTTGATGCCAAAATATAGTGTTCCTTGAAACTTTACAGAGCAAAACAGTTAAAATCACTGCAGCTCAGAAGCCTGTTAGTGATTCTGCCTTTTAAAAAGAGCAGTGATCACAGTGAAAAAGAAGCTGAGAAGGCAAAATAAAAGGGCAGCAAATTACATTTTCCCTTAGAAATCTAACGAGGCAACTAATGTAGATGAGACTGACAGACCTGTTTGAACTGCAAATACAAACATTATATGATATTACCCAGTACTGGCAATATGCCAAGGCTGTGTTCTTGTCTGGCTTCAGCTGGTTTGTGTTTACTGAGTAGATGCACAATAATAATATCTTGATAATATCCAGAGAGCAAAATACTTGATATTGCTTTGAAGTGCCTTATAGAGGTTTCCTAAATTATGCCTTGTATACTTGTCAATTCCTTCAATTTCAGATTTTACAATATTAAAATTGAAACTGAACTCTTCTCATTTTTTTTAAAAAAAACCAATGCTTAATGTTGTGCCTTAAAGACTAGAGTGCATTGTGGCATAAGCTTTTATAGACTGGACTCCTATCAAAATCACAACAATCAGTATTATGCCATTGGTAGATGCATATGGATTGTGAGTGGAAATTTAAGCATTGGAGCTAAAAAAAAACCCAGGAAATACAAGAATCCAGTCTGTCCCATTATCTCTGTAAAGTTCAAATGTATATTATGGATATAAAAATTATACATAGTTTTGTGTATGGGTTGCCATAAGTCAGAAATGACTTGAAGGCAGACAACAACAAATGCTGTCTGGTTAAGGTGCAGGGGACCTTAAACAACAATATTGTAACACTTCTTGTTAGAAATCGTGAAAAGGAGAAAGAAGCTTTACTTCCATAGAAGATTTGGGGGAGAAGTTTGGCAAAGCCCCATAATCTTCAGGTTAACAACAGAAGAGTTGTTGTAGAAACTTAATCAGGATAGCACTGCAACCTCAACATTTCAGCAATCCCTAATTTCTCAATTCTCTTGTTGGAATATAAATGCCGACAATAATTTGGACCCATCTGGTACTAACTGGAATAGAAATCACATTCTAAAAGAGTAAATGTTAAAAAGTGTTAGGGTTTACATTAAACCTGTATGCATATATGTTTACAGTATAAGAAAAAATACGAACGTAATTGTAGGTACTACAGTAAGTAAAGAATCAATGGAATCCAAATTAGGTAGTATATTAAGTGGTTGGATGGTATGTTAACACATCCACCAAAAGCCCCGTGTCAGCTTCCTTCAATACTAAGTGGACTGACCATTTAAAAAATAAAGTGATTATGAATGATGACACAATCTTTCTGTATGCTAATATAACATTTTAAAGCATGAAAGAACATTCCTAATCTTGAATTAAAGCCTTAAAAGAAGAGAGTCAAGCTTGCTGATAAATTCCAGTTCTCTAGTTTCATATTGAATTCTCCTTTCAAAGTTTGGCTTTTGTTTTTGTTTTTTTTGGTCAAATAATGGCCACCTTTGACTTGGCAAAGAAAGAACCTATTTACTGAAGTGTTATTTTCTTGCTGGTGGGAGAGAGTGGGCTTTTCATAAACTATCTGAATTTCCCCTTCCTGTGTATAGCATTTTCTCTCCACACTTTGGATCCAGGCTTCTGGTATGATGACAAAGGCTTAAATCCAATTGCTTGTCCCAACTACAGTAGACCCACATCCTCCCTAGCAGTAAAAATTTAACAAATGATTGAATCTAGATTTGTACTAATATTTCATTTATTTTAAAGGGGTCTTTTTTAAGATATATTCTAGATCCGACCAATAAAAATAAGCACAGGGATTGCTGTCTTTTCATGACATGAGAAGTCTGGTGCCTGAGGTAATGTTTGGTTATACAGCTGAATGTAGAACTCCTTTTGAAAAAGAAAAAAGCAATCACTACCTTAAAAGCAGCATTAAACAGTTTCTTCAAATGACCAGATTGCTGGCTAACTTTCTGCTTGTTCACAAAGCAGTAGCAAGCTACTATATTTCTCTGCATCATTTTCTTCGATATAACCATGTCTTTGCAGGCCTAATTTTAAAGATAATGGGCAAAACAGATATAAGCAGGTTGGTACTTGCATATCTTAAGAATTGGCTTGTCCTTTCAGATCCCATTACTCAGTTGAACACCCTGCTTTATATCTCACCACTAGTTAACGTGACTAATGGTTATACTGTATGTGGCCTTCCTTTTGGAAATTTTGCCCCAGAATATGCTGGTTACCACCCTTGCTAGCTTCCTAAGCAAGATAAACACTTTAGGTTGGCTGCAAATTTATCTGAGCAAAGACGAAGGACTTTATCAGACAAGAGTCTAAAAATGCTGTAATTCCACTATTGAGGAAAGCAGAAATGGTGGCATGATTACAGCAATTATTGCATGTTGTTGTAATTGTGCAATACTAGCGCCACAGAATTATTGTACAAGCAATAATTATGGTACAATTATTGCTTGAGGGAGCCCTGGTGGCACAGTGGTTAAATGCCAGTACTGCAAGTCACCACGTTGCAAGTTTTCGATTCCAGCGGGCTCCAAGGTTCACTCAGCCTTCCATCGTTTCGTAGGTCGGTAAATTGAGTACCCAGCTTGTGGGGGCAATTAGCTAACACACATTGGAAACTGTTTAATGCAGTGTAGATGTGTAAATAGCTATTGCTTAAAATAATTTGTAAGCCACTCTGATAGCCTTGTGGCTGAAGAGTGGGGTATAAATAACTAAATTAAATAAATAAATAAAGCACCACTAGCAATTTAAGAACAGGATTGAAGCTCACACTATAGTAACACTTCTCTTCATATTACTGTTTAATGACAAAGTATTAATGCTTGTGCTGGCCCACACATGTACCTTTAAGACAAAATTTCTCTTCCATGATTTTGCATGGGCAAGATTTTGGCTGTTCTCGCAAGAAGACGTAACATAAACAAACATAAAAACATACTAAGAAGGTGACAGTTCATTAAAAAAGTGTCCTGTAGATCCTCTCCACGTTCTCACATGGAAGTTTAATTATGTGTTCTTGATGGTAAAAGGAAGGGTGAAAAGAGGACAGCCCATTCATACTGTAATGCTGGGATTACAGCGAGACATGATTTTTGAACACTTGTCGATACCACAAAAAGAGCAATATTGAGGGCTATTCATGGCTTTTCCCGTCAATTAAAAGCCACACGAAATTAACTGGTGTAGCACACACTGACCACAGGAGGATGACATTGTGTGATAATGGGAACTCGTTTGTGCTACTATCACATCGAAATTCAGCTATCGCAGCCCCATCTGATAAAGTCCCAAGCGAGCTCAAAGGGGCAAGTTGGTGCTTTATTTAGAACTATAAAATATAGTTGGCTTTGCGAAGGTTGCAGGAGTTCATAGCATGGTATGTTGTATCCTTGAAGAAAAGTTCCGGAGCCTCCAAAGTCAGGCCAATTTAAATAAAGCCATGGCAGCTGACACCCTTAGCCAAGGCCCCTGCCACTGAGTACTCGTACAGCCCTGCCCATTCTGTTCCTATGAAACAGGCTGCCCCACAGCAGAAATATGTGCAGTCTTATAACTGCCCATCGAACTACTTCAAACAGCATCAACTGCAAAAGTGTGTACTAATTAGAGACATTTTCTGCTTAGGCTCTGAAGATGGCACAACAGGCTTCGAAAATAAATTGCACATACTGTCTGTCTGTCTGTGGCTTTTCTTCGCAAACGAAGATTCAGGAAGGACTCATCCATACTGTAGATTAATTTAAAATGAATCAATGTACTTTAAAAGCAAACTTGAGGTAGAGTCCCCAGAGCCCCTTTAGTATGCCTGTCATATATGCTCGTGTGCTCTCCCTGCCCCTCTCTCACTTATACACTGTTACAGATTTTGTTTGTTTTAGAATAACAATTGTTAATTAAATAAACCATATTAGCATTTTTAAGAGTTTTCATATATGGAAAGATGGGCTAAAATGTTTTAATAAAAGTAAAATACTGTAATGTGCTCTGTTTTTTCCCTGTTATATGTGAGGGAAACGTATATAAATACTCAACATATTATTTCACTTAAGACCTCTTCTGTAAATGCAATGTCCCCAACTGAATGTCAACCCTATTTCTGACATAATTTTCCAGAAAACACTGGGAGGGTGCAATTACTGTACATAGAGATCTGGGAAGTCATAACCAAATACAAGTACAAGCATGCTCAGTGAAGCAATCACACAGAACTTTCCATTAATTAAATATCCATTAATTTCCATTAAAGATATGTTTTCAGTGTAGGAAATATATGTTCCGAGCAGTCTTTAGCTCCTTTCAGGGCCATCTCAAAACATTTTGCTGCATGAGGCCAAAGGTAAGATGCCTCCCCTCCATTCCATGCAAAATACCCACACTTAAACAGTGGTAATGGTCTCTCATCACACTGGAGGGTTTCAGGCTAGTTAAGAGGTGAAGGACAGGTTGTGTGGCACCCGCAACTCTGTCCTCTAAGAAAAGGACATGGTCTTGGGCCTACCCCTGCAGGCCCTCCACCACCTGCCATCTGAGGCAGTTGCCCCATTCAGTTTAATGGTACAGCCAACCCTTGCTTTTTCAAATGTCCTCTTTTGAGCTCTTGCTTTCAATTATGCTTATCTATTTGTTCTCCAGGTAGATGAAGAATAGTGCTGACAGAATTTAAGCACTATTGTGACTCAAACTTTCATTACACAAGAATGTCACTTAAGGCCCTAAATCTCTATTTTGTAAACTTATACTTGTTGCTTTCTAGAGATTAGGAGCTATAAAGATGTGAAGGTAGGCACCTGGCTTTCCTTGTTGAATGGTCTGTGTTGAAAAACATTATCTTGGTATTCTGTTTTCACAACAAACTACTACTAGCAGATCCTTCTGATTAATTATCCTGGAACAATCAGCCACCCATTGTTTTCCTTCTAGTTGATGGATGCTGAAAAAGCACTTGGGAAAGGATTTTTCAGTCCTCCTACAAACAGCATAAGGCAAAAGCATAGATAATCGTACACATGTACAATGTAAAGGGAACCCTTTCAACTTAATGGCCTGCATTAAGGGGTTTCCGTACATTGAAAAATGATGGGAAATTGCAGGTATTAGAGACCACATCCGTTACCAATGAGCTTATCAGTAGAGGATCCGTTTCGTCTTCCAAAGAAGAAAGAGTTGTTAGTGCAGGGTCCAATTCTAAATCCAGACCCAGAATGGTTGAGGCTAGCCACTTGGAGATTGAGCAGAGAAGTTTGTTGAATAATGGTTATTCTGAGTCTGTAATGAATACAATTTTAGCATCAAGAAGGAAGTCAGCAGATGTATGAGATAACTTGGAAAGCTTTCATAATGTGGTGTTCGGAGAACTCAGTGAACCATGAGTCAGCAAGAATAAAGGATGTGCTAGCTTTCCTACAAAATGGCATAACTAAAGGGCAACAGACCAATACGATGAAGAGGCAAGTGAGCTTTATCTTTAATAATTTCAGTCAAAGGTAGTAGCTTGACAGCGCATCTGCATGTGAAGAGGTTTCTCTATAGGGCAATATTGCAAGCCTCTCCAACAGTTCACAGATTTCCAACTTGGGACCTAAGTTTAGTGTTGAATGTGTTGGTGGCTTCTCCCTTTGAACTTTTGAAAGAAACATCATTGAAATGTCTCATTTAAAGTCTTGTTTCTGGTGGCCATAACATCAGCATGGAGAGTGTCAGAATTGTCGTCGGCTCTGTTGGTGAATCAAAATTTTTGCAGGTTTGAGGAGGATAAATTGACCATGATTATTAATCCATCCTTTGTGCCAAAGTCAATGTTGATGAGATTAGAGCTGAATATTGGACTTGGCTACTTTCTGCCCAAATCCTGTGCATCTGCTTGAGAGGAAGTGACACATGTTGGACGTTCGAAGGGCAGTAAAGATTTATCAAGGAAACCAGAAGGTTTAGGTGAACAGAGACTCTTTTCGTCTCCTTTAATCTGTGAACTTTGGAAACACAACACTTCAAAGCAAATGTTATCTAGATGGTAAAGGCTTGTATATCTCTCAGTTATGATTTGGCTAAAGACCAAGCTATGTTTAAGCTCATTCCACAAGGTCAATGGCCACCACAACAGCTTATAGAGTGGCAGCATCGATAGAGGATGTTTATAGGGCTGCAGGTTGGAAAGAGCCATCTACATTTATTCAACATTATAGGATGGATAAATTTAGATCAGGGCTAGCAGTGTTTGGTAGAACAGTGCTGCAGGCAGTGGCTCAGGGTATCTCTACATAGTCCTTCCCTGGTGTTGGTGGTTTCGCTATATCCCATGAGTAGTGGATTGCGCCTTCAGCCTACTTGAGAATGAGAGGTTGATACCGAGAACGGTCAATTCCAAGGAAGCTGAAGGAGCAAAATATATCTTTCCTATAAGTTCTCCAGTTTTCAAGACTATATATTTAAAACTGAAGCGGGATGAAGTCTAAAGGCAACAGCAACAACACGTTAGAATTCTTTGATCTTGCCTTGACTAGGTTAGCACACAGGGACAACCCATGAATAGTGGATTACTCCTTCAGCCTCCTTAGAATGACCATTCTCATTGAGTATCAACCTCTTATTTTTTTACACTATCGGGATGTGGTATGCTGTGGTTAGATTCAGCTTCACCGCTACCCTGGAGCTGGATGGCTGCTAATGGCAGAGTGGTGGACCTAAGTCCCAGATTTGTCTGTTTAGTGTAATAGACACACAGAATCTATACAATTGCAGCTACCACTTCATCTTTCCAGTGTCCAGATCTCCTAATTTTGGGAGATGTAATTCTCAGACTCTCCCAGCTGGCATGACCAGCAGCTGTGCTGGCTGTGGGATTTTGGAAGTTATTGTTCCAAGCTCTGTTAGTGCTCAATACCAAATGATAGAGTTATAAGTTACCCTGAAGATCATCTGATCCAATGCCCAGCTTGGTACATGCTAGTCACAGATAAAAAGTATTCCTCTGCATTTCTCCCATACATCTCCCAAGTAGGGTTTTGGTTACTTCTGCAGTCTTCAAACATCCTGTACAATATGTTAATATTCTTGCCATTGCACAAAAGGTGTAAATGAGCTTTAAGAGAGAGAGCTTTACTTTAAGTACTTTTTGAGCCTATGCATAGAAAATATTGCAGTTTTTCCTTGGTTTTTTTCGGGCTGTGAGGTCATGTTCTGGAATAGTTTCTTTCTGACGTTTCGCCTGCATCTGTGGCTGGCATCCTCAGAGAATGGTTGTGTAGGTGTTTGTGTGTAGTTTATGTGCTGTGAACCCCTGTTGGGGAGTATATGTAAATTTGTGTAATTGAATGGTTAGTTTCTGTGTATAGAAATGCAAGGAGGATTAGTGTCTGTTTGGCTAATGGTTGGTTGATGGGCCATTATCTGCTGGAATTCCCCTGTCCCTGGGTGGAATTCTTTTGTAAGTGTTGAGTTTTGATTCTATTGTATTTCAAAACTGGGAGCCAGATTTTTTTGGGGGGGGGTTAAGGTTTCTTCTTTCCTGTTGAAGTCGTCCAGGTGTTTATGGATTTCAATAGCTTCTCTGTGCATTCTGACATGATAGTTGTTAGCCTGGTCTAGAATTTCTGTGTTTTTCAAATAGCATTTTGTGTCCAGGTTGGTTTATAACATGTTCTGCTACTGCTGATTTTAATGGCTGGCCCAGTCTGCAGTTTCTCTCATGTTCCTTGATTTGTGTTTGCACACTGTGTTTAGTGGTCCCTATGTAAACTTGTCCACAGCTTTGGGTGGCTGTTTTTCTTCGTCATTCCTGTGGTTTTTTCTGGGTCTGGCTGCTCTTGTGATGCTACGCTCAGCGAAGGACAAAAGAGACCCTCTCACAACTGCAGGAGTTTACTGCATACCATGCAGCTGTGGACAAGTTTACATATGTACCACTAAACGCAGTGTGCAAACACGAATCAAGGAATATGAGAGACACTGCAGAGTGGGCCAGCCAGAAAAATCAGCAGTAGCAGAACATGTTATAAAGCAACCTGGACACAAAATACTACAGTATTTGAAAACACAGAAATTCTAGACCAGGTCAACAACTATCATGTCAGAATGCACAGAGAAGCTATTGTAATCCACAAACACCTGGACAACTTCAACAGGAAAGAAGAAACCTTAAAAACAAAAAAAAATCTGGCTTCCAGTTTTGAAATACAATACAACAGTTATAAAAGAATTGCACCCAGGAACAGGGGGAGTTCTAGCAGATAATGGCCCATCAACCAACCATTAGCTAAGCAGACTCTAATGAGCCTTGCATTTCTATACCCAGAAACTAACCATTCAATTACACAAATTTACATATACTCCTCAACAGGGGTTCACAGCATATAAACTCCACACAAACACCTACACAACCATTCTCTGAAGATGCCAGTCAGATGAAGGCGAAACATCAGAAAGAAACTATTCCAGAACACAGCCTCACAGCCTGAAAAAAACCAAGAAAAATCTATGGATGCCGGCCGTAAAAGCCTTCGACTTCATATTGCAGTTTTGTATGCCAGAGGTTACTGAGCTGCATTGTAACTATTGATGTCATTGTGTGCCTTTAAGTTGTTCTCTTATGGTGGTCCTAAGGTAGCCCTATCACAGGGTTTTCTTGGCAAGATTTGTTCAGAGGGGGTTTGGCATTGCTTTTTTCTGAGGTTGCAAAAGTATGACTTGCCCAAGGTCACCCAGTGGGGTTTCCATGGCCTGGTGGTATTTCAAACCCTGCAACACCACCTTGGATCTATATTGTAATTACAGGCAAACTTAATTAAATCTAAGCCATGTGTGAGGACGGGGGTTGCATTTGCTATCTGATTTTATGGTGCAGACAATATCAGCTGCACAGCTTCTTCTTGGCAATTCCAAGCTCTGGCTTGCGCAAAAGAATTCTGCATTAGTGCCTATGCCTGATAAAAGAGAGAATTCACCTGTGATCCCTTTTCAAATTAACCATGTGCAACTAAGTCAGAGGCTGTTCAAGAAAAGATTAATATCTCAAAACTATATCTGGCTACTTGCACAGGTGGACTAAAATATTATTTGGATGCTTATTGTAAGGGCCCTTGTGTTCCAAGTTTTCTGCTGCAGCTCATTGCAAGCTCTCTGTTCCTCCTTTTCTCTCTGCTAAATCCTGCCAATAGACCTTCTACTATGTACAGCTCAATTGACAAGCTGGAATGTGTCCAGAGGAGGGCGACCGGGATGGTGGGAGGACTGGAAGCCATGCCCTATGAGGAGTGGCTTAGGAAGCTGGGTATGTTTAACCTGGGGAAAAGAAGGTTGAGAGGTGACATGATAGCCATGTTAAAAAATTTGAAGGGATGTCATACTGAGGATCGGGCAAACTTGTTTTCTGCTGCTCCAGAGACTAGGATGTGGAACAATGGGTTCAAACTACAGGAAAACAGATTCCAACTAAACATTAGGAGGAACGTCCTGACAGTAAGAGCTGTTCGGAAGTGGAATACACTGCCTCGGAGTGTGGTGGAGTCTCCTTCTTTGGAGGTTTTTAAACAGAGGCTGGATGGCCATCTGTTGGAAATGATTTGATTGTGTATTCCTGCATGGCAGGGGGCTGGACGGGATAGCCCTTGTGATCTCTTTCAACTCTATGATTCTATGACTCTCTACCAGCCTGTTTTATGACATACTGATTTTGTTACTGGTTTCACTTATATGTCTAGCATGTTTATAATTTGCAATACAAATTACGTTCTGCCTTTCCCAACTGCATGGTAATCAATGGAGGATTAAATAAAACTGCAGTCTGTATTGTGCAATCTATCAAGAGGATTATACCATCTAGACCTATCCTATCTTCTCCAAGGCAATTTATTCCCAGCATTTCTTATCTCCAAGTGAAAATCTTCTGAAATTACCATTGTTTGAAATACAACAGCAGGCAGGTGGGAGAGGGTATCATTAGGAGGAGAGTCTTAAAATGCATGTATAATTATAGTGTAAATGGAGATGTAGAACTGGGAGGAAATAGGATGGGGGGGTATTGTTAAAAGGAAAACCAAGTTTTCAAACATATGTTGGCTCATAGGTTGAACATATGTCGAGCCATTAACAAAACCAGATGTGCACAGACAGCCGCTCCAAGGTGACATGGAGGCAGGGAAAGGGAATAGTCATGTGTGATCCACTCTTAGTCTTAAAGACATGTGCAGGGAAATTAAGAACCTGATTGTTAAGATATGAACTCCTGCAACATTTGAATATGTGAGTTTGCTCTAGTTTTACCAGTTGCATGCCTGTGTCTGACTTGCACCTGATCATCCTGTGTTACCGTCCTTCCAGTCTTCAACGATTTTCTTCCCGTGCTTCAAAATACATTTTTTAAAGATGCAAATTGGCGGGGGGGAGTAACATTAAAACCAACACCATAGGAAACTGCCTTATATGAGATGACATTATTTGTCCACACAGCCTCCTCTAACCTGATGCCTTGCAAATATGTTGAACTGCAAGTTCCATCGTCCATAGCCAAGGAAAGTGACCAGTCCAGAGATGCTGTACCTCCAACATCTCAGGTGTTTCCCACATCCTTTTGAACAGGTGATGGCAGGGATTGTTGAACCCAGGATATTCTACATGCAAAGAATGTGTCCTGCCATTTTACTATGGGTCCCGTGCTAAGATCCTTCTCCATCAAGTCGCCTGAGTATTATTCCTGCCACCCGTTTCATTTCCCTTTGCTGTAATAACCAAAAACACTAGGGGGCACAATCACTCCTTGTGTCACTAACAGAGTGAGGGTTTTTAATTTATTTTATGCTTATTTCTAACTTTATTTAACATAAAACCCACTTGCTGTCTGATTTCATTTGCTACTGTTTTTAAACATGCATGTGTCAATGTTGTTTTGCAATGCTTTCTCTGTTTGAAAATTTTGAGAGTGTTATTTAACTCATCTTGATTTTTTTATTCTAATAGAACAAAAGGGCCTAAATACTCTAGGCTGGTCTTGAAAGCTAAGGAGGGTCAGCACTGGTTAGTTCTTGGATGGCAGACTGCCAAGAATACCAGGTGCTGTAGGCTATACTTCAGAGGAAGGTACTAGCAAAATCACCTCTAATATCCCTGGCTTAAGAAAACCCTATGAAATTCATGGGTCGCCATAAGTCAACAGGCAACTTGAAAGCAGATACACACAAAGAACAAAAGAAACATTAAGTTACAGCAGTGGTTCTTAACCTGTGGTCTGTGGACCCCAGGGGGCTACTATTTCCTCACAGGGGGTCTGCAAAGGCTTGAAGGCTGCTCAGCCCACATGATAGGAACCAAGGCAAAGGCGGGCTGGCTTGACCTGCACATTGCTGCTCAATCTGCTCCAGCCACAAACTTGCAGAAAGAAGCAGATGAAAAGGGTTACAGGATGGAGTAGTTGCATTATTATTATCATTATATTCCGGTGTTGTTGTTGTTAGGGTTTTAGTCTTGGGGGTCCATCACAACAAAAGATATTTAAAGGTGGTCCTGGTAGAGAAATGGTTAAGAGTCATTGAGTTACAGCATGCTTCTTTGCCCACCATGGCACTACCTTTCCGTGGAGGTGGGACTGTGTGTTCTTGGGAGGCAAGAGGCTATGCTGACAGTAGCATTGCTACTGGTTAAGGTCTCACACATGCTTTTGCTGAGGGGCCAGACTAAATGTGCCAAACACATTAACATGGTGGACAGAATATGGAGAAACAGAATAGCTTCCCATTAGCAAGCAAGTTGGGCAAGGCTGCATTTTATCACCCTATTTGTTTAAAATAGTACTCTACAGTGAACTCGCCATGGGTCAGTGTAAGAGGGGTACTCCAAAAAAACGATACAAGGACTCCCTGAAACAACATCTCAGGCTCGGCCAAATTGATCACCAACAATGGTCCGCCCTGGCCTCACATCGGGAGGCATGGAGACGCACTATCCACAATGCTGCAGCCTTATTTGAGAACTCACGCTGAACAAGTCTTGAAGAGAAATGACAACGCAGAAAGAATCACAATCCAGAAACATCATCCAAGGACACCTTCTGCTGTGCTTTCTGCAACCGGACTTGTTTATCTCAGTTAGGCCTTTTTAGTCATCACCATGCTTGCAGAAAGGGCGGGATGAGTTGTTCCTGAATCTTCATTTGCGAAGAAAAGCCAGAGAGAGAGATGCTGAATATACAAAAACCAGATAAGAGGAAAGAGCTGTGAAAACTGAGGGAAGGAACAGCAGTAATTTACAATATGCAGATGACACCATATGACTAGCAGAAAATAGCAAAGACTTGAGACTTTATCAGACTTGGAAAATATGGCATCATAAGGAAGCCACATAACCATGAAGGGGAGCGCGGATCAGATGACATCGCCCTTTCGCGGTTAAAAAGAACCCAAACACATTGTTTTTAATTGATTGCTTAAGCTGGCAATAGATCTCCCTGCCACTTTTTTGCAATGCGATACCTCTGTCCCTTTAAATCTCGTACTTACCCTGTCAGTGGCCGGACCGGCGCAAACACTTCTGGGTCAGATCAGGACATCCAGGTAAGTTTTGCTCTTTTTATGACCCTCCCTGGGTTACTTGGGACTTTTAAATTATGTGTATGTACTTTGCTTAACTTGTTGATTTTTATTTTGCTTTTTAATTTTAAATTTCCCACGTGATAAAATCACATGAGATTTTGAACAAGGAAGTGAAACAGGGCTCCATTCACTTCCTCTTTATTGCCAGGAACCTTTGCCAGGATTACAAGGTAAGTGTGTGTGGGGGAAAACTTCTGGCAAAAGAACATTCAAAGGGATTGAATCTGATAATGTCCTTGGAATGACTACTGAAGCAAGTTAAGGATGAAAGTGCAAAAGCAGGATTACAACTAAATATATTAAGACAAAAATAATGACCACATACAATTTACGTAACTTTAAATTGGGTAATGAAGAAATTACAATAGTTAAAGATTTTTTATTTTGTTGTTATGTGCCTTCAAGTTGTTTCTGACTTATGGAGATCCTAAGGCAAACCTATCACAGGGTTTTCTTGGCAAGTTTTGTTCAGAGGGGGCTTCCCTTTGATTGAATCAAATACCTTGAATCAAATCATAAATCAAAATGGAGACTACAGTCAAGAAGTCAGAAGAGGTGACTTCTTGACTATGATGTCATAGTTCAATCTAATAAAGAACGTCTGGGGGTTCAATCCTGTGAGTTCTGGCTGTGCTGCACAACTACCCATGAAGAACATCTCCACACAGTACAGTAGATGTGTCAAAAAGCAGTAATTAAGGAACTAGATAAAATCCTCAAATGTAAAGATATATAATTAAATACCAAAATCAGAATCATCATGGCCATAGTATTTCTAGTTTCTATATAATGTTGTGAAAGATGGACAGTGAGGAAAGCTGGCAGAAAAAAATAAACTCATTTAAAATGTAGTGGTGGAGGAAAGTTTTGTAGATACCATGTAGATACCCCTCCCCCCAAAAACCATCCCAAATAAATGGGTCTGAGAACAAATAAAAACTGAACTTTAACTAGATAGAAAAATGACTAAACAGAAACTATTGTGCTTTGTTCATATTATGAGACAACCTGATTCACTGGTAAAGTGGAAGGCAGTAGGGAAAGAGGAAGACTACATTACAGGTATATTGACTCAGGGAGCCACCTCCTTGGGCCCATCTAAACAGTGAAAATACCCCTCATGGAATTCACTGGGAATCCTACCTGTCTAAGTGGGATCGAGTGCCAGTCCACACTATTCAGAAGGAGGGGGGGCCCAAAACAGCAAAAGCAACACATTAAAAGCCTTCGCAGATTTCCCCATACTTTTCAAAAACCGTGAGGGGTGTGTGTATTCCTGTTTGTTTGGACTATTGAACCAAAAAAAAAAAAACTGTAGGGAAGCACAAAGCTGATAGGCTGGGTGAGAATGGGGGCAGGGCTTGCTTGCAGGGCAAGCACCCGTTGCCTCCATGTTGGATTTTCGTCTTAGCGATCGCTCACTAAAGCAATAAAACAGGATAAATAGTTTCTGTTTTGCTGTCCTATAAAATTGGAAAATCACTGTATTGCACCAGTACCCCTTGGGATGACTTTTTAAAAAACGGTGGCGGTGAAGAACAAACATGAGTAAATCACTCACGGCCAGGAATGTGAGGCTTACGGGGGCTTCCGATGTCACTCCTGCTGCAAGATGCCAATACTATAAGGTACTTTGGATCCCCCCCCCCATGTAGATAGGTACCCTTGAGTCTGCAAGACTCAACAGCAGGGCTATTGATGACTGGAGCTCTTAGAGGGTTGCCATAAGTCAGAGTTGACTGGACAGCAAATAACAACAAAGGATATCTTCTCCATGTTAATACACACACCCGTTTACTTCTTGCCTTTTTCTTTTCAGAAAATCTCTGCTTAGCAGCAAAAGACAATCTTTGGGTTCTAGCACAAGAAGCTTTTGAAAGCACCCCCGCCTTGGCAACCTTTCCTAAATTGGGTGCAAGCTCCAGGTTTCTCTGCATTTGTCTTGTCTTGGAGGTACTGTGTGGAGATGTTCTTCATGGGTAGTTGTGCAGCACAGCCAGAACTCACAGGATTGAACCCCCCAGATGGTTTTTATTAGATTGAACTATGACATCATTTACCCTACCATCTTGGGACTCTCCATTGTTTCTAAGTTCAGTTAAATTGTCCAAGCAACAATGTATCATTATGTGCTATCCCAGTTACAATCCAATGTATTTGGGATGAATTTGAATAAAGTGAACAAGACCCATTAGCTTTACAAAAGACCTGCTCCTGGTAGAGATGGAAACTACTAGAAATTGTTTTAGATCAACACAGTTGCCTGCATTTTTGGACTGTCTGTGGAGGTGTTGTTATGAAGAGTGCCCTAGAGAAGTCCTGCACTTCAAAATATAGCAATACTCACAAACACTGGGCTTGGCAATGTACAGACTGCTCCCTTCCTGACATCTGTGTCTTGTGGAACAGGAAAAGAATCCCAAGTTGTTAGAGGCAGAGTTCAATCGGGCATATTTAGCTGAGGTTTTGCTGAAATTGCAGTTTACCTTCAGTTGACACCTTGGTAACAGATGTCATGTGCAGATCAAACTGTTGTTCACTGTGACACTCAGAGCTGTGTATCAAATTCATTTTGGGACTGTGAATTTTGGATTATAAATGGCCTACTAGTATAAGTGGGGGGAGTCACATTTTTGAAGTTCTCACAACGCCAGACCACAAAACCCCAGGATTACATATAATGAAATAAGTAGGGAGGACTTACACATCTTGGTTAAGCATAGTTAATGGGCCAGCCAAAATCTTTGTAATAACACCCCCAAGGTGTTACGTTCATAGAGGTGAGCCTAGAGAGGAGACAGGAAGGAAGAGCTGACAAGATTCCAGAAGTACTGTTTCACTCTCTTTCCCTTAGGTATGGAAGGAGATGGACATGGTTGCTGTAGCTCTGACACTCAAGCATGTGACCAGCATGCCATCCCTGCTTTATAAGGGACTAAAATCAGAACTCTGCCAAGATGTGAGGAGCTAGAACATGGTGCAGTTAGGACATTTCCTTTATCTAAGTGGCCAGAAAAAGTGTTAGGTTCATTAACTCCATTATGACTCCAAGGTGCCGGTTAGACGCTATTTATTATCACGGGGCGTCACGCGATTTCTTGATCCCAAATTCGTCCCTTGTTGTTTAAACAATTTTTAAGTCTTACCTGGATATCCTGGGATCATTGTTTACACTGCATCACATCCTGGTATATGTTTTGTCTCCCGTGGTAAAGTATCCCGTGTTTTTTATTTATTTATTTATACGCCTTTAAATTAAGATCCCAGGTTTTTGTTTGTTTGTTTGTTTGTTTGTTTGTTTTTTGCTGTCAATCAAGGATGTGATTACTTGTTTTTTCACAACCTCAGTGACGTACTTCTTTAGAGTTTCCCGCCACAAGCTATGCTATTGGCTGGCACAAATGTTTGTTCAAGCTTCTGCATTGGTCAGAGAAGGAGGGCGAAGGCAACCCCCTCTGCACAATTTGATTTTTAAAAAAAACCTGATGGGTAAATGCCCAAAAAATGTTAAAATCCATGTAAAATGAGAATGCCAGTACAGACACACAAGGCATTTTAAAAGACAAACCTCAGTTGGTGCCGGGGACGGTGAGAGAAGTCAAAAGCAGAGCCGACTGGAGCCCTGGGTGCACGCGCACACATACATGCCCCGCGCCTGCTTTGCCTTCAGCCGGGAAGCCTCATGCAGGGGATGGGGTGGGGAGGAATTAAATGAGTCGATCAGGAGCCCAGAGGCTTGCAGTGTGACTGTCTCTTTAAAAATTAAACTCACCATGCAGGGGAGGGACAGGTTAAAGCTGAGGGGTTTGCAGTGTAAAAATCCATTAAACAGGGTGACTTATGGAACAGACGCACACACAAACCTTCGTGCAGCTGGAAGGGAAGCCTTTGCTTTCAGCTGGTGAGGCGGAATCTATTGAACGGGTGACTGAGCCCTCCTTCTCTGAACTCTGTGCCTGCCCCGGCCAACCTCAATTTCCGGTCATCACCTAGGACCAAGATATCTTGTCCCGGCCTGTTTACATTTCTGATATTCCGAATCCCCCCATGACTTTTTTAAAAACCATGACAAACCATGGGACAGAAAGTCCCGCTGGTTGAGGGATAAAAGGTGGCCTCCCTTCCGAAAAGCTCGAGACTGCCACACTGTATGTGTAAACAACCAGGGATCGACACTAATTCATATCACTACATTTTCATCATGCCTAAGGAGTCATTCCTTGTGCTTTTGGATGGAACAATTGCTGTAACACTCAGCAACCATGTACCAGATGTGTTCTTTTTCCTCTTAATAAAATAACACTTTTTAAGGCTGAGATGAGTTTTGTGTTCTAAGGAGGGAAATCTGTGGACATGGTTTAGGAGTCTAAACTTACAAAAAAAACACAACCCCATGTTCTGACTAGTAACAACTGAATTCAGCAGTTTGGAAATCCCATCTTTCTCTCCAGAGAAGTGGAAGAGATAAAGGTCCTCCACATCAGATGGCATGAGAAACATTGCTTTATTCAGGAGACAGTTTGTAAGGAAGAGGGTCGTCAATATTTCTCCCTGAGTTTTAAGGCTTTAATACATAGAATTATAGAACTGGAAGGGATCCCACAGGCCATCAAATCCAGTCCCCTGCTCAGTGCAGGAAACTCTAGCTAGAACGTCCCCAGCAGGCAACTGTCTAGCCTCTTTTTGTAGATGTCTAGAGAAAGAGACACCCCCCCCCATCACCTCTCTGGGTAATTAGTTCCACTGTCAAATTGCTCTTGCTGTCAAGAAATTCTTTCTAATGTTACATCGAAATCTCACCTCTTGCAACTTAAAACCATTAGACCTGGTCCTACCCTGTGGGGCAGCAGAGAACAAACCTACATCCTCCTCCCTGTGACAGCCCTCTAGATATTTAGAGTGCAGTCATGTCATCTCCCCACTAGTTTGAACATGTCCAACTCTTTCAACCTTTCCTCATGTGTTTTGTTCTCTACACTTCTTATAATCTTTGTTGCCCTTCTCTGAACCTGCTCCAACATATCCATTGTTGTTGTGTGCCTTCAAGTCATTTGTGACTTATAGTGACCCAAAGGTGAACCTATCACAGGGTTTTCTTGGCAGAATTTGTTCAGAGGGGGTTTGCCTTTGCCTTCCTCTGAGGTTGAGAGAGTGTGACTAGCCCAAGGTCACCCCAAAAGTCTCCATGTCCTCCTTAAAATGAGGCACCCAGAATTGAAAGTAGTATTCCAGATTAGGCTTGACTAGTGCAGAACATAGCAGGACTATTACTTCCTTTGTCTTGGAAATTATGGTTCTATTAATGCAGGCTAAAATATTATTTGCCTTCTTTGCTACATCACATTGCTGGGACAGATGTCTGAGACAGATGTGCCAGATATGGATAAGTCTCCAGATCCTGCTGGTGCAGAGGGATCCAAAGAAAATGACTGAAGTACAACTCGAGGAGGTACTATTTTGAGCCAATCGCAAGGGGTGGCAACTTTTATACAATCAGTGGGAGAAGATGATGAGTTGACAATAGAAAGTGGAGATGTGAATTATGGAATAGCAATGAAATATTTCCATGGTGGGAGAAAACATTATCTTCCCCAACATCTGGACACAGGAGCCAAGCAGGAGTACCATATTGTTAAGAAATCTACACACTTTTAAGTTCAGCTCTGGTTCAATGCCCTTGACTTTACTTAGGGAATTACAGGGGTGATCCCATGGTCAGAAATACTAAAAAATAAAGGAGTTCATGAAGGATGGGAGTTTCTAAAAAGTGAGATATTGAAGGCACAATTTCAAACAGTTCCAATGAGGAGGAAAAAGGGGAGGTGTCTAAAAAACCCAGGATGGATGTCGAAAGAACTCTCAACTGAGCTAAAACTTAAAAAGGACATGTACAAGAAAAGGGGGGAAATAACCAAAGAAGAATTCAAACAAATAGCCAGCTCATGTAGGGGGAAAGTCAGAAAAGCCAAAGGTCAGCTGGAGCTCAGGCTTGCTAGACAGGTTAAAAAACAATAAAAAGGGCTTTTGGGGATGTGTCCATAGCAAAAGGAAGAACAAAGAAATGGTAGGGCCGCTGCAGGGAGAAGATGGCGAAAGGCTAATGGGACAGAGAAAAGGCAGAACTTCTTAACACCTTATTTGCTTTAGTCTTCTCCCAAAGGGGAACAGTGCTCAACCTGGGGAAGATGGAGCAGATGATGCAGTAGGGAAAATGCAGCACAGAATTGGTAAAGAGGTAGTTCAGGAATACCTGGCCAGAATACATGAGTTCAAGTCTCCAGGGCCAGATGAATTTCATCCAAGGGTGTTAAAAGAACTGGCAGAAGTAATCTCAGAACCGCTGCCAATAATCTTTGAGAATTCTTGGAGAACAGGAAAGGTCCCAGCAGACTGGAATTGGGCAAACGTTGTTCCCATCTTTAAAAGGGGGAGGGGAATGAAGACCCAAATAATTACTACCCAGTCAGCCTGACATCAATATTAGGAAAGATTCTAAAGCAGATCATTAACCAGACAGTCCGTGACCACTTAGAAAGGAATGCCATGATCACTAAAAGTCAACATGGATTTCTCAAAAACAAGTCATGCCAGACTAATCTCATCTCTTTTTTTGATACAGTTACAAACTTGATAGATGAAGGGAATGCAGTGGATATAGTGTATCTTGTTTTCAGTATGGCTTTTGACAAGGTCCCACATGATATTCTTGCAAAAAAAGTTAGTAACCTGTGAGCTAGACAATGCAACTGTTAGGTGGATTTGTAATTGGTTGACTGACCGAACCCAAACGGTAGTCACTAATTGCTACTCTTCATCCTGGAGAGAAGTGACCAATGGGGTGCCACAGGGTTCAGTCCTGGGCCTAGTGCTATTCAACATCTTGATCAATGACTTGGATGAGGGAATAGAGGGTATGCTTATCAAGTTTGCAGATGACACCAAATTAGGAGGGATAGCTAATACCCCAGAGGACAGGATCAGAATCCAAAATGACCTCAACAGATTAGAAAGCTGGGCCAATATTAACAAAATGAATTTCAACAGGGAGAAATGTAGGATACGACACTTGGGCAATAAAAATGAAAGGCACAGATATAGGATGGGTGACACCTGGCTTGATGGCAGAACATGTGAAAAGGAATCTAGGAGCCTTAGTGGACCACAAGCTGAACATGAGCCAGCAGTGTGATGCAGCAGCTAAAAAAGCCAATGCAATTCTAGGCTGCATTAATAGGAGTATAGTGTCTAGATCAAGGGAAGTAAGAGTGCCACTCTATTCTGCTTTGGTCAGACTTCACCTGGAATACTGTGTCCAGTTCTGGGCACCACAGTTCAGGAAGGATACTCAGAAGCTGGAACATGTCCAGAGGAGGGCGACTAGGATGGTGGGAGGTCTGGAGGCCTTGCCCTATGAGGAGTGGCTTAGGGAGTTGGACATGTTTAATCTGGAGAAGAGAAGGTTGAGAGGGGACATGATAGCCATGTTTAAATATTTGAAGGGATGTCATACTGAGGATGGAGCAAGCTTGTTTTCTGCTGCTCCAGAGACTACAACATGGAGCAATGTGTTCAGACTACAGGAAAAGAGATTCCACCTCTTTCTGACAATAAGAGCTGTTCGGAAGTGGAATGCGCTGCTTCCTTGGAGTGTGGTGGAGTCTCCTTGTTTGGAGGTTTTTAAACAGAGGCTGGATGGCTATCTGTTGGGAATGATTTGATTGTGTATTCCTGCATGGCAGAGGGTTGGACTGGATGGCCCTTGAGGTCTCTTCCAGCTCTATGATTCTATGGTTCTAATCCAACCTTCTGTTATTTCCAACATTGTCTTGATGAAGGGTAAGGGAAAGAGTTTTGCAGTCAGCACTGAGGGAGAGCAAGATTCTGCTCAAAGGTGCCCGGGTATATTTGTGAAGATGGTTTTCCCAAGTGGTGCTGCAGCTGCTGATGGCAGATTGGAAAAAGGTTATGAACTCATAGAAGTTAACTGAAAATCCTCACAATGTCTCAGTGGTGGCACTAGGGAGGTGCAGAGAGGCCAAACTACACCAGGTAACCCCATCAGAGGGAGGGATGACACCGGCCTTAGTAACACCACAGCAATGTCTAACTCAGCAAGAGACCATTTAAGCAACTCTGGTGACTCTCAGGATATGAACCAGACTTTGAAGCCCAAGCCTTACTCCAGCTCATACATTAACCAGTCCAGTAATCCAAACTCCAGTACCATTGGAAGAGCTCCTTTATCTAGCAGCACAGCTGAAGATGTTTCTTCCTCCATTTGCATGGGGCCTGGACCAAAAGATACAATTATCATGGATGTGACTTTCAATAAAAAAAATATTGTGGCCGCTGAGGGAGAGAACAGGCAAACAAAGCTTCATTTCTGCCTTGACCTCAGCAACTGAGGAAAGGCCTCCCTCTGTCCCAACTGCCACCACTATGGCCTCTGAGGGAAAGAAGAAAAGTCAATCGCCTCCCCAACTGCCATTCTCTTTTCTTTATGTGTCATTTTAGATTGTAAGCCTAAAGGCAGAGGACTGTCAAATTGACAGTTTGTAAGCCCCTCCAGGAATCTTTTTGTCTGAAGTGAGGGGTATAAAAACCACAAATAAATAAATAAATAAATAAAATTACTGGCAATGGTGGCAGTGGGTACTCTTGGAAACCAGGAAATGGAGCTGTTGGAGTCTTTGTGGGCCCACAATTTATGCAGACATAGCACAAATTGGGGAAACTTCCTTAATAATAAATACATCTCTTGTGAAAAGAGAGTCAATTTCAAAACTAATTGATGACTGCAAAACATCCCTTATCTTTGATCACTACAATGCCAGAGAAAAGAACAGATTACCCAATTTGATATTACTATGGCTCCAAAGTGTCCTTATTTTTATTCGACCACCTTAGTTGGAAAAGTGGAGCTATATTTTATACTTAAATCAAATCCCACTGTATCTGACTAGTGCAATGTAATGTGTATTAATTAAGAAAATTAAAATAAATAGCTTTGAGGAAAGTAAGGTCAAGCAGTTTCAGCACGAGATAAGGAGGAGCCACTCTAGGAAATAAGTGGGCAATTTGTGGCACTCCAAAAGTTGTTACGTTGTAATTCCCAGCATCCCTCACCCTTAGCATGATGGCTAGGGCTGATGGAAACCTTGATAAGCCACAAATTGCATAACACTGCTCTTGAATAATTAATTACAAAGGGCAAGAAAAGAACATACCTTAAAAACAAAACAAAAAGATCATCATCTTTAATGGTGGTGGACTTCTAATTTTCCCACTGCAATATCACTTGTGATTCTGAAGAACTTGAGACATTGTAAGGTAGATGAGCAGCAGTTCAAAAAATAAAGTACTCTCACACCCTGACAATGGTGAATGATCAGAATATAATACAAATAAAAACAGATGTTGTTCCCTACTTCCTCCTTTAGCTATGGATCTAATTTGCTGTGGTCTAAATACCCTAAAGGCACCAGATCCTATCTGATCTTGGAAGGTAAGCAGTGTCAACCCTGGTTTGTTCTTGAATGGGATACCACCAATGAATACCAGGTGCTATAGACTATGGGCTTGTGTATATGAGGCTATAAAATGTGGATTGCTGCGCCCAAATGCCAATTCACAGCAGCATTCATTTGTCTCAATAATTTTTTTTTGCAAGGTCATAGGCATGCAAAGCTATCCGCGTTTATTGTTCAAACGGCATGCCTACGAACCAAGATGGTGGGTATGACTGAATTACTTTATTGTCACCAGTTGCTGCCACTGAAGTGTATTTTTAATAAAAAGCATATCCAAGGTGTGGGCATGCAATATTCTGCTTAAATAAATAGGGGGGGAAGGAAAAAAGGCTGTTTCATCGCCTCGGCGTGCAATCGCTATGGCGGTCCGGGGCACTTGCCTTGCTAGCAAGCTCCACCCCTGCTCATGTTAGACTAATCTGGTTTCCACTTCGACTCTTATTGGGAATGTGCAGCAAAGCGAATTGGTTGTCTGAACAAGTGGGAGTAAGCATTCCCCATGGAGCTTTTTTGTTAAATATGGGGGAAACCGCCAAGGCTTTTCCTGTGAAGTTTTTGGCCCCCCTCCTTACGAATACAGTGGATTGATACAGGATGTTATTAAGACAAATCTTATTTTCCTTGAATTCTATGAGGAGTATTTTTGCCGTATAGACAACCCCTATATTTCAGAGGAAGGAAATGGCGAAACCACCTTTGAGTATTCCTTGCCTAAGAAAACCCTATGAAAATCATGCGTTGACAGGCAACTTGAAGGCAAATACACACACACCACTTTTACTCCTATGACTTTATAATCTATGAATTATGAATATTACTTCCTTTTAGAATAATAATACAATGAAAAAATTGTAACAATTCTGTGTATAGCTGCCGCTGCCTCCTCCCCTCCACTTTGAGACCAGTTTTCTGTTATCTGTCGCTAATGCACTGTTTTGCTCCCTTTGCTTATATGATCTCCTTCAGTCAAACTTCCTTTCAGGGGATTCACTGCCACAGTCAAATCTGGGCATGGGAACTTATCTCTTGATTTCTGTGACATGAAATTAAATATGTACTGTATATGCTGTTGGATTCTTATCAGCAATTTCCCTGAAATCTTACAGCTCTGCTACTAAAAGCACTAACATTCATACACTCAAATATGAACTAAAAACATAGTATGGTAAGTTAAATTTTAAATATGGACAGACTGTGGGTTAGTGTGATAACACCATTGTTGAGTTGCAGAGAAATGCAAACTTCTGTTGTGAAAATATGCTACTACAGATAGCAAAACAGAAATGGAATTCCCTTCATTGTCTTAAGTCTGAATTCAGGCTCCAGCAGAGCTTAATATGAATCCTGCCTAGACCCCACATAATCATCTGCATGGTTGGGTTAAGGTAGTTGGGATGCTGGACCGTTCTCTAAAATAGGGACTCCTTTGTACCCACCAGGAGCAGTGGTATAAAAAAAGGAATATTACAAGAGACAGCAAAACAAAAAATCTCCATAACTTTAATTACATTAACAATTAATTCAATGAACAATTAATAAAGACTACTCAGTCATGCATACCCCCCAATAGTCCTGTTTTGGCAGGGACGGTCCAAATTAATTCTTCTACCACCCCAATTTTTCTGGTGCTTCTAAAATGTCCTAGTTTCTCTCTATTCCCACTTTCCCCCTTTGTCTTCAGCTTACTTCAATTGTTACAGACGAACAGTGCAAAAGCAGTTTGCCCTCAGTTAGCTCAGCAGGGGGGAAAGAAAGAGAGGCATCTGAATCTGCCCTTCCCAGTAGGCTCAGGCAAAAGCAAACTGCTGCATTGTGAAGTCGAAGGCTTTCACAGCCAGCATCCATAGATTTTCCTTGGGTTTTTTTCTGGACTGTGGGGCCATGTTCTGGAATAGTTTCTTTCTGACGTTTCACCTGCATCTGTGGCTGGCATCTTCAGAGAAAGGTTGGGTAGGGGTGTATGTAGAGTTTAAATGCTGTGAACCTCTGTTGGGGAGTACAGTCGTCCCTTCACATTCGCGGGGGTTCCGTTCCGCGGACCCCCGCGAATGTGAAAAATCCGCGAATAACTACACCCCTCCCCCTCCCTCCCCAGGCCTTCCCGGGGCCTTCCTAGGCCCCGCGGAGGCCTCCCCGGCCCTCCCTCCCTCCCTCCCCAGGCCTTCCCGGGGCCTTCCTAGGCCCCGCGGAGGTCTCCCCGGCCCTCCCTCCCTCCCTCCCCAGGCCTTCCCGGGGCCTTCCTAGGCCCCGCGGAGGTCTCCCCGGCCCTCCCTCCCTCCCTCCCCAGGCCTTCCCGGGGCCTTCCTAGGCCCCGCGGAGGCCTCCCCGGCCCTCCCTCCCTCCCTCCCCAGGCCTTCCCGGGGCCTTCCTAGGCCCTGCGGAGGCCTCCCCGGCCCTCCCTCCCTCCCTCCCCAGGCCTTCGCGGGGCCTTGCTAGGCCCCGCGGAGGTCTCCCTGGCCCTCCCTCCCTCCCTCCCCAGGCCTTCGCGGGGTCTCCGGAGGGCCTCCGGGGGTCCCGCGAAGGCCTCCCCACCCCTCCCCAGGCCTTCGCGGGGCCTCCGGAGGGCCTCCGGGGATCCCGCGAAGGCCTCCCCACCCCTCCCCAGGCCTTCGCGGGGCCTCCGGAGGGCCTCCGGGGGTCCCGCGAAGGCCTCCCCACCCCTCCCCAGGCCTTCGCGGGGCCTCCGGAGGGCCTCCGGGAGTCCCGCGAAGGCCTCCCCACCCCTCCCCAGGCCTTTGCGGGGCCTCCGGAGGGCCTCCGGGGGTCCCGCGAAGGCCTCCCCACCCCTCCCCAGGCCTTCGCGGGGCCTCCGGAGGGCCTCCGGACGTCCCGCGAAGGCCTCCCCACCCCTCCCCAGGCCTTCGCGGGGCCTCCGGAGGGCCTCCGGGCGTCCCGCGAAGGCCTCCCCACCCCTCCCCAGGCCTTCGCGTGGCCTCCGGAGGGCCTCCGGGGGTCCCGCGAAGGCCTCCCCACCCCTCCCCAGGCCTTCGCGTGGCCTCCGGAGGGCCTCCGGGGGTCCCGCGAAGGCCTCCCCACCCCTCCCCAGGCCTTCGCGGGGCCTCTGGAGGGCCTCCGGGCGTCCAGCGAAGGCCTCCCCACCCCTCCCCAGGTCTTTCACGGGGCCTCCGGAGGGCCTCCGGGCGTCCCGCGAAGGCCTCCCCACCCCTCCCCAGGCCTTCGCGTGGCCTCCGGAGGGCCTCCGGGGGTCCCGCGAAGGCCTCCCCACCCCTCCCCAGGCCTTCGTGGGGCCTCCAGAGGGCCTCCGGGCATCCCGCGAAGGCCTCCCCACCCCTCCCCAGGTCTTTCACGGGGCCTCTGGAGGCCCCGTGTCGCGGTTTTGGGGGCGCCCGGGGGGGCCCTCCCAAAACCGCGAATAACCGAAACCGCGAATGTCAAGTTCGCGAATGTGGAGGGACAACTGTATATGTAAATTTGTATAATTGAATGGTTAGTTTCTCAGTATAGAAATTCTGGACCAGGCCAACAACTGCTGGCATTCTAACTCAACAAAACTTCAAGGTCTAGCAAATTCCTTACTTGCCTGGAAGACAAATTCATGGTCCAAAAGGTGGAAGAGGCAACAAGGGGTCAGCTATTTTAGATCTGATCCTAACCAACAGAGATGACCTAGTTAATGGGATGCAAGTGGTGGGATCCTTAGGTGAGAGTGATCATGTTCTCATGGAGTTTGTTATACAATGGAAAGGAGAAACCAGGCATAGTCAGACACACATTCTCGACTTTAGGAGAGCTGATTTCAATAAACTCAGGGAAACACTGGGGGTGATCCCATGGTCAGGAATACTAAAAGAGAAGAGACCTCAAGATGGATGGGACTTTCTCAAAAGGGAGATACTGAAGGCACAATTTCAAACAGTACCATTGAGGAAGAAAAATGGGAGGTGTCTCAAGAAACCAGGATGGATGACTAAAGAACTTTCAACGGAGTTAAGTTTTAAATGGAACATGTATAGGAAATGGGAAAAGGGGGAAATCACCAAAGAAGAATTCAAACAGATAGCGAACACGTGTAGGAGTAAAGTCAGAAAAGCTAAAGTACAGAATGAGCTCAGGCTTGCTAGCGAGGTTAAGAACAATAAAAAGGGTTTTTGGGGGGGTATGTCCACAGCAAAAGGAGGAAGAAGGAAATGGTAGGGCCACTATGCGGAGAAGATGGCAAAATGCTAACAGGGGACAGAGAAAAGGCAGAATTACTCAACACCTTCTTTGCCTCAGTGTTTTCAGAAAAGGAAAAGGGGGACCCACCTGAGGATAAAGGAACAGAGGACACAATAGGGGAAATCCAGCACAGAATAAGCAAAGAGGTAGTACAGGGATACCTTCTTAAACTAAATGAATTTAAATCTCCAGGACCAGATGAACTACATCCAAGAGTATTAAAAGAGCTGGCAAATATAATCTCAGAGCCATTGGCAATAATCTTTGAGAACTCCTGGAGAACAGGAGAAGTCCCAGCAGACTGGAGGAGGGCAAAGGTTGTCCCCATCTTCAAAAAGGGGAAAAAAGAGGATCCCAACAATTATCGTCCAGTTTGTCTGACATCAATACCAGGGAAGATTCTAGAGCAGATCATTAAACAGAGAGTCTGTGAACATTTAGAAGGCAATGCCATAATCACAAAAAGTGAACATGGGTTGCAGAGAAACAAGTCACGCCAGATTAATCTGATCTCTTTTTTTCATAAAATGACCAGCTTGGTAGATGAAGGGAATGCTGTGGATATCATATACCTTGATTTCAGTAAGGCCTTTGACAAGGGTGCTCAGCAGTGGCTCCTCTTCATCTTGGAAAGATGTGACCATTGGGGTGCCACAAGGTTCAGTCCTGGGCCCAGTGTTATTCAACATCTTGATCAATGACTTGGATGAGGGAATTAGGGGCATACTTATCAAATTTGCAGATGACACTAAATTAGGAGGAGTATCTAATACCCTAGAGGACAGGGTCAAAATTCAAAATGACCTGGATAGACTGGAGAGCTGGGCCAAAGCTAACAAAATGAAATTCAACACGGAGAAATGTAAGGTACTGCACTTAAGGCAAAAAAATGAAATGCATAGATATAGGATGGGGGAGACCTGGCTGAATGAGACTACATGCGAAAGGGATCTAGGAGTCCTAATAGACCACAAGTTGAACATGAGTCAACAGTGTGATGCAGCAGCTAAAAAGGCCAATGTGATTTTGGGCTGCATCAATAGATGTATAGTGTCCAGATCAAGGGAAGTAATAGTGCCACTCTATTCTGCCTTGGTCAGACCTCACCTAGAATACTGTGTCCAGTTCTGGACACCACAGTTCAAAAAGGATATGGACAAATTGGAGCGTGTCCAAAGAAGGGTGACTAAAATGGTGAAAGGTCTGGAAATGATGCCTTATGAGGAGAGACTTAGGGAGCTGGGTGTGTTTAGCTTGGAAAAAAGACGGTTAAGAGGCGATATGATAGCCCTGTTTAAGTATTTGAAGGGGTGTCATGTTGAGGATGGAGCAGGCTTGTTTTCTGCTGCTCCAGAGACTGGAACACGGAGCAATGGATGCAAGCTCCAGGAACAGAGATTCCACCTCAACATTAGGAGGAACTTTTTCACAGTAAGAGCTATTCGGCAGTGGAACACACTCCCTCAGAGCATGGTGGGGTCTCCTTCCTTGGAGGTCTTTAAACAGAGGCTGGATGGCCATCTGTCGGGGATGCTTTGATCATGATTTCCTGCATGGCAGGGGGTTGGACTGGATGGCCCTCATGGTCTCTTCCAACTCTGCAATTCTATGATTCTATGATTCTATGAACTATCATGTCAGAATGCACAGAGAAGCTATTGAAATCCACAAACACCTGGACAACTTCAACAGGAAAGAAGAAACCTTAAAAGTAAACAAAATCTGGCTCCCAATTTTGAAATACAATAGAATCAATACTCAACACTTACAAAGAAATTCCACCCAGGGACAGGGGGATTCCCAGCAGATAATTGCCCATCAACCAACCATTAGCCAAACAGACACTAACGAGCCTTGCATTTCTATACCCATTCAATTACACACCTTTACATATCCTTCCCAACAGGGGTTCACAGCATATAAACTCCTCTCTGTCTTTTCTTCGCAAATGAAGATTCAGGAAGGACTCATCCCGCACTTTCGGCAAGCGTGCTGATGACTAAAAATGCCAATCCGAGATAAATAAGTCCGGTTCCAGAAAGCACAACAGAAGGTCTCCTTGGGTGATGTTTCTGGGTTGTGATTCTTTCTGCATTGTCGTTTCTCTTCAAGACTTGTTCGGCGTGAGTTCTCAAATAAGGCTGCAGCATTGTGGATACTGCGTCTTCATGCCTCCCGATGTGACGCCAGGGCAGACCATTGTTGGTGATCAATTCGGCCGAGCCTGAGATGTTGTTTCAGGGAGTCCTTGTATCGCTTTTTTGGAGCACCCCTCTTACACTGACCCGTGGCAAGTTCACCGTAGAGTAGTATTTTTGGGAGGCAATGGTCTTCCATCCTAGAAACGTGCCCTGCCCAGCGCAGCTGTGTTCTCAATATCATGGCCTCAATGCTGGTGATCCCTGCTTGCTCAAGGACTGCAACATTTGTCATATAGTCAGTCCAGTGTATATTTAGGATTGTGCATTGACAGCGCAGATGAAAGTGTTCAAGGAGTCGTAGGTGGTGGTGATAGGTGACCCATGTTTCAGGTCCATAAAGGAGAATAGACAGTACAATGGCTCTATGCACACTGATTTTTGTGTTTCGGCTCAGGTGTTTATTACTCCAGATTCTTTTGTGAAGTCTTCCAAATGCGCTATATTCTTTTGCTAATCTGTGATCGATCTCTTTGTCAATCTTGGCATCTGAGGAGATTATGCTTCCCAGGTAGGTGAACTGCTGAATGGACTTGAGCACAGATTTGCCGACGGCAATGTGGGGATGGTGGTGTTCGTCCTGTGGTGCTGGCTGGTAAAGAACTTCTGTTTTCTTCAGGTTGACTTCCAGCCCAAACAGCTCTGCAGCTGTTGCGAAGCAGGATGTTAGGCGCTGCAGAGCTGCTTCTGTGTGGGCAACAAGGGCAGCAGCATCAGCGAAGAACAGTTCACAGACTAGATAGTTTAGACACCCATTCTCTGAGGATGCCAGCCACAGATGCAGGTGAAACGTCAGAAAGAAACTATTCCAGAACACGGCCTCACAGCCCAGAAAAAAACCCAAGGAAAAGCTCCTAGATTCCTTTCACATATACTGCCATCAAGCCAGGTGTCCCCCATCCTATATCTGTGCCTTTCATTTTTACTGCCCAAGTGTCCTACATTTCTCCCTGTTAAAATTCATTTTGTTAGTTTTGGCCCAGCTTTCTAATCTGTTAAGGTCATTTTGGATCCTGATCCTGTCCTCTGGGGTATTAGCTACCCCTCCTAATTTGGTGTCATCTGCAAACTTGATAAGCATACCCTCTATTACCTCATCCAAGTCATTGACAAAGACATTGAATAGCACTAGGTCCAGGACAGAAACCGATGGCACCCCACTGGTCACTTCTCTCCAGGATTAAGAGGAGCCATTGGTGACTATCCTTTGGGTTCAGTCAGCCTATGCAGAAGCTACCATCACAAGCTCGTCTGGTGAAGGAATGACAGAGAGCCCTCTCTGTGGATGCTCCCATCCTTTGGAACTCCCTTCCATGGGAGGCTAGCCTCCCTGCTTTCCTTTCTCCACTGGCAGGCAAAGACATTTTTATCCACACAAGCTTTTAATACAGAGCCCTTTGGAAATTCTTATTGGGGTGTGTCTTTGTTCCAATGCTCTCCTGGAGCCCTGGTGGAGCAGTTGCTAAATTCCAGTACTGTAGCCACAACATTTTGAGTCCAACCCCAAGGGCTCCAAGGTTGATTCAGCCTTCCATCCTTCCGTAGGTGGGTAAAATGAGTACCCACCTTGTTGGAAGCAGTTAGCTAAAAATCATTATAAACCGCTTAGGGAATGCTTTGGCACTGATAAGCAGTATATAAATATCAATGCTATTGCTATTATTGGGGTGTGTCTTTGTTTTAATTTTTCTCTTGTTTTTATTTTGAATCTTTTTAACTTTTATATATTGATGTAATTTTAGATTTTTTTATATTGTGATGTTTTTAATGGTTTTGAAAACTGTACGATTTGCTTGATGGCAGGGGGTTGGACTCGATGACCCTTGAGGTCTCTTCCAACTCTATGATTCTGTGACCTATGATCTATTTTCTAGGCTCTTTTGTGAGCCACCTTGGGTCCCTTCTGGGAGAAAGGGGATGTATGAATAAAATTAACAAAACAAAACAAAACAAAAGCCCCTACTGTCATCTGGGAGTCCAAAGACAGTGTCGGGTCAAGAAACCCCCTCAAGAGGAGGCCTGTGGTCTAAGGCTGCCTTAAGGGGATCTGTTTCTATTGAATTTTTACATGGCGATGGCGGTGGGGACGACAGGTGCCTGAGGCGAACAAGGAAGAGAGAGCAAAGCCGCTGCAGCCGGAGGAGAAGACCGGGAGGGTTGCCCTCTTGAGGTCCCTCCCTCTGGAGAGGGTGTGTGTTTTGTTTGCATCTGTGGGAAAGAGTGAGTGTGAACGAGGGGGGGGGGAAGACAACCGGGCTTGGCGCCTGAAGAGGGAGGGAGCGAGGAAGCAAGCAAGCCAGGAGAGCCAGAGACAGGGCGAGGAAAAGGTGGGACGAGGCCGGTCTTGTGGAGCCGAGGAAGGGACGGGAGCCAGAGGGGAGACGAAGGGGAGCAGGGCAGAAAAGTCTCTGGAGAAGGTGAGACAAAAATATATACCGCCCCAAAATAAAAAGAGCGGAGTGGAGAAGGAAAGCCAGCAGGAACTAAGGGGCAAAAAGGCGAGGCAAAAGCTCTCCTCGGCTGAGGCAAGACGACGGTGTGTCACAAGAACCTCCGAGGCGGAGAAGACATTCCCGAGGCGTTGGGAAGAGGGAGAGAAGAAGACGCGGGAAGAGGAACCGCCGAGGCTCCTGCGGGTTCAGTGACATTTTGGGCGGCCCGGAGCAACAGCCAAACTGAGGGGAGCTTGTCCCGCTGACGGAACAAGGGAGGGGAAAGGCGTCGTCGCCGTCGCCGTCGGAGACCGCAGCACCAGCCGCTGCCACAGCCAGAGCCGCAGCGGAGCCGGAGCCGGAGCCGGAGCAGCATGTCCCCCCTCTCGGGCTTCGACTGAGGCGGGATGAGGTGCCGCCACTTCCACCTGGGCAAGGTGCTGCCGAGGAGGAGGTCCCACCGGCTGCTCTTCTTCGGGGTGTTGGCCGTGGGGCTCTGCGCCGCCTACTTGGAGCTGGTGGCGGTGGCCGGCGGGGGAGAGCAGCGCCCCTTGAACCGCCGTGAGTTGTGGGCTGGGGGAGGCGCCGGGGGACGGGCTGGAGGAAGGGGTGTGATGGGAGTTGTGATTCTTACCCGCCTCACACACACACACACACACACACCCCTACCCCGAAATCACTTTTCCAATCCTTGAGAGAAAGAGTGTACTTTTGAGCGAGTGCTGAGAGGCCCGTCCTGTCCAGTTTTTTTTTTTTTTTGAATTTTGAATTTGGAATTTTTATTGGAATAAGACCATTCTACTAAAAAATACATCCGACCGCAAAAGGCCATAACAATAGCGCAAAAATAATACTAATTGTTTTCCTCTTTTCTTACTAATACAAAAATAAGTCTATTCTAACACTATTGTATTTTTCCCCTTAATCTAAACACACTATAATCACATTATATTTACACATTATAATTATACCTATTTGGAAATGAAAAAAATCAATAAAAGATTAATTAAAAATAATAATACAAAATAATACAAAAATAATAATAAAATATTTATTTAAAATATCATTTTATGTTATTGCTGGGGTCATCTCACTAAACCATGGCCAAAACTTTTTCCAACGATGGTTTGGCAATTTCTCTTTTTCACTCAGAGCTAAATTTTCAATTACGTTCTTCACATAATAGGCAGTGCCTTTTACATCCTGCAGATTTTGACTTTTCACCTCCATCCACAGGACACAAATAACCCAGTTTGAAACTGGATTATTTGCCCTGGCTCCTTCCTATAGAATTCTGGGATTTGTAGTTTGGTGAGGCGCCAGCACTCTTGGGCAGAGAAGGCGAAAGGCCTTGTGAAACTACAAATCCCGGGATTCCAATAGGAAAGAGCCGTGGCAAATAGTCCCATTTCGAACTGTGTAGTGTGGGACTATGTCAGAGATTAGAACAGACTAAAGGAATATGGCTCAACCCCAGGAGCCCTTCCCTCTTTTGAGAGGAATACAGCTAACCACATAGTGCTTTCCAACGTTTCTGACTCAAAGCTGAGATGGCTTAATCTACCATTTCATTCAATAGACAAATGGTAGATCATGTAATGCAAAGTCTAGGTCTACTTGCACCACCCAGAAAGGTAGAAGTGGCTCTGGAAAAAAGCCCTACCTCTCAAACATGCACACTCTGCCAGAGCAAAAAAGAGCCCAGAAGACTGCAGACCCTGTTAGCCAAAGGTCAGGGACCCTAGGGGCTCTTTCACATTACACCATTAAAGCACATTGCTTCCACCTTAACTGCCATACCTCCACCAGATGGAATCCTGGGATTTGTAGTTTCCTGCAGTATTTAGAATTCTCTGCCCCAGAATCCTAGCACTTCGGCATACTAGAAATCTCAGGAATCCCCCAGATGGGGCCATGGCAGTTAAAGCTGGGATCAAAGTGCTATAATTGTCTAAGTGTGAATGAGACCTGGGTTGGAACACTCTGCTCATGCGCAAGCTAGTATGTTAGTGGGGTGGATAAGACCGCGAGTCCCCAAATCAAACCTGCAGTGACTTCTTTATAGCTATTTTGGGGAAGCCACTATCTTTATTTACATTTCCCTGGCCACCCAAAGCAGTTGTGTAATAAAGTAGGATCTGGGAAGATAAGTAGAACCATTTACATTGTCATAAGGGTTTAATCAAACTGTCAACTTCACAAAAATTAAAGAATCAAAATAAATGCAAAAGGCACCCAGATTTAAAAAAAAAAAAATCTGCTTAAAAACAGACCTTTAACCAGAGACAGACCAAAACACAAAGATCTGAATGGCCTGTTGAAAGAGAATAGGTAGAAAGCTAAATCTGTGTTCCTGGGAGAAAATAATTCCACAAGTAAGTGGACACCACAGTGAAGGGCCTGGTCTCCATGTCCACACATTTAATTATTGCTGCTGCTGCTGGTGGTGAGGAAATGAACAGGGGTCCTGGAGCAGTTTTCAATGTGTGACATTTTTATGTGGGTTGATATGGATGCAAAAGCTTCAGTCTCCCAACATCGGCCCCATGTATCCATAACAGAGGTATCAATGGCTCAATTGGAGATTGGGGCAACTGTGTTGAGAGAAAAGGATGTTGTTCAGTGGTTTTTAACCTGTGGTCTGCTGAACCCCAGGCGGCCGCAGTTCCTCACAGGGGGCCCATGAAGGCTTGAAGGCTGCTTGGTTCACCCCCTCCCTGCGGTGGAGTGGTCACATGACAGGAGCCAAGGCAAAGGCTGGCTGGCTGGCTTGGCCTGCACATTGCCGTTCAATCTGCTCCAGCCACAGACTTGCAGGAAGAAGCAAGAGAAAAGGCTTCCCTTCCCCCTCCAGTGCCTCTGAGGGAAAGTTTAAAGGATAGTGTAATTGTATTATTATTTTTGTCATCAGGTATTATTATTATGGTTTTAAATCTTGAGTTAAGTCTTGGGGGTGTGTGGCAACCAAAGATATTTAGAGGGGGTCCCTGGTAAAGAAAATGTTAAGAGCAACTGGTGTTGTTCATACATGAACATTTTGGTGCTGCTGTCTATTACACTCTATTTCATTTAATTAATTTCTAGGCTACCACTTCCAAAATAGGTCACATGTACAGAAAGGCAACCCTATCTTTGGAACTGCTACAGGGCCCCAACCACATTAATCCAGCCCTATTAGTGGGTTAACAACACAGCTGTAGAGAGCCAGCATGATGTAGTGGTTTGAGCATTGGACTACGACTCTGGAGATCAGGGTTCGAATCCCTGCTCGTTCATGGTAACCCACTGGGTGACTTTGGGCAATTCACACTCTTTCAACCTCAGAGGAAGGAAAAGGCAAGATCTGCCCCCCCAAAAAACAAAGTATGCCAAGAAAATCCTGTTATAGGTCTGCCTTAGGGTTGCCATAAGTCAAAATGACTGGAAAGGCATACAACAACAACACAGTTGTGACTTATAGAATGGTTGGTATGTGAAAAATTTCAAAATGTGAAATATTTTGAGCACTTATGCAAAATGCTATGTAAATGTGTAATGTGTATTAATTTAGTTAGATTGCTAAATGATGTAGAAGTTGTCCAAACGGTGAAAAAACTCCTCGCATTCTGGTAGAATCCTACCAGTCCTAATGGGATCCCATGTGATTTCACCCTGTTGTGAAGGAGGGGGGCAAAAAAGGCCAAAAAACTCACCAGAAAAGCCTTTGTGGCTTTTCTCGTCTTTTTAAAAAAAACGAGATGGGGCACATTCCTGCTCATTAGGACAAGCAGATCAATCTGATTTGTTTGCCCAAATGAGAAGAAGCGTGCCCCTGATTGGCCAGACAAGTGCGGGGGGGGGGGAGCTTGCTAGCAAGGCAAGCGCCTGCAGCTACCTTTTTTCTCCCTGAGTGGTAGGGGATGGGGAAGGTGGCAGGGCAGCTGTCATTCCTAACCCCCATAGCTGCCACCACCGCCAGGGTCAGAGAAGGGAGGAGGGCTTTCTCTTCCTCTTCCTCTTCTTCTTCTTCCTATTATTATCTTTTATTTCTATAGCACCATCAATTTACATTGTGATTTACAAGAAAAAGAACAATAAAACAGTTCTTCCTTCCCTGGTTCCTTCCCCCATCCCACTGCCTGCCTGCCTGCCCTGTTTTACTGCCACCCACCTGCCCATGGGGCTGAGGAAAGGGGAAAAGGGTGAAAGAGCCCTCTTCTCCCTTCCTTGGTTTCTCCGCCACCCACTTGCTTCTACGGAGCTGAGGAAGGCGGAAGAGGGCTCTCTCATCTGGGATGCAAAGCTTATGGGGGCTGCTGGGGATAAAACCACAGTTAAGACAAGTTGCACCTGCTGCGACTTGCTTTTTCTGTGGGGCACTACTTTTTTGAGGCTTGTATAGACAAGCCCTTAGTCTCCAAAGATCCACTTGAACACACCATTTGAAATTTAGTGTGAAATTTAAGGATCTTTCTTGAGGCTAAATGGAATCTGGACAATCTTTCTCCAGAGAAGTGGCTCCCAAAGTGTGAGTTAGTCAAGACCCTCCAAAGGCACAGAGGAATGTAGCCAAATATGTTGACTTTACTTAAGGTTTTCCTTGGAGCTAAATATATTTTTAATTGATCCTATTTTTGTCAAGGGGCTTCCCAAGGGCATGATTAAAGAATAGTAACTAAAAATCAGCAATTTTGATGGTATAGATTTTTTATTTCCCATCAGAAAATGGACTGAAACTGGCAGATTTAGAAGTGGCATAAGCTGATTCTATGGAGATTTTCACACAGGCTATATATCCTGTGGCAGGAACAGAACAGGGTCGGGAAATGTTTTCCCTTTCGGATGATGTTGACCCCATTCTGTCCTGCATCCATCCTGCTCCCGTGACCATTCTGGAACAATGTAATCACGATTTTTCATCATGAATAGACCTCCCGTTCTGTCACTATTACACAATCACAGGTGTGTGAACAGGAGCCCCGTTCCTGTTCCAAAATGACAGCCGCAGAGGGGAGGTCCGTTCTGAGCACTTCCTGGTACGATCTGGACATCCAGGTATGTGGCACCCTTTATTTTACCCTCCCTGTTTTGATTGTGTGATTTAAAGTGTGTTTTTGTGCTTGGTGAACTGATTTTATGTTTGGGGGAGTTTTATTTTTTAAATTTACCGCCTGGCCGTTATCACATGATAACATGATAATGCTTCAGATGGCCGATCGTAAAAGCAGCCGTACGACGGCTGCATTTACAGCTGGCCAGCGAGGGGAGGGGGAGCCTGTTCCTGCCGCGGAATTAATGTAAGTGTATGAAAGATTTACATTATTCCGTGGCAGGAACGGGAGAGGAGGTGGCGGGGCAGTAACGGGGCATTTTGGCCCCATGTGAAAATCTCCAAAGACAGAGAGCTTTTCTGTTTTCTATTGTGTCAGACCATTAGTCTCTCTAGCCCAGCATGGTCAACTCTTATTGGCAATAGTTTCCCAAGGTTTCAGGCAAGATTCTTTCTAGCTGTACATGAAGATCCCTGGTATTCACTAGGGGACTTCCACCAAAGTAGTAAGCAGCCCAGCTCTGCCTAATTTTTGCTGTCAGGCAACACTGGGTGCATTCAGGTTGATATTGTTTTTTTATTTTATTTTATTTATTTATTTTTATTCAGCCACAAAGCTATCAGAGCGGCTTACAAATTATTTTAAGCAATAGCTATTTACACATGTACACTGCATTAAACAGTTTCCAATGTGTGTTAGCTAATTGCCCCCACAAGCTGGGTACTCAATTTACCAACCTACGAAAGGATGGAAGGCTGAGTGAACCTTGGAGCCCGCTGGAATCGAACTTGCAACGTGGTGGCTTGCAGTACTGGCATTTAACCACTGCGCCACCAGGGCATTGTACCCCAAATAATTAATGGAAGTATGATTGGCAGGAGAAGGTAGGCTACCCTTTAGCTCAGCTTTGCCAGAATTAGATCCAGATAAACATAAGATAAGAAGCTGCCTTATAGGGTGTTTGACCACTTTGACTGGCAGTGGCTTGCCACAGTTTCAAGCAGGGGTTTCTTTCCTGGCCCTACCTAGAGATTCATTGGTAGTACCCTGTAGTCTCCCATCTCAAGTTTTAACCAGGACTGTAGCCTGGATTGTTCTAACCAAGGACAAACCTTTGATAGTTGAAACCTAGCTTTTTAGAAATCTGGTTGTAATGTAGTTTATCAGACTTTAGACTAATCAGACTTTTGTTATAATCATGAGACAATATGACTAATTCAAAAAGATGATAATGCTTTGTAAAGCAGAAAGTAGTAGGAAAAGGGGAAGGCCACATTACAGGTGGATAGACTCAATCAAGTAAGCCATGGCCCTTAGTTTACAAGATCTGAGCAGGGCAGTTGATGACCAGGGATCTTGTGGGTCTCTCGTTCATATGGTCACCATAGATCTAAGTCAACTTGATGGCAAATAACAAATGGATTGGGATTTTCTGCCCTCCTGAGACTTAATAGCAATTAATAAGTGAGAAAAACTACACACACAATGTTCTGATCTCTCTCTTTCTTTTATTTACACAAAGGGAAGTGTACTCAAAATTGACAGAATTGATCCATCCATCCATCCATACACTGCATACTTTTTTAAAAAAAATGTTGCCAGGAAATAAGCTCACTGAACACAGTGAAACATATAATGGAGCAAAGATACATGGGATTGCTCTGCATATGCATACCTTTAGGCAAACAGTTTTTTCTCCAGTGATTGTACATATGAATATCAGGAAGAGGTCAATACAAGTTTAATAGGTTATATTGCATTCACTGCCCCTCTCTGGCTTTTCTTCAAAAACGAAGATTCAGGAAGGATTCATCCCGTACTTTCTGCAAGCGCACTGATGACTAAAAAGGCCAATCCGAGATAAACAAGTCTGGTTGCAGAAGGCACAGCAGAAGGTCTCCTTGGGTGATGTTTCCGGGTTGTGATTCTTTCTGCATTGTCGTTTCTCTTCAAGACTTGTTCGGCGTGAGTTCTCAAATAAGGCTGCAGCATTGTGGATAGTGCGTCTCCATGCCTCCCGATGTGAGGCCAGGGCAGACCACTGTTGGTGATCAATTTGGCCGAGCCTGAGATGATGTTTCAGGGAATCTTTGTATCGCTTTTTTGGAGTGCCCCTCTTACGCTGACCCGTGGCGAGTTCACCGTAGAGTAGTATTTTTGGGAGGCGATGGTCCTCCATCCTAGAAACGTGCCCTGCCCAGCGCAGCTGTGTTCTCAATATCATGGCCTCAATGCTGGTGATCCCTGCTTGCTCAAGGACAGCAACATTCGTCACATAGTCAGTCCAGTGTATATTTAGAATAGTGCATAGACAGCGCTGCTGAAAGTGTTTGAGGAGTCGTAGGTGGTGGCGATAGGTGACCCATGTTTCAAATCCATAAAGGAGAATGGACAGTACAACGGCTCTATACACACTGATTTTTGTGCTTTGCCTCAGGTGTTTATTGCTCCAGACTCTTTTATTAAGTCTTCCAAATGCACTATATGCTTTTGCTAATCTGTGATCGATCTCTTTGTCAATCTTGGCATCTGAGGAGATGATGCTTCCCAGGTAGGTGAACTGCTGAACGGACTTGAGCACAGATTTGCCGACGGCAATGTGGGGATGGTGGTGTTCGTTCTGTGGTGCAGGCTGTTAAAGAACTTCTGTTTTCTTCAGGTTGACTTCCAGCCCAAACAGCTCTGCAGCTGTTGCGAAGCAGGATGTTAGGCGCTGCAGAGCTGCTTCTGTGTGGGCAACAAGGGCAGCAGCATCAGCAAAGAGCAGCTCACGGACTAGATAGTTTAGAGTCTTAGTGTGAGCCCTCAGACGGCTTAAGTCAAACAAGCTACCATCAGTACGGTAAGATATATAGATGCCGTTGTCTTCTTCAAGCTCTGCCATAGCCCTTTGGAACATCATGCTGAAGAAGATTGTAAATAAAGTTGGTGCAAGAACACAACCTTGCTTCACTCCATTAGTTATTAGAAAGGGCTCTGAAAGAGCATCGCCATATCTGACTTGACCACGCTGGCCCTCGTGTAGCAAGATAATCATTTTAAGGAATTTGGGGGGATATCCTAGTCTTTCCAGGATCTGCCACAGACCTTTTCTACTCACAGTGTCGAAGGCTTTGGTGAGGTCGACAAATGTTACATAGAGCCCCTTGTTCTGCTCCCTACATTTTTCTTGCAGTTGTCTAAGGGCAAATACCATATCTGTAGTACTCCTATTGCCTCTGAAGCCACATTGGCTTTCAGGGAGAAGTTCTTCTGCAATGGAACAAACTAATCTGTTCAGGAGTATCCTTGTAAGGATTTTTCCAGCAATAGAGAGCAGTGTTATGCCTTGATAGTTTGAGCAATCGGATTTTGCTCCTTTTTTCTTGTACAGGGTGATGATGACTGCATCTCGGAGATCTGATGGCAGTTCCGCTTTTTCCCAGCAATTCACAAGGAATTTGTGGAATTTATTGTGGAGTGCATGACCTCCGTGTTTCCAAACTTCAGGTGGGATTCCATCAATCCCAGCTGCCTTGCCGTTTTTCATCTGCTGTATGGCCTTAAGGGTCTCTTCCAAAGTGGGAGCTATGTCCAATTCATTTTTCATTGGTTTTTGTATCATATGTTTTATAGCTGAGCCTTGGACTACTCGGTTGGCACTAAAGAGACTTTGAAAATGTTCAGCCCATTGATTCAGGATGGAGCCTTTATCAGTAATTAGTGTTTGACCATCTGTACTGTATAAGGAGCTTTGGACCTGATAAGTAGGTCCAAACACTGCCTTAAGAGCTTCATAAAATCCTCTATGATCACCCAGATCTGCACAGCGTTGTGTCTTTTCTGGTATATTGATCCACCACTTCTTCTGCATGTCTCGGAGTTTTTGTTAAAGTTTACTACATGTGAGGCGGAAAGTTGCTTTTCTTACATGGCAGGTTGGCTGGGTAAGGTATGCCTGGTGAACAGTTCTCTTCTTTGCCAACAGCTCCTGGATCTCTTGGTTGTTTTCATCAAACCAGTCCTGATTTTTCTTGTGTAAGAACCCGAGGGATTCTTCTGCAGACTGGACATGTTTTTGATATGTTGCCAAAGCACTGTGGGAGAAGGATCTGTAGGATGGTCTTCAAGTTTTGTTTGCAGATTTGCCTGGAAGTTGTCTCTCAGGGTAGCTTGTTGAAGATTGTTGACTTGGAGTCTCTTCTTTAAGATGCCACCCCTCTTAGGTTTGAACTTAAGATGAAGATTTAGTTTACATCTGATGAGGTGATGATCTTTTTGGCATTCTGCACTGGGCATCACTCGGGTGTGACGGGCATGGCGAATGTTTCTCTGGCGGACTAGAACATAGTCAATGAGGTGCCAATGTTTGGATCGGGAATGCATCCAGGTTGTCTTCGAGCTGTCTTTCTGCTGAAAGATAGTGTTTGTAATAGTCAGCTGTTGTTCTGCACAGAACTCTAGCAGGAGGTGTCCGTTATCATTGCAGTTTCCAACACCATGCTTGCCTAAGACACCTTTCCAGGCTTTGGCGTTCTTTCCTACTCTGGCATTGAAGTCACCAAGGATTATAATTTTATCTTCTACAGGGACTTTTTGTATGAGTTGGCGTAGGTCTGTGTAGAATTTGTCTTTCTCTACAGAGTCGGCTTGCATAGTTGGGGCATATATACTAAAGAGAACTACATGTGGGAGGCATAAGGAAATAATGCGATCAGAGTGTCCTAGAATCATAGAATCATAGAATTGCAGAGTTGGAAGAGACCACGAGGGCCATCCAGTCCAACCCCCCTGCCACGCAGGAAATCACAATCAAAGCATCCCCGACAGATGGCCATCCAGCCTCTGTTTAAAGACCTCCAAGGAAGGAGACCCCACCACGCTCCGAGGGAGTGTGTTCCACTGCCGAACAGCTCTTACTGTCAAAAAGTTCCTCCTCATGTTGAGGTGGAATCTCTGTTCCTGGAGCTTGCACCCATTGCTCCGTGTTCCAGTCTCTGGAGCAGCAGAAAACAAGCCTGCTCCATCCTCAGCGTTACATCCCTTCAAATACTTAAACAGGGCTATCATATCGCCTCTAAACCGTCTTTTTTCCAGGCTAAACATACCCAGCTCCCTAAGTCTCTCCTCATAAGGCATTGTTTCCAGACCTTTCACCATTTTAGTTGGCAAGGCTTCCAGTTTGGAGGCAATGGAGTTTTTAATCATAAAGCCTACTCCTGAAAGATGTTTTTCGGTTTTGGGTTTGCCAGACAGGTAAAGTGTGTAGCTGGCGCCATGTTCTTTAAGGCTGCCTTCCTCATGGAGATGAACTTCACTAAGAGCAGCGATGTCAATATTAAGTCGTGATAGTTCATGGGCTATTAGAGCAGAACGACGCTCAGGCTGTCCACTATCTGCAGAGTCTCGCATGGTTCTGATGTTCCAGCATGCAAGTGTCAGTTTATTTACACCTTTGGAGGCTGGTGTGTGCCTTTGTTTCTTTGCCTTGGTTTGACCGCATCAGAAGATGCCTGTTGGCTGCGGCTAGCCAACCAGGTAGTTGGGGATGAGCTTTCGTTAGGCTACCTTTTCTAGGCCCCTCTCCATACGGAGCAAGCAGTGCTCTCCTTTAAAAAGGCTGCTTGGTTGTTCAGGATACTGCCGAACAAGACTGTCATCTCTCGGGTCAGCCTCGAGCGACCAAGGTCCTGAACCACCTGCATGCAGGGTTGGGTCTGCGGCTTCCAGTGCATCTTTCCACCTGCCGTTTCGTCCCTCACCTATTGCTACAGGGCTTTTTTGGAACTGGATTTGTCCTTCGAGCCTGTGCAATGGATTTTTCTGGTGGAGCGCAGCATGCACAGAACTAGCCTCACCCTTTAAACCAAAGGTTCATCTGCTGGCCTTGCAAGCATGGGTGGTAGCAGTGAGGTCCTCGGGCCATAGGTTTGATTAGAGTTTCCTTCTCTTAGATAGTTGACCTTACAGGGTTGGACAAGCACCATCTGCCCAGGTTTGGGATTAGAGTTTTCCTTCTCCTAGGATGGTTGCCATAAGGCTAGGGAGCCCATCCTGCCCTTTGACGCTCTTTGTCAGACCCTTTTGGTTTTGACCTGTCTGGCATGGGAGACCCTACCGGTGGCTTTATGCCACTGCCAGCATAGCTCAAAACATCATTAAGGTACGCAAGCCTCTCTCTCATGACAAGGGGCTGTCAGTGCATTCACTGCACTGGATTGTTAAAACCTAACTTTCAAGAAACCTGGTTGTAATGTAATTGATCAGACTTTAGACTAATTCAGGCAATTTGAGGCCATGGGAATTTTATTTGGTGTGTGTGTATGTCAGCCTGCTCAGTCATGTCATGTGCTTAATTGTTCTAGTATAAATATAGTGAAAGTGTGGCCCTTGATCATCATCTTTGCAACCTCAAAATGCCCTGGCAGTCTCTCAAACCTCTGTACCCCTCCAGGTTTTTGGTGCAATTTTCAGGTGATTTTCTGCCCCCAATCTATGCACAGCCACAGTAGTTTGCCTCCCTCCCCAAACTGCCCCATCCCACACCAATGCTTTTTGAGGAGGTCAATTTTCATCTAAAAATGTGGACCAGAAATGACATGACATCTGGCTGATGGGATAAGTGGTGAAAATTGCCCCCTACTCTTCATGCAGTTGCCCACCATGGCTCTAGTAAGTGGTTCACTATGTGTCTAGATTGTTAGCCATCCTACATTCAGAAGGGTTTGGAAAAGTAGTTTGACTGAAGTTGCATTTAACACATACGGCAGGTTAATTGTAGTCTTCTCATATCTTGAACAGTTTCAGCAGTGAGTCAGATAGACCTTCTATTGAATGGTGTTCTTTGATAATTGGGGAAAGTCTCTGTGCAATGGGGGGAAATGGAGGGGAAAAATCTAATTCTGTGTTTCTAGCATGGCTGCCACCTGGTTAAAGAATTCTTGGCTGATTAACAGTGGTGCAGGTCCAAGATTTATCTTTGGGATGTGGGAGAAGAATGCCCCTCAGTGCACAAAACAAAATACACAGTACCCTAGGCCAGTCAAAATACTTTGTGCCAACAGATCTCACAAGTACCTCTTTCCTTTTCCTGACAGTAGAACTACAATAATAACAACTTAAATAATAATTGGTTGCCCTTTCATGGTACCTGAGACAGTTACCTCACTCTGCCTAGGGTTAGGCCAGCCTTAAGAGTTCAGTCCTATGGATGTCTACTCAGTTGCTTTCCATAGGTGAGTGGTTGGCAACTGTGTGAACAGAATTCTGGACTAGATATATCTTTGGCCTGATCCAGTATGGATTTTCTTATGATGTCAGAAGCAGAATTTCAGTGGGGTTTACTACCAGAAGGTGTATATATGTAGGACTGCTGCCTAATGTATGTATTTTAGTCAATGGATTGTTTAATTATTCTATTTACTTTTCATATATTTGCATATGAGAAAAATAATACAGTAGTTCTAAAGAGAAAAGTAAACATATGCTTGCTTGAGCAGGCATCTTCCGTACGACCCTCCCCGCGCACTTCGGTCCTCTGGGAGGAATCTGTTACAGCCTATGAAAACAAGGCTGTCGGTGACCTCCCAGAGGGCCTTCTCTGCTGCCGCTCCCAGATTATGGAATGGCCTGCTGGACGAGATCCGTCTTATTACCACCTTAGACAGCTTTTAAAAAGCTGTCAAGACGGATCTTTTCCGGCAGGCCTTTCCTGAATAACAATCCCGGCCCAAGACTCGGCTGTCCTTTCTGAGCTGCAATCAGATTTTTTTTTAACTATTATATGTTTTAATTTTTTTTCTTTCTAATTTATAGATTTTTAATTACTGTATGTTTTAATCTTTTATAATTTAATATTATTTTAAGGGGTGGGTGGGCTAGGGTACTGTGTCTATGGAGTTTTTATATTGCAAGCCGCCCCGATTGTGTTGCAGAGGGGCGGGATAGAAATAAAAATTTATTATTATTATTATTATTATTATTATTATCTTCTTAGAAAAGGCATTTTCTGTTCACTTTTGCATAGGATAATATGCTCTTCTAAAACATGCTATTCTTGCTGTTAAAAGTACAAAAGAATGGTAAAACTACAAATTAAAACTTATAATTTAAAAAATGTTGCCAACTGATTAATCATGGAAACTATTTGTTACATTAAATTGTTTTAATTACTGAATAAAATGTTAAAATGTTTCAAATGTTTATTCAAAGTGCTTTAAATTAATTCCACCAATTATTAAATAAACATTTCAGCCTTATTTTCTAGCCCAGTTACTTCCAGTTTTAACCTCCTGTATTTTCAGCTGTTTTTTAAATTTTGGAGAGTGGGTTGTGAAATATGTGGCATTTTGTAGCATTATTAAATATAGAGCATTATATCACCAGAAGATATAACAAATACTAAAAATGTTTTGACCCCCCCTCCCCATCCTAGGGCATTGGTCAGGGTGGGACTTGAGGATCCATAAAAAAGGCTGTTTTAGCCCCATGGGTACAAAAACAACTCTTGGAGGACAGAACACTTGTAGCTGTACATTTGTGTAGTCTGAATGAAATATTCAGAAGTTGAAGCCAATGAAGTGCAATGGTGGGTTGTATTTCTGAAAACATACAAGTTTTTCATGTATTTCTCAGTACCCCTTATTTCCTTTGCCTCCTTCATTTAACATAGGATAAAGAATTTTATCCCCTGTATTATGGTTCCTACGCTTTGATATTCTCTTTCACACATGTGTATGTGTACATATTAATTGTCTGAAATGTTTACTTAACTTCAACTCTTCTATAGACAGTAGATAATACAGTTGTCCCTTCATATTCACTAGGATTTGGTTCCAGGACCCCCCGTGGATACCAAAATCTGTGAATACTCAAGTCCCATTATATGCAACGGCATAGCAAAATGGTGTCCCTTATATAAGATGGCAAAATCAAGGTTTGCTTTCTGGATTATTATTTTTTAAAGAATATTTTCGAGCCATGAATACTTCATGGATACCAAATCCGTGGATATGGAGGGACAACTGTATAACATACCATAGTGCAGACAGTTTCTAATACCTAGCAAATGATTACCTATAGACAACTGTAGTTAAGGCAAATGTTTTTACTTCCACTTGTGCACCAGGTAAAACAAGTTCACTACATTTGATCTGGCGTAACATGAGTTTGGTATAGGTATGTGCTGATTCATACTATATGGTAGTAGATGTCTTTGATATGGTTAACATTAATGTTCTGTTTCCCATACAGAGCATGTAAAATTTAACTGGAAAGATATTGCTCCTTTTTGCATTGTATGTATTTCGTTCAGGACTCACCAGTAGGACTTCAATAAATGGGCTCATTTCTATTGTGTGTGAATCAGTCTTATATTATTGGTTGTCTTTATCCTCAGAGGCAGGATTTCATAATTTTGCACTTAGGCAAAGGCTAAACATTGCCAGGATTTTATGTCTTATATATATGGGTTCAATTGGCCTTGGCTCCCTTGCTATAACACAGAGGTAGGCAAATTCTGGTAGTCCAGGGAGCATTTTGTGTCCTCCTCCCAGTCATTGTTGGGCCATTCCACTTGATGCTCCAATTTGAATCCTCCCAATATCAAAATGTCTCCCCAGAAGTCCCTTCTAGTATATTTCAGTCAGGCCCCACCCCCCAGCCCTGGGGTTTAAACTTATAGAGGCTTCTGGTTGTGTAATATGCTATTTTGGGACCATGGGGGAGGCAGGGTGATCACCCTCCTTTGCCCTGCTCTAAAGCAGCTGTAGTAAGGTGCAGTACAATTCTATGCATGCTTACTCAGAAATAGGGTTATCAGATCTCAGCATCCCTCTGCTACAGTCTTCAGGTTGAGGGGAGGTATCTCAGGGTAAGAGTGCTGGCTTGAAAATAATTGCTGTATGTTGTTAGCTCTTGTTGCTGCAGGCTGCTATAGAGTGACTGCTGTAGACAACCCAAGCCATCTCTTCCCCCACTCTCAAACTTTTTTTAAATGATGGCTAGTACCTGTACTTGGTAGGAAAGAGCAGTTAGAATGCAAAGATACTGAGCTACTTTAGTGTTTGCTGCTTCAGGAGTCACTGACTATACCACTACAGGATTGGTGCTGTGTGTTTTTCCCTATGTTATTGTTAGCATTCCTGGGTCTGTCCCCCACCCTTCTTCCCACTGTCCTAAATGGGTGAAGCCACAGTCGTTTCCTTTCTTAGTCTGAGGTATACATGGGTTGTACTATTGTTAGTAAAAAGTGTGGTATTTATCTTCTTTCTTCAGCTTTGGTTAGGAATTTTATTCCTTTCCCTTTTAATTCATGAGTTAGCTTTTCTCTTTTTTTCCCCGTTTCTAATTTTCTTTCTCTCCCCTTCCATAATTGCTGGATAAATGTTTTTCACCTTTCCTTCTGCCTTTTTCTCTTTCCCATCCTCTTTTGTCCTCCTCTCCCCCTCCCACAACTCCTGCCCACATGTCAGAGCATGTACCAGTGAATTTCTGTACAGACTTCCCACATGCACTGACATCACACAAGATGCATCATATTCTCCCTCTTCCTTGCTCCATGCTCCTTCCTTCTCCAGCTTCTCCTCCTTCTCTGGCACCAGCGTCTGGCTACATATTTCTTCATGTCCCTATCCTCTTTCTTCTCCACCCCTTTCCACCCATAACTCTTGGTTAAATATTTTCTCCTTCTCTTCTCCTTTCCCACCCTTCTGCCCACCCTCCTCACATCTCCTACTTCAGAGGTGGTCAAACTATGGGGCGGGGGACAATTTTACCCCTATATACTGGACTGCACCAGTGTGCCTGTCCCCAAGACCCCTTTAAAATGTTGGGGGGTGTGTGTTTTTTCCCCCTACTCTCACCTCACAAGATGGCTTAAAATGGCTGCAAAACACAGTGGTTTTACTTCCCCTTACCCCAGTCTCCAGAAGAATACCCAGAAGAAAAAGAAATTGGCCCCAAATCAGCCAAAATAGAAACAGATTCAGTTTTGGCTAATTTCCAGCCTTTTTTGTTTGTTTGTTTCTGTTGTGTGTGTTTTTTCAATGTATGTTGAAGGTTGGGATGTGTGACATTGGCCTATCCAGGCTGGCCCCACAGTTCCTAGCCTTGAATGCCGGCCACTCTCACCCTGCCCCAAGGTCCCCCTTCAGAATCCCTTCTAGGATTTGAGTAACTGGGCCTGCAGGTGATCTTGAAGTGGACAAAAATGTTTTTGGATCTTAACGGATCAGTGTGACCATCCTTTGTTTCAGGGTGAATAAAGCCAGTCAGAGTCAGAGTTAACAAATCATGAAGCAAATTAATATTATTTATTTTATCCTATAGAATAGTAGAAGTGTTAACAAGTTCCAGTACTTAGTTCCAACTATACAATAATATTTGACCTTAGGCTTTGTCTTCAATCAATTAGATTTTGTCTTCAATCAGTTTAGACACCCAGTACATATTCACTCTCACCTGACTCTCCTAACTGAGGAGATTATCACACTACGCTGTTATAGTGCCATTATTCCACTTTAACTGCTAAGGCTGCCTCCTGTGGAAGAAATCTTGGGATTTGCTGTTTAGGGAGGGGCATTTAGCATTCTCAGTCAGAGAGCAATTATGCTTCAATAAACTACAGAATTCCACAGGAGACAGCCATAGCAGTTAAAGTGGAATAATAGCACTATAAACAGTGTATTTTTTAAAAAAAGTCTCACTCCTAGGACTTTATCAGACAAGCCCTTACAAATGTTCTTTTGCCACCATATTTTGCACTGTTTTTCTGCTGGCAAAAGAACACTTTTTATCACACCTACCTGTAATACTGTGAAAAGGCAGACCCAGCATTACCGGAATACAAATGCTAGTGCTGTCTACTTCCGCATTCGTGATATTGGCGGTTCTTGCAAGAAGATATGAGCATGGTTTAATTTAAAAATACTGTACAGCAAAAGAAACACAAAAAAGTACACACAAGCACAGAAACACACTCACAAAGTCCCAAGTAAACCTGGGAGGTTCATAAAAAGAGTGTCCCATTACTGGCTTTCTCGGTCTCAACCAGAAGTGTTCTGCCCATTGATGCTGTAATCACGAGAGAAAAATAGCGCACAGTTTCAGACGCAGGCAATACCGGCACAGAAGCACCATGAGAGATCTATTGATAGCTTGGCCCATCAATAAAAAAGAACACCTTGTTTTCTACACATAATTGCGAAAACACAATGTCATACATCATCTGGTATGCACGCCCTTTCACATTCATTAGGTGTCGTTATGATGCCATATCTGCTGTGTCTGATAAAGTCCATAGAGGCCCCCTCCCTCCATCACAGAGTTCTCTGTGCTGGGATTGGCTGCCCTCTGCTATTTCAAGCATTGCTTCACACCCATTCATTCAAGGGCCACTCAGTAACATATTTGCAAGTTGTTTCCCTCTTTGCTTTTCCTGCTACAGTTTCACACCTTCAGAAGTCATTGCTCTATTGAGGCTTCAATAGTCTCAATTAAGAGCAATTATTTCTGGTACATTTGACATTTAATAAACATTATAGTTACCATAATGACATTTTTAACAGTCTCTTTGATCTCTTGCTGGACCATATATTTTAGTAAACCTTACATAACAACCCTAACAACAACATTACACATAAGTGAAATACATTTAGGATCATCTTCAAGGTCATTTATTTTGAACTTGTAGGGATCCAAATCATCATCTCTGATCAGGTCCTTCCATGGAAATCTCACTTCTTTGCCTCCTTCCTTGTTTTTGTGTTTGTTTTCCTTGTCCTTGTTCTTCTCTTTGGTCCCCCCCCCCTTTGTTCTTTTCTTTGGGTTTTTCCTTGTCCTTGTTCTTCTCTTTGGTTTATTTTTCTAGCACTTTTTCCCCAGCTTGTTTTCCACTTCTACTGATGAAGCCAATTTAGTTTTCTTCTTGCAGACATTTAGTAGGGGTTTTGGAGTTGATGAAGAAGCAAAAGGAGATGACAAATAAGAAAAGGTAAATTAGTAGGAGTTCCCATGTTTGCTTTTCAAGCGACTTTATTTATTGAGTCCTTTACTGTTCATGAAATGTCTGAACTTGGTGTTCCACCAGGAGGAAAAGAGTTTCTTCTTGTTTTATTTACACTAGTGTTGGCTGAAACAGAAGCTTTAGGTGTTGTAACCTCTGACACAGAATCTTTTAGGGCTGGGGGAAAAATGTCCCCTTTCATTTCTGATCCTAAGGAAAACTCAAATGGATCAGGATCCCATTCGCCACATGCACAGGCAATTACAGCATCAGTGTAATCATCGGTTTTCTTATCTGTCAATGCCACTTTCTTTGCTGGAATTTTACTCTTGGGTTTCCCCAGGTCAGCTGGGGTTGGAACCTGACAGCAAGCTCCACCCCCCACGCACATCCAACCAATCAGCTTTCCACTTCCAGTCTTATCGCGAAAGTGCATCAAAGTGAATCAGTTGTTCTAACAAATGGGAATGTGCATTTCATTTGGAGTTAAAAAAAATGCTGGGGAAAGCTGTGGCATATTTGGAGCTTTTGCTGCCCCCTTCCAAATATGGTGAAATGATGTAGGATCCCATTTAGACAAAACGTATTCTTGAATTCTATGAGTATTTTCACTGTATAAACATGTCCTAGGAAAGTAAGGTTTCTCTACCTTTCAGATTGCAATATGCTGTCCTGTTATGAGCTCTGCTAAAAACTAAAGAAAAATCAACCCCTGTGTTTAGTTTATGTTTGAGGGTTGGGTGTCTTTTATTTTTTGTTTTTAGTGGCTTCTGCGAGTGGTCCTAAAGACTGCCAGAGCAACCATAGTACAGTACCAATAAAAATCTATTTCAAGTTGTAGGAATGAAAAACAACTTCTTTTTTTCATTTCACTATTTTAGCTTAGACAAATCACCTTTTTTCAGGTAAAAGCAAGATCTAGGTTTTTCTTTGTAGACAAGATGGTCTCAGCTGAAAAGGACACAGCCTTGGGAATAATGTTGTTCCAAAACGTTTCTGACTTTATTTTTTAAATCTTTCTGCACTATCTCCCAGATGGAAAACCTAGTGACAGCATATAATTGGGTGCCAGCCAGAGTTTCTCCTATTGCTTTTGCTGATGCAATAGCCTCCATCAACATTCGTTGTTCTAAAGCCCAAAGGCTGATCCCTCCCAGTAATTTTCCAGGGCTAGAAATGGACTTATAGCAGATCATTATTTCCATTTATGTGTTTGTATTTGCAACAGAACACTCTTTGTTCAACTTTCTCTAGAAGGTATAGATGGCATTTTGTATGTATTAAAGACTGCACTCTGTGTGTGTTTACATCTTGTATAGGCATTTAAAACATTGCTCTAGATTAATTTATCTGGATTAAACATTACTACTGCATTTCTAGTTCCGATCACACAAACAACCCCAGATTGAGATAATCTGTTCCATTGGTTTCTTTAAAGGAGAGGAACTAAATCACCATTTTACCATTCTTTATTCAATATGACTGTGCCAATGAAAGAAGCAATTAATCTGTCTTAAATTATTTTGAGTGTTCTCCTTTGGCAGCACTACTTGACCCAAATATGACATATTCAGCCTCATGGAGTAAGAGGAAGGATCCTATTATGAACTGATAATTGTGAAGTCGAAGGCTTTCACGGCCGGCATGCATAGATTCTCTGAGAATGCCAGCCACAGATGCAGGTGAAATGTCAGAAAGAAACTATTCCAGAACACGGCCTCACAGCCTGGAAAAAAACCAAGGAAAATCAACTGATATTTTATTATAGAATTCCTAACTGATTATAATAATGCCTTTATGGAAGCCATGGATCCACAAATATCAGCTTGATTTCCTAACTAAAGCTCCTCTTCTCAGTGCTACTAATTCTACCTGCCCATTAGTCGGCATGTATTTGTTCTTCTCCAAATTGAATTGCAATTGGGAACCTGTCTGGAATTTCTGCAAGTGAAATTCACCAGAGTACAAGAGGCACTTGTCCCTGTCATAGAGATGAGTAGAGTCATGGATGTCTACCCATGGTATAGCAATATTTGTGTGGAGTCCTGGTCACCTCATCTTAAAAAAAAAAGACACTGAAGACCTGCAGAAGTGCATGAAAGAGTAAGCAGAACTATCAGAAGGATAGAGCATCTTCCTTACTAGGAATCACTAACGCATTTGGGGCTCTCATGCCCTTCAACTGTCCTGATTTGATTAGGGCTCTTCCGATTAATCCTCTGTCATCCCACTTTTTCAGCTGCTTTTAAAATGTCCCACTTTCTTCCTCTCACTTTCCCCTTTTGTCCTCAGTTCACTTTGCACTCAGTTAATTCTTTGCGGGGGGTGGGGCGGAGGGAGGGAGTAATGGAATTTTGCCCTTCCTGGTAAACTCATGCAAAAGCAAACTGCTGCAGCCTTTCCTAGCTTGTGTTATCTATCTTTTATTAATAACTTCTGCCATCTTGACCACACTCTGATATTGCTTGGGCACATGTATCTCAGTTTTCATCTTTGAAATATTGGAGGATTTATTTATTTATATTTATATTTCTGTATTGCTTCCCAACATGCAAGGGCTTCCAAGGAGATGAACAAATGAAAGTCATTTAAAACAATACCAAGATTAAAAACATTTTAAAAATACATTAAAATACTCTTTAAAAACTCCTAAAAGCAGTCTAAAAATAGTACTAGAATACAGTTTTAAAACAGTTAAACATCAATTTCAAACACTGAATGCTATGTGGAACAGTACCCTTTCACCTGCCCACCAGAAGCTTAAACGAGATGGGTCCAGTCTAACTTCCTTAAATAGGGAGTTCCACAGTTGAGGCATTGCTACATAGAAAGCCCTGTTATGTGTACCCACCAAACTAACTTGACGAGGTGTCGGGACACACAACAGGAAGATCTCAAATTTCTAGCAGACTTATATGGGAGGAGGTGGTCTTTCAGATATCTTGGTCCCAAATTGCTTAGGGCTTTTCAACTCAACACCAGGACCTTGAATTGAGCTTGGAAGCAAATTGGATGCCAGCACAGTTCTTGCAAGGCCAGTGTTATATGGTCTGTAAAATGCACACCTGACACTAGTCTGGCTGCTTCATTTTACACTACAGTAGTTGCAGTTTCCAAACACTTTTCAAGGGCAGCCCCACATAGAGTGCATTACAGTAGTCTAACTGGGAGGTAACTAAGGCATGAACCCCTGTGGCCAGATCTGCCTTCCTCATGAAAGGGCACAGCTGGTGCACCAGCCAAAGGTGCTCCTGGCCACTGCAGCAGCCTGGCTTTCCAGGAGCAGCATTGGGTTGAAGAGCACTCCCAAACTAAGAACCTGATCTTTCATAGGGCTGAGATCTCATTCCAAAGTTGATTTTCCATCTTGTCTGGATTAAATCTACTGTATTCATCTGGATCAAATCCTTTACTGCATACAGATAATGATTCAGTACTACTCACAGCCTCTTCGGCTGCAGTTGTAAAGGAGAGACAGAGCTGGTTATCATCTACATATTGATGACACCCAAACTTCTGCATGACCTCTTCCAGTGGCTTCATGTAGATGTTAAAAAGCATAGGGGACAGTATTGACCCCTGTGGAACCCCACAGGCTAATGGTCAAAAGGCTGAACAACAGTCCACCAACACCACTCAATGTTCAGCCAAGAAAGATCAGAACCACTGCAAGGCAATGCTCCCAAGTCCCACGTCAACCAAATGACCCAGAAGGATACCTTGGTTAATGGTATCAAATGTGACTGAAAGATCCAGGAGGACCAACAGAAATGCACCCCTCCCCACCCCGTCCAACTCCCAGTGTAGGTTATCATCTACCAAGGCAACCAAGGCTGTTTCTGTCCCATAACCAGGCCTGAACCCAGACTGGAATGGATCCAGGTATGGGATCTTAGAAAAACGGGGATGCTATGATAGCACAGGACTAGAGGATTTGTTGTTGGAATATAGTTCCCATGAGCCCCAGCTAGACTGTGCACTAATGAGCATGTCCTAATTAAATTGATTTGCGATAGATTCAGGACAGACAAAGGAAGTACTCCTTTATACAGTGCACAATTAATGTATGAAATTTTACTGCTATAGGACTTGGTGGCTTTCATTTAGATAATTTTAAAACAGGATCAGACAAATCTATCAAGGACAGACCTTTCAGCAATGATTATGTATAGATATGATAACTAAAGATAACTTCCATGTTCCAGGGCAGAGCACTTTTAGTTATTGTTGGGAAGCAAACAGTTAGGAAAGGTATTGTTTTCTTGTGCTACTTCTGTGTTTCCAAGAAACATCTAACATCTAATTGATCACTACTGGGCAATTGGATACTACCTATGTAAAGCTTTGCTTATCCAGCAGTTCTTTTCTTCCATTAATACGCCTTCTTTTTCAATCGTTTTCTTTTGTTATAAACCAAGATGAACCAATGTATCAGTAGTAAATACTGGGGTTTTATTCTATTTCAAAGAAAGTGGGTCTCTGTGTCTGTGTCAGTTTTGAGGGAATGAATGCCACATGAAATTCTGCTGAATCACTGGAGGACTTCAAATTTACTATGCTAAGGAAAGACAGGAACTATGTTGCTTACATCTTCTGGCTCGATCAAAGATCCTAGTTCCTAGATTTTTAATTTGAGATTTTTGTCTCTCATACGGTGTCTCAAATACAGTATCTATCTTCAGGGTTGTTTGTACAGTATACCGTAATAATTCTTGTAGTCCTCTGGTTCTGAGTGACTCAGTTCTGTTTGTGAAGTGTAGATTGTTTATGTACATGTAGCAAAGTTCAAATTGTTATTGCTTCTTTTTTTCTGCAAGACACATGAAAGAATTGCTACAACCCCACTACAGTACTAAGAATACTAGATGCTACTGCATGAGAGGTGCTTTTAAGAACCAGAAAGCAAGGTACCTATATGTAAAGAGATTTGAACAAGAACTGTGTGGAAATCCCAAACATTGTTACAGACAAATTTTGGAAAATCAGGACACTGCATTAGAAGCAGGGAGATATTCTTTTCATGTTGTAAAATAGCTTTAATCACATAAAAAGAACTTGCATTGAACAAGAATACTGACAAAAAATACACCTATCTGACAGATTTGAGGAATTTGTTGTATTCCTGAACTTTCAATGTTCAGAATGATTTGCAATCATTACTTGGCTTGAACTGACAATAATCCTATAGATCAGGTCATATTATTTGCATATTACAGGTAGAGGAGCTGAGTTGGAATTTCAGTTAAGGCTTATTTCCTAAGACTATAGTAAGTGGATCCCAACTACAGTAGTCTTAAATACTTGTTCAACTGCTAATCTGACAGATTAATTGACAGATACCAAATGTTTCTGGACAGCTTTTGACTTACATTTAGAGACACGCAACCAATCCAAATATGGCAAAATACTGTGGAATCAATTGGGTATTTAGATTTCCACATACATATTGCAGGTACATGAGCTGAATCGTTGTTTGCGAAGAGAAGCCAGAGATTGCAGGTTCATGAGCTGAGAAGATGTACCCTATAACAGGTTCTCAACCTGTGTGTACCCAGTTAAATATATATAAACGCTATCATCACTCACTGTGCAGGTCATACCCTCGATGCGGCCTTTAGTACGGAACAGGAATATCCGTGGGCGGAGGTTATTAAAACCTCTGCATTGTCATGGACGGATCATTTTCTGGTCAAGATGGAGCTAAGAGCCACTGTCTGCCCCACTGGGGGTGGTGGACCCATTAGAATGGTCCGCCCTCGAAGGCTAATGGAACCAATTGGATTCCAGAAAGCCTTGGAGGGTTTAATGGTTGGTAACGCCGGTGATTCTGTTGAAGCTTTGGTTAATATTTGGAACACCGACCTCACCAAGGCTATTGACACAATCGCTCCCAAACGTCCTTTCCAGCCTGCTCCTAACCGTAAGCCCTGGTATTCAGAGGAGCTTAGGAAGATGAAGCAGGCTGGACAACGACTAGAGCGCACCTGGCGGAAGACTCGACTCTTGTCCGACAAGACTCGTCATAGGAATTTCCTTGATTCTTATCGAGAGGCAATACGTGCAGCGCAGAAGTCTTTCTCCTCTGCACGTATTGCGTCTGCAGAGTCCCGTCCAGCAGAACTGTTTAGGGTGGTGGGGGAGCTGACACAGATTCCACCTGAGCAGAACCCCTTACTTAACCCGACAACGGCCTGCTGTGATGCGTTTAATATCCACTTTGCAGATAAAATCTCTCGGATAAGAGCCGACTTAGATGCCAGTGTTATGACAGAATCTATAGATGAGGTGTCCAGCAACTCCGTTGATGAAATTTTATTGGATCAGCTTCAATCTGTGAGTACCGATGACGTGGACAAACTCCTTGGTAGAGTGAGAAAGACGACCTGTCCCCTCGATCCCTGTCCATCTTGGCTGGCCACCCAAGGGGGAGACGCATCGAGAGTACTCCTTAGGGATATTATCAATGCGTCCTTCAGGGAGGGGTCCGTTCCACCCTGTCTGAAGGAAGCGGCGGTTAAGCCGCTCCTGAAAAAGCCTTCCCTGGACCCCTTGGACAGGAACAACTATAGACCAGTCTCCTTGCTGCCTTTTCTAAGCAAGGTGATTGAGAGGGCGGTCGCTTCCCAACTCCAAGCTGTCTTGGATGAAACCGATTATCTAGATCCATTTCAAACTGGCTTTAGGACGGGATATGGAGTGGAGACTGCCATGGTTGCTCTGGCTGATGACCTCCGCTTGGGGATCGACAGGGGTAGTGTGACCCTGTTGGTGCTCTTGGACCTCTCAGCGGCCTTTGACACAATAGATCATTCCATCCTCTTGGATCGCCTGAGGGGGTTAGGAATTGGAGGCACTGCTTTGCAGTGGTTCCGTTCCTTCCTCTCGGGCAGATCCCAGAGGGTGAGGCTCGGGGACAGCTGCTCTACCAGAATAGAGCTTAACTGTGGCGTTCCTCAGGGTGCCATCCTGTCCCCGATGCTATTTAACATCTATATGAAGCCGCTGGGAGAGATCATTCGGAGGCATGGAGTGTGTTGTCATCAGTATGCTGATGACACCCAGATATACTTCTCCATGTCTCGGTCATCAGCTTCGACTTCAGATGGCATCTCTCCTCTCAATGATTGTCTTAAAGCAGTAATGGACTGGATGAGGAAAAACAAATTGAGACTGAATCCAGACAAAACGGAGGTACTAACAGTTACAGGCCCGAAACCAGGTCTGGGAATACAACTTCCAGTCCTGGATGGAACTACACTCTCCTCCAAAGACTGTGTTCGCAGTCTGGGGGTGCTCCTGGACCCGACGCTCCAGATGTCTAATCAGGTAAATGCGACGGTCAGGAGTGCCTGTTATCAACTTCGGCTGATACGCCAGCTGCGCCCTTGCCTGGAAATTAGGGACCTCGAAACTGTGGTACATGCATTGGTAACCTCCCGTCTGGATTTCTGTAATGCGCTCTACATGGGGCTACCCTTGTGCTTAACTCGGAAACTTCAACTAGTTCAGAACATGGCAGCCAGGTTGATTTCTGGTGTTTCCAGAAGAGAGCATATAACACCTGTGCTAAAAGCTCTCCACTGGCTGCCTATTCGTTTCCGGGCACAGTACAAGGTGTTGGTTATAACCTTTAAAGCCCTGCATGGCTTGGGTCCAACTTATCTCCGGGACCGCCTCCTTCCGTACGACCCTCCCCGCGCACTTCGGTCCTCTGGGAGGAATCTGTTACAGCCTATGAAAACAAGGCTGTCGGTGACCTCCCAGAGGGCCTTCTCCGCTGCTGCTCCCAGATTATGGAATGGCCTGCCGGACGAGATCCGTCTTATTAACACCTTAGACGGCTTTAAAAAAGCTGTCAAGACGGATCTTTTCCGGCAGGCCTTTCCTGAATAACTATCCCGGCCCAAGACTCAGCTGTCCTCCTTGAGCTGTAATCATTTTTTTTTTTTAAACCTATTGTATGTTTTAATATTTTCTAATTTATATATTTTTAATTTACTGTATGTTTTTAATCTTTTATAGTTTAATATTGTTTTAAGGGGGGGTGGGCTAGGGTACTGGGACTATGGAGTTTTTATATTGTAAGCCGCCCCGATTGCGTTGCAGAGGGGCGGGATAGAAATAAAATTTTATTATTATTATTATTATATTATTAAATGATCAGTAAATGTTGCATGATGTTTGCCTACATTAGAGTTTGGCAACTACAGCAAGTCTGGGGACCAATTTTGTGCCCCTGGGACCCACAGAGTACACAGAAATGCAAAACAAAACAAAAAGTCCAGAAATGTCAAAAGTCCATATATTGTTTTGAGAAAAGTTTTTTTTTAATGTTAAACAATGCTGAGTTACTTGGTAACTTTTTTAAAAAAAATTGAGACTCCTGAAGACTTCCAGGAAAGGGGGACAGAAAGGGAACACTTTGGATTATTGGGGAGATCTATTAATTGGATTTTTAAAAAGTATACTTTCAGAGAAAGTGGGGAATGAAAGAGGAGAAAAAAAGGAGGAAAAGGGAAGCATAGGATATGAATATGGGTTTGGCATATATGATAATCTTTCAAAAACATATTTTCTTGAAGTTGATATCCATAAAATACATGTTCATGTATAGCTATAGCAGTAAGAACTTTTGACTATTGAACAAGAATGTTTGTCTTCCCAACTTTGGAGTATAAGTCTTTTAGCAATAATAAAAACCACATTAACCATCAGTTAAATTCCACATTTCAAGGATATAATTTAAAAGTACATGTGCATCTACAAATGCCAAAGATTTTTTCTAAGACAAAATTAATGTGTTTAATACATCCACCCAGAAAGGGGTAACCATCAAATACATGCACATCATATTGCACAGGGAAATATTTTCTGTATTGCACTGCCAACATTTAGCTAAAGTAGACAGTTTCTTTCTAAAGAGGCATAATGGTGTCCAATATACAGTACCTGTATATTGGCAAGCTTATCAAAGTTTGCAATTAGAAGGGGTAGCTAATACCCCAGAGTACAGGATCAGGATCCAAAATGACCTCGACAGATTAGAAAGCTGGGCCAAAACTAACAAAATGAATTTCAACAGGGAAAAATGTAGGATACTACACTTGGGCAGTTAAAATGAAATGCACAGATATAGGATGGGTGACACCTGGCTTCATGGCAGTACACGCGAAAGGGATCTGGAAATCTTAGTGGACCACAAACTGAACATGAGTAAGCAGTGTGATGCAACAGCTTAAAAGCCAATGAGATTCTAGGCTGCATTAATATGTACATGTTAGGAGTATAGTGCCTAGATCAAGGGAAGTAATAGTGCCACTCTATTCTGCTTTGGTCAGACCTCACCTGGAATACTGTGTCCAATTCTGGGCACCACAATTCAGGAAGGATATTGAGAAGCTAGAATGTATCCAGAGGAGGGTGACGAGGATGAGGAATGGTTTAGAGAGCTGGGTATATTTAGTCTGGAGAAGAGATGGTTAAGAGGTGGCATGATAGCCATGTTTAAATATTTGAAGGGATGTAATACTGACTGAGGATGGAACAAGCTTATTTCCTGCTGCTCCAGAGACTAGGACATGGAACAATGGGCTCAAACTACAGGAAAAGGAATCCCACCTTGTTGTCTCTTCCAACTCCATGACTCTATGACTCTACTTTAGATCAATTGATATGTCCAGATTTAATATTCTCACCATTTTCAATATTGCCATTTACTTATCGGCTCTACCTATCAATGCACTGTGGCAAAGTTTGGTATCTATATGTAGACAATCAATCTTGAGTGCTTCTGTTGTTCCTACTATGTTGGAGCTATTAAGAAAATCCTCAGAGAAATTGAAATCAACAAATTTAGTTTATAAATGTTGTTGGAAAGTACTAAATTTGATATTCACGAAGTAAAAAGTGGATAGAATAAAGATTTGATTTGCACTGTCCAGATTAACCAATAAGAAACTATCCTAGCTTCAATATTTCAAATTTCTTCAGAACTAAAACTACACTGGGGTCGTTTCCACGGCAAAATAAATCCTCAAACAATGCGACAAGAAGCCTGATAGTTCCCATGCATTTCGAAGCAACAGCGCCCTTTTCAGAAGGAGGGGGTGCAAAAAACCCATAAGTCCCGCAGTATCAGCTTTCGCTAGTTTTCCGCACTTTTTTGATTAAGTTCGCAAAAAAGCGCATAATTTGTCATGGGAACTAACGATTGTTTACCTTTTCGAATTACTGTGAGCAGAGCTGAATCCTGATTGGTTGGAGTGACCTTTCTGCTGTAGCCAAATAGAGGGGTTGAAGAGAAAAAAATTAACCCTCCTTCTGCTTGCAACCCACTTTGGAAAATTTGCTCTGAGCCCTTCCTGACTGTTTCAAAGGAAGGCTTTTGGGGTTTGGAAAATGATTGGGAGGAGTAGCCTGTGCTTCGCTGCTGTGAGAGTGTGTGTGTGCGTGCATTCGTGTATGAGGGAGAAAAAGACGATCGCATGTTCGTCCTTTCGTTTGTTTGTCCTTCCATTCACTTGCCTGCAATCAGGAATGAGGCAAGCTTCTGTGTGGTGTGTGTGTGTGTGTGCATGAAGGGAAGGAAAGCAGACTGCTCCAGCATGCTTTTGCTTGTTCCTCTTTTCATTCACTCCTTTCTTTATAGAAACCTTTCGGGGCTGGGGAAGGGGGGTTGACAGATCGCTTTTTTGATCCTTTGTTTGTTTGTACTTTTTCTTCCCTCTCATTATTTATGGTCTCCATGACCCCCCTCCTTGCTCCCTCCCCGCCTCCTGACTGGCTTTAATCATCTGGAGGCGATCCCCCCCCACCTTTGCCTGTGTGTACTATACGGAAAGCAGAATTCCTCACCTTTCGAAATGCTGGGGAGTCGTGTGATTTATACTCTTCTCATGCGAAAGAATGGTAATCCGGAATCTTGCGAACTTTTTCCTGTCGTGGAACCGGCCCCTTTGTTCAGCAAAAATGGATGTTGCATAGAATCATAGAATTATGGAGTTGGAAGAGACCATAAGGACCATCCAGTCCAACCCCCTGCCATGCAGGAATACACAATCAAATCATCCGTCAGCTAGGTTTATCCCATAAAGTTAGTTTTAGCATGACCATATAGATCAAGCTAACATGGTATAGTGGTTTAAGAGTTGGACTGTGACTCTGGAGCCCAGAATCCAAACTTCTGCTCAGCCATGGAAACCCACTGGGTTGCCTTGGGCAAGTTACACACTCTTAGCCCCAGAGGAAGACAAACGCAAACCCCCTCTGAATAAATCTTGCCAAGAAAACCCTGTGATAGGTTTGCCTCAGGGCTGCCATAAGTCAGAAACAACTTGTGGGCATATAACAATGTCAGTATCTCTGGAATCTAAAGGGATTCGTGGCCTCAGAAACAGCTGTGGGACTGCATGCAGCTTCAGGGCTGTATTTTGTCCACCCTTAGCCTATACAGAACTGTGTCTTAGGTAGAAACTTTGCCTGAGACGAGATGTAACAGTCACACCATGGTTATAAAAGCTCTGGCTTAAATGTTCCTTCCTCAGTTGGACATAGAATTCACCATCCTATCTACTGTTTGTCTGACATGATTTATGTCATCATCAGCATGAACTTTGTTAACCAAATGCTAACCAAAATTGTCCTAAGAACTGTTGGAGGTCACAGAGGTTGCAACTCTGTTTGCAATTCAAGATGCATGTGTGGATAGGAGTAGATAGTTAATTCTCCTCAGGGTTGCTATACTGTCTTTTGTCTGCTCAATATTCCTTATGACCAAGACTGATAATCTTGGGATCACTGGAGTCATAATCACTTCTTAAGTTTCTCTTGTTCTTTCAGGGTGGAGAAGACATCTCAGTGTTTTTTTCCAAGAATAGTGGGTTTAAGCATGGCTTCTTATCTCTTCAGCCCAGCTAGTTAGCTAAAATTAGACCTATCTTACCTTTCTATCTCAGTGTTTTTCTCTTAATAAAGATTAGTTTTCTTACTTAAACAAGAAAGAAGACTCAGTGTGATTGCATTTCAGGGGGAAAAGCAAGCTCTTTAATCAATCTGATATTCAAAGGACCTTGATCCAAATACACACATGCTGTGAAGGTCACACTTTGTTAACAAGATCCCTGGTTTGAACCAATAGTTTAGAGTGAATATCTAAACCCTGGATAGCCTTAACTATGTTTGTGCTCATGGAATGCCAAAAGTATGATTAAAGTCAAGCATGAAATAGAGAAGTTATAACAAGAGAGATAGGGAAAGGCAATATGCAAGTCCATGACTTTGCAAATCATAGTTTTCAAGTTGCTGCATTATGTGTGCTTGAGGCATAACTGCTATCTAATGTCTGTACCAGGTATTATTGCTGTTTATGCCAGTGTCTAGTCAGATGTATTTTTTCTGATTGAGTTATAAAATTGATCTCATCATCATCTCTACTCCTGGGAAATTACCAGCAAATGTCTATTGAAATAACAGTTTGCCAAACAGTGTCCATTTGTCAGTCTTTGAGACAAAATGAAATAGAAGTAGATGTTATCAATGCTATCAGTGAAGCTCACATTGGATAAGATAAATCTCATTTGTTTAACACTTGACAACAAGTGAGGAGGGGTATTATGGTGTATATGTTTACAGATAAAGAAGGTAGAAATGGATAATACAGTTGTCCCTCCGTATCCATGGATTTAAGTATTCATGGTTTGAAAATATTCTTTAAAAAAACAATAATCCAAAAAGCAAACCTTGATTTGGGACACCATTGCATATAATGGGACTTGAGTATTCACAGATTTTGGTATCCATGGCGGGTCCTGGAACCAAACCCCAGCAATTATGAAGGGACAACTGTATTTCCAAGAAGAAATCAGTTTTGGTAATGGTGAAACATTTAATACCTTTAGTGCCACTCTGCTGAAAATGTGTTGTTGTTGTCTTGTTCTTGTTTTGTTGTTGCTGTTTGCTGTCAGGTTGATTTTGTGTTATGAATGAGAGATCCCTGGTCATCAAATGCCCTGCTCAGGGCTTGCAAACTGAGGGCTGTGGCTTCCTTGATCGAATTAGTCTGCTTGTAATGTGGTCCCCCTCTTTTCTTACTCTGAAGCTAAGGCAACTTTGTTTTTCTAAAGAGAAAATAAGTGTGTATGTACAATATTTGACAAAAGGGTTCAGTGGTTAGCAGTGGAATAGATATCACCTGCCAGATGCTCCTTTTAGCTGTTCGCTTCCTTTCTGTGCTCTTTAAAACATCCTATAGCAGCAGCTGAGAAGCCTCAGAAGACTTCTGTAAGAACCCACTGCTGGATGATTGGAATTGTTTCCCTCCAGTTTTGATTAACGCCCTGAGAAACAATCAGAAGATCATCTATCTTTCTGTCTACCCCCAACCCTCTGGAATACATTATTTTGCCAGCAAAATGAAAGGGAAGGAAGGGGCCCTGCCCAAATCTACCTGCCCAGCTCTTCGCATCTTGTCTCTCCACATTTCTTTGTAAGGCGCATGTTTTGTTTCTTTCTGTCCTGTGACAATCTGAGTGTTGAAAGCTTCCGTCTTATTTCCAAATTTTAGCAAAACATTGACTGCCACTGCAGCTACTCACCTTTAATGCAGTCACACCCAGTATTCAAGTCTGTTTGAAGTCTCTGCTATATGATGAAGAACATGAGTGAGGATAAGAAAGTGCTAATAACATTTCTAAAGGATTCCAGGGCTTTCCTAAACAGGATGCAAACAACTTAATAATTGCTGCCGCTAACATTATTCCATTATCTAGTGGTTCTAGTATCCTGAGGTTTATGTATACTGTAGTAGCTTTCTATTGCACAAAGCCTACCTGTTATCAGGAGAGGGAAACTTCCAGATATGACTCAGGAGGGGACTGACCTTTACCTCATGATCTGCCACCTTCTTGCAACTTCCCCCCTGCCAGTATTGCAAAGAGGTTTAGGGAAACCTAATTAAATAATTGGAATATTTTTTTCTAACTCTAATTGCTACAAGTTGTGGGGGTTGGGAGATAAGAGTCGAAAGAGAAAGAAAGCAAGATGGCAGGGAACAAAGAGAGCTAGAAGGGGCAGAGATTGATAAGGTAATGAAGAGATAACAGAAAGGGAAAAGGTGAGAAAGGATCTGCATTATGTCACATAGAAATTAATTACAAAAAACCTTGACAGTATCAAGGCCGAGGGAAGCAAAATCACTCAAACACATATCTAGCTGTATATCTAGACCACAACTGGAGGGTAAGGTGGGAATTGACTTCAGAGGAAGTTTGTCCTCTGAAGTCAGTTTTTTTTTTTTCCCTGAAAAGATGCAAAGTGTAAAGATGTATTTCCTATGGTAGTTTAAAAAGTCTGGTGAGAGCAAGAAAGGTTGGCTGTGAAGGAAGCAAACCTTTTGGTCTTAGGCTGAAGACAAGAAGTCAAAATTTATTTGCTTTTATGTTCAGCTTTATTCCCCTTCCAGAATTGTCATAATTCTCAGTCATGCTAATAGCAGCACACACATAGTCCTCAGCCACTACTAGATTTAAAGCCTAGAGTGGAAATTAGGTCCGCATTTACACATATGCACATACACACGCTATTGTCTGGAACACTGTCTGCCCTTGGAAGTTCCCTTCTGCAACTAAAGTAAATTTGGGGAGAAAATATTTCATAATGACTTCCAGTAGTGAGAAGAACAGTAAACCTCCTAGCAAGGCATAATCCCAGTCTTTGGGGAATGCAGAGGGAAGCATGGCAGCTATTTAGTCTTTTAAAAAAACCCAAAACACTGGATGTGGATCTTGCTTGGTCCTAAACCATCACAGGGATCTGAATGTAAAGATAGCTGTGTTAACAAACAAATTCCAAAGTCCATATTGTAGCAATGCCTTTATTAGGCCAATCGAAGACCACAACAGATCTCAGCTTTTGAAACCACAGGTTTCTTCATCAGGCAAAGACTGATTTTAAAAAGCAGCCAGGAAAGATGGGGGACACAGATATAAGCCTAAATCCTATAGTTACTGCTGAGTAGAGTAGACCAATTGAATAATAGGATTTACATATGTATTGCCTCAGCATTAATGGGATTAATGGTGACTAACCAACATGATGCCAGCAAGCTGTATGTGTGTATGTCCCTTCAAGTTGCCTGTCAACTGCTGCCAACCATATGGATTTTATAGGGTTTTATTAGGCAAGAAATACTCAGAGGTGGTTTTGCCAGTTCCTTCTTCTGAAATATGGCCAACAGCACCTGGTATTCATTGGTGGTCTCCCATCTAAGCACTAACCAGGGGTCTTTAGCAGTGTGGGGAGCATTTTTATTTTGCAACACAGTTTTAGATTATGGATTTCAGCAGAGAAATTATGTGCAACTCTGATTCTTAAATGCTGTGAATATAACCCCCTCTCTGTACTACTGTCAAGCTTGCCAAATACTACTGTACTTAAAATGCTGGAGTAAAAGTTATACCTTTTCCTAGGTTGTCTTTTTGTTGGTAGCTGTTTCACTTTCCCAGTGTAATATACCCTTGCACCAAAAAATAATTTGCTTTATTTTATAAATGGTGCAAACAGACACAACTATTACTATAATCAGTCGTTATTAGGTTATTAGGAAGGAAAAAAAGAGTATAAGATTGCTGTTTTATTGACTTACTGGACCCTTGCTTAGCCGAAAATCCAAGATGGCAGCAGCAGGTGCTTTCCCAGTTTGCTAGCCCGCCCCCCATGCTCATCCAGCCAGTTAGATTATGCTGCCTGTTTGCATCTACGCAAATGCGCGTGTCTAAATGATCGCACATTCACATGCTGCATTAAGCTTTTTAAAAAACCCAAGAGAAGACTGGCAGCAATTACGCCCACACAGAGTTCAAGGTATATTTGGCTGCCCCCCTTCTGAATCACACGTATTTATGTGAATGTCCGTTTGTACAGATCACCTTCCATTTGCATCCCATGAGGATTATTTTCATTGTATAGACAAGCCCACATATATATTCCATCCATCCCATGTCTGCTACTTACCAAAATACTAAGAGATGGAAGTTACAATGGCAATCTCCATCTCACCTAATTTAGGTCTTTACCTGCTTACAAAAAGGTAGGCAGGTGGACCCAATCTAACCTCTCCAGGAAGGGTGTTCCAGAAGCATCCACCAAGGAAGTCCTCTCTCATGTTCCTTCCAGATGATGTACTGGTAGGGGACAGAGAGAAGGGCCTCCCATGAAAATTTCAAGAAATGAGTAGGCTCATGTAGGGAGATATGGTCCTTCTGGATCTAAGCTGTATAGGGCTTTGTAGGTCATAATCAGCACTTTGAATTGTGCCTGGAAACAGACTGGTAGCTTGTGGAGCTGTTACCACAAGGCATGCTACCTCTGATATGTGTGTGTATGTATGTATCTTCAAGTCACCTATCATCTTATGGTGATCCCATAAATTTCATAGGGTTTTCTTAGGCAAGGAATACTTAGAGGTGGTTTTGCCAGTTCCTTCCTCTGAAATTTAGCAGCTGGTATTCTTTGGCTACTTCTGATACAGGAGGCAATACACAGCCATCATGACTCTCTGTGTGTATGTATGTGCTTTCAAGTTGCCTGTCAATTTATGGTGACCCTGTAGATTTTTCATAGGGTTTTCTTAGGTAATGAGTACTCGGAGGTGGTTTTGCCAGTTCCTTCCTCTGAAATATAGCCTACAGCAACCCAGTATTTGTTGGTGGTCTCCCATTCAAGTACTAACCAGGGCTGGCCCTGCTTAGCTTCCAAGATCAAATAATCATAAATTAAATATTCAAATGTGCCTAATCTGCACACTGAATTGCACCTAACAGCTTTGTGGTGCAGAGTGAATTTCAAAGAACTTCTTGATAGTGATTAAAATGAATGTCCTTCTCTTCATGACACCTGCTGTGACAGCCATCAGTAGAAACAGCAAGACTTCCTTTTTGTAGGTCATATTCTGAAGTCATATCTGCTTCACTTGTGATCCTCTAACTTTTTAAAAAAATGGAAATCCCATGAAACACACTAGATGAATTTGTTCTGAGTGCTTGTGTACTGTTCAGGTAGCTAAGAAGATCTCTGGAGATTCATTATGTCTTTTTTTCAGTCATGCTTTTTCATATATGCAAGTTTAGGCAGGAGAAGGGCATGATGGAGTTGGCTTTTGTTTATGCTGCTTCTTTTGCTCTGAGTCTGAAAGTATTACCGTACTTTCTTCTACTGGGCAAGAACTGTCTGGGCATGTGAATGGGTGGAGATTCGTTTTTAAAAATGTGTTTGATCTCCTTTTTTTAAACATACAAACACACACAACTTCCTGATATTTGTCGTAATAGCCTCTTTCCACCCCTTAGAATAAACAGCACTGTTGCTGCAGAGTGATGTATACAAAGTCTGTGAAGAAAGACCAGAAGCTGAGAGGTACTATCCCAGTAGAGAAAGGAGCCATCAAGCCACATCTGCCTTAAACAAGGCTCAGACTATTCATGATATGCATTCCCAAACATGATATTATTTCCCAAATATAAAGCAACAAGAAGCTTAGGAATTGCTAAACACTATGCCTCCCAGATTGCTTTTGCCACCCATCAAAGGGTGCCAAGTGTGTGTGTGTGTGTGTGTGTGTGCATGCACCTGCACACGTGTGTGTGTGTGTGTGTGTGTGTAAGCTCACTGAGTAAAACCATTTGCTGGAGGAGAAGGAATTAAAGAGCCCCCTCCACCTTGCCCCACCAGGCCTCCATTCAAGGTTGAAGCTTTTCAAGTTTGCTTTCAGGACTTTCTTTTGTTTCTGAAGTCTGGGAAAAGATATATGCAACTGCATGATCTAGTTTCAGCCAGAGCCAGGTTTATATTAATGTCTCACATTTGTGTTGGTGAAATTGTAATACTACACAATAGTTAATGCTGAAAGGAGAAGGAACAGGAAGGAGCAAGGAGGTTGTCAGTCTTCAAATTCATTCCCAGTCTCATGACAACTATGCTTAAGAGATCAGAAAATAACTGTTTTACCTTACCAGGTTTATATGTCTAGGTAAATACAGGCAATAAGCCACATGCATTTAGGCCCCAGGCTTCATTTTGTGCAACCAACAGGTCTTTTATAATAATCTGAGAATCTCAATGTTAGCCTTTATATTTGTATTATGTGTCTCAAGAGCTTGATAGTGTTGACCTATATTGCATCGCTGAAATATTCTTTAGCACCAGGCTCATTTGGCATGTGTTATTTGCTTACTACGCATGTGTAGTATACTGTATGCACATATGTATTTTGATGGCTGTAGCCCCTAGTTTAATAAGAAAGACACACTTATGGTAGATAGTACTAGTAAGCTGCTATTAAAAGGTGTTACTATGACTGCAGTATACTATGATCACCTCTAGGTACTGGAACAATTACTTTTTGTACTACAGCTCCCAGAGCTTGCTCTGTGTGTGTGTTTGCATCTGCATGCTGGGAGTTATAGTCCAAAATGTAGAGCCAATAAGCTCTGCTTCTGTACTCCCATCAGTATCCTTCTGGTCTGTCCATATGCTTTGTAACTAGAGTCATGGATGACTTCATTAACTGGAAACACTGATGAAACTTCTGTCTAGTGGGCATTATACCAGATTCCCTGCTGGCAGGTCAACAGGCTAGCTTGAAGGGTTGGATCCTGCCAGTCAGGAGGAATACTGTGTGCTTTGGCATTCTCTTGGGATTGAAAATCCTGCCCAGAGGCAATGTTGTGAACATGGAGCAAAATGGTTCTGGAAGCTTGTTCTCATATATGAACATCCTGGAAGCCTTGCAAAATTCCATTCATAGGTCTTGTTCCAGCTTCTGCGCCAAAGCAAAAGCACTTAGAAAGTATTCAGATCCTTTAATCCAGGAAAAAGTTTGTAGAAGAGGCAAAGCAGATGTGATTGTGAATGAGATTATATTATAACGTCTCTTTGTGGCAAAATATTGGACTACAAGTATGACAAAGGATTCGATTACTGTAGTTACTTTGGTTAAGAAGACCCAGTTAATGTTATCAAAGGCCTTCTCGGCCTATATAAAAATCAGCACTCTCTTTTTGTCCTGTTTACTGTAATATTCTAACACAGTGGTTCTTAACCTGTGGTCCACAGACCCCCAGGGGGCTGCAACATCCTCACAGGGGGCCCACAAAGGTTTGAAGGCTGCTCAGCCCACATGACAAGAAGCCAAGGCAAAGGCTGGCTGGCTTGACCTGTGCATTGCTGTTCAATCTGCTCCAGCCACAATTCTGCAGGAAGAGGCAGGAGAAAAGTCTTCCGTCCCCTCCAGTGCTTCTGAGGGAAGGGTTAATGGATTGTGTAATTGTATTATTATTATTGTCATCAGGTATTATTATTACGGTTTTAAATCTTGAGGTCTTGGGGGTCTGCAGCAACAAAAGGCATTTAAAGGGGGTCCCTGGTAAAGAAAAGATTAAGAGCCACTGTTCTAAGATGTCAGTTACTACTCTGATGTTATTTCGCATTTGCCTTCCTGGCAGCTACCCACTTTGATCTTCATGTATGTATCTTTGCTGGAAGCTTTTAAGTCTACAAGCTAGAATTGTTGTGAAGATTTTATAGTTTTCATTTAGGAAAAATATGGGTCTGTAATTCTTGGGTAAAGTATTATCTGACTTCTTTTTAAAAATTAAAGCAATATTCACCTCTTGCCATGAATCTGAAATTTTTCCACTTAGCAATATACCATTCAGTATCTTTTTCATTGGCTTTAGTAACTGTTCTTTAAAACATTTGTAATAATTGGCAGTCAAGCTGTCAGACCCAGGAGATTTTCTTGTTTAAGTTAACGATCACCTCTTTTCCAGTGGTATCCATATCTAGAGATTACAGAAAGGTTCATAGTGGATAAAGATGACGAAGGATTCAACTTGAAAAAAATGAATTTAAAAACCACTTACTTAAAGGAGAAAAGCGTCTAATTGGCAATCTACAAAATGTTGTTGAAATTTAATTTAGAAGATAAATTAATTAAAGATTGCATGGTTAGATGGGCCAAGGACATTGGACATAATATAGATTTGGAAAGCTGGGAGAAATTATGGAAAAATAATAATGTTAATATGAGATGCTACGAGTTAAAATATTTTTTTTTAAATGAAGCATAGGTGGTATCTTTCTGGGTAGGCTAGCAGATATCTATAAAAATACCAGTAATTTATGTTGGTAATGTGGTAAAGAGATTGTAACGTTTTATCACATTTGGTGGAAATTTAAGAAAGTGAAAAAGTTCTAGTTTATGATAAAATCTAAATTGCAAATACTGTAATGTTACAGACAAAAATTAACTTGAATCCAGAATTTTTTTTAATTGGGTTTAATCAATTTTGAAGGGAACAATGAAAAGGAAATTGGTCAATTTTGCTGGCACATGGTGACTGCAGCCAGAATAACTCTCACAAAGTATTGGAAAAACACCCAATATCCCCACAGAGGAGGAGTAGATAGAAAAGTTAACAGACGTAGTGGAAATGGATAAATTAACATATATTTTAGAGTGAAAAACAAACAGTAAATTTGTTAAAGACTGGAAACATTTTCAAGACTGCTTGCAACATAGATTTAATAATTTAACAACTTCAGGATTTATAGACTAAAAAATTGTATTATTATCTGTTCAGAGATAGAAAGGGTTTATGGTAAATGTGATTACTAAAAAGAGTTAAAGGAAAAGGTGAGCTAAAGTTAATACTGTGTTTTATTTGCTCTGTAATGTTTTTTTCAGGAAAGGTACATTTATGTAAAATAGCAGTCCAAGCTAATTTGTCTTTGTGGGGGGCTTTGTCTTTGTTGTCTTCTTTGGTGCTGTGTAGTTATCTGTGTTGTGTTGGCTTTTTATGGATAGGCACGGGGAGGGTAAGGGGAGTAGTTGTGAGTAGTAATGTATTGTAGTTATAAAGCAATGTTGTAAGGTTATTTATGTATATTGTTGAGTAATATACGTTACTGAATATTTGAAGAAAATTTAAAAAATAAATTTTAAAAAAGAATCTTAAAAGAACAGGGACATTTTTAATACAACTGGTATAGAATCTAGTGGGATTCCAAAATAAAGAACAAGAATTTTTTACATTAAAAAAATAGAAGGATTTGAAATCATTAAGTTTCCTCAGGTAAAAATCTTGGGACTTCACACATTTTGTATCTGAGTGCCCACTTGCCCCATTATTTATTTATTTTATTTTATTTATCTGCCACCTTTCTCTCAGAATTGGACCCAAGGCAGCTCATGACCACTATAAAAATAAATAAATATTTCCAAGCTCTGTTAGTGACAATGGGCAAGGTAAGACATGGAGTTGGAGACAGTACGTGACAAATTAAGAGGGAAAGGGGTGGAACTTCTCTGTCGTAACTCTCTAGACTTTCCCTTTCGTAGGTAAGTTCCTAGAGCAGACCCACCAATTTCTTCCCTGGCCATTGATGTTATTGATTAATGCCAGGCTGGCCCATAGTAAGCCGTTGGTAATCCATGAGGAGGAGGATGACCTGATTTGCATTATCATTCTTTGGGTAGAGAAGTTGGAAGGAGCTGGCTGAAATCCCGCTCGTTCTTGCGAGAGAACGAGCGGGAGGGAAATTAAAACAGAACCGTCCCCAGCTGTCAAAACACAAAACAAAATGAAAAAATAAATTAAAAAAAACAAGGAACCCAGGGAGGGGGGGAAGGGTCCTACTTACCTGGATGTCCTGTTCGTGGCCGGAAGTGCTCGGCATGGACCTCCTCCCTTGTCCCTGTCATTCCAGAACAGGGACGGGGCTCCTGTTTGCACACCTGTGATCCGTTACAGAATTGGAATCGGGTGTTTAATAATGACTTCTCCCCGTGAATACTAAATCTTTCAGCAACCCTGTTCGGTGCCTATAATGGGACAAATTGGCTGTGTGAAAATCTCCTTAGTGTCTTGTTCAAACCAGGATCACTAAGGAGATTATCAGACGTACCAAATAAAGCAGAACAGGGACTCCAGAGTATCAGGAAAGGCTTTCCTTTCCACATGACGTTCTCCCTGCCCGTTCTGTTCTCGTTCTGCTCCAGTGCTGCCCCTGTGGTTTTTTTTATTCACGGCTTAAGCCGTCAATAGATCCCTCATTCCGTTTCTGTAATGGAATGGGGGGAATGTGAAAAGGTGCCCATTATGCTGGCGGGATGCCAGCGTTAGTGGGAGGTCCAGAGTGTCAAAACACTTCCGGATGCATCCCTTATGACAGGCCCCTGCTGCTGCTGCCCAGATCACCCCTCCCTGCACCCCGATCACCAGCCCATCACCCCCGATTGTCAGCCCTCCACTACCACCCCGATCACCAGCCCATCACCCCCCCAATTGCCAGCCCATCACCCCCCTGATTGCCAGCCCTCCACACACACCCCCGATCGCCAGCCTGTCCCTTTAAATCCTGGCTCTCCTCTTCTTGCGAGAGCAGCAGCCAGGATTACAACAAGGAAGTGAAAGGAGCTCTAGAGCTCCTTTCACTTCCTGGGCTTCCCAGCACAAGAACGATTCAGGTAAGTGTGAAAGTTTTCATTCTTGTGCTGGGACAGGGGTGGGAGACGGGCGGGAAAGGAGATTGTGGGACGGGAACGCTTTTTTTGTTCCCGTCTGATAATCTCCTAAATCGTTGGTGTCCTAACAAGCAAGTATCAAAAGCCAGGTTCTGTTTGCAGGTTGTTACCACATGCACTTTCAGTTGCAAACCTAGGTTAGTTGCTGTGTAAAGTGCGAAATGATCCTGAAGGCTGCTTCAAGCCAACAGAATGAAAGCTTGTTTCCTTCCTCTGTGGTTGTGGCAGCGAGTTTATATTTAGCTGGCAGTATGTGGCCTTGTGGGCTGTGTAAAGACAGACAGAATCTCTCCTGATCATTACCTCACATTGCCCAGCTTCCCAAAGCATTTAAGCTGCCTGGGAGGAGAGCTGGATGATAAATTTAGATGAGGCACTTCTTGTCAAGGGCTGTGTGTTTGATCCAACCAGGCCTTGGCAATCCTGAAAGGGGAAAAGATATCAGATCTCCTTTCAGAATGCTCTACGTTCCCTGAGCTCTCTGTATTCCAAACATTTACAATGTGTGGAGGAAAAGAGTGCCATTCTCAAGGACATGAAGAAGGGTCTCCTAGGAAAGTTACAGATTGCTGCTGTGGTAGTGGCGGTGGTCTTATGTTTATAGTGGAATGGCCAAGCTATATCTGTCTTGCATAGCATAGGGTAAATTCCTTCTCCATTGAGCTCTTTAATTATGCAGGAGGGCAGCTGATACAGTTATGTGTGGAATGTTATAGGGCTTTCCTGAAGGAAACCTGACACGAGAGTAAAAGCCTACAAAGGCTGCCCTGAACTTCCAATAATTTGGAAGAATGATATGCAAAGACTCCCCAAGAGAATATGGGTACCTGTGTTACAGTGAAGGGTGAGGGGAGACTAGCAGCAGCTTCAGGGGGAGATTTCAAATGAGGAAATGTTGCAAGGGGGAAGAATTAATTCCCCTCCCTCAACATTTTAGCCCCATATGCATTCTACCCACCTCATCCCCACATAGGCACACAGGTACCACCACCTCACAGCTGCTTCCATCTTTTTTAAAAAAAGGAGTAGTGATCTAGTTATACATTTTGCGTGTAACATGTGGGTTGCTTATATATGTCCTTATTGTAATATTCAGTTACAGATGTTTAAGGGACCCTCATTTCTACTTTTGTTCATAGACTCCCAATGATCAACATCTTTTTCTCCTCTCCATCTTGTAAGCCAGCTAGCGTGTCATAGATCAGTGGCTCTTAACCTTTTCTTTACCAGGGACCTCCTTTAAATATCTTTTGTTGCTGCGGACCCCCAAGACTTAAGATTTAAAACAACACAATTACACCATCTATTAAACCTTCCCTCAGAGGCCCTGGAGGGGGAGGGAAGACTTTTCTCCTTCTTCTTTCTGCAGGTTTGTGGCTGGAGTGGATTGAATGGCAATGCACAGGCCAAGCTAGCTAGCCTTTGCCTTGGCTTTTGTCACATGGCCACTCTACTGCAGGCAGGAGGTGGGCTGAGCAGCCTTCAAGCCTTCGCAGATGTCCCTGTAAGAACATCACGGATCCCCGGGGGTCCCTGGACCCCAAGTTAAGAACCACAATCATAGATATTATATGTGAGAACTTGGCAACTGAACACAGCCAATCAGTCAAATATTGTGGCTTGTTAGAAGGTTAACTGAAACGCCCCACCACTTGTGTATGTTGTTGCTGCTGCTGCTGCTGCTGCTGCTGTTGTTGCTGCTGCTGCTGTGTTCTCAAGCTGTAACTCAAACAGTTACTGAGCTGCTGATGGGTTGTCATACGATGTAACTAGTGGGCTGCATTAAACCTTTTGAATAATAATTATGTGTAGGCTTCCTGCTATATGTATTTAAAGCTAATTCTATGCATTGACACACAGCCTTGAACAAAAACATATGCGCTCATCTCTGCTCCACAGTCACAAAGATTGCTGTAGCCAGTTTTTAACTTTAATTTTGCTACCCTCAATAATTCTTTTTCTCAGAAAGCCAGACATGCAGTCCTTTAAATTAGAGCCAGCTTGGCTGATGGCAGCTAACTCGTGGGTGTGGTCACTAGTCAGAAGAAGAGATGGAAGCCAGCAATCCCAATGATCTATATTTGGCTTGGCCAGTAATGTGCTGTGGGACTTTAAAGGAAGCCAGTTTACCTCACTTTGGCTCAAGAAGTTTGTATTAAACTTGTGGGTTTTTTTTTAAATTAATATGTATTTGTTACTCGTTGAAAGCAGCTGTGTTATGCTTAAACATATGTAAGATGAGTAAAAACAAGAAAGCAGATGAAGATGATGTGTGATGGAGATACAACATTAGACAGTTGAAGAAAGATTTTGTATGGGGTCTGTAAGCTTTCATTAGTGTTAATAGTCTCTGGTGATAGATTTCAGTGTCTGATGAATTGTTCGTCTATAACCCATGTTGCCGGGAACTTCCAGTTAAAGTAACAGAACTTGCCAACTTTATTGCCTTTTTTGAGCCATCAGTCATAAAACTTGCAAGGAAATAATGAGAATTTCAGTTTTCAAAAGTAAAATATTGTTCCTTAGGATACAATGGAAAGCTTTAAAAATTGACTGCAACATGTGCCAGAAAGGCTCAAAAAGTAGAGGCATATAGGGGTTTTTCGCCTTGATTTTTTTTAACCCTAAGTTTTCTTAGAAGTTGGTAGTACAGTGGGCATGCCATATCAACAGGATAGCCATCCACAGACTGGAGTGTTTATGGATGGCCACGCCCCATATTATTCAGTGGTGGCATGTGCAGACATTTGCACGTGCTGCCATTGATTAATATGGGACTTGGGCATCCGCATTTTTCCCATCTAGGGGGGCGGAGAGGGATGGAACCAAACCCCTGTGGATGGGAAGAACCCACTGTACAGGCTGAGTATCCCTTATCCAAAATGCTTGGGACCAGAAGCGATTTCTCAGATTTTTTCCCAATTTTGGCATCCCTGTATTTGCAGATATGTAATGAGATTTCTTGGAGGTAGGATCCAAGTCTAAACATGAAATTCAACTCATATACAGCTTATACACATAGCCTAAAGGTATAAGATGGCAAAGTCAAGGTTTGCTTTTTGGATTATTATTTTTTAAAGAATATTTTCAAGCTGTGAATACTTAAATCTGTGGATACCAAATCCGTGGATACGGAGGGACAATTATATTTTTAATAATTTTGTGCGTGAAGTAAAGTTTGTGTACACTGAACCATGAGAAAGCCAAGGTGTCACTATCTCAGCCATCCAGTGGTCAATTTTGGATTTTGGAGGGGTTTTTTTGTGGGGGGGAAGGATGTTCAACCTGTAATGGAATGTCTTAATGGCAATTCTCTGACTTACCTGATTTACTGGTAATTGTTTAGGACTTGGGGCCTCTAAAAGAAAGCACAAGTGAGATATAAAGAAAAATGCATGCAGTAACTGATGTTACTGAATTATGAGTGAGAGAAGTCAGTAGAAACAGGCAGAAAACTAGGATCTTATTTACAGCTTCTGAAAATATACATAGATGTGGCATTGTTAATTTGTATGCCTCTAGACAGAAAGCATTACTGAATTGTTGCTGTGGAGGCAAATATTATACATAAACTAGGCCTAAGAATAAGTATGTACAGATTTGTTCTTGTGTTAGACATGCATCTGTCTGGCTAGATAATGGTATTGCCTTCTCAGTCATAGCACTATGTAATTTTCATTCTAATTAACTAAGGGAAATCCTTTCATTTTCTTTGACAACAGCCAAGGGTGGAACCGTTAGGGTATTTATATCATGAAAACGAAGAAAAGGGTTTTGCCAATGTCAGTGCCATACATTCCAATCTAAAATCAGACTCCCACAAATATCTTACAATAGATTTTAACATTATGATTTAAATAAGTAACGTTCCAGTAGCTGCACTTCTTTGGAATATTAAAATAACTTTTTCAGTGGCTGGAATTTACCATGGAGAAGCAGATCCCATGCTTTTGTGCATGTAAAGGGGGCTTTTATCTCTGTAATTATGCAAAGTGTTTTGCAGAAGGAAAAAAGGAAAACGAGAAAAGCAGAGTCAGAATTGCAAACCCATCTGTTTCTTTTACATTTTACAAATTGTCATTATGGTTAATGTTTGTGCTTAATTTATGCTGTTAAGAACAAAACAAAATCAGAAAATCTCTCCTTTTCAACCGTGAAGACAGGACAAAGTTCATGGTTATTTAAAAGATTTCATACGTGCTGCTCTATAAATTTTAACCTAGAGAAATCTATCCCTTTAGAAACTGTGTTCATATTAAACAGTTGTCTGTGTCATTGACTTTCCGTGGTTTTTAGAAAATATTTCCTGTTCTTTGGTGCATGTTTGGATTGTGTCTGGTGTGATTTGTTTGCCTAAGAAACCAGACTATGAATAAGAAATTGTACAGCTGTGTATACCAAAGCATAATAATCTGCAGGAGATGTTTTGTGGTCATGGTTTGCACATCCAGGAGGGCAAACAAATTGATCTGACTGGTAAAGTTCTCAGATTCAGATTTCACAAAAATTGTGCAAAAAACACAGTGCCCACACGTTAGCAGTCTTTTCACTGGATGTCTCATAAAGTATACCTAGGACCGGTTTAAGGAATTTTGGGGGGCCCTGCAATGCTTTATTTGGGGGGGGGCATACGTTTATCTCAGGTCAATGTAACCTAACTCAACCTAAGCTATTCACAGTACAGGACATTCAAATTATTACTAATAATGTTTTTGCAGGAGGAGGCTTACTATGGGGGGCCCCACAATGATGGGCGCCCCTGTGGATGCTGATGCCGCCAGTGCCTTAAACTGGCCCTGAGTATACCGAGCAATCATAACTAAAGTGTATACTGAATGTAAACGTTCATTATTCATCATTCATCTAAACTCTGGTCCTCTCTACACGGTAAAAAAAAAAATACGTACGGCGTTCGGAAGATCACTCTTCTGTACACACAGGTGCTCGGATTCATACGTGTCATTCAGAAGGGGGACTAGCGAATCCCCTATAAACTATATGGATTCGGCGTTCGGGAGGATTAGCGGATCTCGGCATAAAATACGTACGGCCGTTCGAATGGCTGCTGGTCTGTACACCCCGTTCGCACACATATGAACAGACAGTGTAATCTGATTGGCTGGCCAAGTAGAGGGGGCAGGGCTAGCAAGGAGGGGAATTGGGAGTGGCCGCCATGTTGGATTCCCGGCTAAGCGAGAGTCCGGTAAGTCGGTGAATTTTATATATTTTTATTTTTATTTTACTTTGTAAATAGGGAAAACCGAATGTCCGCAAAGCAGGCACCTTTTTAAATAAATAAAAAAAAGCGGCGGGAGATTTAAAACCGTCACTTGGCTTGCTCGCTCCAGCCAGCTGGGGAAGGGGGCTCATACGGAGTTTAGGGGGGTAAAAAATCGTGTAGGTGGATCGTATGCATACGAACGGCTGCCTATTCGTATTTCTTACCCCCCAAATGGATTTTTTTTAATCGTAACCACTCAAACTGCCATTTACCAACTGTCCCATGCAAATCTTTTCAAACAGCATCCACTTCAACACTCCATTGCCTCCCACTCCCAACACCTTCCTACCTCGAACTCACAGAATAAACCAAGCAACATTTTTACATACAAATCCGTGGCATCACATGACATGACAGGCACAGGTTGCCGACCATATTTTTCAAATATATTGTTCGTTGTGGATAACAAAATGGGGACAGCTGTGAGTCCTCTGCAGTGTTAAAATCTTTTTTGTCTCTGTTATAAGGAACACAGAGGTGAGGTTGGAGCACCAGTAGTCAAGGGGAAGATATGATGCAGGATATAGTCCCACATTAGAAAGCATGCAGACAGGCTCCCACACTCAGGCATACTTGAGCCAACCAACAAAAGTACTGTATGACCCAACAGTCTGACTCCTGCATGGGCCAACTCAGTCTTTTAGCCCATTCTTCTCTCTGCCAGTCTACATTACCCTTACCCCATTTGGCCTGATATGCCAGTTTTGCTGAAACTGCCTGCCAGTTGCCAATAGAGACGTTACCTACATGAAGGGAAGGGGGACATTGCTCATTGATGTTCGAGAGTTCAGAGAAGACAAGTATTCTTAAACAGCAAGTACTGTGGGGGCGGGGAGTGGGAAATACAGCTAAATGGGAGACATTTATTCTCTCTCTCTCTCTTTGGCTTCTCTTTGCAAACGAAGATTCAGGAAGGACTCATCCCACGCTTTCTGCAAGCGCGCTGATGACTAAAAAGGCCAATCCGAGATAGACAAGTCCGGCTGCAGAAAGCACAGCAGGTTTCCTTGGGTGATGTTTCCAGGTTGTGATTTTTTCTGCGTTGTCGTTTCTCTTCAAGACTTGTTCGGCATAAGTTCTCAAATAAGGCTGCAGCATTGTGGATAGTGTGTCTCCATGCCTCCCGATGTGAGGCCAGCGTGGACCATTGTTGTTGATCAATTTGGCCAAGCCGGAGGTGTTGTTTCAGGGAGTCCTTGTATCGCTTTTTTGGAGCGCCCCTCTTACGCTGACCTGTGGCGAGTTCACCATAGAATACTATTTTGGGGAGGCGATGGTCCTCCATCCTAGAAACACGCCCTGCCCAGTGCAGCTGTGTTCTCAATATCATGGCCTCAATGCTGGTGATCCCTGCTTGCTCAAGGACAACAACATTCGTCACATAGTCAGTCCAGTGTATATTGTTTTGCTTACCTATATGAAGTACTCTGCCCATATACATCCTATGTGTTGGAGTGGAGTAGGGATTTGGTGTTGAAGATTTTGGCAGAAAAGAGTTAGGGGGCTGCCATGAGTGTTGTATGGCCAGACTGTTTTGTGGCAAGTGCTCCCTGTTGCACAAAGTATGCCTTTTCCATGGTTCCTCTCACTAGATTTTCCCTTTGTTTTCAAAACTTGAGGCTAGAGAGAGATTAGCACCATACCACACACCATATTATCAGAGCGCTAGTCTTCTTCTGTGAAGCCCGTGTGTTGTGATGTGGTGATGTGCTGTGATAAGGTAGTGTTTTGCATCATATCTTGTCCTATTCCAATATCCCCAGGTCCTCAGTCAAAATTCCAGATGGAGCTTCTTTGGTTAGAAATCCAACTTTGTGCTTTCTCCTTCCTTCTCACAAAGAAAAAGGGAAGGAGGAGCAAAGCTTGCAGATTTTGCTTCTACATCCTCTTCTCTGTGCAGAATTGAGCCTGTTGAGAGAGGAAGCAGCACAGAGAGCCAACCTCCAGTATTAAGAGAAGATAGAATTATAGAATTGCAGAGTTGGAAGAGAGCACGAGGGCCATCCAGTCCAACCCCCTACCACGCAGGAAATCTTGATGTAGAATCATAGATAAGATGAAGTCTTTTTCTCCTCTGCCCTTCTATAGCTTACGGTGCACACATTACACACAAACACACAGCACATATATACATATGCACACTTCCCTATTTTCATTCCTGAAAATATAAACAAGGATGTATGTAGAAAAAGATACATTTTTCTCTCCAGATTTCTCTGTCATTTTCCCGTGATACATTTCATGCTTGTTTGCTTGCTTCAAGCATTTATACCCTGCCTTTCCTCAATAACCCCAGATGTTGTATTTGGACTTCAATGTCAGTTTAATGCCAGTTGTCAGTTCCTTCCTCTGAAATATGGACTATAGCACCTGGTATCCATTGGCTACCTCTGATACAGGAGGTAATACACAGCATCATGAGTGTGTGTGTGTGTGTGCTTCAAGTTGCCTGTCATCTTATGGTGACCCTATGAATTTTTCATTGGGTTTTCTTAGGCAAGGAATACTCAGAGGTTGTTTTGCCAATTCCTTCCTCTGAAATACAGCCTACTGCTCCTGAGATTGATTGGCGGTCTCCCATCCAAGTACTAACCAGAGCTGACCTTTCTTAGCTTCCAAGATCAGACAGGATCTGGTGCTTTTAGGGTATTTACGTAGTCATCATGTCTAGTAATAGCCTAATTCTTCATGGATTTGTTTAAGTTTCTTTCAAAACATTCCAGTTTGATAGCCATCACTACCTCTTGTGGTGGTTTAATTTTGTAGTTTAACTATATGCTGTATTTTTTTTTTAAAAGCAACAACTTCCTTTTTCTGTCCTGAATCTCTGAATCAAGAAACATATGGATAGGGATGATCCAATAGGCTCTCTTTACTTTTATGTTCTTATATTCCATTGAGATAACTTTATTTTCCCTTGGTGATGCCACATAGCCAAATCACATCAGCTACATTTATTCCTATACCATTTTTCATTTTTCAGAAAAAATCTCTGAGTGGCCTATAGCAAAAATAGATACAGTAAGATCACGTTGCTAAAAATAATAAAACATTGGTAAAAATCAGTAATATATTTTAGTAGAAACAATTACAATATGTGATGCACATCTTATACTTACTACGCGAGCTCTTATCCCAACCACACAACGCTGTCAGTCATGAGCTCTCCACGTGGGAGGACCAATACATGGGGGGTTAGATTGGGGCTGTACCTCTTGGTCCCATCCATGCATCACTTTACTTACATCCCACCTTTTGCCCAGATTGTGACTCAAGGAGGCTTACAAAAATCTAGAAAATTTCCTTCTGATCCTTATTCGTGTGCTGGCTGTCCACCAGGCTAACGTGTGAAATGAGCTAATGAAGGGACACCATTCAAATAAAGAAACAGCAAACAGAAGCAGATCTGGGAAACCACTGCTGCTGCTGCTTCAATAAAATAGAGCCAATTTATATCCATCCGCGTATATGTCCCCTTTCTCTGTGTGTGTATGCACATGGCTTTAAAGAAAACTAGAGTGACTCTCACATATACGGGGAACAATGCAAGTGAGTTCAGTATATAGAGGGTTTCCTGTAAAGTTTGAAGTGCATTACAGTATATTTTGAGCATTGCTTTGAAGGAAAATGTGAGCTTTCATCGCTTAATATTTACCCTCTGTTTTGTGTTTTAAATGTTTTACTCTGAGAGGGAAATGTGGACTATGTCCAGATGGTTTGATATCAAAGGTATGTGTAAGGAAGTGTACTATGTGGTTCTTCTTGATAAACTAGATAAAGGCTTTCTGGGGCCAGAAACTTTCGCTATCTGTTTTGCAGTACCAGTTTTATAGTACACAAAGAGCCCTAGGCTCAATGCAAAAGCAGAAATATTATTTATACCTGTTATTTTCCAGGTATGGAGCTGGCTCGTGGAACAATTGCCAAGATATCAAAGCCTGATTATGGCTTGTTGTTTTGCAAGTTTTCCCACCTATCTTTCCTTCAGTTCTTCTTAGCCGCATTTCTCTCCTGCTCGTATGCCTAGTGATCTACTGTCTACATCTGGCATGGAGAGAGAGAGGAAAAGATTATGGGGCAAACAAGCAGAGAATACACAGGTGCTGAGGCTCTTAATTCAGTGGCAAATTTAAAGGTATAATACTGGCCAAGATTCTTAAACAACTACTTAGTTAGATACACTTAGGTATGCTTAGAATGTTGCTGTCCTTGAGCAAGCAGGGATCACCAGCATTGAGGCCATGATATTGAGAACACAGCTGCGCTGGGCAGGGCACGTTTCTAGGATGGAGGACCATCGCCTCCCAAAAATATTACTCTACGGTGAACTCGCCACGGGTCAGCGTAAGAGGGGCGCTCCAAAAAAGCTATACAAAGACTCCCTGAAACAACATCTCAGGCTTGGCCAAATTGATCACCAACAGTGGTCCGCCCTGGCCTCACATTGGGAGGCATGGAGACGCACTATCCACAATGCTGCAGCCTTATTTGAGAGCTCACGCCGAACAAGTCTTGAAGAGAAATGACAACGCAGAAAGAATCACAACCCAAAAACATCACCCAAGGAGACCTTCTGCTGTGCTTTTTGCAACCGGACCTGTTTATCTCGGATTGGCCTTTTTAGTCATCAGCGCGCTTGCAGAAAGCGTGGGATGAGTCCTTCCTGAATCTTCGTTTGCAAAGAAAAAGCCAGAGATACTATATACTTAAGTATACTTAACTATATACTTAAACATATTTAACTATATACTTACATATATAGGGTAGTTAAGTATACTTAACTAAGTAGCATCTCCTGGCTCAACCCTCTCCCCAATCCTGATTTACTGGGCAGCAACCACTGTGAGCAACAGAGATCTGGCCTCCTGTCAATCTGGATGCAGCAGACGGATGTTTTCACCCCCTCCTGCAAGTGATCCCAGAAGCAAAATCCCTGTCACAATTCCTCCTCCCACTGGAGATCACTGGAGTTTTTAGCTGAACTTGTCTTATCACATTGCTGAGGCTTTCTAGTGTTGCTGTTTACTGATGTGATGCAGGGTTAGTGGTTGTGTAGCTTGCTATAGTAATATATTTGCTTCTACTGTGCATTGCTTGTAGATTTGTAATAAAGAGATACTGGAAAGTAAGCAGATACCCATAAAAAACGACTGTTCTGTCATCAAAATGATGATGCCACTCATGATATGGAGAACAGCATCTAACAATGTGGTACAGAGATGTGAGTTCCTGTCTGTAGCATATTAAGTCTGCCATTTGTCCAGTTTTAAATCAACCTAATTCTTCCTAATGATCTCTTCTCAGCTGGCATTCTTTATTTGTATGCTTTAAAATATCTCTGACAGGAGATCTTTTTCTTCTGTGAGAATGAGCTAGCTATTGTATACAAGGATGCTGAGTATTTCTCTCTCTCTCTCTCTCTCTCTCTCTCACACACACACACACACACACACACACGTTTAAGAGCAGGAAAGAATGCAGAGAATAATCTGCATTGTTTTCATATCAGTCATAAAATCTTATGCACTAGCTTGGTATCCAGTGCTTCCCTTGATTGAAAAAGTAGTCCCAGATATTTCTTCAAAAGGAGAAATTGATAATTCAAAGTTAGGGTCAAACAAGGACTCATAAAAAAAGGAAAGCAATCCAAGGCATAAACAGAGAAAACATGAGAAATGACGCTGAAGCAATTGCTGGGTAAACTATAAGCACCCTCTTCCTACTTCTTTATGTAAAGGAGGCTGAAAGGTATTGAATCTGTTTGCCAGTTGACAGCTGTCCTGGCAAAGTTGCAAGCTTGAAAGCAAATACAAACAAGAATTGCAATTTGAAGTATATTTACATTTTTGCATAAGATAAACCAGAACTGAACTAGCTCAGATGGACCAAATCAGGGCTAGATTATCAATGATTCAACAGGTACAATTGCTTCAGGCCCCACACTGGCTAGGGCCTGGTGCTGAAGGAAAAAGTTGTAGCCTCATAATCTCTGGCTAAACTCTGTAGGTCTAAACTGTAATTATATACAGTACTGTAAGAACAACTGGAACTGTTACTGAGTAAAATGAAAACTAGAAAATATAGTCGGTTTGCCTCAATAAGTTATTGCTGAAAGCCTGTAGATAGCTAAGTAAAGTCAGGCTTTGTTCCAAATAAGCATCTATAGGTCCGATTGCACAAATAGGGCAGTTTCTAGAAGTGACTTGCCAATTAGGAGACTCACAGCTGTTCTAGTCTTACATGACTGAATGGTTTGTTCAGACAATCATACTTTATCCACACTCGACTAAGAGAAAAAATGAGGTACAACTGAAAACATATACCAAGGTTTCTCCCCCACCCACCCCGCATTATGAAGTACTTACTTGTGCATACCTTCAGTCTGGATGAATAGCTAAAGTAATCTTTTAATTTGTTTCACTAGAGGTCAGGTCTGTCTACTGTCTCTCTTCATGATCTCATCTAAAGATTTCCCTTTCCCTTTAGTAGAGGGTGGGGCTGGGGAATAAGTAGAGCAGATAAATTAGAATTAGTTGCACAAATTCATCAGTTTTAAGAAGAAATATCTATATATATAAAAGGCTTGGGTATGTACAATAGGCCTGTGTATGTTTCGTCTCCTAGTGTGCTGATTGGCTGCTCAGGAAACAGACCCAACCAATCAGCACCCACATGCAAATTTCCTGCCCACCTCACAATCCACACCTGCCACTCCATCTGCATCTACACTCCCAGCCTCACAAGGACAAGGGCCCCTCCCTCCTCTCACTCCCTCTGCTACTCAACAGTCACAGGCTGCAATGGGATCCAGGCAGTCAACTGGTGGCGGGGGTTGCAGGACGCCACTGTTGCCGTTGCAACGGGACCCAGGCAGTCAACTGGCGGTGACGGGATGCTGCTGCTGCCACTGCAATGAGAACCAGGCAGTCAACTGGCAGCAGTGGTAGCGGTGGACACAGCAGGGCAACAGAATGAGTCACCCTCAGCAATTCTGGGAAAAGTGTGGAATGCTGAGAAGGGGGAGGAGGCCTATCTTACAGGGTTGTCATGAGATTTGCAAGGCGTTTTGGGGGGAGTTTTTTAACAGTGTATGGTACACCGATCCAGCTAGTATACAGTAGGACCCCTGTATCCGCTGGGGATTGGTTCTGGGGGTGTGTGTGGATACTGAAAACCATGAATAGCGAATGCCATTGAAAATAATGGGACCTCCGGTTTAAAATATCATAGAGTTGCCTTGGAGGACCTATAAAATGGCTAGAGAGGACACATTTTCTAGGAAGACTCTATGGTAGGTGTGCTGTTTTGAGTCCCATGGATAATTGAATCAGTGGATAATGAATCAGTGGATACAGGGGTCCTACTGTACATATATAATATGAATGGAGGTTAGTATCCGTATGTATTTCTGTTCATTAGCCTTACCACATGGGAAAGAGCAAGGCACCCACATAGCTACAGGGTAAAGAGATACCTTTTCACTCTATGGAATAGTAACATTCATAGCAATCACTGCTAAAGAGACCATGCAACTCTCTTAGCAAGTTTTTCTGTACACAAGCTGAAAGTTGTTACCTGAGGGCAAAGCTTGGAAAAATTACCTTGGGGACAACAACTTTCTTATTATATGAATTAGACCAGTGGCTCTTAAGCTTTTCTTTGCCAGGGACCCCTTTTAAATATCTTTGTTGCCACAGACCCCCAAGATTTAACTCAAGTTTTAATTAAAACCTTAATGATGATGATGATGATACCCGATGATGATGATGATGATGATAATACAATTAAACCTTTCCTCAGAGACACTGGAGGGGGAGGGAAAGACTTCTCTCCTGCTGCTTCTTGCAAGTTTGTGACAGGAGCAGATTGAATGGCAATGCGTAGGCCAAGCCAACAAGCCTTTGCTTTGGCTCTTGTCACATGGCCACTCCACTGCAGGGAAGAGGTGGGCCAGGCAGCCTTCAAGCCTTCGTGGACCCCCTGTGAGGACATCACTGCCTCCTGGGGGTCTGTGGGCCACAGGTTAAGAATCATTGAATTAGACATTTGCTCAGTAAGTCATTTTACATCTTCCATTACAAACATCATGGAAGCTGATGTTACTGGTAAAACCAGAATGTTTTTGACTCTGTAAAGTTCTTTCCCCCCCCTCCTTGAACCTTCCCAGGCAGCAAGTAGTTCTTGATATTGTTTTGCAGTCCTTTCACAGTTTATTATACCTACAAGTCAGCCTTCACCACTCTCTGCCCACATCTGAACTGACCAGTTGAACAAGACCTACTTCATAGCTGTAGATGACTTAACTGGGGGAACAGCAAATGAGGAAGGAATGTTTGGATACCTTCTCAGTTCATGTAAACTGAATGACTATAAGCTTATAATATGTGACAATGTATCATTCTTTGAATTTGTTAAACAAGAAATTACTTACCTGGCTTGCATATCAAATAAAACAGTGAGGAGGAAATATAAAACTCATCCTTGATTCTTTAGCTAAAGAAGACTCAATAGTTTCATCAGACTTTGTTGTTTTTAAAGCAGTAATATAGTATATAATATTATATTGTTACCTTAAGAGGTGAGGGTATGTTAGAACCCCACCTTTGATGCCAAAATCTCCTGTAATATCAGGGAGAATTATTAGCTCGAACAGGAGGCCTGTGAGAGGAGGGTAACTTCGGGGATCCTTTTACCTATGTATACCAATACTAATTGTAGAGAGCACTCCAGTTAAAGTAAAATGAAGTATTTGTATTGGGAATAACACAGGGGATATGCTAACATTAAAAAATATACTCTTAGAACCATACAAGGCTATTGAAAAGAGAGGCAGGAAGGTGGATGGAGAGAGATCTGGAAGATAGGGTGATAGTTACCAGTTTCAAAGAGCAGTGAAGATACTCCAAAAGGCATCTAAGGGTGGCACAGGAGGTTTTGAAAGTGGCCAGGTCTGTCCATTGTGGCACACTTTACTGTTGTTATGGGTCTAATATTTATACCCTATTCTGTTTCTTGGAGGAGTGAATTTGGTAATACCAAAGAAAACTGAAACTCAACTGATTGCTTTAATTGCAGAGACATAGAATATTGATGGTTTTGTGACAACCTCGTAAGGTTGGACAGGAGGGCGTATGAGGAGAGATTTCCCTAGGGTATTGATTCAGGAATGGCCACTTAATTGCTTGATTGAATTATTGCTGGGAACACCCAAGGCTGGAAGAAAGGATTAGCACATACCCCTCTAATGACTGGGTTGCTACCATAAACCCATTACAGGGGCTTCCTGCTCAATCCTAATATAGACTTTCACACCATTATATTTCGAGATATGTCTCAGGTCATTGTAAACTCCAACTGACTTCCAGTCTGTCTAAGCCAACCTGACCCCAAAAAGTGTTCAATATTTCCAGTTATGAGATACCATGGGATTCGGGAAGTAGGATATACTAACAAAATATTGACACGCAGTATCACATAGATATATCTCCTTCTGGAGGTATATTAATCTTTGAAATGGGAAGTTCACCACTGCAAAGACTTTATACTTTCTTACCTTTCATTGCAATCACGCTTGCCCTTTCCTTCCATTTCCTTTCCTTCTGTGCTAGACTATACCTCTGAGTAATTATGAAACTGACTAAACAGGACAGAACAGTAGATATCTTTTCCTGGTGTTAGTCCATGGAAAACTCTGGACTCCTTGTTATGGCTAACTGTTATGTAGGAAAGGCAAGGGAATTTTCCCCATAGGTTCTTATGTATAGGAATTTGGCTCTGTGTGGCATATAAACCACATGCCAGTGGTATGTCACCATTGAGGCTGAATTATATATGTGCGGTAGTGGGAATATCTAGGTTGCAGTGTGGCACAATTTCTCCAGTATGGCTGCATACTGAAAAGCAGCTACAGTAAGCTTTGTAGGTTTGGCTACAGGGTGCATACCCAACAACCACAATGTCTGTGCACTTGTGAATACATTATTTTGGGGATTACTGTTGTAAGCATTCTGCCTCATGCCTAATAGGACTGAATGAGTAATTCGCATGGAATAACTTGTCTTAATGCACTGTTATCTCTTCACTTATGTTAAGCTCTTAAAGCCTCTGTAATCTTAAAATGGGGTTTCTTGAGTTACAAGCAGATCCTAACTAATTTCATAAGCTGCATAGTGATGCACAATTAAAATTGGTCTTATCATAAGGATGTGTATTTAAATGTTTATAAAAATCCTATTAAAATTTCATTTCCTTGTGGAAACAAGGACAAGGAACTTCTACACTAATGCTTTCCCCTCAATTATTTGCATAAGAACAAATCACCAGCAAACATAAAGAGTAGCATTGTTGTAGCTGAAGCAGTTTGTTTTTGTAAAAGTGATTTTTTCCCCAATATGTGTCTGTGTAAATTAAATATGATGTATATAAATATAAGCATACTCGCCACAAAAGGCTGCAAATACTGTAATTCCTACAGATTTCAAGTATTGTAGCATCACTGCAATGCCATAGTAACATTATCATTTTTACTACTGTGATTGGGATGGCTGCACTGTTATCCTATCACACATTCTATAACTTCCATTCAGTAATAATGGGCACAGATAGCCCTGTCCTGCCATATTCTACTTCACTGATTTTTTAAAAAATCCAATTTATGTTTGATAAAGGATATTTATGTTATGATCAGCACCAATCTCTCTCTCTGACTTTTCTTCGCAAACGAAGATTCAGGAAGTACTCATCCCACGCTTTCTGCAAGCGCACTGATGACTAAAAAGGCCAATCCGAGATAAACAAGTCCAGTTGCAGAGAGCACAGCAGAAGGTCTTCTTGGGTGATGTTTTTGGGTTGTGATTCTTTCTGAGTTGTCATTTCTCTTCAAGACTTGTTCGGCGTGAGTTCTCAAATAAGGCTGCAGCATTGTGGATAGTGCATCTCCATGCCTCCCGATGTGAGGCCAGGGTAGACCACTGTTGGTGATCAAAATAAAGTTTGATCTTTATTATGATCAACACCTACCTCAACACCAATCCTACCAATGATAAAAGCAGTTTCTATAATACAGTATACCCAACAATTGTGGAACTTATATAACAATTCTCATATAATATAGATACAGTGAACAGTGAATTCTTATTTAATATAAAGCTAAGATATGATACTGTTAAACTAAAGTATGTGATATATAAGGTAGAGTACACAGCTTTCATAGTTTGTCACTCCTGTGAGCTCTGAAGGGAGAAGAAAGCATTACTGTTACACAGAATGGAGAGAGAGATAGGACTGAACACCATTTGAGATTCTTACTTTTGCAAGCTTGACATATTGGATTTGATGATTATATATTCTTTTATGATGTATATATAGTTAAACAGCAACAAGCTGTGCAGTTAGTATAAAAGTGTCATATCTTAGCTTTATATTAAATAAAAATTGCTCACAGTACCTATGCTTTATGAGAATTGTTATATACGTTCCACAATTGCTAGGTGTATTATATAAACTGCTGTTATCATTGGTAGGATTGATAAAGGATATTGACAAGCTGGAACGTGTCCAGAGGAGGGCGACCAAAATGGTGAAAGCATAAGAAACCATGCCCTATGAGGAGCAGTTTAGGGAGCTGGGGATGTTTAATGTGGAGAAGAGATGGTTAAGAGGTGACATGATAGCCATGTTTAAATATTTGAAAGGATGCCATATTGAAGAAGTAGCAAACTTATTTTCTACTGCTTCAGAATAGGACATGGAGTAATGAATTCAAACTACAGGAAAAGAGATTCCACCTAAACGTTAGGAAGAATTTCCTGACCATAAGAGCTGTTTGATGGTGGAATACAGTGGCTGCCTTGGAATGTGGTAGAGTCTCCTTCTTTGGAGTTTTTTAAACAGAGGCTGGATGGCCATCTGTTGGGGGTGCTTTAATTGTTTACTCCTGCATGGCAGAGATTTGGACTGAATGGCCCTTGAGGTCTTTTCCAGCTCTATGATTCTATATAACAATTTGTGCCTCAGATTATCCTTGCTCAGCTCCCTCCCTTCATAATGAGCTTTTTTTCTGCTTTGTTTACCTAAGGGTGCTATGCACATCATTTAATCTAATTGGTTTAATAAGCAAGAGTTGGGTAGTAGTAAAGGAGGAGGGAAACAAGGGAGCAACTGCTGAGATCCCCATGGAGACTTTTCAATGGAAACCTGTTCCATTATTTCCATGGAAACTTTTGCGGCTATCACCTGAGACATCAGGAAAAACCCTGTACAGCCTGTTTGGACTAAAGCACCCAGTCAGGTATCTCCTTGAGTAAGGGTCTTTGGTAGTGGTGGAAAAAAGGTTACAGGATAATATGGCCTCTGTATTGGAAAAGATGCATGACTGAAAAGTTTTGTACTCAGAAAAATATTTCATGTGGAAAGGGGAGGGGACAGCCATCCTGAAATTCAAACCTTACCCTTCTGTCCTTGGATTGTAACTTTACTGCTAAATGACCCAGTGGAACCTCCATGAGTATTAGGTCCTGGAACTTTGGATTTACAAGGCACTTTTAAATCTAAAAAGTTGTCTCTGTGTGTGCATGCATGCAGGTACATTTAATTCATTTACAGAGCTCTGACAGAGTCAAATCATCCTGTTTTACTGACAGGGGACAGAGGCCAATCAACATTGACTTGCCCAATGCCCCTGCATCCCTGGCAAATCTACTTCATCTGTCCATTGGACCGCAATGGTCTACTTCATCTGTCCATTGGACCACAACTAACCTTCACATAGACACACTAACCTGAGATCAGGAATGGATGTAATTGTAATTGCTTTGCAAGCTGCAGAAAACAAGATGTGATATTATATATGGATTCTGCATAATCTGAGCCCTAAAAGCCATCCCCCTGTGGCCTATTTCTGAGCCAATAGCTGATGATGAAAAACAAGTCTTGGCTTGCACTCCTACCTATTACTTTTCAGGTGCTAACTCAGGTGGAGAGTTGTTTTGCAGTCTTTTCTATTAGCCATCTCTCTGCATGGTATGAAAATATCAAGGCTTCACTTGGATCATTGTCAGTGTCTTTACAAAGGCAGATCGCTTACTCGCTTGAGAAGAGGAGATGACAGGGCAATGAAGGGTTTGGCTATCATTTATTAATGCCACTCGTGTCGCATTTCCCTTTGACTCTTTCAAGACTTCTGTAGACTATGGGGAAAGAGAGAAAAGCGATGATGACGTAAAATAAAAAACAGCGTTGGAGCTCAGAGGAACTTGAGAGGGGTGGATCTATGAAGGAAGAGGACTTCATAAAGGACCAGAAAGGGAAGGAAGCAGAGAAGGGGCTGCATGTTGCTATCAATGTGTTTACAGCCACAGAGAGAAGAGATAAAGAAGTATGTTAATACCTGTGTTTAAAATGTATGCTTAAATTCTGTGGCCACATTTTTCCTTCTAAAGGTCCTCAAAGCATTTGCAATAAAACAGTATGTGTTGGATCCCAATTTAGGTGCGTGCAACTAGACTGGTGGAAGGAGATTTCCTTGTCCCCATCCTCTCCATGCCAGCCGCTCTAGCCCTCTCAACATGCCCTCTCAAAATGTTAGATAAAGAACCCTGCTGAATGGTATAGGTCTGGTGCAATGGAGAGCGGGGATCCCTGAAAACCGAGTGAAGGTACCTTCTGTGAGCAAAGCGCTTCAACCAACAGAAGGTAGAATCCTGGATCCAACCCCTACATGAAATAACACGATGAAGGACATTTGTGATGAAGAAAGCGAGAGGGAGTAATGAAAGAAAGCAAGAGGGAGGAGTGCTGAAGATGAGAGAGCCTTAACCAGGCAGCAATGTAGGCTGAGGCCAAGAGGAAAATCCTGTTTTGTGAAGAATTACTTCCAGCTGGTTAATAACTTTTACAGCAATGCTGTGCCTTGCAGATGTTCAGTCATTTCCTTTAATTATTGGTCCCTGCTTAGCAAAAACTTGTCTGTTCACGAGAACCACACCTCTTTTCTACATCATTCACACAACCAGGCCTAGTTTGTGACCATGTGCCCTGACATAGTCCTGCTCAGAGTTTGGCTTCAGGAATAGTTCTGGTAGAACCTGTGTAGTTTCAGGATTGTAATGATACACATGCTGACTTTCTCAAAGGCATGCTCAGCATTCAAAGAAGCAGCATATAGATATCCTTGTGTAGAGGATATCTTTGTATACAGATATCGTGGTGCCAGACCCACCCATTTGTTTTCATCCCAGTGGAAGCAGTTGCTGCTTAGTATTGTATTTCCTCCTTGGTATCATTACTATTTCACTTTCAAGTGCCTTAAAAACCCTTTAGTATCATTTGTCTGTACAGCAGGCTTCTCACATTGCTTAATGTTTAGTATACCTTCCTCAAGCAGCAGCTGGTGGATCTGCTTTAGACCTTTGGCAGGAGGAGAGCTCCTGTACAACTTGAAGTAACTCCAGGAGGAGCAGAGGTAAAATTGGGAGTGGATTCTCTGCCCTCATAACATAGAGCCCAAGTCCAACCATGCCTTCTTCCAGTACATACTTGCTCCTCCATTAACGTTGGTGATCAGGTGCCCTTTCACACCATACAGTTATACTACTGTGGTTCTACTTTAAAGCCATGACAACATCCTATGGAATCCTGGAACTTGTAGCTTGATGAGGCACTGGAGCACCCTGGCTGAGAATTTTAAATGTCCCTTCCCTAAACTCCAAATCCCAGGATTCCATAGGATGGAACTATGGCAGTTAAAGTGGAATCATAGTGCTATAGTGTGAAAAGTCTGTAAGACAGAGGCCATCCATAGATGAGTACTACACTGATGTATTTTGTTGCCTGGTCACTTTTGTCCACAGTTTGTTTATTGTCATGTTCTTATTTATTTATTTATTTATTATGGTCAAACCTAGCAGGGAACTGGCTCTTTGTCTTAAGACAAACTCTTAGGGCTGGTTTACACAGCAGATTTATTGCGGCAACTTGCGCTCTAATTCTTTTCCGCAGCTGTGCCAGTCAGGGGTTTTTTTTCTAATTATGCTGCTTTTTCATTCAGACTTGAAAAAGTGGGGGGGGCGTGGCCTCCCAAGCAGACAAAGGCTGTATGGGGAAGGGCATAGGCCCTCTTTTGAAGCCCTGCATTTCCGAGCTAAAGAAAGACTCACAGACTGCCAAAATAGCAGGGAGGAAGATCAAAGAAGTGGCTCTGTCTCTGTCTCTCTCTCTAAATCTGCCTGTAAATGAACTCACTCCCCGAAGCAGAGGGACAGTAATCTCTCTGCTGAAAGACCTTGCTGCCATGCCGTGGATCCTAAGGTGAACCTATCACAAGTTTTTCCAGCACGGTTTAGTCAGGGTTCATGGACTTGCAAAATAGCAGAGGATTTCTGACTCTCCCTCCCTCAGTCCCCCCCCTCTCTCTCGTTCGCTCTCTCTCCCTCCCCCAAGCAGAGCTGACAGATGGGAACTTTATGACTGAAAGGTCTTGGGAATCCTTTTTCTTGGCAGACTTGCAAAATAGCAGAGAGAATTTTTCAAAGTTTCCTGACCACTACTGAACTCAGTACCCCTCTTTTAAGCCTGCCCATTGCATCAGAGCAACCAATCACAATGCAGATCTGCTGCAACCCTTAACGGAATGGTAGTTTACACTGCCAATAAAGCGCTACATTGCAAATATACCGGCAAAAGTAGTGACATCCCTTGCCACGCTATATTTGGGTGTTTTACCTTCCCCCCTTCTGAATGAGGCGATGCTGTGCTGCGATCCGTGTGAACTATGAGCTATCTTAGCGGTATATTTAGAGGAATATTTGCCCGTGTAAACAACCCCTTAGTTTTTTTCCTTAGTTTATTAGGGGAGAGACAAGGCAGAAACATGAACAACATGATAAACAAGCATGAACTTCAGGTCTGTGGTTTGTTTAGCCACTCCTACTACAAGCAGGGACAACAAGCCAAAAGCACAAGCACACTGGGGTTTACATGAGCCAGGATATGCCAATTCCCCACTGGTGCATCCTGGCTGCAGATCAGGCCTGTTGTTCCTGTTATCTTTACGGAACGGGCCTCAGTCCATTCAGGCATGCCATCCTGTGCCTGTAGCCACCACCATTTTTCTCGCTATCACGGAAGCCAGAAAGAAGGACCACAACATGTAACTGAGGCCAGCTGCATGTGACCAGCCTTGGTCACTTACTGTGGGACTCCTTTCTGGCTTCAGGGAGAGCCAGGGAGATGGTGGGGACAGCAAGGGCTGGTGTACTGGACAGGCTCCTGTGAACAGGTGGGGCCCGCTCTGTTGTTTCCCAGTGGCAATGGAGTAAACTCTGTATAATTTTAGAATGTGGTATTGAGCCCTACCCTGGCTTGCCCCTGACTGAGCCCTGTTTCTGCCCTGGGGATTGTAAGGACTGCCCAGGGGCAGATTGGGTCAAATGCCCTGCGTCATATGGACTGCAGGACTCTCAGACAGGGGCAAGCCGGAATAAATTGCCTGTGTAGATAAGGCCAAGCCAGGGTTGACAAGCCAGAGTTCTTTTGCATTTGAACTTATCAAGATGTCTGAACAAAGCCATAGTACTTAAAAAATAAACAGCAAGTGTTTCTGTCTTTGATGTCTTATGTGGTCTTGATTAGGAACTCTAGCAGCGGGATGCAGGCAACTTGTTGTCTGCGTCTCTTGTGGCAGACATAGACAACTAGAATGACAGTCCTATTGTCTGGACTTCCTAGTTATTTCTCATACTTTTTTGTGGGGCGGAGTCTTACTTGCAGGATAGAAGAGCATACCCTGCAACATTCCACCGATGAAAACTAGTACCCTTGGCCCAGCAACATCAGAGTGTGGTCAAGATGGCAAGAGTTATTAATGAGGAAGAACAGACAACATAAGAGAGGCTGCAGCAATTTGCTTTTGCCTGAGCCTACTGGGAAAGGCAAGATTCCACCCCCTTCCTCTCCTCTCTCCACTGCTGAGTGAATTGAGTGCCAACTACTTTTGTGCTTGGAACTCAGTTTGCACAGCTGAAAAAAAAGCTGAGAACAAAGAGGGAAAGTGAAGGAGGAGAGAGAACCTGGGACATTTTAAAAGCAGCTAAATAAGTGGGATGATAGAGGAATAACTGGGACTGTCCATGCCAAATCAGGACACTTGGAGTGTATGGAAGTGACAGCTGCCCATAGGAAACAAGGGGGGAAATCTAGGACTTAGGTATGGATATGACTGATTGGGTAGTAACTGCACAAGTGTCCTGATTTCCAGTGTCCTGAATCAGAATTCAAGATGACCTTAACAGATTAGAGAGCTGGGTCAAAACTAACAAAATGAATTTCAACAGGGAGAAATGTAAGGGAAAAAATGAAATGCAGAGATATAGGATGGCTTAACAACAGTGCATGTGAAAGAGATCTAAGAGTCTTAATAGAGCACAAACTGAACATGAGTCAACAGTGTGATGCAATGGCTAAAAGAGCCAATGTGATTCTTGACTGCATCAATAGGAGTATAGTGTCTAGACTGAGGGAAGCAATAGTACCACTCTATTCTGCTTTGGTCAGACCTCACCTGGAATACTGTGTCCAGATCTGGGCACCACAATTCAAGAATGATATTGACAAGCTGGAATGTGTCCAGAGGACGGTGACCAAAACGGTGAAAGGTGTAGAAGCCATGTCCTATGAGGAGCTGCTTAGGCAGCTGGGTATGTTTAGCCTGGTGAAGAGAAGGTTAAGAGGTATCCTGATAGGCCATGTTTAAATATTTGAAGGGATGTCATATTGAAGAAGGAGCAGGCTTGTTTTCTGTTGCTCCAGAAACTAGGACACGGGACAATGGATTCAAACTACAGGAAAAGAGATTCTGACTAAACATTAGGAAGAACTTCCTGATGGTAAGAGCTGTTTGACAATGGAATATACTGCCTTGGAATGTGGTGGAGTCTCCTCCTTTGGAGGTTTTTAAACAGAGGCTGGATGGCTATCTGTTGGGAGTGCTTTGATTGTGTATTCCTGCATGGCAGGAAGTTGGCCTGGATGGCCCTTGTGGTCACTTCCAACTCTATGATTCTTTGATTCTAGGTAGGCAGAGCAGGAAATAGCCCATTTTAATTCATATGTATGCTGTTTTTCCAGTTGCTACAGTGCTTATGTTTATTCATGTCTGTTATTTCACAGGGATTTGACATCTAACAAGATGTCCAATTTAATGGTAAGAATCTGTTTCCCAAGACTGTGTAGGCACAGTAATCAAATCCTCATTATGGATGGTATAACAGTTTTTACTGTCTTTTTGTTGTCCTTCATTTTCTTGTAAACTTATGAGTCGGTCTCTCTCTCTCTCTCTCTCACACACACACACACACACACCCATGCCCCCCATTCTGTGTTTTAGTTTCATGTCTGCCATAGAAGAATAGCCCAGATTGTTGTGTTGTTGTTGTTTGAGTTGTCCCTGCCCCCCAGCTCTTGGAGAACAGAATCTTAAATCTGAACTTCCTTGAAGCTCTTAGTGCCACATTGTAAATGTGTGTAACATGGGATAAACGGCATAAGATTAATTGAATATACATTGTAGCCAATCTAAGTTTTATGTTTTTTGTTAGATTTAAGCATAAAGTAAATTTAGTCTCATGACTGAAAAGACTCTGAGCAATGCACTGTTTGTGCTGCTTACATCACTGGAACATTTTTTTAAAAATGGTAACACCTTTACTGTATTTTCTGAACAATGTTTTCTTTGTTTCAAAGTTATACATAAATTATAGAAGGAAAAGCTTTATGGTATTTCCTTAGGCTTACCTGGCTGGAAGGTGAATCTTAGCACATATTTTGTTTAATATGCCTCATTTCTCAGACACTTTCATCAGTGTATGAATTGCTGACATGCTAGGATTTCCACTTCCTTTTTTTAAAAAAAAAAAAAAAGCTTCTTGAAAAAGACTCTTGCAGGACTTACCTGGCAGGGTGGTTGCAGTCCCGGCTGGAGCCCCTGATCTTCATCCCCTCCCATGTGGTGGAGAGGTGGGGCATGGCCACTGCCACGCTAGGTTGTCTTCTTCCCGGCTGGCGTGGCTGGCCAGGAGGAAGATGGAGTAGTAACCAATCAGGGCAAAGCTAGCTTCACCCAGATTGGTTGATTCAAATAACTCCCAGCCAGTCAGAGGCAGCCCTCAGCCCAGCAAGTTGATTGGCTGGGAGGCAGGACTATACTGTTTTTGCAGTAAGTTTTCACTCCGGCCTGGCAGTCAGGTATAAATTCCTGACTGCCGCACTGGACAAGGCAGTGACTCTTCAAGAGCCAACAAACTGACAAACTGGTTGGGATCAGGGATCACTTGTGGGATTGAAAATGCTAAAGAAATTTAAAGATCATGGACCTGCTGTCATTGTAAGGCCTTTGCAGATAATAGAGACCATGTAGGTTTTATTTATATCCAAACTGATCCACATGTACCGGTAGCATGACTTCTCATGCCCATCAGAAGAATCATTAGTGAACTATCTGTAAGGGAATTGCTGGCTATGGGGATAGATGTACAATATTTGTGTCTGCTACTTTTTCATCGGTCATCATACCTGAACATTTTTTGCTAGAAATTGAGAAATGCTTGTATCAGAGAACAATAAGAGAGAGGGGGGGGGGCAAAATATTTCCAAAATGATGGAGTGTTAGACTGTGAAGGGAGCATTTTTCCTTTTTCTAAAGTTTGTATGAGTGCTCCTGCAACTGAGCAATATAATGTGGTGGTTGTGGTGGTGGTGATGCTGGGGAATAAAGTTTTAATGCAGGGACGGATAACTTTGGAAGGTCTGGGAGACAATTTTACACTGCCTGAGACTCACTGGGACCGCATCACCCAGAAGTCCATTCCTGGTTTATTTTTATCTTTTTAGTTTCCTTTACCAACCTGCAGTGCACAGGGTCCATGTTGCTGTTGTTATTTGCCATCCAGTTGACTTTGACTTATGGAGACCTTCTAAATGAGAGACCTCCAAGAGCTGCTGACATCAGCTGTCCTGTTCAAGGCTGTGGCTTTATTCGATCCACCTGTAAATGTGGTCTTTCTTCATACTGCCTTCCAATTTGCTTAGCATGATTGTCTTTTCCAGAGAATCATGTTGTCTCATGATATATCCAAAGTATAACAGCCTTGTCATCTTGTTATCTTGACTTCTAAGGAGAGTTAAGGTTTGATTTGCTCCCTAAGACCCATTCATTTGTCCTATTGGCACTCCCTGGTATCTGCAGAAGTCTCCTCCAGCAACACATTTCAAATATGTTCATCCCCCCCCTCAGTCAACTTTTCCCACTATCCAGCTTTCACACCCATACATAGAAATCTTTGTTTAAATCATGAACCATGGCTTAAAAGGATTTTTTTTTTTACTTTCTGAAGTACAGTTTGCATGTTTTGACAACAACAAAATTATGTGTTAAGGGACTTGGGTGCTGGCAAAAATGGCTGGTGGGTGTTAATGAAATAATTGTGTTAAAATTAAACAGCAGTTCACTGAGGTTCTTCATCGTGAACACATCACCCCAGAAGCTGCATCAACAGCAATGGTTACTGTTGGTTTCTGGGCCTGAATCAAAGTATAGGTGCTAAATTTTGAAGTCCTAAGGGGCTTAGGAGCACACACCTAAAGTAGTGTTTCTTCTCATGTATTGTTGGCCCAGTTATTACGGTCATCTTTGGAAGGTTTTCTTCGAGTGGTACCATCCACAGTGGTATGATGGGTGGCTACCAGAGAGAGAACTTTCTCAGTAGAGGCCTGCTCTTTTTGGAATCCTCTCTAAAGGGAGATATATGGTATACCCAGTGTTGAGAGATGCCAAACTAAGGTCTTCCTCTTCTAGAAGGTGTTCAGTCTTTCATTTTTATTTATTTATGTATTTTTACTTAAAAGTTTTATTGCTGGTTCTTAACATTCTTAACAAAATCAATCAATAAAAAAATAGGTTTTATAATGAAAATAAATAAACTAGGTGTCAATGTGTTAAAATAATTGACACCTAGTTTATTTATTTTCATTATAAAATCTACTAATTCTTTAATGATTGATTTTCTTTCTTTTATTTTGTAAACCTCCCTAAAGGCATTTGTCAGCTGGATGTTATATCATTTGTGTGTGTGTGTGTGTGTGTGTGTGTGTGTGTTTTAAAGTAAAAAAAGTAAAATACAAAATGAAACAAAGGTGAGTTTGTTTCTTGGGGGGGGGGATGCAATATTCCAGTGGGAAAATGCTGCCTGTGCTACATCTTTTAGATTCCTAGTAACAAATAAATAGCTCCCACTATACCAGTTAACCCCTGTATCTACAGATTCATGATCCATGGTTTCACTTATCCATGTCTGAAAAAATATGTTCTCTCTGGGCATTTCTGAGTCCTCCAGTGCCTTATGGTCAACTTCTGGTGTTTGTCTCATTGAAAATAATAGGGTTCCTATTATCCACAGTTTCAGGTATCCACAGGGGTCTTGGAACATATCCCCCATGAATAAGGGGGTCAATCTGTACATTTATTGTGATGTAAAGTGATTGGCTAGAACTTCAGTGTTGTTTTGAAGGAAACATATTTGAAAATGCATCTTTATGGCTACTAGTGTAGCAAAAAGGGTCATACACTGTGTGTGTGTGTGTGTGTGTGTGTGTGTGTGTGTGTTTCTCTATCTCTCTGGATGTGAAAGCATCTTGTTCATCTTCATAGGATAAATTGAAAACAAGTAACCTGACTTGGCAGACCTGTTTCTGTTATGCACCTTACAATGATACTTGAAAAGCATTAAAACTATTTTGTAGTTATTATTCAGTAGGAGAAAGGACACCATAGTAGCAATGAGAACTTCACTTCATCAGTGAGAACATCTGTACAAAATATATCAGCCATGAAGTAATTATAGGCACTCTGTGGTTTTGAATTCCCATTTTTAAACCCGTAATAGGGAGCTCATTGATTCTCCTGGGGAAGAACTTCAAGGGGGTAGCCTAATCTAAGTGTCCAGCTGTCTTTGATGTTCAAAAGTGGCTTTTGATGTTAAGAAGTGGTCTTTCTGTAACTCCCAGTTAGTAAGCGCCTCCCAAATCACAGCTGCAATCCCTTCCAAAACTGCTATATGGCGAGCAGATCTCCATCTTTGTGTTGCAGAAAAATGAGTGAGGTAGACCACAGAATCACCATAGCATGTTATAATGTGGGCAGGTGCTCACCAGGTGTTTGTCAATGCTAGCCAGACTAAAAATCTTCTCTCTGAGGTTAGTTTGTCAGCTTTCCTGTTTTATGTAAGACAGCTTTCTTCTAACATCTGTTTTTGAGGCTAGCCAGAAATTGCTCAAAACAGCACCATGAGGGAAAATATATTTTTAACTTTTTTTAAAAAATCAGGACTACAGTTGTCCCTCCATATTCACAGATTAAGTATTCACAGCTTGAAAATATTTTTTTAAAAATAATAATCCAAAAAGCAAACCTTGATTTTGCCATCTTATATAAGGGACACCATTTTGCTATGCGATTGCATATAATGGCACTTGAGTATTCACAGATTTGGGTATTCACGGGGGGTCCTGGAACCAAACCCCAGCAAATGTCAAGGGACAACTGTACATACATTGTCCTTACCTGTATTCTAGCATTTTCATTAAATGCTGCCTTTATATTAACTTGGACAGAATAATTATTGCCACACTAACCACCCAAAGATTGAAACTAGGGTTGGAATACCAAATATTATTTTGATGCTTCACATTATGCTCCCAGGACTTTAACTGTGGTTTCCTTCTAAATTGTGAATACCCTTCTTGGCAACATCTTTCAGGTCTGTTCATTTGCTTTGTTAACTGGGACTGACTGAGATTTCCTTTGAGCACTTTTACTGTTATTGCAGCTCCCTGTATTTTTCTTTCTTTAGAAGCCCCCATACTTTTGGATTTGGATCAGACAGAGATATGGTACCGTGGAAAGAGAGTCTAAACTTTTGCACTTATACAGGTCCAGTCCAAATCCCTTGCCCTCCCGGCAGATGGCAGCTTCAAGTGCGTGCGTGCGTATTTGTGTGTTTATGTGTGAAAGAGGGAGGGAGAGAAACAGCTAGAAGACAAAAGATTGGAAACACACCCCTCTTCCAGGCTGTGACCCTAGTCCAGATTGACCAATTCCCAATGACCTTTTTAAGAAAGGGAAAAAAGGAAAGTTCCAGTTGTAGAAATCTAGCATGTACAGTACTTGGTCTCTTACTTCAGAAGATGAAGCTTGTTATACAGTACAACAATTTTGTCCTGGCAAGTAGCTTGCCACTCAGGCTGCTCTGGCTGTGATTCATTCTTAAATATTGGCACTGGTCTACTGAAATCATCATCATCATATATATATATATATATATATATATATATATCCCGCCCCTCTACAAAATGCAATCGGGGTGGCTTACAAAAATTAAAATATACATCCAACCCCTCAATCCCACCCACCCCCTTAAAATAGAAATTAAATAATTTAGGAATTAAAAACATACTTTAAAAATATAAAAAATAAATAAATAAAAATAAAGAATAAAAATGAAAAATGAACAATTGCAGGGCCATGGCATACTAGCTACATGGCCTGTCTGTTTGAACCAAGCTGTGTTAAAGTAGGGTTAACCTTGATAATATACAAGCTGACTTTCATGAATGAAAAGTATGAGTGATAATATTCAGATGTGCAAGCTGGATAACTGATCAGCCACTTGCCTAATAATCAGAAGGACTTGAAAGGGCAGATATGAAAGAATAGAATCATAGAATCATAGAATTGCAGAGTTGGAAGAGACCACGAGGGCCATCCAGTCCAACCCCCCTGCCACGCAGGAAATCTTGATCAAAGCATCCCCGACAGATGGCCATCCAGCCTCTGTTTAAAGACCTCCAAGGAAGGAGACCCCACCACGCTCCAAGGGAGTGTGTTCCACTGCCGAACAGCTCTTACTGTCAAAAAGTTCCTCCTAATGTTGAGGTGGAATCTCTGTTCCTGGAGCTTGCACCCATTGCTCCGTGTTCCAGTCTCTGGAGCAGCAGAAAACAAGCTTGCTCCATCCTCAGCATGACATCCCTTCAAATACTTAAATAGACAAGATCATCAAGTGCAAAAGATATATATAATTGAATGCCAAGGTCAGGATTGTCCATGGCATAATATTTCCAATTTCTATATATGATTGTGAAAACTGCACAGGGAAGAAAGGATGATAGGAATAGAATCAACTCATTTAAATGTAGTGCTGGAGTAGAGGTCTACAGATACCATGGACCATTAAAAAGACAAGTGAATGTCTCTTAGAACAAATCAGACTTGAACTCTCCTAGAAGTTAAAGTGATTAAACTAAGACTAGCCTACTTTGCATGTATTATGAGGAGACATTATACTTGGTAAGGTGAAAGGCAGTAGGAAAAGAAAAAGACTGAATTATAGTTAGGTAGACTGAATCAAGGAACTGACAGCCATGAGTTTGCAAGACTTGAGCAAAGCTGTTGATAATTGGAGGGCTCCCATTCATAGGGTTGCCATAAGTAAAAGTCTAATCTTAGCTGTAGTGAAAATGAATTACCTGGAGGAAACCAAGCAAAGAACCAATGTATTTTATTTTTAAATTACAGCCTATTAATATAAAGACATGTGGGAAGGTGGACTAATTCCTATGTGGATGGGAAACTTTTATGTTGTGATGTATCTGCAAGGCTTTCTTATATTGCATCTGGTTTTAATATGGAAACCACCGAGTCCTGACTGGGGGAAAAGGTGGGATACAAACAAAGTAAATAATAATTATAATAGTGGTGATAATAGTAATAGACAATATTAACGTTCCATGTTTACTCAATTACGAAAGCTAGAATATGGATATAAATAGAATCCAATAGAATCTTTTGAATAAACCAAGGAGGAACCAAGCAGCAGTCTGTGGCAGCTTTTGAAAGAGGTAGAATAATAAATGTGAAGCCGGTACAAAATATGATAGCATCCTTTGGTAACCTGAATGGTAGTTATGTACTGTTTGAAATAGTTGCTGGCCTAATTATTCTTATTGTTCTTCCTACTAAGAATTTAATTTGCATTTGTTCAGCTCTAATACCTCTACTAAAAGGCAGTTTTTTTTCTCATGACAGCCCTGCAGCCAGGAATCTTGAAGAATAATCTTAGATCCTAATCAGATCCAAACCAAGAAAGAGGCATCTTCTTTTCAAACTTGTGCTTCCCCGCCCCCTGCCCCTGTGTAGAGGTGCTGATGCATTTTTATGTAGAGGTGTTTGATTATCTGAACTGAGGGAAATCACTTTGTCAAGAGTAAAGCTACTTTGCCAGGTGAACCTGGCAATTCCAGTCCATTCCTCCCTCAAAGAATCATTTATTTACCACCCGTCTCCTCTTACAGTATTTGTGTGATTCTTTTTAATGCAGGAGACAAGATCTAAATCTTTCTCAACCATGGTGCTCAGAAGATTATCAGCTCGTGAAGTCAAATGCTTTCACGGCCGGCATCCATAGATTTTCCTTGGTTTTTTTCCAGGCTGTGAGGCCGTGTTCTGGAAGAGTTTATTTCTGACATTTTGCCTGCATCTGTGGATGTGGATGTGTCATTCTCTGAAGATGCCAGCCACAGATGCAGGCAAACACGGCCTCACAGCCTGGAAAAAAACCAAGGTGCCAGTTACACGACAGAAATTGTTGCAGTGCTTACCGTGACTTTGTGATCACGAATCCGTCCCTTGGTGTTTATATGATTTATGTCACTGATCTGGATATCCTGGCTGATATTTACACGTCCAAAGTTCCGGGTTTTTTTTAGGTTTTATTATTATTAAATTTTTTTTGGCTGTCAATCAAGGATGCGATTACTCGTGTTTTCACAACCTCGGTGACGCACTTCCTTTAGGGTTCCGCGCCACGAGCGATGCTATTGGCTGGCTGGGGGGGGGGAAAGAGAGGGGGGCAGAGGTTTGTTATTCCCCTTGCTTCTTTAAAATGTTACCCTTTAAGAAGAGGCAGAAAGCATTTTGAAAGATCCGGACTGAGATCTTTCGCTCAGACGCAGGAATGAACGAGTGCTTTCCATTTGAAATCAAGCTGAGTGCTTTCCTTTTGAAATCAAGCCGCTTAGGTTTCCCCTTGCCTCTTTAAAATATTAACCCTTACAGCAGAGATTTAGCTGCAGGGTTCAGGTTTCAAGCCAGCTACAGACAGGCGTTTTGAAAGACACAGACACAGAGAAGGGGGATTAAAGGGTGTTCATTCGCTCAGAGGCTGGAATATTTTACTGTGCCCGTTCAGACCCAGGGAGGTGACCAAGGCAGGGGATGAATGGGCAACCCTCTGCCCACCACAATCTCTCTGTAACATGCAGTAGAGGAAAAGGTAAAGCTGAAGGGTTTCCAGTGTAGAAATCCATTTAAAAAGGTGATTGAGTACACGTGCACGCACACACACATCAACCTTCGTGCAGCCGGAAGGGATGCCTTTGTTTTCGGCTGGTCAGGCTGGATCTGTTGAACGGGTGACTGACCCCTCCTTTTCTGGTCGCTGATCTCTAAGCCCGCCCCCAGTCACCATTTCCGGTCATCCCCTACTACCAAGATATTTTGTCCCAGTTTGTTTACACTTCCGATTTTCCGAATCCTCCAGTGACTTTTTTAAAAACTGGCACAAACCGTGGGACTGGAAGTCCCACAGGTTGAGGGATAAAAGGTGGCCCCCCTTCCGAAAATCACGTACCCGACCCGATGTATGTGTAAACTGCCAGGGATTGACACAAATTCTTCCCACTACATTTTCATCGTGTAAACGGGACCCAAGGAAAATCAATTGTCGGCTCCTCTTTCAACTCAGCCTATCCAGTAGGATTACTACTGTGGGTAAAGTAAAAATATAATTCAACCCAGGAAGCTACCCAAATATTGCTTTTCTGCATTGGATTGAGTTTTCCATTACTGAATCTTCCTGAGTCTTTTGTTACCTTGTACCAATATCAGTCATATGGGAACTAATTGTGCAAAGGATCAACCAGTCTGATTGGCTCTGCCATATATTATTAGTGTAATGTGGACCCTAACTATAGGTAATTTTTCAGTGGCTCCGTACTGTACACATACATTGTGCCCAAGTTTTCAGCCCTTGATATAACACAATTGATATATCAGTTTTATCAATATAAATTTATCAGTTTTCAGCCCTTGATATAACACAAAACCTTATGTATTACATTTATTTATTTATTAAAATATTTATATCCTGCCCTCAGGGCAGCATACAATAAATTCAACATGATCACTTTTAAAACAATGTGTACAATAAAATTATTTCAAAAGGCTAAAACATATTGAATTATTTAGTTAGCCAAGATTAAAATGCATTAAAATACTTTTTAAAACCCTGCAATCTAAGCAAGCCAAATAATAAGATGGCTGTTTTACAGGGATGTAGACTCAGCATTTGCTTCCTTTCTACTCTTTTGTGTTCTCTCTCCTAGCATCTCTACCAATGCAATTCCTTTTCTGGGATTTTTAAGTAGCAGTCACCTTGGCTTCTATTTTTCAGATCTTGGCTGAAGTTAATTTCTTGTGGTTACTTACACTATAGTCTTTAGTGCTACTTTTTTCAATTTTTCAAGTTGTAAAGTCTTAACTGTAGTGACCCTGTGGATAATCTAAGGTACAATTTTATTATGCTCTGAATTTCTTGTTTACACTAGCAACTTAGTATTTGATTTCCACTTCTTGCTTTGCAACAAAAGTTGCCCATTTGTCTTCAGTGGATCATTCAAACAAATCCAGACACTTGTCTGGCAGATCTTCACATATGAATCAATAATCTTGATGGCATCAAAGCCTTCATGTTGCAAATGTAAAAAGTATGGCTCAGATGATGGCAAAAGAGAATAATTTACTTCTCTTCTTAAGGCAGAAGAGCCGTTAGAACTTTTATGTTTCTTTTCACCTTCCTTTGTCTTCTGAAGGCACCATACTTCAGGGGGAAAGTACTGAATTGGATCATATGTCTTTACTGCAGGTTTTTGGGTTTTTTGTTTTGTTTTGTTTTTGCATCCTCACTGGACTTGAACTGTGCTAAATTCTCAAATAGGAGATGGGGTGGCAGGAAGCCTCAACTAGTAGATCTTAATTTTCTAGACTATTATTTTTTCTTTTTGGTTTTCTGGTCATGCTGAAATTAAAAACAAATTGCCATTAGACATGCAAGGATCCTATTTTGCGGTTTTACCCTTGTCTTTAAATCTACATTGATGACAGAGTAATAGGAATTTTTGGAAGGCTCTGTACACTATTTCATTCTTTGAATTCAAACCAATATTCCAATTATGATCAAGTGTAGCCTTCAAGAACTGCAAGCGGGAAGTTGCTATTATGTGATTTGGATAATAATAGGATATGGGGGCCATCATTACCAACTTGCAAGGAAGGAAACCCCATCAGTGTGTGCATGTGTCACTATGCCTTGCAATAAGCCTATTTTTAAACATGTGTTGCTTGAGTGCCTACCTTTTTAAAACTTATAATGAAGATGTTTGCAAATGGAGCAACATCATCTGCAACATGAGCCTGGCTTCATTTCTTGCTCTACTAACTTAAGGAGAGGCATGCTGGATCAGAACAGAGGTCAATATTATAGTCCTGTATTCTCTTCACACAGTAGCCAACTGGTTTTTAAAGCCAGTAAGTTGAATGCAAGGTCAAGAGCATCCTCCCATTCCTGTGCTCCAGCAACCAATATACAGAGGCACACTGTTTCAGCTACTGGAAGAAGCATCTGTCATCACTAATAGCCATTAACTCGTTGACAGCTTTATCCTCCATGAATTTCCCCAGCTTTCAAAGTTGTCCAAGTTGGCAACTGCCAGTAATTCTTTTGGGGCCGAATGCCAAAATTAACTAAGTGTTATGTGATGAAGTAGTTCCTTTTATCTGCCCTGGATCTCTCCTCCTTCAGCTCCAATGGATGACCCCATAATAGGTTTTACTATTATGAGAGAGACAGACAGACTTTGGCTGGAATCCTGTTGTGCAGGTGAAATTTTGCAATTGCAACATCTCCTTTTATTTGGTTGTTGCAGATGGAGATAGGCAGAACCTCAGTTCACAATAACTCCCTTGCACTATCTAGCTCCATGCTGCCTAGGCACTCCATGACCATTTAGTGAGTAGGAGAAGGGGTGACCAGGCAGTGTCCAGTTGTGTTGCTGTAGCTGGACACTACCCAGACACCCTCTGCCCTCTCCCAGTCACTAAATTGTCATGAGCTGTGTCTAGGCAGCACAGAGGTAGTTAGTAGACCCAAGGAGAGTGAGAGGGAGCAGAACTATATGTTGCACAGCTTAGCACTGTCCTAGGTCTGTGCAGGATATCAGTCAAGATGTATGGGCAGCTGTCTCCCCCCCCCCCAAGGCTTTGGAAATTAATGAAGTCCATTTGCTAACAGGAGAAGGTTGTTTGGTTTGTGGGGGGGGGTTGCATGAACTGAATGGAAAGAGAGAGGTGTATGTTCATAGAATCATAGAATTGTAGAGTTGGAAGAGACCACAAGCTAAAAAGGCCAATGCGATTTTGGGCTGCATCAATTGACCATCGCACTTGAGGACCTAGAGATTCCTAGAGAGCACACTCCTCTAGATATTTGTAGGTCCTCCAGCACGATTCTATGTTCAGTGTCTGGCAGTGTTCTCTCAGGTAAAAAAAAATTAAAAAATAGCGGGCCTATATTTGTGGTTTTTCCACTTTCATGTGAGCCCTCTGCCCTAACCCCTGCAAAAGTGGAGAGCTTGCTATAATTACTTTGTCCATGGTTCCACCCTGTGAAACCCTGGGGTTTGTATTGGAGTGCTCTGGCTAAGAACTCTAAATTTCCCTCCATAAACTGCCAATCCTAGGATTAGATGAGAGGGAACCATGGCAATTTAAGTGGAATAATAGCACCATAATTGTGTAGTGTGAATGAGCCACAGAAAATCTCTACCAGAGAAATTAGAAACTGGTTGGTGCACATTCTGTGCTAGATTTAAAAAAAAAAAAAAATCAGAATTCCTCACCAGAATCCTTGTTAATGTTTCTGTGGGGCTGAAGGACAAATGTACTATCAAGAAATAGTAAATTACATCATTTTAAAAGTTAGAATAGACATTGCTTTTTTAAAAAAAATGGACACATCTTGAAAGTCCTTGTTTAAATTAGGCTGAGGTATTGGACAGAAGGAGTGTGTTCCTGTTGGTTCAGCTGGACCTCTCAGCAGCTTTCAATACTATCGGCCATGGTATCCTTCTGGGCTGCCTCTCAGGGATGGGCCTTGGGGGCCCTGCTATGCAGTGGTTCTGGTCTTTCCTAGAGGGACGAACTCAGAAGGTGGTGCTGGGGGGCTCCTGTCCGATGCCCCAGCCGTTGGCCTGTGGGGTTCCTCAAGGTTTTGTTTTGTCAAGGTTTTGTTTTGTCCCCCATGCTACACAAAACCCCTGGGAGACGTCATCTGGAGTTTGGGGATACAGTGTCACCAATACGCTGATGACACCCAACTCTGTCTCTCTTTTCCATTTGATTCCAAGAAAGCTTTCTCAGTACTTAGCCAATGCCTTTTGTCAGTAATGGACTGGATGAGGACAAACAGATTAAAACTTCAGACAAGACAGAGGTGCTCCTGGTCAGTTGAAAGGACGATCAGGGAATAGGGACCCTGCCTTGCTGAACAAGGTTACACTTCTGTGAGGGATGCTTTGCTCATGATTTCCTGCATGGCAGGGGGTTGGACTGGATGGCCCTTGTGGTCTCTTCCAACTCTACAATTCTGTGATTCTGTGAAGTATAGTGTCTAGATCAAGGGAAGTAATAGTGTCACTCTATTGTGCCTTGGTCAGACCTCACCTGGAATACTGTGTCCAGTTCTGGGCACCACAATTCAAAAAGGATATTGACAAATTGGAGCGTGTCCAGAGAAGGGCGACTAAAATGGTGAAAGGTCTGGAAGCCATGCCTTATGAGGAGAGACTTAGGGAGCTGGGTATGTTTAGCCTGGAAAAAAGACGGTTAAGAGGTGATATGATAGCCCTGTTTAAGTATTTGAAGGGATGTCACGTTGAGGATGGAGCAGACTTGTTTTCTGCTGCTCCAGAGACTGGAACACGGAGCAAAGGATGCAAGCTCCAGGAACAGAGATTCCACCTCAACATTAGGAGGAACTTTTTGACAGTAAGAGCTGTTTGGCAGTGGAACACACTCCCTCGGAGCATGGTGGGGTCTCCTTCCTTGGAGGTCTTTAAACAGAGGCTGGATGGCCATCTGTCGGGGATGCTTTGATCATGATTTCCTGCATGGCAGGGGGTTGGACTGGATGGCCCTCGTGGTCTCTTCCAACTCTGCAATTCTATGATTCTATGATTCTATGATCCTGTATCTGTGCATTTCATTTTTCTATTAGCTACTCCTTCTAATTTGGTGTCATCTGCAAATTTGATAAGTATGCCCCTAATTCCATCATCCAAGTCATTGATAAAGATGTTAATAATATCATTTTATGTAGTGTGCAATCTCTCTCTGGCTTTTCTTCGCAAACGAAGATTCAGGAAGGACTCATCCCGCGCTTACTGCAAGCGTGCTGACGACTAAAAAGGCCAATCCGAGATAAACAAGTCTGGTGGCAGAAAGCACAGCAGAAGGTCTCCTTAGTGATGTTTCTGGGTTGTGATTCTTTCTGCATTGTTGTTTCTCTTCAAGACTTGTTCAGCGTGAGTTCTCAAATAAGGCTGCAGCATTGTGGATAGTGCGTCTCCATGCCTCCTGATGTGAGGCCAGGGCAGACCATTGTTGGTGATCAATTTGGCCAAGCCTGAGATGTTGTTTCAGGGAGTCTTTGTATCGCCTTTTTGGAGTGCCCCTCTTTACGCTGACCCATGGCAAGTTCACCGTAGAGTACTATTTTTGGGAGGCGATGGTCCTCCATCCTAGAAACGTGCCCTGCCCAGCGCAGCTGTGTTCTCAATATCATGGCCTCAGTGCTGGTGATCCCTGCTTGCTCAAGGAGAGCAACATTCGTCACATAGTCAGTCCAGTGTATATTTAGGATTGTGCGTAAACAGCGCTGATGAAAGCGCTCGAGGAGTCGTAGGTGGTGGCGATAGGTGACCCATGTTTCGACCCATAAAGTCTTAATGTGTCAGATTAGTGAGTTCAGGGATACTCTAGGAAAAGAGCCAGGATTCAGCACAGGTTCAGATGGAAAAATAAACATTCAGATAATCACAGAAGATATTTCATAGAACCTATTGCTTGCCTAATTGTTTCATCTGGAGCTGTCTTTATTTGACTGAAACTTTATGCTCTGCATCTCTCCTGAGTAAACAATACACTGGTACTTGACTTATGTCTATACTGTATTATGGATATAAGGTATCTTTGTTCTTTTAACCTTCCACACCCAAAGTTTTCCAGAGTCTCAGCTTCCAAGTGGCAGACTTGTTTGGTAGACATGATGGACTTTTATCCAATTACCATGTGGGGGTATGCAGGTTCATTTCTCTACCAGAAGACACAGGGCAATTTGCCTGGTGTTGAACATTATGTTGACTTCCAGCATTGTATACTGGATCTTGATCCATTATGTCAATAGGTTTGACCCAGACTGTTTGTTTATCACACTAAGGTCCCATTGAAATCCAGTTGAAAAGTCAACCGCAGCTACTGGTTCTGGGGAAATTAATTTAGTCTAGATCTAACCCAAAAGTTTTGTATCCAAATTGCGATTGTGGAATGGATTCCATGGATCTTCATGCACAAATACTTTATATTGAAATTTCACTCCATCTGCATTATGATATCTCTGTTGTAACTTTATGTCAGACGATCTGGCACAACTGGCTATTTTCATTCTGCACATAGGTCTTTCTGTGTTGCACTATTCCTTAATTCAAGGGCAAAACCCTACATTATTACAGACTCCTAGATAAAATTCCCACCCCTTTCCAGTAAGAATGTTTTGTTCACTTATTTCCATGATCCTTACCTCACCTTCCATCCGCCAATCTTCTTCCTTTTCTTTTTAAACCTGGTGAAAGTTCTTGTTCCATTAGCTTTTCACCCATGTTCATGGTAGAATAATCACATGCAAAGTACAACAGGATTATTGTATCATTGTGTAGAGGGTTTTTTTCTTGCAATGTCAGGAGGATATCTATACACCTCTTGGGAGCTATTACCAATGCAATACATACTTTGCATCTCTTTTCCCATTTTCTTACTGTTAGTGATGAAGAAAACAGACTTGACAAGTTAACCTGAAACTTTGTGATATTAAAGCAAGATAGACTGAATCAATTCCAGAATTTTAAAACTCCCCTCTTGGTTTAACTAAGCTTCATTGTGTTTTCAATCACAAAGTTGTTGACAGATCAGTGAACTGGTATCTAACCATACATGGAAAGCTATTTAGTTCAACTCTGTTGACCCAGATTTGTACTTTTCTGCATTTTTACCATAACTCTCCCCACACACACGTGCTTTGTGTTATTTCTGAGGTAAATGCAGTGTCTCCTAACAACGTTGATGGTTCACTTAGGTGGAATTCAGTGACATGCTTTGGGAAATAAGACAGTTGAGCTTAAAGTCACAAACCCATACTAGAAGGTATTTACCTTATGGTGGTTGCTATTGGTTTTATAAAAGGAGTGTGTTCAGTCGGGAGAACTAACAGACCTTATCAGACAAAGGTCAAAATCCAATTGCTGGTGCTAGAAAATACCTATATAATTAGTGGGATTTACACACATGTTGCCTTATCATTCAGCAGCTGATACAATGGGTTTGTTCTATTTGGGATTAGTAATTACACTTAGGCTTCAGGGACTATTGAGTCTGTAATATTTTAGCATAAGAGTTACACATTTTGCAGCAATTCTCGCTTCAGGGTACTCCTCCTGTGAAAAGTGTATTCAAATGGCAATAAGTTTTCCTTGGGAAAATGATTTTTTTACCCACAGCCATTGAATTTCCATTTTCTCTGGGACAAAGCTATAAACTGATTTACACATACTTATTAGGAAATATACCCTGTAGGACTACATTCACATGCTCTACTTGGATAGCAATGGTGCCATCATGAGTGGAACACCTATCCTTATCTATGTCTATGTCATTTTTTAAACACGTTTATTCTTTGAAGATTTATCACTGGCACTTCAGCTAATGAAGAGCATGAATTTTTATGTATCCTTTTAAAAATGAAAAACATTGGCAATACCAGGAGTCCTTGCCACTTACATACACACACTGCCCTGAAGCAATATCTTCTGAACCTTTCATTTAAAAAATATTTCCAAGATAGGCTGCATTTTTCCTTTTCATGCCCTTCTCCTGTGTTAATGTAGGGTGAGGGAGTGGTGGAAGTTGCTGATTAAAAAAGCTAGGTTCACCTCACTCTTCACCTCCATTACAGCAGTGTTCTATTTTACATGAATATACTATGAAAATATTGTCACTGAGTCAGAACTGCATACTTTGCTGGGGAGGAAAGCACTGTAGTCTTATTTAAATTGGCAGAACAAGCCCTTAACCACTCTGTCCACACTAGAATAGTGTTTAGGAAACAGTCATAGAACTGAAGGCATACGAGAAGGTCAACAGCTGAGTTGCTTTGAGGAAAGTAGTTTCTGGGGATTTTTCAGGGGGTAGTGCCGGAAACAGAGATGAAGATGTGTGGATCAGAAACGTTTCCTCAAAACATGGTTTGGGAAACACATGTGATGCATCTCAATGGGTTGAAGGTTACATGTTCTGTTCTTCCTCTTCCCAGGAGTACATCTGCATTATTTTTATAATTCTGGTAATTCTGACCCATTTATTTATGTTTTCTGGTAGTCCATTGTATCTTAAGAACCCTCCTTCAGCACCATATTTCAAATGAGTTGATCTTTTTCCAGTTTGCTTTCTTCACTGTCTGGCTTTCATAACCAGACATAGAAAAGGGTGTAGCATTTGTGGTGAGATCAAAAGCAAGCATGAGTTTTCTTGGCTGTCTTTTCCCTAAGAAGTTTGGCAGAAACCTTGCTTGACTTGGCCATTCCTTTCTGATATCATCCTAGTAAACCTTTAAAGTGGTGGTAATACAGTTATAATACCTAGAATCATAGAGTTGGAAGAGACCATGAAGGCCAACTAGTCTAACCCCCTGCCTTTCAGGAACATACAATCAAAGCATTCCTGACATATGGCCATCCAGCCTCTGTTTAAAATGTGATGGTGTATTTAATTCTGATTTTAAAAAAGAATATATTATTAATTCTTTAGCTGATCTCATTTTAGACTTTTGCATACTGCCTTGGGCCCTATGCTTGAAGAAAGGTGGCATATAAATAAATGAATTAATAATAACATTTGGGAAGGCACTATTGGCCATTTAGGAGGGGGAAAGTCCCCTACCCCATGGGGGAATATGACCAGGTATGGGATGTGGTGAGAGAGTGTGGCCTCCATGGTCTCATGTGGGAACAATGCATCCCCCACAACCCCTGATTTAATTGTACATAGTAGGGGGTAAACCAGTTCCTGTGATGCTTTCATTCTGATGTTCTTATTCATCAATTGTTCCCCACATATTGGGCAGGTGGGGGTGGGGAGAGCTTCAGATGGCCTTAAAATGATATTTTCTCCTTGTAATCATGTGACCTGAACAGCTATTTTACCTGAGAGCCTTTTCCTTGTTTCCTTGTTTATACAGCTTCAGCTTGCTCAGATGCCAATCATATATATACTGAGATCTCTGGATAGATGGCAAGATATAAATATTGTAATCAGTTATCAATCAGTCAATCAGTATACCGTACACACACACACATGTTCATACATGATAAATTAATTAAATTAAATAATCAGTGAATTATATTTATATCCCGCCCTATATCCAAGGATCTCAGGGCAGTGTACAATAAAATCAGTTGTAACAGTTTAAAGCAAGTTAAAACAATAAGAATAATGTAAAGTCTAAAAACATATTAAACTATTTAACACTTAAAATAGGACAGATTAAAAGCAGTTAAAATGGTTTAAAACAGTTTTATAAACCACCCCACATGTCCAAATCTGGATGAGACCAAATCATGCATGGCAGGAAGTTGGACCATAAGATTCTATGATTATATTCCCCCAAAGTTTTAATAAACAGCAATGTTTTTACCTGGTGCTAGCATGACTGCAGTGTTGGCACCAATCAGGCCTCTGAGGGGAGGGTATTCCATAACTGGGGGTGCTACAACAGAGAAGGCCCTCTCCCATGTCCTTCCACACCCACAGTGTATTGCCCTGATTGATAGGACACAGAGAAGGCTACCTTCAGCAGACCTCAAACCTGAGGTAGGCATAGATATGGAGAGGTACTCCTTCAAGTATCAAGGTCTCAAGTCATTTAGGGCATTGGATTCCATTACCAGCACCTTAAATTCAGACAAATTTCTTTAAACCTGGATTAGCATCCTGCTGTAAAATGCAAAGGGGAATTCTAAGGACCCTATTGAAATGAATGGGTTATGTAGAAGTGCCCCAAGTATGTCTCTGTTCAGCTCATCCATGTTGAAATCAAACAGATATTATGGGGACGTTTTGGCATTGTGCTGTGACAAATATTGTGCACTTCGTGCCAACGTAACAATGGAATTTTTCCAATGTTTTGTTTAGCAATGCTGTCTATCAATATCTGTCTTGAACTTGAAGTAAAAAGAATATTGTGGCATCTTACAGGCTACTAGTGGCAGGAAAGGCAGTTTATAGTAGCACATTAATATTTTAAGAAGTTAAATCTTGCTAATTTATGGTTTTCTGGGTTTAACTCTTAGAATGACGTGTTGAAAGATATAAAGAATGGGCTATAAATTTGACTGTTACCTGTCTGTATGCCCATTAAGAATTAGGTGACAGTAAATATACTTAGGATTCATAGGATTGGTTTATACTTTATTCAGCTCTTTTATGTTTACAGTCTACCATCTTTAAAATACTGACAGCATCTTGCCATGTCAAACAAAGGGCATAGCAGTTGATTGTTAGAGAGTCAAGTGTGTTTCAGTTACTGTTATCTTTACCTGGGTGTTTATTTTGATATCTTCCTCCTTTGTCCATGCAGGGTATGAAAGCTGGGGTGAATTGGCTAAAGCTCTGGGAAATGAAGATACTCCAATAGTGGATTCAAGCATTCGTCTTTCTCAGCCTCAGAAGCCAGAGTATCAGGTAAGAAGTTTTATTTAATACACTAGATAAAAACATTCTTCACAGGAATTAAAATGTCAGGCAAATGTAGTTCTCAGGTGCTCCAATAGAAGTAGGAGTTTTACAGTTGTACCAGAGAACTGTATGGCTTAGATCCAAATTCAGGATTGTGCAATTGGGCTGGTGAAAACAGATGTCCCCACTCCCTCTTCCCCATGACTGCCTCTTCATGATCCTGAAAAAAACTGCACAGAGTGTCATGGGTTAACTTTGAATGGGGAGACACGATCCCTGAAAATTGGGCAGGGGCACTTTCTTTGAGCAGAGCCCTTCTGTCCACAGGAGGCAGATTGTGTACCGAAACTTATACGTGTTTACATCTTTGTCATTGATATAAACAGAGGTGCTGGATGGCACTATTCCTGCAGAGTGGTGAATTCACACTGGGTATCACAGGAGATCCCATTAAATACCAAAGCCAAAATACAGTAATCAGTTTCATAGTATTTCCAATTTCTACATACTGTTGTGAAAGATGGACAGTGAAGAAAGCTAACAAGAAGAGAATCAACTCATCTGAAATGTGGTGTTTGTTGAAAGTTGTACATATACCATTGACTGCCAAAAAACAGCCAAAGAAACAAGTAAATGGGTCTTGACAACAAATGAAGCCTGAATTCTCACTAGAAGCCAAAATATTAAACTGAGACTAACATGATGTGTACTTTGGATATATCATGAGATGACATGACTCACTGGAAAATACAGTAATGTTCAGTAAAGGTGAAGGCAATAGAAGAAAGAGGAAGACCACATTACAGATGGATTGAGTCAGTCAAGGAGGTCATTGCCTGGAGTTTGCAAGACCTGAGCAGGTCTGTAGCTCACTAGGGCTCTTGGAGGTCTCTGTTTATAGGATTGCCATACATCAAAGCAGACTTGATGGCAAACAACAATTACAGGAGATACTTTGGGTTTTGTGGGCGCTATCCAAGGTGCTGAACCTATTTGTGAAATAAAGTTCAGCACCTTAGATAGCTCCCATAAAACACTCCTGTAAAACCTGGAGTATCTCCCTTAAAACTCTCTGTGGACTCAACCCTCCCAAGCAATGATGTCACCAACCACCTCTAGAAACAAGAATGGTTGCACAGAGATGTAGCTAAAAATACAACCATTTTTATATTAAAAAGCTTAGCTGTAGCAGATACCACTTCCTGTCTTAGGTCTAATTGTAGTTGAAGAGGGCACCTCATAGGACCTGCAAGTTTTGACTAGATTTGGATGCTCATGAATGAGTCTGCAAGGGCGGAAAAATCTCAGAATTTTTATTCTGTTTTATTCAGAAGTTTGGGGGTTTGTTTGTTTTTGCATCTATGTTTTGAATTGATTACCTACCTACCTTTCAGGAAGGGCAGGTTTTACATCATAATTAATAATCTCGTTCCCTAATTTTTTTTTCACTTAACTACCTCTAAATAAGGAAGAAAGAAAGCGTGGCTGAGCAACTGATTGGCCTAGCTAGGTTTGGAAAGCTCAGCTTAGCAGCTCCTTCATTGTTGTATTTGGTGTATTTGACCCAGGTTCTGCCCATTGTAGACCCAGATTCAAACAAATAATTGTGGAGTACAAATCAGAAGAGAAAAAACTGTTCCAATTCTCAATAGAATTACTAGGACTGGAGTTGCTGTAACTGCCAGAGCAAAATAGACATACCTAATTTAGCCATCCAGGGTAAATATTTTTACATAACTTTTTGGGTAGTGAAAATTTGGTGATTTTTTAAAGAAATAGCTAGATGGCAAACTTCTATAGGTACAGTTTCTCTCTTGTGAAGTCTGGAAAGTCTTCTTGAAGGTATGTGTGCGCTTGCAGGTTTTGCTTCTGTGTTTCCAGAAGCCTCTTAACTTTCATATACTCAGCTGCATAGGGGAAAATAAGTCTCTGTATAAATCAGGAATGGGTAATTATCAAAGGTTAGGGGGGCATATTAGCCAGCCCTAGAAACCTTGGAGGGTCACATTTCCCTGCCATACCCAATTTTAAAAAATGAGTTATTTTTCACAATGTTTCTGGTCTCCCTGGAGTATTTTAAGACTAGGAGAGGCTTTTTTCTAACAGGAAATGACCAGGAATGCAGTTCCTATTCACTTCTTGTTTAAAAAAAACAAAAAAAACAAAAATGAGGTGAAAATGTCCTCCACACATCCTAGAGGGCATTTGGGGGCAAGATTTTAACCCTTAGGCGGCATGCAGCCCATTGATTCAGAAACCAAGCACAGTGAGGAGGCTGAAACAATTGGGCAGATTCTGCGATCTTGGCAAATTCACCTGGAATTTTGAGGTTAATGTTCAGTAAAATACCTTAAAGCTATAAAATTGTGAACTGTGACCTCTTCAGGAACCTGAAAATAAAACTGTGAATAGGGAGACCCTGGTAGTCAGTGTAGCAGCTGCCTGTTTTTACAAGCTGTTGTTGCTGGTAAAGAAGTTCTTTACCAGCCTGCACCACAGGACAAACACCACCATCCCCACATTGCTGTCGGCAGATCTGTGCTTAAATCCGTTCAGCAGTTCACCTACTTGGGAAGCATAATCTCCTCAGATGCCAAGATTGACAAAGAGATCGATCACAGATTAGCAAAGGCATATAGTGCATTTGGAAGACTTCATAAAAGAGTCTGGAGCAATAAACACTTGAGGCAAAGCACAAAAACCAGTGTGTATAGAGCCATTGTACTGTCTATCCTCCTTTATGGATCTGAAACATGGGTCACCTGTCGCCACCACCTACGACTCCTCGAGCGCTTTCATCAGCGCTGCCTACGCACAATCCTAAATATACACTGGACTGACTATGTGACGAATGTTGCTGTCCTTGAGCAAGCAGGGATCACCAGTATTGAGGCCATGATATTGAGAACGCAGCTGCGCTGGGCAGGGCACATTTCTAGGATGGAGGACCATCACCTCCCAAAAATACTACTCTACGGTGAACTCGCCGTGGGTCAGCGTAAAAGGGGCGCTCCAAAAAAGCGATACAAAGACTCCCTGAAACAACATCTCAGGCTCGGCCAAATTGATCACCAACAGTGGTCCGCCCTGGCCTCACATCGGGAGGCATGGAGACACACTATCCACAATGCTGCAGCCTTATTTGAGAACTCACGCCGAACAAGTCTTGAAGAGAAATGACAACGCAGAAAGAATCACAACCTGGAAACATCACCCAAGGAGGCCTTCTGCTGTGCTTTTTGCAACCGGACTTGTTTATCTCGGATTGGCCTTTTTAGTCATCAGCGCGCTTGCAGAAAGCGCGGGATGAGTCCTTCCTGAATCTTCGTTTGCGAAGAAAAGCCAGAGATGTTGCTGGTAATGTTTTCTTTTTATTATCTGGGTTGAGTAGGGTGCAGCACAAACCTTCTTGTCTTTCTTTTGTTATTTGTGTGTGGAAGAACATTGAAAAACAGGTTTTAGTTGTAGTATCTTCATTTGATAATTTTGCATTTACACAATTTTTAAAAAATGGTTAATTCAACCCAAAGGGATATTTGTTCCCCTGCAATATAGCTAATTTGTGTTTCCTTTACAAAGATCCTTTGTATCCCAAGCCTTTTAGCAGCAGAAGTATTAATTAACCCATTTTGGCATTGCTACATTTTGCAGATATGCTGAGTTGTGGAGGCAAAAAACAGGATAATAAACTTAATTCTGTCCTCTTCCCTGGTTGTTGCTGTTTTTTTTCTTTGTTTGCTTGATGGCTTTGTTCAGGTTAATTTACTATTGAAACTTGTAGAGGCTTATGGAGTGACTTAAGCATAAAAAATGGATTTTTCTTCCCAGTCTAATTACAGGGTATATATGCTATCTTTGTTGATTTCTCAGCATTTGTCCAAACATTTTATTGCACAGTGATTACAGTAGTTAGTAAAGGCAGGAGGAGAATAGGGAAGGACTTTATTCCCAAATGTTTTGAAGTTAAGACTTTGTTTGAACATAAGGTGTGTGTTCCTGGAAAACATGAGCAATAAAAAGAGATGTCAATGTAGTCTGCAACAAGGAAGCAACTTTGACTGGGGAGAATTGGTACATTTCCCCACCTGGCAATTTTTAGAAAATAAAAAATGAGAACATTAGTTCGACTTTGAAATTTAGTTCATATATGGTCTTCGCGAGACGATGGAAAACAAAGAACATTCCAACAGTGATGGATTGGATAGAGAAAGTAGCAGAATTGGCACAAATGGATAAATTGACAAATCTCATTAAAGGAAACTCCATAGATGAGTTCATAAATAATTGGGAACCTTTTATAGTCTACTTAAAACAACTAAGGGGTAATATATATGTGGAAAGATTTAATAAGTAAGTTTTGATAAAATTAGCAACACATACGAGAATTTAGATTGAATAAATTAAAGATTTATTATATGATCTTTGTAGATTGTTGACAGGAATGTGAATTAACAGTTAGGAATTATTTTGTCTTTTGCCTGATGATAATAAGAAATAGGATATAGTAATAGGTTATAGGTATTTAGTGACATATTCGTAATGTAGAGGAAACAAATAGAATATATATATGTTTGGATTTAGGGGTGTGTGTGTGTGATGACTGTAGTGGCTGTGTTACTGTCTTAAAGTATTCAATGTTTTTATTGCATGTTAAACTAATAAAAATTATTATTAAAAAAAAGAAATTTAGTTTATATATCTTGGGATGCGGGATATTTCAGCATAGGTGGTTAAACTGAAAGTCTTAACTATATTCTTCTTACATGCCATTCTGCATTGAAATTTGAAAACTGAGTGCCTCCTTTGTCCTCTTCCTCCACTAGCAGGACCCTGGGCAGTGCTGAAAGGTGTGACCTTTGCTTGCTTGAACATGCAGTGCTGTCAAGGACTGCTGATACCCCTGCCTTCTCTTCACCCACAAGTGTTCAATTGCTACACCTGAGAACAGAAGAGGCCTTTGTTGCTTAATAGATTTTCATAAGTGCATAGCTTTGTACTGAACCTGTACTGATGGCTTAAAATCATTGGAGGTTAGTTGGAGGAGGAGTAGCCTGAGCCTTCAGTGAAGGAAGAGTTTTTAAAAACGCCACTTAAAAAATTTCTTAAGCAGCAGCACAATGTCACCATTCTTCTCTGGCTCAGGACTCCTTTTTGTCTAGTTTATCTTCTCCCACATTTCCACATTCTTCAGATTGCATGCAGCTGATTTGCCCCAGAGATATGAACTGCCAAACAATAAAAAATGGAGCAAAGCTTTTCCCCTTTCTTTCTTCATATCAGTTACAAGCTTCAAAGGTCCTTCCTCAATGACCTGTAAGGGCTGCTTCAGATGCTGCATTTCTCTGATTGGGTTTTGCAGGGAGGAAGGCAGGAAATGACTGATGATGTAAAACCTAGGCACAGGGCATGGTAAAGCAGCCTTACTAAAATTGAGCAGTGTGGGGTGTGGGCACTGTCTCTCTGGGAGATGGCTAGGTATCTTGGGTACCTGGCCTTGAATCCCTAGAGGTACAGTGCAAAACTTCGTTATTGTTGTTTTTGTGTGCCTTAAAGTCACTTCCGACTAAGGGCAACCCTAAGGTGAACCTCTCACGGATTTTCTTGACAAGATTTGTTCAGAGAGGCCTTTGCCTTCCTCTGAGGCTGAGAAAGTGTGATTTTCTTTTTGTTAGAGAGAGGGCACCCAGTAGGTTTCCACGACTGAGCAGTGATTCAAACCCCGGTCTCCAGAGTCATAGTCTAATGCTCAAACCACTATACTATGCTGCCTCAATTTTTTTTTTAACCATACATGTGATGATTGTATCTTGTATCTGTTGAAGAATTCGTATTCAAACATTTGGAAGATGAAAGAAGGGCACCATTTTCCTATCTGCAACCAACAGCTTTTCCCCCGTGTAATATTTTTTCTTTGTGCAATATAAAACATCACAATTTGGCAAAGAAAAAAGTGCACAGAGTGAAAATTATTAAAAAATAATAGTAAAAAAAGAAGGAAAATACACCACAACAAAAAGATAAAAAGCAAAAACCAAACAAACAAAGAACACGCAATAGTAATAAGAAAATATTTCCCGTTTACCTATGTCGATGTTGCTTATTAAATACTATTTACATACCTCTTTGTTAAATAAACAACATTCTAGTAACATTCTCAATACCCTTTTCCTTACAAAACAAAAAGGCTGTTATCACAAATTAAATCCATTAATCCCCAGGTCCCCACTTATTGATTTAATATAATTTATAAAGAGATCCCATATTTTTAAATAATTTCCTTTATCTTTCATTTAATTAGTTAATTTCTCCATCGTCACCATTTCCATCAGGTTTCCAATCCATTCTGGAATGTCTGCTATCATCTCTTTTTTCCAATACCTTGTGTAACTATTCTTGCCGCTGTAACCATATAATTGATTAATATTTTATTTTCTCTTTCAACTTTACTTTACATCATTTATATTCAATAAAAACAATTCTGATCTAAGGACTATCTCTTTCCCCACTTTTTTTTGCATTTCTTTAACAATTACCTTCCAAAAATGTTTTGCCTCCTTACACGTCCACCAAAGGTGGTAGAATGTTCCCACTGTTTGATGACACTTCCAACATTTATTGTCAATTTCTTTATACATTTTGGCTAATTTTTCTGGGATCGTGTACCATCTAAATAACATTTTGTAATAATTCTCTCTAATGTCATGACAATATGTAAACTTTACCCCCTTCTTCCAAACGTCTTCCCACTGGTGCATATAGATATTATTACCTACATTCCTTGCCCATTGAGTCATACATTCCTTGACCTGTTCTTCCTCTGTATTATATCTCAGAAGTAAATTATAAAGCTTTAAAATTGTATGTTTATTTCCAGATTCTATTATTTTCTCCAATTCGGTTTTCTCTTTTCCAAAACCATACTTTAAATTATCCTCTTTGAATTTCTCCTTTAGTTGATAATAGGACATTGTATTTTAATCCCATTTCTCTCTAGCTCTTTTATCTGTTTAATTTCCCATTTCCCTTTTACTTCTTTTACTAATTCTCTGTAGGTTAACCATTTGGTCATATATCCCATTTCGCTCCTAAAGTACGCTTCCTGAGGTGAGACTCAGCTAGGAATTTTCAAAAGTGGTTTTCTTAATATATGATTATTAAAACTTTTGTTTACTTTTACTTTCCCATACCATAAATAGGAGTGCCATCCAAACTTTAATCTTGTCCTGCCAATTCTAATAAATTTTTATCTTCCAATGTAATCTATTCTTTCACCCAGGACAAACACACAGCTTCAAAATATATTTTGAAAGAAGGGCACCTATCTGCAGCCAACAGTTTTGTGTGTCATCTGAAAAATGAGAAAGGAGGCACTAAGATAACAAAATGTGTGAAGTCCAGAGACTTTTATCAGAGGAAAATAAATTATTCCATATCCTTCATCACACTTACAGTCCAATATTTTACCCCAAAGAGATGTTACTATACTGTTTCATTCACAATCACATCTGCTTTGCCTCTTCTACAACCTTTTTTCCTGTATTGAAGGATCTGAATACTTTCTAGGTGCTTTTGCTTTGGCACAGAAGCTGGAACAAGCCCTACTCGTGGAATTTTGTAAAGCTTCCAGGATGTTCATATATGAAAACAGGCTTCCAGAACTATTCTGCTCCATTTTCACAGTGTTGCCTCCAGGCAGGATATGCAGTCCCAAAGGAATGCCAAAGCACACAATATTCCTTCTGACTGGCAGATCCAAGCCTTCAAGCTACCCTGTTGACCTGCCAACATGGAATCTGGTATGATGCCCACCAGACAGAAATTTCACCAGCATTTCCAGTTAATGATGTCATTATAGTTATATAATGATGTCTGTAGTTATAAAGCATATGGCTGGATCAGACGGATATCAAGGACAGTGTTGAAAGAGAACTTGTAAAAGTTATGTTTTGGATTACAAGTCCCAGCACACATACATACACACACAACTCTGGGAGCTGTAGTACAAAAATAATTGTTCCAAGTGTCTAGAAGTACCATAGTATACTTCATTCATAGTAACACCTTTTAATGGCAGCTTAGTAATACTATCTATCACAAGTGTGTCTTATTAAACTAGGGACTATGGTTATCAAAACATATGTATGCATCTATATCAGTAGTGAGTAAATTATACATATCAAATAAGCCTGGTGCTAAAAAAATATTGGACTGGTAATTAGGCTGGAAAAGTGCTAATTCTCCTGGACCTACCTGGAAGTGAGTCACTAATTCAATCAAAGTGGCTGGACACTCTTTGGTTTGCAAAACTGTTTTTTCTTTCTTTCCCATACCTCCTAGAACAATAGAAGGTTGTCTGATGCCCATCAGTCTTAATGTTTCAGCCATTAGTGATCATTAACATAGCTGGAGCTTCCATTGTCTAACTATGGGAAACTCCAGCAAATATTGTATTCCACTCATAACACCCCTTCAGGGGGAATATCGGGTATAAATATCACCCCAAAATACAGCCCAAGTGTGCTCAGTTTCCCAGAGGCTGTCACTCTGTTGATTTGCTGTGTCACCTGGCGTGCATAGCCGTACTTCTCTGCACGAATCTCTGCTCTTCGAATAGTTACAGTATAACCCATCAACCTGAACTTTATTCTACTATCCCAATACTTCCTCCTATTCTTCGCTAACCTTGTGTGATTGCTTGAAGCCTGAGTGTTGGTGTGGATGCTTCCAAGATTATTTTTCAATAAAAACCATTTTTATTTTGTTTTCTGGCTGTGAATCTCATCAGTTAGTACCTGTATACAGAGGTGAAGAGATCCTGTAGTTACCTGACCTCTCTCTGCCATATTGAGCTAATTAAAATTCCCCATATTAATATCTAGACACACGTGGGGTTCTCATGAACCCCCAGTAATTCTGGTAACTCATGTCCCCAAATACATTCTTTCTCAAGTTCTGTCTTCTCCTTTCTATTTTAATAGCATTTTAATTGGCCCCTTATCTTCCCCTAATCCTTCCTCCTCTCTTTTCAGGAACGCCCCTGAGAGCAGGAAATATTTGTGATCTGAAAAGAGATGACTAACTTGTAGACTGTGTGAGTTTAGGGCTTTGGTCACTCTCTTCATTGTGTAAATCTCCCTTTCCCTATAAAGTTGTTTGCCCAGAAAGGGTTGGGCAACAGGGTCTGATAAACCTAAATTCCATTCTAAAACATTGATTGCTGTTTGCAATTCAAAATGACCAGCTCTTCTAATACAATTAAATCACTACAGTCTTCAACTTACTGTTAGTGTATCTGACAATATACCAAATAAGTATACATGCCTGCTCACCTCTGAGTCCCACCAATGGAATCAACACACTGTGTGAGGAGGGAGGAGAGGGTCTTCTCTGCTGTGGAACTCCAGTTGTGAAATGTATGCCTGGTTGGTGTTGATGCTTTGTTCTGGTGCAAAGTTAAAGCATTACTTTTTTTATTACAGCTTTTTATGCCTATTGATTTCATCTAAAACTGTGCACGTACATGGTTTTCAACTGTTTTAACTTTAAACAAATGTTTAATATACTTTAGAAGGTTTACATTATTTTTTGTTGTTTTAAATTGTTCAGACTGATTTTATTTTATATATATATATATATATATATATATGATATGAAACAGGATATAAATATTTTAATAAGAGAAGGGAAAAGAAACCATTGTGCTACTGAGTGAACTTTTAAATTAGAACTGTTCTAATTTAAAAGAACAGTTCTAATTTAGAGGTAGAGGGTCTCAGACTGAGACGGAGACAGGAGAGAACTATGTGAACTTTTCAAATTAAAGTTCTAATTGAATTTAGCATGGTTCTGGATCTACCCTAGTATGTAGCTCTACCTGTGTTGTTCACTCACAGGTACTTGTTGAAACTTTGAACAAATTGCATAGGGCTGCTTTACATGTTTTGGAAGACAAACCTGGATTTGCCATGGAGTTTACACATACCATCCATGGTAGCTGGTGTGTCACTGGATAATGAATCTATTCTGGGTTTATGCTGAATTTTAAAGCAGCTATCCAAGTTGCTGAACCTATATGAGGTAGGGTTCAGCACTTTGGATAGTTCCTTTAAAGTTCAAAATGAAAGCCAAAAATGAATTCACCAGCCTATTCATGTGGGAGCCAGCAGCTGCCCTTGACCATAGCTGTAACCAATCCTGTTATTTGACAACACACCTATGCAAAATAATGTATATTAAAATGTTTGTCATACTCACACTTTACATTTTCAGGTGAATACTTTTTTAAAAAAATCGTAGATGCTCACAGAAACGTGCATTTTGTAAAGCTGGATTGTAGACTTACGAGGTCTATTAAATAACGAGACTGTGTTTCTACCTTTCAGACAAATCAGGGAGAACTAATCGTGAATGCTTGAGTGGTGACCTTGAACATGTCTGAACCTGCATGACAAACATCAACACTCTCGGCCATTCAGTTAATTGTCAGTCGTCGTTTAAAACAGCTGTGTTGTCTGTTGTGTGCCAGAAAAATGCTAAGTTTAAAAGTTGAGCATCGATATTCTGCAGCAACTTGAGGTGGACCCAAACCTTTTTCCAAAAACCATCACTTGTGATGAAACCTGGATCTTCAAGTATGATCCTGAGACAAAACGACAGTGAATGCACTGGAAAACACTACCATCACCAAAAAATGAAAAAAGCATGCCAAAGCAAGTCCATATTCAAAGCCTTGTTCATTGTGTTGTGTGTGTGTGTTTGCTTGTTTGTTTACATCAAGGGTGTAATTTTGGCAGAATGGTTCCAGAAGGCAGAACAGTGAACCAGTATTATTCTAAGGAAGTTTTGACAAAGATGAAAGAGTCAGGAAAAAAGGCCAGAACTGTTGGGAAATAATTTAATTCTTCATCAGGACAATGTGCCTGCTCATACAGCACTTTCTGTAAAGCAGCTTACTATGCTTGAACATCCTCCATATTTGCCAGATTTGGCACCATGCAACTTTTTTCTTTTCCTTAAAGTGAAATCGGTGCTTAAAGGAACACATTTCAAGTCAACTGATGCTGTAAAGAAGAAAATGGCAGATGTGTTGAAACAGCTGACAGAAACTGATCTGCTCCATGCCTTCGACCAGTGGACAACAAGACTGCATCAGTGTGTGTGAACGGGGAGTATATTGAAGGGAAGAATCATTAGAATTGTAATACATATAAATAAAGATGGGTTATTGTAACAGACTCATTATTTAATAGACAGACCTCATAATTGTGCAAAGCAGAGACTCATCAGCTCTCTCCAGTTGTTGATTCCCCAGTGGAATTTAAATTAGATCTGAACACTTGGAAATCTTACATGGAATAAGAGGAAACTTTCAACATAGAAAGCAAAATTATTCATACAGTAGTTCTTATCAGACCAAATGAGAACAGAATAAAGTTTCCGCTTGCACAGAACACCTTGCCCAAGCCTTTCAGTGGAGCCTGTGGCTATGAACTATAAAGCACAACCTTATGTTGTTCCCACTGGCCATAGCAGTAATAGTCACATTGTGTTGATCTGCCAGTTAAAAATACCACAGAATATCTTTTAATATTGTGCTGAAGGAAATCAGAGCTTCAGTCAAAGTAAGTCTCTGCACAGCTTCTATGAGGAGTGGAGAAAACAAGGGAGATAAAATTTCAAGACCCAGACAGCTGCTTTACTCTTGCCTCTTGGGGACATAAAATTAACACACTGCTCTGTGATCAGTGCAGATATATATGATAGTATTTCTCAAGCAAAACTGAAAGTCCACACATAGAACAGCGGTTCCCAGAAGCAAACATGTCTTCCTCTAGCTAGATCAGTCTTTGCTAGCTTGTATTCAGCCAAGGAACGACTTCTCTCATTCTCTCTTGGCTGTACAAGAAGTAACCTGGTTCTTCATACTGTTAGACACACCTGTAACATAAGTTGGGGGAAATGCATTCCATAGAGTACGTGTAGCCCCTGAACTCCAATTTTAAAGTCCCTTAAAGCCCCCTGGTAACCACCAAAGCATTTCAATGTTCCAAGTTTAAATTCACCTATTTTCACCCCCTCCCCTGCATGGCCAAAATAGTCTAAAACCTGCAAATCCAGTGATTTGAGTTATCTACCCCAGAACACCCTAAACTCCTGAACTCCCCCCAAAGCCAAAAAATGGCAAAAACGATACAAAGTGGTATAATATCACTCCCAGTGTGCCTGAATGTGATGGTGTGGACTGTGGAGGAGTCATGGTACAAAAATTCCCTCCTAACACAGTTGAAAAATTACCCAGAAATTTTAATAATTTTTAGAGCACCTGGGGGTTTTGGTATACTGGTGTGACCCACCAGCAGGGATGGGGGCAAAACTTGGCCCCATTGCCTCTGCAGTTGGCGACTTCAATTTATATGCAGTTCCCCTAACACTTAGTGGAGTTCAGTGGAATCAAACAATACAAGTGGTGGAAGAGGGGCCAGTGTGTTGGGGGAACGAGTCTAAAATTAAACATTTATTTAAAATTCCAGGGATCTAGCCCTTTTAAAAATAAAAATATCTTCTTTAAAAGTAAAAAACCTTTCTTTCAAGGTAAGCAAAGTAAAGGGATCGGAATGCAGACACAAGTCAATTAATATTTAAATGTGTCGTCCAATCACCCAGTCAGTTAGACTCATTAAACAACAAAGATGTCAGTTTAAAAATGCATATCAAAAGTTTACTGAAGATATATCAATCTTAATCTACATATTAAAACAAATTTAAAGGCCCTTAACTAACTAAGAGAATTAGGGTAGGAAAAAGTCACCCAGCCTTAAGCAATGAGGGCTACATGGTGAAAGGGTGAAAAGTAAAACAAGACTCTAAGAAAGGAGAAGAAGATGGCTACAGCCACATGGAGACAAACTTAAAAAGAAAACTTAAACAAAGTGTAATAAAATATTTAAATTAGGTCATGTGATGAGTGACCCATTGCTCCAGTTGGCTGAAATTGCCTAGGGAAAGAAGAAGGGGGAGTGGAAAACTCATGCATGCAGGGAAATTCCTAAACTGAACTTAACATGGGATACACAAGATTGTATTGCATTATAATAATAATTTCCCCACATACTACATAGTGCAATGCAGTACAATGGTTTGGTTCTGGAACAAGCACACAAAAGAGAAAAGGGCATCTGTAGTTCCTTCCCAAGAATGCATTGCTCAGGCCAAAGAACCAAAGGTGACAATCAGTTTTATAGAGACAACCCAACTCCTGGTCATTACCTGGATTCAGCAAACATCAGCCCAATAACTCCTTTGGCCCTGGGACTGTCCTTATGATGCAGGGAGTAAGGTGCCTGGTTGCCGAATTCTCTAATACAACAAGCCTGGGAAGTGGGTCCAACTGAGAGAGTGTGTTACTGGTCCAAGGTCACCCAGTGAGTTTCATAGGATACTGGGAACCTGATCCTGCATCTTCCAAGTCCCAGTCAAACACACTAACTACTATACCACGCTGAGTTTCTGTTCCATGTCAGTTGCCAGTGCCTGATCTAGGACTAATACAGACCAAAGGATTTAATACTGAAGACTACAGTGGAGACAAGCATTCAGTGGGAGGGATATGTAGACAGTTGCTCCTGCCATCATGTTTGTGTTAGGCTCCTATATGAGTTATTTTCACCCTTATTGCACCTCTGATTATGTTGTCACTCTTTGTTTGTTTTGCTGCCTAATTTATATTCTGTTTGTATCTCCAATTTTGTAGTCATGTGTGTATGTAAACTTATTTCAGATTAAAATCTGTGTTTCTAGTCTTGCTCTATTTTCCCAGTTTAGGATATATAACAAGTTAACTGAATTCAAAAATTAGACAATTGAATGCCAGCAATAGAAAACAATTTCTAGTGCCAGATCACTTGTTTCTAATTAGGTATCCTAATAGTCACAGCATAGAATAATTCCCTTAACTATTGACTTTGCCCCATTATATTACTATTTCTTTATTAAAGAGAATTATTAGTAAAAGGAATGTCTCCTTGTGCTTCCATGTGTTTGCAGTGCAAAGGTCAAGTCAACCTCCATGTCTTTGAGGACTGGTGTGGTGGCTCTATAGAACAGCTGAGGAGAAACCTCCACTTCCCATTGTATCCTCATGTGAGTACCCTGTAGCAGCTTTAGCATTCCCTTGTGCCAAATGGAGAGAGAACTTTGTCTTTCTAGGTTCTGTATAACCTGCTAATTGAAGTTAAGAAAATTATGTTTCCTTATTGGCCACTAAAGAACTCCCAAAAGGCATTGTGAGAGACACCTGGATACTCATATTTATTTTCAGAGTATATGTGTGTGAGAGAGTATCAGTGGTGTCATTTAGACATCATGATGGACCATGACTGATTGTAATAAGAATAAGCATAGCCTCCCCTGAGACTCATGAGTTCCTCCATCTCTCTGACATACTCAAAAGAAAACTGGAAGCTTCCAGTTTTGTGTTTTATTAATTACAGTTTAATGTGTAAATCAAATCCTATACTGTGGCTAATTTTAACCATTGTTTGTTGGAAATAAGACAACTTCATAACCAGCATTCAAACAAACCAAAGTTTATTTCGTGTGAACACAATAACCTCAGTTGATTAGGTCTGGACAACAGGACAAGCCACACAAAAAATAGAAATAGAGAGTGTGGAGAGGAATGGAATTAAAAGCTTCCAAATGCATATGATGCCACTGCAGGAGGAGGTGGAGCATGCGAACTAAGTATGGGCAAGGTTGGCTCATTCCCATCATGATAAATATTTTGACTTCCAAATGCAGCCACTTTATGCTTAAACCTAATATTCCTAAGAGGTTTCTGGCAGGCTAGAACCAGGCTTTTGGAATTACAAAGTAGTGCTGTTACTTTCACAGCTTGGAAACATTACTTCTTTGGAACAACTCCCAGAATCCCCCAGCCAGCATCGCCATTGATTCTACCACTCACAAGGAAGCTAAACATGTAAAAAGGCTGCCTCTGGAACCTCTGACCACTCAGGAAAATGAGGGCCATAAAACAACAAACCGCTTTCCCCCCAAAAGCCCTGTTCTTATTTCCAGAATAGAAAGAACTATTCCTGCTTTCTAAGTCCCCTATACGTTCTCCTTTTAGATGTGCCATTCCTTTCTTTATCTTCCTTCAGCTCCATTTAATAATGGTGTTTTTGCTTTCCCTGCTCTTTCAGACACGGACCACTTTGAAAAAACTGGCAGCCTCTCCAAAATGGACAAACTATGGATTGCGCATATTTGGCTATCTGCATCCGTTCAGTGATGGTGAGGAGAAACTTAAAAGGGACCCAGGTTGCAGGAGAGCCAATTAGAATTTTACACATAAAGCATGTTTCTCCTACCCCACCCCAATTTCTGAAAGGTTCTCAGACAGTTGTCCATGAGCTATTAAGACTTTATGAGCTCCATTCCAATGGTGTGCAGAAAGGTGGGGAAACAGTCAGGCATCACACTGAAGCTTCAAGAACTCACTTCCTGCAAAACAATCACAATTGCTTACATCAGATAAACAGTGTAGCAGTCATGTATTTGCTTTGATTTGTAAACAACAACAGTTTCTCAAGTGATCCACTGAGACCCCCAGCAATTTTTAGCTCGTCTTCCAAAAATTGTTTGAGAACCACTTGTCTGACCATGTTGAATACTATAAAGCTGTAATACTATACTCATTTCCCATTGAACTGAGTAGACATGTATAGCATGTGCTTATATCTCTCTTGCTGAAGTCAAGTATTGGACTAGATGGTATAATGCAAGCATGTGCAATGTGTGGTTCTCCAAAACCCCATTTTTCCAGCCTCTACTCCCTCCTACTGTGAAAGAATAACAGATACAACCCACGTTCCCTGTGGTGTTACTAAGGCTGGTGTTACCCCTCCTTCTGATTGTGTCACCTGGTATGGTTCAGCCTCTCTGTCCCCCCCTCCCTACCGTGCTGCCACTGTCATTCCCACCACTCAAATCACAACAGCTTTCTCTCTTCTTGGTCCTTCCTGTCCTTTCAGGAAGAGAAGAGGACACTCTGCCTTGCAATCTCATGGGGCCTCTATGATAGAGGAGGACACTTTAGCATCCAGAGATTCCAGGACAGTCCAAAACAGAACTTTGGCCCTGGAGAGTTTCCATCCTTAATGAAATGTTTATGGCAAGACCATAGTTTGATCCATAACAGAATTTCAGAATGTCTTTGGCTAAACACAGTCTAATTTACCACACGACTTGTGTTAGACTGGACAGAAAAGCAGGGTTCTGGAACAAAGACTTCTAGTCTGCTTGTGGCTGTATATAAGCAAGGAATTGCCTACTCAGTTTAGTGTGAATCCAGATTCTTATTTCTGGATTATAGGCTAGTCAACAAACAAGATAATGCTATGGGTTGGTGGTGTTTTTTTTTTTAATATATCTGTCTTGTATGAATTAATTTTGCCTTGTGTGGGGTTTTGTTTATCTCCTCAGGACTCACGAGTTTTACTCTACTCAACTGCTCAGAGTCCAAATCCACATAGTGCCAGGTGGTGGAGCAGCCTGGGTTTGTAGGCTAAAGAACAAACACATGCACACATTTGCTGCAGCTAAACACAAAGCTGTCTTTATTATACCTGCCACCTAGTGTGTTTAGACAGGCAGATTAGACAATAAAGGCGAGAAATCAATCAATCAAATTGATATATATCAAGAAAACAGTTGTTTGCTTGAGATTTCTTTGTTGTCTCTAATATCATGACAGGTGTACACCACAAGCTTAAACTGGTTTGACTGCTTTTGTTTGCTTTCAAGAAAACCCTATGAATTACAACTCTGTGAAATGTCTAGTGAGTTCTCTGGCAAGTGCACAAAACTATAATCCTCATAATTCTTTGAGAGGGAGAAGGGAGGGGACCATGACCATGAAAACCCCAAGTTAGATTTGTAGTGTAGATGTGATAACAATGAACAAAACTCAGTTGGTCAACCTAGAGAATTGTACCCCTCCTTAAACTGCAAACCCCAGAATTCCATAGGATTTTGCTTGGTAGTTAAAGTGGAATCATAGCACTATAACTGGTGTGAAAGGCCCCCTGAATTTTTGCAAAACATTGCTTTGTCCTCCTAGTTTTTCACTATTGTAAAGCAGTGCTTCTCAGACTATCCGATGTAGGGGAACCAGCATTTTCTTTCAGTGGGCCAGGGACCACCACTATATTTGCACCCATTGGCTACAACCTTTACTTTCTTCCCTGGAAATTCATCGGAGACCAGCAGCAATGACTTTCGGAACTTTGAGTAGCACTGTTGTACAGAATTAGCTCCCCTGCCCCTGCATTCACAAGGAGGCATTAAATTCACCCTCCACTGAAGCAGAAAATCATTCTCTCTTCCAAATGGAACTTCTCAAACTTCTTGTTAATCCCAGGAATCTTGTTTTAGGTGAGTTTCAGTTTGCAATTGCTGCTGATGACAATGCAGAGTTCTGGCTGAGTCCAAGTGAGAACATCTCAGATCTTCAGCTGCTGGCCAGTGTGGGCAAGGTACAGTACCTGCTTTCTGATTTCTTTGATTTGCTGTCACCTTATATACTTGAGAGATGCTGGGAAATAAGTTGTTCAAGTTTTACAATGCCCACAGCAAAATCTGTATACTAGTAAGTCTATCCCCTAAATTCTGGCAGCTGTTTGTAAGTTCTTTTAGTGATTCATCTTTAAGGAAAGCCCTGCCTTCAATGAAATTCCTTAATGGCTCCCCCAAAACATATTGGAAATTACCTGAGACCACTTATGGAAACCAAGTTTACACAGGTCTGTCAGGTCTGAATACTTCTCTGAAATCCCTTGAGAGACCCAAAGTAGGAATATTGTAAAAATCACACAAGAAAGTTGCATAGTACTAATCTGCTAGCTATATTTACATATGGCATAGATCTTCAGACATGTGTGGGGCTTATGTCAAAATGCACTGTTGCTTATGTGTAATACTGTAATTTCTTATGTGCAATACTATGATTTCATTAGCACATCATGTTTATCACATACAGCCTTAAATAAAATAAATTGGATTTCTATATCTTCATGTGGTTATGTAGAACTACATTTATTTAATCTTAGTTATGCCCTGCCTTTGCCCCAAGTCAAGGTTGCTCACAACAAGATTGTTTATTTGGCTCTTTACCATATGATTTCATAGCTGCTCTCCTGAGCTTGGTATACAGGCAAAGACAATTTGAAAAAGAAAGATCCTTGTCTTCCTTTTTATTAGCTTTTGTGCTCTCTAAAACTCCTGCCTCCCCCAGCATGGCCCCCTCCAAATGTATTCCCCAGCCAGATAGGCAGTTTGAGGATGGCTGCTCTGCCTTAAACATTTAGCAGAGCTATTCAGGTTCATTGGAGAAGAGGAATAAGGAGGATACAATTCCACCCTCATTGATATTAGTGAGAAACATCACCTAAATCACAGGTTCTTAATCTTTTTTGGGCCATAGACTCCTTTGAAAATCTGAAGAAAGCTACAGACCACCTCCCTAGAACAAATGTACAGAAACACGTAGCACAGAGAATTTTGCATGTAATTTATTTACTGCATTGGGAAAAGATTTCCTTTACACAAACCCATCCATACCCTACAACTGTCCTGATATGCCAGGAACAGTCTTAATTAACCTCCTGTCATCCCATTGTTTCAGCTGCTTTTAAAATGTCCCAGTTTCTCTCTCCTTCCACTCTCTTAATCATGTTGAGCAAACCCACTAGGACTCCTCCTTCCACTCTCTCCCTTTGTATAATTCCCGTACTTCCCATAAATCAGTTGCTGCAAACTGAGTTCAAAGTGTAAAAGTAGTGGTTTACACTCAATTGAGAATGGAGAAGAAAAAAGGGGATGGGGTCATGCCCTTCCCAGTTGGTTCAGGCAAAAGCAAATTGTTGCAGCCTCACCTTGCTTTGGTGCTTTTCTTCATGAATAACTTTTCATCTTCACTACAATCTGATGTTGCTTGGCCACGTGTCTTTCATTTTTCATTTGTGAAATGTTGGAAGATATGCTAATCTGTAACAAACAGTTGAAAAAAAAACTTTTTAAAAATTTGCTTGAGAAATCACTGACACAGGAAGAATTTGAAGTGAAAGAAATAAAGTATTTTTTGTACCTAGTTTATGGACCTCTCAAAACACATCTATGGACCCCAGGTTAGGAACCTCTGAGCTAAGGCTCTTCTACCTGTAGAACCCATGCCCTATGATGAGTGGCTTAGGGAGTTGAGTATGTTTAGCAGTGGAGAAGAGAATGTTAAAAGGTGGCATGCTAGCCATGTTTAAATATAATAAATAATAATGTAATAAAATTTTATTTCTATCCCGCCCCTCTGCAACGCAATCGGGGCGGCTTACAATATAAAAACTCCATAATCATAATACCCTAGCCCACCCACACCTTAAAATAATATTAATTATGAAGGATTAAAACATACAATAATTAAAAAAATATAAGTTAGAAGAAAAAAATTAAAACATGCAATCACAGCCAGAAAGGACAGCCGAGTCTTGGGCCGGGATAATTATTCAGGAAAGGCCTGCTGGAAAAGATCTGTCTTGACAGCTTTTTTAAAGCTGTCTAAGGTGGTAATAAGACGGATCTTGTCTGGCAGGCCATTCCATAATCTGGGAGCAGCAGCAGAGAAGGCCCTCCAGGAGGTCACCGACAGCCTTGTTTTCATAGGCTGTAAAAGATTCCTCCCAGAGGACCGAAGTGCGCGGGGAGGGTCATACAGAAGGAGGCGGTCCCGGAAGTAAGTTGGACCCAAGCCATGTAGGGCTTTAAAGGTCATAACCAACACCTTGTACTGTGCCCGGAAACTAATAGGCAGCCAGTGGAAAGCTTTTAGCACAGGTGTTATATGCTCTCTTCTGGAAACGCCAGAAATCAACCTGGCTGCCATGTTCTGGACTAGTTGAAGTTCCCAAATATTTGAAGGGGTGTCATACTGAGGACAGAGCAAGCTTGTTTTCTGCTGCTCCAGAGACTAGGACATGGAGCAATGGACTCAAACTACAGGAGAAGAGATTCCACCTAAACATTAGGAAGAACTTCCTGTCAATAAGAGCTGTTCGACAGTGGAATGTGCTGCCTCGGAGTATGGTGAAGTCTCCTTCTTTGGAGGTTTTTAAACAGAGGCTGGACGGCCATCTGTCAGGAATACTTTGATTGTGTATTCCTACAGGGCAGGGGTTTGGGCTAGATGGCCCCTGTGGTCTCTTCCTGCTCTATGGTTCTATTCTATTCTATTCTGTGTAGGGTAGCAAAGACTGACATTGTAACAGCTTGTATGCCTGGCAGTGGTCTCACAATGGGCTTCCTCTGAAGGCCTCCCACCCCATAAATTCAAGATTGGGATAATTGGTATCTCCCATTCTAATGTTCTCATCTTTGGGCTATAATAATGTCTTGAGGTTCTAGAATGATTAAAAATAGCAGTCAGTGGCACTGACTTCTTTAATGAATCACTGAACATTTGCACTGTTTATTCTGTGGTTGGGTGCATGCAATTGCTCAATGAAGCAAGTGTGTGGCAGTTCCATGTAAATGATGCATAACATAAAGGTAACATTCTCTGTTTTTGGGCAGACTGGGAAGGAGTGGACAGCACCCGGGGAGTTTGGAAAATTCAAGAGCCAAATATCAAAGCCAGTGAAGTGAGTGAAAAGCATATTAATTCCTTCTATTTCATGTAGCTGCCTATAGAATCTGCTTACCAAATTTTCTTGACCTGTGATTGAGGTGTTAGCCATGAGAAGAGCCTCTTGTCTTTAGCACAGTTTACATGCATTATTTTTTTAGAAAATATCTTTTTAGAGCATTGCAAGTTAAAATGTTTGCATTCCTTCTTTGGTCTATAGATTGCACTGTTCTGCTAAATTAACTTTAGAGTGCTCTCTAGTGGCTGTTGTTACCATTTCCTGGAGATACACTGATTTCCCCCTTCTCTTGCCAGATAAGACAAATTTACCTTTAAAAATTTCTTAATAATCAAACTTCAGGTATAGATTCATGCAGTAATTGTTGTTCATGCATAGACAATATGTATTATTTGATAGCTTAGTCATCTGAAAACTACTCTTTATCATAATGAGTTGTTTCTCATGATAATCAATTCAAATGGCTCTTAACCCTTTCTTTACTAGGGACCCCCTTTAAATATCTTTTGTTGCAGACACCCAAGACTTAACTCAAGATTTAAAACAACAACAACAACAACAACAATAATAATACAGTTACACCACCCATTAAACCTTCCCTCAGAGCCACTGGAGGGGTGGGGAGTCTTTTCTCCTGCTTCTTCCTGCAAGTTTGTGGCTGGAATAGATTGAATGGCAATGTGCAGGCCAAGCTAGCCAGCCTTTGTCTTGGCTCCTGTCACACTGCAGGGAGGAGGTGGGCCAAGCAGCCTTCAAGCCTTTGCGGACCCCTGTGAGGACATTGCTGATGCCTGGGGGTCCTTTGACCACAGGTTAAGAACCACTGGTGTATTCAACAGACACAGGTTGAAACTATCCATAGTGCAGGGAAAGATTACTCTTGATGGGTTGATTCACTGGTTTTATTGCAAGTTTCCCAGAGATCAAGAAAATAGTAGAATTCAGCAATGAGATCTATTAGCTGGGTGGCTTGAAAAAAGTTTATTCCCACCCAATTTGGTTTCTCCTTGGAAGAAACTCATCCCATTGGTTACCAGACCAATAGGATATATCCCTTCTTTGATAAAAGAATAGTCCAAAGTGATCTGACTGCTTTGGCCTCATTGGAAGATCATTGGAAGATATTCTGCATTCAGAGCAACAAACACAGACTTTTCATTCTTCCCTTTGGCAGATTGTCATCCACAAATAAGTACTACTTTGAGGTGCTACACAAGCAAGATGACAAAGGAACAGACCATGTGGAACTGGCAGTAAGTGTTCAGACTAGCTATAGCCTATCTATTTAGATAGCGGTGCAGGAGCTTGGCCTGAGGGGTCATAACAGTTTCAGGTAGGAGGTCAGTCTCTGAATCTGTTAGAAGCAGCAAGTTCACTCTAATAATAGGAAATGTGTTACTAGTATTTTCCACTATTGAGTATATCTGTTCTACAGCCATTGTATGTTCCAACAGTGCAAGCCATGTGCTTACAGCAGAGAAATGGGAGGAAAGCCACGCAATGTATACCTGTCATTGCAGTGCATCTACCTTTTTTAATTCAAAGTTTGACCTCCCTGATAGCAAAAGGAAATGTACAATATACTCTAGAATTGTATTTATGGCTATGCTCATCCACTTTCTAAAGGTTAACTGTGCCCTCCTGCTGTGTGAAAAAAACGTATTTCCACTCACAACATAATTTATGAATCAGAACTGATGCTGGGAAGGAACTCATTGACTTAGATTAGACCTGTGTGACTTGTAGCTATGAAAGACAAACACAACTTATCAGTCATGTTGAACAAACCTACTAGGACTCAATAAATCTCCTTTTTTAATATGAAGACTATTTTTTTTAAAAAAGTATGGTTTTTAAAAGTATGATTACAAAAATAAAAACAGAAAAAAGACAAATACATAGGATGTGAGCAGTGCTAGATATATACATTAATATAAACTGACTGTACTTCCAAAAATAATTTTTTTTGAAATCAACATCTATAAAATACACATTCATGCATAGCTAAAGCAGTAAGATTTCTTACGAATGAACAATGGATGATGAATGTTTTTGTTTCTAATCTGGAGTACAACTCTTTTTGCAACAGTAAAAGCATGCAGGTTCCAACAACATTGACCCTCAAATTCCATATCAGAGTTGCATCATTTTAAGTGAAAAAAGTGATAAAGTCCCTCATATAAATTTTCTAAAAATAGTATTGATTTCCTGAAAATAAACCTGAGACATACAATGAAATACCTCAAAGAACATAGCAAAAAAATGCATTTTAACTATGTTAACTTTACCTCAGTTAATTTGAATGATGTCCACCTCTCCATATCCAGGGATTTTTCAGCAAGTGATGGATTTGTTTTTATCATTTGAGTAATATCCCAAGAACCAATATGCCCAAATACAGACACCAGCAAAAGTGCCAGTTGGGAAACAACCCAGGAGTATTAAATTTATTTAAATCCAACAAGCATAGCCTCAGATTTAGACCAATTAACAGAATAGCTAGAAAAGGCGCTGAAGCTGTTGACTTATTTATTTATTTATTTATTTATTTATTATCTGTCTTATTTATGATCTGTCAGACCCCCAATACCTGTCAGTCCTCCCCACCCTATCACCCTTTGGAAGTTTTGAACTACAACTACAGTAGTCCACAACCAGATTGGGGGAGACTGCATTTGGCTTCATTGGTTGCTAGTTGTGCAGGTCTGTTGCAGAGAGTTTTTTTAATTATTTTCTAAACTGACAAATGTATATGTTTTATATGCACTTATCTCTCTCTTTCAGTGGAAGTTGAATCACCCAGAAACCAAATTCGCCATTATTGACTCTCAGTTCCTCTCCCTTTATGTTAGTAAGTATCTTCCTGCCACAAAATTAATACTACCCAAACAGCTTTGTCTTTGTATTCATTAACTCATACAGTCAAAAAAGTTTTGGTTTTCACTGGAGCATGCCCTAGACAGATACAAAAGTTATTATTTCTTCATGACATTTATATCCTGCCTTTCCTCCAATGGGCTCAAGATGGTGTACAGGTCTCTTCCTGACCACTTTAACACTGTAAGTCAAACTGAGAGACAGTGGCTAGCACAAAGTCATCCAGTGAATATGATGCTCCAGTGGGGCCTTGAACCCTGATCTCCAAGGTGCTAGTTCTATTTTCTGAAGATTATGTTCTTGTTGCATCAGGTCAGTTCTCGCATAATATATGTTTGATTTCATGTGGTGTTGGGAGACACTGAGTTTGAAATAAGAAAAATATCTCACCTATATTTTCAAGTCCAAAATAAGATCTTTTTCAGACACTCTTCCAAGTGAAGAGAAGGATGAGAGATGCCATAATAGCTATATGAAGGAATGTCATGTAGAAGATAGAGTAGGAATTTCTTTACAGCAAGAACTATCTTTAAATAGCTGAAGAGGTGCCATGTAGAAGATGGAGTGAGCTTGCTTTCTGTTACTCCAGAGACTAGAATATAGACCAATTGATTCAAATTACAAGAGAAGAGATTATACCTAAACATTAGGAGGGACTTTTTCACTGTAAGAGCTGTTCAGCAGTGTAATAGATTGCCTTGGATGATGGTGGACTGTCCATCTTTGGAGATCTTTAAACAGAGATTGGATGGGCATATTTCAGGGGTGCTTTAGTTGTATATTCCTTCATGGCAGGGGTTGGACTAGATGGCCCTTGTGGTCCCTGCCAACTCGTAAGATTCTATGATTCTCAGTCCTCCTACCAAATGAGGTAAGGTAAGGGACTCTTTAGGGAGGGGACCTTCTGGGTGGTGTCACCCAAGCTGTGGCATAGCTTCCACAGGCAGGCTCACCTGGCACCATTTTAATGATCTCTTAACTGATATCTCTTTCATTCATCAATGAAATCTCCCAGGTCTTTCAAACAACCATTTATTTTCTACCTTTTCCCCAGCACAGGAACCAAGACAGCTTTTACAACACAGCTTAAAATGGAATGTAGCTAAAATAATTCATAATGCTAGAACACAGTTAAAAACAATTAAACTGCCATATTAAACATGGCACTGAATTAAAACAGTTTAAAAGCACTGAACAGATGAAGAAAATATAAAAAGTGTAGCATCCCCCCCCCCACCCGCACACACACAAACGACCACAGCTACCTGTTAATGATAGCATGGTCTTTACCTGCCAGCAGAAGGAAAGGAAAGAGGAGGCCAACCAGCCTGGGGTCAGCCATTGAGAAGGTCTTTTTCCCTCTTTTCCCCCAACTTGCCTGGGAAGGTGGTGGGACCTTATGCAAATAAAATCTGGATACTTAATGTTAACCTGTGCTTTATTTCATCAATTGGGCTTTTACTTTTTTAAACTGAGATTATTTAAAACAATGCCATTTAGTGTGTCTTTTAAATGTGTTTAATAGGTTACCTTGTATTTTAATGTTACATTTTACTTCCCGTCTTGTAAGCTGCACAAGGAACACGAGTCTATAGGTGGCCATATAAATCCATCTATGATAATAAATTTTTTAAGTGTATTTTAGGAGACTTGTGAAGTGGACCATGGGAAAATTATCTTCCATTGTTCAGAGAAGATGAATTATTTCTCTTTTTTTTTAATTGTTCTTCTTATTCCTATATTAGATGAAACTCTTTTGAAAATGGATGAAGTTGGCCATATCCCACAGACACTCGCTACTCGTAGAAGTCGGATTCTACCCAGTCGGGCTGCAATGGAGCACCCAGCAGACATGCTAAAGCCTGACCCCCGAGACAATATTTATGCATGTAAGCCTCATAGTTAATGCTATAGCTCATCGTGGAACATGCATTAGAGTACCAGGGCAGGGATAACCACCTTCTGTGTTTTCAGGTCCCACTTTAATCTCCAAGACAAGAAATATATATCTTTTCCTCCACAAGCAAAATTGTGGGCAACCTTTTTAAAAAGAACAACTCAGCTTTTCTAATACAGAGAGAGCTACAAGGAGCTGGGTCCAATCTGTAGGCTGCCAGTTAGCTGTTCCTGTGCTAGACTAACTCTCTCTCTCTCTCTGGCTTTTCTTCGCAAATGAAGATTCAGGAAGGACTCATCCCACGCTTTCTGCAAGCGCGCTGATGACTAAAAAGGCCAATCCAAGATAGACAAGTCCAGTTGCAGAAAGCACAGCAGAAGGTTTCCTCGGGTGATGTTACCGGGTTGTGATTCTTTCTGCATTGCCGTTTCTCTTCAAGACTTGTTCGGTGTGAGTTCTCAAATAAGGCTGCAGCATTGTGGATAGTGTGTCTCCATGCCTCCCGATGTGAGGCCAGGGCGGACCATTGCTGGTGATCAATTTGGCCAAGCCTGAGATGTTGTTTCAGGGAGTCCTTGTATCGCTTTTTTGGAGCGCCCCTCTTACGCTGACCCGTGACGAGTTCACCGTAGAGTACTATTTTGGGGAGGCGATGGTCCTCCATCCTAGACACATGCCCTGCCCAGCGCAGCTGTGTTCTCAAGATCATGGCCTCAATGCTGGTGATCCCTGCTTGCTCAAGGACAGCGCAAGCCTCTCTCCCACGACAAGGGGGCATCAATGGAGAGGCTAGACTAACTATTGAAGATAAAAATACAAAAACAGAGGTAGCCTTGTTGATTCATAAGGGGAGGGGGGGAATACACATTTGAAAATGCTATGATTAGGGTCATCCAAAATGCCATCAAAATTTTTGAGTTCTCCAGAACTCTTCCTCAGGCTAATTTTTATATCCAAGTTCTGGAGAACATGAAAGCTTGCACACTTTTTTCTTTGAAATAGAAACACCTACTCCATTTATTCTTAAGCTGACACACCAGATCAAAGCAGGCTAAGTAGGTGACTAGTGGGGAATGAAAAGGAAGGGGAAAAGTATGGAAATAACTATAGTATTAATAGAGCGTGAGAGCCAGCATTGTGTAGTGGTTTGAGTGCTGGACTATGAGTCTGGAGACCAGAGTTCAAATCCCTGCTCTGCTGTGGAATCTCACAGAATGACCCTGGGCAAGTCATACTCTCTCATCCTCATTGGAAGGCAGTGGCAGGCCCCCTCTGAACAAATCTTGCCAGGAAAGCCCCATGTTAGGTTAGCCTTAATGTTGCCTAAGTTGGAAATGACTTGAAGGCACACAACCACAACATTAGTAGAACACAGCAGTCAATATGCTACAAATCAGCTTGAGATGGCCTCCATAGTGGTATTGCATGTGTAATAGACGACATAACTACCGTATATTCCTGCATATAAGACTGCTTTTTAACACTTGAAAATCTCCTCCAGAGTGGGGGGGTAGTCTTATATGCCCAGCAGATCTTTTCCCCTGCTGTGAGAATGACTGCCTTGTCTTTGAAGTGTTAATTCCCTGGGCAGTTTCCCCAGCAGATCCTTCCCCCTGCTGTGAGAATGACTGCTTTGCCTTTGAAGTGTTAATTGCCCTCCATTTAGGGATTGTATTTTGGTAAACTTGCCAGGAAGATTTCCATTTGCATAGTTTTGGGGATTTCCTCTCCAAGAGTTTGCAAGTCTGCCAATGTGGCTCTAAAATCATTAATGTGTTCATTCAAAACTTTGGGATTTGATAGCTTCATATTAACCAACTTCATTATTAATGAAACCTTATTTTCCAAAGATTGAACACCAGAGATTTTTCAAAGTATCCCATGCTTTTTTGTCTGTTCTCAATCCTTTAATTTCACAGACTATTCCATCATCTACAGCCACTGAGCTGGCTGGTTGGTGGGGGGCAGGCTTTCCAGCCAGGTGGCTGGCTGGAGCGGGGGAGCAAAGTCTATATTTTAACTTAAAAATTGGGGAGGTCATCTTATGCGCCCAGTCATCTTATACACCGGAATATATGGTAAAAACTTGGAATTACTTTTGTAATTGCCTCTTTATCAGTCTTTCTTTCTTTCTTTCTTTCTTTCTTTCTTTCTTTCTTTCTTTCTTTCTTTCTTTTTGTCTGCTTCCTAGTGCCTCTCATACGAAAATCACAGATTCGCAAGACCCTTCCAAACTGCCCCTACAAGCCAAGCTACTTGGTCAATGGAATTCCACTAAGCCGCTATCAGGGACTCCAGTTTGTAAGTGTTGTTCTTCAATTCAAGGGTTTGTACATCTTGCGTCTGCTGTCAGCTCAAGCTTATATTAAGGATGGCTTTGTTATAAGGAAAGTGCAGTTAGTTGTCCATAATGATGAGTGGTTAATCAACAAATGGCTATAATTGCCTTCCCCCCCTGCCATTTCTGTTATTTATTTAGGTTAAAGTACCAAACAATATGCACAATGATTATTCTTTAGAAGCTAAGGGTGTTGCTTTTCTTTTCCTCCAAAAAAAGGGGGAGGAGGAGGTGAGATTTCCTGCATAGTTTCTAGTATAGTATTGCACACTTGATTAGTGGACTACTAATGCCATTCATCATAGAATCATAGAATCATAGAACTGCAGAGTTGGAAGAGACCACAAGGGCCATCCAGTCCAACCCCCTGCCCGCAGGAAATCACGATCAAAGCATCCACGACAGATGGCCATCCAGCCTTTGTTTAAAGACCTCCAAGGAAGGAGACCCCACTATGATCCGAGGGAGTGCGTTCCACTGCCGAACAGCTCTTACTGTCAAAAAGTTCCTCCTAATGTTGAGGTGGAATCTCTGTTCCTGGAGCTTGCATCCATTGCTCCGTGTTTCAGTCTCTGGAGCAGCAGAAAACAAGCCTGTTCCATCCTCAACGTGACACCCCTTCAAATACTTAAACGGGGCTATCATATCACCCCTTAACCGTCTTTTTTCCAGGCTAAACATACCCAGCTCCCTAAGTCTCTCCTCATAAGGCATTCTTTCCAGACCTTTCACCATTTTAGTCGCCCTCCTCTGGACATGCTCTAATATGTCAATATCCTTTTTGAACTGTGGTGCCCAGAACTGGACACAGTATTCTAGGTGAGGTCTGACCAAGGCAGAATAGAGCGGCACTATTACTTCCCTTGATCTAGACACTATACTTCTATTGATGCAGCCCAGAATCGTATTGGCTTTTTTAGCTGCCACAACACACTGTTGACTCATGTTCAACTTCTTTAGCTCTAACTCAGATAACCTGCCACCTTAGGTTAGTAGGGGTTCATTGCTTCAATTCTTCATACTCCTTCCATTTGAGAAAGTCTTGATGATTTTTGTACCAATTCACTTTGAATATGTACCCCAAATTAGAATAAAACAGGAGTGGGTATTGTGTGGCCCTCCAGATATAGTAACACTGTATCTCCCAATATTCCTCAGTATTGATTAAGCTGTCTGGGGCTGCTAGGAATTGCAGTCCAACTACATCTGGAAGAACACACAATTCCCACCCTTAAAATAAAAGAATTAGAGTGCAATGCTAAATGTGTATACTTGGAAGTAAGTCCCATGGGGTTTAATGGGGCTTACTCCCATGTAAGTGTGCATAGGATTCAAGTCTACATTTTTCTGGAGAATTAGATGGTAATGTCTTAAGAAAAATTCAACTGCTCCTCTTGAGAGGTACTTAAAGGATATCTTAGTAGCATAGATGCTCATTTAACCTGAATTAGCAAAGCAGCTTAACATTCCTGGTGATTTATAGGTTGCAATGGTTTGTGTAGGGAGGAAATTGTGCTGGTCTCCAGATGTTGATGAACTGAAATTCTAAGCAGTGCAAGCCAGCATGTACAGTAGTGAAGAGTGCTTGAAGTTGTAGTCTAACAACCTCCAGAGAGCATCATGATTCTCACCCCATCCAAAAGCTTTAAAATAATATGATTCAAACATCTGTTAAGGTATCTTTCCAAGCTCAAAGTGCCTTACACTGAACAATTTAAAAATTAGGAAAAGAGATGTAAAATTAAGGGCTTAAAGAAATAAGGGTGAAAATCTATCATCTTTCCTTTGGGGAACAAGTGGCTACAATTGGCCTCCCACATTATGGGTTTAACTTTTGCGATTTGATTATTCGCAGATTATTTGCTGCCACCTCCACTGCTGCCCTATGCCACTTTTAATAGGGACTGCAAACTTCATGAAACTGAGGGCCTTACTGCACCCCAAAGAAAAGTGGCAGGGGAGCAGGAACGTTCTGTCTTCCACACTGTCTTACTTCATGACTTCAATGTTATTTTGGTCTGGTCCCATGAGGGACCAAGCTAAAACCATGTCTTTTTGTTAACCCGAAAAACCTGTTAGCAAAATGATGTGCTTTCACCTCAGTTCCCCAGGGAACTGTAACAAAAGAATAGCAGAAGAAGGATGATGTCAGGCAGCGCAGAAGATGGAACATTCCTGCTGTGTTGCTGCCTTTCTTTGGAGTGCAGTAAAGCCCAGAGACTGCAAATGTACAGCAAGGCAATCATTAATGCACACACACAATCTCTTGGCTAAAAGGCTAAGAAGCAATTATATTAACATTAATACAAATGGCATAGACAGCGGCAAGCCCCAGCAGCCACCTGCTTTTGCCTTGAAGGCATCCATGATAGGTTGAATCTGCAGATTATATTTTTTATGTGTGTTAAATATGGTTTAGGGGGTATAGAGCTATCATGGTTTTCCCACTTTCGTGGGGGTCCTGCGCCCCAACCCCAGTGAATGTGGAGGGCCAGCTGTACATAATTCATCCTTTCTTTGATGTACAATCTGAGACACACTCTCAAGGGTTCCTCTAGTCTAGAAATCCCTTTAAACTGTGTTATGAGCTGCTGCCACGCCTTGATTTGATTTTAATTGTGAAATGTGATTACATTGGGACAATCACATTGTTCTTTTAAACTTCCAGCCTTAAATGAGGGTTATTCCTAACCCCTCCCTTCTCTATCCCAGAGAGGGTCAAGATAGGTAGCCCAAGCTAGGCACGTGCAGGTGGTTAATAGGAAAAACAGAAAAAGCTTTATTCTAATTCAAGCAATTAAACAATTAGCATGGAGAGAAATCTAGTCTCTCCAGGTTCTCAACTTAAAAACTACATAGAATACATTCAGTCATAGGATTAAAAATAAATAATAAAAACTAACGCATTCCTAGCTAGACATTCTCCTAAGCTAAGAAGATTATAACTCACAGTTACGAAGTCCATAGTAATCAGTCTCTGTTGATGGAATTCAGAGTCATTGTAGAAGTCTACTTCTTTAGACTTCATGATATCACTTGTGGCTCTTTGATGACTCTTGAGGCATGTGGGAGGTCTGCTCTTCAGACCTCAGTAAACCATGTGTCTCTCTTGCTGGCCTCAAGCCATGTGACATCAAACAAAGGAATCCAGAAACTCAAAACTCCATTAGCCAATGCTGATTGGTTCTGCATTGCCAGATCTGATTGGCTCTCTAGTCAGGTGACGTGATGTCATGTTTAGGAAGTGAAGTTCCACCCTCTACCTTACCTGTTGCTATGGATATTTACAGATGATGTGAACTGTGTTCTTGCAGATGAGATGCTCCATGATGGAGGTAGTCACTCCATCATGACATAGGTGTTTCTCAGAATTAAGCACATCTACACATATACATTGAGGGCATGATATGAAAATAAATCTTAATTAAACCAATGGATCTGGGTATTTTAAAATAATTTTAAATTATTTTTTAATTTATTTTAAAACTGTCTGATGGCCCTGATCGTAAAACTAACCCTGAAGTTTAGTAGTGATTATTTTATTTTGTATCAATTTCTTTTTCCAGGTTCACTTATCATTTGTATATCCCAATGACTATACTCGGCTGACCCATATGGAGACACATAACAAATGCTTTTACCAGGAAAATGCCTATTTTCTGGACAGGTAAAACTGACCTAGCTAAGTAAAAAAAAACACAAGGTTTTAGTTTTAGGAGAGAGAGATTGCTAGGCTAAAAGATGTCATTAACACTCTTGCTGCTGATGGTCTTAAAGTAACTTATGTCCTACTAAGGCAAGTAGGATCAGAAGCTCAGAAAGAAGACTGTACTGAAAATAAAACTATTTGTGCAAAAACAATTAGATGAATATTAAAGAAACTATTTTTCCTGTGCGGACTACTTAATATCTTCTAGAAATGAAGGAACAGAATTACTTTGTCCCTGTATTAAAAGGGCAATTAGATAATGTTGGACTTAGTTGAGGGAGAACTGAGGGCACATTTATGTTCAACCACAAAGCCTTCAGAGCGATCTTGACCCAGCCATCAGATCTTAGCATAACTTATCTAAGCTTCTTGAAGGCAGAATGGGCTAAAAATGAAATAAAATAGGCCTCAGCCCTAGATCCTCAAACAATGCCCGTGGGCATGAACAGCAACATGCACAAAATGGTGAGGACTGCTGACTCAAGGGCAGAGGTGAATAATGCGGGCCAATCCCAAACTGTTTCTTTAGTCCTTGACTACTCCTGATTCCCTGGACTGCCCTGGCTCTGGACCAAGAAAAGGTGAAATGCCTCTACTGAAGGTTCCCAGGAACTGCTGTTCACCTTTTAATAGGTTGCAGGTCCTCCTGTACCTTTTAACATTGGTAGGAAAACCCCTAGTTTTCAAAATTAGAAGTAGACTTCTGAACACATTAGCTGTAGGGTTCACAGCTCTCAGAGCCTGGACTCTTTTCTCCAGTTGTCATGGTGAGGAATAGGAATCTCAGGGCAAGAGTGCTGCCTTCAAAAGTGTGTGTATATGTCTTTGGGCCTGTCCAAATGGTGAAAATAATCCACATGGCATTGCATGGAAGGTGATCTGTCCAAACGGACATTCACATCAATATGTCTCATTCAAAGGGAGGGGCAGCCAAATCCACCTTAATTTCCTTTTGGGAAGCCTTCGGAGCTTTTCTTGGAGTTTATAAAAAACTCTGTAGGGCATGTGAATGTGCAATCGTTAAGACAGTTGCATTCGCATTGCTGTGACCAGGCAGTGTAATCTGATTGGCTGGATGGTAGTGGGGCTGGGGCTAGCAAATAGGGAAAGTGCCTGCTACTGCCGTGTTCCATTTTTGGCTAAGCGATAAATTCGTTAAAAGATAAAAACAATGATCTTTTACTCTCTTTTTTTTGTTTTTACAAATACGAAATATTGCATGTGCGTACCATAGTAATTTAAAAAAAAAATTGGTGGTGGCAGATTTTAAAAGCAGGAGTAAACCATTTGTGGCTGCCATCTTGGCTAGGGGTCATGCAAAGTTTAGGGGGGCTATTTTGTCCGTTAAGACAGGTCACAGAGTTGTGAATGGCTGCTTCTTCAGAGGAGATTGTATTTTCCCCCCTCGTATAGATGGGGCCTTTTTTCCTCTTTTGTTAGACTTGGTCTTTTTTTAATTTGAATGATATATTCTGTGCAACTGTTGATTGATACTTAATATATCATGCTTAGTGGCATCACCAGGGGCTGTCACTTGTAACATCACTACGGCATGCCGCCATGACATCACAAAGGATCATCCCTAGATCTCAGGATTTGGTATTGAAATAGTCCTGCCATGCCAACCCTAATTAGCTGGATTCCTGTTGGTGACATACATATGTGAAATTCAGGGTTATACACCTAATCTGTCTTGCTTTGGATAGTTCAAAAGGGGTTATTCACTAGCCCCTTGCACACAATCTAAAACCTTTTTCCTGGCAGCTGCCAAACCCCATGGGATGCTTGTATAGCTATTTAATGGCCAGGGGAGAGAGAGGAAGGGAGGGAGGTGACTCCACAGTGAGGACTGCTAAAATGCCCCTAAAAACTAAGGAGATGTCAGGTACTGCAAGAAGGAAGCACTAAATGCTGGCCAATTCAGCAGTGAAGCAATTTTACATGCTTAATTTTCCTCTCTAACTCCTGTAGGTTTGGTTTTTCCAAGTACATGAAAATGGACCGATCAGATGACCGAAACCTAGATTCTGAGGAAACCATAAAATTGGCAGGTATGCATTTTCACATATAAGCATTTTTGGATATGCTGTTCCCAAATGTACACGTTTTTGTATGTTTTTGTGGGGGGAGGGGTGCATAGAAATGTATTGCAACATTCAGAAAACTGAGAAAGCTGAAGGGATATTTTAGTTCACAAATTAGCTCAGGAAAGAGCAAATTAAGGAGATTCACATTAAAAAGTAAATGAAACAAATGTCTCTCCCATCCTCATGCTGGATGAGGTGGTAATGTTTTTATTTCAGTGAACAGATTGTGGTGTGATAGTCATAATTGCTCATGGCTTATATATACAGAGTTGTTGGGTTTTTGTTGTCTTTATTGTTTTTTGTTTTATAAATGTTCCTTGTCAAATGTTTGCAGGATTTTGTAATATTTTGGCATAAATGAGTATACACAAGCATACGCATATAGCATTATCTCTCTTCAAAACAATTAATATGTCTCTAGCCTAAGAAGAAACAGCAGAAAACAAGGACTAGGGTGAGGAAACAAGTTCAATTAATTTCTCTGCTCAGAACTTGGGGAGAGAATAACAAAGTATAAGATATATAACTGTGCATGATCTTTTCAGGCTATGAAGAAGAAAATTTTGATGATGCTCAATATGCTGACCCAGAAAAGGAAGATGCAATTTCTCCATTAAACCCCACGACACCAAAGCCTGAACAAGGGCCTTTCCTAGCCACAGGGTATGCCAATGTTTATGATTATTCCCCACAAAAGCATCGAACTCTCTTATCAATTCCTAGAAGAATGACACAGAACAAAGCAGATAAAGGACAGAAGATGACTTCAGTTAGTCAGAGCAACAGTAAAGCCAATGCAGAAGGAATTTCACCAGTAAGGAAGCCTCCTTTGAAAGGAAGAATCAAAGGAAACTCCAGAAACTCTTCTTATCATGACAGGAATGTCAGTGAGTTATCAACCACTAAGAGGAAAATGGAAGACGAGGGCTTGCAGGCTAATAAACGGTTCAAAGTGCCTAGGGAACAAAATTCCTTTAGGTATAGGGACACAGCTGGAAGGATCACAAGAGAACCTAATTCAAGTGAGTTGGGATTTAATACAAAGAGAAACAAGACCCCCTCATTAGACACCACAAAAACAAGGAGACAAGCCGAAATGTTTGATAAAGAAGCTGAAAAGGCAACCCTTCAAGAACAACCTGTTCATGAAGACCAATGGCTTAATCAAGTGGATTCATATATAGCCCAGCATAAGGCAGCCGATGCTGCAAATGTCATTTTGGGAAGGGTGGATCTGGATTCCCACCAGCCTGTCAGGACTGATTCTGTCCAGCCAACAGTGCAAGAGGAGAAGGATGAAGGGCAGGTAGTGATTCTGGAAGAAGAGGAAGAAAAAGCTGGTGAGGAAGAAGAAGGCTTTAAATACATGCCTGTATTTGACAAGCTAGTGAACTGGGAGCAGACTTTCCAGGCAAATAACTTGGATTTCCAGATGCTGCGGACAGACTGGATTGACCTGAACTGCAACACTTCAGGGAACCTCCTCTTGAAAGAGAAGGAAGCCTTAGAGGTCACTCACGCCTTCCTGAAGAAACTCAACCAGAAGAATAAAGGGTAAGACAGAAGGTATCTTGCAATCCTTCTGATCTTTTCTTGGGATAGGAACTATAGTACAGAGCATATGATAGGATTATACACTGAACTTTTGGGGTCTAAGTATAGTCTGAGCTCAAAATACCCCCAAATCTTGTTGTAAAATGAAGAATGTATTGATTTTCCTCCTCCACAGGGAAGGTTTGGGCATATTGTGCTATAGCCTGGAGAGCAAGTAATGGGGGATGTGGTTCCTCACTTCTTCTTACCCTGATCCTTATTTATTACTTATTTATTGATTGAGTAATTATTACTTGCATGTGACACTTTGGTATAATATATGCACTAAAACTAATTTCATTTAGAATCACAATATACACTGGAGATTCATAGAAAATTAATTCTTTATTATTGAGTTTGAAGATAATATAGTAGAGTTTGTACATAGTAATATTTCCTCGGTAACCATTTTGCACTGTTTACAGTGAAACCTCCCCTGTACTTTAGTAGGACTGAGCCTTACCAGCAGTTGACTCTAGGCAGGGTGGGAATGAGGATTTTGGCAAGTATGTAATGATAGCAAAGGAGTGAAGGATGAGGGGATATGTACACTACAGGTTGTAGTTCTAGTTTGAAAGTTATGCCCTTGCCACAGAGAATGCTCAGAACTGGAATTATGTATGGAGGCTAGGGATCTCCAGGAACTCAACTGAAGGCTGTTTCAAATGTAGTATGCTATGCTTTTATCCTTTTATCTTTCAATTATTTTTAAATGTGTTTTAAATTGTTTTGATGATGTGCTTTTTAATATAATTAATTCATTGTTTTTAACATTTATAAAGTAAGATTTTAGCTGGACTTGTTTTTACATTTTTATAAGCCATTAATTAACTAATTAAAAACTATTTAGACGAGAGGTGGGCCTGGCCCTGCCCAATAGTATCACTGCTGCCCTTCCTCCCATTCCTCTATGCATCCATCTGCCCTTTTACCCTCCCATCTATTTTGTGGGGAAATTGATCTTTCTTCCTCCTTCTGTACCCTAGAGCAGTATAAGGCAATTTTGTCAAGGGAAGTAGCTGGTGTCAGCAAAGGGTACAGTGCAAATGTCACAGGGTTGAGGTATATCAGGCCTGTGAACCTGTACTAGGTCAGACACAGCCCAAGGACCCAGTGTGCAAACAGGGTGTTACCAATTGCAGGCAATTCCAACTGCGGCGCATTGTGAACATAGAGAAGCGGCAAGATCACCTGCGGGGCAGCCGATACCTTCTTGAGCTGGAGCTTGTGGAGCAGGGAAAGCGTGTTGTTCGATTCTCAGAATACATCTTTGCCCGGGACTGGCATGGTGGTGGCAGCAATGAAGAGGAGAAGATTATGAAGGACCTGGCATGGGGCCATCGGCGTCACCTAATGGCTGCTATGGATGAGCCAGCTCTTTGCTGGCCATTAGGCTTTTCTTGGAATCATCGTGCTGTTGTCCACTTTGTAGTGCCAGGTAAGCAGTGGTGCAAGGGATGGAGGGAGACTTAGCTGTGCAATGGACTGGGCATTTTGGATATTAACAAAACAACAATAGGAAAATTATCAAATGTGGCCCTTTGGTACTTATAAAGTCTGTGGGTAAGTGTGTTAGGTCAATCCTTCCCATAATGTATTTGAAAGGTCTGTATCATGGTTTTCCATTGTGTTTAGCAGTTGAACCTTGTTTTAATTTTTTGGTTTGCATCTAGTATCCATTGTTACACAGGTTAATGGTTAATTCCCCTATCATCTTGCTTAGCCTTCCATAAAGTCATACGTGAGGAATCTGGCCTTTTCTGTTACATATCCCAAATGCTACCGAGGGAAAGATAGGAAGCTGGTGTCAAACTATCATCATTGGCTCTTTAGTTTTCAATCCCTTGCTGACATTCCAAAATATGAACTTCCAAGTTCCATACGAGAACAGAAAAGCTATACAGTTGTCCCTCCACATTCACGGATCTGGCATTCACAGATTTTAAGTATTCACAGCTTGAAAATATTCTTTAAAAAATAATAATCCAAAAAGCAAACCTTTTTGCTTATAAGGGATACCATTTTGCTATGCCATTGCATATAATGGGACTTGAGTATTCACGCATTTGGGTATTCATGGGGTATTCGGGGCGGGGGGGTTGGAACCAAACCCCAGCGAATGTGAAGGGACAACTGTGTGTTTTTGGTCTAAGAAGCTGGCATTCAAAGAATTTCATGAGTGGTGTTTTCTGTTTGTAAAACAACTTATGGTTGCAAAGGTATTGATTTATAAAATTCCCAGTTCAACTTTCATCCATGATAGAACTCAAGGTGGAATTCAAAGACACAACCATGTTAGCCTGGATTGAGAGAAAGAAATTGTAGCATAAGCTTTCATACTTGGTCCATGCATCTGAGGAAGTAAGACCAAGTTTATGAAAGCTTATGCTACAGTTTCTTTCTCTCAGTCTCTAAGGTGCTACAAGATCCTCTTGAGAACCTCAAGGTGGTTTACTTGGGTTCTTAGATGGTCTCCCATCCAAGAAGCAGGCAGATACTGGCTTGCTCTGCTTCAGGAGAGTGGCTGCCTCCACCAGAGGTGGGCAACTACCAGAGGTTGAGAGGGCCACATTTATTTTTTATGGGACCTTGGAAGGCTACGCTACCTCCAGTTGCACCCCATCCCCCAATATTTTATTTTCTCCCCTTGTTGCCCAAAATTGCCCTCGTGTTCACTAGGAGACATAGGGACAATTTTATCATTTTTGGGGCTCCCCTTTGAACTGTTTTTGGCCCAGGAGAGGCCTTTCTTTGTAGAGGAAATCTCCTGGAATTCAGTATTTTTTGGGGGAAATGGGATGTTGAGGGACCCTGGGAGGTTTACAAATGGCTTTGGAGGCTGCATACATCCCATAGACCACTATATCCCCAACCATGCCTTAGACCTCTGCATTATATTTAAAAAAGTGCATCTGTGCACTTCAAAGTAGCTAAGCAGAATTGTTCCTGAAGGAAACTTCTTTTAGGTAAGTATTGGTGTTTCAGTGCCCTGTAGAATGCCTCATCCTCCTGACAAAACAGCTCATAAAGTTTGTTATATAGGATCAACCTTAAAGCCAGTTTTGCTCAGATTCTGTTTTCTCCCTTGTTCCTTCTATCAATCAGTGAAAAACCAGGCACGCTGGGTGATGCAGTTTATTTCTGACATGGAAGAGTTATTGAAGGTTACTAAGGACCGCTACTTCAATGTTATCATCACAGACTACAGTAGTGATGACATGGATATAGAAAAGGCTCTGAAGAGGTCCACCTTGCGCAGGTGAGAATACATGTATTGCAACAAGCACATCTATGAACAAGTATGTGGACTGCTTTATATGCAGTCGTAACATTCCCTGCTGTAAGGATGGGCAGGGGGAACCAATTTTCACCCCTGCACAACCCTGCAGGACACACTGTATCTTCTAGGCACATTGGAAGTGATGCAACATCACTTCTGGACACTATTTTTTCACATTTGCCAGATAATTGTGGCTATTTTGGTGGTGGGGGTGCTCCAGGAATTTCCAGTGAAACTATCACATTTGTGTGCAGTTTCAGGTGGTTTGGAGCCATTTGGGGGTAGAAAATCAGCTTGATTTTTTTTTTACTATTTTGGGGTGTCAAGGAGCTTGAGGACCCCAAAAGTAGAGTTTGGGGGCCTCATGTAGCCCATGGACTACACTTTCCTCACCTCTACTTCACTGGTTCAGAAACTGGTAATGGTATAGGGGCAGATGTATTCCTTCCCTCCCCAATTCTGAAATGTGAATTTTCTCTGCTGAATTTAACTATTAAACTGATCTGGAGTTCCTTATTCAATTAAAAATTGTGAAGCCACAATGTAAGGACCATGAGTTAAGAAGGACCCCTAGTTAGCTTTAACCATGGTTAATATCACTCAGCTGGAACTGTTTCCCTGCTGGGTCTAACTTAGGTGAATTCTTATCTTTGGAATAGTATTCATTGTAGTTTCTGTTTAACCTCGATTGTTAAAACATAGTTTCTGTTATTGGGATAAGCAGGAACCATTGTTACCGTACCTTTTATGTTGCTATAGAGTTAACCATATTTTGATTCAGAAAAGAAAATCTGTACACCAAAAGAGTTGTGGGCCATGGGATGAGGCACTCATAGTTTAACAGTCACATTTCCCCAAAAGATGTTTATTGTCATCCAGGGAGGACACTGAGGGGGTTTGTTCTGTTAGTAAAAATATAAATTGATTCTTTTCAGGTACCAGTACTTGCGGCTGACAGGGAATTTTGAGCGCTCTGCAGGTCTACAGGCTGGGATAAACTTAGTGAAGGTATGTAATGACAGCCTGACAAGTTCACCTGCAGAACCCTAAGTGATTTATGTATGTATGTTGAAAACAGGTCAAAAATAATAACCATATTTGTGCACTTTTCGTCAGAGAACATGACTCACATGAGCATAGCCTGGAAAAATTATTTGTACTTCGTGTGTGTGTGTTTTTAATGTGTTGTTCAGAAAGCAGGGGCAAATATAAACACATTGTCATCATAAGATATTTAGACATATATGGAAAGGAAGAGAGAGAAAGTCTGAGGAGAGGACAAGGAGTAATGGATATGCTACACCAGAGTATGTTCAGCATCAACATTAAAGCTAAACTTTCAAACTATAAGTAGTCTCAGAATTTTGTTTAAAAAACTGCCCATCAGAATATCTTTTTTGTGCAAACTTTCATAAAAACATTAGGCAACTGCCTGACAGGGCTGTTTCACAGGGCAGTGTTGGGACTCATATAATACTCCAAATATTGTTGGATTGCAGCTCCTAGCCAACATAGCCAATGGTGAAGAATATTGGGAGTTGCAGTTCACCAGCATCTGCAGGGCTCCATGATTCCTGTCACTTACATAAAGGAAACACTCTTAATTTGAGGGTGGTAGGAGGAGGCTCGTATTATGACTCTTTGTTATTGTTATTGTTATTCTGTAGCCTACACCTCATTGTTAGTCCTAACTAGAATAGACCTATGGAATGAATGGGATTTCCCTATGTGTCGACACACACCATTCAACAATTGACTCAGGAGGTCTTCCCTAGTTGGGTCTAATCAATAGGATTCAGGTCTGTGTCCAGTTCTTCTTCTCATTGGTGTTTCTGGGACTCCTTCCACACATCTGTGCATGCTCTACTTAAATATGGAGGGGTGTGGGTTTAATAGTCTGAAAGCTCTGTGTCTCCACTTTGCAGGATTCCCACAGCATCATTTTCCTGTGTGATCTGCACATCCGATTCCCAGCAGGGATCATTGACTCCATTCGGAAGCACTGCGTGGAAGGGAAAATGGCCTTCGCCCCAATGGTTATGAGGCTGCATTGTGGTGCATCCCCACAGCAGCCTGATGGTGAGGAGTTGTGGGTAGAAAATCTATTTTGGGTATTTGTGTCCATCATTGAACAGATGTAATGAAATGCATAGTCTAGCTCAAGTTTTGATCAATTTGTGTCTACTCTGTTTGTTTTAGATCCTGCCTTTCTCCCAATTTTGGGACCAAAGGTATTTCACAACATAATTTAAAAAACAGATGCAGCTCATATATGATGCATTGTAATACTAAAAATGAAATTTTAAAATTAAATTAAATTAATTAAAAATAGCAAATTACTTAAACATTTTCTATTCTTTTTAACTAGTAAACCATTTTTACTAGCTGGTGACTGATACAAAGAGCAAGATCTTTGAAACATAAAAATTGTGAGCACAGAAACTTGTCTTGAGGTTCAGAACAGAATGAAGTTCCGATTTTTTTCATATAGAAATTCACGTCTGTTTATCCAAAACTTTTTTTAAAATTATTATTTCAACTGCTTAATTTAGAGAGAGTAATTTTGTTCCAATTGTAATTAAACAATTTGGCATCAGAAATCCTTGCTAATATATTGCATAGGTCCATCAGAAGATTCAGAGTTGATTTATGCCCAGCCCAGTCTGGTCTCATAGAGATGGCTGAAACAGTGATTCAACAAAGGGTGTAGAAAGCATTTAGTCACCCAAGGTGGTTTTCTAAGTATGATTTCTATCTTCAAGGCCCACTGTATTATCTTGGAGGAACAAGCATATTGCAAGGTGTGGGGGGGGGGGGGAATCCAAGATCTAGCCTATTAATCTCTTAGAGATCTGTGCAGGTAGGTACTGCAGGTAGGAGAGGCTGGAAGTTGCCAACCTCTCTTATAGTTCAAAGTAACTGCCAGCAGACCAGTATGCATTCTTCTTTATTATCAAGACTTTTGTATAAAAACCAAAAGCCAGGTATGACATGATCCTGAAAGGTTTCAAGTCACAGTTTTTAACTCAGTTTAATGTAATGCACTGTAATCACATGATTGTTCCTCTATAACATCTAATTCACAACAGCCTCATTCACACTGATATGCCTGTGATGTATCTAGGAAGTACTACTTCACTTTTGCAGTTCAGAGCTTACCTGATTGAAGGCTCCTCTATTTAATAGAAAATAAATCCTTACACATAGAAAGCTAACATGCCAGGGAGAAGGATTCCAGCCTAGCCTTTTCCCTGCCTTACTGCTTGTCTATGTGCAGGGCTTCCTCCCCCCACCCATTTTTTCTTTCCACCTCCCATCCCGTCTTTAACGGAAGAGCATGCACTCATGAAACACTGCCTGGTAGACCCTTATGAGAACATGGTGAGGTGACTTTGTAGAGGAACCATTTATGGTATCATATTATACTCCAGTACAGTAGGACCCCCATATCCTCTGGGGAGTGGTTCTGGGGGCCCCTGTGGATGCCGAAAACCATGGATAATGGTGAATGCCATTGAAAATGATGGGACTTCTGGTTTAAAATACCATAGAGTTGCCTTGGAGGACCTAAAAATGGCTAGAGAGGACATTTTCTAGGAAGACTCTATAGTAGATGTGCTGTTTTGTGTCCCGTGGATAATTGAATCAGTGGATAATTAATCAGTAGATACAGAGGTCCTACAGGAATAAGCAATTATGACTTGTTAAGATATTTATACAGACAGATTTTATTCTATGCCAGTTGCTTAATATTACAGTTTCATCTGTATGCTACTACAGATTTGGGGCTTGCTTTTGGGGTGATCTGAAGTTAGGGCTTGGTTTGGCTTGGCAGTTAGATCATTATCACACTACACTGTTGTAGTGCTATTATTCCACTTTAACTGCTGTGGCTGCCTCCTGTGGAATCCTGGGGTTTGCAGTTTAGGGAGGGACATTTAGCATGCTCAGCCAGAGAGCTCATAGGCTCTCTAAACTACAAACCCCAGAATTCCACAGGAGGCAGCCACAGCAGTTAAAGTGGAATAATAGTGCTATAACAGTATAGTGTGATAAGGCTTAGCCTATTAATCTGTTAAAGATCTGCGCAGGTAGGTGCTGCAGGAGAATCTTATTGTATTTTATTGTTTTAACAGTCGATAACATAGATGTTACTGTTGCTTTTGCATTTTGCCTTTGTAGGTTACTGGGAGGTGAATGGCTTTGGTCTCCTAGGAATATACAAGTCTGATCTGGTTCGTATTGGAGGGATGAACACCAAAGAGTTCCGGGAGAAATGGGGAGGAGAGGACTGGGAACTCTTGGACAGGTCAGTAAGGATGTGCCAACTGTCTGTGTCAATTGGCTCTGTAGTCCAGACGATTCCTAAAGCATGGATGGCCTTCCAAATGTTGTTGGACTCCAGCTTCCATCAGTCTCTTCCAACATGACAGAGGTGATAGGAGCTGGACTCCAACAACATCTCGAGGACACCAGGTTTCCCTTTCCTGCTCAAAACAGAAAAGCCTTGTTTAGGCCATGAAGGATGTCCCATGCTATTTTACAGGATGAACTGATAACCATCAGTAAGAATATACTGACAAGGAATCTTGAATATTGTAGTTGGATTTCTTTGCCTGATACCATAGAGCTGACCTGAGTACTGAAATAGTCAACTAGTGCATACATTATAATAATGTACAGTAAATTCTGCTATGATGTAATAGTTGTGTTCCTTTAAAAGTCCATGTTATAAAAAATTATGCTCAAAAAATAACATGACCTGTGGGGAAAGTAGGATTAGGTTTAGAGCTCAAAAATATTACTGGTAGCAAAGATACTTATTTAATTTGCAAAAAAAAAAAAAAAAGATTTTAATTATAAATATAAATGGTTACTCTTACATTAAAAAACATGAGGATCGGTATTTATGGCAGGGGTGGGCAAAGTATGGTCCCCCAAGCCTCTGGAGCCCTCCTGAAAAGTAAATACCTCCCCACAATACTTTAAACAGCTAATAATGCTTGCTGCATCTTGGCACAGACAAGCCTCAGCTTGCTGTGGCAGTGAAATGTTGTGCAAATGCTCCTTCCGCCTAACGCCCAGCTTAAAATCTCATCCCTCCTTCCATCCACCTTACTCACTCCTGTCCTGGCTTTAAATGTCACTCTTTGCAAACCCTCCCACCTCTTCTTCCATCCACCTCAGTCAATCTCATCCTTGGCTTGCAAATGCTCCCTCCTCGTCCTTCCATCCATCTCACTTTAGTCCCTCACTTCCCAAGCCCACATGGCTGATGAACTGAACAGCTACGATGGGAATAGGTAGGATTGCTGCTTAACACTTGGGTGTTAGGCCCTTCTCTTCTGACTCTGAAGATGAGCTAGAGGAAGAGAGAGCTCCAGAGCAGGATTTGCAGCAGGAAGTAGAGACAAGAGCACCTGACCCCACAGAGCTGCCTGGCCCCTCAGAAATAGCAGAAGGGGATACAGCAGATAACCCAGACCTGGCAGAGAGGCCTGGCCCCTCAGATGGAGAGACATTAGACCCAGTTGTACCCACCTTTCAAGAACACCAACACCAAAGGAGCAGAAGTCTCGGTGTATTTATGAGAGACACCGTGCTATCAGAGAACAGCTGTGCAATCGCTGAGTTAATATAAACCAGGGACAGCTGCTCTGCCAACTCGTCAGCATTTATCTGACTGCATTGGTTGCAAATCCCTGTTCCTGAATACTCATGTTGCCTTGCCTGGACTTTGACCTTTGGATTGGACTGGACACCCTGCTCATCATGACCCTTGACTTTCGGCTTGATAACTGGACTACCCTTCTGTCTTTGTGGACTTGCTTAGGTTGCTTAGATATTCTGCCCTACCAACTGTGTTTCTTTGAGGCTAGAAGTTCTGGGCAGACTGCTACGCTGTTATCTGTGAATTGCACCTCGCCTTGGCTGGTTTCTCAGACACTGAGATGTGGAGAAGGCACCAGTTTTGAATGCTCAAGATGGAATCATGCTATAGTCAATTAAGAGTTTGTATTCTGCAAATAGTATTCTTCTATTAACTAATCATGTTATTACCAATTCACATTGTAAAAACACACATTATAGCAGAACTTACTGTACCACACTGTTGTTATATGATTTAAGTGCCCTTCCAGTGTTAACAACAGTGGCACAAGAAACCATTGTTCTGCAGCTCTAGTCAGCATGGCCAATGCTGAGGAATACTGCAAGTTGGTCCAACAATACGCATTATTCCTCTGGAGGATGACATATTTCCTACCTCCTCTGTGGGTTCATTCAGTGGCCTTATGGTAATGTTTATGTGGCCATCATCACATATGGCTCTCACAGTTGTTATTAATAAGATATGAATAAAGATGAGTCTACAGCCCCTAATGATTAAGGGTTTTGTTGTTCTTCATATTAACTTACATCAGTATTTTTTAAAAGCTTTTGAAGACAATTTGTCAGTTTTCTTATTTGTTTTATTTCAAAGATACTCATATTAATATAAAGGTGGTTTTTCTCTCCCATTATGGCTCAAAATCAAAGCAGAAGAAGAGCAGGTTTGGGGCGGGGGAAATTTAAAAATAAAACTATAACCTCCTTCCTTCAGATGTTTGTTGCTAACGATTAGTCTGGTGAGCTTATCTTAGCCAGTTTTCATTAATGACCACCAAGAATGCCTTTTGGTTTGGAGCATGTCACTTGTGAATACTGTCAGGACAGGACAGAAATCAGAAAAGAGCCCAAGTTCTAAAATACAAAGAAAAAGAAAGAAAGAAAGAAAGAAAGAAAATAGGAAAAGGAAAATGCTACAGTGGCTACAATCTTAGGAGACTTTCATGCTGTACATTTATAGTGCTGTATTCCACTTTAATTGCCATGGCAACATCCTGTGGAATCCTGGGCTTTGCAGTTCAGGGAGGGGTATTTGGAATTCTCAGCCAGAGTTCTAGTCCCTCACCAAACTACAAACCGCAGGATTCCATAAGGTATTGCCAAGGCAATTAAAATGGAATATAGTGCTATAATTGTGTAGTGTGAATAGGCCCCTGTTTGTGTCCTATGCCAGTATAACTGTGCTAGTATAGGCAGTAGCAGGAGGAAGGTACAGGCTGTGGGGCTACCTACCATGAATGAAGTAAGGCATTGAAGAAATAAACTGATCAGAACTGGCAGATTTTATTTGCCTTTCCTCACTACTATTGCCTGCCTTGGAAAAAGTACAACCACTAGCATAATACACCAACAGGATTCTAGCCAATACCTGTTTTACATTTAAACTATATGCATGGAGCATTTATGAAATTTATGAGAAGGGCCTTATGGCAGCTAGGTCCCAGGATGTGGTTTTACTGCTTATCTTAATCTATTCAGGGTGGTACATACTGGGCAGGGACAGCTTTCCCAACATGCCAGCATTATGGCAGTGCTGCAGGTAGGGAAGTAATATAATGGCAGCAGTAGAGGTAGAGACAGCTAGCTAGGGTACTCCTAAGTAGTTTTTCTTTGTCTTATCTTTGCTTTATTTCTCCTTTGATTGTAGACTAAGTCTTAAGTCAAGTTAACAATTTCCACTTGCCCATCCTCTCTAGGAACGCCCTTTGTTTTTAGCAGCAATAGCAGATTCTTTTCTCCCCTATTTATCATAGGGGTGGGTAATGTTCAGCTCATGGTTTCCATGTGGCCACATGGCCATTTTTGTGCCCCAAGGCTTATCCCAGTATGCTTCTGAAGAGTCCCTAGAGGGCATGGGGGCATTTTCCCCATGTTTTTTGTCTCCCTTGGGTCATTTTAGGCCCCGGAGAGGCTTTCTTCTAAAACAGGAAGTGAATAGAACATGACTTCTAGGTCCCTTCCTGTTGTAAAAAATGTGTATCCCTGGCTCAAAATGGCCTAGCCCCTCCCCCCATGTCTGCTGAAAGTTGTGTACCACTGATCTGTCTGAAATGAAACAACTCTAATGAATACTTTATCTTCACTTAATCTTTAATGCTTTTCCTTGTCAACCCACCTTCACGTAAAGGTGAAAAGGCAGGAGACATTTCATCTGTAGAACAAAAATGGGAAACTGTGACCAATCCAAATGTGGAGGGTTTTTTTTACTATACTTTCCATGATCCCTCACTATTGGCTATGCTGACTACTGGGAGTTGCTGTCCCACAGCATCTCAAAGGTCACCATTTCTAATCTCTGTTGTGTCATCTGAGTCCCATAAAAATTATTAAGTTCTGGCTATTTAACCATTTAGTTAGTTAGTTATTTTAATATTTATATCCTGCTATATATCAAGAAATCTTAGGGTGACATACAGTGAAATCAATTTGACCAATTTAATACAATTTATAATAGTTAAAAAAATAGTAAATATAATAGTAAAAAATAATAGTAAAAAAAAAAATAGCTTAGGCTGCATCCAGACTGATTGAAATGTCCCAGATTTTGTCCCTGTTCTTTCCAATTTCCAGCTGGGTTAAAATAAACCAACCTAGGAAGCTGGTATAAAAAGGCTCTGATCACACTGGGAGCTGACAGAAAATATTCTGGGATTTACAAAAAGTGTATATTTCCAAAATAAAATCGGAAAGCACAGAACCAAACGCTGGAACTTTCAAGTCTTTTTAATTAGTCTTGTTGCACCCTTAAACAGCCTAAAGAACTATTAAATTAACAAGTTAAAAGAGTACAGTTGATAACCAGTTTAAACAGGGTAAAACAATTTCAAACTATGCATTAGTATAGATTTGTATAAAATCAGTGAAACTTTAGTAAAAAGCCATGGCTGGAATCCTGTTAGGGATTTAACATCTTCATAAGTGGCCTTAACATATGTGGGAATTAGAATTGTGCAGTCGTGCAACATCCATATCCAATAGAAGGCTACTGTTACATTACTACATAGCAGAGCCAGTAAAATGTCCAATGCACATTGGTCCTGATACACATTGGGCACCAATGCACATTGGACATTCTTGCTAGTGTCCCATTAAGCAAGTTTGCAATCCCGTAAAGGAGTTTCTTAGCACCTCTGCTACATAGCTAAGTATACCTAAAGTTACATAATGTAACAGGTTAGATAAGATTCTGGCTCATGTTTTTACTTGTCGCTGGAAGGACTGCAGTGTTTGCATCGATGAACCTGCAAGGGTTCTAAGATCTGCAGGGGAAGGCTTTCTCTCGGTCCCATCACCATCACAGGCTTGCTTGGTGAGGACACGAGAGAGTGCCTTCTCTGTGACTGCTCCCATCCTTTGGAACTCCCTCCCATAGGAAGTTAGGCTGGCCCCCTCCCTGTTGTCATTTTGCCAGCAGGCAAAAACGTTCTTGTTTAAGTAGGCCTTAGACATAGAATTGTGGCTTTTATCAGGGTGTGTTTTTATGTTTTTTATATGTTTTTTACTTTGTATGTTTTAATTGCTTTTAATTGTGATTTTAATAGTTTTGTGAGCTGGCCACAGCAGAGAAGACCCTCTTGTCAAAACCTCCCTGACATCCTTCTCTTTTCTCATAGAATCTTTCAGTCTGGCCTGGAGGTGGAACGGCTCTCTCTCAGGAATTTCTTCCACCACCATCACTCCAAGCGGGGCATGTGGAATCGACGTCCGCTGAAGGTGTGACTGTTGTGAATTTGCACTCCTGAATCCCAGTGTGCACTTTATCCAGGCCCGTCACCAAGCACAGAACATCCCTCTCTTCTGCAGAAATCATAGCATGAGTTCAGATGCTCACACATGCCTGCATGTAATGAGAAAAGAAGTCAAAGCATGGATTGGAGAAGGTTTCCTGTAAAGGAGTAAACAGAATCAGGAAGAAATCAGCCTTACCTCTAGCATCTTTTATCCAAAAAAGTGACTTTTGAAAGTGTAAATATACTTTCTAGTACCAGCATATCACAACAATGCTTCTAAGAAGCAAAATAAACATTCAATATAGATTCTTCTCCAGCCGAGCATAAAAGCCTTTTTTTTAAATTGTGCCTTCCTATTTCTTAATATTTTTTTTTACATGATGCTTTAAATTATTAAAAAGGAAACACAGACATAATGTGACAGTTCTTACACCTAAGTGAACTATTTCCTATAGTTTTGGGTATCCTTTGAGGGTCTCCAGTTATAAAAGGGCAGCTTTTCTGCCAACACAGGTCAGAGTATTCTGGTGAATGGATACAAATGAAAAGGCACCAGAATTGGAGCGCCTTGCACATGATGTTAGCAGGAGAATTATGCGTTTATATCTTGTATGGGTTGTTGTCATTTTTTTGAAGATACTTGAACAACAAAAATCCTGAAATTCATGCCTTTGGACCAAACATGAGCTGTGTCTGCATACCTGTGCATCTACCCATTCAGGAGATATAGGGGAGTCTTCATTTGAAGCATATCATGCCCTACTCAGGTACAGCAAAAGGAATGTGGGCCTTGTATTGAAACTGATGTAAATTGCTTTTTTCCCAGGATTATTCAACAGTTCATTTGACTGAGTTATGGTCATGGAGTTGAAACCAAACTAGGACCTGAATCAGTTGTTGACACAGAATTGTGTTTATCCTGACAATCGTATGGAATGTTGATTAAGGAACGTAGGGAACTGGAAATATGGACACAAGACCAATTCCTCTTTCTTTAAACCAGTATGTAGCCTAGCACTTGAGAGATTCACAGTCCTAGGCATGTCTACTCAAAAGCCAGCCCCATTGAGTTCAATACCTTTTATGTGCTTTTCTATTTATTGTGCAATTCCAATATTGTTGGCTGGTTTTCATTTTTATTGCAAGGTGCTGTAAGCCACCCTGGGAAAAGTAATTTTGAAGGACAGGATATAATGTTGTTTTGTAAAATAATTTAAATGTATGTTACAATTTATTAAGTTCAGGTATTGATTATGTGTGAAGAATAGGTGTGCTTGCATCTTTGTAACAAAAGGAGATTCAGAGAGTGGTGAGAAGAGAGCTCCTCTAAGACAAGGAGCTGAGAGGCCAACATGGTGTAGTGGTTTGAATGTTGAACTAGGATTCCAAGAGACCAGAGTTCAAATCCCTGCTCGACTGTGGAAACCCACTCAGTGGCCTTGGTCAAGTCACATTCTCTCAACCTCAAAAGAAAACAAAGGCAATCCCCCTCTGAACAAGTAATGTGAAGAAAACCCCATGATAGGGTTGCCTTAGGGTCACCATAAGTCAGAAATTACTTGAAGGCACACAACAACAGGAAATGTAGCTGTTGACTATCTGCACTGCAGTTTTAGACAGACCAGAAAAGCAACTTTCTTTTGTGCTAGTTGATGCAAGAGTTGAGCATGACACTCTCAGGAAATAAATGTTTCAATTTTGTTGTAGCAGATTGGTAGAAGCTGTTTGTTTAGTTGAGGTTTGTGTCTATGTGTGTGTGGGGGGGGTGTCCAGAAGTCTCCATCTTTTTCCTAAGTTGAGTTTTGAACAGTGCCACGCTATAATATGTTGTTCAAAAACCTGCTACCTTACTCCCTTACCCAGTGATGATCATAGCTGATAACCCCAAATCTTTCTATACTTGTAAACCCTGAAGACCTCCTTACAGTGTGCTTGGTGCCAGAAAACACCCCATGAGAACAAGGAAGGCCTTATTAAAAAATCTGAATTCCAGCTATATGAGAAAGGAAGACATGGTGATGTCAGTTTAGTCAGTTTATTTGCACTCTGCACAAGACTGGTTTTGTGACCATGGAAATAGTAGAATGTAGAGCCCTTGGCGGTATGAAAATAAGCTCCAAATGTCTAGGAGTTGAGACACAACTTAAATACAGTTTTTAAAAAAAAAAAAAAATCTTGATAATAGTTGCTGATAAAGAAACAGCTCTTGTTGACCGTTCAGTCTTGGATTAATTATCTTCCTGTTCCAATTGATTCATGTAAATATGGGTATTGTAGAGCAGTGTGAGAAAGATTTCAGTCTCAAAGGGCTAGAATCCAGGCATAGCAAGACAGTTTCAGAGGGGTTCAATTATTTTCTCCCGGGAAAGATGATGCTTGGGGCACAGAGAGGTTCCCAGCAGTAAGGCCAATTTCAGCAGTTAAATCAAAGCAGCAACTTCTAGGAGCCAGCTGCTTATGCACTCCACGATGGCATTTTGAGTTCAGAAATGGAACTAGGGAGATTTGGGCCTATGTGTCTAAGATGCTGCAGACAAAAGGATCCCGTCCCCACCAACCACCACCAGCACATTCATAAGGCTGGCCTTTCAAGTCTTGTAGTTTACCTGCATTGCTGTGTGTGTGTGTGTGTGTGTGTGTGTGTGTGTGTTAATCACATGCAAGATTTGACTGTAGTTCAGAAGTGTTAAAAATGGATAAAATAAGCTCTGTTCCTTCCTGCAACCATCCAAGAGTCAGGACATTTCTTTCACACAGGAAAGAATGTTATGGTTCCCTCAATTTTGGTATACGCTACTCAATTCTAAATGTAGGAAGTCTACAGCTGATGCATTTGTTGTTTCCTCTCTGAGGAAAGAGAGATGCTATTTGTATCTTGTTAACTGATTTAAAAATTATGATTGACATCTTGTTGATTAGTTCCAACTGAAGTACTGTAGATATATTAAGTTGTTGAATAGTGGGTCTACTCTACTCAGGATTTAGGCCATATTCATCTAAATCAGACCATTCTGTTGTAGAAATTAGTTTTAAAATGGCCAACAAGACTTCCTGGCTTTTGTTTTGCACATCTACACCATATTTTATGTTTAAGATTACAGGTACAAATTCAGTGATTTCATAATTCAGAACTATTAGGGAAGCTGCTTATATCAAGTTAGAACTTTGGTCCATCCAGCCCAGCAATCCATGTGGTTATACAGATGTTGCTGAAGTACAACTCCCAGCTTTCCCCACCATTCACTATAGTGGCTAGAGTTGCTGGGAAATGCAGTCCAACAACACCCAGAGGGCCATATGATTCCCAACCTGCTCTAGAGCAGTATTGTCAACTTTAACTGTCAGTGTCTCTCCAGAATTTGGGATAGGACTTCTTGGATAATCCATAATATTCCATGGTAGTCTCTCTTAAAAGTACTGTGGGCTCTTGGTATATTTTGGGGTTGGTTCCAGGACCTCCTATGGATACCAAAATCCATGGACGCTCAAGTCCCATTATATGCAATGGCAAAGTAAAATGGTGTTCCTTATAGAGATAGATTTGCTTTTTGGAATTAAAAAAAAAAATTCAAGCCATGAATGGTTGAATCCATGGGTGCAGAATCCATGGATATGGAACGCTGACTGTATTAACCAGTCCAGTGATACTTATCTTCCAAATTCAAATGAGATGGTGTGTGTTCAGGGTGTATAGGGTAGCTATAGTTTTATTTATTTATCTTGGATCATAACTAAATGTGTGCAGATTAAACTGATTGACCTGCACAATTAATTAACTAAGATTTCTCTAACCCAGAGGTGGGACAAAATGCAGCCCACAGCCGCAAGTGACCTGCCAGCCCCTATCTTGCAATTGTCGCACCTCTTTCCCCGTAATCAACTAAAATAAAAACAAGATGCTACTGAAATTCAGCAGCACAGTGTGTTGCCACTGCCTTTTGCTGCTGAAATTTGGCAGCAAACCATAGCAAAAGGTTTCTAATCATACGGACCATTTCCATGTAACACCTGTCAGAATAATATCCCTTTAAGTGCAGAGAGAAAATGTTGGAGCTACAGATCACTCTGATGGCACAGCTGAAATGGGTGTGTGCACAGCTGTAGCTAGGCAGGTGACTAGCCAAACACACCTATAAAGATATACTCTGTGTAGGTTAGTATTGTGGGTTGGTGTCGAGGAGTGTTGGATGTTTGGAGAATTGCTGTTGGATTTGTTATTGAGGTTTGCTGTATAAATTCTGTAAGCCTCCAGATATTATTGGAAGGACCTTGCTGCTTGTAAGTCTTCTTATTGTGGGTAAAAGTGGGTCAGAGCAGTGATAAAGCCTGCTAGCTGAAGCCTTTGTTTTTTAAGCCCTATTCTGCTGCATAGTTTATCTGCTGTTTGGCTACTCCTGGGTTTAGTTCGTTCCCAGGCTGTGCCAGTCACCTCTCAGTGGGCATATACTGAGTGGACAGTGGGTTATGGGCCTAGTATAGGCCAGTACATCCCAGTACAGAGTGGGATGCTGCTGGGGTGGAGCCAGGCTCTGACAAACTGTCTGGCTGAGGGGGTTTTTTTGGACTCTGTGTGTTTTTGAAGAAGGCAGTCAGTCAGCTAGCACTTGGCTTGTTTTTGTTTCACTTTTGCTTGACCCTGTAATCTTTCATGGAAGACTCAATGACCTTCAGCATTTTGTTGTTGTTGTTTCTCTTGCTGTGTTTGGATGCGCCTGCAGATATGGCCAGCAACACAGGCTTGTTGAGTTTTGAGAAACTAAACAGCTTCAATTATCACTCCTGGCCCGTTATGATGCAAAGTTTCCTCATTAGGGAGAATTTGTGGAACTATGTAGACAGCCCGCCTGCCCAGCCCTGGAATGCCGAGAAGCAACGGGCAGATAAAAAGGCTAGAGCAACCATTATTTTGTCTCTAGAGCCTAGCCAGCTAATGCATGTGCACTGAGTGAACAACCCCTGCCCCTTCTACACAACAAATCTGAAAACCCACAAGAGCCAAGTTTTCAGGAAATAGGCAGCTGCTGCCAGCTGTGTAGGGCATCTTTGGCTGTCAGAGAAGGAGGAGAGTTGACAGCAGAAGCAATATGGGCAGGCTGGAGCAGCATCCTGTCCTCACTGCCCTTGTGAAAACAGCACCTTCCCATTTAAGAAAGTGTGGGGAGGAGCTGTTTGTGTTTTTGTGTCTGGACATATGTGTGTTTTTAAAAATAAGTGTGGCCCTCAAGGATTTGCCAAACCCTGAGAGTTCCCCTTGGCCCAGCTCACCTGACCACCCCTATTCTAACCGCTTCTCATACACACCCTCAAACACTGGCTGTAGGATCCAGGGTGGGGTTTTGATCTCCAGTCAAGGCAGAAGACAAAAATGAATGGGACTGCTGTATTGTCTGAATATATTGTTGTTGTTGTTTTGATAGTCATTATTTTTTAATTATTTTCTTTGAAGTACCCTCTGTTTTACAGTAAATATTTGAAATTTTGATGTATTTAAATTCTGTGCTGCACCTCTGAAAAGTGTGCCTTAAATATGACTCCCAACTTTTTCTTATTTGTAAGAGGAAACAGAAGCACCTCAGTGAGTTTATAAATACAGATTTCTTATTGAAAATCAATGTGCTGTGTCTTTCTTCTTCTTTTTTTGTCTTGCCTTCCTATAACATTGTCCAGGGATGAGAAACCAGAATTTCCATTTCCCACCCCCACCTCCATTTTGAAGTAAAATGTACAAATTTATGGAAGGAAATACCTTCATTTTCCAGTTACAACCTACATGAGTGCCTTTCTCCCATTCCGTCAAATAATCTTAGTGGTCTCTTATTTTAAAATAATACAAGTAGAAGGTTTCTGTTTTTAAGTTGTTTCAGGCAGAGTTCTTCCTGCAGTAAGGCTGAAGGCTCACATGGCTGGTTCATGTGGCATGTTTTCATGTCCACACTTTTTTAATTCGATACCTCCCTTTACTGTTGGGTATTGCTGGCTTGTGCACACAAGCAAGTCAGTTTTCTCAACAGATTGATTCCACTAATTCATTAATCTGTGCATTACCCATAGCAGGCTTTCTGGGGCTGTTTTAATTTTGCCAGGGCCTTTTTACAGGAGTGATGCACTGAAGGGGCTGTTTCATGTCAACATTGACACATAGGTATTACTGCATTGTTGCCGACATTTTCTCTGCCCCCTGCTCAGGATATGGACTCCATATGTCCTCCATAAAATGCTGGGGATGAGCAGGACAATTCCATGAGAAAAGCCTAATTTAGAAGTGCCCCAAAGCCACGATCCTATTGGCTGAAGTAACTATGCTCACATTGGTGGTGGGATTGCAAGCAGTGGCACAGCAGCTGAAACAAAATCATGAGGGTGCCACCATGACAGTAGGGAAGGGGAAGACAGACTAACAAGTCATTTCTATTGGAAGAAAGCTGCTTGCTGGTTCCTGATCTACTCAGGAACTGGCAGGGCAGCTTCCTCTGGCAGTGGAGGTGAATTTCTCTTCTATCCCACTGTTGCTGCTCGCACACAACTGCAAAACAAAGTCATATATTAATATAGTCTCAGTGCCAGGATACTTTGACTTGGACCAGAATCCTTTTGGTGACTGCTTCATTGTAAGTCACCAAGAAGATTCCAGACCAATTCAAAATACTTTGGCTATGAAGACCCATTCCCCCTCCCAATCTGCTAACAGGTGACAGGGAGAGGTAGACCTTCAACTAATAAGTGTTTCCACCGAGGTCCTGGGCAATGCATGTGCAGTTCTACACCAGTTCATGAGCATCCAGTGGCTGTCCTCCTTCTATAGCCATTCTTTGCTCCAGGGGGTCAGATCCAATAGGAAAGATGTGCATACAAGACCTAAACTCCACTACCAGGACAAGGTGATGATAATATTTCTCTATAATTCTTGAGATATAAATGGGGAGACTGTAAGCTTCTCGCAACTGGCTGAGATCTTACATGGCCGAGTGTGCTGTCAGAGTTTTGCATGCAGGGGTTTGCTACAGCTTTCCTGACACCACCACCAGGATTCATCATTGCACTGTGATAGCCCCACTGTCCCACAGCCATTCCTTTGCTGGTACAGAGCAGGAGGGATTGGAAAGGCATCTGGCTATGTCCCCATGGCCATAAGCAGACTGATGAGATCTATTCACTGGGAGGTCTCAGCATATGATGCATCAGTCTGCATCTCACTATGGGAACACAGCCATGTGCTTCTCTGATTCCCTCTGCTCTCTTATCTGCAATGGGATGATGTGGGGGGATCAGTGCTACAGTGCATCCAGTAGAGGGGCTTCAGATATTGCGGAGGGAAGAAGAGAATACCAACCTCCACAATGGCAAAAAAAAAAAAAAGACATAGGCAGTCGTAAGAGGATAGCAGCCACAGTCACCTACATTGAGTAATTACAACTGAATATATGAATAAACATTTAACACCTTAAGATAAAATATACTTTAATAAATAAAGAGAAAGCAAATAATACCTGCAATATGCAAAAGATGCTCCAGTTCTAAGTGGGATAACAACAATGCCAGTCCTTTCAAAATAATGTAAAATTGCACAAAGCACAGCACTGATTAAAAAAATAAACTTATGTCCAGAACAATGCACTACATACAAGAACAAGATTAACTTGTGCAGCCTTACAATATGTTGCATGACTATGAACAATATTTTTTTATTAAATCAAGCAAAAGTTTGAAATTTAATTCATCATCCCCATATGTTGGCGGTTACTATGATCCCAAGCTATATTCTATAAAAAATAAAACATATACCAGTAGGATTAAAATTCATGTTGCGTAATATAGCCATTTGGGCTTAAGGAGCATTGACTCCATGCTTGCATACCTTTGTGTGCACAGAACCATCTCTTTTGCTGAACATAACATGGGAATGCAGGTTAGCAATGGAGCTCGAGATATACAACACATGGTCAACAAAGGGAGTCCAAGTCTGCACTGGAACCTCTGCACCACCACTAATCATTGGCTGAAGGTGTGAGGGATGCTCTTGGGTAGGTGGACAAACTTATTTTTTTCTCTGAGGGACATATACATCCCCTTGGAGGTAACCTGTCAGAAGCTGCATGTTGATGAAAGGCAGGGGTTAAGCCAGCTGTGGGGGAAGACAGACCACGCTTTTCTCTTTCCTCCCTCTTTTTGAGCCTTTCCCTTTGCCTATTTCTTTTGGAAACTTCCACTGCCCTCCACAGCACCATGCCATGCATCAGGCTGCTGGAAGGGGTGTGTGGGTAGAAGTCCAGATCTCTTTCAGGGGGCTTATGAAATTAGACCAAGGGATGAATTTGGCCCAAGGGAAACAAATTGCTCACCGGTGGTGCATGCTCCTGTTTCCCCATGTTCTTCTAGCTGGTCCTGTCTTTTCCCCGAACTCAAAACTAGAGATATCCTTCATGCTTACACCTGGAAAAAATTATTTGTAATGTAATAGCTGCCTTCCCTCCAAGGAGTCTGCAAGATGTGTTCCTTTGGGAGTCACTGTTCTAAACAACCCCCGCTCCCCGTGCTTGTTAACTCTGATATATTTCTGCATTGGAGTGATGGGCAAAACACAGCCAGAGACAAAATAGGTAGGTTGTTTTTCTAGGGAGGTGGTTTGTTGTATGCTCGCAGGAGGTGGTTTAATTCATTTTTTCCCTAGTACACTGGGGTCCCATGGGACATGCTTTGGCAATCACTATTGTTCCCCACTGTCCAGTTATTGCACATTTTGCACTCATCTGACGTTATATTCAATTTTTCTAAAACTTTGAAACAATTGCGCTTACTGTGATAATGACTGTTGCTACTGTTATCAAAGTATACCGTTGGCTCTTTGAGGGGTGCTACTGTCCTGCTAGCCAGACAGTTTTTGCTTGTATGCAAACCTTTTGCAGAACTGTTTGTGGATCTCATTGGAGGAAATTGTTGGGGAAACAAGCAACTGTGAGTTGGGGAGGGGGCAAGCTCTTTTACGGATGAAATTAAATGAAGAGATGCTGCTTCTGCAATGGGGGGGGGGAAATCTTCCACTCTTCAGAGCGGCAAGCACACTGTAGAAACAGCCCCCGCGGAGCAACTCCCAAAGGTCTGAAACTGGGTTGACCGAAGAAGTTGCCTGTTACACATGGAACATCAGGTCTGAGGTCAGTAAAACTGTAAGAAGGTATCCCAATCACCGGTCATGTGCTCCAGCCTGCAAAGAAAGCCAAAAGGTTCAGGGCAGTTGTGTATCTTACCTTTCCCAGCAATAATTGATATAAAGGAGGATTTAAAATATATTCCAAAGGTAGCCCTTGAAAGACGGTAGTTGGTGATTCTGCCACATGGATGGCCATTCTGGGGCCATTTCTGATTTCACTGGAATGTGGAATGGGTGAAAAACAGCATGGTTTAAATGCTATCGATAAGCTACACTGAACTTTACTATCTTAAAAAAAAAAAACGAGGCAGAGAATTTGAATCAGAGGCTACAGTGTGCAACTTTACAATGGGGTTGTCTATATGGCAAAAATACTCCTCATAGGATTTCAAGGAGAATATGATTTGTCTTAATGAGATCTTGCATCAATCAGCCATATTTGGAAAGAGCGGGACCAAAAATGCCAAAAACTTCACAGGAAAAGCCTTCGCAGCTTTTCCTGTATTTTTAAAAATGCTCAGTGGGGAATGCACATTCCCACTCATTGGGACAATGGATTCGCATTGCTGCACATTCCTGATTACAGCGGAAGTGGAAACCTGATTGGTTGGATGTGTGCAGGGGGTGGAGCTTGATAACAAGGGAAGCACCCGAAACCACCATGTTGGATTTTCGCAGTTAGAATCATGTGCTGAGGCAACAAAACAACCTTTCCCCCCCTATTTATTTAAGAGGAACGTCTCACTTCTGCACCTTGGATATGCTTTTAAAAAAATACTGTTCATTGGCAGCAACTGGTGACAATAGAAATGTGAGTAATTCACTCATGCCTGCCATCTTGATTTGCAGGCATACCCATTTGAACAATGAACACAGATAGCTTTGCATATTTGTGATCTTGCCAAAACATCGTTGAGACAAATGAAAGCTGCTGTGAATTGGCATTAGTACGCATCAATCCACATTTTATTGCCTCATATAGACATGTCCAATGACAGACCTATGTCACTGCCATGATATGCATCAGGCTGATGAATTGCAATGATGCACAATGGGGCATCACATAAGATGTCCTGTTGCACAACAGAGGCTCCCATAGCATTCGGGCTCCCATGGAACATGTGCTTTGGGAAACATTATGTATCAGGGCTGTTACACAAAGGCCACACTGCCAGTTCTGTTTGTGCAGTGGTCCCAGTTCCACAGCTATGTTTCTGCCCTCCTCCTGAGAGGATTCAACTTTACAGAAGTGTAATTAGTTTATAATGACGTAACTTCCCAACTTCCCAGGAATGGTGTTATACTTTCTCCCTAAAGAGACTCGCCAGACAAGGTTCCTGAGGAGTTTCATAAGGTTGATAACAACCTTCCTATTTCCAAAAGCTCTTCTAAAATAATCCTAGTTCTTTAGTTCATATTATCTAGATATTTTTAATCTGTCATCAATTGTATTGGCTTGAAATTATAATTATTTTCTATACTGTTTTGATATTGCTGGAAAGCCTCTAGGAATGCCTTTATGACCATAGGGTAAGACAGAAATTTCATGGATTAATTTGGGTATCTCATAATATTTATTCAGTTGGATCTGGATTGGCTGGTGGGAGTGGAGTTCCCCACCCTTCTGAGGGTTGGGGAAGTGTACTGAATGGGACAGGCTGTGAGGAAGGAGGAAGGGGGATCCCTGAAAATGAGGTGGAGGTACCATTCATGAAAAGACCAAAAAAAAAAAAAAACTTTTGGTTTAGACAAACCTTTGATTGTAAAGTAGCTATTGCTATTATTTCACTATTATGTTTTAAACACTTTAAAAATTGTTTTTAACTTAATGGTTTTAATTTGATTGCTTATTTAATTTTTAAAACTTTTTTAAGTGTACGTTCTTTTGGCTCTATTCTGTTCTGTTCTAACTTATGCTATAATCTGCCTTGAGTCAAACGTTGGGAGAAGAAGGGCATATTAATCAATCAATTAATCTATCTCTTCTTATTGGAGGTGCCTCTCAGCTGGGAGAGGGTTTGGGAGAACTAACTAACTAACTAACAAACTAACCAAACTCCTTATGGAAGTTGCCTCTTCCTGCTGCTCTCTATGTAGCATTTTAATGTCCCAGAGGTTGCAGTGGGGAGGAAAGGATGAAGCTCAGTTGCACGTGCCTAAACCTGGATCCAGCCCACTATTGAAACAATTTTTACATCAAAAGTCCTCTCAAGTTGACTTAAATTAAGATGAATAACAAATCAGATTTTAAATTTTTTTAAAGCAAACAAAATTTGCCCATATTTGAGCATCTCAATGGCAGGAGAAATATGGGGCAATCCTGCTCCATTGGTTTAGCTACTTCTGCCAATGGCACACACAGACCCAAATCTACCTCTTATCCTGGGCAGTACCCCAACCAAAGAGTTTCCCAGGCACTTCAAATCAGGGCAGTAGGAAATGTTTACTGCAGCACTCTCTTGGTCATGGGGCACATCGAGATAAGCCGCTGAAGCAGGCCACTGAGGGTTGTCGCCAGCTGCCCATCTCAATGTGCCATGTAACTAGGAGAGCACTGCAGGTGTCATTTCCCAGTGTCCCAATCTGCAGCACATGGGAAACCCTTCAGTTGGGGCATTGCCTGGCTTAGGAGGACAGTTTTAGGGGTCACATTTAGTCATTAACAAACATGAACATGAATCCTAAAAGATGAGAGATCATACAGTATATCTGTCTTACGATCTTGTAAATATTGATCAGCATTATAGATGCCATCCATCATACTTTCCCCTAATAGCAAAAACAGATGGTTGAGTGTCAACAGGATTGGCACAATAATGGGGCCAATGAGGAATCGGGGGTGGGGGAGGTATCAGCATGATCAAGTAAATAGGAGCTCACCCCTTTCTTACCCTTGCAAGGCTCAGTAGATTCTCCGACCATAACCACTTGGATAGAGTCCTGTCTTCTGCACACCAAAGGCTGTAATGAAAATGTTGACAATGACTGTGACAAAGACGAGGATTGTGGCAATGTTGTTGAGCAAGTCCAGGCGCTGCTGCTTTGCCACATCATTCAGGTTCAGCCGAGCTATGAAGACAGAATACAAACCAGAGGCAGATGTCAGATGGAGGGACTTCACTGTGTTTCCCTCTCCCCTCATCTAAAGAGTGAATTATATTCTTCTTTCTTGCCTATTTGTGATTTACTGTCCTGGTCTTTCTCTAGTACAGTAGAACCCCCATATCCACTGGGAATTGATTCGGGGGGGGGTGGATACCAAGAACTGTGGATGATAGCAAAGGCCATTGAAAATAATGGGACTTCTGGTTTAAAATGCCATAGAGATCCCTTGGAGGACCTAGAAAATGGCTAGAAAGGACACATTTTCTAGGAAGACTCTATGGTAGGTGTGCTGTTTTGTGTCCTGTGGATAATTGAATCAGTGGATAATGAATCAGTGGATACGGGGTCCTACTATATGATACTCAGTTCTTCCTGTCACATAAACATTATTCTCACAACAAACACAATATTTGCCAGCCTAGCAAATAGTGGGGGTGTGAAAAACACCTGTCAATTTTCTTTTCCTTGATGAAAAGTGTCTCATTGCATCAAGAAACCCAATACAAATAAAAGTCAGCAAGATTTTCACACCCATACAAGAGCAGAAAGAAAAGCAATAGCAAGAAAGCACCCCTTTTTTCTAAAAGCATTTTATTTTGTGCCAAAATCAACATTTTTTTGCAAAGATCAGGACTCTTACAAGCAAACACCATTCTGAAATTTTTGCACAAAAGTCCCAAAATCCAAAAAAATTGAAAAATACACAAAAACTCTTATAAATCTCCCCATACTGAGGAGAAAGTTTTGAAATGTTTTGGAAATGAAATAAATAAGTTTACATCCCTAACAGACAATACCTGTCCCAAAGTCACCTAGATAACCTTATGGGTGAGGCTTAGAACTCACAGCTCCCCAGTCTTACTCTGACATTGTAACCACTATACAATGATGTTTCTTGCTTAATACAGTTTCTACACAAAGTTTTAAAATGCACACATGTATCTTCTTTTTTTTTAACATACAAGATTGGTCAATCTTCTCCATCAGGCCAGAAGACCTTTTCTTTTTTAAGATACTGTTCTATATTGTTCCTTAAAAAAAAAAAAACATTCTTTCAATTAAATGGAGGGAATCTCTCCCCTGCCCTGTCCCCTCCATTATGGCTACATGGACCTTTATAGGACATTCTTCATCACATTCTGTTTTGTTATCTGTGAGCCAGTGTACTGCAGTGATTAAAGCAGGGGTAGGAATCGCGTAGCTGAACCACAAGTAGTTTATCTTCGCTTCACTACTCATGAGGAGTTCTTCTTTTCAGATTGGTACAGTATTATTTAAATAAGCCTCAGTCTAACCTACCTTTTAGATTCTTCTTGCTTCTCTTTGATAGTCTTGTATGTATGCTAGATGGATGGATGTGGTATGAATGCAGTTTAAATCATTTCCAATAAAGATTTTAAGGTTATTTGTTTTCCTTGGCTCATTGTCTCCCAGTTAGTACTGGTATATACTGGCTAAAAGGTCCTGCAGTTATGTGACCTCTCACATGCCAATCTAAGCTAATTTAAAAACTCCAAAGTAAGACCTTGACACTCATGGAATTTTCCACAGACACTAGCAATTCACGCAACATCCCATGGATACCAAAATCCATGGATGCTCAAGTCCTATTATATACAATGGCATAGTAAAATGGTATCCCTTATATAAAATGGAAAAATCAGGGTTTGCTTTTAGAATTCTTTTTTTTGGGGGGGGGTATTTTCAAGCCATGGATTATGGATCCCATGGATACAGACTCAGTGAATACAGATGACCAACTATATTCACTTCGGACTTGTAGGTTTGCATCCTGTTAGTGAATTACATGGACAGTGAATAGATGTCCAACATACATCTGCATAACTCACTTTTTTTGTTGTTGTAGCAGAGGTCCCTCCCCTCCAAAAACACCACCTTGTAACTGCTGCACTGCCCACAATATACCCACTTACTCATATGTGGAGAGTGGTGGTAGGATAGAACAGAAGCGCCCAGCTATTTCCCTATAGCTGGATTCTCAGCAGTGACACCCTGGGGGATGCCTAAGAACATAGGTAGATGATTCTGTGCTGCTGCCTCCACCTCCACCAATGAATAAATGGCTGTGTTGGGAGGGCTATAGCAGCTAAAAGGTATGTTTGTGGTGGGTTACGAGGGTGAGAATAGGACTGGTCCTGAGTCTTCCATTTTCCTGGGTTGTTTCTAGGCAGAAGATAAGGGTGCAAATTCTCCAGTTTTGGTGGGCTGAGCTCCAGGCAAGAGGAAAGGACTGTAGGCGAATTTCTAGCTCAGCTAGTAAAATGGCATCTTGCTGCAATTTGCAAAGCTTTGTTGATTGGTTGCTGTAACTTTCAAAGACTCTCCAGGGATCTATGTATTTACTTAGTTAGCTTCCTTCTTCACTCCCAGTCATTATGATGCCAGGGCTCACCCTCTGCTCTGCACCCACCTTCTGGCTACAAGCAATTGGGCTAGATTAAACATTCTTTATCTGATCTCCCTAAGTAGGTGAGAAGTAACACTCATCTCCCCATGTCATCTTGATCTTAGAATAGCCCTTTTATCTAAGATTTCTCTGTTAATTTCCAAACAGGAAAATATATTCTCTGTGTGTATGTTTTTGAACAACAAGCTGTGAGCAACTGTGATAGGTACTTAATGCATAATGCTTAACAACATAATCAGGGGCTGTCTAGATCTCAGATTTTGGCTCTGGGAAACCTCAGGGCCTGTGACAATCCTGAATGGGCAACCTTAGATGAGTGGGAGACGTGCCAGAGCTGTGCTGGTACAAAACTTTACAATATGAGGTTTGTCTATTAAATAATGAGACTGTGTTTCTACCTTTCAGACAAATCAGGGAGAACTGATTGTGAACGCTTGAGTGGTGACCTTGAACATGTCTGAACCTACATGACAAACACAAACACTCTTGGCTGTTCAGCTAATTGTCAGTTGTTGTTTAAAGCAGCTGTGTTGTCTGTTGTGTGCTGGAAAAATACTAAGTCAAGCAACGTGGCATTCAGCAGCAACTTGTGATGAAACTGAATCTTCCAGTATGATCCTGAGACAAAACGACAGCCAATGCACTGGAAAACACCATCATCACCAAGAATGAAAAAGCATACCAAAGCAACTTCACATTCATTGTTGTTGGGTTTTTTTACATCATGGGTGTACTTTTGGCAGAATGGGTTCCAGAAGGCAGAACAGTGAACCAGCGTTATTCTAAGGAAGTTTTGACAAAGCTGAGAGAAAGAGTCAAGGGGGAAAAGGCCAGAACTGTGGGGAAATGGTTTCATTCTTCATCAAAACAATGTTCCTGCTCACACAGCACTTTCTGTGAAGCAGTTTTTGGCCGATAAACGCATTACTACCCTTGAATATCCTCCATATTCACCAGATTTGTCACCATGTGACTTTTTTATTTTCCCTAAATTGAAATCAATGCTTAAAGGAACATGTTTTGAGTCAATTGAGGCATAAAGAAGAAAACAGCAGATGTGTTGAAACAGTTGACAGAAACTGATCTGCTCCACGCCTTCGACCAGTGAAAAAAAAGGCCACATCAGTTTGTGAGTGTGAACAGGGAGAAAATTAAAGGGAAGAAGCATTAGAACTGTAATACATATAAATAAAGATGGGTTATTGTATCAGTCTTGTTATTTAATAGACAGACCTCGTACATCTCCCAATGCAGGATCTCATCTGTATTGTCCCCTATTAAATGCCATAGCTCTTACTATCTTTTCAAAATGAGCTGAACTGAAAAACAAATCCCACTACCCTAATGGCTGGGCCTATTTTAAAAACAGACTAGAGGTGGAAGAGGAGGAATAGGGACAGAGGGAGAATGGAAAAGAGAGAAGGTGGCTTTGGTTCTTTATGAAATAACATTAAAAGCCAGAGAGCAGTTATTTCTTCAAGGAGCTGGAAGCCAACAAGAGTTGCTCACTGTTCACAATCAAACCCTATATATAGAAAAGAGATTCTACTGATGCAACAGGACTCGCAGCTGTATGAAGCCCAAGTTCATGACCCTGTCATTCCTTTCAACACCAAACACACAAGCAGAGAAAGACAGGCCTGTCTTATCATGTAGGGATACAGAAGGGCTGAGCTGAGAGCAGGCCAAAACAGAACAGGAGACTGTCGCTCTCTGTATATAACCATAAGGGCAGCACAGGAATGCAAGGGGTTGGTCAAAGAAAGAGAGAGACAGAGAGCACAATTGGGAGTGGGGTATAGCGTTGAGAAATGAGGTCTAGGCAGGGTGGTAGAAGAAGATGCACAGCTTGGGAGAGAGCTATAACACTGAATGAGCCCATTAACATCTTTCTTCTACAATGGAGATATTTTAAAAACTATTAACAATCAAAGAGAACTAACTTTACACATTATGGTAATTAGATCAGTACCAGGTAGGGTGTCCATGTGTCTTACTTTACAGAAGACATTCCTCTATTGGACACGCTGTCAGAGGGCAGCCCTTTGTTTTAAGGCAATCTCTGGTTAAAGGACTGTCCAGTCTGAGACCAGTTTAAAGAGAAAGAACCATAAGAGAGCATGAGGGCCTTAACTTTGCCTATCAGCACTAAGAATCAGGACAGTAAAAAACTGAGAAGGCACACAGGGCAGTGTCTTTCTCAATATGAAGAGAGGTATGGTATATTTCTCTTCCAATTATAGTATTTTCAGTTGGCCCTCCATATCCACAGGTTCTGCATCCACAGGTTCAACCAACCATGGCTCAAAAATATTGGGGGGGGGGATTCCCAAAAGCAAACCTTGCTGTTTGCCATTTTGTATAAGGGGCACCATTTTCCTATGCCATTGAGCATCCATGGATTTTGGTACCCATGGCGGGGGGGTGAGGGCTGTCCTGGAACCAAACTCCAGAGGATACCTAGAGACCACTGCATTTCTGTCTCTGAAAATGCAACAGTGGCTGCTCTGAAAGTCCCAGAACCAAAATGTACCAAGAACAAGAACTTTTATCAATAATAATAATGCCTCATAATGTGAGGGAGCCACTTTAATATTTTAACATTATATAATCTTTCCCTTCTAACCCACATTTTTATTTATTTATATCCCACTGTCCTTTTACTGGGGTTAGATACTGGAGTTTCCTGGTAGTCTCCCATACGGGCACTAATACAGCTAGGTCGGTGAAGCTCATGTGGTCTTCTGACCACATGCTTTTTAAGCATATAAAATATGCATATTAACCTTTCAATATTCCTGGTTGGCCAATATTCGTATCCCACCAAAGAAATAGAGCTGACAGAATAGTTGTACTTATAGCCAACTAGCAAGCCTGAAGCCAAGATGAAATCTAAAATTGGGAACCTCCTGACATACAGCTTGCAGGCTTAGCTAGCAACTTTCTGGACTAGCATGTGTCACATCTAACTGCACTAACCAAAAGCTGACAAATTTAACACTCAAAATCTGCACAACTGCTACAACATTTATGGGAACTTAGTTTGGCAATGTTATCCTTGGCTTTAGCTGTCTATGCATGTGCACACACAAGAAAGAGCAATCTGTGGATCCTTGCAGTGCATCAAGTAAAAAAAGGGATGGGTACAATCTCTCAATCTCTCTCTCTGTCTTTTCTTCGCAAACGATGATTCAGGAAGGACTCATCCCGCGCTTTCTGCAAGTGTGTTGATGACTAAAAAGGCCAATCTGAGATAAACAAGTCCAGTTGCAGAAAGAACAACAGAAGATCTCCTTGGGTGATGTTTCCGGGTTGTGATTCTTTCTGCATTGTCGTTTCTCTTCAAGATTTGTTCGGCATGAATTCTCAAATAAGGCTGCAGCATTGTGGATAGTGTGTCTCCATGCCTCCCAATGTGAGGCCAGGGCGGACCATTGTTGGTGATCAATTTGGCTGAGCCTGAGATGTTGTTTCAGGGAGTCCTTGTATTGCTTTTTTGGAGCACCCCTCTTACGCTGACCCGTGGCGAGTTCACCGTAGAGTAGTATTTTTGGGAGGCGATGGTTGTCCATCCTAAAAACGTGCCCTGCCCAGCGCAGCTGTGTTCTCAATATTATGGCCTCAATGCTGGTGATCCCTGCTTTCAAGGACAGCAACATTCGTCACATAGTCAGTCCAGTGTATATTTAGGATTGTGTGTATACAGCGCTGATGAAAGCATTTGAAGAGTCATAAGTGTTGGCGATAGGTGACCCATGTTTCAGACCCATAAAGGAGAATAGACAGTACAATTGCTCTATACATACTGATTTTTGTGCTTCACCTCAGGTGTTTATTACTCCAGACTCTTTTATTAAGTCTTCCAAATGCACTATATGCCTTTGCTAATCTGTGATTGATCTCTTTGTCAATCTTGGCATCTGAGGAGATGATGCTTCCCAGGTAGGTGAACTCCTGAATGGAAGGTACAATCTCACTCATTAGGGAAATGCATAGTGCACATGCAGCATAAATGATACCGGTAACATTTAAATCACCCCCTGGGAGACATATCAGATATTATTCTGGAATTGCTTATTTCACTCATGGCAGAGATCATAAGAGTTAATATCATGAGAATGATCATAACAACATCATTCAAGAACAACTAGAAAGCTGATATTGTACAGACCAATGGTGTAGAATACGTGGCCCTCCAGAAGTTGTTGAATTCTAAGTCAAACTGAGTTATGTTGGGGAGGGAGACAGTATTCTTGAAGGCTGTAGTTCATCAAGTGCTGGAGATAATAGCCTAACTGGACAAATAAAATTAGCTAACACACATTGGAAACCGCTTAATGCAGTGTAGATGTATAAATTGCTATTGCTTAAAACAATTTGTAAGGTGCTCTGATAGCCTTGTGGCTGAAAAGTGGGGAATAAATAAATAAATAAAAATTAATAAAAATAATAATAATACAAGAACCCAACAGTGGGAGGGGAAAAAACCTTAAATAAGCAGCTGGGGGGGATGAGCCATGGTCTTAGATATCTCTACACTGATACATAGAATATAAACAAGATAAACATGAACTCTTAACACAGCAAAGCAAATATGATACAATAGGAATCACTGATGCCTGGTGGAATAAGTCTTATGACTGGAATGTAGTAATAGAGGGGAATAACCTATTTCAGGGAAATAGACCAAACAGGAAAGGAGTAGCAGTAGCATTATATGTCAAGGATGTTTATACCTATGAATAAATCCATGACTTAATTCTTGGAAGCCAGGTTGAGAGCTTCTGGGTAAAAATTAAGGGGGACAGAAACAACAGTAAGGTTATTGTGGGGGTCTACTACAGACTCTCAAGTCAGATGGAGGACTTGGATGATGCTTTCCTGGAACAATGACCAAACGTTCAGAAAGGAGAGCCAGCACTGGTTTTTAACTTTTTTCTCATTAGGTTTCTTAGATGACTTTGGTTTAATTCATGATGTGAGCCACCTGCCTGGAGAAAGGTGAGGGAACCAATCAATCAGTCAAACAAACAAACAAACAAACAAACACCAGCTACTCCTGCTAGTGAAGTAAAGTGTGTCTACCCTAAATCAGCTCTGTGGCTGCATTTTTTAAAAAATCAAAACTTGAAAAAGCTGTTTTGAGATCTGCAAAGACCCTGAAGACTCCTGCCAGAACTGGAAATTCTGGATGAGCAATTTGGGGAGTTATAGCCTTCCCCCCCCCAAAAAAAAACTTTTCCAAGTTGTGAGCAACAGAGCACTCTGCTCCATATCATTTTTCCTTGTGTGAAGTTCCCCAGTTGGACCTGTGAAAAGAAGCCAAAGAATCTTACCCATGAGAATAAGGAGAATCCCAATGGCTGTCTGGAAGAAGAGGGAAATGGTGATGAGAGCTGTCAGGACAGCATAATATTGGAAGGAAGGCCCCTGTTCCAGTACTGCCTTCAGCTGTGCTGCATTAGCCATGAATAGGGCCACATCCAGCATACTCTCAGCCACACTTTTCTTAGTCGCATAATGATTTATGTTGATGACGTTTTCTGTCCTGGAGCCAGAATTAGTGGTCTGAAGGAAAGAGGAGGAAGACATAAGAATAATAATAAACAAAAATAGAGAGACTGTTATACCAAACAGCTAACTCTAGATGCTGATGGATTTTATTATTAATATTTATTAATCAAGAAGACGTTTATTAGGGCAACCAAAATGCATCAGAACAGCAAGGAAGCTCTGGAGCTCTTCAGTATTTGTAATCAGACTAGATCAATCTTCAACCTGTGGCTTCCAGATGTGTCATATTACAACTTTCATCCTCTCAAGCCAACTTAGGTATTGGTCATGTCCATTGTTCATGATCCCCTCCTGCCATCTTGCCATTCTGTCATGTACTTGCATTCCCTGACGCAGTGACTAGCAGTTTCAGAGTGAAACAGAAAACTTTACTGACACAGTAATCCAGAAAGCATATCATACAAGGTCGTTGCTCAGAATTGAAACTCAGAGCAGACAGCATACTAGAAGCAGACTGCAATCTATGAAATCTAGAGGCTACAAAGCTATTGGTTACCTGTCATCCCTTGATCCTTCCTTCCCAGACATGTACCTCCTCTTTTTCCCAGACAATGTCTGCAGCTGTCTGCCACTTTATCTCCCATTCCATAGTGACTGTATACTCCCCACTACAAAGTGCTCATTAGCCAGTATAGAGAAATGAAAACACAATTAACAACAAGGTTATAACAAGGTTACAGAACCACACAAAAACGGCAGGAACAGGCATTTTCAGGGACCAATCCTGACTTTCTCCCGCCTCCCAATGACTATTTTCATCGATTCCATGCCTCTATAGCTACACAGACAAAGTTCCTTTGCATGCCCCTTGCCATCCCACTGGATGCTGAGGAGTGTGCAAAAGATAGGGTTGCTATAATTCTCTGCCACAAAACCAGGACAAAAGTGTATAGGACAAACCCGCTTGTCCATGTGAACAACTCACCCCATCTCTTGGGACATCTTGCCAGTCACACAACCCAACTGCAGTGCTGGTGGTGACAATGTGCTGGCCGGTGGTGGCCAGGAGGGTTACAACGGGGGGGGGGCACAGCTGTGGATGCTGTGAGGTCCTTAAACTGGCCCTGCTTCCCACCCCCGCAACCACTTCTGGGACAGGGGAGGGGGGGTGGAGGATGGCTCTCTCCTCCCTCACCCCTACAGAAGCCTTCCCACCACTGCTGCTTGACCAGAGAGGGGGGAGAATGGAGGATGGCTCTCTCCTCCCCCCCCCCACAAAAGTCCTCCCAACACCACTGCTGGGACTGGGAAGGAGGAGGATGGCTGTCTCCTCCTCTTCAGAGGCTTGAATGGAGGCGGGTGCTGCCTTCAGCAGAGGAAGCTGGAGGAATCCAGGATCTGCTGCTTCAGGCAGCCCAGTCAGAAGGGACTATTTTCAGTCCCTTCAATCCAGAATTTTCCTGGTTTTCTGGCACTAATGGCAAGCCTCGCAAAGGGAATCTCAGCTGCACTCACATGCCCAGTTGTAGGAGTGTGAGCGTAGTGGAATGCCTTGGTGCCACCCTGTGACTCCTTCCACTGATATGCAAACAGCTTCCTTAATCACCATCTTATGCAAGACCATCCGGAGTGGTTACTGTCATGCATCTGCTCAGGCCCACACTCAGGCTAACCTGTGGATTTCCCTCCCCACAAATTCCTTTTTGCTATTATTTCCACCAGTTTACCTGCCCGCTCTAAGTGAGCCAACAATGACAAGAGAAGGCACAGCATCCTATAACTATCTGGCAAGAGTTTGGAAAGACATTGGTTAAAATAACACATTACCTCTAATTTGTTAAACTGTTCAACACTGAGTTCAAAAAGCATCCAGCATCAAGAACATTATTTCTAAGAAGCCATGAATATATCTAATCATTTTAATGCATTATCTTTTAAAAAGCAATTTTGGTTGTGGGGTGTTTAGTGATTGTAAATGTTTCTTCAGTGGATTAATTAATAGATTGATTCCACATTTTTTCCTTGAAGTTTTTGATACTACTGGATTCATTTTGTCAGCAAATTAATTACCAATATTCATACGAACACTGTAATATTTCCAAACTCACCATCTCACCCTACCTGGGTAAATGGAGCTCAGAGGTAGAAGACAAGCAAAAGGAAATAATGACAGGAATGAAGAGGTGCTCCCACTTAGGAAAAGAAACCATTAAGGCCAACTTACTGAAGTTTCTCCCCATCATGCAAAAAGGAAACACACACACCCCAAAAAACCTTTATGCTGGCAATGATAATAGAACTGTCTTGTATCTCAGTCTGGGCTCCTACCAAGCCCTCTACCGGCAACATATTTTTCTTTCTTCCACTACCACCCTGCAATCTCCATCCAATTTTTTTCCTTTTTGTTATTTTAACACTGAAACGGAGAGGGGATTCAATAAATTTCTGAAGCGCATTCACTGCTTGCTTGTTTTGTTTCAATTGGTTCTAGGAGCCAGTGTGGCATAGCGGTTTGAGTGATAAGACTGCAACTCTCCAGCGTTCTCTACAGACGAGGGTTCAACCCTCTGGGTGACCTTCAGCAAGTCACATACTCTCAGCCCTCAGAAAACCCTGCAATACGGTCGCCATAGGGTTGTCATAAGTCAGAAATGGCTTGAAAGCACACAACACAGAGAGAGAGAGACATATTTAAATGTTTGAAGGGATGTCATACTGAGGATGGAGCAACCTTGTTTTCTGGTGCTCCAGAGACAAGGACACAGAGCAATGGACTTAAGCTACAGGAAAAGAGATTCCACCTAAAGATTAGGAAGAACTTCCTGACAGTAAGAGCTGTTTGGCAGCGGAATGCATTGCCTCAGAGTGTAGTGGAGTCACCTTCTTTGGAGGCTTTTAAACAAAGGCTGGACGGCCATCTGTTGGGAGTATTCCAATTAATTGGGTATTCCTGCGTGGCAGGGGGATGGACTAGATGGCCCTTGTGGTCTCTTCCAACTCTATGATTGTATTGTTCTATGCTCTTTCCAAGGTAGCCACATGGGGGCGCACTGAGCAACCTCTAGCCCAGGTTTCTCCCATTCACTAGCAATAGCAATGAATGGGCCTACAGCCCATTCAGACATAGTGAATGTGGCTGTAAAAAAGAGCCAGAGTAAAACATACAACTGCTGAAGATAAACAAAACATTTTGAGTGCAATTCATAGAACCTCCAGGAGGTTTCTGCAACCACATTCTAATCCTGTGTGTTTAGTCCCATCTGTTTGTTACATAGCTGAAAAGGAGATCACTGCCTAATGGCCATTGTAACTATTTCTTCTCCTGTGTCCAATTCTAGTGATTTGCACAGGCATGACAAACCAAAAACAACACAGCTTTACATCTCTACAAGTCTCCTTACTAGCAGTAGAGGTTTTTAACATTAATTTATGCATACTTGCTGCTGCTCACGATCTTTCTGCAAAAGCCCATTTATCTCTTACAAATATTTGAAAAATTGAAAGCACTGAAGGCAGGGCTGACTCAAACATGTTAGACCATGTCATCCTATTGCCATAAATGATATACTATAGATAAATACCATCCCTGACAGATTTCCAACTTTCTCATGGACTGAGCTCCTGAAATAGTTTTTTAAACCAATATTTTTCAAAAGGAGAAAGAAATAAAAGAAGAAATTCAGACCAGCAAAAAAAGCCAGTTCGACTCTAGGCTGCATTAATAGGAGTATAGTGTTTAGATCAACCCAAAGGGTGTTCAGCAGCTCCTCTTCGTCTTGGAAAGATGTGACCAGTGGGGTGCCACAGGGTTCTGTCCTGGGCCTTGTGCTATTCAACATCTTTATCAATGACTTGGGTGACAGAATTAGGGGCATACTTACCAAATTTGCAGATGACACCAAATTAGGAGGGATAGCTAATACCCTAGAGGACAGGATCAAAATTCAAAATGACCTGAATAGACTAGAAAGCTGAGCCAAAGCTAACAAAATGAAATTCAATACGGAGAAATGTAAGGTACGGCACTTAGGGCAGAAAAATGAAATGCATAGATATAGGATGGGGGAGACCTGGCTGAACGAGACTACGTGCGAAAGGGATCTAGGAGTCCTAGTAGACCACAAGTTGAACATGAGTCAACAGTGTAATGCGGCATCTAAAAAGGCCAATGAGATTTTGGGCTGCATCAATAGTAGTATAGTGTCTAGATCAAGGGAAGTAATAGTGCCACTCTATTTTGCCTTGGTCAGACCTCACCTGGAATACTGTGTCCAGTTCTGGGCACCACAATTCAAAAAGGATATTGACAAATTGGAACGTGTCCAGAGAAGGGCGACTAAAATGGTGAAAGTTCTGGAAACCATGCCTTATGAGGAAAGACCTAGGAAGCTGGGTATGTCTAGCCTGGAAAAAAGATGGTTAAGGGGCGATATGATAGCCCTGTTTAAGTATTTGAAGGGGTGTCACACTGAGGATGGAGCAAGCTTGTTTTCTGCTGCTCCAGAGACTAGAACACGGAACAATGAATCCAAGCTCCAGGAACAGAGATTCCACCTCAACATTAGGAGGAACTTTCTGACAGTAAGAGCTGTTCGACAGTAGAACACACTCCCTCGGAGCATGGTGGGGTCTCCTTCCTTGTAGGCCTTTAAACAGAGGCTGGAGGGCCATCTGTCAGGGGTGTTTTGATCATGATTTCCTGCGTGGCAGGGGGTTGGACTGGATGGCCCTTGTGGTCTCTTCCAACTCTACAATTCTATGATTCTATGACCCCAAATGGCTTAAGCACTTTGGATAGATCCTTTAGAGTTCAGACTAAAACCCAGAATAGATTCAATGCCCCACTGAAACACAAATCATCAGCCATCGCTGCTGTAGTTTTCAGCAGAGTGGTAGGCAGTCTCACTATGTGCAAAAAATATACATACAGCTATGCACAGTTCACTTAAAATTATATGCTGTTTTGTATTTGTAAAATAACCTTCATTATGATATGTGGTGGGACTTCCTTTAAAAAACAAAGACTTGAAGGTTTCTCCAAATAAGACCTTTCATTCTCAGAACGATCCAGTTTTGAAAGACATTTAGGGCCAGACAAGCCATTTTTGAGCAACAATAGTACGTATGTGGAAATGGGCAATCAGTCCTAACTTATAGACACCTAGTGGACACATACAGTTTAATCAATGAACCATGAATACAAATTCAGATTGGAAGCTATTGAACCGTTGACTAGAGGTATGATTTTTTATTTATTTATTTATTTTTACTGAAGCAATACAACATATAGATGCATTACAGAAGAATTCTCAACATTTTAACAAATGATTAGTTTTTCTGAGAAATTTCTTAACAGAGAGAGGAAAACTGCCTCTGGAAATATCAAGAATTTCCAGTTCTTTTTATTTTGACTTTACCTGCATATGCCCAGGTTTGCTTCCAAACTCTTTCTTGAAATATCTCGAGTTTCCCTCCCTTCCCCTCCCTCATGTTCTTCCTTCTCCCTCTCTCACTGCTCACATATTGTATCTAGACTCATGCGATGTTTTAGAAATTCACTGTCACCGATTTCCACTGGGCCTTCTTTATGAAACTCTTGAGACTTCTAGGGACATTTCCCCCTACCCGGCAGTGTCCTCAGTTCAGAATGTTGCTCACTTTCTTTCAATAGTGCTTACGATTAGCATAAATATGTTCCAGCATGATCTACCATTCATCGGGGCAGGGGGTTCCCTTACAATAACTGGGTTGCAGCCTTGGTCATGGGCCCTTGGTTCTGGTAAAATATATCCTCCTCATCAGCAAGGATGTTACAGCTGCCAAATTCCTGCACAGATTGTTTTTAGCATCCCCTCCAACTGACCAATTCTTTGATTGGAGAGTGTGTTATTTGCCCAGTAACAATAACACTATGTGCATCTGATGAAGAAGACTATTTCATAAAACACTTGATTATTAGTCTTTAAAGATATGCAAGATGCTTTGCTGGGAGGTGTCTGTGTGTGTGTGTGTGTGTGTGTGTGTGTGTGTATTAATGAATGTTAGGAGCTTCCAATCATTCTAGAATTGGGCTGTATATACAAAATGGGCTGCTCATATCCCCTGGGTTACCGCAAAGGACATGGTTGCTATTATTGCCCACTTTTAGGGCTTTGGGTGAGAGCAGAAAGAAAAGGACAACAGGAGAGCATGAGACAGAGAGAGCTCATGTGAATGATAAATAATCCTCTCGAATGTGTCTGCTGGCAGAGCCAAGCTGGGGAGGCACTTTATTAAAAGGCCATTAATTCCAAGTGAGACGCTGTGGAATGCCAGATAAAACACAGAGAGTCACCCGGGCAATTCAGACCCAGAAAACAAAGGAGGCAACATGTACATTGGGGAGCAAGAAGTCTGGGCACTTTAAAGTTGCAAGCCAGCCAGACACCTCTGAAGAGAAGGATACAGAAACAGAATCTGTTTGCCACAGTGCTCTCCACCAGAATTTGAGACAGAAAACAAGTGACAATCTTGGAATGCAAAATCCCACCCGCTTGCAAAATCTTGTTCCTTGTTGCTAGTGAAATAGATCAGCAGGAGAAAGAAAAGCCATCATTTTAAACAGTCGTCTAATCTCGATTTTATTCCAGCAATCTTGTCTGCCACTAACCTGCCATTTAAAACTTATAAATATATACGTATTTAGGAAATATGATCCTTCATGATTTTTAAGAATTCTGACAAGTGTTGATGTAAAATAGCTTCAGATCCTAGGGGAAGGTGGAAGATTTAAAAAAATGACACTGTTGTTGAGAATTCCCTTGACACCAGCAGCATGTTGCCAATTGGGCTATTCCTTTCTAATCAGAATGTGCAAAAACAATATGGTCCCTTTTATGCTACATAATTTATCACCCCATACAGGCATACTTCAAATACCAAAGTAGATGTGTTCCTGTTCATTACTTCTTTAACAGAAAATTTGGTACCAGAAGCAGAAATAATGTGGAGAGAATTGGGATAGGTTTTTACACCAAAGAAAAGAAGAGCATCTCAATGTGTTTCAGCAAATGTATTGTCCAAAACTCATCAGTATGTGCATGTAAATTGAAACAACCAGGTCAGTTATGTCTCATGTGACTGAACAAAAACACTTTGATCCTTCTAGAGACCACTTGAAGGTTTCTTCCAAAAGGTATCCAGGTATGACTTTGTCTTTCACCAGCTTCCAATTTTCTTATGATTTCCATTTTGGTGGCCAAACTTATCAATCTATGCTCTTAATGTGCTGGGAGATACCTGCTGAGGCAGACTAATCCACTCTCCTCTTTTCTCTCTGTTTTGCTGTTGAATCATGCTCAGTAAAAGGGTTTTTAGAGACAGCTGCTGTTTACCTTGCCTGTAGTAAAGCAAGGACACACAGCTACAGTACAATCAGCTGCAATAAAATACTATTCTTTTCTGGCTCAGGTTTTTATTGCATTGTTTACTATAGACACACTGCTACAGCCTGACACCAAAACTCTGTGCTAATAGAAAATGTCCAGCTAGAGAGAGGAGGAGGGGAATTTGGGCTGGGTAGGCATAAAAAGTTTTGTAAAAAGCAGCTTTTTTTTTTTTTTTTTTTGTCAGAGACTCTGCTAACTGAGGTGTGCCTGTATTCTGCTTTAACCGACATACCTACACCCTATGGAATCCTGGGGTTTGCAGTTTGGTGATACCAGAGGAGCTCTCTGGTAGAAGATTCTAAACTCCTCTCCCTAAACTGCAAATCCCAGCATTCCACAGGATGTTGCCATGACAGTTAAAGTGGGGCACTTTATAGCACTTTAATTCTGTAGTGTGAAAGGACTCCATTTTAAGTGCATTTAATTAAGGGATTAACTAGATGAGAATATATAATGTGGATTGCTGTGCATTCATGCAAATTCGCAGCAGCGTTCATTTGTTTCCACGGTCCTTTGGCAAAATCGCTAGTATGTGAAACAACCATGCCTGCAAATCAACTAGTATGTGAAACAACCATGCCTGCAAATCAACTAGTATGTGAAACAACCATGCCTGCAAATCAACATGATGGCTGAGAGTGAATTACTCACATTATTTTTCTCTACAAGTTGTCGCCACTGCACAGTATTTTTTAAAATTCAAAGGTGTGCAAGTGCAACCTTCTGCTTATAAAAGCTGTTTGGTCCCCTCAGCGCAGCAAAAAAGTGCACGATCAATAACATGAAACTCCAAAATTGCACTTCCGGCCACTTTGTTGCTGGCAAGCCTGCCCTCCCACACGTCTGGCCAATCAGCTTTCCACTTCTGCCCTTGCGAAGAATGCACTGCTATGCAAATTGGATGTCCAAACAAGCAGTAATGTGCATTTCCATGCATTATTCAAAAAACCTTGGGAAAAACCACAAAGACTTTTTCTATGCAGTAAATGGAGTTTTTGGCCCCTCTCCTTCAAAACACTGTGAATCTTGGTTGGATCTAATTGGGACAAAAGGTATTCTCTGCAAAATCTATTAGGATTATTTTCACTGTCTAGACAACCTCAAAGTTAAATTAAGTGTACTGAAATCATAGGAACAGAAACATTTAATTTGTACTCAAGCCCCACAGATTTAATGTTCTGGATTTTTAACATTTGCACATTTTTCTGAAATGTTGGTAGTACTGTGACAATTTCTCTCCAAAGAGTGAGATCTCTGACTATATGATATCACTCTCATTTAGATAAACTAATTGTTTTTGTAAATTAAATTATACATTTATATCACATTTATTCCTGATCTGTTTATTAGATTGGTACACCACTTGACAGTTGAACACTCCAAGTATCAAAATTCATACCCAAAAAAAATCTTTAAAAATCATATGAAACAATAATTATTGTAAACCATGAAAAAGACCTAGGACTTTATCAGATGCAGCAAATATGGCATCATAATGATGCCTAATGATCGCGAAAGGACATGCATACCAGATGACGTTGTCCTTTCAGGATCATGTAAAGTCCAAAAGCTGTTCTTTTTTATTAACAGCCCAAGCCGTCAACTGATCTCCTGCGGTGCTTTGTTGCCAGCATTGCTGGCATTTGAAACTTTGTGCCATTATGCTTAGTGAATACAGCGTCAACTCTCAGAACACTTCCAGGTGAGATCAGAACAGCCAGGTACGGGATTTTTTTTTAACCTCCCTGGTTTACTCGTAATTTTTAAAGTATGTTTATGTGCTTTTGTGTACGTTTTATGTCTTCATTTTGCTTTAAGATTTAAATTTACCATGCTCAAGTCTTCTCGTGAGAGGCAGCAAGATCTCAACCCCAGAAGTTCACAGAGCTCTGTCTGTGCTCTGTCACTGCTGGGGTTGCTTCATTGATGCTGCTAAAGGTAGGTCTGATAGGGGGGTTCTTTTGCAAGCATAAAAATGATACAAAATATGCTGGCGAAAGAACATTAAAATAATCTGATAAATTTCCTAATCCCTACAGGAGCAAGTACACTTCTCTAGTTGAGAATATGCTGGCTGATTCTAGCTCAAATTGGGTCCCAGCTAGAAAGGGTCCCACAGTACAAGGGTGATATTTTTCTTGAACCTTCAAAGATGGAAGCAGGGCTGGTATTCCTCCTTGAACTATAGGTGCAGAAATGAAGTTCAGAATTTTAAAACTTCTACTTTGACTTTGGAGTGTTTTTTATTTAGATTTTGCAGAGGTGCAACTGTGCATATTTATTGGCATTTCCATAACGGAGAGACAGGAAATTGACAATGATCATGTGAGAGAGAGTCTCCCCTGCTGTGGCAAACCAGTTATGAAATGCCCTCCCATTAGAGGCCTGACTGGTGCCTAAATTGCTGTCATTTTGGCTCCAAGTGAAAACATGCTTCTTTACAAAAATTTAGGGACTAAGTGGTTTTATACAGATCCACACATGTGCATTGTTTTGAATTGTTTTAAAATATTTTAACTGGTTTTAATCTTTTTTTTTTTAGCTTATCAAATTGTTCAAGATGTTTTAGCCTTTTAAAATCATTTTACTGTCTACATTGTTTAAAATTGATCATAGTAATTTTATTGTATGTCACCCTGAGATTGTTAAATAGAGCGTGAGAATTAAATGATGAAGAGTTTTCCCATATGTGAGCTTAAGCAAACATCCAGACTTTGCTCATTATGTTGTAGTCCCTCCCATTGACACGATCTGGTCCCATGGAATAACTTGAAATAAATGATAAGGACGGATCTTGGCTGTGGTTTTACAGTGTACAACATTTCCTGTGCAGGTAAATCAAGACAAAAGGATGTCGATAGACAGTTTTATGGCCTACTTGGCAGACTTAAAGAGTATGCAGTCATTCACAGGAATTAAATGGAGATGAATTGCCCTTGCTTTCCTCTTTCCACTGTATTCCTCTGCTGGGATTGTAAACATAAGTATCAAAGGTGCTACAAGAACCTTTTGCATAGATGGGGTATTTCTTTTAGTCTTCCAGGGTTGCTGACATACTGTAGAAATAATGCAGCTTGAGACCACTTTAACTAGCATGGCTCCATCCTATGGAATTCTGAGATTTGCAGTTTGTTGTGGCACCAGAACTCTATTGCAGAGAAGGCTAAATATCTCACAAAAATGCAAATCCGAGAATTCCATAGCATTGAGGCATGGCAGCTAAAGCCATATCAAACTGGATTATTTCTGCAGTGTGTCAGCAGCCTAAGAAGTGTTGTGGGTATACTATACCCAACTTCTGTTTTCCTGGACTCCCCCTAAAATGTTGTAAGGCCCCCAATTATATTTAAGGAAAAGACCCCTCCTCCTCCTGTTGCAGCAACAACAACAAACCAAAATTTAGCATGTGGTCTCCTAGAAGCAAGATGTACAGGTGGAACCAGGGACCCATTCATACTACAGAATTACATATAGTGCTATTGTCCCACTTTAACTGCCATGGCTCCATCCTCTGGGATTCTGGGACTGTGTAGTTTGGGGAGGTACTGTACCACTCTGGTTGAGGATTCTAAATGCCCCTCTCTAAACTAGACTTTATATTTGTCTATGTATATGTGTGTGTGTGTGATATGCATATACTTACATGTAAATATTGAGGTACTGCAGGCTGGAAGAGATCAAGGAATCACTAGAAAATGTTGTAGTGTGCATCAAGAATGCTCATTCACATGCTTTGTGTTTCTGTCCTTGATAAGATGAATGCACCCAAGCTGTATGCTATCTGGAGCATTTTTTTTTTCATTAGATCGGCAGAATATTTTGCTCAAATACTTCTTTAGCAGCAGCAGCAAGAACAACAACAGAAGGCCCTAGTGCTGATGTATGGTTTGAAATGCCTGGGGGATCACTTCATAATGGAAAAGCTCACTAATCAGATGAAGGAAGCAAAGGCACAGACTAAACCTGAAACATTTTACACCCTCTGATATCCTTTTCTATATTATGTAGATCCCTTGTCACAGGTCCAGCCTCTCTACAAACACTAGCTGATAAACTAAAAAACACTGCTGACTTAATGAAATGCCTTTCATGTTACCTTGATCTTTCACTGGAATAATCTATCTATGTCTGAGACATTTACTTCTATACTTAAAAGTGTGTGCATATGTGTTTGATGTAGTAACTCTTCAGTTATTTCTATGCTGTTCTGCTATTTGCTATTATAATTTGTTTGGTCTTGTTTTATTGTTATTGTTACAATTTATTAATTTTGTTGCACAACTGCATTATTAACTTTATTGTAAACTGCCTCTGTGTGTGTGTGTGTGTGTGTATTTGTATACAGGTTTGTGTTGTTGTTTTGTTTGTTTTTTAAGGGCAGGGTAAACTTACCTAAAATAAATGAAATAGTGATTTGTATGGCATTTGTACCAAAACTTGGAGATTTTATTTTTGGAATCACGTCTTCCAGAAACCCCAAAAGTCTTCCAGAGGTCCAGCCAGCATAGCTGAGCTGATGAGCCCTAAAAGTTGTTTTGAAATTAGGCTGACAGCTGCAGGCTGCATGTAAGCAAGTTGGCAGCGATATCCTATGGCTGTGGCTAGCCCATCTCTGAAGTTCAGCATGCATGGCTAGTGGCCATGATGGCTGAGGTATTCTGGGCATTGTAGTCCAAAAGGTAACTTGTGATGCAGGAAGGAGGAGGAACTGCTGAGTGTGGTGGAAGTAGCAGGATACAGAAGAAGCACACCATTCTTACTCAGGGGTAGTCCAGACAGTGAAATAAATCCTCATAGAATCCACAGAGAATCCCATGTGTCCAAATGGGACCCCACAGCATTCCGCAGCATTCCATCATTTTTGGAGCAAGAGGGAGCAAAATCCAGAAAACTACAGGGGAAAAGCCTTCAGTGTGTGTGTGGAGCTTGCTAAGAAGACAGCACCCAGAACCGCCATGTTGGATTCTCACCATAATGGTTGTGTGCTGAGGCAACAAAACAGCCTTTCTTTTCTTCATTCTTTAAGCGGAAGATCGCTCTTCCACACCTTGGATTTAGTTTTTTTAAAAAAATACTGTTTGGGAGGGGCAAGTCGGGGAGTATAGAACCACAAGTAATTAACTCGCGCCCACCACCTTGATTTGCTGGTATGCCTCTGTGTGAACAGCAAGCACAGACAGCTTCACATACAAGTGACCTAGCAAAAAAATTGTTGAGAGAGATGAAAGCTGCTGCAAATTTGTGTAGGTTCACACCAATCCACATTTTATTCCCTCATCTAGACCAGCCCTCAGTCTCTTAAAAAGACCAACAGAACAAAACAAAACAAAACAAAACAAAAAAAGCATATTTAAAGACAGGTAGAGAAAGAAAATCACCTTATTTTCTCAGGAACACTATACTACATTTGTAGTGCAACCACTAAATATGCCCTATCCTTGACACCCTTCAATCTGACTGTCTGGAGAGCAAAGCCTTTGAAATTCATCAGAGGACTCAGATTGCTATGGCCCTATATCCCAGTCCAAGGCCATTTAGAGCCATAAGAATCAATACCAGCACTTTAAATTGACCCCAAAGGTGGTAAAAGATAGAAATGTATCTTTAATACAAATGATAGGATCGTGCAAAATGTCTATCTGATCTGTTTCATGCAAGCTTCATTTACATGCTTGTGACTCTAATTTTAACAGGTAAATAAGAACTTAGAAACAGGACATGTGTTGTGTATTGGTTTCCTCAAAAGCGAGGAGGTATGCCCTCCAACCATCCCAATTGGCAGGGACGGTATGATTAATCTTCCATTGTCCCCCTTTTTCAGTTGCTATCAATATGTCCCCATTTTACTCTCCTCTTCCTCCTACCTTCCCCCTTTGTCCTCAGCTTACTTCAATTGCTGCAAACTGAGTTCAAAGAGTTGTCTGCACTCAGTTAACTCAGCAGGGAGAAGAGGAGAGGAGGCATGCAATCTTGTCCTTCCCAGTAGGCTCAGGCCAAAGTAAACTGCAGCAGCCTCTCCTAGCTTGTCTGTTTTTCATCATCATTATCATGATCTTGCAATCTTGACTACACTCTGATGTTTCTTGGCCACACACATCCCAGTTTTCATCTGTGAAATGTCAGAGAGTATGATAGCTCAGTTCTGCCAACAAGCAGTAGAACTAAATTGAGCTCAAACGTATTGGTTCTTCAGCAACTCAGAGAATTATGAATAAGACAAAGGAGGAACTGAAAGAAGATGGTATCTTTCTGAGTCAGTGCTCATTTCTCATCTTTCCCTGCTTTTAAAAACAAAACAAAACACTACCTTGCCAGGATGTAAGCTCCAGGCGGCTGTCATGCATTGCCTTCTGGCTGACCTGAAGCTGACCTGGGTCAGCCACAGCTATTAAAAACAGAACACTGACACTCTCCAAGAACCTAGTATTCAGCGTTGGGTTACAGCATGACCTAGGAGGGGATGGGTGTGTGCCAAAGCATGCAAAGATTAATGTCCTAGATACTGTTGTGAACAACGTTGGCAGTGGGGGGGGGACATAAGACTATCTCAACATTAACACCAATTCAGATTCCTTTTAAATTTACATTTGCACATTTCTGGAAGCCAATGCTATAGCCTGTAATGATACAGTATGCTCTCACAAACACAACAGGTGCAATGGAGTCAAAATTATGGGCTTGTACATTCAGCTGAGTTCAGCAGGAAAATGAAACATGTGCTTAACCCCTCTGGGGGAAATGTCTCAGAAGTTCTGGGACAGAGCACATGCTTTGCCTGCAAAAAGTTGCCAAATTCAATCCTGGTATTTCTTGTTTAAAAAAAATGTCAGGAAACTGGACTAGGAAATGCCACTGTGGCCTGCGAATTTGGAGAGCCACTCTGCCATTTGGAGTGGACAAGACTAGGGAAAAGTTACCTTTGGGGACTTCAGTGGCCACACATTTTGGGATTCTGGGAGATGAAACCCAAAAAAGTAATTCTGGGAGTGGGCAATAGAAGACTAGCTAGACTGGTGGTCTGCCTCAGTGTAACTTTGGCTCAGAGAGACTCTGGCCAAGATGGCTGACCATTAGCAGCATGATTCATGCACTGCTCTAGCTTTGGGGATTTATTATTATCTTTAAGCATATAAAGATATGGAAGGATTCCACAAGGGCAGAAACATAGTCTTCCCAGGTAATCCCCCAGCTCAGGAGTGGATCTTAGGTAGAGATCCATGCCCTGGAAACTATAACAGTCCCCACAGCAAAGCTGAAGAATCACAAAAAATCATTAAGGTCAGCTAGACAGAAGCTTCTCTGAATAAAGATTTCCAATATTATCAAAGAACCTTGGATGGCCCATCCTGAACAGGGAAGAAGAATCCGTCTAGTCTGTTGGTGATTTATTATGCACATGAGTACAAACAATTTGCATCAGAAATATTCAAACTGCAATCTCCATTGATAAAGTACTTGAAAATGAAACGTAGTATTGAGACAGGCAGGGCTTGTCTACACTAAGGGCAAAAGCTCAAATAGACTCCCTGATCTATTCTGCCCCAGGCCTGCTCCAGAGCCACACCGCTACCTGTTCCCCCATAGGGACATTGGGTAGATCCTGATGTTGCTTTGGTCCACCAACTTTTCTCCATCAGCTCCCACTGCCACTGCCTTTCCTCCTTCAACTCCCTGGCAGAGCCAGAACAAATCCTTGCCTGCCAGGTGTTGCCATTTACCTCAAACAGTGGACTTAAAATCAATAGATAAAAAGTACAAAACCTAGAAACAGGAATTAAGAAAAAGCCTGAACAAACAAGGAAATCTTATCTAGATAGACAATCTAGACAACCTAAAGTCCTAATAATTTCCAAAAGTTCACAGTTCAGCAAACACAGCTATGATATCCAGTGTTGTATTATCATGACCTCCCTCAGCACAAGCCAGTAGAGAATACAGTGTATGTTCTTACTTTAAAGGTGGTGAGAAGATAGCTCCTCATAATACTGTTTCAGAAAGCATACACTGTGTGCTGTAAAGAATGAGGAAGCCCTTTTGGGGCACCCAGTTGCTGTAGTCCCTTTCAATCCTCACCAGTATCTTGTCTTCCCCATGTGGATTTGCATAATAACTACCCCCCCACAAAATATACTGATTGGTATCTCTGACTTCTATCACATTGAAAACCAAGTGCCAGTATAGCTTATCTTTTATTTGATAAAAATAGACACTACTCAAATCTATGCTCCAGTATCAATTAAAGATTCAGTACATTCCATCAATGTTAGTACTTCTTGTTTTGTTTCATAGAAATCTACCCTACCTTTTGCATAAGAGCTCCAAGCCTGTTATACTATCTGTACAATTTGATAGAAATACCCCATTATTAGAAAAAACTGAGTACTGTATTTTCTTTTCTTCCCCCTCCCATTTATTTGTTTCTTCATGTAACATTTCCTTAGCCTTGCAATATAAAAAATGCTTCAAGGCAGCTTACAGTTGATAAAAGCAATATAAAAATAACAGCCAATGGAGCAATCCTACAATTAACATTGAACAAAAGGTGTGGTTGGTTTTTAAAGTTTTTTTATAAAGAGTAAGCATCAGGTTAGCTTTCCTGAGAAAGCATTCCAGAGATGCTGTGCTGCTGCTATTTGCTTTCAAGTCAGCTTTGATTTATAGCAACCCTGTGAATAAATGACCTGGTCATAAACAGACCAGCTCAGGGCTTGCAGACTTAGGGCTGTAGCTTTCTTGACTGAGTCAATCCATCTGCAATGTGGTCTTTCTCTTTTCCTACTGACTTCAATTTTATTAAGCATGACTGCCTTTTTCAATTACTCATGTGGTCTCATAGTGTTGCAAAGTAGAATAGTCCAAGTTTAGTCATTTTCACTTCTAGTGAGAGTTCAGGCCTAATTTGCTCCCAGACCCATTAATTTGTCTTTTTAGCAGTCTGTGGTATCCATAGAACTCTCCTCCATCACCACATTTCAAGTGAGTTGATTTTCTTCTCACCAGCTTTCTTCACTGTCTAGCTTTCACAACCATACATAGGAATTGGAATTACTGTTGTCTGGATGATTCTGACTTTGGTATTTAATGGTACATCTTTACACTTGAGGATCTTATTGTAAGAACTGTTTGTATCTATATCACGCAGAGTGCAATGAGCCAGTACAATATGAGCTTGTGGTAGAAAACAGGAAAAGATACTCAGGATGCTCTTAGAGTTGCCATAATTCTCTTCCACAAAACCAGGACAAAAGTATACAGGACTGGATTGGGCAGATTATCAATAAAACCCCCGAAGCAAACCACATTTTGACATTTAACAGTTTTATTGCATATTTCAGTAGTAGTAGTAGCAGCAGCAGTAGGAGTAGCAGCATCATAGAATCATAGAGTTGGAAGAGACCACAAGGGCCACCTAGTCCAACCCTCTGCCATGCAGGAATACATAATCAAAGCACTCCTGACCAACGACCATCCAGCCTCTGTTTAAACACCTCCAAAGAGGGAGACTCAACCACACTCGTAGGTAGCATTGGGGGGGGGGTGGAGTGAGGGAGAAAGGTTTTGTGTATACTAGGGAGTCTTTTAATTCCTGGGACTGCCCTTGGAGCCTCCCTCCCATCTGTCACACACTGGCTAGGAAGGGGGAAAATGAGCTCTTCACTTACAAGCAGGCCCGAGAATAAAGGGAGTTCCTTACTCTCGGAGCTGCTTGGAAGTGAAGTTCCACACTCAGCGTTGCCACTCTCACCGCACAACACAAGGCCTCCTGGGCTTGGCATATCCGTTTGACTCCTTTCCTTTTCCAGCTTCTGGGCTCTCCTCTTGCACTTGGCACTTCTGCTTTCTGGGCTCTAGCATACCTGCACAGTACTTCCCAGAGTGGCCTGTGATCTGACTAGGGAGGAATCAGGGATTTGCTGCTTCAACTGGCCCAGCCGACTGGGACATTTTTTTTAGTCCCTTCAGTCAGGGATTTTCCCAGTTTTCCGGGACAAATGTTCATCCCTAGTTCATGCTCTTGTAAGGTAAATAAAGAAAAACTTACATTTATTGTTTCAGGAAACCCATCTTTGGATAGGAAAGGAGATAGACAAAAGAAGATTACCTAAACTTAAATACAAAAGCTCCTAAAGCTGGCTCTCATGTGTGGATGTTGGCTAGTGTCCATCCTGAGGCAGCAGCCTCATAGATGCCCCCTTCCCAGACAAAGTGAAACAAAGGACTAACTAACTTTTGGAAGACAGGGGAAGTGTCCTCTGCAGGAAGGAAGGAAGCAAAAAAGCTTGAGTGCAAAGATCAATGAAAGAAAGAGAGGTGAAACAAAAGGGCAGGCATGCTCTATAGACCCCCTGTCTCTCTAAACATTTTACAAGCATTGATGCCTCTTTGCTTCCAACACTTATCTAGTTCCATCAGAGATGCCTTTCCAAGTCTCAATCTTCTTCTGATTTCTTGACTACAGTCTCCATATTGATCGATGCCACCTTCCTCCTTCCAGCATCCATAACAGCACAAGAAACAGCATGCTCCAACACATGAACCATATGATGGTATTCTTCCTCCACCATTTAGTGAAGCCACACACACATAACTATAAAAGTAAGCAAAAGTAACAATACACAACAAAAGGGGAGCAGATTTTCTCTTGTTAAGTTGCAATGATAATGTACAGTAGAGCCTCCATTTCCACTGGGGGTTGGTTCTGCAGGGCCTGTGGATACCAAAAACTGGATAATAGCAAACACCATTGAAGATAATGGAACTTCTGGTCTAAAATACCTTAGAGTTACTTTGGAGGACCTAGAAAATGGCTAGAGAGGACACATTTTCTAGGAAGACTCTATGGTAGGTGTGCTGTTTTGTGTCACGTGGATAATTAAATCACTGGGTAATGAATCAGTGGATATGGGGGTCCTACTGTAATGCAGCTATATCTTTATTATTGGGGAAAGGAATTGGTTGCTGGTAACTAGATATGTGTAACTAATTACTTACAACAAATTCCCTTTTCAAATAACAAAGTGATTGGAATTATTTGTTATTTAGAGTTTCTAACTTGTTACTTCCAAGCTCTGGACTGTCTGCACACACACACACACACACACACACACTTGAGAATTCACACTGTCAAATTCAGATTAAATGGAAACCTCTGACTGAGCGAAGAATGAGACCTGCATGCTTTTCGCCTCAGATATTTGAGACCAACTTATATCCTTGCTGTGGCTCACAGGAGGCAACACCAACTGTTCTTGAGCAAGGAGAGCAGGCCATGCAAGTCTCTCAGAGGGAGAAGGTTTCCTGTGGATGCACACCCCCTCTCACTCTCTTCCCCCCCCCCTTGCCCTTTCACTGACATTGAAACAGGATTCTGCTTCTCAGCTGTCACTTGGATACTGGGAGCTTGCTTGACAGATCAGGTGGACACTCAGCACAACCTTCCTTAATTCTGTTTTTTCCCCTCTCCATAAAACACACATACACATTCCCATTGGTGATATCTATATAACAAAACAAAAGAACTTCACAAATAAACCCTTAAACAAACATAAAAACATACCAAGCAAGGGCAACAATTCACTAAAACAGCATCCTGTTGGTCCTCTTCATATTCTCCCCTGGAAGTTTAATTATGTGTTCTCGTTGGGAAAGAGGAGGAGGAAAAGAGGGCCGCTATAATCAGTCATGCTATAATCGCATGATTACGGTGGGACATGGTTTTCACACATTCATCAGTACTACGAAAAGAGCAATATTGAGGGCTATTCACAGGTTTTGCATGTCAATGAAAAGTTACGCATAATTAATGGGTGGAGCACATATGGACCACAGAAAGATGACAATGTCATGTGACAACAGGAACCCATTCATGCTATTATCCCATCATAATCACGCAATTTAAGCCTCGTGTGATAAAGTCCTCAGTGTATAAGGAGCTCAGGGGAGGACTAAGCCAGGGATTCTCACAGAGACTGCTCAACACATTCATCAAACTAAGTTCTGAGCATCCTTTGGCAAAAGTTATACAAAAACATTATAACCTGATACTGACAAGCCTTTGTTTATTGTTTGTTTTTATTTTTTAGCGTGTTCTCCTTTAGTTGCTTGTTGGGTTATTGAGTAGCCTTTAACAGGTTTCGCAATAAATAGAAATTTTATGTAGCTCAACTGTGCCATTTCTAAGCTAGTTGGTTCTTTTACTATTCGGTGACTCCTCTTCTCTCTTACACCACTAATAACATTGCTGTGAGTTTACTATTTTGTCAAGTGAATGAGTCAGATGTTTGATCAGAAGAGTACAAAGGTTCAAAACTGTTGTCTAATGTTCTATTGCTGTCAGCCACATCTTTAGTTAGGGAGATTAGACGTCAATTGCCCAGAACTGTTAAAATACAGTTCAAGTTCTTTCTTGAGTAGGGGAGGCCACTGGAACTAGAAAGGGGACTCATTTCCTCTCCACCTCCCCAAAAGAAGATAGAAAATGAAGAATCTGTGAAGAAACTGCAGGCATTGAGGATTAAACTAGACCCCATGTTTGTGGCTCTTTTGTAGATGTGGTAAAATACATTTTCCAAGTGGTAAAATATATTTGTTTGTCATGCCATATGATTTTTCCCTCCACCTATATATCTCACATTTGGTGTGCTTTGTTTTGTGATTGGTCATTGGACGTTAAGCATGAGCTTAATTTGCAAATCTGATTGCTGGGACAGTATCTCTAAGGAAATCCCACAGGAAGGGGATATGCATTCTCCTTAACATATAGCTCTCTCCTCAGATACAGAAGAGTACAGAGAACTAAAAACTAGCTGTGGAAACTGAAAGCATTTGGGGGTCCCTCTGGCAACCTGATGTGTGGAGAGTAGCTCTGCTATCCTACTAGGGGTGTATATGCTGACAGCCATGATCTAAGTTCCATTTTTAATAGTCTAATGTTACAGAAACACCATTAAGATTCCAGTTATCTCTCCTCATCACAGAAGCCAAAGCCTGTTAAGTAGAGGCTGTGGAGTATCTCACTGCTCAGGAAAATTGGGCATATGTAACAATATTTAGCATTTATGTAGTCTCTATATCTATAGCATCTGTATAACATCCACATCAGCCTTTCCCAATCTGGCACCTTCCAAATGTGTTGGACTACAGCCATTGGCCCTGCTGGCTGACAATGATGAGAGTGTCAACCAGTATATCCAGAACACACCAAAATGGGGGAGACAGAGAGAGAGAGAGACAAAAAGGGAGGGGGGAACACCTTAAAGGATTCCAAACACTTCATCTCTCAGTAATCTGTTCATAATTCAAAACCAACCAAACATAGTCCACGCCAGCCCTTTGTATGCCGTGTTCTGTAGCTCCAAAGTTATGAACTCCTCCATCAGGTGGTAACAATATTTAATTGACCAAGCCCTTTGTAGAAGGTGGGGGCAAGGACTATATATATGATCAGTCTCATAGCTGCACATGGTATAAAACTCCTTAATTTAAGAGTAAAATTGTAGATTACTGTTGGGGCTTTTATGCTGTCATAAATAGTGATTCCCATATTGCTGATTACGAATAAGAGGAGAATGGCGGCTTGACCATGGTCGCTTCACTAATGTGTGCTTGATTCTAAACTAAGAACTTCCCAACTCAAACTTCACACACTTAAGGCTTCTCTAGATGGGCAATATACCCCGTCTTGTCCCTGTCTCAGAGCCCTGCAGTCAATATGATGCAGGGCACTTGCCCCGTCCTGCCCCTGGGCAGTCCTCACCACCCCCTGGGCTGATACAGGGCTGAGATGGGGGAAAGGCAGGGTAGGGCTTGATACAGCGTTCTAAAATAATACCTGGTTTCCACTGTTTCCACTGGGAGGAAACAGACTGGGCCCTGCATGTCTGCAGGAACCTGTCCCAGCAGGCCAGCCCTCACTGCGACTGCTGTCTCCCTGGCTCTCCCAGAAGGCAGGAAGGAGTCTCGCAGCTTGTGACCAAGTTTAGTCACATGCAGAGGGCCTTGGTCGCAGGTTGTGAGTCCCTACCTACTTTTCAGCACAGCAAGGGAAATGGCGGTAGCTGCAGTGATGGCCCAGCAAGCATGCCCATCAGGACTTGCTCCTGTTCCTTTTTTCTGTTTTCTATTTTTACAACCCATTCAAAGCTGTTACTCATGCTCTGAGCTCCAAGAAAACCAAAGTGCCAGCAGTAGTCACCCTCTCTGAAGCCAAAATGGGCAGCTAGACTTGCAATGTCTCTGACTTCAGAGAGGGCGACTACGGCTGGCGCTTTGCTTTTCCTTCAGCTCAGAGGGGCGATTGTGTGCTGGAAAACCAAAGCCCCAGTTATAGTCTCCTCCTCTGAAGCCAGAATGGGTGGCTAGAGTTGTGATGGGGAGGTGGGCGCTTATCTTGCAATCCAGGGCAGATGGATTGTTCACATGGCAGTTTTCTCTGGAGTTTCCAGAAAACTCCAGATAAAACTGCAAGTTTTCTAAACACAGATTAAGGGGGTATTCCCTGAGTCTGGTGCAAATAGGGCTGTAGATCGTGTGCCATTATCGTACCAGATTCAGAGGAAAGGCCACACGTTGTGTGGTATTATAGGACTAGATGCGGAGCGGGGGGTTCAGGGTTGTCACTGGTGTAGACATGCTCTAGGACAGGGTAGGCAACTGTGGAAGGCTTGGGGGCACTTTAGTTGCCCAGGACATATTGGAATGCCACATCTCCCACTGCACCCCCTGTCAAAAAATTTAAAAATTCTTCCAAGTGCCCTCAAATACTGTCTAGGGGGCATGGATGGACATTTTGCCATATTTTAGGTCCTCCTGGGCCATTTTAGGGGCGGTGGAGGTATTTCTGCCATATTTTTGCCCCCAATTTAGGCCCAGGAGAGGCCTTTGAAACAGGATGTGAACTGGAAGTGACTTTTGCTCACTTCCTGTTGTTAAAAAGGCCTCTCCTGAGCCTAAATTGGTGGCAAAAATATGGCCGACATGCACCTGTCGCCCCCCCAGTGGGCATTTGGGGGAAATTTTAGTGGGAAATTACCCCTTAGATGCCCTGGGGGCCACAAAAACAACCTCAGGTGTCATATGTGGTCCACGGGCTGCACTTTGTTCACCCTTGCTCTAGGTGCTTTTACAAGCTGCCTTGAGTCTGATATTGAGATAAAGGTGGGATAGTAAATAAATATATAAATTGGCCTACAAGTAAAGCATGACAGCAATAGTTGTTGCTAATGCTTGCCTTCTAACAACTGATACCACAGATAGTGATCCTGCCTCTGAATTGTAAGGTTCTGTTTAATTAACATAGCTAGCAGCCATTGCTAGATTTCTCTGATGTCAATCTGCCTAATCCCTTATTAACAAGAGGATAATCACAATTTACAAATGCAGCATAAATGCAATAAATATTATTTCCATTAAAACTTGCCTTATCAAATGCACATACTACTCTAAGCTACAAGGTCAACCCAAGAGATATTGCTGCATGAAGTAGAGCAGCAAACACCATCCCTGCCCACCCTCGCCCCACCCCCAGGCCAAGATGCATAGAACTACTATTTTGGCCAGAAAGTTGAGTTTTGGACTACAGTTCCAATAATCCCCTTAACATGTCTGATTGTAGATGAAAAAAGTCAACTTTTTCTGGTGCTGATCTTGACAATTTCCAGACAAAGGAATCCTCACAATAGCAATTAGAAGGCAATGGGTAGCTGATCTGTCTTTTCCTTCCTTAATAGACTTTCCACAGTATGTAAAAAGAAGAAAGATGGAAGCAGGGAGGCAGTGTGGTGTAGTGGTCTGAGTGTTGGACTAAGATTCTGAGAGGCCAAGGTTCAAATGTCCATTTAGCCATGGAAACCAATTGGTTGATCTTGAGCAAGTCATGCTCTCTCAGCCTCAGAGAAAGACAACAATAAATCTCCTCTGAATAAATCTGGCCAAGAAAACCCTACAAAAGGGTCACCTAGTCAGAGTGGACTTGAAGCATATTCTCCAGCTATCCTGATTTGCAAGGAAGAGTCCTTATGAATACTCTGTAATCCTACTTTTTCAGCTGCTCTTAAAATGTCCCCGTTTCCTTCTCTTCCTCCACATTCACCCATTGTCCTCAGCTTACTTCAATTGCTGCAAACTGAGCTCAAAGTGGGAAAGTAGTTTCTACTCATTGACTCAGCAGAGAGGAGAGGGGCAGAATCTTGGCCTTCCCAATAGACTCAGGCAAAAGCAACCTGCTGCAGCCTCTCCTAGCTTGTGTGTTCTTGATCATTAAAAACTATTGCCATCCTGACCATGCTCTCATGCGGCTTGGCCACTGGTGTCCCAGTTTTCATCTGTGAAATATTGGAGGGTAGGAGACTAGAAAGGCCCCAATTCTTTGACATTAAAATAGCTTCAAATGACCATGAGGTGAAAAACTGCTTGCCACAAGTTCTTGTGATTTGCTAATGCAGTTTCACTTACTCTAGCTCCCAGGGGAAATCCTTTCCAATATGAGAACTGTCATGTGTACTACAAGCAAGAAGGATTACCTAAAATAATTGTTATATAAAACCAGGAAAGAGAAGCTATGTATATTTGAATCAGTACATTTGAACAACCCTGGTAGATTCTTCCTCAACAATATTTAAAGCAGACGAAGAGACTAAATTAGAAACACCCTGAGAAACTGAAAGTAGGTTAGATCTATTAAAAATTAATGAGACTTTGGTTAGTACAAGAGTTGCTCTAAAAAGAATAAGTGTCAAGAGCACAGCCAGACTCCCAGATCTGAACAGCTCAAACTGCAAAATCCTAAAAAGAGCTAATCCTAACATACATAAATAGCCATTACTTCCAAAATTTCAAATATGCATCTTTTGATCTGATGTACAACCATGATCCTACAGTGCTTTGGCAACATATCAAAAACAGTATCCTCCTAAAGACTTAATCTGTGCTTAAGTCCATTCAGCAGTTCACCTACCTGGGAAGCATCATCTCCTCAGATGCCAAGATTGACAAAGAGATCGATCACAGATTAGCAAAGGCATATAGCGCATTTGGAAGACTTTACAAAAGAGTCTGGAGTAATAAACACCTGAGGCGAAGCACAAAAATCAGTGTGTATAGAGCCATTGTACTGTCTATTCCCCTTTATGGGTCTGAAACGTGGGTCATCTATGGCCAACACTTACAACTCCTCGAATGCTTTCATCAGTGCTATATACACACAATCCTAAATATACACTGGACTGACTATGTGACAAATGTTGCTGTCCTTGAGCAAGCTGCGTTGGGCAGGGCATGTTTCTAGGATGGAGGACCATCGCCTCCCAAAAATAGTACTCTACGGTGAACTCGCCATGGGTCAGCGTAAGAGAGGCGCTCCAAAAAGCGATACAAGGACTCCTTCTCAGGCTTGGCCAAATTGATCACCAACGGTGGTCTACACTAGCCTCACGTCAGGAGGCATGGAGACGCACTATCCACAATGCTGCAGCCTTATTTGAGAACTCATGCCGAACAAGTCTTGAAGAGAAACAACAACACAGAAAGAATCACAACCCGTGAACATCACCCAAGGAGACCTTCTGTTGTTCTTTCTGCAACCGGACTTGTTTATCTCAGATTGTCCTTTTTAGTCATCAAGCACGCTTGCAGAAAGCGCAGGATGAGTCCTTCCTGAATCTTCATTTGCGAAGAAAAGCCAGAGAGAAAGAGAGAGAGAGAGAGAGAACCGTGATCCCTATTTGCTTAATCTGTTATATCTGTGATATTTAGATCCAGGCTTTACATTTCCCCCAGCAAGGGAAATGTTTGGAAACTCCAGCAAGTCCTATATTCTGTGGCTAGAACTGCTGACTGGCACTGGTTATAGGGAACATGTAACTCCCTTATTGAAACAGCTTCACTGGCTACCAGTCCATTTCAGGCATAATTCAAATTGTGGCTATGACCTATTACGCTTCATATGGTTTAGGTCCAGACCATCTGAAAACCTATATCTCTCTGTGTGTGAGTCTGCCCAAGTCTTCAAAGGAGGGCTTTCTCTCCACCCACTGCCCTCACAGGCTCTCTTGGCCCCCTTTCTTTTCACAAGCAGGAAAAGACTTCCCTGCTTAAGTATCTGTTCAGCCTTTATTTAATGGGTTGGGATAGATGAAGTGGAGTACAATGAGGATGCTTTTTAAAAAATATTTAATGTGTCTTTTATGTGTATTTACTTGTTTTAAATTAATGTCTTAAAATAATATTTTAATTGAATTGATTGTTTAATACTTTTTTTAAAAAAGGTTGTATGACATCTTGTTTTAATTATTTTGTTTTCACTTCTGTTGTTAGCCCCTTTGTGTCCCAATTTGGGGGAAAAGCAGGATATAATTCAAATTTATTAATTAATTATGCTAAGAGATGCAAGACATTAACTTGAGCTCTAGGTCCCTCCTTACATGGAGAGAACTCTAAATTGCTTGGTGGCCACTTGTGACTATTATACGCATCACAATAAGAGGAAGTATTGTGTGAAACAAGACATTGTTTTTGAATATTGAAGTCGCTAAACTTAAAACTAAATCAGTTTCAGTTATCATTAATTGTGTCATAAAAGTTGTATTTTGGCTATCAGTAGATTACTTTAAAACTGTAATGACTTTTTTTGTGTTTATAAATATTGCATTCTGAACAAATGTGGTAAAGCAAGACCTATCTAAAACCAGATTTATTTATTTTTATTTAATGCAAATTTTTATACATTTTTGGTGGATAGCTAAAACTTCACCATATTCACCCATATTCCGGGGTGGTCCCTGAGTTTGCTGCCCTTCTCAATACACAGCAAAACTACTACAAAAAGTCAAAATGACATATAGAGAAATTAATTAATTAATTAATTAATTAAGGAATAACAGTGATAAACAAATCCCTTTTTAAATGTTTGTGTAGTCTGCATGCCTAAAAAACTGTGATACTGTAACTCACCTCAGAAAAACAAAGAAAAACGATGTAAAAAAATCACAAAGATATTACACGCACTTAACGAGATCAAATTATAACAAATCTATGGCAGTGATGATGAACCTATGACACGCATGTCAGCACTGACCCACGTAGACATTTCTGATGACACGCGGCTGTAGGCCTCCTCCCTGCCCTGCTCGCAACCTCACCACCCTCCCTAAAGTGGCGATCGGGGTTTCAAAGCCCCAGTCACCACTTTCCTCCACCCCCTAAATTGGTGATCAGGGCTTCAAAGCCCTGGTCCTGCTTGCCTCCACCCTCCCACCCTCCCCAAAGCGGGAATCCACAAATATGCGGAACCGCGAATGTGAAACCCACGAGTGTGGAGGGACAACTATACTCACAAATGTTTCATCCTCCCCTATTAGACACTCTGTGCCAGAGGTCTGTAGACCAAAACAACAGAAGTCCGGCACAGAGTGTCTAGTTCTGGGACTTCCAGGTTAGCCGGGATCTTTGCCCTCACTTCCACCGGCAGAGATAATGCTTTTTCCTCAAAGTGATACACCACTCAAGTTATGCTCAGTTTTTTGGCGAAGTTTGACACACCAAGCTCAAAAGGTTGCCCATCACTGATCTAAGGCTTATTCACCATCACCTGTCAGCTGGCAGGCACTTTCGCCGTGGCTCCGATTGCCGTAAATGCCGCAAATGTGCAACAATATGAAATATTTGTTTAAATTGTCAAAAAATAAAATTGTGTCTCATGTGAAAAGTGCCGCCCTCAAAAAAGTGCCGCCCAGGGTGGACCGCCCTCCTAGCTACGCCACTGACCTATAGCCTTCCTTCTGTCTCCCTATGTCTTGCTATGTTTTTCTGTTTCTTAAACAAGCATACAGGTTAACCAGCAGATGGTGCTGGGGAGTAAATCTAAAATGCATTGCTCTTGGTTTTTTCTGGCATAATCTTTCCAAGTGCATTAATCATCTGCCCTTTATTGTGAGCCTAATGCACTGGCAGATTTTCAGTGCATTATGGATTAGATGTGATAAGGCCTAAAAGGGGTCATATGTTAGCAGGATAATATATCCTACTTCAGTAAGAAACCACAGAAGTGCATTTGTGTAATTCAGATGCAACCTACATTATTATTAGGACTTGAAAGTGGTGGGAGGCAACAGGGAATGAAAGTTCAGAAATAATGTATATATACAGTTATATTTATATTTCCAGGTACTTAATATAACTCCTTTAGACCAAAGAAATAGTAGGAGTAGCCCATACAAATACTAATGAATGAAGAGGTGATTTATGCAGTGTTATCATAACTAAATGAAACCTAAGATCTTGGCAACAAAACACAAAGCTGTTAAACCAAACCCCTAAAAAGAAACTGACACCCCAAGGACCTTGCCAGAGGCAATGATTACCAAATGATGTATTTGGCGCCCTGATGTGTGCTTTTAGGAATGGACCCATCATTTCATGCACCTTCAAGTACTGATTGATTGGTTTGATTTATATCCCATCTATCTCTCAACTTTTTGCCCTAAAGAGCCACGTGCAGTGGGGAGGGGTCATCATACCTTCCAACGTTTCACCAATGAAAACCAGGACACCTGTGGCCAAGCAACATCAGTGTGGTCAAGATGGCAAAAGTTATTAATGAGGAAGAACATGCAAGCTAAGAGAGGCTGTAGCAGTTTGCTTTTGCCTGAGCCTACAGGGAAGGGAAAGATTTTGTCTCCTCCTATCTTGTCTCCCCATTGAGTTAATTGAGTGCAAACTACTTTTGCACTTTGAACTCAGAGGTAGTCTAAACTGCAAAAATACTCCTCACGAAATGCAAGAAGAATATGACCTATCTTAATGGCATCCTGCATCATACCACCATATTCAGAAGGAGGGGGGCTAAATACTCCATATCCTCCACAGGAAAAGCATTTGCGGCTTTTTCTGGAGTTTTTAAAAAACAGTGGGGAGGAGATATGCATTCTTGCTTGTTGGAGCAAGTGACTGAATTGATTCGTTTTCCCAGGGGAGCAGAAGCTGAAAGCTGACTGGCCAAACCAGCGCTGGGAGGTGGGGCATGCTAACAAGGCAAGTGCTCAGAACTGCCATGTGTGTTTGTTTTTTTGTCTTAGCAAGCGAGCACTAATACGATAAAACGGGGGGTTGGCTTTTCTGTTAAGGCGAAATATTACACTTTCGCACATTAGATACACTTTTTTTAAAAAAATTACTGTTTGGTGGTAGCAACTGGTGAGAATAAAAACACAAGTAATTCACTCGTGGCCACCATCTTGATTCACAAGCTTGCTCGTTTGCATAGCAAATGCAGATAGCTTCGCATGTCTGCAATCTACCTAAAAAATCCAAACCAAAATACATTAAGACAAATCGCAGCTGCTGTGAGTTGCCTTTACTGCGGAGAAATCCACTTCTTTTCGCCTCGTATAGACAACCCCTCAGTTTGCAGCAACTGAAGTAAGCCAAGGTTAAAGGGAGAAACTGAGAGGAGGGGAGAGAAGCTTGGACATTTCAAAAGCAGCTGAAAAAGTGGGATGAGAGAAAATTAATCAGCATTGTCCCTGCCAAATTGGGAGGGTATATGACATGCCAGTGGGTGTCACCACACCTAGCAGTGGGGTCTTGTCACACACATGCACACCTAGATTCTCTCTCCCTCCCGCTGATGCACCCATTCTCCCACTTAGACAAATTTTCACACAATTGCTGGCTTTCAAAGTGGGGCAGTGAAGGGCAGACCCCTGCCAACCTTGGCAGAGAGAGACTGCTTTCCTTCCACCCTACCTTACCCTACCCTACCCTAGTAATTAATTGGCAGGCTGGGGTGAGTGTCATCTGAATGGTGAGAAAGGTGTTCAGGGCCAATATTTAGTGGTGAGGGAAGGCGGAATTCTGCAGAAGGACCTGGGCAACACAACACAGGTCACATGGAAGGCCAGGAAGAGCTTAAAATAGGGCACAGGCCATAAGCTGCCCACAAATTGTTTTCACTGACTAAGGACTCTACCAGACACCTTTCATGGGCAAAACAGGTGTTTTACTACTGATCAACAGGGTTTTTTTTCTAGGAATTGGGCTCCATTTCCAGGAGACACCATAGAGAGCAATTCCCTCTCCAGAACAGAGGAAAAGTTGGGAATATTCTCATCTGACTTCATAGAATATGATTCCCTTAGTGTGGAACGTTATTCCTGAACACAACATGCACAGGAACAGGATTGGGAGAGGGCACCGTTTCCTGCATTACTCATCCAGAAGCTCTTAGTGTTCATCACACAGGAATGCAGTCTATGAGCATGGTTCACAATGATGTGGCTTAACAGTAAGTCAGTTTGGCTCTTCTTGCTTTCTTCAACAAAGGAACCACGGTGTTTTGAATTGCACAACTTCTTAAATTGAAGACCTGGCTTATTTCCATGAGAAGGTCATATTAATATCTGAGGAACAAAGACAAATCTACCTGAATTATGTAGCAAGAGGGAAGGAGTCCAATTTTGATAGCAAAAGGAGCACTGAAGGAAAAAGGTGATAAAAACTCACACACCTATGACTTTCATCACTGAAAGCTGTCTTTCCCTCACCCATCCAGACCCTTATCTCCTAAGGAAGGGGAGGGGAATAGAGTTGCCAGATCAGAACTATCCTGGGCCCTGAGATGTCAGGGCCAAAACCTTGGGACAACCCCTTGTGGTATTGCAGGTGGGTTGGCCCTGGTGATATGACAAGGGTCAGGTTCCCAAGAGCAGCACCTGGTAATGTCATTAAGTATGGTACCTTACGCACCAACCACAGTTGCATAGAGTATGCTGTTCAAATCACAAGCATCAAGACTTAACAAATGAGGAAATACACAGACATACAAGCATATACTTTTCAAAGCAGCACTCTCATCCTGAGTTTCCTTACTTTGCCCTGGGGGGTACAGAAGAGGATCCAGGCCCTGAAATCTGTGAACCCCACTGGGGGACATTCTGCCTTCTAGATATTTTGGACGATAGCTGCCATACTCTCTTGCCATTAGCCATGATGGCTGGAATTTTGAAGAGCTGAATCCCAAAATATTCCCCACCCCATCCCAAGGTGAGTTCTGATACTAAAGCAGGGTTGAGAGAACGTTATTTTTTTGACTACAAGTCCTAGTACTTGTTCAAATTACAAGTCTACTAGCTGGGGATCTTAGGAGCTCTTATCCAAAACAGCTCACTTTTCTAAGCTCTCACCAGAAGTCCATTTATCTGAGTCAAAACACCTGGGGCCCATTTACACGGCAAAAAAAAAACACAAAAAATGAGAAGAATTCATGTCGAACCCTAGCAGTTCACACACATCACAGGCTATTCAGAAGGAGGGGTATAAAAAAGTCTAGTTAACCCGTGACTTTCCATCCCTCCATTTTTAGGAACTTTTTGGAAAGTCCGAGACAACCCATGCTATTGGTTGTCTGAACAATCAGGAACCATCCCGCGAAATGTGATGATTTCTCATTGGTCAGACATTGCAGGGGGAGGGCTTACAAGGGAAGCCTTGCAATTCTTCATCCTCCATTTTGGTATGGCCCTCTGTAGGGTCCTCCACTGGCTCCAAAGCAGCCAGCTGAGAGCCAGGTGAGGTCTCTCCCCTCCCCAGCCCTTTTTCCTGGCTCACTGCTGGCTGCAGAGGCTTCTTCCACTGCGGGGCCCTTCCCTCGGTGAAAGAATCTGTCGTAGTCAGCGGTGAGGTGGGCGAGTGCCGAGTGGGCCAGCCATTACCCAAGCGGCAATGGAGAAGCCCCCTCCCTGCGGGCTACTCCCACCCACTCTCGCCTCTGTGTGAGGCGGGGTGGCTTCTCCATGACTGACAGTCACAGAGAAGCCCCCACCCTGCGTGGCTACTGCCTCCTGCCCTCACCACCGCATGGGGCAGGGGGAGGCTTCTTCGTGACTGTCAGTCATGGAGAAGCCTCCCCGCCCCAAGTGGCAGCAAGGGCGGGAGGCAGTAGCCACACGGGGCGGGGAGGCTTCTCCATGACTGACAGTCACGGAGAGGCCTTTCCCCACCCTGCGCGGCGGTGAGGGCAGGAGGCAGTGGCTGCACAGGGTAGGGGAGGGCTTCTCTGCGACTGCCAGTGAATAGAACATCGTGAATAGAACACTCCGGGAGCAGGACAGGAGCAGGACGGAGGGGCTCGAAGTCATCCAAAAGGGAGCCCCTTTCTTGACCCTGTTCCGTGCCTGCCACAGAATATTGACCCCATCTGAAAATCTCCTTAACTCTGGCAGATTTGCATACAGAATGACATAATATGTGATCAGTACTAGAACAAAGTCCACAAGTCCTTTCACATAAGAATTAATTTCTGGTTTTCTCCCCTTATATCCCCCACTCCAGCAAACTAATCCAAGGTGGAAGTAGTTGTTGTTATTCTTAGATAACTGGGAAATCAGGAACTCTTGTTGATCTATTATAAATATCCCAGAGAAGCAGAACTTAGAAACAGTATTTTAATAGCCAGGCTGGCTGAAGCATGTGGGTATTGTAGTCCCCAAAAGAAACTTTTCCAGGTTCTGGATCTACTGATCAGTGTACCTTTGGTCCAGTTTTTGCTTTGGGGTCCCTGTGTACACCTCTCATTCATTTTCCCACTTCCCTCCTATTTTAAACATACCTGATGGAATTTTTTTTAAAAAAAAGAAAATGAACCTAATGCCTTATCTTCTAGATTGGTCCTGAAAGTTAAACATCCAGTCTGAGGATGAGTCACTTTGGGTGTTTCCAGATGATGAAAGGAAATCATTAAGGAAACTGTCTATCAGGAGTAATTGGTACTGCGGTTGGAACCAAGCAACACATGAGAGCCTGGGAATATTTTTTGGGGTTTTGTTTTACCTTCCCAAAAGAGGAGAAGTGACTGAGCTCTGCTTAGGAAGTAGGTCAAGGGGAAATCATCTTTCACTTCACATTCAAAACATTTTACATGAGCATAGCAATGTACGGTATTCCCCAGCACTCGGGGAGTGAAGGGCAATGATAGACAGACACACAGACACTGAAGACGGCTGCAGAATGCAGCCTCTTGAAAGAAAATTTTGAAAAATAAGACATGCAGACAACTGTTGCCTTCAAGACAACATCTGCAAGGCAGCTCCTCTTTCAATTCCCTCTTGAAAACTTCCTCACTAGTGAATTTTACAATTCAGCATGAGAGAGAGAGAGAGAGATCTCCATTGCATTGCACACTCATTTTCATTGCCATTTAAGCCAAGACTGTGTTATGTTATTCCTCAGAAAGAAACTGATAACTGTGCCTCTTCCAGTGGTGCTGGAGAAATTACTGGAAACCCTTAAGGGCATCACCCATCTTGCGCTGAATTTTGCATCTGTTACTTTTCAGTGCAACCAACAATCCATGCCTGTTGCCAAAATGCAATCTTTCAGTGCAGACTGTTGGCTCATGCCCAGATCTTTGATTCAGTTTCCAACTTTTTTCCTCCCCCAAAAGCATTGACAAACTCAGAAGTAAAATGTTAGTTTTCGTAACTGATAATCTTGGCAAGGGAAAATTATTCAGCTTTCCCTTCCTGATTACAAAAATCTTTGTAGGACGAAAGACTAATCTGCTTAAAGTAGTAATGTGAACTATCTCCATCTAAACATAGAAATGACTAATGGGGAAAAAATGTTTCCCAAAATATTGATGCAATTGGAATAATTCACACACACCTGAAAAGAAGAAAAAGGTACTGCTTAACTCCATTAAAGTCATTAGTTCTATTCTCTTAAACTTAAATGAGTTATTTATTTGTTTTTGTTTGCTTGTTTATTTATTAAAATATTGCTACCCTGTCCTATATCAAAAAGTTCTCAGGGCAGCTTACAAGTAAAACCTTACACCTTAACTATATCTTCTCTAGTGGTCCATTTTATATTCTTTATTCTAGATGTTTAATATTAGCAGCTTCCTCCCATGACTTGTAACACATGGCAGAGAAATGAAGTCTACGTAGGACTCCCATCCTCTGAATAGCATACCCTCCAACATTATTACATACCTTGACAGCCCCCATCTTGGAATAATAATAAAATAATTCGCTATATTTAATAATTTGTCTAAGGTGGCCATCCACGTGGTTATAGGTATACCAGGGACTCTGTAATACCAGGGTGGGAATCATGTATGCACCAGAGGAGGAGCTAGTGGAAATTTCCAAAAACAAAGACTCTCAGGTAAGGACTTTATCAGACAGACAAAATATGGCATCATAGTGATGCCAAATAACAGCAAAAGGGCGTGCATATAAGACAGTGTCACCCTTTCACGGTTATGCCCTGTCAAAATCCCGTAGTTTTTAATTGATGGCTTAAACCATCAAACAGATCACACATTCTGTTTTGGTGCTGGCATTGCCAGCGTGCGAAACCTCGGGCCATTTAACTCTTGTCACTGCAGTGAAAGTGGCCAGTCTGGCACAAACACTTCCGGGTGAGATTGGGACATCCAAGTAAATTTCACCATTTTTATGACCCTCCCCAGGTTACATGGGACTTTTAAAGTGTGCCTAGGTGCTTAGTGTAACTTTTTATGTGTATATTTTGTTTTTATTTTAAAATTTCCTATGTGACAAAATCCAGCTTCAGATTGGTTTTCCTCATCCAGCCCATTACCTCCTCCAGGCATTCATTCAGAGGAAACACACTATCCTTAGCTGAGGCTAAGGCATGGAGAAATAGATTTGGGTATCATCAGCCTAATGATAACACCTCAGCACATGCCTCCAGATGATCTCTCACAGCGGTACCATGAAGATATTGAATAGCATTGGGGATAGAATGGCACCTTGTGGGATGCCATATAATAGTTCCTTTTTTGAGGAGCAGCTATCCCCAAGCACCACCATCTGGAATCTGCCTGAGAGATAGGACCGGAACCACTGAAGCACAGTGCCTCCAATTCCCAAATCCCCCAGGCATTCCAGAAAGATACCATGGTTGATGGTGTTGAATGCTGCTGAGAGATAATGAGATACCTTGGAGATGGGACTCAAGTCTAAACACAGAATTCATTTAAGTTTCATATACACCTTATACACATATGCTGAAGGTAATTTTATGCACAATATTTTTAATCATTTTTGTGCACGAAACAAAGTTTGCATACATTGAACCATCAGAAAGCAAAGGTTTCTCAATGTGGACAATTTTGGAACATTTTGGATTTCAGAATTCCAGATAAGGGAGACTCAACCTGTACTGTAGACTGTTATACATGGGCTCCGGTGCTCACTGGTACTAGCGACAATCTTCGGACAGGTTTTCAGAAGCCTTGCCTCTTTTCTGCTCTGCTTATACTCTCCTCAGCTCACAAAAACCACAAGTCCTGTTCAGGCATTCTTTGTTGTAAGCAGTTAGTAGGAGAAGGGACCAAGGCTTTGATTGCGTGGAGCTCTATAACCACGACATTCACTTGAACATGGTTACAGCTCCTTTTCAGATCTTCCTTGGCAATATGAGGGAGGGAGGGAGGGAGGTGAGGGGTGTGATTAAAATGTACGCCTCTGGATCCTGCTATGTGTTTACAACAAATAACCTGAGTAGGGCTTGAATTACAGAGAAGCCATCCTCTCTTCTTACATGATTCAATGTCAATGTTCCTAATACAGTGCTTTTTCCTGCGCTGCAGAAAACATTCCGAGCAAATACCACCTGTAATGCAATCTTTATTTCAATCAGCTGTTAGGCCAGGGGCAGGAATTGTGCAGCCATCTAGAAATTGTTGGACTGAAATTCCCAGTAGCTGTTGCGAGCATAGCCAATGGTGATAGTTGGAAATTTCACTGTGTTCCCATCAGAGACAGAGATGGTAACAACTGTAGAGGTAAGAGGTAGGAGAAAGTGAGCAGCATCCAGTTGGTGGCATAGCACACATGCATAAGTGCGGCATATGTCTCTTTTTGGAAGGGATGCAGGAGACTACTCAGTAGCCCTTTGCACCCCAATCTAAAACCTCCTTCCCAGCAGTTATTACACCCCAGGAAAGGCTGCAGCAGCAGCAGCTGCTTAATCGTGGAGAAAGGAGGTGGGGGGAGACAGTTCAGATGATAAAGGTATAGCTGCCCTGAGTTCCCAGAGGGAAAAAAAGGACAGTGCATTCTATCTGTGAGTGCACCTTCATTTCTTTCCCCTCTGAGCTGAGGCCAGCTGCTGCTTCATCATCTGAATTGCCTCTAGCTCTCTTCCCTCTTCACTGATAAGCAACAGCACCAGGATTCCTTCTCAAATCTGACAGCTGCCAGTGGGGTGGGAGGACACAGAATTGCATGGACAGAGCATTACATTCTGACTGCTCAAAGTCAACATGGATTTCTCAAAAACAAGTCATGCCAGACTAATCTTATCACTTTTTTGATAGAGTTACAACTTGAAAGATGAAGGGAATGCTGTTGATGTAGTGTATCTTGATTTCAGTAAGACTTTTGACAAGGTCCCCCATGATATTCTTACAAAAAGGTTAGTAACCTATGGGCTAGACAATGCAACTGTTAGGTAGAATTGTAATTGGTTGACTGATTGAACCCAAAGGGTAGTCACCAATGGCTTCTCTTCATCCTGGAGAGAAGTGACTGGTGGGGTGCCACAGGGTTCTGTCATGGGCCCAGTGCTATTCAACATCTTTATCAATTACCTGGATGAGGGAATAAAGGGTATGCTTATCAAGTTTGAAGATGGCACCAAATTAGGAGGGGTAGCTAATACCCCAGAGGACAGGATCAGAATCCAAAATGGCCTGAACAGATTAGGAAGCTGGGCCAAAACTAACTAACAGGGAGAAATGTTGGATACTACATTTGGGCAGTTAAAATGAAATGCACAGATATAGGATGGGTGACACCTGGCTTGATGGCAGTACATGCAAAAGGGATCTAGGAGTCTTAGTAGACCACAAGCTGAACATGCGTCAGCAGTGTGATGCGGCAGCTAAAAAAGCCAATGCAATTCTAGGCTGAATTAATAGGAGTATACTGTCTAGATCAAGGGAAGTAATAGTGCCACTGTATTCTGCTTTGATCAGACCTCACCTGGAATACTGTGTCCAGTTCTGGGTACCACAATTCAGAGGAAAGGTATTGACAAGCTGGAACATGTCCAGAGGAGGGTGACCAAAATGGTGAAAGGTGTAGAAGCCATGACCTATGAGGAACTGCTTAGACAGCTGGGTTTGTTTAGTCTGGAGGAGAGAAGGTTAAGAGGTGACCGGATAGGCCATGTTTAAATATTTGAAGGGATGTCATATTGAAGAAAGACCAGGCTTGTTTTCTGTTGCTCCAGAGACTAGGACATGCAACAATGGATTCAAAGTACAGGAAAAGAGATTCCACCTAAACATTAGGAAGAACTTCCTGACAGTAAGAGCTGTTCAGCAGTGGAATACACTGCCTCATAGTGTGGTGGCGTCTCCTTCTTTGGAGGTTTTTAAACAGAGGCTGGATGGCCATCTGTTGGGAATGATTTGATTGTATATTCCTGCATGGCAGGGGGCTGGACTGGATGGCCCTTGTGGTCTCTTCCAACTCTATGATTCTTTCTATGTAGGATCTCAGGAAGTGTATACATGTGTGTGTGTGTGTGCATGTGTGTAATTAATTAGCTAGCTAGCTAACTTTATAAAATAGCTTCCCATAGATTTTTCAAACTGGTGAAAAAGGCTGTGGATGTGAGCCTGGATAGATGTGTGCATGTGCACATACGTGTGCACATATATCACACACGTGTGTGTCAGAACCAGTTTGCAATCTGGAAAGGAGAAAGGTGCAGAATGAGAACAGTGAGTTGGTTGTGGACTGAATACTTCTTTGGGTTTTATTATTATTACTGTATTATTAAAGTTTATTTCTAAAGCGCTTTTGTACACAGCGCTGTACAAAAAAAACCCCAAAACAATCAAAGATAAAACAGAATAAAACCTGCCGAAGGCGTACAATCTAAGTAAAACAATAATCAAAATAATAAAAATCAAATTAAAACAAGGACAACTGCTGCTTGCTCCCTCTTAAGCTCTGCATCTATATTTGTAAATCAAGCCAGTTTTGCAAAAGCACCATTGAGTGCTCTCTTATCGACAGGAAACAAAGCATGAGTATGCTGCCTACCTTAAGCAGCATCACAGCTCAGGGAAATGGGAAGCAGACAAAATAGTGGGGAAATTAATTGTCAATTGATCATGCTGTCTAAATAAAGGGGAGGAGAACTTTACATCTGTGGGTAACACCAAGAAAGTGCTTTCTCCTGTAGTACATCCGGCTTGTTTACAACTCTTCATCAGGGGCTGATTTAACATTTGCTGTTTTAATATGTGAAGAAGGGGGAACCAACCTTACTGCAGCCTCATTTTTAATACATACAGAGAATGTAATGTGGTATGCTGCTCTGAACAGAATGTTCTAAATCAGCTGCAACTACTCCTCATAGCCTTAATTCCCTCTTATATAACTTTAATCAACAGTCACATAGGTCACAGAAAGCATGAACTGGTCAAACCCAGACTGTGGGAAGAGCTCCCTCTCTCAGTGAGCTGAACGAACAATATAAATTAACAGATTTCTTTCAGCACTTAGAAAATACACTTTTTTTGGACTGCAATGCCCCAATACCCCAGATATGCTGTGGAGCTGTGCTCCAAAAAAGTATCTTTCCACTGCCTGATTTCTGTTAGTGTTTTGGAGAGGTGTGGGCATTGCTAGGCCCTCCAGATGTTGCTGGATTGCCTCTCCTTTCACTCCTAGCCAAAACAGAGGGGCTGACAACATCTGGAAAGCCACACATTCCCCACCACGTAGTTACACAATCCTGGCATTGTGCAACTGAATGTATATTTGACAATATGCTTGCTTACTACCCTCTTGTGCTATGGGGAATGCCAGTGGCTGTTTCTGCAATCCCAGTGAATCAAGTGGTGCATTGGAGGCATGGAGAAATAGTTACACACTGTCCAAGAATGTGGAACTCCTTGGCTGGAATCCTGTTGGTTAGTCCCAATTAGAACAGAGCCATTGAATCCATTGTTTAATAGCAAATCAACATACAGGTAAATCTAACTGCTTCAATGGCTCTACTCTAGTTGGAATTAACAAAAGGATTTAAGCCCATGTGAAATAGCTACACTTGGGCAATTCTACTTAAACAGCCATGAATTGAACATGTCTGTTGCACAATGGATAGAAAAGTACCAACACATGTGTGAAGCTGCCCAGGTAACGGCAGAGCCCATTATCACAACATGTATAACAGACAGAATTTTATTCACAATTTTTCCCATCTATGGTAAGATGTATTATACAGTATTTCCATTTAATTTATGTCATTTACAAATGTGCATCAATTCACATATAAATTAGCATGTGGGCTTTTTGTGCAAATATGCATTCTCTTTTGGGACTTTATCAGACTAGCATCTAAAAACGCTGTAAATCCGCAATTGAGGAAAGCAGAAACATAGCGGCATGATTACAGTAATTATTGCACATCACCGTAATTGTGAAATACTACAGCCACAGAATTAGCACATGACCACCACTAGCAGTTTAAGAACAGGATTTCAACTCACAATATAGTAACCCTTGTCTCTGAATTGCCTTCTAATGAGAGAGTATTAACACCTCCTGCTGGCTGGTGCATGCACCTTTAAGAAAAATTTTCTCTTTCGCGATTTTGCATGGGCGAGATTTCAGCTGTTCTTGCAAGAAGACTCAAGACTTCACTCTAAGGAGATTATCAGACGTGGGGGAACACACCAAAAAACCCACATTCCCAACTGTGTCAGAAGATCGCTAGAAGAACAGAAAGAGTGACCTTACCAGACACAGCATCCTTTGGCCGTTCCCGCAGCATAACGCTGCCGCAGACGAGGCTTCCCTTTTGCATTGATGGGGACAAGCCACCAATACAAAGGGATGCCTTATTGATGCCCATGCTATGCCCTGGAACACTGGAGGATGACGACATCTGGTAAGGTCCCCCTTCCTGTTCTCCTAGTGATCTTCTGGCATGTTTTTTGCCGCATCTGATAATCTCTTAAAACGCTAACAATAAATAAATAACCAAATAAATTCACAAATAAACACTTAAGGAAACATACAAAAGTACCAAGGAAAGGTGGCAGTTGAATAATAGAGCACGGGACGTGATTATTGCACACTTGTCAATACTGCAAAAAGAGCTATATTGAGGGCCATTGACGGCTTTGCCTGTCAGTTAAAAGTTATGCCTAATTAATGGTTGGAACACACATGAGCCACAGGAGGACAAGGACGTTGTGTGATAACGGGAACCCTTGTGATACTATCACACTGTACAGTTGTCCCTTCATATTCGCTGGGGTTTGGTTCCAGGACCCCCCGTGGATACCAAAATCTGTGAATACTCAAGTCCCATTATATGCAATGGCATAGCAAAATTGTGTCCCTTATATAAAATGGCAAAATCAAAGTTTGATTTTTGGATTATTATTTTTTAAAGAATATTTTCAAGCCATGAATACTTAAATCGGTGGATACCAAATCCGTGGATATGGAGAGACAACTGTAATTCCACTATTTCACCCCATTCCACTGGGCCAGGAGGCTGTAGTGGGGCCCTGAGGACTTCTTGGCAGCGAGGCAGCAGCAGGAGGGGGCGTGGCCAGGAGTGGCTGGCATCTTAAGCCACTCCCACCCCCTCAGGAACACCAGCCAGCAAGCCAGAGGTTCTCCAGCCTGCAGCAGCCTTTTACCCCATTCCACCAGGCCAGGAGGCTGTAGTGGGACCCTGAGGACTTCTTAGCAGCGAGGCAGCAACGGGAGGGGTCGTGGCCAGGAGCGGCTGGCGTCTTAAGCCACTCCCACCCCCTCAGGAACACCAGCCAGCAAGCCAGAGGTTCTCCAGCCTGCAGCAGCCTTTTACCCCATACCACCGGGCCAGGAGGCTGTAGTGGGGCCCTGAGGACTTCTTGGCAGCGAGGCAGCAGCGGGAGGGGGCGTGGCCAGGAGTGGCTGGCGTCTTAAGCCACTCCCACCCCCTCAGGAACACCAGCCAGCAAGCCAGAAGGACTCGAAGCCAGCAACTGGAGTCAGCTGAGGCCGGGAATGGAGTGGGGGCGAAAATTGGAGTTGTGCTGGGGAAAGGGAGGTATGGTCGGAACAGAGTGAACAGATGTTACAAAAGAACGCGGGATCGCTGTTTGTCAGCTATCCCACCTTCAGTTCACCCTGTTTCCCGGAATGGATTGGAGAGTGTACCAACCATTCCACAGAACCTTACTTTGCTCCTCTGCAATGCCAGGTCGGTTAAGAATAAAACTCATATTATTTACGATCTACTCTTGGATGAGGATGCCGACCTGGCTTGCTTCACAGAAACCTGGCTGGGAGAGGATAGCGCTGTCACATGGGCGCAGGCCCTCCCAGACGGGTATTCTGTCAGTGAGCAGGTGAGGGGAAGTGGACGGGGGGGCGGAGTGGCTCTGGTTTATAAGAACAATCTGACCTTGACCAGGATACCTGTCCGAAACACAGTCCACTTTGAGTGTATGTACCTTAGCCTAAGGACCAGGGATAGTTTGGGGATTCTGCTAGTATACCGACCACCCCGTTGTCTAGCAGACTCCCTAACCGAGCTGACACAGCTGGTCTCAGAGTTGCTGTTGGAGTCGCCCAGACTTTTAGTTCTGGGCGACTTTAACATCCCACTCGAGACCAGCTTGACAAATCTGACTGGTGCAGCTCGGGAGTTCATGGAAACCATGACAAACATGGGCCTATCCCAATTGGTCATTGGGCCCACACATTGTGCGGGTCATACTCTCGACGCGGTCTTTAGTACGGAACAGGAATATCCGTGGGCGACGGTTATTAAAACCGCCGCATTGTCATGGACGGATCATTTCCTGGTCAAGACTGAACTAAGAGTCTCTTCCCGCCCCACCGGGGGTGGTGGACCCATTAGAATGGTCCGCCCCCAAAGGCTAATGGAACCAATAGGATTCCAGAAAGCCTTGGAGGGTTTAATGGTTGGTAACGCCAGTGACCCTGTCGAAGCTTTGGTTAATACCTGGAACACCGATCTTACCAGGGCTATTGACACGATCGCTCCCAAGCGTCCTTTCCAACCCGCCTCTAACCGTAAGCCATGGTATACTTCAGAGCTTAGGAAAATGAAGCGGGTTGGACAACGACTAGAGCGCAACTGGCGGAAAACTCGACTCTTATCCGACAGGACTCGACATAGGAATTTTCTTCGGTCCTATCGAGAGGCAATACGTGCAGCGCAGAGATCCTTCTCCTCTGCACGTATTGCGTCTGCAGAGTCCCGTCCAGCAGAGCTGTTTAGGGTGGTAAGGGAGATGACGCAGGTTATACCTGCACAGAACCCATTGCTTAACCCAACAACGGCCTGCTGTGATGCATTTAACAACTACTTTGCAGATAAAATCTCTCGGATAAGAGCCGACTTAGATGCCAGCATTTTGACAGAAACAATTGACGAGGTGTCCAGCAACTCCGTTGATGTAAGTTTACTGAATCAATTTCAATCTGTGAGTACCGAGGATGTGGACAAGCTACTTGGTAGAGTGAGGAAGACGACCTGCCCTCTTGATCCTTGCCCTTCATGGCTGGCCATCCAGGGGGGGACTGCCTTGATGGTGTTCCTTAAGGACATCATCAATGCATCCCTCAGGGAAGGGTGTGTTCCATCTTGTTTAAAGGAAGCGGCGGTTAGGCCGCTCCTGAAAAAACCTTCCCTAGACCCCCTGGACATGAATAACTATAGGCCGGTTTCTATGTTACCATTCTTGAGCAAAGTGATCGAGAGGGCAGTTGCTCTTCAACTCCAAGTGGTCTTGGATGAAACTGATTATCTAGACCCATTTCAAACTGGCTTCAGGACGGGATTTGGAGTTGAGACTGCCATGGTTGCCTTGACCGATGATCTGCATCTAAGCATCGACAGGGGTAATGTGTCCCTGTTGGTGCTTCTGGACCTCTCAGCGGCTTTCGATACGATAGATCATGGCATTCTCCTGGATCGCCTGAGAGGGTTAGGAATTGGAGGCACTGCGCTCCAGTGGTTCCGGTCCTTCCTCTCGGGCAGGTCCCAGAGGGTGCGGCTTGGGGACAGCTGCTCCAGCAGAAAGGAGCTTACTTGTGGTGTTCCACAGGGCGCCATCCTGTCCCCGATGCTGTTTAACATCTATATGAAGCCGCTGGGTGAGATTATTCGGGGTTATGGGGCTGGGTGTTATCAGTACGCTGATGACACCCAGATCTATTTCTCCTTGTCCCGATCATCGGCCTCGAATCCTAATGGCATCTCTCCTCTTAATGACTGTCTTAAAGCTGTAATGGGCTGGATGAGGAAAAACAGATTGAGATTAAATCCAGACAAAACGGAGGTGCTCAAGGTAGCGGCCCCGAAACCAGGAGTTGAGTTGCAACCTCCAGTCCTGGATGGGGTCACACTCCCCATCAAGGACTGTGTTCGCAGTCTGGGGGTGCTCCTTGATTCATCGCTTCAGATGACGAGTCAAGTGAATGCGACGGTCAGGAGCGCTTGTTATCAGCTTCGGCTGATACGCCAGCTGTGCCCTTTCCTGGAAGTAAGGGACCTTGAGACTGTGGTGCACGCGCTGGTAACCTCTCGTCTAGATTTCTGCAATGCGCTCTACATGGGGCTACCCTCGTGCTTGGTCCGGAAACTTCAGTTGGTACAAAACATGGCAGCCAGAGTGGTCTCAGGAACATCTCGGAGAGATCATATAACTCCAATACTAAAATCTCTCCACTGGCTGCCTATCAGTTTCCGGGCCCAGTATAAGGTGTTGGTTATTACCTTTAAAGCCCTAAATGGCTTGGGTCCAACTTATCTCCGGAACCGCCTCCTCCCATACAATCCTCCCCGCATACTCCGGTCCTGTGGGAGGAATCTGCTTCAGCCACAAAAATCTAGGCTGTCTGCAACCTCCCAGAGGGCCTTTTCAGTAATCGCCCCCAAATTGTGGAATGGCCTGCCGAATGAGATCCGTCAGCTGACGAGCTTGAGTAGCTTTAAAAAAGCACTAAAGACGGATCTCTTTCGGCAGGCCTTTCCTGATTAGATCCCGGCCTCAGGAACTCAGTCTCCTGGCTTTTTAAAAATTATGTATATATTTGTTTTTAATGTATTTTTTTAGCTAGAAGGTTTTAATCTTATTGTGTTTAATGTCTTTTTATGTGGGAGGGTGGGGGTGGGTGGTGTTTTTAGTCATTATTATAATGTTTTAATTGTTGGAAGCCGCCCCGATTGTTTTTAGCAGAGGGGCGGGGTATAAATAAATTTTATTATTATTATTATTATTATTATTATTATTTCAGCCCCGTCTGATAAAGTCCTTGCTCTCCTTTGGTGATAGTTTCTCTTCCTTGCCAATGTATAGGCAGCTACTCTGTTCACTGTGTCTGTGAAACTCAAAAGAATACTAATTCTTTTGTAGCAATGAAAAGAATGTTCACATATTTTTTGCTCATCCCTGAAAAGGAAGGGTGTTTTAACACAGAGTCACCAGATCAAGCAGATAATGACTGCCATAAAGACTTTGGGGGTCTTCACAAAGGTTTTGTCTGCACAAAAGCATTGGATGTTTCTGTGGAAAGGGAGCCCTTTTATGCCCCAAACTGTGTATTTTACACAAAACACACTACATTAAAATATTTTTGGTGCCAATGATGTTTTTGCTAAATGGACCCAAAATGTAAATTTTTTTCCAAAAAAAAAAAATAGTTCTTCCTCCATGAGATAACAAAACATGTGAAGATTTACATTCCTACTGTGCAGTAGCCCCATATACAAGGAACTCCTCCCTTTTCCCATATGAGAATGAACAGCAAGAATAGAGAATTGTGCATTTTAAAGTGGATGAATGCTACAAAAACAGAAGAGGTTTGGATTGATGCCAGGAAGCCTGTGCCCCAAACAGAAGGACAGAAAGAAAGAACAGATTACTTACTCATCTGATGTGTTGATAACTCTGTCTGGATTACTATGAGACTTTCCTAGCAAAGGAATGGTAACAAAGTAAGAACAAGGAAAGGGAGGAGACTTAATAAACAGGATTTGTAACAACACATAATATTTTTTTTAAAAAAAATCCAGCCAATTAAACCCAGGTATATGTCACTTATTTTCAGAAAACATCGTCTATGCCTTAAGCAGATTTTAGTACGTATCTAGGTCAAGACACATACAAGGACCACACTTCACCATTTCTTCATTCTAAAGTTTTGCTCTGTCTGAGTCATAACTATGGTAATCTCCACTGCGACTGGTGACAGGGTGTTGATTCATAGAATCATAGAATTGCAGAGTTGAAAGAGACCACGAGGGCCATCCAGTCCAACCCCCTGCCACGCAGGAAATCTTGATCAAAACATCCCCGACAGATGGCAATCCAGCCTCTGTTTAAAGACGTCCAAGGAAGGAGACCCCACCACGCTCTGAGGGAGTGTGTTCCACTGCTGAACAGCTCTTACTGTCAAAAAGTTCCTCCTAATGTTGAGGTTGAATCTCTGTTCCTGGAACTTGCACCCATTGCTCCGTGTTCCAGTCTCTGGAGCAACAGAAAACAAGCCTGGTCCATCCTTAGCGTGACATCCCTTCAAATACTTAAACAGGGCTATCCAATCGCCTCTTAACTGTCTTTTTTCCAGGCTAAACATACCCAGCTCCCTGAGTCTCTCCTCATAAGGCGTAGTTTCCAGACCTTTCACCATTTTAGTCGCCGTTCTCTGGACATGCTCCAATTTGTCAATATCCTTTTTGAATTGTGGTGCCCAGAACTGGACACAGTATTCTAGGTGAGGTCTGGACAAGGCAGAATAGAGTGGCACTATTACTTCTCTTGATCTAGACACTATACTTCTATTGATACAGCCCAAAATCACATTGGCCTTTTTAGCTGCCGCATCACACTGTTGACTCATGTTCAACTTGTCGTCTACTAGGACTCCTAGACCCCTTTTGCACATAGTCTCATTCAGCCAGGTCCCTCCCATCCTATATCTATGCATTTCATTTTTCTGCCCTAAGTGCAGTACTTTACATTTCTCCGTATTGAATTTCATTTTGTTAGCTTTGGTCTCCAGTCTATCCAGGTCATTCTGAATTTTGATCCTGTCCTCTAGGGTATTAGCTACAGGATTATTACTGCATCCATCCATCTTTCTTTCTTTCTTTCTTTCTTTCTTATTCTATCCCATTCTTCTTCCTCATCAGAGCCCAGGGCCAAACACAACAATACTTAAAACCATAACATTAGAGAAAAATTATAAAGCAACAATTAAATAAGGACTGCTCTCTCTAACGTAGGACATGTGGCCACCAAACTTTGGGATCATGCTGCCTATGATGATCAGAGTAGTAGTCTGGAGGGAACTGGCTTAGGGAAAGCTGCCCTGCAATGTTAAATCACAAGCTGGAAAAGAAAAAGAAAAAACCTCTCCAAAATAAGCACCAGATTTAAGGAGATTATCAGACGATGCCTTTACAATGTTCTTTTGCTGGCATTAAAAAACCCATTTCTATGCCGGCAAAAGAACGCTCCCTGCCACACTTATCTTCCTCTCCTGGCAAAGGCAGCCCTGGCAATAAAGAGGACTGTTCACTTCCTCGCTCGAAATCCTGCGAGACTTTGTTGCATGGGAAATTTTAAAATAAAAACAAAATAACTACATAAAACTTTACGCCAAGCACCGAAACACACTTTAAAGGTCCCAAGTAACCTAGGGAGGGTCATAAAAAGAGTGAAACTTATCTTGATGTCCCAATCTGTCCCGGAAGTGTTCATGCCAGACTGGCCATTCCCGCTGCAATGACGGGATTTAAATGGCCCGAGTTTTCGCATGCCGGCAATGCCAGCACCAAAATGGAACATGCGATCTATTGACAGCTTCAGCCATCAATAAAAAGAAATGAGACCATAACACCAGCAGAATGCAAAAGGACGTCATCATCTGATGTTGGCATCCTTTTGCATTCCAATGGCATTGTGATTGTGTCACATTTGCTGCATCTGATAATCTCCTAAGTGAATTAGGGCTCTTACAGATGGGGGCAAATGTTTTGGGGGGATGCAGGGTTTTTTTTAAAAAAAATCAAACAACATTTTTGTTGTCCTGTCCTATTTTCTGACAATTCCTGACACCAGCTGCAACATTTTATCAGAACAATATGTTTCCTCCCTCCCTCCTCCTCCTCCTTTTGCATTATACTTAGTGCTATAGTGCATCACTGAAATGGCACTCCTGCACTTTAATTCTTTCTTTTTTAACGCAGAGAGGAGAAAATTTGCTCTTCAAGCCATAGGAATACTTCAGCAAACCACACCCCAGTTTTTTTAAAAAAAAAGCTTTGAAAGACTCCTATTGCAAATCCAAGAATTGCTACCAAATATTTGGAACAAATAAACAGGAGGCAACAGCAGCTGACAAAGACCAAGCAGCTATATTGTGAGAATGCATTCTTCTTTAGGACCAATCTCAAAGAGCCCTGAGATGGCCATCAATATACCTCCTAGATATCTCTAGGAATGACGTACTGCAAGCTTAACATGTGACGCTTCCACTAGGATATTGTTCATATTCTTCAAAGGAGAAACATTATGAATGAAACCCATTTTAAGAAGGGAACACCAAGAATCTCATCATCTTCATTTCATCACTTTATCACTTCTTCCTTTCCCCCCACCCCAAAAAATGCATTGGATGACCACTTAAGATAGTACAACTGTTTGTCTAATCAACACAAAAAGAATCCTGTTGGAACTAAACCAAGTTTTCATCTTGTCTGGCATCCTCTTTGCAACAGAGGCCTGCTGAATCCCTTCCTTTTCTCTTTGTATTTCCTGGCATTAGTTGCTTTGCAAAAGTGTGCTCCCAACACCTGAACTCAAGATTGATATGCCTCCAAATATTGACATTCCACATTCAGCCACCATGGCTAATAACAAGGTATCAGGAAGTAACATGTTGGACTACAACCCCCAGAATCTCCCAACCAATATGGATCCCCATGATATTCTTGCAAACAAGAAAGGAAAATGTGGGCTAGACAATGCAGCTCTTAGGTGGATTTGTAATTGGTTGACTGACCGAATCCAAAGAGTAGTCACCAATGGCTCCTCTTCATCCTGGAGAGAAGCTACTAGTGGGGTGCCACAGGGTTCTGTCCTGGGCCCAGTGCTGTTCAATTTCTTTATGGATGTGGATGATGGAATAGAGGGTAATATTTTAAAATAATACTGTATAAAATCATTTTAAGTGCAATAAAAATACAGCATATGCAGTGGCATACCTAGCATATTTGACATCTGGTGCAGATCATTTTATTAACACCCCCGCTAACAAAATTATTTTCAATAATAATCATGAAATGAAATGGATAATAATAACGGCCAGAAAAGAAACACGGGCAGTGAAAATTCTCTTTGGTTAAACTTTGTATATATATCCATGGCATTAAAATTAATTAATTAAACCACAATTAAAATTACAGTCCAAAAAGAAAAAAGTAATAGTTATTAATCTATTTTAAATTACATTAATGTGTTTTTTGAAAAGCAGGGGATGAACTTATCCAATGTATGCTTGCAGTATGATCCCTAGTGCCTCTTCCTTTTCTTAACCTAGATATCAGGCTTTTCTTGCTCAATATATGGTGAAAGTCTTTGTTGTAAAATTCTGAGTATCACTTTGCTTATATGGGAGAATAACCCAATGGCCCAATGGTGATTGCTATCCCTGGTGTCCTGTTTCCTGGGGATTGGAATGTATCTTGAACATATCCAATCTGTAGGCCTTTGAGGTTTTTTCCCATATTTGTTGTTAGATTTTAATTACAATTTGAGTGAATTCTGTCTCTATAACTTGAAACCATTCTATCAGTGTGCCATCTGCTCCTGGTGATTTATTTCTCCCAAGCATTTTGGGTACAGCTTCCACTTCATGTTCTAAAATTGTAGGTTCATCTTCAAATGGTTCTTCCTTGAATGATTGGGGCCCCATCTCACTATTGCTAGCATGGCTGGGTACCTCGTTCTTTTTTAAATTTTTAAAATTCGTTATTAAATTACATAATCACATTTTTAATTTGCTCCTTTCCCTCCCTCCCTCTTCAACGGCTTCATAAATGATGCATCTATTTAAGTTTCCATGATACATTTTCCATAATATAGGTAATAGTTGCAATCACTTTGGTTATTTATCTACTCCCCCATGTTCATTAACTTTTTGAATCACCACTTTCCATTTATTGTTCCAGATTTCTTCCTTTATCTGTCCTATATATTTCAAACTTCTTTCTCTAAAAAAGTCAAATAATAGAAATTCTGCTATATATTTTTCGAGATTAGATTTACACCACCTGGATTTTTCTTTCCAACCCAGGGCAATAACTGCATGTGCTGCTTTTAATATTTGCTTTGTCACATACTCTTCATTCTTATTCAGGCCCATTTTACTCAGATTAAGGAGATTTTCAGACAGGGGGGAAAAACCCCGCCAAAGTTGGGAGAAAAATGGAGCCGTTCCGCTTCCAGTGCTCCGTTTCACACGCCCCCCGTCCTCCTCCCGACCTCCGTTCATTCTCCCTCTGTTCTGCTTTCATCTTCATTCCGCTTTTTTTTTATTGATGGAAACTTCTGTTAATTAAAAAAAAGGGAATGAAAATGAAAGCAGGACAGAGAGAGAATGAATGGCGGTTGGGAGGAGAACGGGGGCGTGTGAAATGGAGTGCTGCAAGTGGAACAGCCCAATTTTTCTCCCAACCTCCATGGAGGATTTTCCCCCCTCCTAAGTGTAATACTGTTTTCCTTACTGAGCTGTATATCTTTCCCTCAGAATGGGTGCCTCATTCTGACCTCAGAGGAAGTGACTTCGCCAGCAGGCCTCTGCTGGGGAGGTGCTTAGCTGGGAAGGAGGCAGTGGTGGCGGTGATCCCAAGAAGGAGCAGGAGGAAGTAGTGGTGATTCAAATTTGAGCAAGTGTGGCCATCATTTCAGTTTCAGAGCAATATATTATGAGAAGGTGTGGCAGTAACCGAGTGAATTCAGGGCAGAATAATCTAAAATTGCAGCTGAATTATTTTGCTGGTGTAGACAAGCCCTATTCACCAGCTGGCAGAAGAAAAGCAAGGAGGCAGCCAATCTAGTTTTCCATGGCAGAGGGGCCTACTGCCTAGAAGAGCCATCATGATTTGTCATGAGCAAAGGACAAAAGCAGTCCCCTTGAGCCAGGCAGTTCTTGACATTCTTGGGCCCTCAATGGCTAACTGTGCTTTAAGCTTTTGTGGGCAGCAATGCGCTGCTTTAGTATCAAATGCACAAGCTTTCACAAATATCTCACTTCATTTAAACTAGTCCTCCTGAATGACATGATGCACTACAACGCCCATTGTCCCCAGCAAGCATGGCATGGCTGGCAGATGATAGGAACTGTAGACGAATGCATTTGGAGGGCATTCAGGTTGGGGCAGGTCACATTAAGCAGTCTAAGGAATTTTATAATTATGTTATATAATTACAGCTGCTGAACAGCGGGGTGGGGGGAGAGTAGGCTTCATCAGAAAGAAAGGAGAAAACTTTCTCCCCCATTAGCACATGAAACTGTTGTTATTATTAATAATATATCTCCACCATTCAGCATTCTTGTAAAGAGGAGAGACCTTGTTGGTCAAGAGAATATCTGTTTATTTAGCAGAATCTTTCCTAGACTGTCCCTCTGAGATTGAACTTGGCAATGTGCAATCTTGTTTTTATGGAACCTCCTCAGGAAGGTTAAAGCTATTAAAATATATTCTACAAGGGCTTCACCTCATACAACAACATCTGCTTTAGAAGTACGAATGAGGATAATAACCCACATTTCCTATACTGTTGTCCACTTGTCTGCTTATACGAGAGTCTTCCAACAAATACTGTAATATCCAACATACATGCCTAATACCACATGTTCTTACAAGTGATAGACTTAATCCATCTTCCAGTACATTGCAATGCATTTATTAAGACTGACATTTCCATGTTTCAAACCCTGTCCTGTACCCTCAAACTGGAGCCAAAGATCCCTTCTCTCTATTGTTGTGTGCCTTCAAGTAGTTTCTGACTTATGGTGACCCCAAGGTAAACCTATCATGGGTTTTTCTGAGGCTGAGAGTGTGTGACTAGCCCAAGGTCACTCAGTGGGTTTCCGTGGCCGAGTGGGGATTCAAACCCTGGTCTCCAGAGTCATAGCCAATGTTCAAACCACTATACCATATTGGCATTCTCCTTCTCTCTACAGAATAGCAACTTCTGGGTAGGGGATTCATTTGTCAGGAATGTGGCTTGTCATATTATCTCTTGAGCTTGGCTGCTTAAACAAAAACCACAGATAAGCACATCTGCAAATGATTTAAATGCAAAGCTTGGAAACATTACTTTTTTGGATCAAAACTTCCAGAATCCCCCAGCCACCGGAATTCTCCATATTTTTTCTGAGTAAGGCTCTACAACATGTTTCCCCCAGGTTCTACTAAGGATCTTGAAATGTGGTATGGAGTAGAATGCTTCCTTGCTACTCAGATCATGAACAGTTAAGCTTTCTGAACTACAGATCACAACATAGCACAACAGTCCCAGCCATCATGACATACCCTCCAACTGTTCTGACTGGACAGTTCCAATTAATCCTCTGTTGCTCTACTTTTTCCCCACTGCTTTTAAAATGTCCCAGTCTCTCTCCTCCTCCACTTTCTCCATTTGTCATTAGCATACTTCAGCTGCTGCAAAGTTAGAAGTACAAAAATAGTTTGCATGCAATTAACTTAGAGGTGTTGGGGAGAGGAGGGAGCAGAATTTTGCCCTTCCCAGTAGGCTCAGGCAAAAACAAACTGCTGCATTCTCTCCTAGCTTGTCTGTTCCTCCTGATTAATAACTTTTCCCATCTTGACCACACTCTGATGTTGCTTGGCCTCATGTGCTCCAGTTTTTATCTGTGAAACCTTGGAGGAGATGTCATGGCCACTGATCATACTGCATGGGGTATCCCAGAGTTGTAATCCAAAAAGTAACTTTTCCATGCTCTGATTTAATGCAATGAGTAGCCTGAGCTTGGGTCTGCTTATATTCACACACAGCTGCCCTGAATGAAGGTGCATATTTGTTTCCATCCACAGAGATGTGTTACAGGGTGGGGGTTGTCTTTCCATACCTACATCCTTCCTGTTACAAGGACAAGCATTTTGACAGGATATAAAACACTCTCTGGGGTCAATGTTAGAAATGAAGGCAGTGCTTCTCTCTGCTTCCACAATAACAATGTGACCATGTGTCTTTCCTCTCTCTGTTCTTTCGACACTGTCAGCTGCCATAGAGATACCTTCCCTGCAGCTGGCCAAATGGTGAAGTCAGCTGCTCCCAGTGGTGTTTATACACTGTGCGAACCAGCCAGGAGGAAGAGCTTTAAAGTGACCCATTCAAATGAAAGCTCTCCCCACCCAAAACATAAATACCTGAGCTCACCACCAAGCTGGCCCAGTTCCCTGCCTTGCAAACATCCACTCCATAAAGTGAAATAGCTGCCTTGTTTTGCTACCAGCATTGGCAAAACAGTGTCTGTTAAGGCCACTGAACTCTGCTTATCAAGGTAAGGATTAGAGGCCTATTTTTTAAAAAAATAATAATAATTTGGGCAAAAGCTAATTCTAAACTGCAGGGGCTCCACTTTAAAATGTGTGAAAAGGAATAGAATGCCAATGAGCATGTCCAGAGAGTTTTTCCCAGCATACTGTGCAAAACACACACACACACACACACACACACTGATAGGTTTAGTAGTACATTTGGTCAATGCTGAAGAATTACTGCTGGGAAAATAATTTTTGCCCAAGCTCTTACAAACTTTAAAAAGAAAAGAAAAGGCCTCCCCTGGAACTAGAGAATGAGGTTTCTCCAGCCAGCGTTGTCCAGATAGCTAGCCTATCATCCTACACCAATCTTCCCCAGCAAACTAGAACATGGAGCAATGGATGCAAGCTCCAGGAAGAGAAATTCCACCTCAACATTAGGAGGAACTTTCTGGTAGTAAGAGCTGTTCGGCAGTGGAACACACTCCCTCGGAGCGTGGTGGGGTCTCTTTCCTTGGAGGTCTTTAAACAGAGGCTGGATCTATCAGGAATGATTTGATTGTGTATTCCTGCGGGGCAGAGTGTTGGATTGGATGGCCCTTGTGGTCTCTTCCAACTCTACAATTCTATGATTCTATGAAATGTACCCAGTACTGGCTGAGTTGATGTGTCTTGTAATCCTACATATCTGGAAGACACCAGGTTGAGGAAGGCTGAAGGTATCCTGTAGTTGGATTGTGGGTATGGGGGGGGGGTGCTTTTTCTTTGTCAGCCTTTGGAGAGATTAGTTTGGGAAAGTCTTGTATAATCCCTACTAGCTCCCCAAGTGAGCACTGTATTAGAAGAAGAGCTTATTCTAGTTAAAATGTCAAGGCTTTTCTTTCTTTTCTTTTCTTTTTTTAAAAAAGGATGTCAGACAACCGTGATGTACACAAGGCCTAAATCCTCAAAGTTCATTTATCTTATTTGTTTATAAGATAAACAAATTATTTGTGCTTTAAAAAGCATGCTTAGCTTCATCTAATGTTGGTACTCTAGTCTTAAACATTTGTCATTCCACATGCATAAGCACACCAAAAACACCTTGCTGATGAAGGAGCTCCCCCCCATTTATTTGGATTAAAGCAAATAACCATTGCAGTATGTATAGAGTAGGAGTGATCAACTTTGACAGCCAAATTCCACAGCTGGGCACCGCAATTCAGGAAGGATATTGACAAACTGGAACATATCCAGAGGAGGGCAACCAAAATGGTGAAAGACCTGGAAACCATGCCCTATGAAGAATGGCTTAGGGAGCTGGGCATGTTTAGCCTGGAGAAGAGAAAGTTAAGAGGTGATATGATAGCCATGTTTAAATATTTGAAGGGATGTCATATTAAGGATGGAGCAAGCTTGCTTTCTGTGCAGAGATTAGGACATGGAGCAATGGATTCAAACTACAGGAAAAGAGATTCCACCTAAACATTAGGAAGAACTTGCTGATGGTAAGAGCTGTTTGGCGGTATTTATGTTGCTTACTCTAGCACAGTTACACCAGTGTAGATTCCATCTCATGGGCGCACCTTGCAATCTGGATGGAGCATTGAAATGGAAGCACACAGAGTAAAATCCAAAGAAACTGGATTGTAGGCTAGAGGATGTCAACAATTAATGGTGGTCTTCAGTCCCATTGATATAAACAGATCTTCAAAGGGCACTTATCTTTCTGCAGATTGCACCAGGTGTGCAGAAATTACTCTTATCCCTTAAGCTACAGGATGAGCATGACCACCACATCAATGGGTACCAAGAAAGCAAAGTGTACTTTAAGGCTCGCTCCTATCAGTGAAACTGAAGTACCTGGCCTTATCTGCTGTGTGACTTTTCCTGTGGATTAAATTATTTGTTCTTTGGACTAGCCTTTTAAAATGTTTGCTTAAAGAGGCCACAGAGTTTCCTGACCCATGCCTTGGCTCCATGACATCTCAAATTGAAGACTAAAGAACCAGCACCCATAGCAAAAGCAGAGAAACAACTGGGGCTGGGATGGACAGGAGTGTCACAGGGAGGGTGTTTGTGTTCCATCCCTCCTGTGTGTATGCATGTGTGGGTGTGTTTATTTTGCCTGTGTCAGCTGACCTTGTTTTTCTGAACTGCCCCTTCCTTCATGGTCTCTCCACAGCTGTGCTGACTCACAGCCTTTCTCCCCCCCCCCTTTTTTTTTTTGGCAGAAAAGTGGTACCACTCAATGCAAAGAAAGGACCCAGGCATCACCACCTCTCATTCCCAGATGTCTCCTCAGTTGCATAGTATATAAGCTCTCCTTCTCACTGCTAGGGGAGTGTTTCCTTTGCATAAAGACAGGTTGGGGCTCTACCAGAGCTCATAACCTCCAATATTTCACAGATGAAAAGCGGGACACCTGTGGCCAAGAAACATCGAACTTTGCTCAAGATGCAAAAGTTATTAACAAGGAACATCGCACAAGTTGGAGGGACTGCAGCAGTTTGCTTTTGCCTGAGCCTACTGGGAAAGAGAAGGTTCTACGCCTCTCCTCCCCCCACTGCTGAGTTGAGTGCTAACTAACTATTTAGGGGCACAGGATCCTGTGAAAGTGGAAAAATGTGAATATCTCTAAAAAAAAACCCCAACCATATTTAACACACGCAAAAAGTACAATCCATGGATTCAACCCATCACGGATGCCCTTGAGGTGGCAGGATTCCTTTGCAAGACAGAAGCAGGCAGGTGGCAGGGCTTACCGCTGCCTCTGCTGCTGCCCTACGCCATTTTTAAAAGGGACTTGCAAGCCTTGCTGCATATTGACAATAGGGACTTACAAGCCTTGCTGCGCTTACAAGCCTTGCTGCTGAGTCTCTCTCAGGTGTTGTCTATATGGTCAAAAAAATATGAACAAGATGCGAAAGATCGGCGATCCGTTTCAAACAGCCATTCACACAAATACATGTCATTTGGAAGGGGGGCAGCAAAATCCACCGCAAAGTCCGTGTGTGCCACGTCCGGGGCTTTGCACGAATTTTCCGAAAAGCTCTGTACGACTTCCAAATGTGTGTGATCATTTGAACCCTTGCATTCATACAAATATGAAAAGGCAGTGCGATCTGATTGGCTGGATGAGGATGTGGGTGGGGCTAGCAAAGAGAGAAAGCAGCTGCGGCTGCCATGTTGGATTTTCGGCTAAGCGAGGATCCGGTAAGTTGATCAAACCGTGATCTTATACTCTTTTTCACTTTTCCTCAAAAAGAAAGAGAAAAAAAAAGATAGCACAAACCTCTGTTTTATCACCTTAGCAATCACTCGCTAAAGCAAAAATCCAACATGGTGGCAGCAGGCGCTTGCCCTGTAACCCACCCTCACCCCCTGCGCTTGTCCAGCCAATCAGGTTTGCACTGTGTCCTGCATGGTAAAGCGATTTATGTCAAATTGCTTGTCTTAATGAGCAAAAATGCACATATCTCTGGTGTTTGTTTGTTTTTTAAAGTCGGGAAAAGCCACAAATAATTTTCTTGTGTAGTTTTTCCTCTTTTTGGCCCCCCTCCTTCACAATATGATGAAACATTGCAGGATCCCATTAAGACAGCTCATTTTCTGAGTGAATTCTATGAGGGATATTTTCACCATGTGGACAACCCCTTACTGTTCAACAAACTGACCAAGTTGGGACTAGCTATTGGATTAAGGTCCTTACTTTTCCTTTAATGACATTTCTTCCATCAGTACTTTTTAAAAGTATGGTATTATGACAACCAGTACTGACATTTTTTTCAGCACAATGAGAGATATTCGCTCATTACTGCAAAAGCATTATTTTATTATAATTAGTTAATATTGAAACATTGATAGAATAAAGTCATTCAACTGTTCAATAAGTATTGAACAGAATTCTACCAGAGAATGGAGGGATAATTATAAATGTATGGAGGCATAATTGCAAATTACACCTACATATGCCTAAATACCCTAAAGGCACAAGATCCCATCTGATCTTGGAAGCTAAGAAGGGTCAGCTCTGGTTAGTCCTTGATAGGAGACTGCCAACAAATACCAAGTGCTGTAGGCTATGTTTCAAAGGAAGGAAATGGCAAAGCCCACCCGAGTATTCCTTGCCTAAGAAAATTCTATGAAATTCATGGGGTTAGCATAAGTCGACAGATGACTTGGAAGTACATACACACACACGTCCTTTTTTCACTTGCTGTGGATGCAGGTATTTAGCACCTCCATCCACCATGATCACCTCACTCTCTGCACTTACCATTCTGCAGCCAGGCCATGTCAGGATAATGGGACATACAGTAGATTTATTCTGTAAAGAGCTGGAATGTAACAAACAGACTGCAGAGTACAGCAGAGAGAGAGCTATGGGCAGTTTGCAGAAAGCTAGCAAATGTATCAATATTGATGAGCTCTCAGCTCTGGTGCAGAGCTGACTGGGGGAAGTGCTAGGAACTCTACAGAGCTGGGTTTTCAGTTTGTCCTATAGAGTTGAACTGAGCAGTTCTGTTTTAGACCTCGACGTGTGAAGATGTTTTCTCTTGAATGCTGTATGTATCTGTAAATATTCTTCATTATGCCCAAGTAAAGAGTTTATTTTAGATACAAGCCTGTGTCCGTGTCTTTACTCTTATGCCTGAAGGAACAACACTCTGCTGTTTATTTTATGCTGCCTGGACCTATTAGGTACGCAGTGTGCGCTACCTCCTGACAGGCTATTCCCCTCCCCAAAGTCATTTTGTGGCCAAGGGAGAAGGGGGGGCAGCCAGGTAGTGTCCAGCTGTGTTGCTGCAGGCAGCTGAGAAAGAAGGGGATGTCATCCTGGACCTCCTGAGGATTCTTGGAGAAGCCCCAGAATGATGTATCCTTGTGCACCTGGATGCAGGAACACAGCCACATGCTCTCTGGCTCTCTCCATCCTCCAATGGCCACTAAATGGGGTGACCCCAGCTGCAGAAGGGTAAGCATAACGTGTGAGAATGGGGAGGAAAGACGATTTAGGATCTTGGCCATCATTTAGAATTACTATAAATGGTCAGGAACAAATTAAAGTAAATGAAAGATTCTATCAAGTTTTAAAGGAAAAAAAAACCAACAACCCCAATGTCATTGGTATTTAATGACTGAAATACTACATTTTAAAATTATTGTTGAACATTTATTTTTATTTTATTTTATTTAGTTATTTATACCCCTATCTTCAGCCACAAGGCTATCAGAGTGGCTTACAAATTATTTTAAGCAATAGCTATTTACACATCTACACTGCATTAAACAGTTTCCAATGTGTGTTAGCTAATTGCCCTTTCCTTCTCAGCCTGAAATCTTTTGCAGAAGTCTCTCCAGAAACCTTCTCCTTGGCATCCTGTCGATGTGGAACAACTCTGCAGGTGGTCGTGGTGGACACAGCGCATCTTTCTATGCCCCAACTATTATGCCCATGCTTCTTAATTTTATACCAAAAGAAAGCCCAGAGTTTGGATTTTATCAAGCACAAAGAAAACGGTGTCATAGCAACACCACATAAACACGAAAGGTTGCACATATCAGATAATGTCACCCTTTCACGTTTATGTCCTATCAATAAGCCGATCTATTTTATTGACAGGACAAGCTGTCAATAGATCAGCTGTGCTGTTTTTTTGCCGGCATTGCCGGCATATGAAACCTAGAGCATTCTGCCCCCCCCCCACACACACACACATACTTACTCCATCAATGGCCAGAATGGCCAGAACACTTCCGGATGAGATTGCGACATCCAGATAGGTGACACATTTTTTATGACCTTCCCCAGTGTATTTGTAAGTTTTTAAGTGTGTATATGTGCTTTCTGTCACTTTTTATGTGTTATTTTTTGTTGTATTTTTGAATTCCCGATGCAATGAAGTCTCGCGAGAATCCATGAGATTTCAAACAAGGAAGTGAACGGGGCTCCATTCACTTCCTCTTTGTTGCTGGGGAAGCCTTTGCCAGGAGACAAAGGTAAGTCTGGTGGGAGGTGTTCTTTTGCCGGCATAAAAATGGTTTTTATTATGCTAGCAAAAGAACATTTTTAGAGGCTTGTCTGATAATGTCCTTAATCAGAGCTTATCTGTAAAATAACATACCCTCCAATATTTCATAGATGAAAACCAGGACACATGTGGCCAACCAACACTGGAGTGTGGTCCAGATAGCAAACGTTATTAATGAGGGAAAGCAGATAAGCTAGCAGAGGCTGCAGCTATTTACTTTTACCTGAGTCTACAGGGAACTACAAAATGCAGATCCCTCCTCTCCTTTATCCCTGCTGAGTTGAGTACAAACTACTTTTGTGCTTTGAATTTAATTTAGAGTAGATTCATTGAATCATTTAGATTTACTTGGTTGATCGTCTATTCAGTAGTTGATTCAATAGTTTTACTCCAGTTGGGATTAACAAACAGGATTCCAGCCATGCAGTTGCACATTCTTGGATGGTGCATGGCTATTAATCAGTTCCTTCAGTGTGCCATTTGATTCACTGGAATTGCAGAAATAGCCACTGTTCATTCCCCATTGTACAATGGGACAACAAGCAGGCAGACTGGTAGATATACAATTGGGTGCACAATGTCAGTATTCAGCAGAAGAGTGGTGTAGCGCAACTACATCTAACTACACGAGTGTAGATTTAAACTATGCAAGCAAGCACAATGTAGGGTCTTGTCCATAAATAACTAGAACTTGGAAACATTACTTTTTTTTTTAACTGCAACTCCTGGAAGCCCCTTGTTTTGGGACATTTTGGGAGCTGGAATTCAAAAAAGTAACTTCTCTACATTCTGCATAAGACACAATCCAAGCTCCAACAATGTCTTCTTTTCCCTAGTTGAGCAGAATGACTGACCATGGTGGGAGCGCATTGACTGTGTCTGTGTGACGCAGTTGCTACAATGGCACATAAAAGAGCCCCACTCAATCACTGGGCAACGGCAATAGCATTAGCACACTATAGCACACTTAAAGCATCCATCCAGAATGTTTGGCAGCCCACCAACAGCAGCCAAACTCAGATTTCAAACATTGTTAACCAAGTTCATTGTTCTATCTAATCAAGCACTTTAACGGCTTAATAAGCAATTGGCTATAATTAACAGCATTCAAGGAGAAGCCTGTTATGATTTTGAAGGAGAGAGCTGGAATGGTTCCCCATCACCACTGCCACCCCCATCTCTGGCCCAGGAGATGGAAAGTTCACTCTGATGAACAAAAATAATAATCATCAAGTCCTGATACTAACAGCACCCATTTCAGCAGAGATAATTAAGAAAGAGCAGCAGTTCTGGTTGGTATACATATAGAGATAATACTAAATCTAGAGACAGACACCTAGAAATTAGAGCTATGGGACCCAGGGCTTGACTAACGAGGAAAAAATTCCATACCTACCTCAAATCTGGTGCTATAGGAACATACGACGTAACACCCCTTTCACACCGAAAACATTCCTTTTAGCCTTTAATGTAATTTTTAAAAACTTACCTCTTGCTCCACAATTTCCAGGAAGAACCAGTCTTTCCTGGGCTCTTCTACATGTGGCCATCTGGATCAGGGTGGCATCACATTTTTGGATGGAAAGCATCACCATTTTTTGTTAAATGTTCAGTGATAGTTGCTGGGGGTCGTTTAGCAATAATGATCCAGGACCACCACCCAATCCTCGCCTGAGCCCAGCCACAAAAAAATAAATGTCCCCTTCTCCATGGGGTCACTGCACTGACTTCCCAGCCAAGGACCTTTGTGGCAGAGCCCTGCTGGCACCCAGTCACTTGCTCTAAGGTGAGAACGAGGCACCTAGCCATGAGATCAATCGGGCTACCCCTCACCATTGATTGCATGGCTGGGCACCTCGTTCTAACCTTAGAGCAAGCGACTGGGCCAGGAAGGCAGAAATTTGCTTCAGCATAAACCAAATAGGCGTGGTGCTAACAGGGCGAATCTGTGGTAGCTCTGGGCCAGAGTAACCTGAATTCCATCTGGATTTTTGCCCCCAGTGTAGACACAACCCCAGTAGCCGAAGTAGCAGTAGCGCATTACAATGAAGAGAAATAAAAGAAATTGAAATGCAACCTGCTCTGAAAGATGGTATTATTGAATATCATTTGGGAATGTCCGACCCTAACTCTGTTTCATCTTGGTTTTCCTACTCATATCTTTCCTTGCTGGAGGAATATTTGAATGTGTAGAAGACATGGTGTGGAAATTAACACATAAATTAAAATAATTTAATGAAACGGTTAGAGGTTTGATATGGCAAGGACTCTGCTGAAGAAACATTCGGCATTCAAGTGGAGTTTTAAAAAATATGTATGCTGTAATTGTATTGGTTGGCAAGTTATTTTATTTTAAAATAAAACATGGCTTTTGAAATAGTGTTTCATATCCGCCATCCCAGAAATCCTGATAACACACTTGTAAAATGGACTGATCAGAGCTTGGAAATATTACTTTATTGGACTACTGTTTCCCTAGCCAACAGCTGGCATCGTGGCCAACATGATTCCTACAGTTCTCAGAACTGTACAGTGTGTATAGAGCCATTGTACTGTCTATCCTCCTTTATGGATCTGAAAAATGGGTCACCTATCGCCACCACCTACGACTCCTCGAGCGCTTTCATCAGCGCTGTCTATGCACAATCCTAAATATACACTGGACTGACTATGTGATGGATGTTGCTGTCCTTGAGCAAGCAGGGATCACCAGCATTGAGGCCATGATATTGAGAACACAGCTGCGCTGGGCAGGGCACGTCTCTAGGATGGAGGACCATCGCCTCCCAAAAATACTACTCTACGGTGAACTCGCCACGGGTCAGCGTAAGAGGGGCGCTCCAAAAAAGCGATACAAAGACTCCCTGAAACAACATCTCAGGCTCGGCCGAATTGATCACCAACAATGGTCTGCCCTGGCCTCACATCGGGAGGCATGAAGACGCAGTATCCACAATGCTGCAGCCTTATTTGAGAACTCACGACGAACAAGTCTTGAAGAGAAACGACAACGCAGAAAGAATCACAACCCAAAAACATCACCCAAGGAGACCTTCTGCTGTGCTTTTTGCAACCGGACTTGTTTATCTCGGATTGGCCTTTTTAGTCATCAGCGCGCTTGTAGAAAGCGCGGGATGAGTCCTTCCTGAATCTTCGTTTGCGAAGCAAAGCCAGAGAGAGAGATTCCAGAAGAAAAACATTTCCAAGCTTTGCAGCTGAATTTATTAATGCTATACTAAAAATCTGAAGCTTAAACAGAAGCTTGTTCTGGGATTATACGAAATGTTAAGGAGTATGTGCTTATGCAGTTAGCATATTTTTCTCCAGTAATGGGATTTACTCCCCTACTGGTTGGGTGCTGTGGGAGACATGCAGCTGGCCAAGGTCTCCTGGTGGCCAGGGTAAGAACAAGAGGAATAACAATAGGATTTAGACCTAAATGCTAAAAAGAGGGAAGGGAAAAGCAACAGGGAGTCCTGGCTGAGAAGCTCTCCATCTCTCTCCTTATCCACTTCCACCCTCAGGTAAGGCTTGTAGTAGGGATTTGCCCACCCATATTATTAGCTCCTTCATTACATCAATTACATATTATTAGCTCCTTCATTACATCATTACATTAGCTTCTTCATTACATCATTACATTAGATGTACACTCTAATACTGAGGTGTACATCTGTATCTTCTCTGTATGTTCCAGTTCATCCACTGTAGAAGTCCTTCTCCAGAGAACCCATTTCTTCTAAATGTAGAAAATCATTCCCTCCTTTTATGGGTTAGGAAGGTGATGAAAGAATGTAGAAGATGCAGGAGAAATATCACAGTTCACTAGCAGAGCAAAGATCAAATTAATAGTGACTTAGAAAAAACTTCCTCTCTTGGTGATAAACTGCATATTGTCACACTCCAAAGATCTCTAGCATCACCTTGTTAGGCCATTAGAGGAATACCTGATAGTTCAAAGGATAGTCACAAGACTGTACACACTGTGGTTCTTACATAATTTCTGCTCTATATTCTATGCCATCATTAACTTCCCTATATTATCTTGGCGAGGCAGGGTCTGGGGATTAGCTAGGTTTCATATGTATGCTGGATCTGTCCTTTTCTCTTTCATTCCACCAGTTCCCCAGCATTCATAGACAACAATTCAAAGTAACCCCAATGGCATTTAGCCATTTGTAGGATATCTCACAAATCCCCGTGCAAAGCAGAGAGGATAAGATTCTAGCCCACATGCAGTGTGCAGGAACAAAAAAGCCTTGTTGTGATGGTAAAACCTTCAAGCCTAGCTGATTTTACCCAGGACGCACATGGCTTATGGCTGTAATGTTAAAATTGTTTTAACTGGATTTAAACCATCTGGTTTTGATTGATAAACCATTTTAATATATTTTTAAACTTTTAAAACTATTATTTTTATTGAACATTTTGAATCAATTTTACTGTGAGCCACCCTAAGATCTTTGGATATAGGGGGATATAATTATTTTAATTAATTAATTAATTAATTAAAATTTAATTAGTTAATACAACTTTGCTGGTGTATGTTTTGTTAAAGATGTGCTCTTGCAGAGCATCTCATCACTTTTCATTGTCCTAGTTAAAATGAGATATGCTAAATAAAGGTATCCTAAGCAATATTAGAGGAACCCATTTCTCTCCACCCAAGCTGTTTACCACCAGGAAATAAGTGTATGGAATAAATTAGTCAGGGAAGGCAGTAATTCAAAGCCAGAGTGTTGGCTGTTTCTTCTTATCTCTCTGCTTTCTTCATGGTATATAAGGTGTTGTAAACTGAAAAAGTTTTGTTTGCTAGTTGGTTTCTTTGTCAGCACTATGTTAAGTCCTTTCAGAAGTGATTCCCACAGAATGCAAGGAGACTGAGTTGCTTATCAGGTTTGTCAGTTGTTTGGGGTTATTCCATTTCCCTTGTACTTGGAAAGGTAGCAGAATGGCAGTGTGTTATTTCATGCCATCACTGCATTTTCATGTCAATGCCATTAGTTTCTGTGTTTGCTTTTGTGCAGTTAAAATACAACAATACAATTTACACCACCCTGTTTGTTCCACCTCTTGCTTCATGATTGTTTTTTTTTAAAGGGGGGGAGATACAACTGAACAATTCCATAATCATGCTAGTATGGAATCACCACCCCTCCTCACCTACACCCCTCCTCACCTACACATAGACCACACCACTTCCACCATTTTTCTATGTTGTTCTTGTGAACCAACACTTGCCTGGTTCTGCTTGTGTATATTACTCTTTAAACTTCTGTATGTTTACTCTTCAATTTTTTTCCTGAAGTTTCTTTGGCCATTAATTGTTAGTGGGATTACATTGGAATTGTGCTATTATGCTATGTCCTATATTAATTTTTTAAAATATAAAATTTTAAAAAAACATGCAAGAGAATGGAGAACAAAAATACAGCGGTTCTATCAGGAGCTCCTGGGAATCCTGGTGACCTTCTAGCCCGGCCACTGGAAGTAGTCCGGAGTTTCCCTGCTAGAGATCCCTGGACAATACCCAAAGGAAAAAGTAATGAAACTGCACCCACACTATGCCCAGTATGCTTCCAGTTCTGCAAGAAAGCAGAATGAGACATTTGCACCCAAAGTCGTTACTAAACCATAGTGGGACAGGGGGTCCTTATTGGATTATTTCCAGTGGGAAAAGAATTTCTAAATTAACCAACAGTGATACAGCACAGTACAGCACTAAGAGAGCCATGCTATCATGTGATAAGCTCCAGGCAAAGATGAGACTAATGGAATCCAATTGCAGTGTCATGTTCTAAACTCCTTATTCCCAAGGAAGTGTGCATGGGATGGCGACTTTGCCATCCTATACCAGGGTCTTGTCTATACAAGAAGAAAAAAACTCATACCTGCACTCTATTCCAAATTCGCCACAGCATCATGTGTGTCCATGATTTTTTGGACCTTCACACAGCCGCCATGTCATTTTTTGAGTATGTATGGAGGGGGCTATTGGGGAGAGATTAGCAAAGACACTGCTTGAAGGCGAGTACCCAGCATCACCCGGAGATTAACGTGGAAGCTGGCCACGGCAAGGAAGAGGAGAAGAGAGCATACAACCCTTCACCCAACCCAGTGGCCACCATCTACGTTGTCTCCAGGTGATTTTATCTATTTTAAAAAATTAAAAGTGCACAATCGCTGGCACTTATGGGCGCTTCATGGAAGGCCTGTGCCTGCACATGCTCATCCAATCAGGTGCTCAGCTCCACCCTTTCCTGACAGTAGGACAAATCGTGCAGTTGTCCTAACAAGCATGTATGCACATTTCCTGTGCAGCCTTTTAAAAGGTTTGGGAAGAGCTGTGAAGGCTTTCCCTGCATAGTTGTTGCTGTTTTTTGGTCCCCCTCCTTCCCAATAGGTTGAATCACCATGGGATTCCACTGGAACAGAAAGTATTCCCCTTGCATTCTGTGAGGTTTTTTCATCATATAGACAGGCCTCTGTTTACTCAAAAATAAGTACTCCATTGTGTTCAGTGGGGCTTGTTTCCATCTCAATTAGTCTGCAAAGGACTGCAGTCTTAATCTCTATTGGGTGATGGGAATTCAGTTGAAATCCCCCTCTCTACACCCACTGGCTGTTTTGATGTTAAAAATTGGAGATCTGCTTATAGTTCTCAAATATGTGACATAGAGCTTACTTTGGCCTAAAAGTGAAGAGCTTGAGAATGTTCCTCTTTTGGCCTACAACTCCCAGAATGCACAGTCAGGATGGGGGACTCCAGGAGCTGTAATCTTAAAAGGGAACTTTTCTGAGTCCTGTTTAAAATCTGCTGGCAAAAAGGCATGCCTGGGTCAGTAACCTCAGATGGTCACATTTCTAGGAAAATCACTAAATGGATGCTGCTGCACTAGAAAGCATGTATGGATTGGCGGCTCCTCCACAAGCAAACAAATGTGCTTTCAAGGCAAAGGTTTTGTAACCACTTTGAAACCACACATTTAAAGCCACAGAAACAGAGAAACAGAAATCTCATTCTTCAACCAGCAAACACAATTTACTACTCTGTTGTCAGGACAGCAAGTAGGGTGTGTGTGTGACTCTATGAAGGTTTTTCCATTCCAAAGAAATCCCCTGCGAAGACAAAACCTATGAAAGTTCTACACTAAATTGTGTTGTCATTTCAGATTAAATTATTCTGCACTAAGAACAGCTGAATTCTATGGCTAATATAAATTATGCCAATTAATCTAGCCTGTAAATAAATGATTATTTTGCATGGTTTACTGGCTAGTCCTGAGATGGAGCAAAAAAGTTACCCCAAGCTTTGAAATCTAAACTACGCCACTTGAAAACCCCACAAGCAACAACTCAGCTAGCAACTTCTGAAACTGATAGCGTAATTCTATAAATGGAAGTAAACCCCTTTGAGTTAAATGGGATTTACTCTTAAGTGTGTTGGTAAATCACAATACTCACATTTAAGCTTATCTTTTCTTAAGAAACCTACAAACAAGCAATTGGGGGGAAAAGTTGCAGGATGCTGCATTCTAAACCCATTTCCGATTTATGTATGTATCTTTATTTATTCTTAGCTTTCTAATCTACCTTTCATTTAAATCATCAAGCCAAAAGCGGCTTACAAATTAACATGTTATCTCTTACATGTTTCTATGGTATGGTATTCTATGGTATACATATCATAGAACTGTATTGAATAGTGGATAAACATAGACGTTAAACTTAGCCAAGGTTTGCTTGCGGAAGCTAAGGGGAAGTTAACACTGCCCCAGGGATACATGTTTTTTTAAACCCTGAAGGCCACATCTGGTACCAGCAGTGAGAGCAAAGGGATTGCACATGCATATGACCAGATATACTGTATATGCATACATTAATGCAAAAAGAATAACAAACCAGGATGGAGCAGTTCAAATATCCACTTCCTGCTCACTGAGATTTCAGGCATGTGTGTGTATGTGTGACAAGTAGTAAGAGAGATAGAAAGGGCCTGCCATTCTACAGCCATTTTTATTTTCCATTTTCCACCCCTGGTAGCAGTGAGAAAGTGTGTGTGGTCACTTCAACATCAGAAAAGAAATAGGGGGCTCGTCTATACGGGAGAAAATCATGCACATACCTGCACTTTATTGTCAGTTCAAAGCAATGTTCCTTTGTCTCCATGGCATTTTAGCAAAAATCTAGTGTATTTGAAGCTCCCCTCCATGATGTTCACACAGCCACAAATCAAGATGGTGGCCACGTCAGTTTTGTGGGGGGGGGGGAGGCAAACGGGCTAGGGTCCCCTTCTAGCCTCCGAGGGTGGAAAGGGATGTTAGTAGCGGCTTGGCCAATTGCTCAGAGGAGGGGGGGGGAGAAAAAACCTCCCTCTCTCAGCAGCTTGCGAGCGTAAGGTGAAAAAACAACATAGTGATGCCAGGTGATTGCCCTGTTAGCAAGACCCACCACTGCGCTTGTCCATTGGCCTATCATGTCAGAATGCACAGAGAAGCTATTGAAATCCACACACGCCTGGATCTCTCTCTCTCTCTGGCTTTGCTTCGCAAACGAAGAGTCAGGAAGGACTCATCCCGCTCTTTCTGCAAGTGGCTGATGACTAAAATGGCCAATCCGAGATAAACAAGTCTGGTTGCAAAAACCACAGCAGAAGGTCTCCTTGGGTGATGTTTTTGGGTTGTGATTCTTTCTGCGTTGTCGTTTCTCTTCAAGACTTGTTCGTCGTGAGTTCTCAAATAAGGCTGCAGCATTGTGGATAGTGCGTCTCCATGCCTCCCGATGTGAGGCCAGGGCGGACCACTGTTGGTGATCAATTTGGCCGAGCCTGAGATGTTGTTTCAGGGAGTCTTTATATTGCTTTTTTGGAGCGCCCCTCTTACGCTGACCCGTGGCGAGTTCACCGTAGAGTAGTATTTTTGGGAGGCGATGGTCCTCCATCCTAGAAACGTGCCCTGCCCAGCGCAGCTGTGTTCTTTGTATCATGGCCTCAATGCTGGTGATCCCTGCTTGCTCAAGGACAGCAACATTCGTCACATAGTCAGTCCAGTGTATATTTAGGATTGTGCGTAGACAGCGCTGATGAAAGCGCTCGAGGAGTCGTAGGTGGTGGCGATAGGTGACCCATGTTTCAGATCCATAAAGGAGGATAGGCAGTACGATGGCTCTATACACACTGATTTTTGTGCTTCGCCTCAGGTGTTTATTACTCCAGACTCTTTTGTGAAGTCTTCCAAATGCACTATATGCCTTTGCTAATCTGTGATCGGTCTCTTTGTCAATCTTGGCATCTGAGGAGATTATGCTTCCCAGGTAGGTGAACTGCTGAACGGACTTGAGCACAGATTTGCCAACAGCAATGTGGGGATGGTAACTTCAACAGAAAAGAAGAAACCCTAAAAGTAAACAAAATCTGGCTTCCAGTTTTGAAAAACAATAGAATCAAAACTCAACACTTACAAAGGAATTCCAACCAGGGACAGGGGGAGCTCCAGCAGATAATGGCCTATCAACCAACCATTAGCCAAACAGACACTAACGAGCCTTGCATTTCTATACCCAGAAACTAACCATTCAATTACACAAATTTACATATACTCTCCAACAGGGGTTCACAGCATATAAACTCCACATACACTCCTACCCAACCATTCTCTGAAGATGCCAGCCACAGATGCAGGCAAAACGTCAGAAAGAAACTATTCCAGAACACGGCCTCACAGTCCAGAAAAAGACCAAGGAAGATCTATTTAATGACACTCATTGTACATGACTGAGACGATCCATAGTACTCTGTTCCAGAGTGACTTTAACTGTATCCTTCAAAAATAAATTAAAACAAGTACACATATTATCAGCCACAAACTGCAGTCAGACTCTTCTGCATTCTTCCAAAAGCATGCAATATTTTCTGAACAGTTTGCGAAAACAAATTTCAGTTCAACTACCATGCACACAAACTAGCCTCCTTTTGGTTATTTCAGGGATAGTACTTATGGTGTGTCAAGATAGGTACTTAAACAATAAATTATATTTCGTACTTTCTGGAATTGATGACTCCCATTTGTGCACAGCAGGAATAGCAATTCAAAAATAAATTAATAAATTACAAACAGTGGGCAACTCTATTAATTTTAGGCTGTCGAGGCTTTATATCTTAACACAGATGCACACACATACCCTAGATACTCTGTTTCTTGAGTATAAATTCAAAAAATGAACAAACAGGAAACAATAAGGGGAGGGAAATTAGAACTGATTTCACTGCTGCTTTGGGCTTGAAAGGTCTACTTTGTTCAATACTGGATTTATGAACAAACTGAGTAAACTACAATTAAGAACCTCAGATTGTGCAGGGCCTCTAAATGCCTCTTTTTCTTCTCTTCTATTTTTTTTCATCCCCCCACCCTGCCTGAAATATCAAATTTTTAGTAATGCTGTAGGGCCTCAGCATGACATAATTGAGGACATAACTTGGATCTCAACATGCATTAGTTTAGCTCTGTTACTTATTAAAATCCTAAAATTCACCGACCATAGCCTGGTGCAACACACACACACACTACACTTTGAAATGCAGATCTCTGAGCTCAAGAATTCATTTAGATTTGAACACCAGGCATAACCTGGTATAAATTCATGGAATCCTTCAACATAAAAATTTCATTTCTGGTTCACCAACCCCAGATTTATTCACTGCCACAGTACAATATAGGAAATGGTAAAGTCATTTTGTTGTTGCTTGTCTTAAACAACTGAGAGTCAAAATCCTTTTTGATCTACTATAAATTATCGAAAAGCACCCAGTACATCCTGATCTACCTTCTGCTACATGAACATGGTGCCAGTTAGGAAAAGAATATGCTCAGCACTTTACATTTGAAGGGCCTGTGCATATTTAAACTAACAATTTCCTTTACAAGATACAGAGAAACAGAAAGCTGATCTTTTCCTGGCCACTGCTTCCACATATATTCCTGGGAAAAAATAGCAATAGGAAATGTAGCCATTTAAACATGCACATGCCATTCACGTCCAATGAATCAAACATACATATTTTAGGGAGATAAAGGCAAAGGCAACCCACCCCCCCAAACAAATCTTGCCAAGAAAACCCCATGATAGCTTTGCCTTAGGGTTGCCGTGAGTCAGAAACAACTTGAAGGCACACAACAACAACGCCACATGCAAAGCAAAACAAGAATGTTGAATTGACCCTAGCAACCTGCTCCTAAATATGCCTATTTATATGTTACAATCAGACCCCCATATCCACGGAACCAATATCTGCAGGTTCAGTTTTCCGTGGGACACAAACAGGGACACATACCATAGAGTCATGCTGGAAAATGCCTAGAGAGGTGTCATCTCTAGGCATCTTCTAGGTCCTCCAATGCAACTCTATGATATGTTTTTACCAGGAGTCCTTTATTTTAATAGGCTTCGCTGTTATCCACAGTTTCTGGTATCTGCGGTAAATTGGAGAACCGAACCCTGGCGTGTATGGCAGTCCAACTGTACTTCAGTGAGACCTAGGGCTTCTCCAGATTGATCTAAAGAAGTGTGAGTCCTCACAATATAGCTCCCTGGGATTTGACCATTGTTGTTGCCTATGGATCCACCCACTTGTTCCACTTTTTTGGAGGGTTGTTTGAAGCAATTTCTTCCATCTGCACTAGGGGGTCTTCCAATTAAAAAAAAAAAAAGGTCATGGTTTGCTGGGGAGGTCCTATAGGCTGGAGAGTAAATTCTGTCCTCTTTGAATATTTTAGAAAAAAAAATCTTAGAATTATTGTGCCATAGTACAAAAATCAATTTCACTGATGCACTATATAGCATGGCAAGAAAGAAAGAAAGAACGACAAATACCACAACCTCCTGAAACATTTCCCCTGTATGGAGGAGCCCTTGCAAAAATGCAAAGGATTTAATTTTTAATATCATTTTGTGATTCCGTGCCTCATATTTTGCCTATTATCAAATCTGCATATTGCTTTGGGCTAATTTGGAGCCTTTCACAATTTTTCCTGTTGATGTCAATTTTTCCTGTTAATGTCTAAACACAAACCACAGGAAAGGATATTTTATACCTCTGTTAACACTGAGTGAACATCTAGTGGAGTTTTCAATGTACATCAAAGTCCCACCACTGAGCCATGGCTCAGAGCAAGAAAAGTCCTTCCCGCTCTTAACACTGCCCCCATCCCTTTCTCATGACTGTGACTATTACAGACTTCACAAGTAATATAACATTAATTTTGTACTGTGACATGCAACAACCTCCTGTTACATTTTTAAGAAGTCACATATTGGTTTAAAATATTTATCAGATTTACCACCTTTGAGTAGCTCTAAACACATACCACACTACTGTATAAACTAATTGGCACTACACTTGTTGAGTATAGGTTATTCAGGAGGGAGAAATGGAACTTTTGCCACAATTTCCAACCAAAGTCAAGCACTTTTGAATTCCACCATTTTTGGTTAGAGAAATAAGCTCCTGCATCTCTCTGCTTGGCCAACGAAAGCCATTGGGTGAGTAAGCCTTAGAGAAAGCAATGACAAACCTCCTCTGAATAAATCTTGCAAGAAAACCCTGTCATAGGGTTGCCATTAGATGAAGGGAAAGATTCTCTCCACTCTTCAGTATACTGAAAGCAGGGCTCATTTGCTACCAAACATGCATGGCTAGACACAGGGCTTGTCTGGACGGGCAATTTAACCCATCCTTTTTAGAGTCCTGCACTCAAAATGACACAGAGCTTTTGCCCTGTTTTGCCCCCAGGAAGTCCTCATGACACCCAAGGCAAAGATGGGGCAAAGATGGGGGGAAGACAGGAAGAAGATGAGATAAAGCCCATTAAACTGTTACAGCAAAATACCTAGGAAAGTATGCTTTACTGAGGAAGAAACGGATCGGGCCCCTCGGGACTGCAGGAGACCATCCCAGCATGCCAACCTGTCTCTGCAGCTGCCGTCCACGTTGCACTCTCTGCAGCCAAGAAGCAGACCCTCAGCACGTGACCAAAGCTTGTCATATGCAGGGGGCCTTGATCACATGCTGCAGGTCTGCTTCCTGGCTTCAGAGAGTGCGATGCAAATAGCTGCAACAGTGGCCACAGAAACAGGCCAGTGTGTCCGTACGGACTCCATCTCATTTCCTGCAGGTAACGGGGGAGCAACAGGCCTGATCCCTGGCCAGAATACACCGGTGGGGAGCCAAAGTATTCTGCCAATGTCAATAAGGCTTTAGTTTGTTAAGGTGCTTAAATATGACTAGTCATTAGTGCCTGTATGTTATTAGATCCCATATGTTATTTAATCTGTTTCTTATCAGATTGGTATGCACATATTTTAGCAAATACAAATCAAATGAAGAAGTAGCAAATTAATCAGACAGATAATTTCTTAAATATGGAGCTGGCTATATTTGAGAATATGTAATTTCCAAGGAAAAAGGAAATGTATTTTGCACATGAATGCCCTATTTGTTGACCTTACAAAAGCATTATCTTCTAGCAGTCAAGCAACAATTTCAGTACATTCATTTCCTGTCAAGTGTTCCTCATAACAACCCTGTGATGTCGATCACTGCTGTATTTATTCACAATACACAGATGGACCAGTGTGAGCAGGTACACACACAGGGATTTACACAAGTTAGTAAGCTTTCCTGATTTGATTACGGGGAAAGTAAGCAATGGCTGTTTTCCTTATTCCCCTTAGGGAGAGATGGCAAACTTCTCTGTGCTGGTTCTTAAGTTGCTATAGGAGGTGATTTAGACACAGAAGCACAATTTCAACCTCACCTGGAGTACTGTGTCCAGTTCTGGACACCACAATTCAGGAAGGATATTAAAAGCTGGAACGTGTCCCGAGGAGGGTGACCAAAATGGTGGGAGGGAGCAGGCTTGTTTTCTGCTGCTCTAGAGACTAGGACATGGAGCAATGGGTTCAAACTTCAGAAGAGATTCCACCTAAACATTAGGAAGAACTTCCTGACAGTAAGAGCTGTTCAGCAGTGGAATACACTGCCTCATAGTGTGGTGACGTCTCCTTCTTTGGAGGTTTTTAAACAGAGCGGGATGGCCATCTGTCAGGAATGATTTGATTGTGTATTCCTGCATGGCAGGGGGCTGGACTGGATGGCCCTTGTGGTCTCTTCCAACTCTATGATTCTATGATTCTATGATTCTATGGACCACTCTTCAGTTTATATTTCTTAGCTCTGTTTCCTCTGTAAACATGTTCCAGTTCAGTATTTCTGGGGGATAATAATCAAAGCTTGAAAAGTCACCATGCCAGCTGGTAATGCTAAGGAGTTGTCTTTCCTGCTTGAACTACGGTATCCCCCATGTCTACAGAATTTTAATATTTTATGAAACCATCTTTGGGGCTTTACTTTAAAGTAACTGTTTCCCCCATGTGTGATAGATACCCAGGTTCACCTTTCATAGAAATGTCTGAGACATTTAACAGAAGATAGAAGAATACTGACTCTACTGAGCACACTTTTCCAAAAAAATATTCAGCATTACACTAGTACAGCCAGCCCTCCTTATCCATGGATTCAGCCAAACACAGCTTGAAAATATTTTTTAACAAAATATTCCAAAAAGCAAACCTTGCTGTTCACCATTTTATTTAAGTTACACCATTTTTACTATGCCATTGTGCATAATGGGAGTTGAGCATCCATGGATTTTGGTATCCACAGGGGGTCCTGGAACCAAACACCAGCAGATACCAAGGGCCCATTGTATCCTATTTTCCACACAATTCTAGACACAGTGTACTAAGAAGTAAGTCCTAATAAAGTAATGGAACTGAATGTCTATACAGGAGCAGGCTATTTAATTCACATTTGTTGTTTCTACGTGTCTTCAGTTTCACTTCATCTAATGGCAACCCTATGACAGGGTTTTCTTGGCAAGATTTATTCAGAGGAGGCTTGTCATTGCTTTCGCTGAGGCTTACTCACCCAATGGGTTTCGTTGGCCAAGCAGGGGTTGGAACCCTGGTCTCCTAGAGTCCCATTCCAACACTCAAAGTATTACACCATTAATTTTAAGACAATATCATAAATGACTATAAGAAAGTCCTGGAAGATTATGGTTAGGAAGGGTCTGGCAGAAAAGGTCGGCTTTGAAGGGGGGGGGGAGAGAATGTCACAAATTAGCCTTTCAGACCAGCAAGATTTCTTGTTGTTGTGTGCCTTGAAGTCAAGTGGAATATCCCCATTCCACATACAGAATGGGATCTGTCCAGCAGTATTTATTTACTCAAGAGTTTTCTGCTTGATTTTCTGAGTTAAAACCCTTCACAAAGTAGATTACAATGTATTTTTGAATATAAAAGAAAAAATCAAACCCTCAACAAATTGTGACAGGACTATGTCTTCTACACCATTAGCTATTGACTTTTTCTTTACCAGGGACCCCATTTAAATATATTTTGTTGCCATGGATCCCCAAGACTTAACTCAAGATTTAAAACCCTAACCCTAACCCTAACAACAACAACAACAACAACAACACAATTACACCATCCATTAAACCTTCCTTCAGAGGCACTGGAGGGGAAGGGGAGACTTTTCTCCTGCTTCTTCCTGCAAGTTTGTGGCTGGAGCAGATTGAATAGCAATGCACAGGTCCTGTCACATGGGCTGAGCAGCCTTCTAACTTTCGCAGACCCCCTGTGAGCACATTGTGGCCCCCTGGCGGTCTGCAGGCCACAGGTTAAGAACCACGTAACCTCCACTTGAGGAAGCATGCTGACTTAGGCATACTCTCCAACAGGTTACAGATGAATGTGACCAAGCAACATCAGAGTGTGGTCAAGATGACAAAAGTTACTAATGAGGAAAAGCACACAAGCTAGAAAAGAGAGCAGCAATTTCCTTTTGCCTGAGCCTACTGAGAACAGCAAGATCCTCCCCTCTCCCCCCACTGAGTTAATTTAGTGTGAACTACTTTTTCACTTTGAACTTAGCAACTGAAGTACCGTAAGCTGAAGACAAATGGGTGGGGGGAATGGAAGGAGGAGTGAGAAACAGTTTAAAAGCAGCAGAAAAGTGAGATGACAGAGGATTAAACAAGACTGTCTCTGCCAATTCAGGACAGTTGTAGGATATGGCTTAAGAGGTAAGTTTAGGACCCATTGTTATCAACCCTGATAGCCCCCATCTTGGAATATCACATAATTGGCAATATTGAATAATTTGGCTTGATGTGGCCTTCCACGTGGTTAGCAGGTAAACCAGGAACCCCCAGATACCAAGGCTGGAATCATGTATAAGTAAGGGAGGGGCCTTTGGAAATTTCCCAAATCGAGTAATACTCAGGTCAGAATTAATACCTGGAGATTAGTCATCTAATAATCCACTCAAAGATAGCAGAGTCCCTGATACTTGTAAAATGGGTTCCTCCTCTCCCCTTCCCCTCCAACAACAGACTTTGCATGCTCCTATTCAATTCTGAAATGTATTGCCCATTAACAATCATTAACTCTTCCAGAGAACCCTTTGTTTAGGCCTTGGAAACTCCTAGAAACATTGTATTCCACTCAAACCCCATCCCTTCAGGGGAATTATCTCATATAAATATTCCCCTAAAATTCCACCAAAATGTCTGCAGTTCCTCCTCCTACATCCATGCTGCTGGTTTGCTGTGAGATCCTCAGAATGTGTTCCTGAGAATCTTCTGCTGCACGAATCTCTGCTCTTCTGATAGGTTTCATATCACCCAAGTACCCCCTACTCTATTCCTCTATCCAAATACTTCCTACTATCTTCAATAGCCTTGTGTGATTGCCTGAAGCCTGAGTGTTTGTGTGAACGCTGTTGATATTAATTTCCAATAAAGATAATTTAATTGTATGTTTTCGCTTAGAGATTCCTCCGTTACTATCAGTACACATAGGTCAAAAGATCCTGCCATTACCCAGCTTCTCGCTGCCTTTTTGAGCTAATTAAATATTCTCCATATTAATATTTAGATACTAGTGGGATCCTTGCAGACTCCTCACAATGCAGGTAATACCATGGCATTTAAAGAATTGTTCTCTTAACACTTTCCCCAGCATCTGCTGCCTGAAAGACTTGCCTCACTTGATCTAAAAACCGGGCCTCGTTTGTGTGACAGAACCATCTAATTCAGCATGTTCTTTCCCACAGTAGCCAACATGAGCTTAGAAGTAAAACACAATATGCAGATGAACAATTAGATCTATATGTATTGCTACACTCAGGCCTTTTGCTTCCTTCCAACTTTTTGAGGTCACTACAAGATAGCCTCTTTCTTCCCTTTGTCTGAGAAAGGTGTACTAAGACTACTCCAATATAGGAGACAGCTCTAGTGGCTCCTGGAACCAAATCTAATTTATCTCCTGCCTAATTCTTGGATGAATTTCCAGAGACAAACAGTGTAAGTTTTTCATTTTAAGTTACTACATGCTTCCAAGGTAATTACTCCTGGTTTTGCCACAAGCTCACATTGTATTATTAACCTATTGTTCTTAGTTCCCCAAAAGTGTAACATCGGATACCTCTCTGAAGCAATTATTAATAGCAAAAGCAGGATCTATAACTTTGGCTTATGATTGGCAAATTATTGGTGGTTTGCCTGTGTTTCTGCTTTTCCTCATCAGTAAAGAAAAAGTCCAGCTCTATCAATGTCAGTTTTCCACATGCCAATCTTCCCCAACCTGGCACTTCCCGAATGTTTGGGCTATAATCCCATCATCCATTGCCAGAATGGGCACGGGATGATGGAAGCGGTAGTCCTCCACTAGAAGGTTACTACATTTGGGAGGGCTATCATATCTATTAATTCAAGAAGAAAACAAAAAGAAACTGGTTTGTGAGATGCCTAAAAATATATTTTAGCAATTGTAGTTAACTTGACACGTTTCTGCCCACTATGTATTCTGGGGTCTTCCTCAAGGGAGTAAAAAATTCTGCCAAGATCTCTAAACAGTATTTTTTTAAAAAAAAAAATTACTTCAGCTCTCTTCTCTTTACGTATAGTACATCAACATCTCTCAAAAGTCTTGCTGTGGTCTGACCTCATCCTCTCATAGCAAATTTAAAACTCTTAAACTGAACATTCCCCCCCCTTTTTTTTTTTTTCGTTTTCTTTTAGTAGGTTCTTTTCCAACCTAGCTTTTGGTGGTGTTATGTTTTTTTTTAATTCAGTCCATCTGCAATAAGCTCCCCTTTCAAGAGGCACCAAGTTCTAGGAAGCACCACTCCTCAAGCAAACAAACACTGAGGAGCCAGAACTGTAAGAGCCTGAAAGGACTGGATCGATGGGTCTTGTTTCTCTAGGAGCCCCAGGTAGGAACTTGGGTCTTCCAGTCTCTCGCTTAACATCTGCAGTGTTTATTTCTTTTTCCCCATGCCTTGGGATGGGAATGTTTTCTAGTCAAGCACAGAAGAGTTTTGTGAGGAAGGGCAGAGATGGAATAACATGTAAAAAAAATAGCTTGTTAAAAAAAGGGCACTTCTCTTAAGAAAAAGCTCTTTCCAAGAATGTACTCACAGGGCAACACCCCTTCTCTTCACTATCAAAAGAAGCGAATCAGCTCCTTAATTAGGACAGCAGAAAGTGGTGCCATCAGTTCAGGACTCCGGAGAAGCATCTTCAGGGCCCAACTCAAGGGGAATGTACAGAAGGGTTGCCAAGCACACCTAAACTGGCATACTGCATTTTGTTACAAGTGAGCTAATGCACATCACCATCTAAAGAACACACGTACACACCCAGTAAGACAAACTATTAAGCCTGGCATCCCTCAATTATCTAACTGCACCCTAAGAGGGGAATGGGGTCCCCATGATCAAAACTGACTCCAGTGAGTGAGCAAAAGGAGTGAGGGAAAAATTTAGGAAAAGTAAACCAGAAGAAATCAAGTCAAGAGTATCCAACAGGAGACTACCAGAGTGTTGTTCCTCATCCCCTGCCACTCCATCCCACCCCCTTGGTATGACCAAAAGGGACTCACGTGAAGGTTGATCATTTCTCCTTCCGATCCCATCCTTTAGCTTCCCAGGTTTTCTTTTCAGTCCTCTTGAGCCTCCACAAGAGATCAAGTCTCTGCCGCTTTCTGGATTCTCCAGTGCCTTTGCCGGGTGGGAGGGAAAGCACAGCTGCTGGAACAGACTTGCTATTCATCGGCGTGATGTGGGACTCTCTTGCCTTGGCATCAACTTGGAGGGTGGGGGAAGAGAAGAGAAGGGGTGGCGGTGGTGGGGAAAGCCATGGCACGCAAATTCTTTATTGTCTCGTGGATGCTGAATGGCTCTCCTGTCATGTTAGTCATGACCAAATGTCTCTGTAGCTTCTGGATCCAGCTGAGCTCTGTGAGGTCACTTGGGCTGAGATTTTGCAATGAATGCAGTGTACCAGGAGACTCATGGCACAGACCATGTAAGCTTTTGGGCCAGACTTCTCTAAAGGCAGGCTGTGTAGGTACAGAGCCCTTGTGTGCAGATGGATTCAATCACACATAGCTTTTGCCATGCTTACTACATCTCAGTCACGCTTGTTGGCTGCTAAAAAAGCAAACAGAGAAGCAACTGTGGCTCATAGCTAAGAGGCACTTTCCACTCCACACTCTTAAGATTGGGGAGCATTTCCAAACCCACCAAAATCTGGTTTAGGGATTGTATGGAAAGTTGCCAGGGGCTGGAAACTATAGCTGTACCTTTAGAAAGCAACACAAGAGGCCTCTCACTTCTTCTAAAATGCATCTTTCCACCACCTGCCTGTAGCAAGCAAACATGAATTTGAATTTTTTTCTGTCGACCCATCTAACCCAGCAGAGTGAAGTGGTTTCCTGAAGTAATACTTGTTTGCTCAGGCTTTTTCTTAGCTCTTGTTTTACACTTTTTTTTGAAACTATATGCTGTTTTACTTTTTAAATCCTTTTATTAATCAGCTACTATATACCCCAGAACTTGGCTGGAGAATTCCTGATAAAGTGGCCAAGAGAAATAAAGAACAAGGCTCCCCTCCCTCTAGGTTGTGCAGAAGAGAGAGTTTCAGCAGGTATTGCTTGTCACATCCCTTATTTCACCTGGCAACCCTAATTCTGGTGGTCTAAAAAAGTCTAAAAAGTAACTTTTCCAAGATTGAGACCACATATATGTTGTTATAACAAGCAGTCTAAAAATTATGCTAAATAATTAAAGAGATCACAAAACGCTCTTACCTAATATACACACTAGTGTTTCTACTGTTAGCCACAGAATCTGAACAGAGCTCATGCTGTGCCAGTACGGAACTTTCAAAACATAGGCTGGGGTTCAATATTGCAGTTACTGATTTGTAACCTAGAGTCACAGATCTTTAACTGTTCTGTATTCAGTAAGACTAAGTAGGCTTATTGGTTGTTGTTGGTTGTTCAAGCTGTTTCTATCATGGGTTTTTCTTGGCAAGATTTGTTCTGACTATTAAAAAAAAGGATGCTGCCAGCCTGCATGGCTAATTTGCTGATAGACGAAGATGGGGAAGGTTGTGTCTGTAGCTGTGGTACAAAAAGTAACTTTGCCAAGCTCTGTTTATAGCCACATACTCTCTTCTTCTTCTTTTTTTTTTTAACATGTGCAAATGATTGCACAAGGTGCAATGCTGTGAAGTTGCAGTGTATTTAAGAGTGGGAACTCATATCACACACCATAATTAAGAAGAAGTCTGGCAGAGTGAATTGTCAGCCTTCAAAGAAAATTACTGTTATCTTTCTGGGATAAGAGTGCTCAAAGAAGCTGTACTATTCGAAACACCGGGTCATTTAAAGTTTTGTGGTTAAACCATAAATTCCACAAGGGAATAAGAAGGAAGCGAAGAATGGGTCAGGACAGAGAGGGAAGCAGAGGTAGAGTCCAACTTTCAATTACCAGCTAAAGTTCACATGGTTCAGTGGTTCCCACAATTCTTAGACAACCTTGTGGCTTTATTTGGATTTTGTTTTCATGATGAAACCCAAAAGACAGTCCAAGAGAAATCGTGGCCACTAATACACATAGGTCTATATCAGGGTAAGACTGAAGTGGTTCTCCTGATGTTGTCATACTGCAATTTTCAGCTTCTCTCAGAAATGGCTGGGCCAGCTAGGGCTGCTGGGACTTCTAGTAACATCTGGAGGGCCACAGAAGAATTTCATCCATGGCCTAAATCCTGACCTTAGAGTAGATCCATTGAATTAGTTGTTGAATTGTGAATAAATCCCAGTGAACAAATGGGTCTACTGTAATTAGCAGCTGGATTTTTTTCATAGGGCTACCAACTTCTGATCTGGCCCTTTAGTCTGCAAATAAGTACTTAGGTTGACCTTTGGTCTGCATGAAATAGGGTACCTCCAGATAGGAAACAATGAAAAAATTCCTCATAGAATTCAAGGCGAATACCTTTTGTCCCAAAGAGATCCTGCAGTGATTGTCATTTTCAGAAGTGGGGGGCAAAAATTCCAAAAACTGCATGAGAAAAGCTTTCATAGCTTTTGAAGTTTTTTAAAAAAATGAGCAGAAATGCACATTACCGCCCATCTGGAAATTATGGAAGTTGAAAGCTGATTGGCTGGACATGCACAGGGGGCAGGCTTGCCAGCAACGAAGTGACCAGAACTGCCATTTTAAATTTTGCTATAGCGATCATGTGCGTTTTTGCAGCAGTAAGGCAACCAAACGGTTTAAGTGGAAGGTTGCACTTCTGCACCTTAGATTTAAAGTTTTTTTTTTTAAAAAAGCAACAACTGTGCAGCAGCAGCAACTTGTGGAGAATTATAACATGAGTAATTCACTTGCAGCCACCATCTTGATTCGCAGGCATGCCTCTGTGTGAACTTCAAACATGGATAAAGTCACATACCAGCAATCTCACCAAAAACCCATAGAGACAAATGAACACTGCTGTGATTTTTTGTTAATGCGCAGCAATTCACATTATACCGCCTCATCTAGATGACCTCTAGGTCTCAGTAAATGTCAGGTTTTGCTCCTGTTCGAAACAATTTTATTTCAAAGATCCATATGATGTATTCTTCACCCCAAAGCGTTTCCTGGGAGCTCCCAGCATTACCAGAGACTTTTAATTCTTACTCCCCAAGTCATTTTAAATTAACCAATTCCTTTTCAAAGTGAAATGCCTTGTGCATTTCATACTGTCTCAGACTCAGTAAAGATGGCTGTCAAGTAAACACAGCTATTATTTCCAGGACACAGATTCAACAATGACCAAGCGAGTGAAAGAGGAACGTTAACACTAAAATAAAATTATCCTAATGCTTAACTATTATTGCTAAAGTGCTTTTGTAGTTTTACTCCTGAATTTTTTTAAAAAAAAAAAAGCCTGGGTGGAAATTTGTAGAAACTAATTTCTGAAAAGTTACATGAGACTGTATGTGACATGTGATGAGGAGGAGTGGGAAGGAGTGTACATGTCCTTTTAAAGTTTTAGCTCAGTTGAGAGTTCTTTCAACATCCATCCTGGTTTCTTTAGACACCTGCCCATGTTTCCTCCTCATTAGAACTATTTGAAGTTGGACCTTCAATATCTCACTTTTAAGAAACTCCCATCCTTCATGAACTCCCTTCTCTTTTAGTATTCCTGACCATGGGATCACCCCCAGTAATTCCCTAAGTTTTCTGAAATCAGCTTTCTTAAAGTCTAGAGTGCATGTCTGATTATGCTTGGCTTCCCCTTTCCTCTGTATAACAAACTCCAGGAGAACATGGTCACTCCCCCCTAGGGATCCTGCCACTTCCACCCCATTAACCAGGTCATCCCCATTGGTTAGGATCAGATCTAAAATAGCTAATCTCCTTGTTGCCTCTTCCACCTTCTGGACGATTAAATTGGCTGCAAGGCAAGTGAGGAATTCGTTGGACCTTAAATTCTTGGCAGAGTTGGACTTCCAGCAAATATCAGGATAGTTGAAACCCCCCATTACTACTACATCTCTCCTTTCTGAATGTGCGGTCATCTGCTCCAGGAAGGCATCATCCAAGTCCTCAGTTTGGCTTGGAGGTTTGTAGTAGAACCCCACAATGACATCCCTGCTGTTTCTCTCCCCCTTAATTTTTACCCAGATGCTCTCAACCTGGTTCCCATGATTTAAGTCATGGATCTGTTCACAGGTGTATACCTCCATAACTTATAATGCTACTCCTCCACCACCTCCCTTCCACTTTGGTCTATTTTTCTTAAATAGGTTATACCCCTCTATTAGTATTAGTCAAGATGGCAAACATTATTTAGGAGACACACACAAGCTAGGAGAAGGCTACAGCAGTTTGCTTTTGTCTGAGTCAACAGGGAAAGGCCAGAATCTGTATGCTCCTCTCCTTTGCTCTCCCCACTGCTGAGCCAATGGATTGTGAACTACTTTTTCACTTTGAACTCAGTTTACAGCAACTAAGGTAAGCTATGAACAAAGAAGGAAAGCGAGAGGGGAGAGAGAAATGGGATACAGTAGGACCCCCTTATCTGTTGGAGATTGGTTCTGGGGGGCCTTGTGGATACCAAAAACTGTAGATAATAGCAAACACCATTGAAAATAATGGGACTTCAGGTTTAAAATATCACAGAGTTGCCTTGGAGGACCTAGAAAATGGCTAGAGAGGACACATTTTCTAGGAAGACTCTATGGTAGGTGTGCTGTTTTGTTTCTCGTGGATAATTGAATCAGTGGATAATGAATTGGTAGATATTGCGGGGGGGGTTCTACTGTATTTTAAAAGCAGGTGAAAATGTGGGACAACAGAAGATTAATCTGGACTGTCCCTGCCAAATCAGGACAGATGGAGAGTATACTGGGTTCTGTTAACTACTGTTTACATCTTTTAGACAACAGCTAAAACGCAGTAATTAAGACTGAGTGGGTCATGGAACAGAAGACATGCGTGTGTGCACTGGTTCTCATTCTTTGCTGCTAACTGAGTAATATTGCACCACAGAGCAAAATCATCTTTGAGTAAAGTAGAGTTTCTCATGACTATCCCTTAACTACTAAGCAGTGACTCAGCTCCATAGCAGCCACTGTGTCAGAAGAAGAGAAGAGAACATGTGTGTTTAAGGTCAGGACTGTTGGGGACAAGAGCCGGTGTGGTGTCGTGGGTTGAGTGTTGGCCTAGGACACTGGGAGAATAGGGTTCAAATCCCCCCTTGGCCATGAAAACCCACTGGGTGACCTTGAGCAAGTCACACCCCCTCAGCCTCAGAGGATGGTAAAAGCAAACTCCCTCTGAACAAATTCTGGCAAGAAAAATGTGATAAGTTCACCTTAGGGTTGCCATAAGTCAGAAATGACTTGAAAGCACATAACAACAACAACAGCTGTTGAGGACAGAATTCAAAATGCAAGGTTCACCAGCCAGAAAATCCCAGCTGTCATAGTTTAAAAGAGGCAAGCTTCTAGTCCTTATGGAATAATTCCTTATGAGAATCACAAGAAAGGTTATGATGTGAGCTGTGTCTGATCATGATGATTTTTTACAAATCAGGGTGAGAGCTGGGCAGGACATTCTGTGGTTAGAGACACACCTCCTGCCTAGTTCTTTGCTCTGTATCAGAGAAATGCAATCTTTTCCTCTATGTAGACTGCATTCATTGGGCATAATCTGCTGGGAACTCACACCAACAGCGAGCAGGTCTGAAGTCAGCAGTGGATGGGGCTGGGTCTCAAAGCTGAGAGACCTATTTGGTTCATTTTCTGCCACCTCCTTCTCTCCCCTGCCATCATTCATCCTTCTCCCCACCACCACCCCATCAGGCTGCCATGGAAAGGACAGTGTTCTTGTCCATGTCCTGAATTGATCACTGACAGAGGGCTTTTGAAATTAGGCCAAAATACATGAGATCAGGCTGAAGGCCAAATGTGGCCTCAGTAACACAAGTAGTCCACCTCTGTTTTATACCAAGCCTTGCAGAAATGAACATATTTTGCAAAACAGCAAATAACTCCACATTTTGAATTTAGGTCATATAACACGTGTCCCCCCACCCCAGTTATTCCAGTGCATCGTATATTTAGGTGCTGTCTATACTAGGAGGGGAAATACGAACACCTCCGAAAAAGCAGCCATTTGTAGCGTTGCGACCTGTCTTAATGGTCAATAGAGCCCCCTAAACTTCGTATGCCCCCTAGCCAACAAGATGGCACCTGCAAATGATTAACTCACACTTTTAAATCTGCCGCTGCCAATTTTTTTGAACAGTTTACCATGGTGTGCACATGTCATATTTCATATTTATAAAAGGGGGGAGAGTAAAAGATTGCCGTTTTATCGACTTACTGGACCTTTGCTTAGCCGAAAATCCAACATGGCAGCAGCAGGCGCCTTCCCTGTTTGCTAGCCCCACCCCCATGGTCGTCCAGCCAATCAGATTACGCTGCCTGGTCACAGCAACATGAATGCGACTGTCCTAACGATTGCACATCTGCATGCCATACAGAGCTTTTTTAAAAGTCCGGGAGAAGCCCTGGAGGCTTCCCACACGGAATTTAAGGTTGATTTGGCTGCCCCCTTCTGAATGAAATATATTTATGCAAATGTCCGTTTGTACAGATCGCCTTCCATGCAATTGCCATTTGGATTATTTTCACCATATAGACAAGCTCTCAGTTCAGCTTGAAATGTAGGAAGCACAGATTTATACTAGAACTTGGGGTGATTCAGTGAAATGCCAGAGATTCCAGATAAAGGGAAAGAAGGTTCTTCTTCCAGAAAAAGCAATAACTGATTTGTAGAATTTGCTGCTACATGATGTGATTTTAAAGCCAGTGACTAGCATAGGCTGCAATCCTGCACACATACCTGGAGGTAATTTTCACTGAACACCGAGGGACTTACTCCTGAAGAGACACACATAGCATTGGACTACTAAAAGGTTTTCAAAAGGAAAACAGACATTATTGACTGATCTATCACTGGCTACCAGACATGACTGGCTACTAGGCATGATGACTCTATAGAATATCCATTTTTAGGATTTTATCAGACACAATCCTTTTAAACATTCTTTTGCCAGCATTAACAAAAAGCATTTTTATAGATTTTCCTTGGGTTTTTTCCAGGCTGTGAGGCCGTGTTCTGGAATAGTTTCTTCCTGACGTTTCGCCTGCATCTGTGGCTGGCATCTTCAGAGAACTGTTGGGTAGGAGTATGTGTGGAGTTTATATATTGTGAACCCCTGTTGGGAAGTATATGTAAATTTGTGTAATTGAATGGTTAGTTTCTGGGTATAGAAATGCAAGGCTTGTTAGTGCCTGTTTGGCTAATGATTAGTTGATGGTCCATTATCTGCTGGAAATCCCCCTGCCCCTGGGTGGAATTCCTTTGTAAGTGTTGAGTTTTGATTCTATTGTTTTTCAAAACTGGGATTTTTTATAAAAAAAGCATTTTTATGCAAAAAATGCCCCCCCGCACTTACCTTGTCATCCTGGCAAAGGCTCCCGGCAATAAAGAGGAAGTGAACAGAGCCCCGTTCACTTTCTTGTTTGAAATCTCGCACGATCTCATCACGTGGGAAATTTAAAAATAAAAAGCAAAATTAACATCAAAAAGTGAAGCAAAGCACATACGCATAATTTAAAAGTCCCAAGTAACCCAGGGAGGCTCATAAAAAGAGCAAAACGTACCTGGATGTCCCAATCTGACCTGGAAGTGTTTGTGCCGTTCCAGCCACTGATGGGGTAAGTACGAGATTTAAAGGGACAGAGGTATCACATGCTGGCAATGCCAGCAAAAAAACAGCAGGAGGATCTATTGATGGCTTAAGCCACCAATTAAAAATGATGGGTTTTGGACTCTTTTTAACTGAAAAAGGGCGATGTTGTCTGATCCGCGTGCCCTTTCATGGATATGTGGCATCATGATACCATAATTTCCACGTTTGATAAAGCCCTTAGAGACAATATACCATTGAATTCTAGTGGATGGGATAGAAACATCTCGCGATTTTTCTATCCCTAGCCCTAGGTTTCTAGGGCTATGACCTTCATATTCTGCTTGTAGGTTTCCCATCAAGGTGGTCACTGGGGGAAGGAGAATGCTGAACTGCATGAACCATTGCTGCAGCTGTCCAGAATCCTTTTTGTGTTCTTAATGCAAGAAAAGTGGCTAATGAATCTAGTTTTTCATGTTTCTTATAGAAGTTCTATGCCTTTTACAGCTGCATGACAGAGACAGGAGGAAAAAAATGTCAAAAGATGCCAAGAAATGTTTGTTGCATTCCTTTATCTTACATAGCTCTTTAGGGTGTAATGTTTGCTATCCCACAGGAAAAACACATAGCAACTGAATACTGCAGGGATGGGCAACATGTGACCTTTCAGATGTTGTTGAACTACAGTTCCCATCAGGCTTACCCAGGATAGGCAACTGTAGTGGATGATAAGACCTGTAATCTGAAAATATCTGTACGGTAATGTTAAGGAAAATGCAACATGGGACATACAGTGAAAGAAATAAAATATGTATGTGAAAGTCACAATGACTAAGCAAGAGCAATTATGAAGCTACACAGGTGAAACTGCTAATGTAATCTAGAAGGCCTGAGAGCCAAGGACAGAGGTACTGAATGCAGATTGGAAACACCTGAGAATCATTAAGTGTACAAGGTGAAATGTTGAAATACATGGGTTGGTCTTAAGCATGGGTGGAACTATGTGGACCAATCAGAATGGAAGTACACACCCACTGGGTGGAAACTAACTAGTGGGTGGTGATAAACAATGGCTATAAAATTGCAATGTTTGCCAATGTATTGTTGTTGAGTAGAGGTGGAGTAGTTTGGAGATATTGTGGAGTAGTGTGTAGAGATTGTGATTTGTTGACCATATAGTATATTTATATAGAAGAATAAAGTAGGTTTTATGTAAAACTACTGAGTTGCCTGAGTGAATCCTGGAGATGTTTTGGAGACACCTGGAGAAGAGTGAGAAGGCTTGGAGAGTTTGTCAGGATCTTCAGCCTATTCTCTGAAACTCTGCTGCTTTGGAGAAAAGCATTAACTACTGATCTAAGCTGGTCGGCTCTGCTGCATAACAAGGTGGTGAGTTTGAGCCAGAGGTGAAGAGCTACAACTCCCATCATCCCTGACAAGGGTTATGGGCCCAGTTACTAGAGCACCCAGCATCCACAGAAGCTGAAAGTTCCAGAGAGTGGAAGAAAGCTTTGTGGACGATAGATCAGAGCAAGCTGTTTGTGCTGCACTGATAAGCCTCGTGAGTAAATCATTTTGTGTTTTGCTTGAGCCCATACGGGTCGGCTGTGCATACTCAGAAGGACTGTGTCAAATTGAGTCACTGCACAAATCAAGATGGAATTTCTAAAGTTTAGTAAATTGAATAGAAACAACTACTCTACCTGGAAGATTTATGCCCAATCTCTACTAGTAAAGGAAGGTCTGTGGTCAACAGTTGAAACAGGGCTGGCAGCCGATGCTGATGAAGCCACTCAAGAGAGAGATAGTAAAGCAAAAGCCTGTCTTTATCTCATGCTTGAAGAAGACTTAATTAATGACGTCAGAGATAAAACGTCTGTCAAGGATGTGTGGGATACCTTGCAGAGATTACACACTCCTTCAACTGCTTTTGCAAAAATGCTATGGTCTAAAATAATATACAGGCAAAAGATGGCTAAAGGGCAGTGTGTGATAGAACATTTAAAAATAATGCAAGATTTATTTGTGCAAGCTGAACTGAGGGGAGTGCAAATTAGCAAAGAGCAGCAATGCTACATTTTAGTAGAATCGCTAGACTCTTCGTGGGACAACATAATGAACAGCTTGCAGAATTTGCCAGAAGCTGAGCTTAATAGAGACTTAATTGTGGCCAGAATACTGGAAGAGAACCAGAGAAGAATGTCTGAGCAGGGTGACTCAGTAAGCTTAAAGACTGTGCCAAAACAACAAACAATTCCTGACTGGCGAACGCAGGAGGAAGCAGCCTCTACAAGGGAGCAACGGAGGTGCTTTTATTGTAAGAAGATTGGTCATCTGCAGAGACATTGTAAACATTTTGCAGCTGAGAGACGCAAGCAAGCAGAGAGCAGATGGCAGCCGCGGCAGTATCAAAAACAGTCCAGACCTCCATTTTTGAGGGACAGTGGTAATAAAAAGGGGTTTGCAACCATGATTAAGGAAAAACAAAATGCAAATTCTAAATGGCTAGTTGATTCAGGAGCCTCATCTTCGATGTGTAATGATATAAATTTAATAAGTAATAGAAAATCAGCTAATGTAAATGCTGTAGTTTTGGCTGACGGGAAAGAGCTAAGTACTGTAAATCAAATGGGTGCTGTGTACATTCCAGGGCTAAAAGAGAATTTTAATGATGTCTTACATGTAAAGGAGTTAGAAAATAATTTGTTATCAGTAAGCAGATTAACAGAAAGAGACTACACAGTCATCTTTGAAAAGAACATGTGTAAGATAAAACTGAATGGGGAATTGTGTGGCATAGGTTTGAAAAAGGACAAACTTTATTATTTGGAGGACAATATTGATAGCTACAGGTTTGAAGAAGCTAATAACATAGAAAATATTCCAATCCACAAAGACTGCATACACGAGCTTCACAGAAAATTCGGCCATGCGAGCTTCAAATGTTTAAAGAATTTAATCAGTATGTGTCCAGATTTAAAAGTTACTGAATGCAAAAACCACTTAGATTGTACGGTATGTCATCAGGTAAAGGTCAGAGCTTTTCCAGTAGCTAAGAAAACAAAAAGAATTGCTCAAAGACCATTTCAGTATGTACATGCAGATGTCGCCCAAGCTAATTGCTTGTCCTTAGGGGGAAGCAAGTATTTCCTAGTAATTGTTGATAGGTATACAAGGTTTGCATTTGTAAGAATAATGAAAAACAAATCTGACGCTGGGCAAAGTTTAAAAGCATGGGTAAGAATGGTGGAAAGACAATTTGATAGCAGAGTAGGCACCATCATTACTGATAGAGGAGGAGAATTTTTAAATAATCAATTGTTTAACTGGTTTCAAAAGGTGGGAATAAGGCATGAAACTACAAACCCTGCTTGTCCTAGTGAGGATGGGTTAGCAGAGAAGAAAATACAAGATATAAAAAGAATTACTGCTTGTATGATGGCAGATGCAGGGGTGAAAGATAGTTTTTGGGCAGAAGCAACTTTGACTGCAATACATATCAGTAACAGATTGTATCATTCAGAAATTGAAGACATTCCCTACAGGGTATTGTATGGGAGAATGCCAAATTACAAGTACTTAAAGGTTTTTGGACAATTTGCTCATGTTTATACACCTGCTTGTTTCAGGAGGAAAGGAGAACCCAAAAGCAAAAGGCTTAGGTTTTTGGGGTATTCTGGAAATAGCTACAAGTTTCATTTGGGTGGAAAACAAGTGCAGTATTCTAGGTCTGCAAATTTCAAGAGACATGCTGGTTGGGACAAACTGCATGCCAATAAAGAAGTGTTTTTGAGGTTAGGGAGTTCAAATGAGCCAGAAGCACAAACTGAACCAACCTCAGGAAACGGAGGGGTTTCAGTTAAGCAGGAAGCATCACCTAGCAGCAGTGGTAGTTCTTCCGATGATGAGATAGCATCTAGGCCTACTACTACTCGAATGACTGAAGACAAGAGATTTAGTCATAGAACTACAACTCCTAGTAGAGAAAGTGAGGATGAAAGAGAAAGAACAGCAGATTTTATTCCCAGGTGTAGTCATAGAGTTAGAAAGCCTCCAGATAGGTTTGTTGTGACAAAGGCAAGAGCTTGTTTAGCAGTATAAGAGCCTGAAAGTTTTGAAGAATTGGAAAGTTATTCTAGTGAAGAACAGGAAAGATGGTTTGATGCAATGGATAATGAGTTTGGTTGCCTGGTAAATAAAGATGTTTTTGAAATTGTTGACAGACCCAAAGACAAGAAAGTAATTGGTTGTAAATGGGTATACAAAAGGAAAGAAATGCCAGATGGAAGTATCAAATATAAAGCTAGGTTAGTGGCTAAGGGTTTTGCACAACAGCAGTATGAGAACTATGATAAGACATATTCTCCAACTGCAAAGCCAGAAAGTCTGAGAATGGTTCTAGCTGTAGCAGTAAAAAGGAATTTAGTTGTAGAACATTTTGATTTTGAGACAGCTTACTTGAATGCGGTTTTGGATGAAGAAATTTTTATGGAACAGCCACAAGGTTTCGAAGAAAAAGGTAGTCAGAGAGTATATAAATTAAAGAAAGTGTTGTATGGTTTAAAACAAAGTGCCAGAGCGTGGAATCTGTGCATCAATGATGAGCTAGTTAAGCTAGGTTACAAGAGGAGCATTGCAGATGCTTGTGTTTATACAAAAGGTGACATAGTATTAGTGATTTATGTAGATGATTTGTGCGTAGCAGCAAAGTCAAAACAGGAAATTGAGTCAGTAAAAAGAGAACTGTCTGAGAAGTTTGTTTTGAAGGACTTAGGTGTATTGAAGTCTTATTTAGGTATTTGCGTTGAATGGACAGAAGAAGGACATTGTTTATTAAGTCAGAGAAATAAAATTGAAAGATTGATTGAAAAGTGTGGATTACAGAATGCAAAAATAGTAAGAGCTCCAATGACAACTGGTTTTGTGTCTGAGGAAACAACTAGAGCGTTTGAGGACAAGATTCTGTTCAGAAGTATAATAGGATCCTTACAATTCATATCTTGCCACACCAGACCAGACATTTCTTATGCTGTAAATGTATTGTCTAGAAGGGTTAATGATCCAAAAATTGAAGACTGGACAGCGGTAAAACATTTATTGAGATATTTGAAAGGAACCTTAGATAGGAAATTGATTATAAGAAGCAGTAGTTCAGATCTAGATTGTTATGTAGACAGTTCATTTGCATCAGAATTAGGAGACAAGAAGTCAGTTACAGGAATGATAATTAAATATAGTGAAAGTCCAATAGTTTGGAGAAGTAGAAAATAAACTAATGTAGCGATAAGCACAACGGGAGCAGAATTCGCTGCTTTGAATGAGATAGTAAATGAGGTACAGTGGATTAAGCAATTGCTAAATGATTTAAATGAAAGTTACAAGATGCCAGTGGAAATTCTGGAAGATTCACAGTCATGCATAGCGATGGCTGAAACTGAAAGTTTGAAGAACAGAACAAAATATGTTGGTGTAAGATATCAAAATGTGCGAGACCTGGTTCAGAAGGGTGAAATAGAATTGAGATATATAGAAACACAACACAACATAGCAGATTTGTTCACAAAAGCATTGACAGCAGAAAAACATGAAAGGCTGACACAAATGGTTGGAATGACATTGTAAGACACATACAATATTTTATTTCGGAGGGGATTGTTAAGGAAAATGCAACATGGGACATACAGTGAAAGAAATAAAATATGTATGTGAAAGTCACAATGACTAAGCAAGAGCAATTATGAAGCTACACAGGTGAAACTGCTAATGTAATCTAGAAGGCCTGAGAGCCAAGGACAGAGGTACTGAATGCAGATTGGAAACACCTGAGAATCATTAAGTGTACAAGGTGAAATGCTGAAATACATAGGTTGGTCTTAAGCATGGGTGGAACTATGTGGACCAATCAGAATGGAAGTACACACCCACTGGGTGGAAACTAACTAGTGGGTGGTGATAAACAATGGCTATAAAATTGCAATGTTTGCCAATGTATTGTGGTTGAGTAGAGGTGGAGTAGTTTGGAGATATTGTGGAGTAGTGTGTAGAGATTGTGATTTGTTGACCATATAGTATATTTATATAGAAGAATAAAGTAGGTTTTATATAAAACTACTGAGTTGCCTGAGTGAATCCTGGAGACATTTTGGAGACACCTGGAGAAGAGTGAGAAGGCTTGGAGAGTTTGTCAGGATCTTCAGCCTATTCTCTGAAACTCTGCTGCTTTGGAGGAAAGCATTAACCACTGATCTAAGCTGGTCGGCTCTGCTGCATAACAAGGTGGTGAGTTTGAGCCAGAGGTGAAGAGCTACAACTCCCATCATCCCTGACAATCTTCCATCCCTGAAGATTGCCCACTCTTACTGTATTGGCTTCATGGAGGAATTATAAAAGAGAGCACAGATCTCTTTTCTGCCAAGTGCAGCAAAAGGCACAGAAAGTAGAATGAGTGTTCATGCTTTTCTTCTCCCTAGGTTACACCTACATGATGTGAGAGATTAAAATGACAAAACGTCATGTCCTAACATGCAATGATCTTAATTCGTATGGCCTTCTGCTTGGCAAAGTAGAACCTTTAGGCTCCAGAGAGTGCACATGTGCAGAAAATTGCAGCTGAATACTCTCCACGGGAGCTTATCCAATCTCACTGTCAAAGTCTTTTGGAACAGAACAAACATATTGACTATGGTATTGCTTGCTGCAAATACGGCACCTTCTAGTGAAGAAAAGCCAATAAAACCCAGGAAAATAACAGAAAGGGATGCTTTTCTGCAGTGGAAAAAGGCAATCAAAATGATCAATGGGCTGGAGCTACTTACCTATAATTAAAGGTTTGGGGATATTTACATTTTCAAAAAAAGGCAAGTATACAGGTGTACAAAAATTATGAATGGTGCTAAGAAAAGAGAATTGGAGAACCTTTTTCTGCTCTCTCATAATTTCTAGAACCCAGGGTCTTCCACTGAAGCTAAATGATACAGTATCAGAACAGATAGAAGGAAATATGTCTTCACACAGAGCATAGCTGAACCCTGGAAGTCACTGCTGCAAGATGTAGTGATGGCTCCCAGAGTGGACAGTTTTAAAGAGAGATGGGATAAATTCATAAAAGTTAGGGCATTCAGTGGCTACAGGTCAGGTTGGCTATGCATCAGCTGTCAGATACTGAGCCACATGAATTAGAGAATGTCATTGCACTCAAGTCCAGCTGGTGGGCTTCCCATGGCGTCCTATGTAGAATGCTGGGAATGAGATAAATAGGTATGCCTTTGCTATGGTAGTAAAATTAAAATGGCAGTACATCTTCTTTAAGAGACTTATCACACTCCAAATTAAAGATTCCATTTTCTGTGCTGCCCTACCACATGACGTCATTCTTCCAGTGTTCTGCTATTTGGGTCCCGTGGGAGACCAAGGTAAAACCTCATCTTTTTGCTAACAGATTTTTCCGGTTAGCCACAGGAAGTGGTTTTACCTTGGTCTCCTATGGGATCTGAACGGAAGAACAATGACGTCATGCAGTAAGGCAGCACAGAAGACAGAACCTTCTGGCTGTCCTGCTGCTTTAATTCGGCATGCGATAAGCCTCTAAGTATCTGACACAGTCATTTTCCAGTATAACAATACCGAGCTATCACAATCATACTGCCTTTTGTCACACCTAAAAACACAGTACAAAGGAAGTTTTAAAGTTCTCACAACAACTCTGATTTCTAGCAGGCAAAGAAAACAAACACAACCCATGTGCGGTGCTCCCTGTGCACAGTCTGCCTCTGAAAATGAATGGGGAGCTCTCTTGTGCAAGTCACAAGCAGAATCTTGGCAAGCTGTTTTTGGACTACAAATTATTTTTAATTTATTTATTAGAGTATTTAATTTATTTATTAGAGTATTGATATGGTATAATACTCTAATAATACAACAGCTCTCAGAGCGGCTTACAAATTGTTTAGCAATAGCACTTACACATCTACACCATTTTATAGCACTAGGCACTCTCTAAGTAGTTTATAATGAGTTAGCTAATTGCCCCCAACAAGCTGGGTACTCATTGGACCAACCTACGGAACCTTGAGTGAACCTGGGTGCCCTATAAGATTAAATTTACATTGTTGTGGCTTCAGCACGAGCATTTACCCACTGCACCAGCAGGGCTCCCTTGCGCCGCCACCAGGGCACCAGCATGTTTCATGCGGGGCAGAGCAACTGCCTATGGCTTGGTGGTGCCTTGGAGCCCTGCAGGACTCACAACATTGTGGCTGTATTACTGGCATTTAACCACTGCACCACCAGAATCCTGCTAGTTGGAAGATTCTGGGAGTTGTAGTCCAAAATAGCTTTCCCAAGTTCTTATTTCTAGTAATATGTGTCCTAGATAAGAACAATGGTCACTGACTTGAAAAGTATTTGAAAAATGGATATTTCATAAGAAATGGAAGAAAAGAAAAAACTGACACAAAAGAAACCTGCACTATATAACCTCAAGTCAAATAACAAGAGAGAAAATCTATGCATGAATGTTTAAGGCATATTCCCCACATGTCACATTATAGCTTATTTTATCTCTGTGGTACAAGGTATTTGGCTGAGAAAAGTACAACCACAATAATCAAAGTCATGGGAATCACATATCCATCCCCAGAACTTGGAAATGTTGCTATTGTGAACCATACTGTTTGGAGGATTCTGGGGGCAGCAGTCCCCAAAAGTAATATTTCTTAGCTCTGCACCACCTGGAGAGATTGGATCACATGAACAATACCTCAGTAACTCAGCTACAAGCCTTTTGGACACAAAGGGCTTGTCAACCAAAGGTCAGCCAGCCCTTTGACATGTTGTGTATGACAGCTGAGAGCATTACAGAATGTAGAAATGCTGAGAAGTGGCTCTTACAGAATGCCTGGGTTTTTCACACATTACATTTTTCCTAATCCAGTCCACAAATCTGTTTCTACAGAGACAAACTAAATTAAGTTTAAGTCCAAGTTTTTTGGAATATTAGAAAGCTAAGACACATCAGATTTTAGCTCACAGGCAAGTTATCTATTGTTGCTAAGTCATCTATTTCCCATGATAAATTACCAATTTATTAGCTAACACACATTGGAAACTGCTTAATGCAGTGTAGATGTGTAAATTGCTATTGCTTAAAACAATTTGTAAGCTGCTCTGATAGCCTTGGGGCTGAAGAGTGGGGTATAAATAAATAAATAAATAAATAAATAAATAAATTTTTAAAATACCAAGAGACCAGAAAGTATAGGCAGAAAGGAAACAGCAATAGAAATGTGTAACTCACAAAGATGATACTTCACAATGTAATTATTGCTTCCAGTTCCATCAACACACTAGTTTTTTCTCAGGAAGCCAACTTTGAATATTCAGTATATTCTTATTGGCTTTTGCCTGTAAAGAAAGATAGAGGCTGAGAAGGACAGTTTTATTTCCTGGTATTTCCGATACTGTGCTGGGAGGATTTTTTTTTAGAATTCTATTATTGCCTGAACCACACAGACCACAATAATACAGTAGTACCCCATATCTGCTGGGGATTGGTTTGGGGGGGGGGCATGGATACCGAAAATTGTGTATAATAGCGAACACCATTGAAAATAATGGGACTTCTGGTTTAAAATACCATAGAGTTGCCTTGGAGGACCTAGCAAATGGCTAGAGAGGACACATTTTCTAGAAAGACTCTATGTTAGGTGTGCTTTTTTTGTGTCCTGTGGATAAATGAATCAGTGGATAATGGATCAGTGGATACGGGGTCCTACTGTAAAGGCAATAAATGCTATGCAGGAGGCAGTAGTGACTGGTGGCTTCCATGTCCCCAGGACAGTGAATCAACTCTGAGTTTTCAAATGAGCTTTCCAGATGTTGAAGCTAGTTTGGGGATAGGAGGCTCAGCACCTTGGGTGGTTCCTTTGGATTTCAATCTAAAACCCAAGGTGGGTTCACCACCCCATTGACATGAAAGGTACTAGCTGCCACTGACAGGAGGAGAACCTGTTTAGAACTCTACCATCTGAAAGTGGGGGGGGGGGAAACAAGTGGACTCCATCCCTGGAGAAGAAAAGTTCAAAGCCGGCGATGATCACACGGGTCTTAAAAAATGTTTCTGTATTGCCCTCTAATTCCTGCCCCCCTCCCGTCCCTGTAACTGATTTTTTTTAAAAAATTCAGACACTTACCTTAATCGCGGGATAGAAACTGCTCCCCCCTCCTCCAGCAGTCCAGGAAGTGAGTGGAGCTCTCACAGAGCCCCATTCACTTCCTGGAGACCAAATCCCAGCTGTTCTCGTGAGAGACACGATCGTGCAGGGAATTTAAAAATTAAAAATACCAAACGTCAAAGAAGTACACCAAGCACCTAAACACCCTTAAAAAAAACAACAAGTAACCTGGAGAGGGTACAAAAAAGGCTGTCACTTACCTGGATATCCAGATCGCCACCAGAAGTGTTCTCTCTTTGCCTTCCAGGACCTTACAGAGGCAGGCAACCAGCAGAAAATTTAAAAAGAAAAATACAAGCGGACATGTAAAAATTAAAACAAGCACCAAAACACTCTTAAAACTTTACCAGCAACATGGGGAGGGTACAGAAAAAGGCTATCACTTACTTGGATGTCACGATTGTACCTGGAAGTGTTGGCACAGACCTCCCAGAATGCACCAGCAAAACAGGGCTCCTGTTCACACACCCGTGGTTCCATGACAGAAATGGCTTAAGCCGTTAATTTTAAAAAATGGTAACTGAACGAGGTCAGCACAGGGTCAGAACGGGAGAGGGACAACATTGTCTGAAAGGAAAATCCTTTAGCGATCCTGTTGCGTCCCTGTTCTGGGTTATTTAGCCCATGTGATAATCTCCTTATAAGTAAAAGAATATTAAGTGGAATCCAATATTCTTCAATGAAGCAAGGACACATTGCTAGGGAGAGGAATTCACACTGCCACTGTTGCTTTGGGCTATATGAGTGCTTTAATTCTGAGATGGCACACTGGAAAAAAATGCTTAGCATTTAAAAAGGTAATGAAATAAAATGCAACTTTAAATGTCATAGATATAGGAAGGACCTGGCATCACAAGGGATGTTGGAGCTCTTATCCAAGAGTCATGCAGCAGGACATTTGGCTGCCTGGAGTGAAGGACAAGTAGTTACCATCTTTTCCCACATGCTGAAGCTGGCTAGACCATCAGCTGGAACTCTAATCAAAACAGGCCATGGGGCTTCATCCTCCACTGTGCATCAGACAGCAGGATAGCTCAGCAGGACAGAGTGGGGCAGACCTTTGTTGTATTTGAAGCCTTATCGGCATGTCTGTTACCTACTCTGACAGCCCCCATCTTGGAATATCAAATCATAGAATTGTAAAGTTAGAAGAGACCACAAGGGCCATCCAGTCAACCTCCTGCCATGCAGGAAATAACGATCAAAGCCTCCCTGACAGATGGCCATCCAGCCTCTGTTTAAAGACCTCCAAGGAAGGAGACCCCACCACGCTCCGAGGGAGTGCGTTCCACTGCCAAACAGCTCTTACCGTCAGAAAGTTCCTCCTAATGTTGAGGTAGAATCGCTGTTCCTGGAGCTTGCATTAATTGTTCCGTCTTCTATTCTCTGGAGCAGCAGAAAACAAGCTTGCTCCATCCTCAATGAGACACCCCTTCAAAATATTTAAACAGGGCTGTCATATCTCCCCTTAACTGTCTTTTTTCCAGGCTAAACATACCCAGCTCCCTAAGTCTTTCCTTATAAGGCATGGTTTCCAGACCTTTCACCATTTTAGTCTCCCTCCTCTGGACACGCTCCAATTGGTCAATATTTTTTGAATTGTGGTGCCCAGAACTGGACACAGTATTCTAGGTGAGGCCTGACCAAGGCAGAATAGAGTGGCACTATTGCTTCCCTTGATCTAGACACTATACTTCTATTGATGCAGCCTAAAATCACATTGGCCTTTTTAGCTGCCACATCACACTGTTGACTTATGTTCAACTTGTGGTCTACTAGGACTCCTAGATCCCTTCCACACGTAGTCTCGTTCAGCCAGGTCTCCCCCATCCTATATCTATGCATTTCATTTATCCACCCTAAGTGCAGTGCCTTATATTTCTCAGTATTGAATTACATTTTGTTAGCTTTGGCCCAGCTTTTTAGTCTATCCAGGTCATTTTGAATTTTGATCCTGTCCTCTAGAGTATTAGCTACTCCTCCTAATTTGGTGTCATCTGCAAATTTGATAAGTATGCCCTCTGTTACCTCATCCAAGTCATTGATAAAGATGCTGAATAGCATTGGGCCAGGACAGAACCCTGTGGCACCCCACTGGTCACATCTTTCCAAGACAAAGAGGAGCCACTGCTGAGCACCCTTTGGGTTCGGCCGGTCAACCAATTACAAATCCATTTAACAGTTAATTTGTCTAGCCCACATTTTACAAGCTTGTTTGCAAGAATGTCATGGGGAACCTTGTCAAAGGCCTTACTGAAATCAAGGTATGCGATATCCACAGTGTTCCCTTCATCTACCAAGCTGGTAATTTTATCAAAAAAAGAGATCAGATTAGTCTGGCATGACTTGTTTCTCTGAAGCCCATGTTGACTTTTTGTGATTATGACATTGCCTTCTAAATATTCACAGACTCTCTGTTTAATGATCTGCTCTAGAATCTTCCCTGGTATTGATATCAGACTAACCGGACAATAATTGTCGGGATCCTCTTTTTTTACCTTTTTGAAGATGGGGACAACGTTTGCCCTCCTCTGGTCTGCTGGGACTTCTCCTGTTCTCCAGGAGTTCTCAAATATTATTGCCAATGGCTCTGAGATTACATTTGCCAGCAATTTTAATACCTTGGGATGTAGTTCATCTGGTCCTGGAGATTTAAATTCATTTAGATTAAGAAGGTATTCCTGTACTACCTCTTTACTTATTCTGTGCTGGATTTCCCCTATTGTGTCCGCTGTTCCATTATCCTCAGGTTGATCACCCTTTACTGAGGCAAAGAAGGTGTTGAGTAATTCTGCCTTTTCTCTGTCCCCTGTTAGCATTTTGCCATCTTCTCCACGTAGTGGCCCTATCATTTCCTTCTTCCTCCTTTTGCTGCGGACATACCCAAAAAAACCTTTTTTTATTGTTAACCTTTCTAGCAAGCCTGAGCTCATTCTGCACTTTAGCTTTTCTGACTTTACTCCTACACGTGTTCGCTATCTATTTGAATTCTTCTCTGGTGATTTCCCACTTTTTCCATTTCCTATACATGTTCCGTTTAAAACTTAGCTCTGTTGAAAGCTCTTTAGTCATCCATCCTGGTATCTTGAGACACCTCCCATTTTTCTTCCTCATTGGTACTGTTTGAAATTGTGCCTTCAGTATCTCCCTTTTGAGAAAGTCCCATCCATCTTGAAGTCCTTTCTCTTTTAGTATTCCTGACCATGGGATCACCCCCAGTGTTTCCCTGAGTTTATTGAAATCAGCTCTCCTAAAGTCGAGAATGCGTATCTGACTATGCCTGGCTTCTCCTTTCCATTGTATGACAAACTCCAGGGGAACATGATCACTCCCACCTAAGGATCCCACCACTTGCACCCCATTAACCAGGTCATCCCTGTTGGTTAGGATCAGATCTAAAATAGCTGACCCCCTTGTTCCCTCTTCCACCTTTTGGACCATGAAATTGTCTTCCAGGCAAGTAAGGAATTTGCTAGACCTTGAAGTTTTGGTTGAGTTAGATTTCCAGCAAATATCAGGATAGTTAAGTTACCCATCACTACTACATCTCTCCTATCTGAATGTGTGGTCATCTGTTCTAGAAAGGCATCATCCAGTTCCTCCATCTGACTTGGGAGTCTGTAGTAGAGTCCCACAATAATATCCCTGTTGTTTCCCTCCCCTTTAATTTTTATCCAGATGCTCTCCACCTGTCTTCCAGTATTGATGTCATGGATCTCTTCACTGGTGTAAATATCCCTGACATATAATGCTATTCCTCTTCCTTTCCTGTTTGGCCTGTTTCTCCTATAAAGGTTATACCCCTCTATTCCTACATTCCAATCATGTGACTCATCCCACCAGGTTTCAGTAATGCCTATTATATCATATTTGTTTTGTAGTGCGAGGAGTTCAAGTTCATCTTGCTTATTTCCCATGCTCTGTGCATTAGTGTAGAGACATCTAAGACCATGTGTTCCCTTTACTTGCTGCCTGTGCAACTCTTTTTGCCTCCCACTATTGGGTCCTTGCGCTGTTTGCCTTGTTCCCTCTATGACAGTTTGACTATTTTCTCCAGCCCTTTTGCCTTCCAGAATACTGTCTCCCTCCCCGATATGACTCAGTTTAAAGCCCTCTTGATCAAATTCTTGAGACTATTGGCAAAAACGTTTCTGCCAACTGTTGTGAGATGCACCCCATCCCTTGCCAGAAGTCCCCTCTCATGGAAGCACAGCCCATGATTCAAGAATCCAAATTGTTCTCGGCAGAACCAGTTGTTTACATCGGCTATTTTCCTCTCCCTTACATTGGCTATTTTCCTCTCCCATGCCCTTCAACTGGCAGAAGAGACGAGATGACAATCTGTGCATCCATTTCTTTCAGCTTCCTCCCCAGAGCCTCATAATCTCTTCTGATATTTGGAAAGCTGTGCCTTGCAGTATCATTGGTTCCCACATGGACCAAAAGGAAGGGGTAATGATCCGTAGGCTTGACCAATCTTGTCAGCCTCTCCGTCACATCACAGATCTTTGCCCCAGGGAGACAACACATCATCCGAGACATCTTGTCAAGCCCACAAATCACTGCTTCTGTACCCCTCAGCAAGGAGTCCACCACCACCACACACCTCCCCCGAGGCTTCGCAGCTGCTGTTCCTTGCGGTGGTACTCTCAGGGTCCCCTGCTGTGACCCTGAAGTCTGTCCATGCTGCTCTTCTTCATTGTCCTTGATAAGGGAGAGAGCTTCAAATCGATTCTGTAGCTGCAAGCTGCCAGAACGATCCCTGGTTTTCTTACTTCTTTGTGTGACATTCCTCCAGCTGTCTACCTTCTGTGTATGTGAAGTGACCCTCTCCTCCCCAGCAACTTCCTCTGTGTGGTCCCCATCCAAGACTGTTTATTCTGTTCTGTCCAGAAAAACCTTTTGCTTATGAATATGGTGAAGTGTAGCTACCCGGGTCTCCAGCTGCTGGACTTTCTCCTCCAAGAGGGCTACCAATTTGCACTTGGTGCATGTGAAGTTTCCCCATATCTGTAGACAAGAAGACAAACATCCCACAAGTGTTGCAGGTAACTGCAGCAGTTCCCTTAGTGTCCATGCTGAGAAGTCTTAAGTAATCAGTGAAACAGGACTGTGGGCTTCCTTCTCAAAAAATCCTCCAGTATTCACCAATCCCTGTCAGTGAGCTCAATCTACTGGGAATATAACTTTATAGAGATCTCCTGGCTGCAAGCTCGTTCTGAAGGCAAGTTACCGCTTCACTTCTTATAAGCAAGAGACCCTCAAATAATTGACTATAGTTAATAATTTGGCTAAAGTGGCCATCCGCGTGGTTACAGGTAAACCAGGGACCCCCTAACACCAATGTGGGATTCATACAAAACTAAGGAAAGGGCCTGTGGAAATTCCAAAAAGCAAACACTCTCAAGTAAAACCTGGAGGTGAGTCATCACTAATCCACTCAGTGATAGCAAGAGACATTATTGCTTGTGAAATGGGATTTCCTCTCCTGCTCCCCTCCAACAATAAACCTTGCCGGTTTCCTATTCAGTTCCAAAAGTATTGATCATTAACGATTGTTAACTCTTCCAGAGTACTCTTTGTTATTGCCTGGGAACCTCAGAGAACCATTGTATTTCACTCACAAGTCCTATCCCTGGAGGGGAATTATTTTATATAAATATCACCCCCAAACACTACCAAATTGCTCACAGTTACACTTCCTTCCTCCATGCTTCTGGTTTGCTGTGTGCTCTCAAAATGCAACTCTGAGACCCTGTTGCTGCAGGAATCTCTGCTCTACAGGACAGGTGTCATATCACCCATCATTCCCTCACTCTATTCTTCTATCCAAATACTTCTTACTATTTTTGGTAGCCTTGTGTGAGTGCTTGAAGCCTGAGTGTTTGTGTGAGTGCTGTGATATTATTTTCCAATAAAGATCTTTTAATTGTACCTTTTGACTTAGAGTCTCCTCCTTAGTACTGGTATGCATAGGTTAAAAGGTCCTCCTGTTTCCTGTTCTCTTGCTGCGATAATTGAGCTAATTAATATTCAGACATTAGAATGTTCCCCACAGACCCCATGCAATTCGGGTAACATATGAGTCTGCTTCATAGCGATTCTCACAACAAGGTATTACACAGGTTATGTGACACACAACTCTTTTCTCCAGTAGTTTACTGCCTTCCACGTTCTGTTGCCTGAAGCAACCACTTATTCTGCCTATTGGTAGGACTGGCCCATTTCTACAGTCACATTTTAATGTACATAGTATTAACAACCAGAATGTTTGTGTTAGGTGATGGGGATGGAGATAGCATTCTACCACACGCTAGATGTGCTTTCAATGCTGGAAAAAATTGCAATGTATACCAACAAAGAAGAAGCCAAGTCTAATGAACGAGTGAGTAATAATGACACATTTACTGTGTAACGTGCTCAGGGCCCTGTTGTCTGAAAACCCAGTGCAATCAACAACAACAAAAAAAAGATATGATCCAGCCAGCATTATTTCAGTTGCCTTCAAATAACTTAGTTATTTCCCATTGATACTGATGAGATAAATTTGCAGTGCATGTCTACTCAAAAAGTAAGTTTCATAGACTTCAGTGGAACTTTCTCACAAGTAAATGTGCCTGCAGACTTAAACAAGTATCTCCTACATAAATCAGTTTGGTCTTCAAACTGTTTGGTTTTGCCTAGTTGACATCCTGGATTTGTATATAAAGAAGTTAAATAATAAAAGATATGAAACAGTACTTCCAGAGCTTTCCTGTTGGCTTTATTTATTTATTTAATCACCTCGCAGCCCCCAAGGGCTCCCAGGGTGATGAACAAATAAAAGCCAATTAAAACAATACAAAGATAAAACCATTTTAAAAACACATTAAAATGTTCTTTAAAAACTCCTAAAGGGGGTCTAAAAAAAAAAATCCTAGAATCCAGATTTAAAATAGTTAAAACAGCAATTTCAAACACTGAATGCCATGCGGAACAGCATCGTTTGGGCTGCCCAATGGAAGCTTAAAAGAGATGGGACCAGCCTAACTTCCTTCAATAGGGAGTTCCGCAGTCGAGGCACTGCTACAGAGAAAGCCCTATTACATGTACCCACCAACATACCTTTACGTGGTGCTGGGACACGCAACAGTGCCTGCTCTGAAGATCTCAAATTTCTACCAGACTAGTATGGAAGGAGGCAATCTTTCAAATATTTTGGCCCCAAGTCGCTTAAGGCTTTGTAGGTCGACACCAGTACCTTGAATTGAGCTCAGAAGCAAATTAGAAGCCAATGTTGCTCTAATGTGTTCTACGGGCTCTAAAAGGAACACCTGGCACCAATCTGGCTGCTGCATTTTACACTAGCTGCAGCTTCCAAATACTTTTCAAGGGCAGCACCACATAGAGTGCATTAAAGTAGTCTAATCAAGAGTCAAGTCAACTAAGGCATGAACCATTGTGGCCAGATCTGCTTTCCCCAAGAAAGGGCTCGGCTTGTTACCCTATGGCCAATTATATACACTCAAACCTTGGAAATTGTCAAACAGGGTACCTCATTAGATCATTGTGACTCCGACTCCTCCCCCATCAGATCTTGCCTGCTGATGCACCAGGAAACCTGGTGGGCATAACTGGGTCAAGTTGACATCCCCCTCTTCAGTTAACCAGGTTTCACTTACACATGCAAGGTCAGCTTGCTTGTCCAGGATCAAGTCCTAGATCATCACGGAACATACGGGAGAGAAATGGAAGCAGCACGGAGGGAAGACGATGGGATATCGCGAGAAGGAAGGGGGCACGCTGGACCCGGAACAGCGCCGTTTCTCTCCCGATCTCCCGGGGGAATAATTTCCCTGTGTGAAAATCTCCATAATCACATGGATCAGTTTAGCCTGAAAAACTCCCAATACTTAGCCAAGGCTGGTCTCATTGGATTCTACACAATAGGTGCTCCATACCCTTATTTAGAGAGCAAACACATTTTGTGCTGGTGAAAGTTTCCCAAGGACAATGCATAGTAGCTTGTCTTGCTCTGCTCTCCATTCCACCTGGATTCAACAGACAAAGCAGGACTCCATTGTGCCCCAGGCTAAGAGCCACGGGGCAAGAGCCCTTGCGCTCTCTCCCTTGTGCTGCTCTCACCAAGAGGCCCATACCTCTGGCAAAATGCCTGCCTTAACAATACCTGCAAGGGGGGAGGAGCCAAACACAGTCTCAGCAACTCAAGTGTCCTCAGGCTCAGCTTCCCTACATAGCAACAAAGCCTCCTTAGTTCCTCTAGCAAACTGATCCCTCCTAATTCTCCCTTTCTTCTTGGTTAATACCATAAGTAAAACAAAGATGAAACTTTAAAACCTCCCCATTCATTGCAACAGATTCTCCAGATAAGAGTGGTAAGAAGGAGAAATCTGACAATATCAGTCAAAACTTTTGTATGAACCTCTCAAAGAAACACTTACGGTAATATAAAGGCTAGTGTTGTCCAAAGCGACTCTTGTTCAGAATGTAGTTAAAGGTCAGGATTTATCTGATGCCCAGTTGTTTTGGTTATGTGCCATAAAGCTAGTTTTGCCGTATGGCAACCCTATGAATGAAAGACTTCCAAGAGATCATGATATTATGACACACACCCATGCCCAGTTATATCCATCATTAAATACTAAAAATGTTGAGGTTCTAAACTTGTTTACAAAACATACAAAGGATCCAGGTTAAATCATAATGCAGTTTGAGTTAAGAGGGAATTCCTAAAATGATTTTTAAAAAGCAGGGGAGGGAGGAAGGGCCGAGTCTTGCCCTTCCCAGTAGGCTCACACACAAGCAAACTGCTGCAGCCTTTGCTAGCTTGTGTGTTCTTCCTCATCAATAACCGTTGCCATCAGACACCCTTAATATGCCACCACAGGGACAACAGGACATCGCCAAAGAGCTTGAATATCAGATGTTGTCGTCCCTGTGGTGTTATGCCTCCGTGCAGCTTCCGTTCCATCTGCATTCCTTTTTATTGACTGCTCAAGCCGTCAATAGATCACCCATTCCATTTCTGTGACAAAATCATGGGCTAGTGATAAGGTGCCACATTCTGCTGGTGCGATGCCAGCCACAGTGGAACGTCCCTGCCGAACACTTCCAGTTGTGATCGGAACATCCAGGTAAGTGAGATCCTTTTTTCCCCTCCCCAGGTTACTTGGAATTTGTGTGTGTGTGTGTGTGTTTCTGCTTGCTGTCATTTTAAAATGTGTATTTTGCCTTTTATTTTTAAATTTCCCGCGTGATCGTTCTCTCGCAAGAACAGCCCAGGATTTCCAATAAGGAAGTGAATATAGCTCCGTGTGAGCTGTATGCATTCTGTGGCTACTGAGGGGAGGGAGAGGATGTGGCAAAGATAGGCGCAAAAACTTTTCATTCTCGTGCCAGGAGGAGGATGGGAGGGGGTGGTAGAGGAGATAGCAAGATGGAGATGCTATTTTTGGCCCTGTCCAATAATCTCCCTGGACCACATTCTGATGTTGCTTGACCACTTGTCCCAGTTTTCATCTGTGAAATGTTGGAAGGTAGGCACCGCTTCTGTCTTGTTGCTAAACAAATGGCATAGAAAGTTTGAACACATACATGAAAGAACAGGAAAAGCATTCCAGGAGCTTGTTACGTTGTCAAAGCTGAAGGTCTAGCAAGTACTGGCAGCTGACTGGTTCTCTCAGCAACAAATTACTTTACTGTGGGCTGTGACATAGGACCAGATGAATTCTGGGCTCTGGTAAGAACATTGTCCAAACTGCCCGTACGTACCTTCTCTCTTCAGCAACCCTGATGAAGGCAGTAGAAAACAAGGGCATGAACTGCAAAATTCCTATTTCAAAATTCTCTCTGCCCTTTAATACTAGGGAAACTGTTTTGACACGTCTTTCCAGTTTTCTGATGAGGGCTTCTTCCTCCACATTATCAAAAAGCTTCTTGATATTAATTTAACAAACAGTCTTTGGATCAGTCTAGTGAATGGATGCAAAATGTGTGTTTCACCTGTAGCTATTTCCAGATCAGAAGTTATCCCTGGTCTGTTTTGAATGCCTTTTTTTTTTAGCGTGTTGCAATCAAAATGGAAAGTTTGCCAAAAATGTGTTCCACTTCCACATAATTTGTATTATTAGTAGCAGGCACTTTATTTTAGAGGACTGAACCTTTGTAGTGCCAGATGTGTGGATTCGGGTCCTGATAAATTTAATTGCTCTTCTACTTTGCCTGTTGTTTACAGTCATATTCTAAGATCACACATTTACAGTATATTCTAAGATCACACAGGGCTTTTATCATGCTGCTGTCATTTGGTTCTTACTCTTAACCAGAAATAAATTCAAGGTGAGCCAAAAGTGTGGTTTTGTTTCATATCTTTTTATCCTACATTCTACATTTTCCATTACTGAATTCAGCATCCATGAACACCAGCTTTGTGTAAAGCTTTGGTCTCGATTGGTGGTTTTCTCTGCACAAGCTGTTACTTACAATAACACAAAGATGCAGCTCAGTCACTGATTAGCACTTCATTTCCAATGTGATCCCCATGTGCTTGGGTGTGTACATATGTCTGTGCATGCCTGTGAGAGTTTATGCATCATTAAAGAGGTACCAAGATTTCCAGCACTAGACAAAAGTCATGGAGCATCTCCCCTTTTGCTTCCCCCTGCCATCTTCCTCTTTCATTAAAATTTAATATTTATAATTGGTTTTAACTATTTATATCCTGTTTTTCCTACTTCAAAAAACTATCTGAAGTGACTAACAGTAAAAAAAAAACACCATCAAAATTAGCAACAAACAGTGAAGCAAACAATACAAAGCTGAATGAAGTGATAGCAGTAAGAGACATTGGCTGGTATTCAGTACTGGTGTTATGGATTTGTAACCTAAAGTTACAGTTCTGTAACTGGTCTGTATTCAGTAAATGACATAGTCTTACTGGACACCTATGTAAATGCCACACCAGTCCGCCTTAAGAGCCAGCAACCAGATTGGGTGAAGGAAGTCCATTCAACTTTTGATCCAAACTCAGGGAAGATGTTTCCACCCCTCATCTACCAATGAGCGAACCTGAGACAATGAGAAGCAGGACCTCTGTCACAAGTCCTCATCACAGCTTGCTGGCAGAAGGGTTGGGTGGGAATGTCATCTCATTCCACCCCATTCAGAAGCTGAACAGACCTCCTTCACCTGCATCTACCTTAAGATCTGGCTGCTGGCTGTTAAGGCAGATGGAGGGAGGGTGGACCAGGAGGTGTTGTGTCTCTGTAAGAAAGCAGCCAATCTAGAATATCAGTGTTTGCCTTTAAAAAAAACTCTATCTGGTTGGTTGGCTGGCTGGTTTGTTTGTTTTTTGTTTTGTCAGGCAGTCTACCAGGTTTGATAGGGCCCCAAGCAGAGCTTGGAAAAGTTACTTCTGGGGGGACTTCAGCTCCCAGAACAATTCCAACCAACATGGCCACTGGTTGGGTGATTCTAAGGGCTGTATTCCAAAAAAGTAACTTTTCCAAATTGCTCTCTCATGCCTCCTCCACAAAAAGCTATCGTAGCAGAAAGCAGCTTCTCTTCTTCAGGAGGTATACTGGCTGGCATGGTCAGGTAATGGTGAGAAAATGCCTATGACAGATAATGGCAGGCCTTTTGACAAGGTTCCCCCATAATTGTCTTGCAGACAAGCGGGTGAACTGTGGGCTGCACAGTGCTACTGTTAGGTAGATTCATAATTGGTTGACCAAATGAACCCAGAGAGTGCTCACCAATGGTTGCTCTTCATCATGGTGAAAAGTGGCTAGTAGGGTGCCTCAGGGTTCTGTCCTGGGCCTGGAATTGTTCAACACCTTTTATAAATGACCTAGGTGGTGGAATAGAAGGCATGCTTATCAAATTTGCAGATGACACCAAATTGTACGGGGGTGGTTGCTAATACTCCAGAGGATAGAATCAGAATTCAGAATTATTTTGACAGGATGGAAAACTGGGCTGAAACTAACAAAATGAATTTAAACAGATATAAATGAAAGATACTACATCTAGGCAGGAAAAACGAAATACACAAATACAGGATCGGTAACACCTGTCGCCTCTTTCCTCCCCTCTCCCACCCTCCCTAAATTGGCGATCGGGGATTCAAAGCCCCGGTCACCACTTTCCTCCACACACCCCACCTCCCTAAAGTTTTTTCCTCAAAATGACACACCACCCGGGTTATGCTCAGTTTTTTGGCGAAGTTTGACACACCAAGCTCAAAAGGTTGCCCATCACTTCACTGTCCTAAACAGTATATCTAATGTTCAAGATGGTTACGTCTCTGTAAGCAAGATGTGAGAGTTGTAGACCAAAAAAATCCAACAAAATGTTTTCCAAGCACTGCCCAACAACTGGAGTCAAGTGTTTCTTCCTTTCAAGGCTGCATCCTTAAAATTAGTAATTACAAACAAAATAGAAAGCAAAAATAAAATATTCTGGTCTCCACTTCTCATCACCATTGAACTTCATATAGTGCCAGTTTCTTGGGAAACCTGGGAGAGTACAATCCTGGCTATCTTATGACCTCTTCTCAAGGATATCGCTCTCGTGTTTGGCTGGATACCTGAAATGCAAAGATGCCATGCCAGCAATCTTTCCCCCTCAATTAAAAATTCAAGTTGACACAATCCTGACCAGAAGGATATATGTATATATTGTACAAGAATTGCATAAAAGATGGGTACCAGAACATTTAAGGACGAACTACAGAGCATGGAATTGAAATTTTTTGGAGTACAGAACTCAGGCTTCCCCAACCAGCATGGCCATAATGTTGGTTCTAAGAGTTCTGGAAATTGTAGTCCAAAAAGTAACTTCCAAACTCTACAAGTCTTGGCAAATTGGCAATATATATGATGAGGAACACAAGGGTAAACAGAAATATGGCAAATTTTATATAGTCTGAACGTCAATAACTGACCCTCCTCCCCAATCATCATGTAAAATTAGGTTGTGACTACATTCCATTTAAAAGAATGGGACTTAAGTTATTTATACTATTACCTACCTTGAAACCCCTGCTCCATATCTATAATAAATTAGCAATATTTAATAATTAGGTCAAATGTGGCCCTCCATGTAGTGTGGCCATTAAAGCTGGGAAATTCCAATAAATAAATAAATAAATAAATAAATAAAAATACAGGAATCCCAAAGACAAACATTGCTCAGTCAGGTAAGCACTTAAGGAGGGGCTGCCCAAATTCCAAAGAAATTATACAGTAATTTGAAGGGCAACTACATGCCCGAACACCCGGCTTGTCCTATCAGCCTAAAGCTGGGATACTCAAGGCTGAACAGAACCCTCATACCTTCCTCAAACAAAGGAGATTGCTTCCTGTATTCAATTACAAAGTATCAGCATATTAAGGGTCATTAGCATATCCAGAGTGTCCATTGTCTCACCCTGAGCAACTCTGAGAAACATTGTCTTTCACTCTAAATCCCATCCCCTGAAGGAAGTTATGGACTATAAAAACCCTTCCAAAACCCCACTCAAGTACACATGGATCCCCTTTCTGAGGACACTGTGTCTGTCTATATAGCCATTCCTGTCCCGGGGGCCCCACTCTGTTGGTTTCTTCCACAGCCTCATCTTCTCAGATCAGTACAGTATCACTTGAAATCAACCTTCTTCCTCTATCCCTCTATTCCAATACTTCCTACTTTATCTGCTAGCCTTGTGTGAAAGCTTGAAGCCTGAATGGGTACGTGAATGTTGTTACTATTTTCTCAAAGAGAAATTATTGTACTATCTAGCTTAACGTCTCCTCCTGATTACCAGTATATATGAGTTAAAAGACCCCGCTATCTGTTGCCCCCTCTCGCATAGCCAAGCTGAGTATATTAATTCCCCAAATTAATATTGACATTTTGAGGGTCCTTAAGGCCCCCGAGCATTTATGGTAACAATAGTGATGACTAACTAGCATCTTTGAGACTGAGAGAAAGAAGCTGGGGCATGAGCTTTCATAGACTAAGGCTGCTGACACACTGCAGAAATAATGCAGTATGATACTGCTTTAACTATCATGGATCCATCCTATGGAATCCTTGAATTTGTAGTTTGTTGTGACACCAATGCTCCCTGACAGAGAAGACTAAATAGCTCACAGAACTACATATTCCAGGATTCCATTGGATGGAGCCATGATAGTTAAAGCAGTATCAAACTGCATTATTTCTGCAGTGTGTTAGCAGCCTTAGTCTGCTTCGAAAGCTCATGCTACAACTTCTTTCTCTCAGTCTCAAAGGTGCTACAAGATCCTTTTTTCATACTGATATTCCAGACTAACACGGCTATATCTTTTTATTCCACATGCACCAATATAATTTTCTCATGATTCGTCCTTCTAATACAGTTATGGACTGCAAAACAGGTCTGGGCGGGGGGGAGCCACAGACTATGTAGTCTAAACATGCTCAATAGACAAGTCTTAAAAGGAAAGGAAAGGAAAGGAAAGGAAAGGAAAGGAAAGGAAAGGAAAGGAAAGGAAAGGAAATACAGGAAGGAAGAGAGTGGAATTCCTGCAGATAAACTGCAACATTTATTTGCAGACCCTGCTTGTGAATAGAATAGAAGCACTGCAGAGTTCACTTTTTCCTCTAAATATTCCCACAGCCAACCCACACAGAATGTGGTAAAGGGCATAACTGTTTTGAAGTGAGAGATGAGAGTAAGCCAAATTCTTCTCTCAAATCACTATTATCTCTGCACTGATCATTTCTATTGCATTATGCTGATCTTGGAGTGAGAGCAACTAGTAAAGCCAGGAGCATGACATACAATGGAGCCTCTTTTTTATACAATAATAAAAAAGGAATGAACAAGGGACTTACAAAACAAAAATAAACCCACTGCAAGCCTTTGGTACTTCACTTGAGGCCAGCTTCACATACCATACCCCAAACAGGAAGCAGTAGCTTAAGACAGCAGATTCCAAAGCGGTCACCATTTTCTTGCCTATAACATCCAGCCTTTTGTGCTATTGCAAAAAACAAAACAAAACAAAACAAAACAAAACAAAAACTTTCAGCCTAAAGTGGGGTTGAATCTTGGCTTTTGAATTCTTACTTATTTAAGGAACACAACACACATAGCTGGTTTTTCCTACTGTTGTTGTCTGCCTTCGAGTTGTTTCTGACTTATGTTGACCCTAAGGAGAACCTATTGTGTCACAGGGTTTTTTTGGCAAGATTTGTTCAGAGTGGGTTTTTCCATTGCCTTCCTCTGAGGCTGAGACAGTGTGACTGGGTCTCACAATGACTCAGTAGGTTTCCATGACCAAGCAGGGATTTGTCACCCAAACCACTACATCATGCTGGCTCTCCTCTGTACTCTGTTCTGGGCTCCTATACTTGATGTTTTTATGGAGAGCAAAGAGAAATAGTTGGTTTTACCCAAATGCTGAGCAAGCTTGGAAATGTTACTTTTTTGGACTTCAGCTCAAAATCCCACAGTGACCATGTTGGTTCTGAGATTCTGGAAGTTGTAGTCCACAAAAGTAACATTTCCAAAATCTATTTAAAATACAGTTGTCCCTCCGTATCCACGGATTTGGTATCCACGGATTTAAGTATTCACATCTTGAAAATATTCTTTAAAAAAAAATAATCCAAAAAGCAAACCTTGATTCTGGCATCTTATATAAGGGACACCATTTTGCTATGCCATTGCATATAATGGGACTTGAGCATTCATGGATTACCCCAGCGAATATGAAGGGACAACTCTACTCTCCAGCTGTCCCAATCTGGAAGGGACAGTCTTGATTAATCCTCTGTTATCCCACCTTCTCAGCTGCTTTTAAAATGTCCCAGTTTCTCTCCCATCCTCCCACTTCCCCCTTTGTCTTCAACTTACTTCAGCAGCTGCAGACTGAAGTGAAAGTGCAAAAATAGTTTGCTCTCAGTTAATTCAGCTGTGGGAAGAGATGCAGGAGAATCTTGCCCTTCTCTGTAAGCTCAGACCAAAGCAAACTGCAACAGCCTCTCCTAACTTGTGTGTTCTTCATTAATAATGCTTGCTATCTTGATCACACTCTGATGTTGCTTGGCCACACATGTTCCAGTTCTCATCTGTGAAATGTGGCATGGTATGGCTTGTCAGAGAAATGCCTTATCATCAGTCATGCATTAACCATGAAAAGCTCAGGGCAAAAGATAAACTGCACATTACTTTTCAAATAAAAGATATGGAAGAATGTTGATTTTGCTTCCCTCATACATTTGAATTTTGAACTCCCAAGTTGTTTCTTCCTTTTTTAATGAAGAAATGCAAGTTTTTGCAAGTTCTTGCAAAAAAGAGAGAGAGAAAAGAAAAGGAAAAAAGGAGAACCAAATGAAATGTTCAACCATCTGCACTAGCTAAATTCAATGGGTACAGCAAGATGGATGGGATCTTGTTGTAACTGCCTGTAGTCGTGGTGGTGATGAGTGGTGGGAGAGAGGAGAATAGTAGGTGGAAGTTCCTAATATGAAAACCACTGTGGTGTAGTGGTTTGACTGTTAGATTAACACTCTGGGATACCAGCTTTTCATCTTCAACTCAGCCACTCATTGAGTGACATCATGCAAAGCATGCTCTTTGAGCTACAGAGAAAGACAATGGCAATGGCAAACCCCCTCTGAACAAATCTTGCCTAGAAAATCCCAGGATAGGGCTGCCAAAGTTAGAGTCAACTGGAAGGCACATAACAACAACCTGTAATTAGTACTACCAACACAACTGAATTCACAGGGACTCAACAGCAGACTTTTAAGACCTAAGTAATCAAAGCCTTCTGCCTGCAAAGGTGAATGTTTCTCCCACATTCAATATTTTTTTTAAAAAAATTTTCCCTATCTTATTTATGAAGAAATTTGCCAGTTTTAGAACATTTGTATTAAAAAGCAGACCAAAATAAATCCTCAACAACCCCCATCTCAACAACAGTATTTAGTCAGGTACTTATAATTCTCACTAGAGACCTCTAATGTACTCTTCTGACCTATACTTTTTTAGTATTTCACTAAACTACAGGTTCCATTATTCCCTAGAAGGGAGTCATGTCAGTTACCAAACTAATATAACTGTGGAGTGTAAATACTTCACAAGATATTCAGAATCATTTATTTATATTTTACTTCTTTGGTACACCACTTTTAGTTGAACTGATCCTGAAATGGCTAGCTATCATCCACATTCTGCTATATTTCTTGGGATGAAACCCCAACATATGAAAACACATCTGAAGAAAATTAGTAACCAAGCAGCAGCTTCAAAAGCACCAGCTCAGAGTTTGTTTCTGACTAGCGTAAGCCATTGTCAAAACACCACGTTTTTTTAATTAGTCTGCAGGGAGAAAAGGTGTTTTGGATAATTTTTGCATCACTGGGAATTCTTCAAGAGCAATGGTCTCCCATGATGTTTTGAACAAAGAAATGCTGGGGGTGGGGAAAGTCTTTCAATATGCAGGTAAACAAGAAGCAGTTAGAACTTCTCTCTATTTTAGGTAGGAATGGGAAAAGCTGTCAGTTTCACTTTCTCCTGCACTTAAGTGTTTTGTTGTTGTTTTTCATTTCCTCTGGCATCTGTTAGTCAAATATCATGCCATAAGGTACTGGTACCATTGCCATGATTGTAAATGCCCATGAAAGCCACCTTAAAAGCCAGCCAGCCTTCCTAAGTGATGGAGTTCTACAGTGCTGATGAGCAGGGTGCTACAGGATGATATGACTAGCTCCCTCCCTCCCACCAGCAAGGAATGATGCAATGTGACAGGACCCCAAAGGTGGTCCCTGCTTCTGCTTCTTGAATTATTGCTTCACCATTGCTTGTTGATGGAAGGGGTCTGGTCACATCTTCCTGCACAGCCCCACTCATCAGAATGACAGAACTCTGTCACTCAGGACAGATAACTAGCTGTTAAGGTGGGTTTCAGGGGTTGAATCAGGAGACGGAGCATAGCTGCGATGTCATAGTTACGCCTCTGCATAGTCTTGGCCCTGATGTTCTTGGACATTATCAGACTAGCCCTTTAAAACATTATTTTGCTGGCATAAAAAACCCACAATTTTTATGCCAGCAAAAGAACATTTCCCCCTGCACTTACATTTCTTTCCCGGCAAAGACAGCCCTGGCAATGAAGAGGAAGTGAACGGAGCCCCGTTCACTTCCTCATTCAAAATCCCGTGAGACTTCATCATGCGGGAAATTTAAAAATAAAAACAAAAATAAAGCATTACAAGTTTTTAAAAGCACACACACACACACTAAAGGTCCCAAGTAACCCAGGGAAGGTCATAAAAGGAGTGAAACTAACCTAGATGTCCTGATCTCACCAGGAAGTGTTTGCACTGGACCAGCCATTCATGCTGCAATCACAAGAGTTAAATGGCCCGAGGTGTCACACACCAGCAATGCCAGCACAAAAGCAGCAGGGGGGGATCTATTGACAGCTTCAGCCATCAATAAAAAGGTACAGGTTTTGGGCTGATTTTAACCGTGAAAGGGCAACATCATCTGAGATGCGCACCCTTTTGTGGTTATGTGGCATGGTTATGACGCCTTATTTCATGTGTTTGACAAAGTCCCTGGCCATTCTGAATGTGAGGAAACTTGTCACTGTTTCTAATGTCTTCAAAAACAAACAGAAATACCGTTCTTCCCCATTTGTGCAAGCCAAATTCAATATGTATAGCTACTTCCAGCATGAAAAGGGTCAAGTTGCTCCTGCCTCGGTGGCGGATGGTGGCTTCCATGCCAGTAGGGTGCTCAAGCCACTCCAGATTTTATTCTGAATTTTAAAGGTGCCATCCAGCATTACTGAACCTATCCCTCAAATAAGCTCAGTACCTTGAACAGGTGCCTTTAAAGTTCAGACTCGAACCTAGGTCAAATTCAGGTTTTATTAAAGGAGTAACCATTTTCTTTGATGTCCCACACTGGTATTTTCTAGGATACACTTCAAACAAATTTATCATGTCCTTGGGTGATAGGGTGTGTAGTGAAGATAGAATTTTTTACAGTACTGAGAATTCAAAAATAGCCAGCCCTAAGCCAAGAGGCTATTAAAATAACAAAAGGCTATTCAAAGCAAAAAGCCATTTAAACTGAGTAATATTGGCATCTCTGTAGTAGGAAGGATGCTACATGTGTGAGAATAACAAGACTAAGGTTGTACCCTATTCCACCCCCTCCTCACCACCACCACCCCAAATATGTCCTGGAGCAGTGGTTCTTAACCTGTGGTCCAGGGACCCCCACGGGCCACAATTTCCTCACAGGAGGTCCATGAAAGCTTGAAGTCTGCTTGACCCATCTCCTCCCTGAATGGAGTGGCCACATGACACTCCAAGGAAAAGGCTGGCTGGCTGGCTTGGCCTGCACGTTGCTGTTCAATCTGCTCCAGCTACCAACTTGCAGGAAGAAGCAGGAGAAAAGGCTTCCTTTTGAAGGAAGGTTTAATGGATGGTGTAATTAAGTTGTATTGTTGGTGGTGGTGTTTTAAATAAAAATAGTCTAGGGGATCTGTGGCAACAAAAGATATTTAAAGAGGGTCCCTGGTAAAGAAAAGGTTAAGAGCCACTGTCCTAGAGCAATTTCTTCAGTCTGAGATTTACCAGTAAAATGTGAAGTGCATTTCAACAAGAGGCTTATTTTAGAGATATACTAGCCTGCTAAGCACAGCATATGATTGGCATGTGTAACCTCCATTAAGTGGCTGGTTTAGTCATATAGAAAAGAGAGCTAAATGGAAAGAGTTTGTTCTGATGGGGGTCTAAATGCTGGAAATTCACATAATTATAGGTTCTTTTCACCTTGTATAATATAAATTGCGTAGCTGAGTTGCAAGGAAATGGGAAATCAGCAGTTACACCTCTGGATTTGTTATAATTGCACTGTAATTGCAGGGTTATAACATTCAAACCACAATATATAAATTGATAACTGTTGTTATTATCCTGTTACCTGAAACTAAAGAAGTCTGCAAAGGAGCCTGTGAAGTGTCCAATAACCTGGTGAACCAGAAGAACATTTGGACTGGCTGCACGCAAGTGGAAAGCAAAAAATAATTACTGTGCACATTTTTCTTCAGAGCAAGAAGGACTAAAATTTGTATTAGATTTGTGTTAAAAGAGTACTTATGAATTTAGCTGTATGTGGCCAATAGCTGTATTCAATAACTGTGACTATAACAACAACAAAAAGAAGAAAACTTTAGTGGTTTTATTCCAACAAACTTTAGTGGTTTTATTCCAACAAACAAACAAACTATACCAGCAGAAGACAGACAAGCTGGAACATGCCCAGAGAAGGGCAACCAAAATGGTGGGAGGTCTGGAAGCCATGCCCTATGAAGAGTGGCTTAGGGAGCTGGGTATGTTTAGACTGGAGAAGAGAAGATTAAAAGGGGATAGCCATGTTTAAATATTTGAAGGGATGTCATACTGAGGATGGAGCAAGATTGTTTTCTGCTGCTCCAGAGACTAGGGAGATTTTCACACGGGGCCAAAATGTCCCATTACTGCCCCGCTACCTCCTCTCCCGTTCCTGCCACGGAATAACATAAATCTTTCGCACACTCACCTTAATTCCGCAGCAGGAACGGGCTCCCCCTCCCCTTGCTGGCCGGCCGTAAATGCAGCCGTCGTAAGGCTGCTTTTACGACCGGCCATCTGAAACGTTATCACGTTATCACGTGATAACGCCGGACAGTAAATTTAAAAAATAAAACTCCCCCAAACATAAAATCAGTTCACCAAGCACAAAAGCACTCTTTAAATCACATAATCAAAACAGGGAGGGTAAAATAAAAGGTGCCACTTACCTCGATGTCCAGATCGTACCAGGAAGTGCTCGGAACGGACCTCCCCTCCACGGCTGTCATTTCGGAACAGGAACGGGGCTCCTGTTCGCACACCTGTGATTCCGTGATAGTGACGGAACGGGAGGTCTATTCACGCTGAAAAATCGTGATTACATTGTTCTGGAACAGTCACGGGAGTAGGACAGATGAAGGACAGAACGGGGTCAACGTCGTCCGAAAGGGAAAACCTTTCCCGACCCTGTTCTGTTCCTGCCACGGGATATATAGCCCGTGTGAAAATCTCCTAGGACATGGGGCAATGGATTCAACCTATAGGAAAAGAGATTCCACCTAAACATTAGGAAGAACTTCCTGACAGTAAGAGCTGTTTGGCAGTGGAATGCACTGCCTTGAGTGTGGTGGAGTCTCCTTTTTTGGAGGCTTTTAAACAGAGGGTGGATGGCCATCTGCCAGGAATGCTTTGATTGTGTATTCCTGCATGGCAGGGGGTTGGACTGGATGGGCCTTGTGGTCTCTTCCAACTCTATGATTCTAGGATATAGCAGGGCTTGGATAGTTACCTTTAAAAGTAATTGATTGCAGTTATATATTTAACCCCCTCACCAAGTAGTTTCTTTCTATTATTAACAATTTGGCTTATTAATGTGGTCTTCCACTAGGATGAGCAGTAAGGTTTCAGGGACTTGCTGTATGGATCCCAGTAGGCATGTGTTGTAAGTCATGCATCACCCAAAGGAAGAACTACTGACAAATTCCAAAGTATGAGGAAATATAAAGTCAAAAGGACATTGCCTCCACCATGTACCCAAGTGACAGACAATGATTCCATTAAGCAGATGGAGTATTCCTTTGTTTGAAGGTGTTGAGCTTCCCTTCACTAATCACTTAACCATCAAAAGAGGCAGCTCAAGCTTTATAAATGTAATCACTAAGACATTTAAGGCAGCTGCAAATGGATTAGCATGTTTGGACACCTATTGTGAAGACCAGGAGATCAAAAGTAGTTCACCCTCAGATAATTCAGCAGGGGGAGGGAAGAAGAGGGGGCCAAATCTTGCCCTTCCCAGTAGACTCAGGCAAGAGCAAACTGTTGCAGCCTCTCCTAGCTTATCTGTTCTTCTTCATTAATACCTTTTGGCATCTTGACCACACTCTGATGTTTTCTGGCCAATGTGTAGTAGTTTTCATCTGTGAAATATGGAGGTCCAAAACGTCTGGGAGGACCAAGTTTGAAACCACTGCACTATGCAGTTATAGAACAATGATGTCACTTTAACTGCCATAGGGACATACTATCGAATCCTGGGGTTTGTAGTTCAGTGAGGCACTGTATATCCCCTCCCTAAACTGCAAATCCCAGGATTCTGTAGGATGTTGCCATGGCAGTTAAAGTGGAATGATAGCACTATCATTGCATGGTGCAAAAGGACCCCAGGTAAATATGGCATCCTGGAGCCAGGTGGATATAAGGCAGAAGGCAAAATATACCAAGAAGCTGCATCAGTTGCCACCATCCCCACTAGAACTTGCATCTTGTATGGTGTTAGCTACTGCACCCATAACATATAGGGATTTCCTCTAAGCCATATGATATTGATGGGGCTTGTGGGAAGCTCACCAACACTCCATGGAGAGGGTCCCCACCCAGAACTAGCACTGTTGCTTCCAGGTCTTGCCAAAAAGAAGGCTCACATACTTCACTCCCTGCCTTGCTCCAAATAGCATAATTTGGGCCCAAGTGCAGGCACACACTGGCTCTCTTTCTAGTCTCCACCCTTTGCTCCTGACTTTTTGGTGCACTGACTTTGCACCAAATACAAACATCTTTGCTTCCTCTTGTGGAAGAGCAATGGTAGGGGAGACCTGGCTAGGGTTGCCAGAATGAAAACTGGAGGGGTGCTGCTGTACTTTTAATGGTTGTGCAGAAGAGGGCATTTCAGCAGGTATTGTTTGTTAGCTGGTTGCCTTCTCATCACACATAAATCAAATCTTCCCTTCTTCCAGCACTACTTGGCCTGAGATTTGTCTCCCCAGCTGGAAACCTGGGGAAGCATGGCCCCATTCAGCTTTCCTGTCTTGGGTTGGTGAATCTGCTCTGAGTTTTATTCCAGATGTGAAAGCAGCTAATGTACTAAGACTATTTTGGGAACAGGGAGCCTGGATAGTCTGGAATAAACCCCAAAGTGTATTTACTGCACCCCTGACATGGAAGCCAAAGGCTGCCACTGTGTGAAGCTGCCGGAAGGAATCACTCAGAAGCTTCAGCTGGTGCAGAAAGTTTCAGGCTGCCTTCAAACAGGCCTCAGAAGCAAATGTCACCTCACCACCATTACCAACCCACTTCTCCACAACTTCATGGTGTCTAGTGCCCAAGAGAGCTTGGGAAGTTAATTTTAAAAAGTAAAAGCACTGTTATAAGTTGTTTCAAGGCCTAAAAAAATAGGCATTCATTTCCATTATCATTACAGGTCGTCGCACACACCCCATATCTGCAGGGCATACGTTCCCTGACTTACTGTGGATATCTGAAACCATGGATAATTGTGAACCCTACAGAAATGAATGACTTCTGGCACAACTGCTGGCAGAAGCATACCATAGAATTGTGCTGGAGGACCTATAAAATGCCTAGAGAGGACATATTTGGGGGGGCATGGATAAGTGAAACCGTGGAAACCGAATGAGATCCGTCAGATAACAAGCCTGAGTGGCTTTAAAAAAGCACTAAAGACGGATCTCTTTCGGCAGGCCTTTCCTAATTAGATCCCGGCCTCAGGGGATCCTGGCCTCTTCTAGGCTGCTGGCCATTTATTATATTTATTGTATTTATAGTTTTAAAAGTGATTTTAGATTAGTTGTTTTAATTTATATTTGTTTAATATTTTTTTATGGGGGAGGGTGGGAGTGGGGGTGTTTAGGGATTTTATTTGTATTGTATTTTAAATTTTGTAAGCCGCCCCGATTGTTTTAACAGAGGGGCGGGGTATAAATAAATATTATTATTATTATTATTATTATTATACCGGTCCCATGGATATGCGGGTCAGCCTGTACATTTTTATAAATAACAAGTTACCTATGTTGTTGTTTTTATTACTTGTGGGAAAACACAATTTAGTAATGATAAGAGCATAAAGCTTGAAAAAAATCAAAGTGCCTCTAAGCATGCCATCAAATGCCTCAAAAAGTAACTTTAAAATAATGAGAAAATTATACTTGTCATACACACACACTTCCCTGTGCATCACATTGTTTTTGAAATGTAACTTCATTACATTCTGCCTTTTTAAAAAAATGTAAGTAGTAACAAGTAACTATGTCTGGTGCCCAAGACTTCTCAAGGTTTTTTTGTGGGGGGGGTTGTTTGTTTTTTTGTGGGTTTTTTTGGCACTTGAGGTAGAAAATCCCACAAATGTCTTTCCCTTTCCCAGGCGGTAAAAATAGAATACGAAAAACTTTAACTGTCAATAGTGTTCTGCTATTTCACTACATCCAACATCACTAACTGAGGGGACCGCCTCAATCTGTCTAATGGTAGGGCCAAATGGTACAAACATTCTATAAATAAGGAAACATATCAAAGTTGAATGCTCCGTACTTAGAACTGCATTGAGGAAAATACATGACTAGACCTCTCTGTGTCTTGGGAAGTTTGAAGTGGGGTGGTCTGAAAAATAGGGTTAACCCTCCCACATATCCACTCCCCCAATTTAAACTGTCAATTGAAACTGCCATTAACCACAAAGGCCAAGTCAGGGACAACATGGGCATTTGTTTTTCCCTCACCATGGCTGACAGTAACTTAAGGGGGATTTAAACTGGTAAAGCAAAGCAGGAGAAAGAGTTAACTTTCCCCCTTCCTGGTTTCAGTACAAACCACTGCCCCCCAATATCTTTTGGACAAAGAAAACGATGCCAGATGTGTATCTTCAATATTACCTCTAGTTTGGCCTTGAGAGGAAGTATCTTTTTCCATGTGAGCAGGGATATTCTTAATATGAACTGAATTCAATTCTTCTTCTTTTTTTCTGCAGAAATGATTACCAATAGTGGCCTCAAAACAGTGGAATTAGCTCTTACGAAAGCTTGCCAAACCCTAGCTTTACAGTAATTTCACAAGTATTGTAAAATATTACCATTATGAAAGCTAGGCTGAACTATTTCTGTAGTAAAAAATGCTGGTACTGGTTATGAAATGTTTACTGTGGTTTTAAAACATCTTTACTATATTATTTTACAGTGTATTTTGAATTGTCTTTAAGGCCTTTGTTATTGTTTCAACGGTTCTTATTGTTGCAAAACTGCTCTGAGGCTTTAAAATATTATTACCATAGTAGATTTGATGGTATAGATTATAAAATATTTATTTTTAGTGTTGCTATATTTGAATTATTTCTTTCTAAGGTGTCTATGATTGTTTTAAACTATTCTTATTGTTGTTAAATGCTCTGAACATTTAAAATAATGAGAAGGATAAAGGTTAAATAAATAATGCAGAGATTAAAGTACACATCAAACTCTACCTGGTAAAAGCTCACTTTAAAAGACTTTTCTTGCAGAAAATCTCTGATGAACTTCAGAGTACTGTATTCCCTAAAATGAATTTCTATATCAGCTCTTGGCTGATATAAATGTAGATATACTAGTATATGGTAGTTCAAAGCATACTGTTGATGGGTACAACAAAATGGATATTTATTTATTCATTTATTTCAGAGGAAGAGCCATGTGGCCCTTCAGATGGTGCTGGACTGCAACTCCCATTATCCATACAACACAACCAATGGTGAAGGATGGTGGGAGTTTCAGTCCAGCAATTTGGGTGTGTGTGTACCTTTTTCCTATTCCTAGTTGAAAAGGTTAAAAAAAATAACAGTTGTGAGTACAGACAGCCCACAGTATCCACAGGTTCTGCATCCACAGATTCAACCATTCAAGGCTTGAAAATATTTTTTTAATCCAAAAAGCAAACCTTGATTTTTTTTAATATATGGACACCATGTTACTATGCCATTGTATATAATGGGACTTGAGCATCCACAGATTTTGATATCCATGGGGCATCCTGGAACCAAACCCGAGCAGTGACCAAGGGCCCACTGTACTGTAATTCCTCCCATTGTCGGTCATGAGGTCACCCTAAGTGGCTTTCAGTCTTTCCATACAAGAGGTCTGAAAAACCCACTAGCCCATATACTTCAAGAATAATACCTAGTATTTATCTAGCATTCCTGAAAGTTCATGAAGTCAACAAATGTGAATGGTGCAATCTTTACAAGGTAGTCCAGTATTATATTATCCCCATATTCTAGAAAATTATCTCTGAAGTGCACAATTATAGTAGTTTGATCCCACTTTAATTGCTCTGGCTTCTTCTTATAGAATACTTGTATTTGTAACTTAGCAAGGTACTAAAGCCCTCTGGCAGAGAATGTTGAGTCCCTCATCACTAAACTCTAGATCCCAGGATTCCACAGGATGTAACCATGACAGTTAAAGTGCCATGGTGTGGATTCGAAGACTGTCTATTAAATAACGAATTTGTTTTTCTATCTTTCAGACAAATCAGGGAGAACTGATTGTGAACACTTGAATGGTGACGTTAAACATGTCTGAACCTGCATGACAAACATCAACACTCTCAGCAGTTCAGTTAATTGTTAGTCATCATTTAAAGCAGCTGTGTAGTCTGTTGTGCGCCAGAAAAATGCTAAGTTTAAAAGTCAAGCAATGTGGCATTCTGTAGCAACTTGAGATGGATCCAAACCTTTTTCAAAAAATCATCACCTGTGATGAAACCGGATCTTTCAGTATGATCCTGAGACAAAACAACAGTCAATGCACAGGAAAACACCATCATCACCAAGAATGAAAAAAGCACATCAAAGCAAGTCCACATTCAAAGCCATGCTCATTGGTTGTTTTGGCATCAAGGGCGTAATTTTGGCAGAATGGGTTCCAGAAGGCAGAACAGTAAACCAGCATTATTATAAGGAAGTTTTGACAAAGCTGAGAGAAAGAGTCAGGGAAGAAAAGGCCAGAACTATGGGGAAATGGTTTCATTCTTCATCAAGACAATGTTGATAACCAGATATCTAGAGCCGGAGGTTATAAAGGAATAAACCATACAGTGGGCAAGAGATATAGGACGCAACCTAGAACTAGAAACTTGGGAAAAAACACGGACTAAATCATTCAGATTCACAGCCTGTCAGAATTTAAGGGAAAACTATGTTAAAATTACACATAGATGGTACTTCACACCAGTTAGATTAAGCAAGATGGGAACAAATATATCTAAAAACTGTTGGAAGTGTCAATCAAATGAAGGTTCTCTAATCCACATGTGGTGGAAATGTAAGGTAATTAAAAAGTTCTGGTTAAGTGTACATAATATGATTAAGAAAATCTTACAGATTGAATATGAACTCAAACCAGAACTTTATATCCTAAACATGACGAATGTACTAGGTAAAGCAGAAAGTCAACATTGGAGAATTATGTTGTACATGGTAACCGCGGCAAGGTTAGTTATTGCTAAAAAGTGGAAGCAGAAAGAACCACCTAGAATTAAAGAATGGCTAACTAAACTTATAGATATGATAGAATTAGACTGTATGACTAATAGGTTGTGTAATGTTCAATGTAAAAAATCTTTAAATACCTGGTTACCTTTGATAAAGTTTTGGAGAGCAAATGAAGATGGGGAAGAGATACAGAAATTGCTATTATATTAGGAGACAGCTTGGATATTAGTGTGAATGTAGAAGATAATTTGTAGAGGTAAAACGGAGTGTTATAGTGAACAAGTAATGAGACGAAGACATTACATCTGAAGAAAGAGAAGAAGGGTTAGGAATTAAGAAGGTTGTATGTTTTAATGAAAGTTGTTAACCTTGGCGCACTAGGGGATAGTGTGAGGAAGTTAGAATATGAAGACGATGAAGATTTGTGTATAAGACAGAAGAAAAAGCAACAGAAATCGCAATGTTTCTACTGAATAATGCATAGGAAAATAAGTGTTAAAGAGAGATCAGGAAAGAAAAAAAAGATAAAGTGATGTAATGTTTTTTTCTTTACCTCTTTTCTTTTTTCTCTATGTACAATAGAAATGGATTGTGTATATACTGTTATTATTTAAATAAAAAATAAAATGCAAAAAGACAATGTGCCTGCTCACACAGCACTTTCTGTGAAGCAGTTTTTGGCTGATAAATGCATTACCACACTTGAGCATCCTCCATATTCACCAGATTTAGCAACATGCAACTTTTTTCTTTCCCCTATAGTGAAATCAGTGCTTAAAGGAACATGTTTTGAGTCAATTGATGCAGTACGAAGAAAACGGCAGATACGTTGACACACCTGATCTGCTCTACACCTTCGACCAGTGGAAAACAAGACTGCATCGGTGTGTGAGTATGAATGGGGAGTACATTGAAGGGGAAAAGCATTAAAACTGTGATACATATAAATGAAGATGGGTTATTGTATCAGTCTCATTATTTAATAGACAGAGCTCATATATCCCAAGGCTAAAAAAGAATGCCTTACATAAAGTTATTTTAAAAATTAATGGCATAAGTAAGATCTGAAGTTGGAATTCATGATGCAGGCCACCTTGCTGAAGCTATGCAGATTTGTCTAGGCTTGGGCAGTGCCTGGTTGGAGATTGCCATGTAGACTGCCTTAAATTCTGAGATGGCAGAAAGGTAGAACATAAATATATTAAATAAATCAGGGATAGGGAACATGTGACACTCCAGATATTGCTGGGTTACTGCTGGATTGCAACCACCATTATCCCTCATAACTGATATCCCTCATTGTGGAGCAGGCTGATGGGAATTGCAGTCTAACAACATCTGGTATGCCTAGATACAATAGAAACAACATAAAGTGTTCAAATCCAAACTCCAAAATGCACATGGGTGATACCTTTATTAGGCCAAGCAGAAGGCACAAAAAAGCAACACTGCTGTGGCTTCGTTGACACACTTGCCTGTCACACCAGCTAAACCTTTCTCCAGACCTGCCAGCATGGGATCTTCCTGAAAGGCTCACTGACCTCACACAATCAAGGGGCTTTTGGCTTCAAATAAGCAGAGTCAGACCTAGTCTCAAAGGAACAGAGTTTATGGCTGCAATGGAGAACTGAAATGTTACAGCCTTCTTTTACTGCCTTTGTTCCTGTCACTTCTCTGTCATCTGCTTAACACTCTCTCTATAACACTGAAACAAACAACATGCACACCTGCAACCTGTGACTCCAGCAATATCTGTGTTCTCCCCCCAAAATTGTTAAGGATGAAGATCCCATGAACTAGAAGAGGCTGCAGCAGTTAACTTTTGTCTGAATCTACAGGGAGGGGGCAAAATCCATCCTCTCATCTCTCCCCCCACCCCAACCTGCTGAATTAATAGAGTGCAAACTACTGTTGAACTCAGTTTGCAGCAGTTGAAGTAAACTGAGGACAAAAGTGGAAAGTGAGAGGAAGAGAGCAAAACTGGGACATTTTAATGGCAGCTGAAAAAGTGGAATGACAGAGGTTTAATTGGGAGCATCCCTGATAATTGGCACATTTGGAAGATATGTGCATTAAGAAATCCTGAAAACTGTGTGCTGCTCGTGTGTGCTATCAGTGAAGTGATTCAGTTCTTTCAAAATCTTCCCAGAACATGGGGAAGTTACTTTTTTATACCACAACTCCCAGAACCCCCTGCTAGTTGGAGGATTTTTAGAGTTGTAGTTTTAAAAGTTACTTATCAGATCCCTGATCTTACCCTAGAATCTAGGGGCTAGATTATACTGTAATGACTCATTCTGCTCTGCAAGCCTTGATTTGCTTAAAAAGCCCAATGTGGCATAGAGATATTCCCAAAATCATGGTTTCTCACAGAGTTGTCTCATGTTTGAATGTATCCTGCTTGATTTATGTACCTGTTGTCCTCTCTTGTGACTTGAGTGGTACTGGTAGCATGCACATTTTTCAGGATCTGTAATACAGGGTTTACTTCAACTCCCAGAAACACCCAGCAAGCAACACAAACATGTAGTAAAAAAAAAGAAGAAGAAGAAAGAAAACTTTTTACAAGCTCATGACTCTTCTCTTGGCTGGCCCTGCAAAAATCTCTCTGTGTATCCTTCCCAGGTGGCAGAAATTTGAGTAGTCAACAAGCCAAATTTACTTGAGAAGTCAGAGTGGACTCCATAGGACTAGCTATGTCATGCATTCTGTTAAAAGTAGGAGGGGAGGTGACACAGAGCTATTAAGTGATGAAAGTTAACTGTTCTGTTGAGGTCATTCCTTGAAATTTTGCCAAACAACATTCCGTTCTAGGATCTGTTGAGCCAATGGGTATGATTGCTAAAACATATGCCTTCCAGATATCACAAGATTCTTTTAAATTGGAGCTGTCAACTGACCCAACATCATCTACTGGTTGTTGTTTATTTGAAATACTCTTCTTTCCTCATTCTCTGCCAATTATGTAAGAAGAACTGCAGCATATCACAATGTTTTGTGGGAGATAAGAGAGAACAGATCTCCCCATTTCCTAAATACAGTGGACACTTGGTATCCGCTGGGGTTTGGTTCCAGGACCCCCCATGGATACAAAAATCTGTGGATGCTCAACTCCCATTATATACAATGGCATAGTAAAATGGTGTCCCGTATATAAAATGGCAAAATAAAGGTTTAGCTCTTGGAATTTGTTTTTCAAGCCATGGATGGTGGAATCCATGGATAGTAAAAGAGGGCTGACTGTCTCTCTGTATGTATGGGTTTTCAACAGCTGTGGCTTACATGGGAAAGTATAAACTTTAACATACCCTCCAACTGTCCAGATTTGGCAGGGACAGTCCCAATTAATCCTCTGTCATCCCACTTTTTAAGATGCTTTTAAAAAGTCCCAGGGCCCATCTACACGAGGGGGGGGAATCTAAAATACCTCATAGTATTGGCATCTCACAGGAGCAGTGACATGTCTAAATGGTTTTTCTGGCCTCAGAAGCCCCCATAAGCCTCGCATTTCTGAAGGTGGGCACAAGTGATTTACTCACGTTAGTTCTTCACTGCCACTGTGGTTTTTTTTTTAAAGTTATCCCAAGGTATGCTGGTGCGATAGAGCAATTCTCCAGTTTTATAAGAAAGCAAAACAGAAAATATTGATCCTTTTTATCGCCTTAGCGAGTGATCACTAAAGCAAAAATCCAACATGATGGCAGTGGGCACTTGCCCTCCTAGCAAGCCCCGCCCCTTTTCTCACCCAGCCAATCAGCTTTGTGCTTCCCTTCGAGTTTTTTATTGTTCAATAGTCCAAATGAGCAAAAATGTGCACCCACCTCGCAGTTTGTGAAAAAGTACGGGGAAATCTGCAAAGGCTTTTACCCCGTTGTTTTTGCCGTTTTGGGTCCCCCTCCTTCTGAACAGTGTGGATTGGTGCTGGATCCTGTTTAGACCGGTAGGATTCCCAGAAAATTCCATGAGGGATATTTTCACCATTTAGACGGGCCCCCAGTTTCTATTAAATCAGTGGAGGGGGGAGAGGATGGGTGGAATCTTGCCCTTCCCTGTAGGCTCAGGCAAAAGCAAACTGCAGCAGCCTCTCCTGGCTTGTGTGTTCTTCCTCGTAAATAACTTTTGTCATCTTGACCAAACTCCAATATTGTTTGGCCACGTGTTCCATTTTTCATCTGTGAAATGTTGGAGGGTGTGCACTTGTGAAGCACAAACCAAAGGAAATAAAGGTGCCCATTCATATGGGAGTCCTTTGCATCCTTGCCTTTCCTTTGGCTCTGTTTGCTTGTCTGAATTAAACAAGCATTGCTTCATCATCCGTTCCTGAAGTAAGTGTCACGTTGAGGTCAAAAGGGCCTCTGGAAGGCAGAACTGCTGAGGCTGGCGATGCTGTTTATAGACTGGTTGAAATGACCTGTGCTGACTCCCTGGTGTTTGTTTTGTTTCCTTTGGCTTGGTGTTTGTGGAAATGGGAGTAGACTGGCTACTACATTTCAAATACTGGAAAGCTCCTAGGGTGCTGGGCTGGAACCCAGCATGGCTGTGAGTGTCAAGCAGCTGAATATGACAGCTAGGGACCCCTGCCAACACTTTACTACTACTGTTGTAGATGGGGAGATAAACATAAACTGAGATCCAAGAAGCTCACACTCAGTTTGTGTACAGCAGAGACAACAATGTCAGAAGGGACTCTGGATAACTCCCCAACCTAACTGCACCTGCCAAAACTCCACAGTGATGCCAGGGTGCTGAGATGAACCGTCTCAGCAAAACAACATTTAATCCAGGCTCTGAGTTAACTGAAGAAAACACGACAAAAAGAGAAGACACTCTAGGAGAGAGAAAAAAGTAACATTATCTTGTGACAGAATGGAAGAAACTGAGCGGTTGTCCTGGAGAAGATGGCTTTCGACTCAGTGTTGCACGGCAAACAAACCATGTCCTAGCGCCTGTTAAGGTTCTCTCTTCTCCTCTTTCCTATACATAAGAGTGCTGCCTATTGCCCCTAAGTTTTAAGAGGAACTAAACATTTAAGAGAAACCCATAAGAACCTCTGCAGGCCAGTATGAAAACACTGAACAGGCTTCCTGTTTTCCTAAAAGGCAAAAAGAATGGAGTCTGATTAGGGATTCTATATGGCAGCAAAGGGGGCAGGCTTGTACTTATCCAAGGCTGCTGCCATACTGCAGAAATAATGCACTTTGACACTGCTTTAACTGTCATGGCTCAATGCTGGGATTTGTAGTTTTGTGAGATATTGAGGGCTTACTGCACTCCAAAGAAAAGCGGCAGTGCAGCAGGAACATTCCATCTTCCATGCTGCCTTACCACATGATGTAATAATTCTTTTGTTTCAGTCCCATGGGGGATTGAGGTAGAACCGCGTCTTTTTGCTAACCAGAAATAACCATTAGCAAAAAGATGTGGTTTTACCTCGGCCCCCTAGGGGACAGAATGAAATAATGCTGGAAGAAGAGCGGCATCATGCAGTAAGGCAGCACAGAAGACAGAACATTCCTGCTGCACTGCCGCTTTTTCTTTGGATTGTAGTAAGCCCCTTAGCCTTCTCTATCAGAGAGCTCCGGTGCTGCAACAAACTACAAATCCCAGGACTCCAAAGGATGGAGCCATGACAGTTAAAGTAGAGTCAAATGGCATTATTTCTGCAGTGTGGCAGCAGCCCAAGTTAATGTTCAGTGTTAAATGGAAGAAAATACTATTTGAACAGTATTTGCTGTTGTGGTAGAATAATAATTAGTAGTATTATTCACTTAAAAGCAACCAAACTCTCCATCCATTATGAGAAATGTCAGAGAGACAACTGAAATGACTACCTAGTTGAGATGCCTGCTGAATGTCTACTCCACTGTTCAGCACCTTGGAAAAGTGACTGGATGATATCAGAGTGTGGAACTTTGCACACACCTCCTTGATGTCACAGGACCCTTGGGAAATGTCCTGCTTAGGGGCAATATCGGACACCCAGGGTCTTCCCACTCCCCTGTCCTTACCTTGAAATCATGAGGCTCTGGATGCATTGTAAGGATAATGAATACTTTCCCTTACCCTCCAACATCTCACAGATGAAAACCAGAATACATGGCAAAGCAACATCAGAGTGTGGTCATGACGGCAAAAAATTATTAATGAGGAAGAACATACAACTGAGGAGAAGCTGAAGCAGTTTGCTACAGGAAAGAGCAAGATTCCATCGTCTTCTCTCCCCTCCCTCCACTGAGTTAATTAAGTGCAAACAAATTCTGCACCTTCAACAACAGTTTGCAGCAATTGAATTAAGTTGAGGGCAAAGGACAAGAGAGAAAATGAGACATTTTAAAATCAGCTGAAAAAAGTGGGAGGGCACAGGATTTACTCAGGACTGTTCCTAGAGAATCAGGAAAGTTGGAAGATATGCCTTTCTTGGAAGTAGCCAAGTTCTATAGTAGCAGATCTTCACAAAAATCATGTAAAGGATTGGTAACTTCATTTTTTAAAAAAAACTTTTCCTTCTCACCCTTTTTCCCCCTCCCCCTTTTCTGTAATTCTCCCCCCCCCCAGATTATCAAATCATTGATTGATTATCTTGTTTCTATTTATTTGTAAGCCCCTGGGAATTTTTCTGCCTGAAGAGCAGAACAGAAATGGTATTTATAAATAAATACTGTACATAAATATGCATATCCCATATTATCTAACATTTCCCAGACTGAAATTAGGACACACTTGCAACATCTCAGTTCTTATACTAAAGATCCCTCCCTTGAGCCATGACTTATTAGAGTCGTGACTCCCAAGAGCAATCCTGGGAGTTAATTCACCTTAAAACTGGAATTTACACATTGAACCCTTCTGTGCCAAATGGGTCTGAGTCAGTCCAACAGTTCCTGTGGGTAGCATGTGAATGGCAAATGAGATAATGTCATCCGTGATCTCTTTCCCAGTTGCAAACAACAACGTGTGCTTATTTCCTCATGCTCAAGATGTGGGAGGGGGTGAAGGCATGGGAAGACTTTTTGTCAGCATAATTATCTGCTTTTTTCCATGTTGCTCCTTGTTGCAACTTGTGGATAAAATGTTGTTTGCTTTTTTGATTAGATTACACAACAGGTTTTATGACAGCAGTTCCAATTTGTGGACTTTGCTTTGGAGAAAGGTAAATTTAAGAGACACTTTCTAACAATGGGCATGGTCTGAAGAAATTAATAGAAAGCGGTAGGTGTTTTCCCTTCCCTCTTCTCTTTCAATCTGCAAATTCCTTGACAGTGGATAGGTCACTCCTAAATGGAAAATTTTAGAAATGCAGTTTACTGCACTATTATTACAGCAGGATGGGCCTGTCTGTACTAAGGGGAAAAAACCGGATTGCTCCACAGTACCCAGTTGTTGCAGTTGTGACTGTCTTGATGGTTTTACATCCCCCATAAACTTCACATGCCTGTAGCAGAGATGGTGGCCACACATGAATTACTTGCGACAAACCTTTTAAAAAACAAACCTATTTCTATGGTGCACATAAGCGATATTTTACTTTTTCAAAAAAGAGAGAGAAAAAGATAACACAAATCCCCATTTTATCGCCTTAGCAATCACTTGCTAAGGTGAAAATCCAACATGGTGGCAGTGGGCACTTGACCTGTAACCAAGCCCCCCTGTGCTCATCCAACCTATCTCCTATGGGAAAGTGATTCATGTTGAATTGCTTGTCTTAACGAGCGAGCATGTGCATACCACACACAGCTTTTTTTAAAAGCCAGGAAAAGCCACAAATGCTTCTCTCACATGGTTTTTGGTCTTTTTGGCCCCCCTCCTTCACAATACAGCAAGACAATGTGGGATCCCATTAAGACAGCTCATTTTCCCAGCAAATTCTGTGAGGAGTATTTGCACCATAAAGTCAACCCCTAGGAGAGGGAAGGTGTTGATGTTCTAAAGAAAAGAAACAGACCTTGGTAAGTTCCTTTGAAGAAGACAGAATATAATGACACCCTGAAGCCATCCATAACTGAGCAGTGGTAAGATGATGCTCTTGGCTCCAGTGGTTCTACCATGAATTCTTGACAGAGTAACTTTCCAAGTTTTGGACAGAAGCCAATATTTGACTGGACACACAGGTTCTTGAGCACACTCCAAAGACTTCTCTCTAGATTGTGGTATGTGGCTTCAGTCCAATTTGATGTGGTGTATCGGTTAAAATACTGGACAAGCTTGGAAGGGGAGGGTTCTGGAGATCCAAAAGGCAATTTTCAGCCTGCAAGAGCCCTTAGTGATGGTGAACCTATGACACGCGTGTCAGCACTGACATGTGTAGCCATTTCTGATGACACGCAGCCACTGAGGTGGCCGCATGCCGAGAAGGATGTTTCATCCTTGGCTCCTACACGGCCAAGTGCAGTAGCCGAGGATGAAACATTTGCTGCTCCTGAGAATGAAACATTTGTGACTAGAGGCTTGGAGTTAGAGTCTAACTCTAAGGACATTTTCAGACACAAAAAAGTCATCCTGAGGGATCGGGAGAGGTACGTGGCTGTTCCGCGGCAGGGGGCCAGTTTCTGATGACACCGTCCCTCTCGTATTACTGTCCGTGTTCCTTCCGTGTCACATGGAAGGAAAAGGCCCCACTTTTTATTCACGAAGAACTTCCATGAGTAAAAAGTGGTGCCTTTTCCTTCCATGCGACACAGAAGGAACATGGAGGGTAACGCAAGAGGGACAGCGTCATCAGAAACTGGCCCCCTGCTGCAAAACAGGCGCGTATGTCTCCCGAGCCCTCAAGATGACTTTTTTTCTGTCTGAAAATGTCCTAAGACTCTAGTCGCAAATGTTTCATCCTTCCCTATTAGAAACTCTGTGCCGAAGGTCTGTAGACCAAAACAACAGAAGTCCGGCACAGAGCGTCTAGTTCTGGGTCTTCCAGTTAAGGAGGGATCTTTGCCCTCACTTCCGCCGGTAGAGCAGGGAGCAGCGGAACGCAGTGGGGGACACATCTCTGGGGGCCCTGCCATTACCAGTAACCAAATAACAGTTAACTACAGCAACCATTATCTACTGTTCTGGGGTGTCATGGATTTCTAATCCATCATTACTGAGATAAGTGAGGGGGAGGCTGGGAGAGTGCTATGGGTCTGTGGCGTGCTATGGGTGCCGTTTCCCGCCATTAGAAATAGCAGCAGCCATTTTAATTCACATACAGAACACCATCTTGCTCCATAGTGCAGACTCCATTTCACCACTATTACTGTTGTGCATCCTTATTAACCCTATTTCTGCTTATTAACCCTGCCCTTTCCTAAAAGCCAGTTACATGCACCATTTTGTGGTTAGTTAGGCTAGTTAACCCCTAATTGCCTGCAGGCCTAACAAGCTATCTATAATTCTATCTTCTGTCACTGCCCCCTGATGGAGAACCCAAAAAGTAAAAAACTAAGGTTAAGTAAAGGAAGTGGTAGTAGGAGTGGTCGACCCTTTCAAGAGACATGGACCGAGATTTATGGCTTTATAGAAAAAAATGGCAGATCATTTTGCGTTCTATGTACTGAAACGGTGGTAAGAAGAACGTGGAATATAAATAGACATTTTGAAACTAATCATTCCCAGCTCTTGGTAATAAGTGAGGATGAAAGGAAGGAATATATTTCCAGCAGCTACACCTTTATAAGAGCCAATCTAATTCCATCTTTAAATTTATGAAAGGCTCTACAAATTTAACATCTGCAAGTTTGAGCATTGCTCACTCTATAGTTCAGCATGGAAAAGCGCTCAGTGAGGGAGAATTTATTAAAGAAACTCTCCTAAAATGTGCGCTAGTTCTATTTCACGATATGTAGAATAAAGATGCAATTACTAAGAGAATATCTGAGTTACAACTCAATAGAAATATCATAAAAGACCGAATAATGAGACTGAACGCAAACGTACAACATCAATTAAAGAAAGACATAAGGAAGTGTAAATATTTTTCAATCTCTCTTGATGAAACTACTGATGTCACATCACATGCTCAGTTGTCCATTATTGGTCAATATTCTGATGGTCTCACAATGACAGAAGAGTTGATAAAGTTAATATCAGTGCCAACAAGTATGGACTTTTTCAGACGCCCCTTACCGCGCAAGAAGCCTCCATAACAGCAACAAAGTTACTGCGCGGCAGGGGGTCCATTTCAGACGATGCCATCCCTCTCTCGGCACCGTCCGTGACTGTTCCGGGTAGTATTGAGGGCGGCCGTGCCCTTTTTTTACTCACAGAAGTTGTCCGTGAATAAAAAATGGTGCGACCGCTCTCAATCCTACCCAGAACAGTCACGGACGCTGCTAAGAGAGGGACAGCGGCGTCTGAAACTGACCCCCTGCAGCGCAGCAGCTTCGTTGCTGTTATGCAGGCTTCTTGCGCAGTAAGGGGCATCTGAAAAAGTCCTATATCAGGAAGTGAAATATGTAAGGTTGTTATACAAACATTTCGTGACCTAAACATTGATATCTCAAAAGTTGTGTCAGTGATGACAGATGGGGCACCAAATATGGTGGGGGGGAAAGTCGGATTTGTCAAATTGTTTACAGAAGCTATTGGACATCTGATTGTGCCTTTTCATTGTATTATCCATCAGGAGGCATTATGTGCCAAGGCAGGATTCACCGACTTAAACGACTTAATGTCAGTTGTTACAAAAATAGTTAATTTAATAGCTGCTCACCCCTTCGCAAGCGAGAATTTTCAGCACTTTTACTGGAGTTTGATTCCACCTACAGTGGACTGCTGATGTACAATAATGTAAGATGGCTGAGCCAAGGCAAAGTACTTGAGTGCTTTGTGGAGTGCTCTGAAGAAATTAAGGTATTTCTTGACAATAAGGATCTCGGAAACTTTCCTCAGCTTAATGATGATAAGTGGGTCAGCACCCTGATGTTTTTTACAGACCTCTCTGTTCAGATTAATGAACTGAACTTAAAGTTACAAGGTTTTGGCAAAAGTATTAATGTAATGGTTGGATACATAAAAACTTTTGAAATTAAAGTTAAAATTTTCAAGCGAGATGTAGAAACTAAAACTTACTTTGTTCCTCGAGTAACAAAGTATTTTGAGAAGGCCAGTGCAGCTGTACAAAATGAAATGGAACTCTTGCATATGAAGTATCAGCATGTTTTAGACTCATTACTTGACCAGTTTAGTGATAGATTTAGTCAATTTAGAAGTCTAGAACAGACCATGAAAATAATTAAGTATCCTGATGTAGTAGTCTACAGTAGTTTGGAATGAAATGTTTTCCAATGGATGCAAATTGATGATTTCGAGACGCAACTTGCAGAATTTCAAGACAGTATCTGGGCTCAGGTGTTTGTTGACTTGAGGTCAAAGCTTGAGAATCTGGAAAGGTGCCGCTTGGAGAATCAAGAGGAGTGCCACTACGAACAGGAAATTTGGAGTTCCTGGAACCGACTACCAGACACTTTTAGCACCCTGAAAAATATAGCAATGGCTTTACTCACATTTTTCCCTCTACGTACTTTTGTGAGGCGTTATTCTCAGTGTTAAATAGTATCAAAACCAACAAAAGAAACAGATTGACAGATGAAGTTAGTAGCACTTGCTTGGGCCTGAAGTGTACAAAATACCAACCTTCAATTGAAGATTTAGCCAATGAAATTCAGCAACAAAAAAGTCACTAATAGGCAGGTTAGTTAAAGAATTCCCCCTCCCCCTCACTTATCTTAGTTCACGGCACCCCACACAAGCTAAATAATATCAAGACCAACAAAAGAAATCGACTGACGGATGAAGAAAGAAGTCACTAAGCAGGTAAATTAAATAATTAATTTTTGGTTTATTAAATACAATTATATACAACAATTATACGTTTATGTTATTTAAACTATAAATATTGCGAAACAATGTTTGTTCCTCAAAGTGACACACCACCTGAGTTATGCTCAGTTTTTTGGTGAAGTCTAACACACCAAGCTCAAAAGATTGCCCATCACTGCGGCTGCACCAACCCCAGCTCCCCCCAATGAAAATTAAACTTGAAGTGGGTAGATGGGACAAAATAAAAGGTGTTCCTGGATGCTTCATTTAGTAGAAATTGTAATGCTTTTGTAAAAAGCCAAGTCTGGCAGGGCTTGGAGGTGCAAAAAATGGCAGTGAATGGGTCACATGTGGACCAATGGTTGCAGGATTCCCACCCCTCAACTAGGAGTAAGGGGGCCCAGGCTGAAGTCCTCACTCTGCCATGAAGCTCACTGGGTGACCATGGGCCAGTTGCAATAACTCATGGTGAGTTGCAATAACTCACAGACTAGGGAGATTTACACACAGGCAAATTATCCCATAACAGAAACGGAGCAGGGTGGCTGAAAGATTTTCCTTTCAGACACATTTACCCTGTTCCGTGCCCAAAGTGTCTCTATCCTGTTTTCTTCCCGTGATATTTTATTCATGGGAAGAATTTGTCATTAAGCACCCGGTTCCATTTCTGTAAAGGAATCATGGGTGTGCGAATTGGATCCCATCCCTGTTCTGGAATGACAGGGATAGCAGAGGAGCTCCGTGGCAGGCACTTCCTGCCATGATCAAGATATCCAGGTAAGTGCAACCCTTCCCACCCCCCTCCCTGGGTTACTTGTATTTTTTTTAATATTGCTTTTTATTTTTTTATTTGACAGCTGGGGGGGGGGTAAATTTGCATTTCCCTCCTGCTCGTTCTCTCGTGAGAATGAGTGGGATTTCCCCCAGCCAATTGTAAAAGCAGCCTTGCAATGGCTTCATTTATGGCCGGCTGGGAAAGGAGGGAGGATGCTCCTTCTTGCAACAGAATGGAGGTAAGTGTGCAAACATTTACCTCCATTCCGTTGCAGGAATGGGAGAGGAGGTGGCGGGACAGAACCGAGGCTTTTAGCCCCTGTGTGAAAATCTCTTCAGTGTGAGAATAAAAGGGAGTGGAAAACCATGTGCACCATCCTAACTTGACTGGAAGAAGGGCAAGATTTTTTAAAAAAATACAGGTTGACCCCCATATCCACAGGACCATGGTATCTATGGTATCCACAGTTTCAACACTTCTGGAAAAAATGTCTTCTCTAGGCATTTTCTAGGTCCTCCAGTGCGATTCTATAATATGCTACTGCTGGAAGTTGGGCTGAAAGTCATTCATTTCAATGGGGTTTGCTATTTTCCACAGTTTTGTCTATCCACAGTAAGTCTGGGAATATATCCCCCACAGATATGGGTGGGGCGACCTATAATAATAGTCGAAGAGAACACTTCCATCAGTATAAACAAGTCTATAAAGAAGCTCCATTTAGAGCAAGGATGGACAACCTGCAGCCCTCAGACGACATGCGGCCTTTAGCCTTTTCAAGTGTAAAGTTTGGGTAAGAGCAATCTGACCCTTCCCCAGTAGCCTTTTCTGCCCCCATCCACCACCAACATGTGGCTCCCAACAGATTACTCCCATGTAGGGTTGCCATAATTCTCTGCCACAAAACTGGGACAAAAGTATACAGAACTGGGTTGTATATAGGACAGTCTTCTCACATGGTTTCACTGCCGGCTGCAGCCTTTACCCACCCCTGAGGCCTGAGCTGCGAGGAAGCTGGAGGAATCCAAGATCTGCTGCTTCAAGCAGCCCAACCAGACAGGACAATTTTCAGTCCTTTCAATCTGGTTTTTTTTGGGGGTTTTCTGTGACTAATGGCAAATCTACTCCCATGGAAATGGAGCCCTTAATATGCTTTTTTAAAAAAGCTATCCACTCCAACAAAGGGAGAGCAGGAAGGGCAAAATACTTCATCTTCCTTCCAGGACATATGTAAAAGACTGTTGAGCTGGCCCTTAGAAGAAACATTAAACAATGGAACAAAATGCTTAAGGTATTTGCAGAACCTTTTTCCTTGCAGGCTATCACAAAAATGGTTGCTCAGGCCTGATTACAAACACATTAAAGGGCGGTGGGATACTTGTGGCTAGGTCACATAAGTATAAATCTCCCCAAGACCATTTTTGCAGGGGAGGGTACTGTGTTCCTCTCCTGCCACTCAACAGAGACTGGTGGCTGCATTCTGGGTTTCAATCTGAACTGCACAGGAGCTATCCGATGTGCTGAAATTATTGTGGGGGTCGGGCTTGGCAGCTTGGGTAGTTCTTTTAAAGTATGTACTATAACCTAGAGAAGATTCACTACCCCTCTGACAAGGAAGCCATCAGCCATGCTGATGAAAACTGGCACAACTACAGTATACAAACTCCAAAAACCCTTGTCTCCCAAATGTTCCCTGTGCCCCCTCTAACAAAATGTTTTTGTGATGCTGCTGTTACTACCAAAACCAATTCCTTCTTTCAACCACTTTTTCCTTCCTTGCTGCAGATAAGAAATGCCACTTCCTCTCTTCCAAGAACCACACTGATATATATCATAGAGAGCCAAGACTTTCACTGCTTGAAATTCAGCAAGAGCTACAGTGACAGTGGGAAGAAATGGCAGCAACTATATTACACTAACTATTGCTGTGGCCAAAAATGTGCCCCACAAACACCCTCTGGGAAGTTGCCCACTTCTACATAAGTTTTTCTGGGCAGAATATTCTAATAATTTATGTAACAGATTTATTCATATCCTTGTTGTTGTGTGCCTTCAAGTAGCTTCTGACTTATGGTGACCTTAAGGCGAACCAGTGTGGAGAAATGGTTTGAGCACTGGCCGGACTACAACTCTGGTGACTAGAGTTAGAATGCCTGCTCAGTCATGGAAACCCACTTAGGAAAGTCATACTCTCTCAGCCTCAGAGGAAGGCAAAAGCCAATCCCCTCTGAACAAATCTTGCCAAAAAAACCCATGATAGGGTCACCACAAGCCTGAAACAACTTGAAACAGAAACAACAAGACAAACCTATCACATGGTTCTCTTGGCAAATTTGCAGATGACTGCACATTATGATTAACAACTAAGTAATGAGATGCTGCAACCAGAACTTTATGCAGTTTTCTAAATGTAATCACATACTGCCAATTTTTATAAATGACAAAGTATTATGATATGGGCAGATTTTTTCCCTGATCCCTTTCCTAAATAAGTAGAGGTTTGTGTTTGAGCTGTTCAGGGGCTGAATCCAATGCTAGAGCTACTTAGAGTAGACCCACTGAAATTAATGCTACTTTGTTATTAATCACAAGTTACCTCAGTTCCATTGATTTCAATTTGTCTATTACAGGTAAGACTAATGTTGGATTTAGTCTAAGGAAAGAACATTAGGAACTATGGCTTGGAAGAAATCTATCTTAAGAGTATGATGCACCTAAAGGACAAATAATATGGAATGTAGGGCTTTCTTTGTCTGATATAAGCCCTTGATGTTTCTTTCTCATGGGCCCATAAAAGCTGTCAGTACTTGGCTTAGGTAACTGCTCCCAAGCCAAATCTCTGTCACCATCCACTTGATAAGGATCTTATGTTCCATGTCATGCGTTTCCTGTTTCTGCAGTTATATTGTTAATTCATCTCATGACACTTCAGCTGGCATGTTCTGCAAATAGGAAAAAGTGTAAGAAATAAAAACATCTCATTGTTCTAATAATATTTTTAAAATTCACCTCAGAATTATAGGACATGTGGTGGGAATGGGGTATAATTTGTCACACGCTGTGTGGTGACTGACTACATTTACACAGCAGCCTTCCCTGATCTCTAGATGTGTTGAACTTCATTTCCCATCATCCCCAACTAGTGGCCCTTCTGGCTGCGAATGAACAGAGTTTTGGCCCAATGTATCTAGATGGTGTCAAAATGGGAAGGCTGAAGAGAAGCCATACGGTCATAAATACTGAGGCTTTTTCTCACATCTATCTAGATTTTCCTGGTTGAGGGGTCTCAGATATGGGATTCTCCATTTTCATACTGTGCAGATCTTAAGTAGCAATACAAATTTGATTATTCTTTTATTCCCCCAGGTACACGGTTGGCACTGTCTTTGCTGCTGAAATTTGACAGGCGCTGCAGTGGCGCTCTGTGGTCTGCAATATGTAGGCAAAAAGGAAGCTACAGAGAGGAAACGGGACGTAACTAAAGAGGAAGGCAAGTAGGAGGGAACAAGATGAAAGGATGAATCAAGCCCAAGGTTCTTCTGGAGGAACAGACTGGCAATATGGTTTGGTTGGTTTGCAGCAAGATTTTAGCAGTGACAGCAGGGAAACACTGCAGTGGAACAAGAATGCTTTGGGAAGCCTCCTGCAAATGTGTAGTCTACAGACTATGGCCTTTATCAGACTAGCGTCTTAAAACGCTGTAATCACACAAGTTAGGAAAGCAGAAACATCATGGCATTACAACATAAATTATCAAATGACCACCACTTGCATTTTAAGAACAGGATTAAGGGTTCCGCTACTCTTGTCTTTGCATTGCCTTTAACACTATACCAGTGCTTTGCACTGGCCAACGCATGCTTCTTTAAGGGAAAGGTCCACTTAGTTCCACATTAGCTGGGGCGCGTGATCTCAGCAGTTCTTGCAAGAAGACGCAAGTTCATGTAAAAACACTTAAAATAACAAATGAAATAAACACATAAGCACTGAAACAAACATACTAACTTGATAGCAACATGGGACAGTTCATAAAAAGAGCGTCCTGTCGTTCATCTTCCCATTCTCACCTGGAAGTTTTTCTCACTGGGAAAGGGGACAGGGAAATCTCATGATTACAGCGGGACCTGGTTTCACATGCTCTTAATATTGTGAAAACAGTGATATTGAAAATCTATTGATGTCTTAACCTGTCAATTAACAGTGACGCCTTATTTGCGGCTGGAGCATGACTGGCCATGGGTGCAGGATGATGTGTGATAGGGGGACCTGTTCCTGCTAATGTCATGTCGTAATTGTGCAATTACAGCCCTGTCTGATAAAGTCCTATATGTTGCTTACCTCTGCTTTAATAACATAAAAACTGTCCTGCTGAACCAGATAGATCTGCTTTGTCCAACTTTCTCCTTCCACCTTCAAGAAACTCACAGTTATGATGGGTGGCTTTTTTCTGCTGTTTGTACTCAGCATTAGATGCTCTGAGATGTACACAGAGCTTGGAAATTTACTTTTTAAAGGTTATTATTTATGCAGCTCCTACTTCAACAAAAAGTAATTTGTCGCTGTTAATGTTGCATGCTTGTTACTTATTACTTTTTCATTACTTGAAACAGATGCACACATGCACACGCGCACACACATACACACAGAGTACTCGTATTTATCTAAAAAGTATATAAAGCCTGGAAAATTCCATCTAAATGCCTCTAAAATGCTAGAAAACACTCTGAAAAGGTAACTAGAAATGTTATTCATTACACAGACCTCAAAAATACAATCAGTTCCACTTAAGTTACTTGTGAAGTTAACATAATTATTACCTTGTTACATGAAAAAAAAACAGTATGTTATTAAAAATAAATATATAGTACTTGGATCTCATTATTTCCAAGCTCAGGGTATACTACATCTGTGCATGGAGGTTGTATTTATTCCTATGGTTAATACCTTTTAATAGAATTTATTTTCATCCATTGTATATTAGAGAATTTCAAGTGTAAGCTATGCACTGTGGGAAAAAGTGGCTTATTTTGTCTCACCTATGCCTGCTTCTAATCAGCTTAGTTTAGTGACCTTGGCTTCTCCTGTTAGGAAAGTGAGAGAATGTGTTATTCATAAATATATAAACTCTCATGAATAACACATTCTACCATTTTCCTAACAGCAGAAGTACAAATAAATGTGTTATTCATAAATGTATAAACTCTTGTTAAGAGCTGGCATGGTGTAGTGGTTTGAATATTGGACTAGGACTTTGAGAGACTACAATTCAGATCCCTGCTCAACCATGGAAACCCACGGGTGACCTTGGGCAAGTCACACTCTCTCGCCTCAGAGGAAGGCAAAGGCAAACCTCCTCTGAACCAAATCCCGCCAAGAAAGCTCTGTGATACGTTCACCTTAGGATTTCCATAAACTGGATACAACTTGAAGGCACACAACCACAATAACAACAACAGCTAAACTCTTGTCATCTCTATCACTTTATTGTCTCTTGTGGGGAGGGGAAATCTTTCTGAATTACACAGTACTTCTGAAAGAGTAATCCCGTATGAAGTCGAAGGCTTTCTCGGCTGGCATCCATAGATTTCCCTTGGTTTTCTTCCAGGCTGTGAGGCCGTGTTCTGGAAGAGTTTACTTCTGACATTTCGCCTGCATCTGTGGCTGGCATCTTCAGAGAATGGTTGCGTAGGAGTGTGTGTAGGATTTATATATTGTGAACCCCTGTTGGAGAGGATATGTAAATTTGTGTATTTGAATGGTTAGTTTCTGGGTGTAGAAATGCAAGGAGGATTAATGTCTGTTTGGCTAATGGTTGGTTGATGGCCCATTAAATGCTGGAAATCCCCCTGTCCCTGGGTGGAATTCCTTTGTCAGTGTTGAGTTTTTATTCTATTGTTTTTCAAAACTGGAAGCCAGATTTTGTTTACTTTTAAGGTTTCTTCTTTCCTGTTGAAGTTGTCCAGGTGTTTGTAGATTTCAATAATTTCTTTGTGCATTCTGACACGATAGTTGTTGGCCAAGTGTACAAACACAAACCAAGGAACATGAGAGACACTGCAGACTGGGCCAGCCAGAAAAATCAGCAGTAGCAGAACATGTTATAAACCAACCTGGACACAAAATGTTATTTAAAAACACAGAAATTCTGGACCAGGCCAACAACTATCATGTCAGAATGCACAGAGAAGCTGTTGAAATCCACAAACACCTGGACAACTTCAACAGGAAAGAAGAAACCTTAAAAGTAAACAAAATCTGGCTTCCAGTTTTGAAAAACAATAGAATAAAAACTCAACACTGACAAAGGAATTCCACCCAGGGACAGGGGGATTTCCAGCATTTAATGGGCCATCAACCAACCATTAGCCAAACAGACACTAATCCTCCTTGAATTTCTACACCCAGAAACTAACCATTCAAATTTACATATCCTCCCCAACAGGGGTTCACAATATATAAACTCCACACACACTCCTACCTATCCATTCTCTGAAGATGCCAGCCACAGATGCAGGTGAAATGTCAGAAGTAAACTCTTCCAGAACACAGCCTCACAGTCTGAAAAAAAACCAAGGAAAATCTATAGTAATCCAATGCATGTTTACTCAGATCATTATGTTTAGGTCTGGAACTGAACTGGTCTTCATCATTATAATATGCTGATATGTTGAGCTATACACAGGATACATACACACACACACATACATATATAGAAATTTAGATATATATATATATAATTATATAGTGAATATATCTTAGGTATTACATCCTAACATGATGCATAAGGTATTTGCTTTCCAAAACTGTAATGTACTGGCTGGAAAAGCAGGGTTAAACTCTTTCGCGCATGACTTTCACAGGCAAAACATGTTCTGCTTTCATGGTCTGAATTATGCTGGGGTAGATAAACTTTCCAGTAGGCCTGTGGCTTAGAGGTAGAGCATAATTTTGCAGACAGATGTCCCTAGGTTCAATCACTGACATCTCCAGTTTAACAGGATCTAGCAGAGCTGGAAAATACCTCACCTTGAGACCTTAGGGCGTGCCACTGCCAGCCAAAGTAAAACAGGACTGGGACCAGAAATCCTGAAGCTACAGACGGGCTTAGTAGACGAGCATTATTTTCTATTAGACAGCTGTGAAATGCAGTCCCAGTATATTGGATGCTAAGCAGGGTCAGTCCTGGTTAATACTTGGATGGGAGACAACCAACAAATACCAGGTGGTGTGGGCTATATTTCAGAGGAAGGAACTGGTAGAACCACATCTGAGTATTCCTTCCCTTTAAAAAAACCTATGGAATTTATGGAGTTGCCATCAGCCAACAGGCACACAAACATGAAGCGGAAGCAATATTCAATGTCTTTGGTATCAGTTTCAGTACTGATGAAGTAACAGTTGTCCCTCCACATTCATGGATTTGGCATTCACGGTTTTAAGTATTCACAGCTTGAAAATATTCTTTAAAAAGTAATAATCCAAAAAGCAAACCTTGATTTTGCCATCTTATATAAGGGACACCATTTTGCTATGCCATTGCATATAATGGGGCTTGAGTATTCATGGATTTGGGTATTCACGGGGGGTCCTGGAACCAAACCCCAGCGAATGTGAAGGGACAACTGTATATCTATGCTAATGATCACTTTTTTCCCATTTAAACTGTGGTTTGGATTAAATAGTGATGGCCCTTTCACACTACACAATTATAGCACTGTGATGCCACTTTAATTGATATGGGTACATCTTAGGGATTCCTGGGATTTGCAGTTTAGGCAGGGGCATTTAGAATTCCAGAGAGCTACTCTAGAGGCTCACTAAACTACAAACCCGAGGATTCAATAGGATGCAGATATGGCAGATAAAATAGAATCATAGTGCTATAATTGTATGTAGTGGGAAAGGCCCCTGTGTTTTCATTTTTAGATGTTTAAAAGCTGTAGTTTTCTGTCCCCAAATTCATATTTTTAATAAAAATTCAAATACTACAGAGCATCTACATTTTCATACAAAACCTAATGTTTGAGGAAAGTATGGATTTTGACCAGTAAGACACCTTTTAAAATTGCCCTATTTGATACATTTATAATGTTTTATGGCACATTATCGGGAACAAAGGGTCCCAAGGAACTGTCAATTCAAAATAAAAAATACTACAAACATCATAAATCTTAAATTTCTGTCAAAGAGCTAATTAATTTTAATATAATGACTCATGTCCCCTGTGCTCCTTTTTAATGGTTGTTTAATCCTTTATGAACTGGTCTTCTCTATGAAATGTTTTCTCTCTCTCTGGCTTTTCTTCGCAAACAAAGATTCAGGAAGGACTCATCCTGCGCTTTCTGCAAGCGCGCTGATGACTAAAAAGCCCAATCCGAGATAAACAAGTCCAGTTGCAGAAAGCACAGCAGAAGGTCTCCTTGGGTGATGTTTCCAGGTTGTGATTCTTTCTGCATTGTCATTTCTCTTCAAGACTTGTTCGGCGTGAGTTCTCAAATAAGGCTGCAGCATTGTGGATAGTGCGTCTCCGTGCCTCCCGATGTGAGGCCAGGGCGGACCATTGTTGATGATCAATTTGGCCAAGCCTGAGATTTGTTTCAGGGAATCCTTGTTTCACTTTTTTGGAGCGCCCCTCTTACGCTGACCCATGGCAAGTTCACCATAGAGTACTATTTGGGGGAGGCAATGGTCCTCTATCCTAGAAGCAAAATGGTGTCCCTTATGGAAGATGGCAAAATCAAGGTTGCCTTTTTCGATTTTTTTTTAAAGAATATTTTCAAGCCATGAATACTTAAATCCGTGGATACCATATCCGTGGATATGGAGGGACAACTGTATATTACAAGTATTTATCCATCAGTTTTGTGGCCCCCATAAAATTCCTTTTTATTTTAGGTGTTTTCGCTGTTGACTCTGATACTATGGTTTTTCCCTGCAAGGGTAGCCACTTATGCAGTACCAAGAAAGAGGAAATGCATACACTCCAGAAGTGGATGCAGATTTGGATGGAGTTAGTATATGGTCCTTTATGTTTACACATGCAAATTTAGAAATAATTACTTTAAACAGAAACAGAATATATATTGCCATAGGGGGTAAGATTTTTGTGAAGGTGTTAAGTGATGATGGAGGACTTCAAGAGCCCTCCTTTCTGTTCTAATTACACTGTTGGCCCTCCATATCCATAGGTTCTGCATCTACAGATTCAACCAACCATGGCCTGAAAATAGGGGGGGCAGTAAAAAAAAAAAACCTTGCTGTTCACCATTTTATGTAAGGGATGCCATTTTACTACACCATTGTATATAATGGGACTTGAGCATCCATGGATTTTGGCATTCACATGGGGTGGGGTCCGGAACCAAACCCCAGTGGATACGAAGGGCCCACTGTGTTCTTTTTTTGTTAAACTGTACTTGGAGTGGACAACCCTACCAACAGAGTAGGGGTGGGCAGAGGGCAGTCCTGGAGCCATATTCAACCCCACAGCAGTCTCTGTGGCCCTTGCCCCACCTGGACCCCTGGATTGCCCCCCTTTCTGGCTAAAAAACCACCACCACCAAGAGTTAACTGCTTATCCTGGAATGTTCCAGGAGCAGCAATTCATTTTTAAATAGGTTCCCTCCTCATTGTTTAACTGTTTCAGAAGACTCTTTGGGCCTTGGAGGGTGAGTTCATTTCCACTTGATTTGTGGTTTCCACATTTAAATTCTTTCCTGTTGTGCAATTACCAAACACCATCTTAGATGAGATCATGAAGATTACACCGTTCCCATAAGGAATCTCCCCACCCCACCCCAAAGACCATAAGAAACCTTAATCTGACTATTTGGGCAGGTATTCACGAATGCACTGACACAGTGACTGCCCCACCCTTGGAAGGTCAAAGGGCATAAAGCTGGCCCCTAGGCCTACTACAGTTTGCAACCACTACAGCAGAGGTTTCTTTCAAACAGAAGATTGTCTTCTGAAGCCCTTCAAGTAGCAGACTGTCCCTGGAAAGCGGGACACATACCCACCTTATCTATTAATGACCTCAGGTTTGCATATTCCCAAACCTTCTTTCATGCACCAGAGAAGGAGATCTCTGTTCCCTGTTGTAAGAACTTGGAGAAGACCAAGATCCTGAATCAGGAGACATACCTGTAGCTATATCTTCAGAACTACATCTCCATAGCTGTGCTTCTCAATGCTACCCTCCCAAACCAACCTTTACAGCATCACAGCATGGCCATTTCTTTGTTGCCAGACAGCAGGATGGTGAGTGTAGATACACCCAACTCTTCTTGGCAGTCACAACAGATCCAGCTACAGGAAGAAAGCTAGATGTGTCTCTTCTCATCCGCCTGCTGTCTGGCAACACAGAAATGGTCACATGAGGGGGCTGTGCTGCTGAAAAGGTAGGATTTGTGGAGACTTTGGTTTTTGAGGGCAAAACAACCATAAAAGTGAACCAGGGCAGATGTACACCTCATAATTTCTGAACAGGGTGCCAGGGGTAGTTTTGTTTGATATATGAACATGTCTGAATATAAAACCACCGTTTGATTCTGGTTTGAACACACTGACCATACTTTAAACAAAACATGTCCATATGTTCAGACACATGGAAGATTATCAGACAACTAAACTAATCAATTACAGGAACGACAGCAGATTGGCAAAGGGCTTACTTTTCGGACAACATCGTCCTTGTCCCGTTATGCCCCGTCTTGGTTCCATGCTGCCCTCGTTTTTTCTTATTCATGGCTCAAACCATGAATAAATCACCCGTTCCGTTCCTGTCATGGAATGACGGGTGAATGAAAAGGTGCCGCGTTATACTGGCACAATGCCAACACAGTGGGAGGTCCGTGCCAAACACTTCCGGTTGAGATTGGGACATCCAGGTAAGTGACACCCCTTTTTTTTTCCTCCTTGGGTTACTTGTATTTTTTTTAAACTGTGTTTTTCTGCTTGCTGTCACTGTTCGATCTTTCTTTTACTTTTTATTTTTGAATTTCCCGTGTGCTCTTTCTTTCGCGAGACCGGCCAGGAACTCAAACCAGGAAGTGAATGGGGCTCTGTTCAAGCTCCATTCATTCCTGGGCTGCCAGAGGGGAGGGGACGCAGTTTTTATCCTGCTATCAAGGTAGGTATGAACATTTTTTTTTTTACACCGTTACAGGGATGGTGGCAGTAGCTAGACGGAGAGACAGGGATGCTATATTTGTCCCCTGTCTGAAAAAGTCCACTGAAGACTGTGGTTTGTTTAAAACTGGAAGTGAAAGCTTTTTTAGCTCCTTCTTGTGGGTATGACAGAGGGCATAAGGAGTACAGGAACCAACATATCACATCCAACCACATGCCCTCCAACTGTCCTTCTCTGACTGGGACAGTCCCAATCAATTCTCTGTCATCCCACTTTTTCAGCTGCTTTTAAAATGTCCCAGTTTCTCTCTCCTCCTTCACTTTCCCCCTTTTGTCCTCAGCTGATGTCAATTGCTGCAAACAGGAGTTCAGTGTACACAAGTAGTTTGCACTCAACTCAGAAAGAAGAGGAAGGAATGAAATCTTGCCTTTCCCAGTAGACTCAGACAAAAGCAAACTACTGCAGCCTCTCCTAGCTTGTGCTTTCTTCCACATTAATAACTTTTGCCCTCTTAACCACACCCTGATGTCACTTGGCCACACATGTCCCAGATTTCCTCTGTCAAATGTTGAAGGAATGCAGCCATTGGTCTATCAAACTCAATATTGTATACACTGATCGGCAGCAGCTCTTCAGGGCTTTGGACAGGACTCTTTCCTAACCTCACCATGAGATATCAGAAAGGTTCCAGAAAACTGTTACCATTTTTAAACAGGTAAGGTTGTTTTACATTTTAAACTGAGCTACTAACCGCATTAGGCACCAAGAAAGAGAGAGCTGTGGCACAGCCTTTTTTCACTCACTAATTTGTCAGCATTCAGCCTCTCACAGTTCATGTGATAACATTCCTGCTCCGTCTTGCTAATGTTCTTTACTGCTGGTCTGAACTGGGAATGGAAAAGTGTAAATGTGCAGGAGACAAAAAGAATAAGAGCCAAATCAAGTTTAACCCAGTCAGCCATGTCCTTTCTCTTTCCCTTTTTTAGTCTGGATTCTGATGAGTGATTAGTATTGGCTTTGTCCAGCCCTTCAAACACTCACTCCTTCAGGGTGACTTTCCCATCTTCTTATATCTCCACACCTTTTGGATTTCAGCTGATCTCATCCAGTCAATAGCAGTTAGCCTGAAAGCCTGTCTAAGCCCTGTTGTCATTACTTTTATCACCTCATTCATTCAAGGCAGATAGGAGAAAGAAGGGCTTTTTGTTAGAGGAGGGTGGCGCAGTCTCCATGCCAGAGCATTTGTGAATCCCTGCGTGAGTATTCAGACTAAGGTACTAAGTTTCTTACTATCTTTCTTTTCTTTTTCTTTCTTTTTTTTTAAAAGGCTTCTTATGTGAATTGTGTAATCTTCATGATCTTATCTAACAAACTGACAGTTTGGCAATTGCACAATATAAAAAAAATTAAATATGGAAACCACAAATCAAGTGGAAATGAACTCACTGGTGTGCATACCTTTTCAGTTAAACTAAATTTAACAAGGCAGAAGAAAAGAAAACTGACAAGGCAGGTAATAACTGCATAACTGAGTCTGCCCAGCGGTGATAACTGCAGTATTTTTGAAATCATGCAGTGGATGGGCTAACTATCATGTGTGTAGCCAGAAAGGAATTTCTCACAGATAGAGACTGGCTAGTGTTGGTGTTTTGTTTTCCTGTTGCCTTTTCCTGTTGGGTTGACAGGTTTGTAATGCCCTAATCCAGCTGTGGCTATGACCATGCTATGGTCGAAGTCGAAGGCTTTCACAGCCAGCATCGATAGATTTTCTTTAGATTTTTTCCAGGCTATAAGGCCGTGTTCTGGAAGAGTTTACTTCTGACATTTCCCCTGCATCTGTGGTTGGTGTCTTCAGAGAACAGTTGGGTAGGAGTGTTTGTGGAGTTTATATATTGTGAATCCCTGTTGGGGAGGATATGTAAATTTGGTGTATTTGAATGGTTAGTTCCTGGGTGTAGAAATGCAAGGAGGATTAATGTCTGTTTGGCTAATGGTTGGTTGATAGGCCATTAAATGCTGGAAATCCCCCTGTCCCTGGGTGGAATTCCTTTGTCAGTGTTGAGTTTTTATTCTATTGTTTTTCAAATCTGGAAGCCAGATTTTGTTTACTTTTAGGGTTTCTTCTTTCCTGTTGAAGTTGTCCAGGTGTTTGTGGATTTCAACAGCTTCTCTGTGCATTCTGACATGATAGTTGTTGGCCTGGTCCAGAATGTCTGTGTTTTTAAATAGCATTTTGTGCCCAGTTTGGCTTATAACATGTTCTGCTACTGCTGATTTTTCTGGCTGGCCCGTGTCTCTCATGTTCCTTGATTCGTGTTTGCACACTGCATTTAGTGGTCCCTATGTAAACTTGTCCACAGCTGCACGGTACGCGGTAAACAGCTGCAGCTGTGATAGGGTCTCTTTTATTCTTTGCTGAGCATAGCATTTCTTGGATTTTCTTGGTTGGTCTGTAGATTGTTTGGAGGTTGTGTTTCCTCATCAATTTCCCTATTATGTCTGGTACTCCTTTGATGTATGGTAAAAATACCTTCCCTTTGGGTGGCTACACAAGAACTCCAATCATCACCCAGGACAAAACAGAAGCACAATAAAAACATGGGTAGACTGCACAAAAAGTATCTGCGAACCCCACTACCTGGAGGACAAACTGAAGCACCTAAACTGGGCCCTGCAGGCTAATGGTTACTCCAGATCAGACATCACAAGAGCAGCCAGACCCAGAAAAAAACCACAGAAATCAAGGATAACAGCCACCCAAAGGGAAGGTATTTTTACCATACAGTAAAGGAGTCACAGATATGGTTTTACTCTTTTCCTACTGCCTTCTACCGTATCAAGCATTACTGCCTTTTCTAGTATGCCTTCTCATGATCTGGCTAAAGTACAACAGTCTCAGTTTAGCCACCTTGGCTTCTATGGAGAGTGCAGGCTGGATTTCTCTAGGACCCATTTATAGCTCTTTTTAGCAGTGCACTGTGTCCATAGAACTCTTCTCCAGAACCATATTTAAAATGAGCCAGCTTTCTTCACTGTCCAGCTTTCACAACCATACATAGAAATGGGAAATAAGATGGCATGGACAATTGTAACTATTCAATTACATATCTTTACACTTCAGGATCTTGTATAGTTCCTTCACAGCCCTTCCAAGTCCTAGTCTTCCTCTGATTTCTTGACTGCAGTCTCCATTCTGATTAATGACCGAGCCAAGGTATGGAAAAGCTTGAACTATTTCAATATCTTCATCATGTGTGGTCATTATTTTTGTTTTGCTTTTTTAATGTGCCTTTGCACTTTCTGCCTTGACTTTCTTTGGTAATTGTTCCAAGCCTTTGCTATTTAATGCCAGTAATATGGTGTCATCCGCATATCTTAAATTACTGATGTTCCTTCCTCCAGTTTTCATGCCTCTTTCCTCTGCGTCTAATCCTGCTTTATGTATGATATGTTCAGCACACATGTTAAACAGATAGGGTGACAAAATGCAGACTTGCCTGACACTACCAGGGAGCCCTGGTGGCGCAGTGGTTAAATGCCAGTCCTGCATGCCACCACGTTGCAAGTTCGATTCCAGCGGGCTCCAAGGTTCACTCAGCCTTCCATCCTTTCGTAGGTCGGTAAATTGAGTACCCAGCTTGTGGGGGCAATTAGCTAACACACATTGGAAACTGTTTAATGCAGTGTAGATGTGTAAATAGCTATTGCTTAAAAACAATTTGTAAGCCGCTCTGATAGCCTTGTGGCTGAAGAGCGGGGTATAAATAAATTATTATTATTATTATTATTATTACCACCACCCCTTGTCAACTGGAAACCATTCCATTTCTCCATATTCTGTCTTGATGGTAGCCTATTGTCCTGAGTACAGGTTACACATCAGAACAATCAAATATGGCACACCCATTTCTTTAAGAATGATCCTTAGTTCTTCATTATCTATACAATCAAAGGCTTTGCTATAATCTATAAAGCACAGGCTGGTTTTCCTTTGAAATTCTTTGGTTTGTTCCATTGCCTAACGTATGTTTGCAATATGGGCCCTAGTGCCTCTTCCTTTCCTGAACCTAGCATGACATTTCTTGCTTCATATATGGTCAAAGTTTTTGTTGTAGAATTTTGAGCATCACTTTGCTTGCATAGGAAATTAATGCAAAGGTCCTGTAGTTACTGCAATCCTTGGTGTCCTCTTTCATGGTGACTGAAATGTATACTGAGCATTTCCAATCCATGGGCTATTGTTTTGTTTTCCATATTTGTTGACAGATTTTAGTTAGAACTAGAGTAGACTCTTTCTCTGTAGACGGAAGCAGCTCTATTGGTATGCTATCTGTTCCTCGTGATTTATTTCTCCCAAGTGCAGCTCCCAATGCACTTTCTATAACTGGAAGTTTATCTTCATATAGTTCTTCCTCCTTAAATGAATCTGTCATCCTTTCATCTCTTTTATATAGTCCTTCCATGTATTGTTTCCATCATGTTTTTATTTCTACTTGGTCATATAATGTGTTCTCTTGCTGGTCGCAGCGCATACCCACTCTTAGTTTAAATTTTCCTTTGATTTCTTGGATCTTGTGGAAGATGTCATTTGTTCTTTCTTTTTTGTTGTCATCTTTACTATTTCTCTGCATTGGTTATTATAGTAGTTCTCCTTGCCCCTGTATACAGGTTACTGAACAGTTGCATTCAGGGTTCTGATTCTGTTTCTATCACCTTTTACTTTTGCTTCTTAACCACTTGAAGAATTTCCTCTGTCATCCACTGAAGCTTCTCCCTTTTTTGGCTACAGATAGTATCTTTTTGCACTCCTTCCTGACAACGCCCCTGACTTCAGTCCAGAGTTCTTCTGGCTTCTGTTCACATTATCTTCAGGTTGTATTTTGGCATGATGGTTGGTTTAGTGTTCTTCTTTAGCTACTCTAATTTGTGATATTAGGAGTTCATAGTCTGTGCCACAATATGCCCCTGTTGTTTTTACAGAAAGAATGGAGCTTCTCTATGTTCTGCTTCCAATTATGTAGTCAATTTGATTTCCATATTGGCCATCAGGTGATGTTCATGTACACAACCACCTCTTGGGTTGCTTGAGGAATGTGTTTGTGATGAACAAATTCAGTCAGCCAGTCTCCTGATTCATTGCAGGATCATAGGCCAATTTTTCTTACAATCTTTGATTCTGCTCTGTTTCCTATTTTTACATTCCAGTTGCCTATGATTAACAACAGATCCTGTTTTGGTGTGTGGTCAATTTTCTCCTGGATTCTAGCATGGCATCTTACCGTTTCTTCTTCTTCCGCCTCTATAGTTGGAGCATAAACTTCAATTAAGATTATATTGATAGCTTTTCCCTGAAATCTTATTGACATGATTCAGCCAGACTTTGCATTATATCCTTCAACTGCTTTTGCTACATCTCTCCTCCCTATATGTGTCATCCCTTTTCTTCTTAGATTTTCATTTCCTGAGTAAAACACTGTGTAATTATCTGACTCAAAATGAACCATTCTTATCCACTTTAGTTACCTCACCCCAAGTATTGCAATGTTTATATCTTCCATTTCTTGTTTTACTATGTCTAGCTTCCCCTGATTCATGCTTCTCTCATTCCATGTTCCTATAATATGTGTTGTGCAGCTTTGGACCTTCCTTTCAGCTCTGAGCACGTCAACAGCTGAACATCCTTTCAGCTTGAATCCAGTTGTGTCATTAGGCACAGCACAACTCGCAGTTGTCTTCTGCTGTATCCCAGTAGCCTGTTGAGTGCCATCTGACCTGGGAGTATCATCTTCTGGCACTATATTTTGTTTCATTTTGGATTGTTTTATCATAGGGTTTTTGTGAGAAAAGATCTTCAAAAGGAGGTTTACCCTCTCTGCGCAGTACTAACAAGCGTTAGCTTTGGTGCCACTGCTGTTGTCTTTGACAGATCCTCTGCCAGTGTCACCCTCCACTATTGCTGCTGCCCAGTAGTTGTTTGCAAATAATGTAGATCAATATTCCTTACCTGTTCCCCTATATAAGTGAGAAGGAATAATCCCCTCATTTCATCTTGATCTGGGAATAGCCACTTTAAGCATGGTTTCTGTTTTAATTTCCAAACAGGAAAATATGCCCCCCTCTTCGGTCTGTGTGCGCACCTGTATGTCCGAATTAGTAGCTGTGAGCAACTGCAGTTGGTACTTAGAAGATTTTCAGACAGGGACAAAAATAGCATCCCTGTCTCTCTATCTCCTCTCCCAAACCCTGTCCCAGCACAATAACAAACAATTTTACACCTACCTTGATCGCGCAACACTCCCTGCCCCTCAGCAGCCCAGGAGTGAATGCAGCTCTCTGGAGCTGCATTAACTTCCTGGTTTCAATAAGTCCTCATAAGAGGAAGTCCTATTATGTCCTCATAAGAGGAAGAATGCATGGGAAATTCAAAAATAAAAAGTCAAATACAAGTAAAAAAAAAAATGACAGCAAGCACAAAAACACACTTAAAAAATACAAAATAACCCGGGGAGGGTACAAAAAAGGGTGTCACTTACGTCGTTGTCCCAATCGCACCTCGAAATGTTCTGAAATGGACCTCCCACTCACGCTGGCATTGTGCCAGCATAACAAGGCACCTTTTCAGTCGCCTGTCATTCCGTGACAGAAATGGAACGGGCGATCCATTCACAGGTTAGGCCGTGAATAAAAAGGAACACCACGGGAATGGAAGCAGCATGGGAACATAACGAGACAGGGACATCGTTGTCTGATATTCAAGCCTTTAGCGATCTCCTAGCATTGTTGTCACACCATATGTAGCCCATCTGATAATCTCCTTAGTGTATGATGCTTAATGACATAACCAGGGGCCATCTCTAGGGGCTCAGCTAGAGGGGAGAATTAATTGCAGAAAATAGCACATTAACTCACCATTGCAGCAGTGTTCATTTCTCTCCATGATGCATTTGCAGGATCGCTGGCATGGGAAGTTATCCATGTTTGAAGTTCACATGGCGCATGCCCATGAGTAAAGATGGTAGCTAGGAGTGCATTACCTGAGTTGTTATTCCCTAAAAGCGCCCTCCGTTTTCCTTTCCCCCCTTGATTAAATCAGAGACATGGAAGAGCAATCTTCTGCTTTAAAAAATGTTATTATTTTTTGCTCTGCCGCTCAAAAATAGCTCATGATCATTCCTATGAAAATCAACAATGGCGGCTCTGGCCACTTCGTCACTGGCAAGCCCACTCCACGCACATCCAACCAATCACATTTTGACTCCAGGATGTGCTCCAATTAGATTCGGTTGTTCAAACAGGTTGGAATGTGTATTTCCACATATTTTTTTAAAAAAACTTCATCATAAATAGCGAAGGCTGTTATCGCAAAGTACTTGGAACCCCCCCCCCCTTTGAATATGGTGAATCACTGTGGGAGCTCATCTGGACAAAAGGTATTCCTCTTGCATTCCGAGAGGATTTTTTTTCACCATCTAGATATCACCTAGGTCTCAGGTTTTAGCCTGGAATCTCAGGTTCCAGGAGTGCTCCTGAGCTGGCAACTCTGATTCTCTGTTTGCTCATGCTCTAAAATGCCAGGAAAATTGCAGCTGTTTACGGCCACACCTTTACCAGATGTTTTGTTTGAGCAATATGGTGTGGCTTTTTTTGTTATGGTTAATACGATAGCATTAGCAGGGTGATGAGCTTAAGTCCCAGATTTGTTTGCTCATTGGAATAGACACAGGGAACCTATGTAACTGAAGCAATTGTGCAACTGAAGCTACTAGTTCACATTACAAATACCTAACTGGCAGCCAACCAGCTTCGCACAAAGAATTAGAGAGTTGGATGGGATTTTCTTTAAAAAAAAAAATATTATAGGACATCATCAGAACACATACAGAGAATGCTCCTTCAATTTTAATAGTTCACTTACTTAATTTCAGTTGCAGGAAGGAGGTGATAGAACAGAACTAGATGACTAAAAGTCTCTAGAAAAAAACAAACAAGAAGGATCTCGGAATTCAATCTGCACATGCTCTGATGAACTTTGCTTTTTTAAATTATGAACTAGATATTTTTAAAAATTACCTCTGCAAAACTATCCTATTCCAAAAAGAAAAAGAAAAAAATAGAACTCTTGATCTCTGTGGGGATCAAACCTGTGAAGAACCTGGCACTATCTAGACCACACTCTAACTACCCAAATTGGTATGGTAACTAGAATTGTCCTCCCTTTCCCAAGGACCCTCACTCCATCACTCTAAATAGGCAGATTTTGTTGCTAGGGAACACAGGTTCCTACTGAGCATATGCTGTGACAAGCTTTATTACCACCCATAGGGTCAAATGTGCTGAATATCACATTTTTAAAAAAATCAAAAACATATACAACTACTAGAGTGAATCAAATAGCAAGTGTTTTTCTTGATGTGAGGCAAGAAATGGTACCCTAAAGCATGCAGTCTCTCTCTGGCTTTTCTTCACAAACGAAGATTCAGGAAGGACTCATCCCACACTTTCTGTAAGCGCGCTGATGACTGAAAAGGCCAATCCGAGATAAACATGTCCAGTTGCAGAAAGCACAGCAGAGGGTCTCCTTGGGTGATGATTCCGGGTTATGATTCTTTCTGCATTGTTGTTTCTCTTCAAGACTTGTTTGCCGCGAGCTTTCAAATAAGGCTGCAGCATTGTGGATACTGCGTCTCCAAGCCTCCCGATGTGAGGCCATGGCGGACCATTGTTGGTGATCAATTTGGCTGAGCCTGAGATGTTGTTTCAGGGAGTCCTTGTATCGCTTTTTTGGAGCACCCCTCTCACGCTGACCCGTGACGAGTTCACCATAGAGTACTATTTTTGGGAGGCGATGGTCCTCCATCCTAGAAATGTGCCCTGCCCAGTGCAGCTGTGTTCTCAATATCATGGCCTCAATGCTGGTGATCCCTGCTTGCTCAAGGACAGCAACATTCGTCACATAGTCAGTCCAGTGTATATTTAGGATTGTGCATATACAGCGCTGATGAAAGCGTTCGAGGAGTCGTAAGTGGTGGTGATAGGTGACCCATGTTTCAGACCCATAAAGGAGAATAGACAGTATAATGGCTCTATACACACTGATTTTTGTGCTTCGCCTCAGGTGTTTATTACTCCAGACTGTTTTGTAAAGTCTTCCAAATGCGCTATGTGCCTTTGCTAATCTGTGATCAATCTCTTTGTCAATCTTGGCATCTGAGGAGATGATGCTTCCCAGGTAGGTGAACTGATGAACGGACTTAAGCACAGATTTGCCGACGGCAATGTGGGGATGGTAGTGTTCGTCCTGTGGTGCAATACAAGGATGCAGTACAAGCAGATAATTAACCTGACAAAATCTAAATCTAGTCCACTATGGAGGAGGATGAGACAGGACTGGCCAACAGCTAGAATCAAACTTTAATTCTTATCAAAACAAGCAATTTCTTATCTTTCTGTCTCAAATCAGTCCTTTTCAAACCAATGTCTCCTACACTGTCAAGTTTCAAAATAATATGTTAAGCTTGCATCTTAGATTTATCAGCTACTGACTCTCCTCACTTCCCAAATTACTCTATATGTGAAGTGAATGAGAATAGCTTTAGGAAATGACTGGAGAGATCAAGAGATGAAAAGATCTTTTTGCATATTATCCTGCAGCAAAACATTAGTTGAAAAAGGATCAAAGCGAGAATAGTGAATGGAATAGGGCAAAGAAATCAAAGCAGGGGATCATTATGCTTTTTTCTTTTCTGTTGGAATAATTTCCTGGTCCTGGAAGACTATTTGAAGGCACCTGGTTAACTTCAGTTAAATGGGTCTGAGCATACCTTGTATCTGGATGTGAGATTATTTGGGAACCCCATAATTCTGTTCTCATCTCCTTGCAGGAAAAGACAGGATAGAGATGTCATATCTGGTTGTGTGTACTGTATTTGGCAGAGTATTTGCCTTGCAGGGATGAATGAAACAATCTTATAGTATTTGACATGATCTTTTTAAAAACATCATATTTGCTGTCAGGTCCTTTAATGATTAATACTGTTACTTGGCAAGTGCAGATGCTGAGCACTCAACACTGAAATACATGATTGCCGTAGCCCTGTTGAGGCAGTCAGAATCTAGTGAAAATAATTGCAGCAGAAGAAAGAGCGTGCTAGTGTTGCCCAACTTGATCTGAAGAGAAGAGCTTTCTCTCTGCAGGGAGGCTCACCTAGAGATGTAAAATTTCTGGAAATTTTGAAGCCATGGGGGGGGGGATTCCCCCCATTTTTTTCCAGAAAAAATGGATAATTTTTGGAAAAATTGAAAAAAAAAATGCAGCACTTTTTACAGATTGAAAGTCACCCTGTTACTTTGGGAACATAAAATATACCTATTTGGGTGTTTCAAGCAGATATTCATAGCTCTATACCCATCCACTGTCCTGATTTGGTAGGGATGGTTCTGATTAATCCTTTGTTTTCAGCTGCTTTTAAAATGTCCCAATTTCACTCTCCTTCTCCCACTTTCCCCCTTCATCCTCAGTTTATTTCAGTTGCTGCAAAGTTGCTGCTCCTGCTGAGTTGCTGCTGAGTTCAGAATACAAAAATAGTTTGCCTTCAATAAATTCAACAGGGTAGAGAAAAGGTGGGGGGGGGAATCTTGCCCTTCCCAGAAGTCTCAGGCAAAAGTAAACTGCTGCAACCTCCCCTAGCTTGTACATCCTTCTTCATTAATAACTTTCCTCATTTTGATCACAGTGTTGATGTCGCTTGGCCACATTTGTTATGGTTTTCATTTGTGAAATGTTACAAAACTGTGATCTTGCAGAATGCCGTATGCTGACTTTACCTACAGAAGACAAGCGGCTAAGGACTTTATCAGACTAGCCCATTAGAATGTTCTTTTGCTGGCATAAAAAAACTATTGTTATGCCAGCAAAATAACATTTCCCCACCCCCTGAACTTACCTCCTTTCCCAGCAAAGGCAGTTCCAGCAATAAAGAGGAAGTGAACAGAGCCCCGTTCACTTCCTCGCTCAAAATTCAAAAATAAAAACACAAATAAAGCATTTCAAGTTTTAAAAACCACACACACACACACACACACACACACACTTTAAAAGGCCCAAGTAACTCAGAGAGGGTCATAAAAAGAGCCAAACTTACCTGGATGTCCGAATCTCACCCGGAAGTGTTTGCGCCAGATTGGCCATTGTCGGGGTAAGTATGAGAGTTAAACGGCCCAAAGTTTGGCACACCATTAATGCCGGCCAAAAGCGGCAGGGGAATCGATTGACAGTTTAAGCTGTCAGTTAAAAGGTACGGGTTTCGCAGTTATGTGGCATCATTATAATTCTGTATTTAGAGTGTCTGATAAAGTCCTAAGCCACTTTGCCTTACTGATCATCAAATAAATTTTAATTTATAGTTTTAAATACAGGGCCTGAATCCGTGTGGCTCTCCAGATGTTGCTGGAATACAAGCTCCAACATCTCTAGCCAGCATAGGTGATGGTCAGGAATGCTGGGAATGATAGTCCAACAACAGTTAGATGGTTGCATGATTCCCATCCATGCCTTAATATAATATCAGTTTTAATTTAATCCATATTCCTTAATACGATGTATCAGGCATGTAGCATTCCATCAGGCTAGCTGTCTTTCTGATGGAACCTTTACTGTAGTGACCTGTCATAGTTTTTACTTGGCTGCCAGTAGTGATATGGACAGTCTGTGAGAAAAGAGAATGAGGAGAAATGAATTGTTGCTAGGATGGCTCAGATAAAGACTTTGAGAATAAGTCACCTGCAAAGAGAAAGGGTAAACTTGAAAATCATCAACCAGTATAAAGAGAAGCAGTGTTTGATGCTTTCCAAAAAAAGGAGAAATCATTCCCAGTAGAGGACATGCAAGAATGGTATATTCACAGTTCCTTAGCATTCCCAAGCAAGTCACCTCCAAAATTATATTGTAAACACAGCAATGGCCATAAAGGGAAATTCATATCATGGAAAAGAGTACTTTATATTTACTTTTGGTATTACTCATACATTATTTGATAATGCTCTAATCATGGGTCCACTTCAAGTACTGCTATACAAACAGATATTTTCATAGAACAGTTTTATGGAAATAAAATCCAAATTATTGCTTCATTTGAATGACTTCCTCCCAGATGTCTTTCTATGAAACAATCAACACAAAAACTTAAGCACATTTTGTAGCTGGAGGTTACAAATGTTTATTTAGATGTAAGTCTCAAATGTTGCACCGGGACTTACTCCTGAGTAAATATATCTGAAAGTGGTGCCTTAAACACTTCTCAGTTTTATTTACAGTGCTGACTCTGAATTCCGGAAGACCGTAAGTATCAGATCTTGGAAGACACTAATTACAAGCAATGAATTACTTGTAACTAATTTATTTTTCAGTAACTAAGGCATAACTATGTTACATTATACATGCAAAGGAGGAAAGGAGAACTTCACTCCTATAATGGTGTAGGTATAACTATTTACAGGAAGCCCCCCGTTTATCCAACGGGTTAGGAACTGCAGCAGTCTGAGAAACCAGAATTGGTCAAAAAGCAGACCCCATGTAGGGAACACGAGGGAATTAAGGTGGTTTGTTTGGAGTCCTACATGTCCCCATGGGTGACTGTGCCTACCCCAGTGCACACTGCTTGCAAATTGTCTCAGTTGGCTTGGTGACTTCTCCCCTGCTCTTAGCTCTCTTTGCAATCAGTGCACATGTACGTGGTCGGTCCCAAGCAAGCCTCCATAGGCAAGAACTGTCAGAAGAATGGATTCCTTGTCAAATGAATGGAACTTGTCCTTAATTTGCAGTGTTGAAAGAGCAAATTGTCAGATAATCAGCTGTCAAAATGCAGGGGTTTCTTATACTTCTATAGTTCCCAGGTGTATGTGGTATCATTACTTGCTATGTTTTGTGCCGCAGGCCAGTGGCGTAATATATTTTAATGGCTTTGAAATGAAGTAACTAGCCAGTAAATATTGCAGTTACATTTCAACAGTGGGCAGGGCCAGTTTAAGGAATTTTGGGGGGCCCTGCAATGCTTTATTTTGGGGGGCCCATATGTTTATCTCAGGTCAATGTAATCTAACGTAACCTAACTTAACCTATTCACAGTACAGGAAATTCAGATTATTACTAATAATGTTTTTGCAGGAGGAGGGTTACCATGGGCCCCACCACAATGATGGGGTTCCTGCAGCTGCGAGTGGGAAAGTAAATAGCTATTTGTAAGGAACCCTTGCAGGTATGAGACTAACAAACTACTGGTGGAGTGGTCCATGGATTAGAACCATAATTTTAAATAATGACTTTTAAGTATTACCTTTTCAGGCTCTGAAAAGGCTTCCTCCCTGGGCCTATCTCCCCTTCATTGCCCTTATCTGCCCTCTTCTGCCTTTGTTGGCAAAATGGTTCAATAATCACCAGCAACTGCCACCCAGACAGAAGGATACACAACTGACCAGATGCATACTTGTTGCAGCTACTGCTTCCTGCTCCTAGCACTGCATTCCTGATTTCTCTCTGACACACAGATGGAAGAGTAGCACCCAGCAGCAGTGGGGTGGTCAAGCACAAGCAGCTGAGCAATGAAAACATGCAAAATAGGAGAGGGCTTTGGCACCTTTTACACTTGGGCAAAAGAGGAATTTCTGCAGTTGTAACTTCCATTCTTTTCAGTACATGTTACATACTCACTGTGTGGACTGTATGTGTTGTGTATGTTTGTATTTTAAATATTTATTTTAAATATTTGAATACATATGCTTTGTGGCCATGGACCCTGGAATTTGGGTGGGGGGGGGTAACACTAGGCTGGTGGGGCTGAAACACCTTGTTCAAAATAATTAGGGAAAATTGGACCACCAAATCTCCTACTTAGTTGAGCCACTCAGGAATTATAAATCTGAAATGTACTAAACAATCATTATTTTGCTATTGCTCCATTGTAATCAGATTGTTACCAGCTTCAGTTGGATAGTGGTGGTGATGGTGGTGGTGGTGATTGTTTTAATGCAACATACTGTGTTCTAATTGTTTTGTAAAAACATATCTGCAAGTAGTCAAAATTAATAACAATCTGCCTGCCGATGTTGAGCTCCACGCACTTTAAAAAACAGTTCCAGGGTCCCTGTTAGTGGCAGCTGGTGGTGTCAGTGGAGTCCTGAATCCACTCTGGTTTTTAGCCCAAACACAAAGGAATCTTGTGTGACATCCTGTCTGCATCTTGGATATTTCTTTTAAAGTCTAGTCTAAAACTGGAAAAAACACCTCTGCGTATTCTTGCCTACAGCCAAATCCACACTACACAAATAATCCAGTTTGAAACTGGATCATTTGCCATGGCTCCTTTCTATGGAATCCTGGGATTTGTAATTTTACAAGATCTTTAGACTTCGCTGTCAAAAGTGCTGGTGCCTCACCAAATTACAAATCCCAGGATTCCAAAGGAAGGAGCCACAGCAAATAATCCAGTTTCAGTATGGATTATTTGTGTAGTGTGGATTTGGCTTAAGGAAACCATTTGACATTCATGGGCTCACTATAAATCGATAGATGTCTTGAAGACACATACACAAACACAAAACATGGAGCTGCTTCACACACACATGCTGATGTGGAAAACATCAGCTGCCATTGCACTTGATAAAATAAGAGTTCTGAAATTTTATTTGTTTGGATCACAGCTCCCAGAATCCCCCAGCTATGGTCATGCTGGCTGAGTGATTCTGGGAATTGTAGTTAAAACAAGCAATTTTCACAAGCTCTGGACAAAAGTGTAAATGCTGTTATCACCATTAAGAGCCTGACTCCCCTCTCAGTCACATTGGTTTCATGTTGCAAGGACTGGATAAGATTGATTCTGATTTATGTCAAGAATGAAAAGGAAATTCAGCTCTGGCAGGTTGAATGCTATCCTGCTGATCTCCCAGAAGTAGTTTGATTACAGGAATATTTCTATGGAAACATTGAAGTTAACAATAGATATGTTTCTAAGACAAAGGACTCAAAAATAGGTATAGTTAATTATTTAAAATAGTTGCACAATTTTTGTCACCTCCTGTGGCAGGGGAGTGGGGAAAAGGCCTTGGCCTAGATACTTCACATTGGTTTGACTCAAGATTGCTTGACAAGAACAACTGTTCATTGGGAAGTAAAGTGGCTTTGGTGATAGAAACATTTGCTAGCAATTAACCTAGGTATGAACTTTTTCCATGAATGGAGGAGGGGAGAAGAGTCTCAATTGTCAAAGTTACTTTGGTTTGTGACATCTGCAAGATGAAAGGAAGAAGAAAGGAAGTGTGCTCACTTCCTGCTTTGATCCATGGTGAGCTGGTAGTGTTAATATCACTACAGCAGGTTTGGGCTTACCATTAAGCAGAATGAGGTAGCTGTCTCAGGTGGCAAAGGCTGGCTCTTTGTATGCATGTGTGCACAGAGCTGTAATAAGATATTGATGAATCATAGAGTCATAGAGTTGGAAGAGACCACAAGGGCCATCTACTCCAGCTCCCTACCATGTAGGAATACCCAATCAAAGCATTCCCAACAGATGGCCATCCAGCCTCTGTTTAAAAACCTCCAAAGAAGGAGACTCCACCACACTTCAAGGCAGTGCATTCCAATGCCGAACAACTCTTACTGTCATGAAATTTTTCCTAATGTTTAGGTGGAATCTCTTCATGTCCCCTTTTAAACATACCCAGCTCCCAAAGCCTCTCCTCATAGGGCATGGCTTCCAGACCTCCCACCATCCTGGTCACCTGCCTCTGGATATGTTCCATCTTCTCAATATCCTTCCTGAATTGCGGTGTCCAGAAATGGACACAGTATTCCAGGTGAGGTCTGACCAAAGTAGAATAGAGTGGCACTATTACTTCCCTCGATCTAGACACTATCTAGATAGAGCTCTGTGGGCCCGGCAGCCATCCCTGAGACCTGTAAACCAGCTTGGGTCAATGGAATCAAATTCTAATTCAGCACAAACATCTGTGCAGCACATAAAGACATATGTGCAGTACGTAAAGGGGACAGGACTTGCCTTCAGTCAAGGGAATAATCTATACATTTTGAGAAAGACCAGGTACTCAACTAGATGAGGTGATATAATGTGGATTGCTGCACATTAACACAATCACAGCAGTGTTTATTTTTCTCCACAGTTTTTTGGCAAGATCACTTGTATATGAATTTATCTGATTTTGAAGTTCACTTGCAGCCATGCCTGCAAATCAAGATGGTGGCTGGGAGTAAATTATTTGCATTATTATTCTCCACTAGTTGCCGCTCCTGCACAGTTGTTTTTTACTTTAAATCTAAGGTGCACAAGAGCAGTGTTCCACTTGAAAAAGCTGTTTGGTTTCCTCAGCACTGCAAAAATGCACATGATTGCTACCGTGAAACTCCAAAATGGCACTTCTGGCCACTTTGTTGCCGGCAAGCCCACACCCCCCCACCGCATGTCCAGCCAATCAGCTTTCCACTTCCGGAATGCGCTGCACTGTGAATCAGTTGTCCAAACGGACGTAATGCATATTTCCACATATTTAAATAAAAACTCAGGGAAAGCTGCAAAGGCTTTTCTCATGCAGTTTTTGGCTTCCCTCCTTCCAAAAATGGCCCCTGCGGGATCTCGTTGAAACAGAAGCTATTCTCCTTGAATTCTATGAGGAGGTTTTCCACTGTCTAGACAACACCAAATAGTTTAGTTTCTATGTGTTTGTATATTTATATGTGAAAAAGTTTCTGTCAACTTTCCCTTCCAGGCTCATCATGGTTTCCCAGACGGTTCATAACTTTATTTTTTTAATGCATTAGGTGTGTTTGAGTAATAAGGAGAGATCACTCCCTCTTCTACTTCCAATGGATTCTATTGTTGCTTACTGAAAGTCCAATGTTGAATACTGCTCATGACCGACCACCATATTAATTGAGACTGAAAGTATGCTGGGAGACAAACAGGTGGGCTTGGAAAAAAGTAGGTCAGCAAAAAGTATTACCTGATTTTAAGTCCTCTTGCTAAGAAATATGCAAGATATTTTGTATATGTTGCCTTTGCATATTTGTATAATGTGTATAGATGAAACATAATCTATTGTGTAAATATAAAAGGATAGTAGGGAGTAACAATACTGTGGAAAGTATATTGGTTTTGAAGGTGGAATGTACTTAAAGTAAAATCACAAGGGGAACATTTGAAAAGTAGTTGAAATTTAAAAACTTTTTTTAAAAAAACACACAATTCTTATAAGGTAGTAATACAAGGGAAGTCATGGAATAGAAGCTATGAAGGGAAATTATTTATTGTTTGATTGGATGATGAATTGGCAAACTTTATAGCTTTGTTCTTTTAAATTCTGTTTAAGTTATACCTTACTGCATGTTGTTTACTTAGATAACTTATTTATAAAATAGAACTAATACTTAAATAAATATGGGGGGGGGAACCCTAACAACAATAATTGGTAAATAACAACAACAACAACAACAACCCATTAACTCTTCCCTCAGAGGCAGTGGCGGAGGAGGGAAGACTTTTCTCCTGCTTCTTCCTGCATATTTGTGGCTGGAGACGGTTGAACAGCAATGCGCAGGCCAAGCCAGCCAGCCAAGTTTTGTCTTGGCTTCTGTCATGTGGGCTGAGCAGCTTTGAAACCTTTGCCCCTATGAGGACATCATGGCCTCCTGGGGGGCCACGGACCACAGGTTAAGAACCACTGGACTAGAGCAGGCCTGGGCAAAGTTTGGCCCTGCTGATGTGATGGGACTGCAGCTCCACTCATCCCTAGCCAGCATAGAGAATGGTGAAGAGTACTGGACATTGTAGTCCAGAAACACCTGAAGTGCTGCGCCAGTATGCCTACTGCTGCTTATCACACTATACTGTTATAGCACTATTATTCCACTGTAACTACTATGGCTGCCTCCTGTGGAATCCTGGGATTTGCAGTTTAGGGAGGGGTGTTCAGAACTTTCAGCCAGAGAGCTCTTAGGCCTCACTAAACTACAAACCCCAGAATTCCACAGGAGGCAGCCATAGCAGTTAAAGTGCAATAATAGCACTATAACAGTGTAATGTGGAAATTAATCAATCCAGTTTTTGCCATGAAGGGCATCAGCCAGAGCTTTGCATTTGTTCTCATATTGTTTAGTTTATTTTAACCCATTCAAGATACTCTGTTCTAAAACTCAAAACAATGTTTGTGTTTTACAGCCCTCTTTAGTACTTTAAGTTCTCTTTCTTGTTTGCTTGCTTTTCTTTTCTCATCCTTATGAGTAGTCATTTTGTTATGTGTTGTACAAGGTATGATTGTTATGTTATGTCTGGTATCTATATTTGTTTTTATTATATAGTTAAAGATTAATAAAGATATACATCTAAAACAATGTTCGTGTTTCTCGTCTTTTTAGTAAGTGTAACACATTCAGTAGGACCCGTATATCCACTGATTCAATTATCCATGGGACATAAAACAGCACACCTACCATAGAGTCTTCCTAGAAAATGTGTCCTTTCTAGCCATTTTCTAGGTCCTCCAAGGCAACTCCATGGTATTTTAAACTGGCAGTCCCGTTATTTTCAATGGTGTTCACTGTTATCCCTGGTTTTTGGTATCCACGCCCCCCCCCCACCAACCAATCCTGAGAGAATACGGAGGTCCTACTGTACCTCTGACACTGGAGGGAGGGAAAGTTTCTACTAAGAAGAACCTCCTAAAGGTGCCATCTCTATGCACTCATGCCCCTCACTCTGGTTTAGAAAAGGATCCAGTCAGCTCATTCTGCAGCTAGACTCAACCCTGCTAACAATTGAAATGCAATATATTAATTCTCTTTGCTCTGTTCCTTAACATTATGGGCATTTTGACAGCAGATTACAGGTTTTATCAGTGATCCCATTATTTGTCTGAAGTGAAACATCAACATGAAAAGCCCATTTAATGTTTTTTTTAAGTGCTTTGTTTTAAGGTAGTACACCTGCAGTAATTATTTTGCCAGCTTTTGCAGTCATTTTTTCCTATTTTTGAAAAAGTGCTGTTGTTTCATCTGTTTCTATTGGAACGAAAAATAATCCTAAAAGGGAAACAGATTAACTTGTTCTGAAAGAAAAAACAAAGAAATCAGGTATAAAGCTTAATGAGTACAATGTACAGGTTATACATTGTTTTCAAAAGTGTAGCAATAGCCTCTGCAGGTTTTGAAATTATTATAGCATACTTAATTATATTGTGTGTATGTGTCTTTAAATTGCCTTCAACATATGGTGGCCTCGTGAATTTCTTAGGATTTTTGTGGGCTGGAATACTCAGAGGTGGCTTTGCCAGTTACTTCCTCTGAAATATAGCCTACATCACCTGTGTTTGTTGGTGGTCACCCATCCAAGTACTAACCAGGGCTGATCCTGCTTAGTTTATTACAACTATTTAATTTTCCATTTCCCCTTTTGCAAAACAAGCTCTTGTTTCAGAACTATATACTAAGGTTAAGTCCTGGGCTAAGCTACTCAGATATTTCCTAGGATGATTAGACATATAGGGTTCCTAGATTTTTACTGGTCCTCACTTCAGCATCCTTAATTGCAAACATTAGTGGATGATAATGCTTATCTTCATGCCATTAAAAACATCACCTGTTGATTTCTGCAGATTGGTCTGCTATTAAAAGCGCAGGAGCAGGCTAGATCCGTGTTTCTCAACCAAGATTCCCTGGAACCCTAGGGTGCCTAAAGAGGTTGCTAGGGATTCCTCAAGAGATTGTGATTGTGGGAGGAGGGAAGCAATAGCAGTATTTAGAATAATATTTATGCAATGGTTCCCTGAGACCTGAAAATTATTTAAAGGGTTCCTTCCTCCAGGATAAAAATGTTGAGAAAGGCTGGGCTGGATCATTTTGGAGGAATGTTGGCAACTCCAGACTATCCTAACCCCGAGATACATATAATGAACTGTGGAGTGGGGTGCGAGGAGGAGAGTAGAGGAAATTTAAAAAAAAAAAAACAGAGACACCAAAGATAGTTGTGTGATGAAGAGACCCAACAAGGTAAAAATATCAGAAATTACTTCAGATGACGACTAAAGTGGAAGCTGAGAAACCAGCGATGGGCCCCTCCAGAGCTGCCAAAAGTCTTGGGATTTGGCAGGAGTTGTAACTGTACATACTGGTTTGCTTTTGTTTAAATTTCCATATGAAATTCTTCCTATTCCATTTTTTCTTCCTTAAATTCTGGTAGTAGCAACAACTTTTAATACCTACTGCAATGTTTTTTCCCCTTCCTTGTCCTGAGAGTTTCCATTACAAATGGGGTAAAGATCACGTGTCTATATCCATAGTCTCACTTCCTCCTGTTATATTTTTGGGTGGTCTCACTGATGACGTTTCAGATGGAGGTATGACTTTCGCCAAGGGAGTTTCCCACTGACCTGTGTTCCCTTATTGTATTTCCAGTTACCAGACTGAACATTTCTCTCCCCACCCCTTCATTTGAGAGTGCTAAAGTGGTATAGCTTTATATTGCTTTAGTACTAAGACTATACAAAAAAACTTTTAGAAAGAACATTAGAATTTGAAAACAGAAACAGTGTGTGAGGGGAGAATGTGGATATATTCCAGTTTTCAGATTTAAGCCGGCCCCTTCTTTTTAGGTTATAGTGCTAAAGTGATATAGCCTGATTATTATTATTTTATTTATTTATTTATACCCCGCTCTTCAGCCATAAGGCTATCAGAGCAACTTACAAATTGTTTTAAGCAATAGCTATTTACACATCTACACTGCATTAAGCAGTTTCCAATGTGTGTTAGCTAATTGCCCCCAGAAGCTGGGTACTCATTTTACCGACCTATGAAAGGATGGAAGGCTGAGTAAACCTTGGAGCCCGCTGGAATCGAACTTGCAACGTGGTGACTTGCAGTACATCACTTTAGCACTATGACTATACAAAAAAACCCCAAAACCAACCTTTAAAATGTAGAATCATAAAATCAAAGAGTTGGAAGAAACCACAAGGGCCATCCAGTCCACTAAGACTCCTAGATCCCTTTTGCATGTACTGTACTGCCATCAAGCCAGATGTCACACATCCTGTATCTGTGCATTTCATTTTTGCTGCCCAAGTATAATATCCTACATTTCTCCCTGGTGAAATTCATTTTGTTCGTTTTGGCCCAATTTTCTAATCTGCTAACATCATTTTGAATTCTAATTCTTTCCTCTGGGGTATTAGCTACCCCTCCTAATTTGGTGTCATCTGCAAACTTGATAAGAATGCCCTTGGACATTGAAAATAGAAATAATCTGCAAGACTAGGAATGTGGATACTGAGGGAGGAGCATGGAGGGGGAGGTGTTGAGTTTAAGGGAAGGGATAATAGAGGGACGGAGGGAAACCACTCTTATATCACAACTTAACCACATCTCAAGCAGGAGACATGTGTAACATACAGACTGTGGGCAGTGCAAAAAAGTCTGCTATAGAGGTATCTAGCAACAAACAATGATCAAAGGCCCAGAATTTTTAGGACTCAGGAGATTTTCAGACAGGCAAAAATCGTCCCTTGCCGCGCGAGCAGCCTCCCGAAACTGCTGCGCGGCAAGGGTCTTCTTCGGACGACGCTGTGCCTCTTGCGAAGCCGTCCGTGTCACTTCCGTGAAGCTTGGGACGGCTCCGCGCCATATTTCAATCACGGGCAGCCTCCGTGCTTGAAATATGGCGCGGAGCCGTCCCAAGCTTCACGGAAGTGACACGGACGGCTTCGCAAGAGGCACAGCGTCGTCCGAAGAAGACCCTTGCCGCGCAGCAGTTTCGGGAGGCTGCTCGCGCGGCAAGGGGCGATTTTTGCCTGTCTGAAAATCTCCTCAGTTAGAAGCGGGAGTGGAAGTAACCATTAGAAGACATTACAACTGGTGACAGTGTGAAGCAGAATGCCCTGACATTTACTGGAAGTATTCGGCAGTCTGGAGGCATCCAGTGCTTGGTCATGATATCAGAGTTGTTTAGAAGTCTGAACTAAAGGCATAGGTGGAAAGAAAAATAAGATTCCCAAACATCTTTAACTGTATGGGAAAGGATGCATTTTGTTATCTCTCTCTCTGGCTTTGCTTCACAAACGAAGACTCAGGAAGGACTCATCCCGCGGTTTCTGCAAGTGCGCTGATGACTAAAAAGGCCAATCCGAGATAAACAAGTCCGGTTGCAAAAAGCACAGCAGAAGGTCTCCTTGGGTGATCTTTTTGGGTTGTGATTCTTTCTGCGTTGTCGTTTCTCTTCAAGACTTGTTCGGCGTGAGTTCTCAAATAAGGCTGCAGCATTGTGGATAGTGCGTCTCCATGCCTCCCGATGTGAGGCCAGGGCGGACCACTGTTGGTGATCAATTTGGCCGAGCCTGAGATGTTGTTTCAGGGAGTCTTTGTATCGCTTTTTTGGAGCGCCCCTCTTACGCTGACCCGTGGCGAGTTCACCGTAGAGTAGTAGAAAAAAAAAATTGTTATATAGGAGTGTAAAAAGCTGTATCAGCTGGAATTCCTTCCTGTATGGTATGGGAGCTCAGTCCACTTTCAGCATCCGTTTGTTTTAGTGAAAGGAGGTGCAAAAATTATGTGGGAATGTCTAAGGGAGTGGAGGAGCTATAGCAAAGAAGTACTGTCAACCCTCTGTATCCACAGATTTGGCAGCCACAGATTCCACCTTCCATGGCTTGAAAAGGGAGCCCTGGTGGCACAGTGGTTAAATGCCAGTACTGCAAGCCACCATGTTGCAAGTTCAATCCCAAGGCCTCCAAGTTTCAGTTAGCCTTCCATCCTTTCGAAGGTTGGTAAAATGAGTACCTGTCTTGTGGGGGCAATTAGCTAACACACATTGGGAACCACTTAATGCGGTATAGATGTGTAAATTGCTATTGCTTAAACAATGTGTAAGCTGCTCTGAGAGCCTTTGTGGCTGAAGGTATAAATACCTAAATAAATAAATAATATATTTTTGTTAAAACATTCCAAGAAGCAAACTTTGATCTTGCCATTTTATATAAGGAACCCCATTTTACTATGCCATCGTATATAATGGGACTTGAGCATCCATGGATTTTGCTATCCACGGGAAGTCCTAGAACCATTCCCCTAGAACCAATACCAAGGGCCCTTGTATTATGGAAAGAGTTTGAACTATAGAAGCAGCTATAACTACCAGCTAAAACATGGTTAGGCAACCTGTGGCCCTCTAGATGTTGCTACTCTGACATCTGCATTAGTCCTAGTAATATTCATAATGACAAAGAATGAGGGGAGATGCAAGTCCACAACATCTAGAGGTTGAGAAGTTGTCTACTCTTAAGTTAAATTGGTTTAAGATGAGCAAGTTGATTTTATGGTATGCTTTCCTACAATCTTTAGACAGAGGGCAGGATATACAGTGGGGATTGGTTCCAGGACCCCCCATGTGTTACCCAAATCTCTAGTCAAGTTATTAATAAGTTGGGGAAATTAGCAGCAACTCAACTTTAGCAACGCAATAGGGGACAACAAGGGGATCTTGAACCTATGTATGCCAGTACTAACCTAGACAAAAAACACACACACGTGAAATTAATGATAGTTTTTATTAAAAGTTCAAAAATAACACCAATCACACACACAGAGTCATGCAAGAAGCAGCCACACAAGGCTATAGAAAGCAGTAGGAAAGACTTGGATAGAGGAACAGCAAGTGGGTTTGTTGTAGGTTATACGACATGTCCTGTAGTCCAAAGTCTCAAGGCAGACAGGCAGCATGGATGGATGAAACAGGAATGGCTAACACTGAAAGAGACAGAGTGTCCCCTGGAAATGAATCTGTGTGAGACGAGGCATTTATATATTTATATCCAAAAATGTGCTTTCAGGTGATTGGATTTCGTGTTTTGAAACAATGGATTCCAGGTATCTCTGAGAGATTGAACAATGGGTCTCAAGAAACTCCTGGTTTTGAACAATGAGTTCCCAATGATTTTAATGTATTGCAACTACTCTAAATGTTCTGGTGATTAGTTTCACAAAGCTTGAGGTGCCTCCTTAATAGCTGGGTTTGGGGATTTAGGGTTAGGAAAATCTTCAGACAAAGGATTACTCCAACCACCAATGATAGGATCAATTCTCTGTCACTAGGGTGTGTGCAAGCAATGTCCTCTTGCTCTCATTATGTTTCCTCACAGTTTGGAATTTGTTAATAGTCCTTCCTTTAAGTGATACATGGCTTAGCACATGCCTTTGGGATCCTTACAGTGAGTCCCTGATATTTTACTGCTCTTCCCCATGGAAGACTATATTAATATGCCAAATTATTAATAAGCCAATTTTTGGGGTTCCTGAGGACAGGGCCAGTTTAAGGAATTTTGGACCCCCTGCAATGCTTTATTTTGGGTTTATCTCAGGTCAATCTAACCTAACCTATTCACAATACAGGATGTCCAGATTACAGTAGGACCCCCATATCCATGGATTCATTATCCACTGGACACAAAACAGCACACCTACCATAGAGTCTTCCTAGAAAATTTGTCCTCTCTAGCCATTTTCTAGGTCCTCCAAGGCAACACTATGGTATTTTAAACCAGAAGTCCCATTATTTTCAATGGTGTTCACTATTATCCATGGTTTTCAGTATCCATGCCCCCCCAGAACCAATCCCCAGTGGATAAGGGGGGCCTACTGTATTACATAATCTGCCACCAATAATTTAGTTTAGCAATTAACGTAGTGGTGTAGATTTCCTCAAAGAAAAGAAAGAGTGGACTACAAGCTGAACATGAGTTAGCAGTGTGATGCAGCAGCAAAAAAAGCCAATGCGATTCTAGGCTGTATTAATAGGAGTATAGTGTCTAGATCAAGGGAAGTAATAGTACCACTCCATTCTGCTTTGGTCAGACCTCACCTGGAATACTGTTTCCAGTTTTGGGCACAACAATTCAAGAAGGATATGGACAAGCTGGAACGTGTCCAGAGCAGGGTGACCAGGATGGTGGGAGGTATGGAAGCCTTGACCTATGAGGAGTGGCTTAGGGAGCTGGGCATGTTTAGCCTGGAGAAGAGAAGATTGAGAGGTGACATGATAGCCATGTTTAAATGTTTGAAGGGATGTCATACTGAGGATGGAGCAAGCTTATTTTCTGCTGCTGTTTGGCACTGGAATACACTGCCTCGGAGTGTGATGGAGTTTCCTTCTTTGGAGGTTTTTAAGCAGAGGCTGGATGGCCATCTGTTGTGAGGACTTTGATTGTGTGTTCCTCAGGGCAGAAGTCAATTGGATGGGATGGCTGTTGGAGTCCCTTCCAGCCCTATGATTCTATGATTCTATGCTGCATTCAGAGCCTAGGAAAGTTACTTTTGGATTACACCTCCCAGAATTCCCCTGCCAGCACCCTTCTCAAGGCCTGGTTGCATTGTTCCTTTTCCAGCATTCTCTAGCCCAGTGGTTCTTAACCTGGGATCCACGATGTCCTCACAGAGGGTCCTCAAAGGCTTGAAGGCTGCTTGGCCCACCTCCTCCCTGAGGTGGAGCAACCACGTAACAGGAACCAAGGCAAAGGCTGGCTGGCTGGCTTGGCCTGTAGATTGCCATTCAATCCACTCCAGCTACAAACTTGCAGGAAGAAGCAAGAGTGCCTCTGAGGAAAAGTTTAATGCATGGTGTAATTGTATTGTTGTTGTTGTTAGCTATTATTATTAGGGTTTTAAATCTTGAGTTAAGTCTTGGGGCAACAAAAGATATTTAAAGGGGGTCCCTGGTAAAGAAAAGGTTAAGAACCACTGCTCTAGACCAATGCCTCTCACATAACACTAATGGGATACTGGTATGTTTAGTGACAACAATAAAACAATTGTTCCCAGTAACATTACTCCAAATTTTTATTTATATTCTTTATATTCTTCTATTAAAAGAGCTAGAGTGTTGTAGAAGTTTCAGGATTGCACTATGACTGTGGAGACCAGGATTTGAATCCTTAGCCATGAATACCCACTGGGTGACCTTGGACAAGTCACACTCTCTCAGCCTCAAAGGAAGGCAAAGGCACACCCCCTTTGAACAAACCTTGCTTAGAAAACCCCATGTTCACCTTAGTCAGAAATGACTTGAAGGCACATGGGCAAACACACACAAATTCCTTTTTCAGGTTGAACTCAGTGGGCAGCAAGGGGAGGAAGCTGAGGAGAAAAGGGGAAAGGGAGGGAGGGGAGAGAAACCAAGACAAGTTAAGAGCAGCTGGAAAGATGGGGTGGAGGGGATCTATGTGGAAGGAAGTAAGAAGCCCTTTCTGAAGAGAGAGCAGGGGAGAAAGAGAGGGAAAGAGACGACACTCACACCTCCCTCCCCCCCTCTCTCTCACACACACACTCACCCCTCTCTGACACATGCCTGGCTGGCTTGCCTTTTGACGATCCTGGGAGGAAGGGTGAGGGAGTAGCAAACTCGCTCCAGCTTCAGCTGCAGGGAGGGCAGGTCCTTCTTTCTCTTTCTCTTTCTAGTTTGGGAGACGCATTGTTGTTGTTGTTTTGTTTGTTTTTTTAAAGCCAGCAGGAGGATGCCCCCCCAGGCCCCCCTGGCTGTGAGGCCCCCCCGCAGATGCTGATTTGGCAGTATGGTTAAGCCAGCCCTGCCTGAGGGTGGGGCTTATTAGGGGCATTAACACGTGGATACCAAAATCCGTGGGTGTTCAAAAACGATTATATACATTGGCATAGTAAAATGGTACCCCTTATATAAAATGGCGAACAGCAAGGTTTGCTTTTTGGACTTTTTTGGTGGGGGGAATATCTTTGAGCCATGCTTGGTTGAATCCCTGGATGCAGAATCCATAGACATGGAAGGCTGACTATAAATATTTTAATGAATAAATATAAGATAAAGAAAAATGGTCAACTGAAGTGCATCAAAAATTGAATCCCTACCATGCTCTCCTGAGGGACAATTTGACTAAAAAGAAATTTTGCTTGGCGAGAATGCTAGCAAAAATCTTCTGTAACAGCAGCACCAATTGAACTGAGTAAAAAGACAGTATCAAACATCTGTATTTTCCATTCCTTCATGTATTGTCTCCCTCACAGAGTTTCTTTTCCCTGTATTTAAAGAACCTTGACCTTATGCTTGACAGGAAAGCACAAAGTTCACCTTAAATGACAGAAGAGATCCCAATAAAAATAATACATTTTATAAGACTAGCATCCAACTCAGGTACTTATGGCATATAAAAATCTAGAGCAAAATGCTGGTTACAACCCACACCCACAATTCAGCAATTTTCTGTCAGCAGACAAACATACCAGAAGCATGAATGGGCATGAGGATTCTGTACACTATCCAAGTTGCAATTATTAGCTGACATAGAAAGGAAATGAAGGCGAAAGCCAGGAGACTTGCTGACTTTGCCATTTTTGTACAAGATGTGTGTAATAAGTGTGTAATACACATACATATGCAATTTATCTTAGGTAAGTATTGTTTTTTTAAAAATGATTTTTATTAAGCATTTTAAAAATGCAATAAAACTACAGTCATTTAGAAAAAAAGAAGAAAAGTAGGATATAAAAGGAAGTACTGTATAGACAAAAAGAACAGTGGCTTCCAACTTTCTCTTTGGTGATTATTTTCTTCTGATAACAAAATCTTACTAATTGTCAAAACCAACAGTTATCATTTTCTTTCCCCCCCCCCCAAATGTCTATAAGGGGTTTCTAGTCCTTTAGAAATGTTACCAATGATTTTTCTCTAATCAAAACAGATAATTTGTCCACTTCAGCTCAGTCAGTCAATTTCACCAATCATTCCTCCCCAGTAGGTAATATCGAATTCTTCCATTTTTGGCATATAATAATGGTGCCATGGTCATATACTGAAGTAGCCTCCTGTGACTGTTCATCCATAAGATCCAAAAGGGAAAGTTCTGGTTTTAATTGAATATTAACCTTTAAAATCCTCTGCATTAAAGTTTGTAATTGAACCATGAACTTTTTAGCCTTTTCACATGCCCACCACATATGGTAAAATGTCCCTTCATCTTGTTCACATTTCCAATATACATCTGAAACACTCTTGCACATTCTAGACAATTTCTCTGATGTCATGTACCGATGATACATCATTTAATAAAAGTTCTCTTTAAGATCAGACTATAATGTAAATTTCAACCCCCTTTGACCACATATTCCCTATTGTTCTGTCTGTATATTATATCCAAAATTCTTAGCTCATTTTATCATACAATCTTTCACTTGTTCTTTCTCCATGACAAATTTTATCAGAGTTTTATACATTTTACTAACCATATGTTCATCATCTGTACACAATTGCAATTCAAACTATGATTTATTTTGCTCAAAACTGTAACTCTTTTTATCCATCTTAAATCTTTCAATTAACAATAGAGAGAAAAACTGTTTAAAACTCTGCAAGTAACGGATTTAATTTTATATTCTCCTTGGCAATTCTCCAAAAGAATTTGATACATTAACAATTTTTTTGGCCTGTTGTTTCTCTTCTATGATAAACTTCTTGTGCTGAGACCCATAAAGACATTTTCAGGAACATTTTCAGTTTATATCTATTTCATACTCTTAGTAAGGCACGTCTCATGAAGTGATTATTGAAATCCACATTCACTTTAACTTTATCATGCCATAAGTATCCATGCCACCCAAACCTGAAGTCATAGAATCATAGAATTGGAAGAGACCACAAGGGCCATCCAGTCCAGCCCCCTGCCATGCAGGAATACACAATCAAATCATTCCCAACAGATGGCCATCCAGCCTTGGTTTAAAAACCTCCAAAGAAGGAAACTCTACCACACTTCGAGGCAATGTATTCCACTTCTGAACAGCTCTTACTTTGAGTGTTGGATTAGGCTACTAGGAGACCAGGGTTCCCACTTAGCCTTGAAAACCTGCTGGGCCACACTCTCTCAGACTCAGAAGAAAGCAAAGGCAACCCCTGTTAAACAAATCTTGCCAAGAAAACCTCATTATAAGGTCACCTTAGTGTGGCCATAAGTCATAAATGATTTAAAGGCACATAACAACAACAATTGTTTTAGGGTAGGTGGCCATTTCTGCCTATTGTACATAATCTAAATACATGTACATGCTTTGTATTTTGATCTGCTACTTATGTACAGCAGGATTGGCTTTACTACTAGGCAGAGTGAGGTTGATGCTTCAGGTGGAAGAGGCTGGGAGGTGGCAAGGAGGAAGAGTGACATTTATTATATCAAGAAAGGGCATTTAAACTGGAATTCTCTCAAGAACGCTACACTAACAGTATGTACCTATTGTTTTTTTTTAAACACAGGAGATTTTCAGACCTGCCAAAATGCATGTTTGCCGCGCGAGCAGCCTCCCGAAACTGCTGCGCGGCAAGGGTCTACTTCGGACGACGCTGTGCCTCTCGCGAAACCGTCCGTGTCACTTCCGTGAAGCTTCGGACGGCTCGGCGCCATATTTCAATCACGGAGGTAGCCCGAGATTGAAATATGGCGCCGAGCCGTCCGAAGCTTCACGGAAGTGACACGGACGGTTTCGCGAGAGGCACAGCGTCGTCCGAAGTAGATCCTTGCCGCGCAGCAGTTTTGGGAGGCTGCTCGCGCGGCAAACATGCATTTTGGCAGGTCTGAAAATCTCCACACACACATTTAATTATCACTTCACTGAGAAAATTCTGGAATTGGAGTTGTTGATGTCAACGAGATTCCCCCCCCTTACATGTCTCTAACATCCTTGCAGAACTATTGTTCATGCATTTCTCTCCAGACAGAATTGCTATTAAGCTAATGCGTATGCATGATGCTGACCGATACATCCTTACTTTTAAACTGTCTTGCTTGAACAGGGCATTATTGTACTAAATTACAGAATGGATTCTCAAACATTTGCAGGTCCATAAAATGATAATTTGAGTTGTAGTGTCTTGTGATTTCCCCTCAGTTCCACCTTCCAGTTTCTCCATGAATCTTAGAAAAACTGGAGCTTTTCACTAATACCTTTGAAAGTACAGTCAGCCAACCCCACAGACTACAAGCCTCCTTCTATGTACCTCATTCACATCAGACTCTATTTTATGTGTAGCTTCAAGTCTCAGTTACTTCCTGGAAAGATATATGGCTGCTAATGCACCCAGCTTTTTGTAAGTAAAGCAAAGATTTAAGGAACTGTTTTTAGGCTTGTCAGGTATCACAAGATCTAAATTGTGCCTGTAGGCGAAGGCTAATAAAGCTGTTCCAGATTATCCTTTCAACCAACCAGAATCCAGAAGCTGCCTGAAACAGAGTAGCGAAGGTATTGTAAAATGTTCCTACTTCCTTCTTATGGGTGATGGTAGTGGTGGGAAGGAGATTTCATTCATAAATTCCTTTGCAAGTGACATCCTGGGAGCACATCCTCAAATCTGTGCTGTCTACCAACCCTTGAGTAGCAACCTTTTACAAAACACTTGAAATAAGTTACACTGATCTCAGTAGGGTTCCTTCTGACTCAGTAAATACACATAGTATAAGCATGCACATTTTCAAGCCAGAAGCATGCTGATGCAAGTCACTTGTATCACTAAAAACATAATATGGGAGGAATTCTATGTGGCTGAGCACATAGAAACAGAAATAGTCACTTGTACTCTCAGTTGCTGGCAGGGTTGAGTTTACCTGCAGAAGAAATTGACTGGGCCCTTCATAAATCAGTTGCAACAATGGGTAGCTTGAGAGGTGACTTTTGAGAAGAATTAACATAATGACTGCTGAAGCTTTCCACAATTTAGGTGTGACAGGATGGTGTCCATGGTCTCACTCTTCTTCACTGCAACATTTTCTAATCATGCTTGAAAAAACATAAAATAAATAAATAAATAGTAGGCAGCTCAAACAGGAGAAAACCATAGAGTTGGAAGGGCCTTCAAGGGCCATCTAACCCCTGCCATGAAAGAATAGACAGATCAATCACTTCTAAGAGATGGTCATTTAACCTCTGGAGAGTTCAAAACCCTTAGGGCAGTCTATTCCCCTGTCAAACACCTTTTACCATCAGGAAGTTCTTCCTAATGTTTAGGTGGAATCTCTTTTCTTGCAGTTTGAATGCACTGGTTGTGTCCATGTTCTAGTCTTTGGAACAGCAGAAAACAAGCTTTTCCCATCTTCTACATGACATCTCTTCAGATATTTAAAGATGACTATCATGTCACCTCTCAATCTTCTCTTCTCTACCAGAATGGATGGTAGAGCTATTTCACATATTACATAGAAGCAAACCTGAATTTGCCATGCCATATGTGGCTTTAATATCTTTTTTGCAATTAAATACTTTAAAGAAATAAGCAATGAGTACTGATAAAAACTTATTCAGCAGTACTGAAAATTCTTGTGTGAATTAAGCCTATGGGAAGAAGATTTCCCCAAGATGTACCAATGCCCACAATAGTTGCAATCCAACAAAATCCAGAAGGTTACTTTTTGCTCATTGCTGTTCTACACTCAATGGTTAGTCTCAACTAGAGTAGACCGACAGAATCAATGGGAACTTTCTAGGTAATACATGTAATTGATCCACTGAGTCTACATTAATTGGGGCTAAGAATTGGTTTTGAGGTCAAATATGCCTTGCTATACATAGTTTAAAATGCCTTGCTATTGCGTTTAAAAGAGAAATAAAACAGAAAAGGTTATTGAAGTAATTTTTCTGTTTTGCAAGGGTACCTACATTTTTGAGGTATGAGGAATTATAATAGAAAAAAGTTTTAACTTAAAAGAAAGAGGAAACTACTGAGACAGTTTGTCCTTATGACTATCCTGTTGTGTTGTACAGTTGTCCCTCCACATTAGCTGGGGTTTGGTTCCAGGACTGCCCCCCTCCCCCATGAATACCCAAATCTGTGAATACTCAAATCACATTATATGCAATGGCTAGCAAAATGGTGTCCCTTATATAAGATGGCAAAATCAAAGTTTGGTTTTTAAATTATTTTTTTTAATAATATTTTCATGCCGTGAATACTTAAATCCATGAATGCCAAATCCGTGAACGCAGAGGGACAACTGTATACAGGTGCTGAGTATAGGTGGATTTTAAGTTACTTGTTTTCTTATTAAATGCCTACTGTGTTCTTATAGTCAGAGGGCCAGTAATGGAAAGCAAGTTCCAATCAATAGATATATAAAGAAGAATCAATTGGGCTCCCTTGTGTACACAGTCCTGGGTGTTGCTAGATTCCGTCCCCCTCTTCAGTACCTTCAGAGTAATTTGTATTCTGTGGAAGTGCACAGGCTGACTTCACAGTGCATTATGTTGGATGCAGACAGTTTCCTGATCTTAAGCATGCTATCGTTTTAAAATATTCAACAAACACTGCATTGCTGCTTAATATAAAGTAAAATGTTATACATATTTAAAAGAAAAACTAGTTTCAGCTAGGCTTCTTGTACAAAGCACAAAACGAAAGGCTTATTTTCTTATTCATAAAAGTCCTGTGGTTTCCTTGATTTCACTAGACTGCTCTTGTGAGGAAAAGAAAATATTATTGAGTAGGAAAAAAAAGGACATGGTTTAGATAAACATTGCACACACTGTTAGACAATCCTTGGTTTCCCCTTCTTTCCATTCACAATGTTCCAAATAGATGTTAATACTGGCAGCACATTCTACTTGGGACTGCTGTATCTTTCAGCTGCATCATTCTGTAAAACTTGTGAATTATCACAGAAACATTTGTGATGAATGCACAGGCTGGATAGTTAAAATAAACTATCTAATTTAATTTATTTGGATGCATAACAGCCTCAGTTCTCAGAAAAATTAATTCAAATTCAAACATACCCCAAGACACAGGCCTTGAATCCAACCCATGACATTAACAATTTTATTTTAGCAAGACTAGAGATGTATAAAGTGAAGCTGATGTGATGCATTATAGCCTGCCAGGGCCTCCACTGCACCCCTCCAACTGACCATGTTTAAACTTAAATTTTAAAGGCTATTTCCTCTCATCTCCAAAACCCTTTCCAGGTCCTAAATAGCCTTATTAAGAAATCACAAGTAACCATACAAAACACATACTGTAGTTTTAATTATTCAGCATAACAATATGATACAAAATATACTCACATGAAGCACTATATAAAACTTTCTTTAAAATGCCTAAATACCCTAAAGGCACCAGATCCCCTCTGATCTTGGAAGCTAAGCAGGGTCAGCCATGGTTAATACTTGGGTGGGAGACCACTAATTAATACCAGTCATATTTTAGAGGAAGGAACAGGCACACTCACCTCTGAGTATTCCTTGCCTAAGAAAATGCTACAAAATTAATGGGGTTGCCATAAATCAACAGGCAACTTGAAGGCACATACATAACACCTCGTTAAATAAAAGGATTCTTGGGAAACTTTCGTTGCCACCACAGAAACTGACTGATTGACATCTTCTAAGACAAGACAAATCTGCAGCTGCCCCAAACTGTACTCCAATAAGAATCATTCTTTTCTTTTTTTAGTGGTAGTTCAGTTTATCTGTGAACAAACAGTGAGGAAGATCCTTGCTTCCCTGATCATGGATCAGAAAATCTGTTTCCATACTCTAGAGGGTTCTTGTGGTATTTTGTTAAAAGTCTTGTGGCAATTAAAGAAAGAACAGAAATCAGCCTCATTATATTTCAAAGAGCTTACCCCCAGGGAAATGTGCACATGATTACAGCCTGAAAGCATTTCACTTCACAGGAACACCATCATGTTATTGCTGTTGAATGTCTTCAAGTCATTTCTGACTTATGGTGACCCTAATCATATGGTTTTCTGAGGCTGAGAGTATGTTATTTGCCCAAGGTCACCCAGTGGGTTTTCATGGTCAAGTGGGGATTTGAACCCTGGTCTCCACAGTTGTAGTCCAACACTCAAGCCATCTAGCTGCAGTTAAACCAACTCTATACCCTATTTTGTGCAACTTGAAATTTCTTGTGGATTCTACTGCAATAGGAATTCAGAGGTTCTTGAAAGGGCTGTTCATGCTAAAATTCAAACACTAATTTAGATGACTGCCAAGAAACCTCCAAAATGATACTTGACTCTCAATGTTTTGTGTGGTGTCAGTTTATAAGTGCAATTTTTGTTAACTCTATTAAGACTGCTTTATACTCCATATTAGGAGGGTCAGCATCCTACTATTATGTAGAGCAGTAACCCCGGGATCCAGGGAGGCTTGAAAGTTGCTTGGCCCATCTCCTCCCTGCAGTGGAGTGGCAATGTGACAAAAGCCAAGGCAAAGGCTGGCTGGCTAAGCCTACACATTGCCATTCAATCCACTACAGCCACAAATTTGCAGGAAGCAGCAGGAGAAAAGTCTTCCCTCCCACTCTAGTACCTCTGAGGGAAGGTTTAATGGATGGTGTAATTGTATTATTATTATTATTGTTATTATTATTATTATTAGATATTATTATTATGGTGTTAAATCTTGAGTTAAGTCTTGGGGATCCACAGCAACAAAAAATATTTAAAAGCGGTGCTTGGTAAAGAAAAGGTTAAGAAGCACTGATGTTTGCCTCAGATGATAAATGCTGGGTGTCAGCATTGGCAGGTCTTTGCCTGTTTCTCCTGAGCTGGACTGGAGGTAAATCCTATGGGGCTTATTTCCAGGTTAGTTTGGATAGGATTTCACTCCAAACTGAACTTTTTTTTTAGAAAAGTAGACACAGCTGGGTTACTTTACAGCTTTTTAGGCAATATATAAAAATTGAAATTTAAAATGAACCTGTCCTATCTCCCCCAGCTGTATATAAATGAAGGGATGTGTGTGTGTTTGTGTATTTTCCGTTAATCTTTCCATCTTCTGTTAGAAGTGAAAAGTACAGACTCTAAGTATCAAGAAAACTCTTCCTCCTCCTTCATAATTAACCCACAGATAAAGGCTCCTCCCACATTTTCACGGCCCCATCATCCGTCGCTCTCCACTCCCAACTCACAGCCTAATGGAGTACACGGGGAGGGTGAGAAAGCAGCCTCCTAGTCATTTATGAAAGGAAAACTACACTTCCCACTGGCCCATATTCATAGCGCGGCCGTTCCCAACCGCTCTCGCGGTGCACCCTGGGACTTGCAGGCTGCACTTGACCCTGCGAGGCTTCAGAGGCCCGGCTTGGAACTACCTTTCCCATGAACGCCACGCGGCGTTGACGCAGGCGTAGTGGAGCGCGGACGGGAAAAAAGGAGGGGGCGTGGCCTCCGAGGCAGCAGTCTCTCGCTCTCTCGAGGTAGAGCGAGTGCGTGTGTGTTGGTTTCGGGCAGAGTCGCCATTTAGCGCGGCCAGTTGGCCCGGGTGGAAGGGAAAGAGGCCCGGCCCGCGCTCCCCAGTCCTCCTCAGCTCCCCCTCAGGAGTTAGAGAAGGGGAAGAAGGGGAGGAGGACGCTGAGAAAAAAGGCAAGGCAAAGCTCTTCTTTTCTATTATTTTCTCCCTGCGAGTCACTCTCGGAAATCGTGAGGAGGCGCCTCTGAGGGTGGCCTCCTCCGCCTCAGAGTAGGAGCGAAAGAGAGAAGGACAGGCGTCGTCGTCGTCGAGAGTCCCGGCATCGTTGGTCGTGGCGACGAAGGGAAGGAAAGAGGTCCGTCTAAGCGGCGGGAAAGAGGGGAGCCAGTGAAGCGAAGGACGCGAGACTCTCAGCCAGTGGACGGGCGGACTCTGAGGGACTTGAGGCGAGGAGAGCAGGGCCAGACCGAGAGGAGGAGGAGGAGGAGGGCGGGCGGGAGAAAGGAGGCCCCGGCAAGGCACGGGCCTACCCCCCCCCAGCCTCGGTCGCACCCCACCGCTCCCGCCCTCAGGGCACTTGCCCGGCCCCTTCCTTCTGCTCGGTCTCCCCCACCCACCCCACCCGTCTCCTCCTCCTTTGCCCATCTTTGCTGCTGCTCCTGCTCCATGTCGGCCCTGCTGCTCCTTATTGGCCCCTGGCTGCAGCAGCAGGATGGATGCGGACACTGACTGGGGAGCCGCCACCTCTTTGCCGCTGGCCCGGCCTGCGCGCCTCCTCCTCCTCCTCCTCCAGCAGCAGCAGCAACCACAGCCACTGCTGCCGCCGCCGCCGCCTTTTCTCCTCGCCCTGAGGAGCCTCCGGGAGCCTCCTTTGCTGCACCAGCAGCAGCGGGAGCTCCTCCTCGCAGCCCATTGACCGGCCCTCCCTGCGCGAGGAGTCAGCTGCTGTTGCTGCTGCAGCGGCGGCGGCGGCAACAACTGCTTGCTGGGGGGGGGGGTTGAGCTTCGCTTCTGCCGCCGCCGCCGCCGCCGCCTCCTCCTCCTCTCCCGCCTTTGGTGGCCCTCGCCTGGCCTCCTCCTCCTCCTCCTCCTCGTTTGCTGCACCATGTCCGGGGGGGCCGCTCCGGAGAACGGCGCAGCGACGGCGGCTCCCCGTTTCTTGGCTCCGCCGCCGCCCCCGCCCAAGAACGGCTCCAGCTCGGACAGCTCCGTTGGTGAGAAGCTCGGCGTAGCCGTGGCCGCCGCCGCCACCACCACCACGACGTCGTCGTCGGCTGCTGGTGCTTCTTCGTCCGCCGCCGATCCTGAAGGCTCCGAAGGTTCCGGCGGCCGCAATGAGGAATATCGCCGACGCCGCCACACGATGGACAAAGACAGTCGTGGCGCGGCGGCCACCGAGCACCGCTTTTTCCGCCGGAGTGTCATTTGTGACTCCAATGCCACCGCTTTGGAGCTTCCGCGGCTGCAGCCCGCAGCGCCGCCCACGGCTGTTGCTGCCGCTGCCACCGCCGCCCGAGGGAGCATCCCGCCAGTGCTGGGCTCACCCCCTGAATCTGTCAACCAGGCGACGTGCGCCTCTGTCACCACTGCCAGCCAGGCCCCCACGGTGCTCCTCTCACAGCCGCCGCCTCTGCCTCCACCTGCAGATGGGCAGCTTGGCCAGGAGGCCCTGGTAGCAAAAGAGGTAGCCCCACTGCTGGCCAAGGAGGAGGGGTTAGAAGTCACCCCGCTGCCCCCTACCAGTACAGCAGGGAGCACGGTTGCTTCTGCCAGGGATCTGCAAGATGAGCGGAGTAAGCAGCAGGAAGATACCGAGGAGCTGGAGACCAAAGCTGTGGCCTTTTCCCCGGATGGTCGTTTTCTCAAGTTCGACATTGAGATTGGCAGAGGCTCCTTCAAGACTGTCTACAAGGGACTGGATACTGAGACCACAGTGGAGGTTGCTTGGTGTGAACTGCAGGTAATAAGAAGGCGTTACTTGTCTTCTGGGTTAGGACAGCCACTCAGCTGCTGCCAAAGTGAGGGTCCCAAGGGAAATTTCCCTGCACCATGAATGTAAAATGATGGTTGGTCTTGGGTATCTTTTAAATAGCAGCCATTTTATGTTTGTGGTAAAGGTATGCTAGGAATGCTCATTTGCTTTAGTTCATGGGGTGGAATCAACCCAGTTTTCCTTCCATTGACAGAATGCATCCATCAATAGAGCACAAAGAAAGGCAGTTTTAGCAATTCCCACTAGTGCTACCAGCAACCTGCCACCCCAAAATCTGCTAGAAGGGCTTCCCAACCTGTTGGAGCAGATTGAGTGGTGGGATAGAGGGTTGTAGTAAGAAGAGGGAGATTTGCAGAAAATTGCTCAGTCTTCATTCTGCTGCTGAGAGCTTGGAAACGGATCCCAGCTAGAGTAGACCCATTAATTCTCTTTTTAAATAGTGAGTCCTCCTCTCTCCTCCTCTCTGGCTTTTCTTCACAAAGGAAGATTCAGGAAGGACACATCCTGCACTTTCTGCATGCACACTGATGCCAACACATAAGTAAATCTCATTGTTTCATTGGTTTTACTCTAGTACGGACTAAGTAGGATTCAGGCCTATAGCAAGTTTACATGGAAGTTCCCAAACCAGGATTTGGGTGTAGTGTTGGGCTTTACAGTTGTTTTGATTTGTGCTAGGTATGTTTTTTCTTAGAATAAAGTGTTATGATAAAGAGCTTGACTAGAGCCAGTTATATAAATAGTAATATAGTACAGTAGGACCCCCGTATCCACAGATTCATTATCCACTGATTCAGTTATCCACAGGACACAAAACAGCACACCTACCATAGAGTCTTCCTAGAAAATGTTTCCTCTCTAGTCATTTTATTGGACCTCCAAGGCAACTCTATGGTATTTTAAACTGGAGGTCCCATTGTTTTCAATGGTGTTCACTATTATCCATAGTTTTCGGTATCCATGCTCCCCCCCAAAACCAGTCCCCAGTGGATGGGGGTCCTGCTGTACCATATTAAGAACATGGGGAATAGCTGTTCTGGAGATTTCCCCCCCTGAAACTGGGAAGCTCAAGAGTTTAGCAATGTCTCTGTTAAACTGATGCAGAATCTTAATCTTATGTGCCACTACTACTCAACTGTGCCTGCTCACAGTATTACAAGCTTTGTTTCTGTTAAGTCTATGCAACTTGAAGTAAATGAACCTTCATAGTACAATAGTTGCTTTGGAGTAACTGTGTACAGGGTTTTTTGCTGTTTTTTTTCATATTTAGTACAGCAATATCTACACTGATTTGCTGCAGTAATGTGTATAGGGCACATGTGTATCTCTGAAATTCATGGTGGGCATGAACTGGAGGACTGTGGCTCTGTTGCATGTTTAGAGAAACAAGCCCATCACATGCTATTTATCATGGCCAATATAGGGGGCTAAATCTGATGTTAGTCTTACCTGGAGCAGTGAAGTCAGTGGGATTTAGTTACTAACAAGTCTATTAATTTAAATTTCAGTTTCACTTAATTTTATTGTAGGTAGGATTAATGTTGGAATTAGCCCATGGTGCCTTGTTTGTTTTGTCTTGTGTCAAGTTTCTGCAGTAAATTCTTCAGCTTAAACTAGGATTTTTTCAGGTGCATATATTCAAAGGGATTATGTGAATCAGGCCAGGGTTACATTATGCTCACTTGTCTGCAAGTTGGCTGTTCTTTGGTAATCATGTCTCTGTGTGCGTGCACATGCATGCATGTGTATGTGTGTTGGTTTAGAAAATTGGATGATGGTGCTCTTTAAGTGAATTACTTACATGATATTTGTAATTAGGCAAGTACTGTATTAGTTTTCCTTGCTAGGTAGCTAGTATGCGATGGCCAGTTTGTTGTTGTTGTGTGCCTTCAAGTCTTTTCTGACTTATGGGTGACCCCATACCAGAGTTTTGTTGGCAAGATTTGTTCAGAGGGGGGTTGCCTTTGCCTTTTTAGCTGAGAGAAACAAACTGCTATGTTAGGTCTGAGGCAGTGAATTTACTAGTAAATAACATGAAGGAAAGGAATTCTTTCCACTTAGAGAAACAATGGAGTGGGGCAATGGGAATGTTGACAGGCAGTTAACATTGTCTGCACTGTTCATTAGTGAAGTAGCACCATATGCTGAACATTTTAGGTATACAGGTTAAGTATTACTTATTTGGAATTCTGAAATCCAAATTACACCAAAATCAAAAATTGTCCACATGGGTTGCTGGGATAGTGACACTTTTGCTTTCTGATGGTTCATTGTGCTCTAACTTTGTTTCATGCATAAAATTATTAAAAATATAGTGCATAAATTTATCTTCAAGGTAGGTGTACGGTATATGAAACATAAATGAATGTTGTGTTTAGATTTGGGTCTGATATCCAACTTAACCCATTATCTATATACAAGTATTCCAAAATCCAGAAAAAATTTGGAACACTTCTGGTCCCAAGCATTTCAAATAATGGATACTCAACCTATATTAAGCTGCAGAATATAAATAATAAATATAAACAATAAAAGCTTCATTTCAGAGAACATCTTATTAAACATGGTGAAGTAGGTAGAGCTTTTGCAGGTTGGATTAGTTTGTTTCTGTGTCAATGTTACAGACAATCTCAGAGAATGGACCAAATGCAGCAAGGACAGAAGATAGTTGTCCATGAGCTGATCAGTTTGACCCTCCTATAACAATGAGAGTGGCCAGTTACTGGCCTCCTGGAAGTTTCTCTTTCTATACTGTTTGTTCTGAAACTTTGGACTATAGTTGTGCTGATTTCTTGATCTTAGTATAAATGTTTCAAACCTCCTTGGGCTAATACACCAATTCATTTAGTGACCTGTGATAAGCATGTAGTATAGATAGGGTCTATATTTTGGGTAGGTGCTTGCTTAAAATTAAATTATCAATTTGGCACTGGGGTTCTGATATTGTGTGTTCTGAGAACAAATTGACTATATGTCATCTGATATTAGGATTTATCTAACTTGCCTAATGCCTGCTGTGTTTCTGCTTTGGCCTTAATCAGTGTTGGGGCTTTTTTTAGATTGATGAAAAATGTCCTTTGAAGCAGGAATCAAGTGTGCAGACCAACAGCTGCACTGGAATAGCAGTTATGTCCATTGATTACAGTATAAGTGTGTGGGCTAGTTTGGGGCACAGAACACATTGTGAGGGTTGGATGTGCATCCAGTCCTTGGATTTGTGCCAGGATATGCTTGTTTCTGATGCCCGAGCAACTAATAGTGAATCTAGTTCAACTGAAAAAGAGTCTGGTATCACTATAAAGGCTAACTTTTTTATTCTGGCATAAGCTTTTGTGTATGCTGTCCACTTGTAGACATTGAGAATTCGATTGTGACGTCAAAAAACTGGGTTCTAGATGAAATGAATTTTCAAGAAAGATTGGTTTTATTGCCATAAAATGTTTCTTCCTGGGGTTGCTCTCAACTTAATTTTAATTACCAGCTGATATGTATTACTCTGCAACTAGAACTATTGTCTTGCCCCTGGAAGAAGCTGAAAGGGAGTGGAGAGACAAACCATTGTTTCATTGTTATTACTCTTTAGCAACATGAGGTAATTTTAAAATTATGTATCCCTTGATCTAGCTTACGTTGATTTACGTAGACCTTTGCCTTGTGGTGAGATGCACCAGGCATTTTGCTATGCACCCTTATGAAAGCAGAGCACTTGATAACTCTCTGGCTTTTCTTCGCAAACGAAGATTCAGGAAGGACTCATCCCGCGCTTTCTGCAAAGCACAAAAATCAGTGTGTATAGAGCCATCGTACTGTCTATCCTCCTTTATGGATCTGAAACATGGGTCACCTATCGCCACCACCTACGACTCCTTGAGCGCTTTCATCAGCGCTGTCTACGCGCACTTGATAAACGTTCATAAAGAAATGGTCATCTTTGACTGTTAAAATACTTTGAATGGGCCAGTGTACAGTACCACCCCCATATTCATGGGACTGGTATTTGTGGTTTCACTTGCCCATGTCTGAAAAAACAAATTTCTCTTGGCATTTTCTAGATCTTCTAGTGTGATTTTATGGTATGCTTCCTTGGAGGTCTTTAAACAGAGGCTGGATGGCCATCTGTCAGGGATGCTTTGATTGTGATTTCCTGCATGGTGGGAGGTTGGACTGGATGGCCCTTGTGGTCTCTTCCAACTCTACAATTCTATGATTCAGCTGGAATTTATTGTGCTTGAGGGCCTAGAATATCCACAGAGAGGTGTTCTCTCTAGGAATCTCTAGGTCCTCCAGCTTGATTGTGTGATATGTTAGGGCCAGATGTTGTTAATTACAGTAGGATTCGCTATTATCTGTGGTTTAGCATTTCAACCAGGAATGTATCCCCCACAGATATGGGGGTCGTAGTGCATTTTGCTTGATGACCTCTGCTTGGCTTCTGAAAGTGTGGTTAAACAAAGCTAGCTATTCTATCTGCAGCTTGTTTAGTATGACATGTGAACTCTGGTTGCTTGCTTATGAGTAGCAGTTTTGTACATGCTACTTGATTGCTTCTGTTGCAAGTGGCAACTAAACAATCCTTCCTTGGAGGTCTTTAAACAGAGGCTGGATGGCCATCTGTCGGGGATGCTTTGATTGTGATTTCCTGCGTGGCAGGGGGGTTGGACTGGATGGCCCTCGTGGTCTCTTCCAACTCTGCAATTCTATGATTCTATGATTCTATGATTCTTAATCCAAGACCTTCCAACTATGGTTTATTTAGTGTGCTGTGCAAACCAGCAACTCTAGGTTCTCCAATAAGCTTGTTCTGGATTTGCTGCAGAAGAGATTGGCCTGTGGCTACTACTTGTAAATGATATGCTAGGATCCCCTCTCTCCCAAACTTTAGCTTATTATGAGGTGCAAACTGGGCTGTTGCATATTACTTAGCACAGTACAGTACTTTTCAACTACTTAAAATATAGGGGTTTCTTGTAGTAAAAGAGGTAAGATATCAGCAGATGAATCTGTTTAGTGTAGTCAATACTTTTTAATTCATAGCCATGTGTAACTAGAATTTGAATTTTTTTTAACTTAAAGGAATTTCAGAAATTTTTATGTTTATATCCTGCCTTGGGAATAACTTACTATAGCAGTGGCTTACTAGAATGTAAGAACAATGAAATACTGTATTTCGTGGAAAATGTGTTATAAAGCAGCCTAAAATAAATGTAAAATATTTGAAAATACACTATATTTATGTCTTATGCTCTTAGTTCAAGCCTGTGCTTAATTTACTATTGCTAACAAGATGACTGAAGAGGTTTCCAGAGAACATATTTGCAGATGACTGTTGGATTACTTTGTTATATATCTTGAATTTGGATGCCATTACTGATGTGTCCTTGAATTTGTATAAGGAAATGTTGTTTCTAACAGAGTGTGGTGTGAATAGTGCTCTTCTTGTACATGTAGGTGGATTTACTGTATAGGGAAGTGGATATATTTTAGGTGTAACATTGATGATGACCACATAGGAAGCCTATATGAAATCATCAGTTTCAGTATTGTCTACTTTTGGAAAAGTGAAAATATTTTGAAAAATAGAGAATTTTGATACTTTGTTATAGAAGATAGTTGGGAGGGATTGGTATGCATGTGTAGTACTAGTAGTCATAGTAGTAGTTGTTTCAGTATGTTATTTTTACTTCAAATTGCTTTTGGAGTCAGCAGTTTCCTCTCTGGGCTTTGTTGGATGCCAGAAAATGGTAGAAGGAATCTTAAGCTCATGCATATAATAAAATCATGATTATTAGGATAAGACCAGTGGCATGATTATTCTATTGGTTTTTGATATAAGAACTGAACCTTTAAAATATTTTGAAAATAATGTATATTTCTTCTGTCGATTGACAGTTAGATTTCAGAATGAGTTCTTAAGGGCCTTCATAGTTCACAGGTATAATTAATAGGCAGAAGTCCTTTTTGTCTTCCAGTACTAAAAATAGCCTTGTAGGTCAGAGGAAGTTAAGTATGCAATTGATCATTCATTCATGTAACCTAAAGTGTTGGGTGTTGCTGAGGAACTCCAGGTAAGTCCCTCCTGCTTTTCACTGAGTCAAGGTTGGGTGGGAATACATAATAGCCTTAACTCATATCTGCTGAAAGTACACCTGTGAAGTAATTAGCTTATTGTGCTGAGACATATTCTGGCATTGGATTGCTATGAAGCCTTCTGTTACATACTAAGGAGCCAACCCATTGTATAGTCTAATGCAGTGTTTCTTTATACTTGGGCTATATAAAGTGCAGTTGTCCCCATATTGTTGGATTACAGCTTCTACCATTTTTCAGTAGCTTTGGGATGATAGTCAAAGCCAGTAGGCTATTAAGATGCAGGTTTGACTTAGATGTGATTTAAGTGATCCAGTACAGAAAGTGTCTTATTTAAGGTTGTCATAGATTACTGTGACAGTCTTGTCCCCGTTTCCTTTCCTGTAAACCCAGGAGTCTATGTTTCCCAAAGCTACCAACACTTTACTTCTCAGTCCATAACTTACTGTGTTGCTGCATCACATTGTACAGTATGATTGTGATGATTATAGTTAGCATTCAATACATCATGTTACAATCTTTACATCAACCATACAAGGGAAGTCAGAATTCTCCCTAGGCTGCAGTGAGTGAGAATGGCTTGCCAGGTCTACCTAGGCTTCACCCAGGGATTTCCTGTTTTGTAGGTCAGCCACTATGCTACATTGGCTTGCAGGGCAGCTGTCACAGTCTTGTTCCTTGTGAGATGCCAAAGCTAACTTTGCTAGTGATGCAAGACAGATGTGAATTCCAAGATGAGAATAGTGCAGAAGTATGTTTACCCTACTCTATTGTGAGAATAAACAAAAAAATAAACCTATGTCTGTATTCAACATGGGTATACCATTTGTTCAAACTTCTTTGTAAACTATTATCTGTTTCTAGATGCACTGATGTGCCAGACTCTACTGTGTAGCTCTAAAGCATATTTGCCTGATAAACTTAAAACACATAACCCTGAGTTGTAAAATTTGTCTGCTGAAAAATATTAATGTTCTTGTTAGCAACATCTGTTCTTAACATTAAGGTGTGGTTCAGTTATGTGTTAAAAGTGCCTGCAAAAGTATGCTTTGTTACAAGCAATGCAGTGATCAGTTAGCATGGAAGAAAAATATCCAGTTTTGATCTTGAGGAGTGTCACAGCTGCTTACATTTAAAAACAACAAAACTTCATTCTGTGGAAATTCACACTAAAGGAAAATGTATGTAATATTTTGATGTTGAAAAATGCTTGAATGTAGAAATAATTTTAATTGTCTTATGAAACTTGGAAATAACATTTTGGGCTGCATTCCCTTTGTCTTGTTCTATTTGCCTGAGAGACCTTTTCTGAACTGCTTTTTCCAGGAGATGTTCCCTTGTTGCCAGTGACTTCTCCCTTCCACAAGATGGGGGTGGGAATGCCAGCAGCTTTTTCTGTAGTGCTGATGTCAGCTGTCCTTGGTCAGAGCTTCTGTGATGGAGTCTTTGTGTTATACAGGTTGTGAACATGGCTTTTTCTAACATTAATACTCACAGATGAAACTTCTACAAAGTATGTTACCCTTTTTATGCAGTCTTCAGAATGTAGAATCATAGAATTGTAGAGTTGGAAGAGACCACAAGGGTCATCCAGTCCAACTCCCTGCCACGCAGGAAATCACGATCAAGGCATCCCCGACAGATGGCCATCCAACCTCTGTTTAAAAACCTCCAAGGAAGGAGACCGCACCACGCTCCAAGGGAGTGTGTTCCACTGCCGAACAGCTCTAACTATCAAAAAGTTCCTCCTAATGTTGAGGTGGAATCTCTGTTCCTGGAACTTGCATCCATTGCTCCGTGTTCCAGTCTCTGGAGCAGCAGAAAACAAGCCTGCTCCATCCTCAACGTGACACCCCTTCAAATACTTAAACAGGGCTATCATATCGCCTCTTAACCGTCTTTTTTCCAGGCTAAACATACCCAGCTTTCTGAATCTCTCCTCATGAGGCATGGTTTCCAGACCTTTCACCATTTTAGTTGCCCTTCTCTGGACACGCTCCAATTTGTCAATATCCTTTTTGAATTGTGGTGCCCAGAACTGGACGCAGTATTCTAGGTGAGGTCTGACCAAGGCAGAATAGAGCAGCACTATTATTTCCCTTGATCTGGACACTATACTTCTGTTGATGCAGTCCAAAATCGCATTGGCCTTTTTAGCTGCCGCATCACACTGTTGACTCATGTTCAGCTTGTGGTCTACTAGGACTCCTAGATCCCTTTCGCACGTAGTCTCATTCAGCTAGGTCCCCCCATCCTGTGTCTATGCATTTCATTTTTCCGCCCTAAGTGCAGGACCTTACATTTCTCCATATTGAATTTCATTTTGTTAGCTTTGGCCCAGCTCTCCAGTCTATCCAGGTCATTTTGAATTTTGATCCTGTCATCTAGGGTATTAGTTACTCCTCCTAATTTGGTGTCATCTGCAAATTTGATAAGTATGCCCCTAATTCCCTCATCCAAGTCATTGATAAAGATGTTGAATAGCACTGGGCCCAGGACAAAACCCTGTGGCACCCCACTGGTCACATCTTTCCAAGAGGAAGAGGAGCCACTGCTGAGCACCCTTTGGGTTCAGCCAGTCAACCAATTACAAATCCATTTAACAGTTAACTTGTCTAGCCCACATTTTACAAGCTTGTTTGCAAGAATGTCATGGGCAACCTTGAAATGTGTTTTCTTCCCTACTGCTGTGCTTTTCAGGAAGTGGGTGGTGGTCCATGTATATAACCTTCAGACTTCAGACATGTGGCTGCCTTTACATAATGTTATAAGCCTAGCCTCCGTGGCTCATGCAACTCCTCCTGTGGTCTAGCCATGAACTGAGGCTCAGAAATTTTTGCTTTCATTTGGTACACTATACTTCATTGGGTCTGAAGTTTGATAAACTGCAGTTAATTTTAATTTTGGTCAGCAGAAACAAGCCAACTTCAGATTATTGTTTAAGAAGCAAGGTCTTCCCACTCTTAACTACAGTTAGTGTTTGGATGGCATGGCAAACTGTGTTTAATGAAAAGTAGAAGATTCTGATCCTCTTGTATTTTTGCTAGAAAAGGAAGGGGGCTCATAAGCCCTGAGGCAGACTAGATATTCTTTTTTGGTATTAAACCATGGGTTGACATGGGGAGTGAACGTAGCCTATGTTTCTCATGAGAGAAGAACTAACTTGTTAAAACCAACTAAGTTGTCAATTAAGTTGAAGTCTTCAAATGAAAAAAACTGAAATATTTTTTTTAACTTGAGTGAATTAATTTGGAATATCAACATTAACTGAATTCTAGAATTAAGCATTTGTGAATTAATTAAATGAGAGATTGGTTAAAGAGTCAAATAGTTTTACATTTCCCAACTAGTTCTTGACCCAGAGCCTAGTTTTCAGGGTCTCTTGGGTCTTGCTTTTAATTTAACCTCTCAGGGTTTTGGGAATTACAAACCCTGAGGGGCTAAATGATCACTACAGCCAAACAATTTTTAACATTTATGAGAACAATATGATAGTTGATGTAATTCCAGAGTGAAAAGATGTTAAGTTAAAATGTACTAAGGACAGCTTGGAAGAGGTTGACTTTTTGCATTCAAATAATTCTGTGTTCTGAACAAGATACCCCATGAGTTTCCTCACCTGTTCCAGGAAACTGAATTTTGAAACTCTTAAGCCTGGGACTTTTGCTCCAATCTACTTTGGAATCTTTAATCTAAAGAAGGTGATGATAAGGGGATGAAACTATAGTAGGAAGAGGAAATCACGAGAAGGCATTTGGATGACATGGGCGAGAAATGGGATTTTCAAAAATGGATGCAACTATTTTCTTCTTAAGTTCAGAACAGGGCCTGTGATGGAGGAGATAAAAATAATAGATGACATTTTTCAGCTTCATTGTAGTAAGACTTTTAGTGCAGGCTTTTAACTTAAATTGAAATGGTAATTTAGTATACAGACTGCCATCCTGCTCCCCCTCCCCATATCCAAGGGGGATATATTTCCGGACTTACCATAGATACATGAAACCGTGGATAATAGTGAACCCTATTGAAATGAATGACTTTGGGCCCAACTTCCAACAGAAGGATACCATGGATTTGCACTGGAGGACCTAGAAAATGCTTAGAGAGGACACATCTTTTCGGACATGGATAAGTGAAGCTGCAGATACCAGTCCTGTGGATAACAGAGGTTGACCTGTACTTCATAGTTACATTTTTCTCCCATTTAATATAAATGCAGTTGCATTAGATTTTTAACTTATTGGTTATTAACTTAATGCATTGACCCTTTTGTACTAATTTTCCTAGCTTTGATTTTGCCACCTAGAAAGACTTAGTAGGTGCAATTCCTAATTTACCACAGGTTACCAGCTTGTTAATTAATTGCAAACTTGATTTTATTCTTAATGTATCCACATTTTGTACACAATTTTGCTGGAAAGTATTGTTGCAAAAATTTGAAAACAATAGTCTGCAGCAATTGAAATAAGTAGTTAAATCATCAAGTCCCAAATTTTATCTTACTTCATTTAATTAAATTGTTTCCTGTTTTGTAAACAGTTCATTACATAAACAAGGGTACAATATTAGTTGGTTGCTATAGCAATTATATTGGTTTGGCAATTAAATTGTTTTTACTTTGCCTGTAAAGAAATGAAAATGGGAATTTAAGCTTGTTGTGTTTTGATCTGTTCAGATAAGGAAAATGTGAAATTAATGGATATGTATTTGTTGTCTCAGGGCATAAATACCCGAAGGCACCAGATCATGTCTAATCTTGGAAGCTAAGTAGGGTCAGCTCTAGTTTGTCCTTGGATGGGAGACCAATGATTACCAGGTGCTCTAGGCTATATTTCAGAGGAAGGAACTGGCAAAACTACCTCTGAGTATTCCTTGCTTAAGAAAAGTCTATGAAATGCATGGGGTTGCCATGTGTCAGTGCCATAAGTCCACATAAGTCTGGCAACTTAAAGGCATGCACACAGGCTCTCTCACACACACTCGCTCTCTTTGAACAAAAATCTTGAAGAACTATAATCATGAAGAAAAGGTCTGCCACCATCAAAGTAGCCAAGCCCCAAAGCTTCCAAAAGTTGGTCCGATTCTTCTTGGATAAAAATAGTTTCTCTCTTTGTTAGAACATTGTTGTCAATTCTCTTCATTTAGTAGACATAAATACTTGTGATTTGCTCTGATAAATTTAAAAATGATATATTGTACTGTATTTGAAATGCTTGATCTTAGATGTTGCATACTTCTTTATCCCCTGTAGTTCCCCCCCCCCTTTGTATCTCTGTATGTGCAGGAGCTAGCATGGCGTAGTGGTTTGTGTTGGATTATGACTCTGGAGACCAGAGTTCAAATCCCTGCTCAACCATTAAAACCCACTTGGTGACTTTGGGGAAGTCACACACTCTCAGCTTAAGAAAACTCCATGATAGAGTCACCTTAGGGTCTCCATAAGTTGGAAATGACTTGAAGGCACACAACAACAACATGTGCATGATATGATGGATTCAGATTTAAGGGTTATACATAATTTCATGTGTTCATATTTAAACTTAGTTTCCGTTGTAAAATATATGAAAAACCAACTCTTAATTGTAAATAAATCTAAAATGCAGTGGTTTGAGTCTAGAGTTCCTGTGAGCAGGACTCTACTCATGGGATGATCTCATTGGAGAAAGGGGCGGGGGCAACAATGCAGTTTTGCTGATTCCTCCATCCTGGCAGCCCTTTGAAAAGCTGCTCCAGAGAACCCCTCGATAGCGTGGAAGCTGGTGGAAGGAGAAAGAGATAAGCACGTATCATTTTCCACACATACAGATCCCCCCGCATACATTTATGGACTTACTATTTATAAATGAAGCTGCAGATAATAGTGAACCCTATTAAAATTAAGGACTTCTGGTACAAACATACCATAGCGTTGTGTTGGAGGACCTAGTGATTCCTAGAAAGGACACCTCTAGGCATTTCCCAGCATGAGTCTATGGTATATGCTCCTATTTTTCAGCTTCAAATAACTGAAACTGTGGATATTGGTTCCGCGGATACAGGTGGAGGTGACCTGTACTTGGATACGGGGTGTGTGTGGGTGACCTGTCATGGGTACCTCTACAAATAGAAGAGATCATCTGAATCCAGCCCAGTTTTCATGATAAAAATTATGCACCTTTTAGATAGTATGTGGTTGAATCAGCATATAGTGACATAAGGAGTTGAGAGCTGTTCAGCACAATTCTTACTATAGTAGTTACATGCACAAATGACAAAATTAAGCTGTCTCTCTCTCTGGCTTTTCTTCGCAAACAAAGATTCAGGAAGGACTCATCCCACACTTTCTGCAAGTGCGCTGATGACTAAAAAGGCCAATCCGAGATAAACAAGTCCAGTTGCAGAAAGCACAGCGAAAGGTCTCCTTGGGTGATGTTTCTGGGTTGTGATTCTTTCTGCGTTGTCGTTTTTCTTCACGACTTGTTCGGCGTGAGTTCTCAAATAATATAAACTACAATTATAAATGAATATTCCCTTTTTGTAAGCTGAATATAACGCCTACTCTCAAGTCCCATGATCTGAGCAAAATTAGAGACATTCTGAGTTTTGCCAAACCAAAAGGCACATGTTCTACGTAGTCAAATCTTCTATGAGGAAGTTAATCTCAAACTTTAGAAAAGCTGGTTGATTGGTATATTGTAGGGAATAGATTTGTATTTATATTGCTCTGCATATGGTTGGAATGAGGCAGCCTGCTGTTGTGATAGACTGTGATCTCTGACTAACCATGGTTTATGGACTAGGAATGATTCATGTACTTAGCACTCTGTTCCTTTTGTGTGTGTGCTGTAGCAAAGATATCCTTGTTAAGTCATAAGTTCTTACTGAGTCTGAATAAGAAAAATGGTTTAAGCACTTTCTTCAAACCAATTTATCAAACTAGATGTTTGGAGGAAGTTCTCAAATCATTTCCCTTATTCAGAAGAAGTGGATGACTGGTTTAAGCAGGCCACTGACTATTCGTGACAGCGGCATAAATCCACTGAACTTGCATTTAGCAAAGTTTTCTGAAGTCTTCATACTATTAGCTAGTTATTCTAGTATCAGTTAGATGCTTTTTAACCAGAAGGCCACAATATTGATAAACTATATGAGTTCAAACCACTACTCTTATCATGGTAAATAGAATTGGAAAGAATCTCAGAAGAAGGTAGTCCTGATTCGAGTAAGAATCAGATTTAGAGTTTATGGTCATCAGTGCAGGGTGAACAAAAGCCCCACATTTCTCGCGATGCCCGCTTAGGGCAATCATTGCCGGTTCATTTAAAGAGGAGAGAGGCAACAAATTTCCATTCCATAAATAAAATACAGTTTGTTATTAGGATTCAAGCCCCACTAAATTATACTTTGTTTTATTCCTTGTGAAATTGGCTTATTGTAAAATGTAAAACAACACATTGACAGGTTATGTATTGGCACATTAGTACAGTTTGGTCCAGTTTTAGGCATTATAAAAGTCAACTATGTAACTATATATAATTTACCTGTATAGAAAAAAATGAGATTCATGTTAGTCCAGTTCTCATGATTACTATGCAGCCCATATAACAAATCACAGTGGTAAATGACTTGAGAGAAACTTACATCTTATGTATGTTGTTTGCATGCACAAATATTGAATCAACCAGGCTTCTTGCCTTTGAGGAATATAGAACACATTCCTTTAATGAGTTAATCTGTCTGTCATGTGGTCTTGCTTTTTTCTTACTACCTACCACTTTTCCTAGCATTTTCCCAACCTACCACTTTTCCTAGCATTTTCCCAGTCTTTTCTAATGAGTCATGTTTCATGATATGACCAAAGTACAATAGCCTCAGTTTAGTTACTTTGGCTTCTATGGAGAGTTCATACTTGATTTGCACTAGGACTTATTTATTTGCCTTTTTGGCAGTCCATGGTATTTGTAGAACTCTCTTTCAGCACCACATTTCAAATGAGATGGTTTTTCTCCTGTCAGTTTTTTTCACTGTCCAGCTGTTATAAACATAAAAAACAAATATATCTGGAAATACTATGGATGATTTTGACTTTGAAAAAAAAAAGTAGAACCTCAGTTTTCTGAGAGAGTGTACCATTAAGTGCCAGATATAGTTAACAATTGCAGTGTTCTGCTTTTCAGCTTTTATAGTTGGGTACTGGAAGAAATACTGTTGTACTTGATGGACCTTAGTCTGATCTAGAGATACAGTTTCATTTTTACTGAGCACATTATAGATTAAAACTCTCAGTCAGTCCCATCCTGAGTTTCTCAATAGTCAGCCATTTATTTTGAACACTTTTGAAAATCTTTGTGGGAAAGCATGTTTAAGGGTTCATTGTTTAGGTATGTAATTTTAATATTTAAGATAGGTTTTGGTTCATCTTAAAATGCAACAATCAGCAGTCTTTTAGGTTCTGGGCAGTTTTTTTTAAAACTCACATTGTTTTGGGGGTTTGGGGTCAAACACATTCAATTTGCAAGTCTGTCAAGGCAGATTCTTTATCCTATCCCTTCAGTTGCAATTTGAGAGAAATAGCATGTGACAAATGCAAAGAAATGTGATTTTAATGGAAGTAAACTGTAATGTAGCTTTGTGTCAGAAGCTAGAATAAATGCAAAATGTTCTTGATAAACACTTTTGTCCTGAGCTACTTTCTCTCATATTGGAACTGCTCTGAGCTGACTTCATAGTGATGGAAAGTGCTTATCATGGAGCAAAATAGGCAGTTATTTGATAAGCCTTAGGCCTACCAAATTGTAGGGTAGTAAAGCTAATGAGTATCAGGCCATATTGACTCATTCATTACAATATCGTAATGTCTGAAATGGTTGTTCTAATCATTAGGATAGGGATTATTTTGCCTGTCTCTTGCATCCAGAGGCGGAGTCTTAGATTCTGGACGGGATTAGATTGTAGCTCTATTGTGTCGATCTCCTGTTAGTCTTTCTTTAAAGAAATACTTTTTTCATTTGACAGTTGTAACTTACTAAGATTTGTTTTTAAAGCACTGTTTTTTGGAATTGAATGTAACTTCAAATAAGCTAGCAAGACAAATTTTCTGTTCATATTCTTCCAGTTTGCAGATCTAGAACCATCTTATTTCATCTGTTGTAGTAAATGGAAATCAAGTGGTGAGCTTCATTCTATTTAAGGAGAATGGGGTTAATGCAAGAAGACATTATGATACTGATCTGTAATAATTTGCACACAATCAAATAGACATAATTTTTGTACATATCTACATATGGATTAGTTACCTGCGAGTTAAGTCTGTTATCCACAAGTGTCTCTAGATACCACTTCCACAAGAAAGTATCCAGGGCTTGTAATTAGCTGAAATTCATGCTGGGGCATGTTCACTTCTGTGAAAACAATATTATGTGAGATATTATTAATTTTTCAGTCACCACTTTAAATAAAAAACATTTAAAGTATAGTGCTAGTTAATGTCAACTTTTGTGTTGTGTGTCTCATTGGCTGATTTTGCTTTGTGAAGTTGATGCTGATTTTTCTGGCTGGGCCAATCTGCAGTGTCTCATGTTCCTTGATCCGTGTTTGCACTCTGCGTTTAGTGCCCCCTATGTAAACTTGTCCACAGCTGCATGGTATGCGGTAAACTCCTGCAGCTCTGAGAGGGTCTTTTTTGTCTTTTGTTGAACGTAGCATTTCTTGCATTTTCTTGGTTGGTCTGTAGATCAGTCTGGAAAAAACCCATAGAAAACCTATGATTTTGCTTTGCCTGGCATGTTTCACTTCTCTGCATTCAGTTAGGAGTAACAGCATATTTCCAGTGTTCCCATTTTTCTTCATTGAATTTTGCCAGCAGGCTGCTTATGTACTGCTACAAATGCCCTTTTGACAATAATAAAATATTGGCTCTTTTTCCTTCCAAGGCTGATGACACAAAATTATAAAATATAAATATTTTTATTAAAAGCCAAGTCTGATTATCTCAAGGATTTAAACATGCACATGTACTTATATAATGTACATCTGTTAATAGCAGCATGTGTGTGTGATTAAACTTTAGATTTTCTGAAGAGTTGCATAGTGAAAGAACACATCTTTAAAATCTGAACTGTCTTGTGCTTTTATTTATACTTTAGTTCAGATATAAAAAGTCAAAAACTGCATTTTTTCACCTTTTCCTAAACTTCTAGGTTCAAATGGCTCTAGTGTATTTGGAGTTTATGGCAAAGTGCTATACTAACATACATACCAGTTCTATATGCCTGCAAATATACATAAAAATTAAACTGTTGGTTTAAAATTATATTGAGAAGAGGGCTTTGTATCTTTATGCCTTCTGGTAAAGAACTGTGAAAAACTATGAAAATGTAGAGGTTCAAAAAGCATTTGGTACTCACTGAAGCTCATTCTGCGCCCTCTGACAGGGAAAAAATAGTTTTGACAGAACAAATTCAGTCAAGTTTTGTATGTATCTTGAAACTTCCTGTTCCATATTTATTTCTTAACACTGCTTTTTGTGGTTCTTGGTGAGCAATAGAACTGTCTCTTAAGGTGAAAGAACCCTTATCACGTTCATGTATGGTGAACAGGATGCTGGCTTGCAGTTTGTATTATAATAAGTAGCATGCTTCAAATGGTTTGTTCTGTGGAAGCTGCTGAGGATGCATTAAGCACAATTTCTAACTTTGGCACTTCTTATTTGCATGTTGTTTGAATTGATAGTCATTCTGCTGTGAGAAACATTATCTTGACTTCTATGCACTTTTCCTCACATCCAAGCTTACTGGTATGACTGATTTTGACTGGTTGTTGTATGCCTTCAAGTCTTTTGACTTATGGTGACCCTAAAGGGAACCTATCACGGGGTTTTCTTAGCAGAATTTGTTCAGAGGGGGTTTGCCTTTGCCTTCTGTGAGGCTGAGACACAGTCACATGACCAAGGTCACCTAGTAGAGTCTTTCAAAAGTAAGCAGGGTTCTGAATTGTGCTACTTTAGAAGTAGCTCATAAGAGGAAATGCAAGTTGAATCTGTGTGGGCAGAATGTCTTTTTGGAGGTACTGTATTTCCTTTCAGCTTAGAGCAGCAGTGAAGAGGGTGTTGCTCTCACCGTTAGTTATTAAAACATAACCCCTTATGTAGCTGGTTGAGCGTTTTGTATAAGGCCAAGGTTCTGTTAGCACATGGTTGTCAAAACTTTTCTTTGACAAAACTTTCTAGGTTTCTGGAAACATGTGGTAGGTCTAGCTGCTTTTTAGCAGCAGCAGATAGAAAATATCATATGTAGCTTTGCTTGTTTCAGATGTGACTTTTCACATAGTATAGGTAGTTCATTACATAACAGGCTCTTTGGAAATGTTTCACAAACTGAATTGCCACATCTCAACTTGCATGTTGATTATGTACACTCGAATAAATATGATGTTATGAGCAGTGTACCTTTGACATGGAATGCACTTCCTTCAAGTGTGGTGGAGTCTCCTTCTTTGGAGGTCTTTAAACAGGCTGGATAATCATTTGTCGGGAATGCTTTGATTGTTTATTCCTACATGGCAGAGGGTTAGACTGGATGGCCTTTGTGGTCTCTTCCAGCTCTATGATTCTATGATTTTCTGGGTTGGTGAGAGGAGGAACCCGAGAATTGTCACAGATGGATAATCTCCACCACCACCCAGAAAAAGAGGCAGGAAGAACAACAATTTGAGTTTTAAATTTGGTCACATGAGGGCTTGGCCATTGGCCCCTCCTCCCTACCAGCCCTCATGTAGCCAGTTCTCCTTCCTGCCTAGATCCAGAGAGGAGCGCTTTTCCTTATCTCTACCATGTTCACCCTTTCTCTAATTTTTCTGTGGCTTCCACCCTTGAATTTTTCCCTAGCCTTCACCCCTTTCTTTCCAGCTCCTGTCTTTAAAAAACAAACAAAACTTCACTTTCCTTCCTCCTTTGTTTCCTCTTCTCTCTGTGCTCTGCTCCCTCATGCTGCTGACAGAGCAAAAGAATAAGCCTAAGCAGCCCCGTCTCAACACGCAGTCGATGGAGGCTACCCAGCCTTCCCTCACGCCGCCGGACTCAGTCCCGTAGGCACGGGGGAAGAGGAGCCGATCAGCACGCCTGTGTCGCTGGGCTCAGCCCAGGAGATGGATGGGGATCAAGGAGACCTGGGCTCCGCCAAAACAGCTCCCCAGCAGGCAAGGGTAGAGCAAGAAGGCCAGACCGCCGCTGGGACGACCAACCCTCTGGACGAGTTCCAGCTCGGCCCCGATGCACAAGTGCCCTCCAATCGTGCAGGGAAGTAACTGGGGCCATTTTATGATCCGGGGGTGCGGGGGTGGAAGCAACCAAAAGGGGAGAGAACCCAGGAATGGGCTCCTTCCCTTTCTTCATGCCAGAAAGGACCCTCCCGCCCAGGAGAGGGGGCACGGACATGGCTGGCGGCATGAGTGGCTGGGATCTGGTTTCCAGTGGCCATGTGGCAGTGCTCAGTGGCGGCCACCAGAGATGGGAGCAGGTGGCCTTGGCGGACTCATGGGTGGGCTCCTCAGCCCAGGCGCATAGGGCAGCCACCCGGCATGTGATCCAGGTGGCAATGGAGGCCTACTCCCAGGCCCTGGAGGCTGGGGACCGCGGGGAGCAGCGGGGGTCCAAAGCGACCTCAAAAAGGGTCCATTTCAGGAAGGACTCACTGGATGCCCTCCCAGGCCCATCATCCAGTCACTCCCACCAGCAAGTTTCGCCCCAGGAACCATTTGTGGCCTCTCTCCTGACTCAAGTGGTCCATCTCCTTCAAGCGAAGGAGGGTGATACCAGGGCCAAGCCACCTAAGTCTAAGCCAGGCCTCAGCGAGCTTCATTGGCTTAGCCCCCCCCAAAGGAAGTCTCCTTCCTCCCCCCTTTCCTCTGCTGAGTCCAAGGAAGACTCAGAGGGGGAATGGACAATCAGTGAGGAGGAGGACACCCCGATCCCCCTAGAGGGCAGGGAGGAAGGGGAATGGTCAGAGTAGGACACCCCCACGGCAGAAGGCTCTGAATGCTTCTTCCATCTGGAGGATCTCTCCTCCCTGTTGGCAGGGGTGTCCTCTATCAATGGGCCTTTCCTTGAGCCATGCACAGGAAGTCCAACTGGCTCCACCACTGGGATGTGGACGCGCATGCTAGGGCGAACCTTTCCACCAAACCCTTTCAAGGCGCCTCCCTTTTTGGGGAGGAGGTGCTTAAAGACATTCTGGTGGAGACCAAAGACAAAAAAGAAGGCCATGCCTTCTCTCTCTAGGAAGATGGATAAGAAGAGCTCCAGGAGGGTTTTTCAATCCGCTTCTTCCTTCAGGCCCCCCAAGGGGTTTCCTAGGCAGAGGGATTTTCAACCTTTTTGACCTTCCTGGCCTAGGCAATCCTATTCCTCCAAGAAGTCAGGTTCCTTCCAATCTCAGTCCAGCCGCAGAGGAGACTCCAAGTCCCAGAGGGGAGGAGCCCGACAGCAATTCTGACTCGCAGACACCACCTGTAGGCGGTCGCCTCCAACTTTTTCATCAAGCATGGGAGGCGTCAACCTCAGACAAGTGGGTTCTCTCCACTATCTCTTGAGGTTACCACCTACAGTTCGATGCCCTTCCATCCAGCCGGTTCGCCCCTTCAAACTTCTCAAGAGACCCCACGAAGAGGAAGATAAAACAGATGGTGATAGATCACCTTCTGCAGTCCAGAGCAATAGAGCCAGTGCCTCTCTCTCAGAGTTTTTGCGGTGTCTACTCTATATTCTTCAGAGTTCCAAAGAAAGGGGGAGACGCCCGCTCAATTCTCAACTTGAAGCATACCAATGAGATTCTCACGGACAGGAGGTTCCGAATGGAGACCCTATCTTCCATAAGGGAGGCGCTTCAACCCAGGGACTTCCTGGTCTCCCTGGACCTGGCAGAAGCGTACCTCCACATTTTAATTGAGGAAGGCAGCAGGCGTTTCCTCAGATTTGCAGTGGACCATCTGCATTATCAATTCAGGGCACTTCCCTTCAAGCTCGCCTCAGCTCCATGAGTGTTCCTGAAGGTGCTGGTAGCGGTGGTGGCCCACCTCAGGCAACAGGGCATCCCCCTTTACCCATACCTGGACGACATTTTCCTGAGGGCTGCTTCCAGGCAGAAAGTGAGAGAAGACCTAGAGACCATGGTTCGCTGTCTTCAAGAACATTGGTTCCTGATCAACTTCAAGAAGAGCTCACTGGAGCTTTCTCAAACCATCACCCACCTGGGCACTGTGATCGACTCCAGGTCTGGCATGATATTCCTATTGGAAGAATGTTAACAGGCGATCAAGAGAGAAGTCCTCCTCGTCCTTTCCAAGGAAAAAGTTCCTCTAACGCAGTTATCTCGACTCCTGGGACTCATGGTGTTGGCCATCATGATTGTTCCCTGGGCCAGGTTCCACTCTTGCCCTTTTCAGACATTCCTGAACCAATTCCAAATTTCAGTCAGAAGGATGATGCTACTTCGCCTACCCCAGGAGGTCATAGTGTCCATTCTCTGGTGGACAAAACTCAGGACGCTCTCCAAGGGGTCCCCGTGGTCTATCCCACAACAGATCACTGTGGTATCTGATGCCAGTGATATCACTGTGGTATCACTGTGGTACCTGTGGTATCTGATGCCATAAACTGGCTAGAGTTGAGAGCAGTGTGCCTAGCACTCAGACATTTCCAGAACCTGCTGAAAGGAAAACAAGTCAGAGTCCTCACAGACAACATTACGACATGCTCCTACATCGCCAAGCAGGGGGGCACAAGGTCGAGGTCCCTACAGGCAGAGGCGGTCCTCCTCTTCAGGTGGGCAGGGAGAATGGTGGCCTTCATCTGAGCTCAGCACATCCAGGGATCATCCAATCTACAGGCGGGTTTCCTCAGCAGACACGATTCTCCCTGGCGAGTGTTCCCTCCACGAGTAGGCTCCAACCAACTGAGGTCCAGGTTCGTCCAGATGGAGGCAGACATGTTCGCCTCTCCAAACAACACGAAGAGCAACAGATTCTACATCCGATACTACCATCCCCAAGCCGAAGGGATGGATGCTCTACAGACCGTGTGGCCAAAAGGTTTTCTGTAGCTCTTACCTCACCTTCCCTTGATAGCCAAGGTGATCAGGAAGGTGAGAGCGGAGAGAGCGCAAGCAGTGCTGATAGTGCCTTATTGGCCAAGGAGGCCCTGGTTTTCGGACCTGATGGAGTTGGCCCAGGAGCGGCCCTGGCACCTCCTTCAGAGACCAGACCTCTTAACCCAGGGCCCTCTGCTTTACCCGGACATCCCATGGTTAAGCCTAGCCACATGGAGATTGAACGCAGAGCACTCTGGAGGTGCGGGTATGAAGAAGCAGTGATTTTTGCCGTCTCGTCGTCAATCAATGGTTAGGATATACGAGGCCACCTGGAAGACCTTCTTAAAATGGTGCACGTCATCGAGGATAGACCCTGAGGACATTTCAGTGAAGCATACCTTAGCCTTCCTGCAAAAGGGCTTAGATCTGGGCCTTAGGCCTAACACTCTTAAACGGCAGGCAGCAGCCCTGTCCTCTGTAATTCTGTTGGCAAGGGGCCAGTCTTTGGTCTCTCATCCTCACATCAGGAGGTTCATATGCTGCGCCTCAACCTTGGCACCTCCCATCAGACACAGGTTCCCTTCCTGGAACCTTCCTCTGATACTACGACAACTGACCAAAGCCCCCTTCGAACCTATTAGGAAAGTCTTCCCTCAGAATGTTGTCTCTGAAGGTGGCGTTCCTTGTGGCAATCATTTCTGCACGCAGAGTTTCAGAGCTTTCAGCCTTATCAGTCAGAGAGCACCTATGTGTCTTCAACGAGGACCAGGTCATCCTCAGAACTGATCCCTCCTTTCTCCCAAAGGTGGTCTTTCCATTCCATCTTTCCCAGGACCTTATCCTTTCATCCTTTTGCCTGAACCCATCTCATCCCAGGGAAAAGGAGTGGTACAAGTTGGATGTGCGAAGGGCCCTAAGGATCTACACAAAAAGGACCAGATCCTTCAGACGCTGCGATTCCCTCTTCGTCTCCTTCAATCCAGCAACAATGGGCCTGAAGGCCTCCAGACAGACCATCGCAAGTTGGATCAGGGCCTGTATCTTGTCAGCGTATGATACAGCCAAACTTCCTCGGCCCACTAATGTATGGGCGCATTCAACAAGATCTGCAGCGACCTCGGCGTTTTTTTGTTTGAATGCCCTGATACTGGAGGTCTGCTGAGCGGCTACCTGGTCCACACCATCGACCTTTATCAGGCATTATAAAATTGACAAATTCAGGGCCACAGATGCAGTTTTTGGCCGCAGAGTCCTGCAAGAAGTCATTCACACTTAGGTCCCAGGGCAGTCTCCCCTCCCGATGTTCAAGGGCTTGGGCAAATCCAATCTGTGACGATTCTCGGATTCCTCCTCTCACCAACCAGAGAATGCCACGGAATCTGCCCCGCCCAATCAACTGCCCTTGAGTCCTTACTCCTGATACTGTGCTATGCTAGTCAGAGAACTGGCTACATGAGGGCTGGTAGGGAGGAGGGGCCAATGGCCAAACCCTCACGTGACCAAGTTTAAAACTCAAATTGTTGTTCTTCCTGCCTCTTTCTCTGTGTGCTGAAGGAGATTACCAATCTGTGACGATTCTCGGATTCCTCCTCTCTACCAACCCCAGAATGCACATCACGGTAAGTACCAACATGACATTCTATGACATTGTGATGAATGTGGCATTAAGCTAGGAAAAAGGTCCAATACTTTGTAAGAGTGACATTTCTTTGTCACTAAGAAAATTTACATATCTGTACCTAAACTTTTGTGTTAATGGGCACACCTGGAATTTTGATGGAGTGTCATGGGCACTCTTGCAATAATGATTGTTATGATGGGTGTTGCTAGTCACAAGTTGTCTATTTAGAATTTCTGTGAATTCTTAATTGGTCAGAGTTTATTCAAATTGCTGACCAGATACAGCTGCAAACCTCTTGTGTATGTGGAGTTGAGTGCCACACTTTCGCTGACTGCTTGGGTTCATTCATGGGTCACTGTGTGTACCTAGATAATTTTTCACTCAACCTCTCTCTCTGGCTTTTCTTCGCAAACAAAGATTCAGGAAGGACTCATCCCACGCTTTCTGTAAGTGTGCTGATGACTAGAAAGGCCAATCCGAGATAAACAAGTCTGGTTGCAAAAAGCACAGCAGAAGGTCTCCTTGGGTGATGTTTTCGGGTTCTGATTCTTTCTGTGTTGTCGTTTCTCTTCAAGACATGTTCGGCGTGAGATCTCAAATAAGGCTGCAGCAGTGTGGATAATGCGTCTGTGTGGGCAACAAGGGCAGCATCATCAGCGAAGAGCAGCTCACAGACTAGATAGGGCTTAAGTCAAACAAGCTACCATCAATACGGTAACTCAACCTACTTGGTATTTAATTAACATTTTATTGGGTTTTCAGAAACAATTTGTGAGTTATTTTCATCCCATCACACACAGCACACTACATTACAATATCATTTGTAGATGTAAAATAAAAATTGATATTGTCATATACTAATTCAAGGCTCAAAGAGAGAATAAAAAAAAGAGGGGGATTAAATAGTTGGTAGGTATATTATGGTATGACAATAAAATAAGCACATCTTTTTCAGAGTCTGAGAAAACTATGCCAGATGGTTTGAAATTCAGTCTCTTACAACTTTTTGTTGGAATGGCTAATGTTGCAAGATCTTGAATCCAGTTACAGATATTCAGGGAGTTCTCAGATTTTAAAGTTTGCAAAATTATACATTTAGTTGTTACAGCTCAGGCAAGCAAGCTCTGGCATAGCTCTGAGGGAGGGGTGATACGGGTCCTTCAGGTCTGGGTTTCGTCAGTCACCGCCCAGGTGTAGCAGGAAGTTACATCAAGCCTCTTGATATTCAAATTTTTTTGTCTTCATCTCCTCCATCCTGGAGCCACGAGGCCAGTTCTAACTTCCTGCTTCGCCCAGTAGGTAGCTGAGAAATCTCCTCTGTCTTTTCTATCCCTATTTTACCTTTTTTCTCCCTTTTCCTTCTTTTTCTCGCCCTCTAGACACTGATCAGTGCTAGAGCTTTTAATTACGCCTTTTGAATTTCCCGCCTTTAAAAAAAAACACCTTTCCTCTCGCGGCTTTCGGGACTTCCCCCCTCCTCCCACTCTCTTCCTCCTCTCTCTCTCTCTCACTACTGTGGGCAGCTATGCACGCCCAGGAGGACCCAAGGACGGCGGGGATCAGCTCCGGAGTGTCCGGGGATGCGGCCTCCGACCGCGGCCACTCCGAGACCGCGGCCAGCGCTGGATCAGGAGCTGCGGTTGTCATCGCTGCCGCCGGCGGCTCCCTGGCGGGCTTCCCACAGAGGAATGCGGCGTGGAAGGCCCACCAGGCCATCATGGCCGGAAAGGCCTCAGAGGGCCAGGCGGCGCTTAAGCCGCGGAAGAGGCCAGCACAGCCGAGAAAAAAACTGGACTCTGAAGACTCCACCGGGGCCGCGATCGCTCCTCCGCCCCTCTGGAGTGCTTGGCATGCTCCGGGCCCCTGCTGCCAGACATGGACGGGGGCAGGAGCCCCCACTAAGGTAACGGGGACCCTTGGGGGGAGCGAGGAAAACCTGCCCTTGCCCCCACGCATCGTGCCCTCCCTGCTTTTGGGAACGGTGCATATTTTGCCACCTTGGAGGCCAAATGGGGCACCGGAGGGAAATGGGGGGGAGCGGGGACCCACTTTCCCCCATGGAAATTCCCCCACCCACTGGGGCCCCAGCATCGGACATCACCACCGCTGGGGGGGGGATCCGCCACGTGATGCTGAACCCCTGGCTGAGGTGGGCCCCGCTTTGGAGGGTAACCAAGCCCAGCCAAGCATTCCACCAGAGGGACCAGTCACCGAGGGGCAAGGCCCGCAAGCCACAACTCCCCAAGCCCCTCCCCTCAGGTCCCAGCTACGCAGGTTGCGGCTCCCCAGGTCATAGAATCATAGAATTGCAGAGTTGGAAGAGACCACGAGGGCCATCCAGTCCAACCCCCCCTGCCACGCAGGAAATCTTGATCAAAGCATCCCTGACAGATGGCCATCCAGCCTCTGTTTAAAGACCTCCAAGGAAGGAGACCCCACCACGCTCCGAGGGAGTGTGTTCCACTGCCAAACAGCTCTTACTGTCAAAAAGTTCCTCCTTATGTTGAGGTGGAATCTCTGCTCTTGGAGCTTGCATCCATTGCTCTGTGTTCCAGTCTCTGGAGCAGCAGAAAACAAGCCTACTCCATCCTCAGCGTAACATCCCTTCAAATACTTAAACAGGGCTATCATATCGCCCCTTAACCGTCTTTTTTCCAGGCTAAACATACCCAGCTCCCTAAGTCTCTCCTCATAAGGCATAGTTTCCAGACCTTTCACCATTTTAGTTGCCCTTCTCTGGACATGCTCCAATTTGTCAATATCCTTTTTGAATTGTGGTGCCCAGAACTGGACACAGTATTCTAAGTGAGGTCTGACCAAGGCAGAATAGAGTTGCACTATTACTTCCCTTGATCTAGACACTATACTTCTATTGATACAGCTCAAAATCGCATTGGCCTTTTTAGCTGCCGCATCACACTGTTGGCTCATGTTCAACTTGTGGTCTACTAGGACTCCTAGATCCCTTTTACACGTAGTCTCATTCAGCCAGGTCTCTCCCATCCTATATTTATGCATTTCATTTTTCCGCCCTAAATGCAGTACTTTACATTTCTCCGTATTGAATTTCATTTTGTTAGCTTTTTCCCAGCTCTCCAGTCTATCCAGGTCATTCTGAATTTTGATCCTGTCCTCTAGGGTATTAGTTGTTATAGCTCTGGCAAGCAGTTCCCTTTGTCTGTCCTTCAAATCCCAGAAATGAATTATATGGCCCAATAAAACATACAGTACATATTTCATTGTCACTAATTGTCACCTGTCGTGTCAGTTCTTATCTCCCACCAGTTGTCTTTCCAAAAAAGGGTAATTTGACATGACCATAAGAGATGTTACAGAACTGCTTTCCAGTTGCCCACATGTCCAGTACTGACCTTCCAGTAGTTGAAAACAAACCAGTGTCCAGCATACCCCAAACATGATTTTTGTTGTATAAGCCTTAAAATATTCAGTTGCAGTGCAACATTTCAGTGTAAAGGTTTTAGCTTGACTCTCAGTTTAGGGTTCTATGTCTCCCTCCCTCACAGGATCTAAATTAGAAATGCCTGATTCTTATCTGGAGTCATTTAGTTTCTATTTAGTCTAGAATTTAAACCTGAATGCATTAAAAAGTTGGTGTCCACAGCATGTAGCCTTTATAAACAGCCCATAATGGTGAGAATTATATTAAGCTAGTTAATGCTTGCTAAATGTTTGATAGGATGATCAGCAGTATGTACTCCAATTCTTTAGACATTAATAGCAAAATATTATAGTTCTGCTTCCAAGTAACTTCTAAACATAAACCTGTCAGTCATGATTTCTGAAAACTTAATGTTTGTAAACCATTTGGCTGTTCTTATCTCTCTGAGCTTTTTTGTCTAGGAATTAAAAAAATGGTGTCAAAGTGTTTATTAAATGGTATTGGATAAAATGTGCTTTTGCTTCTGTTAAATGTCCAGATTTTTAGTATCAAGTTGATTTCTCCAGAATGGAGCTGTCAATATCATACAGCAGTAAAGCAATTATAGCGGGTCAGGGTTGGTCAAATAGCTGCTCAAAATCTATATGAATAAGGTTAGGTAAGAAAATTTGAGGCTGAGAGCTAGGAAGCTTTTTTATTTTACAGTACAGGCTAATATAGAACATTTTGAGGGGCAGTTGACATATGCATTAATATTACTTAACTTCTCATCATTTGATTACTCAATACTTCATGACATGGAGCAAAATATGCACACCAACACTCTTACATTAAGAGTTTCATTTATTGAGGGTTACAACTTATGAACTCAGATGGACTGCTCTGTTGTAACATCTTGTGCATCAAAATGAGGGCAGTTCTTTTTCTCTTATTTACCCTCTTCTGCTTTAGCTTTATCATTCTTAACAGACCCAATGACTTCATTGCCTAGGACTGTGGTTTCTTCTGGAAATTAAATGGTGGTCATCTTACTAAAAAAAGTATTTTTAAAAAATCAGTGATTGGAGATGAGCAGTTTCACTTCTCAGGGGCCATGGCTGTTACTCTGACACAAGTTAGAAACATTTGTTAGTCACAACTGCTGATGCAGTGGCTTCTTTTTGGCCAACATTTTGAGAAGGGAGGCTTAATGGTGGAAATCTCCTAGTTGGAAGATTCATTGGGGTAGAAAACCCTACTTTGACCCCACTCTTCAATCATAATCATGGGATTCTGATTACACAGCTTTCAGATCAGCTAGCAAGCTTACTGTTGACAGACTTAAGAATCTTTCCACCACTTTCTGTAAGCAGTTATGTACCTGTAACAGTATTTGTGCCTTCAAGCATGGTGTAGTGGTTTGGGTTTTGGACTAGGACTCTGGAATCCAGGGTTTGAATCTCTGCTCGGCCGTAGAAACCCACTGGGTTACCTTGGGCAAGTCACCCTCTCTCAGCCTTAGAAGAATGGAAGGGCAAACCTCTGACGCATGGCTTTAGGGTCGCCATGCGTCAGAAAAAACTGGAAGGCACACACATACACACCAGTATCTATAATTGTGGAATAGTAGAACTAGGAAGGAGAATTATTTCTTTTTTTTAAAAAGAAATATGTTTTATTTGTTTCAAGTTAATTTCTTCTAAAATAGCAACCTTCTACAACTGAGCACTAGTAGTGGCAGCCAGAGGGCTAAATTTGAACCTGGGCACATCTAAGCTTGGCCCTTGAAAAGTTTTCCGTGTCTGTACTTACTGCTGATAGATGTAAAATACTAGGAGTCTCTTTGTCCATATTCCTAGCACTTTGTTTACCACTGAATGACTAAAAGCATATCTTACACATTCGGGATTAGGAGAAATTGCTCCCAGATTGCAGTTAGGCTCGAGTCCTTTCACCTTCCATTTTATAATACTGTCCAGAGACCACATCAACTGGAAATGAACATTAATTTTAATTAGTTCACAGATCTTTGAAAAAGAGTCTAACCTTTTTCATGTTAAGAAAGTGGTCTGCTAGTTTTTACATTCAAATGAGCCTGTGTTCAGTCAACTATACTTGTTGAAAAGGATGGGTGGCTAGAAGTTACTGCTGGGTATGCTAATTTGTTTTGTTGCATGCACTGTTGAACATGATGTGAAATTAAAAGTACCATAAAATGTTAAGTGCCAGGTAACTACTGAGAACAGCCTTTAATGGGAGAACAAGCATGGTCATAAATGTGATTGAACTGTTCTTAGAGGCAATTGCACTTACTAGTAAAGCAGGATTTTTGCTAGTGAATACTGAAATGTCCAAAAAATAGCTTATGCTGAAGCTAATGCAACACTATACATTCTATTATCTGGATAGGCTTCAGATTGCTCCTTTCTAATTTTTTTTAAAGTTAGTATTTGAGTTAGTACTTAATGTGTAAAGTTTCTGCTACATGGAGATTAAAGCAGTCCCGAATAAACAACTTCAGAATAGTTTTAGTTATTCCTGTTGTACTCCTAACATTATTAACAATTTTTTAGTTCTTGGTAGAGAGGGGAAGGCCTAGGGCAAAGGGGAAACAAAATTCAGGGGGGAATGTGCCTTTTATGTTTGTCTCTGAAGAAAAAAAACAATTTTTCTGTTCCTATTAAAAATGAGAAATTTTAAGGGACACTGAACATTTTGGGAATATTTTCTGTTTTGGAATGAGTGAATTCATTACAAGACAAGGTTTTTCTCCAACTATATAACATGAAACTGTTAATCTAAGACAGTGATGGGCAACCTTTTGAGCTTCGTGTGTCAAACTTCGCCAAAAAACTGAGCATAACTCGGGTGGTGTGTCACTTTGAGGAAAAAACATTATCTCTGCCGGCGGAAGTGAGGGCAAAGATCCCAGCTTAACTGGAAGTCCCAGAACTAGACGCTCTGGCCTACAGATCTCCGGCACAGTGTCTAATAGGGGAGGATGAAAAATTTGCGACTACAGTTGTCCCTCCACACTCGCGGGTTTCACATTCACGGTTCCACATATTCGCGGATTCCTGCTTTGGGGCGGGTGGGAGGAAAGTGGGACTGGGGCTTCATAGCACCGATTGCCACTTTAGGAGGGTGGGTGCGGAGGAAAGTGGCAAGTGGGGCTTTGGAAGCCTCAATCGCCACTTTAGGGAGGGTGGGAGGAGGGAGGAAAGTGGCGACCAGGGCTTTGAAGCTTCGATCGCCACTTTAAGGGAGGGTGGGGGGCTGGAGGAAAGTGGTGACTGGGGCTTGGAAGCCCCAATCACCACTTTAGGGAGGGCGGTGAGGTTGCGGTGGGGGGGAGGCCTACGGCCGTGTGTCATCAGAAATGGCTATGCGTGTCAGTGCTGACACGCGTGTCATAGGTTCGCCATCACTGATCTAAGACAACTGTTTACAGCATTACAGTGATAACATCTATATGCTGTACAATTGTCAGTATTGCAGAGTTTGTCTTTGTATGTAGACAACTGCATGCCTTTAATGGTATGACTGTATGAAACTGTTTTTCTCTAAACAAGGTATTTAAAATTTGTAATTCATTTTTTATGTGTTCATTTTTTATTCCCATTCAGATAATAACTGAAGTGTGTGCTTAGGTGCAAGTACTTTATTCTAACACAGTTGTTTGTAGCTTTCTTTTGTACTAGCTATAGTTTTAGTATTACAGCAGTTGGTAGCTTTCTTTAGTACTAGCTATTGTTTTAGTTCTGCCTGTACAAAACTAAAGCTGCAATCCTATATATTGCCATGGGAGACAAAGTCCCAATAAACTCAGTAGGACTTTCCTTTGATGATACAGGTTGTCTCCTGTATCCTTCTCAGTGATTTGGAACCTGGGTTAATCCTTGGTTCCCTGGAAAATTCTGAACAATGAATCTGACCGGGTGGCTGATAAAGGGCAGCTAAACACATAGTTGTAATTTCTGCATGATACAAGAAGGAATACTTCGCCATCTCTATTGCATCCTTGATTAATCATCCAACATGACTTTCCAGGTTATATGTAGATAATTAAAATCTACCTGTTAAGTATGATGCAGCCCATAAATGCTTGTTATGAATATTTTGCAAGGTATTTTGAGGTTAAAACTTGAAGTGTTTATAGAAAATATTGCCTCTGTATGGTTTGACCTGTCGAAACTGTTTTAAACTCCTTTGTATGTTATACTGTTTTTCATTGGATTCCATTATTTTATGGTGTTGTAAAACTACTTCAGGATTTGTGGAAATGAGAAAGTACTATAGAAATATTTTTAATTTAAAAAAACAACAACTTGGGCAGTGTGTATATAGGTCCTGTATGTAGAAAAGGTACAGAAAAGGGCAGCCACAAAAATCAAGGGATTGGAGCAGCTGTCCTGCAGGAAAAGTCTACAGTGTTTTGGTTGTTCAGCTTAAAAAAGGGGATACACTATAGACATATATAAAATTATGCAGTGTTGAAAAAGCAGATAGCGAAAAACATTTTCCCAGTGGGGAGGGCTCCAGAGCATCCGTCATGCTTGGGTTGTCCCTCCCCACTTGCTCCTAGTAGGCAGGAAATAGGAGACCTTTGGCACTGCCCACCGGTGAGGTTATCTGAGAGGGACGACCCCCCGGCTGGCCAGTCTGCTTCCTGCCTATGCTCCTGGTAGGATGTTTTGTTTTGTTCTTCTCTCCCTCCCTCCCTCCACGTGGCCAGAGCCATTTTGTCTGCCCCCGCCCCAAATATTATTATCCAAAATCAAGTACCTATTCACAATGGGGTCAACTAGCCAGGTGGAAGGAGGTAGTTTTCTATCTTCCTCTGAGGAGGTCGATGCTATCATCGCTGTGATCATTGGCGGCGAGAGGGCCAGAAGAGGCGAAGCCGGCAGCAACCTCAGCGCTGCCCAGGTTTCCTCCGCCGGGAGGAATGGGCTCCGAGCGCCGACTGCTCCTGCTGGCAAAAGAAAGGGAGCCCCATCAAGCAGCGGCAGCAGGAAGAGGCCGAAAAAGGGGGAGAAGACCCCCACCTCGGCCGCTGCCAGCTGCGACCCAGTCCCGCTCCACCCGGAGGGGCGCGTTAAAGGACCGGGTGGCCAGCCAGCCCAGCAGCCCCTCCAGATGGAGGAGGAGGAACGGACCTTTCCCAGCAGCGGGGAGACGACGCAGCGACGCAGGCAGGCCCCAGCGATCCTGGCTGCCCCAGCGAGGAAGAGACAGCCACATCGACGGCTTCAGGCTTAGACGATCCCGACCCCTTAGGCGATGGGGGATCGTCCGCGGCAGCGGCGGCAGGTTCCGGCGACCCCGGTTCCCATAGCAGCAGTGAGAGGAGGACAAAGATCTCCCCGAGCCGCACATGGCGGCGGTCGTGAGTTGGGAAAACCGGGGGAGGGCAGTGCTGGGAGCTGAGGGAGCCACGCTGGCCATGAGGGACTGGCTTAGGGACGCACTGGCTAGAGAGGCCGTGCGGTGGATCACGGCCGCTCTAGGGCCACCGGATGAGCGGGAGGCCCATAGTCCAGAGGGAACTGGGGGTATCCAACCTTCGGGACCCCCTGTGTCCCTCTCACCACCTATGGTCACCGGGGCCCATACCAGGCCTGCCCCCCCCCCGGCTCAGGGGATTAGATACCCTCGGGGGGGGCAAGGGCAGTGGAAAAGACAAGGGGAAATCCAGGAGACCCTCTACCTGGGTGGTCACCATGGGTGGGGGAAGGGACTGTGTTGGGGCCTCTACATCGGCCGCCAACACGGGGCGACTGGTTCCTAATTCGCAGGACACCAGGCCCATCAGTGATGAGGAGGATGGCCAATGGGCGGACAAGGGAACCCAAGCCTGTACCCCCCCCAAGCGACGTAGGTCACAGGAGGATCCTGATGACCTACATGGGGATGAGGACGTGGTCTCTCTTTATTCCTCAACAGGGGATTTCTCGGACCACACTGAGCTCTCTGATAGGAAGGGGAGTTATCAGAGGAGGAAGAGGTGTCCACAACTCCTGATGCCCCGTGTCCTTCCTCTCGCCACTTTGTCACTGAGGATTTTTCAGTCCTCATCAAGAAGGCGGTCCGTGCCTTGGGCCTTAAGCTGCCAGTCGCACAACAGGCCCAGGTTGACCCAGACTTGCCCGAGATTTCTGATGAGTTTTTTCCTGACGCTCAGCCAGCAGCATTGGAGATGCCAGTGCCGGCGACCCTGATGCGCATGATATATAATGAATGGCGCACACCGGCAGTGGCGAGACCTCAGCCCAGCCTAACTAAAAAGCTGTACTCACTCCCTAAGAAGGTCATGGACAAACTACAGATCCCACTCATCGATGCGCCTGTTTCGGCCTTGGTATCCTCTGCCATTTTTTGTAAAGATGGGGAAGATACCCTTAAGGTCCCTGAGGACAGACACATGGACGTGGCTCTTAAACGAGCACACGAGGCCATCTCACTGACCATTAGGGCCTCAGCCACAGCCACTATGATGGCGAGAGCCGCAATCCATTGGTCCAAGGATGCATCGGCGGTTGTTCCCAGATCACAAACTAGAATCAGGCAGGACCTCAACAAGCTTACGAAGGTATCCGCCTTCCTGGCCGACAGCACCCTGGATGCAATCCAGTTCTCTGCCAGGGCTCAGAGTGCGACCGTGGCGGCCAGAAGACAAGTATGGTTGAAGTTGTGGAACACCGACTTAAAATCCAAGCAGAATCTGGTGATGCCCCCGTTTCTGGGGGAGAAGTTATTTGGAGAATCCCTGGAGCCTGTTCTTGTAGAGGACAAGGATAAAAAGAAGAAAACTCTCACCTCGGCTCGCAAAAGAGAAGAAATTCATGCGAAGGTACCGTCCTTTTCGTGGCTCAGGTGGCCAACAAAGCTCAAGCGCAGCATCCACTTCTTCAGGATCAAGGGACTTTCGTCCGGCCAGACCAAAGTGGGGAGAGAATAGATACTACTGTGGGAATCAACAGGGGACATCCAGGAAGAACTCCCAATCCCAGTCTGCCAGAAATACCAATAAAAATCAACAATGACAGGGTCCTCCCGGTGGGGGGAAGATTTCAGGCCTTTGTGGAAGTATGGGAAAACTCTACCTCGGACAGGTGGGTCCTACAGTCCATACGACAAGGCTACCGTATAGAGTTCTCTCGGCGATCTCCACATTGGTTCATCCCCACACCACTACAGGCAAACCCAGGAAAGCGTTTGCTGATGACGAGCGCAATTCAACACCTCTTACATCTAGGCACACTAGAGGAAGTTCAAAAGCCACATCGGGGAAAGGGCTGCTATTCTATCCTTTTCCTGGTCCCGAAGAAGAACGGGACATGGCGGGCTGTTCTAAACTTGAAAGGCGTGAACAAGTTCGTGCGAAAGTGCAAGTTCAGAATGGAGACACTTCACCATATCCTGGATGCCATTCGACCGGGAGACTATCTGTCCTCCCTGGATTTGCAGGATGCCTACCTACACACCCCAATCCATTAGGATCACCGCCAGTTTCTTCGCTTCTTCTATGACAACAAGCATTATCAGTACAAGACCCTTCCCTTTGGTCTGTCCTCGGCACCGACTTCACAAAGATAATGGTAGCCTTGGTGGCATACTGGCGGTGTTCAGGCTTACATGTCTATCCTTATTTGGATGACCTCTTGATCCACTCGTCTTCAGTCCAGGGAGCCCGAAGAGAGACCCGTCAAATCCTCAAGGACCTCAAGGCACACGGGTTCCAGGTCAACTTCGAAAAGAGCTCCCTGACCCCCACATAGTCCATCCATCATCTGGGGGCAATAGTGGACTCAGTGAACCAGCCTGGTATCCCTTCCGGCAGACAGGAACGAAAGAATCCAGAGTGCAGTGCGAGGGGCAAACTCGGGGGCCAAAGTGGGACTAATGCGTCTGGCCCATCTACAAGGTCTGATGATAGCCACCATCGACTGCCTGCCATGGGCAAGGTTCCACGCCAGGAGGCTGCAGTGGTTCCTGCTTCCCTTCCAGAAAGAAATTGCGCTAAAGAAAAATTGACTGGTGAGACTCCTGAGGAAGGTCCTAACTTCACTCCAATGGTGGTTGTCCCCGGCAATCCACAGGGGACACCCGCTGTGGCATCAAGATCGCATCCAGATCACCATGGATGCCAGCCTCAGGGGTTGGGGAGCCCACTGCGGAACTCACCTGGCACAGGGACGTTGGACAGAGGCGGAGGCGATGCACAGCATCAACTGGCTGGAATTGCGGGCCATTCGTCTGGCGCTACTGGCATTCAGAGACATGATCAGGAACAAGGCGGTCCTGATACGAACGGACAACATCACAACGAAAGCGCACATGAACCGCCAGGGAGGAACGAGATTGTGACCACTGATGATGGAAGCCACACGACTCCTGACATGGGCCGAGGAGAACCTCTTGTCCTTGAAGGCAGAGCACCTCCAGGGAGCCCTCAACCTCAAGGCAGACTGACTCAGCCGCACAGACGTCGATCAAGGGGAATGGAGTCTGCATCCAGAAGTGTTCGCCGAAGTCACTCAAACGCTCGGACACCCAGCGATTGACCTATTTGCGTCCCCAGCAAACACGAAACTCCCACGGTTTGTGGCTATAATTTTCTTCTTACCCCCGAGCACGCTGCGAGGATAGCAAGGGGACCCACACCTTCGTCACTTCCTAAAAGGTCTAAGCAATCTTGCTCCCCTGACTATCCATAGGTTCCCCTCCTGGGATCTACATACAGTTCTCAAGGCCTTAACCATTCATCCCTTTGACCCTCTGAGGGAGATACTATTGAAGTTCCTGACATGGAAGTCCTGTTCCTGTTGGCGATAACATCAGCACATAGGGTGTCAGAACTCGCAGCCCTGTCGATACGCAGGGACCTATGCATCTTCAGACCAGACTCAGTAGTCCTCAGACTCCATCCGAACTTTAAGCCCAAGGTAAATTCAGTTTTCCACAGGGCACAAGAAGTGGTTCTGCCGTCGTTCTGCCCCCATCCTGAAGGGGATCTCGACCGGATCTGGCATACGCTGGATGTCCGCAGAGCCTTACATATCTATATCAGGAGAACCAGGCCTATCAGGTCTTCGGAATCCCTGTTTGTCTCACCTCACACGAAGTACCTGGGAAGGAAGGTATCCCCATCCACATTGGGACGATGGATAAGAAAATGCATTGCGACATGCTATGAATCGTTGAACCTAGTGCCCCCGGAGGGGAGCATGGCACATTCTACTAGAAGCGCCGCTACGTCGGCGGCCTGGGAAAAAGATGCAGCATTAGAAGAGATTTGCAAAGCGGCAACATGGAAGTCGTCTTCTACGTTTATTAGACACTACAGATTGGATAAGATACAATCAGCAGAGGCGGCCTTTGGCAGAAGAGTACTAAAACATACAGCACAGTTCTAAACTATTGGACCTCGCTGGACCCACCAGGGATTTTCCGAAAAGTTTTAGTACATCCCAAGCATGACGGATGCTCTGGAGGTCTCCCCAATGGGAAAAGGAAAGTTGGTCTTACCTGTGATACGTTCTTTTCCAGTGGTGAGGCGAAGAGCATCCGAGCCCACCCATGGGCGAGGTAACCGGATGACGCTCTGGGTGACTGGTCTCAAGACGGATTCAAGATGAACACGGAGAACTGGCTGACGATGACGACGGGGTCGCGAGGCTGTTATATAGACTGACCAGCCGGGGGGGTCGTCCCTCTCAGATGACTTCACCGGTGGGCAGTGCCAAAGGTCTCCTATTTCCTGCCTACTAGGAGCAAGTGGGGAGGGACAACCCAAGCATGACGGATGCTCTTCGCCTCACCACTGGAAAAGAACATATCACAGGTAAGACAACGTTCCTTTCTCCCTCTCTCATAGTACTACAACCTGTGATCATCCACAGAAGCTAAAGCCAAAGTTATTTAATACATTATGCTGTTTAATTTCTATTTTATTGTTCTTTGCTGTTTTTATGATTGTGGGGAGAGATAGGACAGGATATGGGATTGTTTTTTAACCTTGTATTTTTATTGTTACAATATTTCATTGTTACAATTTATGTTGTGGTCCGCCTTGATTCCCTAGGGAAAAGGTGAAATAATAATAATAATGGTGATGATGCTGATGATGCTGATGATGCTGGTAGACTCAGAATAGATAAAAGAAAGTACTAGTTCAACAAAGCATAGTTAAATTGTGGAATTCATGAGACTAGGCTAGATAGGACTTTAGTCTGATCCAAGATGTCTCTCCTATCAATGTAATGTTGTCCACCTCCATATATTGCTGCCCATTTATGGAGAGAGAAAAATATGACACTTGTTTCATATACCAAGAAAGTAAGTTTTATGACTTGCAGTGGAATGATATGTTAAAGTCTCAGAAATGTGGGTCAAAGGTAAATTATATAAAAAACCTTGAGCCAAAATGAGATGCTTTCCCTTTCAATGTGTATCAGGCAGGCTAACTGTACATTTACAACTTGTACATTTGTTACATCCACTTTATATCCTAAAATGACTTTTACTCTAAGCCCTTGGAATAGTGCTGGAAAACAGATTAGATAAAATAAAGTCTTCTTAGTTCTGGCTGATTGGAATATTTTATATTTATGAGAGCCAATCTGTAGGGATTTAGAGTATGAACTGAGTGCTGGGAGGCCCCTCATACAAAATTCTCCTCAGGCAGAAACTCAGTGGGTGATCTTAATAAGTCACTATTCTCCCATGATGAATCCTTGTGTCTCTAATGTAGGAATAATAATGTCAAAGACATGTCATAAGAATTACTGAGATCATCTGAAACACCTTGAATACTAAAAATTCTCTGTATAAATGTATTACTTATCCCTGAGTGTGATCTGTTCTCATCACAAGAGAAGAAATTGGAAAACGTGGTTATAAAGACAGCAACTTGGAACACTTGGGGACCTGATCCTAAAACGGTGAAGTTGGGATTAAGTTAGAGCAAGCAGGCTGTCTGGCTGTACTTTTTACACTAGATCCTTTAGAATCTTGGATTGATGCTTGAGAAGAAAGCTTGTTCTGTAGAAAGATTTGTCTTTTCTTTTCTTTTCTTTTTTGACAAATGGAACAAAGAAGGATAATTTTTCCAGGCACTGGATTCTGTTGTGGCTGCTTCAGAATAAATTACTCATTTGTACTATAGCACTTCAGTGTGTTCTGAAGGATAAGTGGATCATGTAAGGGATTCCTTTAAGCTTAAAACTAGCTTCTTCGTTTTGGCTTACAGAAAAAATTGCCAGAGGAGCACCGAATTACCAAGATGAGAGCCAAATGTTTAACACAGGGGTATGCAACCTTTGATAGTCCAGGAGCCATTTTTGCTTCCCCATGGACTTTGGGAATCTGTACATTGTCCCAACCGTATTCTGAAGAAGAAGTTTGCTTCCCAAAAGGCCAAAAATGAGGGAATGATATGCTATTTATATGTTACTTCATTTTTCCTAAGCCTGTTTATGCCAGAAAACACATTTTTGAAAAACAAGAGACTGAATAGTCACTTTAAACCAAAGTCAGCTAATTTTCTAATTGAAGTTTTTTGCAATTGCTAATTGAAGGAGAAGCAAATTGAGATTGAAATAATATTAAGTTTTACATCTCATATACATGAGACTGTAGCCTATTTGCTGTTGCTCTTAAACAATATGGAATCAAACTTTTGCTGATTTGCAGTTCACCTGGAGATCTAGTACTATTATTCCTTTATTAGCCTGTAGCATGTTTCTTTTGACTGAGCGAAAATCTAGTTTACAGATGTAGTCTTGTTCCAGAGTGTATTTTAAAGAAATTTCTGGAAATGTATTGAAACTAGTGTAGCATTTTTTGGGGGAGCAAAGTTGGAATAGGCAAAGAATGTTTTGCAAAACACACATTACTAAAATAATATCCTTTAGGTTTACAGGCTAATTAGTGTTGTGTGAGTCTGCTTTCAAACGTCCATATAAATGTTACAGTAACTTTGAATTTAATGTAAGGGAATATATGTCACCCCCTGTATCCGCGAGGGATGCGTTCCCAGACTTACCACAGATATGTAAAACCGCATATAATAGTGAACTGCCATAGAATACCATGGAACTGCACTGGAGGACCTAGAAAATGCATAAAAAGAAAGCCGTTCTAGGCAGAAGTAGACTATAGTTGCACTGGAGGACCTCTTTATGCCTAGAGAGACCACCTCCGGTGCAGCTCTGTGGTCCTCCAGATGCCTAGAGAGACCTCCCCATCAGCCACTGAAACCATGGGTACCAATCCCGCATAAATGAGAGGTGACCTTTATCTTCAATGGTTTGATTTTGTATTTGTTTCCAGAACAGAGATGATAACTGTGTGAATGGTAATTCCAGTTAATACAGTGAGGTATGCATCATTGTTATATGACTATTGCCTCAGGCACTAGTGTAGATAGTTCTCGTACTAGAAATAGTAACAACAAAATTGGTGTGAGTGGTGTGGTTTGCTTAACATTAAAATTTATAGGACTAGATCGCCCACTGTAACCCAGAGGACTTTTTCTTCAGCTGTCCCTAGACTGTGGAACAACCTGTCAGAAGAGATTCAACACCTGAATATGCTTTCTGAATTTAAAACAGCATTAAGGACCAGTCTCTTCTGGCAGACTTATCCAGATGATTTTTAAATTGTGAATTTTAAACTTTGAATTTTAAATCTCAATTGATTGTTTTAATAGTTATTTGTCTTATTTGTTCTTTAAATTGATATTATGCATTTTAACAGTTGTTTGTTTTTTAACTGATGTTTTATGTTGTATGCTGGTCTGTTGTTCTCCACCCCAGTCCATGAGGAGAGGTGGGTAAGATGATGATGATGATGCAGCCCTCCAGATGTTGGACTAAAACTCTCTTACCATTGGTTATGTCAGCTGGGGTTGCTGAGACTTGCAGTCTGAAAACAAAACACCTGACAGGCTGCATGATTCCCACCACTCACGTATAATGGAATATATAGTCATCTTTTTCTTTATGAAGATGGGAGGGTTTTTTTTGGCAAGGTCCATTTAAATTATGTATGATAGGCGAGGAACTGCTTTCCTATGAAGGGGCCATTGACACATGGGAAGTCAGGTGGGCTCTGCAGCTGCTGGTGGACAGAGCCACAGCAAATGGTGGTTGGAATATAGAGCTAGTGTGATGTAGTGGTTTGAGTGTTGGATTAGAATTTGAGGAGGCCATGGTTTGGATCTCTTCTAAGGCATGGAAACCCACTGGATGACCTTGGACAATTCACATTCAGAGGAAAGCAATTGCAAACCTGCCCTGAACAAATCTTGCCAAGAACACCACATGATACATTCACTTTTTAGGTCGGCATAAGTTGGAAATGACTTCAAGGCACATGACATCAAAGAACATACATACTCTAATCAGTCCACAGATTTGCCTGTTGGCTGCAGGTTCCCCACTCAAATGTGTAAATACTAAATTTTATGGCAGCGCGCTTTTCCTGAATCTTCGTTTGTGAAGAAAAGCCAGAGAGAGAGAGAGAGACAGCTCTTACTAATCTGTTAGGTCAGATTGGGGAAGGGGGGGTAGTGTTCCAAGATGCAGTTGTTGCACCCCCCCCCCCGAAGCTTGCACTTGAAGTAGCAGCCTGAATGTCTTTCCTGTCTTGGTTTAATCAAGGAAATTATGGTAGCCATCTAATGATCACTAAACAGCCTCTCCATTTCCTGCACTTTTAATCTAGATGATTGACCATCACCTTATGTGATTTGCTAATATAAGGAAGGGAACAGCTTTTTAATGCTTAACTGATGATTTATTAGTTTCTGCTTGCATATTGTAATCTTAGATGTACATATGTAGGTGTCTAAGGATGATAAGAAGAAATGTGTGCTTCCAACTTTGCAAATAAAGTTTTAATTCTGGTTATGAAATGACGGTAATTAACTTGTGTAAAGATGCATAGGACATTCTTTGCAATCTACATTCTTCCTCTTGCATACCATTTTTATGTAATGTTTAATGCTTTGTGCAGGAAGTTGGAGGATTTGGACATGCAGACAGCTGTAAGAATTGGTTTGCTAGCAGTTTGACCTTCATATGTGACTCTATAGCTGGATTTCCTGCCAGGGGAGGGAGGGTTGGATTTGATGACCTATGGGGCACTTCCAACTCTATGATTCTGTGATTTTCATGCAAAAGGCATAGGGTTCTGCTAAACTCTGAAATCTCTCCTCCTCGGGGTGGTATGTTTTATAATTTAGAATGAATCTTCACACCAGTAGTATACAGAATTCTGCTATAGAACAACAGGTTCTTCTAACATACAGGTTAATCTGTGCCTGTGCAAAGACAGACTTGAGTACTGCATATCTATATGCCTCATGATTACAATTTCAGTGTATGCTACTCTTGTATGTCAGAACAACAAATGCCCTGGCCTAAATCCAGTTGTTTGTCCCATCTAGAGTAAGCTCATTAAATCGTGCAGATTTACGTATGTGTTGACATACAGTTCAGCAGTTGATTCATTGGGTATGCTCTAGTTGAGACAAGTCATTGGTCTTAGTCTAGAGTGCTTAGGAATTGTTTTTAAGTCTTAGGAAGTCCAGAAGGTTATTTGTTAATTGCAAGCATTTTCATAAATCTGCTGATAGTGCAAGCATACACTAACATTTAGTTCTTTATTCCTTATTGTTGGCTGTGACATATTGACTATAGTCTAAGGGTGAACATTGTAAGGTAAGGTATGCAGTAAGGCATAGTGACTCCACTCACAGAGGGCTCTTGGACCGTGGCAACCTATAGAACTGTAGTTTTGAATACTGAGAAATAGCCTCCAAACTGTTCCCATTCAGGCTACTGAAAAATAAAATGGCACAAAACCAAGGACAGTGTGTGCTTTAAAATACAAACTAATGAGAAACAGACTTTTCTGTCATCAAGCAGCCATGGTATGAATCACATTCATAGGTATCTCACTCTGTGATGCATTTAACTTATCTGGCCCATCCTTCCTCTGCTAACTTTTCCTGTTCATTCTTGTTTCACCCAGAGGCAGCATGCTTCTAGAGTAACCAATATTTGTCATGGTTTTTTATTCTTTCCCTTCAGATTCTTTTTCATCCTTTCATCTGGTTCAGAAAGCATAATAATTTTATATATCACCATTGGTAAAGTACAATCTTTTGGTTGCATGTTGCCCAATCCCTTTTTTGTAGGAGTGAAAAAAACACCCAGAAAACCCACCTAAGTGTCCCAAAATGTAGTTTGTATTGAATATCCCTCAGCCTGTAAAATGATTAAAAACACAAAATTTGGCCTTAAATGCCAGGAATTGAAACTGGAAGTAGACTTTTGGTCACACCCAGGTGGCATTTTGGACAGATTCTTAACTGAAAATGTTCTGATGTGACCTATAAAGAAGCAAAAATTGGTCACCACAGCAGTTACTCATCTTGGTTATATATAGTGCTATCTCTTTTTATTGTTGTGTGCCTTCAAGTAATTTCTGACTTATGGTGACCCTAAGGCAAAACCTATCATGGGGTTTCTTGGCAGAATTTGTTCAGAAGGGCTTTGCCCTTGCCTTCTTCTGAGGCTCAGAGAGCATGACTGTCTCAAAGTCACCCAAAGTCAGTGGGTTTCCATGGCTGAGTGAAGATTTGAACCGTGGTCTTCCAGTATTGTAATCCAGTCTAAAACCACTACAGCATGTTGGCTCTCGCTATAGCTAAAGCTTTTCGTTTTCCACAGATGCAAAATCTACTGCATAGATTCAAAAGATAGCAGCAGAACAAAGACTTATTTGTTAATACTAAATGTCCGTTCTTTTGTTTCACAAGTTAAAAGATAAACCTATCAAAATGCAATAATTCAGTAATCCTTATAGATTTCTTGTAGATAAGATTAGTATTTTTAGAATTGTAGGAAGACACAAGAAAATATATATAACCTGTTCTTTGCTGTCAGAATCCAAAGCATACTGGTTATATCCTTCCAACATGTAAAAACATACTATAATTGAAAGGTGGCCTGATAATGTACAGTCATCCCTCCACATTCGCGGGGGTTAGGGTCTTGAGACCCCCGCAAATGTGGAAAAACCGTGAATAAAAATGCTGCTCCCGCGCCCCCCCCCCCCGAGGGAGTGAGTCAGCGGGAGGGTGTCTGGCCTTCCTGAGGGGACTCCGGGCCTTAGAAGAACTGGAGCCCGCTTAAGAAGGCCGGGGAAGGCAGCGGGCAGGAGGCTGCCATGCCTCTCCCCGGCCTTCCTCAGCGGACTCCGAGGCTTTAAAGCCCCGGAGCCTTCTGAGGAAGGCCGGGGAAGGCAGCGGGCGGGCGGCGGGCGGGAGTTGCTTCTGTCAGTTAACCCTTTAGCAGTCAAACATCTCAACTTATTGGATTGCAAGGTACATATCCCAACACTTTCAAAATTGGGACCCCACTTAAGATTTGTGAGCTTTGCCAGGATTCCTGCTTTCCTTAGTTGAACAGGCCAAGAGAAGAGGTACTAGAAGAAAAAAGTGTGTGTGTGTGTTGGGGGGAACACTTGAAGCTTGGTGTTGCTCTTTCTGCAATCTTTTCTTCTTGTCTGCTGCACAAGTGAGTGAACACACACTCCCTCCCTCCTCATGATCCCATCCCCTTCCTGCCTGCCTGCCTGTCTGCATAAGTAACCAAATCCACACACTCACCCTCGCCATGATTCCCTCATCCCATTCCCTTCCTGCCTGCCCATGCAAATGAGCAATCACACACGCACCCTCCCTCCTCATGATCCCCTCATCCCACCCCTGCCTGCCAGCTCATGCAAGTGAGTAACCAAGCAAATGCACAAATGATCCTCCATCCTTGTGATCCTCCACCCTTCCCTCCCCGAACAAGCGCACTAGTGTTAAGGTGCGCTAGTGTACACAGCCGGGCCCAGCCACCCTGCCAGTTTGATTCCCCCCCCCAGTGACTCTGTTGTTATCAAAGTGGTAAAAATTACATAGGACATTACTGGAGGCGGGGCACATAATCTGCAAATAAGCAAATCTATGAAAGTGTAATCAGAAATCCTCTCTAGGTGTCTTCCAGGTCCTCCAGTGCAACTCTGTGGTATGTTTTTACTGGAAGTCATTTATTTTAATAGGGTTCACTCTTATCCATGGTTTCTGGTATCTGTGGTAAGTCTGGGAACAAAACCCCTGTGGATATGAGGGTCCGACTGTATAGCAACACTGCCGGCATAAGAAATTATTAAACATCTGGCTTTCAGAGTTGCAAGGAGGAATTTTCCATTGGGTAATTTCAAAAAATAAAATGTTTTCTCCTTCCCCACTTTTCTCCTCATCCCCCTCTCTAGCTGGCCTTGGCTTAATATCATTCTCAAATTGATAAAAACATTAAATAAATTTATTTTAAAAGTTACATTTTATTTGTGAAATACATATATTTCTTTAACTTTATGGTGCTAGATTGGTTGTTGTGAATTTGCAGTAGAACAGTAGACCAAATATCAAGAAATAGGAATGTTGGGGGGGCTGGGGTTGTTGCCCAAGAGGAAAGGGGGCAGTACCCCACAAAAGTTTGGGAACCAGTAGTATATAGAGTTGTTTTCCCAGTGGGGAGGGCTACATAGCATCCGTCTGCTTTGGGTTGTCCCTCCCCATTGCTCCTAGTAGGCAGGAAACAAACTTTTGGGACTGCCCCCCGGTGAGGTCATCTAGGAGGGATGACCCCCGGCTGGCCAGTCTGTTTCCTGCGTACGCTCCTGGTAGGACGTGGATCCTTGCTGCTCCTGGCACCCCCCCCTCCACGTGGCAGCCGCCATCTTAATTTAAATCCCAACAAAAACAAAAACTTTCAAACCTGAACTTGGGGAAGACCAGTGGCTTGCCCTATGGAGAGAAGGAGAAGGGAGCAGGAATGAACCAGACGGAGATGGATGCCATTATCGCGGCCGTGATCGCTAGCGAGCGATCAACCCGGCAGGGCAGCACCATCCGGAGCGCCCAGGAAGAGCCGGGCTTGAGCAGCAGCGCGGGGAAGACCGCGGGAACCAGCAGCGGCGCGGCAGCTGCTAAGGGCAGCGGTGGCAAGAAGAGGCCGGCCAAGGAGGGGAAGACCTCCGCTCTGGCTGCCGCGCGCTGCGCCCCGCTCCCTCCCCACCCAGAGGGGCGCAGGGACGAGCGGGAAGAGGAGGCCACCGCGCAGCCCCGCCAGGAGGAGGAGGCTCGTCCCGAACCCCAGAGCGGGGAGGAGGACACAGCGCGGGCACCTGTGGGCCAGCTGGACACCGCGGAAGTCGAGGACCCGATCCCCCAGCTGCAGGTGGCGGCTGCAGTGAGTCCATCCGGGGCCCCGGTTGCAGGGACGACGGGGGGGATGTCCCCCCAGCGGTAGCTGAATGGTTCAAAGCCTCCCTGGCCAGGGAGGCAGCGAACTGGTTGGCAGCCGGCCTCTTCCAGATCGGCTGGCCGGGATTCCCTGCTCCATGCGTCGGGGGCGAGCCCCAGGGGGAGCGGGATCCCTTGCCCCCCTACCTACGGGGACAGGGCCCCAGCGAGGAGTTCCCCAGGCCCAGGCACCGCAGCGAGGTGGGAAGGGAGGCGGCCTCAACAAGGGCAAGGGAAGGCGCCCTCCAGCCAGCACGGCAGCTTCAGCGGGGGCGACCTCAGCGAAGCCAGCAGCGAGGAAGCGGCCAGGTCCTAGTGACCGCACGTTTGCTCTCCCAGACGCAGCCAGCCTCCTAGATAGGGACCCCTCAGACGAGGAGGACCTGGGGGCCTCGGACCAGGAGGTGGAAATGCGGCAGCAGCCCCCTAGCAAGCGCCAGAGGGGGCTCCAGGAACACCAGTCCCAGGAGGAGGAAGAAGAAACGATCTCTGTTTACTCCTCAGAGGGGGAGGAGACTGAACCCCTAGGCAACTCAGACAGGGAGGAGGGGGAATTATCAGAGGAAGAACCTGGCGACACACCAGAGGTGCCCCGCTCCTCCGCCAAATTGTTCTCCATGGACGACTTCTCAGTCTTACTGAAAAAGGCGGTGAGAACCCTGGGGCTGGAACTACCCAAGGCCCAGCAGTCACAACCAGACCCGGACCTTCCAGAAATATCTGGCGAATTCTTCCCCGATTCACAAACTGAGACCCTTGAAATGCTGGTCCCCGCCACCCTAATGCTCACGATACGCGACGAGTGGGCATCTCTAGCCATGGTCAAGGGGCAGCCTAGCCATGCCAAGAGGTTATACGCCCTGCCTAAGAAGGTCATGGGCAAACTACAGGTACCCCTCATTGATGCACCGGTTTCGGAGTTGGTATCCTCTGCGATCTTTTGCCGTGATGGAGAGGAGACGCTCAAGATTCCCGAGGACAGGCGGATGGATACCGCACTGAAAAGGGCCCACGAGGCACTCTCTCTGGCTATCCGTGCATCTTCTACTGCCACCATGATGGCTAGGGCAGCGAGGCAATGGGCGAGGGACGCCCTGGCGGACACCCCCAAGTCCCAAACCAGAATACGCCAGGACCTCAACAAGCTGGAGAAAGCATCGACCTTCTTGGCAGACAGTACCTTGGATTCAGTCCAGTTCTGCGCAAGGGTCCAAGCCGCAACAGTGGCAGCAAGGAGACAAGTATGGCTGAAATCATGGAACGCTGACTTCAAGTCCAAGCAGAACTTGGTTTCATCCCCTTTCCTGGGTGAAAAGCTGTTCGGGGAGTCCCTCGAGCCGGTTTTGGTCGAGGACAAGGACAAGAAAAAGAAGACCCTGGTGTCAGCTAAGAGACGGGAGGACAAGAGGCCCTCCAGACGTTACAGGCCTTTTCGCCCCTCAGGGAGACAACAGACTCCAGCGACGGGATCCTCCACGAGCAGGCCCAGAGACGTCAAGCCGTCAAGAACCTGATGGGGAGACAACTGTTACCAGAAGCGCAATCAACGGACTGACGCACCCAAGTTGAGCCAGAACCAGGCTACCAAGGGCAGTAACAAGTCATCAATGACGCCAGCCCCCCTGTGGGGGGTCGTCTGCAGGCCTTCGCGGAGGCGTGGGAAGGCTCTATCTCGGACAAGTGGGTCCTCCAGTCTATCCGGGAGGGCTACCAGATAGAATTTTCCCAGCAACCTCCACGTTGGTTTACCCCCAGCCCCCGACAGCGGGATGCGCGTAAACAGCGCCTCATGCAGGAAGCAATTCAACACTTGCTTCAGGTGGGAGCAATAGAGGAAGTGCCCGAATCAGAACGCGGCAGGGGCTGCTACTCCATCCTCTTCCTGGTACCAAAGAAGAACGGGACCTGGAGGGCGGTCCTCAACCTGAAGGGGATCAACAAATTTGTCCGTCCGAGGAGGTTCAGAATGGAGACACTGAAGCACATATTGGAGGCAATAAGGCCCGGAGACGTCCTGTCCTCGCTGGACCTGCAGGATGCGTACCTCCACATTCCCATCCACCCGGAACATCGCCGCTTCCTACGTTTCTGCTACAACAAGAGACACTTCCAGTACAAGGCCCCGCCTTTTGGCCTTTCTTTGGCCCCCAGGGTGTTCACCAAGATCATGGTAGCATTGGTGGCACGCTGGAGGCGCTCAGGGCTGCATGTCTATGCCTATCTAGACGACTTATTGATTCGCTCTTCCTCCCATCAGAAGGCAGTCCAGGAGGTAAGCTTGATCCTGGAATCTCTACAGGCGCATGGCTTCCAAGTCAACTTCGAGAAGAATCAGCTAACTCCATCTCAGCGGATACAGCATCTGGGGGCACTGATAGATGTAGCCGCAGGACAGGTGCACCTGCCCCCGGAGAGGATCCAGGCCATCCAGCTGGCAATCCAGAGGGCGAAGTCCGAGCCCAGGGTAGACATTATGGACCTCGCCCGCCTCCAGGGGCTTATGATTGCAGCAATCGAATGCCTGCCATGGGCGAGGTTCCACTCCAGGGCACTGCAGTGGTTCCTACTTCCCTTCCAGAACGAGATTGCTCTCAAGGGGCACCAGCAGGTGCGGGTGACGCAGGAAGTGCTGTCATCCCTGGAGTGGTGGGACTCGCCTGCGATACAGACCGGGCGCCTGCTGTGGAGGGCGGACGCCGTACAGATCACGACAGATGCCAGCCTGAGAGGATGGGGAGCACACTGCGGGCTGCACCTCGCCCAAGGCAAGTGGACAAGGGAGAAGGCAGCACACAGCATTAATTGGTTGGAGCTCAGAGCGGTACGCCTGGCACTGTTGGCCTCTATGGACCTGATCAGGGGCAAGCCAGTACTGGTGCGGACAGACAACATCACAACGAAGGCACACATAAACCGACAGGGGGGCACCAGGTCACGTGCCCTCATGAGGGAAGCGACGCACCTATTGACTTGGGCGGAGGAGAACCTGATCTCGTTAGAGGCGGAACACCTGCAGGGAGCCCTCAACTCCAAGGCGGACTGGCTCAGCCGATCGGACATAGACCAGAGCGAGTGGAGCCTGCATCAGGAACTATTCGAGACCATCAAACCATGGGATGCCCAGAGGTCGACCTCTTCGCCTCCCCGGCGAACGCAAAGCTACCTCGCTTCTTTTCCAGATATCGCACGGAGGGAGCGGAGGCGATGGATGCCCTGACGAGCCCATGGCCATGGGTTCTGCTATACGCGTTTCCGCCACTACAGTTATTACCAAGAGTCCTGAACAGGATCTGATCAGAGGGGGCGGAGGTCCTGCTGGTGGCACCAGAGTGGCCCCGCCGTTCCTGGTTTCCGGACATCCTAGAGATGGCAATAGAATCACGCCCCCTGCCGACATGGCAGGATCTTCTGACACAGGGTCAGGTGCAGCACCCGGACCCCGGTTGGCTTCAGCTCCACGTGTGGAGATTGAAAGGCAAATGCTAGCAGCGAGTGGCTACTCCCAGACAGTAGTAGATACCATCCTGGCGTCCAGAAGGGAGTCCACCCAGCGTGTTTACGAATACACCTTTAGGGTGTTTCGCCGTTGGTGCAACAGGAAGAAAAGAGACTTCAGACAGGTTTCGGTTCCGGCCCTGCTTGAATTCCTGCAGGATGGCGTGGAGGCCGGATTGAGGCCAAATACCATCAGGAGACAGATAGCAGCAGTCACATCCTTCCTCCCTCCGGAGAAGGCGGCGCAGGTGGCCCAACATCCTCATGTATGCCACTTCGTCAAAGGATTGTCGAACAGGGCACCACCTACGGTACACAGATTCCCCACGTGGGACCTGCATACGGTCCTGAAGGCATTGACTGCCCATCCGTTTGAGCCTCTGAAGTTCCTGACATGGAAGGTACTGTTTTTGGTAGCAATTACGTCTGCACGCAGGGTATCGGAGCTGGCAGCGCTCTCCACTAGACGAGACCTATGCATCTTCAGACCGGACTCAGTAGTGTTGCGCCTTAGACCGGACTTCAGACCGAAGGTCAACTCAGCGTTCCACAGAGTGCAGGAGGTGATACTTCCATCCTTCTGTCCTAACCCGACTAGGGAACTGGAGAGGATATGGCACACACTGGACGTGCGCAGGTCGCTGCGCATCTACATCAGAAGAACCAGACCATTCAGGATATCAGAGACTATGTTCGTATCCCCGTATACCAAATACCTGGGACGGAAGGTGTCGCCATCATCCCTGGGTCGCTGGTTACGTAACTGCATCACAACGTGTTACCAATCCCTAAGGCTGGAAGTACCCGAGGGGATTCTTCCGCATTCGACACGGAGCGTGGTGATCTCAGTGGCCTGGGAGAAGGACGCCCCACTAGAGGAGATATGTAGAGCGGCAATATGGAGAACAGCCTCCACCTTTGTACGTCATTACAGGCTAGACAGGATACAGTCGGCTGAGGCAGCCTTAGGTAGAAAGGTCCTACAGCAGGTGGCCTAGGCCTAAGGAATAGGTCATTGGCCAAACCCACCCTGAGAGCAAGCTTCTGTAAATCCCAAAGCAGATGGATGCTCTGGAGCCCTCCCCGCTGGGAAAAGGAACGTTGGTCTTACCTGTGATACGTTCTTTTCCAGTGGTGAGGCGAAGAGCATCCGGGCCCACCCAGCAGCGAATGAAGAAAGAAGAAATGGGTGGTAGGCCCAGGACAGCTGCCCACCAGGAAGCGGGCAGAGGGGCCGAACAAAACAGGGGGTACTTGCAGAAGGACAAGCGGAGATATCCCGAAGGAAAGAAGACTGGATCGTCATGAGACAGAGGCGTGGGAGGACGCGCGAGGCTTTCTCAACAGACTGGCCAGCCGGGGGTCGTCCCTACTGGATGACCTCACCAGGGGGCAGTCCCAAAAGTTTGTTTCCTGCCTACTAGGAGCAATGGGGAGGGCCAACCCAAAGCAGACGGATGCTCTTCGCCTCACCACTGGAAAAGAACGTATCACAGGTAAGACCAACGTTCCTTTCCCCCCCTTTAAGTTTTGGTGCACAAAAGAGCTGTTGGCATAAGACCTGAGCAGTAGTTAGAGAAAAATGGACAGAAAAACTGAAATAGGATTATGAAACTAATCCACAACATGTTCATGAGGCTATGAAGTTAAATGATATTGGGGAGTTTACCATTGCCTTGAAACTGGTAAGATAGTCTTATGGATTTTAACTTTACAACACTGTATAATCTTATAGGTTTGTATGCTAATAAAAGTTATAGACTCTGCCTCCTTTGACTCCACTTTAAAGAAAAGCTATTACTGATATCAGCCTGCAGGGTTAAGTGCCTAGAGCATTTCTGTAGCAGTTCAAGTTATTTTCTGCCTATCACCCTTTGCCCTTTATTCAGTAAAGTAGTTCTGGTTTAAAATATTAACATCTTCTACGTAGGTGTTGAATTGTGAATGAGATTAATTGAATATGAACAATAGTGGTTTGGGTCTTTAGCTAAGTTCAGAGTATACATTTGACTTTTGATTTGTCAGAATGTAATCAAGGCATGTGACTAATGGTATGTACAAGAATGAGACACTTGTACGTTACGTTAGTAAGTAAGATTTATATATTTAAATACAGAAGGAAAATATTGATTTAGAACTCTTGTAGTATATTTTTAGTAATATATTATATTCCTGTTAGTCATGGGATAGAAGAACTAAGCAGGCAAACGTGTGGTAGTTATAAATATTACACAAGTCTTTTTCTGAAGATGGCATTTTCCTGGGGCAGCTTCCTTCAGTTAGTCTTCTAAAGGAAAGGGGAAATGGAATATGAACAGACAACTAAACAATGACCTTATGAAACATCTGTTAAGAACAGCATTTATGTTGCACAGTATATTTAACTCACATTCTAATTTTAAATATACAAGACGGTAGTAATTTTTCCCCAAAGGCACAATTCTTATCAAAAATAATGCAGAACACTGTATCTTCTGTTGTATATGGACAGCATTAGTATCTCCCATTTTTCTGAAAGAAAAAAGATAGTATATGGATCTTGTCCCTTCCGGCTCTGTTCAGTTCATTAATAATTTTTAAAACAAAACACCATTTTACAGGTTCATAGATGTTAGAATTTGCTCCCAGGCAACTGCTTTGTTCCTGTCAGTTTCTTGTGTATATGAACACTTTGCACAAGTGTTACAAACACAAAATTGTTTGCCTCTTTACCACCAGTATTGGACCCATCAGTGAATGTATTAGGTATTGTTTCTCTGGTATGGAAATCTACTGTGTTGATTATATTATCATTTTGGAAAGAAACACAATAGAATAATTTGTGTCTTTTGTGTAGATATTTGGAACAGACAATACCAGACTTTGTAGATATGGAACACTTGTTAAAATGCTTGCCATTCTTTTTATAATTTGCCTTTATTACTGCGGTAAAAAACCAAGTTCTGATAGCTTCCGTTTTAATGCTTTTTTGAATTCCTGAGATTCTTTGAAATGCCTGTCCTTTATAAAGTATCAGCATACTCAAATTGCAGATCTGTAATCTGAGACTCTGTACTGCATAATGCATGTGTTTGCTCTAAAAATTTTCCTGTACATTTAAAATTTATAAGAACTCAAAGGTAGTTTAACATACCTCTGTGAATTAAGATCAACTGGAGATACTTTTTTTGTGTGGTATTATTCCTATTATTATGTATTAGAAATTGGTTTGTTGATGGAATTAGCATCTGTATTTTGGAACTCTGCTGAAAATGTCCAGGTGATTAGTGAAACAATCTTCTTGAGCAGGTTTCCTGAGTTCTATGAATTTATTTATGGAACAAAAAACTGTCTTAATTTTGGAATAAGTATAATATTCATTTATAAAAGAAGTTTGTTTGAGGGGATATCTTGTTGCCATGTCCCATTTACCCTCTGTGCTTGCAAATTTCTTTAATCCAGAGGGATAGAGCAAAAAAAATAAATAAAAAATAAAAAAAAATAAAAAAGATGAAGTGACTTCTGTTACTCTTTCTTCCTTGCTATCATTGCAGCTTGCTTGTTTTGTCTTCTCTCTGAGAGAAGGAAGTATTGAAGTCAGAAGTGATGAAGAAGAGCAGCAGAGCTACAGGCTCTGGAGCTGGAGGTACAATTCTCAAGCTTGATGCTTGACAGGTGCCTGATAGATATTGATGTCTAATGCCCAATCCATATAACACTCTTTTAGAAAGGAGTATGTGAAGTGCCAAAATGGGCTCTGAGAGATGGCCATAGTGATTCCTGTATAATAGGTCTTGCTAGGTAATTTTTAGTAATATTTTAAGATCCCTGCTCCTTCTTTGGGGAAAACACTTATGAATGTGTAGATGGTTGGCAGCAGAGAGTAGGCAGGAAGAAGACTTCTCTAATTAGAAGTGTTTACTTCCCACCCACTTCTTTTCATAGTAAAAGGGGGTGGAGTATCAAAAGAAAAATTGTAATGAAGAATACAAACTTAAGAGAGCCAGTGTGGTATAGTGATTTGAATGTTCTACTAGGACTCAAGAGACCAGGGTTCGAAACCATTTGGGCATGGAAACCCAGCGGGTGACCATGCACAAGGCACGCTCTCAGCCTCAGAGGAAGACAATGGCACCCCTCCTCTGAAGAAATTATGCCAAGAAAACCCCATGATGGGTTTGCCTTTGGGTTGCCATAAGTCAGAAATGACTTGAAGGCAAACAAGAACAAACACAAACTTAACAGGTGTTTGGTGGGTCTCAGTAGTGTCCAACCTGTTACCCTCCAGGTGTTTTGGACTGCAGCTCCTAGCATTCCTGACCATTGGACCAGCTGGCTCAGGTTTCTGGGAGTTAGAGTCCAAAACACCTGGAGGGCCACAGGTTGGATGCTGCTGTAATGTAAATTTAAAAACTGCAACCACAGTGAAAGCTTTGGAAATTGACTGTTTGCCTCTTTGTGAAGGTACGAGGTTGTATTTAGTTTGGTTTGTAGTTGGATAGAACTGTTGTTACAAGTGAGGATCCTCTGTACATATTAACCAGCTGGAAGACGTTTTTGAAGGAAATCTTAATTGCCATAAAGGCCAGTTAAGACTGTGTTTATTGTTTAATATGCCAAAAGGAGGGTAGTCCCAAAGATGATGGAACACTGAATGTATTTATTTAGATGTAGATCTGTCACTTTTATGATAAGTAGGGGTAATGACAGTCTTGAGGCACATTATGAGCAAATTTATTATACCATGAATTGTGGATTATAGCACAACAAAATTAATGTAGTAAAGCTCATGCTTTAATACATGTGCTGGCCTTTTAAGTTACCACAGGTGTCTCCCTCCACCTGCCTTGCAACAGATTAACATGATTAGTCTTCCGAAATAATTAAGGCTGTAATGTTGGTATACTTGTTCTAATGTGTATATTGTTACACATCATGGAGCTTCTCTGATAGTGAATGCTGTCTCCATTGTTAAGAACCTGTCAAATAAAAGTTGCCGAGAAAGGCTAGTCCTGGTTTGAGGGGTTCTTTTCTTTGTTGTCCACATTTAGTGCCCTAGTTCAAGTCTCACACTGGGTAATGTTGCATTTTTGTTGAAACAATGTCAAAACAATTTAATGTGGGTGGAAAGGAATGACAGAAATTAACATAGTAGGCTTCATTCATCTGCTTCAGTTCACGACACTGTTGAGGCAGGATGTGGTTGGAATTTGCTGTTGAGTTTGCCTTCAAAGAACCACAGCATTCATTGATCTATATTTTAGATGATTCTCAGGGATTTCAGTCATGGAAAACACTTGAATTACCTGTTTACAGCATCCTTTAAAATAAATATTATATATAAACTTCGGTCCACTGTTAATCACTACATAGTAAAACAAACACATTGAAATGGATAAGCAATTGGGGGCATGGTGGAAAACTTATGGTATATGCAGTCATTTATCTCATTCAGATAGCTAGTCTGTATATACTGCATTGGTTTCTGTATTTTTGGTAGAAAACTATATGGTTAAAAAAAACAGTTCTAGAGCAATGTGAAATCGAAGGTTCTCTAGTTCTAGGGCATTATTTCATTTTCTTGTTAAAAGGCTTTGGAACAGATTTAGCATCAGACACACCCTTATGAGAACGGGGAAAGCATCTTAAGTCAAAAATTCCAAGTTTAAATCCAAAAGTTTTTTGTAAAGGCTTCCAGTAAGAAACATATGTTAACTGGGCTAGGTTTGCTGTCTTCTCAGTAGTGAAGAATTTTAAAGAATGTACATGTTTTGGTTGCTCATTTTAACCCTTATTCAGGGAGGTTTGTTTCCCCCCCCCCCCATCTCAATGTTTAAGCTGTAGTTTTCATGGTAAAAAATGTTGCATATGTCAAAGGAGTGTGTGTGGGTACAGAATCAATTTGGGAACAAGAAAACACATTCACATGAGGTAAAATGTTTATGTGAAACTGTTAACCCCTCTTGTTTGCAAAAACTCTATCCAACACAAATGCAGTGGAATTATTGAGAAAATTTTGGTTTGTGTCTGTTAACCTCCACCCCCAGCAAAAATTTGAACTTGAGGACATGGGTTTAGCACTCTTCAGGTGACCGTGTCTTAATGCTTCCTACCTTGTAGATCTAATTGTTTAGGAATTCTGCAACAGAACATAACTCTGTGGAACTAAAATTTCCCATCTCCTTTGATGATGATGGAGAATTGTGAGAAGCAGTGGTAAATGATACAAGACCTCCACATTTTAAATTTGCTGTACCCTTTAGAGTTGTTCCAAGATGTGTCTCTAACCAGCTGAAAATCAGTTGCTACATTTCTGGAATTGTAATTCACTGCATGCTTCTGAGTACGTAAATGAATCTGCTTTTAAAGCAAGTAGTACCAATTCCTCCAACAGACATGTATTTCTTCCATTGAATTTGACAGAAGAATGACTCTAGTACAAATAATTTACTAGAATATTCCATGATAGAGGTATAATGGTGAAGTTCAGACTTTTGGAAGGCCTTACGTATTAACTTTTCAGATTAAGTCAGCTTTTCTAAATTTCTAGAACAAAATTGCACAAATAATGCTTTATTTATGATACATTTCAGCTCCTGGGTACCCAGGGTTTCCCTTACTCTTTAGAAATATAGTTTTAGGCTTATTTTGTATTCCATGTGAGAGTAATCTATTCACTGAGTTTTTGAGGCAAGGATCTGGATTTCTTGAAATCTCAATGTGTTTTCAGTGAATACAGGGGGTTTAGAAATCAGCATGTCCCAGTAGTAATAGGAAGTATTAACAGTGGTGGTGGGTGGTGGTGCTGAAGTACAATGGGAATGGTCATGCAACAACAGAAAGTGTGGCTTTTAGTTCCACGCCTCAACAGGGATGTGATAAAACCTGAAATTAGGAGAAACTGGCCAGGTCATTTTCAGGAACATGCTCCCATCCTGTGGGCATCGGGATTCTTTAGAAAACATAAGAAAGATGATTTGCAACATCTTTCATATCCATTTTGAAGATTCCATGGGAACTATCTGGTAGACAACTTGCTATCCTTCACATTTTCAGGCTCACTTTGATATGCAATTGAAAAATTTATATGATGAAGACTATTTGGAATCTTATGCAGGGACAGCTGTCTGCTACCTTTCTCAGTTTCAAGTTTGGAACTGGGGAGCCATTCTTGTTTTTGACCCTTCTTCACCATCCCTCACCTTCTGTTTGGGGAACTGTAGAATCATTCCTGCAATTGCACTGGCTTTGGAGACATTCACAGGGTCTTGGAGTCCAGCACAAATGAACATAGGATATATTTTATTATTAATTGTTATTATTAAAATATATATACTGCCATCTATATCAAAAGACTTCAGGGCTGCTTGCAGATAACATTAAAACAAATCAAACAGTTTAAAACAATAAAATAATTGTTGTTGTGGTGTACCTTCAAGTCGCTTCCAACTTACGGCGATCCTATCTAACACTGTTTTTTTTTTTTTTTTGCAAGATTTCTTCAGGGGGGGGGGTTTACCATAAGCTAAAAATCTATTAAATACCACAGTGAATTAAAAACAGATTTTAAAAGATTTAAATTTCTTAAACAATGTGCCAAAAGTATTGGGGGTGAATTAATGAGGCCAAAGGCCTTGACAAACAGCCGAGTTTTAATGTGGTGCCTAAATGATATGAGTGTTGGTGCCAATTGGGCTTCCAAGGGAAGGGCATTCCACAGTTGGAGTGCCGTGTTCCAACATAGTGTATTGATGTCACTGGTGAGGCACGAAGGAGGACCTCCCCAAAGACCTTAATCCTCGGGCAGGCACATATGGGGAGAGGCGCTCTCTGAAGAATCGAAATCCCAAACTGTTTAGGGGCTTTAAATGTCATCACAACCATCTTGAATTCAGATTGGAAATGTATTGGCAACCAGTGTGGTTTTTTAAAGACTGGCATTATATGCTGTGCTTAAGTCAGTTCAGCAGTTCACCTACCTGGGAAGCATCATCTCCTCAGTTGCCAAGATTGACAAAGATATCGATCACAGATAAGCAAAGGCACATAGCGCATTTGGAAGACTTTACAAAAGAGTCTGGAGTAATAAACACCTGAGGCGAAACACAAAAATCAGTGTGTATAGAGCCATTGTACTATCTATTCTCCTTTATGGGTCTGAAACATGGGTCACCTATCGCCACCACTTACGACTCCTCGAACGCTTCCACCAGCACTGTTTACGCACAATCCTAAATGTACACTGGACTGACTATGTGACGAATGTTGCTGTCCTTGAGCAAGCAGGGATCACCAGCATTGAGGCCATGATATTGAGAACACAGCTGCGCTGGGCAGGGCATGTGTCTAGGATGGAGGACCATCGCCCCTCCCCCCAAATAGTACTCTACGGTGAACTCGCCACAGGTCAGCGTAAGAGGGCCGCTCCAAAAAAGCGATTCAAGGACTCCTTGAAACAACATCTCAGGCTTGGCCAAATTGATCACCAACAATGGTCTGCCCTGGCCTCACATCGGGAGGCATGGAGACACACTATCCACAATGCTGCAGCCTTATTTGAGAACTCACGCCGAACAAATCTTGAAGAGAAACGGCAACGCAGAAAGAATCACAACCCGGTAACATCACCCGAGGAAACCTTCTGCTGTGCTTTCTGCAACCGGACTTGTCTATCTCGGATTGGCCTTTTTAGTCATCAGCGTGCTTGCAGAAAACGCGGGGTGAGTCCTTCCTGAATCTTCGTTTGCGAAGAAAAACCAGAGAGAGAGAGAGAGATAGAGAGAGAATATTTTAGTCGAGCTGCTGCATTTTGCATAAGCTACAGCTTCTGAGTTTCTTCAAAGGTAGTCCCACATAGAGTGCATTACAGGAGACTAGTCCAGCATTCCTCACCATTAGCTGTGCTGGCTAGGACTACTGGACCTTGCAGGCAAACAACATCAGAGGGACTATATGACTCTCATCCCTGCTCTAGCCCATTGATAGCTCATCATATGGCAATCTATTTTCAAGCAAACAGTTGTAAATTAAGAAATCACACTTATTTCTGCTTCCTACTTGTGTGCACATGTATAAACAAGATACCAAGAAGTAATTTTTCTATAGAGAAATAATCATAGGTGAAACAACTGGAGGCTTGCTTTTTACTTTACTTGTTCTCAATCCTACTTCCTTACATCCAGCATTTCTAAAAGTTCTGTGTATGTTGATTACCCAGTAGCTGTAACTTAAGCCACTCTTCCCCTTGTCTTATCTCTGTTATCTCATAGATTCCAGGTAGAGGCTAATATCTGTTTGATTGCTGTTGTGGAGTAAACCACATGGAATTCAGGGAGATTAACTGTTGAATATTCAGGTATAGGATTGCAGTGTTAATTTTGTTAACTAGATGTTTTAGTGGCATTTAAACAAAGGCCAATTAATATGTAGATTTCATCCCCCACACCTTTTGTTATGAGCATATGAAAAGCTAGTAAAATTTTCAGCCTTGGATTTTGAGCAGTCAAGAAGCACATGCTAAAACCTTAAAGAACTTTAAATCCGTGTCTTAAAGGAACAAATGAGAATTTTAAACGCTGATGATGGATTAATTGGTATATGATGTTTAATCACTGCAAGTGTCAACATTGTTCAGAAATGCTGGCTCATTCAGTGTATAGCCGAAGGCTTTCATGGGCCGTCCCATAGGTTTTCTGTGGTATTTTTCTGGGCTGTGAGGCTGTGTTCTGGAAGAGTTTATTCCTGACATTTTGCCTGCATCTGCGGCTGGCATCTTCAGAGAATGGTTGGATAGGAGCGTGTGTGGGGTTTATATACCGTGAGCTCTCCTCTTTCCTCTCCAACAGGAGCTCACAGTATATAATCCCCCCTACTCCTACCCAACCATTTTCTGAAGATGCCAACCACTGATGCAGGCGAAACGTCAGGAATAAATTCTTCCAGAACACGAACTTACAGCCTGGAAAAAAACACAGAAAACCTATGATTCAATGTACGTTTACTTGAGGATGGGACCCACTTTATTCAGTGGCACTATGTGTGCCTAGGATTGCAGCAAAAGTCTGATGAGAGTCCTGTAATAAATGTAGAAGTAAATTCCAAAGGTCGGATTTTAATTTATAAAAAGTCAATCCAGTCTTTAATTATGCTGCCAAAGATCACTAAAACACAAGATATCCGTCATACAAAACATGATACAACAGGTAAATGATATAAAACAGAGGTAATATCAGTTCCTCTTTATTATTAACATGTAAAAAAACATAATAGACTTAGTATAATTTAAAAAGGGAAACAAACTTTAAATATTACATCTGTGGCTGAATCATTTTATGAATCTTCATGGCAGAGAAAAGAAATGTTGCAACTATTTCTTTTTAATGTTTTTTTAAAATTTTATTTTTGAATTAGATTTCCACAAACATTATAATTACTCATTAACAGTTTTACATATACATGAATAATATTAAACCTATAATAGTATACTAATCTCTTTTTAAATCTTTAAATAATTTTCTCCATTAAAACTAAACAACGGTGTGTTAATCTAATTCTGCCACAATCTAATGTTGTAAGTCTTTTTATTTTTTATTTTTTTGTGTAACGTGTAACATGTAAATGTAAAATGTTGCAACTATTTCTGTTACGCATTAGTTAGTATCTGCTAATAGATAAACCAAATACGTTTCAGATGGTCTTCCTGGGAATTTATTTAACGGGGATGTACTTTAATTTCTCAACTCTGTAAAAATTAGAAAAGAAAAAATACATGGGATAGAGACTCTGACAAACATGATTTTTGTAAGAAAACAGCCATCCAGCACAGCAGAAGGAATAAAATTAAATTGAGCTTTAGTAAAGATTATACAATATTTAGAGATGGTCACATTTAAGATAGTTTGTATCCGTGTTGGTATTAAATGACAGGCTACCGTAGATATATTGAGGAGCAGGTAGTATGAGCAACAGATAGAGAATATTGCATATCTGTATCTGATCTGGTAAACAGGTATCTATTTTGCCTTAGAAAAAGATTGAGTAGAAAGGAAGTTATCAGAGAACCCTATTTGTAATTTGAAGTCGAAGGCTTTCACGGCCGGCATCCATAGATTTTCTTTGGTTTTTTTCTGGGCTCACATGGCCTCACAGCCCAGAAAAAACCCAAGGAAAATCTATTTGTAATTCGTCTCTCATAACTTTAGACTACTGGCCAATGTAGTTGTCTTCCTGAAGAAGATGCATACAGTGGGCTTTGTTATCTACTGGGGTTTGGTTCCAAGACCCCCTGTGGATACCAAGATCTGTGGATGCTCAAGTTCCATTATATACAATGGCGTAGTAGTGTCCCTCATATAAAATGGCAAAATCAAGGTTTGCTTCTTGGAATTTTTTGAAGGGGGCGCGGATATTTTCAGGCCATGGATGGTGAAATCCGTGAATACCAAATCCGTGATACAGAGGGCCAACTGTATAACGTACAGGAACCTCAAATCTCAAGAAATTGTAGGTAGAAAATGTGCTTGGAGATATCTGGTTCCTGAGGGCAGAAGTGGTTCAACACCAGTGACTTCTGCCACTTGGTAAGTTAAATATCATTGACTGTTGTTAGTGGAGGTATTTAATTTAAAGAGTGATTATGTATTGACATTGGGTGGGTGGGAGAACAGCAATGACAGCAGTTTTGTCTCCTGTAACATCTAATCCTGTACAACATATTTCAGTTTTGTAGGCTTCCTTATGGTGCTAGCCAAAGACATTTTGCTGTCTGAGATGTTTCACTTGGTGACAAAGGCAAAATGCCCTCTGAATAAATCTTACCAAGAAAAACCCTGCGATAGGTTCACCTTAGGGTCTGAAGGCACACAACAATACAATAGCTGAATAGACTGGCAGCTGAATCTTATCTCAACACTTGCATTAACATTTGGGGTATGTGTGTGGCGTAAGCTGGTTTAATGCCATAAGAAGGGGTGGGATGTAATCAATGTGTGCTAGGAGTCTATAACATAATCCACATTATCCTGGGATTTGTAGTTTTACAAAGTCTTTAGCCTTCTCTGCCAAAGCATGCTGGTGCCTCCCGAATTGCAAATCCTAGGACTTCATAGGAATATTAGCCACAGCAAATCATCCAGTTTCAAACTGAATTAGTTGTGTAGTGTGGATGTATCCTATGTTTAAGTTGTTAACCTCCTGATTGCTTGCAACCACTGTAAGATTCTAGCCTAAAATCTGGAATTTAGGCTGATTAGAAAAGTTAACATGTTAGATCAGGCATGCAAAGAGACAGAGAGGCAGTGATACCTTTGAAGGTACTGTACTTGGTTCTCCTTTTTCGCTTTTATGATACATTAGAAGGATTGTTGAGTTATCTCTTAGGGATTCCTGGAGAGGTCTGATCAAATGAAATTTGAAGGTGTCCCTTTGATGGACTCTCCTTGTGATGAACTTTATTCTGATCAGAATCTTCAGCTGTTGTAAATTGCTTTTTAGCAATGGCACAAATTTAATATATGTTTTTAGTAATGGTCTTGTTTGAATATTTTGCATAAAAAGTTTAAAGAAACATGCTTGGGAAGACTGAAGCCTCTTAGGAATAGTTATTAGTATCTGGATCGATTTAGCAGGTGCAGTCTCCTCCCTGTCATCAAGACAGATGCCTCTACAGAGGAAGCCAAAACCAGGTTGGGTGGTGATGTGTTTGTATGTTCCCTTCCGTTGAACACTTTCAGCCACTCTTTGCTTGCACACACCTGAGTTGGGAAAGGGGAGAAAATGCCAGTCATCCATTGTGACAGTGACTGGGGGAGGGGAAGAAAGAGACAGGGAGACCCAACCCCCCATCATCATTTGGTACTAGGAACAGCTTTCTGTGGCTGTGCTATGTGATAGCAGTGCATGCTGGCAGAAGAGGAGAGAAAGGGGTGATGCATGGACTGAGCTCAATGTCTGGTCTTGAGGCTCATGTAGGGGAAGGTCACTGGTTTGGTGTGTGTAAGAAAAAGAGCAAAAAAAAAAAAAAAAAAAAAAAGAAAAAGAGGATGAAAATGTGGCAAGCCCTAAACTGTTTTGGATATAGGAAGGTGGTGGTTGTGACAGGGCCCATTGGTCTAATATGCTTTTTGGATGACTCCCTCCCCAAAGGGCCACCCTGCTTGCTTGTATAATTTATGTCTGCTTTTACTTTTTTCTCAAAGTTCTTGATGCATGCTTTTTTGTCCTTTGTTTTTAGGATCGGAAGCTGTCCAAATCAGAACGGCAACGGTTTAAAGAGGAGGCTGAAATGCTGAAAGGACTTCAACATCCTAACATTGTTCGGTTCTATGATTCCTGGGAATCTACAGTAAAGGGAAAGAAGTGTATTGTTCTGGTTACAGAGCTTATGACATCTGGCACACTGAAAACGTGAGTATTGCTTGCTCTGCATTAATGAGTCCTACATTAATGATGAACATGGAGGTGAAAATTGCTGAAAACAAAGGTGATCTATTAATCCAGATCAGGCAAAAATCTTTTATGTACTATCTTCAATTTACTGTTTATGCAAAATAGGTTTAGCATGATGGCTTCTGTGTTTTATCTTCTGAAACTGCTGAGACTGTTGTCAACTTGAGGAAGAAATGCAAGAGCTCTTGAGGTCTGAGTTTGGCAAGCTGTATCATGTCTCCACTATAGCGAATGCCTGGAATTCCAGACAAAATAAGTAGCAAGGGAGTCCTCTAGTGGTCATGAAAACATTGACATCTTTTCCTTACATTTTGTATCAAGTTCAATAAGGGCATGTTATGAATTCTAGTTCCAGATATGGAAACTGTATTTGATATTGGAGTTCCTTAATCAGAGCATTATGAATGAAATTGTTAAGTAATGCAAAGGGTCTTCAGAAACATTAGTCAAAATATCTCAGTTCTTTGTGAAGTCTAGTGATATCACAGAATTGGCACAAAAATCAGTAAAATCTTATTTTTCCTTAAGAATCTCAGATGTTTTGCAGTAAAGTATTTATCCCTCTGCAGCACAATGTCTGTTTAGTAACCATGAACCTGTCTTGACCCATGAGATACTACAGCAGGCTGATATAACTTGTAACTCACCAAACGGAAACCAGTCCATTAGGTATATATGTAATGTGGCCTTTCAGGTGCTTAAATGTCCCTGTTTTTTTCCAGCAGGCAACAGGCTTAATGGGTAACAAGTTGTGAAGCATGGGCTCAGATACATGTGGGAGAAACATTTTTTATTTAAATATTTTCTGTATTTTAAAACAAAGCTAAGCTGTAATAGTAAGTATTTTGTGGGCAAATTAATATTGAGAAGAGCTAATGAAACATATTGCTATATTCTCTAACTGAATATTGATAAATTGAAACAAAAATTTTGATTTTCTTTAGGGTTGTAAACCTGAGGACGGGGACTGTATTTTTAAACATATGTAAATTTGTAGGGATGCATGAATCTGTAATTTTCACTTTCACCCACATTTAGTCCCCCGCTTCCAAAATCATAAGTTCTATGTATCCCATTTATAAACAGATTTGAGAATTTGTACAAGTTTTCACTAAAAAATTAACCAAAAATGCAGGCCCACTTGCACTGGCTAGTTTCAATAGGTCTAGCTATTTGTACCGTGGAGAGAGAACTGTGGTATATTTATGTTGTGTAGCAGTTAAAGCTGTGGAAACTAGAGTGGAAGGAAGGAAAGAGGTGGCAGCATTAATGCAGCACCACCAGCATGGTTGAATAGACAGAGATTCAATCCAAGGGTTTTAAGAGCTAAACCCTCAAAGTCTAGATGGGCAAATCTAACAGTTCTACATTTTCATGTTATTCTTATTTAACTAAAGTCCTTTTTGTCATTTTAATGAATAAATTTGCAAGCCTTACTATGTTATAAAAAAACCATACAAAATTCTCACCCATCCCTGATCTTCTTGAAGCATTTTCATGGCTGAACAGTAACATAAAAATGGTTCTGGTAATAATGAATTGGTGATGATAATAGAGAGCTTTTATTTACTGAATTTCTGCTCAGTCTTTTAGAAAACTTTAAAAAGCAAACACATACAGTACCAAAATCTGATGAGGGACTTTAAAAAGCAAACACATACAGTACCAAAATCTGATGAGGGACTGATGAAACTTCTTCCTTCAGTAGAGTCAGTGAGGGAGTAATGTCTTCCCTCCCTTTCTTCTGTAACTCCTTATACTTCTGCAAAACCTGCTCCAAGGGTCTGTGAAGCTTGGGGTGGCACAGGGACCCAGGAAGAGGAAGAACATTCCAATTGCACTGTGCCAGTGTGATGTTGGCTCTTGGCCGTTAAAACAAAATAAAAATAAGATAAATATAATAGCACAGCAACAAGATAAGACACACACAGAGAGATTGAATTTTTACTAATGAAAATTTAAAAGGGCTTTGCTTAGCATTGAAAATACATCAGTGGTAAACAATCTTTCTGGGTAGATTATTCTTTTTTATTTCTTCATGGAAAGCACAAGGATCCAGAGAAGGGCTTTGAGAAAGATCTTAGTGCATGGGTTGTTATTAAAGGAAAAAGCAGTCCTTCATGAAAAGAGGAGAACATTTTTCATTTACTTGAACAGAGTTCATGCATTGCTAAATCAAAATACATGTTGGACAAAATTTACCATTTTTAATCAGTGTTATTTCAAATTGTTTCTCAGTTTAAGCAGTAACTATAAAGATAATTAAATAATAAAAGCTTTGTTGAATAACGTCTGTGTTAATAAGCCTGATTTGATAATACATTTGTCCCTTCATATTTGCTGGAGTTTGGTTCCAGGACCCCCTGTGGATACTAAAATCTGTGAATACTCAAGTCCCATTATATGCAATGGCATAGGAAAATGGTGTCCCTTATATAAGATGACAAAATCAAGGCTTGCTTTTGGATTATTATTTTTTTAAAGAATATTTGCAAGCCGTGAATACTTAAATCCGTGGATATGGAGGGACAATTGTATATTTTAAAACTTAATTTTGCATAGTTCTTTTGGCTCAATATAGATAACTGTTCCTTTGTTTAGTTCTAGGACATAAATTACTGTTTATAGGACCTTCAGTAAGGTAGTTTTGAGTTGTACAAATCTTCAGGGATAATGAAAAAGTGGTTGTTGAACAATGCCTGTATAGAGTAAGATTGCTAAAAAATGTAAATGTATTTCATCATATGAGTTTTTAAAGTAATTTTAAAGATTTATTTAAAAATACTCCACTTTTGTCACTTGTGAAGACTAACAATCCTCCCAAGTCGCTCATACAGAAAAAAGATTTTTATCAATAAAACAACAAAACAACAATAAGTAATAATAAACTCTTTAAACCCTAAAAACTAAAAGTAATAAGAGGCACACCAAACAACCGGCATACCATTATAGATTGTTTTAAGAGTACAGTAGTTAATTGTGAGTAATAATAAATCAAGCCACTATAATTATCTATCCTGAAGTGGTCTGAAATAAAAGAAAGTATTTAGGATGCAAGACCTAAATACCCTAAAGGCACCAGATCCTGTGTGATCTTGGAAGCTAAGCAGGGTCAGCCCTGGTTAGTACTTGGATGGGAAATGGCCAACAAATACCAGGTGCTGTAGGTTATATTTCAGAGAATGGAAAACCACCTGTGAGCCTCTCTGAGGCACATAGCACACACATATTTAGGATGCATATAAAAAAGGAGGTTCTCAGTTGTGGTCCACAGTTGTGGAACAGCTTTCCCTTTAGAGGCCTAATTGGTATTGATGTTGGCCTAATTTTAGCGCCAAGTTAAAAAACAGTCTTTGGGGACTCCGAGGTCATGGCTTGGTTCTGGTCTGTTGGTTTGTGGATTCCCCCCCCCCCGCCATTTTCTATTTCTTTGCTTTGTTTTAAATATCCTGAATTGTTCTATTTTTTTTGTTGTACTCAGCCCTGAGATCTCTAAATATAGAGTGTTACAGAAACATTTTAATAAAATGATACAGAAAAGATAAGAGAGAATGAGCCAAGTTTATCTCTTAAGAGAGGGAGTTCCAGAGTTGGGGAAGGGGAGGAACTGCACAATGACAAGTCTGAATGAAAAGGCGTTTTTTGTTTGTTTGGAGAAGGAAAGCTATGGTCACTGTAGCAACCACTTAGCTACAGCAACTTTAATCACAGGAGCTCAGTCAGGCCCTGTTCAAGACTTGAATTTGCCTTTGCCTAGACAGACACAGTGATTAAGATTTCTTGAAGATCTTAATGTTCTTCTGGGATGTGTGCTGATGGCATTGTCTGCATACTAATGATAAGAAGGGCTGAACCTTCTTTTTAAGGGGTGAGTTTTGTACTGCAGTCCTGTCTCCTTATCTCTAGTATGTGAATGTAGTCTCAGTCAGTACTTCCAGAGGCTTCTGAACATTTGGCTCTTGGTTGGAAATCTGGAAGAACAAAAAAACAGTTTCTGCATCTCCGAATAAACTTACTATCCTTTTATCCTACATATGTCCCCAGTAGTTCCCAGTTCCAGGGGGATAATTTAATTTCTCGATGAAGCTGCTTTAACTTGAAATTGCATCCTACAGCAAAACTGCCTCACCAAACCTGTACACTGATAGGCTTGTTTGCATTACAGGTTTTCCATGTAAAGTTCAAAAGATGCTCCCCGTGTCACAATCTATGGCAGGTGCTTGGGATTCTGTAAATAGCAAATATGATCTTACAATAATGGATGGTTATCATGATGATTCCGCAGCAATTGCATGCATGTTACTTATCTATTTCATTGTAAGAGCATGTCTTGATAGTTATTTGGACAGCTGCCAGTTTAGGGTGATTGATGCTAATCCCCATTACTCCAATTTCTGTAGTTCAAAGGAGGAATTTGGAAATCACATTGCAAACATTAATCCTGCTGTGAAAACTGCCTTGTAAAAAAGCATTTGGGAGATAGTTTTCAGAGGGAAATTGCCGCTCAGCTTGGAATAAAAACTGAGAGGGGCCTGTAGAAAGCCATCATGAATGTGAAGGATGGGGAAGGGAGCTTGTGGTGTGTCTGGCATTATTTGCTTTCTCAGATACTTCAGATACCTCTTGAACATTTGCTGATGACATCACTGCATACCTTTCTATGACCATTCCATAATATGCATCTCACAGAGATAGTTTGGCTCAGCTTTGACTTCTTTGCTTACATTCTTGGTTCTTAAAAGGTGTTTGTCAGTAGCCAGTTCTCTTTGATTAAGTGTTTTAGGCTCCACTTTTGTCCTGCCAGGGCTGCACATTCTTCAAACATTACTCTAAGCTAGCATCATATCTGAAATCTTTTATAACACAGTACAAGCACAAGGAATATAATAGATAAGTTTAAGGAAAATTATTTGATTTAAAACAAATTGCTTAAAGACCAAAACAATTAATGATTTTCAAATGGTGCACTATAGTATATTGTTAGAAAGCGCTGAGAACCAAATAGCTACTTTTTTTTTTAAAAGAGTTGCCTATAGACTGTTTAAGCTTTTAAATAATAGGCAAGTTGGCTGGAAGAGGTCAACAAATATTCCAGTTCCCATAGCCTATTACATTATTTATAAGCGCTGCAGACGTAGGGCTAAATCCAGTTGTTAGTCTCAATTTGGAGTTACACCCATGGAATAAACAAGGGTTTTACACAGGTGTTGATTTCCAAGTCCCCGTTTATTTCAGTACATCTGTTCTAGATAGGATTAACAGCTGGAATTGGTCCTTAGTTTTCCTGATCTCTTGCCTTTCACCAATAGAACACTGCTGCATAGCTTCTCCATCAAGCCAACAACTGGCTTCCCATACTACCCTTCTCATCTTTTATCCATGGTTCTTTAGTTTCAGGTGTGGAGTTTGGCTCATTGAATGTAATGCTGAATGACCTTTTTGTTAAATGTACATAGTTATGTAATCAATAGCATAAATTCCAAGATTAAACTAGAGACTTATTTTTTTTTCTTTCCTAGATATTTAAAAAGGTTTAAAGTGATGAAAATTAAAGTACTTCGAAGCTGGTGTCGGCAAATACTGAAGGGTTTGCAGTTCTTGCATACACGTACTCCTCCGATTATCCATCGTGATTTGAAATGTGATAACATCTTTATCACAGGCCCTACAGGATCAGTCAAAATAGGAGACTTGGGTCTGGCAACCTTGAAGCGAGCTTCTTTTGCCAAGAGTGTGATAGGTAAGTTTTGGTTCTGTTTTGGCAACTGTTAGTTTAAAAGTTTTGGTATGGTATCCTAGTAGAATTCAGAAGCTTGCTTCAGTGCTGTTTTCATTCTTCTGTCATGAAAACTCCTGGAGCCATAGACCTTCTTAAATATGGGTTTCTGGTATTTGGATACTGTCTCTAGAAGAACTGTTAGGTGTACAGACTCTTATAGGTAGCAGAATGCTGTTGATAAAACGGAGGTACTTGCATCTTAACAAAAGTAATTATTACAGAACGGTTTTAAGGAAAAACATAGAAGTTCAAATGGAAATTCTTTTAGCTATACAGTACTAAAGACAATGGTGTGTTACACCAGCAATTTTGGGGCTGCTGCATATAACTATCCTGGTACAGATCTGTTAGCTGGTCTGTGACTGTTCCTAGATAATTGGTTTTATCAGCTCTGTTCTGCTACTGTGTTTGTGAAGGATGTGGGCTAACAATGGAGAAGTTGTTCCTTACTAGTCTGCATCTCTCTCTCTCTCTCTCTCTCTGTGTGTGTGTGTGTTACAAATGCAATCAGTAGCCATTTTTGAAGTCCTGTTTTTGCATCTTTTAATACTTGCTTTTAGGGGTACAGATTCACATTTACAAATACCTTGGCCTTTCTCATAATGAAACATTTCCTGCTTTCCAGCCAGTCTAGAGGCATTAACTGTTGGTGGAAAAAGAAGAATACTCAGTGGGAAATGATTAACTTCCTGAACCCAGCAATCTCCTTTCCATGTGTTGTGTTCAGCTTTCAGTTGGAAAACTGCCATATTCTGATTAAAAAAGAAACAAAACAAAACAAAACAAAACAAAACCATTAGTATGTTTATTTTCAATTGTGATTTGGACATTATTAAACTACGGGAGAGTAGACAGAGATTAAAAAACTCACTTGCATAAAATCTGGTCTGCCTGCAGGAAATAATCCTCTGCTTAATGTAAATATGCAATATCTGGCTGTAAGTGTCTCTGATTATAGAGTGCAGCTTCTCAGCACATGGAAAGGTGCCTTGGTTTGATACTTCAGGGATAATGCATCTCCTGAGAATAGTTTCTTATTCAGCGTTTGTTGAATCTCACGCTCCGTGCCTATAACTGAATCTCTCTATATTTCTGAGTATTTTTGCCTGTAGGATGTCCCTCACTATTTCCTGTATCTGCAGTAGACCTATAAAATGTACTGCAGGTGAAATGGTAAGTATGTGAAAAGGGCTCTGGTGAGTGGCCTTTGCAGAAAATTTTTTAAAATTAATTTTTAAGGAGCCTTTATTCATAGACACAGGGTTTTTCATTGCAAGGCTTTGTTTAAAGTGACACAATTGAAAAGTAAATGGAGTGTTACAAGTCAGACACTAGCTGTGGACTCTTACCAATACTCATTCTTTACAGCAGAGGGCAGGCAGGAATGCTGAAAGGAGTGTTGCACCTCCTTGTCTACAAGGAGGAAAGGTAAGTGTGGCTAACCTGTATCTGGTTTGCAGCCTAGCTAGTCTCTCACTTTATTTTACTCCATTTATCTGCAACTTGGGTTTGTTCATTACAATTGAAGCCTCCTATTTTGTTCCTGATTCTGTTCCATTCTTAATGTACAATAATATTTATAAACAGTGAACACGTAAACCTTTAAAATCAGTTCCTCACTTCTTGCAAAGGCCTTGCAATAGAAGATCCATGGGATATGTTGACGAAAAAGAATGACTGAGGGTGTCCTCCCTCTTCTTTTTGCCTCCACTTCTTTTCTCACAGGTCTGCCCATCTTCACCCTTCTGCGGTGAGTAACGCCAGCAACCTCTGCTCGCTTTGAGACATTTAGAGTCTGAATCGTTCTTTTAATTTAAGGTACCCCAGAGTTCATGGCACCTGAGATGTATGAAGAGAAATACGATGAATCCGTTGATGTGTATGCTTTTGGGATGTGTATGCTTGAGATGGCTACGTCTGAATATCCTTATTCTGAATGTCAAAATGCTGCGCAGATCTACCGCCGAGTGACCAGTGTAAGTCTCCTATGCACCCCGTTGCTGATTTGTAGAGCTCCTGCCACAAATAAGAAAAGACTACCTCCTTCAGTGATAAAAGTCTTCATATAGTCCAAGAGGGAATAAAAGGAAGACACTGTTTATGGGGAACACATGGAAGCTTTCTTCCCTAAAACTACTTCAGGGGATTAATGGTTGAGGGCTGCTTTAAAGGAGATGACACCAACCAAAATTAACTCATGTAGAAACCAGATATTTTAATCCCAGTGTTTACTGGCATACATTCAGGTAAAGTTTCAAGAAAAAGAAACTATAATAGACTAAAACATGATACTGATGGAAGTTTGGTGTCCCTGTCAATGTGTATATATACTAATTCAAAAATTGGCTTGAAATATTACTACTTGATCTGAAGAAATATTTTGGAGAGTGAAAGAATTCTTGACAGGCATTGTTTAACCATACTTTCACATGCTTGTGTATACAAGTTGTTGTAAGCAACTGCTTAATATATCTTGTTTTCTACAGTGTAGTAAAGGGTCTTTGAAACTAGCTACATTCCCCAGTGGGAGTATTAATAAGTAGATTATCAACAATTGATATATGGTGGAGTAACAAACCTGTTGACATCATTTGCTCATTCTCTTACTTGAATAGAACAATTAGGTTTGATTGGAGCAATCATTTCCAAACTAGTAGCACTAAAAACTGCATTATATCAATTTTGACTGTTGTTCCCTGTAGATCAGTCTTGTTAGCACTGGCTAGCAGAAGCTATCCTAGCTTTTTAGGCAGAATTCTTTTCTATCACTGCCTGAAAATGCCAGGGATCAAATCCAGGATTTTCTGCATCTAAGATATGTACCTGTCCCTGAGCTACAGCCATTCCCCAGATTATGTGTCAACAGGGCACAGAAGTGTCTAAAGAACTTTCTATGTCACAAGAAAGAAATACTCCTGACCCTAAAATATACAGTTTATTGTGTTGTCTCTATATAGATCATTGGTCTCTAGGTATGTGTCCTTCAAGGCTGCATCTTCTGGGGGTAGGTAATGCTGCACCCTGTGTTTTATGTGTGATTTGATGACTTACTCCCTACATAGATGTAATGCAACTCTCTACCTGTCATAGAGAAGACTACTTGGATATCTGCTTGGCTTACTACTTTGGGCTTGCTTCCACTCAGTCTGAATGCTCAGAACAGTGAGTCATTGAGAAACACAGGTGATAATTCTCTTTTTGAGGGCAACTAATTGCCATGTACAGGTTGACCCCCATATCCACGGATTTGGTATCCACGGTTTCACTTATCCATCTCCCAAAAACATGTTCTCTGTAGGCATCTCTAGGTCCTCCAGTGTGATTCTGTGGTCACCTCTGGTGTTCATCCCATTGAAAATAGTGTTCCCTGTTATCCATGGTTTCAGGTATCCACAGGGGGTCTTGGAATGAATCCCCTGTGGATATGGTGGTTAACTAATACTCTCTTACATATGTATAGTGAGACTTACTAAATACAAGAGAGAAGTTTACCTCTTATCATCATAGAGGGGAAAAAAATGTTTCAACAAAATGTTTGTTGGATCTAAATACCCTGCAAGAATAAATCTGTGTTCGTTTGATTCTTGAAGTAGATGCTAACTTTTTTTGAAATTAAAATGCTCCTTCTCTTTTTGTTCGATCATATCCCCCTCCCGTTTTTGGTACTATCTTTGAATTTTTGAATAGTGTAGTCATATATAGACAAGCATTGACAATCAACAGTTGTGATGTTTATAAGTAAATATATGTACACAACCTGTACATTGCTTGTAAGAAACTGTAACGTCTTGTATGTTTGTTTTTGAACTTCTTAGCCCCATTGTTAGAGGGTCAGTTCTTGAAATTTGCATTAATTCTAGAAGTCCCAAATACCCTTTCTCTGTGCTCTCTACCTTACTGGTACCTTTCTCACTTACTCATTGTTCTCTGCTCAATACTTTGCTTACTTAAACAATAACAGTGCATCTTTTCTGATCTCAACTTCTGAACATACTTAACTTGCTCTTTCTGCTCTCCCTACCCCAGTGCAACTATGAGCCTTCCTCTCTTTTTCCCAAGTCATTTGATGAACTGATAATCTTGTTGTCGTTGTTTAAATCCTTGGTATGTCTCTTTGATCCTGTTACCTTCACTAGTTATGATGCCATATTCCCACACAATGATACCCTACCTCCATTGCAAAATCACTCTTAACCTTCCTTCTGTGGGTTCTTCCATATTGCTGCCAGTCACCCCACTCCCAAAGCTACTGTAGCCACAGTATCAAGGTTGTATGTTTTGAGTCATCCTTTTCTTTCTCAAATGCTGTCCAATTTCACTTTTCTTTGCATCTGAACTCCTGCAGTGTACCAGTTTCTGCCTTTTATCCTTTCTCCATCTACTTTTTGTTTAAACCACTCTCACCAAGTCACTGGTCTCTTCCAAGATCCATACATTTCTGTTTGGTTCTCCTCCATCATGACCTTTCTGCCTCTGAAACAGTTCTTAACTCTTTCTTGCTTGACTTGTTTTACTTATGATTTTGTTCTTAGTTGCTTCTCTTTCTGCCTGCCATATGTACTTGTATATAAGTCGACGTCAAGTATAAGTTGAGGACAGGTTGGGGCCAAAATGATGGATTTTGATGTGACCTGTGGATAAGTCAAGGATCATTCCGCAGAGAGAGGAAAGTGCTAGCACTGCCTTGAGGCTAGCCACTCTTAGCAGCCCCTGCCACCATTTTCCCACCCAGGCATTCAAATAGGCCTGAAGTGGTGCCACAGCGGAGAAAGTAGAGGGGATCGGTGCTTCTTTTAAGTTCTCCCAAGACAGACTAAGCTCTTGTCTTTTGCCACTCTACTCAGAGAAGGGTATGGTCCTTTTTTATAAGAGAAGGTACAGTATTTACATTGACCCATTGATAAATTGACCCAGTTTTTGTGCTGATTTTTGACTAAAATCTCTAGACTTCTACAATGAGTATATACAGTATGCAATTTGTTCTGTGTTTCCATAGAGAAACTTTTCTTTCATCTCCCTTTCCAAGCTTTTCTTTTATTTGGAGCTAACTCAAAGAGTTAGTTTGACTATATGGAGTTATGATAACATATAAGCCTTTTCTACCAGCTAATGAACTGACAGAGAAATCTGCTGGCAGAATTGCTCTACTGGCTAAGATCTGCCTGAAGAGGAGTAAAAATAAAAAGGGGAGTAAAGGGGTGGAGTTAGGGAGGAGCCAAGTAAAGCCAAATTCATAGAATTGGAAGAGACCACAAGGGCCATCTGGTCCAACTCCCCTGCCCTGCAGGAATACACAATCAAAGCATTCCTGACAGATGGCCACCCAGCCTCTGTTTAAAAATCTCCAAAGGAGACTCCACCACACTCCGAGGCAGTGCATTCCACTGTCAAACAGCTTTTACCATTTCCTAATGTTTAGGTGGACACTCTTTTCCTGTAGTTTGGGTCCATTGCTCCATGTCCTATTCTCTGGAGCAGCAGAAAACAGTCTTGCACCATCCTCAGTATGACATCCCTTCAAATATTTAAACATGGCTATCATGTCACCTCTTAACCTTCTCTTCTCCAGGCTAAACATGTCCAGCTCCCTAAACCGCTCCTCATAGGGCATGGCTTTCAGACCTCCCACCATTTTGGTTGCCCTCCTTTGGACACATTCCAGCTTGGCAATATCCTGCTTGAATTGTGGTGCCCAGAACCTCTTTCAGCTTCAGGATCACAGACTGGTATTAAGTTAGGCCAGGGTGACAATAGTCCTAAGTAATTTCTAACCTCTCTAGACTGAGAAGGGTGTGGATTCAGTGTACCTTCAGTTGGTCCACAGTCAGCTCAGCTACCCTTTGGTCACCTTCTCCAGTTAGAATTGTGTTGTGAGTCCCTTCTATTCAGTGGCTTACTTCCAAGTGAGATGAGCTTTATGCTGTCCTTGTGCTTTTCCTCTGGTGAGAGGTTGGGGACAATTGCTATTCAGCACCAAAGGTTTGTAATAGGAAACAGGAACTCATTGTTTTGTTGCTGTGTGTCTTCAAGTCATTTCTCACTTATGGTGACCCTAAAGTGGACCTATCACAGGGTTTGTTGGCAACATTTGTTCAGAGGTTTGGCTTTGCCTTCCTCTGAGGCTGAGAGAGTGGGACTTGCCCAAGGTCATCCAGTGGCTTTCCATGGCTGAGCAGGGATTGAAACCCTGGTCTTCGGAGTTGTAGTTCAATGCTGAAAGCACTACACTGTGCTGGTTTGGTAACTAATAGCCTAGGTACTTGAATTTTTCTTTCTCCCTTCATTTCAGTACTAGAGAAGATGAGCATACTTTTCATCACCTTTTCTGGTGGAGGGTATGAAATACTTAGCAAGGTAGAGGTGATGATGACCAGAAACATTGGCTCCTTATGTTTAAACTTAATTTTGATTAGACTGAATATGGCACCCCTGAATAAGAAGTAAAGCCTTTGCTTGGTAACTGGTATGCCCAAAGAAATGGAAAATTACACCTTGGACATGAGCCAAATTTGCTTTGAATTAAGTTGAAAGCTGTATACTCATAACCAACAGCATGGAAGGGCCAGGTTAACCAAGAACACGAAAGACCATAATCCATTTTATTCCACTCATATATAATTCTTATATTTAAAAAATGAGGATTCTGTAATTTGATACTGAAATTGGGAAAGATATTTTAGTACATTCAAAAAGAAGGAGGGCAAATGACTATAAAAGTTCAACAGGAAGTGTTTAAGATAAATCAGCTTTGCTATGGGCAAATGCTGAATGTTTTAAGAACAATAAGCAAGACAAAAAGTTTTAGCAATTTACTTGCAAAAGTGAAGTTAGTTGATGGGTACTTTGTACTTCATGTGGAGGTGAAATAAACTGTAAAGATCTTTTAAAAAAACAGCAACCAGACCTGGAGCTCCACCAGCAAAAGTATTTTTAAAATCTTTAGTGAACAGAGTTAGTAATACAACTTCTAAACTATTCCATAAGTATGCAGAACTCCTGGGGCTAAAATCTCATGTATGTTGACATCCTGTATTTCCATACAAATGTATGCAGAGTGTGAGAGTTTATTGCTAACCTCCTGGAGATACACTGAGTATTTAACCATGAATCAAGACATACTGGTTTGCAGTTTGGCACTTGTTAAAGGACAGGCTGTCCTTGAGTTTCCTGCATTATATTTTCTACCCTTTAAACTATGATGTAGAATCTGTTACAGGAAACTAGCGTTTTTGTACCATGGCTCTTAAAATTTTAGGTTTTAATGTATTTGCCACACAGTGCCTTTTCATTGTTGAAACAGTTGTATCTGTGGGAAATTAAATCTGTGGGCCCTTCCAGGGTGTTAATTTATCAAGCCTGTAGATTGCTAGATGAGAGGCTTTCATCCTGTTCACTCTGAAATAAGTCCTCTTGAGTTTACTGGAACCTATTCCCATGTAATTATGTTTTTAGATTATAGCTATCTCCCTAAATACAGAAAATGACATACCGTATATTCTTGTGGATAAGTCAAACCCATTTATAATTTGAGGGCAAGTTTTGGGGGCCAAAATTATGATTTTGGTATGACCCGTGAATAAGTCAAGGGTAAAACTTGGGGGCTCAGCACCAGGCTTCTCAAATCCATTCCGCAGAGAGGCAACAGCCCAGCCTCTGGGCCATCTGTCCCTGGCTGCTGCCTCCATTTTCCCAACCAGGCATTAAAAAAGGCTCAGGGGGATGGCTGCTTTTGAGGCGGCTGAGGAGGAGATGTTGATGCTGCTGCCAGTGGTGATGGCTAAGGAGACTGCTTGAGAGACATGGTTGATTGAGGAAAGTGAGCAGGCAGGCAAGCGGGCTGTTTCTTCCCTTTGTGTGTTCACCTCACCATGTGTTCTGGGAAACAAAGAGTTGGGGAGGGATGGAGAGGATGTAGAATTCTCAGTACAGCTGTCAGGATTGTCCCCTCAGGATCACCACCAATGTCCTTTGTTAGTCATCACTGCTGTTTCTTTGCTCATCACTTCCACGAGGGGCAGATATCGCCTGGTGGTGCAGGAGGTGGTACTGACCGCTCGTTCCCTTTCCCGCTCAGCTGGCCTTCTTACCTTGTCAACTGGTTGGCCTGAAAGTGGGCTCTGCCCTGGTCGTCACTCTTTCTGGATCTCTCTGCTGCAGCTGGTAGGGCAGCTGGTTTCTTGTACAGTTGTCCCTCCACATTCGCAAACTTGACATTCGCGGTTTTGGTTATTCGCGGTTTTGGGAGGGCCCCCCGGCCCCCCCAAAACCGCGACACGGGGCCTCCAGAGGCCCCGTGAAAAGACCTGGAGGGAGCAGGGAGGCCCGGGGAGGCCTCCACGGGGCCCCCGGAGGCGCTCCGTAGGCCCCATGAAGGCCTGGGGAGGGGTGGGGAGGCCTTCGCGGGACGCCCGGAGGCCCTCCGGAGGCACCGCGAAGGCCTGGGGAGGGGTGGGGAGGCCTCCGCGGGTCCCCCGGAGGCCCTCCGGAGGCCCCGCGAAGGCCTGGGGAGGGAGGGAGGGCCGGGGAGACCTCCGCGGGGCCTAGCAAGGCCCCGCGAAGGCCTGGAGAGGGAGGGAGGGAGGGCCGGGGAAACCTCTGCGGGGCCTAGCAAGGCCCCGCGAAGGCCTGGGGAGGGAGGGAGGGAGGGCCGGGGAGACCTCCGCGGGGCCTAGGAAGGCCCCGCGAAGGCCTGGGGAGGGGGGGAGGGAGGGCCGGGGAGACCTCCGCGGGGCCTTGAAGGCCTGGAGAGGGAGGGAGGGAGGGAGGGCTGGGGAGACCTCCGCGGGGCCTAGCAAGGCCCCACTAAGGCCTGGAGAGGGAGGGAGGGAGGGCCGGGGAGACCTCCGCGGGGCCTAGCAAGGCCCCGCGAAGGCCTGGGGAGGGGGGGAGGGAGGGCCGGGGAGACCTCCGCGGGGCCTAGCAAGGCCCCGCGAAGGCCTGGGGAGGGGGGAGGGAAGGCCGGGGAGACCTCCGCGGGGCCTAGGAAGGCCCCGCGAAGGCCTGGAGAGGGAGGGAGGGAGGGCCGGGGAGACCTCCGCGGGGCCTTGAAGGCCTGGAGAGGGAGGGAGGGAGGGAGGGCTGGGGAGACCTCCGCGGGGCCTAGCAAGGCCCCACTAAGGCCTGGAGAGGGAGGGAGGGAGGGCCGGGGAGACCTCCGCGGGGCCTAGCAAGGCCCCGCGAAGGCCTGGGGAGGGGGGGAGGGAGGGCCGGGGAGACCTCCGCGGGGCCTAGCAAGGCCCCGCGAAGGCCTGGGGAGGGAGGGGGGAGGGGAGTCGTTATTCGCGGATTTTTCACATTCGCGGGGGTCCGCGGAACGGAACCCCCGTGAATGTGAAGGGACGACTGTATTTTGCCTGACTTCTCTGGGTTCTCTTTGCTGCCTGACCACCCACCTTCAGTGAATGTGAGGAGGAGGAGAAAGAGGAAACAAGCAGGCTGGCTGCAGATAACTGAGCATGTTTGGGTGTGTGGCGAACAGGAGCCAGAGAAGGCAGGCCGAAGACAAGAAACCAGCCTGCCCACCCCGCAGCTGTGGTTTCTTGTCTTTTGCCTGCCTTCTCTGGTTCCTCTTCACCACCTGACTGCCTGCTGTCAGTTGTCTCAGACAGCCTGCTTATCTCCTCCTCCTCCTCCTTCTTGCCACATTCTCTGAGGGTGGATAGTCAGGTGGCAAGGAGGACCCTGAGACAGCAGGCAAAAGGAAGTGGCCGTTAGGCCGCTCCTGAAAAAATCTTCCCTTGACCCCCTGGATATGAACAACTATAGGCCGGTTTCAATGTTACCATTCTTGAGCAAGGTGATCGAGAGGGCAGTTGCTCTTCAACTCCAAGTGGTCTTGGATGAAACCGATTATCTAGACTCATTCAAACTGTCTTTAGGTTGGGATTTGGAGTTGAGATTGCCATGGTTGCCTTGACCGATGACCTGTGTCTAAGCATCGACAGGGGTAATGTGTCCCTGTTGGTGCTTCTAGACCTCTCAGCGGCTTTTGATACGATAGATCATAGCATCCTCTTGGATCGCCTGAGAGGGTTAGGAATCGGAGGCACTGCACTCCAGTGATTCCGGTCCTTCCTCTCGGGCACGTCTCAGAGGGTGTTGCTCGGGGACAGCTCCTCCAGTAGAAAGGAGCTTACTTGTGGCGTTTCGCAGGGCGCTATCCTCTCCCCGATGCTGTCTAACATGTATATGAAGCCGCTGGGTGAGATTATTCGGAGTTATGGGGCTGGGTGTTATCAGTACGCGGGTGACACCCAGATCTATTTCTTCCTTGTCCCGATTGTCAGTCTCAAATTCTGATAGCGTCTCTCCTCTTAATGATTGTCTTAAAGCAGTAATGGGCTGGATGAGGAAAAACAGATTGAGATTAAATCCAGACAAACAGAGGTGCTCACGGTAGCGGCCCCAAAACCAGAAGTTGGGTTGCAACCTCCAGTCCTGGACGGGGTCACGCTCTCCGTTAAGGACTGTGTTCGCAGTCTAGGGGTGCTCCTGGATTCATCGCAACAGATGACTAGTCAGGTGAATGCGACGGTCAGGAGTGCCTGTTATCAGCTTCGGCTGATACGCCAGCTGCGCCCTTTCCTGGGAGTAAGGGACCTCGAGGCTGTGGTGCATGCGCTGGTAACCTCTCGTCTAGATTTCTGCAATGCGCTCTACATGGGGCTACCCTCATGCTTGGTCCGGAAACTTCAGTTGGTAGAAAATATGCCAGCCAGAGTGGTCTCGGGAACATCTCGGAGAGACCATATAACTCCAGTATTAAAATCTCTCCACTGGCTGCCTATCAGTTTCCGGGTCCAATACAAGGTGTTGGTTATTACCTTTAAAGCCCTAAATGGCTTGGGTCCAACTTATCTCCGGAACTGCCTCCTCCCATACAATCCTCCCCACACACTCCGGTCCTCTGGGAGGAATTTGCTTCAGCCACAAAAATCTAGGCTGTCTGCAACCTCCTAGAGGGCCTTTTCGGTAATCGCCCCCAAATTGTGGAATGACCTGCCGAACGAGATCCATCAGATGACAAGCCTGAGTAGCTTTAAAAAAGCACTAAAGACGGATCTCTTTTGGCAGGCCTTTCCTAATTAGATCCCTGCCTCAGGGGCTCCTGGCCTCTTTTAGTCTGCTGGCTATTTATTGTATTTATTGTTTTTAAATGTGATTTTAGATAGTTGCTTTTTTTATTTTTATCTGTATTGTATTTTAATTATTGTAAGCCGCCCCGATTGTTTTAACAGAGGGGCGGGGTATTAATAATAATAATAATAATAATAATTATTATTATTATTATTAAAGGTGAGAAACCATGTCTGTCTTCTCTAGCTCCTCCTTGCCACCTGATCTCCTGCCCTCAGTTGTCTACAGCCATCTTGCTTGTCTCCTCAGAGAAGGTAGAGAGAAGGAGGAAGAAAAAACAAGCAGGCCAGCTGAGGACAATTGAGGGCAGGAGATTGGGAAGCGAAGAATCAATCTGGGGAGAGCCTACTTTAAAAGAGGCACTGATTCCCCCCCTCCCCACTGCGGTAGCGGCTCTTTGGTATTTCCCTGCTGTAGCAGGGAAAAGGGGGGGGCTGGCGCTCCTTTTAGTTCTCCCCAGATGGACTACAGCAGGAGCTTAGTCTGTTTAGGGAGGACCTACTGTAAATGAAGCAGAAATCGAAAGAACCAATGCTGCCATTTTTTCCTAGCAGCATTACTATATTGACCTGTGTATAAGTCAACCCAGGGTGGCGTTTTTTGGTCAATTCTTTGGCATAAATTTTCAACTTGTATACTGAGTATATACCGTAACTGCCATAGCATTCTGTAAGAGGACTTTTATGGGACAAGAATAGCAATGAGGAATGCATCTTTAAAAAGAGGCTGTTTGCTGAAGGCTAAGCCAGATGAAGGCTTAGAGTGCTGAATAAAGTTTTGTAGGAGGGAATACTTCTTATCAGTGTAGTGCATCATCGTAGTTTAACTAATATTCCCATTTCAACTGCAAACTGAATGAGTGGATTAAAGCACTAGTGATTGTTCATCATTATGTTTGTGTTTAATTTTTGTGAAGCAACACAAAATTTAACAAGTGTAATAGATTACAAGAATAATTAAAATCATTTACTCTGTATCTGATGGATGATGGTTTTGAGATCTAGTTCTGTTTCCAACACTGGAGTGCATATCTGAATGGAACAATAACTGATAACTTGCTGATCAAGGATTTTGTATATCGACAGTATATGTGACACTTTACATTTGTTTTGAGTAGTTTGTCTTACAGCTTTCTAGATTAGCTTTATTTTCAGTTCTAACACTAAAGCAACATAACCATTTTTGTGCACATAGAGGCATTAGTTGTAACAACATGGAACTGTAGTCTTAAACAGGAAAAACTGTGGCCAAGATTTTAGGTACACTCATATCGCTCAGTTACCTTTTTCAAAGCCCAAGGAAGACAAGGCCCATTTGATCAGTTTCTGGAAAGGAAATTCTTGCAAGGTTCATTCTAGTTAGTTAGTTATAGCTTATTTGATTAGTCAGTTGACCATATCAAAACAGTTAACATCCGACATTGTAAAGGTAAAATAATATAGATAAAATACAATATAATGAACTAATTTAAACCAAACTAGAATAAGGTATAACAAAAATCAATAAGATAAGGTATGATAAAATTAAGTCAAAAATTAATAATAGACTAATTTTTCAAATAAGATAATACCAAAAACATACGTTAACAATTTCCCAGTGGGGAGGGCTCCAGAGCATCCGTCAGCCTATTGTTGCTCCCGGTAGGCAGGAAACAAAAGCTTTTGGGACTGCCCCCGGTGAGGTCATCTACCAGGGATGACCCCCGGCTGGCCAGTCTGTTTCCTGCCTATGCTCCTGGTAGGACATGGTTTATTTTTCTCTGTTTACCCTCCCTCCACGTGGCCGGCGCCATCATTGATTCCCCCCTCTAAAAAAACAACAAAAAACTACCTTTTAAAATTCGGTCCTGGGGGAACCATGTTGCTTGCCCTGTGGAGAAAGGGAGAAAGGGGAGAAATGAATTCCACTGATATGGACGCCATCATCGCGGCAGTGATAGCCAGTGAGAGATCTACCCGGCAGGGCAGTGCCAGCAGGATCGCCCTAGAGGAGCCGGGCACGAGTGGCAGCACTGGCAAGATCGCTGGCTCCAACAGCGGTGGTGCAGCTGCAGGGAAAGGCTGCACATTAATAAATTATCATCTTATAGTTGGATAAAAATAATAAAATATAAAGGCATTAAGAGTTTTAAATAAGTTCATCTCCTTTGCATGCAACCCCGATGTGTTCAATAAAACGAGCTCTCAGTTGTATAGCTTTGGTTATAAACTTAGCCAATCTAATGACTACATAAGTATTTGTATTCTGGAGGAAGTAGGTTAACCGTTTGTTGCAGTCCCAGTGTATAGTTCTGTCCAGTAATGTCTGCAAGTGCTGGACCCTTACTGGAATATATAATTGGCAATTGAATAGAACGTGTGCTATATCCTCTATTTTGAATGCTCCACAAACACATATTCTTTCGGTATATGGCACTTGGTGAAAGCGGCCATATTTGACCATAGATTCCATCTGCTCAAATCTTGCTCTAGTTACAGCTATCTTGTGGTGTCGAGTCAGGGCCATTTCTAAATATTTTTCTGCTTGGAAGGACAGTTAGTTTTGGGCCAACCATTTCAATGACCTGATGTTTGCAAATGTCTCAATTTAGGCATTCACATCCAAAACTCTTTGTTTAAATATTGCTGTGGCTGAGTTGCCGGTTGATAATATATATTGCATTGAAAAACCAAATTGTGGAATGATTTGAAGAAGCTGCTTAATCCATGATATGTGTTGAAATTGAGGGGTACCTAATTGTTCTTCCAGACACATTTTTGGCAGTCTATTAGCTTCCATTTGAAGGATCTTCCACCAATAATTAAAAACTTTGATTACTGCTAAACTGTGAATGGAGTGTTCCTGTTTCAGCTCTTACTGCTGCTGCAGGAGTATTCCTGCCTGTCCCCAGTATAGTCCTTAAGAAGTGTGCTTGATTTTGTTCAAGCAGTGGAGCCTTAGATAGGTTCCATAGCTCAGCACCATATGTTAGGACTGGTACTATTTTTGCCTTATGGGCCTTTAAAATACGGAGCAGAGAAGTTGGATGGTTGTAACTGAGTAATTTATTTAGAATTTTAGAATGTGCTATGGCCTTTGTGGTACATTGTTTGAAGTGATTGGTCCAAGTTCCTGTATCTGAGAAAACAACTCCTAAATATGAGAAGAAGTCTATTTGTTTTATAGGTTCCCCATCCAAGTACCAGTTGTGTTTGGTCCGTCTTTTCCCAAAGACCACCACTTTGGATTTGGACTTATTGATATTCAAAGAGTTTTGTGGACAATATGTACCAGATTTCCTTAATAATCTTCTCCGGCCTACTTGAGAGTATGCCATTAGAACCACGTCATCTGCATACAGGAGGATATTAACATATCTATTAAGAATCCTTGGCATGTGAACATTGGTAGAATGAAGAAATCCTGGAATGTCATTAACATAAAGATTAAATAGCATTGGGACCAGAATACATCCTTGTCTAACACCTCTATGTGTGAGTATATTCTGTGTAAGGGCACCATCAACTCAAGTATGGACTTTCAAACATGTATTTGTATATAGGGCCTTTACCAGGTGTAAAAGTCTAGGCTCCATATTTAACATAGCCAGCTTCCTCCATAAGATGTCTCTATTTATGGAGTCAAAGGCTGCACTGAGATCTATAAAGGATGAGAACAAATACTTGCCATGTGTTGTGTATTTAGTAATAAGATGATGTAAAATGAAACAGTTGTCAATTGTGGAGTGCCCAGGCCTAAATCCTGCCTGTTCTTACTAGTATATTCTTCTCGATTGCCCAATCTTTTATTTTACTCAGGAGGTGTTTTGCATACATCTTAGCTGTTATATCAATGAGACTTATGCGTCTGTAATTTCTGAGATCTCCTTGTCTCCTTTTTTATATATGGGAACTATGATGGAAAGTTCCCATCCTGCTGGAATATGACCGGTACTATCTATGTATGTGAATAGTCTTGCTAACTTTGTTTGCCTGTGCCAGCATCACTAAGAGGCAAAGCTGATGAAATATCCTTGAGGTTATCTGAAGCCAAATTGTCACGTTTGTTCTTTGGGATGGCAATATTCTGTGTTCCAGCATTGTTTAAAAGTGAGCCAAGCTCCTCTGAGCAAAACACCCGAGTTGGAAAGATTGAAAAGAAATGCAGAAATGGCCTCGTCTTAAACAGCATGCTAGAAATTATGGGTCGCCTAAAGATCAGTAGAATCCGCTCATAACCTCTGCTAGGTAGAAGCCATTCAGCCTTCTGCAAATCAGTCAGCTGCCTTTCACAGCGTAGTAGCTGACTTAAAGACAGAATAATTGCTCTTTTTGATCCCCATAGTCCTCTATTAACTCTGTTGTTTAATATTTGTAGGATGATTTGATTAAACTGTAAGTAGTAGTTTTGATTCACATGCCTTAGTCCCTTGGGTATGTGTTCACAAAGTGTTTGTTTCTTGCTTCTCTCCATGTGAGTGACCAGCTGTCTCTCATCACTACGGTCCTTTCTTTCTTCTCTGTAGCCCAAGTAGAAATAGGGTTACCCATGACTTCCTTGTTAGCTGCTTTTGTAGTGCTCTTTAAACATTTTGTGCAAAAATTCTGTACTTTAGCAACAGTGTCTTTTAACTGGTTTTCAATAAGCTTTATGAAATCCTCCTTCTTTATGAAATCCTCCTTTAAAGAATCTACTTTGCATTTAATTGTGGACAGCTGCTCAAAAATTGAGATAACCTTTTGTGCTGTCAGCAAGCATTGTCTTGTTAGGAGGTCAGATGTGTTATTGTTATCTAAGTTTGCTAGGTTTGTATCTACACTCCCACCTTGTAAGAGCTGTGCTGCTGCTGAACAAATTGCAGCCGTCTGAGTCTGGTCCTGTGGGTGGGCTATCTCTTCTAGAGAAGAGGAATTATTTATAAATTGCTGACATTCTGCCTCTGCTTGTAAATCCCACTCTAAGGATTCACATCCACCAGAAAGTTTAGGAGGGTTTAAATTACTTACAGGGATGGTTGTCTAGTTGTTAAAAAGCAGTCAACTTTCATCTGTTTCTTTGGCTTAGATATAACTTGCGATGCAGAGGGGGTACATTGTCTCTTCTTTTTTTCCCATGATAGTTGATAGAGTGAGCCACTTTTCATTGATGAATTATCTGTTTTTTTTTTACTTTTTACATCTAAAAGTTAAGTTTAATAGGGAAGCTGTAGACCAGGAAGGAGGGTGTCAAGCATGCAACCCTCTTGGATTGGTAGCTAATAACAAGGATTTGCATTTTGCAAGATGCATGGAGTAAATTACCTTGCATAGTATTGCCTCAGGGTTTGCTGGAAGGGTTAGCTTTGTTTTCCATTGGGATCATGGGTTATTCTTAAAATTCCTCCAATGGTAACAGCTGCATCTAGTTCAAACCAGTACCAAAAATCACCTAGCAGAAAGTAATAGACTTTTCAAAGTACCTTGTTTGTGCAGTTGAAGGCTAAAGTTCATTGGCTAACATTAATGACAGGCTAAAAATAAATTAAGGTAGAATTCCTTTCAAGCTGTTACAATTTAAGCATTTTGTTTGGGGGAAATCATAAGGACCATATTAGCTATCTAATTTTACAAATATTTCCATGTAGGAAAATTGCAAACTGTGTGCAAATTATGAGTGTTGCATCACTGAGCACCAAACCCTGTGACTTCCTGTCATGCACATAGAATGAAAATTATACATTTGTAGTAGTACCATCTGTGCTGGATGTGATTTGAATATACTTTCATGTATTTATTTAGTACACTATCAGTTTAGTGTTACTTATATATTATGGATTAAATCCAATTGTGAATCTAGAGTAGACCTATTGAATAAAATAAAGTCATAAATGTTCAATTACTTAATTCCTTTTGATTCAGTGGGCTTACTATAATCGAGACTAACAGTTGTATTAGGCTATTGAATACAGCACCCACAAGCTCCAAGAAATTATAAAGTGTTTTTGGAATTCTTTAATTTCACTGAAGTTCTGTTTAATATGCTGCATGAACGGTATCTATCTGAGTGTTGGAGAAGATGCTAATATGCCTGGAATGTGAGAGGAGGCTGAGTGGGAGGAGTCTTCAACTAAACTTACCTGTTGTATAACATTTATTATTGTGAACACTTTCTCTCTCTCTCTCCCCCTCCTTCCCTCTCTTGAGTTTGGGCAGTCCTGAGCACAGTTCTGATTTCTACATGCTGTCACACAGGATGAAGGAAAGTAAACCTGTAGATGAGGAGACTATGCTTCCTTCAAAGCTCAGTGTCTGTTTTCCTTCTGCTGTGCGTTAAAAGTGGAATTTAACAACCCCATTTCCTAACGTGTACTTTTGTGCAAAAATACTGTGTGTGTGTGTGTGTGTGTGTGTGCATGTGCATGTCTGTCTCCTGATGGATCTTTCAAAGAGAGATTTCTGTCCAGTGTTTGTCATCATAAATTCACACTGTTGCTGCTGTTCCCACAAGGACTATATTAAAGAGGTAAGAATTTCTGTTATGCTGATATATGCGGTTACAATGCTTTTAAAAAGCACTGTTCTCTACTGATCTGTTCTATATAGTTCTCAGCAGTCCTGGCTTTGTACTTTGGGTAAGGATATAAGAGTTTAGGCAGAAATGAATTGGAAGAAAGGTAGCTAAGGATCATATTTTGTGTGGGTCTGGTTAGGTTAGGTCTGTCAAATAGGAGGCATTAGTTCATGGTATTACTGTATAAGTTGGGGGTATCCATGCTCCATACAGGCAAAATGAGAATTAGTAGTAAATTAACTTTACAAAGAAGCTGAGTAATATTAAGCTTTTCTCATGTGATACTATATTAATACTTCCCATTTTACTACTCAGTCTTTATTTTAGTAATTGCTTGAGCAGATAAGAACTCATCATGGTTCTGTAGAAAATAATATTTGGCCTTTCAGCATATTGTTGACTTGCCACTGAACCACTGTGAAAGACTGCTTGGACTTGGTGTAGGAATGTTATCTCGCTGTGCAACTTGTGGATGGTGGAAGATGAGGAGAATTAGCCCAAAGAACAATAATCTGTTTGATTGTAAAGTGAAGTGAGAAAACCATTTGACCTAACAAAATGCCTATGAATGACTGTGAAGGCTGTATACTGTAGCTATTCAGTTCAGAGGATTGTCCTGTTTTGCAGTTAGTATGTTCGAGAGAGAATTTGCTGGACTCTCCTTTTACATACTTGGAAGTTGGTTGAAAAAAAAAAAGTCTGATTCTCTTCGGATTTTCCTCGGTCATGTTCCATAAACTCTGGTTATGGAAGTTTTGGATTTCATCCAGATTTTCAGATCAGAGGATTTGTAAAATAGAGTACTTAGAATTTCTATACGGTTTTTATTTTTCTGGAGAGCTTCATGAACTCAGTAATACTTACACCAACTTCGAAGGTATGCTTACTCCTATATTGTCAGTTCCTTGGCGGGTGTGTGGGAGTATTGAAACTAAGACACTGACTTGTCTAAGGTCATATAATGAGTTCAGGGTAGGGGGAAATTTGAATCAAAGATTTCCTAGTCATAGTCTCGCTGATTAGTCACTTAAGTTTCTCTTCTTGTTTCTCCATATGTGACTAGTTAAATTACATTGAAAATATAATAAAACTTTTGCAATGGGTTGCATCCAGAGAAACATATGTTAAACAGTAACTGGCAGAATGTCTTTTGCCACTAGCATCCGGGTGGCAGCACTATGCCCCTCCCCCAAAACATCTTGTGAGGATCAGGAAAGTTACCTTCTATCATCCAAATTCTACCTGTGCTTCTCAGATTCCAGCTTATAGGAATTGACCCAAAGCATCCTTTCTTCCAATGGGAAGAAGCCATTAGAGGAAGCTCCTTTTTTTGAAAGAAGGGGGAAAGCCCTTAAATGGCAAGACTGATTCAAAAAATGCATGTGCATGTGAGCGCACCCATAGATATACAGTTGCCCCTCCACATTTGCGGCTTTCACATTCGCGGTTTTGATTATTCGCGGAAAGCCGCCTGCTCCACCCTCTCCACTCCATCCCTTCCCAAGGCAGCGAGGGGGGTCTCAGGAATCCCTTCGCTGCCTTGGGAAAGGGGGGGTGGAAAGCCTCCCTCATTCCACCCCAGTCCCTTCCCAAGGCAGCGAGGGACCCCCTACGCCACTCTGGGAAGGGCGGGGGGGTGGAGGAGAGTGACTGTGGGGGCTTCAGAAGCCCCCGTGGCCAGTCTGGGAAGGGCGGGGGGGTGGAGGAGAGTGACTGCAGGGGCTTCAGAATCCCCCGCGGCAACTCTGGGAAGGGCGGGGGGTGGAGATGAGTGACTGCGGGGGCTTCAGAATCCCCCGCGGCCACTCTGGGAAGGGCGGGGAGGTTGAGAAAGGCCGGAAAGAGGCAGCGCAGCCTCCTCCCCGCCAGCCCGCTGCTGTCCCCAGCCTTTCGAAGCGGGCACCAGGCTCCAAAGCCCCGGCGCCCGCTTCGGAAGGACGGGGAGAGGCAGCGCAGCCTCCTCCCCACCCACACGCTGCCTTCCCCGGCCTTTCTCAGCAGGCTCCAGGGCTTCTAAGGCCTGGTGTCCCCTCAGAAAGGCCGCGGAGAGGCCAGCCAGGCTGGCCAGACACCCTCCCGCTGCCTCTCTCCCTCGGGGGGGGGGTCTGCGGGAGCAGCATCTGTTATTCGCGGTTTTTCCACATTCGCGGGGGTCTCAAGAACCTAACCCCCGCGAATGTGGAGGGACAACTGTATATGTGTAGAAAGTGTGGAATCTGTATACCAATGTATATCTGTATACCTGTTATAATTAGAGCTGTAATTTTTAATCTTGAAGGCTTCTTTAGTCAATTAGAAGAGTTTCTAATCTGGTAACTTTAAAAAAATTGGAAAGATAATTTATTACTTAAAATACTTACTCATCTTTCCAATTTCTGAAAATTCAAGATATGATGCACCATGTTAAAAGGAGAATTTCTCTTCATCATCAGACAATGTGGAAATGACTCTCTTCTAAGATGGTGCCTGCCCAACATATACATGTATGTACCGCATATTCCGGCGTATAAGACGACTGGGCGTATAAGACGACCCCCCAATTTTTAAGTTAAAATATAGAGTTTGCCCCCCCCCCCCCGCCAGCCACCTGGCTGGAAAGCCTGTCCCCCACCAGCCAGCCAGCTCAGTGGCTATAGATGATGGAATAGTCTGTGAAATTAAAGGACTGAGAACAGCTAAAAAAGCATGGGATACTTTGAAAAATCTCTGTGGTGTACAATCTTTGGAAAGTAAGGTTGCATTAATACAGTAAGTTGGTTAATATGAAGCTATCAAATCCCAAATTTTTGAATGAGCACATTAATGAATGAGCACATTAATGATTTTAGAGCCACAGTGGTAGCCAAGAGAATTTCACCATAGACAAAACTTGATGCAGAATGATAAGTCTGAATCCAGAAATTCTAATTTTAGGCTAACTTGTCCTGAAAAGAAACATTATTTTGACTCTCCTGAGCTAAATGGAGGGCCATTTAACTCTTCAAAGGCAAAGCAGTCATTCTCACAGCAGGAGGAAGGATCTGCTGGGAAAACTGCCCAGGCCATTTTACACATCAGTCATTCTCACAGCAGGGGAGTATGATTACTGGGGTATAAGACCACCACCCCCACTTTTGAGGAGATTTTCAAGTGTTAAAAAGTAGTCTTGTATGCAGCAATATACGGTAAATCATTTAAAACAATGAAGATTTGCTTTTTCTTCAAAGCTTTTTTACTCATGCCAGTTTATGCAAATGAGTGGATTAAAACTCATCTATATTATATATATAATTCTCTTGGGTATGTTGCCGTTTCCAGTGTGCTGATTGGCTGCTTAGGGAACTGACCAACCAATCACAGGTCTGTTGGGCAGCCATTCAGCACACTGGGGGTGGGACCATGTAGATCTCAAACATGGTCGCTGGAGCTGGAGAGTGAGTAACATGGGGGTGGATGTGGTGTGCATGCATGTGTTTTGGAGTGCAGGGGTTGGGAGGAGGGGCAGAGCGAGTGGGGGAGGGGCAGAACAAGCAGTGGAGTGATGGGGCAGAACGAGCGGTGGGGGGCAGCAGGGGGCAGAACGAGAGGCTGGTGGGCGAGTTAAACCCACCAGCCTACCTCAAAGGGTTGTCATGAGGTCTCCTGGGCATTTTGGGGAGGGTTTTTAAATGGCATATGGTACGCCGGGTCCAGCTAGTTTGATTAAGATTTCTGTTATCAGATGACTAACTTAGTTAAAGTTTTAGTTGGATATGTTATGTTATGTGCCATCAATGTTTATGGTGCTTTACATAGAAATATAGGCACAAGATAAGGAGCTTGTAATCTAGATCTTGAGTTTGCTTCTGTTTGTATTTAGAGATATCTTCTAAGCTGTGATCAAATCCTGTTTGCCATTGTATTTATGTGTGGGTGCGCTTTAATGGAATTCTCTTCTCTCACTTCTTTCCTTGAATGTCTGATCCTTCTAGCAATTGGGAAAAGAGATTTCATTTTTGTAATTAAAATGCAGCCTTTTCACTGAAATTCATAATTCTTAAAGAACAGTAACAATTTGTCAAGGACTTCTGGCATCTGCATATAAGATACTAAGTGTGAACTGCTAAAAGTAAATTTAATAGGGGAAGATGGTGGCTAAAAGCTACTTGGAATGTGAGTTAACAGTGGCTCATGCTATGTTGTACCTCATGATGACAACAGACATCCCCCCGGATCCTGAAGAATGGTGGATCCGGGGGAGGTGTTTTAATGATGAGCAGGGAGGCGAACCCATGGGCAGGCCTGGGCGTGGACACGCCCCGGCCGGGAGGAGTCAGGGGAGGCGCCAAAGCAGGGCCTATTTCACCCATTGCCTCCCCTGGTCTCCTCCTCTTTTCCATCAGTTTGATGTGAAGGTCTACCCTTCACATGCACACTTTAGCTCTAAATGTGCCAAATACATGGACCTGTCTCTTCCACTTAAAAAGGTGGGGGAGATGTTGATGCATGCATGGAAGGTAAATAGAAATTTAGATTAGGTGAGAAGGAGGTCCACTACTGCATTTGTGTGCAAAGTTATGTAGAGAATTAAGTGTATCACATTTCTGTTAAAGCATATACACTAATATAAAATAAAGCGGAGAGACGTGACACAGGGAAGCAAAAATGAAGTCTGGTGAGCTTAATTGGTTGTAGAAAGTTCAAAAATGATAGTATATAAGCAGCTTTACTAAACTAATAAATCTGGAAGAAGACAGAGTAGAATAGATGTCCTGCTGTAGAAAACATTGTGGTATACATAAGATACATGAAGGAAGATTGTGACAATCCTGGAAGGAGGTGGATTTTCATTAGAAGTTTTTCTAGTGAAAAGAACATAGTTTGCCCCAAGGCATTTAGCTAAGGTTATCTCTTAATTAATTTGTTATTAAGTTTCCTTTATTTCTGTTGCCTCTGACACTTAAAATAGCACAAGCTGTTTTTGAACCGATTATTTAATAGCTGCTCTAAGTTATTATTCATATGAATGATCATTTTACTGGAAAAATAATAATTGTACTAGTAACTCCCAGTGAAGACTGTGCAGTTGGTGGATTGTATTTTGTCCCCAGACACATGATGCCAGTTTGTGTTTGCCTTTAACAAAACAGATTACAGTACCACTGTTTTCGGTGTTTACTTTCTTTGTTAACAATGTAAGTTAATTTTGTGGAGTCCAATATATATATATATATATATATATATATATATATAGAATGTTATACCAACAAAATGTATTTTAAATGTTAAACTGGAGTGATTTTGAAGTCAAATCACCACATATATTTCTAGTTAGGGCTTTGAGTGAGCCTATAGGACTCATTCTACACCCAATCACTTATTGATACTGGCAAAACAAATGATATATTTGGAGTGCTGAAAAACGTTTCTAGTCTTCATGGTTACAATATTGTAATTAAAACAGAAATTTTCTTTCTCCCAGAGATAGCATCACAAGTTCAGTTTATCACTTCCAACCTTTACTCTAGGTTTTTCACACTTCCATGTAACTATTGCTATCTTCAGAAGATTGTAAAACAAGTGGCCCATCTCTGGGTTACTGAAAAGAAAACAATTTCTTTGGGGAGCAAAATATAATTCCAAACCACACTTGTATTTCCTGAATGTGAAGAACAAAAGTATTTCCATGATTAGAAATTATGTTGCTATAAGGGTGAAAAGTCACTGTGTCTGATGGTGAACTTTACCAGAGGTACAAATAGTTTTTATTTTGTTATTGTAATTCCCCATTGCTGTTTCTGTGTTTCAGGGAGTCAAGCCAGCCAGCTTTGATAAAGTAGCAATTCCTGAAGTAAAAGAAATAATTGAGGGATGCATCCGTCAGAACAAAGATGAAAGGTAAGTGCTGGTTCCACTTGAATTAGGCAGTAAAAATGGAGCTATGACGCAGTTTTTAAAAATCTGTTAGGTACTCTGTAGTAAATATAAGTACTATAATATATACAGTGGGCACACTATATGCAGGCTCTGGATCCATGGATTTAATCAACCATGGATTCAAAATAAAAATTAAAAAGTATAGGAGTGTGAAAATTTGCAGCAGTGGTGCTCCTGCTCATTTGTTTGTGGAGAGTGAGAGTGCTGCCACGACTACCGCTTATCATCACCCTGCAGAAGCAGCTTGCCACTTTGCTGTTGGTAGTGGTGCTCTTGCTTGTCTATTCGTGGGCAGGTGAGTGGGAGTGCTGCTGCCAGTTGCCATGTCCCTGCGAAAGGTGTTCACCATCCTGTGGGTGGTGGCAGCGGTACTCCTGCTTGTTTGTTTGTGGGCAGGCGAGCGTGAACACCACTGCCACCAAATGCCATGTCCCTGCAGAAACTGCTCAAGGGCAGAGGTAAACAGTTGGTGGGCTCCCCAGAGGAAGGGGAGCCTGAAAAATACACTCCTGGTGATGTGCCTGGCAGCCAGGGCTTGCCATTGCCTCCGCCTTACACCAGTTTTAATAGGGACTTGAACATTCACATTTTTTGGTATCTATGGGGGGGGGGATCCTGGAACCAGTCACCCGTGGGTGGTGATGATGATATTTATTTATATCCCACCTTTCTCCCAATATGGGGACTCAAGGGCCCACTGTAATTTCTAAATGGTCAGATATGCAATACTGGATTTGTTTTGCAGGTGTCACCTCAAAAAGCAAAGTACATGTTAAGCCTCTTAGTTTGAGTGAGGAGCATGTGGTGTAGGAATTCTAGGCCTAAGTGGTTGCTAATCTCTTGGTAGAAAGGATGTCATCATCCCATTTACCCACTCCCTCTCATTAAAGAGTATCTTTATATAGGGGAGGGATCTAAATGACCAGTAGTATTTTGTTAAATATTGGGAAACAAGTATAGAACTTCTGTGCCTTATCAACGGACTGTTTTATTATGTTACACCCATTTTACCCTTTCTCTTTATTTCCTGATAATAAATCGTTCATGCTAGGTTTTTTTGGAAAGAGGCACTTTAAAAAATGTATTTTATGCCCGTCTAAATTTAAACATTCTCTGGGGTTGGTGAGAGGAGGAATCGTATTACTACTGTTCATATCTACATAAACCAATATTGAAAATAAGTATGTATGCCCAGATATCCAAAGTCAGTCTAGTTGTATTCCCTTTAGTTCAAAGGTGTGGCCTGGATATAGTATCTTGGAACAAGATATAATTCTTCTGTGAAATATGTCTAATTCACTTGGAAAATAGTTGGATGCATTTTGCTTCTTAGTAAAACTTAACATAACTTCTCTTCCCCCCACCCCAATCTCCTTGTTCTTTTCTTTCTCTTACATTCAGGTATGCTATCAAGGACCTTCTGAATCATGCGTTTTTCCAGGAAGAGACTGGTGTGCGAGTAGAGCTGGCAGAAGAAGATGATGGTGAGAAAATTGCCATTAAGCTCTGGTTACGAATTGAAGACATTAAAAAGCTTAAGGGCAAATACAAGGATAATGAAGCAATAGAATTTTCTTTTGACTTGGAGAGAGATGTCCCAGAGGATGTAGCACAGGAAATGGTAAGTAATGTAGAGATTAGAAGCCTGTATAGTTTAGAGCCTTGATATTTAGGCGTGGTTTGTCCCATTTGCAGTTTTATTTGCTTACATAAAAATAAACACTTAAAAATACTGTGATGAAGAGAATTGGATGGGAAGAGGCAAGGAAGTCCAGAAGCCTCACTATTTGACTCCTCCAACTTTAACCAAGTCACATCTGAACCCCATACCCTTATCTGGAGGCAGTTGTAAAAGCTGAGAGGATTGGGTCTCCTTTTGTAATATGCTCACTGACACAAACTTTGGACTTCTATGTATTCATCCCTTCTAGAAGTTTCTTTGCACATGATATGATAAGACACTTCTGAAAATCTACAATTTCAAAATCTGTTGGTAGGGCAGGATGAGGGAGCTGCAGTTATAGAGGATGAAGTTTAAGAGTACAGTTGTGTGTACACAAGAACCCTTGCAGCATGTGCCCCAAAGTGTTAAAAATGCAAATTTTAACATTTTACCTAATCAGTATGTATTACTTTTGATGATTCTTTATTGTGAATCTTCATTTTGATCAGGCCTGCACAACCTGCGGCCCTCCAGGTGTTCTGGCCTCCAGCTCCCAGAAGCTTGAGCCAGCTGGTCCAATGATCAGGAATTCTGAGAGTTGGAGGCCAAACCATCTGGAGTTCCACAGGTTGTGCAGGCCTGATTTTGATATTGTAGGATTTGTAACAGGCAAAATTTCCTTAAGAATTGGCGGAACTCTGACTGTTTCCATAATTTAAGGCCTTCCATGTTTTTTTAATAAATCATCTACCTTTTGTACACTGAGCAAAATCCATTTTTTCCAATATTACCTAGATCTCAGTTTTCTGGGCTAAAGAGTAACCACTTCACTTTGAGCCTTCCAGAATCATTTAATAACCTAATATTTAGGTACATTGGACACATATTGAAACATGGCTTTATGATATCCCAGAAGAATTGTATGAATGGATTCAGCTATTCATTTCTCAGTGTGGAGATATTTTAGCACTGCCTTTAAAGAAGTTCTGTACTTTCTGTTTTTTCTCATTCCTAACATCAAGATGTGTAAGGGTCATTTCATTATAGAGAAGGGGCTAACTGTACCTGCTGCAGAAGAGAATATATGAGATGGGGCCAGTGTAGACATGGACTTTATTCGTGTGTCTTTGAGAGAGCCAGTGTGGTGTATTGGTTTGAGCATTGGACTATGACTCTGGAGACTAGTGTTTTAATCCCTGCGTAGCCATGGAAACCCACTGAGTAACCTTTGGCAAGTCACATTCTCGCAGACTCAGAGGAAGGCAAAGGCAAACCTCTTGAACCAATCTTGCCAGAAAAATCCCCTTGATAGGTTCACCTTAGGGTTTCTGTGAATTGGAAATGACTTGAAGGCACACAAGTGTACCTTTGAGGATAGCATCCACACCTGATCTTTACTCTGGGCAGGTTTGTGTAGGTGGCCTAAGCTATATAGTGTTTCACATATACATACTTCCTGCTGGCAGATCCACTTGTTTGATCAGTTCCATATATGCCAGAGTGTGCCGCAGGGTTAAAGGTCCCTCATCAAAAGTTGTGAATGTGGGGATCTGTGTTGAATTGAGTCCACATGTGTATTTCTGTATCAGTGGCTAGTGCAGCCCACCTTTGCTGCTGCCAGTTATCTAAGGCATTGTATTCTGACCTCCCTTCCTTTCTAGAACAGGTGATAGCTGTTAACAGTGAATATACTTGATGCCTGTTCAATGGAGGTGCATATGCAGATGTTCAAGAGTGATAGCACATGTGTTTCCCACTGCTGCATGTGGGGTTTTCTTTGTTTTACGGGTGAGCTCATGTTCTTGATGATAGGTTCTTATAATATTTTTGACAATATTTTGGGTGCTGCTTTTAATTATTTGCATGCATAATCAAATAATGATTTAAGTGTTTGATTTTTGTATGTTTAATAAGTAATTGTAACTGTAATTTACTTGAGTAAATTTACAATTTATGTTCAGGTTGAGTCTGGGTATGTCTGTGAAGGGGATCACAAAACAATGGCCAAAGCAATAAAGGATAGAGTGTCCTTGATTAAGAGAAAGAGGGAACAGCGTCAGTTGGTGAGGGAAGAGCAGGAGAAAAGAAAACAAGAAGAAGTCAGTCAGAATCAACAGACAGAACAGCAGTTACAAGCAGGTGCGACCCAGCAAGGAACAAAACATGCTACGCCTGCCCCTGGTGTTGCTGCCATCCCTACTACTTCAACTTCAGTTTCTACGCAAGTGGAACCTGAGGAGCCAGAAGCTGATCAGCATCAACAGCTGCAGTACCAGCAGCCCAGCATTTCTGTACTATGTAAGTATTTGTTCTACATGCCACCTAACCCCTCTTTGCATGTCCCCCTGGGTTGTAGGACCTGAACTCAGAGTAAGGCTGGCTACACAACATTTCAAAAGAAGGAACTGGAAAAACCACCTCAGAGTATTCCTTGCCTAAGAAAATCCTATGAAATTCATGGGGTTGACATGTCGACAGGCGACTTGAAGGCACATACAAACACACATAGTATGTCTTGTCTTGTTTCATTCTCAGCAGAGTGATGGCATGGTTTGACTGTTATCATTTATGGGGAAAAATATTAAAACGATCTAGCATATGAAGCTCAATCTTTCTTATCTTACAGCTAACTTTCAAAGTTTAAGCCCTAGCATTTTGTATAAAGGCACTGTAATCATAAAGTGGTTGCAGCAGTGCCCAGAGCACTGATGCTCACATTTCTTGTCTTCCAGATGTAACTAAAGCTGGCAGAGCCTGTTTAGATAATTGCTTCCATACTATCTGTGGGGGGTAATCAACTCTACATGATCCCATTAGAAAACATTAGCAAAACCTTGAGGATCAGAACTTGGGAATGGTGAAGCACCCCAACCCCCACCCCTGCTCACTGCATATACCATCTTAGCAATTTGGTTATCCCCAGCTAATTGGAGCACAAAATCTCCATATTATCTCTAGTTTCTCACTTAGTTTTCTGGAAGAGGTGAGGGGGGGTGCCCCTAATCATCATAATGGCAATTATACTGTCTACTCTTATAGAGCAGCTATTTCTGAAGCTGAAAGATATATCAGTTCTTTATAGCAGTTAATTGTGTTCCACAAGCAGGAAAATAATATCCCATGCTTATTGTGGTGAGAGTGCAAGCAGGTGCAAGATTGCCACTTGATCTGTTTTTCTTTTGCAATTGATAATTATCCCTGGTTGTGGCCCTTGCTCCCATCTCAGCTGTATTTAATCCCTACAATACATGCCTTCAGACTGGACTTGAAAATGCATTTGTGTCAGATAACCCCCAAGGATGTTGATGATACATAAATGAATTTACTGAACTGTTATAGTTTGCACAGGATGTTGAGCTGTCGGGATATCTGGTTTCTTAAGATGGTATTTGATAAATGTTTTAGACTTCCAAGTTCCAAGCTTGGTAGATGAAGGGAATGCTGTAGTTAACATATCTTGATTTCAGTAAGGTCTTTGACAAGGTAATCTATGATATTCTTGCAAACAGGTTAGTAAAGTGTGGGCTAAATAATGCAACTGTTGGGTGGATTTGTAATTGGTTGACTGACCAAACCCAAAGAGTGCTCGCCAATGACTCCTCTTCATCCTGGAGAGAAGTGACTGGTGGGATACTACCGGGTCCTCTCCTGGGCCTAGTGCTCTTCAATATCGGTATAAATGACTTGTATGATGGAATAGAAGGTATGCTTATTAAATTTACAGATGACATCAAATTGGGAGGAGTAGCTAATACCCCAGAGGACAGGATCAAAATTCAAAATGACCTTAACAGATTAGCAGATTAGAGAGCTGGGCCAAAACTAACAAAATGAATTTCAACAGGGAGAAATGTAAGGAATTAGACTTAGGCAGAAAAAAAAATGAAATTAACAGATATAGGATGGGTGACACCTGGCTTGGTGCTCTAGGAAGCTGAAGAACTACTCTAGCTTTCTTTTCCTGCTCCCTATGGAAAGGCTGGGCTGGAGGGACTTGTGGTAGCTTTAAAAGGCAGAGAAGGATGATGGTCTAGAGACCTTCAGTCTCCAATGAGCTTGGCTGTCACTGTATATTCTCCTCTTCTTATTGGTTCTTTACCCAGGAGTACTTGGAAAAAGCACAGTTTTAGTTTTAGCAACATTCATCAGCTGTTAAACTGACAAAAATTATCAAAAAACCAAAATGAAATATTGATATTTGCTCCTCTGTTCTCCAGTGCTTTTGCAGTAACAATTCAGTAACCTCTTTGACCAAAGAATGAAGCTAGAGAGCATCTTTGGAGCAAAGACTGTAAGCAATGCATGGCCAAAAGTTCTTTGGGGGAGAGTGGGGGGGAAAGGTAAACATGCAGAAGTCCCTACCAACTTGATGACACAGTGTTCCCTTGGGAAAAATACCTTGATATGTAAAATCCAAAATGTGTTTCTGAGGTCAAAGTGTATAGAGGTCAGATTGAATGGCAACAGACTCTTTTCTCAGACTCTCTACCTAGTCTCCCAGAAGCAAAAGGGTAGGGTTCTTTCCCAAATTTTGGACTGATTCAGAGATGCAAAAATATTGCAAAAGTATGTGCTGCTTCACTGCAGTATGTTTTAATTGGCTCACCAAAGAAATGCATCTAAGGAGGTTCATCCCAACAGGGGTGTGAGAAGATGATGAATGCTTGAAAAAAATATATTTTAGGGACATCAGTACTCATGGTAAATGTCCTGGGGTATGTCTACATGGTATGTTGCTCTTCCATAAACTAGCCACTATCTTCCTAAATAGATGTATACGACAGGACTGGCAGTCAGTGGCCATGTCATCTGCCTCTGATGCTGCCTAGGAAAACCTTATCACACACTCTTGGAACATCTGGACAGATAGCTTGACTGTCAAGGCCCACTTCAACAAGGATACCTGTGTCAAGGCTGGCACTGGCAGCTAGCAAAGCTTTTCTTGCAGTAGCTTTCTCAGAAGCAGCCTTGTCTTTTGTGCTTACTGCTCATCACTGCGATCATCTTTCACAGTCTAACGTGAGCAGGATTGTAGAGACTGATCAAAAGAACCTTGGGTTGATTTTAAGCATATAGCTGACCATCTCATAATGCTCACTCCATCCACCAAGGAGCATCTACCACAGGAAGAGCAACCCAGATTGAGCCATTTTGGAGTTTAGAGTCTCCTCACACCGATGAACTTCAAGGAACTTCAGCCACTATCACATGAACCATGTAAAGGTAACAGAGAAATGAAGCATAAAGAGGACTCCTTTGCAACCTGGGATCCTTCAGCTAGACGTAGATGACAATTTTTATAAGAGAGATTGTGGCTGTTGGTGTCCCTTCGGAGATGGATGCTATCGCTTATCAATCTGTATGCACTGTCAACAATTCTTGTAAGAGCTGTATAGTGGGGATGAGAGGGACAGTGATTTGTCTGAGAGCTTTTTTACAGCCTTTTGAGTACTGATTCTCTGGGTTTTAAGCATTGGAAGATGGCACCCCAAGACCAAGAGTACTCATCTTTCAAGGTGCCAACTGTAAGTTATGATCAAACATAACAATCAGCTCATCTCTGTTGAACAATGCCCTAATATATTTATCTTTCAGAAGTGTATTTTCTATCTTATGTCATTTTTCTACTCCTGTGCAGCTGAATTTTTTAAATGAGCAACATGGTTAAGTGCTGGAAATTTTAGATACCTCATTTATTCCCTTGGGAATTATAAGATATTAGATTTTAATGTGGGTAGTAATGGGGATTGCAACTGTTGTTGAATAGAAATGGTTAAATTATAGCTAGAGGAAAAGGCACACTGAGTGATGCACAAGGGGATGACAGACATGGTAAAAATATAAGAACAAAGCATAGTGTCATGTATCTGCTTCTTCAGAGTCAGTAGATAGGAGCTTCAGGGTTAAATAGTAAGCTTTATTACCACAGAAAAACTAAAGAGTCAAGACTACAAAATTGTTGCTTTGAATGATGCTCATAGGAAGTACAGTAAAATAAAAAGTATTCATAATAAGTCAGAATCTGGTGGGCACTTGAGCCATTGGTTGCCCATCTTCCACCTGCCCCGTTCTCACCCAGTTGTAACTCCACCTATTGATTCCCAAAACAATAAGCAGGTGCAAGGCCACTTTACCCGTTACCAAACAGACTATATGCCCATGGCTATTCTCAGTCACTGAATTGTTTCATTTACAAGGAATGTGAAAACAGCAAACAGCTCAGACATGAAAGATAAAAAGTAACTTGCTACATTTTGAAACTCGTTGGCAGGAGGGTCACTTTTATGGACCATCCTGACACATAGTTAGCAAAGAATTTTGTAAAGGCTGCTAGGCAGGTGTATAAAGCTTTTTCTGAGCATGAGAGTAAAGAATTTCAAAAATATGTAGTTGAATGCAGAGGGGTGTGGAAGATGAGAGTAGACACACCTTCATGATTACATAGCAGTTGGTATACAGGATACCATGCAGAATGTATAGGCACTGTGGCCAAATAACTAGTGGGTGGGTGCATCATGTATAACTCCGGTTCTACATTTCAGAAGCAATCTCCCAGACTTCTCTTCTGCCTGACAGATTAGTAATGGAGATCTTCTTGGGGGTTGTGGTGCTGGTCAGCAGTCTTACAGGACACCTGTTTATTGTGGACAAGATTTTATCCTTGCTGACCTGGCTTGTGGCATTGAACTGTGCCCCAAGGGTGACCGTGGATTGGAACTACAATAGTATAAAAGTGGGGCCTGCTTGCCTGCCTTTGGGAAAGTCACTGGATAGTTAAAGCTGGAGTTCAAATCCCTGTACACTTTTGAGATGGAGAAAAACTTAATGCTGTATTCTCTGTAACATTTCCAAAAGAAGAGTGAGGGGCCTTCTGGAGGAACATTGTTACTGGCCCATTCTGGATAATAGAGAAGATTCCAACTCTATGATTGGAAGTGCTAGTCCTAGGTAAGCATTTGCATTACCCACTTTCTGCAGTGAACCCTTTGTATGAGGGTTCCATCCTCTTGAATGTGAAGAACACCATTTCACTGCCCGAATCTGACAGTCAAGCTTCATGTCAATGTCTTTCCATTTCTGGTCTGTCTCTAGAAGTAGAGATGGAGTTGATGGCCCAGCTGCACAAACACAAGAAAAAGAAGCGCACTAAGGAGAAGGATGGGCATCCCTCTGTTGGCTCTGCTGTTTAAGAGGTCTCTGATATTACTTCTCTTTCTACACTGGTCTCCCAACTGGTCTCAGCCACACTTGAGTTGGTGACAACCCCTACTTGGAGTGAACTACCTCTTTGAGATTTGGGAGCATCTCAGCTTCCTCTGAGGATATAAAGGTCATCATCATCATTTATTAAAGTACAAAAAGAAATTATACAATTACAAATAGGATAAAATTTAACATTCCATTGCATTTAAATTAACAAACTCAATAAAAAAAGCTTGTAGAGGTAGCTTTGATTGGACAGCATATCTGAATCACTTCAGAGGATGACTCTGAAGGTGAAATGGTAATTGTGAGATTACAATCCCCTCATATTTACCACTATAGGAACAAGGCTCGCCCCAGATATTTTTGGGGCCGTAAGCATTACCACATGAACAAGGAGAAACTTACCCTTCCTCATGCATGGATGATATGAGCGCATTTGTGGACCAGGTTATGAGAATGACTAAGGCACTGGACTTCAGACATTTTCCACTGCAGACATGGGTGTGTATCAGCAACTGCTCTGGGAGAGGTTGACTCCCTTTCTGAATAAACTGGATGAGGAGGACCATAGAGTGATGGTGTTCCAATCCAAGGCCCATAAGCATGTGGGGAAACAAATCACTGCATCACATCATGGGGCAGATTGTGATGGGAAGACCCTGACTGCGCAGTATCCCTCTGTAGACATACTTGGCTCTGGTCTTCAGGACTGTCCAGTCAAGCACCCTTGGTGATTGAGGACCCATCCTTTGACAACACAAGTGAATCCTGAGACCGATACTAAACTTGAGCACACTCAGAAGATGTGGTCCACTGTGAAGAAATACAATTTCAGCCTCCTCATCCAGTCCTGGGCAATTCTGGATTTGAAGGCCCAGGCTGCTTTTCTGCTGGACAACAGGTCCTTGGTGCTCTGTCTGCCTGTTCTTTGATGCCTCCATTACAGAAGACTCAGAACCAGGGATGTACTGGCAGCATGAGACTACATGGGATCCATTATGTCCGTCACTCTCCAAGCAAGGCCCCGGGAGTGGCCCCTGCAGGCCTGGTTCATATCTTGATTTTGCCCTTTTGAGAGTTTCCCTAGAAGTGGTTGACATACTGAGGACTATCCAGCACTCTCTGTGGTGGTGGTTGGATGCAGCCCATGTCCAGAGCACCATTTCCTTCCTTTCTCCTCAGCCTCACGCCATCATCATCGTGGGTGCCTCGATGATGGGAGGTGGAGGCCCATTTCAATGCTTTCTCCATATAGGGTCTCTGGTTGTCCACAGAACAAACCCTTCATATTAATGCACTGGAGATGCTGTCAGTGGAGGAAGCATCCCATCCCTTTGAGACTCTCCTTCGAGACAAAGTGGTGCAGTTGCTGACCAACAACACCGCCGTCATGTATTGAGGGACCCTTGGTGGCGCAGTGGTTAAATGCTGATACTGCAAGCCACAACGTTGCAAGTTCGATCCCAAGGGCTTCAAGGTTCACTCAGCTTTCCATTCTTTCATAGGTCAGTAAAATGAGTACCTGGCTTGTGGGTGCAGTTACCTAACACACATTGGAAATCACTTGGAGAGTGCCTAGCATGCTATAAAAGTGGTGTAGGTGTGTAGGTGCTATTGCTTAACAATTTGTAAGCTGCTCTGAGAGCCTTCCTGGCTGAAGAGTGGGGGGTAAACACCTCAAACAAACAAACAAACAAACAAACATTACCTCAACAAGCAAGGGGCTACCAGATCCACCGCTCTCTTCCACCCGTCTCTCTGACTTTGGACATGGTACATCGAGGAAAATATCATCATTTTGGCAGTCCATCTTTTTGGAGTCAGCACTGCAGTGGAGCTTAGAACTAGTGTTATCTCAACTCTTAGGAAGCCTTTCGAACCAGTGTCTACTTGTGATCTCTGGTTGCTCCCCTGGAAAACTGCCTTCCTGATAGCTATCATGTCAGCTTGACGTACTGGAGAATATTATGCTTTTGATAGTGATTCTGCACAGAAAGGGATAAAGCCCCAGGCACCCCCTCTGTGTGCTACTCATAGCAGAAGACCCGAGATTTTTTACCAAAGGGTTGGATATAACAAATTTTTTGTATTCATGTGAACTGCCAAGGCTTGTGTTTGCAGATACAGATTTGTTGATGGAAAGAGTTGGTTTTAGATGGCTTATACCTCATAGTTGGGGAATTGTTGCTATTTTTTTCTGTCCTCACTTGAGGTAGAATTAGGGTGGAGAACACATTTAGGTTTTTTGGGTGGTTTCACAAAACATATGGTAAAATGCCCCCCAGTATGCTTGGCAGAAGTCTGGGAGGCAGTAATTGCTGAATCCAAGGATGAGGAAGTTGTTGTTTGTTTATTTAGCACCATCAGTGTACATGGCACTATATAAAAATAAAACAGATACACAGTCCTGCCAAAGACATACAATATGAGGTTTGTCTATTAAACAACAGGACTGATACAATAACTTATCTCTGTTTATATGTATTACAATTCTAATGTATGCCCCCTTCAGTACACTCCCCGTTCATACTCATACACCAATGCAGTCTTGTTTTTCACTGATCGAAGGCATGGAGCAGATTAGTTTCTGTCAGCTGTTTCAACACATCTGTCGTTTTCTTTTTTTACTGCATCAGTTGACTCAAAACGTGTTCTATTAAGCACCAGTTTCACTTTAGGGAAAATAAAAAAGGAACTCGGTGCCAAATCTGGCGAATATGAAGGATGTTCCAAGTGTAGTAATGCGTTTATCGGCCAAAAACTGGTTCATAGAAAGTGGTGTGTCAGCAGACCCATTGCCTTGATGAAGAATGAAACCATTTTTCCACAGTTCAAGGCCTTTTGCCCCCTGACTTTTTCTCTCAACTTTGTCAAAACTTGCTTATAATGATGCTGGTTCACTGCTCTGCCTTCTGGAACCCATTCTGCCAAAATTACGCCCTTGATGTCCACCCCCTCCCCCCGCAATGAGCATGGTTTTGAATATGGACTTGCTTTGATGTGCTTTTTTCATTCTTGGTGATGCTGGTGTTTTCCAGTGCATTGACTGTCGTTTTGTCCCAGGATCATACTGGAAGATCCAGGTTTCATCACAAATGATGATTTTTTGAAAAAGGTTTGAGTCTGCCTCAAGTTGCTGCAGAATGTCAGCACACATTTCATAGAATCATAGAATTGCAGAGTTGGAAGAGACCACGAGGGCCATCCATTTCAACCCCCTGCCATGCAGGAAATCACGATCAAAGCATCCCCGACAGATGGCCATCCAGCCTCTGTTTAAAGACCTCCAAGGAAGGAGACCCCACCAAGCTCCGAGGGAGTGTGTTCCACTGCCGAACAGCTCTTACTGTCAAAAAGTTCCTCCTAATGTTGAGGTGGAATCTCTGTTCCTGGAGCTTGCATCCATTGCTCCATGTTCCAGTCTCTGGAGCAGCAGAAAACAAGCCTGCTCCATCCTCAACGTGACACCCTTCAAATACTTAAACAGGGCTGTCATATCGCCTCTTAACCGTCTTTTTTCCAGGCTAAACATACCCAGCTCCCTAAGTCTCTCCTCATAAGGCATCGTTTCCAGACCTTTCACGATTTTAGTTGCCCTTCTCTGGACATGCTCCAATTTGTCAATATCCTTTTTGAATTGTGGTGCCCAGAACTGGACACAGTATTCTAGGTGAGGTCTGAACAAGGCAGAATAGAGTGGCACTATTACTTCCCTTGTTCTAGACACTATACTTCTATTGATGCAGCCCAAAATCGCATTGGCCTTTTTAGCTGCCGCATCACACTGTTGACTCATGTTCAGCTTGTGGTCTCCTAGGACTCCTAGATCCCTTTCGCACGTAGTCTCTCGTTCAGCCAGGTCTCCCCCATCCTGTGTCTATGCATTTCATTTTTCCGCCCTAAGTGCAGTACCTTACATTTCTCCATATTGAATTTCATTTTGTTAGCTTTGGTCCAGCTTTCTAGTCTATCCAGGTCATTTTAAATTTTGATCCTGTCCTCTAGGGTATTAGCTACTCCTCCTAATTTGGTGTCATCTGCAAATTTGATAAGTATGCCCCTAATTCCCTCATCCAAGTCATTGATAAAGATGTTGAATAGCACTGGGCCCAGGACAGAACCCTGTGGCACCCCACTGGTCATATCTTTCCACGAGGAAGAGGAGCCACTGCTTAGCACCCTTTGGGTTTGGCTGGTCAACCAATTACAAATCCATTTAACAGTTAACTTGTCTAGCCCACATTTTACAAGCTTGTTTGCAAGAATGTCATGGGCAACCTTGTCAAAGGCCTTACTGAAATCAAGGTATGCGATATCCACAGCGTTCCCTTCATCTACCAAGCTGGTCATTTTATCAAAAAAAGAGATCAGATTAGTCTGGCATGACTTGTTTCTCTGAAACCCATGTTGACTTTCTGTGATTATGGCATTGCCTTCTAAATATTCACAGACTCTCTGTTTCCTTGCAGCACTCTTTTTGCGTTGGTGTGAGAACCCTAGGGACCATGTTGGCTCAAACTTTTCTTATGTTGAGATCCTCATGCAAAATATTCCCCGCAGTGTCTTTGTCAATGTTCATGGCTTCAGCTATCATTCAGACACTGAGTCAGTGGTCTCCTTGAACAATCTGGCTGATTTTTTTCACAATTTCTTTGGTTTTTGAAGTAGAAGGTCATCCAGGGTGTTCATCATCTTCCACATTCTCACGTCCTTCTCTGAATCTTTTGTGCCACTCAAACACATGCTCACGAGACCTGTAGTCTTCCTCATAGGCCTCAGTAAGCATTTGAAAAGATTCCATTGTTGTTTTGTTCAGTTTTACTAAAAATTTCAAATTGACAGGTGGCTCGACTTTTAAACTTAGCATTTTTCCTGCACACAGCAGACAACACAGCTACTTTAAATGATGACTGAGAATTAACTGAATGGCCGAGAGTGTTGATGTTTGTCTTGCAGGTTCAGACATGTTCAAGGTCACCACTGAAGCATTCACAGTCAGTTCTACCTGATTTGTCTGAAAGGTAGAAACACAGTCTCGTTATTTAATAGACAGACCTTGTATATTAAAAAAAATAGGGGAAGGAAGAGACTAATAGAAATATAACAACCATTATAATACAGTTACAGAAATAAAATATCCAAATGCAAATATATGAAGTACGGTAATAGAAACAAGCTGTCCAAATACATATCGTCTAAATATACAGAATTATAAAAATAAAATTTAGCTGGAATTCCAAAAACTCTAGAAAATGAAAAAGTTTCTAATTGAGATTTTAAAACAGGAATGTAAGGGAAGGTCTGCAGATATTCAGGAGCACAAGTCCAATAACAGCAAGAGAGAAAAAGTGTGAAGCCAAACCAAAGAAGAGACAACCCTTGTTGAGTTAAGAGTTCATAGAATAAAGATCTTGAGCAGAGAGAGAGAAAGAGAAATCAGAGTAGAAAAATGAGGAGGCGTTAGACATGTAGAGCTTTATAAATTAAAACAAAAAGCTTGTACTGGATTCTGAAAGGAATAGATAACTAGCAAAAGGACATCAACATTGGGATGATATGATCTAAAAGATAAGCCAGAAAGATAATCTAGTCAGCAGAGTGTTGAATAGACACCGGGGAACTAAGATGAGATAATGAAAGACCAGTCAAAAGTCATAGTAATCAAGATGGGAAAAGAGCAAGCCATGAGCAAAAGTCTTCGTAGATGAAGCAGATAGAAAAATCTGACTCTGGCAATATTATACGGGGAAAAGCAACATGACTTAGCTACAGCCTCACTGTGAGGAACAAAAGACAAAGAAGAGACAAAAATAAAACCAAGACAACGTGTTTCTTCCACAAGATGAAGGAAAACGCTATTAACAGTAACAGAGAATGTACACTGAGAAGAACAAGCCAGTGTAGAGGTGGATTAGGAATCAGGAAGACTAGGGTTGGAACTCTTGCTCAGCTGTGGAAACCCATTGAGCAACCTTGGGCAAGTCACACTCTCTTAGCCTTAGAAGAAGACAAAGGGAAATGTCTGAATAAATCTCACAAAGAGAACCCTATGACAGGTTAAGTCAGGGTTGACTTGAAGGCAAAGAAAAATGTTGAGCAAGTGGCTTTGGGGAGAAAATAAGCAATTCTGTCTTCACTGTGTGACATTTCAGACGATGATGAACTATCCATGCCAAAATAGCTTACAGACATATTATGTAATATAATGTTGAATGTCAGAAGGATGTTCTGGAATTGAAAGATACAGATGAATATCATTGATATAAAAGTGGTACTGAAGGCAATGAGAGTGAATAAGGTTACCCAGGGATATGAAGAAAAAAGCAACAAAAGATCCCAAACAGAACCCTGTGGTATCCTGACCGAAAGAGGAAAAGATTGATGTATAATCTTCAGACATCGTGCTAAGTAATTGGTTTGAGACATAAAATACAAATCAGCAGAGGACAGAATCAGTAAACCCTGCCATAAAGGGAATGCAGCAGAAGAGCAGAATCGACTTGAGTCAAAGACTGCAGAAAGATCAAGAAGATAAGGACTTGGAGCTGGTGCTGTGTGGGTTCAGTTTCCAATGGAAAAATGTTGAGGGTTCTAATCATTCCTAATCAACATTTTGAGGGTGCTAGAAGATTTCATTAGAAGCCCATGGGGTGCAGGGAGTAGTCGACTCTGAAAAATTCTCTTGTGCAGGAGGGTTGATAGGAAAGGTTTAAAAATAATGGCCCAAACCACTGTAGGCTGTATGGATGAACAAGGAAGGAGTAGTGCTTCTGGAGTCTGTTTGATATGGAGTGAGTGTGGCTGGACAGTTCCAAAGAGGAGAGTATTTTATTAGCTAACACACATTGGAAACTGTTTAATGCAGTGTAGATTTGTAAATAGCTATTGCTTAAAACAATTTGTAAGCCGCTCTGATAACCTTTTGGCTGAAGAGCGGGAAATAAATAAAATAAAATAAAATAAATTATTTTTATTTTTAGGTATTTACACCCCACTCTTCAGCCACGAAGGATCTCAGAGCAGCTTACAAATTGTTAAGCAACAGCACCTACACATCTACACAACTTCAGTAGTGCGCTAGGCACTTTCCAAGCGGTTTCCAATGTGTTAGCTAATTACCCTGACAAGCCGGGTACTAATTTTACCGACCTATGAAATGGTAGAAGGCTGAGAGAACCTTGGAGGCCTTAGGATCAAACTTGCAACATTGTGGCTTGCAGTATCGGCATTTAACCATTGCACCACCAGGGCTTCCTTCTTGGTTATTCATGATTCCCCCTTCTGTAGCCAAGAATAGTAAGATAATCTCCACCGAGGTGCTGCAAAAGTATTTGGGATAGCAGATAGTTATTTATAGAGTAGTGGAGGAGAACAACAAACGCATATGAAATGAAACAAATGATGGTTTCTTTGTTTGTCTGGAAGTTGGATACTGGCTTATTCAACAAATCTTGATGAAAATTATGGGTTAGTGTTACATCTAAACGCAGTTGCTGAAGGGCTGTCATAAAGTTGTAGCACTACAATGTAGTGTACCTCTAGCAACCAAAGAATGAAAAGGATCATGAACATTGGTCAGTGTTTGCCTGAAACATGTTGTTTATAGCTTGGTTTAAGAATTGAAACCCTGAGTGAGTGTGGGGGAGGGGACACCAATACACAATCTTGATATTTCATATCTTCTTTCTTTGCTGTTGGTATGAATTCTGTATTACTGAAAAGCAAACTTATTCAGCGGTCTTGCTGTGAATTTGCTGGAGGACACTATCATTTGCTTTAATGTTTCTTCTCTATCCTATCCAGATAAAGCAGCTATTTTCTTTACTGTGGAAGGATGGTAAGACATTGTAGCCAAGTTTGCATTCATTAATAATGTTTATTTATAACACCCTTTCCACCGAAGGGTGGAACATCAAACATATTCAGTCAGAGACAGAGAAAATAAAACATAACACTATAAATATATATAAAACCCCCAACATCCCAGCAGCCACCCTAGCAACTTCAAGCACAACTCTGCAGCTTAATCCATCAAACCAAAGAGGAACATCTTCAACCCCTTGTGAAAACAGGTGAGATCCTTCTTCAGCTGGAGGTCCAAAGGAGGACTGTTTCACAGATGCAGAGACAGATCTTGCAAGGCTTGTAGCTTTGACAGAGCTGTTCATGTCGTTGGAAAAGACAATAATCCTTTGCCTGTAGATCTTAAATTCCTAGATGGTACATAGCATGTTAGCTGAGCTGCTAGGTCCTGAGGGAGATTAATGCGCAGAGCCCTAAATACAAGAATCAAAAGTTTGAAATAGGCCATGGCCTGAACTGGAAGCCAGTGAGACGATCTATAGTGGGAAGAAATGGGAATATTTAGGGAGATTTAAAACAACCTTGATGGTACTGTTTTGAATTAAAGCCAGAGGGAGAAGAGAGCAAGGAGGCAAACCCACCATAGACTATCCATGTGCGACAGTAATCCAGGTGTGATATAACCAAAGCCTGTACAAGATGGGCAGTCTTGATGGTCAGGAACTTATGGCTCCTGTGTGTATGTGTTCTCAAGTTGCTGTTGACATATGCTGACCCCATGAATTTTATAGGCTTTTCTTAGGCAAGGAATGCTCAGTGGTGGTTTTGCCAGTTTTTCCCTCTGAAATATAGCCTATAGCACCTGGTATTTGTAGGTGGTCTCTCATCCAAGTACTAACCCGGGCAGACCCTGCTTAGCTACGGATATTCAAAAGATGGAAATTGCATGCCTTTACTGTCATGCCAATAAAGGGCCATTGGGATGAACAATCATCTAGTAAGACTCCAAGGCTCCTGGCAACCGATACAAAAACCACTATGCAACCCTGTAAGCACAGTGGAGGGCATGAAAAAGGGGCTACTGGACAGTCTGGCTGAAACACCACGATCTCCATTTTTTTCATATTCAGCTTAGGATGGTGGGTGATCATCCACAAAGAAACGTTCGACAAACAGCCCATCATAGACTTCCATACAGAGGCATCAATTGATGTAAAACTCTGGAAAATTGCATAAATGTGATATGGAAAACCCAAATTTGAAATACAAAATCCAAGAGGAAGGGTATATAATGAAAAAAGAAGAGGATCCAAAACTGACCCCCCTGTGGCATCCCTACAGTTATAGGAAGAGCTTTTGAATTAGATCCATGAAATGAAACAGAGGAGGTGTGTTATGTAGCATGGATTCAGGATGTTGATACTGCATTTTTACTTTTGATAATCTCTTCATTGAAATCATTATTTGAAGCCATTTTGTCCTGAGAGAAAAATAAGAATTGTATGGTTATTGTTTCAAGATTTTGGAAATGAAAGGATTCATAGGCAGGATTTCTATCTTGTATCTTTAGTTTCTGCCTGCTACCTTCCTGGCATAAATTGTCTTGTGTACAGATTCTGATTATCTTTAGTGTGCTTTGAGGAATGGGGACACAGACCATGGTTAATACCGAGTGTAACTTTCTCTTAATAAAATGGAAGTAAAGTAACTTGTAAGCAGTTTTGGAACTTGGACTTGGCATGATGAGATGACTAGCCTGGGATGCAGTCTAAAACTCATATTTTTGTCATTTTCACAGCTGATGGCACAGTTGACAGTGGCCAGGGATCATCTCTCTTTACTGAATCATGTGTGAGTAGCCAGCAGACCGTTTCGTATGGCTCCCAGCATGAGCAGCCTATTCCAGTTGTTCCAGCCTCAGGATATGCAGTGGGCCAGCCACAGTCCCAACAACCTGGAGGATACCAACCATCTGCAGTGGTAAGTATAAGGCTGAAGTAACAGAGCAAATAGTTCTCATACAACCTTGTTCCATATTTTTCAGTTTCTGTAGATGTTGACAAAACTCTGGTCTGAGGTTTGAATAACAAGAGCAGATCCTATGCTTGCATGTGCTTGTGTAGGAGACTATATGTATAAGGATGTAAATGCCTTGTTTTGATAGTACTTCTTTTGGTAGAATATTGCTAGAATCGTGTTGGAACTCCACACTAGCATAGTGGTTGCATACATGCAGTCCCTGGTGTGCTCAGCCGTTTTTCAAGTACAGTTGTCCCTCCATTTCCATGGATTTGGTATCCACGGATTTAAGTATTCACAGCTTGAAAATATTCTTTAAAAAAATAATAATCCAAAAAGCAAAGCTTGATTTTGCCATCTTATATAAGGGACACCATTTTGCTATGCCATTGCATATAATGGGACTTGAGTATTCACGGTATCTACAGGAGTCCTGGAACCAAACCCCAGCGAATATGAAGGGACAACTGTACACACACAGACCTCTGTTTCACTTTTGATTTGGTGGGTGGAGAACTAATCAACTTGCACAAGGTGCCAACTGAAGGGCATAGTGACTAGTGCTCAGCTATGAGATTGAGTATAACTATGCTGGCATATATTTATTCTATATTAGGATTTTAGTTAGTACCAGTGATGTGAATGTGTAAAGACAAAGGATCTTGGGGTAGATGTGTAACATGTGCCAGCAACAAAACATTTAGATTTAGTTGCTGAAATCTAAAACTGTGCTCAGCATCACACATTATTGAGCTGCAGATACAGTTAATACTGTGTGAGGAAAGTAATTATGAGTTTTACAGAATAGCTGTGTATAGTAAAATAATGTATACATTTTGTAAAAGTTGTATAAGTTTTCAATTACAGATAGAGAAGGTAAGGATTCCTAACCATTATAGAATGCTGCATGCAAACACTGCAATTTGAAATGAACCCACTCCTGTGTTGCCATTTATTTACAGCTTGCATTTAAATTGCTCATGGGCACAATTACCTTTCCCACTTCATGTGTTCATTTGTGTTACCCTTTATTTGGTACCCTTTTCTGGTATGTTTTCAGAGCTGACTTTTGGGTCTTTCAGAAAACCTGCTCTTTCTACCCTATTCTTAAACTCTTTTTACAACATTTGCTGATTATGGAGTCTGGAGAGGACAAAAAACAAACAAACACAAAAAACTCATCCATGTCCAGTGGATGCACAATTTCTTATCTGGTAATCTGCATTATTGTTATAACTATACATTGCTGCAAATCACATTGGGAAGAGTTACTAGAGAAAGTAATTCTTTCTTGAAGGAAGAATATTGCTGGTCTTTACAAACAGAATACCTTTTTGTTCTTATCAAATGTACTTATGAAGTTTTGTGCCCTTTTAATACATAAAATGAGATATTTTAGATGTCTTTATTTTTATTTTTATTTTAGTTTGGCTCATATTTAAGTTTTTATGTTTCAGTTCAATACCATAGCTTAAATCAGTAACCCATTAAGCAATCTTCACATGCCTTGCTTCAAGGTTGAATAATCATGGCTAACACTTAAGAGAATATGCTAATGGTTCTTCTGAGCAGACCAGGTTTAGATGACAAATCAGTGGCTTCCAGGGAAGTTTCTATCTGGACTTCTCTGGAAGTTCAGTTCTGAGTACAGTTTCATTGGGAGAGAAGTCTTGAATAGGTCTCTCTGGCTTTTCTTCGCAAATTGACAAAGAGATCGATCACAGATTAGCAAAGGCATATAGTGCATTTGGAAGACTTCACAAAAGAGTCTGGAGCAATAAACACCTGAGGCAAAGCACAAAAATCAGTGTGTATAGAGCCACCGTACTGTCTATCCTTGAATAGGTAGGTCAGTTTTTAAAGCTGCTCTAGGAAAATGTTTTGGGGGAAAAGCACCTGTCTGCTGGAGGAACGCTTGCATTAAAAAAAATCTTGGAGATAATTTGGTCAGTCAGAAAAATAAAACAGTAACCAATGGCTGTAGCTAACGTGCAGCAAATATCTTTTCTAACAAACTCCTTTCCTAGAAGACTGTTTAATTGTGGCAGTTGTCTTTTAAAGTAAAATATAAACCTGTTCTACAGTTTATGATGTAGTTGATTCTTGATGTCTTGTAATCCTTGTCTCAATAAAGAATTAGATGTTTCTAGTCACATCCTTTGTTTTAGGAAGAGAATCTGTTTTAGAGCAAAATATGTGGTGCCTCAGCAAAAAAAAAATAAAAAATACTTAAACAGTTAAACTAAAGGAAGGAAGCAACATTTTTGTGCACACAGCACTTTGCCCATTCCAAACCAGTGTGAACTTCTGGTGGCCTCTAAGATTCCTTAGGCCTTTCAGATGTCAGATTTCTTGGTGCTGGAAACAACTTTGGCACGTTCTGATGGAGCTGGGTTCTGAGAGCAGATGTCTCTTCCTGCATGTATGTAAAATATTTGTAGGAGGAGAGTTAAGGACTAATGGAAGCTGATGTTTGAAGAAAAACCTGCAGTCCTCTGAGGTGCACATAATCTTTCCTGTTTGTGATATTACTGTCAAGTTTCTTTATGTCGTGTATGTTACAGTCACTATTGGCCCTTTGTCATGAATGTGTCTCCCTCACTTCCAGCTCATTAGTCATGTGATTTGTGTTCACTTCTTTTTGTTTTCTTCCTTAGCCTCCACGTGGCAGTAGCATGTCAGTTTGTGCTTCCCCTCTTTCTTTCCCCCCTCTGTACCAAATCCCTCTCAGTGCTCCTTCCACTCCGCCTTCAGTGTTGTCTGCACCTCTTTCTCCTTCTTACCTTCGGACTGCCCCTGATGAAACCTTTGGTGAAAAGCTTTCCAAAGCCCTGGAGAGTGTCCTGCCCATGCACACCGCCTCTCCACGCAAGCACCGGCGCTCCAGCCTGCCTGCCCTCTTTGTCAACCCTGTATGTTACTGTATGCCTCCTGGTGCATTGAAGATAAGTCACCATTAAATACATCCTGGCTTCATTATTGGAATTAAGTAAGAAAGAGAAGAGGAACTGTGTTTGCCCTGTGCTACTGGAAAACTGATTCTTTTCCTACCAAAAGCTGGGAACTAATGCATTTGAAGCTTCTGGAAAAGCCTTAAATGATAATGCAGGGTTAAAGGAGAAACCCACATATTTAGTTGTGGTATTATATATTTGGATAATACATTATTCACGTTGGGCAGGAACTAGTATTTCTTCTCTCCCCCCCCCCCCGCCCGCCTCTCTAGATACAGGGCGAGAGAGCTGATGATGACAATGACACCTGCAACAATATTTATTTATTTATTTCCCACCTTTTCCCAGTCTAGGACTTAGGGCGGCCTACAAAGTTTAAAACAGATACAGCTAAAAAAGTTCACACCATACAAAGTTAAAAATGTAATTAAACTATAAATATAACGAATAGCAGTTAAAAGCAAGACCATTTAAAAAAACCCACAATAAATATGAACAACACAGACCATTATGAAAGGCCTGTTCCCTTCAGCAGTCAACCCTCAAAGGCCTGCTGAAACTCTGGCCTACAAAAGAATAGCAAAGAGTGTGCCAGACTAACCTCTCTGGGAAGAGAGTTCCAGAGTCTGGGAGCAGGTAGTGAGATGGGATATGAAAAAGGTCTCTTAAAACTTAAAACCATGACAGTGTTATTAATGACCTTGGTGGTGCATCTGTGTGAGAATGCTAGCTGCTATTTCAGGTGGAGGACTTTTTTCTAGCTCTGAGCATTATGAAGAAAAGCTCCTGACAAGCAGGCAATATAGGCAAAAAAATGGAAAGTGCTGAAAGGCCAGATTCCTGTTCTAGTGTCTGCAGTCACATCCCAGATTTCTCATCCTCCTCCTTTTCTCCACGCCAGTAATTGATGCTAATATATTCCAAATTCTCTGAGCCCAACTTACTCATAATTCTTCAGTACTATCTAGATTGCAGAGTTGGGACTGATCTTAGATTTTTTAAAAATGCATTTTGGCACAAGAATTCTCTGTTTAGTTATAATGATTTAACATGTAAGATTAGTAGCAGTTGGTTTGTTCTGGAAATTGGTTTGTTCTGGATTTTAGTTGATAACAGTACAGTAGAATGTATATGATTGTCTACTCTTGCTTAAGGGATATAATGGATTTGCTATTAATTTCTGCCAGTTTTGAAACACTGTTGAAGCAGATGAGAAAGAATCATTTTTCTACAGCTCAGGAAAACATCTGTTTGCACTCTCCACTCTGTATTGTGACTGTGTCATATGAGAATTTGCTGCTGCTTTTCTAGAATATAAATGAAATCTTTTATGCAGTGAACTCAAAGAGTAGTTACATCACAGAGTAAAGTGAGCATTTTAATGCTTTATATGCAGGAGTACTATTAAACAAATGTTTGAGAGAGGGCTTTGTATATGACATAGGTGAATAGAAAACTACTTTGTGATGCATTAATGTGCAGTGCTTCATAGATGGTATCCTTTTGTAGGGGATTCCTTTTTAAACCTTAGTAGGCTTCTGAAGAAGCTGAGGCAGTTCCTTCCCACATGCAAAGCAGAATCTCTTCTTCAACAGCTAAATAATTTTCAGGGAGAGGTTGCAGAAATAAACTATGGCTTGATGTGTAACCATGGTTTTATTAAGGAATACATTCAACAAAATTGTTTACATTAATGGGTGAGTGGAAAAGCAGCTTCTAACAAAAGCAAATACTCCTATAGGCACCAATATCTGCCATGGATGTATTTAATGGATATGTATAATACTTCAAAGCATTTTGTGTGTTGACCATGAACTAGGCATAGCCATTCTATAAGGTTACTAACAGGATCTGCCTATTGAGCTGAACATGCTGATATGCTTCAATAATATGTGAATTACTTGTCTTGTTCATGTCAATACAGCCTCAGTCCATGGTGCATCCGTGTGGGGGAACCCCAACATTCCCAGATTCCCAGGTATTTTTTCCAACTGTTCATGAACGGCCAGTGTCTTTCTCACCACCTCCCATCTGCCCGTCGAGGATGGCCATTTCTCAACGGCGTAAGAGCACTTCCATCCTTGAAGCCCAAACTTGTCACTTCCAGCCCTTGCTGAAGACTGGTCAGAGTTTGCTTCTCCCAAGTGGTAGTCCAACAGCTTGGACACCAGAGGCACTGGTGACAATGAGCACTACAGCTCATAAATCTACAGCAGAGCATACGCAGGCTGACCCTACATTCGAGTTGTCCCAAGTGCTTGGTGACTATAGACCTGGACAAGCACCTTCAAAAGATGTAACAAACATGTTGACTCAAGAAGCAGTGTATTTAGTAGGCATGCCCTACCAATCTCAATTGGCAGAACATTATGATGCTGTATCCCATGATTCCCATGGAACTGAGCAACTGTTGCACCAAGCACCTGAACAGAGAAATTTTCAAGGTGGCTCTCTTCAGAGTTCTGCTTTTGAGTATCAACCTGGGCAGACTTTTCTGGCAAGACAAATTCAAAACCTGAGGCTGGATTCTGGAATGAATCCACTTTTGCCATTGTCAGGCATGTTGGCTCCTGTGAGTGCAGATGCCACACAGATGAATGTTCACCCATTATTTGTTCCACATTCTGCACCTGCTGTACTCACTCATAGTGGGGATGGCCGAACAAGTTGTGTGTTTGAGTTCCATGTTCAGGCACCCAGTGTGACTGTAGGAGAAGGTGCCATCCTATCCCAGCGTGTTTATAGAAATCGTCGAGGGTCTGCTGATTTTAATCAAGATGAGTCCCTTCAAACAGCATTACAACCTGCTCGCCTTCAGCCTGTAACAGAGGAGCAGTGCAACTACTTGGGTCCTGAGCTCATGTTACCTCGAGGCAGTTCTCTTCTCCAGAGCTGGCCAGAAGGTAGTCCAGGATATTCTAGTGACTCATCACAACTGACTTCCTCAGACACTAGTGATTTTCTGTCTCCCCCTCCCAGTGGAGTATCCTTGTCATATGATTCAGGCTTGTCTCTGCCTGCTCCCCAACTGTCTCAGAAGGTATTTCCAGATTCACAGGTCTTCGTGCACTTACCACAAGGAACTTCATTTCAACAGGCATGCTCGACACTGGTTTCATCGGGACCATCTGCACACTTTGCTCAGGTTATAGGAACAAATGCTTGGATTTTTAGTTTTCCCCTGTGCAAAGGCTCCTTCCTTCCTTCTGTTCAGACCCTTTCCTAATTTCTCCCTTGAGTTATTCCAATATTTGAGATTGGAATTTTGCGTTCCCAGGAATGTATTTGTTGAAGCCACTATGGTACTAGCTTATTAGGAGCACAACTCAGTGGGCTCTCTGTATATGTAGTGTTTTTTTTATGTTTGGCAAAACCTTGGCACGTGGGGTTGTTTAATATGGTATCAAATGCTGCTCCTTTAACAGTGTTTAAAAAAGCTTTTTTTTTTTTACTTATCTGATGCTCACTTTGGATGCTCAGGTAAGTGAAATTAAGAGACAGTTTTCACAGCCTAAAAATGCATAGACTGGATGAAGTATTACCAGTCATTACACACTGACTAAAGCAATGCTTCAGCAATGAGCTTCATGCATATACAAACTGTATATACGTACTGTGGGAAGTAATATTGATTAAATATATACCTTGTCAGTATGTGCATCTCCTTTTTGTGGGGTAGGAACTTTATGTTGCATGTGGAGAATTAGAGCCGAAGTTGATGTAACAGCTTTCCACTGTTTCAGTTCTTGTGTTATTTCTGCCCCATTGTAGTCAAGTCAGTAGTTGGGGATCTGTGGATCAGATCACTCCCCTGGTTGATGATATATGCCACTTAGTTAGAGATAGGAAGTCTAGGAGGGTATTACCCTTTCCTTCTAAGGACATCTTTTAATTTTTTAGATGGAAAGGATGTGCTTAGGCAATGACGTTCTCATTTAGAATCTTTTACCTGCAATACAAAGATAATAATCCTGGCCTACTCTGTAGGAGTGTCATAATGATTAATGAAATATTGTAGAAGAAATGTTCAAAGGGCTGTTCAAATGCCAGGTTTTTATATGTGAAGTCTTTTCTGGGAAAAAAACAGTCCTGTTTTTCACTAAAAGCAGGACTTTAGTAATGGGCAAAACTAGGGGTGAGAATGGGTTGTGTTCCATTGCTTACTCTGTATTGTTGATTTCTTCCTTGTTGATTTTAGTGGGTCTGTGTAGTTTCCTTAGATTGTTGGTGTTTTGATATATCAGGAGCAAGGGATGCTGCATTTATCGCCAGTTCCTTTGTGGCATTTATATATTCAAGAGAATAATAAAAGTGGAGAGCTGTTAGCAAAGTGGAACTCAGAACACAAACAGAGTGAAATAGATTTCACTTGGAGCACTTAATGGTAGCTCCTAATCTCTTGTGGTGTATGCATGTGACATTTCAGGAAATAATAACTTGTCAGGTTGACCCCCACAGCTTTGCCTCCTAATTCCTCTTCGCTGTGATGAGCAAATAAGAGTAATTTAGTAACAATCTAATACCTTAGTTCCTACATTTTTTACTTGGGTAAAGGAATCTACTGTTACCATGCTGATTTTTTTTTTTTTGGTTAAAAAAATCCTTACAGTTGTTTGTATACTGTAAATGTTAACATATACTTTATTCAACCTTGTCACTGTGGAATTATAAGGCTTAACTTTTTTCCTGTGTTTATATTTCATTTTCCATTATAAGCTGAGGTAAAATCCAATTTTACTGGGATGGGAATGACTCTGCAAAGCTAGTCATTGCCATTCTAATTTTAGCTTTTTACATTCATTCATAGATTATTTTTTATTATTTATCTTGCTTAATTATTCAAACTGGACACCATTAGCTGCAAACCATTTTGGCTTTGGATTTTTTTCTCAACATCCGGCTAATCCTTTTGGCAACTTTAAGGTACTCCTGCTGTTTGGTGTTTTGGGACTCTCCTCGAAGTTGTCATTTACAAAGTGGAATTAGTATTGGCTTAGTTTTACCCACATAATACAAGTATTTAATATAGTTGTTATTTGTTCTCCCTTTTAATGAGTGGCTTTGGTAAATCCAACTGCAGCTTAGCATTTTGTATCTTCTAGGGGTAGTGTACCTTAATGTAGAAACTACCCTGAATTTATAGAGGAGCTTTGTGTAGAAACTATAGGAAGGATAAGACTTGCCAGGCAGATATGCCTCATGCAAAGATTTGATGACCAAACAACGTATTACACTATGCAGTGCTGATACATGGTGTGGATATTCATATCCAGTACTGTTCAAATGCTCAGGTAATTCTTGTTCAGGTGCTTAAGTTCAATATAGAAGTTGGTAAATGATCTGATCCTGTTTGTATCTACTTTCTTTACACACAGATGCAAGGGCAACCTGCTTCAAGTGGTTCATCAGCAGGTACATCATCCCAGCCTGTGCAGCAAAGTCAACAGGTAATGGTGAGCCACTGCTATCCATATATTTTTCTAGAATGACTTGGGATATTCAATACAGCTTGCTTTTTAGTACCTTGAATGTTCATCTTTTCAGTGAGAGAAATGATTCATGAATAGAGTGTTGCGTATAAATGAATGACAACTATGTGAAGATTGCAGTTTACTGTTACGCATTTTCTCATTCTTTTTGAGTGTGGTTTATTTTCTGCTTAACTACTTTTCTGTGCACTAGATACAAATGAGCACAGCATTGCTTTATTTAATTTATGATATATATATTCTCTGCCTACCTGTGATATGTTCAGAATATTTAACTGTGGCAGTCACCCTCATGTTGTCTGGCATGAGAAGATGATGTTTAGTATTTGATATTTTTATGCATCTGTTTTTCAAGAGCTTTGTTCTGCATGCTGTCTTTGCTCTTTGGTTTGCTGAAGCAAGAACAAATAATGAATTTGAGCTCTTCCCCTTGCATGCCTGGTTTCAGAGCAGACCTCCTGGTTCCAGTCCACAGTCACCTGTGATGTCTGAATCAAGAAACAATAGTTTAATTTCTCCCTGTGAACTTAGATTGTGCACCATGGTTTTGACATTGTGGCTTAACAAACCAGGATATCTTTTTTGAAGCAAGTCCTAGTAGGTGAAGGGGTGGATGGAAGTTCTTGAATTCATCATTTATTGCTGCTCCAACAAATCATGGGAATGTTTGTGTCTGAGCCAGGCCTTACTGGTCTACTCGTTGATTTTGTCCCATACACAGGGTCAAGACGTCCGAGGCTCTCGATTTGCTGCAATACAGTTCACATCACCCCTGACCATTGGCCATGCTGTCTAGGGTTCATAGGAATATACTCGAACAATATCAGGCGTGCCATGGTTACCTACCTGAGTGCCATGCTAAATCAGTATATCATTTCTTGCTCTCAAGGAAATTGGTATTTGCAATAGACTATGCCTGTCATCATTTATATTCCAGGAAGTATGACAGTTGGTGATACGTGTACTTCAGTATTTTCAAACATTCTAAAAACAAAACAAAACAAAAGTTAGAATACATACTATGCAGCAAACATTGAGAAATGCTCCAAACAGGAGGAACTGTGACAAAATACTTCTAGATACAAAGTGTTTTTGTTCAAAGGAAATAATCTGCTTTATATTTTCTCTAATAGGGTACTCAGCAGCCAGCCTCTTCTCAGCAAAGTGGGCAGTACCAGGCTCCTCAGCCATCAGTTTCAAGTGGAGCTGCCCCATTGCAGCCAGTTACACAACAAGCTCAAGTAATATCTATGCCTCAGGTACCAGCTGGGACACAGGTAGACTACAACTTTATGACTTCTCCAGGACTTTGATTAGGATGGCACAGAGTTCTGGCATCTTAAAAACCTCCTCTATTTAGATGGCATAAACAAGAGTATAGATCTACAGTTGTCACTTCATATTCGCTGGGGTTTGGTTCCAGGACCCCCCGTGGATACCAAGTTCCGTGAATACTCAAGTCCCATTATATGCAATGGCATAGCAAAATGGTGTCCCTTATATAAGATGGCAAAATCAAGGTTTGCTTTTAGGATTATTATTTTTTAAAGAATATTTTCAAGCCGTGAATACTTATATCTGGGAATACCAAATCTGTGGATATGGAAGGACAACTGTAGTTTAAAATGTGTAGTCTGGAAGAATGTGAAAACTTCAATGCAAGGAAAATCAACACATGAAGACTTGCCTGCATTTAATTCTATCATAGTCTAAAAAGATATGATAGGTCTGTTTCTGGGGGGTGGGGGAAGCGGTCCAGTGCATTTGTTGTATACTGTTTTTAGAATGTATGTGCTATGTTGTAGAGAAGAGGTGGACAAAATATAGCCACCCAGAGGTTCCCAACATGCCCCTGAAATGAAGTGGGGGGGGGGAAGCACCTTCCCCAGTGCTTTTCAAGGGCTGTGAAGATTGATCAACTTGACTGTATTTTGGTGTTCCCTTTACCTGTTTTAGGCCAAGGAAGGCTTTCCCCAAACAGGAAGTGATTTCTACTCACTTCCTGGCAAAACAAAGATCTGTCCTTGGCCTAAAACTGGACAGAGGGAGCCACCTCCAAAGGTGAAATTGCCCTCCCAGTGCCTGTGGAGGGCATGGGTGTGCTTTTCACCCCCCCAAGAGGTTTGAAAAATTGTTTAAAAATCAAGGGTTGGGAATGTTGGGGAGATATGGCCCTTTCAGGTCTTGGGAGAGGGGGTCACATGGAGCCTGCAGAGCCAGGGGTAATAACCCACCCTTGGTGTAGAGTCAGCTCAGTGCCCCTTGAGATGATCTTGCTCTTTTTCTACAGCTTCCTTCCTCATTTACTTCCTGACCTAGAGACTTTTTACTGGCTCCAAATTGGCCCTATGTGTGTGGTGTTGTTTGAGTTAATGAGCTTAGGAATATTGCATTTTTAAAAATAGGAATGTTGTTCCTAAGCCTCCTTCCTATTGCATTACTTGCTCTGCTTTGTAGCACTCATCAAAGCCTATCCTCTCTCTATGATGGCCGAGTGGCTGGCTTTTCATAATCTTACATCAGGCTCTTGTCCCCGGAGAGACAATATATATATGACTTTATGAGAAAGAAACAATCATCCAAAGTTTCTTTCTATCTAAAATGACACCATATTGGTGTCTTGACTTGGTTGTTCTGTTGTGACTTCTCTTTTAATAAAGAAATTAATTCTGCCCAAATTTTTATAAAATTACATTAAAAAATCTAATATTTCCAGCCACTCTGCCAAATGTATTCTTTACTGAGTCCTGTTATGTATGATATAAAACATTTTTTTCTTTCTTGGACTCATGCAGGGTAGGCAGCCTTGTGTCTTCCAGGTGTTTTGGACTATAATTCTCAGAACCCCTAACAGTATCCATTGTGGGCGGGGATTATGGGAGTTGTAGTCTCATAGCCTGCTGCCTGGAGGACACTGGGTTACTTACTGCTGGACTAATGCATTAAAAACTGGCTTTCTGCATCCTCGCTTCTTAAATGCCTGTCTCTATTTTTCTTTACCTTCCCAGCTTCCTGTTTCCCAACCAGTGCCGATCATCCAAGGTGAACCACAGTTACCTATGGCAACACCTTCCCTTCCTCAGCCTTCAGTTGCCCCAGTCATGCCCATTGGCTCTCACTTTCTTCCTGTGGGACAGCCCTTACAAGCTCCCCTTCTTCCACAATTCTCAGTCTCACAGATGCCCATAGCAGCACCTCATGTGTCGGTGGCTCAGCCTTGCTTCCCATCTCTACCCGTCTCTATGGCTGCTGGCATTAATCAGCCATTACTTACCCTAGCCACATCTGCTACTGCAACTGCAATTCCTGTGGGCTCAACTGTTGTCCCTAGCCAGCATCCAACCCTCCATCAGCCTATGACTCAGCTACCCAACCAGGTGCTCCCGCAGCTTCTGCAGCCAGCTGTTCAGTCTATGGGATTGCCAGCCACCCTGGGACAAGCTGCTGAAGTACAACTTCCAGCTACAGATGCTGTGTACCAGGTATTATGGCAAGGAACAGTCCCTCTGGTGCAGTCTTACCTGTTTGGTGTGTTAGACCCTGATAAGAGTCCCAACCAAAGTTACTTTCAGAGCAAATCAGTCATATGGGTTTTCTGAATTTATGATTAGAGTTTTGACTAGCTTTTGAAAAGAGCCAGTTGTTCTTTTATTCAAAGGCTAACATCTAGCATGTTGGCTGTTGTCATTATGTAATGACTGCGCAATACAAAAACTGCTGTGAGATCTCCAAATACTAGCTCATGCTTGAGTGTAAGTACATCTAGCTACCCAACTGATAAAAGCAAGGTATGAGATCTTCAGCTTCTAATAACAAGGTTTTGGAACATTGGCCTGTAATTTTCAATTTCTGACTTCCAAATGGTAAACTTTCAGCTGGAGCACAATACAAACTGATTAATGAGGCTCCTTTATTTTGTCAGGCTAGCTTCCGCCGTTCAGAAGGTGTGAACATGAGCATCTTCTCTGGAAGCTGGAGCATAGAAACATTTTTGCTTGTCATGTTTCTGCATTTCATACATTTCACCTCTAGAAAGAGAAGTTGTAGGGTGCATTAATGGTTTGAATGTAGAGTCATCTTGCAGCTTTGTCAGTGTGGAAGCTCAAGGGTTCCCTACTAGTTAACAGGAAGATGAGAACCTGTTTGCTACAGTGGTTGCTTTAATCCACTTTCTCATTACCTTAGTTGTATACTTGCTACATGATGAGTTACAGGTTACATTTGGCCCCCAGGTACCCTGAGTGAAAAATACTGAAATAAGTCTAAATAGGTCACATGGGGAGGGATTCTTTACAGCTTAGCTTGCAGTTTTCCTGTTCCTATTTCATACTGTTTCCCCCAGTTTCCCCTAAAATGTGCTAACTTGGCTTCCTCATTTGTCGCAGGGCTTCCCACCTCGGCTGCCAACACAGTATACTGGGGACTCAAATATTGCTTCTTCTTCTGTGGCCTCTGCTTGCCTCCCTTCTGCAGTGCTATCCCCTCCCTTAACTACAGATGCAATGGCTCAGCCAGGCTATCTTGCTGCAATGGTGCAGCCTTATGTGGAGCAGAATGTTTTAGTTTCATTGGGCAGTCTAGGAGGACAGGTTCAAGTGCCACAGTCTGCTTCCTGTTTAGCACAGCAGGTCTCATCTGCATCTTCACAGCAGACAGCATTAGAGGTAAATGGAGAATTGCATGTTGCTCTGTGTGTATGTTTCAAAACATGGAATTTAGGGCATGAATAATGAATCCAGTCCCATTTTTGGTATTAAGCTTAAAATCACATGCTAATCCTCAAAATGAATTTCTCTTACAGCAGAATGTGATGCCAATGTGGAGACCTTGTTGCCCCTGGCTGTGCTGTTGGGAAGTGAGTGGGCCTCCCAGATGCAAAACACTTGCTAGCACTTCTCTTATGGCTAGTAATGCCAGTCCTTGTATTGGAGGCATGCTACTCTCAGTAGTCACTGGAAAAATCTCTCCTCAAACCTGTTCCCTGCAGCCCTACTGTTTCTGGGAGAGATTTGAATGGTCTTTGCACTCTGCATTGGCTTCTCTGTTGCACATTCTGCTAGTAAGACTTCTGGTTGCATGGCAAGCTGTGGTGCCACATTCATTTAGCAGATAACATGATTGATGTTTCAAATTTGCACGAGAACCCCTTTTGGGCTTCAAAAATTTGAATTGATTAGATGCTTTTAAATTATCTAGAGAGAGTGCTTTTCAGCTTCTAGTTATATAAGTGGGTGGACTGTTCAGTGACCTTGCAAAAAGAACTCCTTAATGGGATGCTTGAAGAGAAGGCTTTATCTTTGCAGATTACTCCTGGAGTGACTCAGGCAGCACCTCTAGAACCTCAACCACCTGTACAGCAACAGCCTTCACAATCAACTCCATTGGTTTCCTCTATAGACAGGTAAATGGTGGATTATTGTATTTGAATCTTAAATATTTGTAATAACAAATCAGTTCTCCCTCCATTCAATGAGATTGTTCTTTAGTTGTCTTTAAATGTAAAGTGATAGAAAGCACTTCTCTCATGTAAGCTGATACAGATACATGTATGAGCCTGTTACAACTGTATTTTTCCATAAGAACTTGACCTAATTATAGATTGCCAGTTCCAGCAGTATATAAAAATGGGCTATGCCTTTTTTGTTTATCATTCAAAAAATTGGTATGTTTTAAAACATAGAATATTTTAAAATTTCATTTGGTGTTAGAATTGTTTAATAGGCTGTTCACTCATGATACTTCACTTGTTTGGTGATACTAGGAGTGCAATCAGTAAATATTGTTAATTTTAGCCATTTGTGGGTTGTTGTTTTTTAGTGCACATTCAGATGTTGCTTCAGGCTTAAGTGACTGTAACGAGAGTGCTCCAGCATCTAGTGGGAGACATGAAGGGAGGACTACTAAACGGCATTATCGGAGATCAGTGCGCAGCCGCTCTCGCCATGAGAAAACTGCACGTCCAAAACTGAGGATTCTTAATGTGAGTTACCTAGTTTGGTGTTTTTCCAGTAGATGGGCGAGGAACATCCTGAGTGCTTGGGTTGGCTCCTCCCATCACTCCAGGAAGGCAGGAAATGGAAATGAAGAAAGGTCTTCTGGATGGCCCCAAGAAGGGAGGAGCCGGCTCAACCTCTTCAGTTCAATTTCTTGCCTTCACTCCAGAAGGACGTCTTGCCAAGAACTCCTACCTTAATTGCATGGAACTCCAGGCCTCTTTTCTGTATCTTTTCTCCATCCTTTCTCTCTCTTTTTTGCAAAAAAAGGAAAAGAAAAGAATACTTTTCTCTCTCACCCACCACTCACTTCCGATTTCTGCTTTCTCTTTCCTTCATTTCTCCCTTCGGAGCACCCGGGCTACCTACACTCAAGCTCATGCAGAGTAAGAAGCAGCCCCGGAAGGATGCCACCGGGCAAAAGGACACCATCAGGTGATCGTCTGTCGTCCCCTCCCCCGCCTTCGCTCCCCTCGCTTGGCGCAGGATCAAGCCCTGCCTTCGGCTGCCCTGTGGTGGAGGTGCCTGGGTCTGGGGAGGTGGGAGCCAGCTCCCTCCTAGACTGCGGCCCAGGGATCCCGCACCAACCTGACCCGAAGGGTCATGGGGGTGCAAAGGAGGCGCAGACTTCAACCTTTCCCTCCCACGCTACGGCCATATTGTCCAGCGTCACCCCGACCCGCTGGGGCCTGAGAGTGCAGACCAGACACCATGAGCAGATGATGGATGCGTGAGTGACCTTGGGGCTCCAGTGTGAATTCTTGGGGGGCGGGAAACTGCCCCAGAACTCTCTGCTTGGGTCCAAGAGCTTGTAGCCTGTGAAACTGTAGCATTTGTGGCTGTAGCTACCATGACCCTTGGATGCAAGGAGCAAAAGGGGGAGGGCCAAGGTGCACCCCCTCCCTCTCCCAAGCGACAGGCCCTCAAGAAGGTTGGCAGTGCCACCTCCGAGTCATCTCTTGGCCTGGCTCTGGGAACTGGTAGCCAGGAAGACCACAGCAGGCCCTCTCTCAGCTGAATGCCACTCCTAAGACAGGCAATCAGTCTCTCTCTCCCCCCACCCCTATGGAACTGGGGACCCCTGTGGGTGGGGCAGACCCTTTTGCGGCCCGGGAAATGCGAGGTGGTATCCCCCTGGGACCATGTTGCATCATTCTTGAATTCTCATGCCACAACCACATGGGAAGAGGTGGAGGCCTCTTCCTCCAACATGGACAGCCTCCATCTTGGCCACATGGTATCATGCCTCCACCAGAGAACTATGGCCTCTGCTCTCCATTCCTCAAAGGAGGAGTGTGAGACAAAGCCTCCTGCACCACCTCCTTGGAGGTGGGTGAAGGAGATTGCTTAGTAAAAGAGGGAGAGAAGGTTTTCCTCCACTCCCAATTCCTTAGCTTGTCAAAAACTGAAGAATTTCCTGGTGCTGTTGAGGAAAGTGAGAAGGGCCCATGGCTTTCCCCCTTCCTTCAGAGCTGCCCCCCCCCCAGCACACAGCCCTGCCTTAGGGGTGGGGTGGGGATCTCTCTTCTTCTCCCTGGAAGTGTGCTTGTCAGCTCACTTATGCAGATAGGAGTGGAACAAGCCAATCTCTAGCCCTGGTGCAGCCAAGGAGTTACATAGCCTGGCTAAGAACATAAGCTTCAAATCCCTAGTCCCTCATCAGTTTTAAAAGTTTTATGTTCTTCCTAAGAATGTCAGGGTTAAACTACAGGCAATCTGCAGCTTCCTACTCATGAGCAGGACTAGTTCTCAAGCATTCCTAACCCAGGAGTGGTTCCCTAGCTGCCTGGCAGAAGATACTGTGCAAGCAGCCTTGCTGGGTTGGGCAAGTAGATGAGAGAAGCACACCCCCCCCCCAAGCACTGGGGGCAGAGGGCTCAGTTTTATTAGGGGTGGCAGTTAACCTCTCCTCATGTCTAATAATTATTGTAATTCCATGAATTGGGGTCTGGGCTACAGTTTTTTCTCCCCCATGCCCTGTCTCTGGGGCTCACCCCTCCCCTGTTCATGCCAGGGCAGAGGAGGTGCAAGGATAAGGACATGTGCAACCTCTTCTCTCTTGACTGGTGTCAGCCTTAAAGCTGCTCAGTTTCAGTACTAAAGCAGGCTACAGCAGCACAGAATTGTTGTAAGTTTAATTGAGCGAGGAAGCTCAGGCTGGACCCACCCATCCACTGGTGACTCAGTGGATCTGCAATGCTTATGTCTAGGGTCCTTAGGAGTGGCATTCCTCTGAGAGCTCCTTAGGAGCTTAGGAGTGGCATTCCTCTGCGAGAGGGCTTGCTGTGGTCTCCCTGGCTAGGGTCCTTTGAGAAAATCATCCCTACCTGGGGCAGATTTACACCATTGCATAATGGGTTAATGGTTTCAGTCCAGTCCCTCTTCAGGGGAGGAAGGGGCAGCCAAGTTCCAGGTAGGAAACACAGGAGCTCCAGTCCCCTAGGTTTCAGGAGACATGCAACCCCAACCCCCTTCCTTGCCTCAGAGGATTGCTGTTTGTCTAGGGGGAGACTAAGAAACACAGTGCCTTTCTGCTAAGAAGAGGTTCTCCTCAGAATTTGAAGTGGTTATGAAATTTCTAATCAGGGGCAAAGAGTCCTCTTCAGCCAGGAAAGCCCTTTACCCCCACCCTTCTTTAGTTCATTAAAATTATAAGAATAGTTTATTTTGCTCAGGAGTTATCCCCACCCCCACCCCCTGAGTAGCCTTGAGGGGATCTAACATAGAAGTACTTGTTTATTAGTCTAAATAGCTATATTTTAAATAAGAATACTCTCTGATGGGCTTGCCATTCAGCTGACTCCAGACTTGCCAGTTTTCAATACTCTGGGTAAAGTTCAGCCCAAAGCCAAGGAGGCTTGATGGTTTGATCACCCTATTGTTATAAGATTAGTCAGTGTGTGGATATGGCCATGTGCCTTCCACTAGGCTCTCTTGTGAAGATTGTTCAGAGAGCACCCCCCCCATTTCTCCCACTGCCCCCCCAGCTGAAAGAGTGCAATTTGGGGGGAGGTGCTGCCAGTAGCTGCCCCTTCTGCTAGCACACATGCTTGGCTTTAACATATTGTCCAGCTTCTTTTTTAGGGAGCTACTAATTTAAACTGTGGCCCATTGATTTGTTTGACAAGTTTTTCACTTTGACAGATATTTCTTGGAGGAATTCCTTCCCCTGCTACTCCTGCCAAGTCCTTCTATTAGTTTCATGACTCCTTAGTCAACAGTCATTCAATATGGTATGCCCTCAGGCGTCTAATAGGATAATGATAATGTTGGCATGGAGTTAGAGGGTTCTTTAAATGGCTAAGAAGGTACTTCCTCAGAGGTAATCAAATAAAATTCTGGAAGCAGTTCTCTGTTAACACAGGGTGCATCCGTGCATTCATATGGACTCAACAGTGCCTACTGGGACTGTTAGCTAATCTCCCCATTATCTAATTATGGCAATAGCCTTATTTTATACAGCTGTACAGATGATCCAGTGAACAACTGTTCACCATGCGGGCTGAAATATTGGTTGACTGTCAGGTATTCATGGCCCTCTTCCAAAATGAAGCCACATTGCCAAGAAGCAGAGCCTCTGCAGTCAGTGTAACCAGCTGATAAGTCAAGAACGGACATAACTCCAAATTTTTGGGCCAGCTGCCACTCTGAATGGTTGCAGAACCTGCCAGAGTGCATTTTGAATCCCTGTTTGCCCCATTGAGGTGTATAGCCTCCAGTCCCTAGACTGGAGGCAAGGGGTGAAATGGGGAGCTAGGTGCATGGAACAAAGGGTGCCCCTGCCTATGGTGCCTCCTAACCCACAGGTTCCAGCATAGTTATCTGTCTAATGTGCCAGATAGCCCTCTATACCAGGGCTGGTCGAAATTGGCAGTCTCTAGACCAGGGCTGCTGCCCCCTGGTGAGCTTTCAGGACACAAGAGGGGCATTTGCTGAGCCCTGGTGGTTAACTGCCGGTACTGTAGCCACAGTGTTGTGAGTTTGACCCTGCAGGGCTCTGGGTTGACTCATCCTTCCATCCTTCCATGGGTCGGTGGGGTGGGTGCCCTGCTTGTTGGGGTGCAATTGGCTGGCACATTGTGTACTGCTTGGGGAGTGCTTTTCACTGATGAACGGTATAGAAAGATACATGCTATGCTATTGCTATGCTGATTCCCCAGATCAAATGGACTGGAAGCACTGCTCTGTAGCAGTGCTAGTCAGCCTGGGTGACTCGTAGGTCTTCTGGAAAACCTCACTCCACCCCTTTTCAGAATTCTTCCAGGGCAGCCTTGGTGGGAGTCTTAGACCAACATGAACACCGTCACCTCAACACACACGGTGTCAGAGCCAGGGGCCCCTTCAGCATACAATAGGCCCTGCATCATCAGACCTGACTCCAGGGTGATTCGACTGGTCCTGACCTTCACCTGTGGGGAACTCAAGCCATCATCTACCCTGGGCAGATGGATTAGGGCTTGCACCATGGCCTATTATTATAGGCTAAGGAATCTACAGTCACCAGGCAACATCATAGCACACTCCACCATGAGTGCTGCAACTATAGCGACATAGGCCACCAGTGCTTCCCTGGAAGGGATCTGAAGGGCAACTGCTGTGGAGGTCGGCCTCGACCTTTATAAGACACTATAAGCTGGACTAGTTTCAGTTTGCAGAAGCCACCTTCAACAGAAAGGTTTCTGCAGCAGATCATACAGCATTGAGTTCAGGATTCGCCAGTGCACCCACACAGAATAGGGAAGCTTTGGCATGTCCCAAGTGCTCAGGATGTTCTGACCCCATCTACCAGAAAAAGGAATGTTGGTCTTACCTGTGATACATTCATTTTCAGTAGATGGGCAAGGAACATCCTCTCCGCCCAGAGAGTGCTGGCACAGTTTCCAGTTATTCAGTTCTTTAGTTGTTGACAGTTGGTAGATAGCCTTGGCTACTTGGCACTCTGCCCCAAGCCCACCGGCTAGGAATTGTTGTTCCTTGTGGTTTTCTCCTCATCCTTGCTTCTGTTCTCTTCTGGTCTGGAGTGGATATGTATGATGTTGCCTTTTTAATTAACTGAAGAGGTTGGGCCGGCTCCTCCCCTCTTGGGGCCATCCAGAAGACCTTTCTTCATTTCCATTTCCTGCCTTCCTGGAGTGATGGGAGGAGCTAACCCAAGTGCTCAGGATGTTCCTCGCCCATCTACCGAAAATGAACATATCACAGGTGAGACCAACGCTCCTTTCTGTGTTTAGAACAGCCCCTAATACTCAGTTGTTCAGTTCAGATGTAATGCTAAATATTTTAGTAATTCAAGAATGACTCACAGTAAGCTCCAGGGTTGCTACTTTCTCTTCCATAAGTATGGCTATAAGGATACATTAGTATAAATTTTCACTTCTGCTCAAGAGCAAAACATTTTAGAGCAGGGTGCACAACTTTCTTGGCCTTAAGACTGCATCCATTGTTGGTTAATAGGCCAGGGAGTGCACATATCTGGGCATGCCCATATACACACATCACAGTTTGCAGAGACAGAAAAGTTTAAATCATTCCTCAGAGCCAGGCATTGTGGGCAGGACTGGTTTAAGGAATTTTGGGGGCTCCTGCAATGCTTTATTTTGGGGGGCCCATATGTTTATCTCAGGTCAGTGTAACCTAACTCAGCCTAAGCTATTCACAGTATAGGATATTCCGATTATTACTAATAATGTTTTTGCAGGAGGAGGGTTACTACAGGGGCTGCCACAATGATGGGGCCCCCTGCGGATGCTGATGCCGCCAGTGCCTTAAACCAGCCCTGATTGTGGGCATGATACTTTGGATAGTGGGGGTACCCTATGCAGCTACTGTGATTTGGGGAAGGGGGGAGGAAGAGGTGGAAGGAGAGTTTGGGCGGTTGCTGTCTGTCTTAAGTTCTAATATTAGATAGGAGTAGAGTGGATTGAATTTATCCAAGCAACTTCTTTTAGAGGTGTGTAACAACCTGTCAACATTAAGCTCCCGTTTTTAAGATTAACATGATTGTGTATGAGACAGAATCTGTACAATTTCACTTTGAGGGAAGAATCATGAATTTATCCCCCTCTTGCTCATAGTTCCTTTATTGTTGTGAGGAAGAACACTGAAAGTTCTGGGGCAGTGTTTGGAAGGCCTCAAAATTTTCTATGTGTCTTCCTTTGTTTCTGTGTTTTCAGCCCCTCATTACCCTTTCCCCCTCTTATTATACTTTTCATTTTGAAGATCAAAATTCTGTGTTCTAGGTATCAAACAAAGGAGATCGGGTTGTGGAATGTCAGTTAGAGACACACAATAGAAAAATGGTTACTTTTAAGTTTGACTTGGATGGTGACAATCCAGAGGAAATAGCTAGTATCATGGTAAGTAGTTCAAACAGAAACGTAATCTATGTGTGAACTGTATTTGCTTTAGTAGCCTGTTCCATTCAGTTGTTCTTTGCAGGAGTTTGCTGGAGACATTTCTTTCTCTAAGGGGAGGGGATGATACGGGTCCTTCAGCTGTGGGTTACATCAGTCACTGCCCAGGTGGAGCTGGAAGTTACACCAGGTCTTTGTGATTCAGATTTCTTTGTCTTCTCCATCCTGAGTCCATGAGGCCAGTTCTAACTTCCTGCTTTGCCCAGCCGGTGGTAGGAAAATCTTCTCCATCCACTTTGCATCTTTTGTTTGCTTTCTTTCTAATTTTTCCTCTATTTTTTCCCCCAATTTCTTTACCTCCTCTGTTTTCTTGTATTACCCTGCCTGTTCTCCAATTTAAATCTCCCTCTTAAACAAAAAGCCTTCTCTTTTTCTCTCACAGCTTCTCTGCTGCTCCTCTCAACCCCCTCTCCCTCCTTGCCTTTTTTTCCTGCACCTTCTATCCGGAAGCCATGGAGATCGCTTTGCTGGCCCAGGAGCCCTCTTAGCCGGTGGAGGGAAGCTCTGGAGCGGGGGGGGGGTGCTCTCCGACCCCGGCCACTCCGAGATTGCTGCGGGGGACACGGAAGGAGTTGCGGTCGCCATTGTTGCTGCTGGCGACCCTCTATCGGGTGTCCCCCAGCGAGAGGTGGTGAAGAGATCCTCCCAGACCATCGCGGCTGGGAAGGCTTTGGAGGGGACGATGGGCTACGAAGCCGCGAAGGAGGCCAGCACAGCCCAAGAAGAAGCTGGCCTCCAAGGTGTCCACTGGGGCCGCGATCAGCCATCCGCCCCTGTGGAACTCCTGGCATGCGCTGGGACCTTGCTGCCACGGGTGGATGGGGGCAGGAGCCCCTGGCCAGGTATAGGGGTCCCTTGGGGGGGTGCAGGGATGGGACGTCTCTACCCCCTACCTCCCCCCTCGCATTGTGCCCTCCCTGCTCTCAGGGAACTCGGGTATTAAAAAGCCCTGGACCCCAAGCAATGCCTCTGTGCCCAATGGAGAGGGCAGGGATGCACCTCCACCCACAGAGGTGCCCTCCATCGATACCACCACCACATGGGGGGGAGGCCAGGTCTACCCTCCATCTTCCCAGGCTTCTCAAACCATCCAGGCCTTGGGACACCAGGCCTAACCGTCCCAACCCCAGGCTGCCCAAGCCTTATCTACCCAGGCACCAGGCCCAAGCACAGGCCTTCCGAGCCTTGGCCCTCCGTGCCCCACCCTCCCAGGCCTTGACTACTCAGCCACAGGCCTCCCAAGCCTTGGCCCCCCAGGCCTTACTCTCCCAGGTTTCGAATACTCAGGCCTCGGCCCACCAGGCCTCACTCCACCAGGCTCCAATCTACCAGGTCTTGGCCAACCAGGCCTCGTGTTATCTAGCCCCGGCCTATCAGGCCCCTGCATATGGTAATATCAGGAGTGGCCAAGGAATCCCTTCGTCCTCCCACTCCTCCAGTGGGAAGGAGTCCAATGCTGAATGGGTCCCGGAAGGTGTGGGCGAGCCCAGAGGGGCTGTGCCCACGTTGCAAGGTAGTCGTAAAAAACTTAAGGGAGCCATTAAGGCAGCCCTGCAGCTGCTCTCCAGTGCTCTGCTTTCAGACGAGGACTCGTCTGAGGGTCTCAGCACTAGTGCCTCTGCCTCGGGAGTTCTTCCCAAGAACCAGGCAGACAGCGTGCAGTCACATCGAACCAAGGGACCCGGAAAGACTAAATCCAAGTCTTCCAGCAGGGAGGCTAAGAACATCCCTACAAGGACAGATCCACGTTCTAAGACGAGGAAGGAGCCTCCTTCCATCTCATCATCTGAGGGGTCCCTCCGCGGGCTCAGAGGAAGAGCCTCGCCTCATAGAGGCCATCGGGATCTGGAACGCCTAACGACGGTGCACTGAGCGACAGAGAATGGCGAGAACACTGACTCCGAGACGTCAGAGCAGGAATCCTTGGATAGGCTGTTCCAAGGAGAGGGGTACATCCATCTACTCACCAAGATGATGGCTGCCCTGGAGATCTCCTCCTCTGACCAGGAGCAGTCCTCCTCAATGTCTTCCACCAATGAGAAGGTTGCAGCAGTGATGCGCACATCTCTCCCAAAGAAACCGGAGCTTCCTTTTCCTGAGGCCTTCTGGAACTTGGTAACCAACGCATGGAATAGACCCTCTCTGGGACGGAGGGGCACCACAGTTGCCCAGATGTACTACAACACCAGTCAACGCTTCCTCGACAGTCTGAAACCTCCAGTGGTCGACAATCCAGTTGTCTCTCTCGTTTCTAATTTTCTGGCTCCAAAAGACGGTGAGGGCTCCCTATGAGACCCAGATGAAAAAAGGCTGATGCAGCCATCAAGAAGGCCCATGAGTCTGCGGCCTGCGGGGTTAGGGCCACATTGCCCATATTCCTATTTTCTTGAGCTGCTATTGTTTGGCTTCAGGAACTCATGGAAATCCAGGACCTCGACCCGAAAGTACTTCACAAGACTTTCTTGAGGTTTTTATGTACCCTCTCCTTCACAGCAGATGCAGCCCAAAATGCCATGATCTTCTTGACCCTGGCCATTGGGGTCTTGACATTGGCCAGGAGGTCAATATAGCTGAAGTACCTGGCAGGTGGGTGCACCCACCAGAGCTGCTCTGGCTTCCTCTGCGTTCAAGGGTCACAAGGACTTTGGGGATGAGGCCCTGAAGGGCATCCTCGTCGAAACCAAAGATAAGAAGGTGGCAATGCCTTCTACTCTCGAGAAGTCAGACAAGAAAAGTGGCAGGCACCCCTTTCAGACCTCCCGCTCCTTTTGTTCCTTTTGGGGATTCGGAAAACAGCAGAACTACAATTTCTTTTGCCCAGCTTGGGTCAAGCCAAACTATGTCATCAGACAAGCTTCAGGCTCACAATCAAGCACCAACAGGAGGGGGACCTCTCATCAACAGTGGGAGGGGGGTCCCCGTCAGCAATCCTAACTCAGAGTCGCCCCCAGTGGGCAGCTGACTCAATCTGTTCCTTGCGACTTCGTCAAACTTGATGGCAGACAAGTGGATAATTGCAATGATAGCCCACGGTTACTGGATTGAGTTCGATGCAAAACCAAGGGGCAGATTCCTTCCAGCCCCAGTCCCCAAGAACCCAAGGAAAGCAAGGGACCTCGCAGAGGCCATAGCCCACCTACAGGACATTACCACCATAAAAGAGGCCCCAGTTCTCAATGCTTCTCAGGGGTGTACTCCTTCTTCTTCACGGTTCCAAAGAAGGATGGCAGCCTTTGGTCTATCCTGGACCTAAAATACACCAACTCCTGCGTCACCTACAAGAGGTTCTAGATGGAGACTCTCACATCCAGCAGGGAGGCTTTGCAGCCGGGAGACTTCCTAGCCTCACTGGATCTTTTGGAAGCATATCTGGATATCAAGATTCATGAGGACAGTAGGCAATATCTTCGCTTTGCCTTTGGAGACCAGCATTTTCAATTCAGAGCCCTTCCCTTCAGTCTGGCCTCCGCACCAAGGGTAGTCACCAAGATCCTGATTGTTTTAATCACCAACCTAAGATCCCAGGGAATACACCTATACCTCTACCTGGACGACATCCTTTTCTGGGCTTCCTCATTGGAAAACGCAAAGAGGGATCTGCAGGTCACAATCCGCTACCTACAGGACCACGGTTTCTTGGTGAATTTCAGAAAGAGCAACCTGTTCCCTGCACGCTCCATCATCCACCTGGGTGTACAGATGGACACACTCCACTCCAAAGTCACCCTTTTGCGGGAACGACAGGAGGTTCTTCGATGGGAGGAACGCACAGTTAGGTCACTGAGGACAGTTTCACTATCTTCACTAACCAGGCTCCTAGGCCTCATTATTTCGGTGTTCAGGGTGGTTCCCTGGGCACGTTTCCACTCCAGACCACTAGAGGCGTTCCTAATACCTTATCAGAAGGAGATCGCACTAAGGAAGTCCCCGTTTCTTCTCCTTCCACAGCATGTGAAGGACTCACTGTCCTGGTGGACCCAGGTGAACACAAGTAAGGGCTCCCCATTCATGGTCACGCACCCAATCTTGGTTACCTCGGATGCGAACCTGCAGGGCTGGGGAGCACATTGCCAGGGACAAGTGATGCAAGGGCTCTGGAGCCTACAGGAGCAATCGCACAGCATCAATTGGCTGGAACTATGGGCAGCGCACCTGGCCCTGCAGCACTTCACGCCTGTCCTGAAGTGCTAGCATGTCATGGTGATGATAGACAACACCACGGCCCGTTCTTACATAGCGAAACAGGGCGGGTCGAGATCCAAGTCCCTGCAACAGGAAGCAGACCTCATATTCCACTGGGCAGAGAGGACGGTGCTGTCCCTCACTGCCCAATACCTTCAGGGGGATCTCAACCAACAGGCGGATTACCTAAGCAGGAACTTGGTCCTCCCAGGGGAACGGGAACTGAACCAAGAGGTATTCTCCGACCTTCAGGCCAGGTTCGGCCCACTGGACATGGACGTGTTTGCAACCTGGAACTCTAAACTGGACAGGTTCTTTTCCAGGTTTCCGCACCACAGCGCCAAGGGGACAGACGCCCTGCGATCTCCTTGGCTGGCAGGTCTCCTGTACCTGTTCCCTCCCCTTCCACTCGTAGGGAAGGTCTGTCGGAAGATCTGCCAGGGGAAGGCACAAGTGGTCCTAGTAGCACGTCATTGGCTGAGAAGACCTTGGTTTTCCTGTCGTAGGAATGTGCAGAGCGCAATCACTCCCTGTTCATCCGAACAGGAACACATACAGCAAAAGCGTGTGCTTTGTGAGCAAACAAATACTCCTTTGGTGCAAGAAATAAGTCCATGCCAAAAAAATCTTTAAGGCTTTTATTAATAACAATTAAATAAAAAGAAAAACAGTAACAGAAAACATTTAGCCATGTTTTCTATGTGTTCCAAAGATACACACAAACTTAAAGCTCTCTTCTCTCTAAAACTAGCTCCAATAACCCCTCCCAGTTATATAGTCCCTAAACACCCAGTCTTTGGGAGAAACGAAAGCAAGAAACAGTTTCAAGTTTCGATTCCTTACTTTGCAACCCCCAAAGAACAAAATAACAAAACAGACAGATTTATGAGCTTCTGATAGACAACTGGCGCCTTATACTCTGGTGAAAAAATTGCTCAGGGAGGGGGAGACAGACTCCTGATCACAAAATCTATTTTCCCTGACATTTCCAACCTGATGGAACTGTTGATCCAGGATCCCTGACATCGGCCTTAGAGGACCGACCTACTTCACCAAGGGCTGGTCCTTCACCCAGATCCAGGCTGGCTTCAGCTGACATTATGGAGGTTGAACGGCAGGCCTTGAGAGACCACAGCTATGAAGATTCTGTCATCAGTACCTTACTTTCTTCGAGACGCGTATCCACCAGGAGAATCTACGAAGCCACATGGTGGGCCTTCAAAAGATGGTGCACTTCGCAGCGACTGATCTGCAAGGAAGCCTCTGTGAAGCATGTACTCGCCTTCCTACAAAACGGCTTAGATGCAGGTCTCCGTCTGAACACCCTGAAGAGACAGGTGGCGACTCTATCTGCCTTTCTCACAGGTCAGGATGGGAACTGCTTGTCCTCACATCCACACATCAGATGCTTCCTGAGGGGTGCCTCGATCATATCACCCCCTGTTAGACATAGGTTCCCCTCGTGGAATCTTCCCCTAGTTCTCAGGCAACTGATGAGACACCCATTCGAAACTCTCTGCAAAGTGCCACTCAAGACTCTCACCATCAAGGTGGCCTTTCTAGTGGCCATCACTTCAGCACAAAGAGTCTCAGTGTTAGCCGCCCTGTCAGTGAGGGACCACCTCTGTTCTTTCAGTGAGGACGTGGTAACTCTTCACCCTGACCCCTCATTCAAGCCTAAGGTCATTTCTGAATTTCACGTCTCACAGCTGATGGTCCTGCCTTCCTTCTGTCCGAACCCTTTGCATCCAAAGGAAAGACTGGCACAAGCTGGATGTCAGGAGGGCTCTAAAGATCTACATCAGTTGGACGGCCCCCTCCGACGTTGTGATGCCCTGTTCGTTTCCTTCTCTCAGTCATCCCTAGGAACCGGGGCCTCACAGAAAACCATCACCACATGGATAAAGGCCTACATCTTCGCGACCTATGACTCTGCCAAACTCCCCAGGCCTTCGGGAGTTACAGCTCACTCGACCAGATCGGCGGCGACTTCCGCCGTCTTCTTCACCAACGCCTCCCTAGCAGAAATCTGCAGGGCAGCTACCTGGATTACTCCATCCACCTTCATCAGACACTATAAGGTGGATGGGTAAGTTCTGCTCTGCTGAAGAAACATTCAGCCGTAGAGTGCTCCAGGAAGTGATCAAGAACTGATGTTCCTTCTTTGCAGTCACTCCCACCCTTCAGTTATGCAAGCTTGGGCACGTCCCACAGCTGAAGGACCTGTATCATCCTCTCCACTCAGAGAATGCCACATTGGTCACTTACCATGAAGATGCATTCTTGAGGGGATGGATGATACGGGTCCTTCCCCACCCAGTGACTGCATCCTGGACTATATCCTGAGGTCGATTCCACCTTTGGGTTTTTTTTCTAGTGTTATTCGATTTTCCTTTAGTCCTTACAGGGCTTTGCTAGTCAGTGAACTGGCCTGGTGGACTCAGGATGGAGGAGACAAAGAAATCTGAATCACAAAGACCTGATGTAACTTCCTGCTCCACCTGGGCGGTGACTGACATAATCCACAGCTGAAGGACCTGTATCATCCATCCCCTCAAGAATGCACCTTCACGGTAAGTGACCAATGTGACATTCTCCCCCTGAGCCTATCATAGTTTACATTATAGAAACATCCAAAGTTGCTGAGGATACTTCGTACTTGTTTAAACTGAGTGTTTTAAAAATTGCTTGGAAGATATCGCTTAAGCTAGGGATCAGCTTTGACCTCAGAATTATCATTTCTTCAGGTAAACAGTCTTCTGCACACTCTAGGATTATAACCTAGAAAAGAGAAATGTCTAGTGAATTAATGGAATTCATATTCCTTGAGCCTCTGAATTTGATAAACATTTCCCTTCCGTAACTACTGGTACTGTATGCTTGGACTATGGTTGAATGTAGCCAGTAAAACAGTGGAAGAATCCTGAAAATCCATAGCTAGATACCTATCATCTGCTCAGATTGTTCCTTACTTTCTTACTATACCTGCTAGACAGTTAGCCACTATAGTGGGAGATGAAGCATGACATTCCTGGGCCAAACATAGATTGTGGCTGAATTTGCCATATTTTTAGTTCAGCTACAATTGAAGTCCAATTATTCTTTTTAAACAACAACAAAAAGTTCATTGCATATGTAACTGTCATAATGTTGCTTTAGTTTGTTGGTGTTTTCTATTATTAACCAAGCCTGTAGTGATAATTTTAATTTTATATGTAGGTGCAAAATGAATTCATCTTGGCAACAGAAAGAGATTCATTTGTTGAACAGGTGCGAGACATTATAGAAAAGGCAGATGAAATGCTCAGTGAGGATGCCAGTGGGGAACCAGAAGGTGACCAAAGTATGGGCAGTATGCAGAATCAGGTAAAGAGGTGGTTTTATTTTCTGTGCTCATACTGCAAAGTCTCTAGGGAAAGGCATTCTCTGTCCTGTGTTATCAACTCCATTCTTCTTTCTGATGCTTTTTTTTTCTTGCCGCACAGTTTTGGCAAAAGATACATCATCAGCACAACCAGAGCTTCAAGAAGACCGGCTTTTTTTTTTTTTTTAAAAAACCCTTTTCTCCTTTCTGTTGAGGGTATTGTCAGTAATTTTGATGTAAGCTTTCATATATTAATTATCCCTCATACTATCTGTGATTTCTGTCAGTGTTCAATTTTTTTCTTTTTGAGTAATTCCAAACCTGTATTTTCAGTCCTTTAGTAGCTTAAAATCCACAGCGGAAATTTCTTATTTCAAGTTTAGGTTTAAGCAGTTCTCTTTTTTTTGGTCTTTCTCTTTTCATTATTTGTGGTCTGTAGTTTTGCTGCTTGTCTTACATTTCCCCCATTTTCATCCCCTTGGTTTATTCTCCATCCACTGGCTCTCCTTTCCTTTTGTTTTCAAATTTCTTTTTACTTTATATTCAGCTTCTTTCCCTCATTCTTTTTCTGATCTTTGCTCTTCTTCCTTAAGATTTGTTGGTTGTACTGCATATTCTATTTTATAACACTTAGTCCCCCATTTCTGGAGTGCAGTCTTTGTTCCCCACTCTTCCTTTTCTTGTTCCTGTCCACTCCCTCACACCAAAAGCCCTAATCTCTTATTCTAGGTATATTATGATTGATCTTTTCGCTGCTTGGCTTATTCTTCCTTCATAGCTTATTTTGTATTTGCTTTAACTGCCCTTTTCTTTTTCTTCCCCCTTTTTCTCTCTCTGGTAATCATGAGTTTTCTATAAAATGTTGTGCTTAAATGTATGTTGATATATATTTATGTGCTGCCTCTGCCAAATATACTAAAGTTAGTTTCCAACCAAATAAATAGTTAATTTTTATTTAAATACGGGTTCGCCGTAAGTTGAAGATGACTTGATGGTAGTTAACAGCAAGAAAAAATATTATGTATGCTGCCTTTTCAGACAGTTATAATCATATCATAATCATGGTAAATTTTCACTCACTGTAACTAAAGAATAGGAATCAGGGAAATGTTGGAATATTTTTTATGTCAGATGCTTTGCATTGTTCGCAATAACTGGAGGTGTTTGTATAGTTAGCATTTTCTAAGGATGGGATTTCAGAAAGTTAGGGTGGACATTATTTTAGGTCCTGCTGAGTACCTGCCACTCTTGCTGCATAAAAGGTGAAGACTCTCAGCACAGTCTTGTTTCATAGATGAGTGGTTTTATATTGGCAGAAGTAGTTACTCAATCCATAAAAAGATTTGAAGGCAACCTTAAATAGGGTTTGCAAGCTCATGGGTAGTTAGTAAAGTTTGCATCAAAACCAGGCCCCTGCGACATGCACCTGTGGTGTGAACAAAATTATTATAATCAGTCAGCATTAATAAATAATAATAATAAAATTTTATTTCTATCCCACCCCTCTGCAACGCAATCGGGGCGGCTTACAATATAAAAACTCCATAATCACAATACCCTAGCCCACCCACCCCTTAAAATAATATTAAATTGGAAAAGAGCATTGGAAAAGAGAGGGGTAGGAGTGTAACGGAAAACAACAGACTTAGACGTTGCTCCTGCCTGGTCACGGTTGGCATGCGGGGATAACCCAATCAAGTGGATTGCTCCTCTGTGCCATCCTGGGAATAATCCCACTATTTGACAACAGTCTTCAGTTGCTGGAAGAAAATTATCAAATACTGTGACTGTATGCAGTATGAATAAATAGCTTGTTGGCAGGAGATAACCTGCCCTGAACAAAGGAAGCCTTTCAGAGGCTCTGGCCAGAATCTCTACTTTTTAATTTTACTACTCCTACTGTGGCAGGTCTTAATACTAATTAACATCTTCATCTCCGGCACAGGAAGCCCCTGTTTATCCAACTGGCTTGGGACTGCAACAATGTCAGAAACCGGAATTGGTTGAAAAGCAGAACCAGTTCAGGGAACATGAGGGAATTACGGTGGCTCGCTTCAGATTGCCTGTGCCTACCGATGCTTGCAAACTCTCTCAGTTGGCTTGGTGACCTTTTTTCTCCTTTCAGCTAATTTTGCAAGCAGTGTGCTTGCACGGTCAGCCCTAAGCAATTCTCTGTAGACAAGAACTGTCAGAAAATGGATTCCTCATTGAATCAATGGAACTTGTCCTTAATTTGCAAGCGTCAAAAGAGCAAGTCATCAGATAAGCTGTCAAGGCAGGGGCTTCCTGTATTGTAATATACATTTAAATAGCTATTTTCATTTGTTTCAGAAATTAGATGAAGACTTTAAGCAGCCAGATCCTGTGTCTTCCATTCCACAAAGAATAGGTAAGAGTTGTTGAATTCCTTACCAATTTGCATTACTATCCTGGGTCCTGGATTATATAGGACCATTACTGTTCAGATTAACAACAGAATGCTTGATAGTTGTAGCAAGCGCCATGTGAGTCAATAATTATCTGTGTCTTTCTTCAATTTGTTGTAGGTGTCCCTCCTAATTCATTGACTCAGGTTGTCCATTCTGCTGGAAGAAGGTTTATTGTCAGCCCTGTACCAGAAAGCAGGTTGCGAGAACAGAAATTTTTCACTTCCATTCCATCAGAAAATGAACTTCTTGATGTAGGTGAGTTAACCAACATACCAGCTTTGGGCAGTGTTACCTCTAACAGAATGCCAGTGTATATGTTTTTGGGAGTCTTAGTTTTAACGGGGCTTTTTTCCTGTAAGGGGTTATTTGTTGTAAAAACAGTCATGTACCTGAAGCACCACCACTTACATTTATTAGTTTTATTTTATATTCCACCTTTCTCCTTCTACTGGACATGAAATCAGCTCATAGAAAACAGGTTGCTTTCTTTCTAAAAATAACTCAAGACTGCTGCATATTTGAGAAACACTGTTATGAGCAGCTACTAACTACTTCTGTTCTTCTCATGTGGCTTTAGTGGTTTTATAAAGCCTCTTCCATAGCCACCCACCACCCACCTTGATCAGTTGGAGAAGGGCCACCAAAGACATTCTGAACATCCACGTAAGACATATGTGAAAAGAGGTGGTGCTTTAGGTATATGACTGTTTTTACAACAAATAATAAACCTGTCGTTGTCTTAGCAGATATCTGCCTTTAGTATCCTTCAAAAAATTTTTCTGAGGAACTGAGTTTGCTTCTTTTCCTTTCAGTTGCTGCTTCCTCGTCTCATGGTCCTGGAATGAATCTGTCTCACTCTGCATCGTCCCTCAGCCTGCAGCAAGCTTTTTCAGAGCTCAAGCATGCTCAAATGACAGAAGGACCTAGCACAGCTCCTCCAGTTTTTAATCAGGCTGTGCCGCCTTTTCCATCTATAGCTACAAGTGGGAATGGCGGGTTGCCATCAACATCAATTACTGCTCCTTCAGTGTCCCTTCCTTCCTCTACTGGTGCTTCTTTACCAACAACACAGGCAGTAGAAATGGTGACCACAGGGATTTTACAAAATGAAGAATTGTCAGGCTCCAGCTCTCCTCCACCAGAGTTGCAGTCAGGGTCAGATTTAATTATTGGCGTGGCTTCCAGCTTTAGTGCACCTTCTTCTTTGTCAACTACTACATCTCAGGTAGCTTCTGCTGCTGGAGAAATTGTTCCTAGTAGTAGCACCCCAGCTTCTCTAACACTGCCACTAGCTGGAGTGACAGCACCTGGTGTTACAATACCAGGAGCTATGGCACCATCTGTGACATCTCAGCAGGTCGGCAGTGCCAGTGCTGTCTCATCACAATGTCAAACAACTGTCCCTGTTTCTTTGGCACAGAGCATGGTTTCACAGTCTTCTCAATTGGACACGAGTAGTTCTGTCCCCAGCCTAGCAGAAATGGTGGTGGTTAGTGTACTGCAGCCAAGATCAGAAAGTGAAAAACAAACAGAAAAGCCACAGCTAGGCACCACAGGTGGAATACCCTTGCCTGTTTCTGTACCTATATCCTCTACAGTACCATCAAGTATGTCTGGCTCCATCTTGCAGCCAGCTGGGGTACAGCCGCAACCCATCCCACCCATAGTTACCTCATCCAGCTTAGCTCCAGTAGCAGGTATAGTTTCTACTCCAGTATTACCCCAGGTTCCTTTACCTGGCATCTTGCCACTGACACAACCAGTAGCTAATGTGCCTGCGGTCCAACAAACTTTAATACATAGTCATCCTCAGCCAGCTCCATTGCCCAATCAACCACATACCCATTCTTTAGAAGTAGATATTGACACTCAGCCCAAAGCACCTGGCATAGATGACATAAAAACCCTGGAAGAAAAACTGCGATCCCTCTTCAGTGAGCACAGTGGCATTGGGGCAGTTCATCCATCTGTATCCTTGGAGACATCTCTTGTAGTGGAGACCACAGTCATGCCTGCTTTACCAACCACTGCTGTTGCACCAACAAAACCTGTGGCACCCATTGCAAGCACCAGTATGCCACCAGCCAGTTTGACACTTGGCCCAGCAGGTTTACCTGTCATGACACCAGTTGCAACACCTGGGCAAGCAGGCACCCCCATCAACTCTGTTATTTCAGCAACATGCTGCACTGCATCAGCAACAGTTAAACCAGCGACCCCTCCTTCAAAGCCGCCTCTTAGCAGAGTACCGGTAAGGATTTGGATGTTCTTATGAATTGGTTCCAAAATATGTTAGCTGAGGACCCTCATAGAGTGACATGGTATTGAAGGGTGAGGGAGATGTTTAGCTATCCTACACTTTTAGTTTTAAAACACTTTTGCTTTTGTTAAGATGGAAATAACAGTCTTCCCTTCCCATTTGCATCTTTCCGATTTGTGGTTTTGTGTATTCACAGTTTGTAGCTACTGGTGGAATACATCAACAGTACTACTGTTACTGCAAGACCTTGTCCTCCTTCCCCTTCCCCTCCTCCTATCTTGAAAAACCACAGCCTCTGCACCACTCTGGCAGGAAGATGGGCTCCACCCCCACCCCATCCTCGTCCTCAGTCTTCTCTTCCTCCATTCCAGCCAGCAGCATTGCCTGTTTCTCCCTTTCCCGCTTTTGAAAGATGATGCCACAACCACATTTGCAAAATTCCTAGGCCTTGCACTTCTCCCAATTCTTTGATCCTGGCAAAAACCACCCCACCTCTTGTTCCCAGGTGCCTTTCAAAGCAAACTGTCTCTTTAAAACTCAGATTCCATCCGTCTCTCCTCAAACTCAAGAGAAAAGCACCTTCCCCCCCTTGCCTTCCTGCTCTGTGTCCCAACAACCACAACAAGAACATTGCCTGTACCTATCGTTCCCAGATGCCTACCAAAACAAATTGACTCTTTAAAACTCAGATTCCACCCTGTCTCTCCTTAAGTCCAAGAGAAAAGCACCTCCCCCTCTTGCCTCCCCCCTCCTTGTGTCCCAAGAATGGGAGGAAGAGAAGGCGGAGGATGAGGATGGCATAGGTGGGTGGGCAGAGTCTGCAGTCTTGTCATTTTCGCAGTGGAAGCAGCTGGTGCAACTAACATTCAATTTGGAGTGGAGGGAGGCAGAGGGACTTGGCAAATCGGCTGAGGTATCATGCAAAGGCAGGAAAGGGAGGTTCTGATGATGCTGTTGGTGGGAGAGGAGTGTACAGCATGTTTGGGGTGGGGCTTAATTTATTCGTGTTTTTTTCACTTTCGCGGTAATGCTCTGCCCCTAACCCCCACAAATGGGAAGGGATGACTGTAGTTGGAATGTGCTGTCTAACTTGCCTGTCAGGCTGATGTGCCTCATTCTACTGCCTGATCTAACAATGTTTGGTAGACTGGCTGATTTCCCCCACCCCCAAGTTTGCATGTCTTAGCATCTTTTTCTATTTCAACCAGCACACTGTTAATTTTTATGATGTCAGATTAAATGTACACATCCATATCTGCCTTCAATATACTTTTTAACCTTTTAAAAACATTTTTGATGGATAGTTACATCAACCTTGGAAACAAGTGGCATAGTCTACAAATACTTCAGCTGCCTGTTTAGTAGACTTGAGCACCACATGATGACTTAGGCAGTGCCAACTAGCAAACTGCTTTAGTAAAAAGAGACATTACTTTATCCAGATAGTGACTAGCTGTATGAAGTGTGTAACATAGTGTTTAAACATCAATCATTTAGTGGTTTATGTTGAAATGATTACAACAAATGCTCTGTTGTAAGGTTGTAACAGATTTCTAAGTATGCATACCATAATATATGGATTAGGTTGAGCTTTTTTCTTTACCTTTATAGCTTTGCTTTGAATCACAATAGAACTACCAGAAAACTACGGTACTAAGAATAAGATGGTGGGGATGGAGAACTGGCATTTTGACAGGAGAAAAATGGCAGCCAGAGAACAAGCAGAGAATTGGACTGTACTAAGGAAACTAGGGGAAAAAAAAAAAGGACTCAGAATTATACTGAGAATAAAAGACTTTCAGTGTTGAAGATTTCACTTCCTCCATGGAAAATAAATGCAAAAAAAAGAAAAAGTGCATTCCATTTACTGTTGTGGTTGAGTCAAACCATGTTGTATCAGAAATGTTTCCATTTTGATTATAATTTTGAGGTTTTCCTCCTTTTTTGACTTGTAGAAAATGGCTCTTTTTAACACTTAAAGCATAACTCACATTAACAATACTCTTTAAATACTGAAACCTTTACAGGGTAAAAAAATGCTACTCTATACAATGTATGATCTTTCTCTTCTGAGACTGAACTTGAATTTCATATCTGTTCATAGGGACTACCAGTAGGTTCTGAACTCCCAGCTGGCACTCCATCCAGTGAACAGTTGCCACCCTTTCCAGGACCTACACTAACTCAGGTGCTTTATGGCTATCTGCTCTCTTTTTTTCCTATTCCAAAGAGCATGCTGAAATTAAACTCTGTTGCATGATAATTCTTCCTTTACTTTCCCCCCATTATCTTATTCTTGTACATCTTAGTAAACATGGAATTGTTTCTAATATAGATGCTTATCTTTGGCGATTGCAGTGCTCTAGTGTGAACATCCCCAAAGAAGTAAATGATAGCTGTCTAACTGTTTATGTGTACTGGTTTAAAGCTGCTGGGACATGAATTTATTTGGATGTTTGGCACATGATTATTTTTATAAGATAAGTCTGTTTTCAAAGTGCTTGCTGTGCTCAGTGTGGGGCTGCTCCTGAAGAGTGTGTACAAGCTACAGCTTAGTGCAAGCTGCTTGACTGTTGCCATGTGTGCTCTTCAGAAACCACAGATCGCTGGTTTTGTACCAACTGAACAGACTTCCAGTTTGCTTTCAAGGTTAATTCATGGTGCTGGCTTGAAGCTAGGACCTCTGAAAGACTACTTCCTCCCATAGGAGGCTGTATGGAATTTGAGATACTCATTGGAACTCCTGTTGTATCTCCCTCTGAGAAGCTAGTCTGATGAGTACAGGGCTTTGTCAGAAGGGCACACTGGTTGTGGATCTCCCTCCCAAGGGGAATCAATCTGACTCCATCCCTACTGAGCATTGTTTTGTATGGCTTTTGGTCCTCTGTTTTCTGTGTGTGCTTGTATGTTCATGACTTTTTTTAACCCCCCTCCAAATTATCTTAATATGTTTTTGAAGAGAGGTGATAAGCAAATACTGTTAATAAATATAATAAATAAAATATTTCCAGTCCATGAGTCCCTTGCACCAGTGAGATTGCCAGCTGTTTGAAAGGACATAAGCATCAATTCAAGGAGGGATGATGAACCTGGGAATCCAACTTAAGAGAAAGAGTGTATGTTATACAACTAAGATGAAGGAATCATAGCCATATAATTTTGACACATCTTAGCTTGTACAGATAACTGCCACTTAAAGGACACAGGGATGAGAGAGGAAAAAAAAGTTTAATAAAACCTTCTACTGAGCTGTGTAATAAAATATTCATGAAGTCTCAAATACATGCAGGTCAGAAGCAACATACAGGCTTACTCAGTAATTTTAGAACACAAGGCAGGATTATTCTTAAACATCCCCCTTTCTGTTTCTAGTGGTAACCTGCAGACTTCATATGTAGCAGCTTTATTGATGGTATGACAGCTGATTACATTGCTGTTAAGACTGTGTCATGCCATCATATCCTATCTGATATAGGTGTTAAAGTCTTAATACTGCAGGTAATGGTGCAGTTCATTAGTCTTTCAACAGGCATAATTTTCACACAGTCCTGAGACTGGGTGTAATAATTAGTCTAGTGAATGGTTGATATCTTTGTATTTTTGCTTTGAGTTGAAAATAGTCATAGCCATTTTTGTAGTATCTCTCTCTCTCTCTCTCTCTCTCTGGCTATCTTCACAAACGAAGATTCAGGAAGGACTCATCCTGCGCTTTCTGCAAGCGCACTGATGACTAAAAAGGCCAATTTGAGATAAACAAGTCCGGTTGCAGAAAGCACAGCAGAAGGTCTCCTTGGGTGATGTTTCTGGGTTGTGATTCTTTCGGCGTTGTTGTTTCTCTTCAAGACTTGTTTGGTGTGAGCTCTCAAATAAGGCTGCAGCATTGTGGATAGTGTGTCTCCATGCCTCCCGATATGAGGACCTTTGTTGGTAATCAATTTGGCCGAGCCTGAGATGTTGTTACAGGGAGTCCTTGTATCGCTTTTTTGGAGCACCCCTCTTACGCTGACCCGTGGCGAGTTCACCATAGAGTAGTATTTTGGGGAGGCTATGGTCCTCCATCCTAGAAATGTGCTCTGACCAGCGCAGCTGTGTTCTCAATAACATTGCCTCAATGCTGGTGATCATTGCTTGCTCGAGGACAGCAACATTCATCACATAGTCAGTCCAGTGTATATTTAGGATTGTGCGTATACAGCGCTGATGAAAGCGTTTGAGGAGTCATAAGTGTTGGCGATAGGTGACTTTTACTTATGACTATTTTTTCCTGCTTTCTCTACTACTTCTTTATAGCTCAGTACTAACAGTGCTGCACATGCTGTTCAGAAGTATGAAAATATGTAAGCTCAGAAAAATCTTGTTTTCAAGACAACAAATGATAGGTTTCAGACCTGCCTGTAACCTTGAAAAATATTTCCAGACTTTGTCCTAGAACAAAAGAAAAGAAAGTAACTTCTTTAAAAAACCCATTAGTCTGATATTCCATAGGTATGATATTCCGTGCTTGATGGCAGATTCTTTGTTTCCATTGCAGATAGATCCCAGTGTGGAATACACACTGTCCAATATAATTAGTTCCATATTTTTGCCCTTCTGTACTTTGGGAGACTTGTATCCTGAAAATGACAAAGTCAGTGAAGGTGCTTCACAGTATATGAAGCAAGTAATGGAATGATCTCGCTGTAATTGGCATGTATGTGGGGCCCATGATCTACAGTGTAGCTACATTGATTTCAGCCCACAATGACTCTACAGTACTAAATTGTGTTCTTGAATGCTATGTAAATGGTGATATAGAAAATATGGGGAGGTTGGACAAATCCTGCACCACCTCATTGCAGAGTAGCAAGATCTCTTTAACACTTAGTTACCTGAGTGAATGAAGGGTTTGATGGTAGAAGTTCTACCGAGTTTCCTATCTAATGTAGCAATGTAATTTTAGAGATTGGTTCCAAGGAACCTGGTTTGTATAACCTGTTGATAATAATGAAAGAATCTAAGTTAAATTAGAGGCTGCTCAGCTCACTGTTTTGACATGTAGTTTTCAGAATCTGTTTGGATATTTGTCCTTTTACTTGCCAACCTATTCATTGACCAGTGTATAGCTGTTGAAACTGGAAATAATCTTTTCCAAAACTTCAGTGTACCTTTAAACAAGGCCTATATCATGAACACTAACTCAACTTCTTTCACTTTATACACCAGGGAGCCCTGGTGGCGCAGTGTTTAAATGCCAGTACTGCAGCCGCAACATTCTAAGTTTAATCCCACAGAGCTCCAAGGTTCACTCAGCCTTCCATCCTTGGTCAGTAAAATGAGTACCCAGCTTGCTGGGGGCAATTAGCTAACACGTAAACCGCTTAGGGAGTGCTTTGGCACTGATAAGCAGTATAGAAATAGAAGTGCTATTGCTGATCTTCTTCGTGGTCTCTGTGAATCCACATAGTGGATAACTCCTGTGCCTGCGCAGAACACTCGGAACCTTCTGAAATCGCTAGGCAGAATAGTTTTTGATATGTTTTGGAGGTAGCTTCGCCCATCCTAACGGTCCCTTAAAAGGCGCTCCCACCTAATTCCCCTCAGTTCCTTTTCGTCCGCTGTGTAAGCAGCAGTTAGGAACATCTATTGCTAGTGCTCTTTGATTGCCTCACGGTTGACTCAGACAGTTTAGGACTTTGTTTTTTGGATTTTCCCTTGGCTCTGGTTATGCTCTTCTCAGATTTTGACTTTGGACTGATTGACTTTGCCTGCTTCGTCCTTTGGATTGTTCTTGGTCTCTGACTTTTGTTTGACTTCTTTGGCTAAGATGTTCTGTGACGGAAAATGGCTATGAGATGGGCTGCCTTCAAGCGCAATTTGGTCTGTCAGGCCAAATTACCAGCCTCTGATGGCCACTCCAGATGTTTGATATGCTTGGGAGAGGCCCATAATGTTGACACCTGTGTTCACTGCCACACCTTTACACCGTAGGCCAGGAAAAAGCGCTCTTCTCAACTGAAATCCTTATATGAGAAAACTCTGTTACCTTCCTCATCTTCTACTGTGGGAGACCATTTTTCGACTTCCAAGAGGGGCCGTTCTCTATCGGTGAGTCCGACTTCTAAACATCATCGGGCCCGTGCTCCATCCCATCACCGGTCCGTAGCATTGGATCCAGAGGTGACTGCTGTGTCGCATAAGGAAGCGAAGTCGTCTGACTCATCTCGGGATAGAGACCACTCGAAATGCTCCGACTCCGGTTGAGACCGTATTTCTCCTCAGCCATCCACTTCTGACCGCGACCACGCTTCAGTGAAGCCAACTGCTACTGCTTCTTCGAAGGAGAAAAGTAAAAAGAACGGGAAACACGTCTCGACAGAATCATCAGTTTGGCCTTTGTCCAAGGATGTGGCCGTTGTGACACGCGAGCCCGAAGTGCACCAGCAACCCCTCCGAGAAGGCGGTTTTGGTGTGACAGTCTATGCCGATTATGGCTGCGGCCACTTAATCCAAGTGTCGGGCTCGATCCCATACTCCACCCCAGGAGGTTTCCCAAACACCCTCTCTAGAGATTGTTCAGGTGCAAGTTGATGACATGTCTGATGAGGAGGCCGCTCTATCTCAACGTGTTCAGACATCTACTTTAATTGTTTCATGTGATGAGCTCCTGGGGAAGGATGTAGACTTTGGTCATTTGGAGTCAGCAGCACTTGATGTGGATATCGAAGACCGCTCTGAGGTGGTGAGGGGTAAACCAGCAACTCTATCACTTTGTCTTTCCGCCTTTGAACGTCAGTATGGCCCTTTCGATATCGTCTGCTCTACTTTGGGTCGAGCTCAGGATTTCACCTTTGCCCATTGACTTCATTTTATTGTTCTGGACCAAGACAGATATACTTCACCTCCATGGCCCTTTCTCCATGCCACAGAACAATCATTGTTGAGGGACCACCTCCATGGCCCTTTCTCCATGCCACAGAACAATCATTGTTGAGGGACTACCACCTTCCTAAACCTGACACGAGAGAGGCTGGTAGTCAAGTATCTCTGGCTCAGATGGAACCTCGGCCTCTGCCACCGTTGCCGCTTTCTCCACCGCTCTGGGTGACCCTGTGACCCTGTCGAACTCTTTCTCCTTCATTGTCCTCGTCGTACTCTTCAGGTTCTTCCCCTCCTTTTCTGCCCAGACTCCCATCAACTCCACCGGATCTTCTGGATGAAGATTTGTCTTCACCTACAGACGATGTACGATCTTTCACGGAACAAATGGTGAGGATGGGCCATGTCCTGGACTTAAGGGTGCAGGAAAAAGAGTCTGATCCTGTAGACCCTATCAGAGAATTAAGTCTAAGGCTCCACCCGTCGCCAGCATTCCTATTTTGCCATCGCTTTTTAAGCTCACGCAGGGCTCATGGGAGAACCCGTCATTGATACCATCTACATCCAAGCTTATAGATTGCCTGTACCGTGTGGTTGGTGAAGATATCAATTGGCTTTCGGAACATCCTCAACCAAACTCAGTCATTGTGGAGGCCTCGCAACAAAGGAGGCAATGTCATGCACAGTCGACACTGTCTGATCCAGAGGGATGAAAGATTGATATTATTGGAAAGAAATTGTACTTGGCAGCTGGGTTAAGTTTTCTTATAGCCAACTATTCAGTGTACATGGGCATGTATCGACAAGTTCTGTGGGAGAGAATGGGCCCTCTATTGCAAGACTTACCTGATGAGAGGAAAAGATTAGCAGAGGCCATTCAATCTGAAGCCCAACTGCTAGCAGGGCAGCAAATGAACTTGTCCCGTCACATAGCCGACTGCAGCTAAAACCATTGCTGGTTCTATAGCTTTACAGAGGCATGCATGGTTACAATCATTGGTACTCGTGCCACAGGCTTCCTCGATGATATAGGACATGCCATTCGATCATTCCGGCCTATTTAATACGGCCACAGATGAGAAGTTAGAGTTCACCCAGAAGATGAGGACCACTGCCAGAAAATACGGTATGACATTGTCTTCATCTTCTGGGTTCCGTCATAGAGGGTGCTCAGGTTGGCAATCCACCTCTTACGGCCACTCATATAGAAAGAGGGTATATGCCTCAGTCTTCCAGGTGTTGTCGATTTCAACAGCCAGCTTCGACCACTCCATCGGTGAGGAGTCAGGCTTCTGCCTCATGTTACTGACCTCTGTCGAAACAGAGATCAAAAGACCAGCGCAGATGCCGCTTCTAAGTGTTGACCTCTCCTTGTTTTTTTCTCCTAGACCTCCCTGTTTGGGGACCGCTCCAACGGTCCTTGATAACAACAGGCCGATGGGTGCTTCGCATCATCCAGTCTGGTTACTGGATTGAGTTCAAGATGCTGCCTCTGACAGGTTGGATCCAAAAGACACCGCCTTCCCCTCCCCTCCCCTCCTCGAGGAAGTGCAGATGTTACTACAGAAGGGAGCCATGAAAGCTATCGACCCGGATCGGCGTCATCTTTGCTTCTTCTCGAGGTACTTCCTTATCACCAAGAGGGAGGGGGGCCTCCGTCCGATTTTCGACCTCCGCATGGTAAATGAATACATAATTCCGAGGAAATTTTGGATAGTCACCTTGTCTTCCATCCTGCCTCTTCTTCAACAAGGGACTGGTTTGCGTCGATGACCTCAAAGATGCATACTTCCCATGTGGGAATCCATCCAGCCCACAGATGGTTCCTGGCATTCCAGATCGAGGACAATGCCTTCCAATTCCATGTTCTGCCCTTCCGTCTCTCCATGGCTCTGAGGGTCTTTACAAAATGCATGTCAGTGGTAGCAGCCTTCCTCTGTCAGTGCGGTGTGGTTGTCTTCCCCTACATCAACGACTGGTTGCTGGTTGCGAACTCCCGGTTTCAACTGTACCAGGATGTACGCCTTACACTGCATTTGTTGGACACCCTGGGCCTGATTGTGAACCTGGAGAAACCTCATCTCGAACCCATTCAAGTTATCCAATTCATTGGAGCTCTTTTAGACTCAACTATGGCAAGGGCCTATCTTCCGAGGGACTGTTTTGACACCCTGCGGACTTTGATCTCTCGCTGCCTTCGGTCCTGACGGGTCACAGCGCATCTAGTGCAAGTTCTACTAGGCCATATGGCTGCCACTACAGTACGGTTTCTCCATGCAAACTATTAACAATGCCTTGGGTGATCCACCACTCTCTGAACTGGTGGCTACAGCCTTCCAATGTCCTCTCGGGTATCCCATTCAAACCTCCACAGCCCGATGTCGAGATCACCACGGATGCATCCCTGCTAGGTTGGGGGACACATTTGAATGGTTACAAGATTCAAGGCACTTGGGATGTCAAGGAGAGAGAACTCCATATCAACGTTCTCAAATTCATGGCTGTGCAGAAAGTGCTCTGAATCTTCGAAAGCCTGGTCACAGGGAGAACGGTGATGTTGGTGACAGACAACACCTCAGTGATGTTTTACTTAAAAAAACAGGGTGGAACAAGGTCATCTTCCCTGCTGTCATTAACTATGCAAATTTTGGGACTGGTGCGTCTCGAGGAATGTACTTCCCTTCTCCATCCATCTGCCAGGGGAGGAAAACACTCTTGCCAACAGACTCAGCCATTCAAGTTCCTCTGTCCACGAGTGGGGTACCCCCGACGTGGACCTGTTTGCAAGTCCCAACAACAAGCAGTGTCGCCAGTATTGTGCAGTTTTGAGCTCAAGGGGCGATGCCTTCCTGTTTCATTGGAGCAGTCCTCTCCTGTACCTGTTCGCAATGTTCCCGCTTTTGACTCGGGTTGTATCCAAGCTTCATCAAGACCGATCGAGCACAATCCTGGTGACACCGTGGTGGATTCATCAGCCATGGTTCGCCCCTCTCCTCCGGTTAGCACATCACCATTTCATCCATCTGCTGTACCGACCGGACCTACTGACTGTCCAAGATGGCATGGTCAGACACTGGGACCTAGAGACACTGAGGTTAACCGCGCGGAGGATTCAACACTGATCCAACCTTCGGTACTGACAGGCTGGCCACCTGATGTGTTGCCAGAGGACATCCAGGCCGTGGTTGATGCTTCCCTCCACCCGCGTCAGTCCTATTCTTACAAGTGGAAATGATTCAATGACTTTCTCACTTCTAATAACCCCACTGTTGAGTCTGCCACTACTGTTTTGGTGCTCCAGTTCCTCTTTCATCTTTCGGGTGCGGGGTTTTCCATTTCATCCCTGAAGGGATATCTTGCAGCTATCTCTGTTGAGCTACAATCTCGGGGTTGGCCCTTCCTGTTTCGTGATCCAGTCCTTAAGAAGTTCTTGAAGGGCTACATCAATCTGCATCCTCCTGTGGTCGAACCCACTCCAGCCTGGAGCCTTGAATTGGTTCTCTCTCAGCTTTCTTGATGGCCCTTCAAGCCCATGGCCACTACTGACTTGCAACTGCTCTCATGGAAAATGGCCTTTCTTGTCGCCATCACTTCTGCTCGGCGAGCAGGAGAGCTTTGTGCTCTGCATTTCAATACTCCCTACCTGATGTTTCATAAGCATAAGGTGGTCCTGAAGCTGGACTTGTCGTTCCTTCTGAAGGTGGTTTCAAGCTTCCACCTCAACCAGCCTGCCTGCCGTGCTACCAGTTCTAATGCAGGATCCAAAAGATGACTTCGAGCACGCTAAACTCCCTTGACATCCAGAGGGCGCTTGTGTTTTACACCCAGTGAACCGCTGCACTTTGAAAGGCTCCACATTTGTTCTTGGCTTATGCAAAATCCAAGCAAGGTGTCCCGATCTTGCCTCAGCACCTGTCAAAATGGGTAATTTCTACAATCATGATGTGCTATGAGTTGGCTCATAGGCCTCTATCAACATGAATCCAGAGTCATTCCACCAGAGCGGTTTCAACTTCAGCTGCCTTCCTCTTTGGCATTCCTTTAGAGGACATTTGTCGAGCAGCTACTTGGTCCAAACCTGTGACATTCATTTCTCACTACAGACTTGACACCCTCTCTCGTAGTGAAGCTGCTTTTGGAAGGGCTGTGCTTTTGTCCTCCCTTCAGTGACTGAATCTGGTAGTTTGACGTTACTATTAATAAATCTGTTTAGTTTTGTGGACTATATCTGTCCTCGTTTTGCTTGTATGCATGATATACCCATCTCCTGTTTGTGAAGCTTGCTAGTCTACCCACTGTGTGGATTCACAGAGACCACGAAGAAGATGGTCAGATTGCTTACCTGTAACCATAGATCTTTGAGTGGTCTTCTGTGAATTCACACAGACCCACCCATCCTTCCCCTCTATGTCCTGCTGTTGCATACATTCTTAATATTCCTGATGCTGCTAACTGTGGCGTCCTTTATGGAACTGAGGGGAATTGGGCGGGAGCGCCTTTAAAAGGACTGTTAGGATGGGCGGAGCTACTGCCAAAATGTATCAAAAACTATTCTGCCTAGTGATTCCAGAAGGTTCTGAGTGCTCTGCACAGGTGCAGGAGTAACCCACTGTGTGAATTCACAGAAGATCACTCAAAGATCTATTGTTACAGGTAAGCATCCTGACCTTGCTATTGCTAAATAGGAAGTTAGCTATAAAAGTTCATATCACAACATGCATGAGGGGCAACATACATAATTTTTCTAAAAGTGGCTTTGTGTGTACGTGTGTGTATTTGTGGCTCTTCTGATGTTGGACAACAGCTTACATCAGATCTGGCAAGCGTAGTTAATAAGGGATGATGGGACTGCATTCAACAACATCTGGAGAACAGCAATTTGACCATCTCGTTTTTAAAAGCTAACAGCTATAATTGTACCCTTTTGTTTCAGTCCCAGCAACCTCTGGAAGACCTGGATGCTCAGTTAAGGAGAGCCCTGAGTCCAGAGACAGTACCAACAACATCAACTGCTGCCTGTGTAAGTATTTGCTGTTCATGAGCCCCAGCTTCTTGTGGGCTGGTAACAGTTCTCATGACAGGAGACCAAGGTAGATTTACAGTATTCAGAATTTACATGTTTTCCCCCTGGAGGCTGGGAGGGGACAGAAGACAGATAGACCTGTTGGTTCCACTCTGAAACATGAGGTTGAATCACAGAAGATGGATTCTTTGTTTAGAGATAGGGAGATATTTCACTTGTAATAGTCATGATGAGTGGGGACTCAACCCACATAATGGAACATGTGGTTAGGACTTAAATGCCACTGGCTTATTGCTTTTCTTTATAGTGTTCTGTAATATTTTAAATATGGTTGTAAACTGACAAGAATGTATTTCAGTGGAAGGGCAGGGCATAATACAGAAATCATATATCAGACCTAAAGGCTCCAAGTACACATGAAAAAATCTCTATACTCTCTCCTAACCTGTAGATTCAAAGCTTGAATCATGCTGTTTGTAAACACGCTAAGCTCTTTAGCCTTTAGGTACATATACATATATATGTTTTGAAGCTTCAGTAGATGTTCTGCAAATCTGAGAGATTGTGTGAACTTAATAACTTAAAGTTAAATGGCTGTTCTCGGCGTTTTTTCCTGATGTGTTGTACAAATAAAATGGATGTTTTACAAAAATCATACAAACTTGTTATAAGTTTAGTCATAGTCTGAGTTATGGAATATTATAGAAGACTAAGAAAACAGAATTATTTTGTGCACTTAGGCCCACAGCTATTAGAAGCATAATTGTATTGGATTTTGTATTCCACCCTAAATAGAATTCAGTGTGATATACTTGAATGGTGCTGCCACCCAGCCGCAAGTCTGAGATAAGGCAGAAAGCTATATCTGACAAGATGATCAGGGAATAAAGTCTTGGTATAATTCTTAATATTTCCATTGTTTATAGAGTAGGTAATCAAGGGCCAGTATGCTCCTTGCTGCCCTCCCCCGCCGTCACACTCTTCGCCATCCTCCCCTCCCCCACTGTGCTCCTCCCCACCCATCCCTGCTGCCCTCCCACCCATCCCTGCTGCCCTCCCACCTCGCCACCCTTGCCCCGCTGCCCCTCGCTGCCACCCCCCATGCACACATACCATGCCACATTCCCCCCATACCACTCACACCTTTTCCACGTTTAAACTCCATGTTTAGAAAACACTTAAAAGTCTTCATGTTCCCACTCCCAGTGTGCTGATTGGCTGCCCAACCAAGCTTTGATTGGTTGGTTAGTTTCCTAATCAGCCAGTCAGCACACTGGAAACGGCAACATACACAAGAGAATTATATATATAGAGATGTTTAAACCCCTAGTTCCATGCCTTGGTCCTTCCCTTTCCTTGGCCAAGTTAGGTCTCTTTTCCTGTCTCTCAGTCTTTGCTGTACCTTATTTTTGCCTCCTGTCCTTCCTCCTCCTCTTTTCTTCAGCTCCTTTTTCTTTTACAGTCTCCTTTTTTTAAAAAAAGACCCTTTCCTCTATTTTCTTCTGACTCTCCTCCTTTCCCTCTCTTCCCCATTCTCCTCTGACTTGAAAAGGGGAAACATATGGGGAAGGCTCCCCAAACCCCCTATTTCTAAGAGGCAGAAGTCCATATGGAGGCATGTACATATAGATCCATCAGGTTGAAGCACTGGAATGCTGACTTTTTCCTGCAGGCTAGACCTAGGTACTGTCTCCTTACTTGAGAGAAAGGACAAAAAGGAGGTGGTGCTTTCAGTGTGAAAGAGAGAGGACAGGTTGCAAGCCAAGTGTATCTCCCCCACCCCCCACCTTTGCCCCATTCATTCCTTTTCTAGGCCCAGACACTCTCAGAACTTCAAACCTGCATGGACCAAATCTCGCTTTCACTCTAGGCTCCAAGGAGTCCAGCCCTGTCCCCCTGGACAAAATGTATCCCTCCACAAGCCCAGCATGGCAAACTTCTGACCATCAGTCTTTGCCAGTAGGAGGAAGACTAACCTACTCCCTTACCGATGGTCCACGACAAATCACTAGGTTCTTCACACTGTGTGCCATGGCTGTGCTTTGGAGTTCACACATATGCCCTATCACAGGCTTCTACCTTCTCCAATTTCCAAATTTTTCCAGGAGAGCCAAGCCACTCTCAAGGCCATCAAACATCTCCATTTAGGAGCAGTAGACCATTACCATATGCAGAATGCATTCTGGGAGTCTACTTTCTCTTCTTCCTGGTGCTCAAAAAGGAGAGTTCTGCTCTATTCTTGATCTCAAATATGTAAACAGATGCATCACATGCAGTTGGCCCTCTGTATCCATGGATTCTGCATCCACGGATTCCTTCCACAGCTTGAAAATATTCCACCACCATCTTGCCCCTAAAAATCCAAAAAGCAAACCTTGATTTTGCCATTTTATATATGGGATGCCATTTTACTATACAGTACAGTATATAATAGGATGAATATCCATGGATTTTGATATCCACAGAGGTCCTGCAGCCAAACCCCAGCAGATACCAAGGGCCCAGTGTACAGAAAGTTCAGGATAGAATCCCTTCAGATCACCCAGGAGGCTATTCACCAGGGGAAGTTCTTTCTTCAGTCAGTTTTACTGAAGCCTATGGAGTACCTATCTTACCCAATCACAAGATATTTTTCTTTTCCTCTACAACAATAACTTAACACATTCCCCATTCAGCTAGCCTTGACCCCCAGGGCTTTTACCAAGCTCATGGTTTCAGCGGTGGCCTTCCTAAGGCTCCAGAGATACATGTTTATCTGTACCTGGACAATCTTCACACTCACTATTCATCCTTTCTCAGGGCCAAACAGGATTTTTCAACCACTCTCTGCTATCTCATCAATCACAGGTTCCTGGCCAACCATAACAAGAACATCCTTTTTTCTCTGTCTAGATGGATCATTTCCCTAGGAACGCTGACAGACACCCAGAAAGGTTTGGTCTCTCCCTAGACAGAATTAATCCAAAAGATTTCCGAAACCACAAGGGCCAGCAGACTCTTTTGTGCAGATCTCATGTCCTTAGCTCTCCTCTTAGTAGATCTCATGGTTCAGAACTGGGATGGAGTTAAGGGATTAGGCATATATTCTTGACTTCCTATCACATGACCCTTTCCTAGCCTGGGCCGTGACAGGATATGATCCAATACTTGATGTCTTCTGTTGTATGCAAGAATGGACTTTCATGGTAAGCACTTAACAGGTCACTCTGAGGTGCCCCTCTATTTTCAAGGCAGTAACCCTCTACCAAGATCTCAAGAATACTTTCCCTTATGTAATTGCATACAAAACCTGAGAGAAGAGAGGAAATGAGAAAAAGTGAGTGTTAAACAGTGGTGTATGTTTGATTGATTTGATGGTTCTCCCTGGCAGTGGTTAAATTTTTCTGTGGTTAAATTTTTTGTGCAGGATGGTATATGCAATCACATGAGTCTTACAATTTGATATGATGCAGCTCAGGCAGAGATTTACTGTCCTAGTAAGAACTCTTTCAACTCTTGTAAGCAAATTTATTTTCCTTACAAGTACAATTTTAAGCAAAGATGGTCATGTGTGTAACTGGCAGTAGTGGCACTTCTAGTCACATGGGTGTTACTTTTGAGTTAAGAGCAATGTGGGTCCTGTTAGTTATATCAACTACCTTTTCTGCAACATTGAGAAGAAGCTGTGATGCAGAAACATTTGGCGTGGGATATTTTTCCATATCAGTACTGGATTTAGGTAGGCTGCTTAATGAGTGGACTTGATTTGCTACTGGGGACACACTTCTGATATCTTTGGTATCTGAGGCTTAACAGGACCCCACTGAGATCCTTTCAATAACCTCAGTCCTTTCGTTGTCCTGGATTAGAAAAGAAAACTAAAAAGAGTAGACTGTGCTGATGTCAAAGTAACCTATGTTTTATTTTTATAGCCTGTGCCATATGTGGCTTCCACAGCAGTTACTGGAATGGTGCCTGCACCAGAACAGCCTTCAAATATTGGTAAAAAAATATCTTTGTATGGGTAATACTGAATAGGAAAATTTATTTGCCACTAATACATTTGCTTTATTCATGAATCCAGCATAATAGAATAATAATCTTGGAAGCATTTGTTTTTAGAACTCTGCCTCAACAAAAAATAGTCCCATTACTTACAGTGCTTGAGTAATATAGGGTGAACACATGCTCTGCAGCAGCCAAGGGTATAAGGGCAAATGATGGATTTATGTATCTGCAGCTAAAATGGATTTATGTATCTGCAGCTAAAATAATGTGTTGTAGCAACGCATTATTTTTCAGAGTAATATACTTAGGTTCAGACCTTTTGTGTGAAATGAATTTTCCCCAGTTATTTTTTAACAATGTTTTGCTTGTGTTGTGGGCTAGCATCCATAGCAGATCTGTCATTTTGTCAGTGTAACTTAATTTAAAGGTGCAGTCTCTCTTGTGTAATGCTAGATTACTCACATGTCCCATTAGTTCTATAATTAAATAATAAGCTAACAATATTTCCTGCTCCTTTTGTACATACTAAGCCTTAAGATCTAAGCAACTCTGAGAATAGGCTCTTGTCATGGTTTGTAATGGCCAATGTGAGGACTGTTGCTTGTTTGTTAAGGATATATTGGAATAAATGAACTATATTTTTTCATTGCATCTTCTTACCTCCTTTTAACACTTTCTGTTTCAGATTCTCAGGATGTGGAGAGTTGTGCCACAACTAAAACTGCAGGAGTTGCTGTTCTTAAGATGGGTCGTTTTCAGGTATTTTGGAGAGTGCTTTTACTCTGTTTATCATAACTGTTTTGTGGTTTTGATTGCTTGTTATTTTATAGATTGGGAAACTGAGTTTGCAAAAATATTATATGTACTTACTGTGCCTGATAGGGCATCAAAATCCCAATGTACTACCACATAAAACATTACAGAGACATTATTAACTGATGTTTATTTGGCCTATAAAATACAGTCGTCCCTTCACATTCGCGGGGGTTATGTTCCACGGACCCCCGCGAATGTGAATAATCCGCGAATAACAACTGCCCTCCCCCTCCCCCACCATAGCGACCATGGGGCCTCCGGAGGCCCCATAGTCGCTTTCCCCAGCCTCCCCACTCCCTTCCTAGGCCTGCCCGGGGCCTCTGGATACCCTCCAGAGGTCCCGTGGATGCCTCCCCAGCCCTCACCCCTCCTGTCCAAGCCCTCAACGGGGCCTCCGGAGAGTCTCCGGAGGCACCGCGGAGGCCTCCCCGGCCCTCCCCACTCCCCCCCAAGGCCTTCGCGGGGCCCCGCGGAGGCCTCCCCGGCCCTCCCCCTCCCTCCCAAGGCCTTCGCAGGGCCCGGTGGAGGCCTCCCCGGCCCTCCCCCCTCCCTCCCCGGGCCTTCGTGGGGCCTAGCAAGGCCCCGCGGAGGCCTCTCCCGGCCCTCCCCTCCCTCCCCGGGCCTTCGTGGGGCCTCTGGAGATGCTACGGAGGCCCCATGGAGGCCTCCCCGCTCCCTCCCAGGCCTTCATGGGGCCTCCGGAGCGTCTCCGGAGGCCCCATGGAGGCCTCCCCGGCCCTCCCCACCCCCTCCCCGGGCCTTCATGGGGCCTCCGGAGCGTCTCCGGGGGCCCCGTGAAGGCCTCCCCGGCCCTCCGCCCTCCTTCCCGGGCCTTCGTGGGGCCTAGGAAGGCCCCGCGGAGGCCTCTCCCGGCCCCCCTCCCTCCCCGGGCCTTCGTGGGGCCTCCCCAGCCCTCCCCCCTCCCTTCCAAGGCCTTCGCGGGGCCTCTGGAGGGTCTCCGAAGGCCCCGTGGAGGCCTCCACGGCCCTCCCCGCTCCCCAGGGCTTTCACGGGGCCTCCGGAGGCCCCATGTCACGGTTTTGGGGGGGCCCAGGGGGCCCTCCCAAAACCGCGAATAATCAAAACCGCAAATGTCAAGTTCGCGAATGTGGAGGGGCAACTGTATTACAAATCAAAACCACATTCTGATGATTGACTGGTATTTTCATTTTGTAATACTGGAGGTAACATATAGTTTCATTGACTTGTAGCTATTGATAGCGTCCTCCTCCATGCATTTGTCGATTCTCCTTTAAAGCTGTCTAAATTTGCAATTATTACCACATCTTGTGGTAATGAATTCCATCATTAACTATGCATTTTAGGAAGAACCTGATTATTACATTCAGCTCATGTTTGCCAAAACATGAATTGCCACTAAATATCCTACTGTAACTCATCCTCAGCACATGGAACTGAAATGCTTTGATGTTTACTCTGTTTCCATCCTTATCTCTGAGATTTTCACATGGGGAAATTATTCCCCAGAGAGATCGGGACAGAAATGGGGCTGTTCTGGAAGCAGCGCCGCATTTCGCACGCCCCCTTCCCTCTCCCAATCTCCCGTCGTCCTCACTCTGTGCTCCTTCCATTTCCCTCGTGCTAGGTTCCGTGACTTTTTATTAACAAGGGTTCGTCATTAATAAAAAGTCACGGAACGTAGCAGGAGGGAAATGGAAGGAGCACAGAGTGAGGACGACGGGAGATCGGGAGAGGGAAGGGGGCGTGTAAAACATGGTGCTGCTTCCAGAACAGCCCCATTTCTGTCCCAATCTCCCCGGGGAATAATTTCCCCGTGTGAAAAACTCCTCTGTTTCCTCCTATTTTGAATTTTAAGTTGCAGGCCCCCAAACACTGACCTCTTGTAATATTTAAAGTGTCACTCACACTGATGGTGTGTGTGTGTGCGCGTATGTAAATAATGATTATGTCTACATTGTGTCTAGGTATCAGTGGCTGTGGATGATCAGAAAGAGAGTGGAAGTCAGCCAAAGCACTTTGACGCAACCACCTCAGAATCCTCATCTTTGTCTAGCAGCAGCCCAGAGAGTACTTTGGTAAAGCCATCCTCCAGTGGAACAGCTGAAACCATTGCTAGTTCCTCAGTAGATGTTGTAGATGGAGTCCTTTCACACACTTCCACCATACAGTTACAGCCAACCAAGGTTGGGCGTTTCCAGGTGACAACAACAACAGACCAAGTGGGCCGTTTTTCTGTGTCTAGAAGTCAAGATGAGGTGACATGTGTGGAAAGAGACGTTCCTACAATAGTCCCTCTGTCTGTGTACTCTGAGCAAGTTTCTTCTCCACTCACAACTCCTAAATCAGAAGTGGCAGAAAGAAGATCTTCTCTGCATCTGAATGGGCCTTCTTCTGAGCTTGAAGCTGCCTTCTTGAGTGGTGCAGCCCAGGAGATGGATGATGGTGCAGGCAGTCCAGACTCTGTCCATCCACCTGGGTCAAAAATCAGTCTTCCAGTCCAGAGCCTTAGTAACTCATTCAACTCTTCCTACATGAGCAGTGATAATGAGTCAGACATAGAAGATGAAGATTTGAAGTGTGAGCTACGGCAGTTGCGGGAGAAGTAAGATTTTATTTTACTTTTTGAGACTCTTGTATGAGAAGTCTTAGCTGAAAGTTTCCCCCATCCATGTAACTAAAAAATTTAATTTACCATCATTGGTAGTGAGTGCATGAAGTAAATGTGTGCATGAGTATAATTTAAAATAATGGAAATGGTAAAAATCAAGTCCAGCACTGTCAAAAGTAAAGATAGCAGAAAAACACAACTTACAAGAAATTCTACAACATTAAAGGCATCTAGTAATAAAAGGATATAAAATATCTGTGGTGATGAAAAACAATTTTGGAAAATATCTGGGGAGACAAAAACCTATTCGTTGCTATTTGCCCTCAGATTGACTCCAATTTATACTAATCCTGTCACAATATTTTCTTGATATGATTTATGCAGAGAAGATTTGCCACTGCCTTCCTCCAAGGGTGAGAGAGTGTGACTTGCCCAAGGTTTCTATGACTGAGCAGGGATTTGAACGCTACTCGTAGTCCAACATTCAAACTATACTGGCTCACAAAAATATACAGCACCTTTTTGGTGACCTTTATCTTACCAGGGTTTTATAACTTGCTATACAAAAACTTATGGCAGGTTACAAAACTTGGACAGAAAAAGGGCAACAAAGAAGGTGCTGTGCATACTTCTTATATCCTTGTTATAATTGGGATCCTGAGGCACCTTACTAAAGGCCACCCTCTTAATTTCTTTGCAGAGATGCAAGTTTGTAGCTTGTAATGCGACACTAAAAAAGTTGTAAAGGTTAAATAAACTGTCAGTGTGGGCATGGTGAAGAAATGGAGGAGAGTGGAATTACCTGCTCATGCTCCTGGTAGTTTATAGTGTTCTGGAGGGAATGGTTGTGATTAGGGACAGGCTGGGGAGGGGACTGAGAGGTTGAGGTGGCGGGTGAATGCAAGTGTCCTCCATGTATGTTTCAGAAGAGGAATGGAAAAAGTATGTTTCCTTGCTTTCTAAAACAGTGTCTTTTCTTCTTCCACCCTCCACTCAGGTTATATTGTTAAAAAATCTTCTACTTGGGTTTAGAAACCCAAACAGGAACAGTCTTGTTTGTGAATGGGAATACAGTCGCCCCTCCACATTCGCGAACTTGACATTCGCGGTTTCGATTATTCGCGGTTTTGCGAGGGGCCCCCACGGGCCCCCCCAAAACCGCGACATGGGGCCTCAAGAGGCCCCATGAAAGCCCTGGGAGGGAGCGGGGAGGGCAGGGGAGACCTCCACGGGGCCTTCGGAGACCTTGGAAGGGAGGGGGGAGGGCTGGGGAGGCCTCCATGGGGCCTCCGGAGATGCTCCGGAGGCCCCACGAAGGCCCGGGGAGGGAGGGGGGAGGCTGGGAGAGGCCTCCATGGGGCCTCCGGAGACGCTCCAGAGGCCCCATGAAGGCCTGGGGGAGGGCTGGGGAGGCCTCCATGGGGCCTCCGGAGATGCTCCGGAGGCCCCATGGAGGCCTGGGAGGGAGCGGGGAGGGCCGGGGGAGGCCTCCATGGGGCCTCCGGAGACGCTCCGGAGGCCCCATGAAGGCCCGGGGAGGGGGTGGGGAGGGCCGGGGAGGCCTCCATGGGGCCTCCGGAGACGCTCCGGAGGCCCCACAAAGGCCCGGGAGGGAGGGGGGAGGGCCGGGAGCGGCTTCCGTGGGGCCTTGGTAGGCCCCACGAAGGCCCGGGGAGGGAGGGGGGAGGCCGGGAGAGGCCTCCGCGGGGCCTTGCTAGGCCCCATGAAGGCCCAGGGAGGGAGGGGGGAGGCTGGGAGAGGCCTCCATGGGGCCTCCGGAGACGCTCCGGAGGCCCCACGAAGGACCGGTGAGGGAGGGGGGAGGGCCTGGAGAAGCCTCCGCGGGGCCTAGCTAGGCCCCACGAAGGCCCGGGGAGGGAGGGAGGAGGCTGGGAGAGGCCTCCGCGGGGCCTTGCTAGGCCCCACGAAGGCCCGGGGAGGGAGGGGGGAGGCCAGGAGAGGCCTCCATGGGGCCCCCGGAGATGCTCCGGAGGCCCCATGAAGGCCTGGGGGAGGGCTGTGGAGGCCTCCATGGGGCCTCCGGAGACGCTCCGGAGGCCCCATGAAGGCCTGGGAGGGAGAGGGGAGGGCCGTGAGAGGCCTCCGTGGGGTCTCCGGAGACTCTCTGGAGGCCCCGTTGAGGGCTTGGACGGGAGGGGGGAGGGCTGGGGAGGCATCCACGGGGCCTCGGGAGGGTCTCCAGAGGCCCCGGGAAGGCCTATGAAGGGGGTGGGGAGGCTGGAGGAAGCGACTATGGGGCCTCCGGAGGCCCCATGGTCGCTATGGAGGGGGAGGGGGGCAGTCGTTATTCGCGGATTTTTCACATTCATGGCGGTCCGTGGAACGGAACCCCCGCGAATGTGAAGGGACGACTGTACATTCTAACATTCTGTTGCAGATCCCATAGTGCCTTAGATTAGAATTTTTTCTCCCATATTTCTCTTGTATTTTTACTTCCTCAGATGTCTGCTGTTTGGCAGCCATCTGGGATCGTTTTAAAGTGTTTTGGTTCTTCTTCGTGGTCTCTGTGAATCCACACAATGGGTAATTCCTGCACCTGCGCAGAGCACTTTGGAACCTTCTAGAACCTGATTATACTGATTTTTGGTGGTAGCTCCACCCACCATCCCCTGACCTATAGAAGCTCCCTTCCCACCTAAACACCTCATTTCCTTTTTTCCCACCATGTTAGCTGCATCTGGGGACTTTGTTGAACCTTGATCTTCTCACGTTTTGACCTCTGGACTGGCTTGACTTTGCTTCGCTTATCTCTTTGCTTTGACCTCGGACTGTCTCTTTGACTACGATTTGCTTGATGGCAGGAGGTTGGACTCGATGGCCCTTGAGGTCTCTTCCAACACTATGATTCTATGATCCGTGACTGCTGGTTGTTATTACTGAATTTCCGTGCAGTTGCTTGGTAGTTTCCTGGTGGTTTCAGCTAGAGGTAGGCCCTTTATGAAATAGCTTCCATGGGATTCTTTAAGATCTGCTCAGTCTGTTCTGGGAAGATGCCTGAGGCAGACGGCCACTTTAAGTGTCTCCTCTGCTTGGGAGAAAAGCACAACATTCAATCTTGTTGTCATTGTAAGGCTTTCACCCCCCCGCCCCCCTGCCCCCCCGGCTAGGCAGAATTAGGACAAGCTGCCTCTTTGTCCGTGATGTCGGCTGCAACTCTTGTTGTCTTACTGGGGCTCTGGGTGTCAAGGATCCACTTTGGTCCCTCCTTGTTCCCATGATACCGCATGGAAGTCCGATACTGCTCGCGATACCACCTGCGATACTGCTCCAGGGCCAACTGAAGATCCTGTGATGTTGGCTAGAGACTACCACAAGCCTGTCTGTCTCTCCACTTCTTCTTTGGCTGCCGGTGAGGGTTCTTCCTCTACTGCTAGACTGGTCTCAGCCTTGCAGGAGTCCACCTCTGGGGAGCCTCCTTTCAAGAAGCTTAAGAAGAAGGACTCTAAGAAAGTTCAAAACTGCTCCTCACCAGAGACGGTACTGCGAGCGACAGTACTGCGAGCGAGGCTGACCACTCTCAGGGCTCTTCCCCTCGGCAGAAGTTGATTTCTCCAAGGTGGGACAGGGTTTCAACAGCTTCTTCTCTCCGGGCCTGCCAGAGTCTTCTTCCTTGTCAGGAGTCTCCAAGGCGTCGTGAGTCTCCGCGGTCTGTAGATATGGTTCCTGAAGCTTTGTCTGAAAGGGAAACTGTGATTCATCCCCAGATGTGCAGATCATGCAGGTTTCGCCTGGGAGTGAGATTTGTTGTGCTCTGATGTCACATCAGGATGTGCAGTCCTGCCAGGAATGACCTCTGCCGCCAGTGTCTGCGGAGTCCTTTACAGGAGAGTCTATTTGTCCCCTAGCAGAGAAAAGTAGTTCAGGTACATGGACCTGCTCAAGGCCTCACTCACGGTCCCGCTCATGGTGCTGCTCCTGATTTCACATGATGACTTGCTTATGGTTCCGTTCCTGGATCTGCTTGTGGTCTCGGGCTCCTCTCCACACCTATTCCCGTTGGAGGTCCAGGTCCCACTCTCATAATGCGTGTTATTCTCGGTACTCCAACTGCTAAAGGTACTCGGAGGATTGTTTCTGGGATCAGCACAGGAGGCGTGTGTACGATAGTCCTCTGAGAATGTGATTTAGAGAAGACTCTTCATTGTCACCATCACATTCCCGAGTGGTATTATTGGGATTCTGATGTATCTCCCCGGTACCATTACTATGATGACTATGCCACTGGGTCTCCTTCCCCACGCTGCTCTCGTAGAGATGACCAGACCCACTATCCAACCCATACACAGGGCAGGCATGACCAAGGGCGCCCTGTGGAACAGCTCCAGCCGGTACTGGCACCTCCTGACCCTTCTGGAATCACTTCTGCTCGGGTTGAACATCCAACTTTGCCTCATTGGGTCCCTTGTAGGTGCTCCTTCTCATGGGTTTCTACAGCCTCATCCTCCAGGTCCAGGTCTGCTTCTCTTAGGGTGTTCCTGGTCCCGTGGGGTACCAACCCAGATCCTCCGTCTCCGACAGATGGTGTTTGAACATTTGCTGATCTCATGGCTCGCAAGGGTACAAGAACTTGCACTCTCCTGTGACTGGGCTACTCCCAGTTAGAGTGTAGAGTTGGTCCTTGCTGCATTATCCATGCCTCCCTTTGAACCTATGGCTACGTGTGATTTGCCATCACATCTGCATGTAGAGCGAGTGAGCTGTGTGTGTTAAGGGTTGATCTGTTATACCTGGTTCCATCGTGACAATGTGGTGCTCCAGCCCGACATTGCCTTCCTGCCTAAGGTGGTGTCGTCTTTTCACCTTAATCAGGATATCATTCTGTCAGCATTTTTCCAAGCCCCTTCTTCGGAGCTGGAGTGTTTCTTTCATTCCTTAGATGTGCGTCGGGCTCTCACCTTTTATGTGGACAGGACTGTGCCATTTTGATGTTCCAGTCAACTGTTTGTCTGTTATGCGGGTTGATGGAAGGGTTCTACTGTATCTTTCCAGCGTTTTTCGAAATGGGTGGCATTGACTATTCGCCTATCCTCCCAGCTGATGAATAAACTTATTCCTGAGACTGTGCGCAGTCATTCTACTAGGGTGGCTGCGACCTCTACGGCATTTCTTAGTGGTGTCTCAATACAGGACGTTTGTTGGGCGGCTACCTTGGCAACACCCCTGACTTTCATTAAGATTTATAAGGTGGATTCTGTCTGCTTTGGGGAGGGTTGTCCTATTCTTAGATCTTGCATGATGTGTTCCCTGTATTGTTGCTTTTCTGACTCAATATATTATTGTTAGAGTATATGGCTTGTGCCTTTCTTGTGTCTTGGTTTAGTGTATCAGGACACTTCCTCGTCCTTCATACATGAGCTTGCCAGTCTACCCATTGTGTGGATTGACAGAGACCACAAAGAAGGAAAGATTGCTTACCTGAAACTGTAATTCTTCGAGTGGTCTTCTGTGAATTCACACAAACCCGACCATCCTCCCCATGGGTGTCTTGCCTTCTCAGTTCTGAGCTGCTGCTGTACACGGCTATTGGGAACTGAGGTGTTTAGGCAGCAAGGCAACCTATATAGGTCAGGGGATGGTGAGTGGAGCTACCGCCAAATTTCAGTATAATAAGGTTCTGAAGTGCACTCTGTGTAGGTGCGGGAATTGCGCATTGTGTGAATTCACAGATGACCGCTCAAAGAACTACAGTTACAGGTAGGCAATCTGTCCTTCTCAGCCACGATCTGCTGGGGGGCAGTCAGCTTTACCAGACCCTCTATTTCTTTGGGATTACCGTGTTTCTTTTTCTGTAAAGATTTCCCTTCTGCTTCCAGAGAAGCATTGTCTCCTTTCACTGGATTCCTTTTTTTTTTTTTATTCCATCTTATTACTAGCTCTAATTTGTTATTACTTAGTTGTATTGGTATCTCCTAACTGCTTAGGGGAAGATACTAAGTACCTGTAGCTAGTGAAGTAGGAAATTGAAAACTGAAGGGGAAGAGGCAGGAGCAACTGTTATTTAACGGTAAAAGAATGTTGAGCTGAGAACTCCTGCTACATGGGCTGGCATGTGGGACAAAGTCAATTGTGTGGATTATTCTACGGGCCATCCAGAGAATTCACTTCTTACCCGTTCCATTTTGGAGTAACCTTGCATTATGAGAGGAAGTAACACATGCCGTCTTTCTGTTCTCTAGACACCTTAAAGAGATCCAAGAGCTTCAGAGTCGCCAAAAGCTGGAGATAGAACTGCTCTACACAAAACTGGGCAAGATACCTCCAGCAGTCATCATCCCTCCTGCTGCTCCTCTCTCAGGCAGGCGAAGAAGACCTACAAAAGGAAGAAGCAGCAGATCTAGTCGCAGTAGCTCCCAGGGTAATAAGAGCCCCCAGATTTTGGGTAAGGCAGCCTGAAGATTGTGATGGAAATGTCCATGGTAGGGCAGTTGGCTTAGTAGTTGTCAAGGTTTTTGTTTTGGCAGACTGCTTAATGCAGACTTGCTATAATGAATTTTTTAAAATTAGTATGTGAAAGTGCTTGTTCTCTTCTGTATGCTACCACTGAAGTTTATTTTTATCCAAATAGTTCTGTATTATACATCAGAAGCATGCAGCCCTAGATATCATTAGACTGTAGTTCCAATCAGCCTTGGCCAGCATACAGTGGTGAGGGCTAATAAGAGTTGCAGTCCAAGCCAAGTTTCCCATCCCTGGTGTTCATCTTTATTTATGCTCTGATGCAGGTTAAGCTGAAATACATTGTTTGGCCAGTGAACTTGAAGGCTGAGTGAAGAGATGAAACCCAGCTCACCTAAGTCTAAATCTGACAGTTTTTATTTGTTGCACACCTTCCGTGCCTTCAGACTTCATATAACACCAAAGTTACATTCCATAATGGTTCTACTGTGTACTCCACATTTTTAGATTGCAGTTAAAAAAAATAAGGATGGGTTGTACACAGCTAAAAACTTGGTTTACCAGTTTGTTTCTGTAAGGTATGCACAGTTAAGACGTGCATTCATTGTGTTCATTGTTAGCTAACTAGTGGGGGGAAATGTTTTTAAAAGATGGGATATAAATATGTAAATAAATAAATAATTGTTTATTACCCTGCAGGGTAGAAGCAGGTACACACTGAAAACCCCACTGTGTACTTATAACCTTCTCTGAATGTTCCTCCTGTCCTTAATAATAGAGAACCTATGAGGGCTTTCTCTTTTTGTTATGTGCATATTTCTTGGTTGTTTTTTTCACCTGTAATGTTGATCCCACTGATTTTTACTCTTGCTAGTTTGACCCTGATTTTATCGCTAAAAGATTCCTACATAGCTCTAGTGTTTTATCACCATTAGTCTCCTCTGGGATGAGGTAACACGGTGTCCATATTGCCATTCTAATTATTTGCTCTCCCAAACCTTCCCTTTACAGGAAATTTGTCTGCCCAGAGTGCACCTTCAGTTTTGCCCCAACAGCAGACCCTCCATCCTCCTGGCAGTGTGCCAGAGACAGGACAGAACCATCTATTACAGCCCCTGAAACCATCTCCTTCTAGTGAGAACCTCTACTCTGCCTTTACTAGTGATGGTGCCATTTCCATACCAAGCCTTTCTGCGCCAGGCCAAGGTAAATATTGTGGACTAGCATTCACTGAGAGTTGAGGTGTGATATTCATAGCTGTGCTACATTTTAAACTTCTTCATATGATGAATCTGGACAGGCCTGGAACACTTCAGCAAGTAAAATTAAGGATATGACAGTGAAGATTCCAGTTTTCCCTATATTCTTCCATAAGGAGATGATGGAAGGTGAAACTTTAAGCAGCTGTTGCAAGACTATGCTTATCCTAGAGATATTTTGGGCATGTCCATGTTAAAAGCTTATGGTCTCTTGATGATTCTCTTCTTTATATTAGAAGCCTTCTTGTTTACACACATTGGACCCTTAGAACTGATTATTTTCTAAACTTACTTAGTATTTATCTTTGAATTCAGAAATGGGTAAGAGTTGCAGTGTGTGAATTTGTGTGTGTGTGTGGAGATGGCTAAATAAATATAGACTATGAAAACAGATACCACTAATCCTTCCCAGCAGCCTTGTTAGAGAGAAAGGAGTCTCTGGACATTTCTCTTTTGACCATTTGAGCCGTACTAACCTGAACCATTCATGTCTTTCAATTAGTACTATCTCAGTGTGTGCCTTTCATATGATTTATATTGCTTGTGGCATGCAGCCTTCTTTCTGCTGGATTAACTATTCAAGGATAGCCATATGAGATTATATTTGTGGGGGTGGGGGCAGAGCGCCTTATGTCTTGCATATGCTCCTCTGCTGGTTGAGGCTCTTTCTCTTGTGTCTTGTTAGTGCATTTCACCACTCCAGTCTAGAGTTTTCTAACATCTTGTAGTTGTGTTCTGTCTCTTCTCTTCTTGTTTTTTCCCCCTTTTTGTTTTTGTTTTATCACAGGCTGTGTGAAGTTTAACTGTGCATCTGAGCGGGTGACATTCAAGCCTGGTGGCAGGAGGACCCGATTTCTGAGTACGCCCTGCTTGGCTCTTTGTGTGTAACACCTTTACTCCTTCCTCGTCTTTTTGTTTTCTGCTACTTGGATCTGTTCTCACATGCCGTCCATTCACATCTGCCTTCTTGTATCTCTCCCACTCCAGGGCTTGGCTGAGTTGCTCTTAAGTACTGTATTATCTTGCAGAAAGTATCCTACTGAAATTGTTATTTGGTTGCTCAGCCAAAAGAGTGTGGTGGCAGCAGTGCACTTCATACTTTAAATAGAGCTACAGGTATCAAGGAGACATTTTTGTGACTCCCTGCCTTAGGTATATAGGCTTCCCTGTGGGCAGTAGAATAGCAGAGCCAGGAAACAGAGGTTGTGAAGACCCTGCCTACAGATGTTTGGTCCCTTCCTATTGGTTCACTTAGAGACTGTGCTGCAGACCATGTGGCCAAATCACACAGCTCTGAAAGGCTGATCATGGTTAGGTTGAGTTCAACTGTGTGTGTGGTGTGATATTCCCACTACTTCATATGAACACAACAACAATTTAGCAAGGTTGAGGAGCACATGTGCTGTAACAGTAGCACTCATCTCTTTTTTCACAGATGCACTTTAAATCAGAATGACATTCAGCCCAGAAAGGGATATGGCTAATGCCTATAAGGACCTTGTGCATTGTACCATATTTGTTAACCTTAAGGCAGAAAATGGGCAGCTTTGCTTTTGTGTTCTTTCCACATTTCATTTACTAGTCTCCCCCGCCACCCTGCCCCCATGACTAAAATAAAAACCCATGAAGGAGTTATTTATGTTCATTCATGAGCTGCATAAATGTGAGCAGTTTAGCATAAAGAGCAGATGTTCCATGTTGTAGTGTTTGTCACAGGAGTGACTTGTGGGAGCATATTCATGAATTAGGAGATAGTTTTGATAGTGTGGCCCTTTTCCATTTCTGTCATTTGGAAGGGAGATGTCATCCCATAATAATTGGAATTAAGATCTTTACAGCATAACTATTTTTTATGCAGCATTTCATGTGCTGCTTGGCATACCATTCATTTAGCATAGGTTCAGCTTGCTGGAGCCATGTCTCATGCTTCTGACATGAAGAGTTTAAACAACTATTACACACTTCAACATTCAGACCTAATAAACAGATTAAAATGTTTGGGATCTAAAAATGTGAATTGGGTTCTAAAAGTAGCTGCTGTTCTACACCCCGTTGATAGGATCTGTGTGCAAACTCCATATTAAATTAGGCAGGATAATGAAATGTGGGGGAAAGGATAGTGGGTTTTTTTTATGTTTATGTGACAAATTTCAAGTAGTCTCCTGCACTGAGTACAATCATTTTTCCTGTATGTGATTCCAGATTTTATTCCTCCTCCCAGGCTTGCAATATAAGCATGGTCCTCCACATACCTTGATGATGAAGGCATGTGTCCATGTATACTGAGCAGCAGCCCAGCCAGACCAGGGATATTTCTGTGTTTGTAGCCAGTGAGCAAAGAAGCAATTTCTCTGAGAGACTTCTGCATGGCAGCTACAGTGGGAATCATGAGATGATCACATTTGATTTCAGGGAGTTGTTTTTTTTTTTTTAAAAAAATAGTAGCTGAACTTTGCATCACTTATGACTTCACTGCACTTATTTTTCAGTTGCTGGAAGCAAGTGTAGTACTGTTACATAGCATATGTTTACTGTTTTATTGCTTTTTAATGCAGGGTTTCTCAACCAGGGTTCCCTGGAAGCCTAGGGTTCCATAAGAGGTTTCTAGGGTTCCACGAGCTATTGAGATTGAAAAAAATATGTTTTTTTGAGCTGTAGATATAACAATTTTTTGGCAGGGGTTCCCTGAGACCTGAAATCTGTTTCAAGGGTTTCACCAGGGTAAAAAGGTTGAGAAAGGCTGCGTTAGTGTTTTAAACATATTATGACTATCGTCTATATGGATCTACAAAACAAAGAAAAAGCAGTCAAAATTCCATTCAAACTGTAATCTGAAGACTGTACAACAACTCTCCATCTCAGGCTTCTTAATAACAATGTCTGTTGGTAGGTAGTTCAAGTTGCAGGGAGAATATTTTGAAGATAATAGTGAAACAGCCAGGGCCAAGACAATACTAAATTAGCTGCTAGAAAAAACTAAATTACAATAAAAGATAAATCAAGAGAGAACAAGTAAGCCTTAGTCAGGATCTTAAAGGACTTTCAGTGGGTGGCAAGGATATGACTAATTCACACTGTGCATTTGCTTTACTTTTAAAATTTGGCTCTTCATGATACAATGAGAAGTTACCTTTATGAATGAAGAGCCATGAGGAGGAAGACATAAAATGGTATTTGGGAGCCTGGTAGTACTGGCAAATGCAGTGGGATAAATCCCATAGTCTTTCTGTGTCAAATTAGAGCTCTTGAAAATAACAAGACTTGTAGTCCCATCTATTTTAGTGGGGCTCCTCAACTGTTGGATTTACACTAGTGCCATCCACTTTGGCCATCAGTTTATTGCAGCTGTCCTATGAAAGTAGACAATACTAATGAAAAGCACAGTTTGGCTTGATGCTCAATTTGTTTATAGGTGGGTGTTTTTTTTTTTTTTAAATTTATCTCAAGCTTTGACCTGTCCTTTTATCATAAATTCTGAAATGGAGAAGGGAAAGGTCCCTGTTAGAAGTTAGGAGGCTGGGTAGAGGACTAGATGATTTGTCTGTATAGTTGGAGAAAAAGTGGAAGAGTTTCAACAGGTATATACCTACCTCTGGTGGCATTGACATTCCAGGAAATAGGGTGGTGCTCTGAAAGATATCATCCCTCAACCATTGTAATATAAACTGTGAATATATCTCATGATACCAAAATAACCTTTGGGGTTTTTTTTGCCCCTCACATTCCTTTTGTAATTAAAAATAGAAGTCAGATCAGTAGGGGGAAAATAAGTATTTAATCTAGTGTTCAGGTTTGCATTGACTTTCAATCCCAGTTGCATTGATAATTTTGTTGTTGTAAACAGAAAGAAAATTGGAAATGCCTGAGAGACCTAACCCAAACTAGTTCATCTGCGTATTCAAAAAAATCCAACACCCCCCACACATTTAAATAACAGCACTACAGTTCTAGTCTGTGGACATTTTAGAGATGTTGAATAGAAGCTGTAGGAATTGTGCAGCTAAATGTGATTATTAATGCACTTCCACTAGTTAAATGCCACCATTGTGTGTTTTGCGCTGTGGAAGTCCTCTTGAAAGAGTCAAAAGCAGTGTCACCAAGGGACAGTGTGTTGTATTCTCCTCTCTTTCTCACCAGCTTTTTGTGTTGCTTGACACTAAATGTTTCTCACTGTTTAACAAATTGCTTTCTCTTTGTGCTTCAGGGAAGATGGTGAAAAAAGTCTGCCCTTGCAACCAGCTCTGTAGTAATTATTGCATTTTGGTTACTTCTGAACTCTGACTGCCAGGCTGCTATGTTTGAGTTTTCTTCTGATCCTTGAAGTTTAACCTCCCTGAATCTGTCTTAAGCACAGCATCTGTCTTTTGTGTGTGTGTCCACTCTTTCTAATTTGTTTTTCTGGACTAACTGGCAAGAGGCCTGGCCACCTCATGACTACTGTTCCTCACTGGAAAGGTTTACTTTGGCCACCATTCACACTGTGTACTCCTTGCTTATGAACAATGATGCTGAAGGGTGTATACATTAGCACCAGGTGATTGCAGCATCTTTGATTGGAAGGCGAAGTTTCTCCTCATGCAGGGGCTTTGCTTGTACTGACCATGTTGAAAGGGGCATAATTGAAGCACTGGTCCAGTGGCAGAGAGCCTCCGTAGCTTATAGCAGAGCAACAAGCACCTCAGTGCCCTCACAATGTTTCAGCAGTGTGAGAGGGGAAAAGTCATCCACGTGGAGACAAAAATAAATGGAATGAAATGAATTTGCAGAGTGAAGAGGGGTCGGGTGCTCAAGAAATTCAACACACTGATATAGTCTGCAGGCTGAGGGAGGAGCCTCTGCTTTTGTTCAGTGCTATGAAGAGCCAAAATAAGATTCTGTAATGTTTGCTGTGACTGAGCAAGATTGGAGGGAGGTTATTTTCCATTGTCACTGATAAAAGTGCTTGTCAGACTCTTCTTGATGGCTGGTTCAATAGCTTGAATGTCTGAGAATTGGCTTCTTAACAGACCAGAGGTAGAAGCTTTTTTGTAAGCTTATATTTAATATTACCGTCCTCCTTAGCTTATTAGCATAAAGAGATCATGAGAAAATATGGTGTATTATGAACACCTAGCAAAAGAAAGTCAAATATTAAAAGTGTGAAATCCTGCCTCACATTTTAGGATTGATTCCCTTCCACATCCCCAGTTAGCCTAGAATAACAAATTGTGTAGTATCTTGGTGTTTAAAATACTCACTGTCTGGGCACCATATTCAGTAGCAGCTATGGAGATGCTGGCCATCAGGAAAGGACTGAAGGGTATGTGCTGAGTCCCTGCATGAGACTGAAAGCAAAATATACTGATCACATCTGTGAGTACCTTGTGTCAAGCTATTCTTTCCTTTTCTCTATTGCCTGTTATCTGTACTGTTATTCCTTTGGTTGTTCCTTTATCCGTAGGCACGTGTGTGTTCTGGTCCCTCTCATGCCACATGGATGAATCTTTTTACATTAAAAAGAGACTTTCCTTTGCACATTATGTAATTATGCTTACTACTGTTTCACTCTGCATTCCTCCCCTTCACCTGGACAATAGTACTCTTCTTTCTTCACCTTCCCTGCATGTTACTGTGCATCACTTCCATCTTTTCAGTTCAGTTTGGAGAGAAGGCTGCCTCTTTCAACACCTTAGCTAGTATTATCTGCTTGTTAGTCTTTCACAGTGCAATCTCACCTTGCTCAGTTGCTGGAACTAATAAGGATGCTTTGTATTCATGCCTAATTTGGCTTGGATTCAAGGAGGACATTGCTTCTCTCAGAAGCAGGGTCCAAAGTTCAGTTGCAAGTACAAGTGACTGCTTATAATTACAAGTTCCTAAGTGGTAGGGATGAATTGCCAGAACTTACAAATTTAGTCTTGTACAAGGCATAATTCTTGGTGCCTTCTTGGAACTCTTTAAGATTTGATCCCATTATGCTTTCTGTGCCAGTCTTGGGACACTAGTTAGGTGGAGTTAACATACTGTTAAATTAGTGTTTCCTAAAGTTGCTCTTGTTGTATGTGCACATATTTTTTCTTCCCTTGTCCTGAAAAAGGAAGCTTTTTCAGTGGATTGCGGTTTATTCTTCACCAATGCAATATTGGAATTCTACTTCAGACCTTTCCCAGGCTGGACTGTCTGTATAGCCAATGCCCTCAATGACTTCAATTCCTTTTCTGTAAATGTGGGGCAGTGCCTTGTCATGGTGCTTCAGATGTTCGTTTTGTGGCACACATGAGTTCTCAGCACTCTTCAACCCTTGTATTTAGGTTGCTGCTTCACGAGTAACCAATGATGGAAAAGCAAACCCTCCTTTTCACACCATTCCACTACTGATTTGCCACTGAATAATTACCAGAGCAGAATCTTGGATATGTTGTGCTTTCTTTTATTCTTATGGTTTGATTCTACCAAGTGCTGCACTGGGAATGGAAGCATCTCCTTATAATGTATTGGGAATGGAAGCATTTCTCTTTTCAGATAGATTGACGGTGTTGTCTGGTATCAAAGGTTAGAAACCAGATATGCAGGTTTCCTTGGAAGCCACCACCTGAGTTTGATGCATTGAGGATTGGTTGCCACTCATCTTTGGCTTTCCTGTGTTTGGGTATTAGGCCAGCAGGTTCTTGGTGGATCCTTACCAGATGGTTGCTGCTAGTAGTACACATTCCCATTTCCAGTAATGAGTACTTCTGCTTTATATATTCTATCTGCAGAACAGAGCAGCTGTCCATACTGAGTGTGCTACTCTCTCTTATTCTATTGAGTGGGCAGAACTGGCAGTGGTGTTAATTCAGTATAGGTACTTGTTGATAGTATAGAGGAAACTATGATGTGGCCCAATACCAAAATCTAATTCACTCTCTAGTAGAAAATGACAACTTTGTGGACCACCCACTGATCTAGAAAATAACACACAGTTATGTAATTAATCTAATAGCAGAGAAATTGCTAGCTGAGTCTTAAAACCCTTTCCTCTTCATTATGTCCTAGTGCTGAATTGTAGAATTTCATGTGCATGGCTTTTAAAATTCTTGCTCTCTCCTATTTTCCATTGTAGCTATAGTTTTGGTGGCCCTCAAGAAATTTTAGTCAATGAAGTTAAATGGCAGTCATTCCTTTGGTTTTCTAGGGACCAGCAGTACAAATACCGTTGGGGGTACAGTGAACAGCCAGGCACCTCAGTCTCAGCCTCCTGCTTCTAGCCGGAAAGGGACCTTTACTGATGACCTGCACAAGTTGGTGGACAACTGGGCCCGTGATGCTATGAACCTCTCTGGCAAGAAAGGAAGCAAGGGACATGGTAACTATGAGGTAGGTTTTTGGCCTGGGTTGATGGCTCTGGTTGCATTAGGTTACAGTGAAGAACTGTAATTTATTAATTTGAGTAATCTGCCACAATTTATTAGGGCGATGGTTAATTATATAACACTGTTTAAGCATGAAGGAATATTTTGTTTGACAACTCTCAAATAACTTACCCTTGTGTTGGATTTTTATTTTAGGGCCCAGGCATGGCAAGGAAATTTTCTGCACCAAGCCAGCTCTGCATCTCGATGACGTCCTCCCTTGGTGCTACACCCATCTCTGCAGCATCTGCTACCTCTTTAGGTCACTTCACAAAAGCTATGTGCCCCCCTCAGCCGTACGGTTACCCAACAGTGCCCTTTGTACCTCCCTGGAGTGGGACAGGTGGTCCAGCACAGCCGCCTTTAGGCCAATTCCAGCCTGTAGCAGCTGCCTCATTGCAAAGCTTCAACATCAGCAATTTGCAGAAATCTATCAGCAACCCCCCCGGCTCTAATCTGCGGACCACTTAATGAGACCCAGACACGCTGCTGGGTAGACCTTGGGGGGAGATGGGGCCTTGAATTAACTACTGGGCTACAGTGAACTGACTCTTAGTGCCCAAAGGGGATACATTTCTCCCTCTTAACGGTTGCTCTGTGCTCTCAGTAAGGAAAAGCCCTCTGTTCTGAAGATGGGGAGAATGGTGATCAGGATCTTCTATGATGGGACATGCTTCCTTTCATTCTTTTGTGTGGCAGAATATGTAAAGATGGAAGTCACCTTGCAAGCCAATGGCCTCGTGCTGTAAAATTCATTTGGCTTCAGAGGCTGAACACCCATGGGTTGAGATGGGAGAATTGTTGTTCATTCCAGCATGAAGCTTTAGTTTGATGTTTGTCTAACTCTGAGAAATTAAATGTGGGGAAATGCTGTCCATGTTTCCACTTTGTCTGTCCTTTCCTTCAAACCATCACGTTGAAGATCCTGAGCTGATGGAGCACATAGGTGGACTTGCAGAACAGCCCATGCTTTGAGATAGGTCATTACTGCTTTAAGTAAAATATATTAACAGCTTTGACTGCAGCATTAGAGCAATTTAAATTGTTTAGAAGATAAATTTTAAAAAGTTCCCTGCGGACATGTACTTACCATCAGTTTTGATGTGGAAACACTGTGATATATAAATGTTGTTGGACAACAGTAGTTTAAAAAATGAGTGGAGTATAGAGGGTTAAACAGTTAAAAAGGAAAAAAATGGGGGGAAAGGTAGCTATATCCTGATACGTATTGGAGACACTTTAACTTTTTTCCTTTTTATTTTCATTGTATTAGATAAATGTGAATGTATAATTGTATAAATTAATGTACTTGAATACTTGTCTGTTCTCCCAGTATGCTTGCTGGATATTTTAGTGCCTTGGACTTTTATTGCTTCTGCAGTTAGCATCACCTTCCCAGCAGACATGAGAAAGGCAGAGGGAAAGGGAGGTTATTTGAACATAGTCACTGGAATACCAAAGGCGTAACACATTGGATGTTTATACTGTAATAGTGTAGGTGTTTGAGGGGGAGCTACTGCAATTGTATGTTGAAAAAAGCCAAGCTATGGCGTGTTGGGGGAAACCAGTGCTCTTGGCACAGCAGAAATGATAGATTAACGTGAGAGTGCTGAAATGAGTAAATAAAATGAGCAGAGTAACAGCTGGACTGAGAAGGAAAGAAGGAAATAGGGAGAAAGAGAAATCTTTGGAAGGGTAGCTCCTATGGGTGGATTGACTTTTAAGTAATAAAGGTTTTCTGTAAGGGCAGTTTGTTAAGGACTTAAGAGCCATCACTCTGGTGAGGGAGAGTGTCTGCTGGGATTTGTTCCCTCCCCCACTTCATTTAATCCAGAAAGGACAGGAGTAAATCTTCCTGGTGCAGCATCAATTGCCAAGGATGGATACACTTGAAACAGCCAGCATCATAAAACAAACTTGTTTTCATTCTGTATATAAAGAACTTAAAACTGGTACCAAGACTGTAACTAACTGTGTTGCCTTCTGGTAGGTGTACTATATCTCCTACTTTCCACTCGCCTTCCTCTTTCTACCTTAAAATACTCATTCCTTGTTCAAATGAAATACTGCAACCAACTAGTATTACTCTGTATTGCTGCAGCAGGCTGTGAAGGGTCAAAGTACTTCTGCTTTGTATTTGGGAACAGCTCTACTGCTGGTCTAGAGGTTTGTATACTAAGGAGAGGTGTTCTCCCCCTCCCCCCTTTTGAAGTTTCTCTAAAGTTAGCAGGGAGTTTGTTCTTTCTGTACTTGGTTTCACTCTTCCCTCAAACATATGCACAGGTCTTTCTTTCCATCCGTTCACCTCAAGTTGAAGCTTAAAGTGGCTTTAAGAAGATAGATGGGGCATGGTGGCTGAAAAACGGAGGTGGCTGGGTTTCAACAAGTTACCAGACTTAGACAAAAGGGAAAAAGTGCACAGTTAGGATGGACAAATAGGAGCATAAGGGTTCCTGCAGAAGAAATTAACTGAGAAGTTATGTTTTCTGATCTGTGGCTGAGGCTACTAAAGACAGCGACAGGAGTTGAGGCTGATGTGCAGGAAGTGCAAAGGAGCAGTGATGAGATGCCACTTAGAGAGGAACTAGTCAGCTCAGAGTTGCACAAGGGTGGTATTTTGGTTTAATATGTTTGAGGTCAGGATTTCACTGAAAAGTACTGGTTTTATTTACCATTGATTTCCCTCCTGTGGATGAAATAACTGAAGTTTAGAAGAATGAACTAATGCTACTGAACTGTTAAATTATTTTGTGTTAATATTACACTTTTGAGTACCTTTTTCCACAAGATCTGTTTCTGAATTACAGATGTTTTCTTTACATTATTTAACAATGTACACTGTAAAAACAAATAAATAAAATGAATTCAAACTTTGGGCTTCCCTGGCCGTAGTTAATGGTATGTTTTGCACTAAATCCAGGCATTGCGCTTCCTGTATGATTGCGCTTTGTGCTGCAGTTTGTTACTTTCTTTGTAGATACTTAATGAAATCATTCAAATAAACCAAACCTGCTTTTGTTGAGCTGTGGTTTCTCATTTTCCATTGGCTTTTCTTCCTTCTGTGTCCTGAAGCTTTACTGTCAGGAAGCAGCTGCCACTAACAGTGGCTACAGAAGAAAGTCATTTTTGCTCACTGTTGACTGCAGGTGCCTCCAACCAATAATCACAATATTAATGGAGGATTTAGGTGCATCTTCTGACTTATGAGACTTCAGCAGACATCGGCTCTGAACTTCAGACATACCTGCTGTATTGATAAGGTCTGGAAAATGGCTTTTTAAAATTTGAAACTATAAGATCACCAGAAAACCATATCCTGTACCTTTTTGCTGCACCTGTGGAATTATATACACAGTCTTCCTCTGTCTGCTATTGGAAAAGGCCAAAATAGCTAAATCAGATCATATTTCTAATGGTTTGTGCACATAGCAGAGATGAAAACCAAGAATTCTACTGAGCCATGACAGTACAGTTGTGGAAGGCTTATTGATTCAATAGATGAATAGAAAGGCAATTTTTGAAAATTCCTTCTATTTTCTTTCAACCTTTGAATAGATCTGTTGGGGGGGGACAGGAGGGTGACTCCCCCCCCCACTGTTCAATGAAGCCACTGTTGGATTGAAGAGCCTTTAATGAGTGGACAGGTGCATTTGGGTACAAGCTTTAATGTTGCATAGTAGTAGCTAATTTGCCACTTTCTAATCATCTACAAAATAGATGTAGCCTTTCCAAGCACTTAACACATCCCTTCTGTTCCCTGACTTCTTTTTTGATGCTGCCCTTTGACAGTATTTCTGTCACCAGTGGCTCTCACGATGAGATACTGCTTGCACTGTTTTTATTTGTTCACAATCCAGCATAAAACCAGGAGTAAATAAAAACTGAACTATAATCAGAATGAACTGCTTGATAGTAAAATGAGGTCAGTATCAGTGCCATCTGGATAGGATGGGTGTTTTGTAACTGCAGCATCAAAACAGAATGCAGTAATATGTGTTTGCTATACATATTTGCTCTGAATTTCATTTAGCTTTTAATTGAAAGCTGTGACCATTGTAGTGAATGGCAAAGAAATCACGTATGTGCCTTCAAGTCACTTGTCAGCTAACAACAACTCCATGAATTTCATAGGGTTTTCTTGGGCAAGGAATACTGAGGTGGTTTTGCCATTTCCTCCCTCTAAAATACAGATGCATAGAGCAGCGGTTCTTAGCCTGTGGTCCGTGGACCCTCGGTCCATGAAGGCTTGAAGGCTGCTCGGCCCATCTCCTCCCCGCAGTGGATCAGCCACATGACTGGAGCCAAGACAAAGGCTGGCATGGCCCTGCACATTGCCATTCAATCCACTCCAGTCACAAACTGCAGGAAGAAGCAGGAAAAAAGTCTCCTCTCCCCCTCCAGTGCCTTTGAGGGAAGGTTTAACTGATGGTGTAATTGTATTATTATCAGGTATTATTAGGGTTTTAAATCTTGAATTGAGGCTTGGGGTCCATGGCAGCAAAAGATATTTAAAGGGGGTCTCTGGTAAAGAAGAGGTTAAGAGCCACTGGCATAGAGGATTTGCAAGCATCCTGCTGAAAACTTTTTCCATGTGTTGACACAACATGTATGTGATGGATCCCCTCAAGATGCCTCCCTGCATTGGGTACTTGGGCCTCAACGTGATCCTTGTATGGACCAGAGGCTGTGCTGTTCACTGTTGTGTGACAGATTATCAAAACTTAACAGCAACAACCAGATACAGTTGTAAAAAAGAACAAGTGGAAGTTTATTAATAAAGGTCAACCCTCTTATCTGCACCAAGACCTCCTGTGAATACCTGAAATACTGGATAATAGGGAACCCTATTTTCAATGAGAAATGCCAGAGGTTGACCATACAATCGCATTGGAGGATCTAGAAATGCTTAGAGAGAATATATATCATGGCACACCACTTTAGAACAGCTGTCCAAGAGTTTCACTCTGCCATAAAGGTCTGCATGATGTTTTTGGTGATATTAAATTATGAATACATTATGTAAGGAATACTGTCATCAAGCAGATGAGAAACGGTGAGACAAATAAACCAGCTTAAAACATGTGGACAATTTTTCTCTCATTTATTTAAATTACAATAGAAACAAGTAAAAAAAGTAATATCCATTAGAACAGAACTATAAAATAGACTGGTAATAGGAGGAAAAGTTTTGTATTTAATTTCCAGGATATAGCTAGGCCTTCTAAAAGGCCACCAGACACTTGGGAAAAACAAGCAGTTTTTAGTTTATCAGATCTTATATGAACATAGCTCACGTTCTAGACTTTACACGTAACATTCCCCTTCTGTTTCCTAAGGCTCCATTTGTGACATGAAATATAGGACTTTTTTGGATGCTGAAAAATAATGCAAGCAGCCTCGTCAGCTTGCGAGGCTGCTGCGCTGCAAAGCGTCAGTTTCGTTTCGGTTTCATATTTCCTTGATTTTTACTCACTAAAGTTGATCGTGATTAAAAAACAAGGAAATAAGATGCTCAACTCTCCCCGCGGTACCGCAACAGTACCGGCAGGGGCGAGCGTCATCCGAAACTGACGCTTTGCAGCGCAGCAGCCTCGCAAGCTGACGAGGCTGCTTGCGTTACTTTTTAAACGTCCGAAAAAGTCCATCCACTGATGTCTGTGTTTTTGCAGCTTATTCTGTTTCTTTTGCTCAGTGCCAGGGAGAAAAGAATGTAGGAGTTTTCCTTGGCAAGGCAAGAAAGAAACTGGGGAAAGAGCCAGTGACAAGGCCTCTCTTCCATTAATATGTGACCTTGTCTCTTGTCAGTTGTGAGTGAAGCATAAATCCATATTGCAAGATGCCTTCTGTAGAACCTCCCAGAGAAGGGGTTTAGCCCTATATGGCTTCATCCAGACTTCAGATCTTCAGGGGAAGTCCTTGCCTCAGTTCTGTCACTCTCAGAGGCATGTTTAAGTGAGGCATGTGGAAAGGATTTTCTCAGGATCTACTTCCAGGCTCTGGAAACTCCCTATCAAGGGAGGGCAGGTTGATACCCTGATGTCCTTCCATTAGCAGGCTAAGAGTTTTTTTCTTCTTTTCTTTTGGCAGGCTTTTTGGACCAAATCAGTTGCTAAGGAAGGGACCTATTATCAGTTGGGTATTACATTTTCTGAATTCATACCTTTCATTTCTATGTTAATTGCACTTTGCTTCATTATTGTTGTAAGTTGCCTTGATATCCATTTTTGAGATAAAGATGGGATATAAATCCATCACATAAATAGTTATAGAAAGCTGTCTCCTACAGCTAAGCACAACTGCCTTCTGTAAGCCTTCTCTAAAATGCATGATCTCTAGAAGTCTATTTGATGGGATCTGACAAGTATAATTAATGGTAGGATTTTTTTTTCTAGAGTGATCAAGCTGTTAACAAGCACAGTTACATTTTACAGATGAGATGTGAATAGGAAGCATTTTCTTCAGAAGTGACTGAGACTTAACTCTTAACTTTTCACACTGCTTCTGTACCTACTGCCCAATAAACATTTACCCGCTTTAGAGGAAAATGTGGAAAATCCACTTTATAGGACTGAACAGCAATCCTGGAGGAAAACTAGAGATTTTAGGAAATAAATATATAAGATTTAGGTAAGTGCCTTTACGAAACTAATTCCCAGGATTCTTCAGGGAAAGCTTGGTTAGCTAAATGAGTATAAAATGGATTAACTTATTGAAGATATTGCATTGTATTTCTGCAGTTGGGGTGGAAAATAAACTGGTGTTCTGCACATAAGCAGTCCTATCAGAGTCTCCTTATAAAACAAAAAGGTTTCTTTCATCTTTATTGCTCCTTTGCCTATTCTACATAAGCAGCACCATCAACATATCGTACATTTGATAGCACCTTTAACATTTAGCTTACAAAATACAGCATTCTATCTGAATTGCCTTTATCAAGGCAGACAGTACCAAAGACTTCTCATACCATACTTAAGCTATAAGTATCTTCTATCAAACAGTTTCAAGCATTTGTTTAATAAATTTCCATGTCTAGATCACAAGCCTCCATAATTTCTTTATTTGAAAGAGAATAGGATAAACACATAGTAAACAAGTGAGAGCCTGTGTGTCTCCAGTTTTTATGCATAAGGTCTTTTCAAAGCTAGGACCCTTCTTTAAGACTGAAAATACCCATGTACACAGAGATACATAAACACACTTTTAGTCATGTTAATACAGGGCACTCGGTAGTAATTAGCAGACTGATATAGCTGGATAGCAAAAACTTAAGTGTTTTATTCCACAATAATTCTACTAGTATTGTTAAAATGTTACCATTAAAATGATGTTAGATCCCTTCAACTGGTTGGAAACTTTATCCAACTTAGAACTTTGTAGCGTATTTGCATACACCTGTCCTTGTTAAAACGATTGTTTTAAAATTAAAAAAATAAAGGAAGTTTATACATTTTTGTATTTGGATATAGAATCACATCCCTTAATGGCTGAAATAGGCTTGTGATCTTTGACTCTTCTGAAAACTGAGTTGAAGCAATACTTTAAACTTTCAGTCAAATACTGCAAAGGCTGTATATAACATCTTTCCTCATTTAGTTCTGGATGTAGTGAAGTGTGGAAAAAAAAATCTCCATTATGAAACTGTCCAACCAAATTGTTTCTGGAATAAAATCTGGACAGATAGCTAAGAATTTTGTGCTATGTGCACTCCAGTCTTCTCTTCTTCATTCCCTGGCTTTTCCTATATGGACTGCACTCAGCTAGAAAGAGAAATAATAATTTAGACAAAGCTATTTTAAAAGCCTCTAATAAATTAAGAGAGTTTGCCAACTTTTGTTTTCTACAAGCACAAATGCCACATTGGTTACTTACAGTGAAGGTGCATTCTGGGGTTGATCAAGAGGAGGAATACATTACTCTTGGGTACTTCCTTTCACCACCCATAGAAGAGGCAGAAAGAACATTCAAATCTCACAATAGCCTGAGAGGGCTGTTGATTCCTCCCCTCCAGCCGTCCACAAGACCAGTTCACTGACTAGCAAAGCCCAGAAGAGCGTAAAAGGAACTAGGTAAGTATAAGACTGCTTAGAGAGAGAAACGGCTGAGAGCAGTCACCGGGGTGGGAGGATTCCTCCTCTTGACCAACCCCAGAATGCACCTTCATGGTAAGTAACCAATGTGGCATTCTCTGGGTTGGTGAGAGGAGGAATCCATTATTCTTGGGACATGCCCAAGCTACATATGTTTAGGGAGGGGTGACTACTCGAATGCTCAGTCTTTGACTACCTCCTGCAGGACCCTTCAACCAAAAAATGCATCTGCCGACCTGAACTTGTCAATTTTGTAATGGCGGAGGAAGGCGTGCTCCAGGTGGCAGCTGAACAAATTTCCAAGATCAGAGTGTTAGAAGAGAATGCTGCTGAGGTAGCTGCTGCTCTAGTGGAATGGGTCAGCACCCTGGTGGAACAGGGCATTTTTGCCACATCGTACACTGTCAGGACACAGGCCTTGATCCAGTTTGTGACAGTGTTTGGAAGCCCTAGCGCCTAAGGAGGTTGGGTTGAAAAATACAAAGAGAGAGTCACAACACCTAAAGGACCTTGTCCTTTCTATGTATATCTTTAGGGCCCTGCAGACATCTAATTTATGCCATAGTTTCTCCCTAGGATTGGGACAGGAGAGCAGAATCAGTTCTTGAGAAAGGTAGAGAGAACCTTTGGAAGAAAAGGGTCTGTGTGTAGTGACATATAATCCTCGTTGAAGGGGCAGAGGTGCTCCCTAACTGAGAGTGCCACTAACTGGGACACCGCCTAGCAGAGGTTTTAGCTACTAGGAAGGCCACCTTTAATGAGAGGAACATGAATGATACTTTCCAGAGTGGTTGTCTACAGACCAAGGGAAGGTTGGTTCCAGGAAGGGAAGCTGTGGCTCCCCTCAGGAAACTTTGAACATGAGGGTCTGAGGCCAGTGACCCTCCTTGTCCCACGGATAGAAAGGAGAAGGCTGCTGTTTATCTCTTTAATGTACTAGGCCTGAGCCAAAGATCAAGGCCTTTCTGCAGGAATGCTAGGATGTGCTCCACTGCTGCCTCCAATGAACCAGAGGTCCCTGGCTCAGATGGTCCTCCCTCTGGGGGAGGGGCCATGGATCCTCTTGAGACAGGTCCATCAGGTCTGAGAACCATGGCTTTCTTGGCCAGTAAGAGGCGACGAGAACTGCCTGTGCTCCTTCTTCCCTCACCTTCCGGATTGTCTTTGCAATCAGGAGAAAGGGAGGGAAAAGGTAAAACAAACCTTTTGGCCAGGAGACCTGGATCACATCCACTCCCTCAACCCATGGGTCTGGGAATCTTGTGCAATACTTTTGTTAGCTTTCTGTTGGACCAGGAGAACATGTCCTCCTCCATTGGCACAAACCTGATCTCTAACTGGTGGAACACCTGTGGGTGGAGAGACCATTCCCCTGGGAGCATCTTGTGTCTACTCAGACAGTCAGTTTGCAGGTTGGTTAATCCCTGATAGTGTCACCACCGTTTTTTCCCCCAATTGAAAGAGGAGGGTAGCCTCCCTGTATAGAGAACGAGATCTTGTTCCCCCTTGTTTGGCTATGTAAGAGCAGGTTGTGGCATTGTCCATGAGGACCAGGACGTGTTTCCCCTTGAACTGGGGTGTGAATTGAGCCAGGGCGAAGTGAACTGCTCTTAGCTCCAGCCAGTTTATGCTGTGTGACCTCTCCTGGGAATCCCATGTGCCCTGTGCTATGTCTCCCAAGGCAGTGTGCTCCTCAGCTAAGGAGGCTGGCATTGGACACCATGGTGACTTGATGCCTCTGAACCCAGGGAGATCCTTTGGCTAGATTGGCTTTCTTGGTCAACCAGGAGATAGAGGCTCTGACCTGGGCAGGAGTGCGAAGAACACATTTGCAAAGGGATATCTGTTGTTGAAATTGATGGAGGAAATTTGAATCCTGCAAGGATTCCTGGCATGGAATCTGGCCCAAGGGACTACCTGGATTGTGGAGATCATGCGGTCCAGGAACCTGGAGAGGTCCATGAGGAGCGCTAAGGGACATGATTGAATCCTGAGTGCTTCCTTCCTGATGGTGAACTATCTTTCTTCTGAGAGAAAGATAATCTCTTTCTCTGTGTCTATCACAGTTCCCAGATGTGCAGTGGTCTGGGATGGGCATTAGTTGCTCTTTTTGTAGTTTATCAGGAAGCCATGCTCCTGAAGGCACCGTATGGTGGCCTGGAGGTCCCTCTGTGCCCTTTGGATGGACGGTGCTAAAAGTAGCAGGTCGTCCAGATATGGGTACAGATGAATGCCTTGCGAGCCGCAGGTGTGCGATTAAGGCCACCAGAACCTTTGTGAATAATCTGGGGGCCGAGGCTAAACCAAAAGGAAGGGGCCTGAACTGAAAATGTCTCTGCCACTACATGCAGATAGACTTTTGTTAGGTCCAATGACACCAGAAAGTCTCCCTTATGGAGGAGTGTTTCCATATGGAAATGCTTGTAGGTGATGTATGAGTTTGTATGTTTGAGGTCTATGACTGAGCAGGTGTCCCCTCCCTTCTTTGGAACTGTGAAGGAGTAGATGCCTGAGAATAGCTTAGAGAAAGGTACTTCCTCTATCGCTTTGTTGTGTAGTAGGTGATCCACTGCTTGGGTTTGGATCCTTCTTTTCAGAGGATACTTGGGTATTGAGGAGGGCAGAAACCTGCTCGCAGAAATCCTGTTGAATTCTATGCAGTAACCCTGGGAAATTGTGGATATGACCCACTTGTCTGTTGTGATTGTTTCCCAGGTTGTCTGAAACTGCCGTAGTCTGACCCCTACAGGGATTAGTTTGATGTCAGAATTGCTGTCAGACTCCACCCCTTTGGGGCTGGTGGCCTCCTCTGCATCCTGCTCAAGTCTGGGAGGGGGCAAGCGGTCTTGGAGAAGCTAGGTTTTGCCCAGGAAGGACGAAAATCCCGAAAATCCCTTTGTCTTCCAAATCTTCTGGGCGACCTGAAAGAGGGGCTTTGTTGAAAGTGGCATACTCCCCCTCTTCTAAACATGGTGGGCATTGCCCACTTCTTATCTTTTGTTTCCAGCAGATTGTCTTTTAGGGGTTCCTTTCCAAACAACTTTGAACCCCTAAGGAGAGTGGTTGAGATGTTGCCGGAATAAGCGTTAACCTTCCAGTGCTTCAGCCACATGAAACAGCTAGCTATGATTGCAACAGCAATGGCCGTAGCTGCAAACATGATGATGCCTTGAGTGGCATTTGCCACAAACTGCAGGGCCCTGTAGATCTTGGAGAGAGACCTGTGCAGGGTGGCATGGTCCAACTCTTTCCCTTGCACAATATCTTCTACCCATAGGAGAGATGCCCTAGTGAATAGAAATCCTGCTGCTGACGCTCTGATGGAGAGAGCTGCAGCCTTGTGTCTTTTTTAGGGCTCCCCCAGGTCTTTTTTACTCAAGGTCCTTGAGGAACCCTTCGCCCACTTTAGGATGCTACCGAGGGGTTGACTGTGGGGACCTTTAGTTTGTCTAGGACCTGCTTACAGGGACTGTAAAGTTTTTGGGCCAGGAGTGTGCCTTTTCTCCCCTGTAGAGACTTCTCCCATTCACCTTTCACAATGCGCATGAAAACTCATGGGAAGGGCATTTCTCTGCCTACCACTTTGGGATGTCTTAAGACTGAGGCCGCCCCCTCTCCTTGAACTCCATAGACCCATTCCTGAGAGGACTGGTGCTCGGAGACGCCTAAGGTAGAAGACACTTTTGCCGGTGGGGGGGATTCTCTGCGTGGAAAAGCCTGTCAGACAAATTGCCTTGATTGGTATCAGTCTCTGACCACTCCCTTTCCTCCTTGTTGGCCTGCAAATCCTCACACACACACCCGCTCCAGGCCTGAAACATCCTGGGTGATGGATTCACCACCCGCATTGCCCTCGGGTTTGCACAAAGAGTGGGGAGAAGGAACAGCTTTTCTCTTGCCCTGCCAGGCTTGGCTGTTGCTGGTGGGACCCCTTTGTTCCCCCTGCTGGCTGGAGCGGTTGGTTTGCCTTGAGAGCCGAGGGGGGGAGGTCTGCCTTTGAGGACACACATGACCTGCAAAAGGAGTGTGCTAACGTCTCCACCATGGGCATACTATTGGTGTGGGAGGCTCTTTTGCAGGGCATCTTGCTACCTGTTTGGCTTAGGCTGGCAAATGTGCTGCAGTATGCTTCCATAGCAGCACTGATGGTGTGCTGCTCTACAACTCTAAAATTGTCTGAGGTGAAGCCGGGTAAGGGGCTCCCACAAGATGGCGACCATGACCTTTGTCGACCATGTGGCCACTGTCCTCCACCCCCTCCTCCGGCAGGGAAAGGAAATGGTGCGAACTGCCTGCCGCTTTCGCGGGAAGGAGCTTCCATACGTGGAGTGTTCCCTGCGAAGTTGCTGGTTCCTTTGTCACTGGTTGTGGGGCATTTGGGGACCTGGGGATCTTCCCCCTGTGCAACCTCCCCTCTTCCAAACCACCACCACGGTTACTTCCCTGTCCAGCATCTGGGTGTCACTTCCCGACAGAAGGTCTCTCACTGGGGCTGCCAGGTTGTTGACCCAGCAGCTCTCCATTCCTTGCTCCTGTGTCACCTGCAGAAGAGCCTTCGGTAGCAGGAAGCTGAGCTGGGTAGCCATTGGTCCTCCTGCACCTGCTGAAGGCACTTCAACAGCGGGGGAGCCTTTTTTGCCTTTGAAGGTGATATGTTCTCCCACATGGCTTTTTCCTTTGGCAGTGGTTGTTTGTTTTTCTTCTTGGCGTACGCCGGAGCCATCCCACGAGCAGGGAGTGGGGATAGACACTGAAATAGGAGGAAAGGCAAGAGATGGAGAGGTAGAGACTTTTTTTTTTAATATAGGTAAGGTCTGAGAGAAGGGAGAAAGAAATCAGGAGAAAAATTAGGAGATAAGAAGAATGAATAGGAACACCAAAAGTGGAGAGATGACAGAGGAGCTCTGCTCTGGGTGAAGGTAGGAAGAAGAACTGGCCTTGTGGATGGCTGGAGGGGAGGAGTCAACAGCCCTCTCTGGCTATAGCGAGATTTGAATATTCTTCCTGCCTCTTCTCAGGGTGGTGAAAGGAAGTACACCCAAGAGTAATGGATTCCTCCTCTCACCAACCCAGAGAAAGTGAAGCAACCAGTTACATGATAAGTAAATCATTCTCTCCTGAGAATTCAGCTTGAACACCTTCAACTTCTAAAGACACTTAGTTGGAAGTATGTTCACTGAGTTTGGAGGCAATAAAATGCAAGCTGAAAGCAGCAGAAAAGACGACTGGAGACTTTCCACCTCTGCACTCCAGAGGACTTGGGACTGCTTAGAGCAGTGGTCCTCCAGGGATTTTGGACTTCATATCCCATAATCTGAGCACTGGCCAGACTGGTTGCAGCTTCTGGGAGTTGAAGTCCAAAACCACTGAAGCACAAAAGTCTGAGAACCACTGGCTTGGAGGACTGTCAGTATGACAGCAGTAACAGAGAGCCCCACAGCCTACCAATTCCACATTCCTTCTGTTTTATACTCAAGCATGGAAAGTATATTATATGCTCCTCTGCCACAAGCATACAAAATATTACCCAGTTCCTGCAGCTGAATTCACTTGCTTCTTTACCTCTTATATAACGTACCCGGTAAGTGCGGCCTGGGGCTCATGGGGACATGCGGTGGTGCAAGTTTTGTATATAGTTTCTGATGATTTGCTCTTTGTGGGGTCCTACTGCGAGTCATCATATGATACTGTCCAAGAGGTGTGCCTGAGTAACGGGTTGGTACAGCTCCTGTATTAGGATTGGTAACGCTGAGATCATCAGCCTCCAAAGGCAAATCCCAGAGCTCAGGGTCATCTGGAATAAGTTGAACATTAATAGAAATGGCTCAACTATTGAGCATTTAAATCCACATCTGACTATCATTAGGACTAAACTGTAACAGAAGCAGGTACAATCAGGGTGAAGTTAGACATTCTCGTAGCAAACATGAATGCTGAAACCTGAGATTTTCTACAGTAAGAGGAACACACAGTGTGTAATACTCAGGGGCCCACTGTTTCTTCCCTCTATGTTCTCCTCCTTCCTGAATGTCCCCCATTCAACTTTGCACTTTCTGCAATTCTCCTTCACCAGAAAACCAGATGTGTAGCAAGCAAACCTAGGAAAAGATAACACATTGCCTTTTGACCTACATGTACTCCACTAGCTGTTGCTTCACACACCATAGAAAGACAAAGAAGCCAGCACACAAATTCTTCACTCACCTGCAAGGAATTCTTCTGCCACAGTGGGCTCCAGTAGTGCTGAAGTGGTGTGTTTCGTGGGAGAGAGACAGCATTTTTCTGGAAACAGATAAAAGAGGTTACCATTGCTAAGACAATTTTAAAAAGTGGAGCTTTACCTGGATTTAGACTATTGACAAAGACAAATTTGCTTTCAAATTTGGAGGAAAAAAGACAGAATGGCAGTAAGTCTGGCTTCTTTGAATATGGACAAGTGACATCACTAGAGCTGACCCCCACATCACAGAAAAAGATGCTACCTTAAAAATCCAACATGAATGATCCAGTCATCTGTTTGACTTCTAAAGCTATATCTACCAATGTGAAATTGGTTCAAAAAGAGAAACAAGCCTATAGAAAAACTAAAACTAAAAAACAAAACAAAACAAAACAAAACCCTAAAAAGAAAACAATAGTTGAACTATGGAACTTTCTAAGCTAGGCAGACTGAAAAGGGAAATAAAACTCTGGATGGACAGGTTGCTTACCTGTAACCACAGATCTTCGAGTGGTCTTCTGTGAATTCACACAGCTGGGTTACTCCTGCGCCTGCGCAGAGCATCGGAACCTTCTAGAATCGCTAGGCAGAATGTGCTTTGATACATTTTTGGCAGTACCAGGAACATTAAGCTTGTTTATATGATGTAGTAGGACATAGAGGGGAGGATGGGCGGGTCTGTGTGAATTCACAGAAGACCACTTGAAGATCTATGGTTACAGGTAAGCAACCTGTCCATCTTCTTCATCGTCTCTGTGAATCACACAGTTGGGTAGACTGGCAAGCTTCACTCCAGGAGGAGGGTATGTCCTATACACGCTGACACCAGTACCATGTTGCACAGTCTAATATCAATTGGATTTTTGATAGCACATTCTTAATCAAACTAATAAAGCATATATACTTATCACATTAAATAGCTTGGCAATACAATAAAACTCACTTATTGGATAGAAGACAAAAGTACAGCTTTCCCAAAGGCAGCCTCGTTCCTAGAACGAGAGTCAAGTCTGTAATGGGAAATGAAAGTCAAAGGTGAAGACCAAGTTGCAGCTCTGTAAATGTCTTCCAGAGGCACTCCAGAGAGGAAAGCTGTCAAGGTGGAGACAGCCCTCGTCGAGTCTCCTCAAATCCGTGGCGGTAGAGGCTTCTTTGTCAGTTCATAGCAGAGAGCAATGGTCGATGTCACCCAGTTTGACAAACGCTGTGGAGAGATAGGTTGTCCCAGTCTCGAGTCAGCATAGGATACAAACAGTCTAGGCGACTTCCTGAAGGGAGCAGTTCTTTGGATGTAGAAGGAAAGTGCCCGCCTGACATCCATGGAATGGAGGGTACACTCAAATTCGTCCTTCGGGTCCTGCATCAGACCCAGGAGAGTAATAGACTGATTGAGATGAAAGCTTGACACTACCTTCAGAAGGAAGGAGATGTCGGGACGGAGCACCAACTTATGTTTGTGGAAGGCAGTATACGGAGGGTCAGATCGCAAGGCACAGAGCTCACCAGCTCGACACGCTGAAGTTATTGCAATCAGAAAGGCTGTTTTCCAAGACAGAAGGGAGGTCGAACCAGTTGCGACAGGACCAATTCGAGACTCCACGTCGGTGTAGGCTCAAGTATTGGCGGATGCAGGTTGACGTAGCCTTTCAAGAACTTCTTGACAGTTGGATCTGCGAAGGTAGACGGGTAATCTCTAGCCTGGAATTTGACAGAAACGGCTGCCAAGTAGCACCGGATCAACAAAATCGAGAGCCCTGTGGAAGAGAAGTGGAGCAGGAAGTCTAGGACAGTCGGGATGGAGAACGTTTCCGTGATAGATAGGAAGGCCTCAAATTTCTTCCATTTGTAGTAGTATGACTTGCGGGTAGCAGGCCTCCGCACAGCGTCGATGACAGCCTGGACCTCTGGGGGAAGGGAAGGATGTACCAAGGATGGTTTCAAGGCCATAGCCTCCAAGCCGTCAGACAAAGAGGTTTCACATCTGGGTGTCTGACCTTCCCGTGCTGAATGGTGAGAAGATCGGTACGGGACGGAAGTCGGATGAACCGGTGCTCGGCCAGACGCAGCAGGGGTGCAAACCAAGGTTGTCAGGGCCACCACGGGGTGATGAAGATGGCATCCGCTCGGTCCCGACGTAGCTTCGCAATTACCCTTGTTAGCAGTAGAAACGGAGGAAAGAGGTAGAGGAGTGGTCCCGACCACCGGAACAGGAATGTGTTGCCCCTCGATCCCGGGGTGCAGCGCCTTGAACAGAACTGTTGACAGTGGGTGTTTTCTGGGGATGCAAAAAGGTCGACTTGAGGAGATCCCCACCATCGGAATAGATCCGCGGTCACCGACTCGTGCAGCTTCCACTCATGGATGGAGAGACTTGAACGGCTGAGTCCGTCTGCAAGAGTATTCTCTCCCGGGAGATGGATGGATTGGAGGGCAATGTTCCTGCAGACACACCAATCCCAAATGTCCAGTGTGAGTTGGAGAAGCTGGGGGGACCTCGTTCCCCCTTGCTTGTTCAGGTAGTACATCACTGAGGTGTTTTCCATCACTACCAGAACAGTCCTGTTTGTCACCAAAGACTTGAAGGCCCGAAGTGCCTTTTGGAAACCGAGGAGCTCCAGGACGTTGATATGGAGAGTACGTTCTTCGGCGTTCCATGAACCCCGTATCTATAGAATTCAAGGTGTGCTCCCTATCCCAGCAGCGACATGTCCGTTGTCAGAGAGGTGTCCGGCTGAGGAGGATCGAAGGGCATTCCTGACATGACATCCGGTACCAACCACCACTCTAGCGACCGATGAACTGCCCGAGGCATCGTGAGCAGTTTCTTCGGGGAGTCAAGCAGGGGGGTCGAAAACTTGTAGAAACCAGTGTTGGAGCAGATGGAATCGAAGCCTGGCCAGGCGGGTCACATAGGTAGTAGCTGCCATGTGACCGAGAAATACCAAGACGGAATGAGCGCGGAGCCTCCGAGACCGAGGGCAAGCATGGACTAGAGACCGAAGAGTGTCAAACCGGTCTTGAGGGAGGTAAGCTGCAGCCGCACTCAAGTCCAGCTTGGCCCCGCTAAACTGGATTGCCTGAACCAGTTAGAGCTGCGACTTCTCTATGTTGACAACAAGTCCCAGGCCATCTAAGGTGAGGTTGATATCGAGTTCGAGCTGACATCAAGAGCTCGCCACAATCAGCCAGTCATTGATGTAGGGGAAGACCACCACTCCACGCTGGCGCAGGAAGGCTGCGACCACTGCCATGCACTTCGTGAAGACCCTCAGAGCCATTGAGAGTCCGAATGGCAGGACCCTGAACTGGAAAGTCTCGATCCCGATCTGGAATGCCAGAAAGCGTCTGTGGGAAGGATGGATCCCAATGTGGAAATCGGCATCCTTGAGGTCTATGGATGCAAACCAGTCGTACTGTTGCAGGAGCGGAAGGATGGAGGCCAAGGTGACCTTTCTGAGCTTCTTTGGTTCTATATATCTGTTCACCCCACAGAAGTTGAGAATGGGATGGAGTCCCCCGTCCTTCTTCGTGACCAGAAAGTACCTCGAGAAGAAGCAGAGGTGGTGGAGATTGGAGCCCACGGGTTCGATAGCCCCCTTTTGCAATAGTGTCTGCACCTCCTTGAGGAGGGCGGGGTTGATCGAACCCGACCTGTTGGAGGTAGAGAGTCGAATTTGATCCAATAGCCAGTCTGGATGATTCGAAGAACCCAGCGGTCTGATGTTATTGAAGACCAAGCTTCATGGAAATTCGACAGTCGATCTCCGAAAAGTGGAGTCTAGAGAAAAAAGAGACAACATGAGGTGAACAGTTAGAACTTTCTCCTGCCTTGATCTTTTGATCGTTGCTTCGGAGGTGACCAATATCTGGAAGATGAACCTTGGCTCCTAACTGAAGAGGCTGGAGAGGGAGAACGTACGTATCGGGATCGACAATACGATTGGCCAGAGAACCTCCAATGGAACTGCTGGCCTGATGAATAGGTTTGCCAGGTGGTGCGGCCCCTGGAATGATACTGAGAAGATGAGGTGGCCATACCGTATTTCTTAGCGGTGGTTCTCATCTTCTGAGTAAATTCCAACTTTTCATCTGTGGATCCATTAAACAGTCTGGATTCATCAAAGGGCAGAATCTCTATGGTGGCTGAGGCATGTGGGGTGAGGCCAGATGAGAGGAGCCAGGCGTGTCGGCGCAGAGCGATGGATCCTGCAATTGTTTTGGCCATGCAGTCGGCAACGTGTTGAGCCGAGTTCATCTGGTGCCCAGCGAGTGATTGTGCCTCTGCCTGGATCGCCTCGGCCATTCGACGACGTTCTTCCGGGAGATCTTGGATCAGGGGCGTCATCCTCTCCCACAGCACCTGCTGGTAGGGCCCCATGCAGGCTGAGTAGTTGGCCACACGAAAACTCAGACCAGCCACTGAGTAGAGTTTCTTGCCCATAATGTCAAGCTTACGACCCTCAGGGTCTGGCGGACTGGATTGAGGCCTACTTTGCTTCCTGTTTTGGGATGCTTTGACCACCAGGGAGTTTGGCTTCAGGTAAGTTTGAAGCCAGTCAATGTGCTCACCTCCAACTCGATACAGCCGGTCAATTTTCTTGGAAGTAGACTGGATCAAGGAGGGGTTCTCCCAGGACCCTTGCATGAGCTTGAGCAGGGATGGTAAGACAGGGAGAGCAGCCGTGGGGGGAGCTTTCGACTGAATCCAATGGAAGATCGGGTCTACCGGTTCAGCCTCCTTTTCCACCACCTTAAGGTCGAGAGCGTGTGACATGCACACCATCTGTTCCGAAAAAGCAGAGATGTCGTCAGTGGGTGATGCAGAGTCTTCATCAATCAGCTTGGATTTCGGTGATGGTAGGTACTGCGTGTAGTAGTTCCACGATCCTGAGGAAGAAGATGTTGAATCCGCTGGGGATGGACTGCGATCCTCACGGAGCAGAGAGATGGTGCGTGGAGGTGGAGTCAGAGGAGTTGGAGGCAGAGGTCGTTGTTCAGGTCGTGGAGAGACCTGACTCTCCACATCCCTCTTCAGAATGACCCGAGGCTCTTCCATATGGAAACGCCGGGATGAACGACACAGACCGGCCAGCATATACATCCCCGAAATCGTCTCCCCGGGACGTCAGGATCCGAGAGCCCGTAGGCGACACGATCCCAGCTCGACAAATAGACCGTGCCAGGTCGTAGGCTGTATAGGCCGGAACGTCCCCATGGATATCGGATAAAAAAGGTCGGGTTCAAGGTGAGAGCTCGGTTTCAACAACCTCGACCTCAACATCAGATGGGGAGCACTCAAGAAGTTGGGCTCTCGAGATGGCGAGGGTTGGTGATTGGCCCAGCCACTGAGGTGTCATCTCCATGTCGGTACCAGAAGGAACTTTGATGGCCACAATCTCTACCGAATCAGAGGAGGTAGGAGCATGTCTTGGCACAGCAGTCTCCGCAGGTAGAATTGGAGGTCTGGCAAATGTGGCCTAGGTTGCAGCTGCGGGTTGTGACTCTACGGTGCCGGCAGGCCACGCAGCTTTATCAGGAGATGCTACAGATGGAGCGGCTGCCGACTTCGGCTTTTTAGATGCCTCTTTTGGCTTGCTCTTAGATATAGAGCCATCATCATGCCGAGAAGTATGTTTTTCTTTCCTTTTCCTTCTTCAGAGACTGCATAGTCTCTGCAGAGGAGCCCGGCCGGGCCGTGGAATCAGAAGGCGCCCGGTCCCGAGGGACAGCCGTTGAGGTGGAAGACTCCTGGTCCCGAGTTGACGTTGATGGCATCGAGCGGGCTCGATCCCGAGCCGAATCTGATGGAGCGTGCTTGTGTGAAGTACGCACAGCTTCTAGGTCCGAGGCAACCGAATGGCGTCGGGATTGGCTATGGGACTGATGACGCTTCTGGCCTTTAGGCTTGGGAGATGGTGAATGACCATGTTTTGAGGGTACGGACACCGATGAAACGGCCGGAGTTGAGGCCGAAGTTGGAATCAAGGCTTTCTCATACAAAAAAGATTTCAGCCGAGATAGCCTGTGCTTGCGAGCCTGAGGGGTGAAGGCCTTGCAATACACACATGAATCAACATTGTGGGTTTCTCCCAGGCAAATCAGGCAGCAGGAACGACTGTCTGCACTTGGAAGTTTAGCCTGACAGATTACACACCTCTTGAAGGCCCCTTTTCCAGACATTTTTCTACTCAGAGTCACCAAACTAAGTGAGAAGACGGAGAGTAGTCAAGAACAGTCCAAGTCGTTACCAAAATCAAAGGTAGAATGCCAAATCCAAGGGGAGAAACACGAAACATTGTGAAAAAACAGTCCAGGTCAGTACCAGAAATCAGAGTCTGAATACCAAAGCCAAGGAGTGAGAGAAAATCGTTGTCAAAGTCAAGCTGAGTCAATCCAAGTCAAACCGAAAGTGAAAGAGAGAAAAACTAGCGAATGAAGGTTCCTTCAAGCTGCTAATGCGGCGGAAAGAAAGGAACTGAGGGGATTTAGGCGGGCGGAGCTACCGCCAAAAATGTATCAAAGCACATTCTGCCTAGCGATTCAAGAAGGTTCCGATGCTCTGTGCAGGCGCAGGAGTAACCCAGCTGTGTGATTCACAGAGACCACGAAGATCCAGATTTCTTCAGCAATTGTTCTCTTCAGCTCCTCCATACATACAGATGAGTAGCTCTAGATGTTGTTTATTTGTGTCTGGCAGGCTACTTGGGTTTAAGTACATAAACCAAATTATTTCCATGAAGAAAAGAAGTGTGATCTCCAATTTGAATTATTATTATCAGCACAGTTTATTAATGCTGCAAAATATTTTATCAGTTTGGTTGAGGCACTACTACTACTTTTTTTAAAAGCTAAAATTTGGGGCTGCCTACTGATTAATTTGTTTTATTAATCAACTAAACTGCTTGTTGAGTCAATAATTATATTTGCATTACCACATCTTCGGTATAGATACTGCTTTGCTTTACTAAATAAGGTGAGAAGTAATCACTCAACAAGCAAAAGGAAAGATCATAATTTAATAGATTCACTGATAGGCAATGGAATACTTTGCACCTTTATTTTGCAGAAGAAATCCATGTTACAGTGTTTCATCAAAACAACCCGCAACATAATGAATGGCTATACTGTCAATCAAACTGGGAGGCTTTAAATTTTGATATTTTCTTCAGATGCCTATTCTTACAAAGCATGCATACATAGATATATAGGAAACACAAATGCACATGTGAGTTTTGCAGTACAGCCTTCCTCTAAAGAGATGTACTCCTATGAAGTGTCACAGCCAGTCATCCCATCCTTGTAGGGTAAACTGATGCATTTAAACAGCACAAAATTAGTTTAATTTTGTTAACTAAACATAAGTCATATATAATAAACAGGATCCAAAACTATTTAAGGCATCATACATATATCATGTTCAATGAAAAGTTTTCTGGAAATCCATGTCATTAACTATATATCTTACAGTGACATATGAGAACAAAAATCACTGAATGAAAAACCCCAGACCATAATAATTTTTAACTCCCTTCTTTTAAATTTGCTTTCCCTAGTTAAAATTGGCCTCCCCGACTAAAAAGCTACCTATTAACTTGATTATCTACTGATTAAATTCATTGAAATATGCAGTCCTGAACTGTCCTGAGGTTATTTATTCACTCACAACCTTTTGTTTTCTGCATGAATAGATCCTGTTGTGATAATGCCCCAGACTGGCCATTTTGCATTTTTCACTTGTACAGTCTGCCACATTTTTGAGGCAAACAGTTAAGAGTAGATACAAGTCTGTGTTAAGCTCTCCTTTTGACTTTACAAAAACAGCTACATCTAAGGAGAGCACATAACACACACTAATTTAATGTCTTGCTTTCAATAGTTCCCCTTACAGTGATAGTTAACGCAGGAGGAAGGATTAGTCTGCGATAGTTTTAACAAGGATAGATATTCAATAATATTTCCAACCAGTTCAGAGCTTATTATGTTACAACAGAAGCAGTTTCTTATTAACATCTTACCTAGATCTGTAGCTTTGCAAGCTGAATTATCTGACTGGATTTGCTGTTTTTTCAGCATCTGTTGTCTGAACTGCTGCTGAAGTTCCTTCTGTCGTAATTTCCGGTGGTAAGTTGCATTGCATTCCAAGGCCACTAAGGCCCCTCTATGAAAAAACACAAGCCAAGAGATGTTACCAGTATTGTCACACACTCCAGTGACACCCATACCAGGGATACAGTGAATCTGCTCTGGGTTTTATGCCAGACTTCAGTGGAGCTATCTGAGGTGCTGATCCCTATCCTAAAAATAGGTTCAGCGCCTTAGATAAACCCTTTAAAGTTTACCATACAGTGATCTAAATTGGTTAATGAGATTCTTTCAGTCTAGAATCTAAGGCTGAATTTCACTGAAAGTACAACTTAAATGCCAATATATCTTGCTTATTCTCACGTGCAAGATAAATAGTAGTAGCGGGTATCCAACTGAATTTTTTGTCCTAAGAAATCATCTGCCTCCTAGCAGGTGAAGAGCAAAGAACTCTAGTGTTCTGGGGCACTTTCTGGCAAACGAGTGGAAGGAGAAGTCATGGTACAAAAGTCTGTGTTTTTCCAATAGAATATAAAGAGTCTTAGTAATTCAGAATGAACTTTATACATTTAGTGTAACAGAAACGCATATTGTCAGGATATATATATATATATATTAAAAAAATCTAGTCAGAGCAATCTATGTAACAGGGCTTTACTATATTAATTTCTATAATATCTTTCACTCACATTTAGTATTTTACTGAAGTCCAGAAGCCAATGAGAACAATTAAATAATCTAGATAAGGGGAGAAGTGGAACATGGGTTAATCTCTCTCTGGATATAGATTGGATGTGTCTTGTAGCACATACTGTATATAATAGGGAGCAAACATTTACAATCTAACTTTTTCCTGAAAGCAATGGTGGAGGGACTCATCTGCCTCCACACAGCGAGCACTGTACATTCCTGCAGTTATTCTGTCTGGATGGTCCTAATTCTAGTACACAGAGATCAGTATAGCCAAATTCTTGCATGAAAATCTCATATTAAATTACAGTTCAAAGTAGATCATACATTGGGTTAAAACTGAGGTGTAATTGCAGTACATATATTGTTAGTTTTCAAACTCTCGGAACACATGCCCATTGCAAAATGTGAAGTGAAATCTCTAGATCTCTAACCTGTTCTGCTGATCTTGTTCAGCAGTACTCAGTGAAGAGTTCCATTGGTCAGATTTGCCAGGGGTGGTCGTGGACAACTGATGTTCACCTTCACTTGCATTTTGCAAGCAGCTACTGTATCTTGCTTTTTCTATTGCAGGCTCAAAGTCCTGCCGTTTAGCTTTACTCAAATCAAAATCTGGAGGCATCTAGTAAAAACAGTGAAACAAAAAGCTGTTCAGTAGCTACAGACATTCAAGATGCAATAGAATTATTTCACAGACTTCTCACTTCCAAAGCTCCGTAAGAGACAAATGGCTCTCCTGGCAGAATTTGCCTAGTCAGATCAGACTTTTCACCCTGCTCTGTGAACAAATGAAGTTATTTGTGTTAATGTAATGGACTTTTCATTCATATTCAATAACATGTAGTTTATGGATCATTTTTGATTTCTGATGACAAAGACTGGGGGGGGGGAAGGGATTAATTAATTAAATAAATAAAGCCTAGAGTTAGTGGCTCTTTTTGCATGGAACCCCACAGAGTTTAACACTGTTGGGAGTGCTTCAGAAATCAAAGCAAATTATCATTTCATCTAACCTGCCATTTTTAATCCAGCATCCAAGAGCCACCCTGGATGACATACCAATTAAAGTGACAAATTCTAGGGGCTGTTGTCAGTGAAAAATAGAATGAGAAGTTGTACTTACCATGAAGATTCATTCCGGGATGATAGGAGGATCAATCCATGTGACTGGGTTATCCCTGCGAGCCAACTGGACCGGCAGGAGTAACACTCTAAATCAGTTGTTTTCAGTTAAGCTCCTAACCTTCCCTGCCAGTTTTATTTCCTAGCTGCAATTGACCAGTCAAACTCAAAACACTACATACCTATAACCTATCATACTATAACCTACTGCTTAACCTATCACCTAAAATTATAACCAAAAAACAGAACACAACACACAAGGGTGGGTGTGGATTGATCCTCCTACCATCCCAGAATGAACCTTCACGGTAAGTACAAATTCTCATTTGTTGTGGTGCTTCACGTCTCCGACCAGCGCCATTTTGATTTTTCTGCCTTTAGCTCGATAGGAGGGCCTTAAAAGTCCAGTCCCAAGGCGGACATGTGCTCTGGATGCAGGTCTTGTAGGACAGGGAGGGCTATTTGTTCTCCTGTTCAGGCAGCTGCAGTGCAGGCTACACAGCCATCAACCAGCTGGCAAGATACACTATGGGAACAGGTCAAGTTGGGACGCCACCTTGTGGATTCTGAGGAAATCATTCCTTCCCCTCATTCTAAACATGGGATTCTACAGTTCATGAGGGATTTGATGCCAGAGGTACAGAGGTACCCAGACAAAACAAGGGTACATCTGATGACAGGCACACACAATCACTTTTTGACAGGCATTCTACCGCTCCAGTTTCTGGACAAGGAATATTAAATAATCAGTCATGTTCTGTTGATTGATTTCAAATTCAACAAATGGTGAAGGAGGCTATGGCAGCTGAGTTTAAATTGTTGTGTCAAAGGGACAAAACTTTAAAAAATGACATTCCTCAATATAGTGGTACTGGACTATCATATGTACCTTCTGGTGGAATGAATGTGGGAGAGGATGAGAGTCATCAGGCAGGAATGAATCTAGAAAATGTAGGAAAGCAGTTGTTTCATGAGCAATCTCTGTAGGGTCTTGCAATGATAACGACCCCAAAGCACCAATGGAATTGCTGATATCAGGAGTCCCAGAACCTTTGCTAAAAACATTATGTCTGCTGATCTTTGGGACAATACTGTTTTTACAGCCTGTTTTATTTTGACCAACCTGTCGTCTGATAAGAACAGACAGCCCAGTTTGGTATCTATTTTGGCACCCAAATGTGTAATGGCCATAGAAGGAGTTAACTGACTCTTCTCATAATGGATCAGAAACCCATAAAATTCCAATGTGTGAATTGTCAATCTTAAATCCTTGACCGACTCCTTGACTCTGCTTTGATCAATATGTCATCCAAATATGGAAACAATTGGACTCCTCTTTGCCTTAGGTATGCCATCAAAGGTATTAAAACCTTGGTGAAAACCCAAGGTACTGAGGAGAGGCCGAACAGAAGAGCCCTGAATTGATAATGTTTGTTGAAGTACAGGAATCTCAGGTACCTCCTGTCCCCTTCTATTTTAGGAATGTGCATGTATGCTTCCCTTAAATCGATCAAAGACATCCAATCACCAGTGTTCAAATTTTCCTTTATGGTTTCCAACGTTTCCATCTTGAACCTCCAATACCTCACAAATTTGCTGAGATATCTTAGGTTCAAGACAGGATGATGAGTACCATTTGATTTGGGAACAGTAAACAAAATAGAATAAATTTCAGAAAATTTCTGGCTTACTGACACCACTTCTACTGCCCCAACGTGCATCAGATGTTGGATCTCAGACAAAACAATCTCCCTCTTTTGCACATCCCTTGGAACTGGTGAAGTGACAAATCTGCTGTTTGGTTTCCTTTCGAATGAGATTTTGTATCCATTCATCACAGTTTGAATTACCCACTTGTCTGATGTTATTCTTGACCAGAGGACCCCAAAGAGCATCAGTCAACCCCCTAACTTCATAAATAAATAAATGCAGCTTAGAGTTAGTGGCGCTTTTTGCATGGAACCTCACAGAATTTAACATTGTTGGGAGTGCTTCAGAAATCAAAGCAAATGATCATTTCATGTAACCTGTCATTTTTAATCCAGCATCCAAGAGCCATCCTGGATGACATACCAATTAAAGTGACAAACTCCAGGGGCCGTTGTCAGTGAAAAATAGAATGATGCAGGCTGAAATGATCAGAATGTAGAAGCTCAAATGATGACTCATTTGGGTGGGGTGGATGCAAAAGAATCCAGTTTGTAAGGGCGACTGGAGAGGGAAGGACATTTTTTTTAAAATGGAGAAAATATGAAGATGCTATTAATTTCATGGTCACATTGAAAGCTTTCATCATCTTATCTGCATGTTTAAAAAGGCTACATAAGGTGCTTTGAGGAAGCCTTCTGGACAGAAAGTGGGGTAGAAAAATAAACATGATCCTGCAGCTTTAGGATCTATGTTTCTTCTGAATTTTTACTACTCATCCTAAACACTTGTCTTGAATTTAACAAGTTTACAGTGCAATCCTGTCCATGCCCACTCTTCTACTGATTTCAAGGAAGTTTACTCCCAATAAGTGTGCCAAGGAGAGCAGGCTCAAGGGGGTTGGTTCATCATCACCAAAAAAAGGGAAAGCTTATTCCAAAATGAACCAGAAAGTAACTTCTCAGACACTAATTATCAGCTTTGTGTAACAAAATTAACTACTTTAGGTGTGAGACAGCAAATCTATTAGAGGCAGGGGTTCATATCTCCTCTCTGTAAGACCCCTGCAGGCTGGCTGACATTGGAGGAGGTATAAGCCAACTGGGAGTTTCTCCAGCCACTGACTCAGTTAAGAACCCAGCTTTGCTGTTCCTTTGCCTTCCCCACATGGGGACCATAAAGTACAGATGAGTGCACAAGGAATGCCACATGGGATTGTTGAAGAGGAAAACCATTGATCAGTCAGCTTAAGGCCTAACTCAATCAACTTAAGGCCCTCACCCTTTTGATAGGGAAGGACTTCAGTGAAGGGTTTCATCCCTGGAGACTGTTTTGATGGAACAAATTTGGTCCAAGGATTGGAGATTCTCACATCTCCCCCGACTTTTTAATAAAGAAATCACTATTGGAATAGATACGTTGTAGGAACTACAACCACAACTGTAGGCTGCAAAATATTATACAGAAGGAGAAAAATAAATTTACAGTTTTTTATATCCTGCCTATTCGGTTGGCATGCAAGGATGAACCCAACCGTAGTGGATTGATGCTCCGCCCCATCCAAAGTATCAATTAATTTATAGTAGAAATGTATTAATTTTCGGTTTGGTTATTAGCAAGCTTTAAGCAGAGAAGAGGTGTAAAAATGAAGGGCAAATACTGATACTTGGTGGTTCAGTTTCAAACAGAATGGGCAAGAGCAATGAATCAGAAAAGTGTAAGCAAGGACACACTCAGACATCAGAGACACTGTTAATTTGTGCTTCAAAAGGTAATCATTCAGGTGAAAACAATGAAAATAATTTTTAGTGGGAACAACTAAGGCTCTGAAGTCTGCTGTCAAAGAAGAATGTATAGGTATGTGACAGTTAAGAATGTAAGTTACCTAGTTTGTAAAATCTATGCTCATTGTAGGATTTTAAATTTCTCGGCTGGTAGCTGAACCATTTTATACAATTGCTGGAAAGTAACACACCTGACGGGGAAGTTTATTCACTGACCGCAAGTAATCTTTGTCCAGGATGCAGTTCCCAAGAGCATTACCAAAGCACCTGAGGGAAGAGAGAGTTTGATTGTTTTTTAGAATACAGCTCCCTGTTTTTACAACTCTTTTGGGCTAGTTGTGCAGTTTACCACTTACTTCAGTGCCCTCTTCAGTCCATCTGTAACAGCCTCTTTTCTTGCTTTTTCGAGTGATAAGGCCTTAGACTTCAAACCTTCACTTACACCATAGCCGACATCTTCATGGTATGCCCCATCCTGTAATGTGAGTAAACTATGTAAGAGCATCCTTTGGCTGTAAGTCATTCCAATGAGCCTTACTTCTCATTCTTATTTCTGGAAAAGAAAGCCAAATGGGGACACTGCTGCTGGTTCAGTTTTTCTGGAATCTACAGGGATTTGGTATAATCTGCCATGTTATGCTAGTTAAGCCTGTTCTAGCTTCTGGAGTCAGAGCCTTCCTCTGGAAAATGGAGGCATAACAGCAGATGGAAATGACAAGGTGAACTCACTGCAATTTGTAAGACTTGACACTGTTGGAAAATCAGATGTTCAGATAAAATGTTTTAAGCAAGGGTTTTGCTCTTCTCCTTCTAAATAAAAATGCATTACTTTATGTGAAAAGCAAAACAGAGAAAATGTAATCCTTGTCAACCACTAACAGGATTGATGACAATGAAGGGGGATCTTTTTATTTGACAAGCAGCAACAGCTTCAGCATTATGTTCATGCTGTATACTATTTCATTTAGCAGCTATATCACTCAGGTACACACACACCCCAATTTACCTTAAGTTGGACTTTCACAAAAGCACAGACACCCACATAGAACTTGCCATTGTTTAGATCAACAAAATCTGTACAAAAGCAGAAATAAACAGTTACACTAGTGACTACAGGGCATGGCTAGGTGGCTTTTTGTAAGCACACACAAACATCAGAAACCTTATATCACCAGGTGTGCCTTTTAAAAAGCAAGCAGAAGTCTTAACATTTTAAAGGAAAGCTTTAAAAATCAAGTCAAAATTCAACGTAAACCAGACTGAGTGTTATACTCTGCCTGTGCAGTTCCATGTGTAAAACTCTGTGCAATGCCCAATCCTGCTCCGTTTTCAAGCCATGGGGGAGTGGGCTGCTGTTGTCACTACTTACCAGTTGGGAGGGGAAAGAATGGGAAGGATATTTGGATATTGACAAACTGGAAACAGCTTGGCAGGTGAGGCAATGGGAGTGCTCTCACAGACAGAACGCACCCTCCTATCTCTTCCCTTCAGAGCTTACATCAGTTGAATTGATTCCCTCATATCTCTTTTCCCCATTGGTAAGAAGCAGCAGTCCCTCCCCAGACCTGACAGCTCAAGGAGGGCACAATTTTGGATATTGCACAAATGGCTACAGAAGAGTATCTCAGGCTCCATCCAAAAAGAGACATATGCACTCGCAAACCACATTTATGTACACATATAACTAATACAATTCCAACCAAAATGTTATAGGAAGAAAAGAGGGGAAAAGACAGATTAGCTTCTTCTCAGATTTCTCAGCTTGATTGTATGTGGCACATGTAAAAATGATCTTGAGATTGTTCTGCACCAAGACTTTGTCTAGAGCACTGTACTGGGTTTGGAGAATGTATTTTAAGAATGATGTGGACATGTTGAAATGGGTACAGAAGGAAGGCAATGAAGATGGTTAGCAGTAAAGAAAACAAGGCCTATGAGGAAAGACTGAAGGAACAGCATATGTTTAGATTGCAGAACAGAAAGCTGAGGAGAGATATGAAAGCAGTGTTAAAATACCTGAAGAGCTACCACATAGCAGAGGGCAAAGATTTGTTCTGTATGGCAGAAGATTACAAGATTAGAGTTAATGGACTTAAGTTACATAAGGGAAAACAAAATGATGGCCCACAGACTGCAAACATTAAATATACATTCCAATCCCCGAGAAAGATGATACCAGGAATTGTAGTAACCATCAGTTTATTGCCCAGATTATTAATGATCTCCCATGCAAGTGAAGTGATGCTCATGGTTTTACAAGAAAGGCTTTTGCCATACATTGAGCAAGAAATGCCAGATGTCCAAGCTGGTTTCAAAGAATTAAGAGACATTAGGGATCGTATTGGAAACATACATTGGATAACGGAATGCACCAAAATAATATTCAGAAATTTAACCTGCGCTTTATAGATCACAGAAAATTTATTTAATTTATGCCCCACCTTTCTCCCTGTACAGATGTCCTAGCAGATACCTCTACAATTTTGAGATTTGAAAACAGAAAACAGAATGTGGAGTACCCCTCTGAACTATTTTTAAGGACAAATTCAGCCAGCTACAAATCTGTTGCATACTGCTACTCGTTCTGACCAAAAGTATTATAATAACTTTGTTCAGTCCATGTTTTTATTAATATTCAGCTGCAAGATCAACTAAGTTCTCATCAGCTTATATTTAATTTATTAGACTAGACAGCCTCATTAGTAGTAATATTTTAAAAATCTCAAGAGCATGAGGAGTATCGCCTTCTGGGAATCTGAACATTAGAGATGACAAGCTTCTATTTTGTAAATCCCTAATAACTCTTCTATGTAGGATCAGAGTATTCTCCAGCATGTTTTATTTCTTCCATAGAAATAAGAATGCCAATAGTTTCAAGTAGCTTAAATACAAAAGCAAAGATAGCTGAGGTTTAAGGTTGTTCATGTGATAGAGTCGAGGGTGGGAAAATGTTGCCTGAGGATCATTTTCCAGTCCAAGGTCACCCAACTTTCTATTTCTATTTTTTGCCAAAAATGAAGCAGTCCTCCTGGCCATTTTCATAAGAAACCTGTTTCATGATGTCTAAACCCAGTTCAGGCGGGTTTAGTGGGCCCATGAGTGCCCTTTTTTTGCAATGCGAAGTCAGCCATAAGTCAACTCCCTATTGAGAAAAGGCCTCTCCTGGGTCTAATATGATCTTGACAAATGGGGAAGTGTGGCAGAATGGATGTGGCGGAGCACATTTGGGGCCAAAGTTTTTTAAATAAAAAATTGGGGGAGGGGCTACACCAGGGCATGGCTTCCCAAGATCCTATGGAAGGCCAATGCAGCCCCCAAGACCCAGGCAGTTGTCCATCCCTGGTCTAAATATTAAGTTTCTAATTTAGATAATGGGAAGAGAGAGAAAAGTAATAGTGAAGAGAACAGTAAAAGGGACAATGAGATCACTTGGCAGGAATTGCAATAGGACTCAAAACATGAGTGTGCAGAGTAGATATTGTTAGAGGGATATTTTACAGGAAAATCTAGCTGCAGAGAAAATGAGACCAGTAATAAAGTTAGGTGTTCGGAAGAAGTACAGATGATGACATAATGAAATAGGGGTTAGCAGATGGATGTGCTATTTAATCATTGCATTTGTGGGGGTGACAGATTTGCTAACTTGCTTTCAGACATACAAATATCAAATAGTATGTACGAAGGTTGTATCTCCCCTAACAGCCAGTGCTGACACCGTCAACTCACACGGTTTCTTAACCTGTAAAGTGGCCTTATGTTTCAAGCTGCCATTTTAGTGCCTCCCTCGAGAAGAGGCTTCCATGAAGAGGGGGCATGGACAATTTTCACAAATTCTCCCTTACAGCTGCCCCTTGCCACCTCCCATGTTATTAAGGAACCTACCCCAATGATTCAAATTTGCTACTCAATCCTCTTTATGGAATCCACTGTTGTATGTCCATGAGCCACTCTCCACTGTATATATATCCCTTTGTTTAATAGTTTATTCTGTTCAGGTGGCATTTTGAACAGGAACAGTTTTATTACTTTTTTTCTTAGCCTCAAACAACTGGAATAAGCTTTTATTAGTGCTCACCGACATTCTGCTGAGTGACAGAGTGAGCCCAGCCATTGTAGCCAAACATTTCATTGGCCAGACTGATAACCCTGTGTCCTTCAATGTAACAAACCTGAAAAGCAGAAAGAAAATATTATTTTCCCATAGTGTATTTCTCTCCCACCCCTATATTACACGATAACTTATGGATAGAATCAATATATAACATATAAAAGATAATAGCAACTTAAAATAATAAATTCAACGATGCAATGGATGTACATTTTGCATCTCTATAATACCTGTTATGTGAGAGCCAGTGTGGTGTGGTGGTTTGAGCACTAGACTATGACACTGGAAATTAGGGCTCAAATCCTCACTCAGTACCAGTCCTTGTGATCTCATTATAAATTCTATAGCTTCTGTGAAACGTTACAGCAACACGCTACCCAAGGGTTCAGCTACATATTATGAATTATGCCTGGCAAATTGAGTTCTCTGGTGTCAGTGGATAGGTTTCAACATGAAGAAACTGAAGATTTTATATACACACTTTTTACCTTCTGCCCTCCTCCAGCTTGCCGGCTGCTGATGTATTCTGGGCCTAGTCTCTGTCTCAAGGCAGCTTGAATGGCCTGGTACTCATCTGCTGTATACTGACACTGAACCCAAAAAAAGACATGTTCGGAGTTAACAGACAAATCACTTCTTCGCATATTTTTAGCTGTCTTGGCTTTTCCCTATTACTTAATCGTTAGTGCCCCTAATGAGCCCCCACCTCCAGAAACCCCCAAAACTGGTATATTGGCTTATGAATGTGGTCGTCCACTGGGAAGTCAGGGACTCACTGTATGGATTCCAATAGGCACGTGTTGTAAGCCATGCATTGCCCAAAGGAATAACTACTGAAAGATTCCAAAGTATGAGGAAATATAAGGTCAAAAGGACACTGACTCCACCACACACCCAAGTGACAGATAATTGCTTCAGTTAAGCAGATGGAGTACTCCTTTGTTTGAAAGTTTCGAGCTTCCCTTTCCTAATCACCTAACTATCCAAAGAGGCAGCTCAAGCTTTGTGAATCTAATCATCAGACATTTAAGGCAGTTTGCAACACATTAGCATCTTTGGATACCTATTGTCAAGACCGGGAGTCTTCCTGAAACTCACTGTGCAATCTTTAGAACCTATTGTTTCAACCCATGAAACTTCCTCACCTTAGGGCATATTTTTGGTATAAATATTGGCCGAAAATCATGCCTCATTGCGCACAGAACCTTTGTTCTGTGTGTTAGCCACTCCAAATTCATCCATCCATGCTGCCGGTTTGCTTAACGACTTCAGACAACAAGACAGGTGTTGTATCACCCCAGAAATCTCCCTACCTATCCCTCTGGCAACCTCTCTTCTTCCATTCCTAGTGGTCTTCTGTGAATGCTTTCTGTATGAATGTGTGTGTGCTTGGTGTTATTAATTTTAAGTCTTTAATAGACATTGTTGTTAATTTTGTGTTTGTGTGCGTCTGTTCACAGTTAGTAGGGGTATAGCTGGCATAAAGATTCCCTCTCTGTTGCCCCCTTTTGCATTGCTGAGGTCGAACTGCTGCTAATTTCCCCAACATATTAGAAACTTGATATATTCTTGGAATTTCCAAGACCTCTTTGGGTAACATAATTTACTCAGTTTTATCACATTGCATTTTTAGTCTACTTTTAGTTCTAAAATGTAATCGATAAGGAGAGAACCAGAGTGGCATATTAGTTTGGGCATTAAAGTAGGACCTTGGGCGAACAGGGTTTGAATTCCTACTCAGCCATGAAAACCCACTTTGGGCAAGTCACCTTCTCTCAGCCACAGAGGAAGGCAATGTCAAACCTCCTTTGAATAAATCTTCCTAAGAAAACCCTATGATAGAAATGTCAGAGTTGACCTCATGGCACATAATAACAAATTGTTACATTGGGTACTTACCGTGAAGGTACTTTCTGTAGGATAGATGGCAGGAACAATCCGTAAGCATTGGGAACCTAGGACCGCCCAGCTTCGAGCAGGAAGTAGTGCAAAGCCTCTTGGGAGATTTCAGTTCTTTGTTCTCCAGTCCTCCTCTCCCACGAGGCCAGTTCTCTGACTAGCAAAGCCCTGTGAAAAGGTAAGCAAAGACTCCTCGCTGTTGAGATAAAGGTACATGATACATGCATGGTTAGAACCCCCTTGTACCCCTCGTCATAGTCTCGTATGTCAGTCACGGGGCGGGCCGGATTGTTCCTGCCATCTATCCTACAGAAAGTACCTTCACGGTAAGTACCCAATGTAACATTCTGTAGGTCTAGATGGCAGGAACAATCCGTAAGCATTGGGACGTACCCAAGCCCCCTATTTCCCTTGGGTGGGAGTGACTGTTCTTTAGTTTCCCTGCTGGTGTACCACCTCATGGAGGACTCTTCTCCCGAAGGTGGCATCGGGTACCTTGAATTTATCCACCTTGTAGTGCCTAACGAAGGTGGATGGAGTGGCCCATGTCGCAGCCCTGCAGATTTCATGAATGGGCGCGTTCGTTGAAAACACTGCCGATGTTGCTGCTGACCTGGTGGAGTGTGCCATCACCCCGGATGGGCGTGGTGTGTTCGCAGTGTCGTAGGCCAGAAAAATGCACGCCTTGATCCATGTTGCCAGGGTCTGTCTAGATACCTTAGCGCCCATGGATGCCGGTGTGAATGACACAAACAGTGAATCGCAGCGTCTGAATGCCGCTGTGCGTTTAATGTAGATCCGCAGGGCCCTCCTGACGTCCAATTTGTGCCACAGTTTCTCTGTGGGGTGAGATGGCCTGGGGCAGAAGGAGGGCAAGATTATTTGCTGAGATACGTGAAAGTCGGAGATCACCTTCGGTTTGAAGGATAGATCGGGTCTGAGGTACACCGCGTCCTCTTCGAAGGAGCACAGGTGCTCCCTGATAGACAGTGCCGTGAGTTCCGATACTCTCCGGGCCGATGTGATTGCCACTAGGAAGGCCACCTTAATTGTCATTATTCTTAGAGGGACTCTTCTCAGGGGTTCGAAGGGGCTTTTGGTTAATTGGCGGAGCACCAGGGAGAGGTTCCATGACGGGAATCTGTGGTGCACTGGTGGAGATATGAGGGTCGCCCCTCTCAGAAACCTCCTGATGTGTGGGTGTGCCGAGATTCTGTTTCCCTGTGGGCACTGTATGAATGCCGCCAGTGCGGCTACCTGTCTCTTCAATGTGTTGGGTCAGAGGCCCTTTTCGAGACCTCCTTGCAGGAATTCCAGGATATGTTTCGTCGAGGCTTTCAGGGGGTTTATCTGTGCGTCTGCGCACCATTGCGAGAACACTTTCCAGGTCGCTTGGTATATCCTCCTTGTTGATGGTCTACGTGAGGCCAGTAAGGTTTGTATTACATTGTCTTCGTACCCGCAGGCTCTCAGTGCTCTCCGCTCAATCTCCATGCTGTCAGCTGGAGCCATGACACATCAGGGTGCGCCACCGGGCCCTGTAGGAGGAGGTCCTGGCGTGGAAAGAGTCTCATGGGTGTGTCGACCGACATCTCTGTCAGGTCGGAAAACCATGGTCGCCGTGGCCAGTGTGGGGCGATCAGGACCACTTGTGCTCTTTCCGCCCGTACTTTCCTGCACGTTTTCCCTATGAGGGGAAATGGAGGAAACAGATACAGAAGACCTGTTGGCCACCGAGACCGGAGGGCGTCGGTTCCCTCCGCTCTCGGGTGAAAGAATCTGGTGAAGAAGCGGTTCAGTTTGGCGTTGAGGTGAGACGCGAACATGTCTACTGACATTTCTCCAAACCTCGCTTGGATGTGATTGAAGGTCTCCTGGTTAAGTTCCCACTCTCCCGGGAGAACTGTGTGTCTGCTCAGGAAGTCCGCTTGGGTATTGGCTTCCCCTTGAAGGTGTTGGGCCGTCAGGGATAGTAGTGTCCTTTCCACCCAAAGTAGCAGCGTTACTGCTTCCGAGTGCAGTGACCTGGATTTGGACCCGCCTTGCCTCGTTATGTATGATCGCGTCGTTGTGTTGTCGGTGAGGAGCAGCACATGCTGTCCCCTCAGTGTGTCGGAGAAGTACTCCAGTGCCAGTCTGGCTGCCCTGAGCTCCAGCCAGTTGATGCTGTGTTCCTGTTCGGCTCTTGACCATAGGCCTTGCACTGCCATGTCCTGGCAATGTGCCCCCCATCCTCGTAGGCTGGCGTCTGATGTCACCACTACTTGCTGTGGAACTGTCAGTGGGGACCCTTTGGATATGTTTTCTGTCCGTGTCCACCACGTGAAGGAGTGTCTCACTGCGGGTGGGATGTCTATGGACAGCCTCTCTTTGCGGGATATTCTTTCCTGGTGGGGGAGTAGCAGTGCCTGGAGAGGCCTGGAGTGGAACCTCGCCCACGGGACCACCTGTATGGCTGATATCATGAGCCCGAAAAGCCGCGCTAGGAGCGCGATCTGGGCCCTCCGCTTTCCTCTTGCTATTGCGGCTTCCTTCCTGATGGCCAATTGTCTTTCCGTGGACAGGGCGACGGAGTAGGCTACTGTGTCTATCTGGACTCCTAAGTGGACTATAGATTGCGATGGCACTAGGGTGCTCTTTCTGAAGTTTATCATGAACCCGTGATTCTGTAGACACCTGATGGTTATCTTCAGGTCTTTGAGGGCCCTGTCCCTTGACGATGCTCTTAGGAGAATGTCGTCCAAGTAAGGGTACAGGTGTATCCCTTTTGTTCTCAGGTGAGCGATTATCACCACCATCACCTTGGTGAAGACCCTTGGTGCCGTCGCTAGTCCGAAGGGGAGCGCCCGGAACTGGTAGTGTTCGTCTCCGAACGCAAATCTGAGGAAGCGCCTGCTTTCTGGGTGCATCTTTATGTGTAGATATGCTTCTGATAGGTCGAGAGAGGCCAGGAAGTCTCCTTCCTGTACCGCCTCCCGTATGGATGACAGCGTTTCCATCTTGAAACGCTTGTAGGTAATGAAGGAGTTTGTGAACTTGAGGTCTAGTACGGACCTTAGACTTCCATCTTTTTTTGGTACTGTGAAGAAGTAAGAGTACACCCCTAAGAAACGTTGCGTGTCTGGTACTTCTTCTATGGCTTCTATCTCCAGTAGGTGGTTTATTGCTGTCCTTAAGTTCCGCGCCTTCTGTTGGTTTGAGGGGACGGGTGCGGGTAGGAACCTGTTCCTGGGTCTTGTATTGAACTTCACTTTGTAACCGTGGGCGATCGTTTCCTGCACCCACTTATCCGATGTTGTAGTTAGCCAGACATCCAGGAACCTTGACAGCCTGCCCCCCACTGGAGATCTTTCCGAGTCAGGATTGTTGTCGGGAGGAACCCCGCTGCTGCTGTGTTCCCCCTCCCCTGCGACTGGGAGGGTGGCTGACAAAGGGTGTGTGGCGAATGACGTAGTTGGTTTTAGCCCATGCTGGTCTACTGGACCTGTAGTCTGTTCTTCTTCCATTTCCCCTGTAATGACGAAAGGACGAGTTGGCCGGATGTGACCGTCGAAAAGGCTTCTTAAGTTGCTTTCGGCCTGACGAGGGCATGGCTTGTTTCTTGTCCTTCGTTTCTACTAGGATGTCCTTGAGTGCCTCCTCGCCAAACAGTTTTGTCCCTTTGAATGATGCTGTGGCCAAGGCGTTTCTAGACTTGCCGTCCGCATCCCATTGTTTCACCCAGAGTGATCGTCTTGCTAAGTTGGCTGCCCCTGAGGCCCTGGCCGCGTATGTTAGTGAGTCCTGAGATGCGTCAGCAATGAAGTGGAGTGCGAGACGGATTCTGCTGAAGGCCTTGTCCAGAGCGCCGGTGTCTAGTTCTTCTGCTTCCATAACCTCTTGCAGCCATATTATGGCGGCCCGGGAGATCAAGGCCGTTGCCAGTGCGGACCTAATTCCGAGGGCGGATGCATCGAATGATCTCTTCAGGGCAATATCGGCCCTTTTCTCGTCTGAGTCCTTAAGGGCGCCGTCTCCTTCCCTGGGCGCCAGGGAGTTGGAGACCATAGATACGACCGGCCGGTCGACCACCGGGGTCCTTAGTTTGTCAAGTATCTCCTTGGGGAAGTTGTAGAACTTCTGAGCCGCTGACATGCCCCGCCTTCCCAAGGCTGGCTTGTCCCACTCCTCTGCCACCAAGTTCCAGAAGGACCTTGGGAAGGGGAAGAGTGGCCTCTTTGACTTGTTTGACGGCATCAGTGCTGCCGCCCTCTCGCTCTTGGGAGCGTGGGGGTCTTCAGTTGTGTCTTCTTTGGCAGTGGGGGGGCAGATCCCCAGTGCTGACAAGGCCCTGCTGAGGAGGTATGAGAACTTATCCCCTTGGAAAATTCTGTCCACTGCCTCGTTGTCTGAATTGTCAGAGTCTGACAATTCCCCCTCCTCCCTGTCAGGGGTCCCTGCCCCGTCGTTGTCCGCTGCGTCGTCTAGGTCCGGGATGGCATGTGTGAGTAGGTCCTCCCCTTCTGAGGCTCCATCCGACTCCTCGGATGAGTGCCTCGAAGGCGGCTCCTTTCTCTTTTTGCCTGTGGGGGGCACTACAGGGGTTTCCCGTTGCTTCCCCTTACCCTTCCCGGTTGGCCTACTGGGGGGGAGGGGGGCCTTGCTTTTCCTTGGAATGGGTGTCTTTCCCCTTTCCTTACGCTTCCTCAGCAATTCTGCTAAACTCGGGAGTGGCTCCTGCTCTTCCTCCTGGTCCGACAGGAGTGCTTCGGACAACATTGCCAGGGCTAGTTTGATGGACTGTTTCTTAGCCTTCACTTCGTTTTCCTTACTCTTCCCCCGCCCTGGTATTCCCTCCTCCCCCTCCTGGGTAACCAGATCCTTAGGGTTCCCGTTGCTATCTCGGCCGTCTATTTGGACGGGCTCTTCTGCTTCGTTTGGGATGTCCCCGTACTCATCCTCCTCCTCCCCCTCGCTAGAAAATTCCAAAGTGTCCAGGATAAGCCTGGACCTGGAAATCGTCGCTTCCCCTACCTTGTCCTGCGTCTTCTCCTGGATCTCGTCCTGTAGGTCGGGGTATTTGTGGGAGCTCCGGGGGGGCAGGGAAGAGACCTCGGCCCCCGCGGTTCCCTGGCCCTCGTGGCGCTTTTCTTCCCTTTGCAGCCACTGGGTTAGGGCTCTGGGCACGCTCAGAGGGCGGCCACTGGCCAGGGCCTTCTCCGCCGCCTGTGCTGCCCGTCGTTGAGGCACCAAGGCCGGTATTAGGCTGACGGTGGCGGTGCTCGTAGAGGGAAGCTCGTGGTCACCGCAGTGGGTGCCGGAGCGCCCTTCCGCCCTCTTTTTCTGCTGCCTCTTGGCCCCCTGCGCAGCGCCTTCTGCAGGTCTCCTGATGCCTCCCATCCCTTCGTGCCTGGGGCCGGAGAGGGGCGCGTGCGTGGAGAGCGTGCCGCTCGGCTTGCGAGGGGGGGGGCAGCGCGTTCGCGGCTGGGAGAGAGGCGGTCGCGGAGCGGCCGGAGAGGGGCGCGTGCGGGGAGAGCGTGCGCGGGCGCCTCGGCCGCTCGGCTTGCGAGGGGAGGGCAGCGCGGTCGTGGCTGGGTGAGAGGCGGCCGCGGGGAGCCGCGTGTGCCGGGAGGGTTGAGGTAAGGCGGTCGCCGGGAGCTGTGTGCGCCGGGAGGGGGCCGGGCAAAGCTCCGCTAGGGCGGGCGGTCGCGGGGAACCGTGTGTGCCGGGAGGGTTGGCTGGGAGGGGGCTCGGAAAGGCTCCGCTAGGGCGGGGGGGAGCCCGAGAGAGAGAAGGCACCGTGGGGGGGGGGGAGAGGGGGGAAGCGGGGAAGAAGAGCGCAGAAGGCAGTTTTTTTTTTTAAAAGAGCAGGAGAGGCAGCGAAAAGGGCAGAGCAGAGTTGAAGTTGGTGGGGGGGGGGAAAAGAAAGGCAAAAGTTAAAGAAAATGGCGGTACCAATCCGGAGGAGTTGGAAAACCTGCTTCGCTGGGCTGAGCAGGAAGTAGAACTGGCCTCGTGGGAGAGGAGGACTGGAGAACAAAGAACTGAAATCTCCCAAGAGGCTTTGCACTACTTCCTGCTCGAAGCTGGGCGGTCCTAGGTTCCCAATGCTTACGGATTGTTCCTGCCATCTAGACCTACAGAAAATAAGGAATGACTGTATTGAGTTGCACAAGGTCTCTCCCCTATAGGAATATGATAAATTAATAAAATTATATTCTCTGCTGTCATACAAAAAAATGGGTCTGTGGCATGAATTTTCAACATCTGAGCTCTCTCAAGTATAACTAGGGCAAATCAAAAGGAAAAGTCAATTGCCATTATCCTATCACCAGTCACCAAATATCTACTAAATGAACAAATGATCAAATAAAGTAAATTTTAGAAATCTACTATAACGGAGGACAGAAACAATAGATAAGCAACAAAAGTTGCAAATCAGTCTTTGTAAAGGACACTTTGTAAATCCTACTAGTTTCTGAGTTCAGTTTAATTCTTTACACTCAACATAGTGAGAGCCTTTCATAAGGACTGGTTTGCATCCATCTGGATTTGATCCTGGCTTGCTCCCACCAAACTGAGTTAAAGCAAATATTCATAAAAGGGAACTATGATTTATTTCAAAATGGAATTATCCAATTTCCTCGCAACGGTGTGAGACGAGAACAGGGAAAATGGACATGCCTGAGGCTCGTTTCATGTGTGAAAGACTATGGACTTCCACTATCTCTGAACTGGGCTATTATCTTTAATAGATTTTTGAGAATAAAAGGAATAGAGGACACCCCCCTCCCAAAATCTCACACAAAGCTGAAGGAAATGATACAGACCTGTCCAAAGCACATATTGGAGGTACTACTGGTGTTGCTGGTTCCGTCTCTTGTCATTTCACTTCTGGACAATTCTTAGAAAAAGAAGGGTAAAAAGAAAACATGGATAAACAAACAGCCAATAAATGTAGGGGGAAGTAAGAGAAGCTAAAGCTCAGAATGAGCTCAGGCTTACTAGAGAGGTTAAAAATAATTTTAAAAGGGCTTTTTGGAGCTATTTTAAGAGTAAAAGGAAGAATAAGGAAATAATAGGATCACTGCATAGAGGACCTTTGCTTCTCTTTTAGTCAATGAATTTAGGGAGATGGATTTCTTGATGAACTGATAATTAATCTGATAATAATTTAGAATACAGGTCAACCCCTTTAGCCACAGGACTGGTATCCATGATTTCATTTATCCGTGTCTGAAAAATATGTCGTCTCTAGGTATTTTCTAGGTCCTCCAGCATGATTCTATGGTAGGCTTATGCTGCAAGTTAGGCTGGATGTCACTCATTTCAATAGGGTTCACTATATCCATGGCATATCCATGGTAAGTCTGGGAACATAACCCCTGCGGATACAGGGGACAACTTCTAATAACTTAGTGTGTACAGTCGTCCCTCCACATTTGTGGGTTAAACATTCAAGAATTTGATTATTCGTGGATTATTGTATTTGCTGCCACCTCTGCTGCTGCTCTATACACGACCAAAAAAATTTGTTCTCTCTAGGCATTTCTAGGTCCTCCAGCATGATTCTATGGTCAACTTCTGGAAGATGGTGACAGAATTGTGCTGGAAGACCTATTTATTTTTATTTAGTTATTTATACCCCGCTCTTCAGCCACAAGGCTATCAGAGTGGCTTACAAATTGTTTTAAGCAATAGCTATTTACACATCTACACTGCATTAAGGAGTTTCCAATGTGTGTTAGCTAATTGCCCCCACAAGCTGAGTACCTAGAAATGCTAAAGAAGTGTTCTCTCAGGAAAAAAAAATTAGTATCCTATATTCACAGTTTTCCCACTTTTGTAGGGATCCTGTGCTCCAACCACCATGAAAGTTGAGGACAGACTGCACTTACCTTTTAATGAAACCTAAATCTTTGAATACATAGTGATGTAACATAAAATATTTCACTTCTATTAAAAATGATGACTGAATAGAATTTCCCACTAGTCATTTAAATAATTAAAACTGAGTCTTTTAAAAAATGATTTAAAACAAATCAACTTTTCTGGTGACACTGCCAAAATTGGGAGGGGGGGAAGAGAAAAATGGCCAGAACTCTACTTCTGGTTTTGAAAAAAGTATATTTTCATAATCTCCTTGATCCTTGGGTCTGCTGCAGTTCATCACCCATGCTCCAAATCTCTGGCAATAAAAGAGAGATTTTGTTTCTCTTAGCTCTGTCATGCTAGAACATGATGGGAGCAAGGATTCATGTATAAATTCTCATTCCAAAAAGCAATTATGGCTTCCAAGAATCAGCAGAGGTCATCTGTTTTAACTCTAAACATAAAGAGAACCAGGCTGCAAGAATATAAGTGGAAAGATCTAATCTAAATAGGTAAGGAAAATTATTTACATTAGCCATTGATAATGTAAAGAGGAGGAAATAACCTTTTGCTCCACTTAGAATATGTATCATTCAGTAATGGAGAACTGGCCATTTTTAAACTGCCTGAATGTAACCCAATTACACAGGTATTCAGACACTTGCTAAAATCTCAGAGAAAGTAAAGAAACATTCATTTACTGATGTAATCAATGTATTTTTAGAACACTGTCACACAACAGCTGCTCATTTTCATGTATCTGATCTGATTCATGTATTGCTTCCCTGAACAAAAGGGAAAGTAGTTACTGGAAGCTGCCTCCATTTGCTAACAAAAGCATAAATTGGAAGGATTATACTGTTTAAAAGGGAAGAGAATGCTTACCAACAGACCCTGCAGGGGAAAAAATAGAAGAAAAAAGTTCAAAGTGTTTACCGCTTTCCTAAAAAATTATTTTAGATTAAGTACAAAGGAAAACAAAGCACTTTGCCACTTTGTTTAAATATATAGAAAAATATTGGCAATTTAATTTTCAATTCCCTTCCTAATGATTCCAAACATGGAATTTGCATTTTACATAGCAGCTGCACACTGGGCCCATGTTTTTATAGAGTTAATTATATTAATATTCAATTAATATAATCATTAGCAAACAATTATTAGTAATAATTTAATTTATTAATATTTGATTACTTACATTAACATTTATTAATATAATTCATTTATGGGTCACAAAAGTTTTCTGCTTCCCATGGTCATTTGGAAGCTGAGCATGATGCCATGGAGTTAAAATTTTTATTGGTGGGCTTTGGAACATTTCCATAGAGTTTAATGGGGTTTTTTTTGTTCTCATATAAAGAATGTTTTTTTTTTAATCTTATGTAAAATGTTTTTAAATTAATAAGAGTTACAGATAAATCTCTTAAACAAGTGCTAAGAGAAGAAAATGGAAAGATCTGGCAAATATAGCTTCAGCTGATGATTTTACATGCATCCAAATCCAAATCTCCTTGCATAATTACTTGGGTCATTTCCCAGAACTAATAAAAGCTGTTCACAGACTATGATGAAGGGACTATGGTATCCCTATACTTACTTCCACTTTCCTCATTCTTTCAGAAACCACCAGTCTAATGGGAAATATGGTACCCTTCAAAGCAGTTGTCATTACTTTGGGGAGACGATGCATTATTTTAAAAGAAGGCATTGTTAAAGCCATTAATGGGAATTATGATTTCATTGAAGCTGTTTCACCTCACTTTTCCCACAGCTCAGGACTCAGTCTACTTATCCTATCTCCAATGTTCAGCCACACTGGCTGTAAATCTTTAGGGAGCCACACCTTGTTCTTGCCAGCTCTCTGCTTGTGGGACACCTGAATTTTGATGATATACATTTTTTGCCTGGTAAAGTGTGACAAAAGAAATAAAAGCCATCTAGATGTATTTTTTAACTGCAAAAGAATTAAAGTTATAGTCAATTAAGAACTGATTGACTTTACCAAGAAAAAAGGCCTAATTAAGTGTTCAGTTTAAACTAAGTTCCATTTTGAAATGCATACATTTTCTGAACAAATATACTGTACATATTTACTGGTTGTTTTAACAATCAGAACATAAACTGTGAAACTGAAGTAGGATTATGTAAAACTTCTAGTCATGCAGAATACACACCTTGTGTGTGTGTAGGATTCGGACCCTACTCAAACCACTACACCATGCTTGCATGTGTTATAGGCATGCATTTTTAATTTTATCTAGTTGAGCTGTTGTTCATTATAATTACTGAGACATACAGGCTGACCCCCCTCCCCCGGTATCTGTGGGAGATACATTGCTGGACTTACCATTTATAAGTGAAACTGTGGACAACAGCAAACCCTATTTAAATAAAGGGCTTCCAGTAGAAACATACCATGGAGCTGCGTTAGTGGACCTAGCAATTCCTAGAGAGTACACCTCTCTAGGTGTTTTCTAGCATGACTCTCTGGTATGTGTCCCTGCCCTCTCGATCCTTGCCCTTCATGGGTGGCCATGGGGGGGGGTTGCCTTGATGGTGTTCCTTAAGGACATCATCAATGCATCCCTCAGAGAAGGGTGTGTTCCATCCTGTTTAAAGGAAGTGGCGGTTAGGCTGCGCCTGAAAAAACAGCAGTTCCTGAAAAAACCTTCCCTGGACCCCCTGGACATGAACAACTATAGGCCGGTTTCTATGTTGCCATTCTTGAGCAAAGTGATTGAGAGGGCAGTTGCTCTTCAACTCCAAGTGGTCTTGGATGAAACTGATTATCTAGATCCATTTCAAACTGGCTTTAGGATGGGATTTAGAGTTGAGACTGCCATGGTTGCATTGACCGACAACAAACATCTAAGCATCAACAGGGGTAGTGTGACCCTGTTGGTGCTTCTACGCCTCTCAGCAGCTTTCGATACGATAGATCATAGCATCCTCTTGGATCGCCTGAGTAGGTTAGGAATCGGAGACACTGCGATCCAGTGGTTCCAGTCCTTCCTCTTGGGCAGGTCCCAGAGGGTGCAGCTTGGGGACAGCTGCTCCAGCAGAAAGGAGCTTACTTGTGGTGTTCCACAAGGCACCATCCTGTCCCCGATGCTGTTTAACATCTATATGAAGCTGCTGGGTGAGATTATTCAGAGTTATGGGACTGGGTGTTATCAGTATGCTGATGACACCCAGATCTAGTTCTCCTTGTCCCAATTGTCAGCCTCGAATTCCAATGGCGTCTCTCCTCTTAATGACTGTCTTAAAGCAATAATGGGCTAGATGAGGGAAAACAGATTGAGATTAAATCCGGACAAAATGGAGGTGCTCACGGTAGCAGCCCCGAAACCAGGAGTTTGGTTGCAATCTCCAGTCCTGGATGGGGTCATGCTCTCTGTTAAGGACTGTGTTCGACGTCTGGGGGTGCTCCTTGATTAATCACTTCAGATGACTAGTCAGGTGAATGAGACAGTCAGGAACGCCTGTTATCAGCTTCGGCTGATACGCCAGCTGCACCCTTTCCTGGGAGTAAGGGACCTCGAGACTGTGGTGCACACACTGGTAACCTCTCGTCTAGATTTCTGCAATGTGCTCTACATGGGGCTACCCTCATGCTTGGTCAGGAAACTTCAGTTGGTACAAAATATGGCAGCCAGAGTGGTCTCGGGAACATATCGGAGAGACCATACAACTCCGGTATTAAAATCTCTCCATTGGCTGCCTATCAGTTTCCAGGCCCAGTATAAGGTTACCTTTAAAGCCCTAAATGGCTTGGGTCCAACTTATCTTCGGAACTGCCTCCTCCCCACGCACTCCGGTCCTCTGGGAGAAATTTGCTTCAGCCACAAAAATCTAGGCTGTCTACAACCTCCCAGAGGGCCTTTTCGGTAATCGCCCCCAAATTATGGAATGGCCTTCCGAACGAGATCCATCAGATGATGAGTTTGAGTAGCTTTTAAAAAGCACTAAAGACAGATCTCTTTCGGCAGGACTTTCCTGATTAGATCCTGGCCTCAGGAGCTCCTGGCCTCTTTTAGTCTCGCTGGCTATCGATTTTTTTTAAATGTGGTTTTAGATTAGTTGGTTTTTTAATTTTATACTGATTTAATATCTTTTTATGGGGGAGTGTGGGGGTGGGATTTTAATCTGCATTTGTATTTTAATTGATGTAAGCCGCCCCGATTATTTTTAACAGAGGGGCAGGGTAAAAATAAATTTTATTATTAATTATTATTACTATTATGTCCCTTCCACCACCCAGCCATGTATAACTGAAACCGTGAAATTTGTTCTGTGGCTATGGGTGGGGGGAATGACATGTACTAAAATTTATGTTTTTGAACTGGAAATCTGTTGAAAGTCTGAAATACATGAAATGAATGTAACTTGTTTCCTCCCCCACTCCAAAAAAATAAAAAAAAAATAAGGATGGGTTGATGGGTTAATTGAAGTGTGGAGACCCAATTTTGGGACTCCAGCTAAACAACACATCCCATGATATACCATGTTTCTGGGATTTTTCCCTTTCTCCCCTCATCCCAAATTCTCTAATACCCAACTGGATTAAGAGGTTAGAGTCAAAAGCTTGCCTTTAATGATATTTTAGTAGTCATAAAAATATTGCCATACACTGCTTTTTTAAAAACAAACAAAAAATACTTATTGGCAATACAGCTAAATTACTTACCGGAATACCTTACTTAACAATCCTGTGGTTGAACTAAATTTAATTGAAAATGCCTGCACCCATCTCCCAGAAAGCCAAGCCACGACCCAGTCAATGGGACTCAGGAGGCCCATTTGATGATTTTTTCTTTGGGAAACCTTGGCAAGGTTCGTTCCTACTGGTATCACATTTTCCCCCTCAGAGGCCCTACTCCTTGATTGAGTAGGAGAACGCACAGCAGGACCCGCGTATCTGCTGGGGATTGCTACTACCCCCCTCTTTGGATACCGAAAACTATGGCTAATAGCAAACACCATTGAAAATAATGGGTCTTCTGGTTTAAAATACCATAGAGTTGCCTTAGAGGACCTAGAAATGGCTAGAGAGAACACTTTCTAGGAAGACTCTATGGGGAGAAAGGCCGTGGCTACTGGCCCTTTCACACTACAGTTGTCCCTTCATATTCACTGGGGTTTAGTTCCAGGACCCGCCATGGATACCAAAATCCGTGAATACTCAAGTCCCATTAATGCAATGGCATAACAAAATGGTGTCCCTTATAGAAGATGGCAAAATCAAGGTTTGCTTTTTTTATTGTTTTTTAAGAATATTTTCAAAGCCACGAATACTTAAATCCATGAATACCAAATCTGTAGATACGGAGGGACAACTGTACTCAATTGTAATGCTATGACTCCACTTTAACTGCCATGGTTGCATTCTATGGAAACCTGGGATTTGTAGTCTGGGGAGGCACTAGAGCTCTCTGGCTGAGAATCCAAAGCACCGCTTCCTAAACTGCTGATCCCAGGCTGGAACCACAGCAGTTAAATTAGAATTATAGTGCTATAACTGTGTAGCATGAAAGGGCCCCACTTAATATGTGACATAAGCTGCCTTCAACCCTCAGCACTGGCTTTCCTGTCATTGCCAGCCTACTCCACGTCCCCCTTTATTAATCCCTTATCTGGACTGGGGCCCGAGTCTCTAGGTGACCCTTCCTGTGGATAGCTTTACCTAGTAGTGTGTATCTCTTGGTTATATGATCTTTCCCTTTTATTATGAGGGAAATAAAGCAAGATTCTTTAATTGTCAGTAGTAGTACCATTAAGTTTACAGAGAGACTGAGAGAAGTAGAGGGAGCATGCATGCCTTTACGCCTACGCAACACACGTACCCCAATTATAACAAGAACAACAAAATCCTGTAGCAACTTAAAAGTTAAGACATACTATAGCATGAATTCTTATAGACACCTGAAAGAAACATATTAAAAGCAATGCCATCATTACTCACAATTTGTTATTTTTTTTATATAAAAAAGGAGTGACAACATCACTTAAAAAATGTTTTAATTTAGTTAAATAATTAATTAAGTCAAACATTGAACAAAGAAACATACTTGATTTATTGTATCACTGAGGTTACAAACTCCAAAAACTGTACCATAACTCTATATATAACAAACAGTTCTCTCATTTGAAAAGACAGAATCATAGAGTAGAAAGAGACTATGAGGGCCATCCAGTCCAACCCCCTGCCATGCAGGAATAAACAATCAAATCATTCCCAACAGATGGCCATCCAGCCTCTGTTTAAAGACCTCCAAAGAAGGAAACTCCATCACACTACGAAGCAGTGCATTCCACTTCAGAACAGCTCTTACTGTCAGGAAATTCTTCCTAATGTTTAGGTGGAATCTCTTTCCCTGTAGTTTGAACCCATTGCTCCATGTCCTAGTCTCTGGAGCAGCAGAAAACAAGCTTGCTCCATCCTCAGTATAACTTCCCTTCAAATATTTAAACATGGCTACCATGTCACCACTTGGGAGTTTATCACACTACACTGTTATAGTCTTGTCCACTGATGCCTCCTTGTCATGGGGGAGAGGCTTGCATACCCTAATGAAGTTTTGAGCTATGCTGGCAGTGGCATAATAGCCACCAGTAGGGCCTCCCATGCCAGACAGGTCAAAACTGAAGGGTCTGACAAAGAGCGTCAAAGGGCAGGATGGGCTCTCTAGCCTTATGGCAACCATCCTAGGAGAAAGAAAACTCTAATTCCAAACCCGGGCAGATGGTGCTCATCCAACCCTGTAAGGTCAACCATCTAAGAGAAGGAAACTCTAATCAAACCTATGACCTGAGGACCTCGTTGCTACCATCCATGCTTGCAAGGCCACAGCAGATGAACCTTTGGTTTAAAGGGTGAGGCCAGTTCTGTGCACGCTGCGCTCCATCAGAAAAATCCATTGCACAGGCTCAAAGGATAAATCCAATATTGAGAAGCTGTGCTGGGCAGGGCACGTTTCTAGGATGGAGGGCCATTGCCTCCCAAAAATAGTACTCTACGGTGAACTCGCCACGGGTCAACGTAAGAGGGGCGCTCCAAAAAAGCGATACAAGGACTCCCTGAAACAACATTTCAGGCTTGGCCAAATTGATCACCAACAATGGTCCACCCTGGCCTCACATCGGGAGGCATGGAGACGCACTATCCACAATGTTTCACCCTTATTTGAGAACTCACACTGAACAAGTCTTGAAGAGAAATGACAACGCAGAAAGAATCACAACCCGGAAACATCACCCACAGCGACCTTCTGCTGTGCTTTCTGCAGCTGGACTTATCTCAGATTAGCCTTTTTAGTCATCAGCGCACTTGCAGAAAGCGCGGGGTCATAGAGTTGGAAGAGACTAGGGGCATCCAGTCCAACCCCCCGCCATGCAGGAACACACAATCAAATCATTCCAGATAGATGGCCATCCAGCCTCTTTTAAAACCTCCAAAGAAGGAGACTCCACCACACTACGAGGCAGTGTATTCCATACCAAAGGAAATCATCTAACAAGTTCATATACTCATGTTCAGGCTGTTCATTTGCAAAGGTTTCTAATGTAAGGATTTTCATTCTTCCTCTTCTATTGATACTTTGGGGTTGTACATCTTTCATCTTTCACTCATTTTAAGTCACTTTACTGTCTCACATTCTTTGTGACTGCACACCCTACTGACACTGTTAAAGCAATTTAAACTATGCGATAATTCAGATTTTCTGTGGAAATCAAACCTGTCAGCCTCACACAAGAAATGTTATCTGCAGGCGAAACGTGAGAAATAAACTCTTCCAGAACACGGCCTCACAGCCCGGAAAAAAACAAGGAAATTCTATAAAAACACCCAGCTCCCTAAGTCATTCCTCATAGGGCATAATGGCTTCCAGGCCTTCCACCATTTTGGTCGCCCTCCTCTGGACACACTCCAGCTCGTTCTACTTTGTTTTCCTTTTAGTGACAGACTATTTATGTTTAACACCCACTTAATCTCTTCAGTCTCTCAATTCCTTCACACCACTTCCTTTCTTTCACTCCCAGTTTCTCTCACACACCAGACTCGTCCAACTGCTCCCTCTCTCAACTTGGTCTTCTCTTACGACCAAGCTGAGAAAAAAGGTTGATATAACACACCATCCGCCGGGATACCTGTAACTGCACCACTCCATATAACATAAACTTAGCCATTTAAGTCCTTAGTGTATAAACTTAGTCATTTAAGGCCTTAGTTACCTGAGCGGGAGCGACCGCCAAGTAGAAACAGACAAGGAACCGTTGCTCGCCTCCTTTTTAAAGGTTTAGTCAGAGATAATGGTGCGCCGAGTCGACCAAGACAAACTTCCCGCCGCTACTAAGCGCGCTTGCGCCAAAACTTTATCTCCACCTTCCCCCCCACACCGCCCTGCCGTGAGCCAGTGGGCGGAGCGTCCATGCGTCATATGCCTAGACGAATGAGAAGCATCCGAGGCAGGAATCTGGGACGTGTGTCTGGGTGTCGCCCAACCGCTTTCGGAGAAGGGCGAGAAGAGGCGGGAAGATGTTTCCAAGAGCAAACGCCTATTGGTCCGAGGTGAATAAAGGACGGGCCAATCGGCACGCTTCTTAAAACGATTGGCAGGCCTGGTGGATGGGGCTATCTGAGCCCTGAGCGGCGGGGGGCTGAGGGGAGACGAAAGAGGTTACGCAAGTCGATAGCGTAAGTGTGGAGTAAAAGCGATCGATCGGCAGGGGGGAGAGAGAGAGAGAGGCTTTGAGTTTCAAGCGTGTGGCGCGCGCCGCCTCAAGTCAGCCCGCCCAACCGCCCGCCGGGGCTCGCGCCGAGGAGGCGGGGCTTGACTGGTCTCGCGCCGCCGCCGTTGGTGGTGCTGCCTCCCGGCAGGGGGAGGAAGGGAGGACGGGCGTGAGCAGCTTCTTCTTCTCTGAGGTAAAAGGAGGAGCCTCGGCCGGAGCGTGAGGAGGGGAGTAAGCAGGCAGGCGGGTGGAAGCCACAGCTGACAGGCAGCGAGCGAGGGAGTGGGCAGGAGGTAGGTGAGAACTGGGCCTGTACGTGTCTATAGGTTCTGTGTATATATTTGGGGTTGGCTGGGATGGAGAGGAGCCCTCCTCGGCGGCACCTTCAGGTCGAGGGTCTGTGTCTCTCTGGGGGAAAGCGGGCGGGGGGGAGGCAAGGGGCGGGCGGGGCCTGCCTACCTCTCTCTCTCTCTCTGCCGGGCGTTATAGTCCGTTGGAGCCTGGCCATCTCCTGACCTGTGGGGGCCTTTTCGCAGCTGGGTGAAGGCGGGTCAGGTAGCGTTTCATAGCGGCCTTGCCCCAGAGAGCCAGATTGGGCTGGGTGGGGCGGGGGGTGTCTTCTGTCAACGCCTCCTTTCTCCGGGGCCGGTTGAAGGCACTGGCGGCGTCAGCATCCGCAGGGGGCCCCATCATTGTGGGGGGACTCCCTGTAGTAACTCTCCTCCTGCAAAAACATTATTAAGTCATAATCTGAATATCCTGTACTGTGAATAGCTTGAGTTAGGTTACATTGACCTGAGATAAACATATGCCCCCCAATAAAACATTGCAGCCCCCCCCCCATTCCTTAAACCAATCTTGCCTTTCTCCCCCACCCCTTTTCTTGGCTCCGGCCATGGAGGAGGAGGAGGAGGCTCTCTCCCTCCCTCTCTAGGTCAGCTCCTTACAATCAATCCTTTTTCTTTTTTACGCCCCACCCTTGGCCAGCCACGGTGGGGAGGTGGCTTCCTTGAATGAATCCACCTGCATCTTTTCCTCAGCTTTCTTTCCTTTCTCTCTCTTTCTCTCTCTCTCTCTTTTTAAAAATGCCTTTTTTGTTGCAAATCGAGTCTCAAAGTGGATTTCTGGTATGGAATTTACTCCACTGGAGCCCATTTATCCTCTTTTCGCCCAAAGCTGTCGCTCTTTTATATGCACCCGTTTGGATGGATGCTTTGGAAGATCTTGATACAGGGTGGATCGCTTAGCCCCACAGCCGTTTCCGCCCCCCCCTGTTCACTGGCTCTTTTAGTTTAATGGTAACTTGGAAGTAAATGTGATCATTCAGTTTGCAGCCAGTAATCAATTGGGGTAAGAAAATGCCTTGCTTTTCATACATTGAGGGGATCTGTCTTCCAAATTTATCACACGGATCACAAGCAAGCAGTCTGTTTGAATTTTTCACATGTGGCATTCAAATGCAGTGCTTGGTGGGCTGTCTGATGGTATGGCTGTGAGCATTTACTGATGAGGTAACATGAGCATGAACTAATGAGGTATTCTCTGAAATTGTGGGTACCGTGAGGAAAAATGCTATGCAATGATTTATCTTTCATAATTCCATTTCGTCCTTAACTGATTGGATTATGAAGCCATGCTATGTTCTGGTAATTCTTTCAGATGTAATGGAATGGCCCTCATACTGTGAACCTAACTGAAATATTTATTTGCAGTCCTGGGTTTCCACAGTGAGCTTTGGTAACCTCCTGAGATCTCATGGTAGTAATGTAAGGAAAAATATTTTCTTTGAGACCTAGAACTATTGCTAGCTAGAGTACATAGAACTCAGCTAGATGGACCAGGCTGTTTCATAGTTTCAAAACTATTTATTCCTAGTTGCAAAAATATCTACTGTAATTTTCATCTCCACCATCCCCTCCATGGTCTGTCTTGTGTCTTTGGTCTTGTGTCAAGCTCAGTTTTGTATGGTCTGAATGGAGCAATAATTTAAAAAGGTTTTGAAGAGACTAACTAAAAGTGCAAATATACATTTAAAGTAGTAATTCTGTATCATATTTTGGTGCAGTCCCCTTCCAAGTTGACTTAAAGCAGGGTAAATCATTTCATATACATAATAAAGACATGGTATCATAGTCAGTTGAGTTTATCACTATGCTTCGAAATTTCTTACAACCCACTTAGGAGTGCTTCTACTTCAGGATTTGGTTATAAATCCTTTAGTCACTCATCTCTGATTCATTGTGCTGTGCCTATTCCTGAAAGTCATTCTTAGATTATTTCTTTCTCTACTCTGATTGCACGATTCTCCTTTAATTGTCCTGTGCGTCAGCTTGTGAAAGAGTGCTATATGGATAAAAAGACTTTAGACTGCATCTTCAAATAAAGGAGAAGCGTTCCAAGTGTCTAAAAAAACAACAAAAAACTGGTGGAAATGTTTATGATTCAAAGAGATTTGGACTCTTCAACTGTTCTCTAAAGGCATTGGCCGTATAGCACATTTCACTAATGTCAACATAGTTTTAGAAAACCTTTATTATTTATACATTTTTGCCACCACTTTTGAACAATTTTGCTATTCTATTAATGAATTGATAGTATGCTGAAAATATTTACTTCTAGTAAAATAAAGGGGGATGTTATATTAAAAAAAAAACACCAGAAGTGACAGATACAAAAGCGGGGGAAAGAACCTTTGAGGGAAAGAATGTTAAAGCAGTTAGGGAAAAGTGCTGAGCTTGATATTTTTAAGTGTGTTGTGCTTTTATTTTTTGTATTAGCAGCTGCTGTGTATGGACATTTTGGATGAGGATGGTGGTGTTTTTAGTTCATACATCTGGGCACCAGGCTGGGGAAGGCTGATTTGTGGAGTAGTAAAACCTAGAACTGTGATGTTAGAACGAGCACTGGAGCTATAAAGCTGATGCAGTTGAAATAAATGTGGAGTGGAATATGAACATCAAAAAGCAAAGGTCCTGTATAGTTAGTGAAATGGAAAGTATTACAGTATTATATCATTGTTTTACCATGATTATCAAGTAATTGCTGTCACTGAGTGGGAACTTCAGCTTGAGTGCAATATGTAAATCTAACACACTGTTTCAGGGTCAGATACTAGATGTCCATTCAAACCTGTCTCTTTTGTTCTAAGAAGTGCTGTCTGACTTCTGCAGTGTACAGTCGCCCATTTTTTCAAGGGTACATCCACTTTTCACTTTTGTGGTATCTGAAATGGCTTGAGGGAGTCTTGGGGAGGTACATTTTCTTTGTGTACTTAGTGTCTTTAGTATCCAGTAGTTTGGTCTTGCAGTGGAATGGAAAAGATGTCCTGCCACTCCATGTAAGAGGGTCCTTGTTTCAGGTGAAGTAGTTAGTGAAACAGTAAGCAGTTATCATTATCAGTTTTTCCGTTGTATGTGGTAGGAAGATGATGTTGTCCTCATCCTCCTCCTTCCTGTGTGCCTTCAAGTGATTTCCAACTTAGGGCAACTCTAAGGCAAACCTATTGCAAGATTATTTCAGAGGGGGTTTGCCTTTGCCATCAGTATCTTTTTGTTTTAATCAGGTCAGAAGTTTAATATATGGTGGGAATGCTATGGGGGTCATTTATCTGGATTTCAGCAAAACATTTGGTAAGGTCCCCTGTGATATTTTCATTAGCTAACTGGAATAGATGGAAACACCATAAGATGGGTCCATAATTTGTTGGAAAACCATGCTCAAAGAGTTGTCATCAGTGACTGCTTTAAAGTGGAAAGAGGTCTCACGTGGAGATCTCTGTCCTGGGGCCAACAGTCTTCAGTATTTTTTTCAATACTGTTGTCCCTTCACATTCGCGGGGGTTAGGGTCGCCAGACCCCCGTGAATGTGAAAAAAACGCAAATAATAATCACCCCTCTCCTGGGCTTTCACTTCCCCCGCAAAGGGAGCGAAGGCCCAGCAGAGGGGCAATTTAAGAGGCTTTGCCTCATCCCCCGTGCTTGCCTGGGCCTTCACTCCTTTTACAAAGCAAAGCAAAGACCCAGGCAAGCACGGAGGGTGAGACAAACTGCTCAAATCGCCCCTCTGCTGTGCTTTCGCTCTCCCTGCAAAGGGAGCGAAGGTGCAGGAGAGGGGCGATTTAAGAGTCTTTGCCTCACCCCCTGTGCTTGCCTGGGCCTTCGCTCCCCTTACAAAGGGAAGTGAAGACCCGGGCAAGCACGGAGGGTGAGGCAAACCGCTCAAATCGCCCCCTGTGGCTTTCGCTCTCCCCGCAAAGGGAGCGAAGGTGCAGGAGAGGGGCGATTTAAGAGGCTTTGCCTCACCCCCTGTGCTTGCCTGGGCCTTCGCTCCCCTTACAAAGGGAAGTGAAGACCCGGGCAAGCACGGAGGGTGAGGCAAACCGCTCAAATCGCCCCCTGTGGCTTTCGCTCTCCCCGCAAAGGGAGCGAAGGTGCAGGAGAGGGGCGATTTAAGAGGCTTTGCCTTACCTCCCGCGCTTGCCTGGGCCTTTGCTCCCTTTGTGAAGGGAAGCAAAGACCCTGGAGAGGGGCGGCTGGTGAGGGAAAACCACAAATGCTCAAATCAGTGAATGTAAAAGCCGAGAATGTGAAGGGACAACTGTAATTTAATGGAGAGAATCCTTATTAAACTTACAGATGATACAAAACTAGGAGGGGTAGCTAACACATTGGAAGATAGGAACAGAATTCAAAAGGACCTTGATATGCTAAAACTGGGCTAAAATTAATAAAATGAAATTCAGCAGAGACACATGACAAATTCTATGTTTAGACCACAAAATCCAAATGCATAGGTATAGGATGGGGAATACTTGGTTTAGCAGTATTCCATGTGAAAAGAACCTTGGATTATTGTTGATCATAAATTGAACATGAGGCAGCAGCATGATGCTACGGGAAAGAAGACAAATGCTATTTTAGCTTGCATTAATAGAAGCATAGTTTCGAAGGTGAGGGAGTAATAGTCCTACTATATTTGGAACTGGTCAGGCCTCGTCTGGAGTACTGCGTTCCATTCTGGGTGCCTCATTTTAAGAAGGATATAGACAAGTTGGAGCTGTTTCAGAGAAGGGCAGCAAAGATGTTAAGAGGCATGGGGAACAAAACATATGGGGAAAGGTTGAATGACCTGGGCTTGTTCAGCTCGGTGAAGAGAAGACTGAGGGATGACATGACTGCACTCTTTAAATACCTCAAGAGCTGCCACAAAGATGAGGGTTTAGCTTGTTATTTGCTGCCTTCAGAGGGTAGAACTGTGTCTAATGGTTTGAAGTTGCAGGAGGATAGATTTTGATTTAATGTTAGTAGGAACTTCTTGCCAGTGAGAGCAGTTCAGCATTAGAGCTAATTGCCTAGAGGGATGATGGGGTCTCCTTTGGGTGCCTTAAGAAAGAGGCTAGACAGCTACCTGCTGGGGATGCTCTAGCTTGGGATCCTGCATTGAGCAGGGGGTTGGACCTGATGACCCATAGGGTCACTTTGAAGCAGAGAGAATGTGGCTTGCCAAACTCACTCAGTGGGTTTCCATGGCTGAGCGGGAATTCAAACCCTGATCTGCAATGTCATAGTCAATGCAACACTCAAACCACTACACCACACTAGCTCCTAAACATACCCCATATGGCTCTGCCAGAGGTTTAAGGTTTGCTGGAGGTGCACTCCAGCCTCAGTCAGGGCAATATGCTGTGGGACGACACATAACACCTGAGGCAAAGCACAAAAATCAGTGTGTATAGAGCCATCGTACTGTCTATCCTCCTTTATGGATCTGAAACATGGGCCACCTATCGCCACCACCTACGACTCCTCGAGCGCTTTCATCAGCGCTGTCTACGCACAATCCTAAATATACACTGGACTGACTATGTGACGAATGTTGCTGTCCTTGAGCAAGCAGGGATCACCAGCATTGAGGCCATGATATTGAGAACACAGCTGCGCTGGGCAGGGCACGTTTCTAGGATGGAGGACCATCGCCTCCCAAAAATACTACTCTACGGTGAACTCGCCACGGGTCAGCGTAAGAGGGGCGCTCCAAAAAAGCGATACAAAGACTCCCTGAAACAACATCTCAGGCTTGGCCAAATTGATCACCAACAGTGGTCCGCCCTGGCCTCACATCGGGAGGCATGGAGACGCACTATCCACAATGCTGCAGCCTTATTTGAGAACTCACGACGAACAAGTCTTGAAGAGAAACGACAACGCAGAAAGAATCACAACCCAAAAACATCACCCAAGGAGACCTTCTGCTGTGCTTTTTGCAACCGGACTTGTTTATCTCAGATTGGCCTTTTTAGTCATCAGCGCGCTTGCAGAAAGCGCGGAATGAGTCCTTCCTGAATCTTCGTTTGCGAAGAAAAGCCAGAGAGATATCCTGGTTTGGCTGGCTCTTACCCAGATTCAAGGCAAGGCAACTGATGCCCATTTGGAACATCATCTGGCCCAGATTCGAAGCTTTCATTGAAAACCCCAAATCTCAAGAGAGCCTTCTCTGCTGTGGCACCCCTGTTATGGAAACCCTCCTCCTCATGGAGGTGCAATTAGCACCAATATTGCTGTTCAGCTGCCTAGTGAAAACATGATTGTTCATGAAAGCTTTTGTGGCATGATTGATTTTACTAAAACCTTGCATGTACACAGTTTTAATTTGTTTTAAACTAGTGTATTTTTAATTTGCCTTTTTAATTTGTTAAATTGTTTAATGTGTTTATGTGATGTTTACTGTATACCACTTTGAGACCTCTGAAGAGAGGATGAGATATGACAATTTTAATGAATAAATAAATAAATAAAAGCACATGAAGTTGACTCACTGACAACACCAGGGTCTGCATTAGCATTCTGTTTGCTGCACTATATCAGTTTCTTACATTGGTTAACTATACTGTGTATGAGAGTGTAGTGTTTGTTTTTAATGCAGAATATACTGTACATGTAATGAAAGCATTTCTCTTTCTCTTTTAACTGGTTTAGCTTTCAAATAATTTTGTATTTTGACAAACCTTTTAATATTTCTTCATGCTCAACAGAAGATTTGCTACTGGTTTAAAATATTATTTTGTCTGATATACTATACATGTTGTTTAGTATTACCATAAACTCATTCTTTTATTAGCAGCAGAGTAGCAAATCAGAAGTGGTCAGTGAATTTATTACACACAACAACAAAAACAAATGGTGGGAAAATACCTGGCATAATTTCAGTAGTAATTCTGGTGATGTTGCTAGTGCAGAAGCCATGTAACAAAATTTGATTGGTCAATGTGGCGGTTGTATGCCACTCTCACAAGTAATTCTACTCTTTCTTGGAACTTGTCCTGTACTACGGTGTGTATGAAGTTCTACTCATTGTACGTACTGTATAAGGTGGTTAGATGGGAACATGCAGGCAGTTGAAGAGAGGTACTGTCAGAAAATTGGTGACCAGAGCCTAAACGTATTTCAGAAGTAGTATAAAACTACATAGAAGGATTTAATTTCTGCTTAGCCTGCACTCAAATGTAAAGATACAAATTGCTGAATTAGGAAGCTTTAAAATTTTTTCCCCCTAAATGTTTATAATGTAACTTTCAATAGTGATATCTCATGTAAATTACTGGCCAGCTTTGTACTTACCGAGCTTTGTAGTGAACGATTACAGCATTTCTTGATTTGGAACGGGTAGGTAGATCCCAGCCTTGGAACCACATATGACTTCCTACTGTCTCTGAAGCCTTTATCCCGTTCACATTTCCAGAATGCCCTTTTTCTACTAAAATACCCCCACCCCGGTGATATGTTGCTCCTTGAAGCCCCCAAGAGTGGCAGTTCACCTTTTAAAGAGAGTGTGGGGTGCTCTGCACTATTTGGCACTGAAGTTTTTCACCCCAAATTGACTTCTTGGAGTTGGCAGTGCATGCAGCCCCAGAGGGTCATAAGAGTAGAAGGCTACCTTAACCCTCTACAGTTGCCCACCCCTGTTTCAGAAAGTAACTTTATATCAGGATCAGTCCCAAAGCAACCTCCCTACCAACAATTTTGAATTCTGGTTATGTCGTCATGGTGTGCTTTCATACAGTTTGATGTTTTTGCATTCTTTACCAATGTAATAAGTTGATGTGCTGGGAGTAGACATGGGAGGATAGAGTCTGTCTGATAATGGCCGGGATGGCTTTGCACCTGTGGATGTTGTGAGTCAATAGGTGGAGCTACGGATGGGTGAGAATGGGGCGGGTGGATTATAGGCAGCCAACAGCTTAGTTGTCCACCAGATTTTGATGCATTGGAAATAGTTTTTATTTTCCTGTTTTGCCAATGCACTTCATTCAAAGCAACAATTTTGTACACTTTGCTCTTAGTTTCCTGTGACAATAAAGCTTACTGTTTAACCCTGAAACTGCTGTCTACCAACTCTGAAGAAGCAGTTACATGACACTTTATTTCTTTTATATGTCTCTTAGTAAGCTGCTAGCATTTGAGTCATCTGTATTGTCCAGGGGGTTAGTTATGAAAAACTGCAACTCACAGCATCCTTAGCCAGTAAGGCTATTGGGAAAGAATGGATTTGCAGCTTAGCAACATTTGGAGGGCTGCATAAATTCCCGTCATTGTCTAAATGTTTGTGTAATAAGCCTTGGAATTATGTTGTTCGTATAGTTTGTCTGCTAGGAATTTATATCTTTCATACACTGATAGGTAGCCCTATTTTTGCTGTGATATTTTGTTACATTTTTGTTTGTTTGTTGCTTTGCATGGTATTCTTTTAGGCATATTCATCTATTACACAACACAGATTTGACTTCTCCACCCACAGCAATCCATTTTTTAACTAGTGAGTAAGAAGCAAGAATGCCTCTGGCATTCGAGTGACAGCACTAGTTTGAATACGCCTTGGCTGATTGTGTTTAGGAGCAAGCTGACAGTGGTATAATTAAACTGGTATTTTTGTGCATATTCTGAGAACAGACAAGAGCCTGTTTCGTGGAGTTAGAAAAATTGTTGTCCAGGTTTATGGTATTGTTAACCCATGATGGTACAGCCTCAAAGGCAGACATTTTGTCCAAAGAGTAAGAAAATATGGACTTAACTGTAACCAGGGAGCCTCCCATAATATTTGAATGAATGCTGACAACAAGCCTGGCTATATTGTGTTAGGCACACCAGCTTGAGAAGATGACTGTTTCAGAATACTGTTTTGACACATTTCTCAGACATTATTTTAGCAATCCCTATAAGAGCCCTATAAATGTCCACATATACTGGGGACGTAGTGGGTCTGGGGCCACCTAGTGAGTTTCTAGCTTAGATAACTTTGAAATGGAGATTCTTCCATTTCATTCTTTTATATACTGCACAACTTCTTGTTCACATAACTTGATTTGGAGTATTGTTGGCATGCTTGGTCATGCCTACTAAATTTTTTCCCCTAGTTGCATACCATAAACCATTCAAATAAATGTGAAGGAGCAGGCAGCTCATTGAAGATAAATGTCACTTTTTCATTTGGTCACCCTGCTCAGCGTTTACCGTCTTTGCCAGAGCTGACAAATTTCCTTGGGAAGAATTATTTTTAATAATAATAATAATAATAATAAAAAAATTTATTTCTATCCCGCCCCTCTGCAATGCAGTCGGGGTGGCTTACAGTATAAAACTCCATAATTACATCAATACCCTAACCTACCCACTCCTTAAAATAATATTAAATTAGAAAAGATTAAAAAACATACAATAATAAAAAAAAAATCAATGGCAGCTCAAAGGGAAAAAGACAGTCGCATCTTTGGGCCAGGATAGTTATTCAGGAAAGGCCTGCCAGAAAAGATCCATCTTGACAGCTTGTCTGGCAGGCCATTCTATAATCTGGGAGCGGCAGCAGAGAAGGCCCCCTGGGAGGTCACCGACAGCCTTGTTGTAACAGATTCCTCCCAGAGGACCGAAGTGCGCAGGGAGGGTCATACGGGAGGAGGCAGCCCCGGAGGAAAGTTGGCCCCAAACCATGTAGGGCTTTAAAGATCATAACCAACACCTTGTACTGTGCCCGGAAACTAATAGGCAGCCAGTGGAGAGCTTTTAGCACAGGTGTTATGTGCTCTCTTCTGGAAACATCAGAAATCAACCTGGCTGACAAGTTCTGAACTAGTTGAAGTTTCCGAGTCAAGCACAGGGGTAGCCCCATGTAGAGCGCATTACAGAAATCGAGACGAGAGGTTACCAGAGCATGTACCACAGTTTTGAGGTCCCTGATTTCCAGGAAAGGGCGCAGCTGGCGTATCAGCCGAAGTTGATAACGTGCACTCCTGACCGTAGCATTTACCTGATTATGATTAGACATCAGGAGCGACAGGTCCAGGAGCACCCCCAGACTGCGAACACAGTCCTTGGAGGAGAGTGTGGTTCCATCCAGGATTGGAAATTGTATTCCCAGACCTGGTTTTGGGCCCATAACTGTTGGCACCTCCATTTTGTTTGGATTCAGTCTCAGTTTGTTTTCCTCATCCAGTCCATTACTGCTTTAAGGCAATCACTGAAAGGAGAAACACCATCTGAAGTCAAAGCCGACAACCAAGACATGGAGAAATATATCTCGGTGTCATCGGCATACTGACGACACTGCACTCCATGCCTCTGAATGATCTCTCCCAGTGACTTCATATAGATGTTAAATGGCTGAATGGCGCCCTGAGGGACGCCACAATTAAGCTCTATTGTAGTAGAACAGCTGTCCCTGAGCCTCACCCTCTGGGATCTGCCCGAGAGGAAGGAACGGAACCACTGCAAGGCAGTGCCTCCGATTCCTAACTCTCTCAGGCGATCCAAGAAGATGGAACGATCTATTGTATCAAAGGCTGCTGAGAGGTCCAAGAGCACCAACAGGGTCACACTACCCCTGTCAATACCCAAGCAAATGTCGTCAGCCAGAGCAACCATGGCAGTTTCAACTTCATATCCCGTCCTAAAGCCAGTTTGAAATGGATCTAGATAATCGGTTTCATCCAAGACAGCTTGGAGTTGGGAAGCGACCGCCCTCTCGGTCACCTAGCTTAAAAAAGGCAGCAAGGAGACTGGCCTATAGTTGTTCCTGACCAAAGGGTCCAGGGAAGGCTTTTTCAGGAGCGGCTTAACCGCCGCTTCCTTCAATCAGGATGGAACGGACCCCTCCCTGAAGGACGCATTGATAATATCCCTAAGGAATACTCTCAGTGCATCACCCCCTTGGATGGCCAGCCATGATTGACAGGGATCGAGGGGACAGGTCGGCTTCCTCATTCTGCCAAGGAGCTTGTCCACGTAATCAGTACTCACATATTGAAGCTGATCCAATAACATTTCATCACCGGAGTTGTTGGACACCTCGTCTATAGATTCTGTCATAACACTGGCATCTAAGTTGGCTCTTATCCAAGAGATTTTATCTCCAAAATGGATGTTAAATGTGTCACAGCAGGCCGTTGTCAGGTTGAGTAAGGGGTTCTGCACAGGTGGAATCTGCGGCAGCTTCCCCCCCCCCCTTAAACAGTTCTGCTGGATGGGACTCTGCAGATGCAATTCGCGCAGAGGAGAAAGACTTCTACGCTGCACTTATCATCTCTTGATAAGGATCAAGGAAATTCCTATGATGAGTCTTGTTGGATAAGAGTCGAGTCTTCCGTCAGGTGCGCTCTAGTCGTTGTCCAGCCCACTTCATCTTCCTAAGCTCCTCTGAATACCAGGGCTTATGGTTAGGAGTAGGCTGGAAAGGACGTTTGGGAGCGATTGTGTTGATAGCCTTGGTGAAGACGGTGTTCCAAATATTAACCAAAGCTTCAACAGAATCACTGGTGTTACCACCCGTTAAACCCTCCAAGGCTTTCTGGAATCCAGTTGGTTCCATTAGCCTTCGAGGGCAGACCATTCTAATAGGTCTCCCACCCCTGGTGGGGCAGACAGTGGCTCTTAGCTCCATCTTGACCGGGAAATGATCCGTCCATGACAATGCGGAGGTTTTGATGACCTCCGCCCACGGATATTCCTGTTCTGTACTAAAGGCTGCATTGAGGGTATGACCTGCAAAGTGGGTAGGCCCGACAACCAATTGGGATAGGGCCGTGTTTGTCATGGATTCCATGAACTCCCGAGCTGCGCCAGTTAGATTTAGCATGCTGGTCTTGAGTGGGATGTTGAAGTCGCCCAGAACTAAAAGTCTGGGTGACTCCAGCAACAACTCTGAGACTAGCTGTGTTAGCTCAGTTAGGGAGTCTGTTAGGCAACGGGGTCTTTGAATGTTCAGATTATTTAACTATTCTCAGCACATATTCCAAGGGCATATAAAACTTCTGTGTTGCTTGTTTAAAATAACTGTCTGAGTGAGTTATTAAAATTAAGCATTAAAATGTAAAATAACTAAGCCTATTATTCTTTCCATAGTGAAAGCAAAAAAGAGAAAATACAGCTAGTAACATTGAAATAAACCGTATGGCAAAAAATTGAAAAAAAAAACACTTTAAGATTATTTGGGGAAAGTATAGATATGTTACGGCCTGCAAAAACTGCAGAAAAACCCTGATGAAAAAAAATCACCCTTGCAAATGATAGACACTTTTGAGAGATCTATTAAAAACCCCAATATGTTTTTTTTCCCTTGTGGATTAAATTAAATGCTTTTAAAGACTTAAAATGCCAAGAGTTTAGATTTGCATGGAAGATAGTCTACAGAGATAGAGAATAAGACTTATGCGTACTCTAGACCAGGAGTGGACAAAGTGTGGCCTGTAGGCTGTTCTGTAGCCTCCAGAACCCAAGGGGTCAGTTTTTTGTGCAAGGGGTCAGTTTTTGTGCAATTTTGTGCAAAATTGTCCTCTGGGCTGTTTAGAAGGCATTTCCAACACATTTGGAGACCCCATGGACGCCAGGAGTCATTTTGCAATTTTTTTCATTTTTCTCTTTGTTCCAAATACCTTCTAGGGCATGTGAGGGGCATTTTCTCCACATTTTGGGCACCCTCCTAGACCAGTGTAGACACTGGAGAATCCTTTTTTGAAACAGAAAGTGACTTTTGATCATTTCCTGTTGTTAAAAAGGGCTTCTCTTGGATAAAGTGGCCCAGGAAGGACCAAAAACATGGTGAAAATTCCTCCCTGCTCCCATTTTTTTGTGGAGGTGTGTGCAGTGGGGGTGTGGCCCTCCAAGGTCTTGGGGGAGAGTGCGGCCCCCTAGCCTTCCACCAATTCCCATCTCTACTCTAGAAGCAGATAGTGTTCAAATCAGGATGCACACTGCCATTATTGTGAGAGGAGCATCCAGGTACCTTCATTGCATGCAGTGGTAATACTCTGTTGAAGAACTCAGTATTTTCTGTGTTGAGCTACACTTAAACTGTCAACCAAGGACTAGCATATTCTCACTTAAGAAGTAGCTTAGTCCTTAAATTGGTGATGACATGAGACTGTACATCTTATTTTCTGTTCTGTGTTTTTGTAGTATGTGGGGAAATAATCATTGTAATGTAAAAGCAATCTTGTGTACCTCATTCACATCCTAAGATAAGTCTAGGGTTTTTCCCTTTTTTGTGTAAGTTCTTTTAAGTTTGAGTCTCCATGAGGCTGGAGCCATCTTAGCCATATTTGCCATATTTGCCATCTTAAGCCATCTGTAACAATGACATGATGTTTTACCATGCAGCCTTCTACCGTTGTAGGCTGGTGAGTTTTTCCTACCCTATTCTTAGTCAGTTTTGGAACCTCTTTTAAAGTATGTTTTAGTATGTAGATTGAGTTTGATATACCTTCAGTAAACTTTGATTTGCATTTTAAACTGACTTCTTTGTTTTGTAATGAGTCTAATTTAACTGGGGGGATCCCAGACCTCTGAATACACTTTTTAAATGTTAATAAAGCTTAAGTCTGCATTCCTAAACGCACTCTGCATGAAGCATGAACATGAAGTCAAAAGTGAATGAATGATTTTAACTCTTTTTAAAGAAATAATTCTTGTTGTTTTTTAAAAGGACTAGATCCTGGAATTTTTAATACAATTTTATTTTTAGACTCATTACCTTCCCACAGTTTTCCCCTGCTTAAGTATAAAAACTAATCTGTGAGCATAGATAGTTTAGGCTGCAGCAGTTTGCACCTATCCCTTCAGTGTAGGATGTATTCACAGTGTTTCTTGTACAAATACAAAGGTTTTATGTTTTTCAAATTTAATAAATATGTCAGAGTATAATTCTGTATCAGACCTAAATTTCATGAATGTGCCAGATCCTGTCTGGTCTTAGAAGCTAAGCTGGGGCAGGTCTGCTTAGTATTTGGATGGGGGACCACCAGGAAATACCTGGTGCTGTAGGCTATATTTCAGAGGAGGGAAATGTCAAACCACCTCTGAGTATTCCTTGCCTAAGAAAACCTTACAAAATTCATGGGGTCGCTGTAAGGCAACAGCGGACTGGAAGACACATTCACACAATTCTGTGTGCTAAGTCATTAATGAAGCATTATAGGGTCACCTGGTATTGGGTCACCTGGTCAGTGGCTGATTATAGTCTTATTGTTTCTTTGGGAGTGTGGGGGAAGGAAGTCCCAAAACTGTCCAGTGAAGAATGAGCATGTTCAGTGGCCATTGACTGCTACTGTGTGTTGAAATGGTAACTGGTAACTAGAACAGAATATCCTGGAAAAGGATGATGAAAGAAGACATACAGATTAAAAAATAATCTGAAGGGGTCATTTTTGGACTGATTTTCCCAGGGACAGCAGTGAAAGAAGTACAGTGTAAATCTGGAGAAATTCAGATTCACCTGTGGCTGAGATTGGGCACTGGTCTATACCTCCCTCCAATATAAACAAAAGGTAGCAGCAAAGAAAAGTTCTAGCTCTTTCTAACATGATTTTGATTTAATATGAAGCACAATGCAAAAAAAAAAAAATCCAGGAAAAGAAAATTAGAAAGTAAATGCTGTTCTTTGCCACATATTGAAGGTTGGAAGGGAATGTGTTTGATTGGGAGGGCTGTGTTAAAAGCGAGTGTCTTTCAACAACTCTGCAGTCTGATATATACTGAACAACTGACTGAGTTTTTTAAAGGAAAACGCTCTGCAGTGTTGTCAAGAGGTTCCTATTGTAAGTTTGAGACTCCCTCAACTCTGTAATGTTATTCATAGCTTGTATTACTATAATATAAGGGTAGTGATAGTATACAATTGTAATGACCTTTGGTCATAAGCAATTAGCTAGTATCCATCTGTTTTGTAACTTAGAATTATATACTTGGAGGGAGGAGACTGCTGGTTGATTGTGCATATGCAGCTGTACTGTGCAAGATCACCTACTTGAATTCTGAGGCAGTAGTCCTGTGCACCCATATTTGGACATATAATTGAACAAAGTAGGACTTGCTGTTCAGTAAACATGTATAGAATTCTGGGCTGAACGTCTAAAATTTTCCAGAAGTGAGGACTTGTTACCAGATAATCTCTGTAAGACTGAAACAAATATCCATACTGTTCGCTGTTGGTGCAGTCATATATTTTCATAATTTGAGAGCAGAACATGTTGTAGAGTTGGAGTAGTTGAAGAGCATAAAACAGGGTCATCTATGTAAGCTTAGTAGGTATAAGATCCTAGTGCCTGGGAGAACTTTCTAGTCTAGGACAGACATCTCTATATGTAAAAACAAAAACTGGGGAAATAACCCAAAAATATGAGTTGTTGAGAAAATAAAAATTTGATACCTTTGTTTCTATTACAGGTGATGATGAGAACCAAGGAACTTTGACTTCAGAAATGAATGCTTGGACCTACAATAAACAGTGATTGGCCTTAAGTTGTCTGGTAACGGTAGTCAAGAAACATTATAGGAACTCTTCCATACTTAGTTACATTCTGTCACAAATTTAATCATGTATGGAAGTGCTCGATCAGTTGGTAAAATTGAACCAAGCAGTCAGAGTCCTGGGCGGTCACCACGGCTGCCAAGATCACCACGTTTGGGCCATCGTCGAACCAACAGCACAGGAGGCAGTTCTGGAAGTAGTACTGGGGGTGGCAGTGGCAAAACTCTTTCAATGGAAAATATCCAATCCTTGAATGCAGCCTATGCCACTTCAGGCCCTATGTACCTAAGTGATCATGAGAATGTGGGTTCAGACACACCTAAAAGCACGATGACTCTTGGCCGATCTGGGGGGCGTCTACCTTATGGTGTTAGGATGACTGCTATGGGCAGTAGTCCCAACATTGCTAGTAGTGGGGTTGCCAGTGATACTATAGCATTTGGAGAGCATCACCTTCCTCCTGTGAGCATGGCATCCACAGTGCCTCATTCACTGCGCCAGGCTAGGGACAACACTATAATGGACCTGCAAACACAGCTAAAGGAGGTATTGCGGGAAAATGATTTACTACGAAAGGATGTGGAGGTGAAAGAAAGCAAACTTAGCTCCTCCATGAACAGTATCAAGACCTTCTGGAGTCCAGAGCTGAAGAAGGAAAGAGCTCTGAGAAAAGATGAAGCATCTAAAATAACTATTTGGAAAGAACAGTATCGAGTTGTGCAGGAAGAAAACCAGGTGAGTAGCCTAAAGAGTTTAGCAGACTGAGTATATGTGAGAGTTTGTGCATGGATGTGTGCAAAGCAAACAAAACTGGTACGGAGAGCAGTGTAAGGCAATCCTGTTGTCTCAGTGCAAAATGGGGAACCTTTAGACTGCCAGATGTTGGATTCCAACTCCCACCAGTGCCAGCCAGCATGGCCAATGATCAGAGATAATCACTGTAGTCTAATCACATTGGAGAGTTACAGGCTCCCGCCTTTGCTTGGTAAATGGGTTTTGGTAGGTAATCATTGGTAGCAAAAAGCTACACATGGAATTTTAGGCAAATTATTCTGTTAATTTAGCTTAGTTTATCCAATCTCAGTGGTTTAAATAGTACTATATCATTAGGAAAGATAATTTTCCTTTGTCAGTTGTTGTGTCTTACATTATCCTAAATAAATGGTTTAGAAGAACAATGAACTGGGCAAAAGATCCAGTCCCTTTTCCATCAGTTTAAATCCCAGTCTCACCTAGTCTAAAGATATTCCCAGACCTTCTGAGATTAAATGTTCACTACATGCAAGGAAATAAATTCAGGAGTAGCAGAGTTGGCATGCAGCAAAATACAAAATTGATAAAACAGCAATACCTTTATTGACATATCAGTTCTTTTCAAGGGAAGTTACTTTTCTGTTGCTAACGGATTTTAATTTTTATTACCTGCCTTCTGTTGCCCTTTGTTCCTAGTCCCCACATGGCCAAAAAGGGAAGTGGCCTCTGCCTGCATAGAAATCTCTCCAGAACAACTGTTAAGTGACAACAGAAGTAACACCTGAGACAAAATATAGGCCTGTGAATCTTAACAGCATCAGTTTTCTTCTCCTTTATGATATTTAACATGTTTACCTGATGAAAAAGCCAGTGACGCTTCAAAAGCTCACATGATGTATTTTCTGCATTTAGGTTGACTAAGAAAGGTATCACCATTCTGTGGATTTTGGATTTTGTTGTATTTTACATACAAAGAAGTCACCAGAAAATGTGTATTTTTGTAACTGTATCACTGTATCTGTCATCACTTGGCAGTAGTTACACACTTAACTCAGCAAACCTTCCTGGAAGTTAATTGTCAGATTTCTGTTTAACATTTGTTGTTAACTGCCTTCAAGTTGACTTCAACTCACGGCGACCCCATGAATGAGACATCTCCAAGACCCACTGTCTTCTATTGCGCTGCTCAGGTTTTGCAGGTTCAGGCCTGTGGCCTGTCTGAGTCCATCCATCTGGTATGCAGTCTTCCTTTCTTTCTTTTACCCTCCACCTTTCCTAGCATTATTGACTTTTCCAGTGAGCCATGTCTTCTTATGATGTGACCGAAGTACAACAGCGTCAATTTAGTCATCTTGGCTTCTAGTGACAACTCTGGCTCAATTTGTTCTAAGACTCATTTGTTTGTCTTTTTGACAGTCCACGATATCCTCAGCCCTGCCATCCAGCACCGTATTTTGAATGAGTTGATTCTCTTTCTATCAGCTATCCTCACTGTCTAGCTTTCACAACCATACATAGAAATGGGAAATAATGATGATGACGATGATGTTTATTTATAACAGCCTTTTTTTTTAAAGGGTGGAACATCAACATAACAATCAAGGACAAAGACAATAAAACATAATAAACTAAAGAGAAATTATTCACCCTCTCAGAGCAGAGTGATTTGGTTAAATCAATTTAATTTTTTTGCAGGTTCAGGACACATTCTGTGAACACATAACTAGCTTGCAGAATTTGATTCCACTGAATATTATGGGCCCACCAATACAGAGAGCCCTGCATGGTTTGGGTCCAACTTATCTCCGGGACCGCCTCCTTCCGTACGACCCTCCCCGCGCACTTCGGTCCTCTGGGAGGAATCTGTTACAGCCTTTGAAAACAAGGCTGTCAGTGACGTCCCAGAGGGCCTTCTCCGCTGCTGCTCCCAGATTATGGAATGGCCTGCCGAATGAGATCCGTCTTATTAACACCTTAGACAGCTTTAAAAAAGCTGTCAAGACGGATCTTTTCCGACAGGCCTTTCCTGAATAACTATCCCGGCCCAAGACTCGGCTGTCCTCCCTGAGCTGTAATCAGATTTTTTTTAAAACTATTGTATGTTTTAATCTTTTTCTAATCTATATATTTTTAATTTACTGTATGTTTTTAATCTTTTATAATTTAATATTATTTTAAGGGGGTGGGCTAGGGTACTGGGACTATGGAGTTTTTATATTGTAAGCCGCTCCGATTGCGTTGCAGAGGGGCGGGATAGAAATAAAATTTTATTATAATAATAATTATTATTATTAAAAGAAGAAGAAAAATTAGTTGATCAGTCAACTAATTGTCCATGGGGCTTCACTGATAGTGGTTGTTCTTGCTGTAGGAATGTGAATTATGTGCCTAACGAATGATGAGTGGGGTACCCTAATGTAGACAAATCATGGATGGTGGAGGCATGATGCTATGGGGTGGGCCAGACATTGGAAGAGAAAAGGGGAGAGGTACAGTTTGGTGGGCTGGGGTATGTGTGAGTCAGGGATTATAGGGGTTCCATCACTTTTACCAGGAAGCCTCTTAGCTTGGGGACTATATTCAAGGCTTTGTGAGTGGTATTTTATCACAGACAGAATAGGCCACCTGTTTGTGTTGCATCTGTCTTGCTGCTCAGCAGCAGCTTTATCTGACTTGGTAGAGGTGATCTCTGCTATGGTGTTAGAAGCCCCATAGGCTTTGAGATGGAAACTTCACTAGGGAGAGACTTCTTGGTTGCCATGGCAAGCAGAGTGCTGTCTCAGTACCTCACTGATCTGATGCAGTTGTTCGTGTGTGATTTTAACTTGGTGGTCATGACCTTACCTTTTCCCAGTGGAGAGATCTCGGAGCATCCTATAGATCATTGGGTTAGCTCCACCCACTCACTCCTGGTAGGCAGGTAACAAAGGACCTTTGGTAGGCCCCTTCCTCTGATGTCATCTGGGAGGAGCGACCCACCTCTGGCCAGTCGTTTCCTGCCTACCGCTCCTGGTGGTCACGTTTGCTTGTTCTCTTGCAGCCACGTGGCCGCTGGATTCATCAGAACAAAGAACAAAGGGAGATACGGACGGGACCCATAGAGGAGGGCAAGACCTCCGCCTTGGTAGATGGATCCCAAGTCGAGTGAGGGGGAGAAGCCCCCGGTGTCGACCAACGAGGTTTCCCTGCCTGCACCCCAGCTTTCCATGCCGGGAAACAGCCAGGACGCAGCCATCAGGCCTAACCCCCCGGAGGGGGACTCGGCTTCGCGGACGGAGTCTGAAAAGAACCCTCGCGACCCAGTGGCTGATCCGGACCCTCCATTAAACCCATCGGAGGCAGCCGTGAGTAAGGTGGGACCCTCAGGGCCGGGACCAGTCTCCCCTGAACCACCTGCGGCTTTGGCCGCCTGGGTGAAGGACTTGGTGGCCAGAGAGACCTTGGGAGTTTTAGCAGCCGGTCTCACCCAGCCAGCCCTTCTGGGGTTATCGGGCATGTGGCAAGGAGGGACATCAGCTAGAGGGGAACAGCAGCTCAGCCCCCCTCATGTCTTTGGGAGTTGGCCTCCCATCAGCCCGGTTCCCAGCGCCCACGCCAGGGGAGTCCCCACAGGGAGCGGGCGCGTTCCTTCTGCCAGCCCTCCAGCACACCTGCGCCGCGGACACAGAGCAGCCCCCACAGCCGCCTCTCCCCCAACCACCCTCCCTTCCAGCGCAGCTGCTTCTCCCTCTCCCAGATCCGTCGCGCCAGCAACTGGGCGGTCCATACCCGATCCCACTGCCCGTGCCCCCGCTCGCACTGCCGTTGCAGCTACCAACCCTCCCCCCACAGGCAACCCCCATACCGTCCCAGTTGCTGCCGGATTCGCTGGGCAGCCAACAGCAGAAGAGGCCCAGGTCGAGAGAGTCGTCCGGCGGGGCTTCAAAGCATACGCGTGAGCCAGCTAAGCACCGGGCTCTGGCCAAGCGGGCGATCAGGAAGGCTAGCGCTAAAACGCGGCACGGAGCCAGCGGAGGGGAGCCCAAGAGAGCCAGGCAAGACAAACGGCGCCCGCATGAGCGTAGCCACGGGGAGGAATCCGGGAAGAAAAGGAGGCGCGTGGAGGAATGGGGGGAGGAGGAGGAGGAAGTTCAGTGTTGGCGTTTCGGATTGGATGCTGAGTCTGTGGAAAGGGGGCACGGGTCAGAGAAAGAGGAGGAGGACTATTCTGAACAATCGCAAAGTGAGGAAGAGGAGGTCTCAGAAGGGGCCTCGGATCAAGAGGGGGAGGAGGCAGAGTTTTCGGCTGAGGAGGGCGCTACTGAACAAGAGAAAACAAGGTCATCAGCCCGACTCTTCAAACTGGAGGAATGCAATCTACTATTTAGAAAGACAGTTAAGACCTTGGGTCTTCCTCTTGTGCAGAATCAAGAGCAACCAGTCGACCCTGATTTGCCCAGCGTCTCTTCTGAATTTTTTCCATCGTCAACCCCAGTTTCTATTGAAATGCCAGTCCCAGCCAACTTTATGCAGGTGCTCAAGGATGAGTGGGCCACACCGGCTGCTAGCAAACCCCAACCTTCTTTTGCTAAGAAGCTTTACTCATTGGCCAAGAAAGTTATGGGCAAGCTACAGACCCCTCTTATTGATGCTCCTGTTTCCGCCCTGGTGTCTTCTGCCGTGTTTTGCAGTGACGGGGAGGATACCCTCAAGATTCCAGAGGATAGGCGCAAGGACGCGGCCCTGAAGAGAACCCATGAGGCCTTAGCGCTCGCGATCAGGGCAGCTGTGACTGCTACAATGGTAGCCAGAGCATCTTTACAGTGGTCAAAGGAGCTGTTGGAGGAGGTTCCAACTACTAACACGAAGCTACGCCAGGGGCTCAACAAGATATCCCGGGCTTCAGCGTTTTTGGCAGACAGCTCTTTGGATGCAGCCCAATTCTCGGCACGAGCTCAAGGTGCAGCGGTGGCGGCTCGTCGTCTGGTATGGCTGAAGGGCTGGCACGCAGACTTTAAGTCAAAACAGAACCTGGTTTTCTCCCCGTTCTTGGGGGGAAAGCTCTTTGGGGAGTCCTTGGAACCCGTCCTAGTGGAGGGCAAGGATAAGAAGAAAGCTTTGATTTCTGCTAAGAAGAAAGATGACAAGAAGTTCTCGAAGAATTTTCGTCCCTACCGGCCAGACAGATCCTGCTCGGAGCCTCCCTCGGTGCCCAGTTTTCAACAAAGGGACAACAGAGGTTTCAAGCAGCGCTGGGGGGAACCCAGACAGCAGCGCAAGGGTCAAGGAGGCGGCTCTGGCAAATCATACCAGAATTCCGGATCAAGATCCCACCCAAAGAGCCAGCAAGCATGACTCGGGGGGCCCGGTGGGGGACAGACTACAACATTTCTACAGAGCGTGGGAGAGCGTCGGACAGATGGGTGCTCCAAACTCTAAGTCAGGGGTACCGGATCGAGTTTTCCCATTTGCCCCCCCCCCCGGTTGTTTCGACCCACCCCAAGATCCAGAGACCCGACAAAGCACCAATTGATGTTGGACGCTATTTCACATTTGGTCTCATTGGGCGCAATAGAGGAGGTCCCGAGTGCCCATCGGACCCACGGCTGTTACTCCAATATTTTCCTGGTGCCAAAGAAGAACGGAACTTGGAGAGCCATTCTCAATTTGCGGAGCCTCAACAAGTTCGTGAGACAGCGCAAGTTCAGAATGGAGACTCTGAGACACATAGTGGAGGCACTCAGACCAGGGGATCTCCTCACGTCTCTGGCTCTACAGGGTGCGTGTTTGCACATCCCGATTCGACCGGAGCACCGTCGCTTCCTATGCTTTGCATACGACAAGAGGCATTTCCAGTACAAAGCCCTTCCGTTTGGTCTGTCCTCAGCCCCAAGAGTTTTCACCAAGATCATGGTCGCTCATTGGAGACGGAGGGGCTTGCATGTGTATCCATATCTGGACGACCTGCTGATAAGATCCCAGTCACGGGAGCAAGCAGTGAGGGATGTCGACATGGTCATGTCGTCCTTACAGCAGCACACCTTCCTGGTGAATCGGGAGAAGAGCTCCTTAGTTCCAGACACAAAAATTCAACATCTGGGAGCGATATTGGATACTCATCAAGGCCTGATATCGTTACCACAGGACCGGGTGACGGCCCTGCATCGATCAATCCAGAGAATCATGGGGCTGAGACGCCCGGACTTAATGCAGTTGGCCAAGCTACAGGGTCTGATGATAGCTGCAATAGACTGTGTCCCGTGGGCGCGGTTCCACGCCAGACCCTTGCAGTGGTTCCTACTTCTGTGGCAGCACCATATTTCAACGAGTCACAGGAAGGTTCTACTGCTCAGATTGGTGAAGGAATCATTCCGGTGGTGGACGTCCACAGCCGTATGTCAGGGGAGACTCATCTGGATCCCACAACGAGTCCAAGTCACAACAGATGCGAGCCTCAGAGGTTGGGGAGCTCACTGCGGGAATGCCTGGACCCAAGGCAGGTGGTCCCCGGAGGAGACTCAGCACAGCATCAACTTTCTGGAACTTCGTGCAGCGCGCCTAGCATTGATGGAGTTCTTACCAATGATCCGGGGCAGGGCTGTGCTGATCCGAACAGACAACACCACAACGAAGGCGTACATAAATCGCCAGGGAGGTACGAGGTCCAAGAAGCTGATGAGCGAAGCATCTCTGTTGTTCCGCTGGGCCGAGAAGAATCTCCTATCACTGGAGGCGGAACATCTTCAGGGAGAGCTCAACTCGAAAGCGGATTGGCTCAGCAAGAAGGACATCAATCAGGGAGAATGGGGCCTTCACCCCGAGGTGTTCCAGCTGGTCACGCAGTCATTGGGGAACCCCATTCTGGACCTCTTCGCATCGCTGGCCAATGCCAAGCTCCCAAGATTTGTCTCGAGGTATCAGTCCGAGGGGGCAGAAGGTATAGACGCGCTTACTCTCTCTTGGCCGACCGGCCTGCTGTACGCCTTTCCGCCCATTCCGCTGCTGTCCAGAGTACTGAGCAAGATTCGACAGGAGGGGGCCGAGGTTATTCTGATTGCCCCAGAGTGGCCCAGGAGAGCTTGGTTCTCGGAGATATTGGCCTTGGAAATGGCTTCAATGCTGCTTCCAACTCGCCAGTACCTCCTGATTCAGGGGCAGGTCTTCCATCCGGATCCCGAGTGGCTACAGCTTCACGCGTGGAGATTGAGAGGGAGATGCTGAAATCGAAGGGGTACTCCCCAGAAGTGATTGAGACCATTCTGGCGGCCAGAAGGGACTCCACTCAGAGAATTTACGAGTATAGCTTCAGGGTTTTCCGCAGATGGTGCAGAAGGAAGAAATTTAATGAATTAGAAATTACAATCCCAATGCTTTTGAATTTCCTGCAGGATGGAGTGGAGAGGGGCCTTAGGCCTAACACCATAAAGAGGCAGGTAGTGGCCATAGTGTCCATCCTTCCCCCTGAAAGGGCATCACGGATCTCGACTCATCCTGATTTACACAGCTTCATTCGAGGTTTATCCAATACAGTTCTCCTGGTGAACACAGTTCTGAAGGCACTGATGGTTCCTCCTTTTGAACCGCTCAAGAAGGTGTCGTTGAAGCATATGTCATGGAAGGTGCTTTTCCTGGTGGCGATCACGTCGGCCCGTCGAGTCTCGGAGTTGGGTGCCTTGTCAGTATGGAAAGATCTTTGTGTTTTCAGACCTGACTCTGTGGTGTTGCGCACCCACCCTAACTTCAGGCCGAAGGTGAACTCGTCCTTCCATGTTTCTCAGGATATAGTTCTACCGTCCTTTTGCCCAAATCCATCGAAGGAGTTAGAGAGAATATGGCACACCTTGGATGTCAGGAGGGCAATCAAGATTTATTTGAAAAGAACCAGTACCTTCAGAGTGTCGGAAGCGTTGTTTGTCTCTGTACATCAGAGATATTTAGGACGCAAGGTGTCATCTTCCACCTTGAGCAGGTGGATTAGAGCTTGCATAGTTACCTGTTATGAGTCCATGAACACACATGTTCCGGAGGGAATAGTGGCACATTCAACCAGAAGTGTGGCGACTTCGGCGGCTTGGGACAGGGAGGCTTCCCTGGAGGAAATTTCCCGGGCCGCCACATGGAAGTCCTCTTCTACTTTTCTCAGACATTACAGATTGGACAAACTACAGTCCGCTGAGGCCGTCTTTGGCAGGCAGGTTTTGCAACAGATTGTGAAATCTTAAGAGATGTAGTAGCATGCCAGCCCACCCTGTGTTTGTTAAGAGGGCTTTTGTAGATCCCAATGATCTACAGGATGCTCCGAGATCTCTCCACTGGGAAAAGGTACGTTGGTCTTACCTGTGATACGTCCTTTTCCAGGGGAGAGATGAGGAGCATCCTGCCCACCCTTTTGTTTACTGGCATGCTGACAATGTTTGATAACAGTTATGTTATGTTGCTATGCTGCAAGTTATTATGAGATCAGAATTTTACAATATATAATCTGTTGATGATTGTTACTGCGTTGCTGTGTTATTCTTTGTTTGTAGTATTTTCTTCACACTCAGTTTTTGCAGGAGCGGCTGAGATGGCTGTAGTACGAACTGGCCAGAAGTGGGTTGCTCCTCCCAGATGACATCAGAGGAAGGGGCCTACCAAAGGTCCTTTGTTACCTGCCTACCAGGAGTGAGTGGGTGGAGCTAACCCAATGATCTACAGGATGCTCCTCATCTCTCCCCTGGAAAAGGACGTATCACAGGTAAGACCAACGTACCTTTTTTCACCTAGGAAAGTTGATTGCTTCAACTGCAGGGCCAGGAGATTGATTAAAATGGTGCCCTTGGGGACTAAAAGAATTTGAAGGATTTATTAATTTCTAGGGATTGTGCCTGACACAGCTGGTGCTTTTGACACCTGATCTCACTTTGGTATGATGAATAGGGAAAGCTATTGATGTGATCACTCCTTTTGCCTATTTGATGTAGTCTAGTGGGTCCTTAGTATTCAGTGAACTTACAGATAATGAAGTAAGTGGAAGTATTGCCTGAGTGAAAGTGAATATAATCAAACATTGGTGAGAGTACATTATGTTGCCTACCATGTGACAGTGATGACAGCTAAGAAAGCTTACAGCAGTTACTGTATTCTCTCTCTAGCAGAGCTATTTCAAGTGGTGAAAGGCCTGTTAGTATTGGATCTCATGGTTGAAAGAAGAGAACCTTCAGAAGCTTGATGTGAAAAGCTTGCAAAGTCACATGCATTCATGCGGAATTTGCTGCTACTGCAACTGTGGTATCCAGAATAGAATGAGGTTGTATGATATGGTTGTATGGGATTATTGTCAGTTGTTTTGTTCTGACAGTGTGGAAGGGTACAGCTGGTCAAGTGCATATTGTACTTCTCATGGTTTGTGATGTCTAGGCAGTGTGTGGGATCACCTATGCCGGTTGGGAAGTGAGAGGAAATTATTAATGCCTCTTGAAGAAAAGAGGTGATGCCAGTAGCCGTGAAAAAGGTGATCCTTTAAAAAAATGGATAAACTAGATCACAGAGATTTGTAATAACTACCACACAGTTTAAAGTACCCCACTTGAGTTCTTGAGCAAATGGCTGGTGGTGGTTCAAGAAGGATTTCAGTCGGGCTTCATGTCCAAGTTCAGCATTGGAATAGCCTTTGTTGCTCTTATGGAAGACCTTTGCCAGGAGAGAAATGGAGAGTGCATGCCTGATCTCTTCCTGTACCTCACACTGACTTTTGATACCATTGGCCATTTTATCTTGTAGGATCCACTTTGTACTTGAATTGGGAATATGGTTGAATGGTAGTTCCATCTTACCAAAGGTGTAGGGTGGAAAATTTTCTCTTTCTGGAAAACCAACCCACATCACTGATTCTTACCTTTGGCATCATTTCTAGAAGATCTTCTTGATCCCATGGCTGTTACACTGTGGTGTTCTGCAAAGTTCTCTCTTTTTTTGTCTCCCCATGCTTGTTAATCTTTCTATGAGGCCTCATTCCTTATATTTCTGTCATTTATCTTAATAAAGCTTTTAAAGCATTGACTACATAATTTTGTCAACTCAAGTGTATTCTCTTTGCATACTAAACAGTACTTCTGTGATATATGTTTTGACCAGGTAAGGTGAAAACATACTTGGTTTACTCTGTCAGAAGTTGGGTCATAGTTATTCCCTTCCAAGTTCAAAATTAATTCATTCATCTTGAGCAAGCTGAAAGGTTCTAGCTCCATTCTTTGTGGATACTATGATATGACTTCCCCTCAAACTGATTGGTTAGCTTTATGAAAAAGTAAGTTGCTGTAAAGAAAGGAATTAGGAATCAGGAATCCTTTGTAAAAGTATACTTACTTACAATTTTGCTGTCAAAACCTTTATTTGGTTTAAAAGATTTTTAAGGTATAAAAACACATTTATACTTTATAAAACCTTGAAAAACAAATAACCACCACTAGCATGTAAAACAGATGACTGCTATATGCCCGCCCCCCCCCCCAAATTGCTTGTGTTTTGAGCAGCAGATATACTGGCTTTCCTGCCGCCTCTTTCATTCCTTTCGTCCATTCTAATTATTTGTTTAAATAAACTGCTAGAGATTTATTCTGTTTAGCCTGCTATAATTACAGTGATAACAGAAGGATTGTGGAACTGTAAGTCCAAAAAAATAAATAAAATAAAGAGTACTATTTAAAAGCAAAGTGAAAGTGTGTAATCAGATGTAGAAATTAGAAACTCTAATTAGCTGGTTCACATGTAATTAAATTGTTTTATAACATTTATATCATTGGTGGTTGGCCGTTTCTATCCTTTATAATGAAGATCAGGTTAATGAGATTTACTCTAAACAGATTTCTCTGCATAGGCTTTGGACTAGGGATTTCCTTAGACTAAGTTCGGGGTGCACTTGGATCTGTCATTTTGTTAATGTGACAGTTTAAAGATGCAACCTCTAAGGATACTGGATAATATCTCAGCATAAATATAAGAAATAACTGAAGGACAAATGGTGGTATTAAGGGAGCACTTTTTCAGTAAATGTCATACTACAGTGTCTTCTAAAGGTTGTGAGACAGCTTCCCAGTTGGCTGGTCTATCTCTGGCTGCCCATATTAGCCAGGTTCTATAATATATATGGAGTTGGCTTTAATACTCCAAGAATCCAATCCATTCCTTGAGATGTGCACTCTGAATCATGTCCAGTTTAACTAGATAGTCATGGCCAAAAATAGATCTAGTGGCAATATGTTGATTGAAGCTTTGAAGTTAAATAGGTAGAAGAAACTTTTATCTGGAAAAATGCCTAACAGATTGATCATTGTGTACTGTTGAGCAGTCCTTGCCTACTTTGTGTGATAACATGTAAGCAGCCATAACTACTCAGAACAGCTGTAATGACTGACTTAGAAATGACACTGTGGTGATAAGAAAGTAATATTTATTTACTAGCCTTATTGCCACAGAGTAGGCTCGAATACTAGGGACTAGCCTTTTTTGCTTACATCTGTCATGCATCTTTTACCCCATCACTCTTGCCATTTTGTTTTGTCAGCTCCTCACTGAAAAATATAAAAAACAAAATGACATAGAAAAGCAATGTTGACAATGTCATTAATGAAGATAGAGTAATCAAAAATTTATTAAAACATTTTTGCTCCATTCAACTCAGGGTTCCAGAACAGCGTGGAGATGAGTAAAAACAGATGCTTTCTTGCATTTTCCTCCCAGAAACAGAAACTGTCTCCAAATCACAGAATATTACCAAATTCAATAATGCTGTCCCTTGAGTAATCTTAAAATTGATTTGAAAAGGTGGTCTTACTTAAAATTCTTTGCCTGCTATGAATACTTTTGCAAAAATGCCAGTTTTTCCTTTAAAAAAATGTTGTTTATTTCTTTTTTATTTTTGGTAGATTTTATGAAAGTGAAAATATGGGGAAACTTAGATTTTTTGGGGGAAATGAACTTGCTTGAGTAAGACAATCAACCATGCTGACTCTCATCTCAGCAGGTGGGATGGTTCTCCCTACTTTATCTGATACTCTAATCAGCATAATATACTGGAATTGAAGTTTCAGACAGGAAGTAGGAAAATATTTAGTATTCAGCCAATTTTTAAAAGAGAAACCCAATACAAAATATATTGATTGGTGTGGGAGCAGTTTTACCCTACCCTATTGGCCTGACATACTGGAGTATAGTTTTAAATCCCTACTAGATCATTTTGGTAAAGAAAACTATTTGAAACTTTTGTTACTAACTGAAACAACTTTAAAAGCTGCCTGAGTTTCATAGTTCATCTGTTCTTTCATTTGAGTCAGAGAGGAATGTTTACCAGACCAGAGGTCACTACAGCACCCGTTACAACAGGCTAATGTTACCTATCTGGATTTTTCAGGCATTGATCAACATGTGGGATAAAATCAGATACATAAATAAAAATGAAGTCAGAGAACTGGAAAACTAACGTTATTTTTTTTACTTTTGGATTGGCCTAGCCAAGGTATTGACCCACTATGGATTTTTTGAGTTTTCTTACAGCCAACGTAGCTAGCTAGTTTGGTTTTAGTGTGCTTTAATTTAATGTGTGGGCATTTGGGGAGGGCATATAGCTGAATTGGAGGTTTGACAGGTTCCCTGCTGTGTCTGCATCTGGCACCTGTATCAGTGAACAGTCTTGGCAACATAATGCTACAACATGTCCATATGTTAAGATACTGGTAATCTTCTCAGGTGTTCTCTTAGCCATAGGTTTTCCCCTTTAGATTTTGCTTACTAGTGTTTTGTCAAACATTTTATGTTAACATTGAATTGTCGCTGTCACAATTTTGTTTAGAAGATCCCATCATGATTAAAAATATATGTTCAGAAAATAGATCTAGATGCATTATGTAGATGATGGTCATTTAAATGTTTTGTGTTTAGTCTCAATTTTGTGGAGAAGTAGTTTACTTTATAACTATCAATCCTTGACATTGCCTATGTTTTCTTCAAATTACAGTTACGTGTTAAGCAAGTTTTCTTTGAAGCCAGTCCCAGTGACCTCAGTGGGGCTTACTTTGTATTGAGGATACTTATACTTGAACTGTTTGTCCTTCCACGTGTACAGAGAACCAAATAGAAATCTTTAATTCCACATGGATATCATGGATATACACGTCTAGATCTAGAGTTGCAAAGGCTCTGCTTAGTTTCTGACCAATATGTCAAGTTGACAGTTACTTATGGTGACCCTATGAATGAGAGCTCTTCAAGTCACCCTATCATCAACAGCGCAGCTGAGGTCTTGCAGACTCAAGGCTGTGGCTTCCTTAGTTGAGTCTATCTATCTGGAATGTGGTCTTTTTCTCTTCCTACTGCCTTCTACCTTACCAAGTATTATTGTCTTTTCTAGTGATTCACATCTTCTCATAATGTGTCCAAAGCATGACAGTCTCATTTTAGTAGTCATCTTGGCTTCTAGGGAGAGTTCAGGCTTGATTTGCTCTAGAAATACAGCAGTTTGACACCACTTTATCCAGTATAGTTCTATCCTATGGAATCCTGGTATTTGTAGTTTGATCAGGTACCAGAGTTCTCTGATAGAAAAGGCTAAATACTTCACAAAACTACAAATACCAGGATTCTATAGGATAAAACTATGGTGGATAGAGTGGTGTCAAACTGCTGTATTTCTGCAGTGTAGACAGGCTCCTAGTCTTCTGATTCTTTGACTGCAGCCTTCATTCTGATTAATGGTTGAGCCAAGGTATGGAAAATCTTGAACAGTTTCACTGTCTGCTTTAAAATTAGGTAAATCATCTGTGGTCACTATTTTTGTTTTCTAATTTTCAACTATAGATGTGACTTTGAACTTTCTTCCTTAACTTTTTTTTTAAAAGGAAAGCATTCCAGGTATTTGGTGTCATCTACATACTTTAAGTTGTTAATGTTCTTTCCTCCAATTTTCACACCTCCTTCCTTCATAACTAATCCTGCTTCATGTATATGTTCTACATACAAGTTAAACAGATAGGGTGGTAAAATGAAGTCTTGCCTAATTCCTTTGCCTATTGAAAATAATTCCGTTTCTCCATATTCTGTCCTGATGGTAGCCTCTTGTCCCGAGTACAAGTTATGCATTAGGACATTTAGTTTGGCTCCTCAGCAAAAACCTGTCTGACTTGGGAGACCCTACCAGCAGCACGGCAGGGGCTGCCTCTTGCCTACAGGAACACGTAGTTCCACCACCATGGAAAGGTAGTGCCTTAATTATTACAGTGACCAATTTGTATGTACACTTATCCAGGGACTATGCACATTACAGCACTTAAATTGGCTCTTGCGATTTAAATCAACCCTCTATCAAAGAGCATGGCATCCAATATTACTCAGAAGTTTAATAGGAATGGAATCAACCTACTAGCTATAAAAATAAGATGATATACTTAGGTTTTCAGTATTGTATGATGATGGTAGAGTAAAATTGCTAGACAGCCAAACAATCCTTTAAAATGAGCTTAACTGACAATCCCACAGTCAGAGCTACTTAAGAAGTGCCTTCTGATAAAATTAAATCCCCAAGTGAAACTAGTTGGCTGTTTGGTTTACTGGTTAGGTTATTTTCTTCCATTAGTACGTGTTCCTTGATATATGTTCCCCATATGTTGTGGACATCTACAGGCTGATCCCACATATTGGTTAAGAGAATAATTCTTCCTCTTCAAGCTTTATACAGAAATAATTCATTTTGTACCCATTACAGTACTACTTTCCAGGTTTTTTATATATATATATATATATATATATATACACACACACCACACACACACACACACACACACATATATATACACACACACACACACACACACACCACTTAGATTTCATAATGTCTGGAACCCCCAGGGGTATATCGGCATGTTTGTGGAAGGAAACCATTTCTAAGCGTTTTTCAACACCATGCTCATAGTCAAAAGAGCATTCATGGCTGACCAGAGATCATCCAGTGGCTTATTAGGCTGAATGCTAAGGAATGAATTTCCTAAATTGGTGATGGCGAACCTATAACATGCGTGTCACCACTGCCCCGCGTAGCCATCTGTGGTGACACGCGGCTAGGCCTCCCCCCCCCCGCAACCTCACCACCCTCCTTAAAGTGGCGGGCAGGGCTTCGAAGCCCCGATCACCACTTTAGGGAGGGTGGGAGGGGGAGGAAAGTGGCTGGCAGGGCTACTAAGCCTTGATCACCACCACCACCCCTAAGGCCTGCCTGCTTCCCCAGAGTCGACCCGGAAAGTCCAGGTAAGGCAACGGGCGAGTCGGCAGAACTCTGCCCGGCCTCTCCCCGGCCTTCCCAAGGGGGCTCCGGGGCTCTTGAAGCCTTGGAGCCACCTTGGAAAGGCTGGGGAAGGTGGCGGGCTGGCGGGAAGGTGGGTGGGTGGGAGTCTGCCCAGCCTCTCCCCAGCCTTCCCGAGGGGGCTCCGGGGCTTTGAAGCCTTGGAGCCGCCTTGGAAAGGCTGGGGAAGGCAGGACTCTGCCCGGCCTCTCCCCAGCCTTCCTGAGGGGCTCCAGGGCTTCAAAGCCCCGGAGCCACCTCGGAAAGGCCGGGGAAGGTGCTGGGCGGGCTACCGGGCAGGTGGGAGGGAGTCTGCCTGGCCTCTCCCTGGCCTTCCCAAGGGTCTTACGGGGCTTTGAAGCCCTGGAGCCGCCTTGGAAAGGCTGGGGAAGGCGGCGGGCTGGCGGGAGGGTGGGCGGGAGTCATAGAATCATAGAATTGTAGAGTTGGAAGAGACCATGAGGGCCATCCAGTCCAACCCCCTGCCACGCAGGAAAAGAGTCTTCCCGGCCTCTCCCCGGCCTTCCCGAGGAGGCTCCGGGGCTTCGAAACCCCAGAGCCGCCTCGGAAAGGCTGGGGAAGGCAGTGGGCTGGTGGGAGGGACTCTCCCCGGCCTCTCCCCAGCCTTCCCAAGGGGCCTCCCGGGCTTTGAAGCCCTGGAGCCGCCTTGGAAATACCAGGGAAGGCAGCGGGCGGGAGCCTTGGAAGCCCGCCGGTGCCTTGAAAATGGAGGGGGGAAAGTGTACGGGTGGGAGGCTCTCCACCCTCCCCTTGCCAAGGCAGCGACAGGCTTCATGAGAAGCCCATTGGTGCCTTGGGAAGGGAGGGGGGAAAGCGTACGGGTGGGAGGTTTTCCACCCTCCCCTTGCCAAGGCAGCGACAGGCTTCATGAGAAGCCCATCTGTGCCTTGGGAAGGGAGGGGAGGAAAGCGTGCGGGTGGGAGGTTTTCCACCCTCCCCTTGCCAAGGCAGCAACAGGCTTTGTGAGAAGCCCATCGGTGCCTTGGGAAGGGAAGAACGGAGAACATGGGGATAGGAGGCTTTCCACTCCCCCTTCCCAAGCCAGCGACGGGCTTCATGAGAAGCCCATCGGTGCCTTGGGAAGGGAGGGGGGGGAACGTGCGCGTTGAAGGCTTTCCGTGAATAGTTGAAGTTGCGAATGTGAAGGGGCAACTGTATACATTTACGTTATTTAAACAGTAAATATCACGAAATAATGTTTTTTCCTCTAAGTGACACACCGCCCGAGTTATGCTCAGTTTTTTGGCAAAGTTTGACACACCAAGCTCAAAAGGTTGCCCATCACTGAACTCTTTCTTTAAAAGGAAATGCATAAGACAAAAATAACTTCCTGGCATAGAGAGCATGATTTGATTTCTTCTGAGTATGTGTTAGAATCTGGAAACATAAGAAGGCATTGATATCTCACCTACTAATAGAATAAGCTACTTTCAATGGATCATTGCCAGAAAAGATGGGCAGACGTACAATATCTAATGGATCATATCTAAATAAATGGAACTGTGTTTCTTGCATTAATCACCATTAAAATCCAAGGTGTAACACATGTGACCAATAATCAGAGCTACAGAACACCTTTGCTTTGCCTCGCCCCTTGAAATCTGTGTTTCTTATGCTGCTAGGCACACTATTGTTGCACTTTGATTTTATTCTGTATATTGATTCAAATTCCACAGTTGGACAATACCTTCATTTGAACCACCCAAAATGTCACAGAAAGGTACAAAGATTTTTTAAAACAGGAAAAGATAATAGGATTCCTTTATTCATTAATCTGCTACATAGTTTGTATAACATGGATAGTCCACTACTTTTTTGTAAATGGGAAAACCATAGTCTATACACAGCGCAAGATCTATTTAAAAGGAGTAAACCTAACCAAACAAACAAAACAAACAAACAAACCAGAAGAACGAACTGGTTTCATTAGGGGTAACCCCTAGATCATCTACCATTTTTGAAATGTGCAACCAATCTTGCAGTATGCACAAGGGTCAGGCCACTCTGATTTATAGGTATCTAGTTCAACATAAATACAATAAAGGGCAAATCTCCAGAATTGAATGGGACCTGGAATTAAATTGAAAATATTAGAAAACAAATGGTACCATTATGGACCTCTGCTCCTTTCAAATCTAGGTTGGCCCTAATTAAAGAGAATACCATTAAGATTGTGTAGAAATGGTGGTGGTGGTGGTGGTGTGCCTTCAGGTCATTTCTGACTCATGATGACCCTAAGGTGGACCTAGCATGCGGTTTTCTTGGCAAGGATGCGAACCCTGATCTCCAGAGTTATGGTCTAGCACTCAAACAGCTACTCCACACTGGCTCAAACAACTCCACCACACTGGCACACAGTATCTAATCCCAATCAAATTAGCCAGTTGTGCCAAAACTGTCCCTCTAAATATTGGAGAGGATGCAGTGTTAAAAGTACATTTACTTAGTTGTGGATTGACTGCTCAAAGATAAACAACTTTTGGCATCTTATTCTTCGAATAATTTCTGAAATTACTGGTGAAAGAGTTTTTGTTTCGCCCTGGTCTGCTACTCTTATCTCTTTACTTGGATAAAAACAAGAATTTGAAACACAAAAAATGAATAGGGTTTTTTGTTGCAGCTGCTCATATGGAAATAGCAAATTACAGTTGTCCCTCCACATTCGCGGGGGTTGGGCTCTTGAGACCCCTGCGAATGTGGAAAAGCCGCGAATAACGAATGCTGCTCCCGTGCCCCCCCCCCCCGAGGGAGGGAGGCAGCGGGAGGGTGTCTGGCCAGCCTGGCCGGCCTCTCTGCAGCCTTTCTGAGGGGACTCCAGGCCTTAGAAGCCCCGGAGCCCGCTGAGGAAGGCTGGGGAAGGCAGTGTGTGGGCGGGGAGGAGGCTGCGCTGCCTCTCCCCGGCCTTTCTCAGCGGACTCCGGGGCTTTGGAGCCCCGGACCCCGCTGAGAAAGGCCGGGGAAGGCAGCGTGTGGGCGGGGAGGAGGGTGCGCTGTCTCTCCCTGGCCTTTCTCAGCGGACTCCAGGGCTTTGGAGACTCGGACCCCACTGAGGAAGGCCGAGGAAGGCAGCGTGTGGGCGGGGAGGAGGCTGCACTGCCTCTCCCTGGCCTTTTTCAGCGGACTCCGGTGCTTTGGAGCCCCGGACCCCGCTGAGGAAGGCCGGGGAAGGCAGCGTGTGGGCAGGGAGGGAAGGTGCCTTGCCTCTCCCCGGCCTTCCTGAGGGGACTCTGGGTCTTAGAAGCCTCATAGTCTCCCCAGGAAGGCTGGGGAAGGCGGAGGGAGAGAGGCTGCCTGCCCCACCCCACCCCACCCTTCCTCAGCAGACTCTGGGACTTTGAAGCCCCGGAGCCGCCTCTGGAAGGCCGGAGAAGACGCAGGCAGGAGGTTGCCCTGCCTCTTGCCAGCCTTCCCTAAATGGCTGGGGCTAAACCGCAAATAATCAAAACTGCGAGTGTGAAAGCCGCGAATGTGAAGGGGCAACTGTACAGTATTGGAGGACAGGAGATGCTCTCTTAGAAATGTGGTGGAAAAGGATATGGGACTACTGGTTAATGGAAAAAATTATCGGATAATGTTCATGTCTTCGCGGGTCAAATAAGGAGGGGCAGCTTCATTTAACTTTGGTTTCCATTTATTTAATACATCAGCACAAAAAACACATCTCTTGCAACCTCCTGAGAATTATCTATGTTGCGCTACAGGCTGCTGGAGTCTATGTTCAGGAGTCCAGCCAGCAGTCAGGTTAGCAGAGTAGCAAAAGCTTGGTCCAGATGCTTCTAGCATGCTCAATGTTCAATGAGTGGATGGACACATTTAGTGTCTAAAAACTAACAGTCTTTATTGTTTACATCCCAAACTACAAACAAAATCATTGCTCTAATAGCTAAGCTTACAGTTAACAGTCAGTCAAAGAAGCCAGTTGAAGAAATGAAGTGGGCTGCCTTGCACCATGACTTATATAGGATTTCCTAGCTGTTGTAGCAAGTGCTAGCAACTCCCATTCATTCAGTTGGTGACTGGTGACATCATCTGACATCATCCCTAGCATGTTATCTCCCCTTCTATTAATCATACTGAGATAAGAGGGCAGAAAAACATCAGCTGCCTTGCCAACTGCGTAGCTGTTTAACCTTCAGCTTTGTCCTCTACAGAAAAATGGAATATATGGTATCTCTTTATGACATAAATTTCCAAGGGCTACACATTCAAAACCCTAACAATCTAGACCTCTGAACAGATTTTCTGAACCTACACATGGATGACCCCAGCAAAGAAATGCCTGACCGCTCCTTCAAAATATGAATTCGCTAAAATAAGATTAATCATCAGCTGAATGACTTCACATGAAATACCTATACAGTGAAACCGGATTAATTTCTAGTTCATGTATTTCAAATGTTTCATTCTGTAAAAAAATGTTTACTTGTTCATTTGTTTTATAATATAACATATAATAAACATGTGCTATATGGCTGTTCTGTTTTTCCTGTCTATTAGTGACATGCAGTGTTATGCCTCAGTAAATGTCTAATATTCAAGTGTTTTATGGGAGGAGTAAATAGCAACATAATAAAAATGGGTTTTAGAGTAAAGAGGTCAGGAATCCCCAGTAGCTTACTGGACATTGGCAGACTCAGAGCCATTCAAAGTAGTTAGTAGTGGTTGGCAACAAAGAAGAGGGACTCGAAGGCTTTCACAGCCGGCATCCATAGATTTTCCTTGGTTTTTTTCTGGGCTGTGAGGCCGTGTTCTGGAAAAGTTTACTTCTGACGTTTCATCTGCATCTGTGGCTGGCATCTTCAGAGAATGGTTGGGTAGGAGTGTGTGGGGGAGTTATATACTATGAACCCCTGTTGGGGAGGATGGACAGGTTGCTTACCTGTAACCACAGACCTTCATGTGGTCTTCTGTGAATTCACACAGTGGGTTACTCCTGCTCCTGCACAGAGCGTTCTGAACCATCTAGAATCACTAGGCACAATTGTCTTTGCAACATTTTAGTGGTAACTCCACCTATTCCCAGTGATCCCTATATAGGTGCTCCCGCCTAAATCCCTTCAGTTCCATAAAGAACGTCACAATGAGCAGCATCAGGAACATTCAGCATATATGCCATAGCAGGACACAAAGGGGAGGATGGGCAGGTCTGTGTGAATTTACAGAAGACCACTTGAAGATCTATGGTTACAGGTAAGCAACCTGTCCATCTTCTTCGTGGTCTCTGTGAATCCACACAGTGGGTAGATTAGCAAGCTTCACCTACAGGAAGGGGGTGTCATGCTAAGAGATTTGACGAGGACAGTTAAGCCAATGAGACAAGTCCTCTAACCCAATGAATATAATTAGTCATCATAAGCCCTAGGAACATGAAGCTGGATAGGCACATTTCTTAAACAGTTACCACTGGAAAGAGGCATTTGAACATAAGAGGCAAGTATTCATACCATAAAACAGGAATCACAAGTCAATCAGTGAATGGTGGAGAGCAACACTGCCCTCCCAAAGGCTGCCTCGTTATGGGACCGAGTGTCCAGTCTATAGTGGGAAATGAAAGTCAGTGGTGTGGACCAGGTGGCTGCTTTACACACATCCTCCAAGGGTATCCCTGAGAGGAAGGCACCTGAGGTGGACACAGACGTTGTGGAGTGTCCTCGAGCCTGAGAAGGCGTGGGCTTCCGGGCGAGTTCATAGCATAGGAATATAGAAGAAACCACCCATTTGGACAATTTCTGTGGAGAGATGGGAGTTCCCAGTCTGGCCTCAACATAAGAAATGAAAAGTCTTGGATATTTCCGGTGCTCAGCTGTTCGTTGCACATAGAAGGCCAGTGCTCTCCTGGCATCCAAGGTGTGCAAGGCTCGTTCAAAATTCTCCTTGGGATCCTGCATCAATGCAGGTAGTACAGTGGACTGATTCAAATGAAAGCTGGTAACAACTTTGGGAAAAAAGGAAAGGTCAGGTTTCAGCACTACCTTATGTTTGTGGAATACAAGATAAGGTGCATCGGACTGGAGGGCGCAGAGCTCACCAGCCCGGCGTGCTGATGTGATGGCTACCAGGAATGCAATTTTCCAAGACAAGCGTCTCAAGTCGGTGGTGGCCATGGGTTCAAAAGGCTTCTTCGTGAGCTGTGACAATACCAGTTCGAGGCTCCAAGCTGGAGTGGACTCGACCACTGGAGGGTGCAGGTTGGTGTATCCTTTGAGGAACTTCTTGACAACTGGGTCTTTGAAGGGCAAGGGCCTGCCTTGCACCTGGAGTTCCACGGAGATCGCCGCCAGATAGCCACGAATGGAGGAGATCAAGAGTCCTGAACTGGAGAGGTGCAGTAGAAACCGGAGGACCGTTGGTGCTGAGACGGAGTCCATGGGGATGTCGAGGTCTGACAGGTAGGATTCAAACCACCTCCACTTGTAGAAGTAGGATCGCCGCGTTGATGGTCAAAGCGCGGCATTGATGACAACCTGTGTATCGGGTGGCAGCGGAGGGTCCGAACGTCTGTCCGGTACCGAGGTTCTCATGGCTGGATTCGCCATGCTGGCAGCCGGAGCGTCTCCAGATCCGGGTGCCTGACATTGCTGTCTCGGAGAGAGAGGAGGCCTGGACAGTGTGGAAGGTGGAGGAAGCGACGATTGGCCAGCCAAAGAAGAGGGATGAACCAGGCCTGGCGAAGCTACCACGGTGTGATGTGGATCGCGTTGGATCTATCCTGACGTAGCTTGGCCACCACCTGAGTTAGAAGCGGGAACAACGGGAACAGGTACAGGAGAGGGCCGGTCCAATGGAATAGGAATGCATCGCCCTTCGACCCTCGATCCCGAGCCTGGGAGCAGAAGAGGTGGCATTGTCTGTTGCTGGACGTCGCAAACAGGTCGATGGACGGGGTGCCCCATCGTCGGAACAGACTTTGAATCACTGACCGATGAAGTCTCCACTCGTGGACGGAGGAAGCCGAATGGCTTAGTTCGTCTGCAGGAGTGTTCTCCTCTCCTGGGAGGTGGATGGACTGGAGGAGGATGTTCCTTTCGATGCACCAATCTGAGATTTCCATGGTGAGGGAGAGAAGAGACGGTGATCGGGTACCCTCTTGTTTGTTGAAGTAGTACGTTACTGTGGTGTTGTCTGTCACCACAAGGACCACGCGACCCGTCAGTGAAAATTCGAAGGCTCTGAGCTCTTTCTTGACCGCAAGAAGCTCAAGCATGTTGGTGTGGAGTGTCCTCTCTTTGGCGGACCACGTCCCCTATACAGAGCAGTCGTTGAGATGGGCCCCCCAGCCGAACATTGAGATGGGCCCCCCAGCCGAACATCGTCTATCGTGAGGGAGATGTGTGGTCGAGGAGGCTCGAATGGCATGTCCGACATTATCACCTGAGGGTCCAGCCACCAGTTGAGGGAGCGTTGAATCGCCTGAGGCATCATGAGGAGGGTCCCAGGGCGATCCCAGAGAGGGTCGAACACATTTAGAAACCAGGACTAGAGAGGTCGCATCTGGAGCTGTGCGAACTGGGTGACAGAGGTCGTGGCTGACATATGGCCGAGGAGGATCTGTACCGACAGTGCAGATACCCTCCGGGATCGTCGGCAGCGATGGACAACAGCGCAGAGAGAGGTGAAGCGGTCTGTAGGCAGATGGGCAGTTGCCAACGTTGAATCCAGGCACACCCCTATAAACTGTAGGGAGCAAGCGGGCTGGAGATGGGACTTCTCGGCATTGGCGATCAGCCCAAGTGATGCTAACAGGTCCAGTGTGAATTCGACATCGCGGATCAGTTGGTGTCGCGTCTGTGCCGCCATCAACAATTCGTTGATGTAGGGGAAGATGACAATACCCTGCTGTGTAGGAAGGCTGCCATTGGTGCCATGCACTTGGTGAACACTCTCAGGGCCATAGAAAGACCGAAGGGGAGCACGCGGAACTGGAAGGGTTCGTCTCTGATCTGGAAGGCCAGGAACCGCCTGTGGTTGGGATGGATGTCGATGTGGATGTATGCATCTTTGAGATTGATGGATGCAAACCAGTTGTCTCGTTGAAGAAGAGGCATAATTGTCCCCAGAGTCACCATCCTGAACTTCTTTGGAGGTATAAAGAAGTTCACTCCTCGGAGGTCCAGGATTGGTTGAAGTCCACCTTCCCGTTTGGTTACTAGGAAGTACCTGGAGAAGAAGCAGAGGTGTCGATGGGACGGAGGTACTCGCTCGATGGCACCCTTCTGGAGCAGTGTTCGAACCCTCCTCAAGAAGGTGGGGACGGCGGTGTTGTCCAAATGTGGCTTGTCGGTGGAAGTTTGTCGAACTCTATCCAATATCCGTCCTGGACTATGCGAAGCACCCAACGGTCTGATGTTATTGCCGACCAGTTGTTTAGGGACAGAGACAGGCGACAACCAAAGAGTGGAGTCTAGAAAGGGAAGCAGAAGAATTCAGAAAAACCGTGATTCAGAACTTTCTTTTGCCCTGGTCTTTAGACCTCTGCTTCGTGGATGGGCGGAAACGAGAGGTGGAGGACTGGCTCCTCACTGAAGGGGTGGCCAGGGGTTACTGCTGGTACCGAGACCATCTTGAGATCCAGATTACAATGGATCTTACACTCCTGTCGTGGAAAACAGCCTTCCTCATAGCTATCATGTCTGCCCGTCGAGCTGGTGGGCTTTGTGCCTTGCATTCTGATGCTCCATACTTGACATTCCACGAGCACACAGTGTTTCTGAAACCGGACATGTCCTTTCTCCCAAAGGTGGTCTCCAGTTTCCACATCTACCAATCGTTCATTCTCCCTGCTCTAATGCAGGATCCAAAGGATGACTTGAATTGACTCTCCACTCCCTGGATGCTCGGAGAGCCCTTGCCTCTATGTACAGCTGACAGCTCCATTTCAAAAGTCTCTGAATCTGTTTGTGTCCTATGCAAACTTTAAGTTGGACGCCCCTGTTTTTGCACAGTGCCTGTCAAACCAGGTGGTATCGACCATCTCCATCCGTTACGAACTGGCTCGAAAACCCCTGTCTCCTTGGGTTCGAGGGCACTCTGTCAGAGTTGTATCCACTTCTGCTAGCTTCCTCTCTGGGGTTCCCCTGGAGCTTGTGTGCTGAGCAGCCACTTGGTCTGTGCCACTAATTTTTATCTCACGCTACAAACTAGACACTCAGTCTCATAATGAGGCTGCTTTTGGGAGGGCAGCTCTGCTGTCCTCCATTCAATAAGTGGGTGGTTATTGTGGTTGCCTATGGTACTTAACATTTATTGCTATGTTCATGTCATTTTATGCTCATTGTTATGGTTTCATGGGGCATCATTTGTCAACAATTGTCCTCGTCTAACCCGCTAGCATGACATACCCTCCTATGGGTGAAGCTTGCTAATCTACCCACTGTACCAAACAACAGCACGAAACCCAGCAGATCCAGAACTTTCCCAGCACGAAGCCCAGTCTCTAGCAGGCCACCAGATGAACTCGGTCCTGCATGTAGCTGACTGCGTGACAAAAACTATCGCTGGATGTGTAGCCCTTCGTCAACATGCATGGCTGCACTCATCGGGACTCACCCCTCAAGCTGCCTCCACCATCGAGGACATGTCCTTTGATCACTCGGGTCTTTCCAACTCTGCTACGGACGAGAAGCTCAAGTTTACCCAGAAGATGCTGTCGACGGCTAGAAAGTATGGTATGCCCTCCTCCACTGCCTACCGCTCCAAGGGGCACCCCTCCTGGCAACAGTACTACACTTCTTCTGCCCAAAGAGGTTATGGCCAACAGGTCTCAAGACGGTCTCGGTACCAGCAGCAACCCCTAGCCACCCCTTCAGTGAGAAGCCAGTCTTTCACCTCTCGCTTCCGCCCATCCACGAAGCAGAGGTCTAAAGACCAGAGGTTTTTCTGAATTCTTCTGCTTCCCTTTCTAGACTCCACTCTGGTTGTCACCTGTCTCTGTTCCTAGACAACTGGTCGGCAATAACATCAGACCGTTGGGTGCTTCGCATCATCCAGGACGGATATTGGATAGAGTTCGACAAACTTCCACTGACAGGCCACATCTGGACAACACCGCCGTCCCCTCCCTCCTCGAGGAGATTCGAACACTGCTCCAGAAGGGTGCTAGCAAGGGCCCCTCCAAGTCGACACTGGGAGCCAGGTTTCTCCGGCTCACCAAGACGCGAGACCGCTGCCTCCCTTGCCTCCACTGCCTCCTGCTCACACTTTCCACTTCACTGGGACCGTCAAACTGTGTCTCTAGCTAGCCGCAGCTCGTCCCCATCTTCAGATTCGTCCCCAGACTCATCGAAGTCCTCCTCGTCATACGTTCCCAGGGCACCCTCACCACCTCCGGAACTTTTGGACAAAGATTCCTTGTCACCGATGAGGTGTGTGTGGACTGTCCTTCTTGTCCCTGAAGTGATACATGGCGGCTCCCTCTGTTGAGTCCCAAGCACGGGGTCGACCTTCTCCGTTCCAAGACCTGTTGGTTCGGAAATTCCTGAAGTGCTACGTAGGAGTGTGTGTGGTAGTTATATACTGAAAACCCCTGTTGGGGAGGATATATAAATTTGTGTATTTGATAGGCTAGTTTCTGGGTGGAGATATGCAAGGAGGATTTGTGTCTATTTGGCTAATGGTTGGCTAATGGCCCATTATCTGCTGGAAATCCCCCGGTCCCTGGGTGGAGTTCATTTGCAAGTGTTGAGTTTTTATTTTAGTGTCGTTCAGGACTGGCAACCAGATCTTGTTTACTTTTAGGGTTTCTTCTTTCCTGTTGAAGTTGGCCAGATGTTTGTGGATTTCAACAGCTTCTCTGTGCATTCTGACATGATAGTTGTTGACCTGATCCAGAATTTCTGTTGTTTTTAAATAATGTTTTATGTCCAGGTTGGTTTATAACATGTTCTGCTATTGCTGTTTTTTCTGGTTGGCCCAGTCTGCAGTGTTTCTCATGTTCGTTGATTCGTGTTTGCACACTGCGTTTAGTGGTCCTATGTAAACTTGTCCACAGCTGCATGGTATGCGGTAAACTCCTGCAGCTGTGAGAGGGTCTCTTGCCCTTTGCTGAGCGTAGCATTTCTTGGATTTTCTTGGTTGGTCTGTAGATTGTTTGGAGGTTGTGTTTCCTCATCAGTTTCCTTATTCTGTCCATGACTCCTTTGATGTATGGTAAAAATACCTTCCCTTTGGGTGGCTGTTTTTCTTCATTCCTGTGGTTTTCTCTGGGTCTGGCTGGTGTTAGACAGGGGGACTTTAATGCCCAAACTAGACAGTATTATGTGTATCCAGTTTTTAAATTTTTTAATTAAAAAACAGCCACAGTTGGAGATAAGTTGACTCTTGGCTCTGTCAGGATTTATATAGTATGTGATCATTTCCTCCTAAACTGCTTTTCTGTTTAAAATCTCTAACACTACCATTTTGATCATAAAGAAATTGTTGATGTTCTGTAGGGTATCTCTAATGGAGCAGTAATGGCTTATGGACTGGGGATGGGCAGCTGTGGTGGGCATGGGGGCCAATTGTGCCATTTGTGGCTGAAAATCACAGGTAGTCGTGGTGTCTAGGTTCATTGGCCAATTATGGGCTCATCTACACTGGCCGCTTAAAGCCAGGGCCTGTCCGGAGCATTATACCCCAGATCAAACACAATGGCGACCACGGGTTTGGGGTCTGGGGATTTGGAGAGTTTGAATTGTGGGGGGAAATGAAATGAGGCAAAGAGTAAATTCACTGAAGAGTACAATTTGTAAGCCGCTCTGATAGCCTTGTGGCTGAAGAGCGGGGTATAAACAAACAAACAAATAAATAAAAATATGGTCTTAACTCTGCTGCACACCCAACTTAGATGGGGTGGATAATAATTGATCACTATTATCTGACAGTCTAGTTCTTCCATTGATTTTGGAGAATGAAAATTGTAATTTGAATACTTCTTTGTAAACTGTTGCTATTGCTTGAAGGGATGTGGGTACATTTTTATTTTCTGGGGTCTGCTGGCCTGGCAAGTGTGTGTAGTTTGTGCAAGGCTCATCAGAAATGATGGAATTAGTTAAAATAAGATACTGACTGTTGATAATTTGCCATAAAATCAAGATTATGTAAGGAAAGTATATGCTGTTTGGTGTATTAAAATTTCCTAGGATGCCCATAAACATTTCACAGTAAAATTTCAACCACACAAACTGTGCAATCCTTTTTAGTCTACTCGGAAGTCAATAGCTTACATTTGAACTAAATGCAACACTTCTAAGAAGTGAAGAATTATATGTAACTTGGAATTTGCAAATTCTTTTTCCAGGAATAGTTGTTTTGCAATAACTGCCAACCAATCACAAAGAAAACTGGGAATAGGTGTCTGGATACTTCAGGTTTTGGGTTTGTGAGCTGATGTGATCCATGGTGAGTCCTGAGGTGGAAAAGAGCGGACCCTAGAACCTGCCCATCTCTGATTTATAGCATTGTCCTTGAGCAGCTTACATCTAATCAATAAAAGACAGTCTTCATCCTTATGTTCACAATCTGAAATGTGAAAATGTGAGAAAAAGATGGGGGAAAACATATTAAGTTACCACTTCATAAAGCTGCAGTCTGGAAAAAGAGAAGGGGAAGAAAGAAGAAAACGGCAAGCAGTCAGCAGGACTAGTGGAATGACCCTGATTTCATTTAATTTCTTGTTGTTTACAATCTCTTTGAATGCTTATCATTGATGACAATTGACCCTGGAGTCAAATCGTGTACACCAGTATTACAGACCTCCATTGATATATAGATATAGATATAGATATAGATATAGATATAGATAAAATTTATTTCTGGTGTCAAATGTGAATTTATTCTTTTTAAAAAAAAATATTCTTTTTTTCAGTTACATTCCATCACAAACCAAACAAGTTTACATATATGTCTTTGTACATCATTTCTCTTCTTTATATTTTTTCCCATACATACATTTATTTTTAATACCTTTCTCTCAAAATCTGTAACCCCTTTTCTATAAAATTCAAATCTTATTGAGGATTTCCATTAATAAAGCTTCTTCAACTCTTTCTTGTTCCTCCCTTCCTTCTTCCTTCCTCTACTTATATTGCTTTAGCTCTTTTCTATTTCTTCCTTTTCCGTTGCCTGCCTATCTGATCTCTTTTCTTGCTAGCTTCTAAGCTTGATTGTCTCCTTATTTGTAATATCTTTTCACCCTCAAATTGTCACCATTTTCTCCTTCATTCCTTTTTCCCATTTGACCTTATTTCTCACTTTGTCCCTTTCCCTTTTCCAGGAAACCTTTAACCAATTCCCATTCTTCCTCCAATTTCCCTAGGTTTCTTTCCCTATGTGAATTTATTCTTTTGAACAGAACTCTTTCTGACATAAGAATGCATGGGGTGTTTGCAATCAATGGCATACTTCAGACCAGAAGATGAGCAAATATATGAACCTGTGGTGTTGTAGTTGACATTGTCAGAGAAGATATGGGGACAGAATTGGCATGTGGGTCTGCCATAAGTCTGCTTCCAGGGTCTGCATCACTACTGTGTGACCAGTTACTGATAAGTAGCTGTTAGAAAGTGAGAGGAAATGTAGGCCTGGCACCTAACATCTGTAAGAAGGAAAGTACCTTTGTCCAGAATATGGTGTAGACCATTGATATGAGTGCTTCGGGTAGTTTTACCTGCAGCCTATAATTAACAGCAAGTGGTGTTTCATTATTTTCTGGGTCTGTTGTGTACTAGGTTACGTATTCTTGATCCTGGTGACCTGTATTTTCATTTTATTGGGTTGGCAGACTGAGAAAATGTCTGCCTTAAGTTAGGAGAGTAAATACAGGTTAAATTATTTTTCTTGATCTGGGTGACTTGTGTTTTCATTTCATTGAGTGAGCATTATAGTCTAAGGAAATGTCTGGCTTAAATTAAGAGTATGAAGAAAGGTTAAACTATTAGCCTCCATTGGCTGGCATTGTTTAAGCAAGCCTTTGGTGTATGACTGCGCCTGTGCAGCTTTTATTGTGTGTTTTTTATATTGTTTTTATGTTTTTTACTTTGTATGTTTTTAATTGGTTTTAATTGCTTTTAACTGTGATTTTAATTGTTTTGTTAACCCCCTTGAGCCCCACTTCACAAACAAACAAGCTAGAGTTTGGAATACTGTGAGAGGTGGACCTGTGGGGGAAAGAATATAAAGCTAAAGGCATGTCTGTCAAACGGTCATATACGGCTGGTTAGAAATAGAGATAGAGACAGGAGGCAGATAGTAATGTATTTAATCTTAAGAAGAATGGATTAAACATTGAGGAACAATTAAAGATAGGGTTGATGAGGAACTTTAGTGTGATAGGAACTGAGTGTGGAAAGAGTTCAGGGAGAAACTTTACTTTGTTTTACTCAAGGTTTTAATTCAGGAGTTATACTGTCTAAGGAGCTAATGTAATTAACTTGTTATATAATACATCTTTACTGTTTTATTTTCCATATATCTGAAGGGATATATTTTCATTTAAGAATTCATGAGGAGAATTGCTAACGCATTAGCAAACTTGAACCCAACAATAAACTCATTTGCTGGTCACCTTGTGGCCTGAGTACCTAATCCAGTGAGGGATTTTAAGGGTAAAAAGGCAAGGTGAATGATAGGGGCCTACAGGTTGGAACTGTTGGTGTGTTTTTCTGTGACAGTATTCCGTGACATGTGAGCATATTCCCTGTGTATCAATTTTGGATATTTTTAATGTCCAACAGAACTGCCTTTGCATTTAGGGGGAATACAGTATTATGCTTCTGGAGTAGATTGTATAATTTTTAATTCTACTGGTCCTAGATATGTACAGTACTTTCTTTATGTGTGTTGGAATAGTGGTTTTAAATACAAAGGAACTCAAGCTTTGGTTTATGTGATTTTTTTTTCAAATAAAAGCTTTAACAAGCTTTTTTTCTATCCAGTCCTTGTTGTTGTGTACCTTCAAGTCATTTCCAACTTACAGTGACAACAAGGCAACTGTATCATGGGGGTTTCTTGGTAAGATGTGTTCAGAAGCAGTTTGCCATTGTCTTCCTCTGAGGCTGAGAGTGACTTGCCCAAGGTCACACAGTGGGCTTCCATGGCTGAGTGGGGGTTTGAACCCTGGTTTCCTGGTGTCCTAGTCCAACATTCAAACCATATACCACACGGTCACTTAAACAGTCCTACCATGCACAACACCTTGGGAAAGTACCATCCGTGGAAAGTGGTAGGCAGAAAATCTTAGTGATCAAAATTGGTTCCAGCAATCTAGGGAAGCTGAAAGAAGCTCTTGAAGGAGCTTAGAAGCACAAGAAAGTACAGTTGCCCCTTCATATTCGCTGGGGTTTGGGTCCAGGCCCCCCCGTGGATACCAAAATCTGTGAATTCTCAAGTCCCATTATTTGCAATGGCATAGCAAAATGGTGTCCCTTATATAAGATGGCAAAATTAACGTTTTTGGATTATTATTTTTTAAAGAATATTTTCAAGCCATGAATACGTAAATCTGTGGATACCAAATCCGTGGATACGGAGGGACAACTGTATTACTGTAGTCTCTTCCCAGCACTGGATTATTTTGCGAATGTCTTCTCTTAGAAACCATTGGCTAAGCTGTCCAATGTGGCTTCCATTGACTTTTTAAATCTACTATCACTTCACTCTGGTAATCTGGCTTTGTTAGTCTAAAACATGTGTGTGTTTTCCACTTAAGCAAGGAAGGTGTGGTTTTGCCTAGGAATGAACATGTTTAAGAACGTGGCTGGATTTTATATTTTCACAAATGCAGTATCTACTGTTGTTAATTTCTTCTTCTCAGTAACCCTTGAGAGAGTCTCACACATAAGCTGAAACTGTCTCGTTACATGTATAGCCTGACTTGTCTGCAGTCCCCTTCCCCTCCAGTTTGAAGAAAGTGATAAAATGTAGACTTAAGGACTTAAATATCACCCCCTCTACTCTCTCCCCACTTAGTGCATTCTTTGTTTACTATCTAGCCCAGCCTTTCTCAACCTTTTTACCCTGGAAGAACCCTTGAAATAATTTTCAGGTCTAAGGGAACCCCTATGTAAAAATTATACCTACAGCTCCCCCTTTTTAAAAGAATTATAGAAGCAGTGAAAAAATAGATGCTTATTATATTCCACATTGCTAGCAATACATTTGATACTTGCAGGGTAAGAAATGTCTATAATATAAATATAATATAAAATATAATATAAATATACCTCTCCAAAGTAAGACAATCTCAGTTTAATCATCTTGGCTTCTAGGGAGAGTTCAGGTTACCATGATGTGCTGCCTGAGGCAGCAACATAGAATCATAGAATTGGAAGAGACCACAAGAGCCTTCCAGTCCAACCCCCTGCCATGCAGGAATACTAAATCAGTTCGTTCCCGACAGATGGCCATCCAGTCTCTGTTTAAAAACCCCCAAAGGAGGAGACTCCACCACGTTACGAGGCAGTGCATTCCAATTCCGAACAGCTCTTACTGTCAGGAAGTTCCTCCTAATGTTTAGCTGGAATCTGTTTTTTTGTAGTTTGAACCCATTGATCTGTGTCCTAGTCTCTGGAGCAGCAGAAAACAAGCTGACCCCATCCTCACTGACTCTGACTCAAAGATTGAGCTCTGACCCCTGCATTCAGTTACCAGACCCAAAGTTTAATAACTTTTTCTCTATAATGATTCCTTTGCTGAAATGGCTCTGCCCCCTCCAAATTTGGTTTTAAAAAAATAAGCCCTAAGTCACTTTTATCAGAGTTCTCCCATCCACAGCTGGCGCCTGAGTAGCTGACTGACCAGGGGGTTGCTTGGATTACTTGGTCAGTTTCTCCCAGTTGGATAAGAGCTGTACAGTATTGCAATTCTCTTTCCATTGTTCTGATTTTTTTAAAACCCTCATTTTGCATTTGTACCTTTAAATCAGTTTTATGCAAACCAGCATCTTCTTTTGTCCTCACTTCTGGCAAACATTTGGCACGTAAACATCTTCCTCCCCCGAACCATAAGAGGACCCTTTGGAGGCTCCGTTGGTGTGAAAACATTCACACACACACACTCATTCCTCACCTGGCTTTCTCTGTTGTGGAGGGGAGAGATAAGCTGTTTCAGCTCACCACTTCTCTGTGATTTATTACTATTTTCTCGCAGAACCCCGATTGAGAAACACTGATCTAGACTGATTAAGAATGTTGAAGAACCCAAAATCTTGTGCTATGTTTTGGAATTTGAATTGACTGAATAAAAATATACTAACATGGATTTTAGGATTTTTCTGTTGGAATTTTTCCAAAAGTAGCAAAAGCATTCTTGGATTCTGTCCAGAAGAGGCATTTGTCTACTTCAGATAAACTGATTTTATCTATATCTGGATTCATGCATTAGAAGCCCTGGTGATGTTTTACTAGGGCTTTAATTATTCCCTTCCCCACATCAGCCTGAACCTAAACAGTCTATGCAACAACTTTATTCTCTGAACACTACTGTGCAACTCTCTCTCTGGCTTTTCTTCACAGATATATAAACACTGCCTTAAATTATCCACTGCTCATACTTATTTGCAGCCAGCCCTCTGTATCCACGGATTTGGCGTCCACAGATTCCACCATCCAAAATTATTTTATTTTAATAAAAAAATATTTTTAAAAAAATCGAAGAAGCAAACTTGATTTTGCCATTTTATATAAGGGGCACCATTTTACTATGCCATTGTATATAATGGGACCTGAGCATCCACAGATTTTGGTATCCACCGGGGGGGGGGGTCTGGAACCAAACCCCAGTGGATACTAGGGGCCCACTGGTACCTTTGTCCAACAATGATGAAATTTGGTAGTAAATAAGGTGGTAGTTTTATGGTTCAGGAGGGTGTCAGAGCTCACACGTTCACTGTAGAGCTTCTGTGTTGCAGAACATCTCATATCCTTTTGGAAAAGAAGAGAGGGCAGAAAAAAAAGTGTGTGTGAGCAGGCGATATGGTGGCACCATTCTGGTGGTGATAGATGCGGGTAGCAAGAGCTGCAAAAACAGCCAGAGGACCTACATGCTACCAACAGGCCAAATGTGGCTTACCCCAATTTCTGTTCTGTGTTCTGATTTTGGTTGTCTTTATATTTTTATTGTAACCTGTTTATTGAACTGTGGTTTTAAATGTTGTGGGCCACTTTCAGGGGTACATAGTCAGCAGGAAATCAGGATATATCGACAGATTTTGTCTGTATCATGGGCCATGGTTGTATCATGTACCAAACTGGAAGAAGTTTCAGCTGCTGTTGCAGCAAACTTCCCAATCCTGAACTGCAAACTTTAAATTGTAGAGGGTCAAAGTTTCGTTGCTTCTTACAAGTAGTAAGGTGCTTTCTGTTTATGCATCTGATAAAATTCATTGACACCAGCAAGACAAAAGGTTGCTTGTGGTGGGGTCCTACATGTTGTAGTTGAAAGAAAAACAGCCTGTGCTTTATATATTATTAAGGAAGCCTTTGACTGTACTGTATATAGATCATGAAAAACTATGGATCACTCTTAAAGAAATTGGTGTGCAACAACATTTGATTGTCTTGATGTGTAACTTGTATTCGGGACAAGAAGCTATTATTACAGCAGAATATGGAGAAACATAGAATCATAGAATTGTAGAGTTGGAAGAGACCACAAGGGCCATCCAGTCCAACCCCCTGCCACACAGGAAATCACGATCAAAGCATCCCTGACAGATGGTCATCCAGCCTCTGTTTAAAGACCTCCAAGGAAGGAGACCCCACCACGCTCCGAGGGAGTGTGTTCCACTGCCGAACAGCTCTTACTGTCAGAAAGTTCCTCCTAATGTTGAGGTGGAATTTCTGTTCCTGGAGCTTGCATCCATTGCTCCGTGTTCTAGTCTCTGGAGCAGCAGAAAACAAGCTTACTCCATTCTCAATGTGACACCCAATGTGACAGAATAGTTTCCAATTGGTAAGGGATAAGGAAAGGCTGCATCTTATCACCCTATGTGTTGAACTTGTATGCTGAACATACCATACGTAAAACAGGATTAGACTTGGAGGAAGGAGGCATGACAATTGGAAGAAGGGACAGCAACAATTTAAAATATGCACCATAGTACTAGCAGAAAGTAGCAAAGACTTGGACTTGGAACAGTTACTGAAGAAAGTCAAGGAAGAAAGTGCAAAGGCAGGTTTACAGTTAAACATTAAGAAAATTAAAATAATGACCACAGATGATTTATGTAACTTTAAAGTAAACAAGGCACTGAAATAGTTCAAGATTTTCCATACAGAAGACTAGGTCTTGGAAATGCAGCTATGGAGGAATTGGGAAATGGGTATTTCCCATTTCTATGTATGGTTGTAAAAGCTGGACAGTGAAGAGAGCTGATAGGTAGAAAATCAACTGCTTTGAATGGTGGTGCTGGAGAAGAATTCTGTGGGTAACCATGGACTGCTAAAAAGACAAATAAATAGGTCCTAGAGCAAATCAAGCCTGAACGCTGCCTAGAAGCCAAAATGACTTAACTGAGACTGCTGTACTTTGGTTATATCACAAGAAGACATGACTCACTAGAAAAGATAGTAATGCTTGATAAGATAGAAGGCAGTAGTAGGAAAAGAGGAAGCCTGCATTCCAGATGGATAGGTTCAGTCAAGGAAGCCATGGACCTGAATCTGCAAGACCTGAGCAGGGCTGTTGATGACAGGGTGACTTGGAGGTCTCTCATTCATAGGGTTGCCATAAGTCAAAGTCAACTTGATGGCAGTTAACTAGTTTCATCGTTTGGCTATGTAGTGGCTGTATTTTTTGTTCATTCATTGACATACACACCCTTAAATGAAATGGAGTCATTTTCTTGAGCTTAATAGAGTTGATAAATGTACTAGTGGCAAACTACTTATCTGTACGTTTTTTAATCTCTTGCTTTCCTGCTGCCTTTGAGATAACTCAATATAAGAAGTCCCTTAAATGCAAGTTGGTTTGTAGGACTGCCAGTTAGATTAAATCCTATTAATATCATAGCTTTGCTTGCAGATGGAACTTGGAAAACTACAAAAATAGTCCTCACATTTCCATACAAATAAAAGCCCCAGTGTCCCTGAGCAATTATAAAGCTAACATGCAATGTGTTTTGGAGTCAGCAAGTTCTACATCATTTAGCTCAGGTCACCCTTATATATTTGTCCCTGTTGTAGATTTTCTGTGTGGAATGCAACAGAATGTCAGCATGGACTCTCTTAGGCAATCCTTTGCCTCCAGTGTGTATTCAGAGGATTCTGTTTCTTGGAAATTTTGGCAACTTTAGAACACATCAGATCAATTTATATATCTGTGTAGCTCTATATATGCAAGGGTATATGTGCAGAGAGATAATGAATATGTTTTGTTAGTGGTCCTAGTTCACTGTATTATAGTCAACCCTCTTTATACATGGATTCTGCACCCACAGATTCAACCAACCACGGTTCAAAAAGATACAACTTCTCCCCCCCCTCAAAAAAGCGATCCTTAATTTTGCCATTTTATATAAGGGACACCATTTTATTATACCATTGTATATAGTGGGACTTAAGCATCCACAGATTTTAGTATCCATGGGGGTCCTGGACCAGCTCCCAGCGGATACCAAGGGCCCACTGTATATCTGGACTTTATTGTGAGCTTCATTGCCATTGAGTATGAAAAACTGCCTCCAAATTCCTGAACATAAACCGCACCCCTCCTCTCTCTCACACACACAAAACATACCTGCTGAGAGCTGTATTGTAAATAGTAGGAGACTGAGAATGTTAACAGCACTAATCCTTCCAGTAAAAGTTAATTACGTTAGTATTTTGAATACTCTATTTTAGACTAATGAGAAGTCTACAAGTATCTGTGCTATTCTATGATTCTATGATTCTGTTGGTTACCTGGGCTAACCTGCATAACCCTCTGTCATACCTAGATAACTCTTAAAGTAGTTCCACTCCAGTCTCTGTCAAAATTATCCTTATACCTATATATGCACACCTATACAATGACAGTTTATGTGACACAAGACTAAATGATGGAGGTGGTATTCTTCTTCTTATTATTATTATTATTATTAGTTTGTGTATATTCTGCCTTTCTCACAATGCTGGGACTCAAGGCAACTTGTAAAGTTAAATACAGTTAAAAGCACTTATAGATACATAATTTAAAACAGATGGTTTTTAAAGTTGTTTTTATTAAAGGCTATTGGTAAAATGCAGTTAAACAATCCATAGAATTAAAACCCATTAAAACCAATCAATTAAAATATGAAAACCAGCACAACCTATTTCTAACAGCCTATGGGAACAGAAAAGTTTTCACTTGCTGACAAGAGGACAACAAGGAGGGAGCCAACTTCCCAAGTGAAGGAGTTCCAGAGCAAGGATGCCGCCATCAAGCAGGTCCTCTTTTGTGTTCCACCAGTGTTCCTGGGAAGGAGGTGGAGCTGAGGGGAGGTCATTTATTTATTTATTTATTTGTACCCCGCTCTTCAGCCTCAAGGCTATCAGAGCGGCTTACAAATTGTTTTAAGCAATAGCTATTTACACATCTACACTGCGTTAAGCAGTTTCCAATGTGTGTTAGCTAATTGCCCCCCACAAGCTGGGTACTCATTTTACTGACCTACGAAAGGATGGAAGGCTGAGTGAACCTTGGAGCCCGCTGGAATCATGCCTCAAAGCTCTTAGAGCCTGGGCAGGCTCATATGGAAAGATATGGTCTTTTAGATAACTTGAATCAGAGCTATATGACTATATGTTAACAAGCACTTTGAATTGTGCCTCGAAATGGACCAGCAGCCAGTGAAGGTGTTGCTACAAGAGAGTTGTAGCCAACCTCAGTTAATAATCTAACTGCAGCTCTTTTGGCCAACTAAAGTTTTTCAGCATTTTTCAAAGGCAGCCCCATGTAGATTAAACCAAATGAGAAGTAACCAAGATATGTTCAGAGCAGACATTTCCAAGAACAGGTCCAGTTGTTTTAACTATACAAATGTACTCCTAGCCATAGAAATCTGGTCCTCCAGACTCAAATTTGAATCCAGGCATGTACCCAAACTGCCAGTCTGTGTCTTCAGAGTGGTTGCATTCAGCTTAGGCTGAATCCCTGTTCATTGATCTGCCTTTCACCTGAGCAGACATCTGACTTGTCTGGATTAAGCTTCAATTTGTTCATTCTTATCCAGTCCATTATTAATTGGGTAATACTGGCTTAGCACAGAAACCATTTCCTTGAAATGAGGTGGAAATGAGAAATAGACCTCAGTGACATCAGCATACTGGAGGCACCTGAACCCACAACTCCTGACAACCTCTCCCAACAGATTCATGTATGTGTTAAATGGCATTGGGTAATGGACGCCACAGCCAATGGCCAAGGAATTGAACAGAAAACCCCTAACACTACCTTCTGGGCTCTCAGAACAGAACCACTGTAAAACAATGTCCCCAAGTCCTATCCCATGAGACAGACCTGAATGATATCTTGGTCAATAGTACAGAAAAGTCCAGCAGAACTGACAGTGACATATTCACACTGTTCATTTCCTGGTGTGGTTCATCCATGAAGGCTACCAAAACCATATCTGTCCCATAACCAGGTATGAAACCAGTCTGAAATGGATCTAGATAATCTCTCACCTCCCTTTGCCTATTCTCGCCTGTTGCATGAGCCAGGAGACGTAAGGCTCTAGAACACATGTGGTGGCTCTCACCTATCCCATGACCACATTCACATCCTCCAGTCGCACAACCTGGTAACTGCTAGCTTTCTCCTGTCTTTGGGAAGGAGTTCCATGTTGGCATATATGCTGCTGTTTGAGTGGCTCACAAGCCTTTCCTAAGGCATGAGCCATGACTAGCAGTGGGGGCAATCGGCTGTAACCATCTAACACCATCTGTTCTCCTGCAACATGTGTGGATGTGAAGGCAATCCACCCTTAGAGCTGGAACAGTTCTCCACTCTAGATTTTTAATTGTGAAAAAATCATACTGAAATTGAAAGAAGAAATAAAAAGAAATCAAGAATTAATTAATTAAAAGGGGGAAAATCCTATAATAAACAGGTGGTAGAGCAGAAAGAAACATCTGTTTTCTTGGACATCATATTGTACCTCAATGGTTAAGGTCTTCACTGGTAGTATTAAAAAGTTCTGGATACTATTTATCATTAACATTTGTTTTGTTTATGTGTTTGCTGCCTCATCTTTCAGTGTTTGGAAAGTAATATTTGCTGTGCAAAAAGTTGTTTCTTCATGTGGTATATTTCTTTCAGCTGGTTTCCATAAATCTGTACTTCTCTTTTAATGTAGTCAAACCGATTCTGTTTTCTGTTTTCAGCATATGCAGATGACAATCCAAGCTCTTCAGGATGAGCTTAGGATCCAAAGGGATCTGAACCAGCTTTTCCAGCAAGATAGCACCAGTAGATCCAGTGAACCATTTGTGACAGAGCTTACAGAGGAGAATTTCCAGCGGCTTCATGCAGAGCATGAACGACAGGCCAAGGAACTCTTCTTGTTACGCAAAACTTTAGAAGAAATGGAGTTGCGCATTGAAACTCAGAAGCAGACCTTAAATGCTCGGGATGAGTCCATCAAAAAGTTATTGGAAATGCTGCAGAGCAAGGGGCTGTCAGCCAAAGCCACAGAGGAAGATCATGAGCGGACAAGACGGTTGGCTGAAGCAGAAATGCATGTGCACCACCTGGAAACCTTATTGGAGCAAAAGGAAAAAGAAAACAACTTGCTAAGGGAGGTGAGTAGATATTCACATATAGAGGATCTGTTTTTAATGCTATTTTTAGTATAGAAACCATTGCCTACTCTTTTTAGTTGCAGTTCAAGCCTCTCTACAGTTAATACATTTTTCTCGAATGATTTGCTCCTATATTTTGTTTGCTTTTCACCCTTTTGATGTGATGTTTAATTTTTAACGAAAGTGGTTTTGCACATATGTTAAGTCTCTTATATTTGATATTCTCCTTAGTTTTAAATTGTTGTGTGAATGCTTGAATTAAGTTATAAACTGAGTGAATTTGCCCCTTCTTAACCTTGTCTTCATTTATTTTCCTCCTAGTTTTATTTGAGATAGTGTTAATAACAAGAATCTTTCTCTTTTCTTAATCTGTTGAAGCATACAGCAATTGCATCTAAAGCACAGAAATAAGGGTTGTCTGATTGCAGACTCATTTACTATATGTAATATATTTGATGACAATCATTCAGTATAATGTTCAGCACATTGTGAGTGTGGATGTATGTAAGCAGGAGACCTAGATATATGTGCTAGTAATATCAAAATAGTTAAACATGTTCCACCATTGATAGAAAGCTGAAATTTGAAATGTTAGACTGTGGAGGTATGTTCTTGATTCAGAGTGGAGATTTCAACTTGCAGCCATGAGCACAAATCTGAAAATGAGATAAGCTACATGTGTGTGGGACTTCACCTTCTGGTGCTTTATCTGTCCTCAAACTACAGGAAGGAAAATTGACAGTGTCAAAGCAGGAACTTTTATTTGCAGAATGACAAGCTGTGTTTACTTTTTTTCTATGCATAAATATGCTACTTGCCTGAATCACTGAAGATACTGCTTTGTATCCATCTCTGTATATGATGCTATTGGAAGACTGTAAATGAGCCTCTACCTGCATTTAGAAGAACAGAGAGAAATCTTGGCATCAGTAAAAGGTGGTAACTCTGCAGTTTCCATGGAAACAGTCAGTTTTTTATGAAGAATATTTGATATAATTTGCTGGCTTGGATTCACAGCTTGAAACATACTATTTAAACTGAAGTAAGCAGTACATTCGTCATCATATATTGATGTGAACAATTCATACAGTTAAGCAGATTAAGCAGCAATAATGATAATAAAAAAAATAGGCAGTATAAAACCAACTAGGCAATTTCAGAAGATTGGGCAGGATGGTTGGGTGCAGGGTAGGCAGAACAAATGGAACAATAAAATCTTAGACTGATGCAATAGTATTCACACTTTAAGGTTAAGCAGAATGTTGGGCACAATAGCAATAAAATAATTATCCGGTAGCTCGATAAAGATAGCTGAGTCATAAGCTATACTTTTTTGTTTCAACATTTGGTAAACATTTATTTATTGTATTAAAAGTATATGTGTAAAGCCATTCTTTATCTCCCACCACCCCCAGAGACCATAAAGCAATTAGCAGTAAAATCACAGAATGAAAATAAAGCAAAAACATACAGTTCTTTAGAAACAGACTAAAAACAATTTTTAAAGCTGAGAGCCTGACAGAATGATACAGCTTTTACTGTCAGAACCACATTAATGATTGGTAAATGAAAGAAATGCTGTGGATGTAGCATACCTTGATTTCAGTAAGGCCTTTGATAAGGTCCCCCATAATATTTTTGCAAACAAGCTAGTAAAATGTGGGCTAGGCAATGCTACTGTTAGGGAGATTTGTAATTGGTTGACCAGCCAAACCCAATTGGTGCTCACAGTAATGTAAAAGACTGGGAAAATTAAAGATGTCTACTCTCCCTACAAATTGTACTCCAGGCAGAGGTGCCCAAGTTCTACTACCACATATGGCGGGAAGCATAGTCCTGGTAACACATTGCCCTGTTCCTTTCATCACATAGCAGTGGAGATGCAGCCAGACACTCACTCACCCTGCCTTGTCACACCATGTCCCTCTAAAAAAGTAGGCCTCTCAAACCATACAAGGAGGCAGCAATGGCAGCATCCCCCAATGGCGTTGTAGGAGAAGGAGAATGCCTCACCATGGACTGGAGAAGAAGAATGCCTCACTATGGACTATAGATTTAAAAAGTGGAGGGGATAAGTAAGTGAGGTCAATGGGAGTGGCACATGTGCAATGCTGCCCATCAATTAAGAGAAAGAGGAGGTATAGTGGTGCCAGAGCTCAGCTTTACATAGATCTGTCTGTTTCTTTAACGCCTGCCTTTGTGAGGGTCCTCATAGCCAAGGGATTATGGGGGAAGTGGCCGGGAAAACTATTTATTCCATTTGACACTCTGTTGCCTGAGGCAACTACTTCACCCAGTTTCATGGTAGAGCCAGACCTGCTTTTAGGTGGGAACTGAATCACTGAAACAGCATACTTCCAGTTCATAATCTATAGAGTCTGTATGGAAAAGTATCATGGCCAGTAGTACTGAGGACCACCTTCTCTCTCTGGCTTTTCTTCGCAAATGAAGATTCAGGAAGGACTCATCCCGCGCTTTCTGCAAGCACGCTGATGACTAAAAATGCCAATCCGAGATAAACAAGTCCGGTTGCAGAAAGCACAACAGAAGGTCTCCTTGGGTGATGTTTCCAGGTTGTGATTTTTTTCTGTGTTGTCGTTTCTCTTCAAGACTTGTTCCAGGGAGGACCATTGTTGGTGATCAATTTGGCCAAGCCTGAGATGTTGTTTCAGGGAATCCTTGTATCACTTTTTTGGAGCGCCCCTCTTACGTTGACCCATGGCGAGTTCACTGTAGAGTAATATTTTTGGGAGGCGATGGTCCTCCATCCTAGAAACGTGCCCTGCCCAGCGCAGCTGTGTTCTCAATATCATGGCCTCAATGCTGGTGATCCCTGCTTGCTCAAGGACAGCAACATACGTCACATAGTCAGTCCAGTGTATATTTAGGATTGTGCGTATACAGTGCTGATGAAAGCGTTCGAGGAGTCGTAGGTGGTGACGATAGGTAACCCATGTTTCAGACCCATAAAGGAGAATAGACAGTATAATGGCTCTATACATACTGACTTTTGTGCTTCACCTCAGGTGTTTACTACTCCAGACTCTTTTGTAAAGTCTTCCAAATGCGCTATATGCCTTTGCTAATCTGTGATCGATCTCTTTGTCAATCTTGGCATCTAAGGAGATGATGCTTCCCAGGTAGGTGAACTGCTAAATGGACTTAAGCACAGATTTGCCTACAGCAATGTGGGGATGGTGGTGTTCGTCCTGTGGTGCAGGCTGGTAAAGAACTTCAGTTTTCTTCAGGTTGACTTCCAGTCCAAACAGCTCTGCAGCATGTTAGGCGCTGCAGAGCTGCTTCTGTGTGGGCAACAAGGGCATCAGCATCAGCGAAGAGCAGCTCACGGACTAGATACTTTAGAGTCTTAGTGCGAGCCCTCAGACGGCTTAAGTTAAACAAGCTACCATCAGTATGGTAACGTATATTGATGCCGTCTTCTTCTTCGAGCTCTGCCATAGCCCTTTGGAGCATCATGCTGAAGAAGATTGTAAATAAAGTTGGAGCAAAAACACAACCTTGCTTCACTCCATTAGTTATTTGAAAGGGCATCGCCATATCTGACTTGACCGTGTTGGCCCTCATGTAGCAAGATAATCATTTTAAGGAATTTGGGGGGACATCCTAGTCTTTCCAGCATCTGCCACAAACCTTTTCTACTCACAGTGTCAAAGGCTTTGGTGAGGTCGACAAATGTTACAAAGAGACCCTTGTTCTGCTCTCTACATTTCTCTTGCAGTTGTCTAACCTTCTAAGAAGTGAGGAAAATCAACAAGGTAGCACTCCCTCCTTTCAGCAATTGAAACAATTTCGGTAACAAACAAGCTCTTGAAATGGGCCCAGAAATAATCACTCTCTTCAAAGATTGCCTGACATTACCCAGCAACTTAGTCACCAAAGCAGCTAAAAAGGGAGCATTCATAACATATCTATCTTCTAAGGGGCACGACCTAGATAAAAGATTCTGTTATACTAGGAATGGATGGAACTGTCTGACTGAAATCAGATGTGCAGCCTCATGAAATGATGAGACTTCAGTCATGAGTCATGAGGATGCACATAATCTCTAAGGATGCAAAAGATCATTATAGATATTTCTTAGTGGAAGCAATGAGACTTCTCCACTATTGAAATATAAAACACAATCCCATTCTGGCCTTTTTCAATCCTGGTAAAATTTGCGGGAGTAGTAATAGAATTCTTAGAGGGCTGTCTTCAGTTTAACTTTTGATGTATCCAGATAAAGTAATAAAAACTGGATTCATACAAAAGTGAGTTCTTCACTTCTTGTATTTCTTACTGTTAACGACAGTGTGTCTAGTGAATCTAGACATTATATATCTGAACAATGAGAACTGCAGCATCTTAAAAGTTTTCCATTTCTCATCAACCCTTCACCTTGTTTAAGACTTCTGATTGGTTGATTCACACCCAAATTTGTAGCATTGCAGTGAACATTTAAAAATAGTTTAGCATCCCCCCCCCCAAAAAAGGGAGTAAGAACACATTAAATATAAGAGTTTTAGGTGTGAATTATTCTTCATGTCTCACACTCTTCAACGCTAGCACATGGGGACTAAATAAAATTTAGTTGGGGGATGCATTGCTCTCCCCCAGTAGCTACACCTCTGGTTGCACCGGAGAATTGGATTTGTGTTTCCTGCATAGTTGCTCCATGTCCAGAAGATGATGGTATTTGACTGCTAGCTTCTTACCTTTTAAGTTTAGCTATTATATATCATATGTTGGAAATATTTTGTTCTTCCTTAAAACCGTGTAGGTTTAGCACAGTACTTGGTTTCAGGACTTGGCAATGTCCTTCAAATATCATTACTGATGGCTTTCATAACAGGAATCATTTTTTATTTTGCTAATTCTCCTTTGTTGTTTGAGATTCTTTTTTATCCTCTTTTCCTTTTGTATTCTTAATCTGAATTTTTAATTAGAGTGTAATTTAGCATCCAGTTCTACCCATTTGAAGGCTGTTATCAAACTATCTACATTAACTTTGTTCTCCTATGCACAGAGATTCTCCTGAGTTAACTGGAAGTGCCTAGTATGTGGCTTTAGTGAAGTTTGTTCCTGTTTTAAATACAGTTGTGCAAAGTTTAACTTCCAAAGATTTTCCTTGGGTTCTTTCTGGGCTGTGAGACCGTGTTCTGGAAGAGTTTATTTTTGACATTTCGCCTGCATCTGTGGCTGTCATCATCAGTGATTTCTCTGAAGATGCCAGCCGCAGATGCAGGCTAAATGTCAGAAATAAACTCTTCCAGAACACGGCCTCACAGCCCTGAAAGAACCCAAGGAAAATCTATGGATGAAAGCCTTCTATTTCACATTTAACTTCCGACTTTATGAGAACCTACAGTTTTCTCAGTAAAGAAAATAATGAAAAATATTTTTATCTGTAGAATAGAAAATATTCAGAAATAATACCCTTGAAACAGAACATATCTGAAGGATTAGGACTTATTCCTCTTCACTTATAAAGTGCTGGTCATTTTGGTTACTTGTTTCTAGTCTTATTATTTATTTACTAGCTGGACCCAGCATACCATACACAATTAAAAACTATCCCCCAAATGCCCAGGAGACCTCATGAGAACACTTTGAGGTAGGCTGGTGGGTTTAACTTGCCCCCTCTGCTTGTTCTGGCCCCTTTCCACTTGTTCTGCCACCCTGCCCCCCCTCCGCTCGTTCTGCCTCCCTCAGTTTGTTCTGAATCCCTACCACCCCCTCTGTGCTTTCTGCCCCCCTCTGCTTGTTCTGCCCCCCTGCCGCCCTCTCCACTCGTTCTGCCCCTTGGCACCCACCTCCTGCACACACCACATCCACCCCCATGCTACTCACTCTTCCTCTCCGGTGGCCATATTTGGAATCTACATTGTCCTGCCCCCAGTGTGCTGATTGGCTGCCCAACAGACCTGTGATTGGTTGGTCAGTTCCCTAAGCAGCCAATCAGCACACTGGAAACGGCAACATACCCAAGAAAATTATATATATAGATATCCCGCTTTTCCCCAGCCATAGCCACCATAATTTTCTGTGTACATTCACTGGTGTCTAAACAGTGCTTTATAAAAGGAACACCCTGCAATATACATAACAGCTTTGTTTGTGGTAGTTTTGTGCTGTCATGTTGGCTTCAACTTACAGTGACCTTTTGAATGAGAGACCTCTAAGAGACCCTGTTATTAACAGCCCTGTTCAGATCTGGCAAACTCAGGGTATGGTTTCCTTTATTGAATCATGTGCAAAGTGGTCTTCCTCTTTTCTTACTGCCTTCCATCTTTACCGAGCATCATTGTCTTTTCTGATGAGTCATGTTGTCTCATGAAGTGTACAAAGCGCAAAAACCTCAGTTTCATCATTTTGGCTCCTAATGAGAATTCAGGCTTGATTTGATCCCAGAACCATTTATTTGTCCTTTTGTTAGTCCATGGCACCACATTTCGAATTGGTAGTAGATTTTTTTCTTGTCTGCTTTCTGCACTGTACAGCTTTCACATCCATACATAGAAGTCAAAAACATGATGGAATGGATGAACCTGACTTTTACTATTCAATGATAGATCTTTATACTTGAGGATCTTATCTGCTTCCTTTATACTGTAGCTGCCATTCTAAATCCTAGGGTTCTTCTGATTTCTTCATTACAGTCTCTGTTTTGATTTATGGTTCAACCAAAGTAGAGAAAACCTTCATACACACACACACACACACACACACACAAAGGTTTTCTCCACTTTGGTTGAGCCATAAATCAAAATGGAGACTGTAGTGAATACACACTCACACACACATTTCAGAACTCCATCATACTTTGGCCCATTAGCTGATGAGAGGCCCTCCCTTCCTTCCAGCTGCCACTGCTGTAGCCTCTGACAGAGTGAAGAACAGCCAGGAACAGCTCCACAGCTGATGAAATGTAGTACTAGACAAGAGTTCCAATTTTAGTATATGTGCTGCCGAAGCAAGCACCTAGACAAGAGTTCTATGGATACCATGGACTGCTAAAAAGACAAATAAATGGGTCCTAGAACAAATCAAGTCTGAACACTGCCTAGACACTGACTAAACTATCATACTTTGGCCATATTATGAGAAGACGTGACTCACTAAAAGAGACCATAATGCTTGATAAGGTAGAAGCCAGTAGGAAAAGAGGAAGACCGCATTCCAGGTAGACTCAGTCAAGGAGGTCATGGACCTGAGTTTGCAAGACCTCAGCAGGGCTGTTGATGATGGGGTGACTTGGAGGTCTTTCATTCATAGGGTCACCATAAGTTGAAGTCAACTTAAAGGCAGTTAACAACAACATGCCTTATTTAGTTGGGAAGCTAAGCAGGGTGAATCCTGGTTAGTGTTTGGATGGGATATTGTTAACAAATACCAGGTGTTTCCTGATGAAGGAATTGGCAAACTACCTGTGAATATTCCTTGTCTAAGGAAAACCTGTGAAATTCATGGTGTCACCCTAAGTCAAACGGTAACTTGAAAACACACACATACACACAAACCTGAGGGCAGGGGACTGTCAAATGACCAATTTATCAGCTGCTTTGGGATCCTTTTTGACTGAAAGTCTGAGTAGAAATACTCTAAATACGTAAGTACTCACTTGGGGTTTGAATTTCCCTTTAATTTATCAGATCTTATAGAAGAGTTCTCTTGCTCTTTCTTTTTGTTGTCACCTTCTGTTTCTTTGCACTAATTATTGTAATAGTTTTCTTTGCCTTGATGTAGAAATCATTGTACAGGTGCTGGAGGACCTAGGAAATACCTAGAGAAACTACGTTTCTAGGCATCTCCAGCAGAACTCTATGTTAACTTACCATAGAATTGTGCTGGAAGACTAAGGAAATGCCTGAAGAGACCTTATTTTTTGGACGAGAGATAATTGAAACCACGGGTACCAGTCCTGCGCATATGAGAGGTGACCTATATAGCTATAAACATCTGTAGCAAGCATTCATTATTCATAATGGATATGTATATATATATCTTCAGACAGAAAGTACATATAGCCTACTTGAGAGCATAGATTATGCCCAGCAGCCACTGTAAACAAGTATGATTAGAATCATAGAATCATCGAGTTGGAAGAGACCATAAGGGCCATCCAGTCCAACCCACTGTCGACATGCAGGAATACACAATCAAATCATTTCCGACAGCAGCTAAAACTGTATTCCTATAGTTACTGCAATTCTGGAAACAGTGTAGAAGGAGTTCTGCAGCTGTGAAAGCCAAGAGTTTGGATAGAGCAGTACATTACCTGCCCTGGAACTGTGATGACACAGATCCTTTCTAGGAACATGCTGGTTAGGGTAGAAGTATCTCCTCATGATTAGTGCCTGTGCTGTTACTATTCCATTAACATTGTTGGCTCTTTTAACTGGTCACAGCTACAACTACGTGCACAATAAAAATAAGTGCATTAGTGATCAGAAGGGCAACCATATATTGGGGGAAAATAAGTTTTTGGTCAGGATGGTATTTGCTTGGGAGCTTAATCTACCGTATATTCCGGCATATAAGACGACTGGGCATATAAAACGACCCCCCAATTTTCCAGTAAAAATCTAGAGTTTGGCATATATTCGCCGTATAAGACACACACACCCCAATTTGGCTGGCTGGCTGGGGGAGCCTCGCCAGCTGATCCTCTTTGTTTCCCAACTCACAAAGATCTCCTCGTGAGTTGGGAAAGTGAACAGGATCAGCTGGCAGGGCTCTCCCAGCCAGCCAGCCAGCCAGCCACAACATTCGCCTCTCTCTGCCACCTTCAGTTGCTCCCCAAAGGGGGTGAAGGCAGAGGAGGGGGCCAAATGAACTCGGTTTGCCTCGGCCACTGCCCATTCCCTCAGTCTTCATTCCCTCTGCAAAGAGAATGAAGACGGAGGGGATGGGCATATTTTCTGCAAGGTACTAAGGGTGATTCTAGGTGTGTGTGTGTGTGTGTCTGTGTGTGTGTGTGTGTGTGAGAGAGAGAGAGAGAGAGAGAGAGAGATTTTCTTCTTTGAAGGAGCACACGTAAAAAGTATTTGTGCAATCAGAATATTATATATTATATAAAAGTATTTGCTCTGAATTTTGCATAGATTTTTGCATAGATTTGCATAGATTTTTGGCAAAAATCTGTTAAGGCAAAAGGGGAAAGGTCAAAAGAAGGGAGCAGAAGAAGATTCACAGATCTTCTTCATGGTCTCTGTGAATCACACAGTTGGGTTTATTCCTGTGCCTGCACAGAGCATACGAACCTTCTAGTATCGCTAGGCAGAATGTGCATAGAAACATTTTTGGCGGTAACTCCGCCCATTCTAACAGTCCCTTAAAAGTTGCTCCCGCCTAAATCTCCTCAGTTCCTTTTTTTCTGCTGCGCTAGCAGCTTGAAAGGAACCTTCACTCGCTCTTCTGAATACTTTCACTTTTGGACTGTTTTTTGACCACGACTTTTCTACTGTCCCTTGGCTGTATCTGATCTTACTGGTTTGACTTGGCTTTTCTGACAACGATTTTCACGCTCCTTCGGTTGTGGTAACGATTTCTGATTTTGGCTTGACTCGGACTGCTTGACCTCATCTTCGCTTCACCCCCACTATGGCCTCAGGAACCGGCTTTCAGAGGTGCGTTGTTTGCCAAGCAAAACTGCCCAGCTCTGATGGTCATTCTTGGTGTCTCATCTGTCTGCGTGTGTGCATTGTAGAGCCTTCACGCCTCAGGCAAGGAAGCACCGCTCTTCTCGTCTGAAGTCCTTTCTGTACGAGAAGGCCCTCATACCATCTGCCTCATTGACCCCTGCTGTGGGACAGGGGCCATAACACCGTGGAAGAACCTGTCATCGAGATCTCCGCAGTCTCCGCCAGCCAAGCGTTGCCGCTCTCGCAGCCCATCTCGAAGGCAGTCGGTGGCATCTGATCCCGAGGCTGTGCTCATTCGCACAAGCATGCCAAGCCGGCCCTGACTAGGGACCGAGCTTCCTTGGATTCGACGGCCGTTGGTTCAAAGGATCGCCCTCGGGATCGACCGGACTCCAAGGATGGAGGTCAGGATCAAGAGTCGGCAGCCTCTTCAAAGTCCCTAAGAAGAAAAAGGCCAAGCGTTCTCATACCGAGGGGAGGCCACATGAGACATCACAAGCTCGAGAGCCTCCTGCACCGATTGCCCCGACACCAGCTACATCTGTACTACCTCCTCAGGCTTTGCCTTGGGATCGAGGCGTCGAGACTGAGCAACTCCGCTCCAGGGCTCCCACTCCAACTCCTTCTCTGGAGATTGTTGAAGTCGAGGTGGGCTCGACTGAAGAACTAGAAGGTTCCCCACGGGCTCGTGGCCCCTCGCCTGCCCTGCTTGTCTCCAAATCGGAGCTGCTCCACAACTCTTCAACTGCTGCCGAAGGAACAGAGGACGAGCCCTGGCCTTCCACCTCCAGGATTCAGGAGGGTGAGCTGGCATATGGCACCTACGACCTGGCTAGGTCTGTGTTCACAGTGCCATTGGCAGTGCAATCGGGAGTCGAGGTTGCTAAGGAGCGCATCTTCCACCTGACCTCCGACGCTGCAACCCGTCAGGCTCTGGCTTTGTCTCCGCCCCGTATTTCTTTCTACGGATGGGATAAGGGCTCCCTTCTTGTGATGGAACCGTTGAGGCCAATGTTAAAGGATGCGTGTTGTCAAGCATCACCGTCCCGACCTTTGCCTCCACTGCCTCCCACATCACGGCCCCCTACTCCACCGCCGAGGTCATCATCTCTCCACGGCGGACGTCAGTCTCCATCTCCATCATCTGACTCTTTGTCCTCTTCTGAATCCTCTGAAGAGTACCTGCCTTTCATATCGTCTCCACACCTGACCTCTTGGATGAAGACTCCTCCTCACCAACTGACGACATCTGTTCTTTTGCGGAACAGGTAGTCCGTATGTCGCACGCATTGGACCTAAAGGTCACCGAGAAGGAGTCCAAGCCCATCGATCCCATATCCCAGAGACTCAAGTCAAGGGCTCCTCCGGCTACGCACATTCCCGTCTTGCCATCTCTCTTGAAGTTGACTCAAAACTCATGGGAGAACCCGTCGTCCATCCCTTCAACTTCAAAGAGGATTGACAGACTATACAGAGTGGCTGGGGACGGTATTGATTGGCTGCAAGAACACCCGAAACCCAACTCGGTTGTGGTAGAGGCGGCTCAACCCAGGAGGCAGCGACGAACACAGTCCACCCCTTCAGACCCCGAGGGAAGAAAGTTGGACATTATGGGTAAAATTTCCCCTGTATTCGGCTGCTGGGCTCAGCTTCCAAATCGCTAATTACTCAGCCTGCATGGGTGCGTACCAGCAGGTACTGTGGGAAAGAATGCTCCCACTCATACAGGACTTACCAGATGAGCGTCGGAGGCTCACTGAGGCTTTTCAAGCGGAGGCCCAACTGCTGGCGGGGCAGCAGATGAACTCAGTGAGGCACGTCGCTGATTGTGCAGCCAAGGCAGTGGCAGGTTCAATCGCCCTACGGAGACATGCCTGGCTTCGGTCCTCTGGGCTTTCAACGCAAGCGGCTGCCACAATTGAGGACATGCCTTTTGATAGTTCCGGCCTCTTCATTGCGCCGACAGATGAAAAACTAGAGTTCACACAGAAGATGAGGACCACCGCACAGAAGTACAGTATGCCATCGGCCTCATCTTCTGCTTATCGCCCCAGGCACCGCTCGGGCTGGCATGCCTCTTCCCACGGCCAGTCTTTTAGACGGAGCGGCACACCTCAGTCATCCAGACGATCATGGTTCCAGCAACCGATGTCCTCCACCTCATCGATGAGGAGCCAGGGTTCCACCTCCCATTACCGTCTGCCTTCCAAACAACGACCCAAGGATCAAGGCAGGCGAAGGTTTTGAGTTACCTGTCCTTATTATGATGTTTGCCTTTTCTTTTAGACCCTCCTGTTTGGAGACCGCCTGTCATCGTTCCAGGACGCCTGGTCCTTGATAACATCGGACCGCTGGGTGCTACAGATTGTACAACATGGCTACTGGATCGAATTCGACAAACTGCCTCCAACAGGTCGGATCTGTACAATGCTGCCCTCCCTTCCCCTCATCGAGGAGGCTCAGATCCTGCTTCAAAAAGGGGCCATCAAACCTGTCAGCGCCAAATATCGTCACCGGTGCTTTTTTTTGAAGTACTTCCTGGTACCGAAGAAGGACGGTGGCCTTCGTCCTATCCTCGACCTCAGGGGAGTGAATTGGTACATCATCCCGAAGAAATTCAGGATGACCACCCTTGCTGCTATCCTCCCTCTTCTTCAACGCAGAGACTGGTTTGCGTCCATAGACCTCAAGGACGCCTATTTCCACATCGGGATCCACCCTTCACACAGGAGGTTCCTAGCGTTCCAGATTGGGGACGAAGCCTACCAGTTCCGCATTCTTCTGTTCGGACTCTCCACGGCACCAAGGGTCTTCACGAAATGTATGGCGGCAGTGGCAGCCTTTATTCGACAAAATGGGATCATTGTCTTCCCTTGTATAGACGATTGGCTGCTTGTAGCGAATTCAAGGTCCCAGCTCGAGAAGGACATTGTCTTTACTCTAGATGTGTTACACACCCTGGGACTTATTGTTAACATGGACAAATCTCAGCTGAACCCTGCTCAGTCGATCCAGTTCATCGGAGCTCGACTGGACTCGACCTCTGCGGCAGCGTACCTTCCCGACGATCGGTTCAACACCCTTCAATCCCTGATTCATGACTGCCGACGGTCACGACGGGTTCGAGCGCACGACGTGCAAGTCCTCCTCGGGCACATGGCAGCAACCACATCGGTTACTCATCTGTCCAGACTGCGGTTCTGCCCACTCCAGCATTGGTTCCTGAGTGTCTTCGATCACCTACAGGATTCCCCCAAGAAACTCCTGACAATGCCCCATTCCGTCCGGCGCCCTGGACTGGTGGCTCGTACCGCTCAATGTTCTCTCCGGTCTCCCCTTTGACCCTCCCCAACCGAACGTTTCCCTCACGATGGAGGTGTGTCTACACGGTTGGGGGGGCCACCTGGGATGCCACAGGCTCCAGAGCTCATGGAGCAGCGAAGAAGGGAAGCTACATATCAACGTTCTGGAGCTCCAAGTTGCCCAGAAAGCTCTTCGAGCCTTCGAAGTGTTGGTCCGGAACAGAACGGTTCTTCTCATCACGGACAACACCTCAGTGATGTACAAGCAAGGTGGTACCAGGTCACCTTAATTGCTCCAGCTTACTCTGCAGATATGGGACTGGTGCATAGAAAGGAACATCCTCCTTCAGTCCATTCACCTACCTGGGGAGGAGAATATTCTTGCAGATGGACTGTGTCGTTCCAACTCCAACATCCACAAGTGGATGCTCCATCGACATGTGGTGGCAGACCTCTTCCGTCGGTGGGGGACTCCTCTGATAGACCTCTTCGCGACTGCCCAAAACAGACAGTGCGACCAGTTCTGCTCCAGGGCATGGCACAGGGACTCCAGAGGAGACGGCTTCCTGTTCCAATGCAACGGACCATTTCTGTACCTCTTCCCTCCGATCCCGCTGCTGACAAGGGTCATAGCCAAGCTTTGTCGGGACCAGGCGAATGCGATCCTCATCACACCGTGGTGGCCCCAACAACTGTGGTTTGCACCACTGCTGCTCCTGTCCAGGAGGAGCTGTCTCCACCTCCCACGCCGGCCAGATCTGCTCACCATCCAGCAAGGCAGGGTCAGACACCCCGACCTCGACACACTTCGCCTGACGGCTTGGAGGATCCGGCCATGAGCCCATGACCGTCTCATGCCGCCCCTCCTTCCCCCTTGCCTTGAGAGGTCCAGGCAGTTGTTGATGCAGCTAGGAAACCTTCCACTCGAAAAGCCTATTTCTATAAGTGGAACCGTTTTGAGAAGTTCCTAGCAGAACAGGGATCGGACGTCAAATCCTGCTCAGTACCGACAATCCTTCAATTCCTCCTCCACCTGTCGAAAGCAGGGCTCTCGGTTTCATCTCTCAGGGGCTACCTGGCAGCTGTCTCTGTTGCATTCCAGGCTCGGAATCGACCGTCTCCTTTCCAGGACCCAATGGTTAAGAAATTTCTGAAGGGGTATATCAACCTCCATCCTCCAGTCTTTGATCCCACCCCAACTTGGAGTCTTGAACTCGTCCTCTCTCAATTGGTGAGACGACCCTTCGAACCCATGGCTTCGACCAACCTCCGGCTACTGACTTGGAAGACTGCCTTCCTGGTTGCCATCACCTCCGCTCGTCGGGCTGGAGAACTCTGTGCTCTTCAGTTGGACCCTCCATATACCTGCTTCCATAAGCATAAGGTGGTGTTGAGACCGGACATTTCCTTTCTTCCTAAAGTGATCTCCAGCTTCCACCTTAACCAACCCATTGTCCTGCCGGCTCTGATGCAGGACCCGAAGGATGAATTTGAGCGTACCCTCCACTCCATGGATGTGCGGAGGGCGCTTGCATTTTACATACAATGGACTGCTCCGTTCTGACAATCACCCCAGCTCTTTGTCTCCTATGCTGACTCCAAGCGGGGTGCACCGATCTTGTTGCAGCGTCTATCGAAGTGGGTGACGTTGACCATCGCTCTCTGCTATGAACTGGCCAAGAAGCCGCTGCCTCCACGGATTCGTGGACATTCTACGAGAGCTGTCTCCACTTCAACTGCGTTCCTCTCTGGGGTGTCCCTAGAGGATTTCTGCCGTGCTGCGATCTGGTCCTCACCATTAACATTTATCTCACACTACAGACTGGACTCTAGTTCCAGGAACGAGGCTGCATTTGGGAGGGCAGTACTTCTGTCCTCCATTCAATAGTGAGTGTATTCCTTGTCAACCTGTTGATATTATTGTATATTGAGCTCATTATTATCTACTGAATGTGCAAAAAAACAAAAAACAAAAAAAAACAAAAGGGGGAATTAGAGAGAAATCCCTTTTAAAGCTAATGTGAGGTGGTCCTCGTCTACTGATGTAAAGGACATACCCTCCTTCTGTGGGGAAGCCTGCTAGTCTACCCAACTGTGTGATTCACAGAGACCATGAAGAAGATGGACAGGTTGCTTACCTGTAACCATAGATCTTCGAGTGGTCTTCTGTGAATTCACACAGACCCGCCCATCCTCCCCTCTATGTCCTGCTAACGCATATGTGATTAATGTTCCTGATGCTGATTGTGGCGTCATTTAAGGACCTGAGGGGATTTAGGCAGGAGCGCCTTTTAAGGAACCGTTAAGAGTGGGCGGAATTACCGCCAAGAATGTATCTATGCACATTCTGCCTAGCGATACTAGAAGGTTCTGTATGCTCTGCGCAGGCGCAGGAATAAACCCAACTGTGTGAATTAATAGAAGACCACTTGAAGATCTATGGTTACAGGTAAGTAACCTGTCCTTCTATGAGAAGAACAGACATTCTAATTGCATAAGTCATCTGCTAGATGCTGCTGATAGGTTCAATCGCCCTACGGAGACATGCCTGGCTTCGGTCCTCTGGGCTTTCAACGCAAGCGGCTGCCACGATTGAGGACATGCATGTACTGTATCTATGCACATTCTGTCTAGTGATACTAGAAGGTTCCGTATGCTCTGCGCAGGCAGTTCTATGAGAGGAAGAGACATTCTAATTGCATAAGTCATCTGCTAGATGCTGCTGATAGTGCAGTGGATATAAAGGATATCAAAATTTGCATAGATTTTTTGCTACAAAATTGATCTGTTTGTGGTATTATTCAAAAAGGAGTAATGATAAGTATCATGAAGCAGATTCAATTCTTAAAATATTGCCCAAGCTCCTGTATCAAGGAGACAGAGTGTAATTTTGCACTCATGGGGTTACATAGCAACTGTCCAATGCTGTCTTTATTAGTGAATTCTAGCATTGTGCAACTGAGGACACAGTTGCATCTGCAGTGCATCAGCATGTGAAATGTGTAATGCATAGTGTGCTTCTATGCACACCCATGTGCAACAGATACCCATATACAATTCCTGTTCTTTTGAAGATGAAAATGATCTCCTACAGTATAATCTCATAGATTTTGCTGCATTGGATAAACCCTTGTAACACTATCCTATGCATGTTTGTTTACTTCTCTGGATTACCTTGTTAAATGTGTGGAGGGGTGCATTGTTAATGTTATATCATGCTATCCCTGATTTATACTACTGGAGCCGTTTGGTTACCATTCCCCTATGACAACATTCTCCATCTCTTTACTAATTTTCAAATGGATGCAGTGGATTGATGCTGCAGTTTCTCTCCATGTTGGCATTCCCCATCAGCCTCCAAGAGACAAATGGAAGTGCTTTATCCCACAGCACTTGTTTAAATTGTGGGATTTGCTATTTGTGTTTTACAGGTTGAGTCTCCCTTTTCCAGAATTCTGAAATCCTAAATACTCCAAAATCCAAAATGGTCTACATAAGTGCCTGAGACGGTTGACAGCTTTGCTTTCTGATGGTTGAATGCACCCAAACTTTATTTTATGCTCAAAGTTATTAAAAATATTGTGTATTAAATTACTTTCAGGCTATGTGTATAAGATGTTTCCTAGCCACCCACTCACTCCCTGAAGCCGTGATCGGGAGACTGATCGCACCTTTGGAGAGGGTGGAAGGGTGGCTGTGGGGGAGGCTTCCTAGCCACTCACCCCCTCCCTGAAGCCGTGATCGGGAGCCCAATCCTGGCATCAGGGAGGGAGGAAGGGTGGCTGGGGGGAGGCTTCCTAGTTTTGGGGAGGGGAAAAGGTGGCGGCGGGAGGCTTTCTAGCCACCCTCCCCGAAGCTGCGATTGGGAGCCCAATCCTGGCTTCAGGGTGGGTGGAAGGGTACCTGGGGGGAGGCTTCCTAGTTTCGGGGAGGTTGGAAGGGTGGCTGGGAGGAGGCTTCCTAGCCACCCACCCCCTCCCCGAAGCCACAATTGGGAGCCCGATCGCACCTTCAGGGAGGGTGGAATGGTGGCTGGAGGGGGGCTTTCCAGCAACGTTTGCCCCCCTGCTCTGTCTTCGGTTGCTTCCCAAAGGGGGAGAATGCAGAGGAGAGGGATGAATGAACCGTTAAACACTTTGCGTCACCCCCCCTGCCTAATCTCCTGCCTCTTCACTCTGTTTGCGAAGGGAGCGAAGAGGCAGGAGATTGGACGGCGGGATGAAGCAAAGTGTATCCGGCGTATAAGACGACCCTCAATTTTGGAGGATATTTTTGAGGACTCAAATGTCGTCTTATATGCCGGAATACACGGTACTCATTGCACCAAGTGTTTCCAATTTCTGGAGGAGAGCAGGTTTTGTCCCTTCCTGGCTGTCTTACCAATATGTCATGTTTTCTTATAATCTGGACTCCTGAAATTAAAAGCTTGCTTTGATCTGCATATTTCTACCATGTAGTCTGTCTAAATTCTTGATAACTCTTTAATTTAAGCTTGTCATGTCCGCCTCTGGATTCTGGATTTTAGAGTCAAGTCTCCTGGAATCCCGGCTAGGCCTCAACATGAGTTTGGTTTCCTCTGGAGCTTCCCACCCCACTACAAGCCCCTCAGTCCTGGATTCCAGCCAGCCTGCCTTAATGGCTGGGAAAGAGAATCTTCTGCTCAGCTTCAAGGCCAACCACCTGGGCTGGCGCCCCTCCCTTTTCCTCCTACTAGCTTTTCCCAGGGGCTGGGGAATATCAAAACCTAAGCTGTTGCTTTTATCTACTGCTTAGTACTAGGCTGGCCAGAACTGGCTTTGAGGTGAAACCGTATGCATATCCTTGCTCAATAAACCATGTTAAATTTACATGTGTGTTGAGGTAATGTGTGTGCGTGACCTGATTCATCACAAAGCTAATGGCTTAGATCCTAAGTGTGTTCACCTGGAAACATGCTTTTTTCCTGGTTTCCATAAATAGTTATATTTGATATCAAAGACTAAGTCTTCCATGTGCAGTTTGTACAGATAGTTTCTGTATGTCTCAGAGGATGAACCTCTGATCCCCAGACCCAATTTAGCCACAGATGGTCTCAGTACAACTGCAGAGGGGCTGGGGGACACCCTGGTGATTCCCTTGTACACTGCTAGTCTTTGCAGTTGGGAGGATAATCAGTGCATGAGGGAATCCTTCTAATTGGTGAGGCTTTATGCAATAATGAAAATAAGGTACAGGCACAGGAATAGGATAGCAATAGCAATAGTAATAGCCCTTACATTTCTGTATTGCTAAGCCCTCTCTAAGCGGTTTACAATGTGTTAGCTAGTTGCCCCCAACAAAGTGGGTACTCACCTCGCTAAGCACTCTTAAGCGGTGTACAATGTGTTAGCTAGTTGCCCCCAACAAGGTGCTGTGATGAAGGAGGCCTTTCCTATCCCACCACTGTCACCACTTTGTGGAGAAGGGGGGATTTCCACCTTCCGCCCCTGCCACCACTTTGTGATGCACGGCCTCTATGTCACAGCCAAACTACGTCTCCCAGTGGTATAGCACAAGCACTCAGGTGTGTCTGTGTATTCCTGGCTATGTCTCCTTGCCTGAGAATCACACACATCAGGCTTGGTGATTTTATTAACAGAAGAATGTTTATTGTTAAATGAATGAACCATGACTGTATAACCAAGTTATCGGGCCTGCACAGACATTGACTCTCTAAGCCTCTAACATACAAGGAACTTAAACTGTCTTGAATCACTCAAAGCCTCATCTCAACTCTTCAAAACCGAAAACTCAAACTTAAACTAACTTAAACTGAAACTTTCCTCACTCACTCCCCCTTTATCTCCTCCAGAAGCCCCTCCTCCTTCCAGCTCCTCACAGAGGATTGGCTCCTGGAGTACCATGTCCTCATTGGCTCACTAGGTGTCTGTCACAGGTGGTTACTCATTTTACTGACCTACGGAAGGATGGAAGGCTGTGTCAGCCTGGAGCCGTGCAGGATCAAACTCACAATGTTGTGGCTGCAGTACCGGCATTTGACCACTGCGCCACCAGAGGTCCTGCTCAGGTCTTGATTCCAGAATTCTTTGGCATCTTTCACTATTGTTTAATATTTTTTCCTATCTCTGGATATTACATTGCAGGATTGTAGAAAAAATATAAATACATATACAGTTGCCCTTCCACTTTCGCAGCTTTCACATTCGCGGTTTCGACTATTCGTGGTTTGCTCAGGAAGCACCTCATTTAAATCAGCTTCTCTCCCTTGCACACAAGGGAGAGGAGCTGATTTAAATAGAGTGCTCCCTGATCAAACCGTGCCGTCTAACTCCCCGCTCTCCTGGGGCTTGGCTCTGTTTGGGGTGGAGAGCCAAGCCCCAAGAGAGCAGGGAGTTTGAGGCAAAGGTGCTTTTCAGCCATTACCCCCGCCCTTCCTAAAGCAGCGATGGGCTTCTCGTGAAGCCCATCACTGCCTTGGGAACGGATGGTGGTGGTGAAAAGCCTCCCACCCACCTGCTCATTTCTTATTTGCGTTTTTTTCACATTCGCAGGTGTTGGCTGCCCGTAACCGTCACGGATGTGAAGGGGTGACTGTATATGTAACGTACTAGAAGAACTTATTCTGTGGTACAATACAATCCTCTCTTTTTGATTTGATTTCTTGTTCTGTAGAACTACAGAAAAATAGGCAGTTTCTGTTACGCCTATTGCATGTTGGCTATTTTGTTGAACAATCCATCATCCTTTGCCTTCTTTGTGGAAGAAGCTGTCATCAGTTACTAGGTGGTTGCTACTCTGAGCGTGTAGGAATATTACTGGCACAGATGCTTTATCAGCTTGTTAAGTACATACCAGATTGTTGCTGTTATTTATTAATCCTCTTTTTAAAAGTATTTTTTATCATTCCACCAGAAGATAAGTTTGAAAAGGCCATATAAGGAATCATAGCTGGAAAGTAATAAGGTTTTAAATTTGCTTAGCTGGTTGCAGTTGAGTGTGTGTGTTTTTTAAAAAAAAGATAGGGCATTTCACTTCTCTATAAAGAAGATGACGTTCAGTTCAAGCAGACTGTGACTGTTTGATGTAAAAGGTCAGTCTTCCTCATAAAAACAGACCAAAGCAGTTATCCCTACCTTTCTTGACAGAAATCATTGGCATAAAGTCACATACTCTTTGACTCAACCTTGTTATATTTCTTTCTATACAGGAGATGCACCGTCGCTTTGAAAATGCTCCTGATTCTGCGAAGACTAAAGCTTTGCAGACTGTTATAGAGATGAAGGTAAGAACTCTGTTATTATTGTTGCTATTGTGTGCCTTGAAATCAACTCCAGCTTATGCTGACTGTATCATATAGTTTTCTTGGCAAGATTTATTTAAAGGAGGTCTGCCATTGCCTTCTTCTTAGGCTGAGGGAGTGTGACTTGCCCAAGATCACCCAGAAGGTTTAATTGGCTGAGTGGGGGTTCAAACCGTGGTCTCCCAGAGTCCTAGTGCAATCTTCAGCCACAACACCACACTTTTTATGCCCTAGAGTGCCATAAAAGAAAAATCCAACTTTCAGTATTGGGCTGGAGCAGCGTGTCCACAGTAAACAAAGCAATAAGCAAAGATTAAGCTGGGAAAGTGCTGGATTCTACTCTAGCTGATCTTACTGTAATAGTGTGTGCTCTATCCAAACATCAGCTGCCTGCACAATTCCTTAGCTAATGTGTGAACAGCAAAAACAGAGAGCAAAAGGCAGAGCAGATAAGCCTGATCAGCTACCCTCAGACCAGATAAGCCTGACCAGCTACCCTCAGGCTGTTTTTTAAAATCCTAGATCTTCTTCGTGGTCTCTGTGAATCACACAGTTGGATTACTCCTGCGCCTGCGCAGAGCTTTGGAACCTTCTAGAAACGCTAGGCAGAACATGCTTTGATACATTTTTGGCGGTAACTCCGCCCACCCTAACGGTCCCTTAAAAGGGCTTCCCGCTCAAATTCCCCTCAGTTCCTTGAATGACGCCGCAACATGCAGCACCAGGAACATTAAACATGTGTGTGTAATGCCACAGGACATAGAGGGGAGGATGGGCGGGTCTGTGTGAATTCACAGAAGACCACTCGAAGATCTATGGTTACAGGTAAGCAACCTGTCCATCTTCTTCGTGGTCTCTGTGAATCACACAGTTGGGTGTAGACTGACAAGCTTCACTCTTGGAGGCGGGTATGTCCCACACCATACAAACAAATATACCACCCAAGTAGACTTAACATTAAGAGCACCTTGCTAAACAAAATGATCAAAGCATACTACAACAATAATGACTTGGCAACAGATCAGCACTCACTCATTGAATGGAAGATAACAGTACAGCCTTCCCAAAGGCCGCCTCGTTCCTAGAACGAGAGTCAAGTCTATAATGAGAGATGAAGGTCAAAGGCGATGACCAAGTTGCAGCTCTGCAAACGTCCTCTAGAGGCACTCCAGAGAGAAAGGCTGTCGAGGTGGAGACAGCTCTCATAGAGTGTCCCCGAATCCGTGAAGACAAGGGTTTCCTTGCAAGTTCATAGCAGAGCGCGATGGTCGAAGTCACCCATTTCGACAGTCTTTGTGGTGAGATGGGCTCGCCGAGCTTAGAGTCAGCGTAAGACACAAATAACTTGGATGACTTTCTATGAGACGCAGTTCGTTGGATATAGAAGGCCAGAGCCCGTCTGACATCCATGAGATGAAGGGTGCGCTCGAATTCATCCTTCGAGTCCTGCATCAGAGCAGGGAGAGCGATGGACTGGTTGAGATGGAAGCTGGAGACCACCTTCGGAAGGAAGGAGATGTCGGGACGGAGGACCACCTTGTGTTTATGAAAGATTGTGTAGGGAGGATCGGATCGTAGGGTGCAGATCTCACCAGCTCGACGCGCCGACGTGATCGCCACCAAGAAGGCTGTCTTCCAGGAGAGAAGTCGGAGTTCAGTGGAAGCCATAGGCTCAAAGGGTAGACGGACCAGTTGGGAGAGTACCAATTCGAGGCTCCAAGCCGGGGTCGGTTCCATCACCGGAGGGTGAAGATTTGCAAAGCCCTTCAGAAACTTCTTCACCGTTTTGTCCACAAAAGGAGAGGTAAGTCCCTTGTCTTGGAACTCGACCGAGATGGCTGCCAAGTAGCATCGGATGGAGGAGAGTGACAGGCCCTCTGAAGACAAATGAAGAAGAAATTCCAAGACTGTTAAGTGGAGAACTTCTCCGGGATCGGATCCCGAGAAGCCAGAAACGTTTCATACCTTTTCCATTTGTACTGGTAAGACTTTCGGGTTGAAGGTCGGCACGCAGCGTCGATAACTGTCTGGACATCGGAATGAAGAGGTGTGGAACATCTCGGTGCCGACAACGAGCCCGAAGGTATCGAGCCCGAAGGAAGAGCTATGGAGTCAACCTCCAAGCTGTCAGGTGCAGAGTGTTCAAGTCGGGATGTCTGACCTTGCCGCCTTGGATGGTCAGTAGGTCTGGGCGAGGCGGAAGGCGGATGAAACGATGATCCGACATCCGAAGAAGGGTCGCGAACCACGATTGTCGAGGCCACCATGGAGCAATGAGGATTGCGTTTGCTCTGTCCCGGCGAAGCTTGGCGATTACCCTTGTCAGTAGTGGGAACGGAGGAAAGAGGTACAGTAGCGGTCCCGACCAATGGAACAGGAATGCGTCCCCTCTCGAGCCCGGAGCTCAGTGTCTCGAGCAGAACTGACGGCACTGGGCGTTCTCTGGAGACGCGAAGAGATCCACCTGAGGAAACCCCCAGGTCCGGAAAAGGTCCAGGGCAACCGACCTGTGCAGGCACCATTTGTGGATGGAAAGGCCGGAACGGCTGAGTCCATCTGCTAGGGTGTTCTCCTCGCCAGGAAGATGGATGGATTGAAGAAGAATCTTCCTCTCGATGCACCAGTCCCATGTGTCCAGTGTAAGTTGAAGGAGTTGCGGGGACCTCGTGCCTCCCTGTTTGTTCAGATAGTACATGACAGATGTGTTGTCTGTCAGTACCAGTATCGTCTTCCCTCGCAGCATGGATTCGAAAGCCCTCAGCGCTTTCTGCGCAGTGAGGAGTTCGAGGACATTGATGTGAAGGGCTTGCTCCTCGGCGGTCCAGGATCCTCGGATCTCGTAAGAGTCGAGGTGCGCCCCCCATCCCAGCATCGAAGCGTCTGTTGTCAAAGAGACGTCCGGCTGTGGAAGGTCGAAGGGCATGCCCGACAAGACGTTCTCTGGTACCAGCCACCAGTCCAGAGACCACTGAATTGCCCTCGGTGTCGTGAGCATCTTGTGTGGAGAATCGTGGAGAGGATCGAACACCTGCAAGAACCAGTGCTGGAGTGGCCGAAACCATAGCCTGGCAAGTTGAGTTACATATGTTGTAGCTGCCATGTGTCCCAGGAGTACTTGGATTGAGCGGGCTGGAAGCCTTCGGGATCGACAACAAGGATGAATTAGGGAGCGCAGGTTGTCGAAGCGGTTCTCGGGCAAGTATGCTGCTGCTGTAGGAGAGTCGAGGCGTGCTCCAATGAATTGGATAGCTTGAGTCGGCAGGAGCTGAGACTTCTCGATGTTGACAACAAGTCCCAGGTAGTCTAAGACATCTAGGGTGAGGCCAACATTGAGTTCTAGCTGACGTCGAGATTGGGCTACGATCAGCCAGTCGTCGATGTACGGGAAGACCTCCACTCCCTGCTGTCGTAGAAAGGCTGCCACTACCGCCATGCATTTCGTGAAAACACGAAGAGCGGTGGAAAGACCGAATGGAAGAACTCTGAACTGGAACGCTTCGGTCCCGACTTGGAAGGCGAGAAAGCGCCTGTGATCCTGATGAATCCCGATATGGAAGTAAGCGTCTTTCAGATCTGTAGAAGCAAACCAGTCGTTCTGCCTGAGGAGGGGGAGGATCGATGCCAGGGTGACCATCCAGAATTTCTGTGGAGATATGTACTCGTTCACTCCCCGGAGGTCGAGGATCGGGCGCAGACCGCCGTCCTTCTTGGTCACCAGGAAGTACCTCGAAAAGAAGCAGAGGTGATGAAGGTTGGGGTCAACAGGTTCGATAGCCCCCTTCTGCAACAGAGATTCCACCTCCTCGAGGAGGGGAGGGGAGGGCGGTGTTGATCGAATCCATCCCGTCGGGGGCAAAGTGTCGAACTCTATCCAATAGCCTGTTTGGATGATTTGAAGTACCCATCGATCTGACGTGATGGAAGCCCAGGCATGATGAAAGTTGGACAGTCGATCCCCGAAGAGAGGTGTCTAGGAAGAAACAGAAAAATCATGAAAGTGGAAGGAGAGGATTAGAACTTCTTGCTGCCCTGATCCCGGGACCGTTGTCTGGGCTGCTGCTGGTGCCTTGATCCCGAGCCTTGGCTCCTCACCGAAGGGGCTGGAGAGGCAGAAGGAGCGAACCGGGATCGTCGATAACCTTGGCCTGAGTACCGCCGTCGGAACTGTTGGCCATAAGATGGGACTTGCCAGGAATACCTTTCTCTAGGTCGGTACTGGCTGGTGGAGGCAGAGCCCATACCGTATTTCCTGGCAGTGGTCCGCATCTTTTGAGTGAACTCCAACTTGTCGTCGGTTCCGCCATTAAACAAACCCGACTCATCAAATGGGAGATCCTCGATGGTGGCTGATGCCTGCGGGGTAAGGCCCAATGAACGCAGCCACGCATGTCGACGTAGGGCTATGGATCCGGCGATGGTCTTGGCCGCGCAGTCCGCTACGTGTCGAGCCGAATTCATCTGAAGTCCTGCTAGCACCTGCACCTCAGACAGGATGGCCTCCGCCATCCTGCGTCGTTCGTCGGGGAGGTCTTTAATTAACGGGACCATCCTGTCCCATAGGACCTGTTGATAGGCGCCCATGCACGCCGAGTAGTTGGCCACCCTGAAACTCAAGCCCGCAGCCGTGTAGATCTACTTACCCACTATGTCCAGTTTCCTGCCCTTGGGATCAGGTGGGGAAGACAGAGGTCGGCGCTGCTTCTTATTTTGGGCCACCTCGACAACCACCGAGTTCGGTTTCGGGTGGGTCTGCAACCAGGCAACGTGCTCGCCTCCCACACGGTACAGCCGGTCGATCTTTTTAGACGTGGGCTGTATCGAGGAGGGGTTCTCCCATGACCCCTGTGCCAGCTTCAACAAGGAGGGCAGCACTGGAATAGTGGTCGACAGGGGCGCCTTGGATTGGATCCTCTGAAAGATGGGATCGAGAGGCTCGGCCGGCTTATCCTCCGTCTTCAGGTCCAGAGCATGCGACATCCTCAACATCTGCTCCACAAAGGCCCTGATATCGTCAGTGGGGGAGCTGGAGTCATCATCTATGAGCTCTGCCCTCGGGGATGGGAGATATGGTCGGTACATATCCCATGAACCCGTTGACGAGGAAGAGGATTCACTGGGAGATCGATCTCTAGGCCGTTCCGGCATTGGGGAGCGAGGCTCCGGAGTCGGAGGCATACATGGGAGTGGTCGATGCTCGAAGGGAGAGACTTGTACCGTGGCATCTCGGTGTGAAGATGCTCTCCGAAATATAGGGGAGCACGACCGATCCCTCGGAGGTAGAGGCCTGGAGGATCTGATCAATTCCCCCCTTGGGGTGAAGACTTGTAACCCCGATGGGGAACCCAGCTCGGCTCTGCATACGGAGCGGGCGAATTCGTAGGCAGAATACGCCGGGATATCACCGGTGATGGAACGGACAGGGCTCGTTGATGGATCCCGTGGCTCGATTACAGACACCTCCACATCAGGGGAACGGTGTCTCAAGAGCTGGTCTCGAGAGACAACTAGGGCTGGAGAGGAGTGCAGTCGTCCAACCGGCGGCAGGACATCGACAGCTGGAGAGAGCTCCACAGTCACCACCTCCAGATCGGTCTGCGGAGGTAGTGGGCGATGGGTTTCAGTATCCAGTGCAGACGGTGGTGGAGGACGGAGAAGCTCCTCACCCTGCTCCTTCTGATCTCGAGGGGGGATGCATGGAGCAGGACGCTCTGCCGTCTTGGCCTTTTTCTCCTTCTCCTTTTTATCCCCAGCGTGCTTGGAGGTGTGCTTTTCCTTCTTCTTCTTCTTCGCTGGCTCCGAAGAAACAGCAGCAGAAGTGGATGGAGCAGGTTCAGGCTCCTTGAGTGTCGAGGGAATAAGCTCCTTAGCTTTGGCCGACCGGTCCCGAGCCAAATCCGAGGGTTGATGTCGATGGGCAGAGTGCTGTCAGAATCGAAAGCCAAGTCAAAACCGTTAAATTCACTAAAGCACTAGCGTACAGAGGTTCCTTAGCTGCTAACGCGGCAGAAAGAAAGGAACTGAGGGGAATTTGAGCGGGAAGCCCTTTTAAGGGACCGTTAGGGTGGGCGGAGTTACCGCCAAAAATGTATCAAAGCATGTTTTGCCTAGCGTTTCTAGAACGTTCCGAAGCTCTGCGCAGGCGCAGGAGTAACCCAACTGTGTGAATTCACAGAAGACCACTCGAAGATCTATGGTTACAGGTAAGCAACCTGTCCATCTTTAGGTTTAGCTGACAAAATGGAAATAATAAGAAAAGTGGAGGGTCTGTTAAAGACAAAGCCATCCTTGGATGCATTTTGGAAGAAGCCTTGGAATGGTCTCTCGAAGGTTCAAAATGTTTTTGTCTAGTTTTACAAGGCTTGGCTTACTTGGTTTCTTTCATTTCACATATGTACAGTATATCAGTTTTTAATAAAAAGTTGTTTTGAATAAAAGCATGTTGAATTGTTCTCTTTGGGGGTGCAGGAACTTATTTCTGTTATTTTCATGTTGTTTCTACCTCTGATACCAAATTTGCAGTTAAAGAAGTAATGCCCAGGAACACATTTACTTTGTTATTTGCAGTGTACCTATATTAAGCAGTAGACATTCCAAAGTACAGGAAAGAGAGTACTGTAGTTTTTAAAGGGAAGTTCCATGTGCAAGAATGCATTGAATATCCATTGTTTTCCATCTCACCTTGAGAATACAGGTATAAAACCTTTTTGCCCAGATCACAGCACATGCCACTTTCTCTGCTTTTCTTTCTGTTGTTAGCATCTTTTCAAAGTGTTGCTAGTTGGTTTTGATGCATAAGAGATTCTCTCTTCTCATCTTTCTTAAGACTGACAGGGTTCAGTTAGAATGGTTTGCTAAAATAATCCTGCCTTATGAACTTGATATGCTCCCTTGCTACATTATGTGCGCAAAAGAAAACTATTATTATGAGTTAGCCTTGTACCTTCTCTAGTGTGGATGCCCCCTGAAAGCTGATAAATGAAAGTATTTCTTCATCTACCATTGGCTTCCCAAAGTCCCAGGCAGAGGTCTTTTACATCACCTGCTACTGAATCTCTTTAATTTGGAGATGCCAGAGAACCTTGGCCTTCAGCATTCACACCATATGTTCTGTCTCTGAACTATTTTTTCTCATGTTTTATTATTTCCAAATTGACTGTGGAAGTTTATATTAACTTACGTGGGGACAAAGACTGTATGTGCAAATGGCATTCCTCACTGTATACTTATGGAAAGGAGCACAAATCTTTTAATATTAGGCGGTTGCTGTTGAGGTACATATCCATTGATCATGCTTATATGAAGTCTAGCAGGGATGCCTGTTAAGTTTTCATGCTCTTCAGAACAGTAAAAACATGTCTTTTGAAACAGGAAAATACCCTGCTAGGAACAAAAGCTTGCATATAAATATAGACACAAGTGGGAGGTAAGTTTCCTTTTACTTTGAAGCACAGCAGTCTAGATGATTGCTTATTTACATGCAGCATATTGTGTGTCTTTTAAAAAAGCTGGATTGTACTTTTATTTAGGATGAGGTGTCAACAGTATAGTGATGTCACTGAGCTCTAGATCTTCATGTTATCTGTCTCAGGTGAGATGGACCAGATACTGAAATAAACCATGTGAGAGTTAATAAACTGAAATTGAACCCTAACAAGAAATTGAATCCTAACAAGAGGGAAGGACTGGTGCCAACTTTAAGCCAACATCGTGCACCTCACCTATCTGAAGGAACATTTCTCTCTCTGTGTCAGTTTGCCAGGACTTTAGAGTTGTTGGAGGTGGCTGTTCTCTTGTCCAGTGTGGAACCCTGATTGTGGATGTTGCAGATTATCTCTGTGCGCATTCTGTTGTGTTTCAGGTTTATGAAAAAGAACCTGAACTGCATATTGTTTCTTATGTGTGCAGGACTCGAAGATCTCTTCCATGGAACGTGGACTCCGAGATTTGGAAGAAGAGATCCAGATGTTAAAATCAAATGGAGCCCTCAGTACAGAGGAACGTGAGGAAGAAATGAAACAAATGGAAGTGTATCGTAGCCATTCCAAATTCATGAAGAATAAGGTAATGAATAAACTGTGAGTACTGGACAATGAAACAGAATCCTCTAAGAAACTAATTCTATCACAGAACAGATTTTAGACTTGTAGTCCACATTCTGCACCATGATTTCATCTGATAATGGAGAGAAATACATAATGGAAGTTGCAAACTTGTCTTACAGTAAATGAGACTGGTGTTCCATGCTCGTATCATGTTGTAAAAACTGAGTTACCTCAGCATAAAGCCATGTATACTTTGTCATGTATATCTCATGCTTTGGTAGACACTTGAGGTATCTGCCCAGTTGGATGCAAAACCACTATCCATTATGTGACTGTAAGATCATAAGGGGAAAGCAGTAAAATGAAACTCAAGACATGAAAAGGGCAAGAGACCTCAGAAGTTCACAGAAGATAATGCGTTGCTGAAAATATTTTGAGTATTATAGTTCTTTAGAGGCTACGTCATCTTAGAAATTTGGAAAACAGTTTGAGTTTTCTTTAAAATTAAGAATTGGGGTTTCTTCCCATAATTATTGATTTCCCATCATTATTGATCTATTATCACATGTCTTTTGGCAATTATTTACTCAATCATTTTTATATGGTGTCCATCAGGAAGTATTCAAAAACAAAAATAAAGGACAGTAAAGAGATTGAAATACAACAGTAGTCAATATTATCAACAGCAGTAGGCTTATTAGGACTGAATTCCCTAGTCCCAGTTAGTAATTTGTGATCCTTTTCAATCCAACTGTGTTTCTGGACAATTTTTGAATGCAACCCTACATAAGTGTTTCGAATAGTGTAACTGGTTGATTACCTGGGCATGAGTAAGTGTGGGTAAACTATCTCCATCCAGGTGTGGTAATGGCTGACATGTTATGTGAAGCTTTAAAAGGGCATTTCAGGCTGCCAGTTGTCACCATTGTTTACCTCTTGACTCTTTAGCTCAGTGATTATTCCACCTCCCAATTTTTTCTAATTAATACACTGTCTCTAATTTACAAAGGATTGGTGTTATGTTCTACGTTAGCCTTTCCCAGTCCAATCCTGTGTCCTCCACATGTGTTGGACTATAATTTCCATCGTCAACAATCAGTATGCTCTGGGTGGTGGGACTTGCAGTCCAGCTAATCTGGAAAGCACAGTTGTGGGGAGGAAAGATTGTTTTAGATAATAGCATGACCTCTATGTATGTATTGCATTATATGTGCAATATTGATTGCATGTAAATTTAAGAGAGCAGGGTTATTTTCAAGATGTATTTTTATCAAGATGAAGGTGTTGACAACTGTTGAATCTTCTCTCTCTCTTCATCTTTTCCTACTGTTTACCTCTGTGCTGCCTGAGAGAGGTTGATAGGCCAACAATGTAAATGTAAAAATAACAATGTCGTGGCAGGTAGAACAACTGAAGGAAGAACTAAATGCCAAAGAGGTTCAAGGGGAGGAGCTGAAAAAGAAAGTGGCTGGTCTTCAAACTGAGGTCTCTGCCGTAAGATTGATTTCTCTGTGTGCAGTGCCACTCACTTGGGCTCTCTTAGCTTTCTTGGGTAGCTTACTTTGCTTGCCTTACACTCTGCAGCTATAAGGAGCAATAAAGCTAACTACTCTGTATCTGTTCTTGTTCACATCTGGTTGTTCACATATGTAAGATCACAGTCAATTGTAATTTCTTAAACACTTCTTATGCTCTATGGCAGTTTATTCTTAAATTCTTTCAGGGTGCTAAAAACAGGATTTGAGATAATTGTGCTGAGTTTTTGGAAAATGAACACTAAAATGTGGTAATTGTGGCCTTGGATGGTTAGGCCAGCTTTTTGTCAGGCTGTGTATTTTGATGAACATTATGTGAGACTAGGAGCAGAAGTGTAGTCCTTAGCTATCTTCATTTACTGAGATGCCTTAAAGTATGTCCTAAAAATGTAATGCCTTTCCAAGTTACCAGACTTTGATTCATTATAGTCGATATGTCTAGCTTCCATTTCAAGGATTAAAAGGTAATACTTTAATGTATCTATTAATGAGACTCAAAATTGTTTTTCTGTATGAAAATTGACATGTGATCTTATGCAGACTGCTGTGTTGATTTCTAATGGGATGTTTGTGTTGGACAAACTCTCTGATTTGAAGATTTTAGAAACTTACTCTGTTTTTAATGTTCTATCCTGTTGTACAAACGTTCTCTGATTATAATATTTTTCAAGTGATAGAAGAATATAGCTTTTGGAATCTTAAATATTGTGGCTTTGATTAAGGGTATGTCCACACATAGAAGGTACTTCTCTTGACTCTCAGACATCTCCACTTCTTACCGCATATCAGTCTACTCCATTCAGTATGGATTCCCAAACTCGTATATAACATTTTTTAGGGTCTGCCATCAGGAAACAGGGGCTACTTAAGCCAAACAGGGTGCCTGTGTTTACATCTAAAATCCTGTCCTGTGCCCTTGTACAAAAGTTTAAAAAGGCAAACCGTGCTGCATGGTTATGATCTAATATAGCAAATGTCTAGTACAGGTATACCTCAGTTAACAAATTAGATGTATTCCTGGGATTTATTTCTTTAATGGAAACGTTGGTACTAGATGTAGAAATAACAGAGAAAGAATAGGGATAGGTTCCTACATCACAAGGAAGAACAGTAGTTCAACATGTTTCAGCAAGCCTTTTCTTCAGAACTAACATTATGTATATGTGAAATGAAACAAGCATGTCAGGTAAGCTTTGCATAAGTAAACAATTTTTAAAAAATCTTGTAGGGACCACTTTAAAGCTTCTTCCAAAATGCATTTTGGGATTATTGTTTTCTTTCAATGGCTTTCAGTTTTCTTACGATTTCCATTTTGGTGATGAAACTTACGGATCTATGCTTTTGCAACATGCCAGGGGAGCTGGTGAGGCAGGCTAATCTGCTTTTGCCATTTCTTTCTGTTTTGCACTTCACACATGTTTGGTAAGGGTTTTTGGAGGCAGCTGTTTACCTTGCCTATTGTACATAAACACACAGTTACAGTAGAATCACCTAGATAGAATTCCATTCTTTCCCAGGCCAAGCTTAATTGCATTTTTTTTTAACTGTAGACACACTACTGCAATCCATCACTGTAATTCTGTATTTCTTTAGCCTTCCTTCACCATCTTCCTAATGCCAATTCTGAGGCTGGCAGGGAGGAGACCATCCTCTTCCAGCTAGACAGAAGATAAGAAAAGGAAGGCTAGGCTGGGCTCTTGTAAAAAGACTTTGCCAAAAAGGAGGTTCTTTGTCACTAGTTTTGTTAACTGAGATATGCCAGTATAATGACTCCCTTTAAAAAAAATAAGGTGAAAGATTGCACATCTTGTGGAATCTTGCACTGCTGTTCAAATTAAGGACTGATAAAAAGTGATTTCGATCGTGAAGTCAAAATGGTTACTTCTTATTGTTTAAAGCACTACTAGGAAATGTATGGGAACTGCCTCTGTTTTGCACATCCTTGGTTTCGCTCACACTTGGGTTAAAATATTTTTCTTACCACTGTGATAGTTGAGACAACGTACAGACATAATTATTGTACAGAGAAACAGAGCCAATGCATCTGATGAATGCTCCTGACACTTCTAATCCAAAGATGACCTATTCCTAGTTATTAGCAATAGTTTACTATTCCTACCAGTCACTTTCTAGTGTTTTTAAAGAAGCTAAAGCTGTGACTCCTATTGCCATTGTATTTGAGTCTCCCAATCACCCACACTTTACTATATACTTGTCAGCAGATATCAGGCACTCAGCCTTTAGTCTCCTGTAACAGTAGAACAATGTGTATATTGGCTTATGGCTATAGTCTTCATATGAGAGTTCTAGTTTTATTTTTAGAATGTTTTCTTTTCAGCAAAAATACTTTTAAGACTATACTTACTTTAAAAGCATGTATTCAGGGAAATCTATCTTTCCTTTTTTCTTCTGATTTTCTGAGCGAGCTTGAAGCTGTGCCTTTCAGATGGATGGAAATACTGTACTCAAATTATAGTCTAATCTGATATTAAAATTTGTCAGTTATGGCTCTGAATATTTTTTGTTATGGATTAATATACATATTGACAGTCTGTATTCTTCTGTTTGATTCTTGATTTAGATTGGTCAGGTGAAACAGGAACTGTCACGCAAAGACACAGAGCTTTTGGCCTTACAGACCAAGTTGGAAACTCTCACAAACCAGTTTTCTGATAGCAAGCAACACATTGATGTGCTCAAGGAGTCGCTCACAGCTAAGGAGCAGAGAGCTGCCATCCTGCAAACAGAGGTGAAGGATACATTATAAAATTATGTTTTTTGTTAATTATTTTGTGGCTTTTGGAATTAAGCAAACAATATGCCATTGTTATGTTGAGAGAGCTGTTGATTGTGGCTGAGTGAACGGCTGTGGGCCATATAATCATGCATTTGCTCTAGCTTGTCCCTCTTCCAATTCACCAAAAAAAAATTTTTTTTAAAAAAATTAGTTGCTTGTGACTTGATCCTGAGATGGAGGTCAGGCACTAGTTATATTTCCTTGAATTTATATTTATATATTTATTTATATATTCTGCGTTCTCCAAAACTGCTAAGCTTATATCTGTACTGGCATGAAAAATTATTAAAATGAATAAGTTTACCTCTTAGTCAAGGTTTCATAACGAGCTTCAAATCTTTGTTTGAAATCCTAGTAGAAAGGGAAACTTGGCTAACTTAATCATAGATAATTTCATTGCTTATATAACATTCAACTAGAGATAAAAGTAATAGGAAAGGAGCAAGTGATATTCACACCGGAGACAGACATGTGACGCTGTGTCTGATTGCCAATCTCTTAATTGTGATTAAAGGGGTTATCTACAACTGAGGCAAACAGAATGCTGAAAATATATTTTTATACTGGTGTTTGTTTCAGATCCAGATCAGCATTATTTTTCATTATTCTTGCTTCGTGTCGGTTCCTCGCTGATGAATATGGGCATATTGTAGACAGCATATCATATCATCTGAGTATAGCTCAGGTTCCAGAAACAGGAAGTCTTTGAGAAGAAATATGTGCCTGTGCCATCTGTAACTGTGTGTTACTGAGGGTCCTTTTAATCTTATAAATGAATAACAGAGCAGTTGTAGCTTGGGCAGAGCCAGCATGATGTAATGGTTTGAGTGTTAGACTACAGCTCTGGAGGCTAGGGTTAGAATCTCCCCTCAGCCAGGGAAACCTGCTGGGTGACTTTGGGCAAGCCCAAAGTCTCAGCCTCAGAGGAAAGCAAAGGCAAACCCACTCTGAATAAATCTTGGAGTGGGGTGCCATCAGTATACTGATGATACTCAACTCTTTTTCTCCTTGTCATCGGAGTCAGCTGGGGCGATGCAAGTTCTGGAGCAGTGCTTTAATGCTGTTATGGGCTGGATAAGGGCCAGTAAACTGAAACAGAATCCTGATAAGACAAAAGCTCTGTGGGTTGGTGTTTCTCGGGTCCAGGAACTGGGTAAACAACCTGTCCTGGATAGGGTTGCAGTCCTCCTTAAGGAGCAAGTATGTAGCTTGGGAGTGCTCCTGGATCTATCCTTGTCACTTGAGGCCCAAGTGGACTCTGTGGCATGGAGTGCTTGGCACCAGTTTCAATTGGTGCACCAGGTGCTGCATTTCCTTGGCAGAGACAACCTAGCCACAGTAGTCCATGCACTGATACTCTCCTAGTTTGATTACTGTAATGCACTCTACATGGGGCTGCCCTTGAAGAAGACTCGGAAGCTACAGCTAGTGTAAAATGCAGCAACTTAACTACTAACTGGAGTACCATATAGACATATCATGCCGGTCTTAAAAGAATTGCACTGGCTGCCAGTAGGTTTCTGGTCTGAATTCAAGATGCTTATGTAGACATTTAAAGCCCTAAATGGCTTGGGACCTCCATACTAGAGGGAACACCTCTCCCCAAATGTGCCTGCCTGAGGATTAAGATATGCTGGGGGAGGGGGCTCCACTGTGTCCAACTAAGTGAGGTTAGTACACTGTATTGAGACATAGGAGAGGTGCTTCTCAGCTGTGACACCCCAACTGTAGAATGCCCTTCCCCTGGAGGACCAACTAGCACAAACACATCATTTAGGCACCAAGTTAAAACTTGGCTGTTCATCAAAGCTTTTGAGCCTCATACTCGTCCCAAATATGGTGTACATAGTTTTAAAAACATTTAAAAACTTAAAGTCTGTTTTTAATTTATTACTGCAGTTTAATATGTGTTTAGTTTATTTGATTACTTTGTTGTTTAAAATTGTATAACTTGTTTTAATGCTTTTTGTAAGCCACCCTGAGATCTTTGATATAGGATGGGATATAAATATTTTTTTTTTAATATTGCCAAGAAACCCCCATGATAGGTTTCCCTTAGAGTCACCATAAGTTGGGAATGACTTGAAGGCACACAACAACAGCAGTAGTTTGGGCATTCATTAATATATCCTTATAGTTAAAGGCAGAAGGGAAAAGCTAGCATTCCAGTGGACATCACTTTTTGGTTGCAGTATTTGTATCTAGTCACATTGGTACTCTTTTATGTATTACAGCCTAAAAGTAAATGCAGATACACTGAGTGTTCTGAAAATAGCATAAGTAGATTTCTTAAGTATGATCACATGTTTTCAGTTTGAATTCCTTGGAAGGTAGAACTGTATATCTCTTTTTATTTAACTTCAGTTAACTTACTCTGGAATGTTTTCAAGTACAAATGTAAATACGGTATCTTGGGGGGGGGGATAGTATTTTACTGCTTGTACTTGGCTTAATAAAGTGCTGTATGTCAGCCATAGGAGGGCGCCAGTGCATCAAATATTGTAATTCTTAATTTTCTAGGCATGTATAAAAAATATAGTGGTAATTAGCCAGTGATAAATGCTTTAATTGGCAAAAAGTTTGCAAAATATGGCATAATTTTATAAATATTCAGTCTTCTTTAATAAGCAAACTTTTTATTAGTGCTTATTTTCTTATTTATACATTGACAGTTAATGCATCATGTGATTGTCAAGTTGTTATATTTAGTGGTTCTTTGTAATATCCACACCTCATTCAGAATTCTTTAACACTAATTGCTTTGTATGACATTACTTTGGCTAACAATAGTGATTGCAAGTGGCCTTTATTTTTTCTTACTCACCAACAATCTGCAGTCATCAAGGCTGTCTTGCTTAGATGTAGCATAGTAAACTTTTCAGTAGTGATTTGTGGAGAAGGCAAGGTGGTCTTTGTGTAATGTGTTGTTGTTGTTGTTGTTGTGTCCCTTCAAGTTGTTTCTGACTTATGGCAAATCTAAGATGAACCTATCACGGCATTTTCTTGGCAAAATTTGTTCAGAGGGGTTTGCCATTGCCTTCCTCTGGGGCTGAGAGAGTATGATTTTGTCCAACATCCCCCAATGAGTTTTTGTGGCTGAGCAGGTATTCGAACCCTGGTGTCCAGAGACGTAGTCCAAAACTCAAACCACTACACCATGCTGGATCTCCATGTAATGCTTTACTAAATATTTATCCAGTGAAACCAAAATAGAAAATGTAAGTTGTGCAAGGGCAACTATACAGTAAGAGTAGTAAAATACGTATCTCTTCTGCCACATGTGGTAATACAGTGATGAAATTTCTTTGAATATATTTTCCCAGTGATATTATGGTGATGATAATGAAATATTAGCACACTAACTCTGTCATTCAAATCAAGTTGTGATCTGGAAACCTTTCAAACTGCAAGCCAACATGAACAATTGTTCTTCATGATGTCTGAATGGGGTTATCTACCTGTGCAGCGCATTGTTTGCATCCTTCTAGGGTACGTAAGCGTTTTTGCAATACCCCTCCCATCTCCCATGCGCATCTCACTTAACCCTCAGTTTCTTTTCATCCACCACAGCAGTGGCATTGAAGGAACTGTAGTGAGATTGTTGGATAGTCTTATGGTGTCTGATTTTGACTTTTCTACTGGGTAACGTTTTGGCTTGGTTTTTGGACTCTGATTTATAGCTTGATTCTTTTGGACTGTGTTGGCTTCTTCTCCTTGTATTGTGTTTGGCTTGTTCTGCATTCTGATTCGTGGCTTGGTCAGCGGATTGTCTTTCTCACCTCTCTAATGTGTTGTGTCTCATTGGCTCTGTTTAGCTGTGGCCTTCAGATGCTTCTTCCAACAAGTGGTATCTCTTGTGGGGCCAAAATCCCCAAGAAAGATGGTCACTTGCACTGTCTGTTATTCCTGGGTGATGGTCATAACATGGAGGCCTGCTGTCATTGACAGGCCTTTACTCCAGAGGTGCATTGGAAACAGTTTTCAGGACTCAAAGTGCTTCTTTGGGAACAAACTTTGAAGGCCTCTGACAAGACTTGGGAACAAACTTTGAAAGCCTCTGAGAAGACTTGGGAAAATAAGCTTTTCCACACTGCCTGTGTTGGAATTGATTCAGACTTCTCGTCAGTTCCACCTTGAGCCTCTTAGACCCTGACTGCCTTCAGATCTATCCAGGTAGCAATGAAGCGGTCCTTGCAGGAATCTGCTTCCTGCTTGATGTGGGCTAAAGTCCACATCAAATCTGACTTGTTCTGCTTTGGAGTCGGCTGGACTTGGAAGCAGGGCAGTTGTACTGAGCCTCTGTAGCATATTTCATCTCCAGTTGTGCCGCCTCCTCATTCATCTCTGGCTTTGCCTCCACAAAGCCAGTACTCTGGCTGTCAGTACTGTTTCTAGTGTTGAGGATACCTCATCATTCCTTGGTTTCACCAGTCCACTCTGGCGAGTTTTATTCCACTGTGGCCCTATCTTTTTAAATTGTGAATTATGAGGCCTGCAAGGAGAGCTGTCAGCTATTGTTATGGGAAAAGACAAGCCCATTCTGCTCTTGTTGCAGGAAGATGATTAGTTTGCGATGCTGGATTTGTAGAACTTAAACTTCCACATCTCAATCTTGCTGTCACACAGGTGTTTCCTTTGTTTCACTGTGGGAAGAATGGCTTATTGCTTCCTTGCCCTCCTGTTCTGCCTCTTGAGTCTTCACAAAGTGCATGGCAGTGGTTGTGGCATGGCTCAGGTAGCAGGGGGGTCTTTCTCTTTCCGTACATCAATGACTGGGTCCATGTTTCTCACTCTCAGACCTGCCAGTATCCATCTCATGCTTTGCCTTCCTGGTCTTGTTGGGACTGATGGTCAGTCTCAAGAAGTCTCAACTAGAACCATCCCAGCAGGTGAGGTTTATTGGTGCCTTGCTCGATTCTCAGGTTCCTGCTGCATTTGTGCCTGACAACAGGTATCAGATGCTTCTGAGAGCCACGTTGAGGTGCTGGCACAGCCGCAGGATGTGCACAAGGGACATCCAGGTGCTTCTTGCTTTCAACGTCTCCATGACATTGATGACTCCATTCGCAAGACTAAGGATAAGGTTTCTGCAGGCACAGTTCTTGTCCTGCTTCAATCCTCTTTTAGATTCTCCTCACTACTTTCTTACCATCCCAAGGAGTGTTCATCGATCATTAGAATGATGGATCGATTCTATGAATGCACAAGCTGGCATACCATTTCTTCCTCCACAAGACCACAAGTGGTCACCATAGACTCATCCATGCAAGGGGAGCTCTCAAGACTTCTTCATGAGAGGATGTTGGATGCCCAAACAGAGCACTCTCCACATCAACACTCTCAAAATACTGCTAGTGGTGGGTCTTTGACTTCTGTGTGACAGGGTTGTTCAGGTAGCCTCCGATAACACACGGTGATGTAATACATGAACAAACTGAGTGAAACAAAAAGGAGCACCCTGTTGCACCTCATGCTCAATCTGTGGGACCGGTGCATAAGCAGAGGAATCTCCATCTTGGCAACCCATCTTCTAGGAGAGGAGACTGTCGTAGTAGATGCTCTCAAAAGTATATCAGTTGCTTGCCACGAATGAAAGCTCTATCCAGAATGCTCCACAAGGTTTTCACACTGTGGGGCACTCTTCACCTCAACCAAAAACAACCAGTGGCAGACCTTCTGCTCAAGGGCTCGATGGGGAAAGGGTACTTATAGTGATGCCTTCCTGTTTCATTGGGAAAGTTCTGTTGTGTACTCTTTTCCTTGTTGTCCACTCATCACCAGGGTGGTAGCCAAAATCCAGAGGGACAAGGCAAAGTGCATCCTGATCAACCCAAGGTGTTGGTTCACTCTGTTCCTGTCCCCAGGGCATTCACCTCAAGTTACCATTTTGCCCAGACCTCTGCATGATTCATGACAGACAGGTGCAACACCCATATTTTGACAGTCTCAGGCTAATAGCCTGGGGGGCGTGTATTTCTTTAACCTCCCTGCCTGATGACATTCAACACATCATTGCAGTTGTGCACAGGCCAGGCACTCAGTGCTCCTATGCATACAAGTGAAAGAAGTTCCTTACCTTTCTATTGCCCCGAGGGGTTTCCCTGGATCAGGCACTGACCTGTCATCTGCTGCAGTTTCTTCTTTCTCTGTCCAATAGAGGCCTCTCTCTGTTCCATCAAGTGTTATTTGGTGGCAATCTCATCTAACTTTCAAATCATTCGCAAGCCTTCCTACTTCCAGAACCCATTGGAAACTTTCTTAAGGGGCTACAAGAAGCTTCATCCTCCAGTGTTAGGTCCAATGCCTCGACGGAGTTTGGAGTTAGTCCTTTCACAACTCTCCAAGAAACCCTTTGAGCCAATGGCCTCTTGCAATCTGGATTTACTTACCTGGAAGACAGCCTTCTGTGGGGTGATTACATCAACCAGAAGGGCAGGAGTACTGTGTGCCCTTAGGATGGCTCTGCCTTAGCTGCAGTTTCACAGGGACAAGCAATATCAGTAGCATTGATATTTCTATGCCGCTTAGCAGTGCAAACTACTCCCTAAGCAGTTTACAATAGCTAATTGCCCCCAACAAGCTGAATACTCATTTTACTTACCTATGGAAGGATGGAAAGTTGAGTCAACCTTGGAGCCCTGTAGGATGGAACTCACAATGTTGTGGCTGCAGTACCAGCATTTAACCACTGCACCACCAGGGCTCTTACAAGGTAGTTCTTAGACCAGACATTTCCTTTCTATAGAAAGTTGCAACAGCCTTTCATCTGAATCAGGACATTGTCTTACCTGCATTTATGCAGAATCCAGCCTCAGACCTTGAACGTGCCCTCCATTGTTTTGATATTCATAGGGCATTATCATTCTGGTCACCCTCCTCTGGACATGAAGCTCCTAGCATCCATAGCCTGCATAGTTAATGGAGAGAGATCATAGGAGTTGCAGTCCAATGACATATGGAGAGCCAAAGGTTGCCCATCCCTGTTCTAGATGGATGCTCTGCCTCAATAGGTGAGGCTTTTTCTGAGAAATTTGATTGCACCCTTTACTGCTAGAGGTATTAACTAATCTTGCGGGGGGGGGGGTCCTCAAAAAGGTTGCTTTGATGCCTCTTAAATTTGCTTCCCATTTAATTAATCCTTTGGATTGTCTGGGAGTCTGTGGAAGCATGTGGTTGTGGAACATACATACCCTTCATAGTTGGAAAGGACCTTGCTCATAATTTGAAATAATTCATTATTTATAATTATACCCAATTCTTCCCAACATTTTGTACACAGCAGGTTTTAATTCCTTGACTTGTTTCTTTAGTTCAGTTTATGCTGAGTATGAGCCAGTGTGGTGTAGTGGTTTGATCATTGAACTACAGTTCTGGAGACAAGGGTTCAAATCCCCACTCAACCATAGAAACCCACTGGATGACCATGGGAAAGTCACACTTTCTCAGCCTAAGAGGAAGGCAGTGATAAACCCCCTTTGAATGAATCTTACCAAGAAAACCCTGTGAGATGTTTGCCTTAGGGTCGCCACAAGTCGGAAGTGACTTGAAGGTACACAACAACTACAACAATGACCGTCTAGAGTCTTGAATATAGGAGGAAAATGTCAGTAAATGAAACACCTAGAGTATCAGTTGTCGCTTACTCATTGTTTGAGCCAACCTATTTCTCCATTTAGAATTGATTAAATTTCTTTTGCTGATTGACAATCCCAATCTTGTCCAGAGGGAGCCAAATGTTCAGAACACAGCCAGTTTACCGTGACTGATGGCCTTGTAATGAATTCAACTAATAGGAACAACGCTGATACTGTCAAATAGGATTAACAGCCAAGTTAGCCAGCTTGAACTGTTTCTGAAGGCCAAGCTGATAAGGGTCAAAGGGTTTCTTATAGTACCTTGAATGGCCTGGTGTTGTCATTTGTATTCTACAATGGTCTTTCAGATTGTTCTTTTCTTTGTGGTGATCATCTTCTCTAGACTGAATTTATGTTTAAACTGTTCTCACTTCTTCTGCTATTTCCCTCCTTCTGTTTTCTGGAATTAGCACAGTTGGATGTCCTGGAAACTGACAGAGCCTTTGTGAACTTTGCTTAGTGGTTTAATTTTGCTTATGATGTTTGCTTTAATCTTTGTCCCCTGAAGTATCAAAATGAACAGTCTAAATTATATTAAGAAAAGTATGCCTTTTTGGGGTGCTACCATTTTTGTTTGTCTGAATTCTTCATCAGCTGTTGATTCATCCAGACAAGAATGCATTGTAGATCCTGGATATTTTGTGTTTCTTCACACTTATGTAGTTCAGGAATCACATTCATCCCATGCTGTTCTTATCTCTACCATTCTTTCCCCCTTACTCTCAAAATTTAACTTGCAAACTCCTTGGGTCAAAGACCATTATTTTGCTGTACATGTAAAATACTATGCACTGATGGAGCAATATAGCTATCACATGTATATGCCCTCTTCTGAAATTTTTAATGGATTATTTTTTTAACCTACTTGCAAGTTGTCTTGAGCACTCAGTTTAGTTGCTGGTGACTCAGTACTCGTTTGCCAGCAATATTAGTGCCCCCCCTTTTTTTGCTTACATTCTAAATACGGAAACAATATTTGCATATACAGTACTATAATTTTATACAATCTTCTTTGAGGTAAATACTCACTCTGATGGGGATTATGGCTTATATATTTGACTTTTATGGCTATATAACTAAAAGTATCAACCAATACAAAGTACACTATTTGCCTTATATTAGAAAGAGCATGATGGCTTTTACTCCATGCATAATTTTATATACTTCTGACAAGTCACCCATAACTCTTTTTTTCCCAGCTAGACTGCCCCAAATTTTGTCATTTTTCTGCATTAGGCAATTATTCCAGCACCTTGTTCATTTTGGTTGCCCTTTTCTAGTTCTGCAGTGCTCCTTTTCAGATATAGTAACCAGAACCATATACTCCCTTCAAGTGTGGTCACACAATAGACTTGTATAATGAATGAAATGATACCATGACTTTTATTTTCAGTTCCTTCTCTAATTCTACCCAATGTAGAATTTGTCTTTTAAAGTAGTAAATTAATAATGAGTTGGCATTTTCATCAATCTATCCGTGGAATTCCCAAACCTGTTTCTTGGTCTGCTAGTGTCAGATCAGACCTAGTTAGCATTTGTGCAAAATTGAAATCATTTACTCAGTGTGCATTATTTAAATTTGCTTACATTGAATCTCATTTGCCATTTGGATGCCTGTTCCAAAGGATATCCCTTTGGAGCTCTTTGCAGTCTATCCTTGTTCTATATATGTTCACTCCCATCCCTCTATTGTGACAATTGACCAATTTGTTCATCTTCTTGGCTTTTTGGTTTTTCACCAGTTTCAAACCTAGATTTTGCTAATATCCCTTGACTGGTAATTTTGCTGAAGAATCTCTGGTAGGGGATGTTATCAAAACCCTTTTGCAAGTTCAAGTAAACAGTGTATACTGGATTGTGTATTCATTGCCAAGATGCCGTGTATAAATGTTGCATAGCACCTACATATCTTGTCAAACATTTTTAATAAAGAAAATGTAGCTTGTAGATGTGTTAGTATCTTATCCACTGTAACTAACATATACAGACAAGCCCTTTTATTGTCAAATATTTATCTCCTTCGGGCATAACAAATTAGTTTTTAGGAATATACAAACCACCCAGAAATATTGCAACTCATTATTCCTGTGCCCTTGCATTTCTCCCCCTTTCCTCCCCAAGACTAGTGACTAAATATTGTAATCATTAAAAAATTAACTTCCATCTTTGCACATACAATCACAGAATCATAGAGTTGGAAGAGACCACAAGGGCCATCCAGTCCAACCCCCTGCCATGCCGTAACGAACAATCAAATCAGCCCCCACAGATAGCCATCCAACCTCTGCTTAAAAACCTCCAAGGAAGGAGACTCCACCATACTCTGAGGTAGTGCATTCCACTTACTGTCGGGAAGCTCTTCCTAATGTTTAGATGGAATCTCTTTTCCTGTAGTTTGAGTCCATTGCTCCGTATCCTTGTCTCTGGAGCAAAAGAAAACAAGCTTGCTTCATCCTCAGTATGACATCCCTTCAAATATTTAAACATGGCTATCATGTCCCCTCTTAACCTTCTCTTCCCCAGGCTAAGCATACCCAGCTCCCTAAGCCATTCAGATTTACGAATTTACCTGGTGGGGCTTCTGTAGGTGGTGTCACACTAGGAAGGTTAAACCTAAAGGTTCCTCAATAGGTGTAGTCTTGGCGTTTTTACAAGCTGGTCTTAAGAAGGGTCTTTCTGCTAATACCATAAAGAGGTATTTGGATAGGACTGAGGTTTTTCAAAAATCTGATTCTTTAATTGTTTCCTTTGCTGAGCTTTCCAAGGGGAAGAAGGTTTTTTCTTCCACTATTGCTAGTTGGCTGTATCTTTGTATTGCCTTGACTCATGAACAAAGTTCTAACCTTTTCCACAAAGGGTTTAGGTGCATTCAACACACACCGCAGCTACTTCTTTGGGGTTTTCTATGCCGGCTTCTTTGGGTGAGAACTGTAAAGCTGCTACATGGTCATCACCATCTTCTTTTGTCAGGCACATATTTGACAAAGGCTGCCTTTGTGCGTAGAGTCTTAGCGCAAGTAGTGTCAGACAGGGTGTAGGGAGTTTCTTTCCTGCCCAGGTAGGGACTGCTTGGGTAGGTCCCAGTGTTAAGGATTGCCTCCCCACACTGCTGGAAAACGGAACATTGGTACTTACCGTGAAGGTTCCTTTTCAGCAGTTGTGGGGAAGGAATCCTTTCCTGCTCTTGTGGGTTATTTCTGTTTTTTATCTGTTTGGGCTGGAGTTTGCTTTTCATTCCTAGGGGAGGATTGGCTGACTGTCTTGGGTACACTGTGTTAAATTTAATTGGCTGTTAGCCCTGCCTTTTGGACTGGAGGCAGTGCCAATACCCAGTGTTAAGGATTCCCTCCCCACAACTATTGAAAAGGAACCTTCACGGTAAATACCAATGTTCCAATACACACCCAAGTATAAAATGTCAAATGAGTACCCGGCTTGTGGGGGCAATTAGCTAACACACATTGGAAACTGCTTAATGCAGTGTAGATGTGTAAACTGCTATTGCTTAAAACAATTTGTAAACCACTCTGATAGCCTTGTGGCTGAAGAGTGGGGTATAAATAACTAAAATAAAAAAAATAAAAATGAAGGGTGTAGCTTAATCCGTATATCATTTAATCAGCCAGCTAAAACATAACAGTTTGCTTAGCTGGAAATTGCAAATTTGCTTTTAAAATTGCTATGTATAGTGATGCCTGCTTTAAAATAAGAGCATTGCTCTTACTGTTTACGTTTATACTTTTGTAGTCCCAGGGCACTTCAGTTTAATTTTTTGAGACTGGTGACTTTTAGTGGGAAGGAGATAGAAATGGTACTGGTGCTTTTAATGTAATCATATAGATCAGTTACTTGCTGGTAACATTTGCCTTAATTAAAAAGTTATCTTGCTGAAAATAATTGAAGTTTTCCCCCATCCCCCATGACCAAATTCAGGTGGATGCTCTTCGGTTACGTCTGGAGGAGAAGGAGACTATGTTGAATAAAAAGACGAAGCAAATTCAGGAAATGGCTGAGGAGAAGGGAACTCAGGCTGGAGAGATTCATGATCTTAAGGATATGTTGGATGTGAAAGAACGCAAGATTAATGTTCTTCAAAAGAAGGTAGGCTTACCATCCATAGAAATGTCTGTGTTCTAGCTAGTTGCTTCACACTAGAAAGTAATAATACCCATCATTATAAAGTTGTTCCCTAATACTTGTCATTGAGCTTTCTATTCTAATGGGAGGTATCTTTATAATTGACATCCTCCACCTCCCAAGAAGGTAACTTCCAGGTCATAAAATATGGCAAAATTTCCCACTTGCTTCCTCAGGGGCATTTGGGGACCTAGGGAGAATTATTTTTTATTTTTATTTTTAAAAAAAATAAAAGTTGAGGTCCTGAGATGTCCTGGAGGCCACATGCAGTCTTTTTCCCACCTTGGTTTAGAAATATATGGAAGTCAAATTTACATGTAATAAATATTGATTGTGACAGCAGAAGGTATATTATAAAACATTTAGAAAGCATTTTTTGTCATCATTAACTGTGAAAAAGGGCAGCAGAATATAAGTCTTTACTAATACTCATAAAAAGTTTGTTGGGAATATTTCACTGAAGTCTGGGAAGGAACCCTCGGGTGCTGTTCATGTGAATTATGTGCTAATGCTACTAGGAAGAAAATTCTAGGGTGCTTTGAGATCTGTTTGTGTGGGAGGGGAGGTGGGATGGGGTAGATATAAAGTGGAAGAGCCAGTGTGGTGTAGTGGTTTGAGCGTTGGACTATGACTCTGGAGACCAGGGTTTGAATTCCCTCTCGGCCATGAAAACCCACTGAGTGAACTTGGGCAAGTCACATACTCTCAGCCTCAGAAAATCCTGTGATAGGGTTGCCTTAGGGTCGCTATAAGTCAGAAATGACTTGAAGGCACACAACAGCAAAATATAAATATAAAGTGATTGACTAAACATGCATGACAGTATAGAATAAAAATCAAAATAGAATTGTAAAATCAAATATCATGCAGCTGTTCTAATTGTGCTTCAGATTTTGTTGTAATTTTAATATGTCCCATTCTATATATTCGTTAAAAACCACGTCCTTTACAGCATGCATAACCTTCCCATCTCCTAGATGGCTGTAATAGATTTATTTTAACACGATTTGAGGGCAGTCTCAAATTGAGATACTTGGTTGGTGGACTAGGAAGGGCAATATCATAGTTCTCTGTTCACTCCTTTGTTAATACATATTCTTTAATTTTGAAATGATACACCATATATATAACACATGTTCCATGGCATGTACAGGATGCATTCTCTTTACAAAAACAAACAAACAAACAAAAACACCCTGTAAATGGTTGTTCAATATCTGTAAATCAATGGATAGTGTTAAATATATATTTCTGAAAGGTCAGTGCTTGTTAAGTATCTGATGTATCCACCCATACACAAATACTTTTGTGCTTTTCAGTTTAATTTCCTGTATAGGAGAAAATAAATGAGACAATAGTAGCTGGCTGGACATTCCTTGCATGGAATTAGCATAAATTTTTAAGACTTCTTCTGAAGACTTTCTCCTGGGGTTTTATGTTACAGTAAATTTCTGAACTTTGTAATAAATCACTGACTTGGAAAATGTAATTGAATGTTTGAATTAACAGCTTTTAGAGAACCTGTGTTAAAATAGTACAGCTTCCTGCTTGACTGACTTGCAGCTGCAGATGCCAACATCAATCCCTTTCTTGATGGCTCCAAAGACACTTCATATCAATTTTGTACTCTCCCTTGATGATTTCTATAGTAAAAGCCATCAGCTGATTACATGCTTTTCATGAGGCTCTTAAAGCTACAGCTGTAAAATTAGTTGCCCTTGTATTTTTGTATGTGTCTTGTGACCATAGTAAATATATGGTTGATGTAGAGGAATGAACACATACCATAGATTAGAAGAAAAGCAATTCAATTGGACCATTTCTGGACAGTTTTACATGTACAGTATATGCATGTAGGGTAACATGAGAAAACATGGAAATGTTGAATTGAGAACTGGGAGCAGGAGCAGAGAGCTTTAGGGACACTGATGAAAAAAGGCCTGGGCCCCGTTTACATGGCAAAATATTCACTTAAATAAATTGCTAAAATTCCTAACTGTTCCCACGCATCACGCCACAGTATCACCTCATTCAGAAGGGGAGGAGCCCCAAAACTCAAAAGTAGCATGATAGGGGATTTCGATACTTTTCCTGACTTTTTTGAAAAGTAGTGCGACTTAGCGTACTTTTGATTGTGTGAACTACCATTTCGCTAAATGCTATGTTAACAACCAGCAATCTTCTCGATACAGTCACCGCAGAGCTGAGCTGTGATTGGTTGGGCTGTCCAAGGAGGGGTGGACTTGCAAGAGATGGAGGAGCCTCAAATGAAACGATCTATCCACTGTTGTTTCCAGCCACGGAAAAGATCCATCCAGTGCTATAGCCATCCCAATCTCCCAGCTTTCTGCCTCCTGGCTTGCTTGCCTGCTGGGATTGAGGAATTCCCAGTTAGCCTTTTCCTGTCTGTGTGTGTGTGTGTGTGTTCGTTCCCTCACCCTGCTGAGATCCTGTTTCTGTGTATGAGAAGAGAGGGGGAGGGGGGCTTGACGGGGGATTGCTCCTCGGCTGACACTCCTCGCTGAAGGAATAAAAATTAGCATGCATTCCTCTGGTAATCAGAGGAAAAGGTGCCAGCACTTTCTCTCTCTCTTCTTTCTCTCTTTCGCTCCCTCCCTCGCAGCTCCTCGGCATCTTCCCCCAGATGTGCTTGGGAGGCCACGCCCCCACCTCTGTCTGTGTGAATTACAAAGCAGAAAACTAAACAGATCAATCGATTTAGCAGTAAATCATGTGAACTATGCAGCACTGGTGCGAAACTGCGATAAAGTGCAAACTACCACAATAAAAACTGCCGTGTAACTGAGCCCCTGGTCTTCCTGATTGAGGAAGCACAGCCTTAGGTATACTCAGTAGGTGCCTCCTATAGAAAACAGAGTCTTGTCTATTATTTTTGAAACAAGCTGCATGACTGATTCCTCTTGACTGATTTGTTAATATGCTCTTATCTAAGATTGAGAATCTACAGGAACAACTAAGAGATAAGGAGAAACAGATGAGCAGCTTGAAAGAGAGAGTAAAATCCTTACAGGCTGATACTACCAATACCGATACTGCCTTGACTACATTGGAGGAAGCACTTGCAGAGAAGGTATCAAAGAATAGTTGCAACTTTATTTAAACACAGAATTTTCCCCAAATAGTTTTCCTCTGTTTGTGCAGAGATTTCATTTGTTCTTTGCCCTATCATAGATAAGAAGTTGTGACTTTCCTTGGATATATTGAAGTTGTGGTATGAAATATTTCTGGTTAGAATGCTATATTGATAGTACCATAGATGAGCCCAAACTATCACCACATGTTCTGAAAGCTGTTGAAAATCTTGAGGAAGTGTTAAATATAAACAAAATGGATGAACTATACATTTTCATACCTTGGGTGCATTGTTGTGCCAACACAGTCAGTTTTCGTGCATTCATGGAGGGCATGCTAGGAACAAACATGGGAGGGGTATTCTATGCCCTATTCATGATATTTCAAAACCTATCTTTCTGGTTTCTGTTCAGAATAAAATCCTGAATGAAATGGAACTTTAATCTCTCTCTCTCTCTCTCTCTCTCTTGTTTGCAAACGAAGATTCAGGAAGGACTCATCCCGCGCTTTCTGCAAGCGCGCTGATGACTGAAAAGGCCAATCGGAGATAAACATGTCCGGTTGCAGAAAGCACAGCATAAGGTCTCCTTGGGTGATGATTCCGGGTTGTGATTCTTTCTGCGTTGTCGTTTCTCTTCAAGACTTGTTCAGTGTGAGCTCTCAAATAAGGGTGCAGCATTGTGGATAGTGCGTCTCCCTGCCTCCCAATGTGAGGCCATGGTGGACCATTGTTGGTGATCAATTTGGCCGAGCCTGAGATGTTGTTTCAGGGAGTCTTTGTATCGCTTTTTTTGGAACGCCCCTCTTATGCTGACCCGTGGCGAGTTCACCATAGAGTAGTATTTTTGGGAGGCAATGGTCCTCCATCCTAGAAACGTGCCCTTCCCAGTGGAGCTGTGTTCTCAATATCATGGCCTCAATGCTGGTGATCCCTGCTTGTAGCACAACATTAATAAAATACCAAGTGTTGAAATGAATTTTGCTGTGCCTTTGGAAAGCTCTCTCTGTGTGTCTGCCTTTAACTTGCCTTTCAACTTATGGTATTCATAGGGTTTTTTTAGTTAAGGAATATTTAGAGATGGTTTTGCCAGTTCATTCCTATGAAGTACTACCGTATATTCCGGCATATAAGACGACTGGGTATATAAGATGGCCCCCCAATTTTTAAGTTAAAATATAGAGTTTTTATATTGAGTTTTTAAATATAGTTTTTAAAGCAGGGGGAACTCAGAGGTTTTACTGGCTATCTGGCTGGCTGGCTGGCTGACTGGCTGGGGAGAACGTTCCCAGCCAAACCTCTGTGCTTTCACAAGGGCTCCTTGCAAGAAGACCTTGTAAAAGCGCAGAAATTTGGCTGGTTTAAAATGCCATAGAGTTGCCTTGTAGGACCTAGAAAATAGCTAGGGAGGATGCATTTTCTAGGAAGACTCTATGGTAGGTGTGCTGTTTTGTGTCCTGCTGATAACTTAATCAGTGGATAATGTATCAGTGGATACGGGGCCCTATTGTAATCAGATACAAGAAACAGTATCTTAAACTGGCAGCTAAACCCATGTGTACTCACAGAGGTCTGAAAAGTTCCATTTTTGGCTGCGGGATTGTGGGCATTGTTTGGTGGTGGGGGATTTTGGGCTCTCTAGCTCCCCAAAGTAAAACTTGTCAAAGGGCAAGGGGGGAGGGTTCAAAGAAAAAAGCATCGTAATAGTGAAGCGAGGTAAAACGTTCAGCGGTGCTGGCCAGCCAACAGGTGAAGGAAGGCACGGGTGGGCCTTGTTTTCTGCCGAAACCAGAGGCTAGGCAGGCTGGCTCTACTCACTGGAGAGTTTCTGCACCCGCCTTTGATGCGGGAGAGGAAGCCGAGGGAGAGCAGGGAGCGAGCGAGGGGAGGGTTTGCTTTTTCTCCCTTCTCTTCCACTCATTGTTCTGGAGAAGAGCCGAGGCGCAGTTTGTTGGCACCAGGCACCACCTCCCTTTCTCTCCTCCAGCTCCCCGTGCTCGGTGACTCCCATCCCAGCCCTTCCTCCTCTCTCCGCCTTCGCTCCGCAGTTTGCTGCTCTCCTCAGCCACCACAGTCTGCAGCTTGGCCAGTTGAGCTCCCCCAGTCTCCCTGGAGCTGGAGTGCGAGAGGCAAGTTTGCCTCGCCCGCCTCACCTGAAACCTTCAAGGGCGCCTTGGCTCAGCTGGGCTGCCTGGAGCCGGAGAAGCTCCGCAGCCAGTTTGGGCCGCCTCTGCCAAGGGGGGTGTTGGCCACTGGTCTCCGGAGCCCCTTGCACCGAAGTTTCAGAGGCGCTCGGGAAAGTTTGCCCAGCATGCTCTGCTGCTTGGAGGGGCCCCCCAAAGTCTCCCTTCCAGCAGCATCATGGCGAGCAGACTGGCAGTGCTCGAGGAGGCTACCCAGTCCGGGGGACTTGGCCACTCCTCCGGCTGCCCGGCTCTCCCTTGGAAAAGGGGTGGCAGGGATGGCCGCCGCTGTGGGTCGTCTGCACGGTGCTTCTGTGGAGGCTTGGTGCCGCCGCCGCTGACTCCAGGTTTTCCATTTTGGATGAGGCGCAAGTTTTAGCCACTCAGATGAGGAAACTGGCTGCTCACTTTTCTCCCACTTTTTCTCTTCCCAACTCCCAAATCAAGAACCTCTCCTGTACTTTTTTTTAAAATCCTCTTTCTTCCCTAGTGTAGGACTGCTTTTTGAAACCTCCCAGAGGGCCTTTTCGGTAATTGCCCCCAAATTATGGAATGGCCGGCCGAACAAGATCTGTCAGATGACGAACCTGAGTAGCTTTAAAAAGCACTAAAGGCAGATCTCTTTCGGCAGGCCTTTCCTAATTAGATCCCAGCCTCAGGAGCTCCTGGCCTCTTTTAGTCTGCTGGCTATTTATTATTTTTTTTAATGTGATTTTAGATTAGTTGTTTTTAATTTATATTGGTTTAATATCTATTATTATTATTATTATTATTATTATTATTATTATGAATCCTCCGTGAAAGCACAGAGGTTTGGCTGGGAACGCTCTCCTCACCCAGCCAGCCAAACCAGAGATGGGGCTGCCAGCCTCATCTCAGACTCAGGAATGACGGGAGCTGGCTAGGAAGCTTCCTAGCCACCTCCTGTCCTTCCCAAGTCTGAGATGGGGGGTATATTGGTGTATAAGATGCCCCTCCCCGATTTTCCGGAGATTTTCCGGGGTTAAAAAGTCATCTTATATGCCGATATATGGTGTATATAGCCTACAGCACCTGGTATTGATGTTCCTGGCTAATTCCTGAACATGGTAAAAGTCTGCTCATCACCTGAAAGGGATGCAACAGATTAAATAATCTTCATTTAGGTGCACTTACTATAAAGTGAGTTTATAGTTGTCCCACTGAAAAAATTCTTAACTGGTTCTGCTTCAGAATATCTTGCCACCAGACTGTTTCGGTTCTGTATTAGCAAGTTGAATTTTTGACTTTGTCCTGTTTTATTTTTGGCTCCCATACAGATAAACATTATCTGATGCATCTGTTGTATAAGTTACTTTCAGTGCTATGTTGTTTCTTTTTGTTCTTGCTGTTTTTCCTCTTAATGTATGTGGTAATAATTCCCTTCAAAATAACAATGACAATTGTTCTACTCAGTTTTACTGCATATTTTGTAAGAGCTATTTCAGTAACCATAGTTTTTCATACTTTTCCAGTTTCTTTGAATCTTGTTGTTTCTATGGTTTTGATCTCTTTCTAAGAGGGGAGGGTTCAGCAGAATACATGTGTATTTAATCTGAATATCAGCCATGTATGTGAAAGGTTACTGAGATTTGCATACCCTAGTGTTTTTTCAACCACTAAGATTGCTTTGACAAAGTTCTGGGTTTTTTTGTCAGGAGCGTACTATCGAGCGATTAAAGGAGCAGCGGGACAGAGATGAACGAGAAAAACAGGAAGAGATTGACAACTATAAAAAGGACCTAAAAGACCTGAAAGAGAAAGTCAGTGTTTTACAAGGAGATCTTTCAGAGAAAGAGGTTAGCATTCTGAGATAGCTAATAAAAATTCAAGTTTATAATGCTAAGGTGTTTAGAATGTAAAGAATCATTTAATGAAACGTATGCACTAAAATATTCATTGTCTTATGAGCTATGAGAGGCAATAAATTTAATTCATTTAATACATCAATTAAATGTGCAATACTAACATAAGTAAATGCTCAAATCTGAAAATCTGATGAAGTTCAGTGTTGGTGTTGCATATATTATGTTGGTATATTGCAGTTCACCTTTAATTTAAGGCTTGTCTATCCAGGAAGAAATAATGCACATACCTATGCATTATAGGCAGTTCGCAGCAGTGTACCATAGTGTTTTGGCAAAAATGATAGTACGTGAAGCTCTCCTCTGCAATAGTCACAAAGCTGTGAATCAAGATGGTGGCCATGTGATTGTTTTGCGGGGGGAGGGGCAAGGAAGGCGAAGGGGACCTGACAGTGTCTGGAGACGACAAGGAGGGCGGCCACTGTGAGGAAGAGGAGGAGAGCTGCCCGCCCTTCACCCATCCCAGCCGCCTATGATTCTGGCTGCAAAGGTAGGAGCCACCTGGCCAGCCTCCGGCATAAGGAAGAGGCTGGCGGCTCTTCATCTCACCTTCCACCAGAGCGGCAAAGAACTGCCCTCCTCTTACTTCTTCCGGTGGCTAGCCAGGCAGCTCCTACCGTCCCTTAGCAGCCAGAATCAGAGGCTACCACCAGGATGGGTGAAGGGTGGGCGGCTTTCCTCCTATTCCTCATGGTGGCCACCCTCCTCCTTGTCTCTGGGCAATGTGCTGCAGGATCCCCTTCACCTTCCTTGCTCCCCCACACAAAACATGGCATCCCTTTTGACAGTACAGTTTTTTAAAAAATAAAAGTTTACAAGTGTGCACGATTGCTAGTGCTGCTGGGGGTGCTTGACAGCAAGCCTGCCCCTGTGCACATCCGACCAATCAGATGAAGAGTTCTGTCCCCTCTGGACTGTGCAACAAATCACATTAGTGTTTGAACAAGCAGGAGTGCACATTTCCTTCAGAGTTTTTTTTAAAAAATACAGGAGTATTTGGAGTTTTTGGCCCTCCTCCTTCACTCGTACATCAAATTGCTGCGGGATACCATTGGAACAAAAGGTATTCTCGTATTCTTTGAGGAGTTTTTTTCACCTTCTAGACAACCCATTAGAGTCATGCAGTATAGTCCACTGAGCAAGTATGAAGAATGAGGATGGTAGAAGCGGGGGAGGATTTGTTACATTTTGGCTTTAGAATCACTGCTATGAAGTAGCAAGTATGCAATCACTATGTTTAGAATTAGTATCTTTATGAGATGGAAGTTCATTTATTTTTGTGGTGCATAAATTGATGGCAAGCTGTTAATGTAAAAATGTCATTGAAGTTTTCCTTTCCTTGTTAAAAAAACCATTTACTCTTCTTGATTATAAACTGCTAACTTCTATTAAATAAAATGAGATGTATATACATTTCAATCAATATAATGGAAACTCTTTTCCTAAAAGTCTCAAGTGAGATTAGTAGAAACAACAGTTTTGTGTTACTTTTATCCACTAATATACTTATAATGGCAAAGCTTTTATAGGCTAGAGCCTGCTTCATGTGTATTTTATGTGTATTCTTCCTCATTGGGTTCATATGTATTGATGTAAAGGGGGGGAAACAGTGAGGTCAAATAAAAAGAAATTTTTGTGACTAAAACAAATGGAAAACATTGCCAAAATTACCTGAAAGCATAAATGCATGCAAAATAAATTGTTGCAAAGATTCTTTATGACACACTAGTGCAGCTGTCTCCCTGGAAATTGAGATTAGTAACTTGCTTATTTTGGTATTTATAATTGCTGTTAACTTTTACTTTAAAACACACCTAGCTAATAACGGGGAGTTGGGATTTGGTTTAGGCAAGGTGTCCCTATAAGCTTCTAAAGAAATGTATTCTACCACAGCAGAAATGAAAATATGATGGATAGGGAGGTGAGAACAAAATCCTGTTGAAATAACTGAATACCATTCTTTACAGTTCAATATGTGTTCCATTTGTTCTAGACTACATTGCTGGATTTGAAAGAGCATGCCTCATCTTTAGCATCATCAGGACTGAAGAAAGACTCTAGGTTGAAGACACTAGAAATTGCCTTGGAACAGAAAAAGGAAGAATGTCTGAAATTGGAATCTCAGCTGAAAAAGGTAAATATAAAACCCATGTCCTGTTGAATGGCCCATTTGTAGACTTGTCATCCTTTTAGATGCTGCATTCCTCCTTATATACATTGTTGTTTATGTAATTCATTATCACTTTAGGATCAGCAGAGTATTACTGTGGAAAATGTGTGATACGAGTTGCACATATAGAACCATTTTGCAAATTGAAAAAACGTGGCAATAGAGAATGCATGAGTGACTCTCATGGCTTCTTTCCCTGCTTGTAGATACAGTGTGAAGAGCAATTTGAAAATTTCCCTGTGTGGTGATCCATGTCATACTGATAGTGATACAGCTCACACATCTCTCATTTAGGGAGATATTTAAATTCACTCTTCACATAAGATTCAGAAGCATGCAAAGAGAATGTATGTCCTACTTGCTTTTGTGTCCTCTGTTTCTTCTTTTTTGTAACATGAGAAACTACTAGAGAATAAGGAGACTGAATGAGTTATGCTGTTAAGAATGACCTAGGAAAAAGTGGGTTCTTTAATTGAATACAAATATATATATATATATATATATATATAGAGAGAGAGAGAGAGAGAGAGAGAGAGTCAAGGTGTTAAATAGTGTGGGGTGGAGTGAGTTAAAGTTAATTCCAATGCAGAGAGGTAGCATCTTAACAGGGATCTAAGTATAAAAAGGCTAAGCTTGTTAAACTAAGGAGATGAGAGTAGTGCAAGTGGTATATTGTTGGGAAAGTGGTATATCAAGGGAAAGCATTCACAATGCGATTGGACTAGGAAGAACGCAGATGAAAGAACCATAAATTGGGAGGGCAGACACAGAGGAAGAGTAATCTGAAAGACATAATAGCAAACATTCATTCATACATTTACTCACTATATAGATGGTTTTAAATCTTTTAAAAAATATAATTCTCCAGTTCTGTTGTGTAAACCTAAGAATACATTTTTTCTGAAATTTACCTTCAATACTTAGTCCAGTTGCAGATCCTATTTTGAGTTCTTTTTGTTTTATTTTGGTTTTGGAAGAGATTCCTATGCCTGGGCTTATTCCAATTATTTTAGTAGAAAGTGATGCAAATAAGCTGCTGGAGCTCTTCGTGTAAACATTTCTGGTCTGAAATACAGCCCTTTTTCCTTTTGGCTGCATGAAATGAGATAATGGATTGTCATCAGGGAGGGAGGTCAGCCTGATTCTGTCCACTTGCCTGAGATTTCAACAACTGAATCTGTCCCACATCTGATCAGCCAGCATGCCATCTTAAGTGGCAAGAAAAAGGAAATAGACTCACTGACTTTGCCAGTGTGTCAAAAGCATCCTGGCTCTGCTCAGCCAGTAAAACTCAAGTTTAAGACACTAGGCATTTCAAGAATGATTGAAATAAGAAGTAGACACTAGCCATTTCAAGAATGATTGAAATAAGAAGTATTTAATTAATTTCCTGAAATAGTCCTGGAGTCATTAGTAAAAACTATGGAGTTTCTCTTGGACTGTTGTGATTCTCAGTAAGCCTCCAAGCATTCAGGTGAAATGGTCAAGGGTGGAATCTGAATCTCTGTATACATTCAGACATAAGGAAATGAAATTGGAATATTAAGTTATGGAAAAGTAGGGAGTGATACCCTTTACAAGGATACAGTAAGCCGAAGCAGAAAAAAATAGAAGTACAGCAGTTTGTCAGTTTACATCGACATTGCTGGTTTTTTATGTGTGCATTATTTATCTTACACTGTAAGCTGTTTTGAGCCAGATTAAACTCCAAGGTAGATAACTGGAATTTATATTGAGAGCTTGGATACTTGACCTGTTACCCTTGAAACACTATTTGGACACAGACTTTCGAAAACAAGATGTCAAAGCAGTAATTTTTTTCATAATTATTGGTAGTGCTAAGAACAAAAGTTCAGGAAACCTATATAATCCAGTTTAAGGGTGGGAATCATGTGGCTCTTCAAATGTTGTTGGACTGCAATTCTTAGCATAGCCAATGGGGAGGAATGCTGGAAGTTGCTGTCTACCAACATCTAGAAGGCCACATGATTGCTACCCTGATCTACATGTTGTGGCACTGTAGCAATTCAAATGTTTGTTCTCCCACAAGTGGAAAAAACTTACATAAAACTTGTAGTTCAGAAATTTGTAATCTGGTCTTTTCACTTGCTAGCTTTATGCGTGCAATATAGGCAGCATGCAAGGCTACTGAGCACATGTGTCATCTTTAATTGTTCAGTAGAGACATACATTTTTGGAGCAAAAAATTACTGGGAGATATACATTTAAAAATGGGAATGGGTTTGTTCATGGCTACTATATTTCATATTTATTTTGCATGAAGAATATGTGTATTCATAGAGAGGCTGTAGCTCAGTGGTGGAGCACATGCTTCATATGCAGAATGATGTGGATTTGATCCCTCGTATCACCAGATTGGACTAGAAAAGACTCACATTGAAACACTGGAGGGTCATTGCCAGATAATCTAGACTGTATTTATCTGCACTCGGTATACAGCAGTTTGTAGCATTCAGCAACAGTGTACTTGATTATGACTATGACAGCCAAATTTTGCAATGATGTATAGCTGTACCTGCTGGCCTGATCTTTGATTCCATTTTCTGCACTTTGAACACAGAATATAGGGGTATATACATATTCTACATATAACAGTGGCAACATTGTAATAATCGTGCATTCAGGTCTTGAGTTGCACCACCTTTTAAAAATTTTAGGGTATAGTTCATTCAGGTTTTCAGGCTGTTGTACCTATTCTACAGGGAAAGGAAATACAAGCTGAAGTGTTTAATCTTAAATATTCTGATATGGTCAGTAAAATTGTAAATTTGTATTGCCTTGGTTCACGTAAGGCTTTCTTTTTCCAAACAGCTTTTCAAATACTAATTGATTTAGGTAAGTGATCTGTAACGAAAGCTCCCAAAGTTATGTGTGGTACACAAAATGGAAGCAGAAAAACTTTGGAAGGACAGGTTAAAAAATATATAATTTTCATTCTTACAATGTTAGAGCTTTCTTTTCAATGTAAACTTAAATTGACATTATTCTGTTATAAATGTCTTTACATCATTCTTTAGTCTGTTTGCTTGTTACATCTTTTTTCTCTCTTGAACTGTTCCTTTTCCCAATTCTTCCCCTCTTTTCCTATCTTTCTCTTTAGCATCCTGAAGTCTTATTGAGTCACTCATCCAAGCCAGTAAGTGCCATGAAAAACTGGAAGGCCATTGCCAGCCCCATTTGATTGTTTTGCATGTATATTCACTTTGTAATATCCAGCAATTGCAATATATTTTGGTGAGCTGTTTTGTTGGGATAGGATATAAATGGGTAGATAAGCAAAAATCAAGTTTTAAACACTGCAGGAAAATGTGTATTGGCTTATTTTGCTGCTGCTTTCTTCTGTTTATTTAGTTTAATGAAGGTTGCCATCCTTCTGTTTTGCTACTTACATTTCTGCTCTGTTTTTTTCAAATTATGTCAGTTATCCTTGAAGTATAGGAGTCAGCTATATTTGTAGTGTAAGATTGAGCTTTAATGTGCTTTTCAAATAGATGGAAATTTGAAGCTGGGAGGAAATAAAAAAATGTTTGTTATACTTTTATCCCTCCAGTCCTCTAAGGCAGTGGTGAGCAAAGTGCAATTCTAGGGCTACATGCTGTTTTTGTGTCCCTTACCCCCTCCAAATTCCCCAGAAAGCCCTTTTTCTGCTGTTCTAGAAACCTCCAGCAGTAACTCACAATTTCAATAGCTTGTATGGGCTACCTGCATTATTACTTAACATGAAAAAAAAAATCCCTCTTTCCCCCCCCAAAAAAAACCTGTTAGTGGACATCAAACCACTTTTAGTTCTGTTCCCCCTCCCTCCAACATTTTGGTAGTCCCTTCCACCCCTGGAGGTACTGAGGGGTGGAAAATTGTCACCGTGACTCACGACAGTTGCCTGTTCCTGCTCTAAGGAGCTCAGAGTGGCATATGCTCTCTCCTGCCCCAGTACCTTGAACGTAACAGTATTCATTGGCTGGTCATCCAGGGAGGAGATGCAATTAGAATGAAATTTTAAAAACATCATAAATGCATTCCTCAGGGAAGGGAACTTTCTATCAAGTTTAAAAGAGGTGGTTGTATGGCCGCTTCTTAAAAAGCCCTCCCTGGATCCCCTGGACTTTGCGAGTTATAGACCAGTCTCTAACCTTTCATTCTTTAGCAAGGTGATTGAGAGGGCAGTTGCACTCCAACTCCATGCAGTCTTGGATGACACTGATTATCTAGAACCATTTCAAACCAGCTTCAGGACAGGGTATAGAGTGGGGACTGCTACGGTCGCCTTAGTGGATGATCTTCACCTGAGTATCGACAGAGGAAGTCTGTCCCTGTTGGTACTCTTGGACCTCTCAGCGGCTTTCGATACCATCAACCATGGTATCTTTCTGAAACGCTTGAGGGAGTTGGGTATTGGGGACACTGTGCACCATTGGTTCTGGTCCTGTCTCTCAGGTAGAAGTCAGATGGTGATGCTTGGGGTTAGCTGCTCCTCGAGGAAGGAGCTTACATGCGGCGTCCCACAAGGCGCCATGCTATCTCCAATGCTGTTTAATATTTATATGAAACCGCTGGGAGAGATCATCCAGAGACATGGGGCAAGGTGTTATCAGTATGCTGATGACACCCAAATATATTTCTCTATGCCTCCGGCAACAGCTGCAACTAAGGATGGTGTGTCTCCGCTGGATGCATGCCTTGGAGCGGTAATGGGCTGGATGAGAAAAAACAAACTGAAGCTGAATCCAGACAAGACAAAGGTACTTACTATTAAGTCTACCAAACTAGGTTTGGAGGTGTGTCAACCAGTTCTGGATGGGGTTACACTCCCCCTGAAAGACTGTGTTTGCAGCTTGGAAGTGCTCCTGGATCTGTCGCTCCAGATGATAGCACTGGTAGATGCGACAGCCAGGAGTGTTTATTATCAGCTTTGGCTGATATGCCAGCTGCGCCCCTTCCTGGAGTTGGAAGACTTAAAGATGGTAGTAAAGTTGGAAGACTTAAAGATGGTAGTAAAGATGGTAACTTCAAGGGTTGACTTCTGGAATGCGCTCTACGTGGGGCTGCCTTTATGCCCGCTCTGGAAACTCCAAGTGGTTCAAAATATGGCAGCCAGGCTGGTCACAGGAACAACAAGGGGTGACTATATCACACCAATATTAAAATCTCTTCATTGGCTGCCAATTAGTTTCAGGGCAAGGTATAAAGTGTTGGTCATTACTTTTAAAGCCCTTCACGGCTTAGGGCCAAGATACCTATGGGATCACTTTCTCCCCTACAATCTGCCCCGTACGCTTAGGTCCTCTAGGAAAAACTTACTTCAGGTGACTAAAACTAGGCTGGCCACAGTCACCCAGAGGACCGTTTCCGCTACCGCTCCCAGACTGTGGAATGGCCTGCCGGAGGAGATCTGACATATTGACAATCTGGGGATGTTTAAAAGGGCTATTAAGACGGACCTCTTCCGGCAGGCCTTTCCAGATTAGATTAGATGCCTGGCTTCATAGTGTTTTTAATGATGTTATTTTAATGTTTGTAGACTATAGATAATATTTTAAATGATGTTTGCCACGGGATATAAATAAATCATCATCATCAGGGATAGGGGTTGTCTCAAGATCACCCAGTGAGTCTTATACCTGAGGGAGAATTTGAACTTAGGTTTCCAGAGTTCTAGTCTGATTTTGTGAGCACTACACATTGTCCAAGAAATTTTTATCCTAGATTTGCACATGGATCTCTTGTGATATTCTACTGATGATAACTCATTTATGTATTTGTTACCTGGGATTATAGAAGAGCTACCTTCATATACTTTGTACTATTCTGTTTTAACTAGGTATTTATGGAATATCACTGTTTAGAAGTCCTGAAATAGAACAAACAAGTACAGTATTTTCAGTATACATACAAATACATCTTAGTATAATATGTCAGGACTAGATATACAAAGTCCAAATGAATAGTGTGCCTTTTGCATTGATACATAAATAATACAGCAGTATTTCTAATAAACAACTACTGTAAGCAATCCATTGTCAATGATTGAGCAGATACAACATTTTGAATCCTCAGACAGTTAAGAGACCTTGAGCAGTCTTATCGGTTTGAATATTCCCTTCCTGTTCTGCTGTAAAGCTCCCCCAGCTTCTGACTTGGTTCAGCTAAATGTAGCTCAGTATTCTATTATCACTAACGTTAATTGTGATAATAGCAAACAGATCAAAGCTAATTTCATATCCTCACTGTGAGAGAACCCTAGTGAGCCTGAACTGTGGTGAACATCTGATGCTATAGTAGTTTGTACTATAAGGGGTCATTGTCAGCAGGGAGTGTGCAATCTAGGATTACCTGGATCCTGATCTCTCAACCATAATTAAGAGAAGCCTAGATATCAGTCTGTTTTAGGCTTCTAGTGTCCATCTGCTTTGCTGTTGACCTTAGGATTTAAGAAGGCACTCACTCCCTGGTGAGAAGTAATTAGCGAGGTCAGCTCATTGCCTACAATAAATAGTCTTCATCAGTGGCCAGCTACCCTACTAATTTATTCCTCTGTTATACCTTCATAAGCCTTCCAGAATGATGGTTGGGATGAGTAAAACTAGTTCCTTTCCATTCAATAAGCAGCCTCTAATAGTTAGATGTGTCAGGGGATGATAGGACACTCAGTCCCCGGCTGAAGCCAAAAAACTATCTCAGCAAACTTAGTAGCAACCCGTTCCCAAAAATACTCACACAGAGAGTGTTTGACGTCCAAATAAGCAGGAGGGACTTTTATCTTCAAACAGATGTAATATGTACAGATATTTATAATTGAAGGACAAACTGCTTCACCAGGCATCAGCATTCACAAGAAGAAGAGAAGTAAGTAAGCTCTGTTCTGAGCTCTCTCTCTTTCACACACACGCACACGCACACACAGAGGACATTGCCCTCTAGTGGCCTGACTAGGCATGACTTGGTAGTTCATGGAGTCAGCCATTATGACTCAGCATGATTTCTACAGTTTGGCCATTTTAAAACTTAGGGTTCAGTCACCAACTCGTGACAATCCCCTCCAGAATGTTCAAACTACTGTGCAGGACTCATGTTATCATCGCAACATAGCATCATTAACATACATTGTTGGACATCAGTCATCTTTCAGTTGACCTTCCCTTTTGACACTTCACTTTACACACTAGTGACAAGGCCCAGCCTCTTTGCCATCTCCTCATGGCTTCCTGCTGAAAGGGCTTTTGTGAGCAGGTCTGCAACATTGTCCTCAGATGGACAGTACTTTAGACACAAGATACCTTCTTATAATAACTGCCTCACAACTTGGTAGCGTACCGCAATCTACTTTGTCCTGCATTTCAGATTTTCTGCTTCTGCCATAGCTATGCAGGCTTGTGAGTTCTTGTGCACCTCAGCAGGCATTTGGCACAGCTCCCCAAGGTCTGCAAGCATCTGCCTTGCCCATTGTACTTCACTTGCCATCTCAGACAAGGCTGCGAATTCAGCTTCAGTGGTACTAATGGCCACACAGATCTTCTTCGTGGTCTCTGTGAATCACACAGTTGGGTTATTCCTGCGCCTGTGCAGTGCATACGGAACCTTCTAGTATCGCTAGGCAGAATGTGCATAGATACATTTTTGGAGGTAGCTCCGCCCACAATAACGGTCCCTTAAAAGGCTTTCCTGCCTAAATCCCCTCAGTTCCTTTTTTCCCGCCCTGCTAGCAGCTCTAAAGGAACCTCCGCTCGCTTTTGACTACTTTCACTTTCGGATTTTGACTCGGACTGTTTTTCTGACTACGATTTCTCTGACTCCCTTGGCTGGTTTTGATCTCGACGTTTTGACTTGGCTTTCTGATGACGACTTCCGCGCCCCTTTGGCTTTGTTAACGACTTCTGATTTCTCGGCTTGACTCGGACTGCTTTGACCTCACCTCCGCTTCACTCTGATTATGGCCTCAAAAACCGGCTTTAAGAGATGTGTTGTGTGCCAAGCGAAGCTGCCCAGCTCAGATGGCCACTCCCGGTGTCTCATCTGTCTGGGTGAGTCCCATAACATGGATGCGTCTGTGCACTGCAGGGCCTTCACGCCTCAGACGAGAAAACATCGCTCCTCTCGTCTGAAATCTTTCTTGTATGAGAAGGCCCTCATACCATCTGCCTCGTTGACTCCGGCTGTGAGACAGGGGGTGTCCCCGCAAGAACGTGGAAGATCCCCCTCATCGAGATCCTCACACTCTTCACCAACGAAACGCCGCCGTTCCTCCAGCCCATCTTGGAGACGATCGGTAGCATTCTGCGTCTCTTCTTGACAAGCGTCGATCACCATCACTGTCATCTGATTCTTCTTCCTCTGAATCCTCTGAGGAATACCTACCATTCTTGCCATCCCCACAGCCGGATCTCCTGGAAGATGACTCCTCTTCGCCAATGGACGACGTCCGTTCCTTTGCTGAACAAGTGGTCTGTATGGCACATGCCTTGGATCTGAAGACCACTGAGAAGGAGTCTGAGCCCCTTGATCCTATCTCTCAGAGACTCAAGTCCAGAGCTCCTCCGGCTGCGTATCTGCCAGGTCTGCCATCTCTCCTCAAATTGACCCAGGGTTCATGGGAGAACCCCTCGTCCATCCCGTCAACTTCTACGAGGATAGACAGGCTATATAGAGTTGCAGGAAATGGGATCGATTGGCTCCAGGAGCATCCCAAACCAAACTCCGTCATCATAGAGGTTGCCCAGCCTAGAAGACAGCGGCGGGCGCAGTCCACTCCTTCCGACCCCGAAGGAAGGAAGCTGGACATTATGGGGAAGAAGCTGTATTCGGCTGCTGGCCTCAGCTTCCAAATTGCGAACTATTCGGCGTGCATGAGTGTGTATCAGCAGGTCATTTGGGAGAGAATGCTGCCTCATCCAGGACCTGCCTGATGAGCGTTGACGACTCACTGAGGCCATTCAAGCAGAGGCACAACTGTTGGTGGGCCAGCAGATGAACTCTGCGCGCCACATTGCTGATTGCGCAGCCAAGACGGTGGCGGGCTGTATCACCCTACGGAGGCACGCCTGGCTTCGATCCTCTGGGTTGTCCGCACAAGCATCTGCCACTATTGAGGACATACCTTTTGACAGCTCCGGCCTCTTTAACACCTCAGTGGACGAGAAGCTGGAGTTTACGCAGAAGATGAGGACCACCGCACGGAAGTATGGTATGCCAACGGCCTCATCTTCTGCTTACCGCCCCCGGCGTAGTTTGGGCTGGCATGCCTCTTCATACAGTCAGCTGTTTAGACGGTGGCACGCCTCAATCCTCTAGGCGTTCCCAGTTCCAACAACCGATGTCCTTCACCTCCTTGATGAGGAGCCAGGGGTCCACTTCACGGTACCGACTGCCTTCGAAACAATGGCCGAAGGACCAAGTCAGAAGGAGATTTTAAGTGCCTCTCTTTTGATTATGTTTCCCTTTTCTTTTAGACCCCTCTGTTTGGAGATCGCCTTTCGTCGTTCTAGCATGCCTGGTCCTTGATAACATTGGACCGCTGGGTACTGAAGATTGTACAACAGGGCTACTGGATCGAGTTCAACGAACAACCTCCAATAGGTCGGATCCGTGTAACGCCGCCCTCCCCTCCCCTCCTCGAAGAGGTTCAAACCCTGCTTCAAAAAGGAGCTGTCGAGCCTGTGAATCCCGATCATTGCCACCTCTGTTTCTTTTCAAAATACTTCCTGGTCCCGAAGAAAGATGGTGGCCTCCGTCCCATCCTTGACCTGAGGGGAGTGAACTTGTACATCATCCCGAAGAAATTCAGGATGACTACGCTTGCTCTCATTCTTCCTCTCCTTCAACGCAGAGATTGGTTTGCATCTGGAGCTCCTGGCGGTCCAGAAAGCTCTTCGAACCTTTGAGGTCCTGGTCTGGAACATAACCGTCCTCCTCATCACGGACAACACCTCCGTGATGTACTACCTGAACAAGCAAGGGGGTTCCAGGTCTCCTCAGCTTCTTCAACTCACTCTGCAGATCTGGGATTGGTGCGTGGAAAGGAATGTCCTCCTGCAGTCCATCCATCTCCCCGGGGAGGAGAATATTCTTGCCGATGGACTGAGCCATTCCAATTCCAACATCCACGAGTGGATGCTTCATCGGCACGTAGTGTCCAGTCTTTTCCATCGCTGGGGGACTCCTCTGTTAGATCTCTTCGTGACTGCCCAGAACACACAGTGAGACCAATTTTGCTCCAGAGTATGGCACAAGGACTCAAAGGGAGACGTGTTCCTGTACCAGTGGAACGGACCGTTCCTGTACCTCTTCCCTCTGATCCCGCTGCTGGCAAGGGTCGTCGCCAAACTTCGCCGGGACCGGGCGAATGCGATCCTCATTACACCGTGGTGGCCTCGACAACCATGGTTTGTACCACTGCTGCTTCTGGCCACACGGCGTTTTCTTCACCTCCCAAGCAGACCGGACCTACTTACCAGCAAGGCAAGGTCAGACATCCCGACCTCGACTCACTCCGCCTGACGGCCTGGAGAATCCACCCGTGACCCTGTGTCCACCTCAGCCTGCCCCTCTTCCTCCCTTGCCTCAAGAGGTTCAAGCAATTATTGACGCTGCCAAGAAACCCTCAACTTGGAAAGCCTACCTCTATAAGTGGAACTGATTCGAGAAATTCTTGGCGGATAAGGGACTGACTGTCGAATTCTGCTCAGGTCGACGGTCCTTCAATTCCTCCTCGACCTATCGAGAGTGGGGCTCTCGATTTCGTCTCTTCGGGGCTATCTGGATGCTATCTCCGTCGAGTTCCAGTCTCGGAATCGGCCATCTCCTTTCCAGGATCCGACGGTGAAGAGGTTCTTGAAGGGATATGTTAACCTCCATCCTCCGGTGCTCGACCCCGTGCCAGCCTGGAGCCTTGAACTCGTCCTCTCTCAGTTGGTGAGACGACCCTTTGAACCTCTGCCTTCAACCGAACTCTGGCTGCTGACTTGGAAGACTGCCTTCCTGGTTGCCATCACCTCTGCCTGTCGGGCTGGAGAGTTATGTGTTCTCCGATCGGACCCTCCATATATCTGTTTCCACAAGCACAATGTGGTCCTGAGACCGGACATTTCCTTTCTCCTTAAAGTGGACTCTAGCTTCCACCTCAACCAACCTATCGTCCTACCGGCATTGATGCAAGACCCAAAGGACGAATTTGAGCGTACCCTCCACTCCATGGATGTGAGGAGGGCGCTTGCCTTCTACATTCAACGGACTGCTCCGTTCCGACAATCACCCCAGCTCTTTGTCTCCTATGCTGACTCCAAGCGGGGTGCACCGATTTCACTGCAGCGTCTCTCGAAGTGGGTGACGTCGACTATCGCTCTCTGCTATGAACTGGCCAAGAAGCCGTTGCCTCCACGAATTCGTGGACATTCTACGAGAGCTGTCTCCGCTTCGAATGCTTTCCTCTCCGGGGTGCCCCTAGAGGATTTCTGCCGTGCTGCGACTTGGTCTTCACCATTGACATTTATCTCACATTACAGACTGGACTCTCGTTCTAGGTACGAGGCTGCTTTTGGGAGGGCAGTGCTTCTGCCCTCCATTCATTAAGTGAGCGTATTCATGTTGAACATTTCACTGTTGATTTACTTCTATGTTGAGATGTGTATACTGCTATGATGAGAATGGGTTAATAATTGCATAGGCTCTCATGCTTGAAGTCCTTTCTTTATGAGAAGGCCTTGCTCCCTGCCTCTGCTCCTGCTTCTGCCTCTGTTTCGGCTCCTCCGTCTGAGTCTCGCAGCCATGAACGTTCTCGGTCTCCTCCGTCTGCTGGGCAAAAACGTTGTCGGTCCCGGAGTCCTTCTAGGCACCACTCCACCGTGTCTCATCCCGAGGCTCTCCATTCCTCCCTTTGACGTACATCGTCGGATTCGACTCGGGACCGTTTGACACCAGTTCGAGAGCCAGTCCCTTTGACATCCAAGGATGCCGCTCAAGAGAAGACTCTGTCCACTACTGAATCCCGTCCATCTGCTGATTCTGCTTCTTCCTCTCAACCACTGAAGAAAAAGAGGAATGAGAAGTATTTGTTCAAGCATGATGCTTGAAAATCCAAGGACAAGGCCAAAAAATCCAAGCCTTTGGAGCGTGCGGTCCCTGAGGTTCCACCTCGTCAATCATTGGACATCGAGGACACATTCGTACGTCCATTGCCGGTATCCACCACTGGGGAGTCGGAGTCTCGGCGTTCACGCACCCCTTCGGGATCAGCCGGAGTTGTAACAGTGGAGCTCCCGTCTGCGAAAGATATTGTGAGACCCCCTGTGCGTCTTGACACATATCTGGCTCTGATCGTGTCACGTGCTCAGTTACTAGAAAGTCAGTCTTTGGATGTGGAGGTAGAGGTCATTGAATCCAAAGAGGTGCCTCGAGGCCATCTGCCTGCCATCACTGACGATGTCCCGGAGTACTCTGCTTACAACCTGGCCCGATCCATTTGCAGGGCAGGTTTCGGGTCGCCTAGTGGATCGCAGATTTTCACCCCAAGGGGCAAGGTACTTGATACCACAATTACTGGTCGCTCGATTCCTCGGTCTCCATGTCCTGTTAATTTGGATGTTGCGACTACGAAGGATGCTGTGATCCAGGTTTCTCTGCCTGAGCACCGTCCTCTACCTCAAACCCCTCCAACCCTGCAGCCTCATTCCCCCACGCCATCACGGGCCCGTAATCCTTCACTGGAGGGGTCAACGTCATCCTCTATCGCCTCTTGGGACCTTTATAGGCCTTATCTGCCTTCTCCAAAGACCAAACTGATGGATGATAATTCCACCTCTCCAACTGATGACGTTCGTGCCTTCGGGGAACAGATGATCCAAATGTCGCGTGCCCTTGATTTGAAATTGGAAGACCGAGCAGCTGATCCCTTGGATCCAATTTTTCAAAGGATCCAATCGAAGGCGCCTCCGTCGACTACCATCCCGGTACTGCCTTCCCCGCTGAAATTCACGCAGGGGTCCTGGGAAAACCCATCGTCTATCCAGTCAACGTCTACGAAAATAGACCGACTGTACCGGGTTGGTGGAGACCATGTTGACTGGCTCCAAAACCACCCAAGGCCAAACTCTGTGGTCGTTGAGGTTGCCCAAAATAAAAAGCAACGCCGACCTCTGTCTTCCCCACCAGACCCAGAGGGCAGAAAACTGGACATTGTCGGGAAGAAGATCTATTCGGCAGCCGGCCTGAGCTTCTGCATGGCTAATTACTCCACTTGCATGGGAGCGTATCAGCAAGTCCTATGGGAGAGAATGAGCCACCTAATACAGGACCTCCCTGAAGAGTGGCGTTGGATGGCTGAAGCCATTCTATCTGAGGCTCAGTCCCTGGCGGGACTGCAGATGTACTCAGCCCGGCATGTGGCAGACTGCGCAACAAAAACCACCGCTGGTTCCATTGCGCTGGTTACACTCCTCGGGCCTTACACCTCAAGCGTCGGCCACCATAGAGGACCTTCCTTTCGACAAATCCGGCTTGTTTAATGGGGCAACCGATGAAAAACTCGAGTTCACCGAAAAGATGAGGACCACTGCCAGGAAATACAGTATGGGCCCCACTTCCGCCTCCAAGTACCGTCCCAGAGGCAGATTTTCCTGGCAAGTCCCATCGTATGGCCAACAGTTCTGACCAGGGTACCCTGGCCAGACCTACTGTCGGTCCCGGTTTGCTCCCTCTACCTCTCTGGCCTCATCGGTGAGGAGCCAGGGCTCGGGTTCAAGATACCGGCAACCATCCCGACTGAGATCCAGGGATCAGGGCCAAAAGAAATTCTAATTCCCCTATTGATGATTTTTCTGATTTTCCTTAGATGCCTCTCCAGGGATCGACTGTCCAACTTTCAAGAAGCCTGGTCTTATATAACATCAGACTATTGGGTGCTTCAAATCATCCGGACAGGCTATTGGATAGAGTTCGACGCTGCCTCCAATGGGACTGGTTCGATTAACACCGCCCTTCCCTCCCCTCCTCGAGAAGGTGCAGATCCTGCTGCAGAAAGGGACTATCGAACCTGTCGACCCCGACCTTCACCACCTCTGCTTCTTCTCGAGGAACTTTCTGGTGACCAAGAAGGACGGCGGTCTGCGCCCGATTCTCGACCTCCATGGGGTGAACAAGTACATAGCCCCAAAGAAATTCAGAATGGTCACCTTGGCCTCCATCTTTCCGCTTCTAAAACGGAACGACTGGTTCGTCTCTATAGACCTGAAGGATGCCTATTTTCACATTGGGATCCATCCGGCGCACAGACGCTTCTTTGCGTTTCAGGTCGGGACCGAGACCTTCCAATTCAGAGTACTTCCTTTTGGCCTCTCGACTGCTCCTTGAGTCTTTACGATGTGCATGGCAGTAGTGGCGGCTTTCCTTCAGCAGCAGGGCATGGTGGTCTTCCCCTACATTGACGACTGGCTGATTGTGGTGGAGTCTCGACAGCAGCTCAAATTCGATATTGGCCTCATCTTAGATGCCTTAGACTACCTGGGACTTGTTGTCAACATCGAAAAGTCTCAGCTCCAGCCGGCTCAAGTGATCCAATTCATTGGAGCTTGTCTAGACTCTGTAAATGCAGCGGCATACCTACCTCAAGACCAGTTCAATACTCTTTGCTCCCTGATCCACACTTGCCGTCAGTCCCGAAGGATTCCCGCTCACTCAGTCCAAGTGCTTCTTGGTCACATGGCAGCCACGATGTACGTGACCCGACTCGCCAGACTCCGCTTCCATACTCTCCAACATTGGTTCTTGCAGGTCTTCGATCCTCTGAGCAGGATGCTCACAATGCCGCGAGCGGTCCAAAGGTCCCTAGATTGTTGGCTGATACCAGACAATGTCCTGTTGGGCATGCCGTTCAACCTGCCTCAGCTGGACGTCTCTTTGAGAACAGACGCTTCACTGCAAGGATGGGGGGCCCACCTTGAGTCTTACGAGATTCAGGGCTCTTGGAACACGGAGGAGCAGGCTCTTCATATCAACGTCCTGGAACTCCTTGCAGTCCAGAAAGTGCTGTGCCCCTTCAAATCCTTGGTGAGAGGCAGGACTGTTCTGGTACTGACAGACATCTCCATCATGTACTACATAAACAAGCAGGGAGGTACAGGGTCCCCTCAACTTCTGCAGCTTACGTGGGCATCTGGAATTACATTGGATGCCTCTCAAAAATTTCTTTACCGTCGTATCCACAAAGGGGGACGGACGACCTCTCGCCTGGAACTCGACAGAGATAGCTGCCAAGTAGCACCAGATTGAGGAAAGCGAGAAGCCCGCAGAAGACAGTTGGAGAAGAAACTCAAGTACCGTCGGGATGGAACGCACCCTTCATCTCATGGACGTTAAAAGGGCGCTTGCCTTCTACATTCAACGGACTGCGTCCCACAGGAAGTCACCCAGACTGTTTGTCTCTTATGCTGACTCGAAGCTCGGAGAGCCCATCTCTTCACAATGACTATTGAAGTGGGTGACATCGACCATTGCTCTCTGCTACAAACTGTCAAAGAAGCCTCTGCCTTCACGGATTCGAGGACACTCTACGAGAGCTGTCTCCACTTCGACAGCCTTTCTCCCTGGAGTGCCTCTAGAGGACATTTGCAGAGCTGCAACCTGGTCGTCACCTTTGACTTTTATTTCCCATTATAGACTTGACTCTCGTTCTAGGAACGAGGCGGCCTTTGGGAAGGCTGTACTGTTATCTTCTATACAATGAGTGAGTGTTTATGTTGCCAAGTCACTGCTGTTATATTTATTTTGATTAGGTCATTCAAAAATGTGCTTTTAATGTTTCAATCTCAAATGTTATGTATATGTATTATATGTGGTGTAGGACATACCCGCCTCCAAGAGTGAAGCTTGCCAGTCTACACCCAACTGTGTGATTCACAGAGACCACGAAGAAGATGGACAGGTTGCTTACTTGTAACCATAGTTTTTCGAGTGGTTTTCTGTGAATTCACACAGACCCGCCCATCCTTCCCTCTATGTCCTATTACATCATATAAACATGCTTAATGTTCCTGATGCTGCAGATTGTGGCGTCATTCAAGGAACTGAGGGGATTTAGGTGGGAAGCCCTTATAAGGGACCGTGAGGATGGGCGGAGTTACCGCCAAAAATGTATCAAAGCACATTCTGCCTAGCGATTCTAGAAGGTTCCGAAGCTCTGCGCAGGTGCAGCAATAACCCAACTGTGTAAATTCACAGAAGACCACTCGAAGATCTATGGTTACAGGTAAGCAACCTGTCCTTACCCCCTTCAGTGGGCTTATAGGGGCCTGCTAAATCAGCATGGACAATTTTAAAGGGTCTCTTGGTGACACACTAGGTCTTTTTGACAATAGGGAAAGCCTTCACCTTAACTTTCCTGCACACAGCACATTCTAAGAATCTTTGGCAGTGTTTCATGCTTAAACCAGGACACACTTTTGGTAGCTCCATTAACTCTTTGTAACTATCATGGCCCATTAGCCTGTGGTAGTAATGAACACACTTGTCATGTAGGGGCACATTGTCTGCAGGGTTCGCATTTGCCACCTACCCTTTAGGCAACATGTAATACAACCCATGTTTCTTTATCTCTTTTGCACAGACATTATTCATGTTATGCTTTTCTGTTATTGTACAGTGTTCCCCCTCAAATATCACTTTATAACAATCAGTAGTCATTTAGGACACACTCAATATACAATTCTCCAATTCGCTAACACATAACACATTTTCAAAATCTTTACCAAAAGATGGGACATACGCAGTGTCCATTTTCTGTACCTTTCTGGGAGCACCATCTGCAAGGGTAATATTGGTTATAGAAGCATTTTTAACATTGCTTAACAGCTTTATGTCATTTAGCATATTGTGTGTTGCTCCACTATCAAGTAACCAAATTCTTCCCTCAGTACTATCAGGATGGTGCTTTGCTACTGAGGCATGGCTTGCAGCAAGAGAGGATGCACCTCTCCTTTGTCCTGTAACTGTGCCATCCCTCCTATCTGGTGTAGGCATCTTACAGTCCATCTGAAAATGTCCAGGCTTTTTGCATCTGAAATAGCATTTCACATAGCTGCAGGCTCCCTCCTCCACATCAGATGCCTCTGGGTATGTTTCAGTGCTCTCCTGATTGCATCTGCTAATTTGTGGCTGTTTATTACCCTCCGTCCGGTAATCATATTGCTTGCATTGGACCTCTTCCAGAATATGCCAAGCTACCAGGTCTACAGACAAATCACACTACCTGGTGGTCTGCAGACTGTACATTAGGAAATCCCATTCATATAGCAAACTGCCCAATAAAATAAAACACTTGGGCTTCTGAATGTCCACCCCTCTATTGGCCACCTCTTGAAAAAGCTGCCCCATTTCCTCCAAATGGGCTTTCACGCAGCCTCCAGTAGACAGCTTTGTGTTATAAAGTCTCTAGTCCATATCATTTTTGAGAGGCAGGATGAATTCTGATGAACCATTTTCAAAGCTGAAAGGCTATCTTTGCTGGGGCTACGTGTATTAACTGGGAGGGGCTGAGCGATAAGAAAATTGCAGTTCTAGCCTTCTGGTCTGCTAGCCTGCACGCTGCTTGTTCATCTTCTGAACCCTCTGGGATCACACTTTCATTTTCCATGAGGTTGATGGAGGAAGACATTTCAAGGATGCTTTTTCTCCCTCCTCCCCATCTGTTTTCAATGAATAGCCACATGCAAGTACATGTTAATAACTTGTGAAAAATTATTAATAGCTGCATCAGAAAAAAAATATGGAGGCACAGTAGAGGGTGAGGTGTATTTTATGGAATGGGTGACATGCATTGTCCCATGCCAGATTTCTGAAAGAGAGATAATAATGTATTTTATTTTAAGTCAGGGTAGTGAACCAGAACCAAGCATTAGGCCTTCACATTCCTTCCTCTCCATTAAGGGCTGTTGGTTCTAGAGCAAAGCATGGCGACTTCTGGCTGGCTGCAGTTGTAAAGAGGTTGTGGTACTAGATGGACCTTTGTGTTATGATCAGTTTTTGGAACAGAATGCTTTCTATTATGGATGTGAACAGTAACTGCTGGAATATCTTTTTGTGCAGGCTCATGAAGCAACGTTGGAGGCAAAGGCCAGTCCAGAGATGAGTGACAGATTTCAGCAGTTGGAAAGAGAGGTGGCACGGCACCGGGAAGAGTCCAGTAAAGCTCAAGCTGAAGTGGATCGTCTACTGGAAATCCTGAAAGAGATGGAAAATGAGAAGAATGATAAAGATAAGAAAATAGCAGAACTTGAAAGGTAAGAAGGGTATGAGATTTTGGGAGAGAAAGGTTAGGCTTCTGTTGTCCAGCTTCTTATAAAACTAGGAGATTTGAGTTTACTTGGTTAATTAAAAATAAGATTGCTTACAGTTTTTAGAAGGAGATGCTAATGTTTCTGAAGTTTCTGTAAGCAATAGAAAGAACAGTCTGCTGAAATCCTGTGCAGTTGAATCTTCATGAAATACTGGTTTTAGCTGAATACATATGCACTACATTAGCTGACCCTCACAGATTTGTACTAGGTACTGTAATAAGATTGCTACAGATAATAGACTCATAGAATTGTAGGGCTGGAATGGATATCACGGGTCATCTAATTGATCCCCTTGCCAATACAGTTATCCATAGCAAACCTGACAAACATCCATCTAGTCTCTGCATTCAGCAATAAGCAACTTGATATTCTGCATTCAAAGATGACATGTATTCAAACCAAATCAAATAGAACATTGCTCTATGCTTTGGAAAAAAGAATTTCCACTTTGTACACCAGTGTTCTCGTGGTGTAGTTTCTTTTGCTTTTTTTCCTCTGGTAAGAAGATTTGAGTAATATTTAGCAATGTTACTAAATCTGAACAGCTAACAATAGGTTACAGGGGAAATTTTGGAAACAGAAGTTTGAATGAAAAAGCAGGAGAGATCAAACATTTGTTTCTTGCTCTTGAACTGTATTTGAAAGCTCTTGGCTATTTTTTGTAAACAGTGTTATGTAAATCTACACTTTGATCTACTGTTGCCCTGAAAGATGTAATGGTGACACATGAACTGTTCATCTTCTGCCAGAATGAGATTCCTTAACTTATTTATTAGCTGTATTTGTTAGATGACAGGAAAGTTGTATAGAAAACCTGTGCATCTGATAATAATCAATCACATGGTCAATTTCTGAACTGTGAAGAATCAGTCAAATGTGTCACAACAGTGTTCTCAATTATTAGGAACGCACAGGTGCCATAAGTGACTGTAGTGAAATCTCTGGATTTGATTACATGTTCACTTTTGCTCCCTTGGTGACACTTAAATAATAGTGAGCTTGGGAAGTAAATTTTCATTCTTCATTTTTCCCTTATATTTTCAATAAAATCTTGAACATTTCTGTGAATAGTATTTTGATGGCCACAAAAGAAAATGGTTACTTCATTTAATTTCAAAGTGTCTGCCCTGAAACAGAAATTCGAAGATCTTCTTCGTGGTCTCTGTGAACCACACAGTTGAGTTACTCCTGCGCCTGCGCAGAGCATCGGAACCTTCTGGAATCGCTAGGCAGAATGTGCTTTGATACATTTTTGGCGGTAACTCTGCCCATCCTGACGGTCCCTTATAAGGGATTCCCGCCTAAATCCCCTCAGTTCCTTTCTTTCCGCCGCGTTAGCAATTTGAAGGAACCTTCGTTCACTAGTTATTTCACTTTTGATTTCTGGTTTTTGACTTGGCGCTGATATTTGATGACGATTCTCTCACTCCTTGGATTTGGCATTTTACTTCTGATCTCGCTGTTGACCTGGACCGGTTTGGCTATTTGACAACGATCTCTCTTACTCCTTCGGATTTAGCATTCTACCTCTGATTTTCGCTGATGACCTGAACTGTTGCTGACTATTCTCTGGATTCTCCTTCTGTATTGACGACTTCGTGAGTAAACATGTCTGGAAGAGGAGCATTTAAAAGATGTGTAATTTGTCAGGCTAAACTTCCGAGCACGGGTGGTCATTCCCGCTGCCTGATTTGTCTTGGGGAGACCCATAATGTCGACTCATGCGTGCACTGCAAGGCCTTTACACCTCAGGCCCACAAGCACAATCTTTCCTGTACGAGAAAGCCTTAATCCAGCTGCAGCTTCGACTCCTGCTTCTGTTTCAGCCCCGGCCTCTGCTCCGACACCCGAGCCTCAAAAATGAAGTCGTTCCCCGTCTCCGAAGTCTACGGGCCAGAAACGTCACCAATCCTGGAGCCCGTCCCAACACCAATCAACGGCTTCTGACCCCGAGGCTGTGCGTACTTCATACAAGCACGCCTCTTCGGATTTGACACGGGATCGATCTCGACCAACATCGGATCGGGAATAGGAACCCTCGACCTTGAAGGCTGTCCCTCGAGACCGGGCCCCTACTGAAACTGGATTGTCCAAGCACTTCTGCTGAACCCTCTAAATCTCTTAAGAAAAAGAGAAAGGAGACGCATATTGCTCGACATGACACCTCCAAGTCGAAGACCAAGTCGAAGGAGGCTTCTAAAAAGTCCAAGTCGTTGGATGCCCCTGTTGCGGTCCCTCCACCTCCGCATTCACGGGCCGAGAACGAGGCTACTTTCTCCAGACCATTTGCGGTGCCTAGAACAGGAGCTACTGTTGCTTGCCACTCACTTACTCTACCGGGATTGGTGGAAATAGTGGCTGTCGATGTTCCGTCTGGTGCTGAGACAGAGAGATCACCAGAACGGCTGGACCATTCACCTGCCGTTGTTATTTCTCAGGCTCAACTTCTGGAACGGTCTTCCTCTGATGTCGAGGTCGAAGTGGTCGAGTCTGAAGTTCTGCCTCGCGGCCGATCGTCTCCTACCACCATCCACGAGGACGTACCGGCCTACACTGCTTATGACCTTGCCCGATCCATCTGCCGTACTGGATTTATGTTGCCCACGGGCTCCCAGATTTTGACTTCACGAGGTGATGATCTCAGCACTGACTTTCTGGGTCGCTCTATTGCTCAATCTCCCAGACTATTCCAACAGGAAGAAACGAGACCCATTCCACGGAAGGACGCAGACATACAAGTATCCCCTTCTGGGACAATGTCCTCTGCCTTGCACTCCTCCGACACCTCCACTATGCACCGCCTCTGCTTCGGAGCGACCGCAGCCCATCGCCAGATGGCTCGACATCCTCCTCATCGGCTTCATGGGACCAATACCGCCCCTACCTGCCATCACCCCGAGCAGAGTTGATGGAAGATGATTCTGCTTCCCTTACCGACGATGTCCGTGCTTTTGCAGAGCAGATGGTCCGAATGTCCCATGCTCTGGACCTCAAGGTGGAGGAGAAGGAGACGGATCCAGTGGATCCGATATTCCAACAAATTCAATCAAAGGCCCCTCCTATGGCTTCGATCCCGGTATTGCCGTCATTGTTGAAGATCACCCAGGGCTCTTGGGAGAACCCCTCATCCATACAGTCCACCTCCAAGAAGGTTGACCGTCTGTACCGCATTGGGGGTGAACACGTGGAATGGCTTCAAAACCATCCGAAGCCAAACTCTGTTGTAGTTGAAGCCTCACAAAATAGGAAGCAGCGCTGGCCTCTGTCAACCCCACCAAACCCAGAGGGTCGCAAACTTGACATAGTGGGGGAAAAGATCTATTCGGCGGCAGGATTGAATTTCCGTGTGGCGAACTACTCAGCTTGCATGGGGGCCTACCAGCAGGTGCTGTGGGAGAGGATGACACCCTTCATCCAGGACCTTCCTGAAGAATGTCGTAGGATGGCTGAGGCTATCCAGGCCGAGGCCCAGTCACTTGCCGGGCAACAGATGAACTCGGCCCATCATGTGGCAGATTATGCGGCAAAGATCATTGCTGGTTCAATTGCCCTGCGCCAACACGCATGGCTTCGATCTTCCAGCCTTACCCCACAGGCCTCAGCTACTATCGAGGATCTCCCGTTTGATGAGTCCAGACTGTTTAATGGGTTGACCTATGAAAAGCTCGAGTTCACCCAAAAGATGATGACCACTGCCAGGAAATATGGTATGGGCGCCACCTCATCCTCTCAGTATCGACCTAGGGGCCGATACTCCTGGCAGACTTCATCATCTGGCCAACAGTTCCGTCGGGGTACTCTGGCCAATCGTATTGCCGATCCCGATATGTGCCTTCTCCCTCTCCAGCCTCATCGGTGAGGAGCTAGGGGTCCGGTTCAAGATACCGACAGCCACTGAGACAATGATCCAAAGTTCAGGGCAGGAGGAAGTTCTAAATTCCTTTCTCACTCTATTTCTCTCCTTTCTTAGATGCCACTTTTTGTGGATCGACTGTCGAAATTCCAAGAAGCCTGGTCTTCAATAACATCAGACCGCTGGGTACTTCTGATCATCCAGAATGGCTATTGGATCGAATTTGACTCTCTACCTCCGACAGGTCTGATTCAATCAACATCCCCCTCCCTTCCCCTCCTCAAGGAGGTGCAGACTCTGCTGCAGAAGGGGGCCATCGAACCTGTGGACTCAGACCTCCACCACCTCTGCTTCTTCTCAAGGTACTTCCTGGAGACAAAGAAGGATGGCGGCCTGCGTCCTATCCTCGACCTCCGTGGAGTAAACAGGTACATAGCTCCAAAAAAGTTCAGGATGGTCACCCTGGCTTCCATCCTTCTGCTCCTGAGATGGCACGATTGGTTTGCGTCCATAGACCTGAAGGACACCTACTTCCACATCGGAATCCATCCATACCACAGACGGTTCCTTGCATTCCAGATCGGGACCGACACTTTCCAGTTCAGGGTCCTGCCATTTGGACTCTCGACTACTCTAAGAATGTTCACGAAATGTATGGCGGTGATAGCAGCTTTTCTTCGCCAACACGGAGTAGTGGTCTTCCCTCATATCGACGACAGGCTGATTGTGGCGGACTCTCAACATCAGCTCGAACTCGATGTTGGCCTCACCTTAGATGTCTTAGACTACCTTGGACTTGTTGACAACATAGAGAAGTCTCAGCTCCAGCCAGCTCAATCAATCCAATTCATTGGAGCTCGTCTGGATTCCTCAAGAGCCACGGCATACCTACCTCGAGACCGGTTCAACACCCTTCGGTCTCTAATTCATATCTCCCGTCAGTCCCAAAGGATCCCTGCTCATTCGGTCCAGGTACTGCTCGGGCAAATAGCAACTACTACCTATGTGACTTGCCTCGCCAGACTATGGTCCCGTCCGCTCGAACATTGGTTCCTCCAAGTGTTCGATCCTCTCCACGACTCTCCAAACAAAATGCTTACAATGCCATGGGCGGTTCATCAGTCTCTAGAGTGGTTGCTGATACCAGACAATGTCCTGTTGGGCATGCCATTCGACCCTCCTCAACCATACGTTTCTCTGACAACAGATGCCTCGCTGCAAGGATGGTGCGCCCATCTCGGATCATACGAGATACGGGGTTCTTGGAACACCAAAGAACAGTCTCTCCATATCAATGTCCTGGAGTTTCTCGGTGTTCAGAAGGCTCCGCGGGCCTTCGAATCCCTGGTGAGGAACAGAACTGTTTTGGTAGTGACAGACTACACTTCAGTCATGTACTACCTGAACAAACAAGGAGGAACAAGATCCCCTCAATTTCTCCAGCTTACACTGGACATTTGGGACTGGTGCATCTGCAGGAACATCCTTCTCCAATCCATCCATCTTCCTGGAGAGGAGAATACTCTTGCAGACGAACTGAGCCACAATTGGGAACAGTGTCCCCAATTCTGCTCCAGGGGACGCGCTCCGGGATCGAGAGGTGACACCTTCCTTTTCTGTTGGATGGGTCCCTTTCTCTACCTCTTCCCTCATTCCACTGCTGACAAGAGTGATTGCCAAGCTCCATCGAGATCGGCGGATGCTATTCTCATCACTCCGTGGTGGCCTCGACAACCCTGGTTTGCAACTCTTCTGCGTCTAGCCAGACGCCACTTCATCCGTCTTCTGTCCCGTCCCGACCTTCTTACCATCCAGAATGTGAAAGTCAGGCATCCAAACATAGAGACTCTGCATCTGATGGCATGGAGGCTGCTTCCTTGACTCTCTCCTCGGTACCGAAGGTCTCGGATTCGTCTTCGATACCGACATACTCTGCATCTTTTTCTTCGGAGGTCCAGGTTGTTATCGATGCTGCCCGAAGACTGGCTACCTGCAGGTCATACCACTACAAGTGGAAGAATTTTGAAGCCTTTTTATCTGATCGGGGGTCAGTCACAGAATCATTCTCCATCCCGACTGTCCTAGATTTCTTTCTCCACTTGTCTTCCACAGGACTCTCGATTTCATCAATACGGTGCTACTTGGCAGCTGTATCTGTCGAATTCCAGGCGAGAGGTTATCCAACTGTCAAGAAGTTCTTGAGAGGCTACACCAACATCCACCCTCCGGTGGTTGAACCTACCCTGACATGGAGCCTTGAATTGGTCCTCTCGCAGCTGGTTCGGTTTCCTTTCAAACCCTTGGCTTCCACCGACTTGCGGCTTCTATCCTGGAAGGTTGCTTTCCTTGTGGCCATTACTTCAGCACGTTGTTCTGGTGAGCTCTGTGCCTTGCGATCCGACCCTCCATACACTGCCTTCCATAAGCATAAGGTGGTGCTTCATCCCGACATCTTCCTTCCGAAGGTGGTGTCGAGTTTCCATCTCAATCAATCCATCACTCTCCCTGCCTTAATGCAGGACCCGAAGGACGAATTCGAGCGTACCCTCCACTCCATGGACGTCAGGAGGGCACTTGCCTTTTACATTCAGAGAACTGCTCCCTTTAGAAAGACACCTAGACTATTTGTGTCCTATGCTGATTCGAGGCTCGGAGAGCCCATTTCGCCACAACGGCTGTCGAATTGGGTGACATCGACCATTGCTCTCTGCTACGAACTGGTAAAGAAACCGCTACCACCACGGATTTGAGGACACTCTACAAGGGCTGTCTCCACCTCCACAGCATTCCTTTCTGGGGTGCCTCTAGAAGACGTTTGCAGAGCTGCAACTTGGTCATCACCTTTGACTTTTATTTCCCATTACAGACTTGACTCTCGTTCCAGGAACGAGGTTGCCTTTGGGAAAGCTGTACTTTTGTCCTCTATACAATGAGTGAGTGTTAATGTTTGCCAAGTCATTTAATGGTTTCATGGTATGATGAGTTTATGTAGTTTATTAGGTTGGCTTAAGAATGTGCTGTCAAGACTTTACTTAAGGTTTACTTGTGCAACATGGTAGTAGGGTCAATTTGTATAGGACATACTGTCCTCCTGGAGTGAAGCTTGCCAGTCTACCCAACTGTGTGATTCACAGAGACCATGAAGAAGATGGACAGGTTGGTTACCTGTAACCATAGATCTTCGAGTGGTCTTCTGTGAATTCACACAGACCCGCCCATCCTCCCCTCTATGTCCTACTACATCATATAACATGCTTAATGTTCCTAATGCTGCAGGTTGCGGCGTCATTCAAGGAACTGAGGGGATTTAGGTGGGAATCCCTTATAAGGGACCATTAGGATGGGCAGAGTAACCACCAAAAATGTATCAAAGCACATTCTGCCTAGCGATTCCAGAAAGTCCCGATGCTCTGCGCAGGCACAGGAGTAACCCAACTGTGTAAATTCACAGAAGACCACTCGAAGATCTATGGTTACAGGTAAGCAACCTGTCCTTTTAGAACTTCTGGAATTTTCTTGAGCTGAGTTTGTCAGACCTGTAGTTATCTCCCAAATCTATTGTTTTTACCAGTATTTAATTTTTGTCCAGTTCCACAAGTCTCTCTATCTTGCAGTCATGTCATTTTGAATGTTGCTGCAACATCAAGGTGAATATGTTGCAAACAAATGCTAATCTTTTCTTGCAGACTCTTGGTCCCTGTTTTGTTTTGGTTTTTTTAATATTGCTCCTGTTATAGAGGTTTAAATCTTTTGGATTTATCTTTGTGTTTTTCCTGCCTCCTTCTACGTTTAGAACTATTGCCTGATTCTGCAATTTTTTTTCAAGGTAGGTTTTCCTACCTTTTGTGCTCTGAGATTTTGCAAGTGTTGTTTTTAACACTGTAGATGTTTGGTTTTCAATTCACAGCAATGCTGGCTGGAACTTTTGTAAGTTGTCAGAAGAACTAAATATTGAGAGTGATCATTCTTACGGTATTGTAAGTGCCATTGATATATATACACTGATGCTATCCTTTATTGTCTCTGTGACTCACATGTGTGGATCACCTGTCCCTGCATACTGCATATTTAGAAGCTTCTAGAGCTGAGTGATCTTTTTGAGTCGTAGCCTCGCCCATCTCTGTATGCACAGGTTTGTAGTGATCCCTACCCAATCCCTCAATTCCTTTTCATCTACTGCAGCTCAGAGGGAACTTGCTTCTTGTGACTCCTGAGTCTGAGAGATCTTCCATTGAGTTACTTGTTTTTCCTTCATACAATTACTCCATGTTTTCTTTTCCTTAGCCTTTCAGTACCTGTGCCCTCCTATGGCATCTTCAAAAGCTGAAGGGAAATCATGCAGATTGGCAGCCATTCTAGATAAACTTTTTGCCTTGATGAGGAACATGTAGTCAACTCTTGCTGGCATTGTCAGTCTTCTATCACACCCACTCCTCAGCTGAAAGCACTTTGTTGCTAGCAGGCCAGTAAAACATCTGATCTTGTAGGCAAAATTTGACCTTGTTTTATAGTGTGTCAACATTTGCTCAGTGTCCCTTGAACTTTAGTCTTCTCCAACTGAAACATAATTGAAGCCATGTCTGGCTCCTCTGTTCCCGTAACAGCCTTTGTACCTGTCCCTACTCAGACTTCCAGTAGGTATATGGATTTCTCTTTGCTTAAGAAGTCTAAACCTTCTGAAGAGTCCAATCCAGTTTTGAAGAAACTTTAAAAAGAGGGAAGATAAATATATAGAGTTAGTGGGATAATTCTGCAGGTTCCAATTTAGCCAAACATAATTCTCAACAGGAAAGTTCAAACTAATGACTTTCCTCTGAATGCATAAGGATAATGGAAATGACACATCTCAATCTCAAAGATTCTGTTCATTTCCATAAACTGTCAGAACCATCATCCTACCCATCCAGATTTTCTAAGCCACACATGGTTCCCAGTTGTACCTTAGCCACTTTGGTACCAATGAACTCCACCATGTTGTCACCTCTGAACAGGTGCAGCAGTCCATATCATATGTGGCACTGCCTTTGATTACAAAGGTCCATTCACCAATATGAATTACTAAAACACATGCAGCAAGGTTTATCTAGTACTTCCCCAGCTTAAGTTCAATGTGTAAGATTGTAGCGTGAGAATGAAATCATTGACCATCACCTTTCCTGGTCCAGCAACCTTTACACCATGAGATCAAAGATCTCTGCATCATTAAACATCAGTTGCCAACATCTCATAGATTACATTCTGTTAATGGGTCACCTTCAGTTTGTAAATTGCTTGAACCCCAATTCTGTAGGTCTTGATCTTGTGGCTCTCACACTAAGCACTGACTCTTCTATTTGTAGATCCCTAGGGATGCATCAGCACCATTCTCAGTCACTTTGTTGGTCTCGGTTGATCAAAAGGCACCTGTCAATATAAGGAGAAACAACTTTATTATCAATATACTCCAGACAGCATACTTACCATTACAGAGATGATGAGTGAAGAGATCCTCTGCATTTATATTATCCATAGATCTCCTTAAAGGTATCGGGACCAGTGCACTCCCCACAGATGGACCAGAGAGCATTGTGAGCCCCCTCATGATTCTTACAGGTATCATGAAACTCCTTGGGATCTTCTATATCATTATCATTGCAGGTCTTATTTCCCATGCTTTCCTTGATCAGAATGTCATTGTCAGCCTACAGCATTGATTTCAAGATCGCTTAACTCTCCTTTTCAAGCAGTCGTCTATTAGCCATACGCCCAGCTGGCTTCAGTGCCTATACTGTCTGAGTTTGGGCCATGATAACAATGCAGCCATGATAATGATGTCACAATGAACAGTTCCTGCACAGACTACACTAGCAGGATCTCAAAGAACACCCTCCCCCAAACACACGACTGTTCTGCAATTTGTGCAGCCCACAACCACTACGCTATGGTATCAGAAATGTTGAAAATAAGGTAAACCTGTACACTGAAGAATATTATCTGGCAGAGCAACAGATCAATACTGCTTGACATGCAGCAAATTGTTCTGCTAAGGCCATAGTGGAAGCCATTGCCCTGTCAGAATGCCTGGTTAAGACCTACAGGCCTTACACAGGATGCTTGAGCTATTATAGAAGACCTTTCTCCTGACACTACAGCTAAGTAGTACGGTATTCAGACACAAACATCTTTGTAACCAAAGTCATCCTCATGATACAGACAACATCCGTCTAAATGGTGGTTATTTTCTCCATGGAGACAGTGGAGATTATTAGATGTGGCAAATATGGCATGATAACAATGGCAGGATACCGTGAAAGAGCTCCTCCATCGCACATCGTTCTCCAAGTGTTCCACTGCCGTGAGCAAGGCATTTGTTTTTATTAGCGGGCCAAGCCACCAATTGATCACCAATAGTATTTTTTTCGTGGTATTGCCTATGTGCAAATCGCGTGCCATTCTGCTCTCGTGAATACAACATCAATGGGCATTCCTCACCAGAACACTTCCAGGTGAGAACACAAAAACTAGGTTCGAGACGCTCTTTTTATGAACCTCTCCATTTTGCTGGCAAGTTTTTAAGTGTGTTTCAGTGCTTGTGTGTTCATCTTCTTTGTTAATTTTGGTGTTCTTAGACTTTGAAATGCGCTCATGTCTTATGTTCTCATGTCGCGAGAACTGCCAAAGTCTCACCCATGAGAAAACGCAGAAGTAAACAGTGCTAGCAGTCATGCTGTGATAATTCTGGAGCGGCTCTTCCTGTACTACCTCTTTACTTATTCTGTGCTGGATTTCCCCTATTGTGTCCTCTGTTCCATTATCCTCAGGTTTTTTATTATCCTCACCCTTTTCCTTTTCTGAAAACACTGAGGCAAAGAAGGTGTTGAGTAATTCTGCCTTTTCTCTGTCCCCTGTTAGCATTTTGCCATCTTCTCCACGTAGTGGCCCTACTATTTCCTTCTTCCTTTTGCTGCGGACATACCCAAAAAAGCCCTTTTTATTGTTCTTAACCTCTCTAGCGAGCCTGAGCTCATTATGCGCTTTAGCTTTTCTGACTTTACTCCTACATGTGTTCGCTATCTGTTTAAATTCTTCTTTGGTGATTTCTCCCTTTTTCCATTTCCTATACATGTTCCATTTAAAACTTAGCTCCATTGAAAGTTCTTTAGTCATCCATCCTGGTTTCTTGAGACACCTCCCATTTTTCTTCCTCATTGGTACTGTTTGAAATTGTGCCTTCAGTATCTCCCTTTTGAGAAAGTCCCATGCATCTTGAAGTCCCTTCTCTTTTAGTATTCCTGACCATGGGATCACCCCCAGTATTTCCCTGAGTTTATTGAAATCAGCTCTCCTAAAGTCTAGAATGCATGTCTGACTATGCCTGGCTTCTCCTTTCCATTGTATGAACAAACTCCAAGAGAACATGATCACTCTCACCTAAGGATCCCACCACTTGCACCCCATTTTAACCAGGTCATCCCTGTTGGTTAGGATCAGATCTAAAATAGCTGACCCCCCTGGTTGCCTCTTCCATCTTTGGACCATGAAATTGTCTTCCAGGCAAGTAAGGAATTTGCTAGACCTTGAAGTTTTGGTTGAGTTAGATTTCCAGCAAATATCAGAATAGTTGAAGTCATCCATCACTACTATATCTCTCCTTTCTGCATGTGTGATCATCTGTTCTAGAAAGGTATCATCCAATTCCTCCATCTGACTTGGGGGTGTGTAGTAAAGTCCCACAATAACATCCCCGTTGCTTCCCTCTCCTTTAATTTTTATCCAGATGGTCTCCACCTGTCTTCCAGTATTGATGTCATGGATCTCTTCACTGGTGTGAATATCCCTGATATATAATGCTATTCCTCCTCCTTTCCTGTTTGGCCTGTTTCTCTTATAAAGGTTATACCCCTCTATTCCTACATTCCAATCATGAGACTCATCCCACAAGGTTTCAGTAATGGCTATTATATCATATTTGCATTGTTGTGCTAGGAGTTCAAGTTCATCTTGCTTATTTCCCATCTTACCTGATGGCTTGTATTCAATGAATTATACTTAGCTGAGAGGCACCTGATTGACTTTAGGAGCTTGGATTTAGCTTGTAATCAGTGGGCTATACCCATCTGATATTCAGTGAGTACTAAATACTGTAGTACAACTCACTGGAGTGCAGTTGATGGCTTATTGATGAAAGCAGCTTTAACAAATAGGAGCTAGCCTAACTGTTCCTCTACTCAAAGGTCTTGCCTCATAAAAGGGAAGAAGAAATGAATTGAGGGAGTTTCCAAGGTGACCTGTAATAACTTATTTCAGAAATAATAGTACTGTAATAGCAAAACAATGCTAGGAGCACAACATGGCCAATAAAAAATAAAGAAATTTAATGGTGAAAGTAGCTGACTTATCGTGCAGTCCGTCAATATCAAATTTCATTGTATTCAGTGTGGCTTTCCCTCCAGTAAGCTAATGGTTTAGCTTTTGAGAGCCAAGTGAAAACTCTTAAGTAGGCTAAGGTTCACTTTAAAGAAAAACACACCTGATTTGTGATTGCCTTTGTTTTTATGTAGTTCTGTTCACTTATCAAATGCCTGGTTCTCCAGTTCGTCTTACTGACTTCTGTATTGTCATCCCACAATCATCTAACGTTTCGTTGACGTTTCCCCTGTCTGTGTGTCTTTTCTGCCTCTCTTGGGTTCTTTTGCACTTGTGGTTTCTTTCGCAATGCTTCTCGTGGAAAGGTATACGTCACTTAGATTGTCATCTTCATGCCAGGTGTATGTACCTGCACTCCAGCCTGTAGGTGGTTTTGTATGGGACTTCTTAGGAAAGTGAGTTTCTTATGAAGCAATGTTTCTTGCTGGTGTAATGCTGCTTTCTGCTAACTGGCTGCAACTTTTCCTGGGATTTGCTATAGTGAACAGTTTCTGCCTGTGCATGCATTTATTAATTGCAATTTAATAATGCACTATAATCCTAGTATACTGCTGAGAACATTAGATCTGCTAGTGTTAAAAGATCAGCATTTCAAAATAATTTGAATTTTTAAAAATTCCATCTCCTTTTCTATGTTCATATTTCTGTGAGTTTCCCCACTAGAATACCAGCATAATCTAATGCCTCAGCATATATTATTTGATGCTTTCAAAACTGGATGATTTTTTTAAATGAAAAGCTAAAAGATAACTCAGCTACAAAAGAATCTAAATAATACTCTTCAATCACTGTAGTACCCTTGCCACTCTGCACTAAAAAGATACTCTTAAAATTTGGTGGGTCCTCTTCAGTGGTATGCAGTGCAATGTGAGTAGTTCTGATTAGAAGAGGGGATTGATACAGTCTTGGTGGGTATTAAGAAGTGTTTGGGTTTTTGGATTTTATAGAATATGTGTGCACACACACACTCAAAAATTCAAAGACAGAAAATCTGAATTCTTGTGGGCGTTTAATAAAAATGATATTTTTTTAGCAAACATTCTAAGTTGTGTGGTTTGCCACACTATGGATCACTGCATAATGTAATATTGTTTGTTTAAGTATAAAGTTAATAAAATACTATCACTGGAGGATCGAAAATAATAATTTATCAAGAAAAGATTGTGCTTGGCTACGTGTTAGTCTTATTGTTGGGCATAACTATTGTAGTTCAGGCCAAATAAATACAAAACGCAGCACCAGAACAACTGAAAAAGAGAATTTAAAAGTGCTGACCTGAGGATACTGTCCTGTTTGAGCAATAATATATTCTTTCATGTTGGAATAATAAAATTATCTGAAATTTTGAACTTCATTCAAACATTATCTAGACATATGTTGATATTCTCATTGTTCAATTTTTACTCCAGTAGTAAAATATTGTGTCAAAGGTACAAGCTTTCTGAGGTTCAAATAAAGGCTTACTTCTGAGTGTTGTAAGGAGTGGACATAGCATGTATGCCCGAAGATAAATGCTGTTTACAATGATATTTGCATTTTATAACATAAGAGATTTAATTCTAACTACGGCTTGCTTAGACCTGCTTCGTTTGTGGAAGTTGCTTATTCATTTCTATGTAAGTCAATTTCACTGATATAGACTTTAAAAGGGAAGTTATACATTTTAAATGTTATCAAATAATGCCTCCATACTTGTCCTGCTATTCTAAGCATGTTTTAGAAGCATGAAATGAGCAACATAGTTTTGAATTAGTTTTTATTGAATTGGTATCAATAAATAGTCTTTTTAGAATTAAAATAGTGTTTTGTTCTCTGAAAACTTTGCTGTGTAAATAAATAGTTATTTCTTATAGAATCATACAGTTGGGAGAGACCACAAGGGCCATCTAATCCAACCCCCTGCCATGCAGGAATACACAATCAAAGCACTCCCGGCAGATGGCCATCCATCCTGTTTAAAAACCTCCAAAGAAGGAGATTCCACTGCACTCCAAGGGAGTGCACTCCACTGCCAAACAGCTCTTACCACCAGGAAGTTCTTCCTAATGTTTAAGGTGGAATCTCTTTTCCTGTTGCTTGAGTCCATTGCTCCATGTCCCTGTCTCTGGAGCAGCAGAAAACAAGCTTGCTCCATCCTCAGTATGGATGTGAGTTTTAAACATGGCTATCATATCACCTCTTAAATCTTCTCCAGATTAAACATGCCCAGCTCCCTAAGCTGGTTCTCATAAGGCATGGCTTCCAGACCTCCCACCATTTTGGTCACCCTCTTCTGGATACGTTCCAGCTTGTCAATATCCTTCTTGAATTGTGGTACCCAGAACTGGACACAGTATTCCAGGTGAGGTCTGACCGAAGCAAAATAGAGTGGCACTATTACTTCCCTTGATCTAGACACTATACTCCTATTGATGCAGCCTAGAATCATATTGGCTTTTTTAGCTGCTGCTACAAATCATGTTAGGCAATAAAACTTTACCATACCCTTTTAAATGTTCTGCATCTATGGAAGTAAAAAAAAGTATGTCTCAAACTCATAGGATCTTTGTACACATAATAACCCTTTTAAGTCTTAGCTCAGTTGGAAGTTCTTTAGAGATCCACCCTGGTTTCTTTAGACACCTCCCATTTTTCCTCTTCATTGGCGCTGTTTGAAGTTGTACCTTCAGAATCTCACTTTTAAGATAATCCCATCTATCATGAACTCCCTTCTTTTTTAGTATTCCTGACCATGGGATCACCCCCAGTAATCAGGGAATCATAGAACTGAAGAGTCGGAAGAGACCACAAGGCCATCCAGTTCAACCCCCTGCCACGCAGGAAATCACGATCAAAGCATCCCCGACAGATGACCATCTAGCCTCTGTTTAAAGATGTCCAAGGAAGGAGACCCCACCACACTCTGAGGGAGCGTGTTCCACTGCCGAACAGCTCTTACTGTCAAAAAGTTCCTCCTAATGTTGAGGTGAAATCTCTGTTCCTGGAGCTTGCATCCATTGCTCCATGTTCCAGTGTCTGGAGCAGCAGAAAACAAGCCTGCTCCATCCTCAACGTAACACCCCTTCAAATACTTAAACAGGGCTATCATATCGCCTCTTAACCGTCTTTTTTCCAGGCTAAACATACCCAGCTCCCTAAGTCTCTCCTCATAAGGCATCGTTTCCAGACCTTTCACCATTTTAGTCGCCCTTCTTTTCTGAAATCAGCTTTCTTAATGTCCAAAATGAATATCTGACTATGCTTGACTTCCCCTTTCCTCTGTATAACAAATTTCAGGAGAACATGGTCACTTCCCCCTAAGGATCCTGCCAATTCCACCCCAGTAACCAGATCATCTCTGTTTGTTAGGATCAGATCTAAAATAGCTGATCCCCTTGTTGCTTCTTCTACTTTCTGGACAATGAAATTGTCTGCAAGGCATGTGAGGAATTTGTTGGACCTTAAATTTTTGACAGAGTTGGACTTCTGATAGTTGAAATCCCCCATTACTACTACATCTCTCCTTTCTGAATGTGTGGTCATCTGTTCCAGGAAGGCATCATCCAAGTCCTCTGTTTGGCTTGGAGGTCTGTAGTAGAATCCCACAAAGACATCCCTGCTGTTTCTCTCCCCCTTGATTTTTACCCAAATGATTTCAACCTGGCTTTCAGGATTTAAGTCATGGATCTGTTCATAGGTATACACATCCTTAATGTATAATGCTACTCCACCTTCCTTCCTGTTTGATCTATTTCTCTGAAATAGGTTATACCCCTCTATTACTACATTCCATTCATGAAACTCATCCCACTAGGTTTCAGTGATGCCTATCTATATATATAATTCTCTTGGGTATGTTGCCTTCCCCAGTATGCTGATTGGCTGCTCAGGAAACACACCCAACCAATCACCACCCAGTGGTGGTGACAGGATGCTGCTGCTGTCACCACTGCAACAAAACCCAGGCAGTCAACTGGTGGATGTGGCAGCGGCATCAGGGCAACAGAGTGAGTCACCCTAAGCAATTCCAGGAAAAGTGTGGAATGCTGAGAAGGGGGATGAGGAATTTAAATGAGCTCTACTGGGTGTTTTGGAGGGAGTTTTTTTTTTAATGGTGTATGGTATGCCAAGTCCAGCTAGTTATATTTGTTTTGCTGTGCTAAGAGTTCAAGTTCATCCTGTTTATTTCCCATACTCTGTGCATTAGTGTAGAGACATCTAAGACCATGAGTCATTCCCCCTATCTGTCTTTTAAAGGTTTGTTTAAATCCCACTGTTGGGTTCTTGTACTACTTGCCTTGTTCTCTTTATAACATTTGGGCTATTATCTCCAGCACTTGATGAACTCCTGCCCAAAAGAAAACTGTCTCCCTCCCCCACACAACTCAGTTTAAAGCCCTCCTGATCAGATCTTTCAGACTCTTAGCAAAAACACTCCTTCCAGCTGCTGTGAGGTACAATCCATCCCTTGCCAGAAGTCTACCTCCTTGAAACTGCACCCCGTGGTCCAGGAGCCAAATTGTTCCCATCTGCGGAGCCAGTTGTTCACCACCACTATCTTTCTCTCCCTTCCTGGGGCATGCCCTTCTACTGGAAGGGCAGATGAAATGTCTGCTTGTGCATCCAGGTCCTTCAGTTTCCTACCCAGGGCCTCATAATCCCTTGCTATGCCTTGCAGTATCATTGGTTCCCACGTGGACCAAAAGGAAGAGATAACTGTCAGTGGGCTTGACAAGTTTCATCAGCCTCCCCATTACATCACAGATTTTCACCCCAGGGAGACAGCACACCTCTCAAGACATCTTACCAGGCCCACAAACTACTGATTCTGTACCCCTCAGCAGGGCATCCCTTACCACCACATGCCTCCTCTGAGGATTGGCAAAGGCCAGTCTGTGTGCTGAATCTTCCAAGGTCTCATGCACATTCTCTGAGGCTTGGCTCTGCTGCTCTCCTTCCCATTTTTATAATCATTGACAAAGGAGAGAGCTTCAAACCAATTCTGTAGTGCTAAACTCATAGAAAGGCCCCTGTTTCTTCTACTTCTACGAGTCACATTCTTCCAAATGTCTACCTCCTGTGTATCAGAACTAACCTCCTCCACAGAGACATCCCCTGCTAAACACCCACTCCAAACACCCCTATTGGCCTTGCTTCAAGGACTGGGGCTGCAACAATATAAAGAGCTAGTAGCTGCTAGCTTCTCCCTCTGTCTCTTACCTGCTTCCTCTCAGCAGTCTCTGACTCACTTCCTCTCAACAGAAGTCTAGCCTCCCTGAGACCAGGTGCTCAGATAGAGGATCTGGGGCTACTCTCACACAACCAACTTTTTCTGGAACACAATGGAACATTAATGAGCCCCCCCCCCAAGCAAGTCTCCTCCCAGTCTCAGACAAACAAATGCTAATGGGCACTCAAGCACTTCCCTCTCAGCAGCTCACCAAACAAATGCTAACAAGTCCCCCCAAGCAAGCCTACCCTCAGCCCACGCAACCCGTAGCCTAGACCCCACACTCACACCAGCGTTAACCCAACAAACTCTCCCAACAAACTATCTGGGGCTGGAGAAGTATAATTCAACAGGCAGAAGCTCACTTCATGCTGTCTGTTCCAACACACCCACGCCAAATACCCCTGTTGGTGTCAATCCTGTTCGCCTCGCTCCTGTATGCCTTGCTCCAAGGACTGGGGCTGCAGCAATATAGAGAGCTAGTGGCTGCTAGCTCCTCCCTTATGACAGATATAAAGGTCTGGAAGCCTTCCCCCTCAAATTGGAGGAAGTCATTTTCCCACAATTTTTTCCAGGTTTTTTCCCCCCTGAGCCTTCACATCTTTATTTCTTAATAGTCTCCCTTTGGTGGATAAAGAGGATGTTCCTTCTGCCATTCAAGGGGGAAGTGCATTTTCCCGTAAATGTCCTTTGTCTATGTAACCTGCTTTTATTTTCTCTTCTTCATGTGTATTTTCCCCTGCCCATTAGATTTCAAAATAATTTTACACTGATACCAGCCCCAAATGGGTTGTAAGCCTATGATAGGCTATGTATACAGAGATTCTTTAAAATCTATTTGGTTTCACGCGTACAAATGTATTTGAAAGTGACAGATTCTGGTTGATTTTAAACTTTCACAATAGTAAATGAATGCTATTTTATCTGAATTTCTCAATATGATTACTATAGATTCCATCATTAAATCAAATCCACCATGTTTCTAACAGTTTTCAGTTTTCAGGAATATGTTTCATTAGTTTGTTCTATCCAGTGAAATAGTTTTGGAATGAGATACAATTTTAGAAGATTAGAATACAACCATCTTAAAGTGAGGTACATTGGACCCACAGTGACCAATGGTTTTTGTATTTAACTTCTTCATATAAGAAGTTAAAGCTTTATACAAGAACTTTAAGCTGGCAAGCAACTATATGTAGTAAGAAGCTCTTCAGTAATACTAGTTAAGAGAACAAAGAATCACTAACATCATTTAATACACATATTTGCCAGTAATTAATTAATTACTTTAAAAAAAATTATGGAAAAGGGGGTTGGTTATTCATGTTTGTCTCTTGCGGCAAAAACAACAAAGAAGCTTTGGGCACCTTAAATACTAACCGATTTAATTTGGCATAACTCCAGTCTGCTTCATCAGATGCAACCACATGCTAAATAAAACTCCTTAACCTTTAAAGTTCCATAAGAGTCTTAGTTATGTTTGCTCTTTTTAGGTGAAGCATATTTAAAATAGAGCCAGTTCATGTGGTGCCTCAACTATCTGAGCATATAAATGTCATTGAGTTATTTATTTCCAGCCAGCAGTGTAGTGATGAAGAGTGTTAATTGAACAGGAAGAGCAGAAACTTGTTAAAATTATGACAATCAAACTATTTAAGGATCATGTGTCTCACCATTATAAAGCTTGGTTTTGCCACTTGGTAACATTATGAATTGGTACCATGTTCTTAGAATTTTTTCCTGTTGATCTCATATTTATCAGTGAAATTGACCATGGACCTTTCTAATAACAGGACATTAGAGTGAATACAAAAAGGGTAATAATGAACTCATGAAGCCCATGGCTTTGCAACAATCTCCAGCAGTAATCCTTAGCACACCTGCTGCTTCTTAGTGGTGGAGATAACTATCTAGAAGCAACATGTTCATTATTATTTTTTAGATTGCACCTCGTGATACAGAGTTTGGTTATAGGTGACCTAAGGACATCAGACCAGTGAATCCTTATTTACTTAAATGTGAATAGATCAATAAACACTGCTAGATTTTCCTTAAAGCTTTATGAGCAACACGTGAAGGCTGCAGTATAGTCACATCATTTTATTCTTTTCATTAAGATAAATTCTGCATAAGGGAAATCTTAAACACAGTTGTCAAGTATTCCCAGCACTAATACCTTATTAACCTCTGTGTTACATAAAATACTTCCTGATACAGTTATTTACCATTGTGATCCTTGCAGGTTTTGGAGTTTCCTTTTGCCGTGCTTTAAGAAAAAGTCAAGGGAAGACTTTTTCTGGAATACTCCTTTGTGTGTAACACGGTGTAATCTAATTAGGCAATTCTTGCTGATGAGAAGCTTACCAAAATATTGGGTTTTGACTTAAAGTGCTTTGCTTTCTATCTTGCCTTACTTCTGATGCCATGCTACTCCTCCCTCATTTTTCTTGGTGTATTAACTTCAGAGTATATTCTCACTAATCTTTTCTCTAACTTTCTCTTTCACATTTCCTACTCCTGGAATTGCTGCTTGCTTCAGCCTCACTTCAAGGTCAGTATGTTAATTTAAGGATTTTATTAGACTAGAGCATCTAGAGTTGCAGTGGTGAAACACTGAAACCTAGCTTTTCTGTGGAACAGAGATTGGAGAAATCTTTATTACTGTAATGGAGCAATGATCTAATGGATAATATTGTATAGACCAAAATTAGAATAGTCTGACTTAGTGAAGCTTTTCAAGATATTACCATAACCTTTCCAAACCTGATGCCTTCCATATGTATTGGAATATAAATCCCTTGACATTGAACCAAGGAAAGCATAATGGTGAGCCATTGAGATTGGGACAGGCAGCACAGTGATTGTTTTCACTCTTCAGCCAATCCTGCAGTCTTTTCATTATGTAACCTATACACGATCTTCTCCAAGCTTTAGATTTTCCCCTTTTTGAGGGTCAGTAAAGCACTTGTACTTTTCCCCTGTTCTCCATCTTTCCAATGTACCTGCTTGTAATGCAATTTTTTTATCTGAGATTACAAATTCAGTTGATTAAATCAATTTTAGTAAAAATCATTTGTAGATCTGGATAAATAATATCTTACATCAAGACTGGTAACTGGAAAGTAAGCTAGTTTGGATGTGCTCCTCAATACTTTTTTATTCTCTCTGTTTTTAGTACATTTCTGTTCTGTCCTTTGTCACAATTCATAGTTCATAGTAGTTGTAAAAGCAGTTTAAAGAGATCCATTGTATCAGAGGAATGCTGGATGACTGAGTAATATAATTTTTCAGAAGGATTATTGAGATAAATAATGCTTATTATTGTTGAGTGCTATATTATTTTGAATGCTCATTATTTCAGTGATAGAAACAGGGGCTACTTCTGAGTCTGACATTCATTCAGATGTTTCTTTTAGAATAGAGCAACCATTATCAAGAGTGGTTAAGGCTGGATGTTTGCAAAATTTTGATTATCTAGAATTTAGACAATTGTGAATGTTAGGTCAGTTTTGAGTAAGTTTCTTTTGTTAGTTGCAAGAAAAATCAAAAGGAAGTTGGTACAGTTCTAAAAAAAATTGTATAAGCAAGCTAACTACCAAAGCTTATGTTGAGCTATTGATCAGCATTCTCGTTGGTAATAACTCCACTTATCCATATATAGAGATAGATAAACTTGGGAAGCAAGAATAACAGTAACACTACCTGATTTCATTGCTCCTAGTGAGAGAAAAATTAAAAACACATTGTTACAGTAATTCATATCCTGTGTGTGCCACAGAACCCAAGAAAATTCAGTATGTGGCTTTATTAATGCCATATGAGGGAGGATGGTGAAATATGGAAGACAGGGCTGGCAGTTCCCAGTGTTCTGCTAGCCAGGTATGTTTCCAGTCGGGTCTGATATACTCTGGAGCAAAAGACTATAAAGGATAATTTTTAAAAAAATCCAAGCAAAACAGTGCTATAATTTCAGATTGAGTAAGAAGCCAGCAGGAAAGAGATCTTATCACATTTCACCAGCTAGACGTGAGCAATACTGAACATGTGTTTGCCCTTAAGGCATGTGGTATAAGCTTGCAATGAAATGGCATAATTGTCAGGGAGTTTTGTAAAATAGGAAATGGTGTAAAGGCTCTAATTGAAAAAGTCGTATCTGTTCTCGAGAGGAAAGCTTCCAACTGGTTCTCAATAAGTATAAATCACTAGTTTCTATTTCTAAAACATATATTTCAGTACTAGAATGTTTTTATAGATATCTTTAAATACAACTGCTTTGGTGAAATACAAATAACCAAGTGGCTTCTTAAAACCAATGTTTTCATTTCTTTAAAAGCTTTGTTTCTTTAAAAGTTTAAAATGGAATAATAGCATTGCATCTTACTGGCCATGTAAATATGTTCTCACAAAATTCTGAAATTCTGGTGGTTATGCTTCTTGCTGTTGGTCTAAAGCCAGTACAAAGGAACTTCCTTAGATATTGAGGGGCTGTAGCAGAGTAGTAGAGCACATGTTGTGCATACAAAAAGTCTCAGGTTCAGTCCCCAGCAAGACTCTGCCCAACAGACCAGAAACAGTTGTCTGTCAGAGTTGAGTATTAGGCTAGATGAACCAGGAATGTGTCTCAGTATAAGGCAGGTTCGTATATTTCTTTTCCAGCTGCATCCCTCAGTACTGCATGGAAGCAAACTCCAGAGCATTTTCCAGTCCTCCAGAACAGGTTTTGGACTACATGGATTGTGTAATGGAGGTTGCCCACTTCTCTTATTCTGTTAATGGAAGCCATTTGATCAGTGAATGTGCCCCATTCATTCATGACCACTATCCTTTCATCACTCCCATTCCATCTTGCAGTTTGATAAGAAAACAAAAGTTCAGACTGCTAGACTATTCAGTACCACTTTATCTCCATATGCAACACGTTTTCTCCCATTCCCTAAAATTCAGGTGGTTCACCCATCTTTTGTCATCTGCCAATTCCCTGCCTTGACATCCCTGATCAGAGTGGTTCAAAACAGAGTGGGGATTTTAAGAAGTGTATTATTGAGATATAACATTGGGAAGTTTTCTCTACAATACCTGCACATTTTCCAGGAGACACTTGTCCTTCCATGACTAAAACCTCAAGAAAGAAAACCAGGCATACATTACCAGCTATGCGCACCATGTTGGAAGTAATCAAATATTATGGCAAAAAAATGGGACTTAAAGCATGGGAAACAGGTTGATAGCATTTGGATTAAAATTTTAGTTGAGAGAAACATCATACTGTAGGAAAAGAGATTCCACCTAAACATTAGGAAGAACTTCCTGACAGTAAGAGCTGTTTGGAAGTAGCATACACTGCCTCGGAATGTGGTGGAGTCTCCTTCTTTGGAGGTTTTTAAACAGAGGCTGGATGGCCATCTGTTGGCAATGATTTGATTGTGTATTCCTGCATGGCAGATGGTTGGACTGGATGGCCTTGTGGTTTCTTCCAACTCTATGATTCTGTGATTCACTGTGGGTCTACCATAGGCTCTCAAGCCATACCAAACATTTGGATGATGTCTTCCTAAAAGAAATGATCAAACATTCAAAAAGGGAAATAAATACATTAGTACATAATGGGTAGCTGTCTTGGCCATGCAGCAAAATAAAACAAGATCCACAAAAGTGTGATAACCCTAATTGCCTGCCAAAATGCAGAAAATGCATCATGCAAGCTTTTGAAGCTTCACAGGCTTCTTTATCAGACAAAAATGTTAAAAATCATACATGAGAAGAAAAGTGACAGTGTTAAAGTCACAGGCTTACATTTTGTCTCAGATGTTATTTCTGTTGACCTTTAAGATGTTAGAGTCACAGGCCAAGAGAAGTCACTTTTCTGTTGCTAATGGAGTTGAAATTTTATTGCCTGCCTTTTATTGCCCTTTGTCCCTGGTTCCCACATGGCCAAGAATCGGAGTGGCCTCTGCTTGCATTGATACTCCTCTAGACCATTTTAAATGACAACAGAGGTGGAGGTATTGCTCTTTTGTGGATTTTGAATTCTAATATTTGTTGGCAGTCAAGCTCTGCCAAGAATGTAAGGGCTAACAAATTTCTCACTTACCTTGCAGACAATTTCATTGTCCAGAAGGTATAAGAGACAAAGGGGATCAACTGTTTTGGATTTGTTCCTAACCAGCAGAAGATGGCCTTCTTCTCTGCACATATAGCATCTGCGAATTCATGTCTAGCCAGCCATTTAGGGTGATGAGAGGTCTAATTCAAGACCCTTCCCCCATGAATCCAATTCCAGAGCCCTTTAGCAGTTCATTGTGATACTTTTAACAATCACTTCACAGATAAATCTCTCAGATAAGAGTGAGCTTAGACATCAGAAGTTGACAATGGGGTTCAGCAGCTCCATGAGTAAGATTACACTGGATCAGTTTCAGTTGGTGAGTACCACTGATGTGGACAAGTTGCTAGGATGAGTAAGGAAGACAACTTGTCCTCTTGATCCTTGTCCTTCTTAGCTGGTTGTCCAGGGAGGAGATGCAATTAGACCTCAATTACAATTAATGTATCTCTCAGGAAGGGAAGTTTTCCATCTTGTTTAAAAGAAGCAGTGGTGTGCCACTTCTTTAAAAGCCATCCCTGGACCCCCTGGACTTTAACGACTATAGGCCTATATCAAATCTTCTTTTTCTGAGCAAGGTGATCAAGAGGGCAGTTACCGTCCAACTTTAGGCAGTCTTGAATGATGCATACTTCCTAGAAGCATTTCATACTGGCTTCAGAGCAGGATACGGAGTTGAGACTGCTATGGTCGCCTTAGTGGATGATCTTCACCTGAGCATTGATGGGGTAATGTGTTCCTGCTGGTGCAGGGGCATTCAGTACCATTGACCGTGGTATCCTTATGGAACGCCAGAGGGGTTTGGGAATCAGAGGCACTGTGCTTCAGTGGTTCCAGCACACTGGGTCTGGGCTATTACTGACTAGTCTCTTGGGTCAGGATATCATGGCTGAGGCTACTGGAAATGCTAAGCAGTCCAGTAGACCCACAGGGGTGTGCTTTTCCTGATCAGCTCCTGGTGTGGTACCTCCAGCAAAGTAACTCAAGCCATCTCCATCACATAACCAGTTCTGAAGCCAGTCATCCAAAAACCCCTAGAATTAGGGACCACCACATGCTCCAGCACCTTCCCTAAGAATCAAATTTTGGAGACTGGTCAGCAATAGCCCAGTTCAGTGGGGATCAGGGAGGGCTTTTTCAGCAAAGGCCACTGCTTCTTTTAGGTAGGCTTGTTACAAAGAAGTATTTGCTGCTGCCCCACTTAGCCAGCCTCTTCCTTCACTGGACACTTTTATGACCTAGGAAACTGGTGATGGCTCTCACCTCTTCAAGGATCTTGTATACATCCTTTAGGCTATATAAACATACTACCTCCTGTAATACATTTTAGTTCAGTGGCATTACCTCTGCAGCTTTGTGGAACAGCCTTCCACAGGGAAGAAATTATGGAATGGCCTGCTGGATGAGATCCGTCAGATGAGGAGTTTAAGTAGCTTTAAAAAAGCACTAAAGACAGATCTCTTTCGGCAGGCTTTTCCTGATTAGATCCCGGCCTCAGGAGCTGCGTCTCCTGGCCTCTTTTAGTCCTTTACCCTGACTCGCTGGCTGTTGATTGTTGTATTTGTTTATTTTATGTGACTTTTAAGTTTAGGTGGATTTTAATTTGATGCTAGTTTAATATCTTTTTTATTGGGGAGGGTGGGGGTTGGTGGGGCTTAGGGGTTTGTTTTAAGTCTGTATTGTTGTATTTTAACTGTTGTAAGCTGCCCTGATTGTTTTTAACAGAGGGGCGGGGTAAAAATAAATAAATATTTACTATTATTATTATTATTATTATTATTAGACACAGTGCATATCTTTACAAAGAATTGTAACACTGACAATGCTGTAGAGGTAGCCATTTGCCCTCTTATTATAAGTCTTGCAAATGCCTCATTCAGGTTAGTCTCATGTTGCTTTGTAAGTGGCTTTCTTTTGTGTTTCTTATACTAGAACCCGATTTTCCCATGTTGTTAGAATTGAAAAGTACTTAATGCGAGTCTTTATAGGCCACATGTAAACTCAGCCTGTGTTTCTTAAAATGACCAGCTTCTCCAGGGAAGAATTATTTTATTTTATGTTTTATTTATTAAATTTATATCCTGCCTTTCTCCCAAGCATGGGATTCAAGGTGTGGATGTATGTGGATGGACACAATAATTATTTTGGTAAACAGGTAAAGGTAGAGTTTCATAACCTAGATTGTAAGCCTTTTAAAAGTGGAAGTGTGGATTTGCAGATCCCTGACTGCCATGCAAATACAAATGTATGGAAAGAGGGAGCTGTGGACAGATGGAGATAGTTATAATATAATAATAAAATGTATTTATATCCCGCCCCTCTGCGAACAATCGGAGCGGCTTACAACAATAAAATAGTACACAGTATAAAACAACTCAACATCCCTTTCCCCCCTTAAAACATTATTAAATTAATACAAATTAAAATCAACATATAATACAATTTATTAAAAACCCTTCTGAGCGAGCAGCATCAGTTAGGAGCTCCAGAAGCAACCTCCAGAGGGGGTTCCTGAGGCCGGGGTTAGCTATTCCGGAAAAGCCTGCCTGAAGAGAACCATCTTGACAGCCTTTTTAAAGCTGTCTAATGATGTCAATAGGCGGATCTCATCCGGCAGGCCGTTCCACAATTTGGGGGCGACAGCCGAGAAAGCCCTCTGGGAGGTGGTCGCCAGCCTAGGTCTTTGTGGCTGCAACAAATTCCTCCCAGAGGACCGGAGAGCACGGGGAGGATTATAAGGGAGAAGGCAGTCCCTGAGATAAGTTGGGCCCAAGCCATTTAGGGCTTTAAAGGTGATAACCAACACCTTGTACTGGGCCCGGAAGCTGATAGGCAGCCAGTGGAGGGACCTCAGAACTGGAGTAATATGGTCCCTCCTAGATGTTCCAGAAACTAGCCTGGCTGCCATATTTTGTACCAGCTGTAATTTCCAAACTAAGCACAAGGGTAGCCCTATGTAGAGTGCATTACAGAAATCAAGACGTGAGGTTACCAGCGCGTGCACAACAGTCCCAAGATCCCTTACTTCCAGAAAAAGGTGCAGCTGGCGTATCAGCCGAAGCTGATAACAAGCGGTGTTGTTAGATAACAACACGGGAGATAGGGTGTTGAAGGTCCATGAGAGCTAGGCAGAAGAATGATATATATGTTTGTTCAAGTGGTATGTAAACATTCAGTAGTGGAGGTTTCAGGATATTGATGTGTGGGCATGGAGGGTCTAATAGAGTTGGAAGATGGTTTCATGAAGTTTGTAATTTACTGCTCCTGGATGTAATGATTTACTGTTCCTGAAATAATGAGAAGACAACAAATAGGGAGAGCTGCAGGAATTAATAAACATCTAGATCCAACCTACACCTTTGAAGTCTCTCGAGACCTATTTTAAGGGTTAGGTAAAAAGTTGACTTTTGCTATCCACCCTTCTCATTTTTCAATTCTACTTCCTTTTCCCTTCCTCTATACTTATCTCTACACAGAATTTGTTTTTAAGACCTGAGTTTCCTGGTTTCAGGAAATAAAATCCACCCACCCCTCTCTGAAAACCCATTTGGGGCTTCTTGCTGGCACACATACAACAACCTAGTTATATTTTCATGACTTTTATAGCAACAAGCACTGTTTTCATTGGCATTGGTTAACTTGTCTTATAAATGCCATGGAAAAGTGAAGAGCTGTGTAAGAAAATGATGAGGACTTGTGGCGAAAGCTCAGAAACAGGATTCCTAATTGACTATTTGAACTTGCTAGCATTCTTTTTTAGTGCCGAATTAACTTTTGTCAAAGGCATAATGGCCTTTTAGGTTCTGGTCTAGGTTTTAGGCATAGCTGAAGAAAGATGAGAAATTATTCTGCTCTTTGAATAAGTGAATTTGACTTTTTTAAAATGTCTGTTTGACAAAACCATTGCAATAGAGTGCAAAACCATTGCAACCAGATATATACCTTAGAAAGTATAACCTTTCTTTACCAAAATATTTAGGAAAAGGCCCTAGAAACCTCCATAGGCATAAACTACAAAATGCATTTCAAAAATAACAGCATTGCAAAACTAGCTTTCATTATATGGGGGATTTATGAGAGTGGTTATATATCTTTTTGTCACCCATATATGCTGTGAAAACACAGTTGTAATTGGCCCTACGATTTTACTGAGTAGATGTAGTAGGAAAGATTTTAGGAAAGGGGTGTCTGTGTGTCTGTGTGTGTATAAAAATCTCTTACTGTATTTATAGACTTTAGAGTCTCACATCACCCATTTTTTACCATCCTTTTCATTTCAAAATTCTGATTATGTGTAATATCACACAGACTTCATCTAAAATACACAATGAGCAATTTTTATGGACATTGTATTTATAGCAGGTAGATAGCAGTTTTACAGTGGTTGGATGCATTAGAGATCTGATCTGGAAAATAATACAAATCAAAACATTCTGCAAGTTAACATAGACAAAGTACTGTGCTAATAGTTTTATAAAGCAGTTCCTTGGTAGAACACAAATTAGATGGTTGACAGCAGAGAGGAGAACCTAGTGAGAGATTATGTATCTTGTAAAAATAATGTTTTCTGACATGTTCTCTTCTGAAGAGTAATATGTTTAAATGTTGATTACTGTGAATCCCTTACTGCTATATAGATCATAAATACTGTAATATATACATGGGAATAAACTGATTCTCAAAAGAGTCTCCTGCCTAAATTTAGATGAGTGTGATATAAATCTGACCTTACACTTCCAGTTTTCTTCCATAGATGGCACACTCGCAAAGAGAACAGTCTTCCACATCTTAAATGTCAAGCCTCTTCAATTAACTATAAACAGAACAGATGGGATGCAGACAAGGCCCTAATCTTCTCTGGGTCATCTGCTGAAGCAAACAAGGTCAAAAGAACGTCTAATCAAAGGGTATCCAAATGTCTAATGTTGTACAGTTTAGTCATTCTTTGGCTAGCAGCTTTTAAAGCCTCACTTATCTTAAACCATCAGTTCTTAAACTTCCATTATATCACAGACTTGCTTGTTCTGGCTTGCTTTGTTCCCCGCCCCCCCTGTGGGTATTACAGGAGGGGGTATTCAGAAGGCCTCTCTATAGTGACAGATCCACACATGGCTGTACCAGTGTTACATGCCTTGTTTGGAACACTGTAATGAGACAGGACATCATGACCACCAAAACTTACCAGATCCTTTCCCATGTTACTACTGTATTGTAGACATATGCTCTGAATGAGAGCACCTTGGCTGGTAGAACATCTAGAAGACATTACACTTGCATTTAACCACTGGCTAGGCCCCCTTCTGATTGCCCTACCCTTATTATTTTGCTTACAAAATAGCTGGGCTCTTTGACTTCCCCCACCCACTGTTATTTATATTACTGCAGTGCAGGCTACTTTAAAATTAAGATGTGAAAATGATTTGTTCCTTTATGTCCATTATTATGTTATGATGTTACAGAAATGACATTTTGTGTTTCGGGAAGAAATGTTTAAGGTTTCAGTGAATCAGCTCAAAATACATCATGCCATCTTAAAAAGGCACAACATACAGCTGTCTGCTTGGACACATTTCTTGTATCAGTTGTGTCAGTACTATTAGAACTGCATATAAATTGTTTTTTATTACAAAATAATTTCACACAGTTTTGTCTGGGTTGGAGTAGAGATATCCTTAATAAGGGTTTCCTCACTGCCAAATTTACAGATGTGTTTAAAATACAGAATAATAGTTCTGGAGTGTTTTATGCATTCTTCATCAGTAGAAAATAGGCTGCTTCATCGGTTGCTGAAATTTGAGTTCAGTGATGTTAGTATACGGCACCCATTCATCTCATTTGCTGGTTTAATACTAATTACATAGAGGCTAATTAAGTTGTGGGTTCCTTAGCAAGATCCTATTTTAACTTTGACTCTGAATTAAATATTTCTAAATTCCTGAATGTAAAACTCAGTTTTACTGTACTGAGGGTATTGTTTTAACTACCAGATTCTTATGTGAATGAAGGCAACTTAATTTAGGGAGCCTGGGTTTCTCCAACAGCTGCTTTATGATTATAGGATGGAGTTTATAACCACTATATCTAGTATGTGTATGTAAAATTATCTAAGCTGATAAGAAGACAGCATAGTAATCTCCTTCCATGTATATAGTAACTACTTATTGTTCTTTTGGTAACTACATAATGGTTAACTACTCTCTCTCTCTCTCTCTCTCTCTCTCTCTCTCTCTCTCTGGCTTAATCCAGTGCTAATAGAATTGACACCCAGTAATGATGTAAATAGTGGCCTCAGTACTCTAAAGGTACCAGATCCCAACTGATCTTGGAAGCTAAACAGGGTCAGCCCTAGTTACCTTTTGAATGGAAGACTGTCAATGAACACCAGGTGTTGTAGGCTATATTTCAGGGGAAGGAACTGCCAAAACCACCTCTGAGTATTCCTTAACTAAGAAAACCCTGTTTTCTTGAGCTCTTCATAAGTCGACAGGAAACTTGAAGGCACATGCACACACAATGATGTAAAGCTTCATTTCCTTCATTCTTGCCATTATAAGTGTGTTGTACATTTTTCAGGGTGCTTTTGGGGGGGGGGGTACTTCTGGACATTTTTGTGAAAATTCCTTTTTACAAAAAAAGCAATGCATTTGCACGAAAGCATAGTTTTCTGTAGAAAAAATGGATTTCAAGCAAACTTCCAAAGTGCAAAAAACCCCAAAACATCCCTTGCATTTTCTTAGTACTATATCAAGACATCCTTCCTTGGCAAGGATGAGAAAATTTCCAAGAATGCTTTTACACCCCCAGCGTCCAGTTATCTGGTTGCAAAATAGGCTCAAAATAGTACTGTAACTGTGCTTCTTTTATCATGTTCAGTGTATCTACTTTGAGGATCTTGTTTGTTTTTCTTTGTTAGAAGAATATGTGCCAAACAATATCTGGAGTTCAAATTCCCGTAATAATCTCTCATACCACTTTGGGCAGTCATTAAAAATGGCTCTGAAATCGAAGCCAGTTATTCATATGTGCAGTTGCATATCAGCTAATTAACAGTTTGTACAAAAAGTTGATGAAACTTCTGGAACCATATTCAATCAGTTGTTAGTATTCTGAACTATTAATATGTCAGTCTTGTAAACTCACTTAGCATGTCATTGATTGTATGATGTATCAGTGATGAAGGAATTTATAAAATATTGTTTTTTTAAAAATGGGTCTAGTTTTCACAATAGCAAATGAGGTGGCAAATATGTCTAAACTATATCTCTTGAGACTGCATGTGGAGCTTCACTTGACAGCATACTATCCACTCACTGTTGCCCCACTGAGAGACACTTGGCACAGCCTTGGGACGAACAAATCCAGGTGTAGCCAAACAGCAGTACTGTGCAGCAGAATAGGCAAAAAGAGTACAGTTGTCCCTCCATATCCACGGATTTGTTATCCACAGATTTAAGTATTCACAGCTTGAAAATATTCTTTAAAAAATAATAATCCAAAAAGCAAACCTTGATTTTGCCATCTTATATAAGGAACACCATTTTGCTATGCCATTGCATATAATGAGACTTGAGTATTTATGGATTTTGGTATCCACGGGGGATCCTGGAACCAAACCCCAGTGAATATGAAGGGACAACTGTAACTCAAGAACAAAGGCTTCAGCTAGCAGGCATTTCACTGCTCTGATCCACTTTTACACACAAGAAAAAGACTTACAGGCTGCTAGGTTTATCCAAAGATATCTGGAGGCCTTTATCTTCGGTTGCAGTATAAACAAAGTATATACACAACAAACCTCATCATCTTAACAGCAATATCTCCAACACACACCAGCACTCCTCTTCACTACAACACCAACCCACACACTGTGCAACTTGTTCAACTATATAGGAGTGTTTGCCTGTCAGCCCTCTGCTTAACCACAGCTGTGACCACATCCACTTCAGCTGTGTTAGTTTGTGGTCTGTTGCTTCATTATTTTTCCTTTGTCCTTAAAGTGTATGTACACTGACACATACATCAGTGGGAGGAGCACCAGTCCCAAAGAAAACTGTATGTAAGGGGTAGCCTGTACTGTAACTAATTTATCTTGACATCCCACTTTTTAAGTGTATGAAAGAATTTTTATTATGGAGGAACATTTTTTAGCAACTCCTTTGCTGTTTATGAGAAGGGATGGGGAACATGTGGTCTTGCTGATATTGTTGGACTGCAACTCCCATCATTCCTCACTATTGGTTATACTGGCTAGGGTTGGTTTAAGTTGCAGTCTGGCGAGGTCCTGCCACCCCTTTCTTTACCCTTCTTGCATATCATTCAACAAGTTTCTGGCCCTGAAACCAGGAATAATTGTGATAAAATTCTTGTTCCATATGTAGTTATAGAGTTTTTCTAAATGGGGAATGGGGCTATAATAGCAAAATTGGTCATCTTGTATTTATTGGAACCAAAATTTGGACCTGTTCTCTAGTCGAAACATGTAGAAGATTTATATCTGTAAAGCACAGGTTGCTATAACATGCGCTAGAAGCTGCGTTATAATGGGGGAAATGCAGAAGCAAACAAATAAAAAATGTTCTCCGTTACAGAAGGAATATTACATAAAGGTTTTTTGGTGTTTTTTTTTTGTTTTTTTTTTTTTTTTTGTTTTTTTGGTAACAGAAATAAGAGGGTAAAAATTACTGAAGGCTGTTACTGCTAGAGATGAAGCAGAAGAAATTGCAAGACACTTTTGAAACTACTGATGGATAAATATTCTGGTGAATCAGTTATCAGCTGACAATAGTAGTTAAAGCTGGCAAATGAAAATATCTTCTCTGAGTGTGAAAATGCTCCAATTAACTGATGTTTTCAAATTTAGTTGAAACATGTTTGAGTACTTACTTTCCCCCTTTTACAGGCAAATTAAAGATCAGAATAAAAAGGTAGCAAACCTGAAACACAAAGAACAAGTGGAGAAGAAAAAAAGTGCACAGATGTTGGAAGAAGCAAGACGGCGGGAGGACAATCTTAATGACAGTTCCCAGCAATTGCAGGTAACAAGGGGTCTCTTCTGTGTCACAAAGTCATCCTTAGCTCAAACTTCCTGCCTCACTTGCTTTCAGACTTACTCTTAACAAAGGAATTGATTTATGCATAATAGAGAAGCTTTACCCCCACAGTGTTCTTAATTTCTGGAAAGATGTGATCCATTCAGCTTCAGCAGTTTGATCCATTTTATGGTAAGTGAACAAATAGGGGTTCATTTCAACTGTAAATTATTGAAACAATGTTATCATCTGGACCTCAAATATCAGGATTGTTGTACAGTCTTGTCTTCTGGCATATGTAAATATCTTCTGTCTTAATTGTTTTGGAATGTTTGGATTTAACTTTCATACAGTGAAGAAAAACTGAGAAGCACAAATGCATCAGTAAGTATTCTTGGAGTTACAGAAATTTCGTTTTAGTTATTTTGGCACAGATCATTTCCCACTCTTTAGTTTCACACTTATTCACTGCATATTTCCTTCCATCCACAAAGCCACTGACAAGAGTGCCACGTTGCCATCAATGACTCTTCATAGAATATGCTACAGCATGAAATGGACCCATTGGATTAAATTCAATGTTACTCATACTTAGAACAAACTCATTGAAGTCATCTGAACCTAGGTTCCTTGTGACAAATCACTTCATTTAACGGGGTCTGCTCTAAGTAGGGCTATGGTTGGATTTAGCTCTGTGTAACAGTGATGTGCAATGAAAGGTGTGTTCATGTGAACATAGCTGGGTTTCACCAGCTTCTTCTTGACCAACAAGTTAAACTAAAGAGTGGTCAGGAAAAAAGAGCAAGTATCTCTAGACCTAATCAGGCAGATGTTAATGAGATTAGCTCAATTAAGGGTATCTTGATTCTTTTTCTGAAATTATCTGCAAGGTCTCTGCATAATTCAGCTATCATCCCTCTCCAATATTCCATGTTTTTAATTCTGTCTGTAAGTCTGACAGCTGCTGCTTCTCTGGTGCAGGCAAAAAAATCAAGTATGAAGGGATAAAAAGGTACTGTGCTTAAGTAATCTGCAGCTTCTCATCTTGCAGAAACTGTCATCCCTCCCACTATTTCCCTTTAGTTGGGAACACAATGGGATGAAAGCATAGGTAGCCTGAAAATGCAACCTTGATTTCCTTGTGACAACAACAAACAATGAATCTTTCCTTTCACACCTGTTCATATGTTAATACATTCTCTTCATACCTGCTTGTAATATCTGCTTGTAATTACCTGCTTAATAGAAGACCTGCTTGTAATACCTGTTTAATAGCAGACATGCAGCTACAGTGTTAATTCAGATTACTCTTGTAGTACAGAAGGGATTCTTACTTCAGAATGAACTATACATACATGAAGTAATGGTCTCAGGGAGAGGATGAAGATATATTTCCTAAGGATTCCATACAGCTTACATGTGTAATGCTGTCTGTGCAGTTTGAATGTGGGAGACAGAGAAAATGAGCAGGCATCAGGTATATATATATGTATCAATACATTGAATGAAGGAGTGGAGTGGTATGTGAGTGCACCAGTACATATTCTACAAACCGAACTCTTGCTTCATGGAGTGGAACCATGGAACAGGTGTAATAAGAGGTCACCAGAATTTGTAAAGTGCAATTGTTATAGGTTTTGTTCATTATATAAGAACTCAGCTGTTCCCCATTCACCCTTCAGAAAAAATCCACCATTGAGCCCTTCCTTGTGAAATTATGTATGAGAGAGATGAGGCCAGTGATGGTGATTTGTTTAAATCCATTAAAGGCAGTTAAATTTGATGAGTTGCATGAAGGATTCCAGTCTTACAATGTTGTGTGTTATAAGGAGGAGGAGAGAGAAGGTGAGAAGAGGCACAGTATGTTTTCATTCAAATGGCCAAACTCTGTGATTGATTGATTTGATTTATATCCTTCCTCTCCCCCAGTCACCATGAATCAAAAACAATTCATATCCCACAGATGTATATTCTTGGGTGCTTGTGAATGAAGAAGAGAGAGGGAGAGTTATAACAAAACATTTTGTGTTCCTATGTTGCTACATGCTATTTACATATATTATGTTACATGTAAAAAAAAAAAACACTGTACAATGAATAGGAATTATGTGGCCTTCTAAACGTTAATTACAATTCCCGGCATTCCTCACCATTAGCTCTGCTACCTAGGGTTTGTGGAAGTTGCAATTTGAAAAATTGCGGAAGGCCACACAATTCTCATCTCCAATGGTAAAACATATAACAAGAGTTTACCTTGAGGACCTTTCTTTGTATTTCTTTGTTGGCAGACTATGTGCCAGACAGTACCTAGGGCTCAAATTCCAGTAATGTGACTTTGAACCAGTTATTAGAAAATGAATCTGAAATTGAGTCCAGTTTACATTTCTCTATATAAAATAATTTAAGCATCTTGTGTATATTTTCTATAATGATCTCTTATAATTAGGAATTTTCTGCTATAATTTTAGTTCATGTGCTGATGGGAACGCACAGCCTCATTAAACCCATCCATTACATATAAATATGATTGACATGTAGGTGATAATCCAGCAAGTGGATCAGTACCAGAGGTCTTCAAACAATGGTTAAGTTAGCTATTCCTGTTCCTAATAAATCCTCGTTTACAAAGCTAGATTTTGTTCAAACCAGCGCTACTCAAATGGGTGGTCTTTGGACTGTTGCTGATCCTAGGGCAATCAGCTACCAGTCCCTGGAGAGTTTTCAGGAAAGAAAGAAATAATTGCAGCCAATGGACACAAATATAATGCCAGTTACTGGCAAACTGGAAATAAATAGATCTTCTTCATGGCCTCTGTGAATCACACAGTTGGGTTATGCCTGCACAGAGCGTTCGGAACCTTCTGGAATCGCTAGGCAGAATGTGTATTGATACATTTTTGGTGGTAACTCCGCCCACCCTAACAGTCCCTTAAAAGGCGCTCCCGCCTAATTCCCCTCAGTTCCTTTTTTTCTGCCGCATTATCAGCTTGAAGGAACCTTCGTTCACTAGTTTTCTCTTTCACTTTCAATTTGATTGGATTTTTGCCTACAATTTTTCTCTCACTCCTCTGGGTTTGGCATTCTCTCTGTGAATTTGGTGTTGACTTGGACCGGTTTTCTCTACCCTTCACGTTTTTCCTTTTGAATTTGATGACTCTGTGAGTAAAATGTCTGCGAGAGGGGCCTTTAAGAGATGTGTCATCTGTCTGGCTAAACTCCCGAGCGTGGATGGCCATTCCCGCTGCCTGATTTGTCTTCGAGAGACCCATAATGTTGACTCTTGCGTGCACTGTAGGGCCTTCACCCCTCAGGCACGTAAGCACAGGATGTCCCGTTTGAAGTCCTTCTTATATGAGAGGGCTCTGATTCCAGCCTCTACTTCGACTCCTGCTTCTACTTTGGCGTCTGCACCGCCTAAACGCAGCCATTCGCCATCTCCAAAGACCAAGACTCAAAAGCGTCATTGGTCCCGTAGCCCTTCCCAACGCCATTCGGTTGCCTCAGATCCGGAGGCAGTGCGTGGTTCGCACAAATATGCCTTTTCCTTGGATTCAGCTCGGGATCGAGCACACTCGACATCGGCACAGGACCAGGAACCCTCCACTTTGAAGGCTGTCCCTCGGGACCAAGCACCTTCTGAAACCACCAGTCAGGTTGGTGCTTCTGGAAAAACTGCACAGTCCTTAAAGAAGAAAAGAAAGGACAAACACTCTTCTCGGCATGATAACAGCTCTAAGTCAAAGAGCAAGCCGAAGGATGCTTCAAAAAAGTCGAAGCCGGCAGCCATTCCACCTGCAGTCTCTACTGATAAGGCCACAAGGCCTGTCGATACCACTGAGCCATCAGTCGCTGTTGAAGCCGAGGCTGTTCCCACCCAGCCATCCTCAGCTGCTGAGGGAAATGTGCCATGCCGTGTTCCAACTCCTGTGGGTTCAGTGGAGATTGTGGCAGTGGAAGTGCCATCAGGTGTCAACACAGATATGTCACCCCAACAAAAGGACCAGTCACCAGTCCTGGTTGTTTTGAGAGCTCAACTTCTTGAGTGTTCCTCCTCGGACATCGAAATCGAGGTCGTCGAATCAGAGGATGCTACATGAACCCAACCATTCCCGCCCAGGGTCCATGATGATGAGCCTGCTTACTCAGCCTACGACTTTGCATGCTCTGTGTACTGTGCTGATTTCATGTCTCCTACTGGCTCGCATGTCTTGGCCACCCGAGCCTTTGACTTCAGGGATATGTATGCTGGTCGGAGTGCTCACTGTTCCCCGCAATGCCTCAAATCTGAGGAACCACGGGATATACCTAAAAAAGATGCGGAGAGTCAGGTATCTCCATGTCCTGACCAACGTCCTCTACCACCGACTCTACCTACACCACTGCCCTGCACCACCTCTTTACTACACGGAGATCGCAGTCCTTCACCTATTGCTTCGACATCATCCTCGCCGGGTTCATGGGATCCATACCGGCCCTACCTGCCATCTCCACAGCCTGACTTGGTGAAGGATGATTCTGCGTCGCCAACGGATGATATCCGTGCCTTTCTGAGCAGATGGTCCGCATGTCCCATGCCTTGGATCTCAAGGTTGTTGAAAAAGAGTCGGAACCGGTGGATCCAATCTTCCACCGTATTCAATCAAAGGCGCCTCCTATTGCCAGCCTCCCTGTATTGCCGTCCCTTCTGAAACTCGCCCAGGGTTCTTGGGAAAACCCTTCCTCGATCCAGCCTACTTCAAAAAAGATTGACAGGCTGTATCGGGTTGGAGGTGACCACATCGAATGGCTTCAATCCCATCCTCACCCGAATTCGGGGGTGGTTGAAGCTTCTCAAAACAGAAAACAATGCCGTCCGCAATTGACGCCACCTGACCCAGAAGGATGGAAGCTCAACATAATTGGAAAAAAGATCTACTCCGATGCAGGCCTGAGTTTCCATGTGGCCAATTACTCTGCATGCATGGGGGCGTATCAGCAGGTACTCTGGGAAAGGATGATGCCTCTCATCCAAGATCTCCCAGATGAGAGACGAATGATGGCTGAAGCAATCCAGTCAGAGGCGCAGTTACTGGTGGGGCAACAAATGAATTCTGCCCGACATGTTGCAGACTGCGCCGCTAAGACGATAGCTGGATATATCGCCCTGCGTCGTCACGCATGGCTCCGATCCTCAGGTCTCACTCCTCAAGCCTCAGCTACCATTGAGGATTTGCCTTTTGATGAGTTGGGCCTTTTCAACGGCTCCATGGATGAAAAACTGGAGTTTACCCAGAAGATGAGGACCACCGCCAAGAAATATGGTGTTGCTGCTTCCTCGTCTTCTCTATACTGCTCCAGGAGCTGCACCAACTGGCAGGCCTCTACATCTGGCCATCAGTTTAGGCAGGGATTTACTGGCCAATCCTACAGACACTCCCGATACATGCTGTCCCCTTCGTCCGCGTCATCAGTGAGGAGCCAGGGGTCAACATCACGGTACCGACCCCCTACAAAGCAGAGGATCAGGCCAGGAGAAAATTTTGAATTTCCACCTCATTCTGTCTCTCTCTTCCCTTTAGACTCCACTGTTCGGACATCGACTGTTGACTTTCCAAGAAGCCTGGTCTTCAATAACATCAGACCGCTGGGTACTTCGAATCATTCAGAACGGCTATTGGATGGAATTCGACTCACTACCCCCGATGGTTCGGGTTCGATCAACTCCGCCCTCCCCTCCTCAAGGAGGTGCAGACGCTGTTGCAGAGGGGGGCCATTGAACCCATTAACTTCAACCTTCACCACCTCTGCTTCTTCTCGAGGTACTTCCTGGTCGTAAAGAAGGACGGTGGTCTCTGTCCCATTCTCGACCTTCGTGTTGTGAACCGGTATATAGCACCAAAGAAGTTCAGGATGGTAACTCTGGCCTCCATCCTACCACTTCTACAGCAATACGACTGGTTCGCCTCCATAGACCTCAAAGATGCCTACTTCCACATTGGCATCCATCCGGCCCACAGGCAGTTCCTCGCATTACAAATCAGGACCGATGTGTTCCAATTCCAGGTCCTGCCATTTGGACTTTTGACCACTCCAAGAGTCTTCACAAAGTGTATGGCTGTGGTAGCAGCTTTTCTACAGCAGCGTGGAGTAGTGGTCTTCCCCTACATCGACGACTGGCTGATTGTGGCGAATTCTCAATATCCGCTCGAACAAGACATCGATTTCACCTTAGATGTGTTAGACACCCTGGGACTTGTTGTCAACTCAGAGAAGTCACAACTCCAACTATCCCAATCCATCCAGTTCATCGGAGCTTGGTTGGATTCGATCATGGCCGCAGCCTACCTGCCTCAAGACCGATTTGACACTCTTCGGTCCTTGATCCATGCCTACCGCCAATCCCGGAGACTTTCCTCCCATGCAGTCCAGTTACTCCTCGGTCTCACATGGCAGCAACTACCCGCCTTGCTAGACTCCAATTCCGTCCTCTCCAAAACTGGTTCCTACAAGTGTTCGACCCCCTGCATGACCCCCCCAAACAAACTGCTCACGATGCCACGAGCAATTCAACGGTCGCTAGCATGGTGGTTGGTCCCAGAGAACATTTTGTCGGGTATGCCATTCGACCCTCCTCAACCAGACATCTCTCTTACAATGGACACCTCGATAATTGGATGGGGAGCCCACCTCGACTCCTATGAAATAAATGGCACTTGGGATGCCAATGAACAAGACACACCATATCAACGTCCTAGAGCTTCTCGGCACCCAGAAGGTACTGCGTGCTTTCGAAACCCTGGTAATGGACAAGACTGTCTTGGTGGTAACAGACAACACTTCAGTGATGTACTACCTGAACAAGCAAGGAGGAATGAGATCCCCTCAGCTTCTTCAGCTCATGCTGGACATTTGGGATTGGTGCATATGCAGGAACATTTACCTCCAATCCATCCACCTGCCAAGGGAGGAGAACGCTCTTGCAGACGGACTCAGCCGTTCCACCCTCTCCATCCACAAATGGATGCTGCACAGGTCAGTAACTTCAGACCTGTTCCGACAATGGGGAACTCATCAAGTAGATCTCTTTGCGTCACCAGAAAACAGCCAGTGCTGCCAGTTCTGTTCAAGATGTCACGCCCAGGGTTCGAGGGGCGACACTTTCCTCTTCCAGTGGACGAGACCCCTGCTCTACCTCTTCCCTCCGTTTCCACTGCTGATGAGGATAATCGCAAAACTGCATCGAGACCGAGCAGATGCCATCCTCATCACTCCGTGGTGGCCCCGTCAGCCTTGGTTTGCAACCCTCCTATGTCTCGCCAGGCACCGGTTCATCCGACTTCCAACCCGTCCTGATCTTCTCACCATTCAGAACAGGAAGGTCAGACACCCAGATGTGGAGGCTGTATGACTAACGGCGTGGAGGTTACAACCTTGAATCCATCCTCCGTTCAGTGGGCCATTGTCCCTATGTTCTCGGATTCATCCTCGGTCCCAACGGACCGGCGCTCTCCTCTTCCTCCAGAGTTTCAGGCTGTCATCGACACTGCCCAAAGACCTGCCACCCATAGGTCCTATTACTACAAGTGGAAGAAGTTTGAAGCCTTCCTAGCTGGTCGAGGGTTGGCTACGGAACTGTACTCCATCCCGACGGTCTTGGAATTCCTTCTCCACTTGTCTGCCACAGGACTTTTGATTTCGTCGATCCAGTGTTACTTGGCAGCCGTTTCTGTCGAATTCCAGGCTAGAGGTCATCGTCTCCTTTTACGGATCCGACGGTCAAGAAGTTCTTAAGAGGCTACGCCGACCTTCATCCTCCAATACTCGAGCCTACTCAGGCATGGAGCCTCGAACTGGTCCTCTCACAACTGGTTCGATGTCGCTTCGAACCCATGGCATCTACTGACTTCTGACTTGGAAAACTGCTTTCCTTGTTGCTATTACTTCGGCACGTCGAGCTGGACAACTCAGTGCCTTACGCTTGGACCCGCCATACACTGCTTTCCACAAACATAAGGTGGTACTGCATCCTGACATCTCCTTCCTCCCAAAGGTGGTGTTGAGCTTTCATCTGAATCAAACTATCACTCTCCCTGCTCTGATGCAGGATTCCAAGGACGAATTCAAGCATACCCTCCACTCAATGGATGCCAGGAGGGCACTCACCTTTTACATCCAAAGCACTGCTTCCTTCAGGAAGTCATCTAAACTGTTTGTTTCCTATGCCGAATCGAGACTTGGGAAACCTATCTCCCTGCAATGTCTTTCTAAGTGGGTGACATTGACCATTTCCCTCTGCTATGAACTGGCTAAGAAGCCATTGCCGTCATGAATTCGAGGACACTGTACGAGGGCTGTCTCCACCTCAACAGCTTTCCTCTCTGGGGTGCCTCTAGAGGACGTTTGCAGAGCAGCAACTTGGTCATCACCCTTGACTTTCATCTCCCATTATAGACTTGACACTCGTTCCAGGAACGAGGCTGCCTTTGAGAAGGCTATGTTATCTTCTATTTAATAAGTGAGTGTTAATGTTTTGCCAAGTCATGGTTATATATATTTTATCAGTTTTTCATGCTTAAGAATGTGCTGTCAATAAATCCAACCATTGTTTGACTGTGCAGCATAGTCCTACTGTCTGTACGTATAGGACATACCCTCCTCCTGGAATAAAGCTTGCCAGTCTACCCAACTGTGTGATTCACAGAGACCACAAAGAAGATGGACAGGTTGCTTACCTGTAACCATAGATCTTCGAGTGGTCTTCTCTGAATTCACACAGACCCGCCCATCCTCCCCTCTGTGTCCTACTACATCATATAAATATACTTAATGTTCCTGATGCTGCTGGTTGCGGCGTCATTCAAGGAATTGAGAGGAATTAGGCGGGAGCACCTTTTAAGGGACCGTTAGGGTGGGCGGAGTTACCGCCAAAAATATATCAATGCACATTCTGCTTAGCGATTCCAGAAGGTTCCAAACTCTCTGCACAGGCGCAGGAATAACCCAGCTGTGTGAATTCACAGAAGACCATTCGAAGATCTATGGTTACAGGTAAGCAACCTGTCCTTATTGGTCTTCTACATCAGAGAGTCTGAGAGGCATTGATTTAAACTAACCACAGGATATTATGCTTAATTAAAAAGCAGTACCCAAAGCTTTTCAGACTCTTCTTTTTGGCTGCACAGAAGAACAAGAGAGGGAAGAAGTATGCCAGTATGGCAGGTAGAATGTTAGCATTGCCCACGTCTCTCTAAATCAAGATAATGAGGACTTAGTTGGCATATCTGTACCCAGGTATTTCTTCCAAGAGACTCCATTTGTTTGTTGAGTGTCCATTGCCACTGAAGTTTTACAAACTACGTAGCTGAACCATATTTAATTCTTTTGGTTCACTTTCATTAACAATTAAGAATTTCAGCAAAGTAGCTCTTCTTCTGCCTGTCCTTAAAGTTTTCAGAATGCATTTCTCCTGTGTCATAGCATCTCTTTCAAACATGTTAGAAATCTGTGAGATAATTGTTTTGTTTTGATAATATTTTCATTAAAATTATGATCCCACTCTTCTCTAGACAGAATGAGGGCAATTATTCAACATAACTGATTTTCCTTTACTCTCCAGGGAACTAATTAATGTTTTTAAAAGTCAAGCATAGGGAGTAATAGATATTTTGTAGGCTGTCATTGCTAGGCTTGAGATTAGTATCCAGAAGTACCAATTTCAGACCGCTATGGCTTTTATCATTTTGACTGGAATTAATAGTTTATTACATTGTGATCCCTGTGATTAAATGGGATCCCTGTTTTCTTAAACTGGCTATCTTCAATCCAATCAAATGAATAAGTTTCCAAGCCCTTACTCCACTGTCTGTAATAGGCATGAGGTTTGTATTTTCCTGAATACCATAACACAATGTTCATTTATAAGGGAATTTCTCATGCTGGAAATTTGTCATTTGGGAAGCATAATAAGAAGATTGAGGAACAAATGAAGCAATAATTAAAATTATCTCATTTCAGCTCAGTTAAACTAATTTTTTAGATTACTTGATAGTATTGTCCATTTTAACATATTTTAAAACAATTTTTGAAAGGATAGTTGAAAGATTGCTTCTGTAAAAGGAAAATGAATGCTGAATTCTTCTAGCACACATTTAAGTTCAGGGCTTCTGTTTGGTAAGTAAGCACAAATCTTAATATCTCATCATGTTCACCATAAATACAGGATGAGCACTACAGCCCAAAAACTTTACCTCTATAAAAGAGGTTCCTGTATACACACAGAATATGATTTTTAACTTACATTTATTTTTAGTCGAAACCCTAGCCACCATTTATCTTTCAAGCCAAGGTAGAAGACAACTTCCTGAAGGGGATTTTCAAGGCTCTGGTTTTCACCAGTGAGTGGGATGTTCTAATGCAGTATAACCAGTATGAAAGCTGCAATTCTGTATATCCTTACTTGGGAATAAGTCCCATTGAATTTAGCAGAACTTTTTTCTGAGTAGATGTGCATAGGAGGTACTGTAAGCATCCGCTGAGAACTGCTGATTGAGATTTTCCAGTGTTTCTCTAAAAAATAAAATTTAGCTTTCTCTCTTTTCCCCACAGAATCTGTTGCTTGCAGGAAACAGAGCATCACAATTCAAAATAGCTTGTTACATTCTGAGTTGAGAGAAAAAATTGTGAGAGCTTTGTATGCTGATCTGTAGTAGTGGATCTGGCCTCTATCATTTCAGTAGTCATAGGATTCAGTTTAATAACAATAATAGGATGCAGAAAGTTAAACAATCTCTCAAGTTCAGTCTGATAAAATGAAGAACGTTCTTTCCAACATTGCAACTTAATCTAGTACAGCTGTCTTTTGAGTAAGGGTGGCTAATGTGGTACAGTCTTGAGACATGGCATCTTATTTGTGAATTCAGGTTAGCTAACTGCAGAACAAAAACAAAGTTAGATCTGGATTTGTCAGCAGAATGTTTTGCCTTCTCAGTATTTCTGAATGAAGAAGTTTATGATGTTTACTTGAATTGCAAATATTTGCTCCCCATCACAAATGAAAAATATATGTAGAAACTTTTATATGATTAGGCATTCTTTGTTTCTCACATGTTCAGTTTCTACACAGTTGTTCAAATTGTTTTTAAGTGGACAGATAATTCTATTATAGAATAGAACAGAACTGGAAACACCACAGGAGGTTCTGAATGTAACAATCTGAATAACATGGAAAATCTAATAGGTATTTTCTGTATCTGGTGCAACATCAACTGCACACTGTAATTTTCTTGGTCTGTCTGGAGTGAACTGAGTAGCGTAATTCTAATCTAAGCACCTGTGGCAACATCTGGAGGGTTTAATCAATAGTACTTCAGAAGATGTAGAAAGAAAGTGCAATCATTCTTGATACCAGAATAGGCACTTTGTGGAGATCAGTGATCATCATCTTGGAACACTCACCTCAGCATACTCTGAACATTTTCCCTGTTTTAGACCTCCCACCCCTGTCATCAAGACTGTGCTTCTCTCATCACAACACAAAAGTGGCACTCTGCTGTTGTTAGTGAAATATTTCTCTTGCAGGCTTATTGGAATTCTTACATTAGACATATCAGTAGTTTGTTTTACTGGGTTATTGTCCTCACAAGCATCAGTCTTTTGCAGCTGTCATGATCAATAATTTACAGAATAAAGAGTGCAAACCCAGCTGCTTTCTGGACTTTTCAACTGCATTTTCTCAGAATTGAAATGATTAATCTGAAATGAACAGGGGATTCATTAATTCTGGTTTTTTGTTTCTTAGTGTATATTAGTTGCTATGTGGAATGTTAACTTCAACTTCAGTGAAGCCTAGCAGGCCTTTCTGAAATTATTCAGGGTAGTTATGAAGTACTACAAATTGGAAGGTTTAACTATGCTTATGGAATTGTCCTGTCATTGTCCAGTTCAAGTTGAATCTAGAGCATCCTGTAGCTAATGATCTATCATAACAAGCACACAACAGAAACAATTTCATTCTTTGGCTTTAGAGGAAAAGCATGTGCACATTGGTGTGAATGCACTAATAAACATTTTCAGACTTTCAGAAAGCATCTACGGTAGAGTTCTGGCTTCTGATAACATGGCTTAAACATATGGATGCATCATGAAGAGATTCTTTTGCTATCCATAAAGAATAGAATGTTTCAGATACAATTTATTTGACTGCGTCTCCCTTGCCCCCTGGTCTTCATTTTTTCCACCAGTTTTTCCTATGTTAATTCCATATGATAAGGCTTGATGATGGAGAGATCATAGTATTACTCTCTGTTTAGAAAAAGGGAACGTTTGTCTTTGAGTGAACTACTAACAGCAACGTGCATCCCTTCCAGTTTCCTAAACTGTGCCTGTCAGCTCATGAGTGCCTCAACTCTGAATGCTTGCTTTTACGCTACACCATCTGCCTACTAACCTGCTGTGGAGACGCATGTGAATTTGTGTCTTTTTGCACAGAGAGACTGTCAACTGTATTACCTAATCTTAACACAAATAGCACTGCTACCATCGCTGATCTCTTCATTTGCTAAGTTTCGCATTATCTGTGCTATTCACCCGTGCAGCACTTCCTTCACTTTACTTCTTCTCTTTTCCACTGTGTGAAGATCTATCTTTGTGGAATTCCATTCCTTCGAAGTGACTTTGTTGGCATAGCGCAAGCTAGATTTCTTCTGCGCTTTAAGTCCAAGCTATTTCATCTGGTATCCTATCATTTTCCAGGACAATCTGCGAAAGAAGGATGATCGGATTGAGGAACTAGAAGAAGCACTGAGAGAGAGTGTGCAAATTACTGCTGAGCGGGAAATGGTACTCGCTCAAGAAGAGTCAGCCAGGACACATGCTGAAAAACAGGTCTGCACACTTGAACGCTGCTATTGCTGTTTGGGAAATATTACTAGGTACCATAACTTTGGACTAGTTTAGTGCCGTCTTTTCAGAGGAACGTGAAGCCCTTGGTGGACATGTACAAAGAAAGACAGTTTTATTTTTTAAGTTATACTTATTTCATATATATATTAATTTTAAGCTTCTTTGAAATTTGGGGATAATATTCTAAGTGCTTCCCTCAAGTTTCAGTTGAAGAAAAAAAGTCCTGCTTAAGAGTAATTTGCAGGCAATGTAACTTTGCACTAGAGAGGTTTTTATAGTTTGTACCTAAGCCAAGTTAAAGGCTTGCCTGTCTTTTTATAACACTGATAATTGCTACTCCCAGTTCCCACCCCTTTTTCCTTGAAACAGTAATATGTAAAAAAAAAAAAAATGCTCTTCGATAGAAGGAACAGACCCCTCAACTTTTCACCCCGAAGTTTTTCTTAGTTAAAACTTACATAATATTTGATTACTTTTCACACATTGGACACAGATTACGCTTAAACTCATCAGAGTGAGGTCTTCATGTACAGCAGTGAGTGAAATCTAATTTGAGGAGATAGTATTCAACGAAACAATAAAGACCCCTAACTGTTTAACAGTGTAGTAAAACCATAAAAACATACACAATACCAAAAATGAATGATGGATGTAATAATATATATAGCAATATAATGAACTGAATACCTGTAAAATTTTGTTTCAACAAGCTAGTCCTTGTTAAGTCCCATATGAAATAAATCTGGATGTTGGAAGAAAAAATCTTCATTATTCTATCTCTAAATTGTTGAAGCTATTAGAGGGCTTTTCCCTATTCTCACATTTTGACCTCTGAGGAAACCAAACAAGTGGCCAGGCTCTAACCTAGGATTCAGTCTGTCTTGGATTGCAGAAACAGTGGAGGAGATCCTGAAGCCAGATAAACATGGGTTAATTGACTTCAGTACAGAATATTTAAATAATACACATTAAATAGTTAAAAATTTGTAGGTCATAAAGATTCTCTTCTTCGTCTTAAGGATCATAAAATGCTTACAGTGGTAAAAGTTCCACAGTGAACCATTCTTTCCTTAATTATTATGCATGCTACCAATTCTGAAATCTTTATCTTCATCTTCATTATTTAATTACCTTTACTAGCATAGACTCTGTATACATGTATAGTCTGTCTATCTATATTCTTAATGTATATCATTTAATAGTTTCACCTGTACTCATTTTCTAATTTAGCAGGAAAAAGCAATGCTTCTTCCTCAGTTTTATTATAGTCCACTTTCACTGAACTCTTAAAAATTAGCCTACACAAAATGGTGTTTTATTTAATTTACCCACTTGAAATAGGTAATTCCGTAATTGGTTAGAATTTAGCAAATAAGAAAATGAAGGTCTTTGGTGGAGCAGAAGGACAATCCACACATCATCTGGGTTATTCCCTTCATGTCATCTTCAGGGACAGGAGTTCTGAGTTCTTTACTGTTGAAACTGTTGATACCTTCTCTTACTAGTGACAAAGTCTTTTTCTCCCCATGTACTTCCTGGTACTTTAGGTTTCTGTTTCCACTAACTTGTTCCTTTTTACTTAAACCTCAGTTTTAAAAAAAAAACACCCTTTCCTTTTGACTGTACTATCCCTAGTTCTATTGATAGCTCATTTGAGAAAACAGGGAATGCAACTGTCCCCTTATTTGGACATTATCTTGTTGACAGCAAGAATGAAATGAAAGGCAGAAAGGGATCTGATGGTGACTATACCATGTCTTTATTATAACAGTTCCTTTTGAACTGTACAAAAAGTAATTTATAGATGACAGATCTCTTCAGTTGGGGGCAGAAATAGACACAGAAGATGAGTCTGTTCTTCGCATAAGAACAAAAGATTTGTGAGGCAGTACAGAATTTGATAGCCTTGAAATTGGAAGGCTTAATGTTCCTAGCTCACATTCAAGTGTTGTTAGAGTCAGCAGTCCAACTTGTGCCAGGGGTAAATTTTCATACCAGCTGCAGTTATTTATGAATTTTCATCAACTTGAAATTCTGTTAAAGTACCATTATCAGAAGAGGAATAGACCCCAGTTCTAACAGCAATCTGTCACCAAATATGGAAAACAAAACAGTGGCCTGCTGACTGGAAGCAATCAGTATACAATTCCATTCCCAAAAAAAGGAGACACAAAAGAATGCAGCAACTATAGAACTATTGAATTAATTTCCCACACCAGCAAAATCATGCTCAAAATACTGCAGCAAAGACTCTTTCTTACCATACATAGAGAGAGAAATTCCAGAGGTGCAAGCCGGGTTCAGAAGAGGTAGAAGCACTAGGGATCACTTAGCAAACATAAACTGGATAATGGAGCAAAGCAGGGAGTTCCAGAAGAAAATCAGCATGTGCTTTATAGACTACAACAAAGCATTTGGCTGCAAAGATTATGATAAACTAGGGAACACTCTTAAGGAAATGGTTGTACCAACACACTTGATTGTCCTGATGCATAACTTCTACATAGGACATGAGGCCACTGTAAGAACAGAGTACAGAGAAACAGAGTGGTTCCCAATAGGAAAGGACAAAGCTGCATTCTGTGACCCTACTTATTCAGCTTGTATGCAGAATATATCATACATAGAGCAGGCTTAGATTTGGATGAAGGAGGAATGAAGATCAGAGTAAAGAACATCAACAATTACGCAGACAACCCTACGCTACTAGCAGAAAACAACAAAGAGTTGGAGCAACTACTAAAGAAAGTAAAAGAAGAAAGTGCAAAAGCAGTCTTAATGCTGAACATTAAGAAAACAAAAATAATGACTTTTCTTGGGTTATTTCCAGGCTGTGAGGCTGTGTTTTGGAAGAGTTTATTTCTGATGTTTCGCCTGCATCTGTGGCTGGCATCTTCAGCCACAGATGCAGGCGAAACGTCAGAAATAAACACTTCCAGACTCTTCCTCACAGCCCGGGACAAAACCTAGTTAAATCTATAGATGCTGGCCATGAAAGCCTTCGACTTCACAAGAATAATGACCACAGAAGATTTACACAAATTCAAAACAGACAATGAGGAAATTGAAATAGCGAAAGAACTCCCATTCCTTGGATCATTCCTAGCCCAGAATGGAGATTGCAGCCAGGAAATCAGAAGAAGACTGGGACTGGGAAGAGCATCTGTGAAAGAACTGGACAAATTTATAAAATACAATGATAGAAAACTGAGTCAGGATCATTTGAACAATTGTATTTCCTTCACCATGTATCAATGTAAGAGCTGGACAGTAAAGAAAGTGATAGGACAAAAATCAACTCATTTGAGATGTGGTGTTAGAGAAGGGTCCTGAGGATACCGTGGATGGCCAAAAGGACAAACAGGTGGGTCTTAGAACAGTTCAAGCCCGAACTCTCAGTAGAAGCCAAGATGACCAAATGAGGCTGCCGTACTTGGACACATCATGAGAATAACCAACTCATAGAAAAGACAATAATGCTAGGAAAAGAAAGAGAGGAAGACTGCATATTAAGTGGTTAGACTCAATAAAGGAGTCCACAGGCCTAAACCTGCAGGACCTGTGTAGGGCAGTTGAGGACAGAGGGTCTTGGAGATGTTTCATCCATGGGGTCACCATGAGTCAAAGTTGACCCAAAGGGGCTTGATAACAACAACAATGATTATCAGTTGAGACTGCTGCAATGGTTGAAAAAATCCTCACTATGCTGGATTTGTGAATGCACCTTACAAAAGGGATGCCGTTTGTAGATCCAGAAAAAATGATAGTAACCACAGATGCAAATTTGATAGACTGGGGAGCTCATTGCAGAGATCAGTCTGTTCAAGGATGGTAGACTGCGGAAGAACATTACTGGTTAAGTTTCTCTTATCCAGAATTCTGAAATCTGAAATACTCCAAAATTGTCCACATGGGTGGCTGAATTAGTGACACCTTTGCTATCTGATGGTTCAGTGTACACAAATTGTTTCATGCACAAAATTATTTTAAAAATATTATATATAAAATTACCTTCAAGCTATATGTATAAGGTGTATATGAAACAAATGAATTTCATGTTTAGACTTGGGTCCCATCTCCAAGATGTCTCATTATGTATATGGAAGTACTGTATTCCAAAATCCTATGCATTCCAAAATACCTCTGGTCCCAAGCATTTTGGATAAAGGAGACTTAGCCTGTACCAAAACATGGATTTTGGGGGCCTTGTGGTTCAGTTGACACTACACTCTTTCTCACAAGTTGTGAGGAGAAACCATGTTCAGATTCAGACAGATAACAGAATAGTTTGCTCATACATCAGCAAGCAGAGAAATTCAATATTGTTCTGGCTGATCGAGGAGGCAGTGAAGATTCTACATTGGGCAGAAAAATTCCTCCAATCCATCTCACTGATATATTTTGGTGAAACCATAAGACCCAAACAGATTACTTAAGCAGGCACAGGATTCTGCCTGGATTGTAGAGTCTGAATCAAGGTTTATATACTGACCTGAAGGATCTATTTAGTCCCTTCACAGCCAACCTATTCATGTCTGCAGAGAACAAGAAATGACCACCACCCAGGAGATGCTTGCAGTTTCGGCAGTGTGTGTGTGTGCTTTAATGACTACACAGGAGGACGAGCAAGGCTATTGGCCACGGCGTGCCACACCGTAGCTGGGAGGAGGCAGGGGCGGAGTATTCCCTATTTAGGTTGCTGCCACCCCAGGCCGCCTCCTCTTTCTTTGTGACAATTTAGGAGGAATCAGCAGTGGCTTGTGCAATTTCCCTAACACATCCAGGGAGAGCTAAGTTGTTTGGCTGGGCTGCAGTGGTTGGTATGGATGGTGTTTTATGGTGTGTGATTGAGCAGCCCAGCTTGGTGTGTGGGGCCGTGTGTGTGACTGAGTGTGAGTGAGTGACTGTGTGAGCACGTGGTCGCCTGCCTCCTCCCCCCTCCGTCTTGGGAAGTTGCCTCCCGCACCCCCCCTTACACCCTCTTGGCCTCCCTTACCTCTCCCCTTCCTTGGGCCTTTCCTTCCCCGCCTCTCTATTTCAAGCCCACCATGCAACACAGTGGGTTGCTTTAAAAAGGGAAGGGTTGTTCAATCTCCCTCTGCAGACAGACTCCTAGGCTCCCTCGAGCCTCTTGCCAAAATAGCCTAGCGGTTAAAAGGCCAGGCCTCGCAATCCTTTCGCCCTCGGCCAGCGCAGCCCAGCCTCTATCGGCGGCCATCTCCCACGCTGCCCCCAGCCAGTCCAATTACAGTATATTCCGGGGTATAAGACGACATTTGAGCCCTTAAAAATATCCTCCAAAATTGAGGGTCATCTTATACGCCAGGTACACTTTGCTTCACCCCACCGTCCGATCTCCTGCCTCTTTGCTCCCTTCGCAGACAGAGCAAAGACGCAGGAGATTGGGTGGGTGGGGTGACGCAAAGTGTTTACCGGTTCATTCGCCCCCCTCCTCTGCCTTCTCCCCCTTTGGGGAGCAACCAAAGACAGAGGATGGGGCAAAAGTTGCTGGAAAGCCCCCCCTCCAGCCACCCATACACCCTCCCCAAGGCTATAATCAGGCTCCCGATCGTGGCTTCAGGGAGGGGGTGGGTGGTTGGAAGCCCCCCCTCTAGCCACCCTTTCCCCCTGCCTGAAGATGCGATCAGGCTCCCGATCGCGGCTTCGGGGAGGGGGTGGGTGGCTAGGAAGTCTCCCCCCAGCCACCCTTCCCCCCTCCCCGAAGCTAAGAAGCCTCCCCCCCCCAGCCACCTTTCCTTGAAGCCAGGGTCGGGCTCCTGATCGCGGCTTCGGGGAGGGGTGGGTTGCTAGGAAGCCCCCCCTCCAGCCACCCTTCCACCCTCCCCGAAGGTGCAGTCGGGCTCCCGAACACAGCTTTGGGGAGGGGGTGGGTGGCTAGGAAGCCTCCCCTCCCAGCCACCCTTCCCCCTCCCTGAAGCTAGGAAGCCTCCCCCCAGCCACCCTTCCACCCTCCCTGAGGCCAGGATCAGGCTCCCGATCGCGGCTTCGGGGAGGGGGTGGGTGGCTAGGAAGCCCCCTCCCTCCATCCACCATTTCACCCTCCCTGAAGCCAGGATCAGGCTCCCGATCGCGGCTTCGGAGAGGGGTGGGTTACTAGGAAGCCCCCCCTCCAGCCACCCTCCCCGAAGGTGCGATCGGGCTCCCGAATGCAGCTTTGGGGAGGGGGTGGGTGTCTAGGAAGCCTCCCCCCCAGCCACCCTTCCACCCTCCCTGAGGCCAGGATCGGGCTCCCGATCGTGGCTTTGGGGAGGGCGTGGGTGGCTAGGAAGCCCCCCCTCCAGCCACCTTTCCACCCTCCCTAAAGCCAGGATCAGGCTCCCGATCACAGTGTTACGACCACATAGAGGTCCTTTTAAATCAGGTAGTGTTTAAGATTTCCCCAGACAAATGACAGGTAAAAAGGCACAGAGAGACCAAATTTGGTTTTCAGTCACTATGCATGTAACATTTATTTAGACATTAGACATCAGACATTAGACATTCAATTAAGTGTCAAGAGCTCTTTCCCATTCACGCACACTCTCACACAAACATACTCACATACGACCCTCTCAAATCCAGTGATCTATGAAGGCCGGATGGTCCGTTGCCCGCGGGTTAAGGAACCATACATGAGGCTGGAAAGTCCAGTAATATTTATACTCCTTTTGCTTCTCCTTTCTTGAGAAAACAGGTGTTGAACATTGCCAAGATATTTGACGCAAGATAGTTCAGTTCCTTATCTTATCTTGGTATGAGGCAGTTCAAAGAATATCTTGTCTGTACGGAACGTCTCTTAGCCAGGTCAACATCTAATCATCTAGGTTTCACCCGGCCAGCATTCCTTTTCACTTTCTCGCTTCACTTTCCAAGTTCCTCCCATGGCAATCCTTTGCGCGGCAACCATTTAACTTTGGTTCTCCAGGGCCTTGCCTCATCTGGATCGTCTGGAACCCATCCACTCTACACAGTTATACCTACAGGCATACTCTCACAACAGCTTCGGGGAGGGGGTGGGTGGCTAGGAAGCCCTCCCCTCCAGCCACCCAGCCACCCTCTCCAAAGCCAGGATCGGGCTCCCAATCGCGACTTCGGGGAGGGGGTGGGTGGCTAGAAAGCCCTACCTCCAGCCACCCTTCCCCCCTCCCTGAAGGTGCAATCGGGCTCCCGATCGTGGCTTCGGGGAGGGGGTGGGTGGCTAGGAAGCCTGCCCCCCCAGCCACCCTTCCCCGAAGCTAGGAAGCCTCCTCCCCAGCCACCCTATTTCTTTTACGGCCACCTTTCCAGCAGCTTTGCCCCCCTTCTTGCTGCCACTGGCTACACCGACAGGATTTTTTTTCCATCTGCAGAATTCTTCCTGTCTGGACATTGCTTCTTGGTGCAACAATCCACATGGCAGGGCCTTAGCAGGTGTTGGTGCTCTAGCTGGATGTGCAAGACACTGCTTCAGTTGCTTAGAATGTCTTGGAAGGAAAATGGATTTTGCACTGTTTCAACAACAGCTTCCAGCTATCTTTGGAACACTGTTGCTGCTAGTGTCTGATAGGTTAAGGGAGGCATCCATGTAAGAGGGGCCCAACTGAAAATAGCACCACAACATGTGGTTTATGCTTGTTTTATTATTTATTATTATTGTGAGGACTTGAACTGTTTTCTTGTTTGTTTTTAGCTATACTTGCCTTGAGTGGTTTTGTGTTTTTTTTAGTGGAAAGGTAGGATAAAAAAGTAATACAGGTTGAGTACCGCTTATCTGAAATGCTTGGGACCAGAAGTGGTCTATATTTTGAATTCTTTTTTTTATTTTGGAACATTTGCATATACATAATCTTGGAGATGGAACCCAAGTCTAAACACAAAAAAAATCTTATACACATAGTCTGAAAGTAATTTTATACACAATATTTTTAATAATTTTGAGCATAAAATAAAGTTTGGGTGCATTCAACCATCAGAAAGCAAAGCTGTCAACCGTCTCAGGCACTTACGTAGACCATTTTGGATTTTGGAATATTTAGGATTTCAGAATTCTGGAAAAGGGAGACTCAACCTGTAAAACACAAATAGCAAATCCCACAATTTAAACAAGTGCTGTGGGATAAAGCACTTCCATTTGTCTCTTGGAGGCTGATGGGGAATGCCAACATGGAGAGCAACTGCAGCATCAATCCACTGCATCCATTTGAAAATTAGTAGAGAAGGTGGAGAATGTTGTCATAGGGGAATGGCAACCAAACGGCTCCAGTAGTATAAATCAGGGATAGCATGAAATAACATTAACAGTGCACCCCTCCACACATTTAACAGGGTAATCCAGTGAAGTAAACAAACATGTATAGGATAGTGCTACAAGGGTTTATCCAATGCAGCAAAATCTGTGAGATTATACTGTAGGAGATCATTTTCATCTTCAAAAGAACAGGAATTGTACATGGGTGTCTGTTGCACATGGGTGTGCTTAGAGGCACACTATGCATTACACATTTCACATGCAGGTGCACCGCAGATGCAACTGTGTCCTCAGTTGCACAATGCCAGAATTCACTAATAAAGACAGCATTGGACAGTTGCTATGTAACCCCATGAGTGCAAAATTACACTCTGTCTCCTTGATACAGGAGCTTGGCCAATATTTTAAGAATTGAATCTGCTTCATGATACTTATCATTACTCCTTTTTGAATAATACCACAAATAGATCAATTTTGTAGCAAAAATCTATGCAAATTTTGATATTATTTATATCCACTGCACTATCAGCAGCATCTAGCAGATGACTTACGCAATTAGAATGTCTCTTCTTCTCATAGAACTGTGAATCTTCTTCTATTCCCGTCTTTTAACCTTTCCCCTTTTGCCTTAATAGATTTTTGCCAAAAATCTATGCAAAAATCTATGCAAAATTCAGAGCAGATACTTTTATATAATATTCTGATTGCACAAATACTTTTTACGTATGCTCCTTCAAAGAAGAAAATCTCTCTCTGTCTCTCTCTCTCTCTCTCTCACTCACTCTCTCTCTCTCACACACACACACACCTAGAATCACCCTCAGTACCTTGCAGAGAATACGCCCATCCCCTCCGTCTTCATTCCCTTCACAGAGGGAACGAAGACTGAGGGAATGGGCAGTGGACGAGGCAAACCGAGTTCATTCGGCCTCCTCCTCTGCCTTCATCCCCTTTGGGGAAGGTGGAAGGTGGAAGAGAGGGGCGAATGTTGCGGCTGGCTGGCTGGGACAGCCCTGCCAGCTGATCCTGTTCACTTTCCCAACTCACGAGAAGATCCTCGTGAGTTGGGAAACAAAGAGGATCAGCTGGCAAGGCTTCCCAGCCAACCAGCCAGCTAGCCAAATTGGGGGTGGTGCTCTTATATGGCGAATATATGCCAGACTCTAGATTTTTACTGGAAAATTGGGGGGTCATCTTGTATGCCCAGTCATCTTATACGCCGGAATATACGGCACTAAAAAGACAGCAGCGTGGAAGCAACAGGTCATGATGCTCTCTCAAGTCCATGACCACAGAATGGTTTCTACACTTCTCCTCTAATACTGAGAGTATTACGGAAAGTAATTTTAGAAAAAGTTCAAGTGCTATTAATAGGAATGAATTGGCCACAGAGACCATAGTTTCTCATTCTGCTACAATTAGGCGATATTCCACCATTCCTCTTCTGATGACAGAGGATCCTGCTACATCAGGCTTCTGTATTATACCCAACTCTTCAATTGTTGGAACAAACCACTTGAAAATTGAATGCAATGATTTAGGCTTTGGGGGTTATTCATCACAAGTTAGAGACCCATGTTGGCATTACCTCAGTCAACAATCTAAAGAATGTATGACATAACCTGGCAAGGCTACAGAACTAAACGAGAGGGGGGAGATGGTAATGAATTTTACTAAAATTCCTAAAAGTATATTAGATCTTGATATATTTTTGTTCAGCAATTGCACAGGATCTTCCAGATTGCACCATGTCTCTCCAATTGTATCATAGTTTCACACAGAGATCATGTATTTTTCTGCTATGAATTTTGATTCCACTATTTATTACAAATTATTCCACTGATTACTAAGAATCTTGCCGGTAGATTCCGACTATGTCTTCTGTACTAAACCTTTCTGTAATTATGCAGATGCCTCAAACGTTCTAACTGGTGCCACTTAATCATATAACCCTATATGATAGATACACAGTTAAGGTCCTATTGCAGAATTGTTGTGCATACAAAATAGTCTACCAGAAACTCAGTTTATACATATGCAACTAGCCTTACAACTGCAACTGGGGATGATGACTGGCATGTATTGCTAGAATGGGCAGAAGATGATAGAAAAGGACTACACCCTTTGCTCTTTGCAGTGAGGGTTAAACTGCATAGTACGTTAAGCACCAGTGTCTTTTATTCTTTTAACTCCCATGTAGGGAAGGAATAACTGAAAAATACTACCCGAGTAGGGCTTAAATCCTTCTATAATGTGGTAGTCTTGGTCCAAAGTAGGCTTTCACTACTCATGTTTGTTTTAAAGTAAAAACAAAACAAAACTTTTAATAACATGCTACAAAGTTAACGTAGCAGGTATTTGAATCCTGAGCATGCTAAGTGGGGTTCTAATTGGTCCTGCTTTCTACCTCTATAGTACAGTGGGCATCTAGAGCAAAGCACAAAAGAAACTAGGCTGAACCTAAAATATTAGGTTTAGACATAATGACAATCCATGGTTAATGCAAGCTGAAATTTCCAACCTGCCTTCAAACCATGTTTTCAAATTTTGGTTTATTAGCTACAAACAAGCCACAGTTTGTTTGGCTGGGATAGATTCAGAGATACAAACCACAGTTAAGCTAAACAAGTCATGGTTTAGCATTTTATCCAAATATAGTCATTATCATTCAAAAATAATTCTGAACCATTTTATCTTGTGTGTCTTCGTTTAGTATTTCTATCAAGTATTTGAAATAAGCCATTGTTTTTATTCAATTTATTTTAGTTAAATGTTTATAAGCTACTTCTCTGGACTGCCCACCAGGGAAAGAATTTTTATTCAAGATATTCCCTCTTTTGCCCACTCTGAAAGATCTCATTCCCCCCTCCTTGTTTAAAAGGTATAATAAAGTTTGGTGAATGCCAAAAGGTGAAAATTTTGGTGATGTGCAGCTCTGGTTTTCTCTTTTCTTCAACAGACAACCCCTTAAACTATTTATTAAAACTATTGTTGGCCCTAGATTTAATTGTTCTTTGCATGTTTATGTTTCTTAAATTTTGTTTTTGTCTTTAATTGCATGCTTTCCTTCTTTCTTCAATTTACTATTTTCCACAATTCTGCTTCTCGGCTGTTGAAGCCATTAAATGAAAGAATGTGTGACTCCGATCATTTAGGCTCTAAATGGCTAAAGGTACGAAGAAGTCCCATTTGTCTTGATATCTCTCCTTTTCCTGCTTTATGTTTTTGTAAAGTAACCCTGCAACAGTGACCTTGTAGTCGTATTTTGTTGCCATCCCTTTTCTTGTGATTATTAGAAAAAAATATGGTATTCTGATGAAGCATATTTTAATGGGTACAAATATTAAAATCCTGTCATAATACAATGCTGTGTCATCCCACTTAAACACAATTGAAATAAATCTTGAACTACTTCTAACTGGCTTGCTCTTTAGTCTATCTCTAGGTACGTGTACCATACTATCACTCAAAGTGTCTCTGTACATTCCCATACAGTCCTAACTTGCTACAGAGACAGAGTAAATTGAAGGGAATCCTTTCCATTTCAGAGATTGTAATGTGGAATTGGGGGTGGGTACAGTTTTCCAATTCTGTACATCACAATAGACTTAAGTAAATATTATTATTTATTATTTTATTATTGGTTATTTATACCCTGCTCTTCAGCCACAAGGCTATCAGAGCATCTTACAAAAACTGTTGACATTATAAATTACAATTTGTCCACATCAGCTGGGACTTTGCCTAATCAGTATTCAGCAAGCCTGCCAATATAAATAAGATAATAATAATAATAGTCAGCAACTGAAGATGATGAGTATGAGATACTGGTGACAGTTTTTCCCTTCTCACAGAAACTGAAGATGTAGTCATATATCAATTCAAGCTATATGGCAATCTTGACCTGGCAGCTTTCCAGGATATCACCTGCTATCAGACCCTTGACTAGGCATGCCATGAATTGAAGCCTAGTCCATCTGCATGCAAAGTACAGTCGGCCCTCCATATCCACAGATTCTGTATCCCCAGCTTGATAATATCACTCCCCCCCAAAAAAAATATCCAAAAAGCAAACCTTGATTTTGCCATTTTATATAAGGGACATCAGTTGATTGTGCCATTGTGTATAATGGGACTTGAGCATCCACAGATTTTGTTATCCATGGAGGGTCTTGGAACCAAATCCCAATGGATACCAAGGGCCTACTGTATGTGCAGAACTATAGTCCCTTCTCTATAGTTCCTGAATGCAGTACCTGAAGGCTCTTCTGCACCCACTGACTATCCTAACTGGTAGTGGGAAGAATGAGAGACTCCTCACTTTCAGAAATGCCAGACAGGGAGAGGAGAGCTCACCTTCCCTCCTCCAGAAGACCAACATGTGACCTAAGTAATTGCTCTTTTGAAAATTAGCAAAACAAAGCATACATATCTTTGAAAATTGTTCTGTACTAGTTCAGCTGGCTTTCTAGAGCAGGGATTCTTAAGCATTTCTGTTCTTCAGTTCATTGAAGATCTGAAAATTTGTTCTGAGGAGCTCTTGCAAATTAATAATAGGAAACCTTTTGAAGCTTTCCAGTAGGCTTTCCAGTAGGCTTAGTTCACCAGCTAACTGGCCCACAATTCAAGCTATCTACTTCAGGTCAATCTGCCATCTTCACACAGAGAAGTGATTATAATATAAGTAAACATTTCAGTGTTGAGAGTAAAATAAGCTGCTACTCTAACCACAGGGCAGCTTCATCCAAGCAGTGATCCAGATGCAGGCAAAGATAGAAAACATTTCTTACTGGTTACAATACTTAGTGCCAGTATATAGTTCCTTGCAAAAGCCAGACATTCAGTTGCTTAGTTCCTCTCTTTCCCATGGCCTGCTTCAAATATCTCATGGATTAGAAAACCACAGAACAGCTCCTTTTCCTTCTCAGGAACACTTCTCCCATGCCAGCAAGGCTCTGTTTGTTATTTGCATGGCTTCCTTCATTTTTCCAACACTTGTTAACAAGATACAGCTGCTATTTCTTCTTTTCAGGTCTGGCAGCTTAGGCAAACTTGAAGAATGATTTCCTCTTTTCATTGAGAGAAAGAATTTAGTTTCTTCATAGTCCTCACAGGAACAAAGGTTATACATACTGTCTTCCTGTTCCACTGTGAAGAGTCACAGAATCATACAGGTTTATAATTGGAAGGTACTTCAGGCATCATCTAGTCCAATCTTTTGCCAATGCCGAAAGCACTAGTAAAGTGATCCTGACAGATAGACATTCAGTCTCTTTCTAAAAACTTCTAGTGAAGGAGAGTCCACCACCTTCCAAGATAATCCATTCCACTTTCAAAGAGCTGTTATTCTCAGGAAGTTCTTACTGTTGAGACGGAATCACCATTATAATTTGTCTCCATTGCTTCAGATCCTATCCTCTGGAGCAACAGCAAACAAGTTTTCTGCATCTTCCACATGACAGTCTTTCAGATATTTGAAGATGGCTCTCATGTCACATCTTAGAATCTTTTCTTCTTCAGGCTAAACCTACTCAACTCCTTAACTGTTGCTCAGAAGGCTTGGCTTCCAGACTCTTTACCGCCTTGTTTTTGCCCCTTGACACATTCCAATTTGTCGATACCCTTATTAAAGTGTACTGCCTTGAGTGGAACACTGTAGTCCAGTTGCAACCTGACCAGAGCAGAAATGATACCCTTATTTCCCTTAATTTGGATACTACAGTTCTCTTGATGCAGCCTAGAATTGCTTTAGCCTTCTTTGCCCCTGAGTGATCCTGTTGATTCAAGCTTAATTTGTGGTCTAGTAAGATCCCTAGATCTTCATATGTACTGCTGTGTCACCTACAACTACAATGATACATTTCCTGCCTAATTGTTGTTGTTGTGTGCCTTCGAGTCATTTCTGAGTTATGGCATCCCTAAGGTGACCCTGTCATAGGGCTATCTTGGCAAGATTGTTCAGGGGGGTTGCTTTTGCCTTCCTTTGAGGCTGAGAGAATGTGACTTGCCCAAGGTCACCCAATGGGTTTCCATGGTCAAGCGGGGATTAGAACCCAGTTCTGCAGAATCCTAATCCAACACTCAAACCGCTACACCTTGCTGGCTCAGCCTAAATGTAGAACCTTATTTTTATCCCGGTTGAAATTCATGTTGTTAGTTTTGGCACAGTTCTTCAATCCATTAAAGTCAAATGGAGTCCTGATGTTGTATGAGGTATTAGTTGTGCCTCCCAGTTTGGTGACATCTGCAGATTTGATTAGCATGCCCTCTACTCCTTAATCCAAGCCAGCTGCTGAAAAACTCCAGACCCAGGACAAAAGTGGGTGGCATCTATACTTGTCACCTCTCTCCAGGGTGAGAAGAAATCACTGGTGAGCAATCTTTGAATACAGATAACTAGAAATACACCTGACAATAGCATTTTTCCCAGCTTGTGCACAAGAGCATCATATCAAAGACCTTAGTGAAATCATTACAGCCGTACCTCAGTTAACAAAGTAGATAGGTTCCTGGGCATCACTACTTTTAACATAAAATTTGGTAGTAGTGGTAGAAATAACACCAGGAAAAAAATAATTAGTTAACATGTTTAAAGGTTTTTTTATTTAACAGTACCAATATGCACATGTGAAATGAAACAATCAGATCAGATAAGCCTTGCATAAGTAAACAAAAACATTTTAGACCACCTAGAGATTACCTGCATGCTTCTTCCAAAATATCCAAAGATGATACCAGGCTCCACTTTTGTTTTGATTTCCATTTTGGTGGCCTCACTTACAAGCCTTATGTTTTTTTAGCTAGCTGGTGGTAGCTGGTGAGGCAGGCCTATCTGCTTTCTCCCTTTCTCTTTGTTTTGCTGTTCATACAAGTAAGGTCTAGAGCAGAACCACATTCTTTCCCAGCTGAAGCTTTGTTTGTGTGTTGCTTACTACAGACATGCTGCTGCAACCCAATGCTGAATGTTTGTGTTTCTCCAGCCCTCCTTCAATACTCCCTATGCTAGTGCTGCTAAAAAAAAGAACAAGGAAGAAAAGGGCAGGGCTGAGCAAGGGTTAACAAAATCTTTATAAAAAGGAGTTTCGCTGTTAGAGGTTTTAAGTGAAATATGCCTCTTTGTGCTACATGCACAGCATTTCTGTAACCTGTTGTTTTTACGTGCCTTCGAGTCGTTTCCAGCTTATGGCAACCCTAAGGCAAACCTTTCATAAGGTTTTCTTGGCAAGATTTGTTCAGAAGAAGTTTTGCCATTGCCATCCTCTGAGGCTGAGAGAGAATAACTTTCCCATGGTTATCCATGAGGATTTGAAGTCTAGTCTCCAGAGTCCTAGTCCAGCACCTAAACCACTACACCATGCTGGCTTTCCTACCAGGATTATAACTGTTATGAGGGAGAGAAGATAAGATTAGTCTGGCAGCGTTTGTTTTTGAGAAACTCATATTGGCTCTTGGTAATCCAGTTCTAAATGCTCATAGATATCTGTTTAATTTTCTGTTGTAGAAACTTTCTTGACATTGGCAGGAAAGATTTCATTGCTAGTATATTTTTCTGAACATAAGAAATTCTGTAAATACATATTTCTCCTTGAATGATTTAATTGTAAGGGCTATTATCATGCATCATAAGCTCTATTAAATATTTCCATTTTATTCTCTGAGTGGAACCAAAAAGGAGCCATATTTTTATATCATCTAAACATTTCCCTTGTTCTTTCCAACTTGTTTCTAAACTGTCTCTGAAATAAAGATTTCTAAATAAATATATCCTCTTTTTGTCAATGACTCATTAAAGATTTGCAGTTCTTCTAGACAACACCTCTAATTGCCTTTCTTCCTTTTCAGGTGATGGCCAATTGAATCTTAAATCTGCTTATATAATTTCATTGGTTCCTTGTGGTTACTTTCAGCAAAGTAAATGCATGCATTTTGACTTGGAATGTTAATCTCGTCTGTGTATCAGTTTGATGGTAGTAGGATTTTCAGAGGAACTGTGCAACATTGGTCCTAAACTACACATACTTATCTTCCAGACTAAGCTGGTCATACTATATTTAATGTCCACTAGTGGGTGTGGAACAATATAAAAGGAGTTTTTAATTTCAGAAAGCTCTTCTTCCCTGTGTGCCTTGGTGATCCATCCTGTATTGCTGAACCTTCCATGTCCAGGAAGCATGCTTGTTCAGACATTTTTAGATAAAGCAATTGGGTCCTATACCTATACTTCATCATTTGTGAAGTGGAAGGTTGTGGCTGGTGTCCTTTTGCTACTAGTACTGGATGTTTCTCCTTTCATAGTTGTTGTCATGCCTTCTGGTTATATCTACAACAGGACCCCTGTATCCACTGATTAATTATCCACTGATTCAGTTATCCATGGGACACAAAACAGCACACTACCATAGAGTCTTCCTAGAAAATGTTCCTCTCTAGCAATTTTCTAGGTCCTCCAAGGCAACTCTATGTTATTTTAAACCAGAAATCCCATTATGTTCAATGGTGTTCAATTATCCACAGTTTTCTGTATCCACAGGGGGTCCCAGAACCAATCCGCAATTGATACAGAGGTCCTACTGTATTAATATTCTGCTCTGAGCTGAAATGCTTTTGCTGATTCTGTTGTAGCATTTGGTGTTGCTTCAAGCTACAGGGTTAATATATAATCCTGTGAATCTGCATTTGGAAGGAACTGGGATAATGTAGTAACAAATAAAGCTCACATTTAGACTTTGAAAAAGTCAAGGTGTTGACCAAAGAAAAAATGGTAAAATTAATTTTAGAGTAATGCTTTTATGAGGCCATCTTGAAGATCACAGAATACTGTGCAAGCTTTACATGTTAAACAAAGCTGGTGAGGAGGAAAAAATAGCTGATATCTAGCACATATGCGCACATGCACAGGGATGTGTCCTTAAACAGCATGCTTAGACATATTCAAACATCTGTAGTCACAAAAATCAGAATTTCTATAGGCTGAATTTCCTTTTTCACTCTCCATGAATCAGCCACATGTTAACTAAGTACCTGTGGGAATCACCTGGACAACACATGTTCAAGTTGTTTTAGGCCTTGATTGGTCAGTTTGAATTTCTCTTTTTGGGAGATGTCCAGCCCCCATAGGAATTTTTTTTAAAAATCCTCTTTGTCTCCAACTGGCTTGCAAAGGGTCAAGACAGAACTAAGCCATGCTACAGAGTCCCAGGTGTCTCCCCACCTGCAAGCTGCACTGGTAAGTTACTATTAGGATTTTGATAATAATTTTAGGTTTGTGATAGTAAAATTTATTTAGCTAATTCTGTTGTTCATTTTATTATAAAAGCAGCTGTTTTTGAACTTTTCTCTGTTTGATTCTATAATAAATAGACTAAATTGGAAAGTTAACCTTATTTAGTTCTTGGCATAGTTTGAAGGTTAGCCTTATTCATGCACTGGAGGAACATGGGCTGCTTTTAAGGAATTTAAAGGAAGCTCTGGAAAATGGGTTTGCTCTTCTCCATTTTTTATATCAGGGTGGAAAATCATGCAACCTTCCAGATGTTGTTGAACTATAACTACTAGCATTCTTCACCATCAGTTATGCTTTTAGGGCTGCTAGGAGTTGCAATGCAACCATTTCTGTAGGGTTGCAACATTCCCATCCCTGCCACATTTATAAAAGCCATGCCTGGAGTGTCGTAGTCTAAATTCTGTTGCTAGTCACAGTTTGAATCATTTGTTAAATGGTAAGTCAGCATTTCTATAAACTCCATTGTTTCAGTGAGTCTGCTCTAATTGGGACTTGCAACTGGATTTAGATCAGGGTGGAAATCACATGTCTCTTTAGATTTTTTTGACTTTTAGCTCCCAGCATTCCTCACCATTTACTGTGTTGGTTAGGGCAGCTGGAAATTTCACTTCAACAGTATCTGGAAACTTCATGACTCTCACACTGTTATAGGCCGTTTGTCCAAAATAAGTTACCAAGAGCTCTCATTTAGTAATCAATAACATGGGGTAGACCTACCACTGGAGTACAGTGTGCATCCTATACTGCCTTGTAGAATTGGATGTGAGGAATTTCATTTTTCACAGTGGACCAGCACAAATATTATATAGTGCCATTGGTTCTTCAGTACTAGTGTAGAGGTTGTATGCCGTTTATTGTAGGGCTATACCCAGTGGTACACTAGCAGCTTTGTGCAGCAAGAACTTCCTTTCTCTGCTCCAGCTCCAGGTATGTCCCCGAAAGCTGCTCCAGAGCATCCCCCCCTCCAACCTGGAACAGATGTGGTGGGAGCACAGGACTATGGGGAGTGTGGGGATCATGTTTATTGCATGGTGAAAGGAGATCATTGGGTACAAGTGATCTTACACAAGTAGTTGAGAAATGGCTGTAGAAATTGATAGCATCTAAAACATATCTTCTGTAAAATTAAGGCTTATTTCTGTGCATTTGTGCAGACTTATTAGTTTATGAGTTTATGTAAACCATCTGGCTGTGCTTGGCATTTGACATAACAGACTTTTTACACTGCGCTGTACCCTTGGGGGATTAAGGTGCATATTTGAGTCCCAGTGCTAGCTTCTTTTTTAATGTCCAAATCATATTCAGAACATGTTCAGAAAAGTATCAGCAGGTATTTATGGAACCCCCAAAAAATGTGTAAGTTAATTAGTGTGGCAATTTATAGAGTATCTTATGTTTCTGGAGACAAAGAGACATCTTGCTACATCTTTTGAGGGGACTATATCAATATCCTCTATACCCATGGTTAAATAGTGAGGAGTAAGGGAGGAATTTTGTTCATTAATACGGAAGTGAATCTTAAAGTATGGGAAGATGGCCAAAAGTGAAAACGAACCATCAATGTTGTATTCTGAAGTTACTGAGTGGTGTTTGCTCATATCATCTAAGTGGTAGCAGTACTGAGTAAGAATATGCTTTCCCCAGGTTATTCATTTTGAGAGATGTTTGACTAAATAACATTGACTTACTTCTGTCCTTATTTTAATAAGTATATTAAACACAGTCGTAAGGCCAGATGGAGTTCAAGTGAATCAGATAGAATCCAGTGTCATGACTCAAGACATCTCGTATCTTTAACATTCACAGTGCTACACTCTTAAAAAATTACTAAAACATACATGTTGGTAGTTTTCACTTTGTGGAACTGGATTTTCTTTTCATTTTTTGTGTTTCTAATTTTGTTAAATAAAACATTGTTAAATTGCTTTTTCCACCTTTGTGACCTGCCCTTTCTGTAATTTTCCTCTTTCCTGATTGCTAAAAATAATCGGTACAAAGACATCTTGGTTCCCAGGATACGTTAAGAGGGTACCTGTCCTACAAAATACTCTAGAAGAGAGACCAAACTGTCAGATGGAAAAGTGGCTTATCTACATGTTTCTTAGACAAGCTCTATTTTACTACAGACAAGCAAGGTGTGATAGAGTTCCAGACTGAGTGCAGAACCTAACATTATGGGAAAATATTTATAAGTTAGCATTGGTAAAATACAGAATTGACATAAGTACACTAAACACAGTTTCACCAAAATGGTCATCTTCAACATACAAAATTACTTAGGCACAATTGTAGTAAACTCCTAGGACCTGGCAGCAAGCAGCCTTAATGTTTTCTGCCAACGCTTACATTTTATAACCAAATAGGGAAGGTCAGCTGACAAACCAAGAAACCCAGTGCAAAGGCAAACTGAAGCCCCAGGTTTATTCAGTAAGTGTTTAAATATCTGCAAGGTAGTCTGTGTTATATGCATTTCCGCATTAAATATCTTTATGGTGATTTCACTGTAGCTGTGATTGGGGCAAGTGGTGTCTTTTGCTTTTGTTTTGCTTTGTTTAGTGAATACAAACCTAACAAAGGGAATGCGGGATTATAAAGTGGTCACTTTCTAACTGTTAGCTATTCATATGAGTTATGAGTGAGATGGACCAGTTCAGGTTCTCACTATATGTACTAAAGAGGTATTTAAGATATAGTGTCCTGTGATATTTAACTACAGTGTTGCTTAGGTACTGAAATTAAGAATATAGCTCTAAAATTAACATTTTTATAATGTAACTTTAGGACAATGGTACATTCTAATACAGATGGAGCATAAGACTCATTGCCAGTTGGGCCTCAGATAAAAGAAAGATACAGTAGGTAGCAACCATCTGTTTAATAAAGGTGTGTCTTGTCTCTGGTTCATCATAATGTTAACACATGTTATTTTATATTGAAATGATGAGGTAAAATTCAAATTTAGATAAATACTAAATACAAGGATAAATTGAACACTTGAGTTTTTCTTGTCCCGTCATTAAATAGTTCTGGTGAGTGGCAGGAATGTTTATGATTATATACTTTCTCTCTCCTTCCTCTATTATTCTTGAATTCCTTAGGTAGAAGAATTGATGATGGCTATGGAGAAAGTAAAACAGGAACTGGAATCTATGAAAGCAAAGCTGTCCTCTACCCAACAGTCTCTGGCTGAAAAGGAAACTCATTTGACCAACTTACGGGCTGAGAGGAGGAAACATTTAGAGGAGGTCCTAGAGATGAAGTATGTCTTTGTTTCTCTTGATATATCTCTTAGGTTTAACTGTAGCATATAGAATTATTTTTAAAATGTTTTTATTACAGTGTATTCCCCTAACCTAGTCTTCCATTTTTTTCTGTTTGGGTCATTCCTAAAAGTGTTATTCTATCAAAGATTTATTGTTTCTTTCCTCCAGTTTTAAGAACTGCCTTTTGGTAGGTATATTGTATTGTGTATGACTTTAAAGCAGACTGATTTCTTCTGTCTGATCACACCTGAATCCCATGCATTTAGGTATGTTCTTTTAAATAGGTGATACTATTTATATTAGTTCTCACTTCCTTCTCCACCTGAAGATTTCCAGTGGAGGAGAGTTGAATTTTAATTATCAAGCATTTAAGACACAAACTCTAGTTCAGAGGAGTCATGGGTTGCTTCAACATGGGAAAAAGAAGCAGGAAGGAGAGAATTTGAGGCTCTGTTTGATTTTCCATTTTAAATTGCCCATTAATTCCTATGTACTGTAGGCCTGCATATTAATGCAAGTTCAGGTATACACAATACCTCCTTGTTCTGCTTGGCAAAGGGGTCCTGCTGGGGAAGGAGTAATGAAAGAAGGGTGGGAAGCCAGCTGTGGGCAGAAACAGGTGCCCAGACAGCATGCTGTTGCTTTTGCTCAGGTCAGAACCCCCTCCTTGTTGATCGCACAGGTGCCCCATTCTGACCTCAGCGAACGCAATAGTGCACTTCAGAGGCAGCACCTTAAAGAACAGGATGGGTCAGCAGGATCCATGTGGACAACGACACACCGATCCTGGACCAGATGTGGCCAGTGTCCTTCCTGAGTCCTTCCTCAGCAGAGAGAAGGGTGAGAAGCTGGCTGTGGCTTTCTCCACCAAAGAGAGATGGAGAGTCCTTCCTTGGCTGAGAGAGGCGTAAGATAAAAGGGTTCCAGATTGTACGCAGAAATTACATTACGTGAACTGAACCCTCCTGTAATACTGTACTTCAGAGTAGTCCCATTACTCTGGAAGTGAGTGCTTTGCAGACTTCAGAAAGACAATTATCTATTTAGAGCTGTGTTGGCTAGTGCTGCCAACAGACAGTTAGAGGTACTTTTAGCTGTTTAGCCATCCCTGAAGAGAAGGAGCATTTTTATTGGCAGGACTAACAGCGATTTTGGTTTTGTGAGCCATTATTTATATTCAGCCTTCCTGCTAACATCTCTCTTTTTCTTATTTTATTTTTTTTCCTTTGAGAGTGGGAAGGGGAGAAAAATTAAGATAGAAAAGAACAGCTTGCATACAACAGAAAGAAGTTTGGAGTTTCAGAGATGGAGTGTGCATAGCTTTGTATTCCAAGCTTTATTTTTAGCAGTCTGATACCTGGCACTGAGATGCTTAAAGAGAGTCTGTTCTCTTCTGTTCGCTTTCTTTTTATATGTTAAAAGTATTGACCTATAATTTTTTGCCTGATTGAGAGGCTGGTTTGTGAAGGGGAAGAGAAGAATAACTCTTAATGCAGGATTCCAGAGCAATTTGAGATATGTCATGCAGTCAGTGTTCTAGCAGTATACTTGCCTGCCAAACTGCTTTGCCAAACTTTCCCTTTAAAATATATACATGTATGAATGCTGTGTTGTATATCATGGAATGTTTTTGAAGTTAACTGTTCCTTAGCTATTTAACAAAATCACTTCTCCCCAATAAAAACCTATTGTTGACTTTTGGGAAATAATTATACTGCTGAAATTGAGTCACATCATTGAACCTAGCATATTTCACAGTGTTGTTTTATACATGTCTTCTCAGAAGCAAGACATGCTGCATTTAATGGTGTTACTCTTAAATGAGTGCATATATAATTTCAGCCTCAAAAAAATTAATATTTTTCTGTTCAGGCTGGCTTTCAGCAGCCAGGACTAATATAGGTAGAACTGACCATAGTGGTCTTAGTGTGATGGAGGGAATCTCTAACCCACCAGGTTTTGTTTTTTTTTAATCTATCTGGTGAAGCCTCTCCACAGCTTTATGTTTTCTGTGGGTTTTTTCTGGGCTATGAGGCCGTGTTCTGGAAGAGTTTATTCTTGATGTTTCACCTACATCTGTGGCTTGCATCTTCAGAAAATGGTTGGGTTAGGAGTATGTGTGGCATTTATATACTGTGAGCCCTTGTTGGAGAGGATATGTAAATTTGTGTATTTGAATGGCTAGTTTCTGGGTGGATATATGCAAGGAGTATTAGTGTTTGTTTGGCTAATGGCCCATTATCTGCTGTAAATCCCCCTGTCCCTGGGTAGAGTTCATTTGCATGTGTTGAGTTTTGATTTTGGTGTTTTTCAAGACTGGTAGCCAAACTTTTTTTACTTTAAGGGTTTCTTCTTTCCTGTTGAAGTTGTACAGGTGTTTGTGGATTTCAATAGCTTCTCTATGCATTCTGACATGATAGTTGTTGGCCTGTTCTAGAATGTTGGTGTTTTTAAATAACATTTTGTGTCCAGGTTGATTTATAACGTGTTCTGCTACTGCTGATTTTTCTGGCTGACCCAGTCTGCCATGTCTCTTGTGTTCCTTGATTCATGTTTGCACACTGCTTGCCCGCAACATGGGTCTGATATGTGGATGACACTTTCACCATTTGGAGCCACAAAGAAGAAGATTTGGTCACATTTCTGAACCACCTGAACAGCACCCACCCAAATATCCAATTCACAATGGAAAAAGAAAAGGAAGAACATTGCCATTCTTCGATGTCCTAGTCATCCGCAAACCAAACTAACAGTTGGGCCATAAGGTATACAGAAAATTCCCACACACAGACAGATACCTACACAAAAACTCCAATCATCACCCAGGACAGAAAAGAAGCACAATAAAAACATTGGTAGACCGCATAAAAAGGATCTGTGAGCCCCACTATCTGAGGTACAAACTGAAGCACCTAAACTGGGCTCTACAGGCTAATGGTTACTCCAAATCAGACATCACAAGAGCAGCCAGACCCAGAAAAAACCACAGGAATGAAGAAGAAAAACAGCTACCCAAAGGGAAGATATTTTTTATCATACATCAAAGGAGTCACAGACAGAATAGGGAAACCGATGAGGAAACATAACCTCCAAACAATTTACAGACCAACCAAGAAAATTCCAAGAAGTACTACGCTTAGCGGAGGACAAAAGAGACCCTCTCACAGCCGCAGGAGTTTACCACATATCATGCAGCTGTGGACAAGTTTACATAGGGACCACTAAACTCAGTGTGCAAACACGAATCAAGGAACATAAGAGACACTGCAGACTGTGTCAGCCAGAAAAATCAGCAGTAGCAGAACACGTTATAAATCAACCTGGGCACAAAATATTATTTAAAAACACAGAAATTCTAGAACAGGCCAGCAACTATCATGTCAGAATGCACAGACAAGCTATTGAAATCCATAAACACCTAGACAATTTCAACCATAAAGAAGAAACCCTTAAAGTAAAAAAAAGTTTGGCTACCAATCTTGAAAAACACCAAAATCAAAACTCAACACATGCAAATGAACTCTACCAAGGGACAGGGGGATTTACAGCAGATAATGGGCCATTAGCCAAACAGACACTAATCCTCCTTGCAACATCTCCACCCAGAAACTACCTATTCAGATACACTAATTTACATGTCCTCTCCAACAGGGGCTCACAGTATATAAACGTCACACACACTCCTACCCAACCATTTTCTGAAGATGCCAGTCATAGATGCAGGCGAAACTTCAAGAATAAACTCTTCCAGAACACGGATTCATAGCCCAGAAAAAAACCACAGAAAACCTATGGATTCCGGCCATGAAAGCCTTCGATTTCACCTCTCCACAGCCTGTGCCCACCCATATTTTCTCCGCTCCTTCCACAACTCCACAGAGGAATTGAATACAAACAGGTGACCATAGGCCAATTAACTTTAATGTCACAACCATTAGCGGCAATCACCGTATCTGAAGCTTCAATTGTTTAACCCTGGGAAACTCATCTAAGCATTGTTTCTCACTCAAAACACCCCTTAAGTGTGCTATATTAGGTATAAATATTACCCTCAAATCATAGCCATGTGTGCATAATTCTTCTCATACCATCACTCTGCTGGACTGCTGTTGCACCCTCAGCTTAAGCCTGAGTTTCTTTGCTGCATGAATCTTTGCTGCATAGACAGATAATTATAGCCCACTTTCCCAAATCTATTCCTCTATCCAAGTGTTTCCTCCTGATTCTTCTTTAGCCTTGTGTGGTTCTCTTGAGTGTATGTGTGTTTGTGTGAATGCTTCCGTGTTTATTTTCCAATAAAATTTTTTTTTTTGTTTCATTTGGTTTGGAGTCTCATCAGTGAGTACTGATACACACAGGTGTACAAGGTCCCATAAGTTACCCAGCCACTCACATTTATATTTATATTTTTACAGTTAATCAGTTATTATTTTGGTGTGGTACAGTTGAATATCCTATCATTGGAATTATTTCCAGGGCTGTTGAGATTGAGGTTAAATGGAAGAAATGGTAAGCATTTTAATGTGTGCTCTTTTTTACAGATTGATCAGATTGTATTCTAGTCTGGGGCAGTTTTAGGTCTCATCTCTACAAGCCTGAAAAAAAAGTTTGTTCCACAGTAATAGCAATTCACAGCAGCTGTGACTTGTCTTAATGGTTTTACAGCCTCCATAAACTTCACATACCCTCTAGCCAAGATGGTGGTCGTGAGTGAATTATTCATGTTTTTAAATCTGCTGCTGCCATTTTTTTTCCCAAAAAAACCACACCTTTTCCATGGTGCGCACAACCAAAAAAAGAGAAAGAGAATACAAATCACCATTTTATTAGCATCACTTGCTAAGGCGAAAATCCATCATGGTGGCAGTGGGTGCTTGCCCTGTTAGCAAACCCTGTGCTCGTCCAGCCAATTAGCTTGTGCTTCCTCTCCTATGGGAAAGTGATTCCAATCGAATCGCTTGTCCCAACTAGTGGGGATGCGCATTTCCTTCTGAGTTTTTTAAAAACTCCAGGAAAAACTGCAACGGCTCTCCAGGTGTAGTTTTTGGAGTTTTTTGCTGCCCTGCTTCTGTATACAATGCATCAATGTGGGTTCCCATTAAGACTGATCATATTCCCAGTGAATTCCATGAGGATTATTCTGACCGCTTAGACGACCCCTTACTGTAAACAGCAATACATATCAGCTAAAATTCTCTATCAGCTATGTAGCTATGTAAACACCATGGTTACGTAACTACATAGTGTCTTCTATGTAGTGTCCAACTCCTTCAATCCCCACTTACCAGGCAGCAGCTGCTGTACTAAATGGGTTCTGTTCCCCTGTTGATTGGGAATCAGCTGACTGACATTCCTACCCCTTCCCATGAGTGATTTCATTGCAAAAGGGAAAAGCAGGATCCTTGTTGCAGTTCCCTCATGTGCCAGACATTGCTCCCACAGGGGTCAGGAGCAGGAACATCAGTCAGTTACTTCCTGATCAACGGGGGAACAGACCTGTGTCAATTGGCTGCTGCCTGATAAGGATAGATTGGGAAACTTTCACAGTCCCTATTCTAGGTTACGCATTCATCACTGACTTGTTCAGTTCCGTAGTAAACATAGTAAGGACATGGCAGGAAATGTGATTTCCAAACAAAGTGCATGTAGATAAGACCACCTTTAATCAGCCTGGAGTCATTTTTGTTTAGGTATTAGTTAAGTGTACATATTGAAGCAGGTCACTTGTTTTTATACTCAACTAACCTTAAAAAAAAAAAGCTTTCTGTTCCATGCAGCCCTCAAAGACTAAACTATGAGTTCAGTGGCTAACAGTTACATTACACATCATGATAAAAATCTCTGTATCTCATTAGGTTATGAATGCTATGGTTCCTAAGAATAGCCTTATAGAGAGAATGCACTATACTATCTAAATGAGCCATGACAGGCTTGGGAGCAAGACCAACTGCTGAAAATTGCACCAGGTGGTGTTAAAGGGGCTTGTTCCACTCAGTAATTGCTGAGGCTGTTAATGTTGTAGGGAGTTTGGAAAGGAGGTTCTTTCTGCCATGCACTTCCTGAGGATTTAACTACACTATACTCTTGTTTCCTTACTATTTCAGGAGTCTCTCTATCTTCCCTTTTACCTACTGTACCTCCTTTCTGGATCTGTTTTGTACTGAGGAGGTGTGTGAATCATGGGACAGTACAGCAAAACTTGATTCTCGCTTTAAGACAACACTGGAAAAAGCTAGCACATCAATTCCAGTTACAGGTTGCTGAGAATAAAACCCCTCTTATAATGTTTTAATCTAGTTAAAAACTATAAATATTTAATGTGGGATGGAGGAACCTAGTCAGGAAACATTTTAACCAGAACAGATGTCTGCATTCCAGTCAGGTTTACACAACTTCGGGGTCATTTTTCCTCTCATATTATTAGATTATAAAATGCTTATAGAAATGTACTTGAAAAATCCCATCTGCTTGAAAGCATTTGTTTTTTTGCATTTGGAGTGCTTAAATACTACATTTGGTACTGTTACTGGAGGTCTGAACAGTGCACTCTGGGTGGGCACACATTCCCTTCTTGGTGCCAGCTGTAGTAAGGTAAAGGAGCTTTGGGGAAAAGATGATTGGTCTGGGAGAAAGAAAAGGGTTTGACATATGATTTTAAACCCCGGTAATTAACCTAACTCTACTTTCCCTTTAGCAAATTCAATTCTAAATAGTTGCTTTCTCTAGCAATTGGACTATTCCTCTTCTTTCTTTTGTTTTGCCTTATAGCTGGCAGGAGGAGGATGAGATGAGAGCTAGGGGACAAAAGGATAGAGTACTGTACTGTTGCTTCTTTGTTCCTTTAAGGAAGAAGGAAATACTTGATAGTCTTCCCTTCACCTTCAGCCGCATGCACCATGTCAATTCCATTCATAGAACTAAACCTGTAACAGAGATGGGCAAAGTATAGCCCTCCAGATGTTGTTGGACTTCCCAACATTCCTCACTATTAGCTATGCTAGCTGATGGGAGTTGCAGTTCACTGACATTTAGAGAGCCACACTTCAACCGCTATTGCTTTAATCAGATTGGGACAATTAATAGAGATGAGTTTGAGTTATGAATGAACTTACTTGCACATTATAAACTAATGTGGCTTGCTGAAATACTAGCTGCATAAAACTTCTTCTTCCCTCAACTGTCACCTGGCAGTAGTAGTTCTTCCTGGCTATACATGAAGAGATGGGAAACAGAGCTATTCCAGCTGTTCTATTGAGAGACCAGCTCCATTTGCCTCTTGGCTGTTTCCATCGTAGCTGGTTGTTAAGGGCTAATTCCAATATTAGTTGAACTAGAGTAGGTCAATTAAAATTCCTGGGGCTTGTTAGTTACCTTCCAGTTAGACTAGACTGATTGAAGTGAATGGCACTTGATGAAACAGGTCAGTCCAGCCTTTGTGGGGACAAGGCCCCCAAAACGTGATGCATGCCAACTGAGGAGAAGAAACATTTAAGTTAGTCGCAGCAGTCTGTTTAATTTAAAAATATTGTATAGTAGTAAAGTGCAGGCCTTAGGAGGATGCAGACCCAGATGAATAAGCCACACAAGCTCACAAGAATCTTCAATCTACATTATCCTACCCAACCAGTTAAAACAAGGAAAGGCCCTTTGCTTGAGGCTGGAGAGCAACCTCCAGTAAAAGATTACTTAATAGATTTTACCTGTATCTGGTCACCAGCAACTATGGAGAGATGGATAACGGACATGATTTCCAGTGGTTCTCCTCTAGACTTTCCAATATTCCTGAAACACAAGTTTACTTCTGCATCACACACAACGAAACGTATAAACACCAGAATTTCTAGCATTTTTATTTATTTGGTTTAAACACATCCTTTATTCCAAAACTGACACTCAAAGCTGCTCACAAAAAATATTAACTGAAAAATACAGATAAAAATGCAAAAGGTTGTAATAGTTATAATATTACAACGCTATAAGCAACTTAAAAGCACATCAGTAAAACAGTGCATTGTCTGCCATTTTAAATCTCCACACCCGGCAACCAAATAGTTGCCCAAAGCCTGTCTGAATAAAAGGTGTTTGCCTACTGACAGGACAAGCAGGAGAGGTCCTGCCTAACCTCTCTTGAAAGAGAGTCCCATAGCCTCTGAGCAGCCAAGATATGAAGACAATAAAGCTAGTTTTTGACAAGAGTAATCTGATAGAAAGTGAAAGGTCTGTTCAGTTTCCTTCTTCATTCTCCAAAAGAGTGGAATGGCATTCTGTATCTTAAGTAGTTGTACAACCATCTCATCAAGAAGTATGTCCAGATAGAAACTCTGTAGTCAATTGTAGCAGAAGGATTTTTTAAACATGAATCAACCTCTCCATAGTATACTTCATATGCTCTTCCATAAGAGATGTCACAGAGTGTTGTTTTGCTACAACAGAAAGTTCTAGTACAGGGCTCTTCTGCTCATGCTCACATACCCATCTCAGATGTTTACAAAAGTTCTGGTGGCATTAATACCCTTGGTTCAAATTAGTTCTTTACCTTTGATATCTTGACAACAACGATGTCTATACAACATAAAGGCTACTCTGGAGTTTCTGCACATTCATGTTTTTATAGTGAACTTTGCAGAGTGCTTTGTGCCCTACATAACAACTGGATCATCTGTAGGTGAGATTGAACATGACTTAATTCAAGATGCTTTTAATACAGGAGAAGGTAGCCAAAATACATGAACTGGCAGCAGCAGTACAGTCTGAGAGATCATGTATCTGACTCAGTTTCTGGTCATGATAGCGTCTTCTTGGGATCTAGTTATATGATAATTTAAGATAATTAGAAAGACTTTAGTTCCTTGTGTTATCACATTGTCACAAATACCTTCATCTGTCAGAGAAGGTCATTTGGGAATTAGACTAATTAATTCTGAATTAGCTTCTGGAGCGTGAATTACCGGAAGATCCTAAGAAGACAGTGGTCCTGGCAGATGTTAGTCTTTGGAAGTGGAGACCACTTTTGATTTGAGATGTGGAGTTGAAAAGGAAAACAGAGGAGCATCAGTTGAGTTCCCACTGAAAACATTCATCTGGCACTCAAGGAAGACATAAAAACAAGATACATCTTACAAAAAACAGATAGGCTGACAAAGGCTTATGTGACCAAATGCTGAAAGGTACTCTGGCACTTTCAGGAAAGAAAAAAACAAGCTTCTGCCATGGCATAGATTTTTCAGAGTTCATTGAGGACACAGCATCAAGCTGGAATGTCAAAAACAAAATGGCCAGCTGTTTTAGCATAACCTCAATTCAGGAAATAGAATGGACTCTCAGCCCTTGGATCTTTAATTGGATCGCAAAGCATTTTAGATTTCTAGTTCTACATCTTTTTGAAACAAGGGCAAACACACAGGTGCATCTATTTATGTCCAGGTTTATGGTATGTTTGGGACAGGTGTCATAACAATCAAATGGCCAAGGCAGCCGTTGTATGCATTTCCACCTCTGCTGATCATGAATATCCAACTTGTATTCTGCACATGTTCAGAGATCATTTTGGTTCATTGTTTGTGCATTACAGAAAGAGGCCCTAGGATTATATTATATTTTGTATATAATTATTATTATTATTATTATTATTATTATTTATACCCTGCTGAAAATAATCGGGGCGGCTTCCAACAATTAAAACATTATAATAAACACTAAAAACACCACCCACCCCACCCTCCCCCATAAAAAGACATTAAACACTATAAAATTAAAACCTTCTAACTAAAAACACATTAAAACAAATATATACATAATTTTAAAAAGCCAGGAGACTGAGCTCCTGAGGCCGGGATCTAATCAGGAAAGGCCTGGTGAAAGAGATCTGTCTTTAGTGCTTTTTTAAAGCTACTCAAGCTTGTCAACTGATGGATCTCATTTGGCAGGCCATTCCATAAATCGGGGGCAATTACCGAAAAGGCCCTCTGGGAGGTTGCAGACAGCCTAGATTTTTGTGGCTGACGCAGATTCCTCCCAGAGGACCGGGGCGCGCGGGGAGGATTGTATGGGAGGAGGGTTCCAGAGATAAGTTGGACCCAAGCCATTTAGGGCTTTAAAGGTAATAACCAACACCTTATACTGGGCCCGGAAACTGATAGGCAGCCAGTGGAGAGATTTTAATACTGGAGTTATACGATCTCTCCAAGATGTTCCTGAGACCACTCTGGCTGCCATATTTTGTACCAACTGAAGTTTCCGGACCAAGCACGAGGGTAGCCCCATGTAGAGCGCATTGCAGAAATGTAGACGAGAGGTTACCAGCGCGTGCACCACAGTCTCGAGGTCCCTTACTGCCAGGAAAGGGCGCAGCTGGCGTATCAGCCAAAGCTGATAACAAGCGCTCCTGACCGTCTCATTCACTTGACTCATCATCTGAAGCGATGAATCAAGGAGCACCCCCAGACTGCGAACACAGTCCTTAACGGAGAGCGTGACCCCATCCAGGACTGGCGGTTGCAACCCACCTCCTGGTTTCAGGGCCGCTACCTTGAGCACCTCCGTTTTGTCCGGATTTAATCTCAATCTGTTTTTCCTCATTCAGCCCATTACTGCTTTAAGACAGTCATTAAGAGGAGAGATGCCATTGGAATTCGAGGCCGATGATCGGGACAAGGAGAAATAGATCTAGGTGTCATCAGCGTACTGATAACACCCAGCCCCATAACTCCGAATAATCTCACCCAGCAGCTTCATATAGATGTTAAACAGCATCGGGGAGAGGATGGCGCCCTGCGGAACGCCACAAGTAAGCTCCTTTCTGCTGGAGCAGCTGTCCCCAAGCAACACCCTCTGGGACCTGCCCGAGAGGAAGGACCGGAACCACTGGAGTGCAGTGCCTCCAATTCCTAACCCACTCAGGCGATCCAGGAGAATGCCATGATCTATCGTATTGAAAGCCACTGAGAGGTCCAGAAGCACCAACAGGGACACATTACCCCTGTCGATGCTTAGACGCAGATCATTGGTCAAGGCAACCATGGCAGTCTCAACTCCAAATCCCATCCCGAAGCCAGTTTGAAATGGGTCTAGATAATCAGTTTCATCCAAGACCACTTGGAGTTGAAGAGCAACTGCCCTCTCGATCACTTTGCTCAAGAATGGTAACATAGAAACTGGCCTATAGTTGTTCATGTCCAGGGGGTCTAGGAAGGTTTTTTCAGGAGCGGCCTAACCGCTGCTTCCTTTAAACAGGATGGAACACACTCTTTCCTGAGGGATGCATTGATGATGTCCTTAAGGAACACCATTAAGGTACCCCCCCCCCCGGATGGCCAGCCATGAAGGGCAAGGATCAAGAGGGCAGGTCGTCTTCCTTCTCTACCAAGTAGCTTGTCCACATCCTCGGTACTCACAGATTGAAATTGATTCAGTAAACTTACATCAACGGAGTTGCTGGACACCTTGCTTTTCTTGCTTTTCTCCCAGGACCTAAGGTAGCCAAAATGCTTCTCAGAATTTGGAGTGCAGAACTACCTGCATGAATTATTTGCTTGTACTAGTGCAATACCTGTCCCGATCCTGGCCATTCTCTGCCTACATTAGCTAAAAGGGAGATGCTTTAAAATGCTTTACCTTTGGCAGGGAGTGGACTGATTATCAAGGTCACTTCCAACACTACTATTCTATGTGAATGGTATTGTCTGCCAGTTGGGTCCTTATAAACAGAATAGTAACTTCAGTTGCCTAGACACTGTAATAAGGAGTATGTAGAGAGAGTAGAAGGAAGTACAAATCACCAAAGAAGTGTACATATCTGTAGCCCAAGCTTACAGGAATAGTACAGTTGCCCCTCCACATTCGCGAACTTAGCATTCGCGGTTTTGAATATTTGCGGTTTTGGGAGGGACCCCGTCCTCCCAAAAGCAGTGAAACGGGGCCTCCGAAGGCCCCGTGTAGGCCTTGGTTGGGAGGTGGGAGGGCCGGGGAGGCCTCCACGGGGCCTCGGGAGGGACTCCGGAAGCCCTGTGAAGGCCTTGGTCGGGAGGTAGGAGGGCCAGGGAGGCCTCCACGGGGCCTCGGGAGGGACTCCGGAGGCCCCGTGAAGGCCTTGGGAGGGAGTGGGAAGGCGGGGGAAAGCAACTATGGGGCCTCCGGAGGCCCCATGGTCGCTTTGGCAGGGGAGGGAGAGGGCAGTAATTATTTGCGGTTTTTTCACTTTCGCGGGGGTCTTGTTCCTGTAACCCCCGTGAATGTGAAGGGATGACTGTATAAGGAAAGCTAAAGCTCAGAATGAGCTGACACTAGCTAGGCAAGCAAGGAGCAACAAAAAGGAGGGTTTCAGGTACATTTGAAGCAAGAGAATGACCAAGGAGACAGTGGTGCTCGTGATGATAAAGAATGGTAAAATGCCAATAGATCACAATTAAAAGTGAAGAACTAACTACTCAGTGCCTATTTTGCTTCAGTTCCCTTCCCTCCCCCAAAAAAGGGCGCTGTGTGCTTCCATGCAGAAGCAGAGACTTTGGCAAAGGATCTGGGTTGCTAATCAAGATTGATAGGAAGATAGTCATAGAATCATAGAATCATAGAATCATAGAGTTGGAAGAGACCACAAGGGCCATCTAGTCCAACCCCCTGTCCTGCAGGAATACACAATCAAAGCACTCAATTTTAACTGAAGTTATAACTCAAGTTATTAATTCTAATTAGAAGTAGTCCCAAAGATACATCATTTCTTATTTGGAACTTTAATTATAGCTTCACAAACTTTTGGAAACTGAAGTTTTATGGAAAACAAGCTTTTGAGTCCTTTTCATAAACAATGATATTTTATTCCTTAGTGCTATGCCTGTGTTTTCAAACATTTATCACATTTTTCACATACTACAAAATATTATTCAACCTGAAACAAGTAGTCTGAAGCTGTGTGACCAGGTCAAATGTGATCAGGCAAACAAGTTTACCACCTTTCAGTTTCCCTAGGCTATCTAGCTCCAACAAAAATGGATTAAGGATTGTGTTCCAGATTAGGTTTTGCTGCGATATAGATATGAAGGGAAGAGCTATGATAATCAGGAAACAAAAAAGTAGAAAACTACAAAGGTGCTAAAATCTTTCATCTGATAAGCACACATTTTCTACAATCTCCTTCAGTGAGAATAAAATAACAAAATTTAGCAAAAATCTATATTGACTATGTATTAGCTATGCCATACCATCCTACACATGCTTATTTGAAGCAGAATTTGCAAAGTTACTTTCAAGAAGGATGAACATACTGACATCTGGAACTATCCATAACCGAGCAGAAGTAGGATGACACCATGGTCAGTTAAAAACCAGCTTCCCAAATTCTGCTCAGAAGTCTGTCCTACTTTGTTGAACAATACTTTTTCAACAGTATTTATTCCCAGGTAGCACACAAGACTACATCCTCATCATGGGTACTCTCCTCCTCCACCCACGGGTCAGGTCTTGGGTGCTTCTCCGGAGGCTGCGCCCCCTCCGTGCTCCATCCCTCATCTTCCTCATCACTGGGGGGTCTACTAGGGGCTGCGGGCCTGATCACATTTGACCTGGTCACACAGCTTCAGACTACTTGTTTCAGGTTGAATAATATTTTGTAGTATGTGAAAAATGTGATAAATGTTTGAAAACACAGGCATAGCACTAAGGAATAAAATATCATTGTTTATGAAAAGGACTCAAAAGCTTGTTTTCCATAAAACTTCAGTTTCCAAAAGTTTGTGAAGCTATAATTAAAGTTCCAAATAAGAAATGATGTATCTTTGGGACTACTTCTAATTAGAATTAATAACTTGAGTTATAACTTCAGTTAAAATTGAGTGCTTTGATTGTGTATTCCTGCAGGACAGGGGGTTGGACTACATGATTCACCTAGCTCTGTGATGGGCAACCTTTTGAGCTTGGTGTGTCAAACGTCACCAAAAAACTGAGCATAACTTGGGTGGTGTGTCACTTTGAAGAAAAACCATTATTTTGCGATATTTATTGTTTAATCAACAATGTTATTAATTGTTTATTAATAATTAATGAGTTGTCACAACTCATGTAACAACTGAGTAATCAAAATGTACAGTCGTCCATTCACATTAATGAGGGTTAGGTTCCAAAGACCCCCACAAATGTGAAAAATCTGTGAATAATAGCCCCCGCCCGGCCTCCCGGAAGTGGCGACGGGGCCTTCGGAGGCCCTGTCACTACTTTTCCCCACATCCGACCCTGGTCTACTGAAAGTGGCGAAGGGCCTTCGGAGGCCCCATCGCTACTTCCCCCCCACCTCCGCTGGCCTCCCTCTGACCCATAGGCTTATTTGGGGGGGGATACCACACCCATGAGTGAAGCAGGGAAAGATACAAAAGAGGTGGACTTACCTGCTGGAGGTAGAGGAAGGCTGGGGGGCACGGTAGCGAGTGTGGGAGCAAGGCAGAGTTGGAGACAAGGAGGCAGCCTGAGTTAGCCATGGAGCACAGCATGTGTTTCTGGCTAGCCTAGGAGCGATTACGGGGGCAGTCCTCAGCTCCCAGACTCTTGGCTTCTTCCCTTCACAGCACTTACTCCCCCTCCCCACAATGCCACACGCACACACACATGCACATGCGCATTCTCCCCCCTTCCTCTTTTGGCAGCTCCCCTGTGCGGAGCTATTTAGGAGGGCTCCATTGGAGAAGCTGCTCACGGTGCCCTGGGTTCAAACAAGGGGCCCACCTGCCCAGGGAAGGTGGCAGGCAAGTGGGAGGGTGGCCGCCCGGCCTCTTCCCGGACTTACCGAGGTGGCTCTAAATCCTCGGAGCTGCCTCAGAAAGGCCGGGGAAGATGGCGGGCCAGCAGGAGGGTGGCTGACCGGCCACTCCCTGGCCTTCCCGAGGGGGTTCTGTGGCTTCGAAGCCTCGGAGCCCTCTTGGTAAGGCCAGGGAGAGGCCGGGCAGATTGCCTGTGTCCCACTCACCACATTCCCCTGCCTTTCTGAGGCTTCGAAGCCTCGGAGCCCCCTCAGGAAGGCCAGGGAGAGGCCAGGCAGAGTCCCTCCCTCCCATCCACTGCCTTCCCCAGCCTCCCCGGGGCAGCTCCGTGGCTTCAAAGATATGGAGCCCCCTCGGGAAGGCCGGGGAGAGGCTGAGCCACCACCCTCCCACTCGCCCGCCATCTTCCCTGGCTTTTCAGGGGCGGCTTTGAAGCCTCGGAGCCACATTGGGAAGGCCAGGGAGAGGCCGGGCAGTCACCCTCCTGCTTGCCTGCCATCTTCCCCGGCCTTTCCGAGGCGGCTCCGAGGCTTCGGAGCCATCTCGGGAAGTCTGGGGAGAGGCCGGGCGGCCACCCTCCCACTCGCCCGCCACTTTCCCTGGCCTCCCTGAGGTGGCTCCGTGGCTTCAAAGCTACGGAGCCCCCTCAGGAATGCTGGGGAAAGGCCGGGCGGCCACCCTCCCGCTCACCTGCCATCTTCCCCGGCCTTTCCAAGGTGGCTTTGAGGCTTTGAAAGCTCAGAGCCCCCTCGGGAACTCTGGAGAGAGGCCAGGCGGCCACCCTCCCGCTCACCCGCCATCTTCCCCGGCCTTTCCAAGGCAGCTCCGAGGCTTTGGAGCCGCCTCGGAAAGGCCGGGGAGAGGCTGGGTAACCACCCTCCCACTCGCCCACCACCTTCCTTGACCTCCCTGAGGCAGCTCCATGGCTTCAAAACTACGGAGCCCCCTTGGGAAGGCCAGGAAGAGGCCGGGCAGCCACCCTCCCATTCGCCCGCCATTTTCCCCAGCCTTTCTGAGGCGGCTCCGAGGCGGCTCCGAGGCTTCGAATTCTTGGAACCCGCTTGGGAAGGCCAGGGAGAGGCTGGGCAGCCACCCTTCCACTCGCCCACCGCCTTCCCCAGCAGAGTCCCGTCCGCCAGCCACCTTACCCAGCCTTTCTGAGACGGCTCCGGGGAAAGCACGGCAGGCCTCGGGGGTGGTGGCCGGGGGGAGGCTCCACACCCCTGCTTCCCTAAAGTGGCGATTGGGGCTTCGTAGCCCCGCCCACCACTTTCCTCCACCCTTCCACCCTCCCTAAAGTGGTGATCGGTGCTTCGTAGCCCCACCTGCCTCTTTCCTCACCCCCTCCCTAAAGTGAGGCTTTGAAGACCGGATCGCCACTTTAGGGAGGGTGGTGAGGTTGCGGACGGGGGCGGGGGGAGGAGGCCTATGGCCGCGTGCCAGCACAAATGGCTACGCATGTCAGTGCTGACATGCGTGTCATAGGTTCACCATCACCGATAACCTAAAATAGTTAAAATCTGCCGGGCCAGATGAACTGAAAAGTACTGAAAAAACTTGTTGAACCATTTGCCATTATTTTTGAGAAATCTTGGAGAACAGGTGAATCACCAAAAGATTGGAAGAAGGGCAAACATTGTCCCTCTCTTCAAAAAAAGGCAAAAAAGATGATCCAGGAAACTGTAGACCATTCAACCTGACCTCAGTACCAGGAAAAATATTAGAACAGATTATACAGGATTCTGTCTGCATGTATCTTGATGACAATGCAGTGATCAGTAGGAGCCAGCATAGTTTTGCCAAGAACAAATCCTGTCTAACAAATCCTATATCTTTTTTTGATCAGGTCACTAGTTTAGTAGATGGTGAAAATGCTGAGTCTGCCCTGTATCTGGATTTCACCAAAGTATTTTATAAGGTCCCCCATGATATTTTGCTTAGCAGACTGATTAAACATGGAATAGGTGGGAGCACTGTCAGTTGGATCCATAATTGGTTTAAATATCTTGCTTATACAAGAGACATCATCAATGGTTGTGCTTCAGACTGGAAGGAGGTCTCAAGTTGAATGCCTTGGGGTTCTATTTTAGGGCCATTACTCTTCAACATTTTTATCAGTGTTAGATGAAGATGTGGAAAGAATCCTCATCAAGCTTACAGATGACACAAAACTGTGAGGAGTGGTTAATACATCAGAAGATAGGAACAGAATTTAAAAAGACTAGATAAAACTAGAAAATTGGCAGAAATTAATAAAATTAAATTCAGTAAAGACAAATGGCAAATTCTATACTTAGGTCACAAAAACCAAATGTACAGGTATAGGATGGGAAACACATGGCTCAGCAGAACTTTGTGTGAAAAAGACCTTGGGATTATTGTTGATCATAAATTTAACATGAGCCAGCAGTTGATGCTGCAGCAAAGAAGGCAAATGCTATTTTAACCTGCATTAACAAAGCATAATTTCCAAGTTGAGGAAAGTAATAGTCCCACTAAATTCTGCAGTGGTCAGTCCTCATCTGGAGTACTGTGTTCAGTTCTGGGCATGCCATTATAAGAAGAATGTAGACAATTTGGAATCAGAAGAGCAACAAGGATTATAAAATGTGAGGAGAACAAAACATATAAGGAAAGGATGAAGGAACGGGGCATGTTTGGTTTGCTGAAGAGAAGATTGAGGGGTGACATGATTGCATTCTGACATGATAGTTGTTGGCCTGGTCCAGAATTTTGGTGTTTTTAAATAACATTTTGGTTTATAACGTGTTCTGCTACTGCTGATTTTTCTGGCTGGCCCAGTCTGCAGTGTCTCTCATGTTCCTTGATTCGTGGTTGCACACTGTGTTTAGTGGTCCCTGTGTAAACTTGTCCAGAGAAGCTATTGAAATCCACAAACTCCTGGAGAACTTCAACAGAAAAAAAGAAACCCTTAAAGTAAACAGTTTGGCTACCAGTCCTGAAAAACACCAAAATCAAAACTCAACACATGCAAATGAACTTCACCCAGGGACAGGGGGATTTCCAGCAAATAGACCATTAGCCAAACAGACACTAATCCTCCTTGCATATCCTCCCACCCTAGGAACTAGCCATTCAAATACACTAATTTACATATCCTCTCCAATAGGGACTCATAGTATATAAACCCCACACTCCCCTACCCCATCTCTGAAGATGCCAGCCACAGATGCAAGCGAAACGTCAGGAATAAACTTCCAGGACATGGCTTCACAGCTCAGGAAAAACCCACGGAAAACCTATAGTGTGTTTTCTTTTTTCTGGGATTCTGGATAATGTAAAGCACACATTTACATTCCAGTGTACTGTTATGGAACTGGTCAACTTAAAGCAGTGTAACTACTCAGTCATTATAAGTCATGCATCTGGGGATTCATAGTCAAATTGTTTCACTTTCTACTTTATATCATGCAAAACTATCATAGAATTTGACAAGGATATCAGTATTGTGAGAACAGAATGTTCTTTACTGTGGTGTGAAACACTGAAAACCTTCTGGATTAACATGTAGCAAGATCAACAAAAGTGTTGCAGATTTTATTGAAGCTGCCAGAAATTTGTGGAACATATTTGAAACTGACCTGTTGTATTTGAACAGAATTCCACTACTGATGGATTTTGGCAGCAATCCTTATTTTAAAATGGATTTCTGACATTTCCTGTGTTAATATGTTTAATATCATTCAGGTGGTCAACTGCATTAATAAATGCAGGTTCTTCTAGCATCATGCCACTCCTCTGTGTTCCTTCTATATGTCATATGGTTTTTGGAAAAAGCAGTGCTTGAGGTTGGAAAAGTTATCCTTGAGTAAATAGTCTTGTTGGGAAACTCTAATCTGAATTGTTGGTTAAACGTGAAAGAGAGTATAATACCTGAATCCTGAATAATACCTGTTCATTCTGCTACTGCTGTAAGAGAAAAATCATTGGAGTTACTAACAAACGGAAAAAGATCTGGAATCACACACATTCCCAACCATTAAAGTAATTTCTTTGTCACTTTAAAGAGATCCTTATTCAGCCAAAATAGATTTGGAGGCATATGTTTCCTTAAATGATCCTGGGAGAGTTGCTGTCTTTCAGCCTCATCTTCCTCACAGTAGTGGAGAAACTCATCTGTGTGTCCTTGAAGGAAACGTAGTGGTGATGACAGTGGGATTATAAGAAATAAGATGTAAGAAAGAATTTTTTAATAATTAAAGTATACTTGTATATTGCTTATCAAACCAAGGAGCCCCCCCCAAAAAAAAACACTTTTAAAATACAGCCAGATAAAGATAATAACATACAATAGTTCAATATAATCTGTCTATCAAAGTAGTACAAAACAATAATACCATAAAACCAGGGTATATGTCAGTTGTCCAGAATATTAGACACACACAAAAAAAAGAATAGTATTTAGTGCTTTGTGAAAAGAGGAAAGGGATGCTAGAGGCAGAACAGGCAGTATCCAAATTATGACAAATTATGGTTAAAAAGCCATCCCTCCGTTTTCCATACCTGTTCAATGTTGGTGATGAGATTTTTGTTTATTCTCACCTAATGGCAACATAAATATAACAACCACCACATTTTCCCTCCTAACACAAGACTCTCATGACCCAGGTTTCGTTTATTGAAATCAGCCCCAGAGGCATCATGGCTTAAGGAGATATGAGAAATTAACAGCTCCCATAAACACTACTAAACCAAATCACTATCTATTATATTATAATACACTCCCCTATATTGTTATCCCTTGAAAAGTGCATGAAGGTCTTGAGTAGCTAATGAACATGTACGTTATGCTGTCTGTTTTCACAACTTTAATATTGTGTCCAAATCAGTTTTAGCCAGTTATCATGGGAAAGTTGTGAATTTTTGTACTAGGTGCAGAAGGAGCAGATTTAATTTTCTAGTGCCAGATCTTTTATTCTTCTAGGATTTCAAGATTAAGTCTTTTTTTCTGCTGAGGAAACAAAATGCTGTAGGGCAGAATTATTTACTGCAGCAGAACTATAATATCCTCCCTTCTAACTGTCCTGATATGGCAGGGACAGTCCCGATTAATCCTCTGTTGTCCCATTGTTTTCAGCTGCCAAAATGTCCTAATTTGTTTCTCCTCCTCCCACTGTCCTCAGCTTACTTCAGTTGATACAAGCTAAATTGAAAATACAGAAGTAGTTTGCACTCAATTAACTCAGCAGAGGGGAGAGGGCAGGAGGGGTGGAATCTTGCCTTTCCCAGTAGATTCAGACCAAAGCAAACCACTGCAGTTTCTCCTAGCTTGTGTATTCTTCCTCATTAATAATTTTTGCAGTTCTGATCTTGTTTGGATACATGTGTCCTAGTTTTCATCTGTGAAATGTTGCAGTATATGTAATATAATCTATAATCTATACACACAATTGAACAGGAAAAGGGGGCAGGGATCTAAAACAGTATGTGCATAAAAACATCCAGTTACATACAGCATGAAGGAGAACAAACCCAAAATAAAACTTGGCTTATCCCAGAGGCAATGGGAAGAACAGTATTTAAACTAGGACAGAACAACTGTGGCCTTCCAGATGTGCAGTTTCCATAAGCACCATTAGCTATGTTAGCTAGAGCTGATAGAAGCAGTAGGTGAAAAACACCTAGAAGACCACAGCTGCCCATCTGCGTCCTAAGCCCTTACAGCATTTCAGCATTTCACAATTATTGGTGCTACAGCTGAAGTTCATAGTGGATGTCCACCATACCTTGGGCTCTTTCACACTACACAGTTATACAACTATGGTTCCACTTTAATTGCCATAGCAACATCCTGTGGAATCCTGGCATTTGTAGTTTAGAGAAAGGTATTTAAAATTCTCTGCCAGAGAGCTCTAGTGCCTCACCAAACTACAAACCCCAAGATTCCTAAGTCTGTTGCCATTGCAGTTAAAAGTGGAACCACGGTGCTATAATTGTGTAGTATGAAAGGGCCTCTTCTTACCTGGTAGAAAGGCTTCTGATTTTGAATCAGTGCAGAGTCCTACAGAAGAAGACAGCTGCCCAGGTCCCAAAGTGTTTTTTCACTTTTTTTCTATTTTCCCCCCAAGAAGAACATTCTCTTATTAGATTGTCTTTGTGTTTTTTCCGGGCTGTGAAGCCGTGTTCTGGAAGAGTTTACTTCGGACGTTTCGCCTGCATCTGTGGCTGGCATCTTCAGAGAATGGTTGGATAGGAGTGTATGTGGAGTTTATATCCTGTGAGCCCTGTTGGGGAGTATATGTAAATGTGTGTATTTGAATGGTTAGTTTCTGGGTATAGAAGTGCAAGGAGGATTAGTGTCTGTTTGGCTAATGGTTGGTTGATGGCCCATTATCTGCAGGGACAGAGGGATTTCCAGCAGATAATGAGCCATCAACCAACCATTAGCCAAACAGACACTAATCCTCCTTGCATCTCTATACCCAGAAACTAACCATTCAAATACACAAATTTACATATACTCCCCAACAGGGGTTCACAGGATATAAACTCCACACACACTCCTATCCAACTTTTCTCTGAAGATGCCAGCCACAGATGCATGTGAAACGTCAGAAGTAAACTCTCCCTGAACATGGCTTCACGGCCCAGAAAAAAACCAAAGAAAATCTATGGATGCCAGCCGTGAAAACCTTCGACTTCACATTCTCTTATTACTTCTTTGATGCTCCTTCTAGCACTTTTCTTGGTAATATAAATTTTATATGTCTCTAATTTTTGTTCTGAATTAAGTGACTTGATTGGATCAAAGAGGCAGTTGCGTGTAGAGGGTTAAAGAATGTCCATCGGTTCTGGGTTTTCTGTTTGAGGAGGCAGAAAAGCCAGGAATTAGTGAGTGGCTTAGGGTTTTTTCCCCTCTCACCATTGGCAATTGACAGAAATGCTGATGAGGTGATAATGAACTAAAAATGCTGCCCCTTTGGCTGGGTGGTTAAGACAACCCAGACAGTGGACAAGTGTCGCTCTAAGAGTTGCCAAGAATCCCCCATTTTCACAGAACCAAAATTAAAGCAAAAATGAACAGGTATACTTTCTTGGATGGGTGTCATCAATGTACCACCAACAGTTAGGTGCTTGAAGAAATGCATATTCATGTGTATGAGGGAGAGATGTGCTGTGTGGGAATCAATCAGCTGGAGTTACTACATAGTTGAATCAAGCAGCGACAACAAGGGAAGTGAGGTCAGCGTGTGTATCTGTTTAGGAAAGGTAGATGGAGAAAGTTACCTCAGGTGCCAGATAGGTTTTGCAGATCAGATTACTTTAGTGTAATGTTCTCTTAATTTTCTGGAACTATTTAAAAGCAGTTCTTAATCTTTACATCACATTGTACAAGCTTCCTTCTTTTTTTCTTTTTCTTTTTTGGCAGCCTAAAAATCCACTACTTTTCTATCTCCCAAAATAAAACGTGTTAAGTACACTTATATTTGTATTCTCTACATCCTTCAAGTAGTTCTGGTGGCCTATAAGAGTTTATTCCATTTTATATTCATAGCAAGTTGGGCAAATTGATTGGAGTGAGACAGGGCGTGTTGTTGAAGGCCACCCGGTAATTTAATGGCTCAATGGGGATTTGGACCTGTTTTTTTCTATGCCCAAACACTAGCCATTACACATTTTACAGTCTGCCTCTGAATACCATATTCTGAGGTGAACTGTTGCCTTAGTTCTATCAGTTATTTCATAGACATTGATAATAGCTGTATCTACTCAAATAATGCAGAGTAGTATTTTGATCCTCACCATTTATTTATTTATTTGCTTGTGGCATTTTGTAGCGCCAATTAAAATTGTGATTCTTAACTTTCTCTCTACTATTGTGTTTTAATCTTTTTCTAATTTATATATTTTTAATTTACTGTATGTTTTTAATCTTTTATAGTTTAATATTATTTTAAGGGGGGGTGGGCTAGGGTACTGGGACTATGGAGTTTTTATATTGTAAGCCGCCCCGATTGCGTTGCAGAGGGGCGGGATAGAAATAAAATTTTATTATTTTTTATTATTATTATTATTATTATTATTTTCAATCTTATATCAGATATCTCATTTGATATTTACAATGTTAATACACAACTTTTTCTCTTTTAATCAACATTTTGTGATTGTCTTTAATAATGTTATGCAATAGGAATCTGTGTTCACTTCCATATGCATGATTTCCATACTGTTTCACAGTATAGTATCGTAATTGCATGGCTGGTTTCCTGAAAGGAAGATTTTATTGATCTCATCGTAATGTTGACAGTGCCGGCATGTGGAAGATTTGTAGTCATTGTTAGCATTTATTTCCCAAGTGGCAAAGAGGGGAATTCACAAGTAATAATAAATATTATTTATTACTTATAAATGTAGATCTTCCATTTAAAAGAAAGTAGCTTTCATCTTTTGATGTAGTCTTAAACCCAGCATGAACATTTACCGTATATAATTGTCTGTTTCCAACACAGATTTCTCTCGGCTTCTCAGTGCAAGGTAGATACACAGTAAGCCTGTGAGGCCTGCCTTGAGAAAGTAAAAAGAACTACATATGTAAGAAGAATTAAGGAAAAACAGATGACTCTTAATTAAAAGTATTTGTCAGCACTCCAAGAGTTTATTTCGAAGACTATTGCCAGGCTTTCAAAGCCCCTTCATATTTTGCTTCCCGTGAAATATTTCAAGGAAACCAAAGTGTGCTGTTTTTAAACTTGATTATAGGTTGGAGAATGCCAAGTAATTATCTGCCTAGAAATCACTTTTCTTTCTTTTCTTTATAACTATGTGTGAGAGGAAAGTTTGGTCAGACTTGCTAGTATAATTAACCATTTCAGTCTGGCTAAGTTTCTATTTAGTGAACATTCACTTCCATCCTAAGTTGATTGCCTGTAGAAGGTGCATAACTGTTAGTGAGTGCATGCTTTGTTTTATCTATGTACATGTGCTCATGTACTTTCACACATATAGTTTTATGCTTCTAGGGTGGCTTCTTGTTTATTACAACTGTTGCAGGAATTCCAGTTACTTGTACAGTATACTTCATATATGGGTTAATTTGGATTTGTAACCTGTCCCAATGGACAGTTAACAGACAGGTAATCTACTATTTTAAAAAGGCAAGTAAAGTATCACCAAAAGCAATTACAATCTTGTGTTAAGCCTCAATGATTAATAGTTTGCTTAACTTGGGAAAACATATAGCTTTCTCAGAAAAACATATAAATCAAAACCTCAGATGGATTTATGTGGGGAAAAATACCAAAGCCTAGGCAGTATTAAGTGGGTTTTTTCCCCCATTGTTATTTAACATTTGGAGGTAATTTGCCAAATGGTCATTCCTAGGAGTTGATCTGGGACTATCCGGACACTGCTTTACCCCATGGGATTCTTTATGAAGATATATAAGGAAACAAGCTTCTGCCTAATGAACTCTCTTAGCAATTTCTATTCCCAAAGATTTGATGCCCCCGCCCCAGCAGTTATTATCAACCATTCTAACTTTTCTTCTCCCTTGTTGACATAATTTTCCTATAACAGATCAATGTACCATAATTAGAAAGGAGGGACTTCACTTTCTCATTGTCCCTCATGTGTTCCACATATTTGGTTTTTACACATTTGTAACAACAGAGAATCTCTGTAGCTTTGCAATGCTCAATCAGTCCTGATCTGTCAGTAACAAAAACTGTTTATTCTCCCTCCAAGCTAAATGAGGCAGTGAGAAATAAAAATACTGTGATGTCATCTGGAGTACTGCCAAAGACCTCCAACAATGATTAGGACTCCACTGAAGTAAGTTCCTTCTGATGATGAATAGCAAGTCTTGGAGAAAACAGTGTTCAGACATTTAAAATGCAATCTGTAAGACACGGAAGTGAGAAACCAAATAACAATTGCACTTGCATATGTTGCCATCCTGAACAGTGTTGGGATATTTGTGAGTTTGCCAACAAAGGCAGAAATAAAGAATAGTACTTCCATTCCATTACCGAAATCATGTCAACATCTCCAACACATGTATTGGTATTTAACCATTACTGAGGATGTTTAGGCAAATTAAATGAACCCCAGTCTATAAAATTATGCAATGATATTATGCTCATTTTGCATGTATTAATACATCCATGAACAGGGTCTGTGGCAGATCCTGGAAAGACTAGGATGTCCCCCCAAATTCCTTAAAATGATTATCTTGCTACACAAGAGCCAGCGCGGTCAAGTCAGATATGGCGATGCTCTTTCAGAGCCCTTTCTAATAACTAATAACCTTGCTTCACTCCATTAGTTATTAGAAAGGGCTCTGAAAGAGCATTGCCATATCTGACTTGACCGCACTGGCCCTCGTGTAGCAAGATAATCATTTTAAGGAATTTGGGGGGACATCCTAGTCTTTCCAGGATCTGCCACAGACCTTTTCTACTCACAGTGTCGATGGCTTTAGTGAGGTCAACAAATGTTACATAGATTCCCTTGTTCTGTTCTCTACATTTCTCTTGCAGTTGTCTAAGGGCAAATACCATATCTGTAGTACTCCTATTGGCTCTGAAGCCACATTGGCTTTCAGGAAGACGTTCTTCTGCAATAGCAGGAACTAATCTGTTCAGGAGTATCCTTGCAAGGATTTTCCCAGCAATAGAGAGCAGTGTTATACCTCGATAGTTTGAACGATCGGATTTTGCTCCTTTTTTCTTGCACAGGGTGATGATGACTGCATCTTGGAGATCTGATGGCAGTTCCCCTTTTTCCCAGCATTTCAGAAGGAGTTTGTGGAATTTATCGTGGAGTGCATGACCGCCGTGTTTCCAAACTTCAGGTGGGATTCCATCAATCCCAGCTGCCTTGCCGTTTTTCAACTGCTGTATAGCCTTAAGGGTCTTTTCCAAAGTGGGAGCTATGTCCAATTCATTTTTCATCAGTTTTTGTATCATATGTTGGATAGCTGAGCCTTGGACTACTCGGTTGGCACTAAAGAGACTTTGAAAGTGTTTAGCCCATCGATTCAGGATGGAGGCTTTATCAGTAATTAATGTTTGACCATATGTACTGTATAAGGAGCTTTGGACCTGATAAGTAGGTCCAAACACTGCCTTAAGAGCTTCATAAAATCCTCTAGAATCCCCCAGATCTGCACAGCGTTGTGTCTTTTCTGCTATATTGATCCACCACTTGTTCTGCATGTCTCAGAGTTTTTGTTGAAGTTTACTACATGTGAGACGGAAAGCTGCTTTTCTTACATGGCAAGTTGGCTGGCCAAGGTATGCCTGGTGAGCAGCTCTCTTCTTTGCCAACAGCTCCTGGATCTCTTGGTTGTTTTCATTAAACCAGTCTTGATTTTTCTTGTGGGAGAACCCGAGGGATTCTTCCGCAGACTGAAGGATACTGTTTTTGATATGTTGCCAAAGCACTGTAGGAGAAGGATCTATACAATGGTCTTCAAGTTTTGTTTGCAGGTTTGCCTGGAAGTTGTCACTCATGGTAGCTTGTTGAAGATTGTTGACTTGGAGTCACTTATTTAAGATGCCACCCCTCTTAGGTTTGAACTTAAGATGAAGATTTAGTTTACATCTTACGAGGCGATGATCTGTCTGGCATTCTGCACTGGGCATCACTCGAGTATGCCGGACATCGCGAATGTTTCTCTGACGGACTAGAACATAGTCAATGAGGTGCTAATATTTGGATCGGGGATGCATCCAGGTTGTCTTCAAGCTGTCTTTCTGCTGAAAGATAGTGTTTGTAATAGTCAGCTGTTGTTCTGCACAGAACTCTAGGAGGAGGCATCCGTTATCATTGCAGTTTCCAACACCATGTTTGCCTAAAACACCTTTCCAGGCTTCTGAGTTCTTTCCTACTCTGGCATTGAAGTCACCAAGGATAATAATTTTATCTTTTACAGGAACTTTTTGTATGAGGTGGCATAGGTCTGTGTAGAATTTGTCTGTCTCTACAGGGTCGGCTTGCATAGTTGGGGCATATATACTAAAGAGAACAACATGTGGGAGGCATAAGGAAATAATGCGATCAGAGTGTCCTGTTGGCAAGGTTTCGAGTTTGGAGGCAATGGAGATTTTAATCATGAATCCTACTCCTGAAAGATGTTTTTCGGTTTTGGGTTTGCCAGACCAGTAAAGTGTGTAGCCGGCACTGTGTTCTTTAAGGCTGCCTTCCTCATGGAGACGAACTTTACTAAGAGCAGCGATGCCAATATTAAGTCATGATAGTTCATGGGCTATTAGAGCAGAACGACGCTCAGGCCATCCACTATCTTCAGAGTCTGGCATGGTTCTGATGTTTCAGCTTGCAAGCGTCAGTTTATTTACACCTTTGGAGGCCAGTGTGCGCCTTTGTTTCTTTGCCTTGGTTTGACCTCATCAGAAGATTGCCGTTGGCCGCGGCTAGCCAACCAGGTAGTTGGGGATGAGCTTTCGCTAGGCCACCTTTTCTAGGCCCCTCTCCATATGGGGCAAGCAGTGCTCTCCTTAAAAAAGGATGCTTGGTCGTTCAGGATGCTGCCGAACAAGACTGTCATCTCCCGGGTCAGCCTCGAGCGACCAAAGTCCTGAACCGCCTGCATGCAGGGTTGGGTCTGCGGCTTCCAGTGCATCTTTACACTTGTCGTTTCTGTTAAGGAAAATGCAACATGGGACATACAGTGAAAGAAATAAAATATGTATGTGAAAGTCACAATGACTAAGCAAGAGCAATTATGGGGCTACACAGGTGAAACTGCTAATGTAATCTAGAAGCCTGAGAGCCAAGGACAGAGGTACTGAATGCAGATTGGAAACACCTGAGAATCATCAAGTGTACAAGGTGAATTGTTGAAATACATGGGTTGGTCTTAAGCATGGGTGGAACTACATGGACTAATCAGAATGGAAGTACACACCCACTGGGTGGAAACTAACTAGTGGGTGGTGATAAACAATGGCTATAAAATTGCAATGTTTGCCAATGTATTGTGGTTGAGTAGAGTTGGAGTAGTTTGGAGATATTGTGGTGTAGTGTATAGAGATTGTGATTTGTTGACCATATAGTATATTTATATAGAAGAATAAAGTAGGTTTTATATAAAACTACTGAGTTGCCTGAGTGAATCCTGGAGACATTTTGGAGACACCTGGAGAAGAGTGAGAAGGCTTGGAGAGTTTGTCAGGATCTTCAGCCTATTCTCTGAAACTCTGCTGCTTTGGAGAAAAGCATTAACCACTGATCTAAGCTGGTTGGCTCTGCTGCATAATAAGGTGGTGAGTTTGAGCCAGAGGTGAAGAGCTACAACTCCCATCATCCCTGACAAGGGTTATGGGCCCAGTTACTAGAGCACCCAGCATCCACAGAAGCTGAAAGTTCCAGAGAGTGGAAGAAAGCTTTGTGGACAACAGATCAGAGCAAGCTGTTTGTGCTGCACTGATAAGCCTCGTGAGTAAATCATTTTGTGTTTTGCTTAAGCCCAGACGGGTTGGCTGTGCATACTCAGAAGGACTGAGTCAAATTGAGTCACTGCACAAATCAAGATGGAAATTCTAAAGTTTAGTAAATTAAATAGAAACAACTACTCTACCTGGAAGATTTATGCCCAATCTCTACTAGTAAAGGAAGGTCTGTGGTCAACAGTTGAAACAGGGCTGGCAGCTGATGCTGATGAAGCCACTAAAGAGAGAGATAGTAAAGCAAAAGCCTGTCTTTATCTCATGCTTGAAGAAGACTTAATTAATGACGTCAGAGATAAAACGTCTGCCAAGGATGTGTGGGATACCTTGCAGAGATTACACACTCCTTCAACTGCTTTTGCAAAAATGCTATGGTCTAAAAGAATATACAGGCAAAAGATGGCTAAAGGGCAGTGTGTGATAGAACATTTAAAAATAATGCAAGATTTGTTTGTGCAAGCTGAACTGAGGGGAGTGCAAATTAGCAAAGAGCAGCAATGCTACATTTTAATAGAATCGCTAGACTCTTCATGGGACAACATAACGAACAGCCTGCAAAACCTGCCAGAAGCTGAGCTTAATAGAGACTTAATTGTGGCCAGAATACTGGAAGAGAACCAGAGAAGAATGTCTGAGCAGGGTGACTCAGCAAGCTTAAAGACTGTGCCAAAACAACAAACAACTCCTGACTGGCGAATGCAGGAGGAAGCAGCCTCTACAAGGGAGCAACGGAGGTGCTTTTATTGTAAGAAGATTGGTCATCTGCAGAGACACTGTAAACATTTTGCAGCTGAGAGACGCAAGCAAGCAGAGAGCAGATGGCAGCCGCGGCAGTATCAAAAACAGTCCAGACCTCCATTTTTGAGGGACAGTGGTAATAAAAAGGGGTTTGCAACCATGATTAAGGAAAAACAAAATGCAAATTCTAAATGGCTAGTTGATTCAGGAGCCACATCTTTGATGTGTAATGATATAAATTTAATAAGTAATAGAAAATCAGCTAATGTAAATACTGTAGTTTTGGCTGACGGGAAAGAGCTAAGTACTGTAAATCAAATGGGTACTGTGTACATTCCAGGGCTAAAAGAGAATTTTAATGATGTCTTACATGTAAAGGAGTTAGAAAATAATTTGTTATCAGTAAGCAGATTAACAGAAAGAGACTACACAGTCATCTTTGAAAAGAACATGTGTAAGATAAAACTGAATGGGGAATTGCGTGGCATAGGTTTGAAAAAGGACAAACTTTATTATTTGGAGGACAATATTGATAGCTACAGAGTTGAAGAAGCTAATAACATAGAAAATATTCCAATCCACAAAGACTGCATACACGAGCTTCACAGAAAATTCGGCCATGCAAGCTTCAAATGTTTAAAGAATTTAATCAGTATGTGTCCAGATTTAAAAGTTACTGAATGCAAAAACCACTTAGATTGTACGGTATGTCATCAGGTAAAGGTCAGAGCTTTTCCAGTAGCTAAGAAAACAAAAAGAATTGCTCAAAGACCATTTCAGTATGTACATGCAGATGTTGCCCAAGCTAATTGCTTGTCCTTAGGGGGAAGCAAGTATTTCCTAGTAATTGTTGATAGGTATACAAGGTTTGCATTTGTGAGAATAATGAAAAACAAATCTGACGCTGGGCAAAGTTTAAAAGCATGGGTAAGAATGGTGGAAAGACAATTTGATAGCAGAGTAGGCACCATCATTACTGATAGAGGAGGAGAATTGTTAAATAATCAATTGTTTAATTGGTTTCAAAAGGTGGGAATAAGGCATGAAACTACAAACCCTGCTTGTCCTAGTGAGGATGGGTTAGCAGAGAAGAAAATACAAGATATAAAAAGAATTACTGCTTGTATGATGGCAGATGCAGGGGTGAAAGATAGTTTTTGGGCAGAAGCAACTTTGACTGCAATACATATCAGTAACAGATTGTATCATTCAGAAATTGAAGACATTCCCTACAGGGTATTGTATGGGAGAATGCCAAATTACAAGTACTTAAGGGTTTTTGGACAATTTGCTCATGTTTACACACCTGCTTGTTTCAGGAGAAAAGGAGAACCCAAAAGCAAAAGGCTTAGGTTTTTGGGGTATTCTGGAAATAGCTACAAGTTTCATTTGGGAGGAAAACAAGTGCAGTATTCTAGGTCTGCAAATTTCGAGAGACATGCTGGTTGGGACAAACTGCATGCCAATAAAGAAGTGTTTTTGAGATTAGGGAGTTCAAATGAGCCAGAAGCACAAACTGAACCAACCTCAGGAAATGGAGGGGTTTCAGTTAAGCAGGAAGCATCACCTAGCAGCAGTGGTAGTTCTTCCGATGATGAGATAGCATCTAGGCCTACTACTACTCGAATGACTGAAGACAAGAGATTTAGTCATAGAACTACAACTCCTAGTAGAGAAAGTGAGGATAAAAGAGACAGAACAGCAGATTTTATTCCCAGGCGTAGTCATAGAGTTAGAAAGCCTCCAGATAGGTTTGTTGTGACAAAGGCAAGAGCTTGTTTAGCAGTAGAGGAGCCTGAAAGTTTTGAAGAATTGGAAAGTTATCCTAGTGAAGAACAGGAAAGATGGCTTGATGCAATGGATAAGGAGTTTGGTTGCCTGGTAAATAAAGATGTTTTTGAAATTGTTGACAGACCCAAAGACAAGAAAGTAATTGGTTGTAAATGGGTATACAAAAGGAAAGAAATGCCAGATGGAAGTACCAAATATAAAGCTAGGTTAGTGGCTAAGGGTTTTGCACAACAGCAGTATGAGAACTATGATAAGACATATTCTCCAACTGCAAAGCCAGAAAGTCTGAGAATGGTTCTAGCTGTAGCAGTAAAAAGGAATTTAGTTGTAGAACATTTTGATTTTGAGACAGCTTACTTGAATGCGGTTCTGAATGAAGAAATATTTATGGAACAGCCACAAGGTTTCGAAGAAAATGGTAGTCAGAGAGTATATAAATTAAAGAAAGCGTTGTATGGTTTAAAACAAAGTGCCAGAGCGTGGAATCTGTGCATCAATGATGAGCTAGTTAAGCTAGGTTACAAGAGGAGCATTGCAGATGCTTGTGTTTATACAAAAGGAGACATAGTATTAGTGATTTATGTAGATGATTTGTGCGTAGCAGCAAAGTCAGAACAGGAAATTGAGTCAGTAAAAAGAGAATTGTCTAAGAAGTTTGTTTTGAAGGACTTAGGTGTAATGAAGTCTTATTTAGGTATTTGCGTTGAATGGACAGAAGAAGGACATTGTTTATTAAGTCAGAGAAATAAAATTGAAAGACTGATTGAAAAGTGTGGATTACAGAATGCAAAAATAGTAAGAGCTCCAATGACAACTGGTTTTGTGTCTGAGGAAACAACTAGAGCATTTGAGGACAAGATTCTCTTCAGAAGTATAATAGGATCTTTACAATTCATATCTTGCCACACCAGACCAGACATTTCTTATGCTGTAAATGTATTGTCTAGAAGGGTTAATGATCCAAAAATTGAAGACTGGACGGCAGTAAAACATTTATTGAGATATTTGAAAGGAACCTTAGATAGGAAATTGATAATAAGAAACAATAGTTCAGATCTAGATTGTTATGTAGACAGTTCATTTGCATCAGAATTAGGAGACAAGAAGTCAGTTACAGGAATGATAATTAAATATAGTGAAAGTCCAATAGTATGGAGAAGTAGAAAACAAACTAATGTAGCGTTAAGCACAACGGAAGCAGAATTCGCTGCTTTGAATGAGATAGTAAATGAGGTACAGTGGATTAAGCAATTGCTAAATGATTTAAATGAAAGTTACAAGATACCAGTGGAAATTCTGGAAGATTCACAGTCATGCATAGCGATGGCTGAAACTGAAAGTTTGAAGAACAGAACAAAATATGTTGGTGTAAGATATCAAAATGTGCGAGACATGGTTCAGAAGGGTGAAATAGAATTGAGATATATAGAAACACAACACAACATAGCAGATTTGTTCACAAAAGCATTGACAGCAGAAAAACATGAAAGGCTGACACAAATGGTTGGAATGACATTGTAAGACACATACAATATTTTATTTCGGAGGGGATTGTTAAGGAAAATGCAACATGGGACATACAGTGAAAGAAATAAAATATGTATGTGAAAGTCACAATGACTAAGCAAGAGCAATTATGGGGCTACACAGGTGAAACTGCTAATGTAATCTAGAAGCCTGAGAGCCAAGGACAGAGGTACTGAATGCAGATTGGAAACACCTGAGAATCATCAAGTGTACAAGGTGAATTGTTGAAATACATGGGTTGGTCTTAAGCATGGGTGGAACTACATGGACTAATCAGAATGGAAGTACACACCCACTGGGTGGAAACTAACTAGTGGGTGGTGATAAACAATGGCTATAAAATTGCAATGTTTGCCAATGTATTGTGGTTGAGTAGAGTTGGAGTAGTTTGGAGATATTGTGGTGTAGTGTATAGAGATTGTGATTTGTTGACCATATAGTATATTTATATAGAAGAATAAAGTAGGTTTTATATAAAACTACTGAGTTGCCTGAGTGAATCCTGGAGACATTTTGGAGACACCTGGAGAAGAGTGAGAAGGCTTGGAGAGTTTGTCAGGATCTTCAGCCTATTCTCTGAAACTCTGCTGCTTTGGAGAAAAGCATTAACCACTGATCTAAGCTGGTTGGCTCTGCTGCATAATAAGGTGGTGAGTTTGAGCCAGAGGTGAAGAGCTACAACTCCCATCATCCCTGACAGTTTCGCCCCTCGCCTATCACTACAGGGCTTTTTTGGAATTGGATTTGTCCTTCGAGCCTGTGCAATGGATTTTTCTGGTGGAGCGCAGCGTGCACAGAACTGGCCTCACCCTTTAAACCAAAGGTTCATATGCTGTGGCCTTGCAAGCATGGACGGTAGTAGCGAGGTCCTTGGGCCGTAGGTTTGATTAGTGTTTCCTTCTCTTAGATGGTTGACCTTACAGGGTTGGACGAGCACCATCTGCCCGGGTTTGGGATTAGAGTTTTCCTTCTCCTAAGATAGTTGCCATAAGGCTAGAGAGCCCACCCTGCCCTTTGACGCTCTTTGTCAAACCCTTCGGTTTTGACCTGTCTGGCATGGGAGACCCTACTGGTGGCTATTATGCCACCGCCAACCTAGCTCAAAATGGCATTAGGGTACGCAAGCCTCTCTCCCACGACAAGGGATTGTCAATGGAGAGGAGAAAGTTTATAAGCCACTAAGTAAAATTTATTGTAAATATAGTCAGCCATTCCTCAAAAGAATTCAGGACAGCATATAAAATGCTGCCATTTTATATACCCAACAAACCTATGGGGAATTTAGGCTGAAACGGAGCAATGTACACAAGGCCTCCAAATAAGTTGAATTGGTAGGAATCCGAATCTCTGCTTGCACTATAGAGTTTAGTATTGCTAGCCGCTGTACCACACTGCGAGCCACTGTTCAGGTCTCCATTTGTGCTGAAAGTTTTATCCATTTTGATTCATTTGAACTAGGTATGTATATACCTAGTCAGGACTTCAAAGCTGAAAAATGATGTTTCTTATTTTACTCCAGGACCATTCAGAAATTAAACTAATATTATAACAGTTCGCTCACAGCTTTTCATTCATGTTCATTTATCTTGGTAAGCCTGGCTTCCTTGTTTCTCAAGAAGTCATGATATTTCTTTCTTATTCTCTAAAGCAAATTCTTAATTGGTCTAGTGTTTTACATCATTTTCATTAGCAAGTGAATAGTTCACTTCTCGGGCTATCTGAAGTGGAGAGCTAGCAATATTTTTTCTGTTTCACCATATTTGTTTCCCATTCTTTGTTCCTATTCTTTCCTGGAAGCTCTCCATAGACAGGCAGCTGATGGCTCACAGACTGGCACCAGTCCAGGGACCACCACATTGATTGGCACTGTTGCTCAGCACTGTAGGGTACCATACCTGTCTATTTTATATTTATTTTTAGTAATTCTGTATAGACGTGCACCTGTTAATTCTGAATTTGGTGAACTTGCATTCATACAAAAATGCTACTTTTTCAGGTTTATGTGTATATTTTGTACATTTTCCATTTCTTCTGAAAAATACAATTATCTGCCAGGGGTGATAGTACTTTTTGAGGCCTAAGGTGATAGTACTTGTCTGTTAGGTTGTAGGGAAAACTTTTCTTCTTTTTCCTTTCTTTCAGGAGCACAATTTGCTTTCATTGTATAAATGCTGTAAATATAATGTAGAAACTCAATGAAAAATTAAGAATAAAACCTGAGATTCAGATATCTAAATGCTGTGATAGATGTAGCTAGGATCAATGAAATCAGCTGCCAGAACTTGTAAAAATCTCAATCTTTTTTTACTATTTTGTGGCTTGTAGCAGCTAATGCATTTTTTTCTCAGACAACCTTTTAGCTGCAGCTGTTTATTGAACTACTTACTCATAAGTAACACATTAAACTTAGAACCTAGATGAGGTGCCCTTCAGATTCCCCTACACAAAGGAGAATGAGTACTGTAAAATAAATACAGACTACTAAAGTACTTTATTTTAAAACAGCTATCACCAATGAGTAAGTTTCATGGTCTTCTTGACCATGGAGAAGACGTTCTCTGCTATCTCCACAGTGATATTAATACAGATTGCTTTCTCTATTATTGTTAGTTGTGAGGAAAGGACAAGGTACCGTATATCAGGCCTACTGGTACATAGAGGTGGAATGGACAACAACTGACCAAGGCACCACAGGAGACCTTCATCCTCATTGAGAGTCTTGGGCTTATGAGATTGACATGTGTCACCATAAACTGCTCCTTCCTTCCTGTGACTTAGCATTGTCTCTACACTGCTGCTAACTAAGATTAGTGCTACCTAAGTTCCCTCTTCAATTTTCAAGTAATCCTAATTTCAAATACTCGTTAGGAGAGGAATCTTTGTTAGTATTAATCATTGGTTAGCCCTAAGGGAAAAGTAATGAACATTCTCAGTTCTAAACTGGAAACCATTGGGTTTTTTAAAAAACCTTGAAAATATTTCTGTAAGTTTAAAGTGCCTTGTCTTTCTCATGCTGGGGCATTAAATATTTTATATTTCAACAGAAGGAAGCCCATTTTGAATTCTGCCTCTTCTGAACAGAAGGGTAGCTACTATTTTATAAGAGAATTAAGTCAGAATAACATTAATATAGTATTTATTAGCATAGAACAGTGATTTTTTTAACAGTGGCAAAAATTAGGCTCTAAAACTTTCCATTAGTGGCCCATAAAATTGTTGGTAGCATCTTTCTTGTAGAGGAGTGGCCTGTAAAAGATACAAACATGTGAGACTGTCTTGATCTGATAAGGTCTCAGTGGAACAGGAGCTGCAAAATCAGATGTTGAATTCTATAATATCTCCAAATTATAGCTGCTATGTTTAAAATGTTCTTTTAAATTCATAGTTGAGAAGAAAATAAGCCTTTGGGTAAGCACTGTCTTGTTTTTATTTACTGTATGTAAGCCTCTCCAGGAACCTTTTTTGGATGATGATGAAAATGCTTTAAATAAATAGATTAAGTAAAACAGACTTAGTCCAATTTTTAAGTGATGAGATACCATACTGAAATTTGTAATAAACAGAAGTCATATTCAGGTATGTACAGTGGTTGTGAAGTGGTATGTGCAGGTGAAATCATATTTTATTTATGTCATGTGAAGGTTTTCTGAGCCAAATTGTAGTATAGCTGGACTGTAGGGTTGTGGAATTTTACTGATGGTCTCTTAATAATACCTAGCTCTTCCTTTCCTTCCTTGGTGTAATATTGTCCCATATTAAAAGCTTAGATCTACTTTTCTTAGTCAGTACCCAAGTCATTAGGCTGTGTGTGCTTTTCTATTTTGCTTCCTGTGATATTGTAATTTTAATACTTCTAACTAAAATCTGTCAACCAATATGGAAAACAAAACAATGGTCTATAGAAATGCTCAATATACAGTCAAATCCTCAAGAAAGGGTACACCAGAGATTGCAGTAAACACAGGACCATTGCATTAATTTCCCATGCAAGCAAAGTAATGCTCCAAATTCTACAACGAAGACTTTTACCATATATGGAGCGAGAAATGCCAGATATCCAAGCTGGATACAGGAAAGGAAGAAGCACTAGGGATCATATTGCAAACACTCATTGGATAATGGAGTGCACCAAAGAAATTCAAAAGAAAATCAGCCTGTGATTTATAGATTATATCAAATCCTTCAATTATATAGCTCATGAAAAACTATGGATCGCTCTTAAAGAAATGGGTGTGCCACAACATTTTATTGTCCTGGTGTGTAACCTGTACTCAGGACAAGAGGCTACTGTTAGGCCCATACAGAGAAATTGAATGGTTTCTAATTGACAAAGGGGTCAGGCAAGACTGCATTTTATCACTCTATGTGTTTAACTTGTATGCTGAACATATCGTGCCTAAAGCAGGATTCGACACAGAGGAAAGAGGCATGAAAATTGGTGGAAGAAACCTCAACACCATACTACTAGCAGAAAAAGGCAAAGACTTGCAAGGAAGTGCAAAGTCAGATTTATAGTTGAACATTAAGAAAACAAATATGATGCCCATAGATACTTACATAACTTTAAAGTAGACAGACAATGAAGACATTGAAATAGCTGGACAGTGAAGAAAGCTGATAGGAAGACAATAAACTCCTTTGAAATGTAGTGCTAGAGAAGAGTTCTATGGATACTGTGAACTGCTAAAAAGACCAATAAATAGGTCCTAGAGCAAATCAAGCCCAAACTCTCCCTGGAAGCTAGGATGACTTAAACTGAGGCTGTTGTACTTTGGCCGTATCATGAGAAGACGTGACAAACTAGAAAAGACAGTAATGCTTGGGACGGTAGAAGGCAGTAGAAAAAGAAGAAGACCGTATTCCAGATGGATAGACTCAATCCAGGAAGCCACGGCCCTCAGTCTGCAAGACCTTAGCACGGCTGTTGAAGATAGGGTGACTTGGAGGTATGTCATTCATGGAGTCACCATAAATCAAAGTCAGTTTTACACAGTTAACAACAACAACAGGCTTCCTGGAGTAATACATGTCTATTTGAAAGATGGGGCTTTAATATTTTTTAAAAACTTTTCTTCAAAAAATATGGATGAGAGTGCATGAAAGTGGATGGTGGTGCCAAGGAAAGGTGAGGAGAATGAAACATCAAATTTCATATTGTTGATCTTACAATGTGTGAAGGATTGGATTTGTGACATCTGAATGTATCCAGTGAAACATGATGTGGTATGATTATGATCATTAAGTGTATGTTTTGCACAGTTTTTTAAAAAGCTGCTAGTAAAAATCTAACAATTAGTACCAAAATTATATTAGAAGAATATAATTTAATTTTTTAATTAAAAAACACCTCTAATATAAGTATAACAATTTCCTATTCACATTTTTAAAGCAAATGTTTTGGTTAAGAGATGTGGCAGTATATAAGTCATCCAACTCATGTCACCTCAACAATGTAGTGGAAATAAAATTATCTTGTCTACATTGTTCAGTGCCTTTGCTGGTACTGGAAAACTTGTTTTCAAATAGCACATTATTCCATTACTACAGCTAACACAATCCTGAAGATCTTGGGAAACCATGATGGATTAAGTTTCTGTTCCCCAAGACAGAGGCATTAATCAAAATAAAGTTTATTTGCCTGCCTAAGTAACTCCTGTGTCACCTCCACACAATCTTCTTTGTTTTTATAATCCCTCCCTGTGCTCAAGGATCAATTTACTGTGGAACATTTGGGTTTTAAAATAAAATGTGTGTAGGTTTGGGATGATGTGTGTGTGTGTCTGTTTGGTATTTTGTAAGTACTCTAAACACGCAAACTAATATACCAATAAATGAACTGCTTCTCCTAATTGTCTCCAAAACAAGCCATGGGTGCCAGTTACACGACAGAAATTGTTGCGTTGCCTACCGTGACATAGCGATCACGAATCCGCCCCTCGCTGTTTATACGATTTATGTCTCTGATCTGGATATCCCGTGTGGTCCCGTGACTGATATTTACACGTCCATAGTTCTGGTTTTGTTTAGGTTTAAAAAAAATTGGGGGGGGCTGTCAATCAAAGATGCGATTACTCGTGTTTTCACAACCTCGGTGACGCACTTCCTTTAGAGTTCCGCGCCACGAGCGATGCTATTGGCTGGCTGGGGAGGGTGGAGAGAGGTGGGCAGAGGTTTGTTATTCCCCCTTGCTTCGTGAACATTTTAACCCTTTCAAAAGAGGCAGAAAGCATTTTGAAAGATCCTGATAGATCTTTTGCTCAGTCGCAGGGCTTTCCTTTTGAAATCAAGCTGAGTGCTTTGAAAACAAGCAGAGTGCTTTCCTTTTGAAATCAAGCGCTTGGTTTTCCTCTTGCCTTTTTAAAATATTAACCCCTACAGCTGGCTGCAGAGATGGCTATAGGCAGGTGTTTTGAAAGACACAAACACAGAGAGGGGGAATTAAAGGGTGCTAATTCGCTCAGAGGCTTGAATATTTTAATGTGCCAGGGAGGTGACCAAGCTACTACGATCTCTCTGTAACATGCAGTTGAGGAAAAGGTAAAGCTGAAGGGTTTGCAGTGTAGAAATCCATTTAAAAAGGTAATTGAGTACACGCGCGCGCACACACACACATCAACCTTCGTGCAGCTGGAAGGGATGCCTTTGTTTTCGGCTGGTGAGGCTGGATCTGTTGAACAGGTGACTGACCCCTCCTTTTGTGGTCCCTGAGCTCTAAGCCTGCCCCCAGTCACCATTTCCGGTCATCCCAGTACCGAGACTTTTTGTCCCATGCTGTTTACATTTCCGATTTTCCGAATCCTCCAGTTACTTTTTTAAAAACCGGCACAACCTGCGGGACTGGAAGTCCCGCAGGTTGAGGGATAAAAGGTGGCCCCCCTTCCGAAAATCACGTACCCGACCCGATGTACGAGTAAACTGCCAGGGATCGACATGAATTCTTCCCAGGACATTTTCATCGTGTAAACGGCCCCATGATATATGCAGCAAATACTTGTTGTAAACAGAGCTTTAATGGTCTCCTCCTATTCAAATGCCACAATGAATTTGGTTTTGTTTTAAAGAAAGATTTTGTATGGAGTACTTCTACCTTTAGTAATAGGAAAAGCTCAAGCTTTATCTATATTCTTAAATAAGAAATATCAGATTATAATGGTCTATAAGCAAGGCTTAGATTTATTGGGAAAGAATATCTTGTGGCACCCTCCATCCCTGTACTTGGAAAACAAACAGATGCTTTCAGAATGGCCTCTTTGTTTTTAACATAAGTGTTCAGTAAATATGAATATTTATTCCAGATGTAAATGATTTATTGTGGTATGCATTTATGATTATTACATTTCAGTAGCATAACCTTTATGGCTCACTGGAAAAGACAATGATGCTTAACAAAGTAGGAGTCACTAGGAAAAAAGGAAGACTACATTACTGGTGGATAATCTCAATCACGGAAGCCACAGTCCTGAGTATGCAGGACGTGAGTAGGACAGTTGAAGACCAGGGATCTTGGAAGTCTCTCATTCCTAGATATCCTAAGCTGGAGATGAGTTCAAAACATTCTGTTACCCAAACACCTTCACTGCAAAAAAAAAAAAAGCATCAATACATCAGGGCTTAAGATAGGTGTGCTGATGTTTTGGAATTGGGAAAGGAGTTCGGTTGCCTTAGCCAGTTTAAGAATGTTGTTTTAAACTTGGGGTTTAGGGTTAAACAAAGTATTTTGCTTTAAAATGCTGTGCTCATTGGACAAAAGAGACCCTCTCACAGCCACAGGAGTTTACCACGTACCATGAAGCTGTGGACAAGTCTACATAGGGACCACAAAATGCAGTGTGCAAACACAAATCAAGAAACATGAGAGACACTGCAGACTGGACCAACCAGAAAAATCAGCAGTAGCAGAACACATTATAAATCAACCTGGGCAAAAAATGCTATTTGAAAACTCCGAAATTCTGGACCAGGCTTACAACTATCAGCTCAGAATGCATAAGGAAGCTATTGAAATCCACAAACACTTGGACAACTTCAACAGGAAAGATGAAACCCTAAAAGTAAACAAAGTTTGGCTACCAGTCCTGAAAAACACTAAAATAAAAACTCAACACATGCAAATGAACTTCACCCAGGGACAGGGGGCTTCCCAGCAGACAATGAACCATGAGCTAGATATACACTAATCCCCCTTGCATATCCTCCCACCCTAAGAACTGAACATCCAACAACTGAATACACAAATTTACATGCTAATCCTCTTCAACAGGGACTCACAGTATATAAACCCCACATACCCACACTGCCACCATTCTCTGAAGATGCCAGTCACAGATGCAGGCGAAACGTCAGGAATAAATTCTTCTAGAACACAGCCTCACAGCCCAGAAAATCCCCACAAAAATCCTACTTTGCTTTACTTACTTCTTATCCCTAGAATTTACGGTCTTGAATGCAATCCCAAGATAGCTGTCACATCTTAATTTTAATTGTTGGTGCATTTGTTATATTAGTTTAAATTTTAACTGAATGTGAATGTTTATTCAATTGGTTATTTTTTGTGTAATTGTATTTGTGAATTGACCCAGAGAGTATAAGAGTAAATCTTAATTTGATCAGCTATGTTACATTTTCTAACAACATAATTGAAAGTGAAATTAATCAGAATTGACATGTAATTCATGTACTCTGAAGAGTATCACAATTTTATTCAATAATAATTATATCTGAAATTGGAAAAAAAAATTGTTGGTTTTTCCCACTAGACAAAAAACTGTTTCAAACACCCACCCCCCTCCATAGTTTTCAGAGAAACAGAATCTTTTATAGACTTTTCCCGAAGACACAGCAGCTGCTTGTTGACATTTCTTTTGTTTTACTTCACCTCAACAGAGCCCCTTGTGCCACTCACACTTTCAGGAACCCTTTGTCTATGCCAAAGGAGTATGAAAAAGGTGCATAGGTCAAGGTTATGTTCAGAGGTCATACACTGCAGGCCTTGGAGAGATGGAGTCAGCTCCTTCACCACCAGATGCCTAGATGTAGTATCAAAGCCTAGATGTAGTATCAAATTAAGAAGTGCAGAGACCTAGAGAGATGAGAAACACACACACACACACACATATAGGCATGGAGACGCACTCTCCACAATGCTGCAGCCTTATTTGAGAACTCACACGGAACAAGTCTTGAAGAGAAACAACAACGCAGAAAGAATCACAACCCAGAAACATCACCCAAGGAGACCTTCTGCTGTGCTTTCTGCAACCGGACTTGTTTATCTCGGATTGGCCTTTTTAGTTATCAGTGTGCTTGCAGAAAGCGCAGGATGAGTCCTTCCTAAGTCTTCGTTTGTGAAGAAAAGCCAGAGTGTGCATGTGTGTAATATATAGTATGTGCCCTTCCTTTTCCACCTCCAAGCAGCAAATCACCCACTCCTGTCCTTAGATCTGGTCCTGCCTTCAGAGGCAGCAGATAACAGGCCTGCCCCTCCTCTCTGTGACAGCCCTTGAGGTATTTAAAGAGTGCAATCATAACGGTTCAGTCTCATCTTTACCAAGCTAAACATACCCAGCTCCTTCAACCTTTCCTCATATGTTTTGTTCTTCATACTTCTTATCATCCTTGTTGCCTTTCTCTGAATTCATGTCAACTTGTCTTTATCCTTCTTAAAATGAGGTGCCCAGAACAGAACATAGCACTCCAGATGAGGCCAGAGTAGCACAGAATATAGTGGGACTATTACTTTCCTTGACTTGGAAACCATGCAAACCAGGCTAAAATAGCACTTGCCTTCTTTGTTGCAGCATCACATTGCTGGCTCTTGTTTAGCTTATGGTCAACAATAATTCCAAGGCCCTTTTTGCATGTAGTACCGTTAAGGCATATATCCCTCATCCTATAACTGTGCATTTAGTTTTTGTGGCCTAAATGTAGGATTTTGCATTTATCTACATACAGATTCTCAATGCAGCCATCCTGTTCCTCTTCCTCTTCATGGAGGGAGGTAATTTAAGTGACAGCTGGCTGCTGGGCAACCAAGTGGGTACAGAAAGCTTTAGCTGTTGAGGTAAAACAGGATTTGGCCCTAGAGAACTACATAGCTTAGCAAAAGCTCTCCAGCATGGCAAGGTCCCTGCCAGGGTAAAGACTGGCAAATTTGCGACCACCATCTGAGGTGATTGCCTCATTAAAGCTAGTCATAGAGCCAGCCCTAGCTATTACCAGTGTACATTTACTAACTCCAGAGGAAATGGAAGCTTTTATTGGAAGTGCATAATTAGGACACAATTTGAGGGCCAATACTTGATAAAATTGAAGAGTGGATTAACTGTGAAAAATTCCTCTTACTTTTGTATGGTGGAAAAAGTCTTTCCTCTGGGCTAAAAAGAATTACCTCATTTTGAGAGTTGCATACTTGGGAGCAGCAGGATCAAGTAATTCCACTTGGTACATTTTGTTGATCTGTTCTTGGTTCTTGAACTGCTTTTCGTTTCCCATGTCAGGAACGCAGACATTATTTGTAACAATTCCTTCATGTTGCTTGCTTCATTCTGCAAAAAAAAAAAAAAAGAGGGGCCAAGAATTCTCTCTAAACTGTAGAGTTAGAGTCTCTTAGGAGTGCTTTAACTAAATAAAAGCTCAGTGTCTACAGGCCATCAGTCTTATTCTGTCCCTCATTCACCACTCCCATCACCCACCCACCCTCAAACTAATCAACCTAGCACTGCCCGCTTTGAAATGTTTACTGAGAAAACAGTTCTGTTTTGACAGACAGCAATTACAGCACCTGGGCTTAAGGCAAATTTTACAGCTCTTTTGGGGATCACTTATGAATAGTCACCATGAGGTTGGTGCAGATTTGTGCAAACAGGTTCTGAGCAGAAATTGTACTTGGAACCCTTTTCTGTTGACTAGTGTATGTGCTCTTGCGCTCTCTCTTCCTTAGACTTCTTTTCTCAGAATCTATATTCTCTATATATGGCAGAGTCAATCAAGTTATATTGGTTCATGGGTCAGTATAACCACTGGAACCTACCCTAGGCTTCCAGACTGCTGCCGAGCCTGCAATTCAGTAATGCAAATACTTTCAACCCACATTTTATTTTGTTTAAGACAGGTTTTACAGGTAGCAATCACAACCAGGAAACACCTATGTTTCATGGAGACTTCTAGTTCTCCTTTAAAACAAGGTTTGTGCTCTTCATTGCAAGTATTTTCCTAATCTTATCTATGTATTAAATTTATATCCCACCTATCTTCGAGAAATGGCACTCAAGAAAGCAGAAAGTAATAATGTACCATTTAAAATCAAAATCTTAATTTAAATATATTATAAAAGCAAACCAATTAATACACAATTAAAAACTCAACAATAAAAGAAACGGACAAAACCGAGTGGGGGGGGTGAAAACACTCAGCATCACATCTGCTTTCATATCAAAGGCCTTCCGGAATAAAAATGTCCTTGCATCAATAATTTCATCAAAGACACAAATATATATGCAATAATGCCTCCCTGTGCTTTTATTGTAACCAGTTGTTTCCCTAGGTGCCCTGTAAGTTTCAACATTTCTCTTTGATTTCTTTGCATAGTTGTAGGATAAAAAGTATGTTTGCCATAATAGCTAAAGCATCTTCATATGCAGATAAATATAATTCTACATGCGCGAGCAGCAAAAGGGAAGATGCCTGTTTGTACGTTTCTGATGAATCTGTTGGTTAAAGCAGTTAGGCCCATGACCTAATCTAGCAAGACTATTGATTATATATTTCTATGGGAGATATTTTATGTACAGTATTTATTTTTACTTTTAAATTTGACCAATTTATATAAAAGCTGCACTACCCTGAATGTTCTTTCATTCTCAGGTTGTCTGAATTTTTTTTTCTAGATTTTTTTTTAAAAAATTCAAAGCTTTGAGAAGCTTGGATTCCCAAATCTTTCTTGACTAAGCTATATTTCCTTGTTTGACTTAAAGGGTAGTGTTCACAGAAAATTTTCTGATAAGATCATTTAGGCTGTCTTGCCCCTCTGAACTTTATTCTTGCTTTCAATAATTAATTGCTCTGTTTTTAAGCTAACCTCATAGTCTTCACACAGTGATGTTTCCAGGACAGAAAATGTGAATGGCTGACTTCCCTGTGAAAGGATGTCTGTTCTTGTCAGGCAGTTATTAGTTTTCTCCCCTCAGCATGATCTCTGCTTTGAGCATGCATTGGCCTCTGTGTCTGTCTTGTGATTGGATAGACGCTTTCATCAGTCTTTGAGAATACTGTTGTTTTTGCAGTCAGATATAAAGACAATCATCTCTCTGAGGAACTTAGTAGCTCTGGAACCACATGAAAGCTATTGGAATTAATCCTCTAGGTAAGGTTTGTGGTCAACTTTGCCTGCTACATTACAGAAAAGATAATTTTTTAGGATGGTACCAAATTTTGAGAGAGGAGTTGGAGAGCATGAACCAGTTGCTTTAGTTTTTAACACATGTGATTTTGGAGGTACAGTGGACCTATAGCAAAGGGCTGTAAAATGTTGAACTTCTCCCCCCACCATCCTATGCTACTTCCTCCTCTATTCTCTCTCTCTCTCTCTCTCTCTCTCTCTCTCTCTCTCTCACACACACACACACACACACACAGTAGCATTAGGGACAAGCCTCAATATAAATGCATTTTGGGAAAGGAAAATACTGCACAGTGGGACTACTGTGGGGTTTAAATGACTCCAACATATTGAAGACTGAATAAAGAAGTAATTGTATATAGATGTATCAGTTAACATATGGAGATGTAAACCAAATCATATTATGGGCTATATACCTAAAGAAGATGTTGACTTGAAGGGGGGAAATCATGAGTTAAGTATCAGGGTTCTGGAACTCTATTGGGTGTAGTTAGTGACTTCATAAATAATCCTTGTACAGTTTTACCCTGTATTATAAATAAGAATTCTTAACATATTTTAATATTTTTACATTAAACTTGGTCATTATTTAAATTTGTCCTCATTTTAACTATTTTCAAAATTGGGATAATTTGACATAATATTTGATCAGTTAAGTGTGTTTTTATTTTTGGAAGGATAGAAGTGATAGACAAACAAATCTAGTATTTTGAAATTCAACAGCTTTGGGTTGAATGAAGGCCAGTAGCAAGAACCCCTGGTAGGGCCTGAGGCCTATTGTTTCTCTAAGTAGTTGCAGGGCTGTCCAGGTGTCCTGATTTAAAACTTGTTCATTCAGACAGGAAATTGTATCTTGTTCTGAGGTTTACTGTAATAAAGTACATAGTCCTGAGGGATGGTGCTGCTGGGTTCATGAATCACTTTATGGGCAGGCTGCTCTGACCTCAGCCCAATGATTTATTCATGTCATTCTGAAGCAGGAATGGTAGAAATGTAACCAGCACATGGTCTTACCCCAAGAGCCTTTAGCTAGGAGACCAATATATATCCCCCGAAGCCAGATCCAAGATGCCTCGCAGTATGTATTCAAAGTTTTTGATCAGGAGAATCCCCCTCCTGCATCTAGTTCGTGGTTTATAAAGATTTAATTGGCTTGTTCAAAAAGTAAATGTGACTTTTAAATAGCTCTAGAGAAAGGCTGCAGCGGTTCAAGTGCTGGACTTCAGGTGATTCCATTTCATTTAGAATCATAGAATCATAGAATTGCAGAGTTGGAAGAGACCACGAGGGCCATCCAGTCCAACCCCCTGCCACGCAGGAAATCACGATCAAAGCATCCCCGATTCCACCTTGTTCCGCTTGATAAGGGAGTGGATGTATTCCTGGATGGAAACCAAAGGTATCAGATGCTGTGCCTGATGTCATGTTTATACTCTTATGGCAGCATCTGAAACTGCTACAAGAGCACTGCATTTGGCCTTCCAGCTCTGGCCCCATGGGCGCCAACCCTCCTCCCCCGGCTGATCCGTCATTTCCTGGTTTTGGGGTGCACAGGCAAGTTTTTTTAAAAAAAAAATACAAAATCCACGCAGTTGTGTGATCTGGTGATGCCTTAACCTCTCGTTTGTGTGAGGACATCACTCATCTTCCACACATTCCCCCAATGTCATTCCTTCGTGAGTACTCACAGCTGCGGAGATGAACTTTTATTTTAGAGCCACAGTTAGAAATCCAGAGAAATAATGAACAGTCGTGAAATGCAAAAGCTATTAAAACATCACTGATTTCACTAAAATGCTGGAATGGGAGGGAAACTTATTAATTACATGCCAACAATAATACTTTCTGATTTTAGCAGAAGAGCTGTGTGCATGCCCCCACAGTACTTCCCAGAATTAAAAATGCATTTGTCTGTTTATACCTAGTAATTACTTAGCATAGTGTCTGTGCTGCCATTGTCTTTTATGAAGCTGAGCATTGCTAATTATAATAATAAAAGGGGGATAAAATGGAACTTCAGCTTGCAACATGAACTTTGAGCAGTTTCGTTCAATTTGTGGTTGTCAGACTCAAGAACAAGACTGCCATAGAACCATAGGGTTGAAAGAGACCACAAGGGCCATCCAGTTCTAATCTCCTGCCATGCAGGAACACATAACCAAAGTACTCCCAACTTCAGCCTCTGTTTAAAAACCTACAAAGAAGGAGACTGCACCATACTCCAAGGCAGCATATTCCACTGTTGAATAGCTCTTACTATCCAATATTTTTTTAAAAAAAAAATGATAAATCCTATACATTTTGACATTAAAAATCATACATTTTATAAACCTTTAAGTGTTCAAGTGTCTTATTCTTGGTGTTTCAAATATCCAACATCTTTCCAGATCTGCAAATCTAGTGCTTATTCATCAGCCATCAGTTGATGACAGCAACTTTAAGTAATTCCTTGCATCTGTGAAAGGACCATCATAGATCAATTATCACTGACAGACCTTTAACACTCCCTCAGACACAGTGCTTTTCAATGGCTGCAGTTTACACATTGGGCTGCAAATAATAAAGTGATAAAATGTCATCAAACAGCATGTGTATGTGTATGCATGTTGTGTGTCCCAATAATTATAAAAAAACAGTAACACTTTAGGCATAATATGAATGAACTTTGATTTCAGGTCTGGTAATCAAAAACTTGCAATACATAGATCTGAGCTATAGATTACACTGAAAAAGATGAAAAGCAGTATAACACTGGATATTGATACTTGAACAGCATATTTCAGTTATTAGAATGAACTAGAAATTGAGATTGAAATCATAGATCTGTAGGGTTGGAAGGGACTCCAAGAGCCATTTAGTCCAACCCCCTGCCAGTGCAGAAACATGTACCGGTAGCTAAAGCTCTCCTGACAGTGGTCAGATATCTAACTTCTTTTTAAAATCCTCCAACAAGAGCCCACCACCTTCAACGGCTATCTATTCCAATGCCAAATACAATGGGCCCACTCTTTCCATGGGCTAGCCGTTTGCAGATTGACCTATATTATTCAGTGGCCACCATTGGTTAATATGGGATTTTAGTGCCTGTATTCTTACTATAGGGAGGTTTTTACTAACATTTAACTGGGACCTGTTTTCTGGTAACATGAATGTATTGGATCATCTGGAGCTGCAGGAAGGAAGTACTTTATGTGAATAAAGTGTTTCTCATGTTTGTTTCTCATAAGTAGCAGTTAACACTAATTTGGCTCTTCAGATAACACAATAAATGTTATAATTAATATTCCAAGCTCTGGTTTGTTTGTACTTACGCAAACTCAGTTTTTGCTCTGAGCTTTCTGTTGCCTCCTTCTTCTGCATTGATAATACTGTTTTTAATAAAACTCCCCATGCAGAGAATATGTCCACCATTTAATAGTTAATGATGACACTGCCTCCCAAATGCAGACTGCCTTAAAGTTGATGTGATAGTCAGTTAGTTTATCAGATATTAACTGAATCTTTAATGCTATCAGATGTTGTAAAGCATTCCATGAGGTCAAGAATGTCATTGTATGTCATTGTGCATATGACAGGATACTTTTTCTGAATTTCATCATTATTTTATCAAGAGGGGGAACGAAAACCGCTCTCCTGTTGGTCCTCAGCAAAATGGACAGATTTAACAGCATGACAAAGTTCCTTCTACTAGCTATATGCTGAAAGTACAGGCATCTCCAAATAGGAATACAACCTATCACTTGTGGCAGAGTTTATTACATAGAATCTCCTGGCTGAAAAACTGGTTTTAAACTGATGGTGCTTGAAAAATTGATCTGTCTGCTTAGCTCAACAAGCTTTCATTTAAATTGTTGTTGTTTAAAAATGCAACTGTAGACTGACTTTGGTGTTCCAGCATAGTAACTAAAGAGGATTCAAAGAATTATTCTGTAGAATGAAGTGAAAAAAACTATTTAGTAAATAAATAGTGGGCTATGAAAATGGTGATGGATGGGCCACATTCATCTTGTAGACCTGACATAGATAATTGAAATGACTAGTGCATTTTAATCATTTGTCTTATGTCAAGTAAACAAAACAAGATAGAAATGTTCCTAGTCAGTAAAAATGTAAATGAGGGAATAGGGATTCACCCTGTGCTGGATGAGGTTACATCCTCCTTGAAAATTCAGGCTTTTGCAGTTTGGAGGTATCCCTAGACCCAGAAGCCAGAAGTGCATTTGCACTGTTAGAGCTTGTGTGCCAGCTGCAACCTGTTCCTGGAGATGTTTGATTTGGCCACAGTGATATGTACCTAAGTTACATCCTGTTTAGATTGCTCTCACACAGTCTGTCTTAAAAGTGCTCAGGAACTTCAGCTGGCCTGAAGAGCTGCAGCCAGACTGTAAATCAGGGTCAGTTAGAAGGAGTAGCAGTTCCCTTGTTACACAACAGCTTTACTGGCTAACTTTGTGATTGTATAGTCTAAAAATCTTGTGAGTATGAGGAGGCTCAAATATTGTTTCTGTAGCAAAGCAAATGCTAGATTATTTCATATCATTTTAGTATTTATAATTACTTAGTTTTTATAGTGGTTATCAAAAAGAGTTCAGTCATATGGCCACCTCATTCCTTTTATTATTGAAATCTTTTCCCTTTTACTGCTTAGCAGTATATTATTGTGGTGCTCAGAAGAAATGTACAGTTGCCCCTCCACATTCACAACTTTCACATTCGTGGTTTTGATTATTTGCAGAAAGCCGCCTGCCCCTACTCTCTCCACCCCGTCCCTTCCCAAGGCACCTAAGGGTTTCTCACAAAGCCTATCTCTGCCTTGGGAAGGGGGGGGTGGAAAGCCTCCCTCCCTCCCTCTCTCCACCCCAATCCCTTTCCAAGGCAGCGAGGGGCCCCCGTCGCCACTTTGGGAAGGGCGGGGGATGGGAGTGAGTGGTGAGAGGGGCTTCAGAAGTCCCTGTCACCACTTTGGGAAGGACGGGGGGTGGGAATGAGTGGTGAGGGGGGCTCCTGAAGCCCCCGTCGCCACTTTGGGAAGGGCGGGGGTGTGGGAGTGAGTGGTGACGGGCTTCAGAAGCCCCTATTGCCACTTTGGGAAGGGCAGGGGGGTGGGAGAGAGTGGCGACGGGGTGGGTTGTTGCAGGCGGGTGGGGGAGGACTATTATTATTCGCATTTTTTTCATATTCACGGGGGTCTTCCTCCCCTAGCCCCCGCAAATGTGAAGGGACAACTGTAATTTGAAGTCTTTAGTTTCCCCTTGAACTGAAGACAATTTTCACTTTTCTGGATTTACATTACCTATTTTGAATAAAAAGACAGGAGTGGGTCATAATGAAATGAGGGGAATAGTTTTGCAGGAGGCACTTAACTTGCTCAAGAGAGACACAACATCTGAGAGCCTTTGTGGCTGAAGGGCAGAGTATAAATACCCTAAATAAATAAATAAAACCTCTGTCTCCAGTTTTGAGGAGGTTCTTGGCAGAAAGTGCCCTCTCATGGCCCCCATTCTCGTGTATACCCCCCCCAGACTCAATAGGAATAACAAAAAAAACCACCACCAATTATGTTTTAATATGTGCTGCATAGCTGAGTCCAAGAGCCACCAGGGTTTTAATTTTTCCAAACATAACATCATTCCAGGATAATGAGTTGAAACCAGAATGGTGAGAATTCCTAGATGTAATCACTGTGAGCATCAAGTGGGGGGGAATTAAATGTGGGCCTAGGACAGGTGTTAGCAGTAGATTACAAACATAAGGTACAATTACGTTGTAACAAATGTAAATGTAATGAAGTTTTTCGCTTTTTGTTTTTCAGACAAGAAGCCCTTCTAGCTGCCATTAGTGAAAAAGATGCCAACATTGCTCTCCTGGAGCTATCATCCTCCAAGAAAAAAACCCAAGATGAAGTAGCTGCACTAAAACGAGAGAAAGACCGCTTGGTGCAACAGCTGAAGCAACAGGTAAAAGAATAATAAGCATTTCTAATGTTAGGTGGGTGGTTACTGGACAGATACTTGTATATGATCATGCTCACATTATGGCACTCCCTGAAGGTGTGCCACCTGACATCTGTCTATAACCTCTCCAGTACCCAGCAATTCAGTCTCCTGCTGGACTTTTAATGATATCTGAGCAAACCTTTCGCAGATATCTGCCACTCCTGTTTTGTGATTGATTAGGGTTCCCCTACTGGCTCTAAGATTTTGTGCTGGAATGCTACTGTTTATACAATCTGACTTTATGCTGACTGCTGCTGTTTTTATTATGTTGTTTTGAAACATGTAAATATGTTTGGAGAAATAACTAATAAAGCCATGAAGATAATGTCATATGAAAAGTTTTAAGCACAGGTTATCTGGTAGAACAAGTAGAATCGTGTCTCAAGTCCCTGAGAGTGCATCAATGTAAGTATCCTTATAATGATCCTATGAAAGACAGCTTCCATAGAGTTGTAAGCAAACATGGAGAACTGAGAATTGTTAGGATAGGGTTGTTTCATAAAACCATAGAAATAAAATTAGGAACACTAGGAAGCTTCTGTTATCTTCTAGAAAATTACCAATGGGCAAGTATGAGACTTTTGTATGTGTATTCAGTAAGGCCTTTGACAAGGTCCCCCACAATATTCTTGCAATTAAGCTAGTAAAATGTGGACTAGACAGTACAATTGTTAGGTGGATTTGTAATCGGTTGACCAACCAAACCCAAAGGGTGCTCACCAGTGGTTCCTCTTCCTCCTGGAGATAAGTGACTAGTGGGGTGCCACAGGGTTCTGTCCTGGACCCAGTGCTATTCAACATCTTTATAAATTACTTGGATGATGGAGTAGAGGGCATGCTTATCAAATTTGCAGATGCACCAAATTAGGAGGGACAGTGAATACCCCAGAGGACAGGATCAGAATTCAAAATAACCTTAACAGATTGGAAAGCTAGGTAAAAACTAGCAAAAAGAATTTCAACAGGGAGAAATATAAGGTACTACATTTAGGCAGGAAAAAATGAAATGCACAGATATAAGATGGGTGACACTTGGCTTGACAACAGTACATGTGAAAGGAGTCTTAGTAGACCACAAGCTGAACATGAATGAACAGTGTGATACAGCAGCTTAAAAAGCCAATGCAATTCTGGGCTGCATCAATAGGAGTATATTATCTAGGTCTAGGGATGTAATAGTGCCACTTTATTCTGCTTTGGTCAGACCTCACCTGGAATATTGTGCCCAGTTCTGGACAGCACAATTCAATAAGTATGTTGACAAGCTGGAATGTGTCCAGAGTATGGTGACCAAAATGATGAAAAGTCTGGGAGCCATGCCCTATGAGGAACACCTTAGGGAGCTGGGTATGTTTAGCCTGGAAAAGAGAAAATTAAGAAGTGACGTGATAGAAATACTTGAAAGGATGTAATATTGAAGAGCGAGCAAGCTTGTTTTCTACTGCTCCAGAGACTAGGGCATGGAGCAATATACTCAAACTCCAGGAAAAGAGATTCCACCTAAAGATTAGGAAGAACTTCCTGACAGTAAGAGCTGTTTGACAGTAGAATACACTGCCTCAGAGTGTGGTGAAGTCTTCATCTTCGGAGGTTTTTAAACAGAGGCTGGGTGGCCATCTGTCGGGGGTGCTTTGATTGTGTATTCCTGCATGGCAGGGAGTTGGACTGGGTGGCCCTCATGTTCTCTTCCAATTCTGTGATTCTATTCCTGTATTTAAATGTTGAGCTAACCTAGCAGGTTTACTTTCAGAAAGTTACTGCATCCCATGTCTTTGGGTGCCTTTTAATTTACAGTTGTCCCTCCATATTCGTGGCTTTGATTTTCGCAGTTCTGTTTATTCACGGAAGCTTCTTCCCCACCCCGGAACGTGCAGCTTTCATTGGCCTTTGTTCCCGGGGGGGGGGAGGGAGTCAAAGCTCACTGAAGCCACCGCTGCTGTAACTGCCTAGAAGCTTCATTTTAAACACACTCACCTCGCCACCACCAAGGTGGGGGGACACCTGAGGCCTACGGCAGCCACCGCTGTCTCTTTGTGATGGTGGTGAGGTGAGTGCATTTAAAGCGATGCTGCTAACTGGGTGGGAAGATGGTTAGCATATAAACTGAAGAAAGACACAGCAAGGAAACTTATAACTGTGATTAAAGATGGAGAGCGAAGACTTAATACACAACATGAAATAAAGTCAAAATTTGCACAATATTTCAAGAATCTTTATGTAGATATCTGATGATTCCACAATAGCGGAAATGAAGGAATATATCAAGAATAACAATATAGGGAAGATTTCTTCGGAACAAAGGGAAAAATTAAATGCGCCTATTACAGTGCAAGAAATATCACTAGCAATTAAAAATTTAAGATCAGTGAAATCGCCAGGCCCAGACAGTTTCACGGCAGAATTCTATAAGATCTTTGAAGAAGACATTATAAAGCATATGTACGAACTCTTTTAATAGCATAAAAAAAGAGGGAATTCCCAAAACCTGGGAATTAGCTGAAATTACGCTGATTCCTAAGGATGGAAAATTTAGTACAGATGTAAGAAATTATTGGCCTATTTCATTGCTCAATGTCGATTATAAAATTCTGGCAACAATATTAGCTGACAGGTTGAAATTTATCTTAGCGGAATTCACACATTAACGTCAAAATGGTTTCATTCATGGTGGATCCATGGTGAACAACATCAGAACCGTTTTGAACACACTAGAATATTATGAAAAGCACAATGAAAAGAAATCAGCATTAATATTTGCCGATGCTGAGAAAACGTTCGACACCTTAAGATGACCGTTTATGAAAGGAATTCTAGAAGAAACAGGGATGGGCTCTGGTTTCCAAAGATACATAGATCATATATATCATTCTCAAAATGCATACATAATGGTTAGTGAAGAAAGATCTGAGATGGTTGAGATTCAAAAAGGTTCGAGACAGGGGTGCCCATTGTCACCGCTTCTGTTTACATTAGCCATTGAGGTCCTAAATAAACAAATTAGAGATGACCACATGATAACTGGTTTGAGAGAAAAAGGTCAAGAATATAAACTGTTGGCCTGTACAGATGACTTGCTTCTTATAATTCAGGACCCACTGACTAATATAGAAAAGGCACTCAAAATAATGGATACCTTTGGGAACTTTTCAGGTTTCAGATTAAACAAAGATAAAACAGTTATTATGACAAAAAAAAACCTATCAAAAGAGGAAGAGGAATTATTAAAAGAGAAAAGTGGGTGCAGATTGGATAAAAAAATAAAGTATCTAGGAATTTGGATAACCAAGAGAAACAGAGAACTATTTGATGCTAATTACAAACAAGTATGGAATCAGATTAGAAAGGATCTTAAAAGATGGCAAAGTTTGAATCTCATTATTAGGCAAAGTCGCTGCGATAAAGATGAACATTCTACCTAGAATGTTGTTTTTGTTTCAGAACCTCCCAGTCTTGACGAATGATGCTTCCTTCTCAGATTGGAATAAGGACGTGAGAGACTTTATATGGAATGGCCGTAAAGCTAGAATAAAGTGGTCAATTCTGTTAGATACTAAAAGTAGAGGTTGGGTAGCACTTCCAAATCTGAAATTTTATTACATCGCATGTGGAGCAATATGGTTAGAAGACTGGTTTAAATTAAAGAATGTCAGAATTACAAATATAGAATTTGAAGATTTAAGATATGGCATACACGCTTATCTATGGTATGGAAAGCTAAGCTTAAATAAAGAATTTGAGAATCATACCATAAGAAAGGCTCTACTAAGAATCTGGAGAACTTTAAGGCAGAAATTTTATCAGAACATCCCAGGGTGGCTGTCACCGATCGAAGCATTTCAAAGAAGGTGGACAACTCCAGATTTATGGATTAGATATAAAGATATATTAAAATGGCAAGACGGTTCGGTCTCTAGATTGAAAACAAGAGAAGAATTAGAAAATCAAGGACATGATTTACAATGGTTCACTTACCATCAGTTAGCTGGCAGATATAAAGAAGACAGTCTTAATTTTAGTTTTAATAAAGAACAAACAGAACTAGATAAGATCATATGGTCCACCAATAACAGAAAAATTACAAAAATCTATAAATTATTACAGGACAGGGATTTAGAAGCAGAGTTAATCAAAGAACCCATGATTAGGTGGGCAAGGGACATCGGAGAACCCATATCTATTGATTTATGGGGAAAAATCAATAGATATGGGTTCTCCAATGTCCCTTATGATGCTTGGCTCAGGTCAAATACTTTCACAGCTAGCCAGAATTTGAAAGAAAACTTCCTTAAAATCACATATAGATGGTATCTAACTCCAACGAGAATGAGTAAGATTTATATACTAGAAAACAAAAATTGTTGGAGGTGTGACAAAGAGCTGGGGTCCCTATACCATATGTGGTGGGGGTGTATCCCGATAAAGAAATTCTGGGGGGAAATACACAAAGTAATCCAAAAAATGTTGAGTATTTCTGTTCCCTTAGACCCTAAACTGTATCTTTTGAATATGACATCTATTTTAGAGAGGCAGAAAGAAAGAGCTCACTGGAAAATATTGTTATATTGCATCACCGCTGCAAGGTTATTGATAGCAGCAAAATGGAAAAACAAGGAAATTCCTGATACTGAAGAATGGCTACATAAATTATTGGAAATGAAAAAAAATGATAAATTGACAAGGATAGCCAATAAAGGTGATATAGAAAAGATTAATTTGGACTGGAAACCAGAAATGGATAATTTGAATAAACAATGGAATGTTCAAGTGAAATACGTATAACGTCAGGATAAGAAGATATATCTTGATAGAAGATAATATGAAAAGTTTCATGCATAAGAAAAATGGCAAGATACAGGTTTGTTTAAAAGTTAATAATTGTTTAATAATTGTAAACAAGTAAACTCTTGTATAGCATAAACAATTAAACAAAATGAAGTTTGTATTGGATGCATATTTTAGGTAAAATTAAATGTGGAAGAAATTATTAGTAATTATATCTCTTAGAAATCCTTAAGTGGGTAAATATTTGTCTTTGGAAGGCAAGATAGTTAAGAAGTAATTTACATTTTATTTTATATTACGTTATGTCATAAACTGTAAGTTTATATGTGTGCTATGTTATAAACTGCATGATGATGTATTTTGCTTTGAAAAGTAAATAAATAAAGGGGGGGAAATAAAGTGAGGCTTCTAGGCAGCAATGCCTAGGCCTTGCCTGGGCCTCTGATTCCTCACCCTCTGTGGGGGGATTAAACCAAAGCCATCTAGAAGGCAGCGGCAAGGCCCAGGCATCGCAGCTGAAAAGCCCCGTTTTAAATGTATTCCCCTTGCCACCCGATCCCTTGATTTTTGGGCCAAGGCAGTGGCAAAGCCCGGGCATTGCCGCTGAGAAGCCTCGCTTTAAATGCACTCGCTTCGCTGCCACTGAAAATCCAGGGACCGAGTGGCGAGGGGAGTGCCTTTAAAACAAGGCTTCTCGCCCATGGACTCATGGGCGGACAGGAAAGGGGGCGAAAGTGCTTTGCTTCTCTGCCCCCTTTCCTCTTTTCCCATTTCCTCTTTGCCCATTCCTCCAGTTGAGGAGGAACGAGGCTTGCTTTCCTCTTCAACTGGATTGAACTCCAAGGGACGCCCGCTTTCAGCAGCTTTAGAGGGCACCCTGGGGTTCAGTCCACTTAAGGAGGAATGAGGCTTGCCTTTCCCTCCTCAAATGGATTGAAACCCAGGGAGCGCTTTAAAACTGCTGAAAGCAGGCATCCCTCACAGTTCAATCCAGTTGAGGAAAGAAAGCAAGCCTTGTCCCTCCTCAACCGGATTGAAGTCTGAGGGATGCCTGCTTTCAGCAACTTGAAAGGGCACCCGTGAGTTCAGTCCAGTTAAGGAGGAATGAGGCTTGCTTTTCCCTCCTCAAACGGGAGTTCAATCCGATTGAAGAGGAAAGCAAGCCTCGTTTCTCCTCGACCAGATTGAACTTAATGGGCAAAGAGGAAAATGCCTTCGCCCCCTTTCCTCTCCGAGAAGCCTCGTCTTAAACACACCCTCCTTGCCACCCAGTCCCTGGATTTTCAGCAGCAGCAAGGTGTGTTTAAAACGAGGCTTCTTGGGTGGCCAGAAGCCTCGTTTTTAAGCCTTGCTTTAAACGCACTTGTCTCACTGCCTTGGCCGGGCATTGCTGTTGAGAAGCCTCGTTTTTAAGCCTTGCTTTAAACACACTCGCCTCGCCGCTACCACAGAAAATCCAGGGACCTAAAGCAAGGCTTCTCAGCAGCAATGCCTGGGCCCTTGCCACCGCCTTCTGTTTAAGCCCCCCATGGAGGGATGGGAATCGGAGGGCCAGGCAAGGCCCGGGCATCTCCACCAAGAACCCTCATTTTAAACGCGCTTGCCTCGCCCCCCCTGTCTCTGGATTTTTGGCAGTGGTACGGGTAGTGATTGCGTTTAAAACAAGGCTTCTCAGCATCGCTGCCCCTACCACCACCGAAAATCCAGGGATGGGGGACCAGGCAAGTGGCAGCAGTGGTGGCTGGCGTGGGCCTCTGGTGCCTTCCCGACCTTGTGGGGGCAAGATATTCACGTTTTTTAAAAAATTCACAGGGCACTTGCACCCCTAACCCCCTCGAATGCAGAGGGACAACTGTATGTTCTTTTTCTAGGAAGGATAATACTCTCCAGCATAAGGACTGGATTTTTTGACGTTTCTTCTCTCTCCTCTCACTTGTGGTCGTACTGTGATTTTTGGCTTGACTCGGATTTCTGACGACGATTTTCGCGCCTCCTTGGTCTTGGTTCTGATCTCTGATTTTGGCTTGACCCATACTGTTCTGATTATGATTTGGTTGTTGTGCCTGCCATGGCTACTAAAACCAGCTTCAAATGGTGTGTCATCTGCCAGGCGAAATTGCCCAGCTCCGATGGTCATTCACATTGCTTGATCTGCTTGGGTGAGGCCCATAATGTGGATGCTTGTGTGCACTGTAATGCCTTTACGCCGCAGGCACGAAAACACTGATCTTCCTGCCTCAAGTCTTTCCTCTATGAGAAAGCCTTGATTCCATCTGCCTCCTTGACCTCCGTTGTGGGACAGGGCACCTCACCGCAACAGTAGGGACGGTCCCCCTCATCGAAGTCTCAGGCCAAGCGCCACCACTCACGGAGCCCTTCTCAACGCCATTCTGTGGCATCCAACCCGGAGGCTGTGCTCCACTCTCATAAGCATACCACCAGGTTGGCCCTGGCTGGGGACCGAGCCTTCTCGGATTCGTCGGCCGTTGGATCCAGGGACAAGCCTCGGGATTGATCGGGATCGAAGGATGGTGGTCAAGATCGGGAGTCTTCTGCATCTTCTAAGGGCAGAACCCCTAAGAAGAAGAAGGCCAAGCGCACCCACACCGAGGAGAGGCCAAAGGAGGCGACACGGGCCCCAGAGGCCACTTTGTTGCACCAACTCCCACTCCACCTGCACAGCAGCCTGTTCCTGCTGTACCAAAGCCTCAACCTTTGCCTCGGGACCGAGACGTTGGTACTGAGCAGCCCTGCTCCAGAGCTGTCACTCCGACTCCCTCCTTGGAGATTGTAGAAGTTGAAGTGGGGTCTGCTGAGGAGCAAAGGTCTCACCACGGGCTTGTGGCCCCTCACCCGCTTTGCTTGTGTCCCAATCAGGGCTGCTTCGGGACTCCTCTACTGCTCCTAGAGGTCTTGACGATGAGCCCCAACCGTCCACCTCCTGGATTCAAGAGGATGAACTAGCGTACAGGGCCTATGACACTGGCCAGGTCTGTCTTCACTACGCCTCTGACCAAGCAGTTAAGCATTGACATCACTGGGGAGCGTGTGTTCCAGCTGACGACTGAGGCAGGACCCATCATGCCTTGACACTGTCTCCACCCCGACTCTCCTTTCACGGGCTGGAGAAGGGTTCCTTTCTTACCAAGGACCCGTCGAAACCAATGGTGAGAGACACGGGCTGCCAGGTGTCTCCGTTCTGTCCACTACCTCCACTGCCTCCGACTCCATCGCCACGCACATTGTCCCTGCAAGGCTGCCACTGCAGTCCATCTCCGTCGTCAGATTCATCAATCTCTCCTCCGAAGAGTATTTGCCTTATTTGCCATCCCCTCAGCCGGAACTGTTGGATGAAGACTCTTCCTCACCGACGGATGATGTCCGCTCCTTCTCAGAGTCAAAGGCTCCTCCGGCTGCCCACATTCCACATCAAGTCAAAGGCTCCTCCGGCTGCCCACATTCCAGTCCTCCCGTCTCTCCTGAAGTTGACACACGGTTCGTGGGAGAATCCATCTTCGATCCTGTCAACTTCGAAGAGGATTGACTGGCTATATCGAGTGGCTACAGGAACACCCGAGACCCCACTCGGTTGTCATTGAGGCCGCTCAGCCCAGGAGACAACGCTGGGCACAGTCCATGCCTTCCTACCCTGAAGGAAGGAAGATGGACATTATCGGAAAGAAACTCTATTCGGCTGCTGGGCTCAGCTTCCGAATTGCTAATTATTTGGCGTGTATGGGTGCCTACCAGCAGGTCTTATGGGAGAGGATGCTGCCCCTCATACAAGACCTGCCAGACGAGAGGCAGTGACTCGCTGAGGCTATTCAGACAGAGGCCCAATTGCTGGCAGGGCAGCAAATGAACTCGGCAAGGCACGGCGCTGACTCTGCGGCCAAATCAGTGGCAGGTTCTGTCACCCTGCGGCGCCACGCTTGGCTTCGGTCGTCTGGACTCTCTACACAAGCCGCTGCAACCACTGAAGATATGCTCTTTGACAGCTCTGGCCTCTTCAATGGATCAACAGATGAAAAGCTTGAGTTTACGCAGACGATGAGGATCACCGCACGGAAGTACGGTATGCCATCGTCCTCATCTTCTGCCTACCGTCCCAGACAGTTCAGGCTGGCATGCCTCCTCCTACAGCCAGTCTTTTCGGCGAGGCAACACGCCTCAGTCCTCCAGACGCTCTAGGTTCCAGCAGCCGATGTCTGCCTCATTGGTGAAGAGCCAAGGGTCCACCTCCAGCTACTGCCTGCCTTCCAAACAAAAGGCTAAGGATCAAGGCAGGAGGAGGTTCTGAGTTGGCCTGTCCTCATTATGGTGTTTCCTTCTCTTTTAGACCCCCCCCCCCCGTTTGGAAACTTTGTTGCTGTTCCAAGACGCCTGGTCTTCGATAACATCTGACCGCTGGGTACTTCAGATTGTGCAACACGGCTATTGGATCAAATTCGACGAACTACCCCCAACAGGTTGGGTCCGTCCCACACCGCCCTCCCCTCTCCTCATCGAGGAGGTTCAGACTCTGCTTCAAAAAGGGGCCATCGAACCCGTGGACACCAATCTCTGTCACCAGTGCTTCTTCTCCAGATATTTCCTTGTTGCGAAGAAGGATGGAGGCCTCCGTCCCATTCTCGACCTCAGGGAAGTAAACTGGTACATCACCCCAAAGAAGTTCAGGATGATCACCCTCGCTACGATCCTCCCTTTCCTTCAACAAGGCAACTGGTTTGCATCTATAGACCTCAAGGATGCCTACTTCCACATCGGGATCCATCCTTCCCACAGGAGGTTCCTAGCGTTCCAGATCGGGGATGATGCCTACCAGTTCCGTGTTCTCCCCTTTGGACTCTATGGCCCCGAGGGTGTTCACAAAGTGTATGGCTGCGGTGGCTGCATTCCTTCGGAAGCACGGTGTGGTGGTTTTTCCCTACATAGACGATTGGCTGATTGTGGTGAACTGCGAGCACCAGCTCAAGATGGACATTGCTCTTACCCTAGATGTGTTAGACACCCTGGGACTTGTTGTGAACATGGAAAAGTCGCACCTGACCCCTACTCAATCGATCCAGTTCATAGGAGCTCGACTGGATTCGATCTCGGCAGCAGCGTACCTTCCCGCGGACCGATTCAACACCCTTCGGTCCCTGATCCACGAGTGCCGTCAGTCCTGACGGGTCCGAGCACACACCATTCAGGTCCTGCTGGGGCACATGGCAGCCACTACGTCAGTCACTCACCTGGCCAGACTTCAGTTCTGGCCGCTTCAACATTGGTTCCTGGAGGTCTTCAACTGTCTACGATACTCGCCCGGGAAACTCGCTGGACTGGTGGTTAGCACCAACCAATCTCTTCTCCAGTCTTCCATTCGATTCCCCTCAACCAGATGTTTCCCTCACGGTGGATGCATCTCTTCAGGGCTCGGGAGCCCACCTAGGAACCCACGAGATCCAGAGTTCCTAGAACACCAAGGAACAGGAGCTACACATCAATGTACTGGAGCTCCTCACGGTTCAGAAGGCACTTCGGGCCTTCGAAGTCTTGGTGTGGGGCAAGACAGTACTTCTCACGGACAACACCTCCGTCATGTATTACCTGAACAAACAGGGAGATACCAAGTCCCCCCAGCTTCTTCAGCTCACTCTTCAGATCTGGGACTGGTGCGTCCAAAGGGACATTCTTCTCCACTCCGTCCATCTACCTGGAGAGGAGAACATTCTTGCAGACGGACTGAGCCGTTCCAGTTCCAGCGTCCACAAGTGGATGCTTCATTGATGCATGGTGGCAGACCTTTTCCATCGGTGGGGGACTCCACTGATAGACCTCTTCGCAACCACTCAGAACAAGCAGTGCGATTTGTTCTGCTCCAGAGCACGGGACAGGAGGTCCAGAGGGGACGCTTTCCTGTTTCAATGGAATGGGCCGTTCCTGTACCTCTTTCCTCTGATCCCATTGTTGATGAGGGTCATGGCCAAGCTACATCAGGACCGGTCAGATGCAATCCTCATCACTGCATGGTGGCCCTGGCAACCATGGTTCGCCCCATTGCTACATCTGTCCAGATGGTGTTTCCTCTACCTCCCGAACCGGACCGATCTGCTCACCATCCAACAAGGGAAGGTCAGGCATCCCAACCTCGAGTTTATTTCATTGTTGAATTATTGACTGGTTTATTTCATTACTGAATTGACTAATGCTTAAAGAATGTGCTGTCAATAAATCCCTTTCTTAGTTAACTTATGACGTGGTCCTCATCTACTGATGCACAGGACATACCCTCCGCCAGTGGGGAAGCTTACCAGTCTACCCAACTGTGTGATTCACAGAGACCACGAAGAAGATGGAAAGCCTTTAACCATAGATCTTGGAGTGATCTTCTGTGAATTCACACAGACCCGCCCATCCTCCCCTCTATGTCCTGCTATTGCATATGTGTTTAATGTTCCTGATGCTGCTGTTTGCGGCATCATTCAAGGAACTGAAGGGAATTAGGTGGGAGCACCTTTTAAGGGACCATTGGTGTGGGCGGAGTTACCGCCAAAAATGTATCAATGCACATTCTGCCTAGAGATACCAGAAGGTTCCGTATGCTCTGCGCAGGCGCAGGAATAACCCAACTGTGTGAATTCACAGAAGACCACTCGAAGATCTATGGTTACAGGTAAGCAATCTGTCCTTCCCTGCCCTCAGGCTTACAATCTAAATAAGACATGACACATAAGGAAAAAGAAATGACAGTGGGAGTAGGGATTAAATCCAGCAGATATTGCTGGTTCTTCTCTCCCTCCAAGGGCAGGGCGGTGGCAGTTGGGCTGGAGGGAGGGCCTTTCACCTGCTTCTGGCCCAGGCCTGATGGAGTACTGCCTGCCTCTTCTCTCCCTCCAAAGCCAGGGCGGTGGCAGTTGGGCTGGAGGGAGGGCCTTTCACCTGCTTCTGGGCCCAGGCCTGATGGAGTTCTGCCTGCCTCTTCTTCTCTTCTTCCAAGGGCAGGGCGGTGACAGTTGGGCTGGAAGGAGGGCCTTTCACTTGCTTCTGGGCCCAGGCCTGATGGAGTTCTGCCTGCCCCTTCTTCTCTTTCTCCAAGGGCAGGGCAGTGGCAATTGGGCTGGAGGGAGGGCCTTTCACTTGCTTCTGGGCCCAGGCCTGATGGAGTTCTGCCTGCCTCTTCTTCTCTCCTTCCAAGGGCAGGGCGCTGGCAGTTGGGCTGGAGGGAGGGCCATTCACCTGCTTCTGGGCCTAGGCCTGATGGAGTTCTGCCTGCCTCCTCTTCTCTCCCTCCAAAGGCAGGGCAATGGCAGTTGGGCTGGAGGGAGGGCCTTTCACTGGGTTATGCTGAGAGTACTCCAATTTGCGCAGCTCAGGACTTCATGTCTTCCATGACAACCATAGGTTTGTGCCAAGTAGTATCTGGTGCCAAACATGCTGCAGGGGAAGCTCTGGACATAATTTTCTGTGTTGGGTGGAAAGATTGTGATCTGGGTGTGGAGGAACTTTCCATAGTTCTATTGCCATAGACCAGACCACCTGGTGGGGTCTGCATTCATAGAATCATAGAATCATAGAATTGCAGAGTTGGAAGAGACCACGAGGGCCATCCAGTCCAACCCCCTGCCACGCAGGAAATCACGATCAAAGCATCCCTGACAGATGGCCATCCAGCCTGTTTAAAGACCTCCAAGGAAGAAATCTCTGTAGGGTTTGGGCTCTGATTAATATGATCCACCCCAAGAGGCTTAGGGATCAGCATGGACTCCTGGTGTCCCTTGTGAGTTTCCTCTTGCCAGGACAGATTGTACTGTCAAAGCCCTGGTTGATCTCTGGGATGCAAAAATGGCCAGGGCAGTGTACCTGATTGCCCCAGAGTGTCCTCTTCCATGGAATGGAAGCAAACAAGCCCCTGGTTTACTTGAACGATGATGGTGATAAACAAATCTGATAGAGACTAGATTTTCATCAGTGGTGGAAAACTTGGAACAGGTCCAAATGAACATAAGTAAGAAGCCATTGAAAAGCATACTGTGTGGCAGTGGTGGCAGGGGAAAAATCATGCTCCTCTGGAATATGGGTCTGCATGGTGTCATGTGGCAGAGCTGCCTCAAGTAGTTAGGGGGCCTTCAGTTCTCTGTCCCACAAAAAGAAAACATAGATTACTCGACAGCCTGCTGCGAAGAATTTGAAGAACCCTTTCCAGATAAAATAACTCTAACCCTCTCTGACTTGGATGCTGTAGTTGATACAGGCATAACCTAGGTAGGCTCCTGCTTGTCTGGTGTTTATTGGATTTCAATTTGTGCAATTTGAGTATATGGAGAAGATTTTTGGAGAGGTGAGAACCACTATAATTGTGCTGGACCCAAAAGCAGCCAGATGGGAACTGGTCAAGTGGGTAAGATCAGTAGTTAATACCTCACTGTAGCAAAGCATATTCCCATCCCGTCTGAAAGAGGGTATGGTGAAGCCATTCCTAGGTTGGATACTTCCTGGAATCCACTACACTGTACAGTTAACAGCCAGTTAATATTCCTTTCTTGGGAAAGGTTCTAGAGCAGGGGTTGGCAAAGTTGTGACTCGTGGGACTTGGCAGAACCCTTTTACAATAGTTCTGATCTTTCTTAGAGGGGCAACCTCAGAAGGTGGTGTTGGAGGATGCCTGTTCAATGCCGTGGCCATTGTCCTCAGTTTCTCTCTCCCATTCTGTTCATTATGTACATGAAACTATTAGGAAAGGTAATTTGCAATTAGGCTTATCTGAAATTTGGGGGTTTGATATCACCAATATGCTGATGACACCCACTATTGTCTCTCTTTTCCATCTAATTGCAAGGAAACTATTTGGTGCTAAACCAGTGTCTGCTGTCAGTAATGGACTGGATGAAGGTGAACAAATGGAAGCTTAATCCAGACAAGATAGAGGTCCTCATGCTGCATCAAAAGGCAGATAAGGGAATAGGGATTCAACCTGTGTTGGATAGGGTTACACTTCCATTGAAATTTTATATACAGTGGGCTCTCCAGTTCAGCCAATGTCAAGTCCCATATTATAAAATGGCAGCAACATGAACGTGGACATGCTGAAGCATCCACGTTCACATCACTGCGTTTTGATAATATGGGATGTGATCATGTTTTTTGGTATCCACATGGTGTCCCGGAACCAAACCTCCACAGATCCAAAGGGTGCACTGGATTCAATCCTGAGCCTATTTACACAGTTGTGGGAGTGGGATAGAATGTAATAGGATCTAGAATGATGCAAACTATGTCCCTTGCCCTGAATTTTCAAAACTGTATAAATATAACAGTTTATAAGCCTTTGTAACCTGAGTCTTTAATTTCACTCTGTACTGTATCTCAAGAAGTGGGTTTATATTCATGAAAGCTCATGCTAAAATAAAAAAACAGTATTAATAGTGCTGCCACATTCCCTTCTCCCCCACTTCCTCATTTTTTATGCTGCAAGAGACTAAAACAGCTACTTCTTTGACAAGTATTTAACTGGGTGTCCCAGAAGAATCTTTTAATTGGGTATGCTACACCTTGATCCTTTCTTTTATGTGTATTTTAAACCATTTTAAGTATTCATTATGGGGTTTTGTAGATGGTGAAAAAAACTCCTCAGAGAATTCGAGGAGAATACTTTTTGTCCCAACGAGTGATCGTATTCGGAAGGAGGGGGCCCCAAAACTCCAAAAGCAATGCAGGAAAAGCCTTTGTGGCTTCTCCTGAGGTTGTTTTTAAAATATGGGGGAAATGCATACTCCCACTTCTCAGGACAACCGAATTGCATCACTGCTCATTCCTGGATAAGAGCAAAAGTGGAAACCAATTGGTGGGATGTGCTCAGAGGGTGGGCTTGCCAACATCATAGTGGCTGGAAGTGCTATTTTGGAGTTTTGCTGTAGTGATCATGCATTTTTTCACTGTACTGAGGCAACAAAACAGCTTTTTAAACAGAAGGTTGCACTTACGCACCTTGGAATTACAGTAAAAAAAAAATTACTGTGCAGCGGCAGCAACTTGTTGAGAATAATAACGTGAGCGATTGACTCCCAGGCACCATGTTGATTCACAGGCATGGCTCTGTGTGAACATCAAAGATAGATAGCTTCACATAGCAATGATTTTGCAAAAAAAAAAAAAAACCATGGAGACAAATGAATGCTGCTGTGAATTTGCATTAATGTGCAACAATCAGCATTATATCTTCTCATTTAATAATAATAATTTTTTAGAAGCTAAAATGGAAGTGCAATAATAGGTAACTCCTTGAAATACCTTCAGATACATATAATACAATCCATAGGAGTCTGCATAATAAACTACATTTGTGTGGAGAAATGATTTGAAGGAGTGGTCAAACAGTACATATCTGAAGAATATAAGTGAGATATTTCACTTTATAGTATTCAGCAGTGGGCAGTTAAAGAAGACAGATCCTCAGTTTGATTATTCTTACAGGTACAGTCATATGAATTATATAAAATCTTAGACAGGCTGTTGTCTAACACTGGTATTGGCATTAGCTGAAATTTGGCAGGAATAAGTTCTCTCCTCAGATGATACTTTCATTAAATGCATAGCATTATAGTAGATATCAAATTACTTTGCAGATCCTCAAAAACAAAGTCCCATTTGTATGTGCCAGAGTTACAACCAGTTCTTCATGGATGCTGCCATTCTCACAGTTGGGAACAATGGATTATCTGGGTTGGTGAGAGGAGGAATCTGACAATCGTTACAGATGGTTATTTCCTCTACCACCCAGAGAAGAGGCAGGAAGAACAACTTTAAAACTTAGTCACGTGAGGGCTTGGCCGTTGGCTCCACCCCACTACCAGCCCTCACGTAGCCAGTTCTTCTTCCTGCCTAGATCCAGAGAGGAGTGCCTTTCTTTGTCTCTTCCTTTGTCTTTTCCCCCTGTTTCTATTCTTTTTAACTTCTAGCTGCTAGCTTCTATTCCAGCCCCTCCTCCCACTTCAGACCTTGAGTTTTTTCTCTCTTACTGCTTCCTTTCCGGGGGGGAACTCCCTTTGGACTACTGTCCTCGTTTTCCTCCTTTCTTCTGCCCTGCTCTCTGGGTCATGGGTCCCATTGACACAAAGAAGAAGATCAAGCAGCCCTGCACTGACAAACAGGCAGTGGAGGCTGAGCAAGCTTCCGTCGTGCCGTTGGACACAGTCCCACAGGCACAAGGGGGAACGGAAACGCTTGGCGCACCCACATCGCTGGCCATAGCCCAGCAGACGGTCGTGGCACAAGGGGACTCTAACCCCACTACAACCGCTCCCCCGCCGCTGGATCAACCACAGCAAGTGAGGTAGAATGCGACAAACAAGCAGCCGCTGGGACTTCCAACTCCCTGGACCAGCCCCAGATGGGACCAGATGTGGAAGAAGCCCTTCAGAGATGCAGGGAAGTAACCAGGGCCCTTTGCTGGTCGGGGGGGCGTGGGGGCTGAGTTGGCCTGAGGGACTTGGAGCTCAGGATTCAACTCCCTATCCTTCTCCCCCCGGAGAGGTTTTTCCTGCCACAGGGGGCCACAGAGGACGCCAGCAGTGCGTACGGCTGGGGGGAGGCTTTAGCGGCCATGCGGCAGTGCTCAATGGCAGCCGCCAGGACTGGGAGCAGGGCAGCCACGAGGAGCCATGGGGAGGGCCCTCAGCCCAAGCATGTAGGGCAGCCACCCAGCACGCGATTCACATTGCTGTGGAGGCCTACTCCCAGGCCCTAGAGGCTGTGGAGCATGAGCCCCAAAGGACGACCAAAGCGACCTCGAAAAGGGTCCATTTTCGGGAAGATTCGCAAGATGTCCTTCCTGGTCTATCATCCAGTTGCTCCTCCTTTCCCCCTCCCTCCAGATCCTGATCATCCGAAGAGGGCCATAGGCCCCGGGCCTATGGCCTTCGGTTCTTCACAGTTCCGAAGAAGGGGGGAGACACCCGCTCAATCCGCAGTCTGAAGCATACCAACGAGAGCCTCATGTACAAGCAGTTCCAAATGGAGACCATAGCCTCCATTCGGGAGGCTCTACAGTCCAGAGACTTCCTGGTCTCCCTGGACCTTGCAGAGGCCTACCTCCATATTTTTATCGAGGAAGGCAGCAGACATTTCCTCAGGTTCACGGTGGACCATCTTCATTTCCAATTCAGAGCCCTACCCTTCAGTCTCACTTTGGCCCCAAGTGTATTCACGAAGGTGCTGGTAGCGGTGGTGGCACGCCTCAGACAACAAGGCATTCGCCTTTACCCCTACCTGAACGACATTCTTCTGAGGGCTTCCTCCAGACAGAAAGCAAGAGAGGACATAGAGACCCAGACCATCATGCACCTGGGGACCATGATCAACACCAGGTCAGGGATGATATTCTTATCAAAGGATCGTCAGCAGGCAATCAGGAGAAAGGTCCTTCTCGTCCTCTTGAACTCCAGAGTTCCACTAATGCAGCTATTTCGCCTCCTTCCCAGCGAGGGGATGCATGGTGTCAGCCATCATGATCGTTCTCTGGGCCAGATTTCACTCACGCCCTCTGCAGGCTTTCCTAAATCTATACCAACCACAGATTTTGCTCAGGAAACCCATGCTGCTTCGTCTACCCCCGAATGTCATGTCGTCCATTCACTGGTGGACAAGGAGCAGGATCCTGGCACGGGGATCCCCTTGGACCTTTTCCCATCAGATCATAGTAGTCTCCGATACCAATCTGTCGGGGTGGGGCGCACGCTGCCAAGGTAACTTAGTCCAAGGAAAGTGGAGCCCAGAGGAAAGGGTCCACAGCATAAACTGGCTGGAGTTCAGGGCAGCAAGCCTGGTGCTCATTCACTTCCAAGGGCTGCTAAAAGGAAAGCACGTCAGGATTATCACCGACAACACCACAAGGTGCTCTTACATCGCCAAACAAGGAGGCATGAGGTCGAGGGCTCTACAGTCCGAGGCACACCTCCTGTTCAGCTGGGCGAAGGAGACGGTGGCCTCCATCTCAGCCCAACACATCCAGGGTTCATCCAACCTGCAAGCGGATTTTCTCAGCAGAAACAAGATTCTTCCAGGCAAGTGGTCATTGAATCAGCAGGTCTTCAACCAGCTGATAGACAAGTTCGATCAAATGGAGGCGGCCATGTTCGCCTCTCCAAACAACACAAAGACTCAGAGATTCTTCACCAGGTTCTATCATCCCCAAGCAGAAGGGATGGATGCTCTATAGATCTCTTGGCCATAGGGCCTCCTGTATCTCTTCCCGCCTTTTCCTCTGATAGCCAAGGTACTCAGGAAGGTGAGAGAGGAGGGAGCTCAGGCAGTAATGATCGCACCCTATTGACCGAGAAAACCTTGGTTCTCAGACCTGATAGAGTTGGCTCAGGAACAACCCTAGCAGCTTCCCCAGAGTCCAGATCTATTATCCCAGGGACCACTGCTTCACCCGGACATCCCATGGTTAAACCTAGCCGCCTAGAAATTGGAACGCCAAGCGCTCAGGAAGTGCGGGTATGACGAAGTCTACAACCAGGATATATGAGGCCACCTGGAAAGCCTTCTTAAAATGGTGTGTGTCAACAAAGATCAACCCTGAAGACATATCGGTAAAACATGCCCTAGCTTTCCTTCAAAAGGGCCTAGACCTCGGGCTTAGACCAAATACCCTGAAGAGGCAGGCAGCAGCCCTGTCTTCTGTGATCCCACTGCCAAGGGGTCAATCCTTGTCCTCCCATCTCCACGTAAGGAGATTCTTGCATGGAGCCTCATCCTTGGCACCTCCCACTAGGCACTGGTTCCCTTCTTAGAACCTGCTGCTAGTGGTGCATCAGCTGACAAAACACTCCTTTGAACCCCTTTGGAAAGTTTTCCTCAGGATTTTGTCCTTAAAGGTGGCCTTTCTGGTGGCGATCACTTCTGCCCGCAGAGTGTCTGAGCTCTCGGCCCTATCAGTGAGGGAACACCTCTGCGACTTCAGACTTTTTCGGATGGAAGAAAAGTAACGCAAGCAGCGTCGCCAGGTTGCGACGCTGCTGTGCAAGAGGGCGCCAGTTTCGAATGACGCTCTTCCCAGTGGTCAATCGCGAGTAAAATATGACGCTGGGAAGGAAAAAGATCACGCTCAAATGTCGCAGCGGTACTGCAACAGTACCGCTGGGAAGAGCATCGTTCAAAACTGGCGCCCTCTTGCGCAGCAGCGTCGCAACCTGGCGACGCTGCTTGCGTTACTTTTCTTCCATCCGAAAAAGTCCTTTAATGAAGTTCAAGTCATTCTTAGAACAGACCCTTCTTTTCTCCCTAAAGTGATCTCTCCATTCCATCTTGCTCAGGACCTTGTCCTCCCATCCTTCTGCCCAAATCCTTCCCACCCCAAGGAAAGGGAGTGGCACAAATTGCATGTGTGAAGGGCCTTAAGAATCTATACAGAGAGAACCAGTTCTTTCAGGCGCTGCAGTTCCTTGTTCGTGTCCTTCAATCTGGCAACAATGGGCCTGAAGGCCTCTAGGCAAACTATTGCTAGCTGGATCAGAGCCTGCATACTGACAGCGTACGATTCAGCCAAGTTACCTCACCCTACCAACGTGTGGGCTCACTCAACGAGATCTGCAGCTACCTCGGCGGTCTTCTCCAATGCGTCAATCCTGGAGGTCTGCTGGGCGGCTATGTGGTCTACACCATCAACGTTCATCAGACACTCCAAGATAGACAAATTCAGGGCTTCTGATGCAGCCTTTGGCTACAGTGTCCTACAGGAAGTAATTCAAGACTAAGTATCCGAGCAGTCTTCCCTCCCAGGTCTTGGAGGCTTAGGCATATCCCATCTGTAACGATTCTTGGATTCCTCTTCTCATTAGCCCAGAGAATGCCACGTTGGTACTTACCGTGAATGTGCATTCTGGGGTTGGTAGAGAAGAGGAATCCGCCCCGCCCAATCGACTGCCCGTGAACCTTTTTTCCTCCTTGTATGGGGCTATGCTAGTCAGAGAACTGGCTATGTGAGCGCTGGTAGGGGGGTGGAGCCAAGCCCTCACGTGACTAAGTTTGAAAGTTTTAAATTTGTTCTTCCTGCCTCTTCTCTGGGTGGTAGAGGAGATAACCATCTGTAACGATTCTCGGATTCCTCCTCTCTACCACCCCCAGAATGCACATTCATGGTAAGTACCAATTTGGCAATCTTCTACATCTAGACAGGCAAGCATTTTTGCCCTTGGGAGATTCTAACTTTAAACCCCTGTTGCAAGCAGTAGTGCCCCATTTAATTCCCTTCTGACCATCACAAGAGCAGCAGCTGTAGGTCCTTTTCTGTGGTGTATCACTGCCATGATTTCTATGATGGATGTATTCGTCACAAAGGCCAAACCTCTCATTGTGTTAAAAATCTTCTTTGTCTTCAGCCTGACTTCTGTGGTGGCATAGCAGTTATTTATAAGAATTTCCCCAATTATAACAAATCAGTTAATTTGATTTGGTCTCTGTTGAAGTTGCACATTGTAGATTGCTATCTGTATGATCTAGAGCTTGTAGTTCACTAGGAAGTCAAGTGGAATTTCCCCATATGTCGATGTTGTCTGCCTCCTTAGAGTCAGGTAACAAGGAATAATGCTCTGTGTCATCAGCAATACTGATGGTATATGTGTGTTAATCTAAACCTCTTGATAACCTCAACCAGCAGTTTTACATAACTGTTAAATAACATGGGGAACTCTACCAGACCAGTAGCCATGTTGGTGTAGTCTACTGTCACCGTCTTGTGGACATGACCTGACAAGAAGAGGTTATAAACGTTCATTTTCATGTGTTGAGTTTTGATTTTGGTGTTTTTCAGGACTGTTAGCCAAACTTGGTTTACTTTAAGGATTTCTTCTTTCCTGTTGAAGTTGTCCAGGTGTTTGTGGATTTCAATAGCTTCCCTATGCATTCTGACCTGATAGTTGTTAGCCTGGTCCAGAATTTCGGAGTTTTCAAATAGCATTTTTTGCCCAGGTTGGTTTATAATATGTTCTTCACCCAGGGACAGGGGCATCCCAGCATACAATTGACCATGAGCTAAATAGACACTAATCCCCCTTCCGTATCCTCCCACCTTAAGAACTGAACATCCAACGACTGAATACACAAATTTACATGCTAATCCTCTTCAACAGGGACTCACAGTATATAAACCCCACACACCCACACACCACCATTCTCTGAAGATGCCAGCCACAGATGCAGGCAAAACGTCAGGAATAAACTCTTTTAGAACAAAACCTCACAGCCTGGGAAAAAAAACACAAAAAACCTATGAATGCCAGCCATGAAAGCCTTCGACTTCACACAGTCCAGAAGGACTTCTGTCATGGTTGATGATATTAAAAGCCAAGATGTCCATGAGAACTAATAACAAAATGCAGATATGTCACTGTAACTAAAAAAAAGCTGTGTTGTACCATATGTGTCTTATAAAAGGGATTCATGCCTTACCTATGTATTTCTCTATTGAAAAATTCCTAAGCAAATATAGCAACAACAGATGAGGGCAGATAGATCATCAAGTATTTTAAAACTGTTTTTATTTAAATACAGTAATTCTGGTACTGATACTTTTGAAATAACTGTTTTATACTTTAAAACTTGTGGCCCCTTTCAGCTCTAAGGAGATTTTCAGACACGTAAAAATCGTCCCTTGCCGCGCGAGCAGCCTCCCGAAACTGCTGCGCGGCAAGGGTCTTTTTCGGACCGCGCTGTGCCTGTTGCGAAGCCGTCCGTGTCACTTCCGTGAAGCTTGGGACGGCTCCGCGTCATATTTCAAGCACGGAGGCTGCCCGTGATTGAAATATGACGCGGAGCCGTCCCAAGCTTCACGGAAGTGACACGGACGGCTTCGCAACAGGCACAGCGCGGTCCGAAAAAGACCCTTGCCGCGCAGCAGTTTCGGGAGGCTGCTCGCGCGGCAAGGGACGATTTTTACGTGTCTGAAAATCTCCTAAGATTCTATGATTCTACACATGTATATATCATTATGAGAAATATTGAGGCAACATCCTACCCCAAACTCGAGAAACATAAAATAGTTTGTTCAGTTATTCTCTGATCCTTGATGACAGTGATATTTTAAGGTCAGCTAGACAGCTGAAGTAGTACCACAAATCTTTGGCAAAAGGAGAAGATGTAGGGATGAAGGAGCTAATAGAAAAAGTCTGGAAGCCTTGGCTGATTTATTAGCAACTGGAGATTCTGAGTGGGATCAGGAAAGTCAAAAGTTTATAAAATCCCCACAGTGTCATAAAAGGCAGAAGACCTCCAATGGGAAGGGCAAATCAGGTTTGATTATTGGTAGGGGAAGAAGGAACAAAAATTATATCAGAATTTTGCTCTACTTTAACCATCTGGAAATAATGATGAGAAAGATGAACCAGATGGCCTAAATGGAGCTGACCTGAATCCAGTTTTCCTCAGGTCTCCCAGTCAAACACCACTCACTGAAACTTAAGCTGTGCTCCCCTTGGGATAGAGATCAGACAATATGGATTTTAAAAAACCCTTCAGAGTAGGTATTGCATAGAGCATAGTCTCCCAGGTTTACCTAATGCATACATGTTTGTTTTCTTAGAGAACTTGGCAGAAATATAGCATTCTGGCTACAGAAATGAAAGTAAAGGTGAGGGATTCTATGTAAGACATGAGGGTGTTGTTTGGTGGCAAACACATCTGATACCCTACAAGAGCAGATAGTTAAACTGCAGGCTGATCCCAAGATTCTCTCTCTCTCTGACTTTCCTTCACAAACGAAGATTCAGGAAGGACTCATTCCACGCTTTTTGCAAAAGTGCTGATGACTAACAAGGCCAATCCGAGATAAACAAGTCCGGTTGCAGAAAGCACAGCAGAAGGTCTCCTTGGGTGATGTTTCCAGGTTGTGATTCTTTCTGCATTGTCTTTTCTCTTCAAGATTTGTTCGGCGTGAGTTCTCAAATAAGGCTGCAGCATTGTGGATAGTGAGTCTCCATGCCTCCCGATGTGAGGCCAGGGTGGACCATTGTTGGTGATCAATTTGGCCAAGCCTAAGATGTTGTTTCAGACAGTCCTTGTATTGCTTTTTTGGAGCACCCCTCTTACGCTGACCTGTGGCAAGTTAACCGTAGGGTACTATTTTTGGGAGGCGATGGTCCTCCATCTTAGAAACGTGCCCTGCCCAGTGCAGCTGTGTTCTCAATATCACGGCCTCAATGCTGGTGATCATTGCTTGCTCAAGGACAGCAACATTCATCACATAGTCAGTCCAGTGTATATTTAGGATTGTGCATATACTGCGCTGATGAAAGCATTCGAGAAATTGTAAGTAGTGGCGATAGGTGACCCATGCTTCAGACCCATAAAAGAGAATAGACAGTACAACGGTTCTATACACACTGATTTTTGTGCTTCACCTCAGGTGTTTGTTACTCCAGACTCTTTTGTAAAGTCTTCCAAATGTGCTATATGCCTTTGCTAATCTATGATCGATCTCTTTGTCAATCTTGGCATCTGAGGAGATTATGCTTCCCAGGTAGGTGAACTGCTGGATGGACTTGAGCACAGATTTGCCAATGGCAATGTAGGGATGGTGGTTTTTGCCCTTTGGTGCAGACTGGTAAAGAACTTCCATTTTCTTCAGGTTGACTTCCAGCCCAAACAGCTCTGCAGCTGTTGCGAAGCAGGATGTTAGGCACTGCAGAGCTGCTTCTGTGTGGGCAACAAGGGCAGCAGCATCAGCGAAGAGCAGCTCATGGACTAGATAGTTTAGAGTCTTAGTGCAAGCCCTCAGACGGCTTAGGTTAAACAACCTACCATCAGTACGGTAACCTATATAGATGCCGTCTTCTTCAAGCTCTGCTGTAGCCCTTTGGCGCATCATGCTGAAGAAGACTGTAAATAAAGTTGGAGCAAGAACACAACCTTGCTTCACTCCATTAGTTATTAGAAAGGGCTCTGAAAGAGCATTGCCATATCTGACTTGACCGCACTGGCCCTCGTGTAGCAAGATAATCGTTTTAAGGAATTTGGGGGGACATCCTAGTCTTTCCAGGATCTGCCACAGACCTTTTCTACTCACAGTGTCGATGGCTTTGGTGAGGTCAACAAATGTTACATAGAGTCCCTTGTTCTGTTCTCTACATTTCTCTTGCAGTTGTCTAAGGGCAAATACCATATCTGTAGTACTCCTATTGTCTCTGAAGCCTCATTGACTTTCAGGAAGAAGTTCTTCTGCAATAGCAGGAACTAATCTGTTCAGGAGTATCCTTGCAAGGATTTTCCCAGCAATAGAGAGCAGTGTTATACCTCGATAGTTTGAACGATCAGATTTTGCTCCTTTTTTCTTGCACAGGGTGATGATGACTGCATCTCGGAGATCTGATGGCAGTTCCCCTTTTTTCCAGCAATTCACAAGGAGTTTGTTGAATTTATCGTGGAGTGCATGACCTCCGTGTTTCCAAACTTCAGGTGGGGTTCCATCAATCCCAGCTGCCTTGCCGTTTTTCATCTGCTTTATGGCCTTAAGGGTCTCTTCCAAAGTGGGAGCTATGTCCAATTCATTTTTCGTCGTTTTTTTGTATCACATGTTGGATAGCTGAGCCTTGGACTACTCGGTTGGCACTAAAGAGACTTTGAAAATGTTCAGCCCATCGATTCAGGATGGAGGCTTTATCAATTATTAATGTTTGACAATTTGTACTGTATAAGGAGCTTTGGAACTGATTAGTAGGTCCAAACACTGCTTTAAGAACTTCACAAAATCCTCTAAGATCACCCAGATCTGCACAGCGTTGTGTCTTTTCTGCTATATTGATCCACCACTTGTTCTGCATGTCTCAGAGTTTTTGTTGAAGTTTACTGCATGTCAGATGGAAAGCTGCTTTTCTTACATGGCAAGTTCGCTGGGATGAGGTATGCCTGGTGAGCAGTTCTCTTCTTTGCCAAAAGCTTCTGGATCTCTTGGTTGTTTTCATCAAACCAGTCTTGATTTTTCTTGTGTGAGATCCCGAGGGATTCATCCGCAGATGGGAGGATGCTGTTTTTGATATGTTACCAAAGCACTGTAGGAGAAGGATCTGTAGGATGGTCTTCAAGTTTTGTTTGCAGATTTGTCTGGAAGTTGTCTCTCATGGTAACTTGTTGAAGATAGTTGACTTGGAGTCTCCTCTTTAAGATGCCACCTCTCTTAGGTTTGAACTTAGGGTGAAGATTTAGTTTACAACTTATGAGCTGATGATCTGTTTGGCATTCTGCACTGGGCATCACTCGAGTATGACGGACGTCACAAATGTTTCTCTGGCGGACTAGAACATAGTCAATGAGGTGCCAATGTTTGGATTGGGGATACATCCAGGTTGTCTTCAAGCTATCTTTCTGCTGAAAGATAGTGTTTGTAATAGTCAGCTGTTGTTCTGCACAGAACTCTAGTAAGAGGCGTCCGTTATCATTGCAATTTCCAACACCATGCTTGCCTAAAAGACCTTTCAAGGCTTCGGAGCTCTTTCCTACTCTGGCATTGAAATCACCAAGGATAATAATTTTATCTTCTACAGGGTCTTTTTGTATGAGGTGGCATAGGTCTGTGTAGAATTTGTCTGTCTCTACAGGGTTGGTTTTCATAGTTGGGGTATATATACTGAAGAGAACAACATGTGGGAGGCGTAAGGAAATAATGCGATCAGAGTGTCCTGTTAGCAAGCTTTCGAGTTTGGAGGCAATGGAGTTTTTAATCATAAAGCCTACTCCTGAAAGATGTTTTTCGGTTTTGGGTTTGCCAGACCAGTAAAGTGTGTAGCCGGTGCCGTATTCTTTAAGGCTGCCTTCCTCGTGGAGATGAACTTCACTAAGAGCAGTGATATCAATATTAAGTCGTGAAAGTTCATGGGCTATTAGAGCAGAATGACACTCAGGCCTATCTGCAGAGTCTCGCATAGATCTGATGTTCCAGCATGCAAGTGTCAGTTTATTTACACCTTTGGAGGCTGGTGTGTGCATTTGTTTCTTTGCCTTGGTTTGACCTCATCAGAAGATGCCCGTTGGCTGCAGCTAGCCAACCAAGTAGATGGGGATGAGCTTTCGTTAGGCCACCTTTTCTAGGCCCCTCTCCATATGGAGCAAGCAGTCCTCTCCTTAAAAAAGGCTGCTTGGTCGTTCAGGATGCTGCCGAACAAGACTGTCATCTCCTGGGTCAGGATCAAGTGACCAGAGTCCCGAACCACCTGCATGCAGGGTTGGGTCTGCAGCTTCCAGTGCATCTTTACACCTGCCATTTTGTCCCTCACCTATCGCTACAGGGCTTTTTCGGAGTTCAATTTGTCCGTCGAGCCTGTGCAATGGATTTTTCTGGTGGAGCGCAGCGTGCACAAAACTGGCCTCACCCTTTAAACCAAAGGTTCATCTGCTGTGGCCTTGCAAGCATGGACGGTAGCAGCAAGGTCCTTGGGTCGTAGGTTTGATTAGAGTTTCCTTCTCTTAGATGGTTGACCTTACAGGGTTGGACGAGCACCATCTGCCCAGGTTTGGGATTAGAGTTTTCCTTCTCCTAGGAAGTTGCCATAAGGCTAGAGAGCCCATCCTGCCCTTTGACGGTCTTTGTCAGACCCTTCAGTTTTAACCTGTCTGGCATGGGAGACCCTACCGGTGGCTATTATGCCACCGCCAGCATAGCTCAAAACATCATTAGGGTACACAAGCCTCTCTCCCACGACAAGGGGGCATCAATCGGAGGTCCCAAGATTAAAACAACAACATATATGTAGTGTTTTAGAGAGGTCAAAGTGTCTTTATCATATAACCCAGGGTTCTCCAGAACAGATGGACTGCAATTCCCATCATCTCCAACTAGTAGAGTCAATGGTTGGGCCGGTTGGATATGACAGGAACTGTACACCAACACATCTTGAAGGTAGATAACAGGAAATCTGCTGTAGATGATGGGGTGGGGTGAAGGAACAGTGGTTATGTAAAGTTATCACGTTGAGTTCATAGCAGAGGAAGTAAATAAAGCAGGGTATTCTTTGTCCAGTTCTTTACCTAAGCTATTATTATATTAACTTCTGATATTATTAGATTAATTAAGCAAATATTAAGTTAAATTGTCTAATACTAGAGGAAAATAAAGTACAATACGTGCCTTCAAGTCACCCATCAACTTATGGTGTCCCTCCTGAATTTCATAGGGTTTTCTTTGGCAAGGAATACTCAAGAGGTGTTTTGCCACTGCCTTCCTATGACTATCTTTTATAGCAACTGGTATTCCTTCGTGGTCTCTTCCAAGTACTAACCAGGCCTGACCTTGCTTAGCTTCCAAACCAGGTAGGATACTGTGCCTTCAGGATATTTACGCAACTACTAGTAACTATTTAATCTGAGCTATATTGCAAAGCTAACTGATTTGCATTACGGCTTTGATTTTCCACTGACTGTAACAGCATGATCAGGCAATATCAAGTCATTTTTGTTCATTATGTCCACAGGCAATGCCTTGTCAGGAAGATTTTCTTGATGCTGTTAAAAAAAAAAAAGTTACCTTCATGCAATTTGAAGGAAAACAGTGGGTTTGACCAGAAAAAGTATGGGCCATGTGACAATATACTGTATATTGTCTCAAACTGGAACTTATTGGTGTGGTGTCACCCAGACAGGTGTACCCATGTTGCTCGATCATTTATTCCACTGACCAGGAGCATCTTTGTCTTGGTGAATTAAGCTTCAATTTGTTAGCATACAAATTGAGGTAACTACAATTAGATATGCCAAGATACAGAGAAGGATTTTGTCTGTTGGGTCACTCACATTGTGTAATTTGTTTCTAAAACATTATCTTGTTTAACAATATTAAACAGTACCCCCCACCCACAGCAGGAATAACCCAACTGTGTGATTCACAGAGACCACGAAGAAGATCAGTTGGACCCCCGTATCTGCGGGGCTTCAGATCTTCTTCATGGTCTCTGTGAATACACACAGTGGGTAATTCCTGAGCCTGCGCAGAGCACTCAGAACCTTCTGGAATCACTAGGCAGAATAGTTTTTGATACATTTTGGCAGTAACTCCACCCACCCCAACAGTCTTTCTGAGGTACTCTCACCTAATTCCCTTCAGTTCCTTTTTATCTACCGCGCAAGCAGCAGATAGGAACCCTTCATTCTCTAGAGCTTCTTTCGCTTTCTATTTTACCTCACGGATTGACTTGAACTGCTTATTGACTTTGGGGTTTTTTGTTTGTTTATTTTTTGCTTTTCCTTTTGATTCTTGTTGTGATTTCTGGCCCTTTTGTCTGGTGGACTGTTTTTCGGCTTCTCTCTCTCGTTTGTCCTTGGATTCGGCTTCGGACTCCAACTCGGTACGACTTCAGACTGATTTGACTCTTCTTTTGTCTTTTCCCTCTTTCTGTGATTATGGCCTCAACTCTGCCGCCTTCAAACAGTGCTGCATTTGTCAGGCGAAGCTTCCTGTCTCTGATGAATGGTCAGAGTGCCTCATCTGCCTGGGTGAAGCCCACTATGTGGATGCTTGTATACATTGTCAGAACTTCACCCCTCAGGCATGTAAACATCACTCTTAAGTCTCTTTTCTATGAGAAGGCACTGTTCCCATCTTCTGCTTCTACCCCAGGCACTCAGGTTGGGGTTCCGCCGCCACAGAAAAGAGGTCGTTCTCTGTCGGTCAGTCCATCAGCGAAGAGAAGGCATGGGCCCTTGAGTCCGTCCCGTCATCAATCGGTGGCATCGGATCCGGAGGCCATGCATCAGTTCCATAAGCATACTACCACTTCAGGATTGAGTAAAGGCCATGGCTCTTTGAAACCTTCGACCTCGACTCGGGACCATCTGGGTCCAGTTGAGACCATGATTCCTCTGTCTCCTCCGGGCCAGGACTAAGAAGAGGAAAAAGAAGACCAAACACTCTTCTCTGAGACCAACATTGTGCCCCTTGTCCACTGCAGTGGCTACTTTGGCGCAGGAGCCCGAGGAGCCACAACAGCCGGCTACTGCCGCTACAGCAGAGTGCCCCTTGTCCACTGCAGTGGCTACTTTGGTGCAGGAGCCTGAGGAGCAACAATAGTTGGCTACTGCCACTACGGCACAGAGCGCCCCTTGTCCACTGCAGTGGCTACTTTGGCGCAGGAGCCTGAGGAGCAACAATAGCCAGCTACTACCACTATGGCACAGAGCGCCCTTTGTCCACTGCGGTGGCTACTTTGGTGCAGGAGCCAGAGGAGCAACAACAGCCAGCTACTGCCACTACAGCTGTTTTGGATCTGAACCAGACGTCGGTACTGGTTCCTCCTACAGAAACCGGAGATGTCACCATTGTCCGCAATCCATCGCGTGAGGTGAATCCTACTTTTTCCTTGGTGATTGTTCAAACTGGAGAATGAGAGATCTCTGAAGGGGTAAGGGCTTCCTCCCCTGGGTTCAGGCTCGATCCCCTGTGCTCCTTGTCTCCCGAGACAAGCTCCTCAGTATAGACGCTGTTATGGTCGATGTCAAAACTACATCACAGGAGGCAACAGGGAAGGCTCCTTCTTCGACTCCGTCACATCGAGTCTTGGATGTCGAGCATTCATATGGAGCTTATGATGTGGCCTGATCGGCCTTTAGCCTTCCCTTCCTCTCTCCTTCTGGAGCCACGGCCGGACTTTTGCACAGCGGCCTTGGTTCTATTTTGCTGACAGCGCTGGCCATGGGGGTTATTATTCTCTCCCTCACCTTTCCCTCCACGGGATGGAACAGGCTCATCTAGAGGAGATCCATCCGGCCAAACCCATACTGAGAGATGCCGGCAGTCAGTCTCACCTGGGCGACAAGATCCTCGCTGCCTCCTCCGCCTCCTGTGCATGTGATTTCTCTGCACCAAGGTTGGCACAGCCCTTCGCCTTGGGGCTGTAGCCCCTCGCCTTCATCATCCTCTTCGCTATTGTCAGACTCTTCTGTATCATACATACCGAGAGCTCCCTCTCCACTACCGGATTTTATCGACGATGAGTCTTCATCCATGATGGATGACGTTTGAGCATTTTCGGAGCAGATGGTCCAGATGGCCCATGCCTTGGACTTGAAGATCACCAAGAGGGACATCTTCTGCGTACTGATCAAGGGGTCAATCTGGGTGGCACTCCTCGTCTTATATCCAGACCTTTCGGCGCTCCGCAATCCTCCAGGCACTCACGGTACCAGCAACCTGCTTTGTCCGCCTTTTAGGTGGGGAGCCAGGCCTCCACGTCCTGGTACCGACTACCGACACAGCAAAGTGCTAAAAGAACAGGGCAGAAGGAGATTTTAAACTGCCCTCACTCTCAATCCACTCATTCCTTTCCCCAAGAACCTTCTGTTCGGAAACTGCTTGTCTGCATTCTGAGACATCTGGCCCAAGATAACATGAGACCGATGGGTGCTTCGCATCATCCAGGATTGTTACTGGATTGGGTTTGAACAAATTCATCATCTGAAAGAGGTTCGGGATGGTTACCCTGCGTTCGATCCTGCCTCTTCTTAAGTGAGGCGACTGATTTGCCTCCATCGATCTCAAGGACGCGTACTTTCATATTGGAATCCACCTGACCCACAGACAGTTCCTCGCCTTCATGGTCGAGGATGAAGCCTTCCAGTTTCACATCCTGCCCTTTGGACTATCCACGGCATCAAGGGTATTTAGAAAATGCATGACGGTTGGGGCAACTTTCCTGCATCAACGGGGGGGGGTCGTCTTCCCTTATATCGATGACTAGCTCCTGGTGGCTGAGTCCTGTCGGCAACTCCTAGATGACATCGAGCTGACATTGAACTTACTGGGCCTGATTGTCAGTCTGGAGAAAGCGCATTTCAAATGCAGCCAGTCTCTCTGGTTCATTGGAGCATCCTTGAATTCAAACACCACTGCGGCTTACCTGCCTTTAGATCATTTTGATACTCTGCAACCTCATCCACCAGTGCTGTAGATCCCGGAGGATCTCCGCTCATTTGATTCAAACCCTACTTGGAAACATGGCAGCCACGACTTTAGTCACTCAATTTGCAAGGTTACAGTTCCTACCGCTTCAGTCGTGGTTCCTGAGCATCTTCGACCCAGTGCGGGACTGCCCTCACAAACTCCTCAACTTGCCACGAGCAATTCAACATTCCCTGGATTGGTGGTTGGACCCGAACAATGTCCTATCAGGCATGCTGTTTGAACCCCAGCCGCAAGTTTCAGTCACCACAGATGCATCATTACTCGGATGGGGAGCTCACCTCGAGACATACACGGTCCAGGGCTCGTGGACTGCTGACAAACGGAAGCTCCATATCGATATCCTCAATATCCTGGCTGTTCAGAAGGTGCCTCAGGCCTTCAAGAAGTTGGTATCGGGCAAGACAGTCCTGCTTGTCACAGATAATACATCCGTGATATACTACCTCAACAAGCAATGAGGGACGAGGTCTCCGTCTCTTCTGTCTCCTACCCTCAAAATTTGGGACCACTGCATTCTGAAGGGTATACTTCTCCACTCCATTCTTCCTCCATGGGAGGAGAATAGTCTTGCCAACGAACTGAGCCATCCGAATTCGTCCATGCACGAATGGATGTCACATCAATAGGTGGCACAAGAACTGTTTCAGCGCTGGGATACTCTGCAGGCCCGTTACGAACACAAGTGGTGGCCAAGCTGCATCGGGACCGATCGGACGTGATCCTCCTCACTCCATGGTGGCCTCGGCAACCATGGTTTGCACCTCTCCTTCGCCTGGACCATCCGCGCTTTCTGCACCTTCCGAGTCATCTGCATCTATTGACTATCCAGAACAATGTCAGACATCCGGACCTCAAGATGTTTCATCTGATGACTTGGAGGGTACTGCCCTGAATCTGTCTTCAGATCTGAGGCATTCCGTGTGTCTACCGTCACTGGCCGACATAACAGGTAGTGCTTGACGCCTCTCTCTGCCCTTCTACATGTTGATCCTATTCCTACAAGTGGAAACACTTCGAATCCTTTTTCTTAGACCGTGGCCTCACCGCTGCTTCCTCCTTGGTGACCACCATCCTCCAATTCTTACTGCATCTTTTGGATTCAGGACTATCCTTTTTGTCCCCAAAGTGATACCTGGCGGCTCCCTCCGTTGAGTCCCAAGCACGGAGTCGACCTTCTCCATTCCAAGACCCGTTGGTTCGGAAATTCCTGAAGCGCTATGTCAACCTTCATCCACCGGTGGTTGAGCCTACCCCAGCTAGGAGTCTCAAACTAGTCCTCTCTCAACTCCTGAGACACACTTTTGAACCCTTGGCGACAATGGATCTGAGACTCCTGTCGTGGAAAACAGCCTTCCTCATAGCCATCATGTCTGCCCATTGAGTTGCTGGCATTTGTGCCTTGCATTCCGATGCTCCACAAAAAATGAGCACACATTTTTTATGAAACCGGACATGTCCTTTCTCCCAAAGGTGGTCTCCAGTTTCCACATCTACCAATCCTTCATTCTCCCTGCTCTAATACAGGATCCAAAGAATGACTTGAACATACTCTCCATTCCCTAGATGCTTGGAGAGCCCTTGCCTTCTATGTACAGCAGACAACTCCATTTCAAAAGTCGCCGAATCTGTTTGTGTCCTATGCAAACTTTAAGTTGGGTGCCCCTTGTTTCTCCACAGTGCCTGTCAAAGCGGGTGGTATCGACTATCTCCCTCCGTTACAAACTGGCTTGAAAGCCCCTGCCTCCTCGGGTTCGAAGGCACTCCGTCAGAACTGTATCCACTTCTGCTAGCTTCCTCTCTGGGGTTTCCCTAGAGCATGTGTGCCGAGCAGCCACTTGGTCTACGCCACTAATTTTTATCTTGCACTACAAACTAGACACTCGGTCTCGTAATGAGGCTGCTTTTGGGAGGGCAGTTCTGCTGTCCTCCATTCAATAAGTGAGTGATTATTGTGGTTGCCTATGGTACTTAACATTTATTGCTATGTTCATGTCAGTTTATGCTCATTGTTATTGTTTCGTGGGACATCACTTGTCAACAGTTGTCCTCGTCTAACCCTCTAGCATGACATACCCTCCTCCTACAGGTGAAGCTTGCTAATCTACCCACTGTGTGTATTCACAGAGACCATGAAGAAGATGGACAGGTTGCTTACCTGTAATGATAGATCTTCAAGTGGTCTTCTGTGAATTCACACAGACCCGCCCATCCTCCCCTCTGTGTCCTGCTATGGCATATGCTTAATGTTCCTGATGCTGCTGCTTGCGGCATCCTTCAAGGAACTGAGGGCAATTAGGTGAGAGTGCCTCAGAAAGACTGTTGGGGTGGGTGGGGTTTTGGTTACAGCCAAAATGTTTCAAGAACTATTCTGCCTAGCAATTCCAGAAGGTTCCAAGTGCTCTGCGCAGGAATTACCCACTGTGTGAATTCACAGAAGACCACTCGAAGATCTATCGTTACAGGTAAGCAACCTGTCCTTTCCAGACTTACCACAGATACTGGAAATCACAGATAACAGCAAACCCTATTAAAATAAAGGACTCTGGTAAAAACATACCATAGAGTTGCATTGAAGGACCTAAAAGATGCCCTAAGCTTCAACTTATGGTGACCCTTTGAATGAGAAACCTCTAAGTCACCCTGTTATCAACAGTACTGCTCAGGTCTTGGTAACAGGGCCATGGCTTCCTTGATTGTCTAATCTGCCTGTAATGCAGTCTTCCTCTTTTCCTACTGCCTTCTACCTTACCAAGAATTATTGTTTTTTGAATGAGCTGTGTCTTCCCATGGTTTTTCCAAAGTACAATAGTCTCAGTTTAGTCATCTTGGCTTCTAGGGAGAGTTCAGACTTGATTTGCTCTTGGTCGCATTTATTTCTCTTTTTCACAATCCATGTTATCTGTAGAACTATCCTCCAGCACCACATTTCAAATGAGTTGATTCTCTTCCTATCAGCTTCCTTCACTTTCCTGCTTTCAAAACCATACATAGAAATTGGAAATACAATGGCATGGATAATTCTGACTTTGGTATTCAATGATATATCTTTACGCTTGAGGATCTTGTCATAGCTTTCTTTCCAAGTCTTAGTCTTCTTCTGATTTCTTGACTATGTCTCCATGTTTATTAACAATTGAGCATAGATATCATGAAACTTTAACTGTTTCAATGTCTTCATTGTGTACTTTAGCGTTATGTAAATAATCTGTGATCACTATTTGTTTTTAATCTTAAACTATAACCCTGCTTTTGCACTTTCTTCCTTGACTGTTTTCAGTAGTCATTTCAAGTCTTTGTTATTTTCTGCTAAGTATGGTGCCATCTGCATATCTTAAACTGTTGATTTTCCTTCCTCCAATTTTCACACCTGCTTCCTCCAAATCTAATCCAGCTTTATGTATGATACATTTAGCGTACAAGATAGGGTGATAAAAGACAGCCTTACCTGACCCCTTGCTATTTGGAAAGTATTCTGTTTCTCCATATTCTACCCTGACAGTGGCCCCTCATCCCAAGTACAGTTTATACATCAAAACCATGCGATGTTGTGGCACACCCATTTCTTTAAGAGTGATACATAGTTTTTTGTAATTATACAATCAAACAAAGGCGTTGCTGTAAGCTATAAAGCAAAAGCTGATTTTCTTTTGAAATTCTTTGCAGTGTTCCATTATCCAATGTATGTTTGCAGTATGATCCCTAGTGCCTCTTCCTTTCCTGAACCCAGCTTGGTTATCTGACATTTCTCACTACTGCTTCATAATAGGTTACTTGTTCAACTCTTCCTGTACTGTGTAGTTAGTAAGCAAGGAGATCTTGTATCACATTTAAAACTAACTGAGATAAAGAATATGTTTGAAAACACAGGCACAGCACTAAGGAATAAAATATCACTGTTTATGAAAAAGACTCAAAAACTTGTTTTCCATAAAACTTCAGTTTCCAAAAGTTTGTGAAGCTATAATTAAAGTTCTAAATAAGAAATGGTGGATCTTTGGGACTGCTTCTAATTAGAATTAATAACTTGAGTTATAACTTCAGTTAAAATTGAGTGCTTTGATTGTGTATTCCTGCAGGACAGGGGTTGGACTAGATGGCCCTTGTGGTCTCTTCCAACTCAATGATTCTATTATTCTAAGTTGTTGCATAAGCTTTTGTAAACTTGGTCTACATCCTCAGATGCATGGAGACTATATACTGATGCTCATATGCTCCACACAGTACAATACTGTAAGTTTTATTATAGCAACATGTTTGTATATATTATTATAGTATATACTGTATATATTATTATAGCAACACATTTATTACTTTGCTCTGATGTGCACATGTCTCATGAAAGCTGGGCCTCATGGCTGAAATATATTCCTTTCAAAATGAACATACCTATTTGACTTAGACTACTCTATAAACTATAGGAGATTAATTAACTCCTGAAAATCTCTAAAAGAAGATTATTACTGGTTGTGGCAACTGATCTGTGCATAGATTGATTGAACTCCTGAATACTAGTTTGCACTTGGCTACTGAAACACATATTTAACTACTTTGTAAAAATTATGGTATCCATGTCATGTCAGATGTAACAGACAAATGTTCTTAAACATGGTGGAAAGTAATAATAAAGCTGTTTTGAATTGGAAGTAATTGCTGAATTCAGGCTGTCTCCACCTGTAAGTTCAAATGTCATTTACCTAAAGAAGTGGCATTATCTTCTTCTTCACAATCGGTATTGTTAAAACTTGCCATTGACGTAAGCAAACCATGAGAAGCTGTGTCCAATGCCCTCATCTTGTGGTTGCTCAGCCCCTGTACAAAACAGACACCCTTGAAACTAATTCTTAAACAAACTACTGCTGCATTTAAAAGCTTTCCTTAATAGAGAAAGCTTTCCTCACTGATCTAAGAATTCTTTGATTGTCAACAAACATATAGATAGATGACAGCTTTTGTCCTAAACAGCTTGTGATGGTAAACCTCAGATCTGAAGCACTACAGACATCACAGGAAAATATCTCCCTCTGTGGCTTTTACTGACAATGCTGAACTGCAGAACACTACATTGTGATAAACTATAATCAGCATCTAATGATTTGAGAAATATGTTGTGACACATATCTGGTAGATAAAATGTACACAAGCAGGCTGGGTTTTTTAGATTTACATTAATTGCAGAATAGGTCTCTTTCCATACATATAGCGGGGCTCAACTATGACTTGTAATCCAAATGTACTGGCTTGCACTCATCAGCACATCTGGACTTTGTTAGATAGCTTTCAGCATTGTTTTCCTGAAGCAATATTATTCACTCTACCAGCTCCAAATCAGTGGGGCCTCTCAGCCACTATTTTATGATGAACCAGTTTAAACAACACACTACCTGTGGGAGGGAGGGGGAACATTTAAATTCGGGCCAAAATATACGGGTGATATTTGCGCTTCACCCATTGAATGATACAAGGAAATGAAAATTGACAGCCAAACTAGAATAGGCAGCTCAGTTTACTAGAGTGGCCTGGTAAATGCTGTTATAAATCCATCTCTGTATTAAAAACCATTCCTACAGCTACCAGCCTAGAAACTTTAAATTAAAACAACATTAATACCATATCTTCTTTCTGAAAAACCTCTCCTCATCCAAGGTTAAATATAAATGTGCCCAGAAATTAAAGAAGCACAGTGTCTTTGGCAGAACTCTTTCCTTCTCTTTAAGAGTAACCAATTTGCTCGTCAAGTGGGTAGAAATATGATACTGTGTGAAGAATGGAAATAGGGAACTGAAGGAGAGAGTCATTATAGAATATTACAAAATATGTAATTGTTTCTGAATTTAACTTAATTCAAGTTAGTATTGATATGAATTTTGAAATATGTCCTGATACATGAATTTTGAAGACTTGGGCTAGAATTCTTTTGGTGTCCTGTATCTACACAACTGTCTGTTATGCTGGCATGGTGCACTTTTTCATGATTGTGCAGTGGTGGATGGGGAAAGCAGAGGAAGATAACTTTGGTGACATCCAAAGAGAAAATTCCTGTCTCCTGAGCAATCTATAAGCTCAATGCCTAACTTACAGTTCCCTGAAGCCAAAAGGATTCTGGGAATGCTGCCTTGGAAAACCATAGGCACTTTTCCAAGACAGCATTTCCAGCATTTCTTTTAGGTTCGTGGAGCCACAAGGAGCCCAGACACTAAAAAAAATAGCCTGCTTGGGATACAGCAGTTTGGTTTTTTTTCAGATGGTGATGCAGAAGGCTTTCTCAGCCTTTCTCCCATTACCACTGTGTCCTTCCCCATTACTTTCTACAATAATTATGGATGGAAGCACTCAATGTTGACCGATATGGCATAGTTCAGGTGTATTACTGCCCAATCTTTTAACTATGGTGTTCTTTCCCCTTTTATTGTCAATTTAACTTTGATACAGTAATATCGTTATGAACCTTTGAATTAATAAGGTTGAAAAATGAGTTTCTTGATCAAAATCAAACAGTTAAATTACACGTTGCAATCCCTTCCCCTTTGAGAACACAACATGATGAAGATTCTTGAAGCATGGGGAAGAGGATTTTCAGGCAAAACCAAACCTTGTTAAAACACCACCCCAGAATATGGCTTGCAGAATCAGACACATAGTCCATCATGTAAGTTAGCATTCCATCTTCTAACATTGCTCAGCCAGATAATACATGGCAATCTGCAAATATTTATAATTCAGATTTATTGAATAAACCATCTTGCACCATTCTTTCTCTGTCACCACTATCTTTTACCCAATCATGGGGAAGGGGTTGCAATATATTTCCATTGATGCTCCAAGTGCCTCTGTCTGGAAACTCCATGGCTGTCTGATAGACTATGGATCAACAAGTCAGAACTCCCAGGCCAAAACCTAGCTACCTTCCAGGCAAGCTCCTCCCCTGCACACATAAAACTAAAAATTAAATACACGAGAAATGCAAAACAATATTTCTGCCTTTTAAGTAAGCCATCCAAGCCTTTGGATGTTTAGGGAAGAATAGAATCATGCAGATGGAAGGAACTACAAGAACAATCTATTCCAGCTCCCTGCCATGCAAGAATATACAACTATAGCACTCCTGAAAGATGGCTTCTGATTAAAACCTCCCAAAAAAGAAGAGTCTACCACCCTCCAAGGTAATCTATACCTGTCAAACAGTTCTTGCACTGAAGAAGTTCTTCCTAATGTTTACGTGGAATCTTTTCTTGAAATTTGAATCCCTTGGTTTGTGTTCTAGTCTCTGGAGCAGCAGAAAACAAGCTCACTCCATCCTGTACATGACATCTCCTTTAGATATTTAAGGAGAGCTATCATGTCATCTCTCAGTCTTCCTTCTCCAAGCTAAACAAACCCAGCTCCTAAGGTGTTCCTCATACAACTTGATTTCCAGAACTTTGATCATTTTGGTCGCTCTCCTCTGGTCATGTTCCAGCTTGTCAATATCCTCCTTTAACTGTGGTACCTAGAACTGGACACAGTAGTCTCAGTGAGATCTGACGAAAGCAGAACAAAGTGGTGCTTCTATTTCTGTGCTTCTATTGATGCAGCCTAGTACTGCATTGAATTTTTTGGCCACCACATAACTGTTCCATGTCCTTTACTTGGAGTGCCTGGTAGAACATGCTATATTCTCTAGCCCTGTACAAGGATTTGTATGCTTGGGTATAGGACAAAACTGATGGGCAGGACATGGATGCTGACATAAACCCTACTCCAGCCATTACAGCATGTCCAACAGTTTCCCAGATCATTACACACTGAAAAGGGCTCTGTGACTGCTCAATTGAAAGGCATTGCAGAGTTCCGATGATTGAGACTCTGAATAAATCTGTGTTTCTAATCACTGCATTAAACTTAAATCAAATAGGATACAAATGTAAAAAGACTTATGGTTTAGTGTATGATTTGCTGATAAGTATGCCTCTCAAAAAGAATTCTGAAAGAAGTGGAAAGAAACTGGTGATTAGTCTTTTAAGTCACATCTGTATATATCCTGTTCAGTATAGATGCCACTCTCTCCTTGTCACTCCAGAAATCAAGCTTATTAGGCTTCTCCAGAAAATAGTACAAAGACAGCTACAATATTTTAGAAGAGTAGAAATGAATCGAGATTTTCCTCATTTTTAAAATTAAGCCAGTTTGGATTATTTGTCTGCCAGAAGCAATAGCAGACACAAATAGTTTTGTTTCTTTAAATAATGTTGCTATCAGCACTGTTTATATAATGCAGACACAGGCACATTCATGTGTGCATAAAGAGTTGTTCCTAGGCTCTTGCAGACAGCCTGTGTTAAGCTGACATTGAGCAGTCCCCATCACTTTAAAATCCAGGAATTTGTATCTATTGGTTCTTTTTGCTGTCCCTTCTTTGCAAGGAACAGTTCCTGGAACTGGGATGGAATGGGGTAGTTGGTCTTTTCTGGCTATGCAAGGCACTTTGAAACTCCAGGAAAGTTGCTGGTTCATAGAAGCATTTAAAAAAAAATCCTAAAAGGTGTGCATATGCTTGCCGAACATTCCTGTGCCAGGCTTTCTTTTTCTTTCTTCAGGACAGTATGTTAGCTCTAGAGTATCCTCTTGTTGGAGTCTGAATAATTCACCTGCAAAGTAGAAGCAGGCAGAATCATTTGGGTATTGTAGGAGTGATGATATAAGACTGCCATAATTATCTTGAGTCTGCTTACCATTTTTTTATGATAAAGATCTTTTCACGTTGCCTTTAAGTAGCTATTACTTTGATCAGTTTTTAGTGGCACTGTCATTGGAGAAACTTGTCTGCTGTTAAAGTTCCAGATAACAGTGGCAGTATATATTTAATTTTTTCAGGTATCTAAAACTAGAATGCAAGTCTTCATAACTTCAGTAATTTTTAGAGTGATCAGTATGAATTTGTTGTTATGGAAGGTAAGTGTTGCTCTAAATAAAAGAAGCACAACTTGTGATGCACCAAGCCCAACAGCCTATATTATAGCCCATGAAGTGCTTGATTAAACTTGTTTTTGAGCCAGGAGCAAAATTAGGTTTATTCAACCCCAGTTGACCATGATAAGCAGGCATCTGGGGCGTCTACCTAAGCACAGCCCTACAGGGGCACTGCCAGCCTTCTGGATTGCACATCTTCCTCTGGGTATCTCTTCCTATACATTTGTCTTCCCCAGCTGTATGAGCAGAGAAAAGTGTGTCCTTATCCACTCAACTTACCCATTCCTGCTGAGCTGTATTGTGGTCTGGGCCCAGAGGAAGAGGGCAGTTGAGTATGTAGTGATGACAGTGGTGAGGAAGAGGCCAATTCAGAATAGACTCCTAAGGGCATCTTGCTTAGGGGCCCCACAAAACCTGAAGCTGGCATTGTTAGCATGCATGACTAATAATATGTGACTTGGCATGTCCCAGGTTACTGAAGGTTGTTCTTAATGGAGTGAAGGTGAAATTGAGATGAAAATATCTCTCATGAATTTCTCTGTTCCTTACAGTAGATTATATTCCTTATGTGGTTGTTAACAAATTTAAGTAATTTGTTTCTCTTCTTCTTTTATTGTTTAACTTCATATTAGATGTCATTTTTAGATACACTGCAGTATAGCTACACAAGTGGCTTATTTTTGTATATGCTTCTTGTCACTGAAATATGTGTGACAGCTGAAGTGTATCTTATAACATCTACCTGCAGTGCTGAGCTGTACTTCTTAGTTTTCCTTCAATTGGCAAAATAACTTGTGTGTTGGCTCCAAATTGCCTATTTTCATTAGGGTAATTTACTCAGTGCTAGAAAATCCAGATGAGGAAATTGAAATTATAGACAACCATACTGACACATCATTAATTTTAATGCTATTTAGATCTTCTTGCCATGTGACTTTTCGTATCCCTTACTTCAGCAGTTTCTCACACTTGTCTAAAAAAAAGACACCTAAAATTCCTTTTCTGGCAATTAAAGTTTTAAAATATAAGTATAGAAAAGATAAAACAACAAGATTTATTGTGCTATAAGAGCTTATTCCAGAATAGTGCCATGGTTGCAAGTACTCCTGAGCCAGTGTGGTGCAATAATTAGGGTTTGGGACTAGGACTTCGGAGATCTCCTTTTGAGGCTCTGCTCAGCCATGGAACTCAGTGGCTGACCTTGGGCCAAGAACTGTTTCCCAGCATAATGCACTTCACTGAGCTGTGAGGATAAAGTGGGAAGGAGAGCCATGTCCACCACCTTGAGTTCATAGACAGAAAGGCAGCATATAAATGTAGCTTATAATTGTGATTATAAGTTGTGATTCTTACCTTAACTGAATATCTAAAACAGTGGTCCCCAAAGTTGTTTTGGCTACCACCCCTTTCCTCTTGAGCAACAACCCCCGTCTGTTTCTTGAAATTAGGTCTAGGAAAATTCCCCTTTGCAGCATTGAAAAACAGTTGTTTAATAATTTCTTTTGCAAACAGTGTTCATATACAGTCGGACCACCATATCTGTGAAGGTTTGGTTCCCAAACTTACCACAGATACTGGAAAGCGTGGATAAAAGCAAACCCTATTAAAATAAAGAACTTCTACTAAAATCATACCATAGAGTTTCATTGGAGGACCTGGAAGTGCCTAGAGAGAATGCAACTCCAGGCATTTTACAATGCAATTCCATGGTAAGTGTCCCCTACTTTGTGTCCCATGGATAACTGAAACCATGGGTATTAGTGCAGTGCATATGGGTGTCCAGCTGTATAGAGGAGACTGAAAGAAGATTTCTGTGTTATAAGTAGGTAGTATTAGTGCTTGTGTCTTTAGAGAAATCAGACATTATATTTAGCAAAAATGTTAGAACTGGTCTTCCCAAACCATTATGTGGAAGCAGTCTTCTACAAATTTGTCATGGTGTGAATCCCTGCCCAGCTGAATCCCATCCCTCTTCTTTATGATGGTGCTAGCTAGAGTAGACAAAAAGCTGGGGAATTGTTCTCAGAGCTGTGGTGCTGATCAGAAATGGTCTGGATGCCACCAAAGTTCAAAATGACATCTGACAAATCCCTGTACTCCCATAAGGAAGAGGGACACATTGTAATGACCAAAAATCTTGGCTGACTACGAGACCAATTAAAATGTGTGGACACACATAAATATCTACATGGGTAGCCAGTTGTACAAGTTGGATAGCAAAATTTTGTGGCATGACTGGACTGGAGAAGGAGGGGTGTTTTTTTTTTTGTTTTTTTTTCTGTAGCATTATTGGGGTCTATAAATGCCTGGCCTTCCAGTACTGTATTGTGAGCTATAGATCTGGACAAAACCATGAGGATTGGTGTCTTTACTGTAGCTCACAGTAGGGTGACACAGTAGGGTGACACATCTGGCACAAGAGTACAACCATGGACACAGTTTGCATGCCTCTGAAAATGTGTGCAAGGATAATAGAAATGTTGCTTATTGCTTCATCTAAGTTGACCATTCTGAGATAGAATGGAGAATAAGAGGCATTCATTTCTCAGGTTACTATGCCCAAGCCAGCATACTTTTATTAGACCAAACAGTCCATAATATTTTGCCTTGGATGTTGATGTTGAAAGACACACCCAACAGCAATCTTAAAATGTTTTCATTAGAATAGAATTTGTAAACTAGAAGGCAAAATCATATGTAGAGTACACAAAATTACAGTCTTCCCTCTACATTTGTGGGTTTTACTTTTATGGATTTGCTTATTTTTTACCACTTTGATAACACTGGTGTTGCTGGGAGGAAATCAAACTGGCAGAGTGGCTAGGCCCAGCTGTGTGCACATTCCTTCGCTAGTGCACTTGCTGGGGAGGATTGGACTGGGGATCACAGGGATGGAGGGTTATTTGTGCATTTGCTTGCCTACTCACTTTCATGCACTGGCAGGAAGGGGATGGGATGAGGGGATTGTGAGGAGTGTGTGTCTGTGTGTTTGCTCACTCACACAGGCAGGAAGGAGGAAAAGATTGCAGAAACAGCAACATCAGGCTTCAAGCTTCAAGTCAATTCACCCCACACATTATTATTATTATTATTATTATCATCATCATCATTATCATTATCATTATCATCATCTGCTTCCCCCTCTCCCACCTTATCCTTTGGATTCAATATGAGAATAAGTAACCACCCTAAGCGTCATGAGCTTTCAAAATACCAAACAGATGTTGAGCTTGGAATAAAGGCTGTGTTTTTTATAGCTACCCGCGTGTGTACACACACACACACACATTGTATAGGTTGTCAGATGATTCTGTGAGCCCATCTGCCTATCCATATTCCACATTTCCTAGTGAGCTTTGGAAATGAGAAATATGAAAAATATTAGTTTGTCAGACATCACTTTGTTCGTGACTTTAAAGCATGCAGGAAAAGGAAGGCAAGAGTAGTAGTCAAATAAAGCATATGTTCTTCCTTCCTCCTTTATTGGTATACAAAAAACAGTGGAAAAGTTCTTCCATAGAAGTGTAATGCAGGCGGCTGGGTCAGGACAATGACTGCTTTTATGGGTTGATAATGAGTAGCCTGTGGGACAAATCCCTCAAGTTTATGGGCCTTTTATCTGTCTAGGACACCTCCCACAAAGACAGACTTATCAGTCCGTCTTAGAAAAACATGCATTGCATGAAATCCTTTGAGCTGTATTTCAAAGGTGATACTCTAACCATCCTTGATTTTTTAGACCCCTTTCTGTATACTTTATATGTACATGAAAAGTTATTTTTCTGGTGCTTGATATTAAGTACTGCTGAACTCTTCTTCCTACCTATATACACACAATTCTGTATAATATTCTAACTGTAAACTGGTGTACTTTCACTTTTGAGTTTTATCAGTATCCTATTTGGTCCCGTAACTGTAATATGACTCTCCATAACTTTGACCACTTCGGAATTTAGAGTGATACACTGATTCTTATATATTATGCAAGACGAGTCCATAGTTTGGTTACTGATTCTAATTCCTTTAATCCTCATCCAGTCATATGGCACATTTTGGTCCCCTAGAGTCATGTTTTATTTCATACTTCATACAGAAATAATCCTACAAGATAATCATTTTAAAACATCATCACCCGCAGATTTGTAAATGTCCCTGAGTTTCAGCAACCTTTAACAAACAGGGTTTTTTAAGGGGCCAAAATGGCAGGGACCAAAATTGTCTGTTTTCATCATTGGAGTATTTTTTTGACACAGCCACAGTAACACCTTGGGACTTTTTAAAAGCCCCATGTACTTCGATAGTCAAAACATGATACACAGAAGCTGGTGGCAGTATTTGGATGAGAAACAAGCCCTGCCACTGCCCAAGCACAGAAAAACTGGAAGACAGCTGTAACCTGAAACTTTATATAAACAATTCTTTGTTTTCCAAAAGATCAAATTGCCCTGTTTATGAAGATGAAAATATGTGATCAGTTGCTTTGTAGTCAGGGCAATATTGGCACAAAGATTCCCTGAGAGAAAGAGACTTTACTGGAGACTTACATCCATGCTGCTCCATTAATAGAACAGATTTCCAGTTCTGCTGTGTTCTGAATGAGATGGGTAGGTATAGTAAATATGGCTCAACATTACTGTTGGTTCATAGTGCAATAAGTTGACGAAATCACTTCCCAATGAGACAAGAGCTGGGACAGGGAGAAAGTAGCAATTCAGTACCCTGGCCATAGCTGTTACATTTCATGTACTGCAGTCTGGAAGTGAAATAAAATGAACATGTTGTACTTTAGAGGAAGCTCTGGAACAACTTTTTCACAGTACTTCTGAGAATGATCACTGCACATACAAAGATGAAGACGCTGTGTTACCTGTTGAAAGCTGCTGAGAACCTGAAATCAATATTCCCTCAGTGCATTTGTCATATAAGCTCAGCTGAGGAACAGCCTCTGGAAATGCCTCCAAGTTACACATGGAGGAATGATTCCCATGACTGCAGTTGCCTAAGAGACAGAAGAACTAGAGCTGGAATGACAGCAAGCACATGCTTAACTGATTCTATCCAGGAAGGACCAAGTGGGTATATTGAAGTTATGAGAGGCAGGGATGGAAAGGACCTTGTTTAGACATTCACAGTCAGTCCACCATAGAACAGCCAGAGATATCATTCAGGAATGTCCAGTGCCAAAGAAGCATACAAAAAGAAAAGAAAATTCAGTACTAGAGACCTTTGAAATGCTCTTCACAGCATTATTAACCACCTATTGCAGCATTGAAGTGATATGCTCTAATTGTTTGTAGAGTGGCTGGCACAAAGAATGGCCCTTCATTGGGAAATGTTGCTCTCAACAGAGACTATTTTGTTCTTGTTTTTTAAAAAATATTTCCACAATTCCTTTAACTTTTAAGTTTTTCTGCACAATAATGAAAATAGTATGAACACCAAGAACAATTACTGTATTCCCCTTCAGATTTTATGTTTGTTTCCTGATCTGTGGGGACAGGAGATCAAATCAAGATTTATGTTGTTTTTGAATTGAAAATAACTGTAATAGTGTTTATATGACACAAAAAAAAGTGTTGATCCCCCCCTTTTTTTTGCAAAAAAAAATTAAGCTGACAAGTACTCAAAACACATGTTCTGCCTTATTAGAACATATGTTTAGATTTCTTGCTCTCGGGGTTTAGGGTTTTGAAATGGTTATTTCTTCGCCCACAAACTCTCCTGTGAACATGGGGCATTTTATACCTCATACAGGTTGCTTATCCCTTATCTGAAATGCTTGGGACCTGTAGTGTTTTGGATTTCAGATTTTTTTTTTCATATTTTGGAATATTTGCATATACATAATAAGATACCTTAGAGATAGGACTCAAGTCTAAACATGAATTCATTCATGTTTCATAGACACCTTATACACATAACCTGAAGGCAGTTTTATACACAATATTTTAATAATTTTTTGCATGAAACAAAGTTTCTGTATATTGAAAGCATCAGAAAGCAAAGGTGGTACTATCTCAGCCACCCATGTGGACAATTTTGGGTTTTGGAGCATTTTGGATTTCAACCTGTAATATGCTGAAATTCCCATGGGATCAGAAAGTACATCAGAGGTCACTCAGGGCAAGTTCTTTTATCTTCCTGGATGTGAATTAATGTATAGTCTTTTGAGTTCACAAAAGCATCTCTCTTCCCCAACCCAAATCTTTGATATCACCAATAGGCCAAATAGTGAGAGCTTCTTATCTAGCAATATCTCTCTCTCTGGCTTTTCTTTGCAAACGAAGATTCAGGAAGAACTTATCCCGCACTTTCTGCAAGTGCACTGATGACTAAAAAGGCCAATCTGCGATAAACAAGTCCGGTTGCAGAAAGCACAACAGAAGGTCTCCTTGGGTGATGTTTCCAGGTTGTGATTCTTTCTGCGTTGTCGTTTCTCTTCTAAGACTTGTTCGGCGTGAGTTCTCAAATAAGGCCGCAGCATGGTGGATAGTGTGTCTCCATGCCTCCCGATGTGAGGCCTGGGCGGACCATTGTTGGTGATCAATTTGGCCGAGCCTGAGATGTGTTTCAGGGAGTCCTTGTATTGCTTTTTTGGAGCACCCCTCTTACGCTGACCCATGGCGAGTTCACCGTAGGGTACTATTTTTGGGAGGCGATGGTCCTCCATCTTAAACACATGCCCTGCCCAGTGCAGCTGTGTTCTCAATATTATGGCCTCAATGCTGGTGATCCCTGCTTGCTCAAGGACAGCAACATTCATCACATAGTCAGTCCAGTGTATATTTAGGATTGTGCGTATACAGCGCTGATGAAAGCGTTCGAGGAGTCGTAAGTGGTGGCAATAGGTGACCCATGTTTCAGACCCGTAAAGGAGAGTAGACAATACAATGGTTCTATACACACTGATTTTTGTGCTTCGCCTCAGGTGTTTGTTACTCCAGACTCTTTTGTAAAGTCTTCCAAATGCGCTATATGCCTTTGCCAATCTGTGATTGATCTCTTTGTCAATCTTGGCATCTGAGGAGATGATGCTTCCCAGGTAGGTGAACTGCTGAACGGACTTAAGCACATATTTGCCGACGGCAATGTGGAGATGGTGGTGTTCGTCCTCTGCTGCAGGCTGGTAGAGAACTTCCATTTTCTTCAGGTTGACTTCCAGCCCAAACAGCTCTGCAGCTGTTGCGAAGCAGCATGTTAGGCATTACAGAGCAGCTTCTGTGTGGACAACAAGGGCAGCATCATCAGCGAAGAACAGCTCACGGACTAGATAGTTTAGAGTCTTAGTGTGAGCCATCAGACGGCTTAAGTTAAACAAGCTACCATCAGTATGGTAATGTATATAGATGCCGTCTTCTTCTTCAAGCTCTGCCATAGCCCTTTGGTGCATCGTGCTGAAGAAGATTGTAAATAAAGTTGGAGCAAGAACACAACCTTACTTCACTCCATTAGGTATTAGAAAGGGCTCTGAAAGAGCATCGCCATATCTGACTTGACCGTGCTGGCCCCCATGTAGCAAGATAATCATTTTAAGGAATTCGGGAGGACATCCTAGTCTTTCCAGGATCTGCCACAGACCTTTTCTACTCACAGTGTCGACTATATATACAACAATATATATATAACAATATATATGTTGTTGTTGTTGTTAACTTCTGGCAAGTTGACTTAGACTTATGGCAACCTCATGAAACAGAGACCTCCAAGTCACCCTATCCTCAACAGCCCTCTCAGGTCTTGCAGACTCAGGACTGTGGCTTGCTTAATTGAGTCTATCCATCTGGAATGCTGTCTGCCTCTTTTTCTACTGTCCTCTACCCCACCAAACATTATTGTCTTTTCTAGTGAGTTACATCTTCTCATGATATGACCAAACTACAACAATTTCAGTTTATTCATCTTGCCTTCGAGGAAGAGATCCGGCTGGATTTGCTCTAAGACTCATTTACTTGTCTTTTGGGCAGTGTACGGTATCCGTAGAACTCTTTCCCAGTAGATGAGGTCTGAACATCCTACAGTGTTGAGTAGCCTCTCCCACTCACTCCTAGTAGGCAGGAAATGAAAAGGTAATCCCTTGGTGTAGCCCATGGGTGGAGCTACTCCTGGAAAACTCCACTTCTTTCCTACCTACTGCTCCTACAGGTCATGTTTTCACAGAGCTCCATCTTGATCGCTCCCAGCCTTCTTTTTCCTCCTTTAAAAACCTCTCAATACTTACTTGGCACTGTTGCTGTTTTAAAAAATTTAAAAATAAATCTTGTCTTCCTAGTTTTCTTTTCTCCCCACCCACCCACCCTCCCTTTCGAGAGTAATTCTGCTTCTCCTGAATAGCAGCAGCAGCAAGCAATTGTACAAAAGTTTGATATATGCTACATATAAATACTTCTCAAACATATATGTCCTACATTCAGCCTCTGCACAACAACATCACTAAAAAGGATCAGGTGACATCCAATAATATCCATGTCAGGTTTCAAATGTAGAATTCTTAAATTGATCAGGTTGAGATTATCTTCATCATCTTTCCCTAAGAGCCTGGCTGGCTACTGGGATCCTCATTAGAGGCTCTCCTTTGACCCCTCTGCACCTCCTGGTAGAAAGATAAGGATATGTGAGATGTTTTTATTCAGTTGTAGAATCTTGTGCTTTTCTGCTTAAGACAAGCTTTTCATTTGCCCAGGTCTATTAGTCTTGTTTAGTGGTTTTAATTTTTACTTATTAGATACAAACACATAAAAGCTTATATATACTGTAAATACATCATCACATAATATAATAAATACATATATAAATATATGAAGTCTAATTTGTAATTTAATATATGTATACTGATCAAGATTATTATGTCAAATTTTCCTACTTCAACCAGAGTTGGTGATTCCTCCCTGCCTCCTGGAGACACACCTATCCTCCAGTGTGCCCTAGAAGCTCTCTGGAACAGGTTTTCAGTGCCGTGGAGGGCTGCCCCAAGCAGTAAAGAAAGCGCTTGTTCCACTAGTGCTGAATACCATTTGGATCTTGGCCGCTGACTTTATGTTCTCTAATTAGTTTCAAATCCTTTGAAAATCTAAAAAGCAGTTTATATCCAAATTTTATCTTTCAGAAGGATGTTGAAGGTTATTCACTGAGACTGAAAAGAGCTATACTTAGTCTCTTCTCTCGAACATGTTCACTCTGTCTGACCATCTCCACTACTATTCATACTTAAATCAAACATTTCTTTTAACAAAGGTGGGCTAGACTCTTTCATTTCTTTGTAGATATCATCTTAGCTGTAGTTGTCATCAGGTTTTTAACAAGTGATACTCTTAAACACTGTTTATAACCTACCTTATCCTGGACCCCTGCTTAATAGTGTGCAAATATTTTTAGATTTTATTGTAATGTTTTTAAAATGCATTAGATGCTGTGGTGGATTTTACCAGTTACAGCAAGCAGTAAATTTTAAAAATAAAATATATACCATAAGGTTTTAATCAGATAGGTTTTTCAGAAACAGCCTACAGTTTTGTACATCATGGTCTTTTATTTCCTAACATAGTTTTTGAATAATACTGATATATAGAAGAGTATACGTTAAGCTTCAACCACCCAGATGGAAGAGCTTAGTCCTTCAGAGTCATGTTTTATGGCATAATTCACAAAGAACTAGACCTAAAAGGTAGCCCATCTTATGACATCACTTAAAAATTTATAAACATTGTCCTTGACTTTCAGCTACCTGTCATGTACACTTTTTTAAAACAGACAAAAGATATCTAATAAAATTGTTCTAAAAGATCAATTAAATCTGTTTTGGATATGCAGTAAATGAAATATATATATTGCAAACCAGGAGAGCTAATATGTAGTCAAACAAATGTTCCACCTCATGTGAAGATGTGTTTTCTGATTCTCAGCATTTGCATGTGGTAGATGCACATGGGCATTGTTTTCACCCCATAGAGTATCCGAATTTTCATTTGGGATCAGAAAATACCCCCATATTAAGGCTTTCAGTGGAAGTTTTCTAATCTGCCTGGATAAGGGTTAATTAAATTCTGCTCTTGTGTTAATAGCAAACACTTTGTACCAAAGCCATTGCTATAATGTATTGCTTTGGATTCTAGGTCTATATATAGTGAATGTGGAGACCAAAAAGAATTTTATTTTTGTCATATCACAAGTTGGGATTTCCAGTAAAGCAGTTCTCACGTTTTCTTATAATGCTGTGAAACCATATCAAAATGTTACCTAAATAGTGATAGCCAGCTTATTTTCCTTATCATTATTTCGGTTATTTATTTTGTAAGAGTGTGAAATAGCACATTCCTACATTTTAAGTAATATAATTGAGCTTTTTGCCAGCTGTGTCTCTTAAAAGAAGTGCTCATGACTAACCCTTTCAGTGATGTGTGATCTTAGACGTCACACTACCACATCTAAGAGATCCAGGCAACAAGGAAGGGCAGGTGTTTTCCTTTTATTTCCCAGCTCTGTAAACAAGGACTAAAGTTTGAGAATGTTTACCACAATGTTGTATTTCATGCTGTTTAAGTGCCTGGTGTTGGTTGGAACAAGCTGTAATTCAAGATCAAAAGAACATGTCACTTCAGATGATTAGTATGTAAAACTTGAGGAATATTTGCAGCAGGCCTCTAGTCATAATATAAATTAACCAAAGACAGCAGTAATAATGCAATACAGTGGGTCCTTCAGATCTGTGAATTCAACCGACCACGGATCATCACATCCCATATTATTAAATGGTGGTGATGTGAATGCAGACACGCTGGAGCACCCACATTCGTGGCACCACCATTTATGAACATAGGACACGATCATCCATAGTTTTTAGTATCTGTGCAAGGTCTGGGAACCAAACCCCCATAGATCCAATGGGCCCATTGTATTTAGCCTTTATTATCAAGTCTGGGTTTTTATCTAGGTAAAACTGGATATCTGTCACATTGTTATCCATTGTATTGGTCCACTTTAGATCTAATGATCCTAATTCAGTGTTAAAGAAACATTATTGACCCATGTTCAACCACTCTTTCCTCTATTTGTGCATAACTTTAGCTACACATATCTCATTTTCTTTCTTTTTAGTTTTTTAAACATATTTTAGTTTTAGGGCTTTTTTCCTCTTAATTTCCTAAGCCCCCATTTCATCTCTTGTCTATTATAGGAAATTGATTTAAGTGCTTTCTCCAAACTAGGATATCAAATTAGATTCAGATCCTGTTCTGGTTTGGTACCATTTAAACCATTTTCCTTGTTCTGACCTCATAGAAAACTGGTTTAAGAGAGACATATTCTCCAGAGTCTGACGTGTGGCTCATTACTCAGTCTGTATGCCATTCTTTATTGAACTTGGGCATCACCTGTACCACCCTTCCTACTAGAGGGAAAGAAGAAGCAAACTACAGGAAGAAATTCCACCTAAACATTAGGAAGAACTTCCTGACAGTAAGAGCTGTTCAGAAGTGGAATACACTACCTTGTAGTGTGGTGGAATCTCCTTCGTTGGAGGTTTTTAAGCAGAGGCTGGATAGCCGTCTATCAGGAATGATTTGATTGCAATTCCTGCATGGCAGAGGGTCGGACTGGATGGTCCTTGTAGTCTCTTCCAACTCTATGATTCTATGATTCACTATTGCCACCACTACCCATAACAATGCCCACCCTCCCTACCCCTCAGAAAGAGAAAGAAGAGGACTACACAGCAGCAGTGCCACACAAACACCCCACTTGAAATGAAGCCACCAGTAGGCACCTGTCCAAATGAGGAAGACTGTTCTAGGGACCAGCTCTGTTACAGAGCTGCCTCTTGCCTGAATGCCTTGCTCTAAGGGTACTCAGAGGAAGATCTGCTGGAGAAATGAATAAGACAAAGGCATGTGCCATGATACAGGTAATTTTCAAGGTCATCCTTCCTGTATGGGATTCAAGAAATAGCCACTGTAACAGAACCAGCCCCTGGTGCACTGGGGCATGGGGAAGACACAGTCAGGTCCTCCTTTGAGGTTGCCGTTGCTGTGTTGTCCTCTTTCTCACGCAGCAGGAAGTGGGGGCAGGCATTCTTTCTGGAATGGTGGGAAGGGCAAGTAGTAGGGGCCCTTTGGTGGTGGGGCACAACAAATTGGCTGCTCTTGGCACTCTGCTGCCTGAGTTGGCTCTCTCACTCAACCTGGCCCTGTCCTATGGATGACAGTTTCTTTAAAATATTATACTTTTAAATGGTTCAGGTTTTACGCATATTTGCAGTCTTTCTTAAAGCAAAGGATCTATGATGAACAGTTAAAAGTGAGGGGGGTTTTAAGAAAGAAGAAGGCTGCAGGGTAGAGGGAAGGGATGAAGGGCACCTGGAGAAAGATAATGATATGTTTGAACAAATGTATAAACAAGGGCATTGCAAAGATGTTAAGGCTTATAAACTAGAAGTTTCACTAGAAAATAGCAAAGTCTTGACCCTGCTGAGATAGATCATAACAATTTAAGGACTGAACAGAGGCTATTGAACTTGTTTTTAGTACAGTTCAGACCCCAATTTGCTAATTTGAATACTCTTAAAATGTCCATGTCCTATTTAGCACACATACATCCTGCTCAGTTAATGCAGAACAGGATTGGAACAGCCCTCCAGGTGTTATTGAACTGGAACTCTCAGCATTCCTCGCTATGTGTTACCTAGGGCTTGTGCAACTTGGAAATCCGACAACATCTAGAGGGCTATGTAATTCCCATCCCTCATGGAGAAGAACAGAAAGATGTTTGAATTGATAAAACTCTGAAGATTGTGCCATCTTTGAATCTTGAGAGAGTTCATTCAGATTGCTCTTGAGTTCATTTGTACAATAGTGCTTCCTGCAAGTTTCTTTTTCCACAAATGCTCAGGAAACTATATGGAAAAATAATTCCATATAATTCTAACTTAAGGATTTGAATAGTCATGTGCTTCTTTGAAAGTGTATGTGAGTAAACACTGGGGGGAAATAATGTGAATAGTCCCTGGCTTTTCTTCGCAAACGAAGATTCAGGAAGGACTCATCCCGCACTTTCTGCAAGCGCGCCGATGACTAAAAAGGCCAATCCGAGATAAACAAGTCCGGTTGCAGAAAGCACAACAGAAGGTCTCCGTGGGTGATGTTTCCAGGTTGTGATTATTTCTGCGTTGTCGTTTCTCTTCAAGACTTGTTTGGCGTGAGTTCTCAAATAAAGCTTCAGCATTGTGGATAGCATCTCCATGCCTCCCAATGTGAGGCCAGGGCGGACCATTGTTGGTGATCAATTTGGCCGAGCCTGAGATGTTGTTTGAGGGAGTCCTTGTATAGCTTTTTTGGAGCACCCCTCTTACGCTAACCATGGTGAGTTCACCGTAGAGTACTATTTTTGGGAGGCAATGGTCCTCCATCTTAGAAACTTAACTTAAGGATTTGAACTTAATCTAGTTTAAGGATTCTAACTTAAGGATTTGAATAGTCATGTGCTTCTTTGAAAGTGTATGTGAGTAAACATTGGGGGGGGGAATATTGTGAATAGTAGTTGAACTGGAAAAGTATTTATTTTTTGGTATGATATAGTTAGGGTTTAAAAGACTTAAGTTGTCTTAGAGTATTCATAAAGTATGTCTGTGTATTCAGTGCATTCAGCATTAGCTTTACAGTGGTGAAACATCCTAAACAAAATTGCCATATCATTTTTCAGAAGTACATGCCTCACCATGTATATACAAATGTAGTAAAGCTTGTTTAGAGACTGGTTAGCCAAGCCAGAAACTAGAGACTTTTAAGATATAAAAGACAGAGAATAGGAACTGGTTGATATATTCCATCTCAATCCAGAAAATAGTCTGCAGCCCTGTGATTGAGGTTACTGTTGAAACGGAGAATACTTGTATGCTGTTTTTATGACCTGGAGAAAGAACTGAAAATATTCCATAAGTTGTTATGGGCACCATTGTTAAATTTTACATTTTAGGGGTTTTTAAAGATTAGGGGTTTTTTTAGTTTAAAGTTTTTAATGAGCCTTCTTAAAGTATTGATGAACAGCTATTTTTTTTAAAAAAAATCATCTGATCAAACCCTCAAATAATATTAGAATTAAGTATATTTTAATAAGTATAATTCAAGTATAGTATAAGTATATACTATAAATCTTACTAAACAAAAGCAAGCACTCACTGTTAGAACTTAGAATCATCGAATTGTAGAGTTGGAAGAGAGCACGAGGGCCATCCAGTCCAATCCCCTGCCATGCAGGAATACACAATCAAAGCTTCCCTGACAGATGGCCATCCAGCCTCTGTTTAAAGACCTCCAAGGAAGGAGACCCCAACATGCCCCGAGGGAGTGTGTTCCACTGCCGAACAACTCTTACTGTCAGAAAGTTCCTCCTAATGTTGAGGTGGAATCTTTGTTCCTGGAACTTGCATCCATTGTTCCGTGTTCTAATCTCTGGAGCAGCAGAAAACAAGCTTGCTCCATCTTCAATGTGACACCCCTTCAAATACTTAAACAGGGCTATCATATTGCCCCTTAACCATCTTTTTTCCAGGCTAAACATACCCAGCTCCCTAAGTCCTCAAAAGGCATGGTTTCCATACCTTTCACCATTTTAGTCGCCCTCCTCTGGACACGCTCCAATTTGTCAATATCCTTTTTGAATTGTGGTGCCCAGAACTGGACACGGTATTCTAGGTGAGGCCTGACCAAGGGAGAATAGAATGGCACTATTACTTCCCTTGATCTAGACACTATACTTCTATTGATACAGCCCAAATCGCATTGGCCTTTTTAGCTGCCACATCACGCTGTTGACTCATGTTCAACTTGTGGTCTACTAGGACTCCTAGATCCCTTTCGCACGTAGTCTCATTCAGCCAAGTCTCCCCCATCCTATATCTATGCATTTCATTTTTCCACCTTAAGTGCAGTACCTTACATTTCTCCATATTGAATTTCATTTTGTTAGCTTTGCCCCAGCTCTCCAGTCTATCCAGGTCATTTTGAATTTTGATCCTGTCCTTTAGGGTATTAGCAACTCCTCCTAATTTAGTGTCATCTGCAAATTTGATAAGTATGCCCCTAATTCCCTCATCCAAGTAATTGATAAAGATGTTGAATAGCACTGGGCCCAGGACAGAACTCTGTGGCATTCCACTGGTCACATCTTTCCAAGACAAAGAGGAGCCACTGCTGAGCACCCTTTGGGTTCGGCCAGTCAACCAATTACAAATCCATTGAACAGTTAACTTGTCTAGCCCACATTTTACAAGCTTGTTTGCAAGAATGTCATGGGGAACCTTGTCAAAGGCCTTACTGAAATCAAGGTATGCAATACCCACAGCATTCCTTTCCTCTACCAAGCTGGTACCTTTATCAAAAAAAAAAAAAAAGAGAGAGAGATCAGGTTAGTCTGGCATGACTTGTTTCTCTGAAACCCATGTTGACTTTTTGTGATTATGGCATTGCCTTCTAAAATGTTCACAGACTCTCTGTTTAATGATCTGCTCTAGAATCTTCCCTGGTATTGATGTCAGGCTAACTGGACGATAATTGTTGGGATCCTCTTTTTTCCCCTTTTTGACGATGGGGACAACATTTGCCCTCCTCCAGTCTGCTGGGACTTCTCCTATTCTCCAGGAGTCCTCAAAGATTATTGCCAATGGCTCTGCTATTACATTTGCCATCTCTTTTAATACTCTTGGATCCTCTCCATTGACGCCCCCTTGTCATGGGAGAGAGGCTTGCATACCCTAATGATGTTTTGAGCTATGCTGGCGGTGGCATAATAGGCACTGGTAGGGTCTCCCATGCCAGACAGGTCAAAACCGAAGGGTCTGACAAAGAGCGTCAAAGGGCAGGATGGGCTCTCTAGCCTTATGGCAACCGTCCTTTCTGTGCACGCTGCGCTCTACCAGAAAAATCCATTGCACAGGCTCGAAGGACAAATCTAATAATACTCTTGGGTGTAGTTCATCTGGTCCTGGAGATTTACGTTCATTTAGATTAAGAAGGTATTCCTGTACTGCCTCTTTGCTTATTCTGTGCTGGATTTCCTCTATTGTGTCCTCTGTCCCATGATTTTTTAAAAAGTGGTCTTATAACAATGAAAACTGGCCCTCATTATTCCACTAAAGCTTTAATTTTTAATTGATTTTAAATTTGCAGGTGTAGTTGTTTAAGAGAAATTTGCAGGTGTAGTTGTTTAAGAGTTGTTTAAGTTTGCAGGTGTAGTTGTTTAAGACAGTGAAAATCAGTAGCAACATTCTGCATAAATAGTGCAGTAATTGTACATAAATGATGGAAGTAAACAAGGAGGAAATTATTCCGGATGTCACTGTGTAGAGCAGTGCAACTCAAAGTGGTCAGTGACAGTCACTGTGCCATTGGCTGCTGGTCCCTGAAGAGTTTCCAGAAAAGAAAGAAACAGTTGTAGCCACTGGGCACAGATATGGTGCCGGTACCAGTCCCAGGCATATTGGACCAAAGCAATGCTGGTCCCTACATTTCTCTCTCTCTCTCTCTCTGGCTTTTCTTCGCAAACGAAGATTCAGGAAGGACTCATCCCGCGCCTTCTGCAAGCGCGCTGATGACTAAAAAGGCCAATCCGAGATAAACAAGTCCGGTTGCAAAAAGCGCAGCAGAAGGACTCCTTGGGTGATGTTTTTGGGTTGTGATTCTTTCTGCGTTGTCGTTTCTCTTCAAGACTTGTTCGTCGTGAGTTCTCAAATAAGGCTGCAGCATTGTGGATAGTGCGTCTCCATGCCTCCCGATGTGAGGCCAGGGCGGACCACTGTTGGTGATCAATTTGGCCAAGCCTGAGATGTTGTTTCAGGGAGTCTTTGTATCGCTTTTTTGGAGCGCCCCTCTTACGCTGACCCGTGGCGAGTTCTCCGTAGAGTAGTATTTTTGGGAGGCGATGGTCCTCCATCCTAGAAACGTGACCTGCCCAGCGCAGCTGTGTTCTCAATATCATGGCCTCAATGCTGGTGATCCCTGCTTGTTCAAGGACAGCAACATTCGTCACATAGTGCACCCTACATTTAAACCTTAAGAAACAGTGGCATAGAGTATATATGACCCTGTGAGCTGCATCCACACAGGTAGAAGTCCATGTCAGTCATGTGGGGTTGTTGTTGTTTTCATCTTCTTTCCTTCCTTGAAGCCCTGTGTGCCCTGCAAGCTTCTGCCATTTTTGCAGTTCCTGCTCCCACTGCAGCCCCCCTCATGACACATTTCAAGCCTTAGCTAACACACTTTGGAAGCTGCTTATTGCAGTGTTTATGTGTAAACTACTTTTGTTTAAAACAATTAGTAAGCCACTCTGATAGCCTTGTAGCTGAAGGGGGGGGTATAAATAACTAAATAAATAAATTTCCTGATAATTGCTCAGGCTTCAAGAGAGATTTTTCAAGTGAGGGGATGGGAGTGGGGTTGACAGAGTTGAGATACAAAAGAGGGAGTAGAAAAAAAGCAGACACAGAGCTCTGGATCCAACACTGGGCAAATAAAGCCTCAATTGTGCTTTACAGTTTTTTGTTTTCTTTTTGCTGATGCATATTCAGCATTTTAACTTTATTTAATATTTTCTGAAAATTTAGTATAAAAACAAAGATTTAGTTTAGAAACGGAAACATACCTGTTTATACTAGTAACAAGTTCAGTCTTCTTTTTATCTTAGAAAAGAGATTCTGACTTTAATTGCTGCCAGACTTAAATTTGTAATTAAACTGGTGGTGTCTGAAGAAATGTGTAGTGTAATTTCAAAAACAGCAACTGGAATATTATTTTAGGTCAACATGTAAATTGAAAAACAAATTATGTAAAAACTCAATCTTAACAGCATCCATTTTTGCTGGGGGGTTTTCTAGTATGTTTGTTGTTACTCCACAACTGCTATACAATTTTTACCAGCTCTAGAAATGTTTTTTTTTTCTTCTAAGCCAAGGAATTTATGCTTTTCAGTTATATATATTGTTCATAAGCTGACTTAATTATTTGTAATAGTCATGCTGCAGATCCAGTTAGCTGACACATGAAAATAGAGAGGTAGTTTTAAGTGACCTTAAAATGGAGGTTGCCTCTTTCCCTCCCCTCTTAAAAAGTACCAGTATATTTCCTTAGACAATCAAAACATGCTATGATTACTAACGGATGGTGTCGGTTTCTCCAAAACAAGTCATGGCAAGCTAATCTTACTTCTTTTTTACATAGTTACAAACTCAGTAGGTCAGGGGAGTACTGTGGATGTTGTATATTGTACCTTGATTTCAGTAAAAGTTCTTGAAAATGCCCTCTGTGATACTCTTGCAGACAAACTCATAAAATGCGGCTATATAGTGCTGCTGTAAGATGGATTTGTAACTGGTTGACAGACTGAATCCAAAGAGTGATCACCATTGGTTCCTCTTTATCCTGGAGAGAACTGACTAGAGGGGTGCCTCTGCATTCCATACTAGGCATGGTGTTGTTCAGCATATTTATAAATAACTTTATAAATGATGAAATAGAGGACATACTTATCAATATTGTGTCCAGATCTTCTTCGTGGTCTCTGTGAATACACACAGTGGGTAATTCATGCGCCGAGTATTCAGAACTCTCTAGAATCGCTAGGCAGAATAACTTTTGCAACATTTTGGCAGTAACTCCGCCCATCCTAACGATTCCTTTAAAGGCGCTCCCACCTAAATCCCCTCAGTTCCTTTTTGTCTGCCACGCGAGCAGCACGTAGAAACTTCTATCGCTAGAGCTCTTTCACTTTCAGTTTACTTCCATCAGATTGACTCTGACTGTTCTTGGACCTCGATTTTGGATACTCTGCTGGCTTTGTTGTGATTTTTCTGGCTCTTTGACCTTCGGACTGTTTTGGCTCTCTCTTTTTCTTCGACCCTTTGGCTTGGTTTCACTCGGATTTGGCACGACCTGGACTGGTTTGACCCTTCTTCTGCCTCACCCTATTTGTTAGTTATGACATCTAAATCTGCTGCCTTCAAACAGTGTTCCATGTGCCAGGTGAAGCTTCCGAGCTCTGACAGGCACTCAAAGTGCCTCATCTGTCTGGGGGAGGCTCACAATGTCGATGCTTGCATTCATTGCCGGGCCTTCACCCCTCAAGCTCATAAGCAACGTTCTTCTCACCTCAGGTCCTTTCTATATGAGAAGATGTTGTTTCCAAGAGCTGAATCTGCCTCTACTTCGGCTGCCCAAAGTTCTGCTGTCCAGCCTCAGAAGAGGGGTCGCTCACTGTCAGTAAGTCTGACTGCCAAGCACCGGCATCAACCCTTGAGCCCGTCCCAGCATCCGTCTGTGGCTTCGGACCCGGAGGCCGTTCCTCGATCTCACAAGCATTTGACTGTCGCGGGACCATCACGGGACTGTGATTTGAGGCCCTCCACATCTGCTCGGGACCGAGGATTGTCAAAGCTGTCGGCCTCTAGTGGGGAGCGGGACTCCTCGGCTTCATCTAAACAGGACAAGCCAAAAAAGAAAAAGAAGGAAAAGCATACTTCTTGTCCAGCCAAGCGCCTAAGGTCAACTGAGGTGGCCGCCATGGCGTCTGAGCCTGTTCCACAGCCGCAACCTGCCGAGGTTGTTACAGTATGGCAGAGTCGATCCCTACACCTGTACCGGCGCAAGTGACGGAGACAGAGGCTCATGCTCGAAGCCGTTCCCACTCTCCAGAGGTGACTCCTACTCCATCCTTGGAGATTATTTAGGTGAAGGTGGGCAACGTCTGAAGAACTCCAGACTTGCCTGACTGCTCAGGCTCAGTCCCCCATGCTTATAGTCTCACGGGACGAACTGCTCAGTAAGGAGATGATAGACATCGATGTCAAGACCACATTTCAGGAGGTGACTGGAAGGGCTCCTACTCCATTACCTCACTTCTCATACACTGAGCATTCCTATGGTGCCTATGATGTGGCCTGCTCAGCGTTCAAACTTCCACTGATGTCTCCACTGAGATCCCATGGCCTTATGTTCACCCATCGATCTCAATACGCTTTGGGTTCCGAAACTGGGCATGTACACTACCATTCGCCACCACACATTTCTTTCCATGGGTTGCAGAGAACTGCTTCTGAAGGTTTTTGGCCTGTCAAGCCTCTCATGAAGGATACAGGTAGTAAAGTGTCCCCAGTGCAACTGGACCCTCGCCTTCTGCCTCCGGTACTGCTAACGCCTCTGATACAGACTACTTCACTGCATCATCGACCTTGTAGCCCTTCTCCATTGTCATTCTCCTTGGTTTCGTGGGCCTCTTCCACCTCATATGTACCGCAGGCTCCGTCTCCTCCACCTGACCTGTTGGACGAAGATTCATCATCACCCACCAACGATGTTCGTACATTTACCGAGCAGGTTGTGAGAATGTCCCACGCCCTAGATTTGAAGATTCCAGAGAAGGAATCCGATCCGGTGGATCCGATCTACCATCGGATCAAATCTAAGGCCCCTCCTGTGGCCAACCTTCCTGTGCCTCCATCGCTGCTGAAGCTTACGCAGGGCTCGTGGGAGAATCCATCCCATTGACGTTGAAGCAGATTGACCACTTGTACCGTATTTCAGGAGACGACATTAATTGGCTTCAAGAGCACCCTTGCCCAAATTCAGTCATAGTGGAGGTGTCTCAGCATAGACAGCAACGCTGGACACAGATGACTCTTGAGGATCCTGAAGGCAGAAAACTGGGTATCATTGGAAGGAAGATCTACTCGGCCGCAGGACTGAGCTTCCAAATCGCAAATTACTCTGCATGCATGGGAGCCTATCAACAAGTCCTGTGGGGACGTATGGGCCCCCTCATTCAGGATTTGCCTGACGAAAGATGACAGATGGCGGAGGCAATACAAACGGAGGCCCAGTTGCTGGCAGGTCAGCAAATGAATTTTGCGAGACATGTAGCCGATTGTGCTTCGAAGACTGTGGCTGGTTCCGTGGCTCTTAGATGCCACACCTGGCTTCATTCATCTGGACTCACTCTGCAAGCCTCTGCTGTCATCAAAGACATGCCCTTCGACCACTCCGGCCTTTTCAATGCCACCACTGATGAGAAGCTGGAGTTCACACAGAAGATGAAGACCACAACATGGAAGTACGGTATGCCATCGACCTCATCTTCTGCATATCAGTTGAGGGGCCGCTCTGCTTGGCAGTCTTCCTCCTACACCCAGTCTTCCGTAGGGGTTATACACCTCAACCAGGTATACTCAATACCAGCAACTGACCTCGTTGGAATCTTTGGTGAGGAGTCAAGCGTCTAACTCCCGATACTGTCCACCGACCAAGCATAGAGTGAAAGACCAAGGATGGAGGCAATTTTGAGTATCTACTCATCTTGTTTTCTTTCCTCTTTAGACTCCAATGTTTGGAAACCATCTGTCTGTCAATGTTCCTGGATACCTGGTCGACGATAACATCAGACCGCTGGGTGCTTTGCATCATCCGGGAAGGTTATTCGATCGAGTTTGAAACCCTTCCACCGACGGGCCAGATCCGAACAACAACACCCTCCCCTCCCCTTCTTGAGGAGGTGCAGATGCTACTACAAAAGAGAGCCATCGAACCAGTAGACCTGGATCATCGTCACCTCTGCTTTTTCTCGAGGTACTTCCTGTTCACCAAGAAGGATGGTGATGAATGAGTTTATTATTCCAAAGAAGTTCCGTATGGTCACTCTGGCTTCAATTTTACCCCTCCTTCAGAAAGGAGACTGGTTCGCCTCCATCGATCTCAAGGATGTGTGCTTCCATGTGGGGATCCACCTGGCCCACAGGAGATTCCTTGCCTTCCAGATCAAAAATGAGGCCTTTCAGTTCTGTGTCTTACCATTCAGACTCGCCATGGCTCTGAGAGTTTTCACAAAGTGCATGGCACTGGTGGCAGCTTTCTTGCGTCAGTTTGAGGCATGCAAGAGCATATTTACTGGAGGCCCACTTTGATACCCTAAGAAATTTAATCCATCACTGTCATCGATCCCAGAGGATCTCTGCACGTTCTGTTCAGGTCCTCCTTGGCCACATGGCAGCCACGACATCGGTCACCCGCTTTGCAAGGCTTCAATTTTGGCTGCTCCAGTCTTGGTTTCTGGACATCTTTAACCCATTGTGGGACCCTCCTCACAAACTCCTTACTATGCCTCATGTGATCCAACGTTCCCTGGACTGGTGGTTGGTACTGGACAACATCTTATCGGGCCTACTGTTTGACACCCCCCCGCAACCGTAGGTTTCGATCACTTCTGATGCATCATTGCTCGGGTGGGGAGCTCACCTCAAAACATATGCGGTTTGAGGCATCTGGACTACCGAGGAACGGGACCTCCACATCAACGTCCTTGAGCTGCTGGTGGTACAGAAGGCACTTTGGTCCTTCGAGAGGCTGGTGACCAGCAAGACCGTCTTCTTGGTGATAGACAACACATTGGTCATGTACTACATCAACAAACAGGGAGGAACGAAATCCCACTCCCTGCTGTAGATAACCCTCGAAATCTGGAACTGGTGCATTCAGAGGCGTATTCTCCTCCACTCAATTCATCTCCCTGGGGAGAAGAATACTCTTGCCAACAGGCTGAACCGTTCGAACTCGTGCATTCATGAATGGATGCTGCATTGTTTGGTGGCTTGGGACCTGTTTTGATGCTGGGGAACTCCGGAAATTGACCTTCGCAACTCCTGCCAACACACAGTGTGATCACTTCTGCTCCAGGTCCCGGATTTGGGGATTGAGGGGAAACACATTCCTCTTCCAATGGAGTGGACCTGTTCCCCCCTTTCCCACTGCTGACCATGTTAGTGGCCAAGCTTCGTCAAGACTGAGCAAATGCGATCCTGCTTACTCTGTGGTGGCCTCAACAGCCATGGTTTGCACCCCTTTTACATCTGGCCCGACGCCAGTTCATGCACCTTCCATACCGTCCCGACCTACTGACCATTCAGAACGGGATCATCAGACACCTGGACATACAAACCCTCAGGCTGACGGCCTTGAACCGGTCATCAGGTTCATACTGTGCTATCTCACCGGACATTCCTCCAGACATCCAGGCGGTACTTGATGCATCTCTTCGCCCTTATAGAATCATAGAATCACAGGGTTGGAAGAGACCACAAGGGCCATCCAGTCCAACCCCCTGCCATGCAGGAATACACAATCAAATCATTCCCAAAAGATAGCCATCCAGCCTCTGTTTAAAAACCTCCAAAGAAGGAGACTCCACCACACTACAAGGCAGTGTATTCCACTTCCAAACAGTTCTTACTGTCAGGAAATTCTTCCTAATGTTTAGGTGGAATCTCCTTTCCTGTGGTTTGGACCTACTGCTCCGTGTCATAGTCTCTGGAGCAACAGAAAACAAGCTTGCTCCATCCTCAGTATGACATCCCTTCACATATTTAAACATGCCTATCATTTCACCTCTCAACCTTCTCTTCTCCAGACTAAACATATACCCAGCTCCCTATGCCACTCTTCATAGGGCATGGCTTCCAGACCTTTGCTCTAGATGGTTCCAAATTCTAGATATATGCAACAATAAAGAAGAATGTGAACTATTTTTGGCATCCTAGATAGTGTTAGGAAATTCAATTCAGTTAATTAAAAAAAATATTTTTCAGACTAAGATTCTAACTATTTAGAATATTCCATAAAGGAATCCATGTTAACCGGAAATCCGTGGAAGAGAAGTTAACTGATTTCAGTGGAAGGGAAATGTGGTATGTTCTCTTTTTATTGAATTCTGATCATCATATAGATGGTGCTTAAAGAAACTGTCACATAAAATATTCAGAGAACAGAAATCTATAAGAAGTCTATGAGACATGCCTTATTGAGAATATGGAGTAGATATAAACCTAGGTTGTGCCTGAAAATGTCTCTATGGGTTTCAACTCAAGAAGCTTTCTATAGAAGAGAAAACAACAGGTAAAGAAAAGTGGCTAATATATCAAGACATACTGGAGATTTTCCAAGAGGAATGTAAAATATAAAATTAAATCAAAAGAGCCGTTAGTAGCAGAGGAATATAGTTTTCAATGGTATTCTTACTTTCAGTTATTGGAAGGATGTAAAATGAATTTTAAAAACTGGTTTTGAACAAAACATGTGCAAATTTGGTATGCAATTGTGTACAGACAAATAACATGTAAATGCTAAAAAGTATAAAATTTTGTTCCACACGTCGTTCCTACTCCTAACAAGTGGAACCGTTTCAAGTCCTTTCTGTCGGACCGTGGTCTCACCGTTGATTCCTCCTCAGTGACCACCGTTCTCCAGTTCCTCCTACACCTGTTGGACTCAGAACTATCCCTCTTGTCTTTGAGATGCTATCTGGCTGCCATCTCCACCGAGCTGCAGGCATGGGGCCAACCGTCTCCATTTCATGATGCACTGGTCAAGAAATTCTTGAAGGGCTACACCAACCTGCATCCTCCTGTCACTGAGCCTACGCCAGCTTGGAGCCTGGAAATTGTCCTCTCTCAATTAGCCCTTGGCTACTATGGACCTGAGTCTTCTGTCTTGGAAAGCAGAATTTCTTAGTGCCATCACTTCTGCCCGTCGGGCTGGTGAACTTTGTGCACTCCATGCCGATCCTCCATATTTAGCATTCCACAGGCACAAGGTTGTTCTGAAACTGGACATTTCTTTTCTCCCTAAAGTGGTTTCCAGTTTTCACCTGAACCAATCCATTGTCCTCCTGGCCCTTATGCAGGACCCAAAGGACGACTTTGAATGGTCTCTCCATTCTCTAGATGCTCAGAGAGCTCTTGCCTTCTATATGCAACGGACTGCTCCGTTTCGAAAGTCTCCAAAACTGTTTGTGTCTTATGCAGACTCTAAGTTGGGCGTCCATATTTCTCCGCAGCGTCTGTCCAAATGGGTGGTTTCAACCATCTCTCTCTGTTATGAACTGGCCAGGAAGCCCTTGCCTTCTCAGGTTCAAGGACACTCCACCTGGGCTGTTTCCACTTCAGCTGCCTTCCTCTCTGGAATCCAGTTGGAGGATGTCTGCTGGACAGCTACATGGTCCACACCATTGACATTCATATCACATTACAAATTGGACACTCGGTTTCATAAGGAGGCCGCGTTTGGGAGGGCAGTGTTGCTATCCTCTATTCAATGTGTGAGTTTTATTATGACAGTCTTTGGTATTGTGTGGTTACTAGTTACTCTGATATGAATACACAAAAGTGCTTCTGTTCATGGTACTTGGTGTTCATACTATGACCCAGAGTTATCACTTGTCCAACACTGTCCTCATCTCACTTTTAGCATGACATACCCTCCTCCTAGAGTGGAAGCTTGCTAATCTACCCACTGTGTGTATTCACAGAGACCACAAAGAAGATGGTCAGGTTGCTTACCTGTAACCATAGATCTTCGAGTGGTCTTCTGTGAATTCATACAGACCCACCCATCCTCCCCTCTGCTATGACATATGTATGCTTAATGTTCCTGATGCTGCTACTTGCAGCGTCCTTCAAGGAACTGAGAGGATTTAGGTGGGAGCGCCTTTAAATGAACTGTTAAGATGGACAGAGTTACCGCCAAAATGTTGCAAAAGTTATTCTGTCTAGCGATTCTAGAGAGTTCCAAATGCGCTTTGCAGGCGCAGGAATTACCCACTGTGTGAATTCACAGAAGACCACTCAAAGATCTGTGGTTACAGGTCCTTCTAGGCACCACAGTTCAAGAATTATATCAGCAAGTTAGAATGGATCCAGAGGAGGGTGACCAAGATGGTCAAAGGTCTGCAAACCAAGCCCTGTGAGGAATAGCTTAGGGAGCTGGGCATGTTTGGCTTGAAGAAGAGAGGGTTGAAGGTGATATGATAACCATCTTTAAGTATCTGAAGGAATAGCATGTGGAAGATGTTTCCTGCTGCTCCAGAGACTACAACACAAAACAGTGGATTCAAATTTCAAGAAAAGAGAGTTTATAAACATTAGGAAGAATTTCTTGACTGTAAGTTCTGTTTGACCATGGAATAGGCTGCCTTGGAGGATGGTAGACTCTCCATCTTTGGGAGGTTTTAATCAGAAGTTGGATGGCCATCTCTTAGGAGTGCTTTAGTTGTATATTTCTGCATGTCTGGAGGTTGAGCTTGCATTCCTTTCCAACTCTGTGATTCTGTGCATCTTCTTTGTGGTCTCTGTACCTCATGCAGATTGGGTCTCACACGTGTTCAGCTCCAAACACAGAAAGTTCCAGAGCTTAGTAGCTTTTTGCAGTAGCCCCACCTCTTTGGGCACCACCATAAACAGCACCAACAGCTACTCCCCTCAGTGCCTTTTTGTCCGTCATGCAATTCACTTCGCAATGGGCAGCTAACACACATTGGAAACTGTTTAATGCAGTTAGATGTGTAAATAGCAATTGCTTAAAACAATTTGTAAGCCGCTCTGATAGCCTTGTGACTGAAGAGCGGGGTATAAATAAATAAATAAATAAATAAATATTATTTAAATCAATGGCTACCATCATCTTTTGAAGAACTGAGTCGCTACATAATTGAGTTATGGCATTTATTTGACAATTGAGATCATGTTATAATTGCCATTGCTTTCTAGTACTTCTCTGTACCACTAATTTAAAGGCTGTGCTAAAGTTTTATAGTATCTTACCCAAAATTAGTCCCAAACGTATGCTGGGTCATAATGCTTCGTGAGTTATGACAGAAGAAACAGATGTGCTGTCAACAGTTGTACCTCAGTTAAGAAAGCCTCTGGCAGTTAAACTTTTTACAAAGGCTTTTTATATCTACCCATGCTGCCTTTTCTCCTCATCCTCTGTCTAGCTGAAAAGTTTTTAGCAAAAATAGGATGGTTAAAAAAAGGGCAGGAGAAATACAGACTTTTGATGTCAGGTTGCAGAAGTATGTCTGCAGTAAACAGTATACAATGTAAACCAAGCTTGATCGGAGAAAGAGTGGTCACAGGCAAAGGAGATTTTCAGACTACACTGTTATAGTGTTACTGTTCCACTTTAACTGCTCTGGCTTCCTCCTGTGGAACTCTGGAGTTTGTAGTTTAGTGAGGCATAAGATCTCTCTGGCTGAGAGTTGTAAATGCCTCTCCCTAAACTGCAAATCCCAGAATTCAAGAGGAGGCAGCCATAGCAAATAAAGTGGAATAGTAACACTATAACAGTGTTGTCTGAAAATCTCCAAAGTAAACAGTAGCTACCTCCAGAACCTTTTACTGAACATGTGTGAATAGCAAAACAGAAAGAAAAGGGGAGAGCAGATAAGCCTGGCTCACCAGCTCCCCTCAACATGTTAAAAATACATAGATCTATAATTTGACCTCCAAAATGGAAATCATAAAGAAGTGGAGGGTGGGGAAAGAAAAAGTCATCCCCAGACACATTTTGAAAGAAGCCCTGAAGTGGTTTCTAGAAGGTTCAAAATGTTTTTGTTTACTTGTGCAAAACTTCCCTGACCTGGTTGTTCATTTCACATGTGCATAGTGTTAGCTTTGAATGAAAACTTTGTTGAAACACATTGAACTTCTCTTTGTTTGTTTGTTTATTGTAGTGTAAAAAGCTATCCCCATTCTTTCCATGTTATTTCTAGCTCTGGTACCAAATCTTATGTTCAAAGAAGTACAGTCGCCCCTCCACATTCGCGAACTTGACATTCGCGGTTTCGATTATTTGCGGTTTTGCGAGGGGCCCCCCCGGGCCCCCCAAAACCGCAACACGGGGCCTCCAGAGGCCCCATGAAAGCCCTGGGAGGGAGCGGGGAGGGCAGGGGAGACCTCCACGGGGCCTTCGGAGACGCTCCGGAGGCCCCACAAAGGCCTGGGGAGGGAGGGGGGAGGGCCGGGAGAGGCCTCCATGGGGCCTCCGGAGACGTTCCGGAGGCCCCACGAAGGCCCGGGGAGGGAGGGGGGAGGCTGGGAGAGGCCTCCATGGGGCCTCCGGGGACGCTCTGGAGGCCCCATGAAGGCCTGGGGGAGGGCTGGGGAGGCCTCCATGGGGCCTCCGGAGACGCTCCGGAGGCCCCATGGAGGCCTGGGAGGGAGCGGGGCGGGCCGGGGGAGGCCTCCATGGGGCCTCCGGAGACGCTCCGGAGGCCCCATGAAGGCCCGGGGAGGGGGTGGGGAGGGCCGGGGAGGCCTCCTTGGGGCCTCCGGAGACGCTCCGGAGGCCCCACGAAGGCCCGGGAGGGAGGGGGAGGGCCGGGAGCGGCCTCCGTGGGGCCTTGCTAGGCCCCACGAAGGCCCGGGGAGGGAGCGGGGAGGCTGGGAGAGGCCTCCGCGGGGCCTTGCTAGGCCCCACGAAGGCCCGGGGAGGGAGGGGGGAGGGCCCGGAGAGGCCTCCGCGGGGCCTTGCTAGGCCCCACGAAGGCCCGGGGAGGGAGGGGGGAGGCTGGGGGAGGCCTCCACGGGGCCTTGCTAGGCCCCACGAAGGCCCGGGGAGGGAGGGGGAGGCCGGGAGAGGCCTCCGCGGGGCCTTGCTAGGCCCCACGAAGGCCTGGGGAGGGAGGGGGAGGGCCCGGAGAGGCCTCCGCGGGGCCTTGCTAGGCCCCACGAAGGCCCGGGGAGGGAGGGGGGAGGGCCCGGAGAGGCCTCCGCGGGGCCTTGCTAGGCCCCACGAAGGCCCGGGGAGGGAGGGGGGAGGCCGGGAGAGGCCTCCGCGGGGCCTTGCTAGGCCCCACGAAGGCCCGGGGAGGGAGGGGGGAGGCTGGGAGAGGCCTCCATGGGGCCTCCGGAGACGCTCCGGAGGCCCCATGAAGGCCTGGGGGAGGAGCGGGGAGGGCCAGGGAGGCCTCCATGGGGCCTCCGGAGACACTCCGGAGGCCCCATGAAGGCCCGGGGAGGGGGTGGGGAGGGCCGGGGAGGCCTCCATGGGGCCTCCGGAGACACTCCGGAGGCCCCACGAAGGCCCGGGAGGGAGGGGGGAGGGCCGGGAGCGGCCTCCGTGGGGCCTTGCTAGGCCCCACGAAGGCCCGGGGAGGGAGGGGGGAGGCTGGGAGAGGCCTCCATGGGGCCTCCGGAGACGCTCCAGAGGCCCCATGAAGGCCTGGGAGGGAGAGGGGAGGGCCGTGAGAGGCCTCCGCGGGGCCTCCGGAGACTCTCCGGAGGCCCCGTTGAGGGCTTGGGCGGGAGGGGGGAGTGCTGGGGAGGCATCCACGGGGCCTCGGGAGGGTCTCCAGAGGCCCCGGGAAGGCCTAGGAAGGGAGTGGGGAGGCTGGAGGAAGCGACTATGGGGCCTCCGGAGGCCCCATGGTCGCTATGGTGGGGGAGGGGGGGCAGTCGTTATTCGCGGATTTTTACATTCGCTGGGGTCCGTGGAACGGAACCCCCGCGAATGTGAAGGGACGACTGTATTCTCCATGGACACATCTACTTTGTTAACTGAGATATACCTGTAAAAAAAAAGAAACAGAATTTATGTCCCTCTGTCTATCTCTGCTGTAACCCCAAGCCCATGAAATCTAGAGATCTGAAACTTTGTATGGATCCTACAGGAATTCTATGCAATCCCCTTGGGTTATTTTGCATTTTTATTGATTAATTAATTTTAGTTAATCAAAACCTGTCTGTAGCCTTCAGTATCATCTTTAGACACTAGGTGGCTGATGTCCTTACCTTTCCTAAAGATGAAACTGGTGGCAGGCCTGAGATACTAATCTTTCTGCAAAGCCTTTAGGCCCCTCCATGTGGTGCTATAGAGTCCCCAAACCATTCAAACAGTTCAAAGAGGGAGAAGGTGAGGAAGACCTGCTCCCTGCCTGGTAAGGAGGCACAGAGAGTGAGCAGAGGTTAATCAGTAGCAGAAAATGAATATAGCCCTGCTTTGCACAGTGTACATTCACTCAACATTTTATGTGACTCAAGGCATTTGGAGCCAAGAGATGTGCATATGTAGAAAAAATGACTTCCGGGTTCTTGATACTTTAGTTCATGCTGCCTATACAGTTTAACACACCTAGAGTAGAATGTAGAAGCACAGTCCCTAAACACATTGTTTTATTTATTCACTCATTCATTAATTTGCTCATTTATTAATTTGTTTGTGCATTCAATTTATAATTCTGGTTTTCCCCACATGTTTTTCTCTGTCATTTAATTGATGTTTTTTGCTAAGGAAATAAAAAAAAACCTCAAGACTAAATTTAATAATACTTTAATTATTTGCTTTTATAATGGTTAAATAATTTATCCTGTTTTACCATAACTGAATTTGATTTCATTGTAATTTTACATTATCCAAAATGTCTTCCTTCAGTAATAGCATGGAATATGAGTTCAATGAGGACTAGGTCCTTTTCTTGGTAGTGAAATATGCAACATACAATCTATGTGCTTTGGGATTTTGCTACAACCCCAAGCATACTTCATAACTGTATGTCATAGTTCAGAAATAAACATTTATAGCAATGTGTTTTTATCAATTTGTACTCCCAAAATAGAGTAGCATTAAGATAAAATTATGGTGGGCCAATCCATAGTTGTACATTCAGTGGGATACATAATTTTCCTTCAGTGTTAACTTCCTTTATGTAATCAGATGTTTTCATTAATTTTTGCCTTTTAGGTATATCTTTTAAATGCCATGATTTATTTTAATAATTCACTTTAAGGCTGTCACCTATAAAGAGATAATAAGGATGCTTGGCAGAACTCAATAGAGTATACATAGCCTGTAAGACTTCACTGTCTCTCTCAGTTTCCCAAGGCTTGCAGTCCCTATTAAAAATTGCAATGAAGGCAGCAGCAAATAATCAGTGAATAATCAAATCCATATAAGTTAAACCTTATTATTATTTATTATTTATTTATTTATACCCCGTTCTTCAGCCACAAGGCTATCAGGGCGGCTTACAAATTGTTTTTAAGCAATAGCCATTTACACATCTACACTGCATTAAGCAGTTTCCAATGTGTGTTAGCTAACCTGCAAAAATGGCCCTCCCTCCATCAGAACTGCCATTGCCCTGACCAAGAAGGGAGAGAAGAGAATCCTAGACTTAATCCCTTCCCCTACTGCCATCCCCTTTCCTTTTGTATCATGTCTTCATTAGATTGTAAGCTTGAGGTAAGGGAACTGTTTTGTTGTTCTTTTTCTTGTAAAGCACCATGTACATTGATGGTGCTATAGAAATAAATGATGATGATGATGATTGGGTTGTGTTTCTTGTCAATGTTTATACCAATCTAATTTTGTTTTATGCCTCTGTGCCAATAATTCCAAACCTATCTAACCTTGTCAGCAATAAGAGGCATGATTTCAGATAATATTATCCCGCCCTCAAAGTTTAATTTTCTTACCAGGATTTGCAGACGTGTCCATTGATTTGTTCATATGGATTAAACTTTTCCTTGAGTTAATTTGAATCAGAATTAAATATTTAATATGTGTGCTGGTGTGTACACGGCGGGAAGTTTCTGCTCATACCTAATGCTGTATTTGATATATAGTGCAAATTTAATAAATTCAAAACTGAATGACCAGTTTTTATATCTGTTGTAGACTCAGAATCGCATGAAATTGATGGCAGATAACTATGAGGATGATCATCTCAAATCATCATCTCATTCCAGCCAAACTAACCATAAACCCTCCCCAGATCAGGTAAGACTGTTTTCCTTTTCTTTTTAAAGTGTTCTTCATTTTTAGAAGTTTTCTGGTCATGTACAGTATATAAGTCCAGAAGCAGCTCTTCCAAAATAGAATTCAAAACTAGCTTGTTGAAGTTATCACACAGATTTCCTTGACCTTCCATATAAAGTTGGAATTCCCACTTAGCAAATAATTTGATGTTGCTATTTAAGAAGGAGTTTTCCAGGCAATGTTTGAACTCATTGTTCTCACACTAATGTGCATGGAGAGTATTTTATACTTCTTGTTTCTATGAAGACCTTTGTGATCAAACCAAGTGTCTAGCCTTGTGGCTTTACTGTAAGTGAGCAATTCACTACATTTCCCCTGAGGAAATCCCAGCCTGTGTGCTAAATGATCACAGGCTGTTCCTCACAAGTTCAGTGAAGCTTGACCTAAAAAAAGGAATCATTTTACCATTCTTAATGCAGTTTTAGGTCTATATGTTGCTGACTGAATTGAGATGTGCTTTGGAAGGTAACAAATGCTGTAAGTTGAGCATAACTGAAAAACCTTTGCTAGAATTACAGAATATGCCAGCTTAGATCAATCAATAGTATACCTTCTTTGATTACTTTCTAGCCCAAAGGAAATAGCTCACAGCTTTCTCCACATTCTTGTACTATAATTTTAAAAACCAGCATATTTTGGATTTAGAGGGTCTATATCCTATTCCATTTATATAAAATGTGAGTCTGTACAGTGGAATGATTATTGGGTTATATGAAAAATAGAAGCCCCTAAAAAAGTTTGAAATTGGTCACTGTTGCATAAAATATGATCCAGCCATTTTCCCAGGGGGGAAATTAAGGGAGGTATGGCTTGTCATGAGCATGTTTTTGTTTTGGGGAGCAGGTAGGACTGAGTAGTAGAGTGAATACGTGACGTAGCAGTCACTTGTAAATTTACTCTCCCCACCACTTTGTGTCATGTGTAGCTTTAAAATTAAGAACATGCCAATCAGTATATTAAACATTTCAAATTATTCTTTCGAGGTATCAGCCATAGTGCTTCTTATATTGGAGCACTATTGATATTACAGTTTAAAGCAATGCACAGCAGTTCTCAGTTTCAGTTTCCTGGGGAATAGAAGGATACTTGTTTTGCACACTCAAAGGAAATTAGGGCACTTCCTTCACATGTAATATGATTGCAACAGAAGGCAGTGACTATACGAGATGAAGGTGAACTGCCAAATTTGGCCACTTGATAGTTTATCAGGTATGCTTTCAGCATATTTAAGTAAAATAAATAAATTTAAGTTAACTAAAAATAATTATTGTGATTAGGATATTTGAAGATGGCAGAATAGAAAGGAAGTAGTGGTTATTTTTTCTTACCACTACCACATTATTTTTTTTGTAGAGTTTAAATACTAACCAAATCTTTATTTCATTCCCATGCTGCTCTGGGGCTTTCCCCCTTGTCATCTCTCAACCAATAGGATGAGGAGGAGGGTATTTGGGCATAGCCAATCAGATGCTCTTAGTTCAGCCATTTTGTTCAGAACGGTGAGAATCAGCTTTCTTTACCAGTAGAAAAATTTCCCATGATCACTCTTGCATCTTGCTTCTGTGTGAGGTTTGGGTGTCCTTCCTTTCCCTTTCTAATGTGTCCTTTGCATGTAAATGTTTTTCCTATTTATGTGCTGTATGTTTTATTTTTAATATCCTTTAACTTCTTACTGTTTCGTTGTGGGAACACCCTTCCAGAGCATGTAATTTGTATATTTATGCAAAGCAGCAGCATGATTCACATTGGAACAAGAAACATCTCCAACATTATTTGCTTCTGTAGTTTAACAATAGTTGCAATAACAAAAAAAATCTATAAAACTGGATGCTCTAGAGATTCTTTTTAAAAATGAATAATAAATAACTCAAAAGATTATTTTGCCACCATTGAGGTTTCAGGATTTGAACACAGTGAACCGTGCTGTTGAGATTGCTGTACAGTTGTCAGGTACCCCAATTACCTGAAGTGTTTGTTAAAGCAAATTTGGATTTGTGGGGAAAATATAACTTGATGAAAGAAGTAAGATTCTACCTTCTCTCCACACATTGTGTCCAGTTAATTGTCTTTTTTTTTTGTACTGATACAATATTACTGCGTTGTTCACATTCTTAATTCCAAATCAGTAATTTGGAAAACGTAATCCAGCTGTAACAGGGTTAAACTACAGTTTCACAACCTAGAGCTTGAATTGGTAATCCCTTTTAGTGAGGGGAAGATGACTTAATTCATGCTTGGTGGTGATCTCACATCTCTTTGGAGTTGCTTCTCTGCCATTTCTGTGTGCTTGTGTTTGGTGTTATACTGTTTACGATGAAGAAGAGTGTAAGTATCTTGCTGGAGAATGCCAATGAGCGCAGTGAGATGAGGTAAGTTAATGGAAAAAATGAGGCGTTCACAGAGAAGAGAGGACTTAAGTCCATTTTTCACTGTAAAATGAAAAAAGTGTAGCAGATGTTCATCAAGGACAAAGAGCAAGATAAAACTGAAGAAATGTACATGCCTTTCTCTAAATATGACTATGTCAAATTGTTGATGCATTGTTAATTTTCATGTTGCTGGACCCAATTATTGTTGCTTTTTTTATTGTTGCCACAGCAAAGTAATCTACTGCAAAAGATAAATGGGTAATGACATAATTGGGACATCAGAGATTGTTTATAACTCCTCTACTGCAGTATAAATCCTACATTACAAATCATAAGCGGTACACCATGATGCAAAAAAAGGGAGCAGAAGGAACCAGAACTACATAATATAAAGAGAAATGACTAAAAAAGAGAAAGTAAAACATAGAATCAGCTACTGCAGTGCAGCAGTTGAAATGTAATAGTGTACAGACACAAAATGTATTGTGCCTTTTAGTGTGTGTCTTGTTTTTGTAATAAGAGCTCCATCAAGGGGACTTTGGACTTGGATCAATTCTCCAGGGGCTTGCTCTACCTTTTCTGACTTGTTGGTCCTGTCATTAAGGACTTCAGGCTGGGATACCCATGGTGAGCTTCCTTAACCTGTTGCTGCAGTCTCTAGAAAAATCATTAAGCTTTATCTTAACACCAGAGTCCCAGACTATATGTGTACATGTTAGGAGTCAAGCAAATTCAGACCACCCTGGTTCCCAACTTTTCATTTCCTGAGCTAAGAGGAAGTACCAGCTAAAATTGGAAGGCTCTGCCAGAACTGGTGTGAAACTTCTCACTAGAACCAAGGCTCATCAGAGAGTAACTCTGGAGGGTTCATTTGACCCCTGTCATCCTTCTGTGTGGATATCCTAATTTTTCCTTCTTTGTGACTTTATATCTCATGTCATGAGCACGGCATGTCCCAAGTCCTTTTTAAAAGATAGGTAAAAATAAATGGCAAACAAGAAAATAGTACAAAAAGAAAATAGTTGCCTGATTGTAGACAGAAGGTGGTACTTTTAAAATGTTTTTTTTTTAATTTCCTTCTATACAGAGAATGTAAGTTAAATTTATTGACAGTTTGGATATTATCTGCAAATTTCTTTATAACAATAATTTTATGTTTAGTCTGTCTTCCATAGTCTTAAAGAATGCTCTGCTGGATATTGCTGCTTATGTCCCTGATAAGTATATAAAAATATAAAATGAAGTCATGTCCAAGTCTTTAAATGCTTCTGTGATGTTATCCTCCATTTATGCTCTTGCTTATAGTTTTATTCCTACTAAGGGTCTTCACTTCTCCAACTCAACCACTAGTAACCCCCCAAACATTCCTGCTTCCTGAGTTGGAATGGGCCCTAGAATGCAAAATCCACAATGCAGACTGCAATTACACCATCCCTTACAACTGGCCATCCATCTTCTGCTTCAGTTTCTCAAACAAAAGATGGTCCACCGTATGCTGAGGCAATTTGTTTCACTTTCAAAAAGCTTTTATTGTTAGGAAGTTTCTCCAAATTTTTATGTAAACTCAGCTCCCCTGCAGTTTCCACTCGATAATTCTCCAGCAGGGAATCTCTTTATCCCAGTTCCACCTTCTCTAATGTTATTCTAACATATGTTGATGGAGCTGTTTAAATGCTTTAATCTATCATTTTCCAACCAGAACTAGTAACCTCCTCCAGCTAGAGACTTCTTCCTCATTCCATGACAGGCTTATGGTTTTATCATTCTGCATTTCTCCTTTTTCTGTACCTGAAAAGCCATGAAAGAGTTTAAATGTCGTAGTATCTGTTACCGCACAATCTCCATGCAGATATCACTCTTTGAAAGTAGAGTCTATGAGACAGTACTATACTTTTGGAATGATGCAAGTTTGCAGAGCACATTTTATCTATTCAAACTATATCCCACCGTTCTGCCAAAAATGGCAATCAATGTCGTTTTTGTGCTTGTTAGACTATGACTAATGATGTTAGATAATTACAATTAAATGATTTTCTGACATGTGGGGACACATTGCCAAGTTTTGGTAACAGAAAAGTAGCACCAAAGACATTTTATAACCACCAAGGTTAAATGAATGTTGTTGTTTTACTTGTACCATTCCATCAATGTACATGACACCTAACAATTACATAAGCAGCAAAGGCAGGTTCCTGCTCCCAGGGCTTACTATACAAAAGAAGTTAGAATTAAAGGAGAACATAAATGAATTTTTAGTTCACTTGGAAAGATAAATTTGAGAAGGGAGAAGGCATGGCACAATATACATGTTCAAAGGGAGTTGCATGCATGGGAAGCAAGGGAGAATTGGTGAAATGATGTAAAAGAGCACAAGTCATTTTATTGTCAGGTTGTAATGAAATTCTGATGGCAGTGACATAGGTTGTGTGTCTGTTCAACATGGTGAGTGGTGATGTTGGATGTGAAGAAAGATCAAGGAAAGGAAAACTTGGGAGAAAGACTCCCAAGGTGAAAAAAATCTGGGTTAGAAAGGACAGCTTTCAGCAACATACAGAGCATATTCAAAGCAATACAGTTTTGATGAGATCACTAAGAGAACAAATATAGAAAGATTTCCAGGTGAGTTGTTGCATTAGTCTGTTGCAGTGAAAACAAGCCCTTCTTCATTGTATCAGTGACTCACATAAATAGGTTGTTCTGCACCTGCACAGGCCACCTATTTCTATTGCTGAGCAAAGCATTTTAGGTGGGAGCCCCACCCCAATATGCATGTTTAGGCAAGGTTTCTGCTCCTCTTCTCAGCTTGGAACACCTCCATCTTTTTGGCTTTAATTTGTGAGATAGCTGAACATTTCTTTTTTCAGCTTTTTCTCTTCAAATTATATTTTCTCTTTAGACTGTTTTTTTATTATTATTATTATTTTCAGTATTGGGGTTTTGTGTGTTAATGAGTCATTGAGCCCAGGGCATTTAAGCCCTTCAAAAAGTGCATAAGGGCTTTAACAAGAATGCCTAATATGACAGCCACTCACTTTCTTTTCTGTGGAAGGGTTGCATAATTGAAAAGTGCCATTGTTTATGCCCGGATCAATCAGATCTTCGAAAGCAAGACCCTGCTCCCCCAGATTTGGGAAACCTTCATTGAAAACATCCTGCATCCTGATCATGTGCCCCTAATTCTCACTTGGACCTTAGATACTGAAGCTCTACACACTAGGATTTGGTGCTTTAGCCCTAAACTGCTGCTGAATGAACAACTCAAGGCCTCCATCCAGAAAACCATACTTTTTTATAAAGAGAATAGATCACCAAAAACTACAGAAATTTTGCTCTGGAACACACTGAAAGCCATATTGAGGGGCCTATTTATACAGGAAGGAGCAAAACAAAAGAGGCTAAGGAATGAGAAACGGAATTCTTTATTGCTTGAAATTTCAAATCTGAGCAATGCCCACAAAAAATCCCGGGATAGAGCAGTTCTTGCTCTTCTTTTTAGGAAAAAAGGAGAACTCAAAGAGCTGGATCTTAAACAAATACAAATGGCCTTACATTATACAAAGGCCTATTATTACAAACACAATAATAAGAATTCTAGATTGAGTTCTGGTGTCAGTTTCAAGTCAGTAATATTTATTACACCAGTTCATCCATCATCAACTGCAACATACTGAGACGCATCTTGATGTTTCATCATTGCTACCATCAATACTTAGCCTACAACATGTTTCTGTTTCCTAAACTGTTTCCCACCACAGTGTCTCTGTCTCCGGTGACTACATCGTTCCCATCCTTCTAGGCCCTGACTGCTTCATTTGCACCACTGATCATGTCTGAACTGTTGTCCCCTGGGCCACCAGCAGAATAGACCTCAGCAGCTTATCTGATTGGATTATAGGGACATATACTGCATCATCATCATCATCTTTGTCATCAGTACAACCTTTTCCTCCTCACCCACTGCACTGGTAGATCAGGCTCTACCGTCCTCATCTGAAGATGTCCGGGCATACACTGACCAGCTGCTTCTAGTTGGAAAAGCCTTTGGAACTAGAGATGAAGGCTCCAACAGTTCCAATTACAAATTTAGTGTTCAAAAGGGCCCAGACTCAGTGGACCTCTTTGATAAATACTGATGCTCCCATCATTGCTTTACATCACCAGACAGTCTTGGCAGATTGTGTCATCCATCACTCTGATCTCCTGTTATATCAACAATCTATACAAGCTTGTGGAGAAAGATTGCACATTTTTGTTTATGTACACAGTGCCCATTTTTATGGAGACACCACAGAGAAGAAAAAAGAGAGAAACATCACTCACCCCATAGAAGGAACAAAAACAAAATGAGTACCCAGCTTGTGGGGGCAATTGGCTAACACACATTGGAAACTGCTTAATGCAGTGTAGATGTGTAAATTGCTATTGCTTAAAACAGTTTGTAAGCCACTCTGATAGCCTTGTGGCTGAAGAGCAGGGTATAAATAACTAATAAATAATAATAATAATAATAAAAAACAACTCCACATGATGGAATTTCTATGCCACTGCTGCTCTCTTTTTAAAGATGGAAAATTACCAGGCTTATATAGGGCCATACCAGTCCTCTGGGAAAAGGTATCCCTCCTTTTTTTCAAGTTCCTGCAACAACCATTAGACAGCATGGAATAACCTTGTAAAGATGGGTTTTAATATTTAAAATATGGGGTCAGCCAAAAAACAATATATTGGGGACTATTGGGAGGTGCCAGGACCTTTGGTAGGCCAGGGCGTGCATGTGGCCCATGGCTGCATGATTCCCACCCAGTGCTAAAGATGTGCAATACGTAGGATTCATCTTTCAGCCTGAGGCACATAGACTTGTGGGGCAGCAAATCACCACTGCTTGTTATCACAGTGATTGCAAAAACATTGGGAGCAGCTATCACCTTGCTTCACCATGCTTGTTTCAGATACTTTGGCTTCAGATCAGATATTTTATCCACTGTAAATGATATACCATTAGATGAAAAAAGCCTTTTTAATTCCAACATAGATAAGAAGATTGATGACAGTCAGAAACTGCACATTGTGGCTAAGAGGTTGGGCATCACTGCTTCCACAGCTAAGCAACAATCTTGGCAGTGACTCTTTTCTCAATATCACTCTCAGTCGTCTTTCTGTCAATCTTCACAGAAATAAAGCTTCATTATGATCTCAGGCTCGGCCAAATTGATCACCAACAATGGTCTGCCATGGCCTCACATCGGGAGGCATGGAGACGCACTATCCACAATGCTGCAGCCTTATTTGAAAACTCTCGCCAAATAAGTCTTGAGGAGAAACGACAACACAGAAAGAATCACAACCCAGAAACATCACTCAAGGAGACCTTCTGCTGTGCTTTCTGCAACCGGACTTGTTTATCTCGGATTGGCCTTTTTAGTCATCAGCACACTTGCAGAAAGCGTGGGATGAGTCCTTCCTGAATCTTTGCTTGCAAAGAAAAGCCAGAGAGAGAGAGAGAGAGAGAGAGAGAGAGAGAGAGAGAGATGATCTAACTGTCAGTGCCAAGATGATTTCATTCTGAATCATATGAAGAAACAGGACAATTCATCTGAATTTTGATTTTGTCTTTCTGTAGTCTACTACATCAAGATCTTACCTAGTTGCATCTGTGATACTGACCATTTTTCAGTAACAACCATTCATACCCAGTGTGGGCCTCCATCACTATGGATTCATGGGTCCTTATTGTTTCTCAGCTCCATAGAATGACACTGACAGATGCAGTCCTCAGCTGCATTTCAGGACTTCTCAGGAAAATAGGCATCTGAAAGACCTTAACCAGTGACAGCTGGAAAGGGCAAGGAGTCTTCAGCTTCAAAAATATTTCAGTCACTCTGACCTGTTGCTCAAAGCATTATTTCTCATTCTGAACTATCAAGCTCCTGATTCCTAACCTGAACTCCTTTATGAACTAGACCATTTTAAGCCTTGTTTGTTGCGTCAGTCTTTGGGTCATCAGATGTGATCCATCACCCATTCAACCTTGGACTGCTCTCAGCGTATGTTCTTTGCACCATCCTTTGGGAGAACTTCTTATGAATGGCTCCTGCTCCCAGAGAAAGGAGACAATGAGTATCAATCCTCATTAATGCTCACACAATCAAAATATTTTGGGCATGCAAGAGTCTGTTGATGGGACACATTCTCAAAGCATTGTCAGACAAGATCGCGGCGATGTTTTACGTAACTAACTAGAGAGACATCTGGCCCTTCTTTGGCTTTGCACTGCATTTGTGGGACTGGTGTAGTGGTTCTTAAACTGTGGCCCGTGGACCCCTAGAGGGCCACAGTGTCCTTACAGGAGAAATGTTATATCAAACCTCTTTGGTTGAAAATTGCAATCAGTAATCTCTGTTATCTCAAAAAACACATGACATTCAATTTTGGTGGGGGAGGGGAGGGAAAAGAGATCAAGCATACTGTACTCTTCCTTTGGCTCTCAAAACCAATGGAGAGGCTTTCACAATCCGGGAAGTTCTAAACACAGAGAGCTTGTGAGGAGGGCTGAAAGAGGGGTGGCTGATGAACAAAAGAGAAACTATTCAGAAGGGAGAGAGAAAGAAAATAATGATGCAGAAGGTGTAGCATTTTCCGCTTGCTGGCAATCTCACCTGGTTTTTCCCAAGCAGTCATGGCTGAAGGAAGCAGGCAATCTGATGAGACCTCTAACCTTCCACTTGTACTGACAAGACTCTCTCGCTCCCCCTGCCTAATCCTTGCAAGTTTTCAGTGCCTATGGAGATGGGGGAGGTTTCAAAAAAGTACGGTAGCTGTGTTAGCCTGTTAGTGTCTTGCAGGATAAAAAGGAGGAAGGGAGTGGGAGGGGGAAAAGAAATGTGACAGTACCTTTAGGTTTTTATTTTTGCTTGAGTTTTTTTTTTAATATATATGTAAACCTACTTCAGATGCGGCCCAAAATCCTTCCCCCTCCTTTCTCATTTTTTTGGAGGGAGGAGCCTCTTGAACTTTGAGGCAGACTGCGCTGGGCTTCCCTTTTCTGCACTGAGGAGTGCTTGTCCCACCATGCTGCGCTCAGCCTGAGGGGACCAAAGAACAGTCTGTTTTCATTGCTAAATGCTGAGGTGGTGAAGGAGCTGGGAGGAACCTGTTGAATCACACTTAGAAGAGGGCTTTTTGCAGCAATTCTGGACAGAACTTGACCAAGTTACTTTTGGGGACTGCAATTCCCAGAAGCCATGGTCAGCTATTCCTGCCTCTGTAGTCCCCACCAAACTCTGGCTCTGGAGGTAAACAGGAGGGCACCTGCTGGGAAAAACTGTTCCAGTGGTCTTGTTAGAAGGCTAGGCACCCACATTATGTGAACTCAGAGCAACAACCCACCTAAAACCAATATCAACTACAGTAGAAGTGGGGAGCCTTGAATTCCCAATGTTTGGTGTTAGAGATTCCATAATCCTTTGCCCTTGGCCATAGTTGTTGGGACTTCGGAGAGTGGAATTACAAGATTTTGGTACAACCACAGGTTCTCCATCCCTGGTCTACTCTGCTGTCCAATTGATGTCCCATGTTTCATACAGAAGTCATTTCCATTCTTATCTGGATATACCAAGGAGCGAATCTGAAATAGGAGTGTATGTGTTACTCATTTTTTCCTTCTCTCCAAATCTGAAGACCTTTAATAAATATTCAGTGCACTTAGAGTTTTAAATCCTGAGTTAAGTCTTGGTGGTCCACAACAACAAAAGATATTTAAAGGAAGTCCATGATGAAAAAAAGGTTAAGAACCACCAGACTTGTGCACCGACAGGCAGATTTTCCCAGTTGCTATCCACCTGCATGGGTTCAGCAGCTTGATAGCTGATGTTCTTAGGTGAACAATGGTCACCTCTCAAGTGGGAACTGGATCACATCCTGGGACAAACCTGATGTAGATCTTTCTCTGGGTTGGTGAGAGGAGGAATCCAAAATCCTTTTATTTTATTTTTTTTTAAACACCCTTCTGCTTCTGAGATTAGCTCCTTTGCTGGCTTTGCACCCAGCAGAAGCTTCTTTTTCTCCTTCTTCTTCTGGATAGAAGAGGCCATCCCCAAAGGCAGAGGATGGAAAATGCAGGAGGAAAGAAAAGAAGGGTTTTGTTTTGTTTTGTTTTGTTTTGTTTTGTTTTGTTAGAAATAAAGGATTTCTGATTTCTCCTCTCTACCAACCCCAGAATGCACCTTCATGGTAAATACCAATGTGGCATTTTGTATCCCAGACCAAACAGCTATGCTTCAGTAGGAAGGAAGAGGGGAGGAAGACAGCACACTCTCCAGGAAATGTGTTTCTTTATAAGTGGCCCAGCCCACTATTATAGTTCTTTTCTTTACTCCCTCTGATCACTCAGTTGATGACAAAGATATAAAATAAATGTTGTGCTTTCTAAGCCCAGTTCCAGATCATAACCCTTATGGTTTTACCTTACAGTTGTCACTTCTTTTAATAAATTATAATAATTGAATACTTATCCTTGTACTTAATAACATAAAATAATAATCTGAAATAGCTCACTTTGTTTTCATGTTTTATCATTTTGCACAGCACTACCATCTTTCTGTGATTCTCATCTTCTTTTCTGTACTCAAATCTAGCATGCATTCTAATTTTTTGTCATTCCAGTGGGTACTTCCTTCCTTAGATTTGACAGGAAGTTCTTAGAATGTTATGATATTCCTATTCTAATCTCAAATTAGTTGTCTTTTTTTTTATTCCACTAGCTTTTAATCCCATGCAATTTATTAAAATAGCCTTAAAGTAAACAAAGTTTGACTACCAGTCCTGAAAACCCCAAAATCAAAACTGAACACATGCAAATGAACTCCACCGAGGGACAGGGGGATTTCTAGCAGACAATGGACCATTATCCAAATAGACACTAATCTTCCTTGCATAACTTCACCCAGAAACTAGCCATTCAAATACACTAATTTACATATCCTCTGCAACAGGGGCTCACAGTATATAAACCCCATACACACTCCTGCCCAACCATTCTCTGAAGATGCCAACCACAGATGCAAGCGAAACGTCAGAAATAAACTCTTCTAGAACAGCCTCACAGCCTGGAAAAAAGCTACAATTCATATTTTATATTTCTCATTTACACTCTGGTATATGATGACATGGTCTCAAACAGAAATGTTGTGGACTGCAGTTTATGTGAAGAGATTTCACTGAGATGTTGACTGGATTTTAATACCGTCTTCTGTAACATTCGTAGTTCAATGGCAATAATACATGGAGGGCTATTTTCTAAAACGTTTTTAAAAGATGTCCAGAAATATATATAAATATTGGAGTGAAATTTCTGTGTACTATTTTTGACTCACTTTCACAAAAAAGAAAACATCATTCTTAAATTGTTCAGGATTCTTTATGTTGGGAATTTTTCCAAATATCAAGTACATGATATACAAACTATCAAAAGCACAACTTAACAACTTTATTATCTTCCCTGTCTATTCGTTTTCATGTGTGGAAGAATAGGCACACGATCTATGTGGGAATTACATGCTCACTAGTTATTGTCTACTTGGATGGTGAGCTTGACCTCAGAACTTTAAGATAAAGGAACACAGGAATTGAAAACACAGCTTATCAGTTCTGAATTCCAGTCAGTAATAGTCAACACCATGAAGATGTTCTTAGAGACAACTTGCATATAGACACCTATTTCCTTCTTACAGCCTTTCTCAGGGCATCACCTTTCTAACTATACAAGAGGATTTCACCAAAGACTGAGCAGAGTAAATGCAGTTTGGCACATCTTAGCAGGCCTGATGTCACCTGTTCAAAAAATATCCCAAACCCTGTATCCTTGGGAGAAAAGCTTCAGCATAGCATCGTTTGCATCATATAAGGACTGACTAAAGACTTTGTGCTTCCTAACACATTGAACAGTATTAGTGTTCTGCCAGTTTTCAAAACTTTTTGAGCAGAGGAAAAGCTGACACATGAAAACAGCATTTGACATTGCCATGATGTGATCTCATCTTGCCCTACAGTCCCTATAGAACAGTTCTGTTTTGCTTCACTTTGGAAGAAGCCAAACTACAGTTGAGATGAGGCCATTTGGAAAAAGAAATAAGCAAAAGAGAGAATACATAGGGATAAAAGCTTTGTTTTTGGTATTCTCATTTTCAGCAGTATAGCAGTAGTAGTTATAGTCGTTCTCTCTCTCTTTCTGTCTCTGTGTGTGTGTGTGTGTGTGTGTGTCTGAGATGGGTGGGTGGGTTCTGAATTCAGCCAAGGTCTGTGATCATTCCATTTTTCATCTTTGCCAGATCTTCGCATTGTGAAAGAACATTACTCCACTTTCCTAAACTCTATTGAGAAGATCAGAAGTGTTTGGGGAAGTAAATTACCAATTATAGCAGTTACGTGGCATGTAAGATGTTTATAGATTATTACATTTCATTCTTTTAGAAAATCCTTAGCATGGTGACATTTAACCACTAGTGGCACAGTGGTTAAATGCCAGTACTGCAAGTCACCATGTTGCAAGTTTGATTCCAGCGGGCTCCAAGGTTCACTCAGCCTTCCATCCTTTCGTAGGTCGGTAAAATGAGTACCCAGCTTGTGGGGGCAATTAGCTAACACACATTGGAAACTGTTTAATGCAGTGTAGATGTGTAAATAGCTATTGCTTAAAACAATTTGTAAGCCGCTCTGATAGCCTTGTGGCTGAAAAGCGGGGTATAAATAAATAAACAAACAAACAAACATACTGCAAGTCTTTTCACTATCTCTTTGAAAACTTTTTCCCCCCCTGGGAGTGTCAGTGGAGAAAGCAACACTCATTCTTTTTGTATTCTTCCTCAGATTTATTTTTCCGCCCCCAAAGTTTGGCTAGATCCCAGGGTGAGGACCATGAGCTCTGAAAATCATCAATCCATCGGATTTGTTCATAAGGATGTTGCCTTTCTAGAACAGATGAACACACATACAGAAAGGAGAGATGTAGTAGTGATGGGTGACTTCAACTATCCTGATATTTGCTGGCAATCTAACTCAGCCAAAACTACAAGGTCTAGCAAATTCCTTACATGCCTGGAAGACAATTTCATGGTCCAAAAGGTGGAAGAGGCAACAAGGGGGTCAGCTATTTTAGATCTGATCCTAACCAACACAGACAACCTGGTTAATGGGGTGCAAGTGGTGGGATCCTTAGGTGAGAGTGATCATGTTCTCCTGGAGTTTGTTATACAATGGAAAGGAGAAGCCAGGCATAGTCAGACATGCATTCTTGACTTTAGGAGATCTGATTTCAGTAAACTCAGGGAAATACTGGGGGTGATCCCATGGTCAGGAATACTAAAAGAGAAGAGACCTCAAGACGGATGGGACTTTCTCAAAAGGGAGATACTGAAGGCACAATTTCAAACAGTACCACTGAGGAAGAAAAATGGGAGGTGTCTCAAGAAACCAGGATGGATGACTAAAGAACTTTCAATGGAGCTAAGTTTTAAACAGAACATGTATAGGAAATGGAAAAGGGGGGAAATCACCAAAGAAGAATTCAAACAGATAGCGAACACGTGTAGGAGTAAAGTCAGAAAAGCTAAAGCGCAGAATGAGCTCAGGCTTGCTAGGGAGGTTAAGAACAATAAAAAGGGTTTTTTGGGGTATGTCCGCAGCAAAAGGAGGAAGAAGGAAATGATAGGGCCGCTACGTGGAGAAGATGGCAAAATGCTAATAGGGGACAGAGAAAAGGCAGAATTACTCAACACGTTCTTTGCCTCAGTGTTTTCAGAAAAGGAAAAGGAGGACCAACCTGAGGATAATGGAACAGAGGACACAATAGGGGAAATCCAGCTCAAAATAAGCAAAGAGGTAGTACAGGAATACCTTCTTAATCTAAATGAATTTAAATCTCCAGGACTAGATGAACTACATCCAAGAGTATTAAAAGAGCTGGCAAATATAATCTCAGAACCATTGGCAATAATCTTTGAGAACTCCTGGAGAACAGGAGAAGTCCCAGCAGACTGGAGGAGGGCAAACATTGTTCCCATCTTCAAAAAGGGGAAAAAAGAGGATCCCAACAATTATCGTCCAGTTAGTCTGACATCAATACCAGGGAAGATTCTAGAGCAGATCATTAAACAGAGAGTCTGTGAACATTTAGAAGGCAATGCCATAATCACAAAAAGTCAACATGGGTTTCAGAGAAACAAGTCAAGCCAGACTAATCTGATCTCTTTTTTTGATAAAGTTACCAGCTTGGTAGATGAAGGGAATGCTGTGGACATTGCATACCTTGATTTCAGTAAGGCCTTTGACAAGGTTCCCCATGACATTCTTGTAAACAAGCTTGTAAAATGTGGGCTAGACAAGTTAACTGTTCAGTGGATTTCTAATTGGTTGACCGGCCGAACCCAAAGGGTGCTCAGCAGTGGCTCCTCTTCGTCTTGGAAAGATGTGACCAGTGGGGTGCCACAGGGTTCTGTCCTGGACCCAGTGCTATTCAACATCTTTATCAATGACTTAGATGAGGGAATTAGGGGCATACTTATCAAATTTGCAGATGACACCAAATTGGGAGGAGTAGCTAATACCCTAGAGGACAGGATCAAAATTCAGAATGACCTGGATAGACTGGAGAGCTGGGCCAAAGCTAACAAAATGAAATTCAATACAGAGAAATGTAAAGTACTGCATTTAGGGCGGAAAAATGAAATGCATAAATATAGGATGGGAGAGACCTGGCTGAATGAGACTACGTGCGAAAGGGATCTAGGAGTCCTAGTAGACCACAAGTTGAACATGAGCCAACAGTGTGATGTGGCAGCTAAAAAGGCCAATGCGATTTTGGGCTGTATCAATAGAAGTATAGTGTCTAGATCAAGGGAAGTAATAGTGCCACTCTATTCTGCCTTGGTCAGACCTCACTTAGAATACTGTTTCCAGTTCTGGGCACCACAATTCAGAAATGATATTGACAAATTGGAGCGTGTCCAGAGAAGGGCAACTAAAATGGTGAAAGGTCTGGAAACGATGCCTTATGAGGAGAGACTTAGGGAGCTGGGTATGTTTAGCCTGGAAAAAAGACGGTTAAGAGGCGATATGATAGTCCTGTTTAAGTATTTGAAGGGATGTCACGCTGAGGATGGAGCAGGCTTGTTTTCTGCTGCTCCAGAGACTGGAACACGGAGCAATGGGTGCAAGCTCTAGGAACAGAGATTCCACCTCAACATGAGGAGGAACTTTTTGACAGTAAGAGCTGTTCGGCAGTGGAACACACTCCCTCGGAACGTGGTGGGGTCTCCTTCCTTGGAGGTCTTTAAACAGAGGCTGGATGGCCATCTGTCGGGGATGCTTTGATCAAGATTTCCTGCGTGGCAGGGGGGTTGGACTGGATGGCCCTCGTGGTCTCTTCCAGCTCTGCAATTCTATGATTCTATAATGTATAACAATTTCAGAAAGAAATTATTTTATAAATACAGTTGTCCCTCCGTATCCACGGATTTGGTATCCACAGATTTAAGTATTCACGGCTTGAAAATATTATTTAAAAAATAATAATCCAAAAAGCAAACCTTGATTTTGCCATCTTATATAAGGGACACCATTTTGCTATGCCATTGCAGATAAAGGGACTTGAGTATTCACACATTTTGGTATCCACTGGGGATCCTGGAACCAAACCCCAGCAAATATGAAGAGACAACTGTATGACTTCCTGATTGACTCTGGCAGAAATGAAACCAGGAGATATGGGTCTGTTAATGCAACCAAAATTCCTGGCATAAGTTCCTTTTGAGATGTTGAGTACAGGGAGATGAGTCACCCAGGGGTGACAGATGTTGGTGCTAAGCTTCCATGGTGGAATCTTCCACAATATTCAAAGCATAATAGTGCTAGAATAGAAATTAATCACAGTTTTTAAGAACCTCCCCATGGTTTCTTTTTAAAGGTATGGGAAGTGGAGAGGATTATTCTACTCTATAAGAATCCTGTTTTTCTCCCTAGGATTCCTGTCAGCTTAAACCAAAACTTTGATGGGGATTATGCGTGTTGGGCATTTCAGACAAAACAAAAAAGGGAAAAAAAGTGTTGAGGAAAAGGGAGAGGGAAGAGAAGAAAACCACTCTGGTGCCCAGTCTTAACATTAGCTAGTAGTTCTTATTAACAATCAACTGGAGGTATTTCAGGGAGTGGAGGTGCATGATAGAATTAATATATCAGAAGAACTGGTACTTCTATTCTTATTCAGCTGCACCCTGCTTGAATGGCTGCTACATGATGACAATTCTTGGAGGAACATAGGTCTTGACTTTCTTCTTGAGCTCTAAGAGTAATCTCAGACTTTGTTGAGAACCTCTATGCTTGCTGTTCTGGAGGCCTTAGTATTCATGGTGAAGCTGTGGTAGTGCTGTCTGCCATAAAAGTCATTGGCTCAACACATGTAGAACAAGGTCTTGGTTTGGTTTGTGTAGGTAGAAAGATGCTAGGTCTAAATGTAGAAGTTTTTCATCAAGCTGGTCAAATCATTTATTTGAGGTTTATACTTGCAGTAGCTATTTTTCTGTACCAGTTGGTGGGCTTGTTAGGACACCTTGCTCCCATAGCTTATGGCCTTGAGGAGTTTCTGGTTCATATGGCAGACACTCTTCTCAAGGCTCTCTTGCTTTGTAGGATATGAAATGACTTGGACAGTAGACATCACCTCCTGCTCTTAATGTTTAAAGCTGGTATTAGTATTTCGTTATATTATTTGAATTGTGTTTTATGTATCTTTTTCTGATAAACATGTCACAATTCAATTTCTGCCACACTGTATTTAATAAAATTAATAAACAGCACCAGTTAGCCCAAAAGAATGCATTTTTGACATTGAGATGCAAATAGGTGAGATACTATCTGGTATTTACCACACTTATATACACGTATACAGTTTTTTTAATGTATATGAGTTTATTTTAATACAATCTCTCTCTCTCTCTCTCTCTCTCTCTCTCTCTCTCTCTCTCTCTCTGGCTTTTCTTCGCAAACGAAGATTCAGGAAGGACTCATCCCGCGCTTTCTGCAAGCCGCTGATGACTGAAAAGGCCAATCCAAGATAAACAAGTCCGGTTGCAGAAAGGACAGTAGAGGGTCTCCTTGGGTGATGTTTCCAGGTTGTGATTCTTTCTGCGTTGTCATTTCTCTTCAAGACTTGTTCGGCGTGAGTTCTCAAATAAAGCTGCAGCATTGTGGATAGTGCGTCTCCATGCCTCCTGATGTGAAGCCATGGCAGACCATTGTTGGTGATCAATTTGGCCAAGCCTGAGATGTTGTTTCAGGGAATCCTTGTATTGCTTTTTTGGGAGCGCCCTTCTTACGCTGACCCGTGGCGAGTTCACCGTAGAGTACTATTTTTGGGAGGCGATGGTCCTCCATCATAGAAACGTATTACCTTATAATTCATCTGATTATACATTACCTATCGCAAAGCTATAATTATTTACTAATCTCACATATACATACATATTATTTCCTTATATAATTACCCCCTCACCCCACCCATCCCAGGAACGGTATACCTTATTAACTTCCTTTTTCTCTCATGTGGAAAATCTTTTTAACTGTTGACAGTTTTTAAATACATTCATTTGGTCCAATTTGCCATTTAAAAAAAAAAAGAGGCAAGTTTGCCAAATTTTAATGTTTTCTTCAGCAACAAATAAATGTTCAAAACATTTTAAATTACATGAGTAACAAATGCTGCTCGCAATGGCTATGGTAAGGAGGGACCATTGCATCTCTCTTGTAGTTCAGAAAGAGAAACTGTTTTGGAAACTATTCTCATATCTCGGATAAGCCTCAAAAGTCCCTTGTGCCCCTAGTAAGCATTCAGGTTGGACAGAAACTTGTGATCTGACTCATTGGTCCTTTCTAGCTCTGCGTTTCTGGCTAGCAGGTGCTTTTGCATCCTCTTGAGATAAGCTTTGCTGTTGTGGGAAGCACTGTGACTCTTGCTAAGTGGTCAGCTCAAATTAGATGTGGGAGAAAATTGGAGATAAGAGAACTGTTTACTGCCAGGGTTAATGCATCCCAAGGGAAAGACGTGAACTCCTGTGGGAGCTCTGCTCCTTTCCAAGAAGATAGGGTCAGTCCTTTCCAAAATTAGGATGCTTTCAACAAGTGCCTTATCAATGGAAAACACTGTCTTTGTTTCCAGTTTAATATGCAGTATTCTGTTCCCATAACCTAGGTATTGTGTATTTAGACAAGCATTCATATTTGACTGGATTATAGTGATGATAAAAGTATTACTACTTTTAGAGAATTGTCTCATAATCACTTTTCATCTGTGGTTGACAAGAAGACTTGCAAAGGTTAAAAGGAATTTGGGATGTGTCATTTTGACAGAAGTGGCCATTTCGGAACAGTTTTATCAGACTTGATTTTTTTAATAAGAAAAAAACTTTTTTTACCATCTTAGATGTCAGTTTTTAAATTTGATAGCAAGCTTACGAGGTCCTCCTGAACCAATGCTCAATTTGGATTTTAGTCTGATGTATAATTTTTAGATTTTATATGTGGCAGTTATATACACATTTAACTGGGTATAAGTCTCACTTAATGCAATGAGACTTAGTTCAGAGTAGAAATATATAGGTTTCCATTATAAAACTGGTGAGGGAATTAGATTGCTATCAAAGTTACATTGATGAAGGAATTTCATGTCAGAAGTGTTTACAGGTATGGATTCTAGGTGTGTTAAATGTTGCTTTGAGATGCTTCAAACAAAGGGAAGGTAGGATAGAAATATTTTAAGAAACTGTACAAGGAGTGGGGTAGAAATTTTCAAATGCCTTCCCTGCAGACAAGTTCTGTAAAATTTTATGCATTATTGAAATTAAGTCTCTGTTGTTGCTGTGTGCCTTCAAGTCGTTTCCAACGTATGGCAACCCTAAGGTGAACCTATCACAAGGTTTTCTGGGCAAAATTTGTTCAGATGTGGTTTGCCATTGCCTCCCTCTGAGGATGAGAGAGAGTGACTTGCCTAAGGTCATCCAATGGGTTTCATGTTGAGCAGTGATTCGAACCCTGTTCTCCAGAGTCCAGCGCTCAAACCACTATACCATACTGGATTTCAATTAAATCTCTAAAACTGGGAAAAAAGAAACCTGGATAGTAGTAAAAAATGGTATGCAAAAACAGTTGAAGAAAAAATTAAAGGAAGCTGCAGAAGGAATTACTTGCTTTCTTGGACAGAAGGGTTTTTTAAAATTTACCATCATTTTGTTACATAATCAAGGAAAGTAACAGTACCATACCACTCTGTGTGTACTGCTTTCATGTTACCAATCCTAACTCTCAAGTCGCTTGAGAACTACTGGTATAGGAGTTCCAAAGCAGGGTGGGTCGGGGGATGAGGATCTTTGTTATGGCATCCCTGTGTCACTTACCTTTGGCTATCAATTATACTGCAAGCTTGCTAACTTCTGGGGTTTGTGTGAAGTCTGGTAGGATGAGAGCCAGTGTGGTATAGTGGTTTGAGTGTTGGATTAGCATTCTGGAAATCAGGATTCAAATCCCTGCTTAGTCATGGAAACCCAGTGGGTGACCTTGGGCAAGTCACACTTTCTCAGCCTCAGAGGAAAGCAATGTCAAAACCCCTCTGAACAAATCTTGCCAAGAAAATCCCATGATAGGTTCACCTTAAGATTACCATACATCAGAAACAATTTGGAGGCACACAACAATACAGTTGTCCCTCTGTATCCATGGATTTGACATCCACGGATTTAAGTATTCATGGCTTGAAAATATTCTTTAAAAAATAATAATCCAGAAAGCAAACCTTGATTTTGCCATCTTACATAAGGGACACCATTTTGCTGTGCCATTGCATATAACGGGACTTGAATATTCATGGATTTTGGTCCGTGAATCCATGGGGGTCCTGGAACCAAACCGCAGCGAATATGAAGGGACAACTATAGATAGGATAGCCAGTACTATTCTTCACTAAAGTAAAACAAAATAATGATGCTAGGTTTTTAATTAATTTTTTTTAAGGTTGGGTTTGCCTCAGAAGCAGCCCTTTCCAATTACCTTGTATTGCAGCATTTGCCATTTTAATCTAAGTTCCCTGTAACAGCAGTAGTATTGCATGCTGTTCCTTTATACAGTGCTAAAACATTGATCCTAATGTGCTGACCAGGGCTGACCCTGCTTAGCTTCCAAGATCAGACAGGATCTGATGCCTTTAAGGTAGGCTATATTTCATAGGAAGGAACTGACAAAACCACCTCTGAGTATTCCTTTGTCTAAGAAGACCTTATAAAATTCATGAGTTCACCATAAATTGACAGGCAGCTTGAAGGCACATACACACAATGTGCTATAAGCAGGGTTCTGCAACTTTACAAGGGAGGGGGGAGCATTTTGACACCACTAATCTGTAGCTTTCAGCTCCTCCTGTTGCCCAGCCATTAATCCATTCAGAGTGTTAGAAACATAGCAAAGGAGCCAGAAGAGTTGTGCATTTACTGACACTGTTGAAAGTAGTACCAGCACCTGTTTCTGTTGACTAAGAGATTATCACACTTCCACATTCATTAGCAGGGTTAGAGGGTACAGTTAAAAAGATACCTTATGCCTGCTGACAAGCGGCAGGTGCAGCCACAGATATGCTTACATGAGGTGAACATTTTCACAGCTGAAATTTTGAAAGCTACTACTGATGAAGATCTTGTACCTTTTTTTTGTTGTTATTAATTACTTGTTTTATATATCCCAGTGTTTAATTGGCAATAATCAGTAGATCTTCCTTTTTGAATTTTCTGTTCTCCAAGTACAGTATCTCTTTCAAATCTGCAGACTATTTAAAAACAATATTAAGATGTACAGCAGATAATATTTTACCTGAAATGTGTTATCTTTTTTATCTTGCTCTTTTAATTTAGTCAAGCGGAATTTTCTGAGCTCAGATTCACACATATCATGCTGCTCTTCTCTCCCCTCCCCACCATTAGATTTGTACATGGGAAGACATTGGTGATTTCTCCCAGTTTTCTTCTGATTATCTTTGTTACAGTTAACTAAATATCTAATTTGTGCTTCAGGCTATGATTGACTTCTGTTCTCTCGCTTCAGGTAATTCAGCCCCTTTTAGATCTTGATCAGAATCGCAGCAAGTTGAAGTTGTATATCGGACATTTGACAGCCCTGTGCCATGACCGAGACCCCCTGATTCTTCATGGACTTACACCACCTGCTTCCTATAACCTGGGAGATGATCATGCAGCTTGGGAAAAGGAGCTGCAGAAGATGACTCTGGAGCAGGTCAGAATCTTCTGGCCATTTCAGTGGTGTGCTTGAAGTGAATATCATGCAAATTTTAGAGCTTTTTTGAAATGGATTATTGCACCTGAGGGACCACCCTAGTTTAAGGAACTAGCAGGGTAGATTTTTGCTTCAGAATACTAACTGCTTATTGTTTGTTATAGGGAGAGGTCTGCAATAAAATGTTGTGATATGAGCTCAGCTTTTAACAAGAGTGCTCCTGTTCAGACTTTCAGCCAACATTCTGTGGCTCCTAGTAACCACCAAGCATTCTCAGTCCTCCTGGGGCTGGTGGAAGAGATTTTTCTGTATTTCTGCAAACCCCAAGCACACTAATATCTCCATGTTTCCCAGAGTGCCATTTTGATCCCAGCCATCTTCACTTAGGGCACTGAATTCATTATAAGAGTGATGTGTCCTTTTAATCAATGGTTATGCAAACTGTTTAAAACAGTTGGAAATTAGCCACTGTCTTTTAAGGAAATACTATTTTAATTGGTCCTCTATAGGCTGAGGGTTCAAAATCTTTGTCATATGCTGTGATTAAGAATGTAAACTACCAGGTGTGTTTATTCTTTGTTTAAACAATAATAATAATAATAATAATAATAATAATAACTTTATTTTTGAACCCTGCCTTTTGCCTATTACGCAATCAAGGCAGCTCACAACAATTGGATATAAAACAAACAAATCCATAGTGACAGTAACAACTTAAAACAGTTTAACCCCCTTAAAATTACGTATAATAATACATATTTAAAATAATTGGCTAATTCACCATTAATATAAAATACTACCCTAAAACTTTAAACTATAACATCAAACATAAAAACATAAGCATAAAACATAAAAACAAAAACAAAAGAGGGAGAAGCATCCATTAAAATGGTCTATTCTATTCAAGGAAGGCCTGCCAGAAGAGATCCGTTTTGATGGCTTTTTTGAAATTCTCCAAGCTGGTTGCTTGACAGATCTCTTCCGGCAAGGCTTTCTATAGTCTGGGAGCAGCAATAGAAGATCTCTGGGAGGTTATTGTTAATCTAGATCTCATTGGTTGCAATAAACCCCTCCCAGAAGATCTAAGGGTACAGGGCAGATTATATGGGAGGAGGAGATCCCTTAGGTAGGTTGGACCTAGGCCATGTAGGGCTTTATAGGTCATTACCAACACCTTATACTGTGCTCGGAAACTGATAGGCAGCCAGTGAAGGGATTTCAAGATTGGAGTAATATGCTCCCTTCTTTATTTCCTGGTGACTAACCTGGCCACCATATTTTTTACCAGTTGTAGTTTCCGAACTAGGTATAAGGGTAGCCCCATGTAAAGAGCATTGCAGAAATCGAGTCGTGAGGTTACCAGTGCATGGACTACAATTTCTAGGTCCTTTGTCTCAAGGTAAGGGCGCAGTTGGCGTATCTGCCAAAGCTGATAACAGGCAGTCCTGACTGTCTCACTCACCTGAGCAGTCATGTGAAGCAACGGGTCTAGGAGCATCCCCGAACTGCAAATACAGTCCTTAGCGGAGAACATGACCCCACCCAGGACTGGCAGTTGCAATCCGATACCAGGTTTAGGGGCCCCTACTGTAAGCACCTCCATTTTCCCTGGATTCAATTTGAGTCTATTTTTCCCCATCCAGTCCATTCAGTCCATTACCACTACAAGACAGTGACTGAGGGGAGAATTGCCATCTATCGTCATGGCTGATGACCGAAACATGGAGAAATACATTTGGGTGTCATCAGCATACTGATAACACCCTGCCCCATGTCTCCAGATGATTTCTCCCAGGGGTTTCATATAGATATTAAAAGAGCATCGGGGACAGGATGGTGCCCTGAGGGACGCGACAAAAATTAAGCTCTATTTTTGATGAGAACTGTCCCCAAGCATCACCCTTTGGAATCTACCTGAGAGGAAGGAATGGAACCACTGAAGTACAGTGCCTCCAATCCCCAACTCTCCCAGGTGTTCCAAGAGGATGCCGTGATCTATCGTATCGAAAGCCGCTGAGAGATCCAAAAGCACCAACTGGGTCATGTTTCCCTTGTCGATGTTTTGACGAAGGTCATCTACCAGAGCAACCATGACAGTCTCCACCCCAAATCCCGGTCTGAAGCTGGTTTGAAATGGATCTAGAAAATTGGTTTCATCCAAGATCCCTTGGAGCTGAGAAGCAACAGCCTGCTTGATCACCTTGCTCAAAAATGGCAGATGGGAAACCGATCTATAGTTTTTCAAGTCCAAGGCGTCCAGGGAAGGTTTCTTTAGCAGCGGTCTCACAACCGCTTCCTTTAAACAAGATGGCATAACTCCTTCCCTAAGGGACACGTTGATGGTCTCCTTGAGAAAGGCCATCAATGCATCACCTGGACAACCAGCCATATGGGCAAGGGTCGAGAGGGCATGTCGTCTTCCTTACTTTTCCCAGGATCTTGTCCAAGTCATCGGTACTCACCAGCTCAAACTGATCCAATCTAATCTCATAAACGGGTTTACTGGGCACCTTATCAGTCGACTCTGCTATAAACCCAGCATCCAAGTTGGCTCTTATCTGAGATATTTTCTCTTTTAAAAGGGTCTGGATGGCCATCTTTCCAGAATGCTTTGATTGTTTATTCCTACTTGGAAGGGGGTTGGACAGGATTGCCATTGCAGTATCTTCCAGTTCTATGATAATTCTGGTCTCGCCAATTTTATACATCTCTCTCCTGCTTTGTTGGCAGTTCATTGGAAACGTCTAACAGAAGTAGCTCAGTGAGGTCGTAGAATCAGAGTTGGAAGGGACCACAAAGTACACCAATGACTTGAAGGCACACAACAACAACAACAACAAAAACAACACCAAGCAAGTAGAACAACAGAATTAGGAGTAAAGAGGGGAAGAGGTGGACATATAGAAAATAACTAGAAGGCTGATTGGCATCTCATTTTCCACTCACTTCCATACACTTCTTGACTTATAAGAGTATTATAATTTTGAGAAAATCTCCCTTTGAATTACCTTAAATAGGATTTTGTATTTAATTTTTTTGACTACATACCAAGACCCACTAATAAGACTCCCCTGTCCTTTTAGTGTACATGGGAGGGACTGGCACAGTATAGTAACAAGTAAATGGTGTTGTTTTTGTTGTTGTTGTTGTTGTTGTTGTTGTGTGACTTCAAGTCATTGGTGTACTTTGTGGTCCCTTCCAACTCTATGATTCTTTGACCTCACTGAGCTACTTCTGTTAGAAGTTTCCAATGAACTGTCAACAAAGCAAGAGAGAGATGTACAAAATTGGCAAGACCAGAATTATCATAGAACTGGAAGATACCGCAATGGCAATCCTGTCCAACCCCTTTCCATGTAGGAATACACAATCAAAGCAGTCTGGAAAGATGGCCATCCAGCCCCTTTTTAAAAACTTCCAAAGAAGAAGATTCCACCACACTCCGAGGCAGCATATTCCACTGCTGAACAGCTTTTACCATCAGGAAGTTCTTCCTAATATTTAGGTGGAGTCTCTTTTCCTGTAGTTTGATTCCATAGCTCCATATCCTAGTCTCTGGAGCAGCAGAAAGCAAGCTTGCTCTCGCTTCAGTATGACATCCTTTCAGATATTGGCTATCATGACACCTCTTAACCTTCTCTTCTTCATGCTAAACATACCCAGCTCCCTAAGCTAATCCTCATAGGGCATGGTTTTCAGACCTTTTACCATTTTAGTTGCTCTCCTCTGGACATGTACCAGATTGTCAATATTCTTCTTGGGTTGTGGTGCCCAGAACTGGACACAGTGTTCCAGGCGAGGTCTGACCAAAGCAGAATAGAATGTTTCTGTTACTTCCCTCAGTCTAGACACTATACTCCTATTGATGCAGCCTAGAATCGCATGGCTTTTTTTAGGTGTCGCATCACACTGTTGACTCATGTTCAGCTTGTGGTCTACTAAGAGGCTTATCGCATGGCAAAGTAAAATGTCAGGGCAGCCGGAAGGTGCTGCTTTTCATGCTGCCTCACTGCATAACATCATCATTCTTCTGGTATTCTGCCATTTCAGTCCCATGAGAAATGGAGGTAAAACCACACCTTTTTACTAACGGATTTTTCTGGTTAGTGTACTACTGTACATTTCTCCCAGTTGAAATTCATTTTGGCTCAACTCTGTAATCTGTTGAGTTCATTCTGATCCTGTCCTCTGGGGTATTACCTACTCCTCCTAATTTGGTGTCATCTGTAAATTTGATAAACATGCCCTCTGTTCCATCATCCAAGTCACTTAAAAAGATGTTGAATAGTACTAGGCCCAGGAAAGAACCCTGTGGCACCCTAGTAGTCACTTCTGTCCAGGATGGAGAGGAGCCATTGATGAGTACCCTTTGGATTCAATCAGTCAGCCAATTAAAATCCACCTAACAATAGCATTGTCAAGCCCGCATGAGCTTAGATGAGTCTTATATCTGGAGTATGAAAGTGGAAAACACCTACATAAATTACAACTGCAGAGATAATGCTAAATACAGGTTGAGTCTCCTTTATCTGAAATGCTTGAGTATTTTGGATTTTAAAATATTTCAGATTTTGGAATACTTCCATATAGATAATGAGATAGTTGGAGTTGGGACCCAAGTCTAAACACGAAATTAATTTATGTTTCATATATACCTCATACACATAGCCTGAAGGTAATTTTATACACAATATTTTAAATAATTTTGTGCATGCAAGCAACAAAGTTTGTGTACATTGAACCATCAGAAAGCAAAGGTTTCACTATTTCACCCACCCATCTGGACAATTTTGGATTTTGGAATATTTCATATTTTGGAATTCCGGATAACGGAGACTCAACCAGTACAACTGTTGTTTGAAATTTGCTATAATGTTTTCTGTTCTCTTACAGCTGGTTACCTTGCAGTTGTGTTTGGGTATTTAACCATAGTGTTATGCTGCTGTGTGCCTATATAAATATAAAGGCCACAATCCAATATAAATTTGGCACACTTAAACATGATTAATGGGCTTAGGAACAATTAATTTTGTATTGATTGGACTATAGCCAAAGTGGTATAATTTCCTGGTTGTTTTATAGATAAATAATTTTTAAAGGGAGGCCATAAGGGCAGAAATCCTAAACATAGGCATACATCATTGTACTTTGGTGTCTTAAGTTTCATATGTAACTTTGGGTGTGTGGTTTTTTTAAAAAATATTGTATTGTATTTACTTTCTTCCAGCTCCTAATAACTGGTAGGCAACTAAGGAATTAGGTCCCCAGGGAACATAGGTCACAAGTTGCAAACATAAAAGCCTGTTTAACCCAAATCCTTTTTCTTTAACTCATTATATTGAAGCTTCTGACCTGCCTTAGTACCTCTTCAGGGTTACTGTTTACGGAAAGCTGTCATTTTTGCCTACCAGGACAGCTGGAGTAGATCAAGTGCATAGCCAAAAACACTAATGCACTGAAATACTTGTGCTGTCACAGGGTTTTCTGGGAGCTGACCGTGTGTGACTTGCCCATGATCACCCACTGGGTTTTCATGACCAAGCAGAAATTGGAACCCTGGTCTCAACATTGAAACCACTGCACCATGCTGGCATTTGTGTGTCCCCTTTCTCATCATTATTCTTGACCACTTTTTATTTTCCTCATGTCCAAATGCTTTATTTATCTCCAGTGATTCTTCCTTTATCATTATTAAACAGTAAAACTGGTGCCTTCCAGAACCTCTAGCTTTTCTATTAAACCCCATTTCTGTTATAGCCCATATATTCCATCTTCTCTTTCTTCAGGCTGGCTGAGCGGTTGTTGACTTTATCAGGTTTTTCATTGTCAGGGCATGAAAACAGTATGATTTTCCTCTTTTAGTTTGTGAATGTTGCTTTCATGATTAGGTTATATGCAAGCCTGGGGTATGTGTAATGCATACCAACAAACTAGTCCTGAACTCTTACAGATTAATTCTGTGCAATAGAATACAATTGTGGTATTTGTAATTTGGTCTGTGTTTGTGTTGTTTCCTTGTCTCCTGGTTTCATCTACTGTGATGTTTGAACTTTCTTTTTTGTACCTTTAACTTTAAAAGATTTTTTAAAAATAAGAATTTCAGCAGCCAGATTCCAGGAGGTGAACAAAAGCAATCGTTGACAATCTAAAAGAACAAGAGATCTCTAAAAATGAATGCATTGGAACACAAGTCCTCTCATGGAATGGGTTTCAGTTATGTTTCTGTCTTCATGTGTTTATTAGAAATAGTCCATATTGTTCTTTGTAGAAGATCTGGGGCCAAAAAGAGAGTTTTCTCAACTTTACCAGCAGCTGTTTCCCTACTAAAATCCCTCCTCAAATCAGAAAATATAATCAGCTACAGCCATCTCATATACTCTCAAATTAATACTTTCCCCTTGCTCTCAAAGCCTGCAAGGGTGCCTCAGTTCCTTAAATAAACCAAAATGTCTTTTTGCCAATAACATGTAGCAGTGTATTTATACACATGAGTAGCATATCAGAACTTCTGTAGAAGTAGGGGACTGGACCCATTAAGAAGACCTACTCCAGAGGCTTGTGGATCTGGTTGGATTTCTGATGGCTCTTGGGGAGTTTCATTTGTGCAACCCAAGGATGTCGACAGAATTGTTGGAGAGTTGAAAGCCACCACATGTGTATTATGATCCTTGTCCTTCCTGGCTCATTAAAAAAATCTAGAGGGGCAGAGGGAATGGTCAGTGCCTTGCTAAAAAAATAAATAAAAGTTCCAGCTTGCCTAAAAGAGGCCATTGTAAAAACCATTGCTTTAAAAAAGCCCTCCCTGGATCCTACCGTATTGGAAAAAATATTGTTCAGTCTCTAACATTCCATTCATGGACAAAGTACTACAGCATTTAGTGATCTCCCAGCTCCAGGGGTTTCTGTATGAGATGAATTGCCTAGATCCATTTCAGTCTGGTTTCAGGCATGGCTATGGGACAGAGGCAGCTTGATCACTTTGGTGGATGACCTACACCAAGAACTAGATAGAGGGAGTGTATCCTTGTTGATTCTGCTGAAGCTCTCAGTGGCTTTCAGTGCCATGGTATCCTTCTGGGCTGCCTTGCTAGGATGGGACTTGCAGGCACGGTTTTACAGTGGCTCTGTTCATTCCTCGAGGGCTGAACCCAAAAGATGGTGGTGGAGGATTCCTGTTCAACTCTTTGCCCATTGGCCTGAGCCATAGGGCTAAGGTCTGTCTTCCAAAATTTGGGGGTTTGATGTCACCAGTATGCAGAAGACACCAATTCCATCTCTGTTTTCCCTCTAATTCCAAGGAAGTTGTCTTGGCACTGGATGAGGGCAAACAAATGGAAACTTCCAGACAGTCAAAAAGCAGATCAGGGAATGGGGAGTCAGCCTGCACTTTACAGGGTGACTCTCCCCACTGAGCACATAAGTCTGCAGCTTGGGCGTACTCGTGGACTCAACTCTGAGCCATTTAGTCAGGTTTCGGAATTAATTAGTGGTGTTTAAAGGTCTGAGTTAGCTAGGAGAAGAGTGTATGAGAGAGTATGACATGTATTTTGAATATACAGTATAATTAACCTGCTTTGTTATGTTCAAATTCTGTTAATAAAGATTTTTGTTTGTTTCTATACACTTTTGGCCTCTGGGATTGCTATATATCAGAAAGCTTGGATTCAGGTAAGGTGTCTTTGGTGACAGCAATGAATAAAGTGTCCTATGGAGCCTTGGTGGTGCAGTGATTAAATGCCAGTAATGCAAACCACAAGATTATGAGTTTGATCCTAGAGGGCTCCAAGGTTGACTCAGCCTTCCATCCTTCTGTAGGTCAGTAAAATGAGTACCCAGCTTGTTGGGGGCAATCATTGTAAACCACTTAGGGAGTGCTTCAGCACTGTTAAGCGGTATATAAATATCAGTGCTATTGCTAACGCTATTGCAATGTGGATAGAAGTTGCATAAAATCTCACATGAACCTTGAGAGCATCTAGCAGGACCCCCCAGTTGGTTGTCTTACAGGTAGGACAAGAGGATGTTGTTACATTGGTGGCAGAGGTGGGATTCAGGGGAAGCCCTCATTCTTGGTGATTGCACTGAGAAGTTTGGAAGTATTCACAATTGTTAGTTTAGGAGTAGAAACCCCATATTTGGTGGCAGTGGTGGGATTTCCTGAGAGGAAACCCCAGAGAGGTTCCATCACCCTCACAGATACATTTGCTGGGAACATGGGAGATGACCTCCTTGGTAACCACTCCTTTCCCAAAGAAATTAGACTGACACCCACCTTGCTATCCTTTTTTTATGGGCAGATAAAGACCTTTCAGCAGGCCTTTGAAGGCTGACTATTCAGACAGAAGGGACTGTGCTTTGTTGTTTGTTTTGTTGTTCTTTTTAGTAGTTATGCTTTTAACTGCTTTAACTACATAGTTTTATATTATTAAATTTTGTCTGATGTAAAAAAAATAGCTATGTCTCTTTAACTTTTGTAAGCCATTTTGAGTCCCAGACTGTTAAAAAGGCAGGTGGTGGTGGTGATTAGGGGCTTTTGGCTTATGCAAAAATCACTAGAAATTATTTAATCAAGCTCTTGTTTAGATCCACTTCTGTTTTTGCCATGCCTCCCTCCTGGGGCCATGAAAGCTACACCAGTGTCTGACTCATTTTCAGAGTATGGATCTTTCTGAGCCTATGGGCTCAGAAAGATGGGAGCACATTGCAGGTGCAGTCCCATAGCCAAACATAGTAGCATCAGCAGCAGCTCATTCATATATTTGTTTTCAATATAAATATCAGTATGTAGTGTTTAAAAATTAGAATCATAAATGTACAACAAGGTGCTTGGTTGCCCTGTTGTACAACTTAGGAGAAGTTCAGTGTATTGAAAATATTCCAAGGATATCTGGTTGTGTTTGTCTGTATCCCTACTGGGGAGTGTTGCTTGGGAAGATTCCATGGATGCTCTTTATATGTAAGAGAAGCCACATGAAGGAGTATTGGTATTGCTTGTTTGTTTACATATACTGTGCTAACATCTTTGGTTTGTATGAAATTATGTTTGATTAAATGTTCTTGTTTTGCTCATCTTGTAAATACTCTGAAGTTAAACAGCTGCCTTCTCAATTTGCAATTAATCAACAGAATCATAATCTTTCTCTTAAAAGGGACCAGTAGGAAGGAAAAGTAGAGTGTCCTCATTCATAATTGTGAAAAATCAATAATACAACATTCACTCATACAGATATTTTCTGGGGCTGCAATGTTTAATCAGATTAATCAGTCTTAAAACTTTCCATTAACCAATTAACGAGGGAGTATTTTTTTAAAAAAACACTCAGTTTCTAACATTACATTTAAAAATTAAGGTGGGAAGCACCAATTTAACAAGTTTTCCCTCCCTGTGTAAGAGATAAAATGCATAATGCTTTGTCTAGCATGATACTTGCTGCAGTACATGAATACTGTAACTAAAAGCAGTGTGTTTATTTTCCTTCACAACTATTATTGTTACTTATATAAAAACACGTGTAAAATTGGTCATTTAAGTACAGATTTTAGAAAGTGATTTTTGCAACTATTTTAGTAATTTACTTCAAAACTTGTTTTCAGAGAAGAATGGAAATTAATCCATTGAGGAAACCTTGTGGGCAGCACTTTGTGATATCTATTAAGAATATGTCAGCACCTATTGCTCTCGAATAGCTTCTCACTTTATCTTGTCATTGGTTTTTCCCCTTCCATAGCTTGAAGTGGAGAAAGAAGTCTGGACTGATTGACTTTTAGTAGAATGGTAGAGCTTTGGGAAGAACTATCACTTTCTGTGCTTGCCTACAGAAATGTAAAATGGAGCAGTATTTAAGCTGGTCCATTTCAGGAGAACATTGACTAGTGGTTAATTATCATATTTGTTAAAAGAGCATATATTTGGGTCTTGATGTCTTGATTTTTTCTTAAGAAAAATTTCTAGTTTATCTATAGGTCAGCAAGGACACAATTGTGTTGACTTTTGCTGGCTGAGGAGCTATAAACACACACACACACACAAACACAAACACTGCCCTGCATCCTAACACATCTTAGCAGCTTACAATAAAATTATTTTTAAAAAGTGGCTCTTTATCCCTTCACTTTATCCTTTACCCCTTCAGTCACAACTCATCAATGGTGCAACATACAGGAGTCCCAGACATGCCATGAAGAATTATCTTCCCATTGATTACAGTGGGAGGAGGGAATTTCTTAAAAATTTGCTGCCCTGCACCAGCAACTGCCCTATCCACTTTGCCATAAGAGAACATAGGGGGAAAGTGTAGCTCAACACCCAGTGCACAAAAAGTCATGTAATTTTGAGTTAATCCTAACCCTGATACAGTTCTTAAATTAGTTACAGCAACTTACATAAAGTACTGTATGTTTGTACGTACAGAAGCACATAACACTCATTTGGACTTTTAAGGTGAACAAGTGGATATCCTCAGAAAAACAATAAAAGTACAGATACTAAAGTTACCCAGTTTTGTGCTGTGTTCTGTGATGGGCAATTATTTGATGTAAAAGATTTGATGTGGAAGAGGAAGCATCCATCAAAAGGTGGTAAAGAGTGTGTGAGATGTTTTGTATGTAAGCTGAACACACTTGAGATGGGTGCTTAACACTTTGCAAAGAATGGAAGAGCATGGAGAACTGAGGTGTCATTTCCCTTTCTCAGTGCTAGACAACTTTAGCACCACAGCTTTTTCCTATGTGTATAAGCTAATATTCATAAATACTTTGTAAATTTCTTTCTGATAGAAAAGGGGTTTCTTTGGCAGGAATAGGAATGTTTAAAGAGAGACTTGGAGAACATTACTCAAATGAATGGGGAAATGCCATAGGGCTATATATCTTTGGCTACTGGTCATGCTCACTTGAAGCTCGTAATAGGCAACTTGGGTGATAAGAAATTAGGACATTAGCACACAGAGAAAGCATTTTGCAGAAAAGATCCTGTCTTGATAATGCATACTGGAGGACTCTGCCTAGACCCTAGGAAATACTTCATGTGCAGATTTCAGATAGAAAAACCCAATATCAAACTCCACTCTCTTGGCCCACTGAGTGGCTGGAGCAGAGAGCAACCACCCCCCTCCTTTATGTATTGTGCTCCAGAACAGTGCTTGCAAGTGATTAAGAAAATTCAAACCCCTCTCTGTAGTAATGCCTGGAACCTAGCAGTAAAGGCATCATTCCTGGTTGTCCCATTTCTGGCCCTCCCTCTAGTGGGGTAGAGGCACTTTCGTGTCTTATGGTCTCTCTCTCTCTCTGGCTTTTCTTCGCAAACGAAGATTCAGGAAGGACTCATCCTGCGCTTTCTGCAAGCACGCTGATGACTAAAAAGGCCAATCTGAGATAAACAAGTCCGGTTGCAGAAAGCACAGCAGAAGGTCTCCTTGGGTGATGTTTCCAGGTTGTGATTCTTTCTGCATTGTCGTTTCTCTTCAAGACTTGTTCGGCGTGAGTTCTCAAATAAGGCTGCAGCATTGTGGATAGTGCGTCTCCATGCCTCCCAATGTGAGGCCAGGGCGGACCATTGTTGGTGATCAATTTGGCCGAGCCTGAGATGTTGTTTCAGGGAGTCCTTGTATCGCTTTTTTGGAGCACCCCTCTTACGCTGACCTGTGGCGAGTTCACCATAGAGTGCTAATTTTGGGAGGCAATGGTCCTCCATCCTAGAAACGTGCCCTGCCCAGCGCAGCTGCGTTCTCAATATCATGGCCTCAATGCTGGTGATCCCTGTTTGCTCAAGGACACAGCATTCATCACATAGTCAGTCCAGTGTATATTTAGGAATAAATAATGTCTTATGGTAATACAGGAACATATGCTTGGGAGATTGTTGTGAGTTCATTAAGCCTCTCCATATGAAGCCAGTCTGTGGTACAGTCTCTTATTGGTATGCATTGGTACAATTTCTAGGTTGTGGATATATCTGCTATTTTAATGCTTTTTTTCCCTGATAGTGTTCTCCCCACCTCCAGCAGTCTGGGCATTAGAGGATTGTGTCCTGCCAGATGGGACCCTTTTCATAGGACTTTAATTCTCAGTATTATTCTTCAGCTGGTGTTATAAACCTCTTCTGAATTTCTCTCCTCTGACTTGAAAACACTATCACACACCCCTCCTTAGAGCAATTCTTGGTATTAATATATATCAAAATCAAGGTATTGTTTTCTGAAGTATAGCAGTGGTTCCTGCCACAGATGAAGAACAACAAACCAAGAGTACATTCAAGTAACATTCAGTGGATAAAAGCTCTTTAGCCCATAGTTAAAATATTTTTAAATGCATGATAATTCTATAAATTTGCATGTTAAGGTTGTGGGTAGTTCCTTTTATTTTACATAACAGAGTATATTGTAGACTTAAATGTTTTCATCAGGCAAAATCAGAATTCTTTATGTATAAATGTCAGGCAAATGTCTTGGGATTCCTTTAATTTGTTTGCTTTTAGTGAAACTACCCTGATATAACCAATATTTAGATGTTATACATTGGTATAAAAATATTTATAAATAAATCTAAACATTGCCTAATAAGGATATTCTTTTAGACTGGCCATCCATAGCACATAGGCAAATATGCCATGTTTCCCAGGGCAAAAGTAAGTACCAAATGGATAGTAAGAGTAAATTTATCAAGGATTCTCTGAATGATTCAGAGCTTTTTTTCCAGAGATTTTAAATGATAGTAACATCTACATAAGAGTGGTGTTAATAAATTACTTTGTATAACCCGAATTCTGATACATATGTTTTTAATTCACCAGCTTGTGCTGACGAAATTCTGTCTTTTGTTTTCTCACAGCTTCATGAGGAGCTGGAAAAAGGCGAGCGGGACAGTGCAGAGCTACAGGAATTTGCCAATGCCATTCTACAGCAGATAGCTGATCACTGCCCTGACATCCTGGAGCAAGTTGTCAATACACTTGAGGAGTCATCATGACCTAAATCTGTGCTAGCTCCCTGACAGCAGCGTGCCCAGGGGGCAGATTCAAGCAGTCCAAGGAGCTGGAATTGGAGAAGTATATGAAAAGCAGGGGAGGGAAGAAGAAGAAGAAACTTTTGGTGCACCTTTTTATAAAAAGAAACAAATGAACCTAAACTGGTATCTCATCTTTTCCAGTCTATAAATATTGAATTATGCCTGCATTCATATTCTCACTGCCTTTCTGTTTTGGAATATGCCTCCCAATTACCTTTCCTGTTGGCTTTGGGATATGTCTGCTTAGAAATGTGCTGAGTCCAAGAAGCATTAGAAATGGCAATATATTGGAGGCAGCTTGTTCTTGTGATTCTTAAAGTGGTATGAGGGGAGCACTTGTCTTCATTTTATTTTCCAGTTAGTAAAAAAAATCTACGTCATTTATGGAGGAGGTTGAGCATGGTCCTGAAAGTGGACCAAAGTTGGCCAATAACACTTTCGCTAGCTCAGGATTAGCAGTCTGTGTCTGCAAAGAAGTTTTACTCTTAGAGTGGATATTATTACAAAGAGAAAGGTGAAGGATACGCCTTTTTCTCAGCAAGGAGAGTTCAGCTGAGGGAGAATTGAAAACATTTTTACATTTTCTCTTGTATTCTTTCTATTGTGGGCTTCATGTTTGTTTACCAAATGGGCTTATGAAATGGGGATGGCTTTTTTCTTCAGCCGGCTTTCTTGGGATTCTGGCAAAGCTTAGCATCATACTTTATCTACATATCTTTGCATTCTTATTTGAACAGTGCTCAGTTCAAGCTTAGCTTCTCATTTTAGCTATTTCTGATTTCTTAGAGAATTTCTTCATAAGCTACACCCAGTGTCAGAGTATAAGTCTTGCCTATTACTGTACTTTCCTTATCATCTGCCAGTAATGTGTGAGGCCAAAATAGCTTTTCTAAACAACATCCTGTTAACATATCCAAATGCACAGAGTAAATAGGAATCTGAATAATTAATTGTTTTGCACAAATTGTGAAAACATAATTTTGCTCTGGGCAATATTAGTTTTCCACATGGTATCATTCTTCAGGCATTCACCAAATATTGTTGCATCTCTGATGCATTATCTCTCTTCCTTAGAGGAAGAGTCTTTCTGAATTTTCTTTTTTCAGATTTCAGGGCTAAGAGGAATTTTAGAGCAGATAACAGAAAAGGAAATTAGAACTCTAAATTTAGTGCAGTTAAGTGTAAAGATCACTGTTCCTTAATTTGCTTTCTTGACTGATTTGTCACTGAATGGACTATTCTAATCACTGTGTTTCATTTTCCAAAGTTAAACAATTTGGTTGTTTTTTCCAGCTTAAGTGCTGTGCACCTGAATATCCTCATTCCTTAAACCTAAATTTAATGCTGTAAGGCAGGCTTCCTCTCAAGGCTCTTTATTCCATTTTTCAGTTACCACAATATATCCTCCATCACATATCAATTAGAGCAGTGCATTTCATACCATCTGATGTGGGGGACTGGTAATTTTTTTTTCCACCAGTGTGCAAGGAACCAGTACCATATTTGTTCCAGTCTTTCTTTCCTGGAAAATATCCAGGGACCAGAAGCTGATGGCTGGTAGACCAGCACTGGTCCATGGACTACAACTTTGAATAGCACTGACCTAGGCCATATTGAAGGACTGTTTTCTGCTTTTAACTTTATCCCTTTCCACATCCCCTCCTTCAAATGTAGCAATCCACAACTTGTAATATCACTGATTTCTAAGGAAGGCGTCCCAGCAAAACAAGAGAAAAACTGCATTAATTTCTTTTAAACATATGGCATATGCCCTTGATTCCAAACTAAAGCAATAGGGCATCCTGTGCCAAGTGGTTCATGTGCTTAGTTTCTTCTTTCTGTTGGCACCTGCATGGCAGGAGGGGCGGGATTCCATGGAGATAGAGCACAAATAATCTTAGTTCTGAATGGTGAACATTGTTTTTCTATGGGCTTCTTTCTTAAAGACTTACACTACCATCTTAGTTTTGTACCTTCATGACTCTGGAAATTTAGAAAATAGTGGTTTTAGAGCTGGTGGCAATAACAGCTTTTCTCATCATTAAGGAAGGGGACTTGACTGTTCTCAAGGTTGAAATTGCCTTCACCGGAAGGCATGTAGACAATGACTGTACATAGCACTGAGCCATCCCTCATACCAGAGCCGCACCTTTGGCCCTATTGTTTGAGTCAGCACATTTTGATAGGAGCTGCTGTTTTGAAATTTCCCTTCTAGCTTTTTCTTCTTCATCCCTAATTACTCACTGTAGGAATTTAATGCTGCCTATAAAACCCTCTCAGCCTTCAGGCCTAACATCTTCCCACCACCACCACTCCCTGACAATCCTATTAAGTTATATGGTCAGGTCTTCAGTTGCCCTTGTTCCCTGCTGTAAAACAATCCACTCTCTCTGTGGGAGAAGCTGTGGAATTTTCCTTATCAGTAGTTGAAATGATTGCTGCTTGTAAACCTCTTACTGAGATGCTCCTTGATAGAGGGTTTTGTTTTGTTTTGTTTTGTTTTGGACAGGATTGACTGAAAGAGGCAGTTATTCAGAGATAGTCACTTGTGGTTGCTACATCATTCCCATATGCTTATCATACTGCATATCAGTTACAGTTCTCCATGAGAGTATTTCTGGAGCCTTTAAGCCAGCTGCCACCATGTGGCTATGCTCCTGCAAAAACTGGATCTGTGATACAGAGGTATGGCATTGCCAGTACATTGTGTACAAGGCCCACATATCATGAAACTGTGATAAAGTCCATTCTTTATGCTCTACTCCACTCACACCTTGTGCTCCAGGGAAGGAGATGACTTTTTCAAACAGAGCCCATTCCCAGGCTGGCCATTTGGTCTTTATGATCTAGCAGCACACATGCTGTTTTAACCATTCCAACCTCAAATCTGGAATGTGCTTCACTTTCAATTCTTCTCTGATTTCCCTACCACATAACTTTTCTACCCGGTCCCATGAGCTCAGAGCCCTGCCACACTTAGGCCTGATGAAAGCCCCAAGTAAACTACATTTAAAACAAACAAGTGCACTAAAACAAGATTTTATTTTGAAACAGTAACCTGGCTTTATCATCGGTCTACCATTGCAGATAAACTTCTTGATCTTGTTTGGATAGAGATCCTGTCTTAACTTCATTTCTAGGAATTGTGGAGATTTAAATGCAAGGTATTGACCATGAGTTGTTCCTGAGCCTGGCCAACTTGTTTCCTTTAACAATAGATTACAATGTAACTAGTGCAGCTTTAGACTAGTTACATTGCAAGATAAAGCTGGAACAATTTATCTTTTTTACCTTCCTTGTTCCTTAGTCAAGTTTTCAAAAATAGACTCTTATCAGTGAATTCAAAATTTTCTTATTTACACTAGTCATGTGAGAGTTTTGTTTGCTGAATTATAATAACACTTGGCTATAGTTAAGGAATGTGTCATTATTCTTTCAAGTTCTTAAAAAAGCTAAATTGTAATGCCTCAAAAGGTGCTTATAAACCTCATGGATTTTCTATAATGGGAGCAGTGAGAGAATTTTTATTAATTTGGTGAAGTTTTTAATAGCTCCCTGAGAAACAGAGATAATTTCTTGACATCCTAGGTGGAACACCTAGTTTGGTGGTTTAATGTTCTCAAGGAATCCACATTCTCATTCCAATCCTGTCAAATCCAGTTTTAAAAAGACTGTTGTTGTGTGCCTTTAAGTAATTGCCGACTTACAGCAATCCTAAGGTGAACATCTCACAAAGTTTTTTTGGCAAGATTTGTTCAGAGGAGGTTTGCTATTGCCTTCATCTGAGGCTGAGAGAGTGTGGCTTGCCCAAGGTCACCTAATAGGTTTCCATGGCCAAGTGAGATTTGAACCCTGGTCTTCAGAGTGATAGTCCAGCACTCAAACCACTACACCGCACTAGAGTAAAGACTAGAACACATTAATTGTCAACCTCAAAATTGGTACAAGCCACTAATGTTCAAGAAAAAAACATTAATATGAGGCATGTTCAGATGAAATATCCTTCTTGTGTATTGGGTGTCTTACAGTGGTTGCCTTTGACCATTGTTTTCAGTCAAAAATCCAACTCACGTTCCCTGTAAATCCCAAACATCTAGCACAACTAAAGAAGTGAAAATGGAGGTGACAACTAGTACGTGCCATCAAATACTTTGTATAAAAGGGAAAGATTCACAAAAGTGTTCATGCATGGAAAATTTCACAGTGAATTTTGCAAGAGCCTGTATTGTATGGGAGTTTTAGGCATCTGTTTTTTCTCTATCCATTCTAATATTCTTAAATATTAGGACCAGGGAGAGGGGAGTTAATGGTTTTCCTCCATCTCATATTCCTATTTTGTCAGCTTAATATGGGTTTTGGGAATGACAATACAATAAAAATGGGGTATATTTCTAACCCAGTTCTTGAAACTGGAAGGTGCCAGCCACTTCAGAGATCCAGGCAGTAATAGAAATGGAAAGCAGAAACAACAGATTCAGTATCACTGCCCCAATGAAGCTAGGGAAATGGGAAAGTCAAGCAGTGGGTTGTTTGGAATGTCCAGGATTAACAAGACAGACACTTCTTTTTGCCAATTATTCAATCTTGTTAGTGCAGCAGGTGCTGTTTTTATAAAGCAAACATTTTTTAACTTTTTTCCATTAATAGAGGAAGCCGTTATCCTTCTGAACAAAATGGCTGTCTCTTGTTGACTTTTTTAAAAAGAGAATAAAAGCATTTCCAAACTTTTTAGTGTCAAAAGTATAAATCTAAAAATACTGACTTTTTCCAGTGTGTGTGGCGAGTGCTGTAACCCTGTCATCATTGGTATTTCCCCTTGACTTTTTCAGGGTTTTTTTAAATTTAATTTTTCTGTTTTGTTCTCTGCTTGTCAATTATTGTCTGTGTGGTCCTCAGACTGGGGCAGTTACCGACAAATGTGTGTCTGTTGTCTGATTTTAAATAAATAAAAAAAAAAGATAGAAGTAGAAATGAAAAAAGTTGTGCTTAAAAATATATTAAACTAAATGTATTGTCCAAAGGAATTCAAAATATGAAAAGGCAAAGTTCTGTACTCCTCCTCTCAGTTTTATAAGGAAATTGACTTTTTTGGCTGAAGATACCTTTCAATTGCCTTTGACAGGCCAAGAAGACCAAACCAGTGTAGCCTTCTTACAAATATTGACTTTATCGCTCTTCCAATACTATGACACATTGATTACTTTTAGAAAGGGGCAAAATTATCAGCTAGTTATCAGTAGGAACTGCTTTTTTCTGAGGATGTCCCTTGCATTTCAATACCACTTATTTAAACAGAAGAGAAGCATTGAAGCATATTTACACACGCTTTAGTTCCTGCTTTGTACACATAAACTATTATTTCTAAACATCCCTTCTCCTTTGCTGATACCTGTTTACCTGTATAGTCATTCTGTATGCACCCAGTTTTGAAAAAGCTAGACATAATATTACAAGAAAGGGCTTACCATTCTTTTCTGCACTTTTGGAATAGAAGACTTTGACTACTTTTTACGGCTTTGGCTAACACAAATCTGCATATCATAAATACATTTGTGAGTCATGTGTTCAGTTATTACACATGAATGTACAAAAATTAACTTGGTTAATTTGGAGAATATATAAAATTCAGTCAAATTGAGGTTACCACTGTACCACAACAGATCAGTTTGATTTACTATCAAAGTGTTCCAGCTGGAATCAAAGTTGAAAGCATTGGAACTGTTGGCCTGTGGTCTCAACCTTGGAATATTCTTATTTATTCAGCTTCTCAAAGTTTTTAGCCCAATTTCATTGAAATTGCCTTTTAATTTATTTTCCTCCACATATTCATGGCTTAGGTGAACCAAGGATAATCAGTCATTTCATCTGGTTAACGCAGGCTTTGGCTTAATATTTTCATCGGACACTTCCTAGAAATAAAGAGAACACAAGCTTTGTTCTTGTCAACTTGTCCCCTACCTATCAATGATGAATTTAGTATGCTGTATCCTTAGACTATTTGTGCTTACCAAATGTTCACATCTTCTTTTGGTTCTCTGCAAATAAAAGGGATTACATCCTCTAGACCTTCCTTCAAACTGACATAACATGGATTTATTTATCCCTGCCAAAGCAGTGTTGTTACTTCTTTTAGATTCACCTCATGCTGAAATTAACATATAAGATTTTGCTTTATTGAATTATTAATGAAAGCAGTCCAGTACACTGTCATAGGAGGTGAACATTCATGAAATGTCTTCTTTCACACATACACACACACACACTACAGATGGGGATCTTTTGCTAGTTGAAAAGTGATGTGTTGCACTTTAATAGAGGAGGAGACAAACTTTGCATATATAGTCTGACATACTTTGAGTTCTTTCTGGAAGGAGCCGCAGCGGGAGGTGATAGATGTCTGTAATGCAAGTGCGCACGCTGCCTTCAACTTGTATGTGTTTTATTGATGGAGTCATGTTACTGACAGGATAATGAATTGCAATGAAATTGTGTTATATATTCAACTTTGCCTTGATAATATAAACACTTTTGTTCAATTTTTTCTTTTTTTATTCACAAACTAAGTTCTTCAGGAAATTATAAAATTATTTTAAAATTGTGCTGTCTCTTCCTTTTATTAAAAAAACACACACACCTTTTAATCCTTATCTTGGATTGTTTTCTCCAGAAAGGTCCTAAGGTTTCCTGTTTCAGAATTGTCCACATGAGATTAATCTTCCTCTTGCCAAACCTATATGAAGAGGCTACATTGTTTTCAAAAGATGGCTGGGTTTTGATGGAAACATCTGAGGAACGAATTTGGGGAGCAGCCACACAAAACTGCCTTTCACAGTGCTCTGTCAGTTGACACATGGTACAGGTTTGAAAATTCCACTGGCTGATGACAGAGCTCACAGTGGGGCATTCCCTTTTTTTCCCCTGCCTGTAGAAACTCGTTGTTTCTTTAAAGCATTCTCGTCCCAGCCCAGATACCGAGTTTTATGTTGTTTGAGATCTTTTTAGCACAGTGGAGGATCAGTATATTGTCAGGAAGATTCAAAGAAGATTTCTAAAATACAGGTTGACCCCCCGTATTTAAAGAGGATACATTCCAGGACCCCCCATGGATACCTGAAACCATGAATAATAGGGGACCCCATTGTTTTCAATTAGAAGAATTTGGGAAGTTGCTCATAGAATCACATTGGTGGACCTAGAAATGTGTAGCGAGAACATATAATGTCTGTGAATCCACACAGCTGGGGTTTTTCAGGCACAGAGCACTCGGAACCGTCTGGAATAGTTATATAACTGATTTTTGGTGGTAGCTCCGCCCACCCTGTCATCCCTGTGAGGCGATAACGCTCATTCCGCTCAATTCCTTTTCGTCCGCCGTGTTAGCTGCATGCTAGGAACCTTCACTCCTGTCTTGGATCGCTTTCTCTTTCAGGTTTTGGCTTTGACTCGGTTTTTGGCTTCGACTATGATAGAATTCTCCACTCCTTGACCTTGGACTGCTTGACTTTGTGTTTTTCTTGTGATTTGGCTCAGTACTTTGTTATCTCCCTCGATTACCTTGGACTGTCTCTGGATTATTCTTTACTCGTTTCTTTCCATTGATAGTAAAATGGCCTTAAAACTAGCTGCCTTTAAGTGTTGTGCTGTCTGCCAGGCCAAGCTGCCCAGTTCCGATGGGCACGCTAAATGCCTCATTTGTCTGAGTGAGTCCCATAACGTTGATGCCTGCCCGCATTGTAAGGCCTTTACCCCTCAGGCCTGAAAACATTGGATAGCGTGCCTCAGATCCTTCTTGTATGAGAAGGCCTTGGTGCCCCAGCCTGCACCTTCGACATCGCTCCAAGTGGCACAGAAATTATCAACCACTGCGGCGGTTGGATTGGCCTCAGGCTGTAAAAGCGGCCGTTCGGGTTCGATGAGTCCTACTAAGAGGCATAGAAGCTGTTCTGTAAGTCTGTCTGGTCAGCGCCGGGTATGGTCCACCTCCAACACTGAAGCTACTGGACTGTCTGGGTTAAAACAGGACTATGACACTTCAGACTTATCTGTCTCGATTCGCGGCCACAAGGCATCTCCACCTTCAATCTCAAGACGATCCCAAGAGGTTCCTAAGTCTCCTGGCATGGAATGGGGATATGACACCTCCAAGCCCTCTGGTTCGTGTCGGATTTGTGATACCTCTAAACCCTCCAGCTTGATCCGGGATCGTGATTCCTCGGCCTCTTCCAGACATGTGGAGAAGCCGAAGAAGAAAAAGAAGACGAAACACTCTTCTCCTCAACCATCTACTTCTCCGGCTGCCTCTGCAAAACATGTCTCCGTTCCGGTCTGTGACCCAACCCTGGAGCGAGATCCAACCCTGGAATGGGAACCAACCCCAACTCCTTCTGTGGAGCTGGTCAATGTGGAGACAGTCCACCTGTCGGAAGGCAAAACATTGTCCTCTCCACCAAGACAAGGCTGCTCTCCATCATTGTGTTGAGAGAGGAACTTCCTGTTGGTGGTACGTCCAGCGGAGAGCATCCTACGCAGCCTTTGGTTGATTACTCCCAGTAATCATCCCATTCCGATTCTCCTGCTATATGACCACCACCTACTCCGTCGGTGCGGGGACTTGACACCCACCATTCCTACGGGGCATTCGACATTGCCCGAACCTCCTTTATGGACTTTCTGTCTTCGCCAGTAAACGACCATGCTCCCTCCTACGAGATGAGGCGTGAGTTTGCATTGGGTTCACTTGAGGACCGAACCTATTGTTCCCCTCCATGCCTATCCTACCACCTCCTGGACCCATCCTTGACTTACCAGGTGGAACCGTCCTTGAGGAAGCCCTCCACCAAGGACATGGGAAGCCAAGACACACCAACGTGTCTGTCTACTGTGGACCGTGGTGCGAGAGATGACTACCAAAGGCCTCCAACTTGACCTCTGCCCCCAGCACTGTCGGATGTCCCTCTGCCACACCATACTACCCTTCTACATCATAGGTCTCGGAGCCATTCAAGGTCATCATCCACCTCTTCTTCTGCCAGCCACTCCACATCCCCCTATGTGCCAATGGTCCCATCTCCTCCGCCGGATCTTCTTGGTGAGGACTCGTTGTCTCCTACGGATGACATTCGGGCCTTCTCTGAACAAATGGTCCAGATGGCCCATGCGCTGGACCTGAAAGTTCAAAGGAATCTGATCCCGTGGACCAATTTACCACTGAATTAAGGCTAAAGCTCCCCTGGTGGCTAACATCCTGGTGCTTCCGTCCCTCCTCAAGCTCACCCGAGGCTCTTGGGAGAACCCGTTGTCACTGCCTTCCACCTCAAAGCAAATTGACCATCTTTATCGAGTTGCAGGCAAGGACATTGCATGGCTTCAGGAACATCCTAAGCCTAACTCGGTGGTGGAGGCCTCTCAGCACAGATGGCACCGTCAATCCCAAGCCACCCCTGCAGACCTCGAAGGTCGCAAGCTGGACATAATTGGAAAGAAACTCTACTCTTCAACTACCCTGAATTTCAGAATCTCCCAATTATTCTGCTTGCATGGGGGCCTACCAACAGGTCCTGTGGGAAAGAATGACCCCCTTTCTTCAAGGTCTTCCAGATAAGCAATGGAGAATGGAGCACGTGATTCAACCCGAGGTGCAACTTGGGCAGGTCAACAGATGAACTTGGCATGGCATGTGGCCGTGACATGTGCCACAAAGTCGGTGGCTGGATCCGTGTCTCTCCGTCACCCTGCTTGGCTGCATCTCGCTCTCCAGGCACGCGCGACCATAGAGGACATGCCTTTTGACCATTCTGGGCTTTTCAACCAGGCCACCAATGTAAAGCTCGAGTTCACGCAAAAGATGCGAAATATGGCCCGCAAATATGGTATGCCCCCATCCTCCTTCCACTACAGCAGTCAGTCTGGGTACAACACCCCTATCAATCGGAGAGTTTATAACCCCCAATCTCCCCGAGGGGGGTCGATTTCCCTCATAATTGTCATCCACCTCATCGGTGAGGACCCAAGCTTCCACATCCCACTATAGGTCCACACCCAAGCAGCGCTCTAAGGACCAAAAGTGTACACTCAAAAGTGTAGGTTTTGATTGCCTTTTTGCTCCCTCTTCTCTTCCCGGATGATGCCTTGCTCAATTCCAGGAAGCCTGGTCCTCCATAACATCGGACCACTGGGTGCTCCGGATCATCAGAGACGACTACTGGATCGAATTCAACGAGTACACTCCTACAGGTCAAATTCGAATCACCTCTCCATCCCCTCCCCTCCTCAAGGAGGTGCAGACATTGCTCCAGAAAGGTGCCATCGAACCGGTGGGACCAGACCAGCACCATCTCTGCTTCTTCTCAAGGTACTTCCTTGTGACTAAGAAAGACAGTGATCTCAGGCCAATCCTCGACTTCCATGGTGTGAATGAGTACATCCTTCCAAAGAAGTTCAGGATGGTTACACCGTCTTTGATCCTGCCCTTCTCCAACAGGGGGACTGGTTTGCCACCGTGGATCTGAAAGATGAGTACTTCCACATGGGGATTCACCAAGCCCACAGATGGTTCTTGGCTTTCCAGATCGCAGAGGATTCTTTCCAGTTTCACATTCTGCCCTTTGGTCTGGCAACAGCTCCCAGGGTCTTCCTGAAGTGCATGGCAGTGGTGGAGGCATTCCTTCGAAACCGGGAGTGGTCGTCTTCCCATGCATCGACAACTGGCTTCTGGTGGAGTCCCGGTCCCAACTTCTCGAGCACATCGATCCAACCCTGGATCTACTAACCTTGCTCGGTCTGGTGGTGAATGCAGAGAAGTCGCACCTGTGTCTGTCTCAGTCTGCCCAGTTCATCAGTGGTTGTCTGGACTCGACGTCTGCTGCCACCTACCTTCCGAAGTTACATTTCAATACCCTCCGAACACTAATCCACCAATGTTGTCTTTCTCGTTGAGTATCCACCCACTCCATCCAAATAATGCTGGGGCACATGGCCTCTACTATAACAGTCATTCTGTTTGCCAGGCTTCACTTCAGACCCCTGCAGTCTTGGTTCCTCTCAGTGTTCGATCCTCTCTCTGATCCCCCTCACAAGCTCCTCACCATGCCAGTGGCAGTCCAGTGGTTGCTGGATTGGTGGCTGGACGGCTCAACTGTGCTAGCTGGTCTGCCGTTCGAGCCCCGACAGCCTCAAGTCTCCGTCACGACAGATGCATCCATGCTAGGCTGGGGAGCCCACCTCGACCATTTTGCCTTCCAGAGTTCATGGTCTACGGAGCAACGGGAGCTCCACATGAACATCCTGGAGCTACTGGCTGTCCAGAAGGTGCTGAGATCTTTCAAGCCCCTGGTCACTGGGAAGACCGTCCTACTTGTGACCGACAACACCTCGGTCATGTACTACCTGAACAAGCAGGGGGAAACAAGGTCCTCCACGTTACTTTCGACCACGACCGATATTTGGAACTGGTGCATACAGAGGAACATCCTCCTCCAATCCATTCACCTCCCGGGGGAGGAAAATACTCTTGCCAACAGACTGAGCTGCTCGAATTCATCTGTCCATGAGTGGGTGCTGCACCATTCTGAAGCCCAGTCTCTGTTCCGTCGATCGGGCACCCTGAAGATCAATCTCTTCGCCTCTGCAGCAAACAAGCAATGCTAGCAGTTCTATGCATGAACCCACACTCAAGGCTCCAGGGGAGATGTGTTCTTGTGCCAGTGGAACGGACCTCTGCTGTATCTGTTTCCACCTTTTTCGTTGCTGACAAGAGTTGTGTCCAAGCTGCGTCAAGACAGGTCGAACGCAATCCTCATCACTCCGTTGTGGCCTCATCAGCCATGGTTTGGTCCTCTTCTTCGCCGGGCCATCATTGCTCCCTCCATTTACTGTCCCGTCCAGATCTACTAACTGTCCAGGAAGTAGGGTTCAACATCCAGACCTCCACACTCTGCATCTGACAGCTTGGAGGATCCTCCTGTGAACCCTTGGTCTGGATTGCCTCCTGAAATCTAGGCTGTGGTAACGCATCTCTTCAACCTTCCACGAGGCACTGTAACCAGTGCAAGTAGAGACAGTTTGAATCTTTCCTGACTGAACATGGCCTATCCACGGCTACATCTTCCATAACTACTGTTCTCCAGTTCTTGTTGCATTTGTCAGACTCCAGGCTTTCTGTTTCCACTTGAAGTGCTACCTTGCCACTATCTCAATTGAGTTCCAAGTGATGGGTTGGCCCTCTCCATTCCGAGACCCAGTAGTCAAGAAGTTCCTCAAAGGCCATATGAACCTGCCCCCTCCTGTTACCAAGTCTACCCTGGCGTGGAGCCTGGAACTCGTCCTCTCCCAACTTTCAAAATGGCCCTTCAAACCACTGGCGACTGCTGATCTCCATCTTTTGTCTTAGAAGACTGCCTTCCTCGTAGTCATCACCTCAGCCAGGCATGCCGGCGAACTCTGTGCTCTACGCTTAGACCCACCGTATCTGGTGTTTCACAAGCACAAGGTGGTCCTCAAACCAGACACGTCCTTTCTGCCAAAGGTCATCTCCAGCTTCCATCTAAACCAGCCCATCGTTCTGTCTACCCTGATACAGAACCCAACTGATGACTTCGAGCATGCTCTCCATTCCTTAGATGTTCAACGAGTGCTCGGGTTCTACACTCAACAGACTGCTCCATTCCAAAAGACTCCCAGACTGTTTGTAGCTTATGCAAACTCTAAGTTAGGTGCTCCGATCTCTCCGCAGAGTCTGTTCAAGTGGGTGGTTTTGACCATCACCTTGGCCTACCAACTGGCTCGGAAGCCACAACCTTCCCGAGTTTGATCCTACTCTACCAGGACAGTAGCTGCATCCACTGCCTTCCTTTCTGGGGTTCCCATAGATGCTGTTTGCCAGGCAGCTACTTGGTCTTCTCCCAAGCTACTTGACCTTTATTTCCCACTACAGGTTGGACAATAGAACAAGAAGTGATGCTGCCTTTAGGAGAGCTATCTTTCTCTCCACTATTCAGTGAACTGTCATCCTCTACACATTCAGTAAGTGCATAGTTCTTGCGCATAGTTCTTACATTTTCTCCTGTTGGTTAATAAATGTTGGCTTTTACTTATATGCCTTGTACCTCATCATGAACAGCAAATCAGAGAAAAGGGGAAAGTAGATAAGCCTGCCTCACTAGCTACCCCATCAGATTTTTAAAAAAGTATAAATCTATATATTTGGTCACAAAAATGGAAATCATAAATCATCCCTGGATGCTTTTTGGAAGAAGCCTTCAGACGTCCTCTAGAAAGTTCAAAATGTTATGGTTTGGTTTACTTCCGCAAGGTATAACTAGACCAGTTGCTTTCCTTCACGTGTGCATATTGTTAGTTCTGGATAATTGTTTGCAGAAACATGTTGAACTGTACTTTTTTGTGATGTAGGAACCGATCCCTGTTCTTTACATGCTATTCCTACCTCTGATACCAGTTTTTCTGCTAAAGAAGTAATAGCCAGGAATACGTCTACTTCATTAACTGAAGTACAGCTGTATTAGGGTCAAGACTTCCTGCTTTTCGTCCTCCCAACCTGAACAATATTGTAATATTTCAGATGCATTTCTCTGCTTACTCATTCTAGCAGCAGTGATGGTGTTGGTGATGTCAATAGCTATGTCTGCTTGCCCCTTCTTTCACACTCAAGAGCATTATAATTTTTTTTCAGAACTACAATTCATTTGCCCAGAAAATCCTTGCAATTTGATCTACAAAGTTTCACTACTCCATTAATCTGTATGAAAGGAGGAGAAATAACCAAAATTTACCAAACAAATACAAAATGGGGAACTGACCAGACTTAGAGCACTTGAGTCTTTTGTAATGACAAGCCTTGTCATTCCCCATTCCTAAATCTCCAGCAAGCAAGATCATCTGCCACCAGCCAGGGAAATTCAAGTGTTAGTCCATCTCTCCTTAGAATAAGATGCATCTGATCCTCTTTTGGAGTCAAAATGCCATCGGAAGATCGATGCAGGTCAGGGTAAGAGATATCTGGATTCACATCAGGCCAGGGCATGCCTTGTCCTGCTGTGAAAGCAAGCTACTTCTTGTCAGCTAGCTGAATAAAACTGTAAGTTAGATATAGTGTTCATCCAAATGTGTCATTCTGAAAGCACAGGGAACTGCAGTTTTAATGGTATGCCCTTTTGAAATAGTTGACCTGCTGTGATTCAAGGGTAATCCAGCAAGTGGTGAGAGTCCAACTTAAATAGTAAAAGATCAGCCACCCCCAATACAGTCTCCCTAGAAGAGATACTGAGTCACAGTTTGGAGAGCCTGTAACAATGATGTTTGTGTTAAATGGCAACAGGGCCAAATCCCTTTCATGCATTATCAGGTTACCATTTATGTACAACAAAGAGAGTGGAAGATGTCTTTAGTTGAAACCACCTGCACCTAAAATGGGGTGTTGAAGTAAAAAGGAAACAGGCAGAAGAATGCTATTGAATCTTTATGTAGAGATTCTGCAAACCAATTCAATGTCATGGTTGTGTGGGCTTTGAAGTACAGTCATTCTGATTCATGTCTCTACCACACCATGCTGGCTCCAGTGATGATGATTCCAAAGCAACTCAGCCATTTTATTTATTTTATTAAGAAGTTTGTGTATCGTCTCTTCAGTATCAGTTTTCAGGGTGGTTTATAAATAAAATCATGATAAACATAAATATAATCAAAACTTTAGTGGAAAGTAGCATTAAAAATAAGATCCAAAAGTTCTTTAAAGGACTTTTTATTTTTAAGTCCTTTAAATTTTTAAGTCCAAGAACAATTAAAAGTTCTTTGCCTGACACCAAAAAATTAGTAGCAAAAGTGCCAGGTAAACTGCCCTGAAAAGCAGTCTGCAAACAGAATACTGCAGCTAAAAATGCACTCTCCCCTTGTCATCATTCACCTCATTTCAGAGGAAAGCATCATCTAATGACAGCAGTCTATGGGCAACCTGATGTAAGAACTAGCATTTCTTCAAATACTTACGGCTCAAACCATACAGGGCTTTGTAGGTTGGGCCAAGCAGACTTTAGCTTACAATATCTATAGTAATGCGCAGTCTACATTTTTCATTGGCTAGAATTGCAAGACAGACCAACCATACCAACCAAAAATAGCAATTTAAGACACTTCTATGCTAGACTTTTCCAATATAGTGCTCTCCAGATGTGTTGGGCTATAACACATGGCCATATTCACTAGGGGGTGGTGAGAGTTGTAGTCCATCATAGCTGGGAAGCATCAGGCTGGAGAGGACTCTCAAAGCACATGACTGGTCAAAGTATTGTTTCCAGTACCAGGAATGAGTTCATTGTTTTTCCACCCACAAACCTGCTTTACACTACACATTCTCCATTTAAGCAGGCTAATTTAGAATGAAGGAGCCTTTTTCATGTGATGCTGTTGGGAAACAGAAGGCCTTGCCAGTAGATCCTGACTACCTTCTACCCACCCCTCTTGTAGCTAAGCACCAACACCTTGAATTTAGCTTGGAAATGAGTAAGAAGCAAGTGCCCATTACAGTAGCCATTGAGGCACCTGTTTAAGGAGACAATAGACTCCAACTGTGATGGCAGAAAATAGTGTGGTCATTTTCACTAAATACACAAAAGTCTTTATTACATACTGAGAGGGTGAGGAGTCTAGTTGAGGCACCACTGCTTTATCTTCGTTGACATCATGATGGATAACCACTTGCATATCTCTCTGTTATTCATTAGCTTGGAAATACAACCCACTGACTTAAAGTACATTCCCACAAAGCAACAGCAAATTTGTTTGAGACAAGCCTTTATTGCTGACTCCCTGGCTGCTTTCTATCTTTTAGGGAAAGGGGTAGGAGAGAAACCACTCTTTGTATCTCAGTGCACCACCCAATTATTTATGGAATTTCTATTGTTTCAGTCTGACAGTAATATTGCGAGGGCTTGCTTGTGAGTCTGGCAGTGCCAAATACAAATATTGTGAAACTGTGGTTTAAAAAGGAATGCAAACATATACATATTCTAATGGTAACATGGTAGTGTTGTCCAAGGATTTGTTCTTATCCCTTTGGGTTGCCAGCTTATGAAAAATAATGAGATTCAACAGATAGATGCATTGAGACCTTGAATGCCAGAGGTTTTTGAAGATTTTGCCCAAAGATTGTAGTGGCCACTCTCTAAATGGTACTTATAGAAGTTGAGCATCATATTAAAAAGTGAACATAAATGTAAGCTATAGATGCAGAGCACAGGAGTACAAATGGTCACAAGCAAGTAGAATTTGTGGTTTGTTTCAAAAAAATAACCTGTGATGTTCATCAATGTCCAAAAAGATAAACTGAACAAAAAGGTAGCCAGTGATTCATGTTCACACCTGCAGGATTAGCAGTGCAAGCTAGATCAATCTGTCATAATAAAAATAGCTGAAGGAAGGGTGGAATACACACACACACACAAAACATGGTACCTGAGTCTCTATGTGATACTTAAGTTCTTGTTGCATTTACATTCATTTGATTCTTGAGGGCTTTTGACAACTGAAATCTTCAAGCAATGTTCTTGCCTCCTGAAGTGTCTGAACATCAAGGTAAAAATATCATCTGAGGCTTGTTAAGTTCAGGAAGGTCAGGACTAATGTTGATTAGTGTACCATTTCTCTTTCTTTCTGTTGACCAAAATACTAATCACCCTGAACAAGTTTTCACTAACATATAAGGCCTTCTTACATTTGAGATTTGTATGCTGTGGTGCTGTGGTACTCTTGGCATATGGAGTCAGGTAATCTGGAAAGTGAGTGCCTGCTTAGATGGTAAATCTTTAGACTGATACACACGTGTGTTCATCACAATTTCTTAACACTCATGAAGGTGGATATATGAACATTCTCCAATTTTTAAAAAATGCTTTGAAGTGATTGAAAAGTTATTTTCTGCCTTGGTGTTAGAATCCTGACACATGGAAGTTAACATTTGACTCTGGATGCAAAAGGATTTTGTAGCACCTTTGAGAATAACAGAGAGAAAGAAGTTGGTAACAAACTTTTGTAGACTTAAGTCTACTTCATCAGCTGCATAAGCAAATTCTTTCTCTCAGTTGGTCTCAAGGGTGCTACAGGATTCCCTTCACATACTGACCCAGACTAACATGGCTACCTCTTTGAATCTTACTTCAGTCACCCCAGTAGTGACTATGCATGTGTTAACTGAGCCAAAGTCACCTGGGTTGCATTTACACAGCAGATTTTATTGTGGCAAATTGCGCTTTAGCGCTTTTTCACAGCAGTGCCAGTCAGTTTACACAATGTATGGAGGATTCCGTTGCTTTGTTTACTATTTCGCTTTATGGTCCAGATACGGCAAAGGTGCGGGGGCGTGGCCTCCCAAGCAGAGACCAAGCAGGGGAGGAGCTTGATGGGGGGAATAGATCCTCCGAGACTGAAAGGACTTGGGATCCTGCATTTTCTTGCCAAACAAAGAATCACAGACTGCCAAAATAGCAGGAGGAAAGAAAGATCAGAGAAAACTTTTTCTCTCTCAATCTCTCTCTCCCCCAAGCAGAGACAGTGATCACAGCTGAAGAGAAGGAGGGGCTTGATGGGGGGAATAGATCCTCTGTGACTGAAAGGACTTGGAATCCTTTTTCTTGGCAAACAGATTCACAGACTTGCAAAACAGCAGAGAGGATGGATTTTTCAAAATTTCCTAATCGCTACTGAATCTCCCTCCCTCACTCCACCTCTTTTAAGCCCACCCCTTCATCATAACAACCAATCACAGTGCAGCTCTGCTGCAACTATATCAGAAGATTGCTGGTAATTCACACAGCTCTTAGCGAAACGGTTGTTTACACAGTCAATAATGCGCTAAGTCACACTACTTTGCAAATAACTCGGCAAAAATAGCGACATCCCCTGTCATGCTATATTTGGGTGTTTTACCTTCCCCCCTTCTGAATGAGGCAATGCTGTGGCACGATCCGTGGGAACAATGAGCAATCTTTGCAGTATATTTAGGGGAATATTTGCCTGTGTAAACGCAACCCTGGGGTTTGTCTAGACAAGATGATATAATGTGGATTGCTGCACATTAACGCCAATTCACAGCAGTGTTCATTTGTCTCCATGGTCCTTTGGCAAAATAGCTGGTATGTGAAGCTATCTGCGTTTGAAGTGCACACGGAGCCATACCTGTGAATCAAGATGGTGGCTGTGAGTGAATTACTCATGTTATTATTCTCTGCAAGTTGCAGCTGATGCACAGTATTTTTTAAACTGTAAATCAAAGGTGCGTGCTGTTTGGTCAGCTTAGTGCAGCAAAAAAGCTCACAATTGCTGTCATGAAACTCCAAAATGGGGCTTCTGGCCACTTCATTGCCAGCGAGCCTGCCCCCCTGCTCATGACCTACCAAGCAGATTTCCAGTTCCTTCCTTGCCCAGAATGCACTGTGTTTTGAATTGGATGTCCCAACGAGTAGTAATGCTAATTTTCTCACATTATTTTAAAAACTTTGGTGAAAGCCGCAAAGGCTTTTCCCCCACAGTATTGGGAGTTTTGGGGGCCCTCCTTCCAAATAGTGCACATCACCACAGGATCTCATTGGGACAAAAGGTATTTTCTTCGTATTCAATGAGGAGTATTTTCGTCTAGACAAGTCCTTTCTGTTTTTCAGAACAAGAACTCTTGGAATGCTGTTCAAATTTATGCATTCTGTACATGAAAATGTAACCCAGCTTTGTTACATGTTTCATGGAGGCAACCTCAGGTTTATCTCTGTGTTCCCCAGGTAGGGAATTGCAGACAGTTACTCATCTCCCTGATGAGTGTAACTTCACAAATATATACAAACACTTTAACATTTTACTTCAGTGTTTTAAAAATAGAACAAGTATTTAATAAATCATACAATAATAATCTCATAAATGAATGTTGAAAAATATAATAAATAAGATTTTAACTCTTTGTATGAAAACAGTAGTGCATGCAGCAGCTCTTTGTTAGCATAGAATGTGTATAGTAAATGTAAGTGCCTCTTTGTTCAGTCTCTCTCTGAACTAGTAGCACCATTTCTTATGCTTCAAGGTAAGAGTACTGAACACTTCCAAGGATGATATCTGTTTTTCAGTTGTTCACAACATGGTACAATAACTGCTCAGGTTGCAATTTTCCATTAGATCATATTTGCCTTGCACTAACATTTTGAAAATTTCAAGAAACCCTGAAAGTTACTCCTCCAGCCAGTTTTAGCATTTTTATCAGTTGCAGCAACTCATGTTGATATGACCTAAACTTAAATTAATGCTGGAAGAAGCAGCCTATAGCCAAAATTCTACATGCAGGTTGAAAAAAGAGGTGTCAATATGACATAGTCCAAGTTTCAAAACAAAGATTTTTAAAGTTAATGTAAGTAATTTAATACAATATATTATGTACACTCCTCCTTTACATTAGCACACTCAGAGATGCTTGTGTGCAGCTCTAAGGAGCTTTCCATCTAAGCCAGGGGTGGGATCATGTAACTGTTATTGGATTGCAAGTCCCATGCAACCCTAGCCAGCTTACTCAGTGGTGAAGAATGCTGTGAGTTGCAGTCTAACAATGGCCTCAATTTAACATCCCTGTATTTGTATATGTGCCTTCAAGTCACCTGTCGACATATGGTGACCCCATGAATTTAATAGGGATTTCTTAGGCAAGGAATACTCAGAGATAGTTTTGCCAGTTTCTTCCTCTGAAGTATAGCCTACAGCACCTGGTATTTGTTGGCAGTCTTCGATCCAAGTACTAACCAGGGCTGACTCTGCTCAGCTTCTAAGATCAGATGGGATCTTGTGCCTTTAGGGTATTTTGGCTCAACATCCCTTTAGTGTAGCATAAAGATGTGCACTCCAACCCATATATCACTCCCCCGCCAACTTACTTTAAAGCCCTGAAGCCACTTCACATAGGCAGTCCATGCTTTGGGGTAAGCAGGAACGATTAGATAAAGTTTGGCTACCTACCAACCCCCATAGCCGGACACACAAAGTGATATCGGTGCTGAGGTCTCAGTGCTTCTGTAATCATTGTGTGTTGGTAGTTTATGGTGTGTGGGTCGCCAGCCACTTCTTCTGTCTTGCTTACTCACATTGAAGCATGGAATGCCTGTATGAGGCAGCTTTGGAGCTTTAAAGCAGGTCAGGAGGAGGGGCTTTGGGCACTGTGCTGAGAGAACAGGAATACCGACCCCTGCAGCACCCAAAACACACCTGCACACATAAGGGACATGTATATGTGTGGATGTCCCAACTTGAATTCTGGCCAGAATCAATTTCTGGCCAAAAAGAAGGGGCGAATTTCCTCTTCTGGGAACCTCCAGGAGTGAAAATTCACCTTGTAGATAGGTTGCAAGGGGCCTCCTCTCTGTTTAACATCAAAAAAGGCCCATTTTTCAAAACCAGAAGTAGATACCTCACTACTTTAAATTTCTGTTGGTTTGTTATGTTTTGTTTTTGATAGTCCACATAGCCTTAGGGGGTCCAAAGGCAGAAAACTGACACAGAGAGAAAGAGAGACCTTCCACAGAACAGGTTCACACCCTAGTTCCATCTGAGCTACTGGATTACATGCTCCCAAATTATTCACTGAGCCAACAAAACAGCTGTATCTTATGATTTGACCACATATACTCTGTCTTTTGATAAAAACTCTTAAGGCATCATAAAATTATAGAATCATAGAGTTGGAAGAGACCTCAAGGGCCATCCAGTCCAGCCCCCTGCCATGCAGGAATACACAAATCATTCCTGACAGATGGCCATCCAAACTCCATTTAAAAACCTCCAAAGAAGGAGACTCCACCACACTACGAGGCACTGTATTCCACTTCCAAACAGCCCTTACTGTTCTTCCTAATGTTTAGGTGGAATCTCTTTTCCTGTAGTTTGAACCCATTGCTCCGTGTCCTAGTCTCTGGAGCAGCAGAAAACAAGCTTGCTCCATCCTCAGTATGACATCCCTTCAAATATTTAAACACGGCTATCATATCCCCTCTTAACCTTCTCTTCCCCAGGCTAAACATACCCAGCTCCCTAAGCTGCTCCTCATAGGGCATGGCCTCCAGACCTCCCACCATCCTGGTCGCCCTCCTCTGGACACGTTCCAGCTTCTCAATATCCTTCCTGAATTGTGGTGCCCAGAACTGGACACAGTGTTCCAGGTGAGATCTGACCAAAGCAGAAGAGAGTTGCACTATTACTTCCCTTGATCTAGACACTATACTCCTGTTACTTTTTAAAAAAATCATAATTAAAACATAATCTTAAAGCAATAAATCCTAATTGCAGAAGCAATCAAAAACCAGCAGGTAATTGCCATCAAAGAGCAGTCAGATTATCCCAAAGACTCATATGAAAAGGGAGTCTTTTGAGCTGAAACCCGTGGGCTCAGGAGAATTAATTGTGGAAAATAGCACATTAACTCACCATTGTGGCAGCGTTCATTCGTCTCTATGGTACATTTACAAGATCACTGACATGGGATGCTATCCATGTTTGAAGTTCACATGGAGCATGCCCGTGAGTAAAGATGGTGGCCACGAGTGAATTACATGCGTTATTATTCCCCAAAACAATTATTCCCCTCCGTCTGCCTTTTTTCTCCCTTGTTAAATCAGAGACGCAGAAGAGCGATCTTCTGCTTTAAAAAAACGTTTTTTCCTCAGCCACTCAAAAATAGCGTATGATCGCTTCCGCTAGAACTTGGAAAGGCAGCTATGACTTCTGGGATGTGCCCCAATTCAAATTGGTTGTTCAAACGGGCTGGAATTGGCATTTCTGCATTTAAAAAAAAACCTGAGAAACAATGAAGGCTGTTATTGCAGACTACTTGGAGTTTTTGGCCCCCCCCCTCCTTTCTAATATAGTGAATCCCTGCAGGAACACATCTGGACAAAAGGTATTCCCCTCACATTCCGAAAGGACTTTTTCACCGTCTAGATAATACCTGAGTCTTTGAATTGCTTGCTGTAAGAAGGCCATTAGAAGAGGATAGCTCTAGGAAAAAAAGAATTTCAGTGCCACCACAGAAAAACTCACGTCATCACCCACTAATAGGCAGTTTGTTGAGTATGGGCTCTGTACTCCATGGTAGGACCCTACACTTTATACTCCTATGCCAAGCTCCATTTAAAGTATTGCAGTCATTTTAGCCCAACAATTGCCAAGTCTTTACCTCAACCTGCCTTTTTCCTTTATTTTTTCTTCTGGATAGGCTTAGTGTGAGGAGGGCTGCAAAGCCCATTCTTTAGGTCTAGCAACAGACATCTTGTGCTGCAAACATCTTGTCATCGTGCTAAAACAGGGTGGAGACTAAGAATCTTCCCCAAGAATGATGTTTGTTGACTCACATTTTCCCTTGAGTATACAGAAAAGGACAAAGAAAAGGTTGTTCAGACAAGCTTACATTTAACACCAAACACATGTAATTGCCAGACCCCATTCACTTGCAGCTTGTTTACAGACTGCTTATTTTGGGACTGGCTGCATAGTCTGCCATTGAGATGTAATAATTATTGTTAAACTAAAAACTGTGCTGAACACTGTTGAACTTCTGCCACACTAGAAATTAGGGACACGCTCTGCATGCTGATACAGTTACTGCTGCTTAATGGAGTGTTTTGGCTTAGCCTTTATTTGCCTTATTGTAGCTGTGGAGATAATCAAGACAGGCTGTATACACAGCAAGCTAGGGTACCCAAGAACTGTTGAGTTGAGACTCAGGAGCGTATCACAGCCAGCAGAGCCTGCTAAAATGGTCTTTTCTCTGGATATAAAATACAGAAGAAGTAAAACCTTTTTCTGGGGTGGTTCTTTAAGTTTTACCAAAGAAAATATCTGCTTTGACAAGTGCCACTTCCAACACTTGTGGGCCTTAGAATATAAGCAATAAATACAGTGCAACTCACCTGATAACATGATAAACTGGAAGAAGTAACTAGTAGGGCCAAATCCACAGTACACAAATAATCCAATTTGAAACTGGCTCTTCCCTATGGAATCCTGGGATATGGAGTTTTACAATGTCTAGCCTTCTCTGCTGGTGCCTCACCAAACTACAAATACCAGGATTCCATAGGAAGGAGCCATGGCAAAATAATCCAGTTTTAAACTGGATTATTTGTGTAGTGTGGATTTGGCCTGGGACTCTGCATCAAACACCCAGGATCCGAAGATATTGTGATGCAAGGAATGTGGTGTATCTCTCCTCTTTTTAGCATTTGTATCAGGGTGAGGAACCTGACATTCAGGGTTCAGTGCCAGTCTGCCAAATTTGAGATGCACTCTAGTACCTAAATTTCCAACAAAGGCCCAAAGATGTTTAAATCTATAGGACCTGTGGAAATAGGCTTTGGTCCCACACCTGCCCCAATGATCAGCTGTCAAGAATTTAAGGTCCAACAAATTCCTCACTTGCCTTGCAGACAATTTCATTGTCCAGAAGGTGGAAGAGGCAACAATGGGACCAGCTATTTTAGATCTGATCCTAACCAATGGGGATGACCTGGTTATAATGGTGTGGAAGTGGCAGGATCCCTAGGGGGGAGTGACCATGTTCTGGAGTTTGTTATACAGAGGAAAGGGGAAGCCAAGCATAGTCAGACATGCATTCTAGACTTTAAAAAAGCTGATTTCAGAAAACTTAGGGAATTACTGGGGGTGATCCCATGGTCAGAAATACTAAAAGATAAAGGAGTTCATGAAGGATGGGAGTTTCTAAAAGTGAGATACTGAAGGCAAACAGTCCCAATGAGGAGGGAAAAGGGGAGGTATCTAAAGAAACCAGGTGTCGGGAAAGCCGCCAAGTCAAATAGTGATAAGAGCCCAGCTCAGCAACAACACAGTTCCAAAGCACAGTACCTTGTGTTGTCAATAGCAGTCCAGAGAGTCAGGAGTCCAGAGAGAGTGAAGAACGATGAGGCAGTCCAAGGTCAAAAGAATTCCAGCAGGTGGGTCAACAAAGACAGTCCAGGGTCAAGATAATCCGAGTGTTTCAAGAAAGCAATGTTCCAAGAGCCAGGAGAGTCAAAGGCAGAGGCTTCCTCCAGAGAACGCAGATAGCCTGAGACAAGGAATTCAGCGTCTCCCCCAGCTGCTTATGTTGGCCCAGCTGCTGGGTGATTAATGAGCATCTTTCTTTTGGTCTCCAGGAGTGATGCAGCCCCTGCCTTTCTGCTCTTCTTTGGCTAAAGGTAGGTACCTGCTCTTCTACCTCTTGCTGTTGCTCAACTATGTCTCCCAGACTTGGACCCTGTGCTGGGGGAAGGCTAGGCTGCTGAGACCTGGGTTCTTCAGGGCTAGACTCAGACTCGGCCAGCTTTTCTGCAACTGGCTCAGCCTCCACGCCTTCTGAGTCCTCAGAGTCCTGGCTGACCATGACACCAGGATGGATGCTCAAAGAACTCTCAACTGAGCTAAAACTTAAAAAGGACATATACAAGAAATGGGGAAAGGGGGAAATCACCAAAGTAGAATTCAAACAAATAGCCAGCTCATGTAGGGGGGAAATCAGAAAAGCCAAAGCTCAGCTGGAGCTCAGGCTTGCTAAAGAGGTTAAAAACAATAAAAAGGCCTTTTTGGGGTATGTCCACAGCAAAAGGAAGAACGAGGACATGGTAGGGCCTCTGGGGGGAGAAGATGGTGAAAGGCTAACAGGGGACAGAGAAAAGGCAGAACTTCTTAATACCTTCTTTGCTTCAGTCATCTCCCAAAGAGGGAATAGTGCTCAACCTGGGGAAGATGGAGCAGATTAAGGAGGGTTAATATACCACAGAATTGGTAAAGAGGTAGTTCAGGAATACCTGGCCAAAATAAATGAGTTCAAGTCTCCAGGGCCAGATGAACTTCATCCAAGGGTATTAAAAGAATTGGCAGAAGTAATCTCAGAACCACTGTCAATAATCTTTGAGAATTCCTGGAGAATAGGAGAGGTCCCAGCAGACTGGAAGAGGGCAAATGTTGTCCCCATGTTTAAAAGGGAGGGGGGGAAGAAGACCCAAATAATTATTTTATTTTTATTTTTTTTTATTTATTTATTTATTTATACCCCGCTCTTCAGCCACAAGGCTATCAGAGCGGCTTACAAATTGTTTTTAAGCAATAGCTATTTACACATCTACACTGCATTAAACAGTTTCCAATGTGTGTTAGCTAATTGCCCCCCACAAGCTGGGTACTCAGTTAGCCTGACATCAATACTAGGAAAGATTCTAGAGCAGATCATTAAACAGACAGTCTGTAAGCACTTAGAAAGGAATGCTGTGATCACTAAAAGTCAACATGGATTTCTCAAAAACAAGTCATACTAGACTAATCTCATCTCTCTTTTTTTTTATAGAGTTACAAACTTTTAGATAAATGAAGCGAACACAGTGAATGTAGTGTATCTTGATTTCAGTAAGGCTTTTGACAAGGTCCTCCATGATATTCTTGCAAAAAACTTAGTAACATGCGGGCTGGACAGTGCAACTGTTAGGTGGATTTGTAATTGGTTGACTGATTGAACCCAAAGGGTAGTCACCAATGGCTCCTCTTCATCCTGGAGAGAAGTGACCAGTGGGGTGCCACAGGGTTCTGTCCTGGGCCAGTGCTATTCAACATCTTTATCAATGACTTGGATGAGGGAATAGAGGGTATGCTTATCAAGTTTACAGATGACACCAAATTAGGAGGGGTAGCTAATACCCCAGAGGACAAGATCAGAATCCAAAATGACCTCAACAGATTAGAAAGCTGGGCCAATATTAACAAAACAAATTTCAACAGGGAGAAATGTAGGATACTACACTTGGGCAATAAAAATGAAATCCACAGATATAAGATGGGTGACACATGGCTTGAGGGCAGTACATGCGAAAAGGATCTAGGAGTCTTAGTGGACCACAAGCTGAACATGAGTCAGCAGTGTGATGCAGCAGCTAAAAAAGCCAATGCGATTCTAGGCTGCATTAATAGGAATATAGTGTCTAGATCAAGGGAAATAATAGTGCCACTCTATTCTGCTTTGATCAGACCTCACCTGGAACACTGTGTCCAGTTCTGGGCACCACAATTCAGGAAGGATACTGAGAAGCTGAAACGTGTCCAGAGGAGGGCGACCAGGATGGTGGGAGGTCTGGAGGCCATGCCCTTATGAGGAGCAGCTTAGGGAGCTGGGTATGTTTAGCCTGGAGAAGAGTAGGTTGAGAGGGGAAATGATAGCCATGTTTAAATATTGGAAGGGATGTTATACTGAGCATGGAGCAAGCTTGTTTTCTGCTGCTCCAGAGACTAGGACATGGAGCAATGGGTTCAAACTACAGGAAAAGAGATGCCACCTAAACATTAGGAAGAACTTTCTGACAGTAAAAGCCGTTCGGAAGTGGAATGTGCTGCCTCATAGTGTGGCGGAGTCTCCTTCTTTGGAATTTTTTAAACAGAGACTGGATGGCCATCTGTCAGGAGTGATTTGATTGTGTATTCCTGCATGGCAGAGGGTTGGACTGGATGGCCCTTGAGGTCTCTTCCAACTCTATGATTCTATGATTCTATTCCCAAATTCTCAAACGGATCCTCTAACAACAACATCACAAAGCTTTTAATTGGTTGACTTCTGGTTCTCATCAGTCGCAGTCAGTATGATGGGATGTAAGTTGTAGTCTGCCATCTTGAGGGCCACAGGTTCCCCACCCCAAAGATATAAGTAATGCAGGCCATTCAGAGGAGGTCGCACCAAATTCCTTGTAATAGTATTTTCAGACTCATGTGCTTGCTGTAAAGTGCTAAGGCACCATATTGCAACAGAATGAACTCCTATGCTATCAGATTCTGCTTCTCTGCACTCACTCGTTATGTTTTTTCTTTACCTTTTCTTTTCTTTTTTGGTAGGTATTGTTTGGATGGAGATTGATTCCATAATTCCCAGCTGGAATCCATTCTTTTAGTTGAGATGTTTTCAGGGAGAGGACCTCTCTAGTGGTTCTTTTCAGCTGGAGAAGACTAAAGCCTACCTCTTTGTTTTGCACCATTGCATAGGATTCACATTCTGTTCTGAAGCACATTGAATAGGAAGAAGGGACAGGACATCAACTCAAGTCAACTTAACTCTCACTGATTTAACTGGAACCTCTTAATTAAGATCCGTGTGGGAATCTCATGCTTAATGCTCTGCACTGCTCTGTCTCCTTAGGGAAGTGGGAGGAGTGGTGTGGTTACTTGGCATATTAGCATTGCCCCACCCTCAGGAGGGGGAGAAGCAACCACATTGTCAACCTCTCCCTCAAATTCTCCAAACATCAAGATCAAATTACATAACCTTTGAGATTTCAATTATTGTCCTTTAAACCAGCAAAGGGTGGAGTGGTAAGGACACACAAATTGAGGAAATATGTCTGTTTGAGTCATGCAAGTGAGACAACCATTCACATTTTTTTTAATGTCCCAATTGTCGATAGTGCAATTAATGAATAGTTTCACCTTCTTACATCCCTAAGGGAAAGGAAATTTTGTGGTGATACTTTTGTTTTGAAGGTGTTTTCCAGCTGTTGCCAAGCTCAGTGAAACTGAAGAGCCTAGAATTTGCCTACTTTGCCACTGTCTGTAGCCGGTCATAACTAGAGTTGCTTGGAAGCAACAGTGATGACCATGGCAATCATACCATATCTGTAATGTGAGAACATTGCCCAAAATGCTAGTATCAAAGTCCTGGTCATCAGACTGTATTACAGTTCACAATCAAAAATGACGATCTACCAAGCTTACCCAGTGCTATTTAACATGCAAGCAGCTCTCTAGTCTTTCTCGTGTTTGTCTTTGCTTCATCCCTGCATCATTCATTAGTTTCCTTTCCCCCACCCCCAGGTCTTATTCCAATAAAAAATTCCTAATCCCAGGCAGAGAAACCAGGCTGACAGTGATTTATAGAAGAGTACCCAATGGATTTTAGTTTTTCATATGTTGGCACAGTCATTCAGAATGGAGACTGTAGTCAAGAAATCAGAAGAAGACTAGAACTTGGAAGGGCAGCTATGAAGGAACTAGACAAAAACCTGAAGTGTAAAGATATATCATGGAATAATAAATTTAGGATTGTCCATGCCATTGTACTTCCCATTTCTGTGTATGGTTGTGAAGAAAGCTGACAGGAAAAAAATCAACTCATTTGAAATATAGTGCTGAAGAAGAGTTCTATGGATACTGCGGACTGCTAAAAAGACAAACAAATGGGTCCTAGAGCAAATCCAGCCTGAACTCTCCCTAGAAACCAAGATTACTAAACTGAGACTGTTGTACTTTGGCCATATCATGAGAAGACATGACTCACTAGAAAAGACAGCAATGCTTGGTAATGTAAAAAGGCAGCAGGAGGGCCACATTCCAGATGGATAGAGTCAATCAAGGAAGCCAAGGCCCTGAGTCTGCAAGACCTGAGCATGGCTGTTGATGTTAGGGTGACTTGGAGGTCTGTCATTCATGGGGTCGCCATAAGTTGAAGTCAACTTGATGGCAGTTAACGACAATAAAACCCAATGAAATCAAGCCTCATCCAGGGTTGAGTAAAGCCCCAAACTATTTCCTTTGACTCTTAAGCATCAAATGAAAAATGACACATAAATATGTATGCTCCTCTCATTTGTTTTGTGATACTTCACCATCCTGAACTGCTTGGAGAACTGCTTGGAGAAATATCACTTGGGGACATAATTTTACACTTTTGTTGTGGGAATGGGATGACAAAAGAGATCTTAGTAGAATGCCATCAAGGCCCAAATTCCTGTTCTTGAATATGATCAAATTTAAATGTTTTTTTTCCAAGAAGGTGCCTTATTGAAGGGCATCTAGTTTGTGTGTGGTGTGTGTGATTCTATCTAAACCATAATTTCTAGAATACTGTTATTGATGCAAGATTCTTTCTTTCTTTCTTTCTTTCTTTCTTTCTTTCTTTCTTTCTTTCTTTCTGTATGCATGCTACTTACCTAGCTCCATTAAATTGTTTGTAATAATAGCCATTGACTGGGTAGAGTAAATAGGAAGGCTAACCTATCTTTCAGGCCTTCCTCACCATTCATAATAGAACTTAAGGTCATCCAATCAAACATTAACAGAGAATAGGTAAAAGAACATACTTCTGCATATAATGGAAGTTACTGCCATAAAAAGTGGTGATGACTACTAGTGGTTTTGAAGGGGGATTAGAAGAATCCACAGAGAATGGCTTTTGTCAGCAACTCTCATTGTGATTACTATATTGAACCTCCATATTTAGAGGCAACATACCACTATGCTGCAGTTGCTATGCATGAAACAGGAAGGAGAAGGTAATTACTTTCATGTTATGTCCCTGAAGAAATTAGCATGGCCACTCTGGAACAGGATATTGAATTGGATGAGTCCTCGGTTGGATGCAGCTGAGCTACAATTATATTCTGAGGAATAAGTTTGTGTGATCTGTAAAAGAACAAAGAGGCAGCTCTCCCTTACCACCATGTCTTTGCTAAAATACATCACTGTCTTTTAAATCCTTCTCACCTAGAATGAATTCACACTTCAGCAATAGGCATGGGAGGACTGCAACCTGAAGTGATGACTTGCATGTGTGAAATTCATTAGAAATCATGCATCGCAGGCAGAAACTGTCTTATTCCTTGACATCTCAAATGCAGTCTTTTGTAGAGGAAGCAATTCCTATTATGTTACTAAATTGTGAGATGCTGAATGATGCATTATTCAGTGATGTCATGGTTCACAAATGCTGACCATGGCTACAGCTATCCAGTGGAATAAAGTTAGCCTCCCCTGACATGATGTCCCTCAGTTGCATTCGGTTATAACCATCATCATCCCTAGTCAGCATGGCCAACAACTATGATGGGAGTTATAATCTAACCAATCTAGAGAGCACATGGTTGAGGATAACTGGAGTAGGACAATAACAAAACCAGTCTCAGATTTCTCAGCTAGAATGAATGGAGGTCAGAGGTGGTGGCGTCATCTCTGTATTTGTATTGTATGCAACAGAGCAGTGGTAAAGGAATAAGACCACATACCTCCCCTTTTCCTTTTTGTCTTCCTTTTTTTCTTTCCATTTTCTTGTCTATTTCTTGGTCAAGACACTTAGTTCATCTTTTCGGTCTGACATTGTTTATTTCTCTAGGCATGTTTAGGCGTGACACTGATATATTTGAGAATTATGTCAAGGTAGAATGTGTTACAGTCTGCAGCTGTGCAGTTAAGTGTCTGGCTGATTTTGTTTGGGTATGTATTTAAATGAGTGTGCACTTTCCAAAGAAATATCTCCACTGAAGCTAGCCAACCAGATCTGATTTCAGTGTTTGTCAGGTTTGGCTGCTCATAGTACTTCTGACAGTGCTTACATAAATACAGTACTGTACTTCTAAAGGAGAAAGGTCAATAGATACTTTTCCAGAGACCACTGAAAAAGAAAAGGAATTAAAAAATGAATTTCACAGGCCAAGACTTAACTATTGTAAAGGAGAGTAGCTAGATTGTCTACAGCAAAATGGATGAGAGTACATGGTAGAGGTTCTAGAGCAACATCCAAAAACAGGTGGGCAACTGTAACTCTTCACTGGAAGTCCCATATTCCCTCATTATTGGTTATGCTGGCTGGGGCTGCTGGGAGTTGTAAGAAAAAAAATATCTGGAAGGCCACAGCTACGCATCCCTATGCTAGAGTTCTTCATTCAGTTTCTACTCCAAGGAAAACAAATTCTGGGTTGAGTAAAAATTCTGAACCTTGAATCATGTTTGGATATATTTCTATCAAACAGGACTTCCAGAGGGTTGTTAGTGGTTTGCCCAAGACTAGAGGTGTTAGGATAATGGGTGACAGAATGAATGAGAAGGTTGAAATCAAACATTTAAAGAGGAAAATTAATGGAAGGGTATAACTATATGTCACCTTTCCTGCTCTTTCCATTATCTTCTCCACCTATCAACCCAGTCTCTGACCTTTTGTTAGTCAACTGTGGCTGTCCAGTTCTTTTAAACTTCAGTTTCCCAAAGTGCCAGCATCATGGCCAATAGTAGGACATTATGGGAACTGTAGTCCAGAACCACCTGGACAGGTAACATTTCCCATCTCTATATTAAACAAAGATCACATGAATGGAGGATTTGTTTGTAGCTGTGTGTAGGAACAGTGAGGGCCATTTAAATTAAAACCCAAATTCTTAAGATAGCAAACATAAACATTTACCAGACTATATGTCTTTATCGCATTGATATGAGTTCTTCCCCTTCACCCTGCTTTAGATTTGGTAAATTTGAGAAACTGTGGCTGATTTGAGATCCCTCAGTGAACATCACAGTGGAGCAAGGATTTCGAATCCATCTGTAAAACCCAGCTGGACCATCTATTGACACTTATTTTACTACTGGTGCCAGACTAGTATTCTTCATTACAACTGAGGCAGCATGCAAGTTTAGACAGCCCAGGACAGGCTGTGTGGCAGACCCAGCTTTGTTTTACAACACAGCAGAACACCAAGGATTCAGGAGGAACACTCAAGCTGACTGAGACTGTGGCCTCGTTTTGCCTAATCGTAGGGCAGGTTGTGATCAGCGCAGTTATAAATGTATAGGTATATCTCAATTATCCAAGTAGATGTGTTCATGGGCATCACTTCTTTCACATAAAATTTGGTACTGCAGCAGTAACAACATGGAAAGAATAGGGATAGGTTCCTACACCACCAAAAAAAAGAAAGAAAGAAAGAAAGAAAGAAAGAAAGAAAGAAAGAAAAGAAAAGAAGGGCACTTGAAAGTGTTTCATCATACTTTGTATTCAATATGCATACATGATATGAAACACCCTGGTCAAGCAAGCCTTGAGTAAGTAAACAAAAATATTTTGAACCTTCTAGAAACTACTTGAAGACTTCTTCCAAAATGCTTCCAAGAGTGACTTTTTCATTCATCAGCCTCTACTTTTCATATTATTTCCATGTTGGTGTCAGAAATTATAATCTATGCTTTTTAACATGCTGAGGCTATCTTTTGAGGCAGGCTTACCTGTTCTGCACTTTTTAATTGTGGATGCTCAGTATGGAATTCTGAAGGAACCTGCCATTTACCATGAGAACCCATTCTGGGAGAAAGGTACAGTATAAATTAAATGCACATCCTCTCCATTGCCGCCCCCTTGTCGTGGGAGAGAAGCTTGCATGCCCTAATGATGTTTTGAGCTATGCTGGCAGTGGCATAATAGCCAGTAGGGTCTCCCATGCCAGACAGGTCAAAACCGAAGGGTCTGACAAAGAGCGTCAAAGGGCAGGACGGGCTCTCTAGCCTTATGGCAACCATCCTAGGAGAAGGAAAACTCTAATCCCAAACCCGGGCAGATGGTGCTCATCCAACCCTGTAAGGTCAACCATCTAAGAGAAGGAAATTCTAATCAAACCTACAACCCAAGGACCTCACTGCTACTGCCCATGCTTGCAAGGCCACAGCAGACGAACCTTTGGTTTAAAGGGTGAGGCCAGTTCTGTGCACGCTGCGCTCCACCAGAAAAATCCATTGCACAGGCTCGACGGACAAATCCAATTCCAAAAAAGCCCTGTAGCGATAGGTGAGGGACAAAACGGCAGGTGTAAAGATGCACTGGAAGCTGCAGACCCAACCTTGCATGCAGGCAGTTCAGGACTTTGGTCACTTGATCCTGACCCGGGAGATGACAGTCTTGTTCAGCAGTATCCTGAATGACCAAGCAACCTTTTTTAAGGAGAGCACTGCTTGCTCCATATGGAGAGGGGCCTAGAAAAGGTGGCCTAACAAAAGCTCATCCCCATCTACTTGGTTGGCTAGCGGCGGCCAATGGGCATCTTCTGATGCGGTCAAACCAAGGCAAAGAAACAAAGGCTCACACCGGCCTCCAAAGGTGTAAATAAACTGACACTTCCATGCTGGAACATCAGAACCATGCGAGACTCTGCAGATAGTGGACGGCCTGAGTGTCATTCTGCCTAATAGCCCATGAACTATCACGACTTAATATTGACATTATTATCCTTGGTGACTTCAATGCCAGAGTAGGAAAGAACTCGGAAGCCTGGAAAGGTGTCTTAGGCAAGCATGGTGTTGGAGATTGCAATGATAATGGACGCCTCTTGCTAGAGTTCTGTGCAGAACAACAGCTGACTATTACAAACACTATCATTCAGCAGAAAGATAGCTTGAAGACAACCTGGATGCATCCCCGATCCAAACATTGGCACCACATTGACTATGTTCTAGTCCTCCAGAGAAACATTCACGATGTCCATCATACTCGGGTGATGCCCAGTGCAGAATACCAAACAGATCATCGCCTCGTAAGATGTAAACTAAATCTTCATCTTAAATTCAAACCTAAGAGGGGTGTCATTTTAAAGAGGAGACTCCAAGGCAACAATCTTCAACAAGCTACCATGAGAGACAACTTCCAGGCAAATCTGCAAACAAAACTTGAAGACATTCTACAGATCCTTCTCCTACAGTGCTTTGGCAACATATCAAAAACAGTATCTTCCAGTCTGCAGAAGGATCCCTTGGGTTCTCCCACAAGAAAAATCAAGACTGGTTTGATGAAAACAACCAAGAGATCCAGGAGCTGTTGGCAAAGAAGAGAACTGCTCACCAGGCATACCTCATCCCAGCCAACTTGCCGTGTAAGAAAAGCAGCTTTCCATCTGACATGTAGTAAACTTCAATAAAAAATCTGAGACATGCAGAACAAGTGGTGGATCAATATAGCAGAAAAGACACAATACTGTGCAGATCTGGATGATCTTAGAGGATTTTATGAAGTTCTTAAAGCAGTGTTTGGTCCTACTTATCAGGTCCAAAGCTCCTTATACAGTACAGATGATCAAACATTAATTACTGATAAAGCCTCCATCCTGAATCGATGGGCTGAACATTTCCAAAGTCTCTTCAGTGCCAACCGAGTAATCCAAGGCTCAGCTATCCTACATATGATACAAAAACCGAATTGAAAATGAATTGGACATAGCTCCCACTTTGGAAGAAACCCTTAAGGCCATACAGCAGATGAAAAACAGCAAGGCAGCTAGGATTGATGGAATCCCACCTGAAGTTTGGAAACACGGAGGTCATGCACTCCATGATAAATTCCACGAACTCCTTGTGAATTGCTGGGAAAAAGGGGAACTGCCATCAGATCTCCAAGATGCAGTCATCATCACCCTGTGCAAGCAAAAAGGAGCAAAATCTGACTGCTCAAACTATCAAGGCATAACACTGCTCTCTGTTGCTGGGAAAATCCTTGCAAAGATAGTCCTGAACAGATTAGTTCCTGCTATTGCAGAAGAACTTCTTCCTGAAAGCCAATATGACTTCAGAGCCAATAGGAGTACTACAGATATGGTATTTGCCCTTAGACAACTGCAGGAGAAATGTAGAGAGCAGAACAAAGGTCTCTATGTAACATTTGTCGACCTCACCAAAGCCTTCGACACTGTGAGTAGAAAAGGTCTGTGGCAGATCCTGGAAAGACTAGGATGTCCCCCCAAATTCCTTAAAATTATTATCTTCCTACACGAAGGCCAGCACGGTAAAGTCAGATATTGTGATGCTCTTTCAGAGCCCTTTCTAATAACTAATGGAGTGAAGCAAGGTTGTGTTCTTGCTCCAACTTTATTTACAATCTTCTTCAGCACGATGCTCCAAAGGGCTATGGCAGAGCTTGAAGAAGAAGAAGACGGCATCTATATACGTTACCGTACTGATGGTAGCTTGTTTAACCTTAGCCGTCTGAGGGCTCGCACTAAGACTCTAAACTATCTAGTCCGTGAGCTGCTCTTCGCTGATGATGCTGCCCTTGTTGCCCACACAGAAGCAGCTCTGCAGTGCCTAACATCCTGCTTCGCAACAGCTGCAGAGCTTTTTGGGCTGGACGTCAACCTGAAGAAAACGGAAGTTCTTTACCAGCCTGCACCACAGGACCAACACCACCATCCCCACATTGCCATCAGCAAATCTGTGCTCAAGTCCGTTCAGCAGTTCACCTACCTGGGAAGCATCATCTCCTCAGATGCCAAGATTGACAAAGAGATCGATCACAGATTAGCAAAGGCATATAGCACATTTGGAAGACTTTACAAAAGAGTCTGGAGTAATAAACACCTGAGGCGAAGCACAAAAATCAGTGTGTATAGAGCCGTTGTACTGTCTATTCTCCTTTACAGGTCTGACACATGGGTCATCTATCGCCACCACTTACGACTCCTCAAACGCTTTCATCAGCGCTGTATATGCACAATCCTAAATATACACTGGACTGATTATGTAATGAATGTTGCTGTCCTTGAGCAAGCAGGGATCACCAACATTGAGGCCATGTTATTGAGAACACAGCTGCGCTGGGCAGGGCACATTTCTATGATGGAGGACCATTGCCTCCCAAAAATAGTACTCTACATTGAACTCACCACGGGTCAGCGTAAGAGGGGCGCTCCAAAAAAGAGATACAAGGATTCCCTGAAACAACATTTCAGGCTCGGCCAAATTGATCACCAACAATGGTCCGCCCTGGCCTCACATCCGGAGGCATGGAGACGCACTATCCACAATGCTGCAGCCTTATTTGAGAACTTACGCCGAACAAGTCTTGAAGAGAAACGACAACGCAGAAAGAATCACAACCTGGAAACATCACCCAAGGAAACCTTCTGTTGTGCTTTCTGCAACCAGACTTGTTTATCTCGGATTGGCCTTTTTAGTCATCAGCGCGCTTGCAGAAAGCGCGGGATGCGTCCTTCCTGAATCTTCGTTTGCAAAGAAAAGCTAGAGAAAGAGAGAGAAATACACATACAATAAATACAGTAGCATTAACTAGAGTAGAATCCCATTCTTTCGCAGTTCAAGCTTTATTGCATTGTTTACTAAACATACGCTGCTACAAACTAACACAAAAAGTCTGTTTTTCTCCAGCCTGGCTTGACCATCCTTCCAATGCCAATAGTGCTAAACAAAACAAAACACAAACAAACAAACCAAAAACCTCCCAGCTAGACAAAGGATGGGAAGGAAAGGGTGGGCTAGGCAGACCTAAAAAGACTTTGGGCTCATCAACACAAGCTAGGATATGCCAGCTCCCCATTGGCATACAAGGTATGTCTATTAAATAACAAGACTGTGTTTCTACCTTTCAGACAAATCAGGGAGAACTGATTGTAAATCCTTGAGTGGTGACCTTGAACATGTCTGAACCTGCCTGACAAACATCAACACACTTGGCCATTAAATTAATTGTCAGTTGTTTAAAGCACCTGTGTTGTCTGTTGTGTGCCAGAAAAATGCAAACATGTCTGATTGTGAATGCTTGAGTGGTGACCTTGAACATGTCTGAACCTGCATGACAAACATCAACACTCTCAGCTATTCAGTTAATTCTCAGTCATCGTTTAAAGCACCTGTGTTGTCTGTTGTGTGCCAGAAAAATGCTAAGTTTAAAAGTCGAGCAACATGACATTCTGCAGCAACCTGAAGCAGATCCAAACCTTTTTTCAAAAAAATCATCACTTGTGATGAAACCTTGATCTTCCAGTATGATCCTGGGACAAAACGACAGCCAGTGCACTGGAAAGCACCATCATCACCAAGTATGAAAACAGCACATCAAAGCAAGTCCACATTCAAAGCTATGCTCATTAGGTTTTTTTTTTTTTTACTCCAAGGGCGTAATTTTGGCAGAATGGGTTCCAGAAGGCAGAACAGTGAACTAGCAAAACTAGGAAGTTTTGACAAAGCTGAGAGAAAGAGCCAAGAAAAAAAGGCCAGAACTGTGGGGAAATGGTTTCAGTCTTCATGAAGACAATGTGCCTACTCACACAGCACTTTCTGTGAAGCAGCTTTTGCCTGATAAACGCATTACTATGCTTGAACATCCTCCATATTTGCTAGATTTGGCACCATGCAACTTTTTTATTTTCCTTGAAGTGAAATTGGTGCTTAAAGGAACACGTTTTGAGTCGATTGATGCAGTCAAGACGAAAACGGCAGATGTGTTGACACAGCTGGCAGAAACTGATCTGTTCCATGCCTTCGACCAGTGGAAAATAAGACTGCATCAGTGTGTGAGTGTGAACGGGGAGTATCATGAAGGGGACAAGCATTAGAATTGTTAATACATATAAATAAAGATGAGTCATTTATCAGTCTTTTTTTAATTAGTTTTTTATACCCCGCTCTTCAGCCACAAGGCTATCAGAGCAACTTACAAACTGTTTTAAGCAATCACAATTTACACATCTATACTGCATTAAGCAGTTTCCAATGTGTGTTAGCTAATTGCCCCCACAAGCTGGGCACTCATTTTACCAACCTATGAAAGGATGGACGGCTGAGTGAACCTTGGAACCCTCTGGACTTGCAACGTGGTGACTTGCAGTACTGGCATTTTACCACTGCGCCACCAGGGCTCCTTGCAGTTTTGTTATTTTTTATTTAGTTAGTAAGTTAGTTAGTTATACCCCGCTCTTCAGCCACAAGGCTATCAGAGCGGCTTACAAATTGTTTTAAGCAATAGCTATTTACACATCTACACTGCATTAAACAGTTTCCAATGTGTGTTAGCTAATTGTCCCCACAAGCCGGGTGCTCAATTTACCGACCTACGAAAGGATGGCAGGCTGAGTGAACCTTGGAGCCCGCTGGAATCAAACTTGCAACATGGTGGCTTGCAGGACTGGCATTTAACCACTGCGCCACCAGGGCTCCCTGGTGATAGACAGACCTCGTATCTTAGCTGTGGAGCTGGCCTGTTCTTCTCCCGTTAACTATACAGAACAGGCTGGAGTCCAAACAGGCATGCTGGCCCATCCCTGCAGCTGCCACCACTACCATTTTCGTTGCTGATTTGGAAGGCAGGAAGGCCCCCAAAACATGTGACTGAAGGCCCTTGCATGTGACCAGCCTTGGTCAGATGCTGTAGGACTCCCTCCTGACTTCCAGGAGAGCCAGGGAGATGGCAGCAGCAGTGAGGATCAACGTTCCGAATGGACTCCAGTAGACATGCAGGGCCCAATCTTGTCTTTGCCAGTGATAACGGAGCAAACTGGGTATTCTCCCATAACACTGGATCAGGCCCTACCCCGTCTTACCCTCACCTTAGCCCCCTATCTGCCCTGGGCACCCCCACCTGCCCGGGAGACAGAATGGAAAAAATGCCCTGTATCATATGTACTGCAGGGCTGAAACAGGGGCAAGAGGGGTATTTAGCCCATGTAGTCAAGCTCTTTGTTGTCAAAGGCCTTGCTAACTGAGTATCCCTATATTGCAAACATGAGGCTGAGGCTTAGCAAGGCTGGTACTGTTATACCATGGAAAATACACACTCCCCGCCTACACACTGATGCAAGTGGTTTTAAATGCAACATTTAGGGCTATTCCTGGTGCTTGATAATAGCAAGAACAAACAATTATATATTCTGGTCAATAGATATTCTAATATTCTCAATAAAAGTTTACCACCAGCTCACACAATGGGCTTCAGCTGGTATTGGCTGGTAAAACTAGAGTAGGGCTGTTGGATCAAGTGCTGAATTATGAGTCAACACTTATGCAAATGCTATTGATTCTATTTGGGACTAACAATAGGATGCATGCCAGTGATCATTCAGTTCACACACATAGTTCTTAATCATTTCAGCAATCTACACCTATTGCACTTTTATGATTTTAAAGTTAATTCTAAAAAAAAATCTTTAAGTGATCAGAGCAAACACTGCAAATGTGTATTGTGGAACCTCCACTAACATGGCCCACATAATGGGTGGGGGTGGGTGAGCAATTTGGTCAGCCATGGGCTTACCTCGTGGCAACAGTTAAGTCTGGGAAACCACATGCCACATTAATTTCCCACAATGCCCCAGAGTAAAGCTACCTTGGGCACTCTGCAAGCATCAGAGGAAAGTTAATCAGCAGATGGTTTTCCAGCTGCTATCACAAGTTACATCCAGGGCCAGGGAACAGGCAGGCAGGAGGGTCACATCAGGCATTGCTGGGCCTGAAGGTGCCAGTTGTGCCCACCAGAGAATTACATGGGTTAGAAAAGTTGGCTAAGAGATTCTGAGAGCTGCAGTTTTTAAGAAAGAAAGAAAGAGATTTTCCCAAGCTCTGGAGATCTAGGACTGTGTTGTCAAAGGGGAGCCACAATCAGTCTGCAAAACTTGGGTTTGCCGCTGTTAATGTTTGCAGCAGCTCCCAGTCTAGCATAATTGAGTGTAGCCAGACGTGTGTCCATATGGGAACCAGGGCTGAGTATAATTGTTTATACTTGATTCTGTGAGGTCCTGGAGCTACGTGCCAATGCGTTTAAAGACATACTTTGCAAACTGAGCCTGCTGACGCTGATTTCCACAGGGCTGTTCCTATGCCTGGCACAGGATATTGAGCTCTTCATGCAAAGAGCTGAAAGATGAGGTGAATACTGAAAACCGCCCCAGCCTGTAAATGGAGAAGCACAAGTGTCTACTTTCAAAGAGACTGTGGAGGGTGCCTATTTGGGTGTTTTTTTGGAGACGGATGGCTTCCCACTTAATGCCAGAAAGTGTAAACAACCCCCATTGTTTTTATTTGCTTTTGGAGGCTTTCAGGTAAGTCCTGAATAACTTGAAATTTGCCACAAAGGAAGCTAAAAGCTTAAACCTGCTTTTAATCCTAAAACCAATGTCCCACCTGGCCTTGTAATGGGAGAGAGTGTTTGGAGTTTACATAGGTTTGTGTCATTTATAGGATTTACAAGGAGACTGATGTTGGGTGAGACATTTGGCAATAAACTTCTGACACTAATGGGGGAAAGGACCAGATTGAGAAGAGGGGAGAAGGGAAGGAAAGGCTAGAAAATCTTCATTTCTTTCATTGAATTGAAGCCCCATATATCTGCCCTAGCACCCAAAGCATCTTCTGGATTCCAGTTACTGAATTCTACTGCATGAACCTCTGTCATGAGAACAGTTTTGTCATCTCAGTTTGAAAACAGTGGTCGTACTCTGTTGAGATTTCCATGTGAGAAAATGTTCTGCTCTTTCTCATATATATGGTATCTTAAATTTTTCACTGGTGGGTATTGTGCAGCTCTCCATATGTACTTGGACTGCAACTCTCAAAAGCCCTACCCAGCCTAGCTAGCAGTGAGGAATGCTGGGAGCTGGAGTTCAGCACATCTGGAGGACCACACACTTCCCATCCTTGCATTAAGGAAACATGGGGAATTTTCAAGAAATTGCACCAGCCTATGCATGTTTACTCCTAAGTAAGTCTCATTGTGCTCAGTGAGGCTTAATCCCTACTAAATGTGTTTAGGATCTGAAGCTATTTTGGCCTCCTTTCTGTCCAGTTGGGCTCACATATTGGAAACACATTGCTCTCTGGCTTTTCTTCGCAAACGAAGATTTAGGAAGGACTCATCCCGCGCTTTCTGCAAGCGCGCCCAAGAATCTGGTGTGTGCCTTAAACGTTAACATGAAAAGGGCATGTATACCCACATGGTGCTCCCTAGATATTTTTAAAATGTTATTTAAGGCATCTGTTTATCACCTCTTGACCCACCAGGGTCCACCAGAGATTGAAGCCCCCATTAGCTAATATCTCCAATTTTAAAGGATGGGCGTTGTCATCTAAAACAGCTGGAGGGCGCAAGAGTGGGGGGAAGCTGTTCTAGACTCTAGAACAGGAGGAGGCAACTTTAGTGGGATCGAAGACTAATGGAATCTTAGGCTAAACATTTGTAAACTGCTATGAGTACCATTTTGGGGAAAAGGTTTGATATAAATGAATAAAATTAATAAAAGAAGCCATGCCGTCCCCCAAAATGGAGAAAAAATATTGAGATGTGACTAGATGCCCACTTCTCATTTTGAAAAATGCCCTCTTTTACAAGCTAGTCATCACCGCTGAGGGCTTCCAGGACAGATAATTTGCCCTTTTTACTGAGAAAAGGGGCAAAAGTGGAGGGTCAGGAGTTGGCAAAACAGCCCAGGGGATACTACTCTAGTACAAGGTATAGCAGCCTGCCTGAAGCTATGAAGGTCTGGATCAAAACTCTCATCTGCCATTTTATCCTCACAACATATTGTGAGCATTCTTATCAAAGCAACTTGTGTGTGTCTGGCATGACTGTGACACATTATATCCAGTACATTGAATTGTCTGGGTACCCTGCAGATAACAATATACTGTTAAAACAAGGATACCACCATTTTGGAATACTGTAATTATATTCATTCTGTTCACTTCTTAACAACTTTTTTTTTTTAAAGGACCATGTCCCATGAGGGAAAAAAACAACACATCTTTTTCTTTTCCTGAGACACTCATACAAAGCACAGATTGCCCTTGAAATGGTGTGGAAAATTTAGGCAGGTTTCAGTGCCAGTTTCACCCCCTTCAAAATGCATCAGGTGCTACATAAACACACACATGTGGCAGTAGTAAACTGACACATCTTTGAACAAGGTACGTGCTTCCTGGACAATTTGTTTTAAAAGAGATTTGTGTATCTCAGATGTTTCCCAGAGTACTATACAACTTTCTTTTAAAAGAAAGAAAGCCTTCTCTTACAGCAATTGGGAGGGGGGGTTCTGCTCAATTTAGCAGCTGCAAAAACATTTGGGAACCCTACAGAAGCTGTGTTGCCCATCCCTGCTCTATCTCAACTCATGAATTTGAAGTGCACTTGCATATGTGGAAGGTGCATAGATTGGATACCTGGAAATGCCACATCTCCAGGTAAGGTGGAAGTGCCCTTATCAAGAAGCTGAGCCTTCTCTTGTTCTCTTTGTTGTTGTTGCTGTCAAATGGCAACCCTAAGAATGAGATACTTCCAAGAGCTCCACACATCAACCACCCTGCTCAGGGCTTGCAGACCCAGGCCCGTGGTTTCTACGACTGAACCAATCCACCTGTAATGTGGTCTCCTTTTCCTACTGTCTTCCACTTTGCCAAACATTATCATCAGAGTGACATTGTCACATGATATGACCAAAGTAGAACAGTGTCATTTTAGTCATTTGGCTTGTAGAGAGTGTTCAGACATAAACCCAAGCCTTTGTCTTTTTGGTGTCGATGGTATCTGTAGTACTCACGTCCAGCACCTCATTTTAGATGAGCTGATTTTCTTCCTGTCAGCTTTCTTCATGTCCAGCGTTCACAACCACAGATAGAAATTGGAAATACTATGGCTGAGATTACTTTAACTTTGTTATTTAATGATATATCTTTTTCACTTGAGGATCTTATCTAGTTCTTTCATAGCTGCTCTTTCAAGTCTTATCTACGTGGGCTAAATACCCCGGTTTGCCCCTGTTCCAGAGCCCTGCAGTTCATATGATGCAGGACTTTTGCCCTGATCTGCCCCCAGCCAGTCCTCACCACCCCTGGGGCAGATACAGGGCTGGAATGGGGGCAAGCCAGGATAAGGTCCAGTAAACTGTTCTAATACCCAGTTTAATCCAATACTCCTGGGACAGGACAGGATGGGCCCCACATGTCCATGGTATTCCATCCTGGCATGCCATCCCTGGCTGTTGCCGCCAGCTCCCTGGTTGTCCTGGAAGTCAGGCAGGGGTCCCTCAGCATGTGACCAAGGCTGGTCACAAGCAGGGGGCCTGCAGTCACATGTTGCAGGCCCCTTTCCTGGCTTCCACATCAGTGACGGAGGGCCGCCAAATGGCGACGGAGGGCCGGCATTCTGTTTGGACGCCAGCCTGCTTTCTCCAGGTAACAGGGGCACAACAGGCCAGATCTAAAGCCAGGATATGCCAGCAGGGATAATAGTGTAGATAAGTCCTTAATCTTCTTCTGATTTATTGACTACAGTCTCAATTTGGATTAATGACTAAGCCAAGATATAGGAAATCTTTAACTGTTTCTGTGTCTGCATCACCCAATTTAAAGTTATGGAAATCATTTATGGTAATTATCTTTGTTTTCTTAATACAAAGGGAGTTAAAAAACATTTACTTTAACTTCATGTTCATGCTATTATCATTTAAAAGTGTATTCAAGAGGTCTGGGATCCCCCAGTTAAATTAGACTCATTACAAAACAAAGGAGTCAGTTTAAAATGCAAATCAAAGTTTACTGAAGGTATATCAGTCTCAATCTACATACTAAAACATACTTTAAAAAGAGGTCCCTAACTAAAGGTATTTAGGTAATGAAACTCACTCAGCCTACAGCAGTAGGAGGCAGGCTTCCTATGCATCATGGCATGGTTTCAGATGGCTTAAGATGGCTAATAGGGCTCCAGCCTCATGGAGAGACTCACAAACTTAGAAGAGAACTTACACAAAAGCAATAAAATTCAAATTAGGTCATGTGTTGAATGACCCAGCACTTCCAGTTGGCTGGAAGTGCCCAGTGAAATAAGAGAAAGGGAATTTTGGGAGAACAAATGCATGCAGGGAAAAACCCTAGACTTATCTTAGATTGTGAATGAGGTATACAAGATTGCTTTTACATTACAATGATTATTTCCCCACATACTACAATAGTTGTTCCGAATCTTTTCTATTTTCTGCAAGTATTGTGATGTTATCCGCATATCGGGGATGCTTTGATCGTGATTTCCTGTGTGGCAGGGGGTTGGACTGGATGGCCCTTGTGGTCTCTTCCAACTCTACAATTCTATGATTCTATGATTCTATCTTGAATTATTGATTATCCTTCCCCCAATTTTCACACTCCATCCTCTGTGTCTAATTCTGCTTTCTTTCTGTATAATGTGGTCTGCATATACTATAAATTAAAGAGATAGAGTGATAACACCTTGCCAATAATAAACCATTCTATTTCTCCATATTGTGTCCCAACAGCGGCCTCTTATCCTGAGTGTAGGTTACACATCACGACAATGTGATATTGTGGTACGCATTTCTTTTAGAGTGAACCATAATTTCTCATGGTCTGCACAATCAAAGGATTTGCTGTACTGTAATCTATAAAACACAGACTGATTTTCTTCTGAAACTCTGGAGCATTCCATTACCCTATGTATGTTTTGCGATATGATACCCAGTGTCTCTCCTTTTTCTGAACCCAGCTTGGACATGTGGCATTTCTTGCTCCATATACTGTATGGCAAAAATATTTCTTGTAAAATCTTAGCCTCACTTTGTTTGCATGAGTGATCAATAAAAGTCTGATGACTACTACAGTTTCTGGTGGCCCTTTCTTGGGGTTTGGAATGTATATTGAATGTTTCTAATCTGTCAGCCATTATTTTGTTTCCATATTTGTTGGCAGATTTTTGTTAGAATTTGAATCAATTCTATCTCTATAGCTTGAAACAATTCTGCTGATATGCTATCTATTTATGATGATTTATTTCTCCTTGCCTCTTAATAGCTATGAAGCATCATCTGTCCTGCTTTATTCCAAACATTTTTTTTGCAAACTCAGTAGTTTGTCACTATTAAGTTTGCACATCTACACATTACAAAGCTATTTCTTAGAAACCAGCCTGTCTGTGAGATACAATTACTATACTTTCCATTTGGTCTGCATTCCAAATGTGAGAAAATTTCTATTAATTCTGAGTAGGAGATCCATAATGACATGGATTGTATTTATGGACATGAGTGTTTCTTTACTAAGTTATTCAGAAGGAGTTAAGGTCATGAATTACATGGACTATCCCAAGCAAGTGCTAATAAAAACACTTGCTCACAACACCTCTCCAAGCTGTAGTCATTGTGACTGCATACATAAAATGTTATTTTAGAAATAATGAACAGATTATGAAATTGTTCCCTTTTGAAAGTTTCTGTGATTTAACTCTCCATCTCAGGATCATCCTGAGCATTTTGGCCAGTGGCACAATAGCGTATTCCCATCAATCTAATGAAAAACTAAAAGGAAGGGCTGTTTGTTTGCTTGTTGCATTTATATGCTGCCTTTCTTCCAACGTGGGACACAAGGCAACTCACAAATATTAAAAGTACACAAGGAAAGCAGTGTAGAGATTATATTGAAGTGCCATCACGATTTAAAAAAACTAATCTGAGAGTCAGGAAGTCCTAGTTTCAAAAATCACCTTTGCCATGAACTCACTTGGTCACCTTAGGACAGCGATAGAGGAAATGAGACAAAACAGGGTTTATCCCTCCATCTATACTGAAGGATTGAGGTATAATAATACTGAAAGTTGCTGTAGATTGTATGTGTACTATGGCAATCTGAAAGTGCTATACAAATAAGAATTATTGGCTGGAATCCTGCTGGGGACTTATGCCTTTGTAAGTAGATTGGAATTAGAATTGCACAGTTGTGCAACATCCATATCCAGTACAGGCCTATGTAGTTATGTAACTAGGTAGCAGAGCCAGCAAAGTGCCTGATGCACATTGGTGCCTGATGCACAGTGGGACTAATTAGCATCAGTGCCAATGCACATTCTCGCTGATGTCCTGTTATGTATGTTCACAATTCAGTAAAGGGGTTTCTTAGTGCCTATTCTACGTAGCTAGATATATGTAAAGTTACATAATAGAATCATAGAATCACAGAATCACAGAGTTGGAAGAGACCACATGTAACAAGTCATATGGGATTCTGGCGATAATATGACAGGAACAGGAAATCATTGAAGTAGCACATTATATATGACTGCAGCTATAATTGGAATTTACTCTTGCATTGAATGGGCTAAATTTGCATAGGGCATATGATCAGCAGAGTGGCAGATCCCAGTCCTAGTTATCTTCTTCCACCATCTAGTTTGCCTTCCTGGGACATTCAGAACTGGTACTGTAGAATGGGAAGTGGAGGAGGTGAATTATCTTCATCTGGAAGGGAGTTGAAAGTGGAAGCCTAGGAAGACACACACAGAGTCTGTCCAACAGACCCTCAAGCTCTAAAGAAGTCAAAGGTCAATTTGAAAAGTGATTTATCACAGCTCATTCACTCACAGTTTCTGAGAAAAAAGGAGTAGGGCACAGAGGAAAAGGATATGAATCAGAGGTAGAAATGAAGGCACAGATCCCTTCTCTGTGTTGTTTAACTTTATAGACTCCCCTTTCCACCCCTCAACTTAATGATGGCAATAAAAATAGGGAAGGCCCTATGGCGCCCACTAAGACTGCAATATACCACTCTAGCTATGCTAGTTTAAAGTACGGTAGCTGATAAAACTCTAAATCAAGAGACTTTAACTATTTGTGTCTTCAGCCACCTTGACCACACAAAAGTAGAAATAAGACTCCTGTATTTTAATCAGTGTATATAGCCTTTTCCGAAACAAGACCTCATAGGACCATATTAAGTTGACTTCTCCTGTTTAGCCTTTGGTCCATCTAGATTCTAGGCCAATGTCATCTTTCCACAAAGTTCTGAGGTAGAGGACTGTTCCTTCTTCACTACTTGCAATCTTCTAAACTGCTTAGAGCTGAACCTAGAACGTCTAGCATGCAAAGCAGGTGTTCTGTTACCAAGTTTTGGCACCCCAACTGCTCATGCTGGGGCAGCAATATGTAAATCACAAAGTTACATTGGCTCAACCATGTGTTGTCCAATCTCCTCAACCAGTGCCCCCACCCCAAAATAAGTATTGTAAAATGTGTCTTTAAACAGCTTCCAGAAATTCCTGTAGATGAGCTTTGGCAGGTCTCCAGGGTTATGGAATTCCAGCTGAAGGCCACTAGCCAAGGAAGTCTCTCTGTTTACCTTTGTGGCCCTGATCTGGCATGTGGATGATATGCTGAAGAGGGCATTCACCTCTTAAAGGTCGTAATGGAATACATTGGTAGAGGCAATCTCTTAGGAACGTTGGACTCAAGTCATTAAGGATTTTGAAGGTCATCACCAATATCTTGAACTGGACCCAGAAAGTAACAAGGAATCTGAGGTCAGAGCTTTAGTCTCCTACTTTATTTTAGGTACAGAATTTATCTCACCACTGCAGTCTGCATACATTGGCAACTTCAGAGCACCCTGGTCTTATATCAGCTGCTGCCCTTATAGAAGGCTCATACAGGACATACAGTTTGTATGACATGGTTCACACCTGCCACCATGTCAAAAAGAATGCTAGACTGATTCAGCAGGCTTTCCTTGCATTCTTATGTTTGCCCATTTCAATTCTCTTCAGTTTTGCTATAAGAATGCACTGAATTACAGGGTGCAAAGCTGACATTCTTGAGCACAGCTTGGGTAGATAGCTCTCCCAATGGGAGCTGAAAATAACCATGGAATGCCAGGAGTGCAAGACCGCCTGTTTCAGGTTTTGGTAAGTGTTGTATGTTATGAAGACACACTGGGCAACTGTGTGGATTAAACCATCTGTCCATAATGGGTTTCTGCGTGCAATACTTACAACATCCCCTGTTGAATTTCCTGCCTTACCTCATTCTTTTCATTTCAGCTGTTGAGGGACCAGGATACTTCCCTGTGGAACAGGGAAAAATGCCACATCTTAACGGGCAGTTAATTTGGCCAGGAAACAAAATCATTGGGTTCGAAACTCTGCTCACCAGTTAATTTGGGGCAAATGAGCCTATTTCATCCTAAAATACCTCAGGTGGCTGCTGAGAACATATATTAAGTTCCTTGAAGAACAGATAAGGCAAACAATGTAAACAAGTGCACTGAAAGTTGCATTTAGTGATCAAAGAGGTAGATGATGACACTGCTTCTTCCCTTCCTGACCCTGGAGAATTCTTGTTCCTTCTGTGTCTGTGATCAAAACTGCTTGCTATCAACATTCACTGTGCATTCCCTGCTTAGTCTCATGGTACATATATATAGCTTAAGTCCACAGAAGTCCACTTTACATAAACGTTTGATAATCCAAATATTTGGGATTTTCTCAAGGGCCATTTGGATAAACGATGCTGTCTTTCTAGTTGTACCATTAAGGCTAAGCCCCCCCCCCCGCCCACCCACCCGTCACAGAAACTGAGCTCTTGGGAGTACTCTGGATTCTACAAGAGTCTTAAATTCTTAGCAACTCTGTAAAATGACTGCCTGGCAATTTTGTATGATGGTGGATCTTCCCTTTCTTTCAATAAACAGGGAGGGAAGGGAAAGGGGGGATATATAGCCAATGATCTGAATGGTATGTGAAGCAAAGGAACCAAAAGAAGGAATCAAGCCCAGTGGCACAGCACATGCTTTGCAAATGTAGGATACCATGTTTGATCACTTAACACTCCCACTAAAAAGATCAGTGGTAGCAGAGTTTGGGCAATGTCCTGTTGGCTGATAGACTCTGGGGGTTGTGGTCCAAAAAAGTGTTTTTATTCCAAGCTCTTGATAGTAGCAAAATTAGGGAACATCCCCCTACCTGAAATGTGCCACTGTCAGACAGCAAAAAACTATCTAGCTGGGCTAATAACTGGCTTTCAGGGTCATAAAATCATAGAGTTGGAAGAGACCACAAGGGCCATCTAGTCCAACCCCCTGCCCTGCAGGAATATCCAATCATATCAGAGAGCTTCTGATCAAAAGGCATGAGGGGCTGCAGGCTATATACCTCGGGAGTGTGTGTTAAAAAAGAAATTATCTACTAGGGGAAACATGAGATAATACATATAATGAACTGTACAGTTGTCCCTCCATATCCACGGATTTAAGTATTCATGGCTTGAAAATATTCTTTAAAAAATAATAATCCAAAAAGCAAACCTTGATTTTGCCATCTTATATAAGGGACACCATTTTGCTATGCCACTGCATATAATGGGATTTGAATATTCATGGATTTTGGTATCCATGGGGGGTCCTAGAACCAAACCCCAGCAAATATGAAAGGACAACTGTATCTGAATTTGCTTTAAACTGTGTTATGATAGGCAAGTTCCCTTCAGCACAATAGTCACAAACTTTCTTGTGATGAATTTATATGAGGTGGTGGCAACCTCTTCTGGTTCATAATCTGGGCATGTGTGTGCTAGTGGTACCATGAGCATTAATTTATTGCTCCTGGCAATGCAGTTTGGAGGAGGAATCTAATCTAGTTCTACAGTTGGCTCAAGTCCTTGTGATTGCCAATTTATATGACTGGCAAGATGGTAAGAAAGACCTTTGACTGAGATCCCAGTGGTCTGCCAATCAGAACAGACAATAGTGGACTGGGTGGACAAATATCTGGTATGTTACAGGGCAGTTTCATATGTTTCACTGCATTACAGAGTGTAGGACGAGGTTACGGTATGTACTCTAGTTCAGCATCATAGTTCCCATAACGGCCAGTCAAATGCAAACAGGAAGTCCACAAGTCTTAAATTCCGCTCCATTACTCCATAACCAGCTGTGGTGCAGGAGAACGATCCCCAGAGCTGAATTTAGGTTGTTTGGAAGATAGCAATTGTCACATAAATATTTCTCTGGCTTTTCTTCGCAAACGAAGATTCAGGAAGGACTCATCCCGCGCTTTCTGCAAGCGCGCTGATGACTAAAAAGGCCAATCCGAGATAAACAAGTCCGGTTGCAAAAAGCACAGCAGAAGGTCTCCTTGGGTGATGTTTTTGGGTTGTGATTCTTTCTGCGTTGTCGTTTCTCTTCAAGACTTGTTCGTCGTGAGTTCTCAAATAAGGCTGCAGCATTGTGGATAGTGCGTCTCCATGCCTCCCGATGTGAGGCCAGGGCGGACCACTGTTGGTGATCAGTTTGGCCAAGCCTGAGATGTTGTTTCAGGGAGTCTTTGTATCGCTTTTTTGGAGCGCCCCTCTTACGCTGACACGTGGCGAGTTCACCGTAGAGTAGTATTTTTGGGAGGCGATGGTCCTCCATCCTAGAAACGTGCCCTGCCCAGCGCAGCTGTGTTCTCAATATCATGGCCTCAATGCTGGTGATCCCTGCTTGCTCAAGGACAGCAACATTCGTCACATAGTCAGTCCAGTGTATATTTAGGATTGTGCGTAGACAGCGCTGATGAAAGCGCTCGAGGAGTCGTGGGTGGTGGCGATAGGTGACCCATGTTTCAGATCCATAAAGGAGGATAGACAGTACGATGGCTCTATACACACTGATTTTTGTGCTTTGCCTCAGGTGTTTATTGCTCCAGAGTCTTTTGTGAAGTCTTCCAAATGCACTATATGCCTTTGCTAATCTGTGATCGATCTCTTTGTCAATCTTGGCATCTGAGGAGATGATGCTTCCCAGGTAGGTGAACTGCTGAACGGACTTGAGCACTGATTTGCCGATGGCAATGTGGGGATGGTGGTGTTCGTCCTGTGGTGCAGGCTGGTAAAGAACTTCTGTTTTCTTCAGGTTGACTTCCAGCCCAAACAGCTCTGCAGCTGTTGCAAAGCAGGATGTTAGGCGCTGCAGAGCTCCTTCTGTGTGGGCAACAAGGGCAGCATCATCGGCGAAGAGCAGCTCACGGACTAGATAGTTTAGAGTCTTAGTGTGAGCCCTCAGACGGCTTAAGTTAAACAAGCTACCATCAGTACGGTAGCGTATATAGATGCCGTCGTCTTCTTCAAGCTCTGCCATAGCCCTTTGGAGCATCATGCTAAAGAAGATTGTAAATAAAGTTGGTGCAAGAACACAACCTTGCTTCACTCCATTAGTTATTAGAAAGGGCTCTGAAAGAGCATCGCCATATCTGACTTGACCACGCTGTCCCTCGTGTAGCAAGATAATCATTTTAAGGAATTTGGGGGGGCATCCTAGTCTTTCCAGGATCTGCCACAGACCTTTTCTACTTACAGTGTCAAAGGTTTTGGTGAGGTCGACAAATGTTACATAGAGACCCTTGTTCTGCTCCCTACATTTTTCTTGCAGTTGCCTAAGGGCAAATACCATGTCTGTAGTACTCCTATTGGCTCTGAAGCCACATTGGCTTTCAGGGAGAAGTTCTTCTGCAATAGCAGGAACTAACCTGTTCAGGAGTATCCTTGCAAGGATTTTTCCAGCAATAGAGAGCAGTGTTATGCCTCGATAGTTTGAGCAGTCGGATTTTGCTCCTTTTTTCTTGTACAGGGTGATGATGACTGCATCTCGGAGGTCTGATGGCAGTTCCCCCTTTTCCCAGCAATTCACAAGGAATTCGTGGAATTTTTCGTGGAGTCCATGACCTCCGTGTTTCCAAACTTCAGGTGGGATTCCATCAATCCCAGCTGCCTTGCCGTTTTTCATCTGCTGTATGGCCTTAAAGGTCTCTTCCAAAGTGGGAGCTATGTCCAATTCATTTTTCATTGGTTTTTGTATCATATCTTGGATAGCTGAGGCTTGGACTACTCGGTTGGCGCTAAAGAGACTTTGAAAATGTTCAGCCCAACGATTTAGGATGGAGGCTTTATCAGTAATTAATGTTTGACCATCTGTACTGTATAAGGAGCTTTGGACCTGATAAGTAGGTCCAAACACTGCTTTAAGAGCTTCATAAAATCCTCTATGATCACCCAGATCTGCACAGCGTTGTGTCTTTTCTGCTATACTGATCCACCACTTGTTCTGCATGTCTCGGAGTTTTTGTTGTAGTTTGCTACATGTGAGGCGGAAAGCTGCTTTTCTTACATGACAGGTTGGCTGGGCGAGGTATGCCTGGTGAGCAGCTCTCTTCCTTGCCAACAGTTCCTGGATCTCTTGGTTGTTTTCATCAAACCAGTCTTGATTTTTCTTGTGGGAGAAGCCAAGGGATTCTTCTGCATAACATAGGTAATCAATATATAGCAATCAGCAGAGCCTGGAAAAGTTACTTTTTGGACTACAGCCCCCAGAATCCTCTAGGAAACAGAAATGTTTTCAAGTTCTGGAAATCATCAGGCATTTAGTCAATAGTAAGGTGTGCTTATGCTACAACTTCTCTGCTTATACTCCAGAGTGATTGTCCCAAAATGCCTGGTCTGCTGACCAGTGACTATACTTTAAGTAGAATCTTGCTTGGCTTTTTGAGCTGGGAGAAGAAATTTTGGGAGAAATGGGACTTTGCCTGTAATATGTCCAAACATTCCGAGCTGGAAAATTTTGTACCCTGAATTTGGTGATTACAAATTTCATTGAAATCACTGGACTTTATCAGATGTAGCAAACATGGCATCATTACAATGCCTAATTAACACGAAAGGGTGCACATATCATATGATGTCATCCCTTTGCGATTTTGTATTGTCCAAAAGCCGTTCCTTTTTATTGACAGGCCAAGCCATCAATAGATCTCCTGTGGCACTTTGTTGCCAGTATTGCCAGCGTTTGAAACCTCATGCCACTGTGCTCATGTGAATACAGCATCAATGGGCTGCACAATTCCTGGTGAGATTGTGAAAAGCAGGTACTGTACACTCTTTTTATGAACCTCCCCGATTCACTTTTCAGTTTTAAAGTGTGTGTCTGTGCTTGTGTGTACATTTTGTGTCTGTATTTTTGTTTATTTTTCAACTTTACCACACTCGCATCTTCTTGCAAGAACTGCTGATATCTTGAACCCAGAAGTAAATGGAGCTCCATTCGTGCTCCGTTTATGCTGGGGTTGCCTCTTTAAGGCTGCTCAAGGTAGGTCTGGTGGGGTGTGTGTGTCTTTTTCTGGCATAAAAATGCCACAAAATATGCTGGCAAAAGAACTTTAATGGGGTTTAGTCTGATAAAGTCCACTAATATAAGGTAAAATAAAAATGGTAATGTCCATCATTACAACCCCATCATGCTGACATATGGCATCCTAAGGTCCAATTCCTGGCATGAAATCAGTGGAAATTAAACACTAGTGATCCTGTATGTCAGCTTGATGGAGTGTTTCCTCCAGGTGTAGAAAGATCCCCCTGCAGAGCAAATGGTTGCCTGATAAAGAGAAAATAGGGAGGAGGAGGCTTGTGGCCTGAATGTGGTTAAATACTATTCAAACTGAAGAGTGGTGCTAGCTTTATTTCAGTAACTCTTGTTTGGTTCTTTGCATCCATATTAGAGTCTATTCAGTTCTGTCTAGTTCTGGCCTGAAACAAGATGAGAAAAATTGGTTCACCAGGCAAGGATATGAGAGAGAGAGAAAGAGAGAGGACTTTATCAGACATGACAAATATGGTGTCATAATAACACCTAATGAACGCGAAAGGGTGTGCATACCAGATGATGTTGTTCTTTCACGATAATGTCTTGAAAATAAGGTGTTCTTTTCTGTTGACAGGCCAAGCCACCAATAGATCTCCCGTGATGTTTTTTTGCCGGTATTGCCAGCGTTTGAAAATGTGCACCATTGTCCTCTCGTGATTACATCATCAATGGGTGGTCCCGCCAGAACACTTCTGGGTGAGAACATGAAAGCCAATAGGGGACGCTCTTTTTATGAACCTCCCCGGTTAATTTTTAAGCTTTAAAGTGTGTGTCTGTGTTTGTGTGTACATTTTGTGTCTTTATTTTGGTGTATTTTTAATATTACCGCAGTGTCTTTTTATGACAAATCGCTGAGATCATGAACATGGAAGTAAACAGAGTTCCATTCATGCTTCGTTAATGCTGGGACTGCCTTTTCTCGCAATTACAGGTAGGCCTGATAAAAAGGGTTCTTTTGCCGGCAGAAAAATGCAGTAAAATATGTTGGGAAAGAAACGTTTATGGAGGTTCATCTGACAAAGTCCTAAGAGATGGATGTTCATTATGATCCAAGAAGCTCAACTCTCCTGTTGCACATTTTAACTATATAACTATGGTTAATTCCCCAGTGGCTTAGATTGTAGCATATTTTAAGCAATCGCAGGGCTCCAATTCAAACTGCCAATTCAGATGTTTGAGGATCATTTAAAAATAAAAGGCGCTGAAGAAAACATTCATTTGATTAGTTTGGGAGTACTTTTGCGCAAGTCGAAAGTGACACGGGTCAGTTTGACATGGGTCAGTTCCGTGCCATCATTTCTGCCTTGTAAATTCATGAATGGTAAGATAAGGATAGATTTGCAAAAGGTCAGTCATGAGATGAATGGTTCTGGCAGTGGGGAGTGGTTGGCCATTGGCTGCAAAGGTCTAGAAATCGTATCAGCACATTGGCTCTGTGTTTCAGATTTTAAAAACACCTTCGTTTCAAATATTGTGATGGTTGGAGAGTTACTCAGGTACCATTGGCTCAGAGGCAGAGTACAGTAGGAGCCCCGTATCTGCTGGGGATTGGTTCGGGGGGGGGGGGAGGCGTGGATATGAAAATTGTGGATAATAGTGAATGCCATTGAAAATATTGGGATTTCCCGTTTAAAATATCATAGGGGCCTTGGAGGACCTAGAAAATGGCTAGAGGACACATTTTCTAGGAAGATTCTATTGTGTCCCATGGATAACTGAATTAGTGGATAATGAATCAGTGGATACGGGGGTCCTACTGTTGTTCCTTCTTTGCATGCAGAAGGTCTCAGGTCCAGTCACCAGAATCTCCAGGTAGGGCTTTGGAACAAGATTGTTTGAAAACCCTGGAGAATCACTGCCTGTCATGGAGAGCCACTGTCTGCCACAGGTGGGACTCAGGCAGTGTTCCAGATGTTGCTCAACTGCAGCAACATCCCAGCATCCCTTACCATTATCTATTCTGGCTGGGACTACCGAAGCGTACAGTCCAACAATACATGGAAAATCCATCCTTCCGTAGGTCAGTAAAATGAGTACCCAGCTTGTTGGGGGCAATTAGCTAAATACATTGTCAACTGCTTAGAGAGTGCTTAGCACTATAAAGCAGTATAGAAATGTAAGTACTATTGCTATGGCTATGGCTATAGCTATTGCTATATAGTAATTCTATCCCTGAGCTGGATGGACTAATGGGAGCTTTCTACATTCTTACATTGCATTTGCAATGTAATAGGAGTATTCTGTGCATGCTCAAACCCTTCCCATTATAGTCCATAAAGCTTATGTGGAAATTTCTTCTACCCAATTAGTTTGAAAGGTGCTACTGGGTTGCTTTCTGCCTTTTTCTGCTGAAACAAACAAATGTTATCTCTTTGAATACATGCTGCAGCCAGGATGCTGACTGGGGCCAGTAACAGGGAGCATATAATTCCCTTGTGAAAACAGCTTCACTGGCTACTGGGTCATTTCTGGGCACAATTCAAAGAGCTGGCCATGACCAATAAAGCCCTATACAGCTTAATTCCAGACTATCTGAAAGACCCTATCTGCCTGTACAAACCTGCCAGAGTTTTAAGACCTGCAGGTTGAAGGCTTTCTCTCTGTCCTGCTATCACAGGCTCGCTTGATGAGGACATGAGAGAGAACATTCTCAGTGGCTGCTTCCAGCCTCTGGAACTCTCTTCCACAGGAGGCTAGGCTGCCCCCCTCCTTGCTTTTCATTCGCCAGCAAGCAAAGAGCTTTTTGTTTAAGCAGGCTTTTAATGTAGAAGCAGGGGAGCTTCTTATTAGGATGGGTGTTTTATTTTATTTTATTTTTTATTTTTGCATAGCTTTTACATGATTTTATACTGTTTTAAAATATTTTTAAATTTTTTATTGTTTTTTTTTTTAATTCATTCTCTTTGGGAGCTCCCTTGGGTCCCACTCTGGGAGAAAGGTGGCATACAAATTAAACAAACAAATAATCCAGTGAGACAAAAAGCTTCAGCTTTAGCTTTCTCATGCCTAGGATGCTCTTAAGAGTTCCAGGCATGAGATGTGTGTCACTTTTGATTCTCATCTCACAGCTAAGGTACCTTTGGGGCTCTTCATAGCCTTGCCTTTTCCAAGAGAAGGAGGGCACTTCTATCTTCAAACGTCTGGGTGTATAATTTGCTCATACAGTTTAACTCAGTTTACAGCAATGCAGGGGGTGGGCGGGGGAGATAAATGTTTCATTTTGTCATTAATTAAAAAGAATGTCAGCCAGTCCCAAGTAACCTCAATGTCTCATCATTCATGCTTCCCAGAATTTAGCCCAGACAGTTTATCTTTCATGATGCAGTGTCTAAGGCACTTTTGTTGAACTGATAGTGGATGAGAAATAGCATTGCCTGGGACACTTAATGTTGTGCCTAGGGCTTTGGAAAGCCCCATTAACCAGCAGAGCAAATTATATGCAGCTGGTTAGGTCTCTAAGTTACAGAGTCCATCTTTTGCTATGACTCCCCCCCCCCAGGGGTCAGTGTGGAAAAGTTAAGGACAATAGACAACCTCGGCCCTAATTCTAAGAGTGAAGAGCCCATTACCTCTTTCACATCTGCAGACAAACTATGGTACCATATCTTCCTGGCACTTAAAAAGCATTAGCATTAGGATGTGTCACTCACAATCTCCTCCTGATGGCATGCTCTTCATTCATAGGTCACAGGAGATTTTCTGCAGTGGGGAAGCTGGCCTTTTCTCATGGAGGGAAAGAAAACCCTAGAAATGGATTATTTGCAAATGACAGATAAGAGCCAATGCTAATTGTTAAGTGGGTTTTCTTTTCTTTTTAAATTAAAAAAAAAGCAGTGATTTTAAAAGGAGGGAGCTCCACTTTATGTGGAGGGAATGGATGTTCTCCCCTTTGATTTCTGCATTTCTGGAAAGCCTCCCTGTTCCCACGCATCCATCCATCCATTATTTATATCCCACCTTTCTCCGTGGCTGGGACTAATGGCTTACAAAAAGGGAGAGAGTATAATAAAGCACATATAGTTAAAAACATGCAAAGTTAAGATTAAAACAGTATTGAATAATAACAGAATTAAAACCTATTAAAATTTTATTATAAAACAGATTAAAAACAGTATAGTGCTATAAAAGCATTTTTCTTGTTAAAATCTGTTTCCAAAAGCTTGCTGGAAAAGAAGGGTCTTAACTTGCTGCCAAAAGGAAAACGAAGAAAGAACCAACCTACCTTCCCTAGGGAGGACATTCCAAAGAGTGGGAGCACCCACAGAGAAGGCCTTCTCCTGTGATCCCACCAACATTCCCTGTGAAGGTAGTGGAATACAGAGAAGCGCCTCCTCTGCAGATCTTACTTCAACTGCTACAAACTGAGTTCAAAGTGCAAAAGTATTTTACTTGGTTAACAGGGGCAGAGGGAGAAGAGATGAAGGGGTAGAGTCTTACTATTCCCACTAGGTTCAGGCAAAAGGAAACTGCTGCAGCCCCTCCTAGATTATGTGTTCTTCCTCATTCATAACTTGTGCTGTCTTGGCCACATTCTGATGTTGTTTGGCCTCATGTGTCCTGCTTTTCATCTATGAAATATTGGAGGGTATGCACTCTACCTTCTTTTCCATCACTACCACCCCATCTAGTGTGACTGGCACTGCCTCTTCAAGGTCTCAAGAAGGGATCTTTTCTCCGTCTGCTCTCTGAGATCCTGTTAATTTGTTTTTTTCCTGGGATTGAAGCAATGGGAATTTCTGCGTACAAAACATGTGAGTTGCCACTGAGCTATGCAAGAGTGATATGGAAATGAAGGGCATGCTACTATACATCTCCTTTTTGATAAATGTCTCCCTTGTGGGGAAGAGAAATGTGTTATTGGATCAGGTTCACTATCCTCACTTTCACAAACTTTTTAATCTTTCCAGGATCCAAGTCACAGGATAGGGAGTAAATACAGCCGGTGCCCACACAGAAGCAGCTCTGCAGCGCCTAACATCCTGCTTCGCAACAGCTGCAGAGCTCTTTGGGCTGGAAGTCAACCTGAAGAAAACAAAAGTTCTTTACCAGCCTGCACCATAGGACGAACACCACCATCCCCACATTGCCGTCAGCAGTTCTGTGCTTAAGTCCGTTCAGCAGTTCACCTACCTGGGAAGCATCATCTTCTCAGATGCCAAGATTGACAAAGAGATCAATCACAGATTAGCAAAGGCACATAGTGCATTTGGAAGACTTTACAAAAGAGTCTGGAGAAACAAACACCTGAGGCGAAGCACAAAAATCAGTGTGTATAGAGCCATTGTACTGTCTATTCTCCTTTATGGGTCTGAACAATGGGTCACCTATCGCCACCACCTATGACTCCTCGAACGTTTCCATCAGTGCTGTTTACGCACAATCCTAAATATACACTGGACTGACTATGTGATGAATGTTGCTGTCCTTGAGCAAGCAGGGATCACCAGCATTGAGGCCATGATATTGAGAACACAGCTGCACTGGGCAGGGCATGTGTCTAGGATGGAGGACCATCGTCTCCCCAAAATAGTACTCTACGGTGAACTCGCCACGGGTCAGCGTAAGAGGGGCGCTCCAAAAAAGCGATACAAGGACTCCCTGAAACAACCTCTCAGGCTTGGCCAAATTGATCACCAACAATGGTCTGCCCTGGCCTCACATCGGGAGGCATGGAGACACACTATCCACAATGCTGCAACCTTATTTGAGAACTCACGCCGAACAAGTCTTGAAGAGAAACGGCAACGCAGAAAGAATCACAACCTGGTAACATCACCTGAGGAAACCTTCTGCTGTGCTTTTTGCAACCGGACTTGTCTATCTCAGATTGGCCTTTTTAGTCATCAGCGCGCTTGCAGAAAATTCAGGATGAGTCCTTCCTGAATCTTCCTTTGCGAAGAAAAGCCAGAGAGGTATAGTGATTTGACTGTTGTACTGGGACTCCAAGAAAGCAGGTTTCAAATTCCTCCTTAGTCATGTAAATCCACTGTGGGACTCTGGGCAAGTTCCACTCTTTCACTCTTAGAGGAAGGAACTGGCAAACCTTCTCTGAATAACTCTTGCCAAGAAATCCCTATGATATGGTTGCTATAAGTGAGAGGGCTGCTCTAGACAAGGGAATAAAATGTGGATTGGTGTGAATCTATGCCAATTCTTAGCAGCTTTTACCTTGTCTCAACAATGTTTTTGGTGTGCGAAGCTATCTGTGTTTGCTGTTCACATGGAGGCATGCCAGTGAATCAAGATGGAGGGTGCAAGTGAATTACTGAGTTAATTACTCGTGATTCTATACTCCCCAAGTTGCCCTTGACAAACAGTATTAAAAAAAACTAAATCCAAGGTGTGGAAGAGTGATCTGCTTAAATAATGAGGGAGGGGGGGAAGAAAGGCTGTTTCATCACCTCAGTGCACAATTGCTATGGTGACAATCCAACATGGTGGTTCTGGGTGCTGCCTTGTTAGCAAGCTCTGCCCCTGCGCACGTCCAACCAATCAGCTATCCTCTTCAGGAATGTGCTGTGCTACTATTTGGTTGTCCTAATGAGCGGGAGTGCACATTTCCCCCACAGTTTAAAAAAAAAACTCAGGAAAAGCCCCAAATGCTTTCCCCCCATAGTTTTCCTAAATGTTGGTTCCCCTCCCTCTGAAAATGACAGAACCCATTTGGACACATGGGATTCTGCCTGGATTCTATGAGGATTCATTTCACCGTCTGGACTGACCCAGAGTCAGCTTGAAGGCATGTAACAACAAGTGCAGTAAACAGAGGGTTGAAGTAACACCTTGGAAATAATCTGATGCTGTGAATCCTTTGGGCCTTCTGCTACCAGCCATGGACTTGCAGGGACAATGGTTCTTGCGATAATGATTAGTCAGTTGCATTCCAAAGCCAGGTCGCAAGACAAAGTTCACTCTCTCTCTCCCACTTTTGTTGTTTGCTGCTTTTGCTTTTACAAGCCAAATTGGATTGCTTCTATGTCTTCAATGTGCTTGCACTATCATTTTAGGAAAAAATCCTTTTTGAAGAATCAAGAGCATACTGGGTATCATAAGGGCATCAATTGTCTCCAGCTACATTCCACAGGTTTGATAAAATCTTTAAAATGTATACACTTTTTCTCCTTCAGCTGTGACATTCTTTAAAATAAACTAGCACCTAGATCCTAGACACACACACACACACACTTGCACACAAAGAAACTCAGCGGTTTTCCATTATGTGATTACACTTGCATCTTAGTCCATCCAGAGCTTTGTGTGTGTGTGTGTGTGTGTGTGCATGCCTTGAAGTTACCTGTCTACTTATGGTGACTTTATGAATTTCATAGGGTTTTCTTAGGCAAGGAATAGTCAGCAGCGGTTTTGCCAGTTCCTTCCTCTAAATATACCCTACAGCAGCTGGTGTTTGTTGGCAGTCTCCCATCCAAATACTAACCAGAGTTGACCCTGCTTAGCTTCCAAGATCAGACAGATCTTATGCCAATAGGGTATTTAAGCCCTTCCATTCAGAACTGCCGTCCAGATTTATCCTCCTTCAAAAAGTTACTTCTCAAAATTGAGAGCATAGGATTGCATTAGCAGACATAGCATTGTGGGAGCTACAATCCCTTTTGCATGTGATGCATGTAAATCTCTTATCTCACACTGTCTCTTGCTAGCTTTGCATAATGCAACTGTTCTCTACCACAAGCCATAGAAGCTACAGCTGGCACAAGGACAATGTTCTATGATAGTAGGACATCTTGGCTTATAATACCTAAAAAATCTAACAGGTCATGAGGATGTACCACTAAACCACAAGCTCTGCACAACCTGCACTATGAGTTTAAACTGGATGTAGCAACCTACGAAAAAGTTCAGTATGCCATTGCAGCTCTGTGTGTGTGTGTGTGTGTGTGTATGTGTGGATAAATGGGGGGAAGAAGATGAATGGGGGATAAGTCTATGTATGACCAAGACTATCCCCATTGGCAGTGATGGTCGTTTGCTGGAGTTCACCTTCCAGTTTTGGAATTTGATGGCCTTGTTTTTCCTTTTCACTTTCTCTGCTTCTTCATTTGGCCTCTCCAAGTGAACAGTAACATCAATAACAATGGCAATGTTATTGGGGGTGGGATTCTGCGAATACCAGGTGCTATAGGCTGTATTTCAGAAGAAAGGGCAAAGCCACCTCTGAGTATTCCTTGCCTAAGAAAACCCTATGAAATTCTTAAGGTCATCATAAACCAACAGGTGACATGAAGGGGCATGCATGCATGCGCGTGTGCACACACACACACACACACACACAGAGCGGTTAAGGACATGTCTTGCTTATGTGCTTGCCAGAGGCACCTAGTTGGCCCCTATGGGAAATGGAAGCTGACCCAAATAGACCTTTGGTCTCCTCCTGCAGGGCTCTTTTTCTGTTGTCCAGCAGTCTCTTGGAAATTTCCCAGAGTAAATTTCACTGTGTCTGTCACTGATAGGTCATTCTGATGAGCATCTAACTTCTATATCCCTTCACTATGTAAAGCTACATGAATTGCTTCTTGACCTATCCTCAGCAGATATGACAAGATACTGTTCCCACTCTTCTTTCTAAAACCCTCTGAAACTGTTTATAGACTCTCAAGGGTTTTGTGTTCCACACCCCTTCATTGTTTTGTTCTTCTGGTCTAAGCATTCCTTCACTTGTAATAGATACATTTTTTAAAAAATGCCAACAACCAAAAAGTAACTGGGTAAAAAGCACAGAAGACAACTTAAACTTGTAGTGACTAAATGATGGAGGAAGCTGTCCCCCCCCCCATGAACACACAGTCCTTTTGCTGTTACTCTGTGTACAGAGATAGTAGACTAATGCAGGGTCATCTCATATACACACTTCCCCCTATTCTACACAATGTAGTTAGTACAAAGTACTTAAGATGCGATAAAGTAAAGCCAGCAATTTAATCCTTGGGTTAAATTCAGGTTTCTCAGGAGTAATATCCAGCCACTCACCCCAGCAGTAGGAACAATAAGAACAAAATGTTCTATTTCACAGCACCTCCCCTGCTGGAAGGGCCTATAGTGTGATGCAGCTTGGTTCCTCCAAAGAACAAAGTTTTGCTATTGATGCACGCAGAACTACACATCTAACCCAAAGTTTGGGAGGAAAAATTGGACTACAACTCCCAGAATCCACTGGCTGACATATAACATTATCAGACATGGCAAAAATCATGGGATTACGACATCAGGGTAGCGCGAATTGGCCCCGCTATCGCACATCATCATCGTCTTCGCATTCTTCCACCGTTCTCCAGCTGTGAAAAAGGTGCTCTTTCTCATTCACGGGACAAGCCATCAATATATTGTCAATAGTGCTCTTTTCATGCTATTGATGGTGTGCAAAACCACATCCTGTTGTAATCGCGAGATTACATTGTGAATGGGCAGTCCTCTTTCCCCTCTCCCTGTTCCCAGAGAGGAAACTTCCAGGTGAGAACATGAAAATAAAGCACAGGATGCTCTTTTTAGGGACTGTCCCCTTAAGTTTGCACATTTTAAGCTTTGTTTTAGTGCTTGTGTGTTCATTTACTTTGTTAATTGAGGGGGTTTTGGAGCTTTAAGAGTGTTTGTGTCTTCTCATGAGAATTCCCAAAATCTTGCCCATGCTAAATCACAGAAGTAAACGCCCGTTCTTAAAGCACTAGTAGTCATCGTGTGATAATTCCAAGGCATTTCTTTCATGGGATTACAGCTATTTGAGATAATAAGTGTTACAATGCCACGATGTTCCCACTATCTTTATTCACGGAATTACATCATTTTTAGATGCTAGTCTGATAATGTCCACAGTCAGTTTAACCAGATAATTGCTCTGAGCTCTGATCTAATCTTACAGTTTAGATAATGCATAACTGGAATGATACATGACTATTCCCTGTGGCAATGGAAGGGGACAGTGTGTGGGGGGGTGAGTGTTATATTGGCTTTGGTTATCCCTTCCCTTGTCAACAGTGGTCTTTTTACAAAACTAATTGACAACCGTGCCAAATTCTCCACTGCCCCCATTTAAAAAGAAACATGTAATTGTGCCAAGATTTCACAATTCAATATGCAACAGGTCATCACTGCTTTGTCTGTGCAGAAGGGAGGAAGAAACACTTCCTAATGTAACATCATAAACAGTGAAGGAAGACTGCTTTTGCTGAAGGTTTTCCTCTTTGTCCACATTTTCGCAAAGCACAGGTGGTTCGTCTCCTGTCGAACTTGGCCATCTTTAGCTGAGCTGCACCCTGCCCCTGCTGCTGAAAAAGTTCTTCTCTTAGATGCCTGGGAGTTGAAGTGTTAAGTTTCAGCAGACATGCATAGAGACCAACATCCCTTCTCATAAAACACATTTACCTCAGGGTGAGAAAACCCGGCACCAAGTACTTGCTCCAGCCAGTGCAAAGCTGAGGCAATGTTCCCCTCTAATTAGCTGGTATTTGCTATAATAGCTATTATGTTTCTGGTTATAAAATCATGAGGACAATGGCTCCTTCTTTCTTACCCAAGGGTGGGTAGGGGGGTGAAGGGAGATCTGGGTTACTATTACTTTTTCCCAGGCACACCCCCTTCTATTCTTGTAGCAAACAAATGATAGAGAGAAGTCCTGATGAAGAGGGGCAATGACTGAAAATGTGGTTAGGTTATAGAAGAAACCAGACCAAGCTTTCAATTACTATTTTAATTTGTAACATAACTAGCATTGGGATTCACCGACTCTTTAAAAAATAATACCATTAATATTTCTATGAGAGCCAGTGTGGTGGAGTGGTTTGAGTGTTGGACTGCAACTCTGGAGACCAGGGTTTGAATCCTCATTTAGCCATGGAAATCCACTGGGTGACTTTAAGCAAGTCACACTCTCTCAGCCTCAGAGGAGGGCAAAGGTAAAGCTCCTCTGAACAAATCTTGCCAAAAAAGCCCATGATAGGTTTGCCTGAGGGTCTCCATAAGTCAGAAAGGACTTGAAGCAACACATTACTGTACTGACTGAAAGGCAAGAGTTAAACATATAGGTGAGAGAATAGGTCTCAGACTGTAGTGCAGGTAGAGCCGGTTTAAGGGCCCTGGAACACCTGCAGCCCCCCCCCCCGTCGTAACCCTCTTTCTGCAAAAGCATTATTAGTAATAATCTGAATATCCTATACTGTGAATAAGTTAGGTTATGTTACATTGACCTGAGATAAACATATGGGGCCACAAAATAAAGTGTTGCAGGGGACCCCAAAATTCCTTAAACTGGCCCTGAGTGCAAGGCAGGCAACTTGTGGCCAACCAGATGTTGTTGGGCTCCCATTAGCACCAGCCAGCACAACCAGTGGTGAGGGATGATGACAGTTGAAATCTAGAATCAACTTGTAGGGTCACAAGTTGTGTGTGTGTGCCTTCAGGTTGCCTGTTCAGTCATGATAACACCATGATTTGATAGGGTTTTCTTAGGCAAGGAATACTCAGAGGCTGTTTTGCCAGTTCCTTCCTCTGAAATATAACCTATGGCACCTGGTATTCATTGGCAGTCACCCATCCAAGTACTAACTAGAGCTGACCTTGATTAGCTTCCAAGATCAGATGGGATGATGCCTTTAGGCCAGGCCACAAGTGGCTCATCCATTTGACTTAAATGATCCAAATTTTCAAACAACACAAATACCCATACGGTACCTATGGCAATAAACTGTGTTGTGCAATTATGCAAAGTATGTGGACACACAATTAATATCAAGTGTGTCCTGCCTTGTTTATAACGTAGATGTTGGTGGTCTCAGTCTAGCTCCATGAGACATATATTCAACATCCATATTGCTGTTGTGTGTGTTTTTTAAGAGTGCAGTGCTGTAAATAATAGTACTGTATTAACAATGTTCAAAATTGGCTCAAGAATAGTTCTAGGCAAGGAGTGGAAACCTGTAGTCTTCCAGATGTTTCTGGATTCCCAATTTCAATATGCCTGTGTATCCGGCACCACCACCCCCAACACCTTTTTGTACGTGGCTCCAGTTGGTGGAACTCAGGGAATTAACAAAGAAAGGCTGAGGACTCCCCTGTCCCCTTCTATAAAAGTAGCATTCTGTATAATGCTGTACATGTGTACAGTGGACAAAATTTTGGACTTAGCTACGAAAGCTAGGTTCAAATCTCAGCCTTGCTAGCCTTGAGCAAACCACTGTTACTCAGTTGAACCTAACCCAAAGGTTTGCTGTGAAGACAAAAATGGAAAATACAGTCCGTGCTATCCAAAGCTCCTTAACAGATGTGAATAAAAATGAATAAATATTAGCACACCACACGCAAGCATGTTATTTCCAGTTCCAACACAATTGGACCAGAAATCCATTTTATTTACAGTTATAAGTAATTACATCTGTAAAAAACCCTAATTAAATCTATCTTTAATTACTAATTATAAAACAGTCATTTCAGATCTGCAGAGCCAATTGTAACAATAGCAATGGCATGAAAACTTGCCAGCAAAAATTAGAACACCCCTCTGCCTCAGGTGTCTGAGATCATTAGAAGAGTTGTTGCCCTGGAATGGTTTGGCATGAAGTCAGGAGTTCTGTTTCTTGCTTATAATAAGGTTAACTGAGACCAAAAACCTCAGCTTGAATGCATGATAGTACTGCCATTAGATACAAGCATTGGTCTTCATTGTGATAGATCATGTGGCCCATATCTTGATCAGATCATACCAGAATCTTTTAAAGAGACTTAGCAAAAGGAACAAGGAAGAGTTAGGCAGGCAGCAAGAGAAGGTGCTATCTATCTCCAGATGTTGCATGTTTCAGACATGTCCAATGACTACAGGCTTTTGGAAAGGCATTAGGGAGGTTATGAATATGACTGGCTATGTGATTTTCCATAATCCAAAAACTCAGTTTCTTGGCTTTTTAAAGACTCTGATCTGAAAGGAGACTTTGAGTTGACACCACACTACACAATTACACAATTACTACACTTGGATACCACTTTAATTGCTATTTTAGCACATGATCTTCTAAATATCAGACGAGTAGTGACATTCTCCAAGGGTGATAGACTAGTAGGGAGAATGCAGTATTTCAATTACTTGGCCCCAACTCATATATATGGCTTAATAAGTCATAACCAGCACTTTTAATTGTGTCCAGAAACAGACTGGTATCTGTTGTAACAAGGGAGTCACATGCCTCCTCTAACCAGCTTGGTTAACAGGCTGACCACAACATTCTTGACCAGCTGGTTTCCAAACATTTTCCAAAGGCAGCCCCACGTACAGCATGTTACAGTAGTCCAAACAGGATGTAACAAAAGCATGTGTCACTGTGGTCAGATCTGACATCTCTGGGAACAAATACAGTTGGCATGCTACCCGTAACTGCGCAAATGCACCCCTCCCTTAGTTTTGGACTGTCGCCTTGTTAGCAAAATGTATGTACCATGGAAAACTGAAAGAAGGAACAAAAAGACACTTTATTTACATTTGAATTCTATTGTTTCACCAACTTTCATCCCATACATATGCTGGTTTTTATACAATATGATACACTAGTTATTTTGTAAAATATATATTAGGAATAGGGAACATGTAGCCTCCAGGTGTTGTTGAACTGCAACTAACCCCCTCCTCACTGGCTATGCTGTCTGGGGCTGATGGGAGTTGCAATGCCACAATATTTGGAAGGCCACATATTGTTCAGTCCTGATGTCTGTTCAAGTATCTTGTTAGCCTCAATTCTGTAATGGTCATTAGAGGGGGAGAAGACCAGCCAGGCATAGCTCCATTGTGCCTTGGCTTCCACAACAGGTGGGAGGTCCTCCTTCCATGTTCCAACTGCCATTGCTCTGGCCTCTAAGGAGGAGAAGAGCTGCCAGCATCTGCTGGACTTAATCCACTCCCCTAATACCATTTTCCTTCTGTGCCATTTCCTATTTAGACTGTAAGTATGAGGGCAGGGAACTAATTATTTGTAAGCCACTCTGGGAACCTTTCTGGCTGAAGAGGAAAGTATAAATACTCTAAATAAGTAAAATAATAAATATGTAATGATTTATACTTTCATATAAGAAAGAAAGAGAAAGGAAACGAAGGTGAATGAGAAAGTAAAACCAAGGTATAAAGCAACAACAGAAGATTGATAAAATAGAAAGCAGGACTTCTACAGGGATTAGAAAATTTGACAGCTGATTTTCTACAGTGCTTGAATGAGCTGTGAGGAACAAATTGTTTTTGTTGTTCCAGAAAACCATCACTCCATAAAGATGCCCATCTGCCAAGTAAGTTATTATAGTGTGTGTGTGTGTTTTGTGAGGCCAATTTAAAGTTCTCTACATTTCAAAGGGACATATAAAAAGTGGGACTTGAGGTAGTCAAAACCATAGATATAGCTCCTCCAGTCATCAAAGGACCAATTTTGATAGAATGGGGACACAACCCAAGCCATATCACACCAAATTTTATTTATGTATTTATTTGATTTGTAACCTGACTTTCTCCCAAAATGGCACTCAAAGCAGCTACAAATCCCTACATAGCTGGGAGGGACAATTTAGTCAAGGGTGATGATTTCCCTCTTGACTGCTTCTCCCAGGCAGAAAGGGCAGGGTAGGCTGGTCTTGGCAGCATCCTTTTCAGCAAGCTGCAGCCGAGAGAGATGGCAACAAGGGCATTCCCTCAGGTCTGTTGAAAGACCAGCTCCATGGATACAAACATCCTCCCTCAGCTGTCACCAGGAAGCAGTCATTCCATCAAGCTGTTGTGAAGGGAGATAGGAAGCAAGGGTGTTCCTTCAGTTATGAGTGAGGAAGAACAGCTCCACCACTGACTTTCTCCCCTCACCGGTGTTTCCAGCTGGTTGTTACATGAGCTACTACCAAAGAATTAAAGGCAAAACTTGATCCCCCCCATACTTCCTCAACAGCTCTTTGTGTCACATGTACATACCTTGATTTTATTAAGTGATTATTTTCTCTCTACTCTTTATTTTTATTGTTGTGGTTTTAGAATCATACCATAGTAGAATCTTAGAGTTGGAAGAGACCACAAGGAACATCTAGTCCAACCCCCCTGCCATGAAGGAATACACAATTAAAGCACTCCTGAAAGATGCCCACCAACCCCAAAGATGGAGAGTCCAACCTGCCCCCGAGGCAATCTGTTCCATGGTCCAACAACGCTTACTGAAAAAAAACCCAAAACTGTTGCTATAACTTGAACACCACTGTGATGCTCATGTTTGTACTTACATCCTGTCTTTTTTTCTCTTTTTTGGGGGGGGGGTGCGTAATTGTTTGTATGAAAGCTGCACCAGAAGATAATGGGACTGAAAAGCAGAGTAAAAATATTTCAGAATAAATAAGGACGTTGGAATTTGACCGGGAAAAAATGGTTTTGAATGACGCAGGTTGGGGAGGAGAGAAAATGTACACTTTAAATCTACTCTTGCTTCCTAGGGATCTGACAGAAACCCAGTTCTGACACACAGGTGTGCTGCTGTTCTGTCTGCTTTGATCCCTGGAGGCTCATTGACATTAGCTGCAAAATGAAACTTTCAACTGCAGTCCCTGTACTGGTTTTACTACAGGCTGGTTTGATACACAATAGATGCTGTTGACATACACTAAGAGAAATCAAGCATTCAGTGAAACAGATGTGAGGGAGGGAGGGCCAGTTGTATTAGTAAATCACTGTGCTAGAGCATGGATTCTGTTGCCTTCAGTGTGTAAATCTTGGCACTCCATAGTTGGGCACTGAGCCCAGTGCCTGGTGTTCCTCCCTTCTGTGCCTCTTACTCTCAAGTTTCCCCTCTGTAGATCCTAGTCAGGGGAGTTTCCTCTCCATGCTCTGTTTAGTTTATGGGTTTGTTTCTGTACATATGTACCTGAATGCAGATGCCCAGAGTCAGTCTTGACAAGCAGATTACTATTGTCAGAGGGACAATTAAAGGAACATATCAGCTCTTCAGCTATCCAGTACGTTGTTTCATTGCTTCCATGTGCTGTTCTTACTGAATTCATCTGTTGACTCTCAAACTTGGGGTGTGGATTGAAGTTCTTATTTGTACAGACTCCAGCATTGCATGGCTCTGGTGATCCATGCTTCTGGTGGCCTAGATATAGCCTCAGTTAGCATGTACCTAAGCAGATTTATCCATAAGTAAGCATCCCTGCTTTCAAGAGAATCCTGGCCAGTAATTGTTTTTAGGATTATGGGTTGGGCAACACCTTTATTAAAATAAAAAACCAATAAAAAGTTACAAAAGTGATGCATTATTGTTACCACTTATTCTAACTTGTCATTATAACTTATAGATTTTTATTTGTAACTTTTTTGTGATTCTAATAAAGGAATTATCCCACAATGAATTTTGTTTTTACTAACGGACCACACAGCTACTCTGATTTTATATTGTTAAGAATAGTCTTTGCATGTATATTCCCTATATCCTAGGGAATATGTGGGCCTCCCGATGCTGTTGGACTACAATAACTATCCATCCTAGCTACCACAGCTGATTTTATTTTATTATTTATTTATTTATACCCCGCTTTCAGCCACAAGGCTATTAGAGCGGCTTACAAATTGTTTTAAGCAATAGCTATTTACACATCTACACTGCATTAAACAGTTTCCAATGTGTGTTAGTTAATTGCCCCTACAAGCTGGGTACTCAAGCTGATGGTGAGAGATGATAGGAATTGCAGTCAACAGCAACCATATGAAGGTCCACACTGTCCCATTTCTGTGCTGAGATACATGGGCTGGCATCCTGTTCTTGCCATACACAGGCATCAGTCCACCTTATGCCTGCATATATCTTTTTCTCCTTGTTGTGGAGGCTGATATTCTTTTCCATTCATTGCAACAACCAAAGCCTTTCCTAGCACTCACTGTTCAGCTGCAGTGCCCCTCCCGCCATGGTCATTCTGTGGCCAGTGGACAGCAAGGGGGATCAGAGGAGTGTCTGCTGTGACCTCCAGAGGACACCAGCAGATCTCAGTAGAGGAGTGTCTGCTGTGACGTCCAGAGGACTCTAGCAGATCTCAGTAGATGATGTCATCAGTCTGCGTCTGACTATGGGGATATAGCCAGATTATTTTCCAGTTCCATCCTTCCATGTGCCATCAGTCACACAGTGGTTGTAAGGAGGGGGCTGCAATAGTTAAACAGTGGGTTCAGGGGATGATGAGAGGAAATACAGTGAGTCTTTGGTACCCACTGGGCTTTGGTTCCAGGACCCTCTGTGGATACCAAAATCTGTGGATGCTCAAGTCCCATTATATACAGCGACTTAATGAAATGGTGTCCCTTATATAAAATGGCAAAATCAAGGTTTGCTTTTTGGAATTTATTTTTAAAAAAATATTTTCAAGCCATGGATGGTTGAATCCGTGGATGCAGAATCCGTGGATACGAAGAGCCGACTGTATGTAGAACTATGTGGAACTATGATACTACATACGCTGTGCCCTACATGATCTTGGCCTTTACCTTAAAAGTTGTTAATTCTTTACCTGTTGATTTCTCAGAATATACTCAGCAGGCTCAAAACATTCATGGTGACAATACAAGATGACCCAACACACTAAGCAGCACATTTTAAGAAGTTGCAAGCCAGTATTCACAAATAATATTGTGAGCAATCTGTAAGTGGAATCAGTGTTTGGTAGTTAATTTTTTTTGGGGGGGAGTAGAAAGGGTAGAATTGGAAGATATGCTCTCTAATTTAGGACAACAGGAGAGACTGATCCTTACTCCTAAAAAAAAAAGGATGTACTATATAATCTGTTTATTTTGAGCATGCAGATCATAGAAATCCCATTTCCTAATTAAAGCAGCATTTCTGAACTGGCTTTTGGAACTCGGAACCAGCTTCCTCAGCATGCAATTTGGCTGGTGTTTCTCCTTTAAACTACAGACTACATTGCCCTATCCTAGTAACAGAAATGGTCTTGCTCCTTTCTCCAGCATAGAGAAAAGTTAAGTCCCATGGTATCTATGGCAGGGAAAACTCTCGTGGAACACTTTTGATAGCTTAAAAAAAATAATTGGCCATCAGCATTGTACCAGATCAATAATGCTTGGTGGGAGTGTGCAAACAAACTCAAGCCTTATTGACAGCTAGTGAAGTTTGAAGTACTGTACTTAGTTATAAACTGATACAATGGCACAGGAGTAACTGCCAGGAAGGCAAGCTGCAAAACACATGAATATCCAAAGAAAAAGAATAGCAGTGTCAAGATTCACACTCACAATACAGTGGGGAACACATGGGCAAGAGTGGAAAGAAACATCTGCTTCAAGTACAGTGGGGCCTACCCATGGTAATAGGATGTGTTTTTGCTTCTATTTTGCAGGCTAACAGAACAATACTCATTGATGTGAGACAAAAATTGGCAACTAATATCAGATACACTCCTTTCAGATTCATACTGTCGACAAAGCAATGCTCCAATCCCAAGCAAATTTGCAAAGTGAGTGATGGGATTGCATGAGTTACTTAACATAGCAGCAAAAACTCTTTATCTGATTTCACTTTGCATTGTGGAACAAGGCAACTCAGTAGCTTGCATTTTAAATGAACAGTTGGGCAAAGGAAGTCTTACAGGTTCCTCAGTTGTTTCTGGCAGATTGGCAACATTATGCTACTGACTAGAACAACTAAACTTCAAAAATTCCTTTACTAGGGACGTTGCTAAACAAATACCATAGGAAGCATTCTGCTCAGTTGATTGTGTTTTCCCCACTGTCTGTTGCTTGAAAGGCTACTAACCCTAGGCTGTTTACAGACTGGGCACCTCACACAGACATGTGTATAAACCTAAGACTATATCCATGTGCTGAAAAGTGCACTCTGTAGTCCACAAATCTTCATGCTATAATACATCTGCTCATCTTTATGGTGCCATAAGATTCTTTATTGTTTTCACCTGAAACTAGTATTACCAAACACCCCCGCAAGTATGCAGTGTGCTCTTTTTTTCTAGCCATCTTAGCGCAGATTATAGAGTTCTTGTCTCACAAAAGTACTGGTAGAAGTAATCTCTCATCTGACCTCCCCCCACCATCAAAATTTTAAGGAGCCAACATCATATTGCTTTTGAGGGACAGGCAAAGAGCTCTAACCATGAGGGCTGTGTGTGACTTCATCCACCTTCTGCTCCACAAAAGCAGCTGAATCTACAACTGGAGGTGAAGGAAAAGAAAGGGGAGGGGGGTTGGGTTGGGTGGAAGCTGTGGGTGTCAACCCTGAACATGTGTCCCACACAAGATGGGGGCCAGATGTGTCCTGGTGATGGATGGTGTGTTAAGTGGAGGGGACAGTGGGGGTATGTGTGTGTGCAACAATTTGTAGGAGGAAAGGCGGGGTAATGAAATCAATTGAGGGTGGAATGGGGGGGGGATTTCAAGTTTGCTGAGAATATGTGCAGGGAAGTTGTGATCTTTTACGAGGGTGAGGAGCCTTTTTAGAGATGTGAGACAGTAGTGGTTAAAATAGGGGATTTGATTAGAGGTATAATGTAATGTTTGATTCACCAGTAACACGAGGGGGGCACATGTGGCCACCCAGAAATTGTGAGGTTGCAACTCTGGTCAGCCCTAGCCAGCCTAACCAAGATCTGAGGCATGATGGCAGTTGGTGTCTAACAACCTCTAGAGCAGCACACACTCCCTTAAGCAAAACGCTAAAAAATATTCCAATTTTTTTTTAAAAAAACGCAAAACCCCTAACTCTTTTTATGGATGTGACTTTTAAAAAATCTGAGTAATTTGTGATTTGATCACAGCAACTATGTCTATATACAACAATTCATATAACCTACACAATCAGATTTCAAGTCATTGTGTAAACAGTGACAACAATATACAATTTCTAAAAAAAGAAAAGAAAAAAGCCATCATGTCACCACAAATAAATAATGAATCCTTATGGGGCTGTATCTGGTTGATGGGTAGGGGGCTGAAGCCTGGCTGTGGGTGATCCTGGGTGGAGGGTGGGAAGAGAGGGTGCCCGCAGCAGCGAGACAGAGGGTGAGTTTGGGGTGCGTGTGTCTAAAGCCAGGTTTGGACAAGCAGGGCTGGGCGCGGAGGGGGGCCGGAGGAAAGGGGTCAGGGCCGGTTGAAGGCACCGGCGGCGTCAGCATCCGCAGGGGGGCCCATCATTGTGGGGTCCCCCTAGTAACCCCCTCCTGCAAAAGCATTATTAGCAATAATCTGAATCTCCTGTACTGTGAATAGTTTCGGTTGAGTGAGGTTACACTGACCTGAGATAAACATATGCCCCCCCCCCAATAAAGCACTGCAGGGGTCCCCCCAAATTCCTTAAACCGGTCCTGAAAGGGGTCCGGGGGTGTGGGGTGGGTGGGAGCGGGGATCGCCCCAGGGTGGGGCCGGGGCGGCCGGCTGCTGCTGGGGGCTGGGGCGGAGGGAGGCGGGGGGGGCTGGGGAGGGGCGGGGCGGGCGCGGGGCGGGGCGGAGGGTGGCTGCCGGAGTCCCCGGGATCGGATCGGATCGGATCGCCATCCTCGGACGCGACCACCTCGCTCGCTCGCTCGCTGCAAATCCAAACTCCAGCCCAAAGTTGTCCGGTGCAAAAAAGAAAAGGAGCCGGGCCACCCCCAGCCTTCTTCCAGGAGGCGAGCCCGAGAGCCCGTCGCCCTTGGCTGCCTCCGCTCCCTCTTCGGCCGTCCCGAGGCGAGGGGGTCGGACCCGGGCCGGGCTCGGAGGGGAGCGCGCCGGCCAGAAGCGCCGCGGAGCAGCAGCAGCAGCAGCAGAGGACCCTCTCCCTCCCTCCCTCCGTCTCTCTCGCTCTCTCTGCCGGCTTCCGAGCCGACCTTGCCCGGCCGGTGGCCTCCCGGGACCCCGACGGGCAGCTCACCTGCCCAGCGCCGCCGGGACGACCGGGGCAGCGGCGGAGGACAAGCCGAAAGAAAGCCTGGCCGCCCTCCGCGGGGTGGCAGGGAGGCGCCCAGCCGGCAGGTAGGGGGCGCCCTGCGCTGGGGAAGAGGAGGCGGCGGGCCGGCAGCGGGAGGGGGAGCAGGCGGAGGATGGGGGGCGCCTTGCCTCTGAGGGTCTCTCTCGCACGGCGGCCGGGGTCGTTGCCCTCAAGGGCGGACAAGTATGCCTCTGTCTGCCGCCACTTCTGGAGCCCCGGTCCCTTCTCTCACCCTTCAGACGGGTTGTTCACACTACGCTATCATGGCGCTATTGTTCCACTTTAACTGCTCCGGCTGCTTCTTATAGAATTCTGGGGCTTGTAGTGTCCTGAAGCCTAAGAGCATTAGGACTGAGATTGCTAAATGCCACCCCCCCACACACACACACTAAACTGCAAATCCCAAGACTCCACAGGAACCAGTCTTTCTTATTTATTTATTTATTTATTTATTAGATGTATACCCCACCTTTCTCCCAAGGGGGGACTCAAGGTGGCTTACAACAATTAAAGACTAGAGCTAAAATATGTCAGTTTACAAAAATTTAAAAAGCATTCAGTTAATTTCCACACAATTAAAAATGCAACCTGAATTAAAAATGTAACATCAATAAGCCATAGCATTTAAAGTGGAATAATAGTGCTATAACAGTGTAGTGTGTTCTGAATTCAGACTTTATCACACTACACTGTTATAGCACTATTATTCCACTTTAAATGCTCTGGCTGTTTCCTGTGGATTTCTGGGGTTTGCAGTTTAGGAGGCCTAAAGGCTCTCTGGCTGAGAGTGCTAAATGCCCCCCCCCCAAAAAGAGGCAACCATAGCAGTTAAAGTGGAATAATAGCACTATAATAATGTAGTGTGATAATGACAGAAACAAAACATGTGTTACCATTACTCCCTATGGGACAGTTGAAATGCCTCATTGCCGCTCCCGGTGGATTTGTGGTAGGTCTTTGGAGCACTGATTTGAGAGACTTTGGTCGCATTTGACTTTTTAGCAGGCTTGTTTCTGAGTAAAGATTCATAGGCTGGAGTCTCACGATGGCCCCATGGGTTAGTTATGGGACCTGCTTTTGCGTGTGTACGCAGGCAGAAGGGTTCACCCCTTGAGCATGTCAGTTTTGTAGCAATTGGGAGGAAGAGTGTCATGGAGGGAGTGCAGAGTTTCCTTCTATTGCAAGGTGTTGGGATGTTGCTTCAGCTAACTGCCACATCGGTGGGATTGCCTAGTGAGAAGAGTTAGCAAGTTGGAGGAGATATCTGGCATCCAGGCTTCAGAGCTCCCCCCCCTGCTCTTTTAAGGCTGTAATCCTGGGAATGATTCCTTGAGAATAAGCCGCACTGAACTCAAGTTGGTTGGGAGCAAACAGTCATGAGTACAGTTTAAAATTTACAGTGTAAATCTGGATTCTATTAGTGTATTGTATGAGCTGGGGTCGGTGCTGGGATCAACACAGAAAAAGAATGGGGAGGTTGGGCTTTCAAGATGCTAGATACAAATCAAATTTGGTTTGTATGGATGGAGGATCTCCCTCCAATCCTCTTTGCTCTTATGTTCTGGAGCAACCTGACCATCCAACAAAAACTCATTGACACATATCCCTCCTTAGCTTGTTATTATTGTGCTTTTAAGTCATTCTCAACCTATGGAGACCCTAAGGCGAACCTATCCTCCCCCACCCCCCGCAAGATTTGTTCAGAGTGGGTTTGCCATTGCTTTCCTCTGAGGCTGAGAGTGTGAATTGCCCAAGGTCACCCAGAGGGTTTCCATGGCTGAATGAGGACATGAATCCTGGGGCTCCAGAGTCCAAGTCCAATACTCGAACCAATACTGCATGCTGGCTCTCTCTCCAGTTATCCTTACCTCAGTGTAGGTGTGCTTTGCCTTCCTAACAGGTAAAGGAGAGCTGGCACAAGAATGGCTCAAGATACTTTGCTGCAGAAGAGTAGCAAGGGGTCCCCTCCCCTCAAGGTGTATAGTATCAGAGATCTGTCAACTTGTTAAGGGTCTCTCCTCCTCCCTGGCAGTAAAACAGTACAATAATTTAAATAACAATTTGCTTAACACCCAAGATCAGGTGCCTGAGACCCCCCTAGGACTAGCCTTTATATATGTGTGCCCCTGGGGCTTCTGTTCTAGCTAATGGAGCTGGACTGAATGGATTAAGTGTGTTGACAGTTTGCCTTTCCCACTTCGGCTAAGTATTTGCCAGAACTTACTTTTTTATTGCAACTGCCATCATAGGTGGCAGCATACAACTCCCTATGGCTATGCTGGTTGGAGGATTCTTAAAAGGACCTTTTCTGACACCCTGGCAATTGCCAAAGTTTCTACAGCCTTGATGATTTTGAGTGTCTAAGCAGGAAGGTAGGAGCTGTTTCCAACCTTGAAGGAAGAGTGACTGCTTGCTTTCAAAACTCTGCTGCTATTCCCCTAATCCCTTTAGTTTTAAGAACTGCCATTGCGATATGATAGCCCGAGGGCTGTGGAGAGTTCTGGAATATTTAATTTTTGGAAGAGTGCTGTGAGAAAGCCATGGCAGTGGGAAGCCCAGGTGTCTGTACTAACAGGATCCCAGCGTTAGGGCTTGGAAACACCCCTACCTTGTCAAGCTGTGGCCAATGAGACAACCTGATTAGATAAGAGGAACCAGGGAGAGGCCACCTGACATCATCTCTCCAATATTATTTCTCTTGTTTAGGAACTTGAGCTGTACCCAGGGGAATAGTGCATGCTGTGCATGCAAGAGGTTCTCCATTCAGTCCCCTTTCAAATGTTCTTTCGTTAACACAGCCAATAAAGTCTTCTGTATGAGGCATCAGAAACCTGCTGGCAGTTGGAGTACCTGGTTGGATAGACCAATAATCTGACTTGATGTAAGACATGCATACAATTGCAGCTACAAGAAGCCAGAGTGCTGGTGTCCAAGAGGTCAGGCATGTGACACTGTTGCTGAAGTGTGACCTCTTCAGCCCTTGTTAAAAGTGATCAGATTTCCTGGAGTCTGGGGAGGGGACTTGAAAGGAGCCTTCAGGAGTGTGGAAATCAGCACAAAGGAAAACCCTAAAGGTTAGGTGGCATGTAAACTTTCCTCCAGCACCATTTGAACTCCTTCCCCACTATTGCATGACGGGGTGGTGGTGGTGGTGGAGGAGGAGGAGTTTGATCAGAAAAAACAAGAGGGAAAACAGAAAGCACATCTTTCCCAGGTGTAACTGCCTACCCCCTCCACCAGTGGCTGCTTTTAAGCTTTAAAAGGAAATGTCAAGAAGATGCAGGCACATTGGCTACATCAAATGTAGTTTGGTTTTAATGCCTCTTGTTGGCAGGGGGAGGAATCAAAGGTAATGTAATGTTGGCCAAATCTAAAATAGATTACAAGAGCACAGCCATGCTAGATTAAATGGGCCAGAGTGAGGTTTGGCTGTAAATCAACTGGTTTTGATATACAGCAGGACCCCTGTATCCACTGATTCATTATCCACTTATTCAGTTATCCACGGGATACAAAACAGCATACATACCATAGAGCAGTGGTTCTCAACCTGTGAGTCCCCAGCTGTTGTTGGACTACAGTTCCCAGGAGCCCTCTGAGGTCTCACCTTGACAGCTAGGTGGTCCTCCCAGTCATCAGTGGGGCTGTGAGTTCAATCCTACAGCCTCACTAATGACTGGGAGGACTACCATAGTATTGATGATTGCCACTGTGTGATAACCACCAGAGCCTGTCCCGGCAGGCTGTCCTGTCACTGTAGCTGCCAGTCTGCCATTGCTCTTTCCCAGCAGGAAGGAGTCACATAAAGGGGGCCTTGGTTACGTTGCGGTCCAGTTTCCTAGTTTCTGGGAGAGCGAAGGAGGCTGTGGCAGCAGTGGCTGCGTGATGGGTCAGTATGTCCGTCTGGACTTCCTCCCATTTTGTGGAGGTAATGGGGGAGGAATGAACCAGACGCATGGGCAGGATACATAGGGAGCCAGTGTATCCTGGCCCGTGTAGATAAGCCCTTGGTCTTCTGTGCCCATAGTGATCTCTATGTGTTAAATGGTGATTCCCTCAAGAGAGCTTCCACAACCTGCCTGAGGAAACTCTCATCTAATGATGTTCACCAACATCCTTTCTAAACGACCACCCCATTTGCTGTTTATTGGGATGGCCCAAAGCCAGTTAGTTGAGTAATACCTAGAGGTTTCTTTTGTGGAAATATATTCAACTGGTTCATACTAAAAGAAACATACAAACTAAGGAAGCTAATTGGCCATTGGTGTGTTAGTTTCTTTGTCCTTTTTCTAGGCTATAAAAGAACTTGTTAAGTTACTGGCATAGTGGCTTTTACCTCTGTGCAGTGGGCATACAGCAGTGATGTCTGGTCTACTGAGACTGTGTGGTGTTTGGTACACTCATACAGTTTCCCTTTCAGTATCATATGACAAAATGAGCACTTCCAAGAAATACAGATGTTTGGCACAATTGATATGGTTACCATCCAATTGTTTAGCCTAGGCCAAATACCTTCCAGATTCTGGTCTAGATCCAATTATATGTCCCAACTAGAGTTAGACCTATTGAATCAATGGGAACTTGATATTTCAACACATATGTGAGTTCTAGGGATTCAACAGGTCTACTTTAGTTGGGACTAATAATTGGATTTATGCCTCTGTCTGTTGATCCTGTACATAAGTGGAATCCCAGTTCTTTCATATTTTTCTTCTTCACCAAAGTAAATAAACATCCACTAATGTTTATTATCTTTTGCCTGCATCTTAATGTGACTAAAGAATGTTGTCTAACGCTTGGGATCACACTTAGATTTTTAAAATGTGATAATTTGTATATATTATAGTATGTCTCTCTGGCACTGGGATTTGGTTTTATTTTATCCATTTTCTATTGCAGATAGGCTGATTTTTGTCAATTAAAGTGTATATTGATGGTAGTTATATTGTCTTTGATTGTGTAGGTGAATATGTGCACAAATGCCCTTTTTTACTAGAGTGCCAGGGAAGTGTATTGTCTGGGGGTTTCTGGAAGTCCAAAAATGTTTCCAGGCAGTGGGGATATGTTTGTGCAGGGGTCCATGTGTGGCTCTCATCTAGACTGGGGCAAATCATGCTGTTACCCATTTCCAGGGACCAAACCAAATTTGGCTATGGGACAGGTCGGTCTGTGAACCTGCCAGTTGCTGTATTCTTTCTTAAACAATGCATGAAATTCTCGTCCAAATCTTTGTATAAGTTTTTCATATGAACAGCCTGCAAATACCTTTTATATGTATCATTTAGCCCATGTGGTTTATGTCATGCTTGGTATGGAGTTGCCACATGGCTGAATGGCAAGGAGAGGGGAAGGGGGTAAAAGAAAGCAAAGCTGTGCATGTAGAAATTGAAAAATTCAGTACTGAGAGACTTAATGCATTTTTTTTTTTAAAAAACACCCATACATGGAACATAGACATAAATGTGCCAGCAATTAATGAAAGCAGGTTTTCATTTATTCTGTCGAAGAAATTGAAATAGTATATAAAGAAGGAAACTTTGTGAGATCCAAGTGCCAGTTCAGAGTAGGAGGCAGAATTGGACAAGCAAACTGGCTTCACTCCAGCCCCAGATTTCCTGCATTCCCAGGAATGCTCTCATGTTTCTATCCCCGAGGGTATTGGAAAAAGACCACTCTATTAGAAAAGAGTGCCTTCCTAGTTCATTGGGTAGATGTAATACAGTACTATATAACACATCTCCTTTGGCAGTCTTCATACTTACTCCATGCTACTATTTGATTATATTAATCCTTAATTACAAAGCAATGCCATAAAGATTTTATATACTGTTTCACATTTTTGATACTTCCTCCACCGCGTGTGGTTTTTAGAGTATCCAAAGATAATTTCCCATCCGTAGTCATGTCAATTGTCAATGCAGCAACAAGTAGAATTTTCCTTAGCAGAATGTATGCTGAGTATTCGGCTGAGTTGGGGCCTTTTTGCATACCTAAAGGCAAAGTATGTATCCTGTGACAAAAAATGCATCAGTTTTACCTTTATGTATGTGTTGTCTGTCTATCCGCCTTTAATGTGCCTTTGTGACAGAGATACTATATTTTAAGTACCTGAGGCGTAATCAAGACTAGACATTAGGCAAAGTGAGACAATTGTCTCAGCCAGCATTGGGAAGGAGCAACTCTAACTGCTCTTTTGTGTATTATACAGCCTGTCCTACACCCTCCAAGCTGCCTGGATGCTCTCCAATTGCAATGGAAGTGTTCTCCACTACCCCTGAGGGCAGCCAGCTAGATTAGAAGCAGAGGCAGGGCACACTACACACACAGCAATGCTATACAATGTCTCTCTCTCCCCCCAACCGGGCAGCGGTGCAGCTGGCCTGGTCCAGATGCATACCCTCCAACTGTCCTAATTTATCAGGTACACTCCTAATCAATCCTCTCTTGTCCCACTTTTCGACTGCTTTTAAAATATCCTGGGGCCTGTCTATACAAGGCAAAAAACAACAACCCACAGTGCCTCACAGTAATAATATTTCACAGCAGCAATGACTTGTCTTAACGGTGTTTTTGCCCCCATAAGCTTCGCATGTGAAATGGCAGCCACGAGTGAATTACTCATGGTTGTACTTACCTCAATTTGCCATCACCAAACTTTAAAAGAAAAGATGTCTAAGGTGCACTAGAGCAATTTTTCGATTTAACAGGAAAGCCAAAAAAAACCCACCCGATTTTATTGCCTCAGTGATAATTCGCTAAGGCAAAAATGCAATGTGGTGGCAGTGGGTGCTTGCCCTGTTAGCAAGCCCCACGTTCTGCGCTCGCCTGGCCAATCAGCCTCCTCTCCTATGGGAAAGCAATTCATATAGAATTGTTTGTCCCAATGAGCAGGAATGTGCACTCCCCTCACTGTTTTTAAAAAACTACAGGAAAAGCCACGAAGGTGTCTTTGCTGTTTGGGCCCCCCCTCCTTCCAAATATAGTGGATTGATTGAGGCCATTTAGACAGGTAGTATTTCCAGTGAATTCCATGAGGTTTATTTTGACTGTTTTGACAAACCCCTGGTTTCTCTTTCCGCCTCACACTTTCCCAATTTGTTCCCAGCTTATTTCTCTTGCTGCAAATCAAGTTCAAAGTGCAAAAGTAGTTTGCATACAATTAACAGGGGGAGAAAAGAGGGGCAGAATCTTTGCCTTCCCAGTAGTCTCAGGCAAAAGCAAACTGTTCAAGCCACTCCTAACTTGTGTATTCTTTCCAATTAATAACTTTTGTTACCTTGACCATGCTTTGATGTTGCTTGGCTGCATGTGTCCCAGTTTTCATCTGTGAAATGTTGAAGTATATGCAGTTGTTTCTGAATGGCAAAGTGCTGCAAGGTGATTTCCTCCTCCAGCAACAGTTGCTGGAGGCGACAGCGGCCATAGAATATAGAACAGCAACAGCAGCCATAGAATATAGCAGTTCTTCTCCCATTCCTTGACAGCTGTGGACTTACTCCTTCTCCATCTCCATGGTGAAGTATCAGAAAAAGAGATGCTCTGGACCTTTGATTTGGACCAGCACTTACATATAGGTTCTTCACCTAAACAAAACAACAACAATAACATCAAAACAAAACAATTGGTACAAGTAATAATTATGTGATAGTTCTTACATTTAATTTCGTCCTACATCTCTATGGTGGATATGTCCAGAGAAACAAATCTATTTTTAAATGGATTTGTAAATGTAAATGCAAAAAAAAAAAAAAGAAAGAAAAAAAAGAATGGGTGGGGGAAAGGGACAGAATGAGGAAAAAAGAGGAAGGGGTAATACATAAGAGATGATAATAGGCTGTGCTTATATATTAATATAAGCTGAAAATATGTTCCCAAAATTTCTGCTTGAATTTTTTTTTATCTGTTGAATACGGTACATATTTGTTTGGATAAGGTTGGAATTATGTGGTCTACCAAATGTTGTTGGACTGTATGTCCCAGCAATCCCAGCTAGTATAGCCAGTGAGGAAGAACACTGGGAGTTGCAGTCCAATTACAACTGGAGGGCTATATTATTTCCATCTCTGGTGTATAAGCGGGAAAATCTTCTGATCATTAGACAATGGATAATGAACACTTGTCGTTTGAACCTTGGGAGTATGAGTCTTTTAGCTACTGTCAGGGCTCGCAGGACCCAACAAGGCTGGACTGTCAGTGAATTTTCAAGTCTCAGGAATATAGTTTTAAAGTACAGGTTGTCCCTGCCCCCATATCCGCTGAACTGATATCTGTGGTTTCAGTTATCCATGGCTGAACAAATAAGGACACATACCATAGACTTGTACTGGAAAATGTCTAGAGAGGTGTCCTCTCTAGGAATTTTTAGGTCCTCCAGTGCAATTCCATGGTATGTTTGTACGGGAAGGCCTTTATTTTAACAGGGTTTGCTATTATCTGTGGTTTCAATTATAAATGGCAAGTCCAGGATCATATCCGCCACGGATACGGGGAGTGACTTGTATATACACATTTACATATACCTATTTTAAAAATCTCATACAGAGTGAGTATATTACAGCATATCAACTATGTTTCCCAGAAGTGCCTTCAAGTGTGCTGACTACACCTCTACAATGTTACAAGATACAGCTCTTTATATTAACTGTGGCTCATGTTGATAAACATGGCATAATGCGGGATGTACACTTCCCCGCAGGTAGTGAGACTGTCCCTATGCAGCACAATTTAAACAAAAATGCTTTCATGCTTTCGTCCCAAAACATGCAGCAGGTTTACAAATGATGGTGGTGATTCTGTATCTATGTTGTGTAACTTTATGCATGCTTAGTTATGTAGCAAAAGCAATATGGTACCTCCCTATAGTGAATTGTGACAATGTCTATCAGGGGACCAGAAGGAGTTGTTGATGCACAACAGGCTGTACTGATGCATATTGGCAACCCCTAGCCAGTGTCTGGATGGGCATCAGGTGCACCTGTTGCTCATTGGTCCCCATGTGCCATAGTCACTGTGCTGTCACCCTACGTAGTAACGCCATCGCAGCCCCTTGCTGAATGCAGATGTTACAAAACTGCTCAATTCTTTGTCCCACAGATGTAAGTCCACTTACATAGACCTAAGTCCCATACTGATTTACATCTGACATGATTTACACCTTTGAAGATCACCAATATTTGGAATTTATTTTGCCTTCTAAAAATATTTTTTATAAGATGAGCAAAACCAATTAAAAACAGAATATAAAATTCCATTCTAAAAATAATGACTTTTTTTTTTTTAAAGGAAGAACTCACTATTACATAAAGCATTCTGGAAAGGACAAGAGGGTTTTAAATGAGTGAGTTTGTACTGTAAACATTCCTCCCAAAGCAACCAGCTATTATATATCATCTAGAAAATGTTGACTTTTTTATTTTTGGTGGCAGGGAGGTGGCAAAGTAGTTCTGTAGCAGTACACACAGAAACGGTCCTGGGTTCAATCTCCCCCCTCGGCTTCTCAATAGCAAGGTTGGGAATGATCCCATTCTCATAATAAGAGAAAGGGAACCAAACATCTGTGATCTTTATTTGTGGAGCGTCACCTGTCCACTCATATTGTTTTTCTCTATCTGGTCAGTGACCTCGTTGCTTCATTCCTCCTGGCTCTCATCTTGTTACCTGGCTAAGACTGAATAGTTACCAATCTTCCTGAAGACATGTTTACCTTGCTAAATTTAAACTCCCCAGCCCGTCTTCTGTGTCCCTGGTTGACATGTGGTGAGGCTTGAGCTGTGGTTCTGGCTGCGAACTGAAGCATTTCCTGACCTGTTTGGGGACAGATGTGCTTGGCTGCTGCTCACACCTTTTCTCCACCAGATGTAACTTAGATTTAGCTTCCCCAGGGGATTTGGGGAAGTCAGTTCTCCTACTCTTCTCTGGGTTTTCCTTTGAAAAACACACACACAATCAAAACTAGACTGGAAAATAATGATTAAATAGCTCTCTGCTTCCAATTTGGTCTCTCTCTCTGAATAAATATATACAGTGGGACCTGGAATCCTCCTACATACCATTTTAGATCTATAACAGCTTGTGATCCAAATATGATGGCTTCAAAAGAGACCTTGGGAAAATCCTCAAAGGGAGTAATGTCCTCTTTTCACAGTCCACCACCAGTACTTAAGAGATGCAACTTGGCAGCTGTTTGACTCTGTGCCTATCATTTTGTAACCTGAGATTTCGTTCCTTGTGTTGATTGTAGCTTTTGACATTGAGTGGGCAAACCTTTACAGCTACTTCAAGGAAAATGTAAATGCTTTTCTGCTTAGATCTTCTGTTTCCTGTGGAACCCAGTAATTGTGTGGCTACTGCTGTGGTCTGCTGTGTGGGGATAAGCAGTTTGATGCCTTGTCTGTTCCATCATTGTGTTTTTGGTGTTGTGGCTAATGCTGTAAATTCAGTTTAATGGACTTAAGGCTTGTCTTTTGGAAATAATTTGCAGTTACATTAACTCTCTGAGGGTGGATATTCACAACACAGTTTAGAACAATCATCCCCCTTTGGGATGATGTCTCAGATTGGGTCAGCAAGGCCCCAGTTGCAACCACATTGCTTGAAGTAAGTCCTGTTGACATCAAGGGGATGCTTTGGATCTGTTTGTAAAAGTGATTGTCTTTCCAAGATCTTTTATCCTAACAGTCTATTAAGAGGGCAAGTAAAATTAATCTGGACAACCAAGATGGTTGAAGCAATCTCTGCAGAGCAGAGAAGGTAATAATTATTGTGCTGTGGGTCAGTCTAGCTCAGCATTCTGTCTACAAATAGCAGCCGGTCTGGTGCCACAGATGAGTTCACAAGCAGAATGTGAACAGGGGGTCTCCATTTCTGGTTGTACATCCCCAGCACATTAGGATCAGATATTAAGCATCTGAAAATAGAGCATTTACTTTCGCCTTGCCTATCGTGGCTAGCTACCATTGTGACTGTCTTCTGTGTAATACATTAAACCAGTGTAATGCATTAAACCAGGTCCAGCAATTATTACAGTATTTTTTTCCAGTGTGCTAAGGACTTGTACCACATTTGTTTCCATTGGCTACAGTTGCTTCTTTCCTTGCTGGAAACTCACCAGGTACTGGCAGCTGATGGCTTATGGACTGGCACCACCATTTTTGGGTTCAGGGACCACCGTAATTCACACTGTACTAAGCAACTTTTTAAAAAGCCATTTATTGTGGTGACCATCACAGTATCTGTTGGCAATAAGTTCCATCGTTTAATTATGCCATGTGGGAAGAATCTTAAACTTAAACCTAGCCTGATTCTGACAGTGACATATGCCTATAAGTGTTCCCGTATGTTCTGTTATTGTTTCGTATTGAGTGTATTTTAGTGCATTTTAAAAGAAACTTGGTTAGAATCATAGAATCATAGAATTGCAGAGTTGGAAGAGACCACGAGGGCCATCCAGTCCAACCCCCTGCCATGCAGGAAATCTTGATCAAAGCATCCCTGACAGATGGCAATCCAGCCTCTGTTTAAAGACCTCCAAGGAAGGAGACCCCACCACGCTCCGAGGGAGTGTGTTCCACTGCCGAACAGCTCTTACTGTCAAAAAGTTCCTCCTCATGTTGAGGTGGAACCTCTGTTCCTGGAGCTTGCATCCATTGCTCCGTGTTCCAGTCTCTGGAGCAGCAGAAAACAAGCCTGCTCCATCCTCAGCGTGACATCCCTTCAAATACTTAAACAGGGCTATCATATCACCTCTTAACCGTCTTTTTTCCAGGCTAAACATACCCAGCTCCCTAAGTCTCTCCTCATAAGGCATCGTTTCCAGACCTTTCACCATTTTAGTTGCCCTTCTCTGGACACGCTCCAATTTGTCAATATCCTTTTTGAATTGTGGTGCCCAGAATTGGACACAGTATTCTAAGTGAGGTCTGACCAAGGCAGAATAGAATGGCACTATTACTTCCCTTGATCTAGACACTATACTTCTATTGATACAGCCCAAAATCGCATTGGCCTTTTTAGCTGCCGCATCACATTGTTGACTCATGTTCAACTTGTGGTCTACTAGGACTCCTAGATCCCTTTCGCACGTAGTCTCATTCAGCCAGGTCTCTCCCATCCTATATCTATGCATTTCATTTTTCTGCCCTAAATGCAGTACTTTACATTTCTCCCTATTGAATTTCATTTTGTTAGCTTTGGCCCAGCTCTCCAGTCTATCCAGGTCGTTCTGAATTATACTCTTTATACTGATTATACTCTGATTATACTCTTTATGTTATCACTTTTGGCTGCTCTTTTTTTAAATCATTCGGATCAGTTGATTTTTTTAAAAAAAAACCTTTTAATCTGCTAAGTACATCCTGATCAATATTTATGAGATCATAAATTGGATTTACAATCTTGTAATTTTAGAGATTCATGTTTATGGTCATTAATGACTACCTCTTAAGCCAGGCAGTACCTCAGCTGAAGGGCTTCCAAGATGCTACAGATCAGAGTGCTGGGTAATGATGATGAATTAAGCACACTCTCCTGGTCATGGGGCGTGTTGAGAAAAGCAGCTACAGCAAGACCCTAAGGATGTAACTACATGATGGCTCTTACTCCATTGGCTTGTGGCAAACCATATTTTCCCTTCCTTCAGTAGTCCTCGGGTAATTTATATTTCAACCAGCCATTTTATTTTATTTTTGGCATAGATAGCAGGAGAAAGCTCTCTTGTACTGCCCTTTCTCTGGCTGCTCTGTAGCCAGGGTAGTCTTCTCTTTTACAAAACCAGATTTAGAGATGTCTTGCTACAAAATTTATCCCCACATGTTTTCAAGAGCAAAAAAGGGATGAGAATCCGGATGCCCACAGCCCTTTAGAATTCCTAAGTTCCTAAGAATAAGTAGCTCTTATTAATGCTTAGTGCAACCTAAATTCAATCACGAGTGGCTTTGGATATTAAGAATGGTTGCTAGCCACATGTACAGTATCTCTCCTACTTTCACCTGGTAGCGTTTACTGTAATATTGTGAATTGAAGCTGTGCAGGGGAGTTTATGCAGGCTTAGCTTGCATGTTCAACCTGTACAAGTTCTCCTTTAAATGTTTCAGAAAGTGCTGCCTGCTGATTCAGAAGACACTAGAGTAACATCTGGAGTTGTCTCCAAGCTTCATCACAGTTTTTCACAGCTGAAATATAAACCAGCAATGACAAGAATCCTCCATATTGTTAAAGAGCAAGTTTTTCAAGGCACATCACAAACACCTGTGTTAAGTACCTGAACTCTCTACACCCATTCAGGAAACAGAAATCTGTGACCCATATGTGTTCAAAACTAACCAAACCAGATGAAATTTCTTGCAACACGACACTTGTATGTGATATACAGATCAAGGATTACTTGACTGGAACAGAAATGTTGGACAAATGGTGGGGCCAAAAAAAATACAGGAGATCAGGCAGCCCATGACAAATATTTTTGCGTCACTGCATGCGCGTGATCCCAAGTTAGAATGGTACGTATTGTTTGGAAACTGCTGAGCATCTACTTGCCTCTCTATTGGTGTCATGTATGATTAGGGCACTTGACTCACATCCCTTATATTGTGGGTTTAATGTCCTCCTTTTGACCTGCTCCTAAATCTTGCTGCTACAGCAAATAAGGGCTTAGGTTCGTGTGTATCACTTGTACCACAAAACATGGTGTTAGGGCAGCTCTGCAAAGGCACTCTTTGAAATGAGCCAAAGTGAGCATTTGGCACAGATCCTCTGTTTCCTCTCCCATCTTCTGTTGTGCCACTTTCCTTTATTTTTGGATTGTAAGTTATATGGGTCTTGTCAGATCTGTTCTTCATAAAGCACCATGGTTGCTATGTAAACAAAAAAGCTACAACAACAATAATACAATAATAAATATGGAAATACTATACCAACATTTAATGCAAAGGGATCCCCTTGCCATCCCTTCCAATATCATTTGTACATTTTTGAGTTCCGGAGACAGCATCCAGCTGTATCAGGATAGCATTAGGGAAGTCTCGTTGGTAGCTTTATAGAAAGGATCATCCATGCACAGCTCAAGAGTGTTTGTTAATTCAGATTCTTTGCCTCTTCTGCCATTGTTCAGAGGTCTTCTGTAGATATGTATAGTGAATGACATATTAGGGTCTATATAGTTTTGATTCCAGATTTTACCCTTGGATAGGACAAATCCAAATAGGTGAATGTATCCCTAAGTATGTGCAGAGTGCATTTCCATCACCATTGACTAGCTATGGCGAGGCCCAGTACATTTGAGAAATAGCTTTAAGAAAAGAGGCTAGTACTGTATTTATTTTTAGACATACTTGGGCGTGAGCATCTCTTTTGTTTATTTGCTTGTGTAAAGATTAAGGATAGGTCCAACTGGGTCCTTTTAGACTAGGATTTATTGAGGAATCAACACAAATTGCTCTCTTGCATTTTATGGGGTTTTACAGACATCCTTTTAAACTACACAGTTATAGCACTATGATTCCACTTTAATTGCCATGGCTGCATTATATGGAATCCTGGGTTTGTAGTTTGGTGAAGTCCAAGAGCTCTCTGGCTGACAGTGTCCCTCCCTATACTGCAAATCCCAGGATACCATAGGATGGAACCATGGTAGTTAAATTGTATCATAGTGCTATAATTGTGTAGTGTGAAAGGGACCCAACATCATTGTCATCATTTTGTCACAATCCACAATTTATCAATGTTTCCTCACTTTATTCTTTGGTGTTGTTTAGATGGTGAAAATACTCCTCATAGAATTCACAGGGAATACCTTTTGTCCCAATGAGTTCCCACGGTGATTTGCCGTATTCAAAAACAGGGTGGCCAAAAACTATGTGGGAAAAACTTCCACAACTTTCCCCAAACATTTAAAAATAATGTGTAGAATTGTGCATTACTCCCCATTTGGACATCCGATTTGAATCACAGCGCATTCTTGGAGAGGAGCAGAAGTGGAAATCTAATTGGTTGGATGTGTGCAGCAGGTGGGCTTGCTGGGTGGAAGTGCCATTTTGGAGTTTCACGGTAGTGATCATGTGCTTTTTCACTGTGCTGAGGTGACCAAACCACTGTTTTAAGTGGGAGGTTGCACTTGTGCACCCTTGATTTACAGTTTTCAAAAAAATACTGCCCAGCAGTGGCAACTTATAGAGAATAATAATCCAAGTAAGTCGCTCCTGGCCACCATCTTGATTTGCAGGCATGGCTGCAGGTGAACTTCAAACACAGGTGGCTTTGCATACCAGCAATTTTGCACACACAAAAAAGTGGACACAAATGAACGCTGCTGCAAATTTGCATTAATGTGCAGCAATCCACATTATATTGCTCATCTAGAGACAACACCTTAATAGAGGTAATCTGTTAAGTAGAGGAAATCACAGGAGAGGCATATGTAGGGGTATGTGATAATTTATGACAACATGATCTATGGGGGCTAGGGGAGTGGTCTGCTATCCTAACCCCCAGTTTTGCTTGGCCTGCACCTGGGCAGGCAAAAGACCTTTCTCATTTTATTTCTGTACCCCAACCATGCTACTGCTGTCCCCTTTAAGTACATTTTTAGTTCTAGTTTTGTCATGCCCCTAAAGGACAGTGTAAGCACAAGCAGTGGCCATAATGGAGTATGCAAACAGCTTACCGTAATTTATGCTCAGAGAAAACATTTTACACACCTGGGACCCTTTCAAGTTACATAATTATAGTACTACAATGCCACTTTAACTGCCATGATCCATCCTGTGCTATCCCAGGATTTGCAGTTTAGGGAGGAGTATTTAGAATTCTCAGCCAGGAAGTTCTAGTGCCTCCCCAAAGTTCAAACCATGGCAGTTGAAGTAGAACTGTAGGGATATACCGTAATTGTGTTGTGTGAAAGGGCCTCTGAAAAGAAAGAGGCAGAAACTGAAAGAAGATATAAGACACAGGGAACTCCAATCTGAATGTGCTATATACTGCTCACTGGTGCAGATGAAATAAAGCAGAGTAATCTCCCCCCCCCCCAAGTGAAAACCTGAATAGGTAAAATGTACATTGAAAAGCTGCTGGTAGTGGCAGCAATCATCACCAACATGTAGGGGGTAGAGACAAGTTTTTCCTTGTGTGTAGAAATTCCCTTTGTTCCAAATAGTCAGCTATTCACACAACCCCAAAAGAAAGACAGTTCTCCAAAGGAACATTTCTCTCATTTTAATGGGGTTTGCCATCTTTTAAATCACCAATATATATAATCAGAGTATTAACCAGTTAATTTAAATTTCTCTTAGAGTTGCTCAGTTGGTTATGCCCTTTGTTGTACTTTGTGAAGGCTGCACAGAGTTAAATATAGCAGAGCTTTTTCAGGACTGCAGTGTGGGTCAATGTGTCATTAAGCAAAATTAGCATGGAAATTAAGGTGAGCAGCCAACTCTTATTTCTAGCTTTGTGCCTGTGAACATGGTAAATCAGCTCACCCAAGATTTCATATTTAGACCAGCAGTTTGGCCTTCAAGGGGGAACATCCAAGCCTTCTGTACATACACACAGAAAATATTTATTAGTGCTAACCCTAAAGGCACCAGATTCCATCTGATTTTGGAAGCTAAGCAGGGTCAAATCTGGTAAGTACTTGGATAGGGGACCACCGATGAACACCAGGTGCTGTAGGCTGTATTGCAGAGGAAAGAACTGGCAAAACCACCTCTTGAGTATTCCTTGCCTAAGAAAACTCTATGAAATTCATGGGGTCTCCATAAGTCAGCAGGTGACTTCAAGGCACACACACAAAACCCAAATACAATGAAGGACAGACATTCCCCTTGCCTCCTTAATACTATTGTTTGTAAGCCAAACAATATGTGACGAGACAGACACATGGATAAAATACACTTCTGCCTTACTCATATAATGCAGAAGAGGAGTAGTCTATTTTTTATTTTATTTTAGTAAGCAGGAACACAAAGAGAATGTGTGCATAGAGAGAGCAGAGTTCAATTTCTGCTTAGCTCTCCATTATTTTTTAGCATTTATGTACCAGCCCGAATCACTTCTAGTTCCTATCAGTCAATCAATTAAATTATTACTGGGACTCAAGGTGGCTTAACCATTAAAAAGAAATACAAGGAAAATGACATGTAGCTAATGCATTTTTAAAATCAAGTTTAAAATAGCCTGGATGATGGGACACGCAACAGGACCTTCTCCAAGGATCTCAAAAGTTCATGCTGGCTTACATGGGGAAAGGTGGTCTTTCAAATACCCCAGCCCCAAGCTCTTTAGTGCTTTGTTGGTGAAAAGCTAATTGAATTGAGCTTCGCATGTTACTAAAACCTCAATGTAGTTTTGCTTTTGTGGCAAGCTTACAGTAAACCAGGGGCCTGGTGGCACAGTGGTTAAATGCCAGTCCTGCAAGTAACCATGTTGCAAGTTCGATTCCAGTGGGCTCCAAGGTTCACTCAGCCTTCCATCCTTTTCGTAGGTTGGTAAAATGAGGACCCGGCTTGTGGGGGCAATTAGCTAACACACATTGGAAACTGCTTAATGCAGTGTAGATGTGTAAACTGTTATTGCTTAAAACAATTTTTAAACCGCTCTGATAGCCTTGCGGCTGAAGTGCGGGGGATAAATAAATAAATAAATTAAAATAAAATAAAAACAAAGTCTGGCTCTTGGGACCCCCTAGAAGACCTCTCGAGCCCCCAGCCCCATCCAATTTTTTAAAAAATTGGGGGGGGGGTGATTTTCAGGAATTTTTTTATCCCTGAATGAGCCAAAACAGCCCAAAAATGCAGCATTTCCCCCCAACCCTGCAAAGCCCCCCAAACCTCCCCAAAACACACACAAAAAAAGACGGCCAAAGTTAAGCCAACATGGCATCCAGAAGTGACATCACGGCACTTTGGATATGCTGAAAGTTGCTGGTGTGGCCTGCTGGACAGGCGCTGGGAGGCGCTGTCAAATTGCCCCCTCACTTGTGTAGTTGCCCACCCTGCAATAAACACATATAAACATGCTACAGATGCAAACATTCTACTTATTGTCAGAAAGGCACACCATCTTTAATATATTTTCCCCTGATGTTCCTAACCCGAAAGACTGAAAGAAAAAAGAAGAGTACTCTTAGCTTGATGCCCACCATTAAAATCATTAAAACTGTAGTTGATTAATCTACTGAATAAAATTATAATGGCTTGCAAATTTAACTATGATGGGGGGATGTGAATTCATATAAAACTAAAAATTCCATATAGGCAGTAACACTGTAGTTCTCTTGTACTGCTTGCTCTTGAATGATTCTGAATGTTTTTTGAAGCCTGGGCAAAAATGATGTGATTTGTGCCCAAAGGTAAAAACCACCACAGTGGCTCCATAATTCACTCCATGCACTTGAGGAAGTGGACTATGATAGCTTATGTTGCCACTTCTTTCCTGCTGTTAGTCTCAAAGGTGCTATGAAATCCATTTCAAGGGTGTGTGTGTGCAAAATTCTTACTTGGGAGCAATGCCCTCATTCTCTTCCGCCCCGCTGTAGCTACATCCCATCTCTGAGGAGTCTATGAGGTCTGTCTATTAAATAATGAGACTGCTGCAATAACCTATCTTAGTTTATATGTACAGTATTACAATTCTAATGCTTATCCCCTTCAGTATGCTCCCTGTTCACACTCACACACCAATACAGTCTTGTTTTCCACTGGTCAAAGGCCTGGAGCAGATCAGTTTCTGACAGATGTTTCAACACATCTGTTGTTTTATTCTTTACTGCATCAGTTGATTCAAAATGTGTTCCTATAAGCACCGATTTCACTTTAGGGAAAAGAAAAAAGTTGCATGATGCCAAATCTGGCGAATATGGAGGATGTTCAAGTGTAGTAATGTGTTTATCGGCCAACAACTGCTTCACAGAAAGTGCTGTATAAGCAGCCACATTGTCTTGATGAAAAATGAAACCATTTCCCCACAATTCTAGCCTCCCCCCCCCGACTCTTACTCTCAGATTTGTCAAAACCTCCTTACAATATTGCTAGTTCACTGTTCTGCCTTCTGGAACCCATTCAAAATTATGCACTTGATGTCAACCCCCCCCCCCATGAGTGTGGCTTTGAATATGGACTTGCTTTGATGTGCTGTTTTCATTCTTGATGATGCTGGTGTTTTCCAGTGCATTAACTCTCATTTTGTCTCAGGATCATACTGGAAGATCCAGGTTCCATCACAAGTGATGATTTTTTGAAAAAGGTTTGGGTCTGCCTCAAGTTGCCTCAGAATGTCAGTGCATATTTCCTTGCAGCACCCTTTTTGCTCTTGTGCAAGAACTCTAGGGACCATCTTGGCAGAAACTTTTCTTATGTTAAGATCCTCATGCAAAATATTCCATGCAGTGGCTTTGTCTCCCCCACCCATTGGTTCACGGCTTCGGTTATCATTCAGACACTGAATCAGCAGTCTCCTCAAACAACTTGGCTGATTTTTACCACAATTTCTTCAATTCTTGAAGTGGAAGGTTGTCCAGGGCGTACATTATCTTCCACATTCTCATGTCCTTCTCTGAATCTTTTGTGCCACTCAAACACATGCTCATGAGACATGCAGTCTTCCCTGTAGGTCTCAGTAAGCATATGAAAAGATTCTGTTTGTGTTTTGTTCAATTTTACTAAAAAATTCAAATTGACATGTTGCTCGACTTTCAAACTTAGAATTTTTCCTGCACACAACAGACAACACAGCTGCTTAAAATGATGACTGACAATTAACTGAACGGCTGATAGTGTTGATGTTTGTCAGGCAGGTTCAGCCATGTTCAAGGTCACCATTCAAGCATTCAAATCCATTCTCTCTGATTTGTCTGAAAGGTAGAAACACAGTCTCATTATTTAATAGACAGACCTTGGACATGCTGGCGGGGGGAAGGGTCTGGAAATTGTAGTACAAAATAAGTAACTTTTCAGAGCCCTACCAATGGCCCACACCATTTACCCAGACAGGAAGGCGTTGGTGTTGGAGGTTTGTTTGAAGATTCACTGGATGTATATGAAGGCTGGTCAAGTGACCAGATGCAGAAGTTATGGAGTGACCTCAACAGAAGTGTATGTGTGTGTGTTTGTGTGTGTGTGTGTGTGTGAGAGAGAGAGAGAGAGGCTCTGTATCTCTTGATAAAACCCCAGGGAGCCTAAGACAGGGAAGAGCAGAAGAGGAGAAGACAGGAGCTTAGAATGTATTTTGTGTATCAAAAGGAATCAGAAGTTAAATGGACCTACTGTTTGTTTGACTAATACATAATCTTTAGAGAAGGAAAAATGCTGCTTTGACCAGTGGTACTCAGAGTTTCCTAATTTAGATGAAAGCTGAGACACTAAGATACAAGGGACGTGAAACGAAAGGGGACTTGTGCTGTCTACCAAACAATCTGCAAAGTCACCCCAGTTGTACCAGCTCTTAACCTTGCTGGTATCGTACATCCTAAATAATATTAATGCTGGATACCTGTACAAGAAATTGCATTTCATTTTAATTCAAAGTTGCCAAAACTAAAGCAGAGTCTCTCCGTCTGTTTTGCTTTAAATTGTTGAACTCCTAATTTAAAAATAAATAAATAAAGATGCTCATGCTCTTGAGGCTTGAAAATATAGTGACCCCACCTTTAAAAAATAAACTGAAAAACACATAAGTAATTTATAAATAATACCAGTCTACTAAGCAAACATTTCACATTTACTTTTTCCTGGAAAGAGCAGTTGGTTGTTTGTATCCTACTGTTTGCAGGATAATATTTTTTTAAAACCTGTAAAAGTGGCTAAGATTAAACATCTAGTAAGTAAACATGCAACAATACAGTCCTATACAAAGTACCTCCCACACTGAGGAGTGGGAATCACAGTTCTCTGGCTGTTATGGGACTGCAACTTCCAACACCAGCTGTGGTGGCTAGGAGGAATGGGATTTGCAGACCAACCACATCTGGAGGGGTCACAGGATTCTCAGCCCTAGTGTACAGGATTGCAGCCAAAGCAGAAGAACAAAAAGCAGTAGAAAGGGTCTTGAATATTATTCAAAGCATTCAAGGCTATGCATAACAGGGGAGACTGTGCCTGGTATCTACACAAGATAGCAAGGCACCAGGTGCACTTTTCTAGGGAGGGAGTGCCATATCTTCCATGTCACCACCAAAGAGGCACTGTTTCTGATAACCATCCTCCTAACCTTGAAATGTGGGACACCTTGAGAACTGCCTCAGGCTCCCACACTTCACCTTAGAATTGTAGAGTTGGAAGAGACCACGAGGGCCATCCAGTCCAGCCCCCTCCCACGCAGGAATCACGATCAAAGCATCCCTGACAGATGGCCATCCAACCTCTGTTTAAGGACCTCCAAGGAAGGAGACCCCACCACGCTCTGAGGGAGTGTGTTCCACTGCTGAACACCTCTTACTGTCAGAAAGTTCCTCCTAATGTTGAGGTGGAATCTCTGTTCTTGGAGCTTGCATCCATTGTTCTGTGTTCTAGTCTCTGGAGCAGCAGAAAACAAGCTTGCTCCATCCTCAATGTGACACCCCTTCAAATTATCTTACGTAACAGAATGTATGTAGAAGTAACCTGACATGGGGACCAGTTTTACCATGGACTTCATCAAAGCAAGATGAGCAGTAGAACTGAGGATAATCTAGCTTGATGACTAGATGCTTGACTCTGTCAGGTCACATAAAGCTAGTTTTATATAGCAGTAACCTCCATGCAGTTACAGCAGGGCTGACCTCTATATGGCCCCCATTAAAAAATTTTAAACTAACCACCTCCACCCCTTAAGAGCCACATCCCCAAACTGTTTTGAGTTGGCTTTTTCTGAAGCCAGAAGTGACTTCTGGTCACTGGCTAAAAAAAACCGAGTCCCCAAAACATGCATACCTAATGGACTGCTGTGGAGAGAAAACAATGAGAAAAATGAGGTAGTATAGCCATCACAGCCTCAGTATGAAGAACATGTACAGTAACATAACCACGTGCTAGTTATCTATTTAGTTTTAAAAAGGAGAAAAACACCAAAATTCAGAAGAGCAGGGATCATCTATTACTGCTACTTCTCACTGCTAGGCTAGTCAATCCTGGTCCTATGAAGTAATTACCTGTCTACACTGTCATACTGCATCTACAGTGACATCACTATATTTGCATTTGCTATTACCACAGTTCAGTCTTAATCATCAATGTGTAATTTCCTCCCACCGCCAGAAAATCAATGTCTCCACTAGCTCTATTATGAGACAAACTGACACACTAACGATATCATTAAGAGGGCATCACTATGACTTGTGAGGCATTGTAATGAAACACACAGGAAAATGTTTTGTCTGAAAAATGCAGAGCCAAAGCTATTTAGGGCTGTAAGTTGTTAATTCTACTAGTAAACAGGGTACCTAAGGTCCCCAACTGGCACATCATGCTCACAGGTGCCTGGTGCTGTTATAAGCTTTCTCTAGCATCTGAACATTGTGGTAGGTCAACCCCACACAGTCCATGCTGCAGTAGTCTAAGTGTTGTAGAGAGACCAGGATCTCTTACGCTTTCATGTAGTCCTTGATGTACTTCTTGTAAGACTCTTTAGTGAAACTTGTCTCCTGAAGGTGATGGTTCATTACAATGTTAACGCCAGTGATAACTGTGGCTTTTGCCCCTTCACCATCTGGACCTTCGGCAGATGCATTTCCACCAATTAAAGCATTGTCTATTTCACCTTTTTTCCTGCTCACCATCTTATCCTTAGTAGAAGGGTAAATTTGTGTGTGAGAAGGTGGTCCTCCAGATACCAGATCTGAGGAACTGAACTTGGATTAGTCAGGTCAGGTCAGATTTTATTTGCATCGAGCCAAGTCATTGCAATTATAACAGATGCAATACAATACACACTAGCAGACATAATCCAACATAAAAGCTTATTAATATTAAAAACAATCTTATTTCTCAAGTATCTAAAATATAGGTACAACAAATATCAATAGTATCGCTAAAAGGTTTAAGATGCAAATAAAATTGTCAAACTAATTTAAAAAGTGTGGGTGTGTATAAATAAAAATTCTGCTGCAATTTAAAACTCAGGACTTAATGATTGCCCTTATTCTGGAGACTGGATTGAGTCCAGAACGGGGCTGCTAGCGTCTTAAGGTTTATTCTTTATGGTATTATTCTGCCAAACATCGTGGATCCTGTCACTATATTTTGTACTAGTTGTTTCTGGATACTTTAGGAAGCCCTGGTGCCACAGTGGTTAAATGTCTGAACTGCAAGCCACCATGTTGCAAGTTCGATCCCAAGGGCTCCAAGGTTCACTCAGCCTTCCATCCTTTCTTAGGTAGGTAAAATGAGTACCTGGCTTGTGGGGGCAATTAGCTAACACACATTGGAAACCGCTTAATGCAGTATAGATGTGTAAATTGCTATTGCTTAAAGAATTTGTAAGCTGCTCTGAGAATCTTTGTGACAGAAAAGTGGGGTATAAATACTGAAATAAATAAATACTTCTTACATGTATATTCTAACCAGGATGCTTGAGCATAGCTAAAGTGTGACCATCTCTCTCCAAGTAGAGATGCGGCTGGTGTGTTTGTATGTGTGTGTGCACGCACCTGCACCTGCAAGTCATCTACCGACTTATGGTGACTTTATAAATTTCATAGGGTTTTCTTAGACAAGGAGTACTCTGAAGTGGTTTGCCAGTTCCTTCCTATGAAATATAGCCTACAGCGCTTGATATTCACTGGCGGTCTCCCAGCCAAAATTCAAATCTGTGCGTGGCTACAGATACTTCCTGTATCAGTACAAGCACAGTGATTGCCTTACCCTGTACGTGCCGTGTCATTTATTATTAATGAAATAGTTGCCATGATACCTGTAGCATCCGCTGCGGAACTGTGGTTGCCATATGCAACAAAAGGGAAGACTAGGCTTTGTGCCATCTCTCCTTGTACTGGGGAGGACACATTGATGGAGATGAAGATCACCCATGTCTATTAATCAGGATGGGTATGCATCACCTCCAATATCACAGGCTGTATATCAGTTGCCAGGGAGTGCATAGCAAAGGGGTGGAGTTGCACTCATGTTATGTTGGCAGGGTTCCCACTGGCAGCTTATCGGCCACTTTGTGAACAGAATGTTGAACTAGGCAGTTCCTCATTCTGATCCAGCATGGCTCTTCTTATGTTCTTATGTGTTCATTTGTCTGACCACCCCCCCTCCCTAAATTAACTCATCCCAGACAGGCTCAAGACATTTTTTTCTTATGTTCTTAAGACTCTGTCAAAAGTGACATTTGTTTTATTATGAAAATATATTCAGTGTTTGACTAAAAATAAAGTTTTGTAACATACAAACATGTTCCCCCCCACTGCCTCTCTCTGGTGACTCTTTTCTCCCCCTGCACCTTTGCTAGCATAAACCAAAGCAAAGCTGCCTTTGCAGGTCATGAGGTACTGGTTTACAATCTTTGAAGGACAGATGCTCTATCCTTTCATTTGAGCAAGACATCTGGGAATTTTAAACTAGGCTACAATCCATACAGCCAACTTAGGGGTTGTCTAAATGGTGAAAATATTCCTCACAGAATGCAAGGAGAATACGATCTGTCCTAATGGGGTCCTGTACCTATTCGCCATATTGTGAAAGAGGGAGGGTCTTTGTCGTTTTTCCAGTATTTTTTGAAAAACAGAGAGGGGAATGTGCATTCCTGCTCATTGGCACAAGTGACTGAATTGATTTGTTTACTCGATATGAGCAGATGATTGGTCGACCAGGTGGGGGAGTTTGCTAACAAAGCAAGCGCCCAGAGCCGGCATGTTGGATTTTCACCTTAGCAAATGAGTGCTAAGGCGATAAAACTTTTTTTCTTGTTGTTTGCCTTTTTGTTAAAATGAAAGGTCGCTTTTTTGGATATGGCTTAAAAAGAATACTGTCTGGCGGCAGCAACTTGAGGTAGGTAAAAATGCAAGTAATTCATTCACGCCTGCCATCTTGATTCCCAGGCATGTCCGTTTGTACAGTAAACACAGATAGCTTTGCATGCCTGTGACCTGCCAACCCCCCCCCATTAACACAAATAACATCTGCTGCAAATTGCTATTACTGCAGAGCAATCCACTTTTTTTTTTTTTTGCCTCATATATACAAGCCCTTGAACAACCAATTTAGTCCCTGTCAGTTAGTTGGTCAAGTTGGCTGTCTGGATGGTAGTGAAGTTTCAAATCCCCAGATGTCTACCTATGTCACTGAGTTACATTTGGTCAGAAGAAGTTATGCACCCTGGCAGCAATCTTGTATGGCAGCAGTTCCACATGCAGACCTATGCTAGGCTGAGCCATATACTACCTCTCAGACATACTGTACAGTCTCTGAACACCCCTCGCACAGCCATTCTGTGCTCTGTGGCATTGCTGAGGTCTCCAGAGGACCCTGACAGATCTCAGCGCTGATGTAATCATTTCATATCTGGCTTTGAGGACATAGCCAGATGCTTCTCTGATCCTGCCTGTTCTCCACAAAGCATGGAATAGCCATGCAGAGGGTCTTCAAAGGTTGTACATTAAGTCTGGGGAGGGGTGGCTTTTCGCATTGTGGAGGCAGGAAGAGAATGCCAACCTCCACAGCTCCCAAAAAAGACATACACAGGTGTAAGTGAAGCCTACGTGTGCATTTGCCTCTAACAGGATACAGCTAAAGTTACACTGGTTGTATAATTATACAGAAGAGAACACCTAAACAAATGCAAAGCCTATGCAGAACTCTAGCTGAAAAAGATTAGAAAAATATAGCTTGAGGACCAGATTATTTGAGTGGATCAGGGTTATATTCCAACTGCACAACTTCCTCATCCCAGCTGGGGGGCGAGGGGGGGTGGTAGCCAAACAAACCCAAAGTTCTTGATAACACCCTGTTTCTCTACAGAGTTGATAAATGCTCAGTTTCTCTACAGACTTCTTATCTACTATACAGTGATGACTCATTTATGAATCTGTCTCAGTTCATTGACTAACAGAATCATCCATTAGCTCATGAACCAATTTAAATCCCAACTTAGTGACATACCAGTGCTGTGGCTGGATCCTACATACCCTAACTGTAGCTAAAAGACATACTTCAAGGCTGGAAGGATAACTATTCACCAACTATCATTCAGCAGTCAAATATTACTGTTTTAGCTGCACAATATATTACCAGTCTGCACCACAGGACGAACACCACCATCCCTACATTGCCGTCGGCAAATCTGTACTCAAGTCTGTTTAGCAGTTCACCTATCTGGGAGGCATCTTCTCCTCAGATGCCGGGATTGACAAAGAGATCAATCACAGATTAGCAAAGGCATATAGCGCATTTGGAAGACTTCAAAAAAGAGTCTGGAGTAATAAACACCTGAGGCAAAGCACAAAAATCAGTGTGTATAGAGCCATTGTACTGTCTGTTCTCCTTTATGGATCTGAAACATGGGTCACCTATTGCCACCACCTACGACTCCTTGAACGCTTTCATCAGCGCTGTATACGCACAATCCTAAATATACACTGGACTGACTATGTGACAAATGTTCCTGTCCTTGAGCAAGCAGGGATCACCAGCATTGAGGCCATGTTATTGAGAACACAGCTGCGCTGGGCAGGGCACATTTCTAGGATGGAGGACCATCGCCTCCCAAAAATAGTACTCTAGGGTGAACTCGCCATGGGTCAGCGTAAGAGGGGCGCTCCAAAAAACAAAAAAAACCAAAACCAATACAAGGACTCCCTGAAACAACATCTCAGGCTCGGCCAAATTGATCACCACCCTGGCCTCACATCGGGAGGCATGGGGACGCAGTATCCACAATGCTGCAGCCTTATCTGAGAACTCACGCCAAACAAGTCTTGAAGAGAAACGACAACACAGAAAGAATCACAACCTGGAAACATCACCCAAGGAAACCTTCTGTTGTGCTTTCTGAAACCGGACTTGTTTATCTCGGATTGGCCTTTTTAGTTACCAGCGCGCTTGCAGAAAGCGCAGGATGAGTCCTTCCTGAATCTTCGTTTGCAAAGAAAAGCCAGAGAGAGAGAGAGAGAGAGAGAGAGAGAGAGAGAGAGATTTGGGGACCCATTGCCAGCTTTATTGTATGCCTTCAAGTTGTTCCCAACTTATGACTACCTTAAGGCAAACATATCATGGGGCTTTCTTGGCACGATTTGTTCAGAGGGAGTTGTCTTTCCAGTGTTGGAGTATGTCTTTTGGCTACAGTTAGGGTATGTGAGATCCAGCCACACTGACCATCCTGCTAAGTTCCTAGTCACAAGATTATAGTTTAAAAGTACATAGGCATCTATAAATATCAATATTTTTTTTTAAAAAAATACAAAATTAATATGCGGTGATACATCCAGACAGAGAAGGAGAAACTACTGAACAAGCCTACATTATATGCCACAAAGTAGCATAGCTGTATTACATCCTAATATTTACTGAAATGGCCTGTTTCGCTAAAAAGAAATAAAGGTGTCCAATAAAGAAATGTTTTAAATTTCAAGAGGTATTTGTCACACTAGCAAGAGTAGCACTGTTTTCCCCACGTGTCTAGATGGGTTGCTGCGGATGGAGGCGGGTGGACAAAGTGTCCTCATGGGCCAGCCGGAGTCAAAGCCTTGTTTTTCCAGGCCAGGCAGAAATGACCCAAACATAAGAAGAGGAACCAGGCCTTGCCGGAACCACTCCTAGGGGATCCTGGAAACGATTTACATTTCTTTATTGAAAATGTGCAAGAAGTATAGTGTCTAGATCAAGGGAAGTAATAGTGCCATTCTATTCTGCCTTGGTCAGGCCTCACCTAGAATACCATGTCCAGTTCTGGCCACCACAATTCAAAAAGGATATTGACAAATTGGAGCGTGTCCAGAGGAGGGCGACTAAAATGGTGAAAGGTCTGGAAACCATGCCTTATGAGGAAAGACTTAGGGAGCTGGGTATGTTTAGCCTGGAAAAAAACCCCGTTAAGGGGCGATGTGATAGCCCTGTTTAAGTATTTGAAGGGGTGTCACATTGAGGATGGAGCAAGCTTGTTTTCTGCTACTCCAGAGATTAGAACACAGAGCAATGGATGCAAGCTCCAGGAACAGAGATTCCACCTCAACATTAGGAGGAACTTTTTGACAGTAAGAGCTGTTCGGCAGTGGAACACACTCCCTCGGAGTGTGGTGGGATCTCCTTCCTTGGAGGTCTTTAAACAGAGGCTGGATGGCCATCTGCCAGGGATGCTTTGATCGTGGTTTCCTGCATGGTAGGGGGTTGGACTGGATGGTCCTTGTGGTCTCTTCCAGCTCTACAATTCTATGATTCTATATCATGAGAACTGCATAACTAGAGGGATACATGGTCAAATCCAGTAGGGATTTCTTATACCTGCAGCCCTAAGTTCAGCCAGAACATTACTGCTGTCCATCCTTTAGTACAGCCTTCTCCAACTTTATGCCCTCCAGATATGGTGGACTACAAGTCCCAGAATCGCCCAGTATGTTTACCAGTTTACTCTTAAGCATAACAGAATGTTAATATTGTATGCCTTTAAGAAGCACATTTTTTGTTTGTTTACTTCTTAGCAGCTGGTAGTATTAATCTTTAGATTCTAACAATACTTTTTTTTCTTGGTAAGTGCATTTTTAATGGATGCCTTCAGTTCTGGGTTAGCTCTCCTACGAGTAATGAAATATCAAGTATGGTATAATTTGAAAGTGTGGATAAATACATGTGTAAGTAAAGTGCATTGTAAAAATGAAGTATCACAGCATAAATTGCTCTTTCTCAGAGGTCCCTTCACATTCTAGGTTTTGTTCCTTGACTGACATATTATCATTGCTTGGATCAATCCCTAGCTAAAGTCAGAATTGGTGGGGCTACCCAGTCTCTGCAAGAAGCATTCAAGGAATTTCCAGCAGGCTGCAGGAAGTGGCTTCATGCCACTCGGGTGGGTGACTCAGCTGGTGATGGCTTTTACCCCCCTGTGTTAATACTGACTCAGCTTCCTTTTGTGGAATTATATAGACCCCATCCTGCTGGAACACATCCCCCGTCCATGCTTTTAGGTTGTAAATAAAACTAAGTATCAGGGCAATTAAAATTCCAAAGGCTTTTTGTTGCCGACCTAGCTGGATTCCAGTATGAAATATAGCTCAAAATGGTTTCTAATGCTTTTAACCAGACAAAAGTGGGGTAATGAAAATTTTGTATTGTATTGTACAGGTTGCTAGCAAACTTTGTAAAAAAACTACATGCATGGTACTAGCAAGTGATCAAGGCGTGTCTGTGAGTTACCGGGTGATTTTTTTTTTTATTTTTATTTTTTGGTGGAGGGGGTATGCGGTGGCACAGTGGTTAAATGCTGGTACTGCAGCTACAACGTTATGAGTTCAATCCTGCAGGGCTCCAAGGTTGACTCGGCCTTCCATCCTTTTGTAGGTTGGTAAGCTATTTGGGGGAATTACCTAACACACTGTAAACTGCTTGGAGTGCCTAGTGCTATCAAGCGGTGTACATGTCTAACTGCTATTGCTAAACAATTTTGTAAGCTGCTCTGAGAGCCTTTGTGGCTGAAGAGCAGGGTATAAATACTCTAATAAAATAAATAAATAATTGTGTAGCTATCAGAACACACACTGTTGTCATTGATCTAACCCAGGGCAACTGTGGCAAGTCTGGGAGCCGCTTTTATGTCTTAGGACCCTCTGGTACTATCTCTCTCTGGCTTTTCATCACAAATGAAGATTCAGGAAGGATTTGGAATTGGATTTGTCCTTCGAGACTGTGCAATGGATTTTTCTGGTGGAGTGCAGCGTGCACAGAATTGGCCTCACCCTTTAAACCAAAGGTTCATCTTCTGGCCTTGCAAGCATGGACGGTAGCAGCGAGGTCCTCGGGCTGTAGGTTTGATTAGAGTTTCCTTCTCTTAGATGGTTGACCTTACAGGGTTGGACGAGCACCATCTGCCCGGGTTTGGGATTAGAGTTTTCCTTCTCCTAGGATGGTTGCCATAAGGCTAGAGGGCTCAAAACAAACCAAAGTGGCTGAAACTCCACTTCTGAAGGGTTGTCTAAACGGCAAAAATACTCCTCATGGAATGTGATGAGAGTATGACTTCTTAACAGCATCCCACATCATATTGCCATATTCAGAAGGTGGGGGGGGGGCTAAATATACCATATGCTCCATAGGAAAAGCCTTTGTGGCTTTTCCCAGAGTTTTTAAAAAACAGCGGGGGGAATGTGCATTCCTGCTTGTTGGGACAAGTGACCAAATTTATTTGCTTTCCCAAAGGAGCAGGAGCTGAAAGCTGATTGGCCAGAGAAGCGCAGGGGTGGGGCAAGTACCTGGAAGAGCCTCTTTTTTTTTTTTTTTGCTTTAGCGATTGAGCACTAATGCGATAAAACGGAGTTTGGGATTTTTTGCTTTTCTGTTAAGGCAAAATATTGCACTTTCACGTCTTAGATATGCTTTTTTTTAAAAAAAAATATTCGGCAGCAGCAACTGGTGAGAATAAAAACGCTAGTAATTCACTCACAGCTACCATTTTGATTCGCAGGCATGCTTGTTTGCACAGCGAACATGGATAGCTTCACATGTCTGTGATCTACCTGAAAACCACACACACACACACAAAAAAAACACCTGATTAAGAGAAATCACAGATGCTGCAAGTTGCCTTTACTGCGGAGAAATCCATTTCTTTTTGCCTCATATAGACAACCCCTGATTCCAAATGATGGTTTTTTTTATGTTAAGCCATACAGGGAGGCCTTGAAACTTATTTAACAATTACTGCATTTGCTTCTTCCAGAAGCAGCAATTCACACTCTCTTTTTGGTCAGAAAAAAGTTGGTCTGGGGATTCTGGACGTGTCAAGGACCCCAAAAACAGCATGGGAGGGGGGGTCACCCTTTGCCCACCCCGATCTAGACTAATTTGTCCTTTCCCCCAGCTCTCATACTTTCATGCTTCCATTGTCTGCAAAAGATTTTTTTATATTGAGTAAAAAAGGCTGTTCTCTGCCTAAGTAGTGAAAAATAAAGCAGAAATTTCTCACTTTTTTTCTGTAATCTGGGAGGACTTTCTGCATAACATATAAATTTGCAATAACAATTTGAAATATTTATAAGGTATCTACTACATCCTGTGGAAAAGATTTATCTTTGCCTTGAACCATGGCTATCTTGAAGCTAGAGAGGTACCTGGTAGCTATAGATTGCACACATGCCATTTAATGATGTTTTGAGCCTTACTTTTTCCCACTTTTGGTGTGTATATGTTAAAAGGAGTGATGCAGTTTTAAAGATCCTTGTGTCATGTTGTGGGAAAAAATTCTTAAAATAAAGTAAGTATTTTTAATATTAATCAACGGCCATGAAGCAAGGTAGATTTACAATCACAGTTTAACCTTCCTGCCATTTTTTACAACACCCTGTGGATAGATGGTGTTTTGTCTAAAGTGTACTGTTAGCCTCCTCCTCCACCCTCTAATTTGTTCCATGGAATTATACACATCTGTTTTGTCTTGTTTTGAACACACTTCAAACTCTCTGGTCTCTGTTAACAAGTGTCATATTTTACATAATTATCCCACAACATTTTTGCTTTCGTAACTAGAGTTCTAGTCTAACATCTCTGCTTTGCAGAACTTTTTTAAGATGGGAGGAAATTTGTGAGGGTGTAGATGGGAAGAAAAACCGGCATTCAGCTGGGAAAAGTGCAATGTGGCAAGAATAGACCCAGCTCTTGCCCTATGCAGACAGGCACAGAGGGTTGAAGGTATATTTAGGAACATACAACTGGGCTGCTGGAAGTGGACTTTGCCAGTTTGTCTTCCCATCATAGCCGCTCCAGCCCCCCTGAAAATGCTTTACAGAGGGTTGTGGGGGGACCCAGCTGAATGGATAGGTTGTGGTGTGTCAGAGGGAGGAGGGCTGCCTGAAAACTGAGTGGAGGTGCTTTCTGTGAGTTAGGATTTTCTTTTTAAAAAATTGCTAACAAAAAGATGATTCTGGATCCAACCCTCTCTTCCTCCTCCTCTTTATTATATAGTACCCTGCCTTTCCTCCCAAATTGGGACTCATATAATATAAGCAGCAGCTTTATACCAGATCAGTCTATTTGTCATAGAATCAGAGCTGGAAAAGACCACAAGGGCCATCTAGTCCAACCCCCTGCCATGCAGAAATACCCAATGAAAGCACTCCCAACAGATGGCAATCCAGCCTCTGTTTAAAAACCTCCAAAGAAGGAGATTCCACCACACTCCGAGGCAGGGCATTCCACTGCCGAACAGCTCCTAATATCAAGTAGTTCTTCCTAATGTTTAGGTGGAATTTCTTTTCCTGTAGTTTGAGTCCATTGCTCTGTGTCCTAATCTCTGGAGCAGCAGAAAATAAGCTTGCTCCATCCTCAGTATGACTTTGCTTCAAATATTTAAATATGGCTATCATGTCACCTCTTAACCTTCTCTTCTCCAGGCTAAACAAACCCAGCTCCCGAAGCTGCTCCTCGTAAGGCAGGGTTTCCAAACCTTTTACCATTCTGGTTGCCCTCCTCTGGACACATTCCAGCTTCTCAATATCCTTCTTGAATTGTGGTGCCCAGAACTGGACACAGTATTCCAGGTAAGTTCTGACCAAAGCAGAATAGAGTGGCACTGTCACTCTCCTTGATCTAGACACTATACTCCTATTGATGCAGCCTAGAATTGCATGGGCTTTTTTAGCTTTCACATATGCTGCCATCAAGCCAGGTGTCCCCCATGCTATATCTGTGAATTTCATTTTTATTTTTACTTTAGTGGTGTCTGCCCTGACAGGCAGTGGTTTTCTGGGATCTCACTTACATGCTGTGACCACCCAGTCCGGAAGATGCCAGCACTTAACCTGGGACTTTCAAAATACAAACCATGAGCTTGCACCATTGAGCTATAGTACCTCTCATCTATCACTGTGTCCCAATTGTCTAGTACTGTTAAGCTGATTTGGGGGGAGAAGGAGGTGTGGGGATGGATCTGTTTGGCCCCGACTGCAGATAACAATATTCCATTTTTATATTTTTAGAAATTATGACAAGATGTTGTAGAGCCAACATTAATAAACATCTTAGATAGCATTTGTACTGCTAGGGCAACAGAGGCATACAAGTGATGTGATCAAATGGGTGGATGGAAGGTTGTGTGTAGTGGTTGAAGTGAAGTAAGTGCACTCAAATGTGTAAACGTGGGAACCATCTGTGTTTGAAAGTCCCCAGACTTGAAATGCACAGGTATAGGATGAGAGACACTTGACTTGATGGCAGTGCATGTGAAAGGGGTCTAGGAGTCTTAATGGACCATAAGTTGAACATGAGTCAGCAGTATGATGTGGCAGCTAAAAAAAGCCCATGCAATTCTAGGCTGCATCAATAGGAGTATAGCGTCTAGATCAAGGAGAGTAACAGTGCCACTCTATTCTGCTTTGGTCAGAACTTACCTGGAATACTGTGCCCACTTCTGGGCACCACAATTCAAGAAGGATATTGAGAAGCTGGAACGTGTCCAGAGGAGGGCAACCAGAACGGTAAAATGATTGGAAACCCTGCCTTATGAGAAGCAGCTTAGGGAGCTGGGTTTGTTTAGCCTGGAGAAGAGAAGGTTAAGAGGTGACATGATAGCCATATTTAAATATTTGAAGCGAAGTCATACTGAGTATGGAGCAAGCTTATTTTCTGCTGCTCCAGAGATTAGGACACAGAGCAATGGACTCAAACTACAGGAAAAGAAATTCCACCTAAACATTAGGAAGAACTACTTGATATTAGGAGCTGTTCGGCAGTGGAATGCCCTGCCTCAGAGTGTGGTGGAATCTCCTTCTTTGGAGGTTTTTAAACAGAGGTTGGATGGCCATCTATCAGGAATGCTTTGATTGGGTACTCCTGCATGGCAGGGGGCTGGACTATATGGCCCTTGTGGTCCTTTCCAACTCTATGATTCAAGTTTCACACCCTGTATTAAGGTGTCACAAGTCTTTTGCTTCTCAATAAGTCTTTCCTTGTGTCCCGTACTTGTGTGGCTCTCAAATCTCCTTTGAGTAGCTTGCAGGCTCTTGCTATAAATTTGTGGGATTTTGTTGTCTTGAAAAAGAAAAGAAAAGGAATTTCATGAAAGTATTGGAAGACATGATAAATACAATAATAATTTTCACACACCCCTTTCTCCCATGATTTTGTGTATTCTTCAGCAATCCTTAATTTACTTTTATGGAAGTAAGCCCCACATGAAGAAAATACTTTATTTCCAAATAAACACTTTCAGGACGGTTAGTCAGACCCACCTGCCACATTTGAAATAAATAACTACAGAATAACAAAGAGAAAATAAGTGTTTTCAAAAGTGATTTCTTGAAAGGGAGCCATGGCTAAAGATTCGGTGTAAATGTAAAGCCAAATGATACATGAAATTTTGTTATGCATTTGCCTTTTCATTGATTAAAACAAAACAATACCAGCTGAATCATGATTGTGGGAAATAGGAAGGGAGGCTTCCTACCCCCCCCCCCATTCTGATTGTAATTGTCCCCCTGCAAATGGTGAGTTTACAGTGGGGGATAGATCCCCCTGCCATTTGCCTTTCACTGTGAGAAACAGGTAGGTAGGTGTGTGTGTGCATGAAGATTATGAACAGGATCATATTTGGGAACAAAGACTTAAAGCCCCACCTTTCCCCACACCAAGGTCCCAAACTGATTCACCCTCCAGTGTCGGCTATTTATTTATTTATTTTTGAAAGTCAACAACACACAGGCCAACAACATGACAAACATCATATATAATTTAGTCTTCAAACTAATTTGTGTGGCCTTTAGTTTCAGAGACAGCGAAGGAAAATGCATTTATTAGCATTTCTGACCTGGCCATACTAGCTCCACTTTGTAATACTCAATTACATACACACAGACACAGACACCAAGTTTGGTATAGTGTTCACTGCCCTCATGTATCATGTGCTCATGTGTACACCAGTAGAAACACCAAATCACATTAAATTATCTAGAAAAGAATAGTTATCATAAGGAGTATGTGTCCTGCTGAATTCAGAGCATTTAGCCCAGAAGATTCCAATATGGTGTGCCAATTTATATTCAAAGGAGGCTGTTAAGCTACTCAGATGTCTCAAGAATTCCTGGAAATGACAGTAATCTTGGTCTTTTCACTTCAGTGGTGGAACATTGCCTCAAACTGGGTTAATACCAGAGCTAGGGAAAATTACAGAGGCCATTCTGGCTAGAGGACTCTAAGGGCTTGTCTACACTGCTGAAAAAAATCGTACTCACCTTGTATGCCCTGGGACCATGACATATGATGTTCTTGACAGTTCACACAGAATGCAGTTCTTTTCAATGCCTGAGAGCTTTGATCCAGTTTTCAAACACCTGACTTTTACCCTGCACTTTCCTGGAAAATCTGGATTATCGCATGTGTGGCTAGCCCTGCAAGGTGGCTTTGGTGTGTAGCCAGGGGTGGGATGGAGTTTTGGATCACCTGCTCATTCCCACCAGGAAAGGCTGTTTCCTCTGTTTGTATTTACCTTTTCCAGTCACTATAATTTTTGAAGGTGTATTTGTGCAGATACTTGTATATCATTATTAGCACACCTCTGCGTATTTGCATGTATGATGGAAAGAAAAAATAAGTGAAGTGGCCATGGCCATGTGGCTGAAAATAATGCAAAGTATAGGACATGTGATCATAGCAGTCCCACCCTTTTACACTGCAGTGATCTTGCCTAGGGGGAAAGAGCGGCAGGTAATGCTCTCACTTCACTTTAGCAAGATGTGTGTGACATTAAGAAGATGTGTGCGGTGGTCATTGTAGATCAGGAAAATATAATTTGAAGCAGAATCTTTTGCTTGTGTAGACAAGGCCAAAGTGTCATAGTACAAAAAGTAACTTTCCAAGCGTTTGTTATTATCCCATTTCTAGTATGTTTGGCAACATGTTGCTGTCCTTGAGCAACCAGGGATCACCAGCATTGAGGCCATGATATTGAGAACACAGCTGAGCTGGGCAGGACATGTTTCTAGGATGGAGGACCATTGCCTCCCCAAAATATTACTCTACGGTGAACTCACCATGGGTCAGCGTAAGAGGGGCGCTCCAAAAAAGTGATACAAGGACTCCCTGAAACAACATCTCAGGCTTGGCCAAATTGATCACCAACAGTGGTCCGCCCTGACCTCACATCGGGAGGCATGGAGACGCACTATCCACAATGCTGCAGCCTTATTTGAGAACTCACGCCGAACAAGTCTTGAAGAGAAACAACAACGCAGAAAAAATCACAACTCAGAAACATCACCCAAGGAGACCTTCTGCTATGCTTTCTGCAACCGGACTTGTTTATCTCGGATTAGCCTTTTCAGTCATCAGCACGCTTGCAGAAAGCACGGGATGAGTCCTTCCTGAATCTTCGTTTGCGAAGAAAAGCCAGAGAGAGAGAGAGAGAGACCAGTTATAGCCGTACCACCACTTTCAAGGAGCAGCTAATTTTTAGCAAAGGTTATGATTTGGATTCATGCTCCTCACCCTCACCCTATTATGGATGGGGCCATCCTTGGGATTTTCCATCTCAGCTCCCCACGTATTTTACTGTGGTCATTTTATTCAGTGTTCACAGTTTATGCATGGCATATGTTTTCTTTGTAGGTGATAATAGGTCACTGTGGTATGAATGGTTCTAGGCAGCTCCAAGTTAAATCTGCTTCAACTTGTTGCTAAACCATTGTAAACACCAGTGTCCTTGGAAAGAAAGTGAAATATAACTCTCTTCACAATGCAGGTTTAGGAAAAACTTTGCAAAGAAAAATATAATCACCACAGCAAGCATTTAGCCTTGTTAATGATCACTCCTCTCAGCCATGAAAATTGACTCTAGTTCTTTTGACCACAGGCGGTTGACTTGTCCTCATTTCTCTTCTGACAGAAAGAGACCACTTCCTAGCATCATAGCGTAGCACTGATTCAGGTCTGACTCAGAAAGGAAGCATAGCCACTAGTTAAGTCACTTGCGTCATCACTTCCTGTAGTTTGACTTGGCTAGTTAGCAAGATCTGGACATAAGGCACTCAATTAAATAGATCCAGATATCAAAGATGAGTGCATAATGACAGTGGAGTTGGTTGAGTTTTGTTGTTATTTTCTTTAATAATTGGATCTTGGGCTACACATTTCTCAAATATAAAATTTTCTTCTTCTTCACAGAATTGGCAGTGATTGCACAGTTTAAAAGTCCCTGTTTGACCAGTACTGACTTCAGGCTTATACAATTATCTCTGGCCTGGAAAAAGATCTAAACCACAATGGCTAAGTATAGAGGCTTCTAAAATATCTTCATGTATACAGTGCCTGAATACACAAACATCACCAGTCTCTCTTCTGCCTACAAGAGCAATATTTTCCATAGGATTCATATTGACATAGGTTTTGCCCCTGCAGTCCTGCTTATCTATAAAAATAAAGCCTCCACCATTACAAGCTTCTTCTGAACCCCACTTCACCTCTTCTTGAAACCCAATATAAGCCGTGGGTGGCTTCTGTCAACCCCATTTAAGGTTTCAAAAGAGGTATTTTCCTCCTCCTCCAGGTTTCAGTAGGTGATTGTTTAAAGACAACATGGAGTATGTTTTGAAGCTACTCCAAAACATCATGGTCTGAATTTACCAAATAACAACATTTGCACATCAGGATTTCAGCAAACTAAAATGAAATTCAACATTGACAAATGCAAACCTCTGCATTTAAGAAAGAGATGAACCCAAATGTTGAGAAGCCATGCATGTAAAATGGATCTCAGGACTTCAGCTGAGTACAAACTCGGTTAGCAGTATGACATGGCAGCAGAAAAAGCTACAGCTTTCTCAGTTAATGAAATGGGTGTGTTCCTTGATGTAACATCTTTAACAGAAAATTTAGTACCAGAGGCAGAAATAATATGGGAAGAATAAGGAAAGGTTCTTACTCTACAAGAAAGAAATGCAGTTCAACATGGTCCAATAAGCCTTTAATCCATAATCTCAGGTCCTGTCTAACTGATGAAAATAATCCTCAGAGAAATTACATGGAAGATGATCTGTCTAAACGGACATTCACATCCATGTGTCTCATTCAGAAGTGGGGCAGGCAAATACACCATAAAGCTCTGAAGGGTAGCCTTCGGAGCTTTTTCCGGAGTTTTTAAACATCTCCATAGGTGATGCGAATGTCCAATTGTTGGGACGTTCACATTCACGTTGCTGTGATGAGGCAGCATAAGCTGATTGGCTGGATGAGCATAAGGCCTAGGGAGTGGGGCTTGCTAATGGGGAAAGTGCCCACAGCAGCCATTTTTTTCTGCTGGGGACCGGATAAGGGAGGAGGGCTGCCTCGTCCTCTTCTCCCTTACCCAGTTTCCCCCCGCTCAGTGCTGCTGTCGCTGCTGCCAGGACCGCGCAGGGAGAAGAGGACAAGATAGCCCTCTCCCTTACCTGGTTTCCCCCCTCCGTGCAATTTTTGTCGAAGCCACCACGGGAAGGGAAGAAGGAGAAGAGGGTGAGAGAGCTCTTGGAGAATTGGAGCCCTGGTGGCGCAGTGGTTAAATGCCAGTACTGCAAGCCACCACGTCGCAAGTTCGATTCCAGCGGGCTCCAAGGTTCACTCAGCCTTCCATCCTTTCGTAGGTCGGTAAATTGAGTACCCAGCTTGTGGGGGACAATTAGCTAACACACATTGGAAACTGTTTAATGCAGTGTAGATGTGTAAATAGCTATTGCTTAAAACAATTTGTAAGCTGCTCTGATAGCCTTGTGGCTAAAGAGCGGGGTATAAATAAATAAAAAACCATTTAAAAAACCATCCTCCCTTACCAAGTCCCCCTCAATTCCATTTTCACTGCCCTGGGGACCAGGTAAGGGAGGGAGGAACTTGAAGTTTATGGGGGCTGCAAAACTATAGACAAGCCCTCAATACACACATGTGAAATGAAACAACTTGGCCAGTTAAGCTTGCATAAATAAACAAAAACATTTTCAGCTTTCTGGAGACCACTTAGCTGAAGCATTCCTCTATTGTGATTTTACGCAGTGTCCAGTTCTGAGTTTTGCATTTTCATAAGTATGGGGAGAAACTGAAATTATTTCCAAGGCTGATCTCTTGCATTTCTGTGCCTGGTGCTGACTGCAGTGATTGTTAGACATGAAAATTTAGCACCCAAGTCAACCGGTATTGCTCATCCCTGGCCTAGGGCATCCCCATCATCTGGAGGAGTCCTCTGTGCCTGCCTCAGTATGCATGGCTGGCAAAGGAAGTGGCCATTATATAAGTGGGTAGCTGAAGGCAGAGTTAAGACGTGCTACCCGTTTATGTATTCTTTCAGTGTGTAGGTTCTTCAAGAGACATTCCACTCTCATTTTATATGTGAATTGAGTGGATACATGGGAAGGATATATATGGTGTCTGTCACCATCACATCTGCTTTGGCCAGAGCTCAGGAAAGTTACAACAGTTCCCAGAATCCCTTAGCTAGGATGGCAGGATGCAAGAAGGAATCCTTGGTAGGTGGGTATCAAGGGCTTCTGGGTGCATTACTTCAAAATCTAACGTTTCCAAGCACTGAAAATGAATGCTGAGTAATTTAGTTGTAAGCAAATTCAAAACAGAGTTTGGGAAAGTTACTTTCTGAAGTGCAGTTGCCAGAATCCTCCAGCCATAATGGCTATGGCCAATGCTGACTGGGAGAATTTGGAATTATAGTCTGAAAAAAGGAATTTTCCCCAGCTCTGGCTGAAATGTTCATTCACCTTCTTGTTAATTTTATCATAAAGTCAACGTCAACTTATGGTAACCTTGTTACCTGACTTGCGTCAGGTCTGCAAGGATTCCCCTAGTGTCCAAATCTTAATATGGGGAATATTTAATTAGCTCAAAATGGCAATGAGAGGCCAGGTAATGGCAGGATCTTTTGACCTATGTATACCAGTAATCACCTAGGAGACTCCAAGCCAGAACATACAATTAAATGGTTTTTATCAGAAATTAATCTTAACAGCATTCACTCAAATACTCAGGCTTCCAGCTATCACACAAGGCTATTGAAGAAAGTAGGAAGTATTTTGAATATTTGGATAGAGGAACAAAATAAGGGGATTGTGGTTATACTATACCAGTCCTGGAAAGGAAGACATTCATGCAGCAGAGGCTCAAAGTTGCATTCTGAGAGTCAGACAGCAAACCAGCATCATGGAGGGATGAAGAGGAACTGTGGACATTTTGATGGTGTTTTAGGGTGATATTTATATTTGATAATTCCCCTAAAGGGATTACATTTAGAGTGGAATACAATGTCTCTCTGAGTTTCCCAGGACTAGACAAAGGGTTCTCCAGAAGAGTTAACGATTGTCAGTGGGCAACACATTTGGAATTGAATAGGATCAGGCAACTTCTATTGTTGAGGCAAGGAGACAAGGAAAAACCCGTTTTGCAACCATTAAGGACTCTGCTATTTTTTAGTGAATTGGTGAATGATTCACCTCCAGGTTGTCTCAGTAGGTACCCTGACCTAGTTATAGGAATTTGGATGGCCACTCCCTAGGTTGTATGTGCTGTTAAGCATATTTCTAGCCTTGTCCTCTGGGGGTCCCTGGTTTCCATGCCAGCCACGTGGAAAGCCACATCAAGCCAAATTATTAAATATTGCCAATTATGCAATATTCCAAGATTGGGGCTATCAGGGTAGGAAACAACCTTATGATTAAGAAACCTCCAAAAGCCCTGCTCAGGTCTTACAAATGTATTTACCAAGTAAGTGCTAAACTGAACATGAATAGCTGAGGGCTGAAGAAGGGCGTTGCTCTTCCAAACAAGAATTCTGCCCTAATGAATTTTTATTTATTTATTATTTATTTTATTTATTTAATTTATATCTCACCTTTCTCCCAGCACAGGGGTCAAGGAGATCTATAACCACTTAAAACAAAATACCATTAAAAATGCATTAATTCAAAAGTAAAAAGAACCAGTTAAACCACAATTCTGGTTAAAAGAACCAAGTTAAAAACAGTTTAAAACACACATTTAAAACATAATGAAACACAGACACAACACACCCAATTAAAAGCTCCAAGTTAAAAGCCAAACAACTGCCTTAATATAAAGGTCTTTGCCTGCCAACAGAAAGACAACATAGGGAGCCAGTGGAAGCTCCATTGAAAGGAATTCCATAACTTGAGAGTCGCCACTGAGAGCTTATCTACACAAGTCAGGATACGCCAGCTCCCCACTGCTGTATCCTGGCCACAGATCAGGCCTTTTCTGTCCCTGTTATCTGGACAAAAAAGGCCAGAGTCCCTACAGAACTCCAGCCTGTCGCTGCAGCTGCCGCCACCACCACCATTTTCCTTGCTCGGCTGGCTCCAGGAAGCCAACTTGCACCATATGGCAAGGCCCCCTGCATGTGGCCAGCAGGCCTGCTGTCCAGACCTGGAAGAATAAAGGCAACAGGCAGATAGAGTGAGGCGCCAGCCTGCAGGGAGGGGCTCTTGCAGTCACACAGGGCCTGATCCATTTCTTCCTGTGGAAATGGAGTAAAACAAGTATTTTTTTAAACCACATATAAAAGTGGCTTGCACCCCTCTGAGCCCTGTTTCCCTGAGGGTCATGAGGATTGCCTGGAGGCAGAATGGGGCAAATGTCCTGCATTGTTTCAGCTGCAGAACTCTCAGTCATGGGCAGAACAAGGTAAATAGCCTGTGTAGATAAGGCTTGATCTTAAAACTAGGGAGATCATCATCTTTCAGATAGTCTGGACCAAAGCTGTATAGGGTTTTAAATAGCATGGCCAGTGCTTTGAATTCGGGCAAGAAACAAACTGGTAGCTGATGGAGCTGTATCAACAAGGGGAGTTACTGTATATGCTCCCTATAAACAACCCCTCTCAGCTGTTTGGCCAACATTTTGGATCTGCTGAACATTCCAAACAGTTTCCAAATACAGGCCTATGTAGAGTGTGTTACGACAATCCAAACTGATTATCCTTCAGTCCCCAGTTTTTAGCATTGCAGAGAGTGAGATACTGGAAATTGTTCACACATAAAACTCTTATACGTATATTTGCTGTGGTTACATTCCCTTGGTAAATTTGACTTTCCCTTTTCTTTGGATGCCTAAACTGTGGGCCCGTCTATATGATTTTAAAAAAAACATTTGGGGGGTAAAAAATACAAATAGGCAGTTGTTCAAATATCTACAATCCACCTACATGATTTTTTACCTCCCGTAAACTCTGTATGACCCCCCCTTCCCCAGCTGGCTGGAGTGAGCAAGCCAAACGACGGTTTTAAATCTCCTGCCGCTTTTAAAAAATTTATTTTAAAAGGTGCCTGCTTTGCAGACAGTCGGTTTTTCCTATTTACAATGTAAAATAAAAATAAATATACCGTATATAAAATTCACAGACTTACCGGACTCTCACTTGGCCGGGAATCCAACATGGCGGCCGCTCCCAATTCCCCTCCTTGCTCGCCCCGCCCCCTCTACTCGGCCAGCCAATCAGATTACACTGCCTGTTCGTATGTGTGCGAACGGGGAGTACAGGCGATCAACCATTCGAACGACTGTACGGATTTTAGGCCAAGATCCACTAATCCTTCCTAACACCGAATCCACGTAATTTACGGGGGATTCGCTAGCCCCCTTCCGAATGACACGTATGAATCCGAACGGCCATATGTACGGAAGGTCGATCTTCTGAACGGCGTACGTAATTTTTTCCTGTGTAGACGGGCCCTGTTTTTTCTAAGCATTCAACTGAAGTTTTAAGTTACTGCAATGCTAGAAATTTGGGGAGTGAAGAAAAATTACTTTTGAGGGGGGGCAGAATTTTTATTGGGGGCCAATGGTCTCATCTCCCTCCCCCGCCTTAGCTATACCCCTGCATCATTTCCCTGATACTGTGTCTTTTGTGCAAAGGATATATAACCTATTCCAAAGGTTGTGGTTTGCGTACACCCTAACCTAGGGACAGGAAGGCAGCACTTTGTTTTGTATTGTATGTGTATATATGTGGCACTGTATGAAAAAGTTGCATAAAACGTTTTAGTGCTGAGAATAGCATCTTGGCCCACTGGCAATTCCCATACTCTGGGAGTGGTACCCTGAATTCTAGCCCAGATTGTGTGCCACAAGGAGCAACACCTGGGTTTTGCTGGGTTGTGAGTTTTCCCACAGCAGTAGGTGGCACTTGGATGTTTCTCTGCTGTGTTATTACAGTATTTCCCTCAGGAATGTCTGTTATGGTTCTGGGTAATAAATATTGGCATAAAATCAGGGGAAATCCACCCAGGTTATGGATAATGAGGCCTTCTTTGTGGAGCCAGAAAACCTCTGTGTTTATTTTCAATACTGATAGAGATCTGAATATGGGAACTTTCTTACGGCCTACTCAGTTGTTCATTAAGGAGTAAGCCAGTTATGTTTAAGTCAATCGAATGATTTAACAACTAGCTAGCTTTTTGCATACAGACTTGCAATATGTTTCCAATATTTCCTTGTCCTCCCACTACAAGACCAACATTTCTGAATAAAAGTGTGTGGGCTTCCTGCTGTATTCCCTGAAAACAGTATTACAGTATTGTTTTTGAAATCAGTATTTCTAGTAACTTTTCTTGTTCAAATCAAAGAGCTCATTTCAACCATAAGCAGTCTGCAGCTTTCAACACCCTTATACAGTACACCCAATCCTTCTTCCTTCTCATGTCTGCAATGATATTATTTATCTAAGAATGTCAGGGCATGTTTGGAAAATGAAAGAAGTTTCTAGTGCTCATGGCAACAAAGATATGTTTATGCCGCTATAATGAGAGGAGTGCCAGAGGAGCAGCTAAATGACATTTCCACTGATTGAAGATCTGTCTGCAAAGCTGCTTGCGAAATCCCTTGATGAGCAAAACCAGAATAATGCATGCAAAATAAGGAGAATATACGTAAACATATGTAAGTGTCTATACAGTGCTTAGCTTTGGGGGGTTTGATACATGCTTTGGGTTTTCCTGGGTAGAACTTTTTATTTATTTTTAGTTCAGAATACACATGGTCCTGTCTGGGGTTTCTGTGACATTTCCTTTTCTTGTCTCTGAACCTTTTAGTGGTTGCTCCTTCCCACTTTCTGCAAGGAACTGCAGGCTTAGTACTCAGCATATCTCATGCCACTTGTGCTTCTCCAGTCATTGGCATGCAGCATTGTACAGTCACAGGCATGCTTCTTATATCTTAATTTCATGGCTAGCTAAGGGCTTGTGTGGACCAGCCAGAATATGTCAGCTTCCCGCCAGCATATTTTGGCCCTGGATCTGGCCCATTTACCACCAACAACCCCCCCGCATTAACTGGACAAAATGGGAAGAAGTCCGCATGGACATGCTAGCCCATACCAGCGGGCACCTCCACTACCGTCGTGTGTTGCTCCCTCTGAAGCCAGGAAGGCTGGTCACATGCAGGGGGCCTTGATAACATTCTGGGGGCCTCCTTTCTGGCTGCTGAGCAGCTCCAGTGGTGGCAGCAGGGGCAGCCAGCTATATGGGCCGGCACACAGGTACAGGCCCTGTGTTCCCATGCCAACCTGATCTGAGTTTTCCTGCATGAAGCGGGTTTTCCTGGGTGTTAAATTAAACAATTTAAACTAGTTTTATCCCGGCTTCCCCCTGTGTTTGCCTTGGGTGTCATCTGGACTGCTCAGAGGTGAAACAGGAAAAGAGCCCTACATCATTTGTTCTGCAGGCCTCCAAGTGGGGAGCAAGTCAGGGTAAACAGCCTGCGTAGATATACCCTAAGAGATTGAGCTGAGAATCTGGAGGGCCTGATCCAAATCTTACTTCTCCCATGCATACCTTCCAACACTTCACAGATGAAAACTGGGATGTGTGGTCAAGATGGCAAAACATTATTAATGAAGAAGGAAAGACACGCTAGGAGAGGCTGCAACAGTTTGCTTTTGCCTTAGCCTACAGGAAGGACATGATTCTTGTACTGTCCTCTCCCTTGCCCCCATGAGTTAACAGGGTATAAACTACTTTGACACTTTGCAGCAGTGGGAATACGCTGAGGACAAAGCAGAAAAGTGGAAGAGAGAGAAACGGGGACATTTTAAAAGCAGCTGAAAAAGTGGGACAACAGAGGATTAATCAGGACTGTTCCTGACAATTTTGGATAGTTGGAGAGTGTGCCCGTGAACTCACTCAGTGCCCATAGGCAAACCACTCCTGCACAATCTCTTCTTCTCTTCTTCTTATATTGTTATTATTTCTGTCCTTTTAACTATATTTTCCTCGTCTCTTTGAACATTTGGGTTATAAATGGCCAGTATTCACTGGCGTGACCAGCTGAACCATATATTCAGCAGAGTAAGCAGCTGCAAAGTTTGAAAACTCTAGTAAACCTCAAAGCCAGCCCAGTAACTTTTTGGATGTGTTTGGGGTTTTGGGTTTTTTTTTTTTTTTTTGCTAGTGACCACAACCTTGGACAAGCCTAGCGGTCCACCTGGCTCTTCCCCTGTGTCCTTCCCCTATCACTTTATCTCCATGCCAAGAACAGCTTTATCTGTTAAATATTTGCAGGTCAGTATGCTATTAAAGGCCCAGGAACAGGCCAGTTAAAAATCTGGCCACCTTCTGTTTAGGCAGTGGCCTGTTTGAACTGGAGGTCTGACTTACATTCTTTGGAGAAAAAGATGTCAGGCAAATGCAGCTATGATGCTCCATTCCTCAGCTGCACTTGTGAAGGGATCTTACTGAATCTGTCTGAAAGCAAGACAGAATAAAACAGACAGAGACAGTAAGGGAGGGGAACGCTCAGAGTGCTTAGCACCTCCCATTCTCTCCTGATAATCCCTTAAAAAATAATTGCAGACCCAAACCTCTGGCCTCCAGCAAATTTTCCACTTGGTTAGAGGCCTTTGTGTGGCTGGGGAAAGAGACCCGCAGACTTGCACATTGTGGTGTTGCCTGAAACTTCCAGCTGGGATTTTTTTTTTCCATCAAAAGGGGATTTTAGTAAAGCCATTATAAGGGGCTTAGCCACAGAAAAGCATCTGAGTTTTGAGACAGGGATAGATTAGCATCAATGGGCTTGTTTTTTGGCACTATGAACGAGAAGTTGTGCATATGCATTCCCTATAGCATTTTCCCTTCTTGATGGGTTAGGGACCAAGAGATATTCAACCACATTGACATGTATCCCCTGCAGTTGAGGGTGCTAAGTGGTTCTGGAAGCTGGCACATTCTGAGACATTGGCACCTCAGCTTTAGACTTCTGGGCTTTAGACTTCTGAACTCTCCCAGTTTTTAAAAACAAAACACCAGACATCTCAAACAGCACTATGTATATACTTTGCTGGCACTCAGAGTACTCACCCAAGTCATGGGTAGAAAAGTTAATTGATGGTTAAGTTTAAACCAGTCCATCTGAAATAATGGTAGGACTTCTCTGGGCCCCTTCTCATCATTACTTTCATATTCTAAGAACTGCTGAAGTGCAGCAACTTTGCAACATGAGGACAAAATTGTTCTAACACCACATAGGATGAAGCCATGCTGCAAAAACTGGCCAAGAATGTGCCCTCAGTTTGATGCTGCTTGTATCACAACTTCTTTGTAACAGTATTGCAACATATAGGAGCCAGCATGGTGTAGGGGTCTGAGTGTTGGACTACGTCTCTGGAGACCAGGGTTTGAATCTCTGCTTGGCCATGAAAATTCACCGGGTAACCTTGGACAAGTCACACACTCACAGCCTCAGAAAACCCATGTTAGGTTTGCCTTTAGGGTCACCGTAAGTTGAAAATGACTTGATGGCGCACGACAACAACACAACAATCGCAACATTTAGGGAAACGTGTTCAACAAATGTGACTTTAAGAAAATAAATACGTAGGCATATGTGGAATTTCCTGCCCCGTGTGGTACAGTCAGCTTTCCAATGAGTGAAGCAAGAAAGGCAAAGATAGCTTAGCTCTATTGGTCCTAAGTGGTGGTGGTGGGGATGCAAAATCCTTATCCATGTAAATCCTTAATTACCTTTAATATGATACTACAAATTAATTACTAAATGCCTTTAGTGTGCTACTTTCTTCAGAGAAACAAATGGTCACAAAAAGGTTCAAGCACTTGAAACTCCATCATGGGGAGAGAGTATGCTGGTTTCTTTATCAGAGGAAAACAGAAAAAATAGGCAATCTTTACACCAAGCATGGTCAAACTGCAGCCTTGTGGGGCACATGCAACCTCACATGCAATTTTTGTGCACCTGACCCTCCATTCCAAAATGGGGGGAGGGAAGGAGAGGAATGGCCAATTTCACCTTCAGAAATGTGCAGGCTGTGACACAGTTAAGACATTTTGACCTATTTTCTAAACCTATTTTGAGGGATGTCCCCCTCCCCCAATTGGAAACGGCAACGTCACCTGAACGTTCTTGGAATACAATTTATCATTCTTGGGCTCATTTTGCATGGTGGCAAGTCAGGGCGATGGCAAGGATATGGTCTCAAGGTCAGGAGCAGCCTCTTGACCACTGGAAATTGTACATCTGTGCTTTAGATCTTGTGCTAATGGGCTAGAGATTATTTTTGATCAGGAGTGGGCAACTTGTGGCTTTTCACTTGTTGCTAGATTGCAGATCCTACCAGCTCTAGCCAAGATTGCTAACAGAGATGCACGGTGGGAGTTGCAATCCAGCAACAATTGGAGGAACCTATGTTTTCTACCCCTGCTTTAGGTTTTTTTTTTTGTTTTGTTTTTTTTTGTAAGTCAATAGAAACCAAAATGGGGAGGTTTTACATCTCTGGTGTTATTCTGTACAGTATATGCAAATAGAAAGAACATCAGCACTTTCTTCAATGGGATAAGTGAAGCTGGTAGGAACCTACATGTGCATATGGGTGTATAAATTGTCATGGAAGAAAACAAAGAACTACAGTATAATCACACTAGAGCAGTGGTTCTTAACCTGTGGTCCAGGGACCACCAGGGGTCCGTGATGTCCACACAGGGGGTGCATGAAGGCTTGAAGCCTGCTTGGCCCATCTCCTTCCTTCAGTGGAGTGGCCACGTGACAGAAGTCAAGGCAAAGGCTGGCTGGCTTGGCCTGCACATTGCCGTTCAATCCACTCCAGCCACAAACTTGCAGGAAGAAGTAGAAGTAAAGTCTTCCCTCCCACTCCAGTGCCTCTGAGGGTAGGTTTAATGGATGGTGTAATTATGTTGTTGTTGTTGTTGTTGTTGTTGTTAGGGTTTTAAATCTTGAGTTAAGTCTTGAGGGACCATGGCAACAAAAGATATTTAAAGGGGGTCCCTGGTAAAGAAAAGATTAAGAGCCACTGCACTAGAGGGATGAAAGGAGACAAAGCTATATGGGTTGTCAAAAACTTTTATTTCTCAGAAAGCACAATGCGTTTCAGTTAACATCAATTGGTCTTCTTCAGGGGCTATTCTAAAAACAAACAGAAATAAGTTTACTATATTGTTTAAGACTACACATGAACATCTCATAATTTTTTTTCATAAAAATGTTACAGTTTTTATTACATATATAAATATATACTGTACATACCAATCCTCAGAAATTTCTGGAGTTGCAGTATGCTCTCTATACAAGTGGACCATTGATTGTTAAAAGAAATGAACTAGGTCTACCAATGGATTCTTATTTATGGATTTTGTCATCCAAGAGAACCAATGAAAAAGTACACACACACACACACACACACGGTATGTATACAGTAAACTTTATAGTAAAGTATAGTAAAGTTTTATTTATGGATTTTGTCATCCAAGAGAACCAATGAAAAAGTATACACACACATACATATGTATACAGTAAATTTTATATTAAAGTATAGTAAAGTTAAGTTTTTGATTGTCATATAGCACGTGGAGCTTTGTCTCCGTTCATTCCTGTCTAGGATACATTCTCATGCCAGGTTTAGAACTAATTTGCCAAACAATTAAGACCTTAACCTGTTGACATCAACATCTGAACTGGTTTCTCAGCCCTAGAACTGCAAAGATAATAATAGAATAATTGTTGGAGTAACTGAAAATCTTAGATTCACTCTGAGCTACTACTACATTTAAACTGCACCTTTCCTTTGTGTATGGGAAATTACACTTCCCCAAACAACCATATCCAGTGGTGGCACTATGTTACCTGAATTGCTGAAGTCTGCTGAATTTTCATGCGTGTTTGAATCTTCTTCTTCTTCATCATCATCTTCATCAAATTTATTTTTGCCCCGCCCCTCTGTTAAAAACAATCGGGGCAGCTTACCACAATTAAAATACAGCAATACAGACTAGGACCCCCTAAGCCCCACCAACCCCCACCCTCCCCCATAAAAAAATATTAGACTAGCATCAAATTAAAATCCACCTAAACTTAAAAGTCACATAAAATAAACAAATACAACAATCAACAGCCAGCGAATCAGGGTAAAGAACTAAAAGAGGCCAGGAGACACAGCTCCTGAGGCCGGGACCTAATCAGGAAAAGCCTGCCGAAAGAGATCCATCTTTAGTGCTTTTTTAAAGCTACTTAAACTCATCATCTGACGAATCTCATCCAGCAGGCCATTCCATAATTTGGGGGAAATTTGGGGAATTTTAATTAGCTGAAATTGGTGTGTGAGAGGCTGGATCTTTTTACCTGTGTATACCAGTACTCACTGAATGGACTCAGGACCAGGAAACAAAAATAAACTATAATGATTTTTATAGAAAAACAGTCTAAACAACATTTTCACCAACACTCAGGCTTCAAGCACTCACAAGGCTATTGAAGATATGAAATATTTGGATAGAGGAATAGGCTGAGGGGATGTTAGGTTATACTGTACCAATCCAAAGAGCAGAGACATTCAGGCAATGAACAGGCCCAGAGGGAGGGGGAGATACAAAGGGGAATTGGTACTAGAGGGGAATGGGAGAAGAGGGGTCCGTGCCTAGAAACAAACTGGCAGTGAGGGGGGGTAGGAAGAGGGGGGTTGGCGACACAGACTAATATGGAGATGGGAGGAAGTGGATCTGTGCGCATTGAAATGGAGTTTTGGGGTGATTATAGTTGATATTTCCCCCAAAAGGGTGATTTTGAGAGGAAAAGAAATGTTTGCCGTAGATTCCCAAAGTCAAACAAGGGATCCTCAGATATGTTAATGATCATGATGAAAGGAATATTTTAGAACTGATGAGTGACAGGCAACTCTCTTTTGATTTGGAGATCTAGAAGAGAAAAAACAGCATCCTGCATGACAATGAGACTTCCAACTACCTTTTATGTGATCTGTGGATGTCTTACCTCTAGAGACACCCAGAAAGGACCAGCCATTATCAATCCAGCTGTAGTCTTCAGAGGTTTCCATGTAAATCCTTATCAGGGGATGTGACCTTCTGAGGAATTTAGGGGGGCGGGTCCTTAGGTTTTATGTGCCTGTATGTATGACTCCAAACCTGACCATGGGGAGTCCTGATTTACTGTCACCTTGTGGAAGGCCTTATCAAGCCAAATTACAGAATGCAGCCAATTATGAGTTTATTAAAAGAAATGTGGGGACTGTCATGTCTTGTTACAACTAGGCAGTGCGGAGATGCTGAATGGCACCAGGTATTATCATCGAGGGGGCGGGTGACACCAGCCTTAGTGATGCCAGAGACCACAGCTAATTCTATTGCCAGAGTGCTGTTGCAAAAACTGGGGTGGCGGGGATTGCCTGTGTTTTTGTCTTCTCATTAGAGTCCCTCTCCAGTTACATCCAGTGTTCGCTTCTCAGGCTGTACACTAAAAATGGCAATGTCATTCTTTATTGCCTTACAATGGATAAGGGAGTATAAAAGATACGTTACTTGCCAACAATATTATAAATGGCTATTAATGGCTAAGCCTGAGATGTTGTTTCAGGGAGTCTTTGTATCGCTTTTTTGGAGCGCCCCTCTTACGCTGACCCGTGGCGAGTTCACCGTAGAGTAGTATTTTGGGGAGGCGATGGTCCTCCATCCTAGAAACATGCCCTGCCCAGCGCAGCTGTGTTCTCAATATCATGGCCTCAATGCTGGTGATCCCTGCTTGCTCAGGGACAGCAACATTCGTCACATAGTCAGTCCAGTGTATATTTAGGATTGTGCGTAGACAGCGCTGATGAAAGCGCTCGAGGAGTCGTAGGTGGTGGCGATAGGTGACCCATGTTTCAGATCCATAAAGGAGGATAGACAGTACGATGGCTCTATACACACTGATTTTTGTGCTTTGCCTCAGGTGTTTATTGCTCCAGACTCTTTTGTGAAGTCTTCCAAATGCACTATATGCCTTTGCTAATCCGTGATCGATCTCTTTGTCAATCTTGACATCTAAGGAGATGATGCTTCCCAGGTAGGTGAACTGCTGAACGGACTTGAGCACAGATTTGTCGACGGCAATGTGGGGATGGTGGTGTTCGTCCTGTGGTGCAGGCTGGTAAAGAACTTCTGTTTTCTTCAGGTTGACTTCTAGCCCAAACAGCTCTGCAGCTGTTGCAAAGCAGGACGTTAGGCGCTGCAGAGCTGCTTCTGTGTGGGCAACAAGGGCAGCATCATCAGCGAAGAGCAGCTCACGGACTAGATAGTTTAGAGTCTTAGTGTGAGCCCTCAGACGGCTTAAGTTAAACAAGCTACCATCAGTACGGTAGCGTATATAGATGCCATCGTCTTCTTCAAGCTCTGCCATAGCCCTTTGGAGCATCATGCTAAAGAAGATTGTAAATAAAGTTGGTGCAAGAACACAACCTTGCTTCACTCCATTAGTTATTAGCATGGAGACGCACTATCCACAATGCTGCAGTCTTATTTGAGAACTCATGACGAACAAGTCTTGAAGAGAAACGACAACGCAGAAAGAATCACAACCCAAAAACATCACCCAAGGAGATCTTCTGCTGTGCTTTTTGCAACTGGACTTGTTTATCTCGGATTGGCCTTTTTAGTCATCAGCGCGCTTGCAGAAAGCACGGGATGAGTCCTTCCTGAATCTTCGTTTGCGAAGAAAAGCCAGAGAGAGATTAATGGCTAGAAGTATTCTGAAGCTCTGTGGAGTCTCCTTTTAATGTTGATTATCCCAGAACACAATGCTGTTGTTTGATTGGTCACTAGAACAAACTAAATTAGATTTTAACACCCAACTCTGACTACAAGTACAAACTAAAAGCATAAACTGTGCAATAGGGCACTTCCTGTGTTAGTTCAAGCATTGAGAATGCACTGTTATTTTAGAAATACAGGTTGACCCCTGTATCCACAGGGGATACGTTCCAAGACCCTCTGTGGAAAGCTGAAACCATGGATAATAAGGAACCCTATTATTTTCAATGATATGAATTCTGGAAATTGACCATAGAGTCACACTGTAGGACTTAGAAATGCCTAGAGAGAACTTTTTTGGACATGGATAAGTGAAACCGTGGATACCAAATTCGTGGATACGGGTGTCAACCTGTATAATATTAAAATTATTTTATATTATAGAAACACAAGAGAAACCCACCAGGTTTCCAAGCCACTTCATGCACTGAAGATCTAGATTCTTTAAACTAGCCTCTCCAGAAGTGTTGGACTACAACACCCATCATGGTGGAGCATGGCAGGGCTGACTGGGATGATAGAGAGTGTAGTCTCATACATCTGGAAGGTGCTGGGTTGCAGGAAGCTACTCTAGCCCATGAATGCTGTTGCTCAAGTAAGCCTATTAGTCTTTAAGGTTCCCTCAGACTGTCTTATTAATGCAACAAAGAGTACCATGTTTACTAAATTACAGAAACAGTTATAATGACAGGAATACTTTCATAGCCTTATACTTTCTTTCAAATTAGGAGAACTTCTTGGGTATGTACATAACTAAGCTGTACTGGTAATTTGGGTGGTATTATTTTCATGTGTTGCATGAAATAAAAGGTATGCAGTCTGAAACCCCAGGAGCTTAAAACTATGCTGTAGGGAAAGTAACATTTGTGTGTGCTTCTGCCTACTTACAATGACTCCTGCTGGCAGAAGGTGAGCCTTGAAGAGCCTGAGGTTTTCCTCTTAGGCAGTTAATTTCTTGCAGGTGTGGTTTACAGATGATATAGAGGGTTAATATATGGAATCTTGGGGATGTGAGGGCAACAAATTTTAGGGTCCTGAATTCCAGGCATTGCTGCAATCCTGATCTAAAGCAAGTCTCCCTGCTCTTCTACAAATAAAATTTCCCCTACCTTTCGTTCATAATACACTTTGAAAGTTAACAAGCAAAAAGATTAGTCAGTTATACTAATACAGTACATTATTGAAAGCTATGTTCATTGCTGTTTTTCTGTGTCATAGATGTTAGGCTACATACTCTGCTGAGACAGTGACCTATAGCCCCCCAAAGTAACTTTTATAATCTCTGGTCTAATGTTCCTCACCAAGGGCTCCAGAGGAAATGAAGCAATTGCATGACAGGTCTTCTTACAGACTGGTAACTGATGAAAGAACTCAGAGTAGAGATTAATAATAGAATCATAGGCAGGACAGTTCCCAGAATGTAGAGGTACAAAAGTTGTCTTCTCCACAGATCACTATTGAGACGCATGCTTTTTAATTTGTTAATAAATGGCCTGGAGTTTACGGTTAGCAGTGAGGTGGCCAAGTTTGCAAAACAGAACAAATAATTATTGTTTTGGTATTTTTACAGACACCAAATTGTGATTGCAAAGAGCTCCAAAAGGAACTCTCCAAACAAGATGAATGAGCATTTAAAAAGGCAAACAGTTAAATATATGTGATCAATGTACTTTAGGGCAACTTCCTTCCAACTGTGTATATACACTGATGGGGTCTCAGATGGAAGGGACTGACCTGAACAACTCAATAAAAATATTCATAGCAGCTATGGAGATGGTGAATTCTATGTTGTGAGGGCAGTTGTTATGTTCTTTTAAGTTGACTCTGACTTATGATGACCCCTGGCACAATTTTTTTCAGAGGAGGTTTCCTGTTTTTTTCCCTCTAAGGCTGAGAGTGTGTGACTTGCCTAAAGTTACCCAGTGGCACAATCAAACTTGGGAAACTATGTACAGTTCTGGTCACTGCACCCGAGAAAGGATATAGTAGAAGTGGGAAAGGTAGAGAAAGGAGGATTACGCTGATTAGGGAGCTGGAACATGTTCTTAATAAGGTAAAGTAATGATGTTTGGAATTTTAGTTTAGAAATAAGGGGAGGCACAACAGAGGTGTGTAAAATTAAGCATGGTGTGAAGAAGATGGACAGAGAGAGGTTTTGCTCTCTCTCTCTCAGAATATTAGACCTATAGTGAAGCTGAATGATGGAAGATTCAGAACAGGCAATCATACTTGGAACTATGGGATTCACAACCACAAGATGTGCTGCCAACTTGGGTGGTTTTGAAAGAGAATTTGATAAATTCATAAAGCAGGGGGTTGCAAGTTGCTACTAGTCATGTCCTATGTCCAGGATACCTGTAGATTATGATGCCAGCATCATACATTGGCTAGGTGTACACATGAAACCATTTATCCCCACAAAATAGTTATTTCACTGGCAAATATTAATACAAATTGTGCCCTTTTCTGTGGAATTCTTAGAACTTTTTTCTCCCAACTGCTCTTCTTAACCTTGTCCCACAGTTGTTCCTTATTCCACTTTTCTGTGTGATTGGAATACAACTCCCATATGACAGATTGACAAAGTTGGCTAGGAATGATGGGATTTGTAGTCAAACATATGTGGATCCAAGGTAGGGGATCCACTACATACAAGCATGGTAGGAGCAGGAAGAATTTTTGACATAGCTTTGTGCATAGACCAGGCTAGATCTTGGAAAAGTTACTTTTTTGGATGACACGTTCAAGCATCTCCTAGCCAACTATGCTGGTGTGGATGATTCTGGAAGCTGTAGTGCAAAAGGTCATCTTTCTAGGCTGAAGGTGAGCTCCCCAGATGGACAGCAAGGTTCAAAGATCTGCCCTACAAGATGAAGGGGGTGGGGTATGCCGTATATTTAAGAACACTCCATGGCTGCTTTTGATACCTCCATAAATCAGCAGCTATGGAGATTCTTTAGAGCAGTGGTTCTTAACCTGTGGTCCGGACCCCCAGGGGGCCATGATGTCCTCACAGGGGGTCCACAAAGGCTTGAAGGCTGCTTGGCCCACCTCCTCCCAGCAGTGGAGTGGCCACATGACAGAAACCAAGGTAAAGGCAGGCTAGCTGGGTGGTGTAATTGTATCATCATCATCATCATCATCAGGGTTTTAAATCTTGATTTAAGTCAAGTCTTTGGGGTCCAGATCAACAAAAGATATTTAAAGGTGATCCCTGGTAACTCATAGTTGGTGTGGACTGCTGTTCATGTGTACACATGGCATTTTAGTTTGACACACACCTCTTCCGAGAAGTGTTGGCACTATGGGAACAAAAGCAAAAGGAACATTTGTTAAACACAAACATACATGGGTGGGTGAACGTGGGCTTTTGATTCAGAGAAGAGAATCAGATTTAGGTGTCACTTGTGAATGTGTGTGTGCCTTCAAGTCTATGGCGACGTTGTGAATTTCATAGGGTTTCCTTAGGCAAGCAATACTCAGAGGTGGTTTTGCCAATTCCTCCTCTCTAAAATTGAGCTCTACAGCACCTGGTCTTTGTTGGCAGTCTCCCATCCAAGGGGTAACCGGGGCCGAGCCTGCTTAGCTTCCAAGACCGGAATACAAGCTGTCTAAACAACACTCTGGCCTGACCTCTGCTTCAATCGGCATGCAATGCTGCCGCCTGCTGGCCGAGAAGGATAAGTTCATTTCAGTTCCGAAGCGGGCAGCTCAAGGGAAAAAGCCAAGAGACCGCGTGGATCTCCTCGCGCGTGGAGGTCCGTAGGGGGGACTCCGGGGAAAGAGTGTTTGGTTTCTGTGCAAAAGAAAAGAGGCGCCGGAGCGGAAGGCGGGAGGGCTGCAGAAATTGGCAGCTCAAACATTCTCTGCCTGTCTTTGCCACTGATTTTATTTAAATCTCTCTTCACTTGTCCAGAGGGTGGCTGTTGCTGTGATGATAGGATGTCGCCCGGTTTCTCCTTTCCTGCCTCCTGATGCGTTGTGGACCATGGACAGGAATGTATTTAGGGGGTGGGGCCCGGGGAATGAGGACATCCCCCCCAAAAAATTCTCCCCCTCCAAATGATTTACCCCCACATCAGTCCCCAAATTTCTAGCATTGGAGTAACTTAAGCATTTAGAAAGTTGTCCCTCCATATGCACGGATTTGGTATCCATGGATTTAAGTATCCACGGCTTGAAAATGTTCTTTAAAAAATAATAATCGAAAAAGGAAACCTTGATTTTGCCATCTTATTATATAAGGGACACCGTTTTGCTATGCCATTGCATATAATGGTACTTGAGTATTCATGGATTTTGAAACCACCGGGGTCCTGGAACGAAACCCCAGCAAATATGAAGGGACAACTGTACAGCTTAGGCAGCCAAAGTAAAGGGGCAGGCAAAGTTAGCCATAGAATGGGAGCACAGCGAATATATGAGGTCTGTCTATTAAATAACGAGACTGATCCATTAACCCATCTTTATTCATATGTATTACAATTCTCATGCTTGTCCCCTTCAATATACTCCCTGTTCACACTCACACACTGATGCAGTTTTGTTTTCCTCTGGTCAAAGGCATGGAGCAGATCAGTTTCTGTCACGTGTTTCAACACATCTGCCATTTTCTTCTTTACTGCATCACTTGACTTAAAACGTGATCCTTTAAGCAGTGATTTCACTTTAGGGAAAAGAAAAAAGTCACATGGTGCCAAATCTGGTGAATATGGAGGATGTTCAAGTGTAGTAATGTGTTTATCGGCCAAAAACTTACAGAAAGTGCTGTGTGAGCAAGCGCATTGTCTTGATGAAGAATGAACCCATTTCCCCACAGTTCTGGCCATTTTTTTTCCTGACTCTTTCTCTCAGCTTTGTCAAAACTTCCTTATAATAATGCTGGTTCACTGTTCTGCCTTCTGGAACCCATTCTGCCAAAATTACCGTACTCCCTTGATGTAAAAAAAAAAAAACCCAAAACACCCACCAACAATGAGCATGGCTTTAAATGTGGACTGCTTTGATGTGCTGTTTTTATTCAAGGTGATGAGGGTGTTTTCCAGTGCATTGGCTGTTGTTTTGTCTCAGGATCATACTGGAAGATCCAAGTTTCATCACAAGTGATGATTCTTTGAAAAAGATTTGGGTCCGCCACAAGTTGCTGCCAAATGTCATGTTGCTCCACTTTCAAACTTAGCATTTTTCCTGCACACAACAGACAGCACAGCTGCTTTAAACGATAACTGACAATTAACTGAACAGCCAAGAGTGTTGATGCTTGTCATGCAGGTTCAGACATGTTCAAGGTCACCACTCAAGCATTCACAACCAACTCTTCCTGGGCCCGTCTAAATGGTAAAAATACCTCTCATGGAATGCGCTGAGAATCCTACCTGTCTAAACGGGATCCAATGTCCATCCACACTGTTAGGGAGGAGGGGGGCCCAAAAGAGCAAAAACAGCGTGGTAAAAGCCTTCGCAGATTTCCCCATACTTTTTCAAAAACTGCAAGGAGGTGCACATTCCTGCTTGTTTGAACTATTGAATGGCAGGAAATTCAAAGGGAAGCACAAATCTGATTAAATAAATAAAATAAAAATAAATAAAAAAATAAAAAAACCCAAATCTGATTGGCTGGGCGAGAACAGGGGTAGGGCTTGCTAGGAGGGGAAGTGCCCACTGCCACCATGTTGGATTTTCACCTTAGTGATTGCTTGCTAAGGTGATAAAAAGAATCAATATTTTCTGTTTTGCTTTCTTAAAAATTGGAGAATTGCTCCAGCACACCTTGGGATGACTTTAAAAAAAACCTGGTGGAAGTGAAGAACTAATGCGAGTAAATCACTTGTGGCCACCATCAGGAATTTGAGGCTTATGGGGGCTTCTGAGGCCAGAAAAACCATTTGGACAATACTACGAGTTATTTTGGATTTTTTCCCTCATATAGATGGGCCCCTGATTTGTCTGAAATGTAGAAACACAGTCTTGTTATTTAATAGACAGACCTTGTAGATGAGTTCTAGGTGTGAACGGCTTTTAGTCTCACTCTCTACAATGCTAGAAATTTGGAGACTGAAAGACCATTTCATGGAGGAAGCAGAATTCTTATTTGTGGGGGAGGAATGTCCCCATTTTGCCTCGTTATTCCATTGACCATAGGGTTGCTGGCTGGGGATGATGTAGGTTGTAGACCATAACATACTGGGAGGTTGTGATGGTAGGAAGATTGGGTTGGTGAAGGCAACCCAAGGAGCCTTTACATCATTCAGTTCCATTTTCCTCACCTCTTTTGGAGGATCATTGTGAAGTGTAACCCTGTTCAAAACAAAGATCTCCCCTCACTTCACAGAATCATAGAGTTGGAAGAGACCACAAGGGCCATGTAGTCCAATCCCCTGCCATACAGGAATACACAATCAAAGCACTCCCAACAGATGGTCATCTAGCCTCTGTTTAAAAGCCTCCAAAGAAGGAGACTCCACCACACTCCAAGGCAGTGTATTCCACTTCCCAACAGCTCTTACTGTCAGAAGTTCTTCCTAATGTTTAGGTGGAATCTCTTTTCCTGTAGCTTGAGTCCCTTGCTCTGTGTCCTTGTCTCTGGAGCAGCAGAAAACAAGCTTGCTCTCCCTTCAATATGACATCCCTTCAAACATATAAACATGGCTATCATGTCCCCTCTTAACCTTCTCTTCTCCAGGCTAAACATACCCAGCTCCCTAAGCTGCTCCCCCTAGGGCATGGCTTCCAGACCTCCCACCATTTTTATTGCCCTCCTCTGTACTCGTTCAGTAGCTGGACGTTTTACAGTAGCAGAAGGGTGTATAGGATCAATCCCACAGCCACTTGTGTTTGGGGGAGCTGTGGTGGGGCTGCTGGGTGTACCGTACTTGGATTTCCCAGCTGGTACCCTTTCTCTCCACTTCCAAAGTCCATAAATGTAGCCAGTGGGGGAACACAATCCCTTTCATTGTAGCAGTTTATAAAGACAGAGCCTAGTTAATCTTTGCTGTTAATTGCTGTCAAATCAGTTTGGACTTATGGCAACCCTATGAATGAGAGACCTCCAAGATGTGCAGTCATCAACAGCCCTGTTCAAGTCTTGCAGAAGATGGATAGAGGGAGGTTTGAATTCTATGTTGTGAGGAGAGTTACGTGCTTTTAAGTTGAATCTGAGTTTGAATTCTATGTTGTAAGGAGAGTTACGTGCTTTTAAGTTGAATCTGATTTATAAGAAACGACCCTTGGTGCAATTTTTTCAGAGAAAGTTTCCTATTTCTTTCCTCTGATGCTGAGAGTGTGTGACTTGCCCAAACTCACCCAGTGGGTTTCCATGTGTGTGTGTATGTCTACTTCAGCATAAAAAGAAGAGAGGGAAGGGGGAGGGAGAGGAGAAGAAGTAGGCTAAAGTTGTGAAAATTCATACAGCAGGAAGTGATAGCCAGTGTGATGTAGTGGTTTGAATGTTGGACTACAACTCTGGAGAGCAGGGTTTGAATCCCCACTTGGACATAAAAACCTACTTGATGAGCTTGGCAAGTCACACACTCTCAGCCTCAGAGGAAGGCAGGACAATCCCTCCCCTGAACAAATCCCCATGATATGTTTGCCTTAGGGTCGCAACTTGAAAGCACACAACAACAAACACTAGTTAAAAGCCTCAAGACACCTCCCCCCCCCACTTTCTCATCTCTTTTTTATATCTCTAGCCTGAACCAAAAAGTTGGGAGTATGTTTTACTTTCTTCCCTAGAGAGGCTTTGAAATGAGATGAGGGATGCATGAGCGAGAAGGAACATTCCTGGTAATTAATCCTGTACAAATGCAATATATTGGTAATACCAAGAGCTGGGGAAAGTTGTATATTTGGACTGCAGCCCCCAGAATCGTCCACCCAGCACAACCTGGCTGGAGGATTCTGGAACTTTTAGTCCAACCGAGTAACTTTCCTATGCTCTGTTTAAAATGTTTGTCCTGTTATGCTATACTAACCTACATGCTTGATCATAGCCACCAAACTCATTATGCTACAAAGACCATAATAGGGTTTGGGACCCTATTTGTCAATTTTTTGGGGGTGCCTCTGAAACAAATACTTTGCATTTCTGGGTGTTTTTTGGGGAGGTGGGGAGGGGTTGCTCTAGAATGCACATTTTGAACCAGTATGACCAAATTTAATATTTAGACTTAGGTTGACATCCTGAACATTTTAATGCAGATTTGGGATATATCACCAAATATTAACACACACACCCCGCTCACAATTTTACTGGCTTTGGTCTGTTTTGAATGGAAACACAATTTTAGAACTGTAGTTGCTACCAGTGAAACTTTTACTTTATTCATATCATTAGCAAAACCATCAACATCAACCTGGGCTAAATCTCTTAGTTTATTACTAAGTTATTATTTTTTCTTTCCCCCTTTTTAAGCCCCCAGGAGCTCTGAAGTGCTGTTGTAATTTTCTTATGGCCCCCACCTTGTAGGGTATATTTGCGAATGTACAATATAAGATTAGCAAATAATTAAAGGGGGTTGAGTTAATAATTTTTCTTTGAAAGAGAACAAAATTATGCATTACCAAAAATATAGCATAGATGCCTTTTGGAGATATTGTAAGCTAACTTACAATTTAATAAATAAAAGCTTCTATTTGTTATAATGAAAGGTCATGCAGCCCCACAAAAAGGGAGCAGGGAGATCACTAATTGAAATTGGCTGTGATTAATCAGCTACAGGCTTAGTTGATCAATCTACTAATTCAACCAATAAAAGTTAACAAGCCTGGTGATTAATTTCTTTTGGCATTAATAGCCTCAACTCCATCACTAGATCAGTGGTGAATTGGTAAATATTGAGGGTGCAGCTCTGTATCATGGCAGTCCCTTTAGCAACATTCACCAAGAAAGTCCAAAATTGCAGGTGGCTATGTTGACCTATTAACTATTCATCTCTCTAAAAACTGGTCTCCCACCAGGACCAGTTCTTTTATACAGTTCCCAAATACTTTGGATTACAATGCAATTGTTGCTGGGAAAATCCATTTCCCCTCCACATACTGCAGGAATTACAACTAAATTCAGAGGAAACGGAGGAGTTTGGTGTGTGTGCCCTGTCTATACAAGGGGGAAGAAATGAAGTGCAGCTGCAACTTGTCTTAATGGTGTTTTTGCCCCCAGCAGTCCCCATAAGCTTTGCATCCAAGATGAAAGCCAAGATGAGAGGAGAAGCCAGGGAAGAGAGAAGAGGATGAGAGAGCCCTCTTCCTTTTCTGGGGGGTGCAGGGAAGGAAGAAGAGGACAAGAGAGACCTCCTCCCTTTTTCGGTCCCCACAGCAGCAGCAGTGATCCCCGATTGCTTCCTAAAGGCAAAAAATGGTGGCTGCAGGCACTTGCCCTGTGAGCAAACACCACTACCACATTTGTCCAGCCAATCAGGATTGCACTTCCTGTACTCTCAGACAGCGATTCCTATCGAATCGCTGTCCTAATGAGGGGAAATACACACACCCTCGCTGTTTTTCAAAAACTCCAGGAAAAGCTGTGAAGGCTTTTCCCTTGGAGTTTTTGCCATTTTGGCCCCCCCTTCTTCTGAAGATGGTGTAACAAAGTCGATTCTCATTACAAAAGGTAGGCTTCTCGAATTCAACAAGGAGAATTTTCACGGTTTAGACAACTGCAAGTCTCTACTAATCATGATGTCTCAGTACTTTGATCCTGAGAGCCCTGCCTCCATGACACCTGTGTATGGGATGAATGTAGGATTCCAAAGCCCTCCAGGCAACAGAGAAAATACTACTATTTTTGTAAAGCTATACTGTTTGTCTGTATTGCATATCAGTGGATAACGTGGCTGCTATTGCACAAAAAATCTCAAGAGATCATTTGGAATTTCAATATTTTTAGATATCTTTCTCTATAAAGCTCTTAGGCATGTTGCTGTTTTCAGTGTGCTGATTGGCTGCTTAGAAAACTTCCCAACCAATCAAACCTCTCTGTTTGCTGGCGAATCAGCACACTGAGAGCAGAAATGTGTAGAATGCTTCCATTAGCTGCAGGCCCCAAATGCGCCACTGGGCAGGTCTGCAGGGGGGGTTACTCATGACTAAAAGGTTTCTTCCCCCCTTCCTCTGGGCTGTTCAGCCGAACCCCGCACATGCTGCTGGAACTGGGTTTCTCGCGGTTTCCTCGGGGGTCCGCACTGCAACCCCTGGTGGGTTTACTCAAGAGTAAAGCCTGTCTGGGCATCCTTTCCCGAGGAAGTGACAGAACTTGGTCTCTCCCGCCCCCCATGAAGCATGTTGGAGGAGCGGAATAAGATAACGGTGGGTATAGCTAGTATATCTGAAACACCACCCAGTTTGACAGGTGCAGCAATTGCTGTTATACTTGTTGTGTGCCTTCAAGTTGTTTTTGATTTGTGCCGACCTCAGGGCCAACCTATCATGGGGTGTGGCAATACCACAGGGTATCTCTGTAAGTAGCTCTGTGTGAACTGAGGTTGGTACATCAGCACCTCTGTGGCCCTGCAAGGAATCCCAAAGTGCACCTCAGAGGCTGTGTAGTACAGAGTATAGGCATTTGGGGCAGCAAGATGTCTCAGGCTAGCTGACCTTTGGATTCCTGGATTCTTTATCCATATATTACTTGTGGAGGAAGATAGAGAGCTCAGAGGTCTATGAGCTCTAAATATTAGGAGGCTGGACTGGATGGTATTAGTAGAGGTCTTAGTATTAATAGAGGAAAGTCGATGATGGGCCCTTCTCTCCCTGCAACATACAGTGCAGCTGAGACCACCCTTATCATAACATTTAAGGCAAAGGGATGTTCCCTTCCCATCACACTTGACAGCATTTAATGAGTGATACACCTGAAACAGTTTCTCTGTTCTACTGTGTTCAGAATTATAGCCAAAAAAAAAATTGAAAAATCCAATAAAACCAGAGATGAAGGAGAGGTAAAGTCTGGGGATATGAAAAAGGGGTGAAATGGGGGAGTGTTTTTCCCCCCAGAAATTTGCCTAGGTATCATTTGGAAGATTTGGAGGCACATGTTTGTAAATTCCCTAGCTGTTTAAATACTTTTCTATTGAAGAGGCTATTTAAACATTTCTCAACCAAAATGCAGTTGGTTGATTTCTAGAATAAAAAAACCTTATCCTTGTCCTTCTCCTCCTCTATCTTTCATATCATGTCATAGAAATTAGCAAAGGAGACAGAATTCAGGTCAGGGCTTGGGCAGGTCAGAGGAGGCTTCATTTCAGAAGGGTTTTGATTAAATTCTGTGAACTAAACTAAATGGCTTACAGACAGCTGGACTGCAGCTGCCTTCCCTAGCCCAATCACATTGATGGCCATTTTTCTGGAGGTAGGACAGGATAGTATATTTGTGGAGAAGAAGGGGGTTTATATTTGCCCCATCTTTCCAAAGGGTGTGGATTTCAATGCTTCCTTGTTCTTTCGTTAAGAAAAAAAACCCAAAACATTTATCGAGTACAGTACTATAATTCACTCTGTTTTCAGTGTTCAGGTGTGAGTGATATTGTTCAAGTAGCTGCAACAGCACCACCAATGCTCAAGATGATGGTCTCAGCAGGTCTGGAGCAACCCTCAAATTTGCAGAAGTACAGGAAAGGTGAGGAAAAAATATACCCTAGTGAGGATTGAGGAGAAGATGGGTGCAGAAGACCCAATGGGAGAGGAGAATGGAATGGGTTAATGTGATGGAGGACACGATTGACTCACTGGAGTCCTGGGCAAGTGCGACATTTTGTCCCACATTGCAGTTGTGTTTCTTATTCTTTGACACCAAGCAAAGCAACAAATCTGCAGAGCTATAACTTTGTAAATAATCTTACAAAGCAGGCAATGCTTTGCTGGATTTTGCAAGCTGCTTTATCCTTCCCTTTCTGCCAAAAATAAGCCATTGTAGTGCAATGATGTTGGGTGTAGCATTTAGGAGTTGTCAGTGAACCATGAAACTCTCTGGATGTCCTTCAAAATCAGCCATCCTCTCTCAGGGCTAGCCTACAGGAGGGAATAAAATGTGTATTTGTGTGCAGTAATGCCAATTTGCAGCAGCTTTCATTTGTTTCCAAGTTTTTTGGCACAATCGCTAGTGTGCTAAGCTATCCATGTTTGCTGTTCACATGGAGGCATTGCCAGTGAATCAAGATGGTGGGGGCGAATGAATTACTCAGTTTTATTCTCCCCAACTTGCCCCCACCAAACACTATTTTAAAAAAAAACTAACCCAAAGGTGTAGAAGCTTGATCCTCCACTTAAATAAAAAAAGAAAAGCTGTTTTGTCGTCTCAGCACATGATAGCTACTGCTGAAATCCAACATGGCAGTTCCGGGTGCTGCCTTGTTTGCAAGCTCTTCCCCCGTGCACATTTGACCAATGAGCTATCTGCTTCAGGAATACGATGCAATGTGATTTGGTTGTCCTAATGAGCGGGAATGCGTATTTCCGCTGCAGTTTTTAAACAACTCGGGAAAAGCCTCAAAGGCTTTCCCTCATAGTCTTCCCGAATTTGGGTTCCCCTCCCTAAGAAAACGATGGACTGCTGTGGGATCCCATTTGGACACATGGAATTCCCCACCCCTGATTCTATGAGGATTTATTTCACCATCTGGGCTGCTCCTCAGTCTTACCTATCTCACAGGGAAAAGCCGAGCCATGTGTACTCATTGGAAGAAAAGCGGAATAGAAATGCAACTAATAAACAGAATAAATAAAGGGGGTTGGGAACAGGGGATTTGTGGGTATCTTTAAGCCTTTTAAAATGTTGAGTTGGAATGCTTAGCTTACAAAAGCTCAGTCCTTTTGGGGCAAGGAGTGGGATGCTCACACATAGGTCCTGATGGAGGCTGTTGTCTGCATGGCTGAAACTGTGGAGTTGTTATATCTGAATGAGAATGGATTCTGAACTCCTGTGGCAGTGTGCAGCTAATTATGGCAATAATGGAGAGTGAAAGGGGTCTCCTTCCAGAGCCTGGGCTGGGTTGCCTGGAAATACTTTCTTTCCATTTATTGAGTGAGACCAGCTGGTGCTCTGTGCGCATGTGCAATTAGAAGGACTCCACCACAATTAGAGTCCAGAGTTTGAAAGAGCATCTCAGGGACTGTAGTCCATAAATCACTCAGCCCATTTCTCAGCTGCACCTTCCTTGTCAATATCTGTTACTGGTGACTGGTGCCACCTGCTATCCTGCTTGAGCCTCCACCTTCTGCTATGACCCCTTCTTTTCTATGCCATCCTCCATCAGCAAGTTCTCCTCTTAGGTGCAGATTGTAGTTATGTTTTATGCACGTACGTTTTATATGGTTTTGTTTCACTTTCAGTATATCTGCATCTCTTGCTCCTTCCTGGGATCTTGTATCATATACATATCTTCTTTCTTTCCACTGTTTACATACAGAGGGACAAACTTTAAGGCAATGAAAGGATTCTGCCTTCTCTACTTAGGTTCAATAGTTGTTGCAAATGCTCCTACCCTGGTCCCTTTGCTAGAGAAGGAGTCAGACTAAGGTTGCAGCGTCCCAAATAACGACTGCCAAACTGGGCTCTGTCATTAGGCAAAGTGTAAGCAGCCTATGTCAGGTAGCAATTTTGCAGTCCTATTAAAGGACAGAAAAGGACAATTAATTTGTTTAGGATTACATTTTACTACCCAGTGGATTTCTTGCCTCAAGAATGAATCAGTGGAACAACTCTATAGTACAGACAAATCTTGGTTTAGGAAGGGTGGGCATAACACAACCCTCCAGATATTGTTGGACTGCACTGTTCCTCAGCTTTGGCTAAGATGGTTTAGGTGGGCAGGAACTGCAGTCCAACAAATTCTGGAGGGATGCATTTTGCTCACCCTGATTTAGCATTCCACAAAATATGAGGCTCAGGAAGAGGGAGTAAACATGAGAATGGTGAGATCCTTTATTAGACTGACTTCTGAAATGCTCAAATCAGTAGGACTATTCTGGTGCAGTTGGTCTGCAGAATACAGCTTTTAAGGACGTTTGCTCTTGTTCGAACTACTGGCCATACTCTCTTGACTCTGTATCTTAGAACAGCCTTTCCCAACTTGATGCCTTCTAGATGTGTGTTGATGTGTAACTTCCATGATCTCAAAGTCAGAGATAGTTATGTGGATTTATAAGAACTGTAGTCTAACTCACCCCAAGCCACCCTAGATTGTGGAAGGCTATCTTAGATGTTGAGAACATATAATGCCTAAACCTAAAATAAAAATGACAAAAGTGCATCAAGTGATCCTGTTTCTTCATACCAATTTTGAAAGGGGAAGCCATGTTACTATGCTGTATATAAAACAACAAAGACTTCTGTAGCACTTTTGAGACTAACAGATTTATTCTACTATGAGCTTTTGTAGACTTTAGCCTACTTCCTTAGATGTGTGAAGTATATACAACATGCATGTAGATCCTTTGACCCTTTCAACTCCCAGAAGCCCCAGCCAGTATGGCCAAAGTTGAGTGATTCTGGGAGCTCAAGTCCAAAATGAAGGAAGGTTCCAAGTTTGAGAAGCACTGGTCTATATGTTCAGGTGTATCTACTAGGTGCATATATTGGGTTAGGATGTTGACACGAAACTCATATTAATGGTCCTTCTGCACAATACCATCTCCTTCACTAATTAAGCAGAAATCTAGGGTTTCAGAAGGGACTTTTTTGCAACTCTAACTGGTAATGTATGTGAAACGCATGCACTCTTATCACTGGGCTAAATAAGACCCATCCCTTCATTCCAAACACTAATAGTGCACATTCATATTTATAAATGATATCACCTTTTTTTCTGCAACTGCCTAAATACTCTAAAGGCACCAGATCCTGTCTGATCTTGGAAACTAAGCAGGATTAGCCCTGGTTAGTACTTGGATGGGAATACCGGGTGTTGCAGGAACTGGCAAACTACCTCTGAGTATTCTTTGCCTAAGAAAGCTCTATGGAATTTATGGGGTCACAGTACATAGCCTGAAGGCATGCACGTGCGCACATACACACACACATACACACAGAGAGACAGACCCACCCACTTACCCCAGTTACAGTGTTTTTCCACTTTTCTTATCCCTTTCCAAGAAAAAAAAGTGGAGGGTGAACTGTTCTAAATTAATGTGAAATCTTAACAAAGCTATTTTAAGATCAGTTCTCACAAAAGCCTGTTTTTACCAACTAGATTAGATTTAATGGGGTGTGTGGAGGCTGTGTATGGAAAGGAGGAGGAAAACGTGCTAGCTGTATCACAACACAAATGTGGGAGGAATCTAACTTTAGCTAGAAAAAAGCTAAAAGCTCTACCTCTGCCTTCTCTCCCCCCCCCCACTCCCATTCCACACAGCTTTAAGGCTAAAGAATTTGACAGGAAAGACTGTAGCTGGACACTAGGTGGGGGGGGGGGAAGCATTATGCAATCAAGGCAAGAGCCCTGGCACAGTGCCTAGAAGGCATCCTTAGAGGTCTTCAAAGAGCCTCAGCTCTTCCAGTAGAGTCTATCGATTATCTTTCCTTAACAGACAGCAGCAGGAAAGAGCAGCTGCCTATAGAAGCTAGTTTGCTGAAGGGAGGGAGCTGGGGATGGAGGGGAAACACAAAGGCCTCTTTACTGAAACCAGGACTCTTGCCTCTTCCTGAAACCAGGAGATTTTGCACAAGCCTTTGAAATGCTAGCACTGAGGCGCATTGGATTCTTTTTACAATTTTTTTTATCCCCTTCCCCTCCTCTCCCAAATGTCTCCCACTTGGGGCTAATTCTCTCTCTGGCTTTTCTTCGCAAATGAAGATTCAGGAAGGACTCATCCCACGCTTTCTGCAAGTGCGCTGATGACTAAAAAGGCCAATCCGAGATAAACAAGTCCGGTTGCAGAAAGCACAGCAGAAGGTCTCCTTGGGTGATGTTTCTGGGTTGTGATTCTTTCTGCGTTGTTGTTTCTCTTCAAGACTTGTTCGGCGTGAGTTCTCAAATAAGGCTGCAGCATTGTGGATAGTGCGTCTCCATGCCTCCCGATGTGAGGCCAGGGCGGACCATTGTTGGTGATCAATTTGGCCGAGCCTGAGCACCTTAACTCCTCACAGCCTAGCTAGTTCATTCTGATGGATGAAGATACTGCACATTATATAAACCCACTTGGCTTGTAGGATTATGGAGGGGTGAGGATGAACTGGGAATTAGCATTTGTATGAAGTCACCCTGATCCCAGTCCCATTTCAGACACATAGAAAAAGATGGCATGGTCAAACACTAATCCATTTCCTAGAGTTTTGCTATCTAGCTTTTGTGTGATCAAAGCAAAAATAAAATAATACTTAGTATTTATGTAACACTTTAGCATAGGTGAAATGTTTTGGATCCTGCATCTTAAGTCATCTTTACCCTATTAAGTAGGTCAGCTGTATTATCCAGATGTTGCATGGGAGGATGGGGTTGAGTTGGAGATATGACTTCCTTCCCTAAAGCCACTTCATGGCTATGTCAAGATTGGAATGGGGGATTTCCTGGCTTACATTCCTAACCAGTATGTCACACTAGCTTCTTGTAGGACCAGATACCACAATCTAGAGCTCAGCCCACCAGACCATGCTGGTTGCAGGATTCTGGAAGTTGTAGTAACTTTCTGAGGCTCTGCCCAGTGCCCACACAGTAGTTCATTTCAATGCAGTTGCTTTACCTTGAAATGCTAAACAAGCAAGAAAGGGTTTCATGTGGCAGCCTTATTTGGATGCTACTTTTCACACCTCCTAGTCCAACACTAAAAGTTTTTGCTTTTGGATGAGTGTCAAATGATGCTTGGGGTGTCTCACTGACCAGCCCTAAGAAGAGAGATTTTTGTGTGGTGTAGTGGTTTGAGCATTGGACAACTCTGGAAGGTTCAAATCCCCACTTGGACATGAAAACCCATTGGGTGACCTTGGACAAGTCACACTCTCTCAGCCTCAGAGGAAGGCAATGGCAAACCTCCTCTGAACAATCTCACCAAGAAAATGCTGTTTGCCTTAGGATCCCTGTAAGTCAAAAATGACTTGAAAGCACACAACAACAACAAACCAAACATACTTGGGAATTTTGCAATGCCCCACATGTCTTTTTAGTAGCAATGGCTGGAGGGCAAATTCCCTCCCTTATTCAATTAAGAAATAACATAGTAAAAGGTTGTTCCCATTTTGGCTGGGAGAAGGCCAAGGGAAATATATTATTGGCAGTAAAATCATTGAGATTGTAATCATTATTTGAACACATTTAAGAACATGTGTGACTGTAGCAGTATTGGAGCTATAATACTGTTTTACTTCTTCCAGGAATGCGGGTGGGGAAACAGATCCTTGCTATATAGGCAACTGCCTTCTTTGCTAACAGAGGCAACACTCATGTAAATAAAGAGTTAATGCATTAGGTTTAGTCTCATTTCTTTTGTTCTCTGCGTGATTTCTGAGTGATAAAATTCTCCACTATATTTGGTGAATAAAAATGGCATAAGTTATTTTTATTTGATGTTTTAAAAAATCTTTGTGAAAAAATCTGCCTTGAAAGAACTATGCTCTCTAAAAGTTACTAAGTCACAAAGCAATCCTATGCTTGTCTAATCAGAAATACCTCCCATTCAGCTTAGCTTGAATTCTGCTCAGGTACATGTGCATAGGATTGGAGCATTAGAAATTGTTTTATGTTGCCATCTTTTACACTTACCTAGGAACAAGCCCTATTAAACCCAACAGGAGTTGCTCCTGGTAGATTTGTGCAGGTGTGTATGTGCCTTCAAATCGCCTGTCAACTTATCGCAACTTTGTGAATTTCATAGGGTTTTCTTAGGCAGGGAATGCTCAAGAGGTGATTTTGCCAGTTCCTTCTTCTGAAATATATAGCCCACAGCACCTGGTATTCATTGGTTGACTCCCATCCAAGTACTAACCAGGACTGACCCTGCTTAGTTTCCAAGATCAGATGGGATCTAAGCAGGGTTAGTTCTGGTTAGTACTTCAGCACAAGGTGCTGAAGGTTATATTTCAGAGGAAGGAACTGGCAAAACAGCCTCTGATTATTTCTTGTCTAAGAAAACCCTATGAAATTCATGGGGTCACCATAAGTTGACAGGTAATTTGAAGGCACATAAACACATAAATACCCTACAGTCCTATAGGACTGAGCATTAAGTGGCGGCCAATTGGCAAAAGCCCTTCTGGTTCACTCTGTCCTCTGCATTTTCTCATGTATATTAACTCTAAAATTCCACTGGGCTCAGGGACACTTACTCCCAAGTAAACATGCATAGGATTGCAACATCTACATTATGTTGGCTTAAGATATGCATGGGAGAGAAAGCAACCCATTCATCTAAAATATTTTGGAACTGCAAAATAAACCTTTTAAACTTGTTACTATGTGCTGGAAGGAAGCTTAGTTACGTTTTTTAAAAATTTACAGCTCGAGCAGCTTATTTTAGATAATAGTTCCTTAAAAATACACTAGCCTTGCTCTGACCCACATAGAACACGGGATACATACAAGCTGTGCAATTCTGCTGCTGTGAAGTAAACTTTACTTCCTCCCATTTTTCCCTCTGATAAATCATTCTGGTGCTGGTATTTCTAATCTTCCCATGCCTCAGTAGGCCTTCAGCCTAAACAAAACAAAGTCAAAAACCAGTCCCCTCGTATCTTTACCTGGTTACATAGTTATTCAGTACCTTTTAGCAACTTGGAAAATTGCTCTGAGTGAGGGGGAAGGAGTGATTTCATGACTAACAAAAGAGCTAGCCAAGATGGAATCAGAAAGAACTGATAGTTTCTAAATGTGGAAAGTGTGTTATGTCTGACCAAAAAGGAGAGTACAGATGTACAGAGCTCTCATCATGTGAATTAGGAATGATTATACACTGATTATTCCTTGCCTAAGAAAACCCTATGGGGTCACCATAAGTTGACAGGTAACATGAAAGGCACATACATACACATACACAACCTAGTTTTCAGAAAGATATTGTGCCTCTTTAGCAACTAGAAATGTTCTTTGAGCTTGTAAGACCTAGATTCAAATTGCCACTAAGTTACTGGGTGCTTTTGTATAAATCCACTATTTCACTGGTAACAGACATGGTTCAAGTTAGAATTTTGGTGCAAATTGTGATCTGTTGTGGTGCATGCTACAGAATAAAAAACTCTTCCTTTTAAACTCCTCTGTTGAGGTGATGGTTTAAAGACAATCTACCATCAGTGATACTTTTTAATATCAAATCCCAAGAAAACTTTAATTTCAGCATTTTTTTCTTTTTAAAAAGTATCTTATAAAGCAAGATATTAAGAGCGCTGGACAAGAGCAATAAAAATATTTTTTGCATTGTTTACACCACGTGGTTGGGTAGAAGAAAGTATATTTCTGGTTGGTGCTTATTTTAACAAAAACTTGAGTCTGTATTGTCTACCATTAACTTTGTCAAGCACTCCCACTTTAATAGGGTTCATCATCTCTTTGCTCACTAACCTACTATAATTTTTTTAAAGGCCAAGGCGGGGAGGGGGGGAGGGAGACACAGAAACAGACCTTACACCTCCCTCCAAAAAAAAAGAAGATGGATGTAGTGTCAGGCTCAATTAGATCCAATTGTGCTGGCTTTTGCCAATGAGAACAATGCAGCTTTTGTAACCAGCTCCCAGCAGAAAGCATGAAAGGGTTTAAATAAAAGCAGCAATAACAGTCTAGGTACTGGTTTCCTCTTGAGGGCACAGTGAAAGTCCAGTAAAACCTTACTCTGAACAAGAAACACAAGGGTAGTCTTCCCCCCTCCTCTCTTAAAGAGAATAATCATCCTACTTCTATTCTTGTGTTAGAACACCAGGGTAGAGCCATTACTTTTACGTATTGAGGGGGAAAACTGTCATTGCAAGTACAGCTTAGCTGAGAAAGCATTCCCTTTTTGCTTTGACTTTGTTGGGAATAGTTTAGTTTACCTAAGGAAGACACCAACTAGTAGAGAGAAACCTTTGAATGGAAAAGAGTAGCCCTTCTACAGCCCTGGAAGTGCTTGAAATGCAAATGTACAGGAACTCCAGACCATCCCCCCACCCTGCCCTCCACATGGAGGAAAAGCAGCTTAAATACAGCCAGGCCTGGAGAGGAATGTTAAAAAGAGGGAACGAAACACCCCTCCTCCCTTCCATAGGGACCCTGACACAGAAAGATTCAGTATGCATGACTGAACAAGCAAGCAAGCAAGGACAGCTCCTCTTTTAACTTTCCTGAACAATGGCTTCGGCTCCTTCCACCATTTCACATTCTCTCTGCCCCCCCCCGCCACTATTTAATAAGAAAAGGGGAAAGAAAGCCATGCTGCATGACTTATAAAACAAAGCTTTTCTCTCTAAGCACTGCTGGACACCCCCCCCCCCAATAAAAAAAGCTCAATAAAGAAGTATTTAGAAAGATCACTGTCAGGGCAAAAGTCAGAGATGAATACAAAAGAAAAAATTTATTTACCTCTCTGGTTTAGGCTACTTTTGACATCCAGGTTTGACTTTCAAGTTTATCTGAAAACTTGGATGGCAAGCATGATTTCATATTTTCCCCAGCTTGGTTTCTAATAATTTACAGGGTGTCTGAAGATTATCCTATATAATTCTATATACAACTGAAATTGTAAACAGAATTTTTGGATACCCTGTACTTAACTTCTCATGCACTAGCTCAGAACAAAAATCTGGACTTTTAACTCTTTTGGATAATGAAAAGCCTCATACTGTTCTCAGCATCTGTGAAAACTTCCTTTTAAAAACTCTATCAAAGCAGTGGTCTTTTGCCCAACACTGCACCAACAGGTATTATTGGACAGGTTGTTACAAACTGCACATAGACAGAGTAAGATAAGCTATGACTTCTAACAGATCCTTCTAAGAAAATGGAACCGACAACTCTGCTGTGAACTTTTAATTTTGAAGTTTCTTAGCCTCCTGCCCTGAAAGGACAAAGCTTTCTGATTCCTTTGATTCACTGGACCAAACTGGTCACTGACAGAGAAGGAACACAGCAACAGCTCTAATTTTTCTCTTCTCACCACTTCAGATCAAATATACCTGCCTTTATAAGACAAAGATAACACAAGTGCAACTTTTTTTTCAAAAACATACTTCATATTTCCTCTTTTATTATATAAATATCAGTTTAACCTTTTACTGTAAGAATATAAAATGTTTTAAGAGGATCTTTAATTTTATACAAATTCACAAACAGTACATTTTTTCCATGATGAGCTTGTGGGTCGGGGCTTGTCTTGAGTTCCATGACCTACGACTGTGGAGGACTGGAAAATCTGCACAGCTGCCCCTTCTCCCCTCTCCCAATCATCTTTGCCATCTTCTGAGCTGTCTTATTCCACCTTTTTTTAAAAAAGACAAGTAGTCAAGAAGTGGCTTTATTTTAACGACAGAACAAAAACTCATGAAGTTGACTTTTCCGGTTCATCATGTTACAACCGCAGCAAGGCAGTCTGTTTTGCTTGCTTCTCTTTCTGCTTCCACAGAGGAAGCTCCTTACTTGACCTAGGCAATTTGAGAGAAGGGGAGGTGGGGATTTGCATATATTTAAAGAAACAGCTTCTACTTCACATTTCTTTTAACCACTACTCAGTCACCAGTTTGGAGGCTATGTTTGTGCTAGAAGAGAAGAAATGCAAGAACACTGCAGAGCCTTAGTCAGAGAGGGAGAGGCACCAGAGAACATTTATGTGGGACACAGGGAAAGAAACTCCAACTAGCCTTTCCTCTCTCCCTGCCCCTCTCCAAATTATAAACCCAAGAGATATCTTTCCAGTCTAGGCACAAAAATGTTTCAGTTTCTTAGCATGTAAAAATTCCAGGGCAGGATGCTGGGGAAGGGGGCAGGGACTGAGGACAGACCAACAAAAAAGAAAAAAAACCCGAGGTAGCCAAACATTTATATAGAGAAAATATATTCAACAGAAAAAGTGTACTTAAAAATCCACAAGAACATCCACTTCAAATGTCTTTCAAAATCATACGTTGCACAAAGATGAATACTGAAGCGAGGAAAATGAATACGGAAGAAGAGATCAGTTACAAGACTTTTAAGAAAGTGAAAGTTGAAGAGTGTTGCAGATGTTATTGTTTGTGAAGCATTGCTAAATAAAAGCCAATTACAGTATTTCTAGTGGAGTACAAGTGCAACTTAATTCCATTGTTCCTATGCCTCAGTCCTCTACATGGAAAAAGTGTATGGGTAGATATGTTGTTGTTAAGTTGCTTTAAAAACACATACTACGAAGAAACAAAGATGGTGACAAAATGTTGACAAAGGTGACTTCAACCTCTATAGGGTTTTGGCAGCAAAGGAAAGTCAGTGATGAAGTGGGATGGATAAAGTGTAAAATGGGTCTGAAGAGAAATACTGTGGTTTGAAGACCCCTCTCCACTCTCCCCAAACAACAGTAAACAGAATGAGTGCACTTTGAATTGATGCTCAGTTACAGTGCATTAAAGAAAAATCACCTGCTCAGCCTCAAGCACAGGAAAAGGGAAGGTAAAGGACAGAAGGACAGCGTATTCTGGCTCAGAAGAGAGGTAGAATGATGGGACTGGCGGGGAGTGACTCCTGTCTGAGACCTCAGAGAGCTGTTACTACTCCATGTAGAGCTAGAAGGACCAATGGTTTGCCTTTGTATATCGCAATTTTCTATGTTCCTATATCTACAGGTTGTCTACATACTATACAAAGAAAGGAGTGGCTGACTACAAATAGCATTGTGGGAACTGGATGACAAGCATAATGCAAAAAGGACTGGGAAAAAGTTTGCTCAAGAAAGAGGAGGTCTTCATGGAGGGGGGAGTGCACGCAAGAGAGAGATACAGTAATAAGAGTGGGGTAGTGTTCCCCCCCCCCTCCATCCCTAGTGCAGAAAGGGGTGGAATCAGATTTGGAGAAAGGGGTTGTATCCATCCCCAGTGCATAAGACTGAGAAGCTGCATTCCCAATAGAAAAGGTAAGGACAGTGATACTGTATCCATCCACAGTGAAGGCTGATATAGAGTGCAGTTGTATCCCTCCAGTGCAAGTGAAGGAATTATGAAAGAATGGTAGGTTTCCCCTTCCCCCTCCCTCCACTGCTAGGACAGGCAGATGGGGTTGGGCAGGCAAGTAAGTATTGAGGATACTTTCCCCTCCCACCCTCTTTCTCTCTCTCTAGTATTGGAGGCATATCCTCCTTTCGCTCTCTCTCCTTCTTTCCCCTCTGCTGCAGCTGTCAGTTGGCAAGTCCCTCCAGAGTGGTGGCGGTGGTGAGTTTCCGGGTGTCTCCTCCTCTCACCTGACCTTCTCGCTCTCAGTCATTTGCCAGAGTCCCAGGTTGAGCACCTTGAGGCAGGGCAGCTGAGTGATGCGCTCCAGGCCCCTTTTAGTGATGCGGGTGCAGCCATAGAGGTCAATGCCCGTGAGCTGGCTGAGGTGCTCCGCAATAAGCTCCAGGCCTTTGTCGGTGATACGAACGCACTGGCCGATGTTGAGGGTGCGCAGTCCGTGCATCTGGCGCACCATGCGGTTGATGCCCTCGTCGCTGATGTGGCAGGAGCAAAGGGAGAGGGAACGTAACCCATCGAGGCCCTGTGCAATGTAAGCCAGGCTCTGGTCCCCCACTTTGTCACAGAAGGAGACGTCCAAGCCCGAGAGGCGCAAGGTGCCCATAGCCAGGTGCATGATGCCCGTGTCGCTGATGTTGTCGCAGGAGCGCAGGTTCAGGGTGCGCAGGCTGCTCATGTGCGACAGGTGCAGCAGCCCCGCGTCCGATATCCCCCCACAAAAACTGAGGTTGAGCTGGCGCAGGCGGGTCAGGCCCCGGGCCAGGTGCTTGAGCGAGAGGTCGCTGAGTTTCTGGCAGTCCTGCAAGGTGAGCTGCTCCAGGCCCAGGCAACCCTCGGCGGCACTGCGGGTCATGCCGGCCAGGTGCCCGATGCCCACGTCGGAAAGGTGGCGGCAGGAGCGGAGGTTGAGGCTCTTGAGGCGCTGGAGGCCCCAGGCGATGAGCAGCAGGCCCGTGTTGGTGATGTTGCTGCAGCCTCCCAGCTCCAGGACCTCAAGTCCCTTCAGGTACTGGGCGATGCGGCCCAGGCTGCTGTCGGTGATCTGCTTGCAGAGGCTCAGGTTGAGCGCCCGCAGCGAGCCGATCTCGGCCACGAAGGCGTGGCCCAGCCCGTTGTCGGTGAGGTTGTAGCAGCCGCTCAGGTTGAGGCTCTCGATCTCGGCCATGCCCTGGATCACGTAGCTCAGGCTCCGGCGCAGCGAGAGGATCTGCACCCGCCGGATGCCCCGGGCGGCCAGGCTGGGGAAGAGCGAGGGGTTGGCGCGGCGCAGGTGCAGCTTGGCCTCCACGCCCCGCCAGACCGAGCGGTGGTAGGCGGCGTCCCGCCAGGCCGAGCACACCTGCGCCACCCGGCCCTTGTCGCGCACCTCCAGGTAGCCGAAGATCATGGCCAGCAGCTCCGGGAACAGGCACGAGATGTGCGTCTCCATCGCCCGCCCAGGCCCCGCGCGGCCCGGCTCACAGGCCCAGCCAGACGCTCCGCCGGCCTTCCGCGGCTGCTGCTGGTGGTGGTGCTGAGGCGGCGGCGCGGCCCAGCGGAGTCTCCTGGCGGGCCCGGCGGCAGCCGCCTCCTCCGCCTCCTCTCTGGGCCCGGCCGTTTCACATCCTGGCCGACAAGGCCCCGCTCTGGCCCGGCCTCCTGCCTTCTCCTACCCGCGCCGCGCCAGACAGGCCGCGCCGCCGCCTCGCCCCTCCTCTCCGCCGCCGGCCCGCATCGCCTCAGTCCGCCCGCCGCCGGGCTCGCTTCACCACAACGCCAACCCCGCCGCCTTTGTCTCCCAGCCGGCGCGGGCGAAGGGAAGGCGGCCCTCGCGGCCCACTTTCTGCCGCCGCCGCCGCTGCCGCTTCGGTTTCTGGGGATCCGCCTCCTCCGCCTCCACCGCTCCCACTCGCTGGCTGGCTGGCTGTCGGGGCTCCGGCGCCGCGCTCAGGCCGGGCGGGGAAAGAGGGGGGAGGAAGAGACGGAGGAGGAGGCGGCGGCGGCGGCTGCTGCTAGGCCGGGCCTGCCCTATTCTGCGGCTACACCCCCCCGCGCTGCTTGCGCAGTGGTATGATCCGGAACACTCCGAGCCGTCGCCCTGGCAACAGCAGCCCCCCCTTTCTCTCTCTCCCTCTCCTCCTTCTCTTCCTTTCGGTCATCTGGATGAGTTAACCCTTGCGCTGCCGCCCGCGCTGTTGCTGCCACTCACTCTCCAAAAGGCTCTCGCGCTGTGGCCTTCCTTAACCAAGGGAGCACCCACACGACACAAATAATCCAGTTTGAAACTGGGTTATCATTTGCCATAGCTCCTCTTCCTATGGGACGCTGGGATTTGTAGTTTTACAAGGTCTTATAGCCTTCTCTGCCCAAAGAGTTGCTGGTGATTATTTGCCATGGCCCCTCTTCCTATGGAACGCTGGGATTTGTAGTTTCATAAGGTATTTAGCCTTCTCTACCCGAAGAGTTGCTGGTGATTATTTGCCATGGCTCCTCTTCCTATAGAACGCTGGGATTTGTAGTTTCACAAGGTCTTTAGCCTTCTCTACCCAAAGAGGTGCTGGTGATTACAGTTGTCCCTCCATATCCATAGACTTGGTATTCACGGATTTAAGTATTCACAGCCTGAAAATATTCTTTAAAAAATAATCCAAAAGTAAACCTCGATTTTGCCATCTTATATAAGGGAGAGCATTTTGCGATGCCATTGCATATAATGGGACTTGAGTATTCATGGATTTTGGTATCCACGGGGGTCCTGGAACCAAACCCCCTGCGAATATGAAGGGACAACTGTATTTGCCATGGCTCCTCTTCCTATGGAACGCTGGGATTTGTAGTTTCACAAGGGTTTTAGCCTTCTCTGCCCAAAGAGTGCTGGTGCCTTGCCAAACTACAAATCCCAAGGTTCCATAGGAAGAGGAGCCATGGCAAATAATCCAATTTCAAACTGGATTATTTCTGTAGTGTAGATGGGGCTGCCACATTCACACGCAACAGCAGTGCTGCCACCACCACCCCAAGCGCGCACACAGTTTCTCCAGTCACTCGGGCCTCTTCCCACTGTGGAAGGGAGCACCTCTGTGGGACTTGTCAGGAGCTTCAGGGTTGCTAAGGAGACTTTCCCTAAAGGGAAGGTAGCAAAACCACACAAAGAGGTGACCTGTGGGGAATGGAAGGCCCTTCCCCTCCCATGGCTACCACCTTCAATAAGGTTGCCTGGCAGAAGGGGAAGAGTTATTTTTAGTAAGGCTAAAAAAAGGATAACCATATTCCCGGTTTGGTCCAAAGGGGACTGATAATAATAGTCTTCCTTTTAGCTATAAGGTGACATAAGGGATAGTATTAGAGGCAGTTCTCCAAACTCTGCTTTTCATTTTAACATATATTAAATATTACATATTTATTAACATATATTGTATATGTATACACACACACACACACACACATACACACACATATTAGTGCAAATATTTAACATACACTTTCCAGTCTCTGCAAAGTGATTCCTGGCTGTTGATTTCCATCAAATGAAACCTCACAGTAGCATTTGAATAAAAATAACAATCAGGTATTGTAATTTGTTCATTAAATTAATGTAAGGATATGTCTAGAGAGCCAGAATAGTATAGTGGTTTAAGCATTGGACTATGACTCTGGAAACTAGGGTTTGAATCCCTGCCAGCCATGGAAACCCACTCGATGACCTTGGGCAAGTCACACCTTCTCAGCTTCAGAGGAAAGCAAAGGCAATCCCAAGAAACCCCTGTGACCAGTTTACCACAAAAACAACTTGAATGTGCACAACATCAACAACAAATAGATATGTCTAAATCACTGTAATAGTTTGGATGAGAATGGCACTGAATATTTTCCAGGGGACCAGCTCTGAATAAAGTCAAATGGTTAATATCAATATGGGGAAAATAATAGTTTAAATGTCTGCTCTTGTCACACCTGTGTGGACTTGTTGAAAAGAAGGAGCTTTGCTTGCCAGAGATCACTGGACCCAGACTCTGACAGTGTTCTCAGACCAATATAGATCTTTATGAGCAGACAAATGGCCCAAATCCAAGGTAGCTGGGTCAAATGAGACAGTTGGCACATCCTCTTGAAGTGGGGATTTTACCAGCTTTTACTACTGGTGGATGACTTTTTCACTATGTCCAAATATCCCCTAAAAATCAAATTGCACACAATAGCATTTCATTAGGACCTAGATTATAATTTTTAAAGACCTTATTATGGTACTGTTTTAGGTACAAACATAGTCTCTGATTAGAGCTTCCTCCATGTGTCTGAGGCACTGATACTAAACTGCAGTATTCCATTGATGACTGTATGGGTTCATATGGATAATGATTACCAAGTGGTAACATAATGTGGTGTACAGATAACTTCTGTGAGCTCGTCTAGGCTCTGTTGGCTGCTCACTAGAGAAAAAAAATCACTATCACTACATTTCCACATCTGATCAGAAGGGACATGCTAAGATTTGTTTCACTATTTGGCAAGACAATATAGCTAACCCGCTTTGCAAGTGCTTACATGCACATGAGGAAGAATTGGTTGTTTTTATATTCACCTTGTAAAAGAAATTTGTTTCAGAAGTATGTCTCCGTAAACTTACATTGAAAACGCAATCTTAATTCAACAGACAAAACTTTCCAACAGCATTTCAAGAAAAAGTGTTTGAGATATACAAGCTTCCCCCCCCCTCAGTGGCTCAATAGCAGAAAATACAAATGGGATCTGCAAAAAAATGTTTATCCTCATATCCTAGTAGGAGTGCTCTGAATCAGGGTTCCAGTCAGCCAGCTTACTATGTCCTTTTCCAAGGTCTACTGTTGTTGCTAACTGCCTTTGAGCCGACTGCGACTCATCGCGACCCCATGAATGAAACATCTCCAAGACCCCCTTCTTCTACTATCCTACTCAGATCTTGCTTGCAGGTTCAGGCTTGTGGCCTCTCTGGTTGAGTCTGTCTTATCTGGTGTGCACCCTTCCTTCCTTTTTTCCTCTCTCCAGCTTTCTTAGCATTATTGACTTTTCCAGTGAACCAGGTCTTCTCATGATGTGACCAAAGTACAACAGCCTCAATTTAGTCATCTTGACTTCTAGTGAGAATTCTGGCTTGATCTTTTCTAAGACCCATTTGTTTGTCTTTTTGGCCATCCATGGTATCTTCAGAACTCATCTCCAACACCACATTTCAAATGAGTTAATTTTCTTTCTATCAGTTTTCTTCACAGTCCAGCTCTCATCTCACATCATGCATGGTGATGGGAAAGACAATTGCTTGAAGATCCTCACTTTAGTGCTCAGTGTTTTATCTTTGCATTTTATGATCTTTTCTAGTTCTTTCATAGCTACCCTACCCAGTCCTAGTCTTTTTCTGATTTTGTGGCTTCAGTCTCTGTTCTGATCTATGACTGATCCAAGCAATGAGATGTCGTTCACTATTTCAGTTTCCTCATCTATTTTAAATTTATGTAAATCCTCTGTAGTCATTATTTTTGTTTTCTTAATGTTCAGCATTAAGCCTGCTTTTTCACTTTCTTCTTTGACTTTCTTTAGTAGTTGCTCCTAGTCTGTGCTGTTTTCAGCTAGTATTGTGGTGTCAACTGCATACCTTAGATTGTTAATGTTCCTTCCTCTGATCTTCACTCTTCCTTCCTCCAACTAAACCTGCTCTGTGTACGATGTTTTCTGTGTACAAGTTGAACAAGTAGGGTGATGGAATGCAACCTTGCTTTATTTCCTTTCTAACTGGGAACAATTTGTTTTTTTGTATTCCATTCTTACAGTGGCCTCCTTACCTGAGTACAGGTTGTGCATCAGGACTGTCAAGTGTGTTGGTACACCCATTTCTTTTAGAGTAATCCATAGTTTCTCATTATCTATGTAGTCAAAAGCTTTGCTGTAGTGTATAAAGCACATACTGATTTTCTTCTGGAATTCCCTGCTGTGCGCCATTATGTAATGTGTGTTTGCTACGTGGTCCCTAGTGCCTCTACCTTTTCTGAACCCAGCTTGCACCTCTGGAATCTCTCTCTGTGTGTATGGTAGGAGTCTTTGTTGCAAAATTTTGAGCATGACTTTGCTAGCATGTGAGATTAATGCATTGGTCCTGTAATTACTGCAATCTTTTGTGTTGCATTTTTGGGGAATGGGGATATACTGTGTACTAATCTTTTCTAATCTGTGGGCCACTGTTTTGTTTTCCATATTTGGTGACAGATTGTAGTTAGAACGTGGGTCAATTCTTTCTCTGTAGACTATAGCAGTTCTACTGGAATGTCATCAGTTCCTGGTGATTTATTCTTCCCCATTGATTTGTATGCATCTTCCACTTCATTTGCTAGAATTCGAGATTCATCTTTGTATGGTTCTTCTTCCCAAGTATTTTTCATTTTTTTGTCTCGTTTGTATAACTCTTCTGTGTATTGCTTCCACCATCTTTTTACTTCCTCTTTCTCATATATTACGTTACTCTGCTAATTGTAGAGCTTCTCAACCTTTTGTTTGAATTTTCCTTTAAATTCCCGGATTTTGTGGAAGAGGTCTCTTGTTCTTCCTTTTTTGTTGTTGGCCTCAATGTCCCTGCATTGGATATGATAGTAATTTTCTTTGCCCCTGCACACTAATTGTTGTACTGTTGAGTTAATGATTTTGTATCTGTTCCTGTCTCCCTTTTCTTTTGCTTCATATCTTTCCTTTACTGCTTGAAGCATCTTGTCTGGCATTCATTGTTTTTTCTCTTTCTCTTTGGCCACTGTTAGTGTCTTTCTGCATTCCTCCTTGATTATGTTGCTAGCTTCTGTCCATAATTCCTCTGCTTCCCAGTCGATTAGGCTCAGTAGTACAAATCTATTTTTCACTTTGTCTTTGAATTCTGCTGGGATGTTCTTCAGATCATATATCTGCATGGTGATTGATTTTGTATTTTTCTTCAGCTTTATTCTAATTTTTTAATTAGTAATTAATGGTCTGAGCTGCGATCTGCACCTGGTCTCGTTTTTGCTGCAAGAATAGAGCTTCTCCATCTTTTGTTTCCAATTATATAGTCTATCTGGGTTTTGTACTGACCATCCAGTGATGTCCATGTGTACAGTCTTCTCTCAGTTATTGGCCTCACAAAACTAATCAGGCGCCCCCCTGCTTCATTTCTTGTTCCCAGCCCAAATTTTCCTATAGTTTTTGCCTCTGCTCTGTTTCATACCTTTGCATTTCACTCACCCAACATTAACAAGAATCCCGTTTTGGCATGTTGTCAATCTCTTCCTGGACATCATTGTAGAATCTCTATTTCTTCTTCCTTTGCCTCTGTGGTAGGTGCATAGACTTGGATTATGGTGATGTTAATTGGTTTTCCCTGATGGACATGATTCTGTCCGACTTCACATTATATCCTTTGACTGTACTAGCTATGTCTTTCCTTAGCATTAGTGCCACCCCATTTCTTCCTGTCTTTTCATTTCCTGAGTAATATACTGTGTAGTTATCCGACTCAAAATGGCCCATTCCTATCCATTTTAACTAGCTCACCTTCAGAATTGCTATGTTTATACGATCCATTTCTTTTTTTACTATGTCTAGCTTTCTTTGACTCATGTGTCTTACATTCCATGCTACTATAGCATGTGTAGTACAGCTTCAAGCTATCTTTCTACTTTTGAATCTATTTGCTGTTTGACATTCTTTCTGTTTGATTTCTGTTGTGCCCTTCTCCACATCCCTATTTATAATTGCCCTCCGGTCTGCCCTCTTGTCTTTCTGTTTGCTTCCTCTTCCTACCTCTTGTTTTCTTTTGTCTCATCATGGTGTTTTCTTGGTGTGGGTTCTCTTGAGATGGTTCAACATTGCCTCCCTCTGCACAATGCTAACATGCATTAGCTATAGTGTGACTACTGTCATCTATGTAAGATCCTCCACCAGTGTCACCCACCACAACTGCTGCTACCCAGTAGTTGTTCGTCCCTCTTATATTTATATCAACTTTGTTGTAGATTGAGCATGAATATGCATGAGCTCTTCCCTTCCTTTTCCATTGTATATATTCTCTGTTCCTGTGTTTTCCTGGTTTTGTTTCGTAGCTGACATCCAACATTCTGTGACAATTTAACATGGCCAGTCCTTGTTGGGCTGTTTCAGGGTAGAGGTGGCCCCTTAATCGTGTTTATGTTTTTACTGGTACTTTTGCATAGCTTGTGGTTCTATGGAGCCTGCTAATACCCCCCCCACTTGTTTCTAAGTGGGGCCATTTTGGCTTAACATCTGTCAGAACTCACTGGTTTTGGTCTTAGAGGGAGTGACTATTACTCACTACATATTGAGTAGTTTTCCTGCACAGTCCCATGTATTTATGTAGAGATATACGTAGTTAAGTTTCAATAGGGCTTGCTGAGGAGAACTTTTTTTTGATAGATTATGTCCACTTAGTATAATATGCATTAAATATGTCAGAAACATCTCTTCAAATGTGCCACAAGTGCTTCCTCCCTAGGTTTAATAGGTACAGATCAATCTTTCTGAAAGAACTACTCATGAGTCTTCAATAATTTGAAAAAATAATCCTTGGGTCCCCTAAAGGTGAGGTAATGGAGACAATGGGCTGAATCCAGAGATAGTCTTTCTTTCAGCAGATCCATTAAAATCAATAGAATCTAAATAAACTGACTGATTTAAGACCCATTGATTTCAGTGGGTCCACTTAATCTATAGGATTCAACACTGCTAAATTCAGAGTACAGCCTCAGGCTGTGATTATACCACTTAGGCTTGGACTACAGCCACTGATGTAAAGAGGGTGGACAGTTTTGGTAGAAAAATTATTTATGGAATGCATGCCTTATGAGAGATCTAAAGTTAAATCAACTTGGCTGTACCCTAATGCCACTGTTTATTACAAAAAAGGTAGTGATGGGCTAACTTCACTCACTACTCCAGGTTGGCATTGCATTAACATTACTCATGATTGGCACAAGATCAAGGAAATTAAACAAGTCAGGTTGAAAGAGAGCCAACAAAATCTTTATGTTGGCCTAGTGTGCATCGCTTCTTTACAAACGGTGTGTGTACGTTACACAGCATACCCCAGATTTTTTTCATCTTCTGTGGCAATCTTGATTTTTGGCAGTAGTTATATTGAGAAGAGGCACATGATAACTCTTAAAACCTTAAATGGTTTGAAATAGTTTTAATTAAAATATTTCTTTTGGTCTGCCCCATGTTTACCTGATATGACTGGAAAACCAGTGCTAACTCTGTCCTTTGCATTGAGACAGGACTCTGCATCCACACATTTCCTAGAGGATATTTACAACAGATATACAATAGCTGTAGTTACTAAGATTGCTGTGTCAAAGGCACTCTTGAGACAATGAATATATAATAAACCCCCTACATGTTAAACAAAGGAGTCATTCTGTAGCCTAGAGGGAAAGCTGAAAAACTATTCACCTAATACATTGTTGTTGTGTGCCTTCAGGTCATTTCTGACTTATGGCAACCCTAAGATGAACCTATAATGGTTTTTTCTTGGCAAGAGTTGTTGAGGTTTGCCTTTCCCTTCCTCTGAAGCTGAGAGAATGTGATTTGCCCAAGGCCACCCAGTGGGTTTTTATGGCCGAATCAGATTTGAACCCTGGTCTCCACAGTCATAGTCCAATACTCAAACCATTACACAGTGCTGGCCCTCAACTGGACTAACTCCCAAGTATGTATGACTAAAACTGGCATCTTACAGTCTAATCTCATGCTAGTTTACTTAGAGGAAAATTCTACTTATTTCAATGGAACCTACTCCCACATTAAGTATGTCATGGGTTGCATATACAACCTGTGATCTTAAACTGGTTGGGAATTGCACAACCCTTCAGATTTTGTTAGAACTGCAACTCCCAGCACTCCTCACAATTGGTTGTTCTGGCTAGGGATGCTTGGAGCTGCAGTTCAACAACATCTGGAAGATTGCACAGTCTTCATCCATCATAAACTTACTGGCATTCTGTTGAAATAAGTTAGATATGGGCTGTTATTTGACAGACACTCTCAAGTAAAGGTACATAAGATCTGGTTGTGAGCATGCATATTTGTCTTTACTAGACTGGAGCAGGTTCCCAGAAATGAAGACCAATAGAGACAACCTGTCATATAATGATAACGTACCCAGGTGTGTACTGAATTATGTAACTGATTCATATTCACAAACACAACTTAGTCATGATTTTGACACTATTGCCATAATCATAACTTACCTCCCAACCTTCTTTACCAGGCATCAGCTTCATGGGGAGAAGGATGGCCATTCTGCCAATGATCAGAGCATGGTTGAATGATGTCTCCTTCAGGTTTTTGGGGGTTGGGCAGAAGAAGTTACTTAGTTAAGTACTTAATTAAGTATAAGCTGATATAGAATTCCAGCCATTTCTTTTTTAGATTACAGCTCTCAGAATCTGTGGCCTTGTTGGCTGGAGAATTCTGAGAATAGTGAAAAATGCCTACACCAGTGAGTTTACTCCAACAGCACTGCAGTCTTTGGTGAGAGGCTACATGCTGTCAGCCATTTTGTATTTCTACAGTATCATGACATGGCATCGCTCAGGACATTATGGGAAAATATAATATGATGGGCAGTTTCCCAGACACCTCTGCCAATGCAAGATAAACCCACAGCCAGGGAAATGGGCAAGTGGTTGAGACAGATCTGTATCAGATATACATCTGACTGGGCCCCATAGCTGGCAAAGGATGCCCCTGGAGACAGGGCATACAAACAAGTCATTTCCTCATGCTGTGTCTACTTGTCTCAGGTGCTTTTCTCCAGAGCATTTTTGGGGTCCATTGTTAGTCTTGGAGCTGCAATTCTATTTCTGTAGTATATTAATGACTTGGGTCCATCTCACATTACATAGTTTTAGTGCTATTATTTCACTTCATCTGTCATGGTTCCATCCTATGGAATCCTGGGGACTGTAGTTTGGTTAGGCACTAGAGCTCTCTGGCTGAGAATTCTAAACACTGCTCTCTAAACTGCCAGTCCCTGGCTCCTGTAGGATGGAACCATGGCAGTTAAAGTGGAATAGTAGTGCTATAATTGTGTAGTTTGAATGGGCCCCTAGATAGTATAGCCTTGGTTAGTCAGTGCGGTAGTATTGCCTGAATGTTACAATTTGGGCTCTGACTTCCAGCTTAGCAGTGTTGCCTTGTGAAGACAGCCAGTGTGGTGTGGTGGTTTGAGTGTTGGACTATGACTCTGGAGACAAGGGTTTGAATCCCCACTCATCCAGGGAAGCCCACTGGGTGACCATGGGCAAGTCACATTCTCTCAGCCTCAGAGGAAGGCAAAGACAAGCCCCCCTCTAAACAAATCTTATCTTGCCAAGAAAACCCCATGGTAGGTTTGTCTTAAGCTGGAGATGTCTTGAAGGCACACAATAACAAACTAGCAGGTGGACGTATTTGTGTCTACCAATGTTTGTTTTGAATGAAAACCATCTTCAATAGGTACATTCCTGAGTAAGGTGCATATAAAAGTAAATACTTAAGCTTTGATCATTCTTCTTCTCAAAATGCCCTGTCTGTGAAGACAAAATGTGATTTTGACTGGAAATCACACAGTCGGTGGGGTAAGGGCTAAGACCCCCACGTTCCTCTTTTGTTAAGATGTGCCTTCCAAGTTGGTTGTTCATTTTAAAAATATGGGGAAAGGTTACATACTGGTATATTTGTGTGTAATATTTAGTTTGAGTTGGAAGACCAATGTACAGATTCATACAGATCCATACCTAAGACTTCTGTTTCTTGTTGTTAACTTCTGTCAAGTTGACTTTGGGTGCGGCTATACGATCATAAAAAAATCCGTATGGGGGGCAAAAAATACGAACAGCCTGTCATTCGTATGCATACGAACCGGCTATACGATTTTTTAAACCCCCTAACCTCTGTATGACTCCCTCTTCCCGAAGCTGGCTGGAGCGAGCAAGCCAAGCGGCAGTTTTAAATCTCCCGCAGCTTTTTTTTTTTTTTTAAGGTTCCTGGTTTGCGGACAGTCGGTTTTCCGTATTTACAATATAAAATAAAAATAAATACATATAAATTCATATATAAACATATAAATTCACGGACTTACCGGACACTCGCTAGCCGGGAAACCAACATGGCGGCCGCTCCCAATTTCCCTCCGTGCTAGCCCCGCCCCCTCTACTCGGCCAGCCAATCAGATTACACAGCCTGTTCGTATGTGTGCGAACGGACCGTACAGACCTGCCAGCCATCCGAACGGCGTACGGATTTCTCTTCGCGATCCGCTTTCCCTCTCGAACGCCGCGTGTGCGTGTTTCAGGGTGGAAAACTGGGCCCCCCTCTTTTGCATTCGTGTGCATCCGAACGGCCGTTTGTACCGAAGTGTGAACTTTCGCACGCCGTACGTATTATTTAAATCGTGTAGACGGGACCTATGACTCATGGCAACCCTATGAATGAGAGACCTCCAGGTTACCCTATTAAAACAACCCTGCTCAAGTCTTACAGACTCAGGGCCATAGCTTCCTTGATTGAGACTATCCATCTGGAATGCAGTCTTCCTCTTTTCCTGCTGCCTTTTAATTTACCAGGCATTGCTGTCTTTTCTAGTGAGTCATGTTTTCTCATGAGATATCCAGAGTCTGACAGTCTCAGTTTAGTCAGCTTGGTTTCTAGGGAGAGTTCAGGCTGGATTTGTTCTAGTAACCATTTATTGGTCTTTTTAGCAGCTCACAGTACCCATAGAACTCTTCTCCAGCACCACATTTCAAATGAGTTGATTTTATCAGCTTTCTTTCACTGTCTTGCTTTCACAACCATACATAGAAATTGGAAATACATGCACAATCCTAAGTTTAGTATTCAGTGATATATAATTATACCTCAAGATCTTGTCTAGTTCCTTTATAGCTGCCCTTCCAGTCTTCTTCTGATGCCTTGACTGCAGTCTCTGTTCTAATTAATTACTGAGCCAAGGTATGGAAGATCTTGAACTATTTCAATGTCTCCATCATCTACTTCAAAGTTATGTTGTAAATAATCTGTGGTCGTTATTTTTGTTTTCTTAATGTTCAACTGTAAACCTGCCTTTACACTTTCTTCTCTTGCTTTCTTCAGTAATTGCTCCAAGTCTTTGCTATTAAATAACCCAAAGGGTAGTCACCAGTGGCTCCTCTTCATCCTGGAGAGAAATGACTAGTGGGGTGCCCCAGGGTTCTGTCCTGGGCCCAGTGCTATTCAGTATCTTTATCAATGACTTGGATGAGGGAATAGAGGGTATGCTCATCAAGTTTGCAGATGACACCAAATTAGGAAGGGTAGCTAATACCCCAGAGGACAGGATCACAATCCAAAATGACCTCAACAGATTAGAAAGCTGGGCCAAAACTAATAAAATGAATTTCAACAGGGAGAAAAGTAGGATATTACACTTGGGCAGTAAAAATGAAATGCACAGATATAGGATGGGTGACACCACGTGAAAGGACTCTAGGAGTCTCAGGGGACCACAAGCTGAACATGAATCAGCATTAATAGCAGTATTAATAGCAGTATAGTGTCTAGATCAAGGGAAGTAATAGTGCCATTCTATTCTGCTTTGGTCAGACCTGACCTGGAATACTGTGTCCAGTTCTGGGCACCACAATTCAGGAAGGATATTGAGAAGCTGAAACATGTCCAGAGGAGGATGACTAGGATGGTGGGAAGTCTGGAAGCCATACCCTATGAGGAGCGGCTTAGGGAGCTGGGTATGTTTAACCTGGAGAAGAGATGGTTAAGAGGTGACATGATAGCCATGTTTAAATATTTGAAAGGATGTCATATTGAAGAAGGAGCAAGCTTGTTTTCTGCTGCTTCAGAATAGGACATGGAGTAATGGATTTAAACTACAGGAAAAGAGATTCCACCTAAACATTAGGAAGAACTTCCTGACAGTAAGAGCTGTTTGGAAGTGGAATACACTGCCTTGGATTGTGGTGGAAGCTCATTTGGAGGTTTTTAAACAGAGGCTGGATGGCCATCTGTTGGGAATGATTTGATTGTGTATTCCTCCATGGCGGGGATTGGACTGAATGGCTCTTGTGGTCTCTTCCAACTCCATGATTCTGCTAGTAGTATGGTGTCATCTGTTGCTGATGTTTCTTCCACCAATTTTCATGCCTCCTTCTTCTAAAACTTAATTCTGATTATGTATGATATGTTTAGCATACAAGTTAACAGATAGGGTGATAAAATGCAGCTTTGTCTGACCTCCTTGCCAATTGGAAGCCATTTTGTTTCTTCATATTCTGTCCTGATGATAGCCTCTTCTTTATGCATCAGGACAATCAAATTTTGTGGCATTTCTTTACAAACGATCCAAAGATATTCATGATGTACACAAGCAAAGGGTTTGCTATAATCTATAAAACACGGGCTGATTTTCTTCTGAAATTGTTTGGTGCACTCCATTATCCAGTATGATCCATAGTGCCTCTTCCTTTCCTGAACAGCTTGGGCAGCTGGCATTTCTTGCTCTCTATATGGTAAATATCTTTGTTGTAGAATTTTGAGCATCATTTTGCTACATGAGAGATAAATACAATGGTCCTGTGGCTACTGCAATCTCTGGTGTCCCCTTTTTGGGGGAGTAGAGTGAATATTGAGCATTTCCAATCTGTGGGCTATTGTTTTGTTTTCCAAGACTTGTGTTTACTATGTTTTTATAGGAATAAAGGAAACATTATCTGTAATAGGATTTTGCTTTATCCAGATAGCAGCTGTTTGCAGTTCTTCTGAACTTCCAAGAAATCAGAAAACAGATGGACAGAAAACAGTCAACATGTACATTATCACTGCATTCTATCATGGATATCTTCATTTTGAATTATCTTGCTTACCATGATGTGAGGAACATTTTCTGTATTCTGCAGCAAACAAATCAGATTTATCCTTATCCTTAGAGATGGAAAAAATCATGTAGTAAATTGCATGTTTGTTTTGAAATTGTAGCATTCATTGGGATCAGACACAGATAATCATTAGCACTACTTTAGCCTCAGTTGTAAAGTTCATATTGAAAGAGCGAGTTTCAATCTTTTTTGCCTGTACAGAGCCAACCATCATTTCTAGTAGCCAACAAGGCTTGATTTTCTCACTTCTTCCTGCTCTGCACATATTTCCATTGTTTTGCATCCAAAAAATGTGTCTCTTGCCTGCCTGATCAGAAGTTTTACAAGAGAGGAGTGGCAAGTTGAATACATGGCTTTATTCAAATGTGTTTCTGAACAATAGTTTGTCTGGATTGAGCCTTACTTGTGTGGTCTCTCCTTTCTTTTGAGCCATTCAGTTTTCATCCACACTCCCTTCCTGACTTGTGAAAACAACAACAACAGGGTTTGTGCTTACATCTGAATTGACAAACTATGGTTTTTACTTTCCCTACAAAATTATGGTTGTAAACCAGGGTCGTCTCTGAATTAAACCTGTACATATTACAGTACAGTAGTAGCATTTCCTTTACCTTGAACCCATGACACTGATGCAACATCCTGGCATGTCATAGCATGATCATTTTGAAACTCTGTCCTGTTAATGGCTTTTAAATAATTTGTTATTCCTGTGGTAGAAGGTACTGAATACAATTATATTTCTACTTGCCAAATATTTTTAGATTTCTGGACCCATGCCTCCTAGGTGCCCTGAAAATCTAAACTAATTCAGTAAAAAGGCTTCTAATGTTGGTCCCTCATTGGTCTACATCAGGAGTAGGAATCGTATGGCTCACCATACATTGTTGGACTGCAGTTCCCAGAATTTCTCTGCATTTGTTAAGTTGGCTAAGGATGTTGAGATTTGCAATCCAACAACTTATGGAGAGCCGAATGCCCATCTTTCCTTTAGGTTCAGTAAGATATAAGCTTAGATAGAAAAATGATCCCTGTGAATATATCAAATATTGAAATACTCTTATTGTAGCATGTTAGCTTTTTCTCATTAGGTGGACTGCTGAGTCTTGAGTACACATTATTCTACCACCACCCTTTACTGGGAGACCTCATATAATATAAATATTTAATACACATCATCGTGGGCAGCAATAGCCATATACAGAATGAACGGTCTAGTTGATAAATTGCACTCACCAGTTATATTGTACTGTACTAATTTTACCCATTCGGAAGATGCTAATTCAGCTGTCTGAGATGACCACTGGCATTCTAGCCCCTTAAGTACATTCTAAATGAGAGGGTTGTTATAAAAGATTTTATCATTTACATATTTGTTCTTTTCTCTCCATTCAAGTTATACAAATCTTCAAAGGGAATGAGACATTTATTTATTGGCAGTTATTTGAGGGCATTGGCTTGGTTAACTGATTAGTAATTGAGGCTGATTGAATGACGCTTTCACACACCATTTAAGTTAAACTGCTTGTGTGGCCATAATGAGGTAATAGGCTATTCAATTTTCAATGAATATCTTCAAAGTTACATCCTAGCTATTGGTATCAATATGACTCCTGAGTAAACTGTTTGAGAACATGATGTAACACTCACTCTCCATATTAGGTAGGTGCCTATGGATGTATTTACATTTTTATTTTAGGCTTTGGTCTCATTGTGCCCTGGAAAGGAAGTGAAAATCTCCATAACCAATATTCACTGGATAAGCTGTAAAATCCTAGTTTGTCCAAAAGCAGTTGATGGTTGACTCACTTGTGTTGGATCTCTTCCCAGCTGGAGCTGATTCATGAGACAGTTTAAAAACTTACTTGATCTTCTCTTAAAATTAACAACAGTAGTTTAAATTGTTATATGGCAACTGGTTGTGTCTGTAGCCACTTCTGACAAAGCATCAGAATCTCTCTCTAGTTGTGTTGTTTCTCACACGCAGATATCTTGAGGTGCACTGATACCTGGCCATCTGCTGAGCACATACATAAGATTGTTTATGACATGCCCTGGCTTAGTTTGGACATAACAGAAAACCATAGCTTAATATTAACAGAAATCAACTTTCCGCTAAGATAACGATAGTAGAAAGATAGTGTGTGAGAAGAAAGGAGGACATTAAAAAAATATACAGAGAAGGATTAACTCTTTGAGATATTTTTTACGGAGGAAGTCAGGTTTTTTTTTTTTAATTTAAAGATGTTCACTCAAGATTCAAGACCTAATGGGGGGAAAGGGGTGGGTGGGAATATATCTCTTCCGTTTATTTTGTACCCCCATTATGAGCTGTATATGTAATAATAAAATAAAATATATATTTTTTAAAAAAGGGAAAAAAAAGAAATCAACTTTCTTGAGCCCTTGAAGTGAATGCTCCTAGTCCCTTTCATTTTCTGACACTGTTGCAAGAAGTTTGGAAGCATCAACTTCCTGGTTTAAAAGAATCAGTTTACCATTGGCTTGGTTCACTTGTAACACTAGGCCAGGATTTAGTACAGGTCGCCCCCTATGGTTTCACTTACCTGTGGTTGGGAGAAAAAGTTCTCTCTAGAAATCTGGAGGATCATAAAGTCATGCTGGAGGTGGTCTTTCTAGGCACCGAGAGGTCCTCCAGCATGACTCTATGGTCAATTTCCACCAGAAATTGACTATAGTGTCAGGCCAGAGGTCTAGAGAGGTGTCCTCTCTAGGTATTTTCTAGATCCTCCAGTACAATTCTATGATATTCTATGGCAGTTCGCTGTTATATGCAGTTTTGTGTATCTGTAGTAAGTCTGGGAACATATCCCACAAGGATGTGGGGTGTGCATGACCTGTATACTATGTACATAAGCTGTAATGAACTTTAGCATGGTCTCAAACTTGCACAGTTTCTTCTCCTGTTCCTACAAGATAGAAGGAAGCTTTCTGCTGAGTTTAGTTTTGCTACACAAGATAGCTGGCTTTCAAACAACAGACTTTAGTTTCAAACAAACTGATTAAACAGACTAGGATTTGAAGTTCTCTTGATTTGAAACAGAATAGAATTTGTTTTCAGAAAAATCTCTTATTCAAATATATTAAGCCAGTATTCATGTGGAACAAACCAGATGCCCTCCAGATGTTATGGATCCTGTGATCCTTGTCCATATTTTCTGAGGCTGATGGCAGCTGCACTTCAAAACATATGAAGATCACCAGGTTGGGAAGGCTGATGGCAGAACAAAACTAAACTCAGCAGTCCTTCTCCCAATTGTGTGGGAAGAAAAAAGGGAGATATTCGTGTGCGAGCCCAAGACGTTTATCAGACTTCCTCTAACTTGTACACATGTTAAGGGAAGCCTGCCTTGGCCTTATGTGTAAATCAGGCCAAACTGTGGTTAAACTACGGTATATTTTACTGCAGTGATGAGGAACCTCTGGCCCATCGACCTAATCCAGCCTTTGGAGGTTCCCCCTCCACCCCACAGAGGTCTCATCTCAGCCTCCTTTCCCAACATTAGCTTTGGGCGAGAAAACCCACTGCTGTCTCCACCAATGACCAAAGATAACTGGGGGGGATTCCTAGGCTGCTGTACCAATGGAACTTGGAAGAACTGTTTCTTCAAGCCCCACCTGAAGAATTAAAAGCCACTCAAGTCTCTTCATACACCACTAAATAATTCCAGTTGGAATGAGAAGTAGCATGCAAAACAGATATGTAACCTGGGTGGTAATTATAAAAGACCCACTCCTCCCAGCACTGGTCAGATTTCTTTCTTTTCAAGAAAAAAGGGGAACTTAGACACCAGAGACAGCAGTGGCTTGATGACCAGAGAGAGGGTAGGGTTTGGAGGTTGAGCTCCAACCCATTATTTTATCTGTCTCTCCGAATTGGTGGAATTCGTCTTGCGGGGTGGTGTTGTTAATCCAGCTCCCAGGACCAATTCAGTTCCCCATTGCTGGTTTACTGAAACAAACCAAGATCAAGCCATGTTTTCTGTTCTTGACTACTTTAGTAAATTATAGTTCAAACTATCTCATTTCCCAGATACAATGACTTTCTAGTTTTCTTACAGTCACATTGCAGGAAGAGATGGAAGATGGAGTGCTCAACTCAAGGATGCAAGCAGGTTAATTCTTACACTGCTAAATTATGGCCTGCATTCAAACTGATGGCAGAGAAAAAGCCAAGACAAATTGACAAACAGTTGTTGAAATTTGGTCTTTTTCCCCCAATTAGTGATGATTGCAATAGTACATATACACTGGGGTGGGGCTTCTACTCTGGAAGCCAGAAACAGTCAATGAGAATTAGAGGACATTATACTGTACTGTCTTTTGGTTTTATTTCCTTTAGAGCAGGTAGAATTGAATAAAAGTTGGCACACTGAGCTTCACACACCATTGACTTGACCTAGTTAAGGTTGCCAGTAGTGTCTTACTGAGTCCCAATTTGGAATATACAATGGAATGTATTCAAAATGTTATTTAAGACATGCATTTCACAATGGTAGGGCAGCTCTTCTCTTCCTTCCTTCCTCCTTCCCCCCCTTCATCACCATAATTTATTTATACCCCCATCCCACCCCATTCACCATTACATTATACTGGACATAATCTGTATGTCACTGTTTTGATATCTTGTTTTTCTGTGAGCTGGCATTTAAAAAAAGTCTTTAATGACTTTTTGCAGTGTTCATTTCAGCTTGCTCAATGCTGGAAAATTGAAAGATATTGAGGCATATTGCTGTTTTACACTACAAACATGGGACTGGGCAGCTATGAAAAAAACGTATCCATTATATGCAATTTATACACACCACATGCCATCCTTTTTTTAAAAAATTAAGAATGAGCCTCATGTTATGCAAACTAATGTTTAAAAAAATGTTTAATGAGTTAACCTAATGGCCTACCTCCTTGTTCTTGCTTTGTGATGTGCAGACCTGTGTGTGTGTGCCCTCAAGTCGACTTATGGCAACCTTGTGAATTTCATAGGTTTTTTTAAGGCAAGAAATACTCAGAAGTGGTTTTGCCAGTTCCTTCCTCTGAAAAATAGCCTACATCAGCTGGTATTCATTGATGGTCTCTCATCCAAATACTAACCAGGGCTGACCCTGCTTAGCTTTCAAGATCAGACAGGGTCTGGTACCTTTAGCATATTTAGGCCATGGAGTCTGAAATTATTGTCACATCCTCTTTTTTGCATGTGCAGTCCTGTTTTCATTGTTTATTGCTCAGTACATTCCTATTGTTTTAGCTATTTAGCCATAACAAGATACAATACAGCACAGAATATTGACTATGTACCAACCTATCATGTTTCACATTAACACATGAAATGTTAAATCTTTACAGCACAATTCATGTTATGATCATAAGCAAATCCAGTGTGAGATTTTGCTAAACCAACATAATCCCTTTATGAGTTATCTCTGTGTTTTTATTAGCAAACAACTACAACAACAAAAGCTCAAGAGCCTTACGGCACCTCAAAGCCTAAGAACACTAAGGACATTATCAGATGTGGCAAAAACTGCGGGATCACAACATCATGCTAGTGTGAACGGGCCCCGCTATCGTATGATGTCTTTGTCTTCGCATGGTTACTCTCTGTGCCAGCCAGGAAAAAGCTGTTATTTCTAATTCATGAGACAAGCCATCCGTAGATTGTCAATAGTGCTTTTTTGTGCTATTAATGGTATGTGTAACCACATCCCATTGTAATCGTGAGGTTATAGCATGAATGGGCAGTCCTTGGTGAGAAAACTTCAGGGTGAGAACGTGAAAACGAAGCAAAGGACACTCTTTTTATGGACTGTCCTGTTTAATTTCAATGTTTTTAAGTTTGTTTCAGTGCTTGTGTGTTCATTTACTTTGTTAATTAAACTGTTTTTTGAGTTTTAAGCATGCTCACATCTTATCACAAGAACCGTCGAAATCTCACCCATGCTAAATCATGGAAGTAAACTCCTGTTCTTAAAGCTCTAGTGATCAGCGTGCAATAATTCCATGGCGGTTCTTTTGCATGATTACAGCGACATGCAATAAGAAGTGTTATAATGCCACAATGTTTCTGCTATCCTCATTCATGGAATTACAGTGTTTTTAGATGTTCGTCTGATAATGTTCTAAGTCTTATGGCACCTAAAAGCATTCATGTTGTGGACTGTTGCCCAGTTCATAAGAAATGTACGGGAGACATCTCTCCCCTGGGGAGAAAACACTGTGCGACTGAGAGAAAGAAATGTTCAAAATGATTTGTGGGCAGCTAAACATTTAGTGAGTAAGATCCTCCATTTGATTATTACCACAATAACAGAAGCAAGACATATATGAGTTCTTACAAAGATGACATTAGTTGGAACTTAACCAGTAAGTATATCCCATGTTTGCCCATAAGCATTTTAAACCAAGGAGGAAACTTGGATTTACGAGGGATGCCATATCATTTCAAATAAAAACACTTAATTATTTATATAGAAACAAAATGTTAAAAAATATTTGGATATGGTCCTAAAACTTGCTGTCAACCAGGGATAAAAGTGTGTGTGTGAGGGGCAAACTGATTGCTTGGCCAGCTCAGCATTCAGTAGTCCCTCTACCTGGTTTCTTCCTACCAGTTTCAGATTACGGACATTTTCAAATGCGAAAAAGTGCTGCGGAGGGCTCGGGAGAGGTACACACCTGTTTCGCTGCAGGGGGGCAGTTTCTGACGACGCCGTCCTTTTCGCGTTACCCTCCGTGTTCCTTCTGTGTCACATGGAAGGAAAAGGTGCCACTTTTTACTCACGGAAGTTCTTTGAGAATAAAAAGTGGCATCTTTTCCTTCCATGCGACACAGAAGGAACATGGAGGGTAACGCGAGAGGGACAGCGTCATCAGAAAGTGGTCCCCTGCCGAGAAACAGGTGCATACCTCTCCCAAGCCCTCTGCAGCACTTTTTACGCATCTGAAAATGTCCTTAATCTACCTACATCCCTAATTTGCCATGTTGTCTGGGGTTTATCAGGGCTGTAGTCTATAATAATGGTCCCCAACCTTTTTGGCACCAGGGAGCGGTTTTGTGGAAGACAATTTTTCCATGACTGGGGTTGGGGGACACATGTATATTTCCCAAGAGGGAACCTCATGCATGGCCCAGTCCCTAACAGACCACAGACCAGTCCTGGTTCAGGGACTGGGGATTGGGTACCCCTGGTCTATAATACTTTGAAGATGCCAGGCTGGGGAAGGCTTCATTATGATGTCTTCCTACCATTCGGCAGCAGATCGGCTGGTGCTGATGTTCAGGTTTGAAGTGTGTATTTCGTGTTTTATTTTTTTCTCTTTTTTTGATAAAGTTACCAGCTTGGGAGATGAAGGGAATGCTGTGGACATCGCATACCTTGATTTCAGTAAGGCCTTTGACAAGGTTCCCCATGACATTCTTGCAAATAAGCTTGTAAAATGTGGGCTAGACAAGTTAACTGTTCAATGGATTTGTAATTGGTTGACTGGCCAAACCCAAAGGGTGCTCAGCAGTGGCTCCTCTTCGTCTTGGAAAGATGTGACCAGTGGGGTGCCACAGGGTTCTGTCCTGGGCCCAGTGCTATTCAACATCTTTATCAATGACTTGGATGAGGGAATTAGGGGCATACTTATCAAATTTGCAGATGACACCAAATTAGGAGGAGTAGCTAATACCCTAGAGGACAGGATCAAAATTCAGAATGACCTGGATAGACTGGAGAGCTGGGCCAAAGCTAACAAAATGAAATTCAATACGGAGAAATGTAAAGTACTGCATTTAGGGCGGAAAAATGAAATGCATAAATATAGGATGGGAAAGACCTGGCTGAATGAGACTACGTGCGAAAGGGATCTAAGAGTCCTAGTAGACCACAAGTTGAACATGAGCCAACAGTGTGATGCAGCAGCTAAAAAGGCCAATGCGATTTTGGGCTGTATCAATAGAAGTATAGTGTCTAGATCAAGGGAAGTAAAAGTGCCACTCTATTCTGCCTTGGTCAGACCTCACTTAGAATACTGTGTCCAGTTCTGGGCACCACAATTCAAAAAGGATATTGACAAATTGGAGCGTGTCCAGAGAAGGACAACTAAAATGGTGAAAGGTCTGGAAACGATGCCTTATGAGGAGAGACTTAGGGAGCTGGGTATGTTTAGCCTGGAAAAAAGACGGTTAAGAGGCGATATGATAGCCCTGTTTAAGTATTTGAAGGGATGTCACGCTGAGGATGGAGCAGGCTTGTTTTCTGCTGCTCCAGAGACTGGAACACAGAGCAATGGATGCAAGCTCCAGGAACAGAGATTCCACCTCAACATTAGGAGGAACTTTTTGACAGTAAGAGCTGTTCGGCAGTGGAACACACTCCCTCGGAGCGTGGTGGGGTCTCCTTCCTTGGAGGTTTTTAAACAGAGGCTGGATTGCCATCTGTCGGGGATGCTTTGATCAAGATTTCCTGCATGGCAGGGGGGTTGGACTGGATGGCCCTCGTGGTCTCTTCCAACTCTGCAATTCTATGATTCTATGATTCTATACTTCTCCAATCACATATCATGGTTTGTAGTTTAGTTAAATGCCACTTGTTTGCTTCTTCTCCCTATCTATTCAGTGCAAGAGAGATGCATATAACATATTGTGGCAGCTTTGGAAACTACCGTATTTTGGTTAAAAAGTAGAATAAAAGCATAAGAATAACAGATGGTACACAGTCCGACTAAAGTAGAACACTTTTATATCCTGTTGATCTTAATGGGAAAGTTAAGCATGTGCTATGCACAGTAGTTCTATGCATGTTTTCTCAGAAATAAATCCTAATTGGATTTGGTGGAGCTTACTTGAAAGTAAGTGCAGCTTAAACCTCTCCCATGGGAATCAGGAGATATCAGAGGAGCACTTAACGCTGGCTGCATCATGCCCACAGTGGCTGGACCAGATTTTTCTTCCTATCCCTGTTTGATACTCAAAACTGTTTTTATTATTGGTGAAATGGGGTGTGTGAAGATGCATCTTAATGGAATCAGAACTAAATTTCTAGCTGCTGTTAATGTCTGCCCGTAGGGCTGTTAAGCTGCTTGCTTTCAGGCAAAGTGAGTTTAGTGCCTACTGAACTGTTCAAAGTTTCTAATTTGTTTTTCTTCTCATTTTCCCTGTTAACTTCTGTTTAATTATAGCTTCAGCTCTTAGACTGTTCCCTGACAATAAACTGATGCTTCAGATGATCTCTAGAAAAAGCCTTATTTGAATTACAGGTCAGCCCCCATATCCGCAGGGGATATGGTCCCAGACCTCTGTGGATACCTGAAACTGTGGATAATGGGGAACCCTATTATTTTCAATGAGACGAATACCAGAAGTTGACCATAGAATCACACTGGAGGACCTAGAAATGTCTAGAGAGAACATATTTTTGGATGTGGATAAGTGAAACCATGGTTACGGAATCCATGGATACAGGGGTCAACTTGTATTGTTTTCCTTCCACTGTCTATGCCTTTGATTTGAATCTAAAACACAAACTTACTCTCCTTCCTTTGCCACACTCCTCTTTAAAGTGCATCACAGAGAAGTTTGGGAAGTAATAGTTAAATTGCTGAACACACAAATGTTTTCAGACTTGCTAGTTTTCCTGTCTTGCAACTACCGTAACCAGGAGAAAATTTCCCACACCATGGCAGAAAATGGGGATACAACCCTGGATTAAAAAACAGAGGCATTTACTGTTACCTTACCCTGCATTAAATAAAGTGTCCATAGCTAGTTTTAACTAGAGTAGACTCATTCATGCTGAATAGCAGACAAACACATATTAATGCCTGTTGGTTCAATGAATCTCCTTTAGTTGTTACTAGCAATTGGATTTGGGCCCAGGTATGTATGCCACAATTCAGCTTTCTCTCACTAAAATGAAACAGTAAGGTGTGAATTTATCGATATTTAAAATGAAAATTTTAAAGCTTCTGCCATATATTCCTTTGTTCTTTTTAACCATTAATTCTGCCCTTCTGGAAGAGAGTCACCAGCGTATTTTCAAATATTAGATCACATTCTAAAGTTGGCAGTGCACTTAAATCTGACAGAATCCTATCTCCTGCTTTAAAAATATCTACACTCCCAAGCAATATCTCTGAGGAAAGCTTGGGAGAAAATACTTTGTGATGATGCTACTGTCAAAACTTGCATTGCAGATAGGAGTCCCAAATGTAGAGAAGAACAAATGCGAAGTCCAGATAAAGGAAGCCTAGCAGAATTGACAATAAGCCAGAGTCAATTGCCAAGAAAAATCTCTTTAAGTAATAACACAGACACTCTTGAGATGTGGTTAACTGGGACCCATACAAAATGCGCAAACTGTATTTTCTGGTGTTTCTACTGTGTATGAAAACATTTTGGAATGGAAAATCATTTCATGGAAACCTGGTCCTTTTGCCTGTAGGTGTGGAAAGAATTTATCAGATGCATGCCAACCGAGTGCCCCCCTCATGCCATCACTGTCTGTAAGCATTTGCTTTAGAGAGTGTGGTAGACAGAGTGGGATGGTGGATTTTTTATGCAAGGGATGGGGCAGTTGAGCCAGGCAATCTTACTCTGTAGGCAGGAGTATTCCTAGTGTCTCCATGTGGGATTGTCGTGGTGCTTGCCAACTTGTCCCTTCCCTAGAAGTCCTAAATGGAAACAGAACGCTGGACTAGATATAAAGTTTGGTGAGATCCAGCAGGGCACTCTGTATGTTCTTATCCCAACCTCTCTCCAGCCCAGATCCCATTTTCATATTCCTAATATCTTCTCTGCTGCCTTGGGATCTCCTCTATCCCATCTCTTTTGTGGCTCCATTCTTGCTACCCTTATTAACATCTGTCCCCCATCACCAAGTTGATCCCAGCCTAACTTGGGCCAGCCTCCTAGAATGTGAAAGAAGCCTACAACTTTCTTCTGGAATTGCCATCTCTCTTTTATCACCCATTTACAATTTATTAGCAGGAATAAATTCATCATATCAAGAAACTGATATACCTGGTATATTTTAGTGGCTTGAGTGCTGGGGGTTGTCCAGACAATGAAAATATTTCTCATAGAATTCACAGAGAATACGATGCGTCCCAGTGCAATCCAAATGAAATTTGTGATATTCAGAAGGAGGGGGGGCTAAAAAGTCCACAAACCACAGACTAAAAGGATTCATGGTTTCCCCTGAAGTTTCCCAGAAAATGCATGTAGATGCGCATTTTCACATGTGTGGCCATCCAAATTGCATCGCTGCACATTTTTGCAATATTGCCCTTTATCAGAGCATGTGGACACTCCATTCAATGGATATGCATAGGTGAAAAAATGGCAGAGACAAAATAGCATCACTGTGAATGGACAAAAACATGCACCTACCTGAAGTATACCATCGCGTCTAGACAAGCCAGACTAGGACTCTGGGAGATCAGGGTTTGAATCCCTGCTCAGCCATGGAAAATCACTGGAGGGCCTTTGGCAAGTTATACACTCTCTGCCTTAGAAGAAGACAAGGGCAAAACCCCTCTGAATAAATCTTACCAAGAAAACTCTATGATAAGGGTTGCCATAAGTCAGATAACAGCAACATAACAGCAACAACACAGTTAATGGGGAAACATGCATTGCTCCAGTTTCTCCCTATCATACAGTTGTTGAAAGCAGAGAGGCTAAATTCAGGAAGGAGAAGTAAGTTTGTTGTAACAAAACCAACATGGAGTCTTGTGGCACCTAATGGATGTTTTGTGGTATACATTTTCATGAACTAAAGCCCTCTTTGTCAGACATATGAAATGCTACCTTCACAAGCCAAATATTCCTGCTTACATTTATCTCCCACTTTTCCTCTAGGGAGCTCAGGGCAGTGTATATTGCTCTTCTCTCTCCAATTTATTTATTTGTTGATTTTATATACAAGCTTTCTCCTAGAAATGGGGTTCACATTTGCTCATAAACCAGATGAAAAACAGGCGTAGATAAAACACACACACAAGCATTTCTAAACACTATTAAGCAAATTATATTAAAACATGGTTGGAGGTAAATGCAATGTAAATATACATTGATAAAAAATCATGGAACCAATCCATTACAAGCCCCTTTTTGAGCAGCCAGTCCTGACCGTAATTCTGTGATGAAGTATGGTGAGAATGATTAGCTGAAGATCACTGCTGAGTGAGGGTTTGAACCCAGGTCTCTCCAGACCTAGTTGGTTATTCTAAACCTGCTTTTCCCAACTTTGAGCTCTCCAGATGTGTTGGACTATATAACTCCTTTAATTCCCAGACTGCATGGCCATATTCGCTAAGGCACACTGGTTCTGTACCTGCATAGGTATGAAAGGAACATTTGGAATATACAGTATTATCACCAGTTCCTACTTTCATCAATGATGTGCACTTATCTTGTTTGCTTTTGAGTTTTCCATAGAAATCTCACTGACTGTCCCATTAGGTTGCATCTAAATGTGACATGGGAGATCACGTCACACCATTACCCATAACACTGGGGAACTTGGTTTGAACCTTTCCCCCTTGTGTAACCCCCACCCCAAGTACACTTGCACAGAAAAATGTATAGATATCAGAATGAGGTTATACATTTCTCCTGGTTATCTACAGCACTGTTTTGTGCCTTCAACTTGTTTCCAACTTAGAGCAACTCTAAGGTGAACCTCTCATATGGTTTTCTTGTCAAGATTTGTTCAGAGGGGATTTGCCATTGCTTTCCCTGAGGCTGAGAGTGTGAGGCTTGCCCAAGGTCACCCACTGCATTTCAATAACTGAGCAGGATTCAAACACTGGCCTCCTGGAGTCCTACTCCACTATACCATGCAGGCAGTATATTGTTGGATATTTCCCAGACAAACAAACAAATGGTGTAAAAATGGCTGGGCAGGTTGTTGGGTAGTTCTTGAACCTTAACTTGCATGCCTAGTAACTCGCAAAAGCCCAATAGTCAATCAGTTTCCTACATAGTGAATCACCAATGATGTGGAAGAGCTGAAATGAAGCACAGACTTTGATAGTGGGTGTTTTCATGCTACACAGTTATAGTACTTTGATTCCACTCTTAACTGTTGTGGCTACAACTTAGGGAATCTTGGGATATGTAGTCTGGGGAAACACTAGAGCACTTTGGCAGAGAATTCAAAATACCTCATGAATCTACATATTCTAGGATTGCATAGGAAGGCATCATGACAGTTAAAGCAGTATCAAATTGCTATAGTTGCATAGTGTAAAAAGGCCCAGTGTCAACATCTGTAAGTAGCAGATTTAAAGCATAACCATAGTTATGTCCTTCTCTCTTACTGTTCTACCTGTTTCTACCTGTACATACCCCAGTCTGGAAAGTAAATAATCATACTTCCACCAGTTCCAAAACACCAGACTAGGGTATGCCTCTTGTCCTTACTTGGGATGGAAGTTCAAGTGGAGCCAAGGAGTGTACAAATGCTCAAATTTAGACTTTGCTGAAGGTAATATGTAATTGAAATTTATTTATTTTGAGGAGAGGGGGTACAGCCTCACAACTTTTGTTTTAAATTGGATTGTTTTTCCTCTGTAAGGTATCAAAGATGGGAGGATACCTCTTGTATTTATTTTGGGGGAAATTAAGGTACAAAAAGGGTCCACCTATGTATCTATGTGTGGAAAGTCTCCAATTTGCTTCTTCCTTACCCTGGAGCAGCCCATTCCAACTCAGCCCTTCCTCCTAAATCATGACGGAATTGTCTAAAGGGTAATAAGGTGACTGCAAAAGATATAAGTATGTATGTCCCTGTGTCTCTGTTTAGAGGACCTGTTAAATCCCCAGTACACACAAGTTTTAGAAACTGGATTAACACAGGAAATGAATAAAAAAATTTATTACAAAACATCTTTCAACACATAACATTTCCAACTTGCTTTTACTTTACAGTTTTCTCAGACATGTTTGTATCACATTTATAGCCTTTCCATGAACTTTCTGAGTTCACTATGTCCCACCCAGCCAAACCTTCTCACTGTTTCTTCATAGGGAATTTGTTGTTTTCCACCTTTGCTTTTATCCTTTAGCTCCAGATCCTCCTTCTCAACATTCTATTGACTTTGATCAGTTGAGTACAGAAGAAGATGGTCTCCACCATGTGTCACACCATGGTTTTGAGTCCGCATGTAGGATGGATTGATCTGTGGTCTGAATGTCCTTTTTCCAGCCATAACCTTTTACTTTTCTATCAGGGAGCTTCTCTTCTTATTGTTGTGTAGAAAGACATAAGACAAGGCTAGAACCATAACAAAAACAGTAAATAGGAACATAGCTTATGGCGAAAATACTCCTCATAGAATTTGTGGAGAATACGATTTGTCTAAATGCCACCCCACATCAATCTGGGGTATTCAGAAGGAGGGGGGGGCAAATCCACTAAAAATTCCAAAGGAAAAGCCTTGTGGCTTTCCCCAAAGTTTTTAAAAAGCTCCATGGGGGATGTGCATGCCTTCTCGTTGGGACAATCTGATTCACATTCATTTGCATTCCTGATAAGAGTGGAAGTGGAAAGCTGATTGGTTGGATGAGGGCAGAGCTTGCTAACAAGGCAAGCGCCTGGAACTGCCATGCTGGATTTTCACCTTAGTGATCATGTGCTGAGGTGATGAAACAGCCTTTTTTTGTTCTTTTTTATTTATTTAGGTGGGATATCACACTTTTGCACCTTAAATATGCTTTTTAAAAAATACTGTTTGGCTGCGACAACTGGTGAAAATAAAAACACAAGTAATTTACTTGTGCCCGCCATCTTGATTTGCAGGCATGCCTGTTGGGGACAGCAAAAGCAGATAGTTTCGCATGCCTGTGATTTTGCAAAAAAAACCAAAACCAAAAAAAAAAAAAACCATTAAGACAAGTTGAAGCTGCTTCAAATTGGTGTTAGTGCACATCAGTTCACATTTCCCCCCTCATATAGACAAGCTCTTAGATTTACGTAACAACCTTAAACCTCTCAGTCAGTTCTAGCTATCTCTCTAAGAGAACCAGTCATAAAGAGGAAGGATTTGCTATTGTTATTTCAGTCTATCTCTTACAGAGAGAAGCCCTACATATTACAGTACAAGATCATTCTCATAAATGAGCCCTCCAAAGAACGTTGGTGTCTTTTCCCAAGTTTTCCTCTAAAAAGAACAGTTTTGATCCCCTAATTGCTATTCTGCATGGTCCACTTGAGGGACAGGAATAAGCAGAGATTTCAAGCTTTCAGAAAGTGGCAGGATTGTGAAGAACAACTATGGCATCAGTGAGTAATAGAGGTAATTAAAAGGATGACCAAAAAGAAAAGAAAAAGGGAAAACATCTACTGTATTCTTCTTCTTTTTTATGGCAGCCATAACATGTAAACTTCTTACCAATCATAACCATATAGTGTCTCCAGGCATCATATAAACTTATCAAGGCACCTGCAACCCCCACCCCCTTAACACCATTGATATGTTAGTTGTTCTCCCACTTATCTGAAGCAGCCTTTCAGATGTATCAAAATGACTCATGCTGAGTTTGTCACTGGAAGGCCTTTTGACCTCATTCACCTCCCTTAGTTTTCCTGTCTTTTCCTTGTCTTGTGAGTAAAAGAAAACAGATAATATTTGCCCACTATTCATAAAACTCTTTTAAGCCAGTATGTGGAAGGCATTATATAAGTGCTAAATATTTTTATGACTGGTTTATTACAGCCCAGCTTCTCTGGCCCCGCTGTGTCTAAGCCAGGTAACAACACTGTTGTCTTAATCCCCCTCTCCTGCGCTCCTTCTGCTTCTCTTCACAAGCCTCCTTTTTATAGTATTATCTTTACTTTTCTGCTCTTCTAGCCAAGTACCCCAGAGATGGCTGTCATAAAGCTGCTGAAGACCCATCAGGTGTATCTTACCACTTCCAGCTGCACTGTCTTTGACCTTTGTGATAGGGATCCCTGAACAATACTAGCTTCTGAAAGCCTGGAAACACAATGAATTAAAATAGCACTGAGTTGGGAAAAACAACATGCCATCTACCCTATCGTACTACACATTATAGTGCTGTGTTTCCACTTTTACCATGGCAGCATGGTTCCAACTTATGGAATTCTGGGAGTTGTAGTTTACACAGTAGTATTTAAATAGACAGAATACTCTAGTGCCCCATCAAAGTGCAACCCCAGGATCCCACAGGATGCAGCCATGATAGTTATAGTGGAATCGTATGCCCTCCAACATTTCACAGATGAAAACCAGGACATGTGTGGCCAAGCAACATTTGAGTGTGATCAAGTTGGCAAAAGATATTAATGAGGAAGAACACACAAGCTGGGAGAGGCTGCAGCAGTTTGCTCCATAGTCAGTCCAGTGTATATTTAGGATTGTATGTATACAGCGCTGATGAAAGTATTTGAGGAGTCGTAAGTGGTGGCGATAGGTGACCCATGTTTCAGACCCATAAAGGAGAATAGACAGTACAATGGCTCTATACACACTGATTTTTGTGCTTCGCCTCAGGTGTTTGTTACTCTAGATTCTTTTGTAAAGTCTTCCAAATGCACTATAGGCCTTTGCTAATCTGTGATCAATCTCTTTGTCAATCTTGGCATCTGAGGAGATGATGCTTCCCAGGTAGGTGAACTGCTGAACGGACTTAAGCACAGATTTGCTGACGGCAATGTGGTGGCGGAGGCGTTCGTCCTGTGGTGCTGGCTGGTAAAGAACTTCTGTTTTCTTCAGGTTGATGTCCAGCCCAAACAGCTCTGCAGCTGTTGCGCAGCAGGATGTTAAGCGCTGCAGAGCTGCTTCTGTGTGGGAAACAAGGGCAGCATCATCAGCAAAGAGCAGCTCACTGACTAGATAGTTTAGAGTCTTAGTGCAAGCCCTCAGACGGCTTAAGTTAAACAAGCTACCATCAATACGATAATGTATATAGATGCCGTCTTCTTCTTCGAGCTCTGCCATAGCCCTTTGGAGCATCATGCTGAAGAAGATTGTAAATAAAGTTGGAGCAAGAACACAACCTTGCTTCACTCCATTAGTTATTAGAAAGGGCTCTGAAAGAGCATCGCCATATCTGACTTGACCGTGCTGGCCCTCATGGGGTGAGTCCTTTCTGAATCTTCATTTGTGAAGAAAAGCCAGAGAGAGAGAGACAGAGACAGAGACAGACAGAGAGACAGGGAAAGGAAAGAGTCCATCCTCTCTTCTGCTCTCCCTCCTGCTGAGTTAATTGAGTGCAAACTACTTTTGCAGTTTGCAGTAATTGAAGTATGCTGAGAACAAAGGGGGAAAGCAAAAGGAGGAGAGAGAAACGGGGACATTTTAAAACCATCTTAAAAAGTGGGATGATGGGATTAATAGGAACTGTTCCTGCGAAATTGGAACAGTTGGAGGGTATCGAGTCATACAGCCTCTCTAGACAAGGGAAAAAAAACCCTCTGAAAATTGCAGAGGTTGCTCCTATAGAAACCGATTTTATTTTGGATATCTACATGACATTTCCCCCATCCCAACTTATTCCCATGGAAATCCCAGCATTACCAAAAACATTTTATTCCCACTCCCCAGGTCAGTTTATCCTAGTATTTCCCAAAATGAAATGTACATATGTATCTGTTTGTGCTCTACTGGAGCTAACTTAGCGGGCTGCCACCAAGAAACATAGCAATTGTTTCCAGGATGCAGATTCAGCAAGAGAGGAAAAGAGGAATGCTAGCAATAAAAGAGAATTATCTTAATGCTTAAATGGAGTAATATTGGTAAAGCACTTTAACACTTTGATTGTAACCCCTGAGCTCTATAGCAGTGCTTCTTAACCTGTGGTCCGGGGACCCCCAGGGTTCCTCAATGTTCTCACAGGGGGTCCACAAAGGCTTGAAGGCTACTTGGCCTACCTCCTCCCCACAGTGGAGCGGATAGGTGATAGGAACCAAGGCAAAGGCTGGCTGGCTTGGCCTACGCATTGCCATTCAGTCTGCTCCAACCAGGAACAAGTGGCAGAAAAAAATTCCCTCCCCCTCCAGTGCCTCTGAGGGAAGGTTTAATGGATGGTGTAATTGTATTATTGTTGTTGTTGTTGCTTTAAACCTTTAGTTAAGTCTTGGGGGGCCACGGCAACAAAATATATTTAATGGGAGTCCCTGGTAAAAAAAAGGTTAAGAACTGCTGCTCTATAGAAATTGTTGAAAGTCAATTTCTGAAACATTGCCTGTGGTTAAATGTGACATGTCACCCGTGAGAGGGGGAGAAGGAGGAGGAACACAAGGGAGAGAGGAGTTTGGATGCAAAACCATGAATATGCAGGTAAAATCAAAACTGAAGTATGAATACTTCAAGGAACTTTTCCCCCTTTCTAGATAAGCCCATAGTGCTATAACAGTGTAGTGTAAAATGGCCCCTGTGGAAAAGAAGAAAACATGGTTGTGCCAGAATCTTTTAGGAGAGTGGCAGTTGAGTGCTTAAGACATTAATTTCTCATGCATACTGGCAAGGGGCCTGATCCATTTGAATTGAGTAAACACACAGGCTTAGGGAGCAACTGGATTTCTATTCAGGATTGTCTACAGTTTATAAAATACAGTGGGTCCTTGGTGTCCGCAGGTGTTTGGTTTCAGGACCTCCCATGGATACCAAAATCCATGGATGCTCAAGTCCCTTTATATACAATGCCATAGTAAAAAAGGGCATTGCTTACATAAAGTGGAAAAATCAAGGTTTGCTTCTTGGAATTATTATTTTTTTAAAAATATTTTCAAGCTGTGGATGATTGAATCCGTGGATAGAAAAATCCATAGATACGTAGGGCCAACTGTATTAATAATAGCCAAAAAGGAGTCAAATCAAGACCACAACACTTGCAGGAGGGTAGCTCTCTCCCCCCATGCTTTTCCCACCGTGTAAAACTACCCATCAGCTGAAGCTGTTCTTCTGTAACATCTCCAGCTAAAATACAGATTCAAAGAACAGATGGCAGAAAAGGCCTCTGTATGAAAGCTGTTATCAGTCAAAATAGACAATACTGGGCTATATTGACAAATCATCTAGCCTTGTAAAAAGCGGTTTACTATGGTCTATAGTATGTACCTATATAGAAATTCTTGTATCTTTAGAAAAGACCAGAGAGAAAACAAAAACCTGGCAGGAGCAAAGTATCTAAGCAGATGCGTTATTAAATTGTACCTATGCAAGAGATTGATCATCTGGGGTTTTTTTCTAAACCCCAAACCCAGTTCCAACTCAATGTGTACTACATCATCACAGACACACACACAAACACAGAGGAGGGGGGGGGGCTGAGATGAAAGAAAAAAAGCCTGCTTGTGAGGAAACACAGTGATTTTTTGGACTGGGTGCTTCAAAGTTAAGATTTCCCAAGATAACAGTTCCCAAACTTTGTCTTCCAGATGTTTTGGACTTCACCTCCCAGAATTCCTGAATGTTGGCCAAGCTGGCTGGGGCTTCTGGGAGCTGAAGTCCAAACACCTTGAGGACCAAAGTTTGGGGACCGCTGTCCTAAGAGAATTCTAAGAAAGATGCTAGTAGGATAGCCAGAAAGCCCTATGGAAAATGCATGTTCTCTAAACTTATTTACTTGCTCTAATTGCTTGAGTCAACTTGCTTTGTTCCTCCAGTGGTTTCCTCATCTACCTTTGTCCCCTGGTTGATGGGTAGTGTGAGGGGAGAGAAAGGAAGGGGGCATGGGACACAGTAACAACATATTCCCTTGCTGCTCACAACAAATTTTGCATACCTTCATTATTTCAAGTTTATAGTTCAACAATCTGGAATATAGGCTGTGTGAATCTTTGGTCCACATAGGAGTACAGTATATAAACTGTACTGCAGGGAACACAGAGGCTTGTAGAAAGTTGAAAGCATTCCCACTTGCATAGTTTAGCACACCCACTATGCTAGTGATTTGTCCTTATAATTGAATTAAAGTTGCATTCATGCAAATGTTGAAAACAGATGGCATGAGGAAGGAGAAGATGCAGCTGTTGGCAGTCCACCACTTTAGGATTCTCTAGATTATACAGTTTGTGCCGGTTGTTACTGTTGTTGGCTTTCTTTAGTGTTGTGTGTTGTGGAAAAGCCTGCCTATTGCAAACTCTTTATCTAAGGCCATATATGCAGTAAGTAAAGAATCAGTCTTGGGAAAGAATACATTTTGAGATATTAGTTGGGTTTCCTCAGTGCAATAAGCTGTCTGTAATAAGCAAAGCCCTGGTGCTGGAAACCTACTGATGGATTTTTTGCATCCTCATCTCAGTCACCTGCTTCTGGCCTTCGACAGAGATCAGAATCTGGAATGGAACAGAGGCACAACTGCTCTGACCCACTGTGGTAATTCCTGTATTTCTAAGCTTCTGTCATACAATCCTGAACAGTTGCGCTGGCATGTCTTCCTGAAATTCTCTTATAATATCAATGTGCTGTGCCAACAATGTGTTTTGCTCTTTCTTTCCCTAGTTATTAGGCATTCAGATGTTCTGAGTAAAACACATCACTATTGTTGTTTTTCTTTATCCATGGAACTCTTGCTTCACCATTGCAGTGAGTACTTTTAAGGACATTTGCTTATGTTCATTCCTTGTTACTATTTCTCTATCTCCTTCCTCCTGCTATCTCTTCCCTCTGTCAAACTTTAAATTGTAAGGTTCTGCGGAAGCTTAATTCCCCCCCCCATCTATGCTACCTATAAATGCTATAGGTAGCATATCTATGCCATTAGCAAAAAATGCTATTTTTTTTTCATCTATGCAAATAAACTATTCTACACATAGATGATGTTGTCTGTTATATAGCCATAGCCTTCTGGAATTAGAACAACAGTGTCTTTCTCCTGTGCCATGCTTTTAAACACAATCAGTTATATTCAAAACTGAATGATGGTAAATATTAACTATTAACTTTATTTATTCATTACACTTTTAGAGTGCCTAATAAGCAATGTTCTCTGGGTGCATAAAAAAAGACACATTAAAACTATAAAATCTAAACAAAACAGTAGCTTCAAGTAGCACACAATAAGACCAAGAGAAGCAGCAAAAAATAACAGTTCCATATTTAAAACCAAAGTAAAAATAAAATCAACAATAAAGAGTACTGTGATCTAACATCATGAGACAACATGACTTGCTAGAAAAGACGATAACGCTTGGCAAACTGCGAGGTAGTAGTAAAAGAGAATGGATAAACTCAATCAAGGGAGCCACAGCCCTCAGTTTTCAGGACCTGAGCCCCTGCTTTTGATGATATGGGCTCTTGGAGGTCTCTCATTCATAGGGTCACCATAAGTCGAAGCTGACTTGACAGCACATAACAACAGCTATGACCTAGACCAGTGGCTCTTAACCTTTTCTTTACCAGGAACCCCCTTTAAATACCGTATCTTTTGTAGCTGTGGATCCCCAGGGTTTAACTCAAGATTTAAAACAATAATAATAATAATAATAATAATACCTGATGATAAGGGAAGACTTTTCTCCTGTTTCTTCCACTTTGTGACTAGAATAGATTGAATGGTAATGGGCAGGCCTAGCCAGCCAGCCTTTGCCTTGGCTCCTGTCATGTGGCCACTTACTGCAGGGAGGAGGTGATCCTACAACTTTCAAGCCTTTGCGGACCCCCTGTGAGGACACCCCAGGTTAAGAACCACTGGCATAGACCATTAAAAAATATCTTCATATACTTGGGAGAATTAAAAGATCTTCACCTGATGTCAAAATGACCCTAACACAAGCACTAGGTAAGGATGAAAATGCATTGTTATCACCACCTGCATATGAGTTTGCAAGACCTGAGCAGAGCAGTTGATGACTGGGACTCTTGGGCATCTCTCATTCACAGGCCACCATAAGTCGAAGTCCACTTGATGGCAAATAACAAGGGAGCCTGGTGGCACAGTGGTTAAATGCCGGTACTGCAGCCAAAATGTTGTGAGTTCGATCCCAAGGGTTCAAAGGTTGACTCAGCCTTCCATCCTTTCATAGGTTAGTAAAATGAGTACCCAGTTTGTAGAGGCAACTAACACACATTGGAAGCTGCTTAATGTGGTGTAGATGTGTAAAGTGCTATTGCTTAACTACTTGCAAACCGCTCTAAGAGCATCGAAGGCTTTCACGGCCGGCATCCATAGATTTTCCTTGGTTTTTTTCTGGGCTGTGAGGCCATGTTCTGGAATAGTTTCTTTCTGACATTTCACCTGCATCTGTGGCTAGCATCTTCATCTCTGAAGATGCCAGCCACGGATGCAGCTGAAATGTCAGAAAGAAACTATTCCAGAACACGGCCTCACAGCCTGAAAAAAAACCCAAGGAAAATCTATGCTCTGAGAGCCTTTGTGGCTGAAGAGCAGGATATAAATACTCTAGTAAAAAAATAAAAATAAAACAACAGAGCCCTCTGCCTTACCACATTTGGTGGGGGCATCTGTAGGCGAGCCTTAGATGATCTTCTTCTTAGTGAAGAGGAGAAGGAGGAGGAAGAGAAGGAATAGGAAGGAGAAGATGAGAAAGAGGTGACCAGTCGCAGGATTCAAAGATGCAACTAACCTTGTGTCTGATTTGGCTTTCAGAAGCTGATTATACTACAGACTTAATTTTGAGATAAAACTGATCTATACAGATAATGAAAGAGCTTCATACTGGTACTGATTTATCATGGGGAATGGGGCCTTCCTTCTTTTGGGACAGTTGACAGAGTCAGAGCAGAGTCCAAGGGTGCACATTGATTTCTTTGCCTTGAATCCTGTACTGGGAGAAAGGCAGGATATAAATTAAATAAATAAAAGTAAAAAAAAAATTGCATTCTAAACCATTAGCCAAAACATAATCTGGCATTAAGTGACAGCCAGAATGAACTACTTATGCATTGGCAAATTGCTACCTCTCTTCCCACCCTTGTTCACAGGATTGTTAGGAGATGAAACAAGAGAAAGGTAAATTGTAACCTTTTCTTGTGATAGGTGGGGAAAGAAATCCTAAATATCATTATGCCACACTAACACATTGCTGAGCTTTGTGATACTCGCTATTCTAAATGTTGTTACAATCCAAGCTAACCACTTACGAGCCAGACCTGCAACCCTATGTATGCTTCCTCAGCTATAAGGTTTTTGACTTCAGTGAGACAAGCAGCTAAGGAAACATAGGACTGCAGCCTTTGGATCAGAAGCTTAAGAGGCCCAGTGCCACACATTTTTCTAGCACAGTGCTGCCTTTTCAAAACACTGAAGTTCAAACCATGAACTTGAGGTGATGAAGTGGTAGCTACTGGTTGCTTCCATGTTCAAAGGGTGGTGAATCAACTCTGAGATTTAAAGGAGTTATCTAAGGTCCTGCCCCTAAAATGGGTTCAGGACTTTGGATAGCTCCATTAAAATTCAGACTTAATCCCAGAGTGGATTCATTGCCCCACTCATATTGCAGCCACCAGACTCTAATGAGTATGATGTGTACCATTAAGGCATCTCCTTCCGCATACAGTTCCACTAACATGTTCCCAATTAAGAGGTTTCAAATTTGAAGATATTCTGGCCTCTCTTTCCAAAAATACTATTTATTTTGATTATTTAGTCACAGCTCTTATAGCCTGCCTTACCTTCAAAACAGGAGCCTGGTGGCTTACAAATATGAACAACAGAAATAGCAATAAAACAATAAGCAAAGTATGCTGTTGCAATAAAGCAGTTAGAACAGGACAATAATAATTCTATCAGAGAAGCACAGGAGGGGAAAATTTAGAAGCTAAATGCTTCTTAAGGCAAAATAAAAAGGCTTCGTTAGAGTCTCACCCATCATGGCTGTGAGGATGTACATATGTGCCTGCAGAGGCCTTTACCTGGGATTGGCTGGCGTTCCTGTTCAGTGACGTTACCCCTTTGCTCTGCAGATTCTGCATTTATCATGGAAAAACCATCCATCCACACACAACTTTCTTCCTCCCCAGACAGGCAGGCAGAATTTTCCATTCCACCCATCATTTCTTAAGAAAAAAATTTTTTTTAATGAAATCCATCAGAAAAATACTATCCCTCTCTTTCAGCAAAATGCACAAAACACACAGAGCAGATGGGATTAAAGAGTTACAGTTTTCATATATATATATATATATATATATATATATATATATATGGAATAATGTAGCCCTGTTTTCTTTAACTGTGGCTCCTGCTGAGCCTGGATAGTGTCCCTTGCCTTCCTTTCTCTTCAGGCCAGGTCCTACAAGGCATGTTTTGTTCCAAAGCCCCTTCTGGTGCCGGAAAGCCTCACATCTGCCTGCCAGGTGTAACAGGCCACCAGGAGCAGCAGGTAGAGCACATCTGAGGCAGTGAAGGAAAGGAAGCAATGCCTTGGGGCAAACAAACAGCAGTTTTTCTGTAGCAGCCTGTGTTTCAGCAATCTCTGAACCCCTGGGCTTGGTGAGTGATGATCCCTGCTGGCGTTTATGAGGTTATCTATGAAAGAAGGTTACTTGCATACCTTGGAACATAAGTAGATTAGTCACAAACCAAGAATCAATGTAGAGGAAAGCAGTGGAAAAGGAAGAACAGCAGGCTTGAACTTGTTGTTGTTGCTGTGTGTCTTCAAGTTGTTTCCGACTTACAGTGACCCTAAGGCTGTATCATGGGGGTTTCTCAGCAAGATCTGTTCTGAGGGGGGTTTGCTTTTGCCTCCCTCTGAGGCTGAGAGAGTGTGACTTGCCCAAGGTCACCCAGTGGGCTTCTATGGCTTGAACTTGTCAGGACCCAAACCAGTCTTGCGAAACCATGGCCACAAGGGTGATCTGCAACCATAGCAGAAAAAGTGGTGCTGAGAGCAGAGAAGAAAAGAAGTTTGTGGAGGTTGTGTGTGTACGTTTATGTGTGTTGGTTCAGCCTGTAGACATCAAGAATAGGATGCAATTTAGGGAGAATAGGAGAAATCATTGAACCTTTCCAAAATCATGCAATTATGAAGAGAACCTGCATTTTGGCTAATACATACACCAAGGGCAAAATTAGACATAGTGAATGATCCATGGGTGCATTAGACTGAATTATCCAAGGAGCTATCCAAGATTCTAAACTCATTTTGTAGATATGGTTAAGCATTTTAGATCATTTATTTAAAGTGCAGATGATAACTCAGAGTGCATTTGCTGCTTCACGGACACAGAAGCCACCAGGAGAAAAACTATGAATATGGTCTCCTGCCTCTGTGTGTGTGTGTGTGTGTGTGTGTGAGAGAGAGAGAGAGAGAGAGAGAGAGAATGTATGTGTGCAAGAGGGAGGGAGAGATATTAGGAAGGGCAGCACTGGGCAAACAAATGCTTAGCTTTTAAGTGGTTACTATATCTTGAGGCCCAGTGTGGTGTAGTGGTTTGAGCATTGAACTATGACTCTAGAGACCAGAGTTTGAATCTCACTCAGCCATGGAACCTTACTGGGTGGGTTTGGTCAAGTCACAATCTCTCAGCCTCAGAGGAAGGCAAAGGCAAACACCCTCTGAACAAATCTTGCCAAGAAAACCCTGTGATAGGGTCGCCTTAGGGTCTCCATAAGTCAGAAACAACTTGAAGGCACACAACAGCGACAGCAATATGTACTTTGGAAGAAAGTATGAGTTCCCATATGATATTTTGCCCAGACTTAGGGATAGCTGAGGGATGGTTACATTAGAAAAATGGCACTGGTGAAAGCTTTAGAAAAATGCCCCAGCACTGCCACTTTAATCCAACCCTATCCTTTTGCACCTATGGCTGTTGGAATACTTAGTGCAATGGTGCATTCTTGGGGTTATGCATTTCTATTTTAAGAATTTAAAGGCTGATGAGGAGGGTCGGGGAGGACAAGTAACAAATGTCTAAGAATATATGATGTGGCCTGTTAGAAGTTGTGCAAGGAGCATGTGTGTTAATTCGTGTTGGGGTACTTGCTATGCAAAATACAATCAGATCTCACAATCCACAACAGAATACTCAAAAACCCTTAAATACAGATTACTTATGTGGTACTTATACCCTAAATGGTCACAAACCTGGGGATGAAAGTATGATTTCACCCTGCTCCTCCTTTAGGGATCACTTATGCTAAAGGATTTTTTTTAAATCCACATTTTTGTTGTTATTTGCCCTTAAGTCACATTTATGGCAACCCTTTGAATGAGAGACCTTGAAGAGCCCCAATTACCAACTGCTTTGCCCAGGGCCATGACTTCCCACCTATAAGATGGCTGTCCACTTTTCCTATTGTGTTCTAATTTCTCCAGCATTACTGTATTTTCTAATGAGATATCTTCTTCTCATTATCTGTGTCTAAAGTATGATAGCCTTAGTTTAGTGATTTTGGCTTCTAGTGAGAGTTCAAGCTTGGTTTGATCTAGGATCCTTTTATTTGTCTTTTTGACAGTCCATGGTATCCACAAAACTTTCCTCCAGCACAATGGGTTGATTTTTTTCTTATCAGCTTTCTTCATTGTCCTATTTTCTAAACCATACATAAAAATCTGAAATACTGTGGCCTAGATGATTCTAACTTTGGTGTTTAATGACACATCTTTACACTTGAGGATCTTACCTTGTTCTTTCACAGCTGTCCTTCCAGATCTTAGTCTTCATCTGATTTCTTGATTAACAGTCTCTATTTTGACTGATGACTATATTTGTTGTTAACTGCCATGACTTATGGTGACTCTATGAATGAGAGACATCCAAGTCATCCTATCATCAACAGCTCTGATCAGGTCTTATAGACTCAGGGCTGTAGCTTCCTTGACTTAGTCTGTATATCTGGAATGTGGTCTTCCTCTTTTCCTACTGTCATGTCTTATCATGATATGGTCAAAGTACAACAGTCTCAGTTTAGTCATCTTGGGGCTGGTTTACACGGCAGATTTTATTGCGTTAAGTTGCGCTTTAGCGCTTTCCTGCATCAGTGGTGGGTAGTTTACACGGTATATGTTTACACAGCTATATCTTGTGGCTCTTTGATTTTTTCCGCTTTGAGGTCCCCCCCATCCCTTCCCACAAATCAAACGGAAGGTTTTCCTCCTTGCTTAACAGCATTTTCTGCCAAATAGAGGAAAGCCAGAGAGAGAGAGAGGGAAAATAGCAGTGCAGCTCTGATACAGCCCTTCGTGAAATGGTTTCTCTCCCTCCCCCATGCACAGGATCACAGCTGACAAGAAGAGCTTTGCATTCTTGCAAAACAGCAGAGAGGATGAAAAGGAATGCTCCCTGAGTGAAAACTGTTGGGAATCCTTTTTGTTTGCAAACTGGCTTGCAAAATAGCAGAGAGGATTGTAAAGTTTCCTCTAATCGCTACTGTCTTTCCCTCCCTCCCTGCCCCTCTTTTAAGCCCACCCCTGCATCATCAACCAATCACAATGCAGCTCTGCTGTATCCCTTAGCGGAATGGTTGTTTACACTGCCAATAATGCGCTACATTGCAAATATACCTGCAAAAGTAGCGACATCCCTTGCCACGCTATATTTGGGTGTTTTACCTTCCCCCCTTCTGAATGAGGTGATGCTGTGCTGCAATCCGTGGGAACTATGAGCTATCTTAGCGGTATATTTAGAGGAATATTTGCCCGTGTAAATGACCCCTTGGCTTCTAGGAAGGGTTCAGGCATGATTTACTCTGGTAACCATTTATTGGTCTGTTTAGCCATCACCTCCTCAAGCAATGGTGCTGGAGTTTCAAAGGAGTTGATTTTTTTCCTGTCTGCCTTCTTCACTGTCCCCCTTTCACAACCATACATAGAAATGGGAAATTAAATGGCATGGGCAATCCTGACTTTAGTATTCAATGATATATCTTTACACTTCCAGGATCTTATCTAGTTCCTTCATAGGTGCCCTTCCAAGTCCTAGTCTTCTTTTGATTTCTGGACTGCAGTCTCCATTCTGATTACTGAGCCAAGGTGTCAAAAATTTTGAACTACAGGTATTTCAATGTCTTCATTCTCTGCTTTAAAGTTATGTAAATCATCTGTGGTCATTTTTTTAAAATGTTCATTTATAAACTTGCTTTTGCACTTTCTTCTTTGACTTTCTTCAGTAATTGTTCCAAGTCTTTGCTATTTTCTGCTAGTATTAACTTGAGTTGTCTGAGGGCTCGCACTAAGACTCTAAAATATCTAGTTCATGAGCTGCTCTTCGCCGATGCTGCTGCCCTTGTTGCCCACACAGAAGCAGCTCTGCAGCACCTAACATCCTGCTGCACAACAGCTGCAGAGCTGTTTGGGCTGGAAGTCAACCTGAAAAAAATGGAAGTTCTTTACCAGCCTGCACCACAGGATGAACACCACCATCCCCACATTGCCATCGGCAAATCTGTGCTTAAGTCCATTCAGCAGTTCACCTACCTGGGAAGCATCATCTCCTCAGATGCCAAGATTGACAAAGAGATCAATCACAGATTAGCAAAGGCATATAGCGCATTTGGAAGACTTTACAAAAGAGTCTGGAGTAATAAACACCTGAGGCGAAGCACAAAAATCAGTGTGTATAGAGCCATTGTACTGTCTATTCTCCTTTACGGGTCTGAAACATGGGTCACCTATCGCCACCACTTACAACTCCTCGAACGCTTTCATCAGCGCTGTATACGCACAATCCTAAATATACACTGGACTGACTATGTGATGAACGTTGCTGTCCTTGAGCAAGCAGGGATCACCAGCATTGAGGTCATGATATTGAGAACACAGCTGCACTGGGCAGGGCACGTTTCTAGGATGGAGGACCATCGCCTCCCAAAAATAGCACTCTACGGTGAACTCACCATGGGTCAGTGTAAGACGGGCGCTCCAAAAAAGCGATACAAAGATTCCCTGAAACAACATCTCAGGCTCGGCCAAATTGATCACCAACAATGGTTTGCCATGGCCTCACATTGGGAGGCATGGAGATGCACTATCCACAATGCTGCAGTCTTATTTGAGAACTCACGCCGAACAAGGCTTGAAGAGAAACGACAACGCATAAAGAATCACAACCCAGAAACATCACCTAAGGAGATCTTCTGCTGTGCTTTCTGCAGCCGGACTTGTTTATCTTGGATTGGCCTTTTTAGTCATCAGCGCACTTGCAGAAAGCGCGGGATGAGTCCTTCCTGAATCTTCATTTGCGAAGAAAAGTCAGAGAGATTATGGTATCATCTGCATATCTTAAATTGTTGATATTCCTTCCTCCAGTTTTCACTCTACTCTCCCCCAAGTCTAATCCTGCTTTATGTATGATATGTTCAGCGTACAAGTTCAACAGATAGGGTGATATAATGCAGCCTTGCCTGGCCCCCTTGACAATTGGAAATTACCTATTCTGCTTCTCTGCATTCTGTCCTGATGGTAGCTTCTTGTCCTGAGTACAAGTTACACGTCAGGACACTCAAATGTTGTATACTACAGAAGAAAGTGGGGACACTTCTCAAGATACTCAAAGTTGATCTCCAGTTTCTTGTGTAGATTCGATTGGATACTCCCCAGTTTCTGCTTCTTTTGAGGCCAGGTACAGAAATCATTTTAACTATTTCAGTGTCTTCATCAGCCACTTTAAAGATATGTAAATATTCTATGATGATTATTTTTGTTTTCTTAATATTCAACTGTAACCCTGCTTTTGTACTTTCTTCCCTAACTTTCCTTAGTAGTCATTCCAAGTCTTTGTTATTTTCTACTAGTAGTGTGGAATCTGTTGCATTTTAAAGAAATTGTTGCTGTCCCTTCCCCCAATTTTTTTTACACCTCTTTCCTCCAAATTTAACCCCACTTTCCATTAGATATATTATGTATATAAATTAAACAGATGGGTTATGATTATACTATGAGAGGATATGAGTCACAATGCTTAAACAAGCAAACATATAAAAAGCGTGCTATTATATCTTTATATGACAGGCACGAAGAAGCTTAGGAAGTGAAAATTCCAGTTTTCCTGATTGTTCTGAATGATCACAAACTTGGCTGCAAATGTTTGGCGGGGATAGACAAGAAGAAGCTTGAGTAAGGGTCAATCTACTCCAGCCTTTTGGGAGTTTACTTCAGCTTGTATTTCTCCCTCCCTCCCTGCTGAGCTTGATTTATCAGATAGTGGCCAGATAAATAAGTTAATTGTATACACAGCTTGCCATTGTGGTTGTTAGAATTCTTGTCTTTTTCTGGCTTAGGGCTGCTGATAGGTATTCTGATGACATTACTGTTCCAAGCACCTGTCACTGAGTGCTAATTTGGACCACAATAGAAAAGGAATAGCCTCAGCCCTGAGGCTGAGCTGGTTTGGTCTGGGATTTGTATGTATGTCACCACTGCAATGTAATGGTTAGGGCATCAGACTAGACATGTGAAGATCCAGCTTCAAATCCCCACTCAGCCATATAACTCACTGGGTAACCTTGTACTTATCAAAGTCTCTTAAGTCACCAATCTCACAGAGCTGTTATCAAGATATAATTGGTGGTAGTGTGTGGGCTGAGAAGCCTATAATAGGTTGTTGCCCTCAGCTCCTTAGAGAAATGGTGGGATTACCTGTGGTCTGAACAAAGGAGGAACACCTTGTCACTGTGGGGTGCTGGTCTACCTGTTTTAGCTGCTACTGCTGTTACAAAGCAGTGATTACTTCTACTAAAAAAATGCTACAGATAAACTATTCTGGCAGTCACACTATCTTACATTGATCTTTCCTCTCCAGTCCAAGATGTAGGTGGTGAGATGTTCTTAGAAGTAATGGAAATGCACTCTGCACATGATCGGAGTGCTCTCAGCCTGGCTACTTCAATTTATCATAGAAAAGGGACTCAGGGCTGATCTTGAAGGGATTCAAACTAGGCCTTTCTTGCTGTAAGAAAGGTAGATAATCATGTCTACACTTTTCTCTTTATGAGTGTCAAACTGGATCAACTAATGACTGCATGGTAATTGGAGCCCAGAAAGATGTCTTATGTCCTTTAGCAATATCTACAAAACATGGCACTTTTACAACTTGAATTTAAAAAAAAAAAATCTTTCAGGGCTAAATTTGATGTGAGATTTACCGGTATCTTGGAAACTGTTTTTAATAGACCCATGATGTTATCCCCTGGAATTTGAGTCTTTCATAGCATCCACAAGGCAATGCTGCTTTTCTTTGTACATGGACTGTGTAGAGAAAATGGCACCTTTATGAACTTGCATAGAGGGTCCTTCCCCATTTATGGTATCATCACAGGCAATCTGCACAGCTTGGATTGGAAGCACAGTCCTTTTTAAAAGCAGGCCTGAACCTAGCTGTCATCTCATCTCCCTAAAATTAAGCCCAGAAAAAAAAATAAGAGCCTTGAGAATAGTGGTAGCAAAGGTTTGAGCCTTTGATCTTTCCCCCTGATCAGAGGAAGTAATATTGCCATTATTTTGCTTCACTTAGATCTCACCTACAATATTGTGTCAGTTTTTTGACACTACAGTTTAAGAAGGATATTGACAAACTGGAACATATCCAGAGTAATCAAGATAGTAAAAGGTCTGGAAGCCAACTTCCATGAGGTATGTTTGTGGGAGGTGGAGAAGTTTAGTTTGTAGAAGAGATTACTGAGGGATATGATAATCATCTTTAAATATCTGAAGGGTTGTAGTGCTATTCAAAGTGGTGGTCTGTGGCCCCAGTGCTGGTGCACAAACCATTGGTCAATGTCCACGGAGAATTTCCAGAAAATAAAGAAAACAGTTGTATAGGAACAAATATGGGAACAAATATGGTACCATTCTTGGACATGCTAGTGTAGAATCATAGAATCATAGAGTTGGAAGAGACCTCAAGGGCCATCTAGTCCAACCCCCTGCCATGCAGGAATACACAATCAAGGCACTCCCGACAGATGGCCATCCAGCCTCCGTTTAAAAACCTCCAAAGAAGGAGACTCCACCACACTACAAGGCAGTGTATTCCACTTCCGAACAGCTCTTACTGTCAGGAAGGTCTTTCTAATGTTTAGGTGGAATCTCTTTTCCTATAGTTTGAACCCACTGCTCCGTGTCCTAGTCTCTGGAGCAGCAGAATCAAGCTTGCTCCATCCTTAGTATGACATCCCTTCAAATATTTAAACATGGCTATCATGCCCCCTCTTAACCTTCTCTTCTCCATACTAAACATGCCCAGCTCCCAAAGCCGCTCCTCATAAGGCATGGCTTCCAGATCTCCCACCATCCTGGTCGCCCTCCTCTGGACACATTCCAACTTCTCAAATTGCCACTCCCACATATCAGATAGCATGAGAGCACTGATGTAGAAGATGAGGCAAGCTTGTTTTCTGCTGCCCGGAAGGATAAGACCCAAACCAATCGATTTAAATTACAAGAAGGAAGATTCTGACTAAATTTTAGGAAGAATGTCCTGATGAAAGGAGTGGTTTGACAGGTGAATAGACTACTTTGGAAGGTGGTGGGCCCTGCTTCATTCATTTTCAGAGTTCAGATAGCCACCTATCAGATGTTTCAACAATGGACATTTGCACTGCCGGTAGGGCTAGATTTGATGACCTCTTACGTAATATGTAACTCTATAATTCTATTATTTTCTCTACACAATTTTTTTTCTAAGCCAGGTCACTTTCAGTGAGTTTTGCAAAAGAGAGGATGTCATTTGAAAACTTACACAGCAAAACAAATGGTGTGACTCCATTGAAAAACATGATGCTTTTGAAGTGATGTGTGATGACAGGATTTTTTTTTTTTTGCAATGGATGTTTGTTTTTTGTTGGCTCATTCCAAAAGCAACTCATAACTTGATGCCACAGTCATCAAGTGGCCCCACATTCAGGCATGAAACAAAGCTAAAGATCCACAGGATTTTTTTTCTGTGCCCTAGATTAGCCACAAAGGTGAGAGCACATTTGAGCATCTACAAAGTACAATGCTACACAAGAATCAGTTAGACTCTGTGTACTAGATATGGGATGCCTTCCAGATTTTCATGCAGGCCTGAGCCCCAGAAGCCCTGTTTTGTTTTGTTTTTTGAGAAATTAAAGTTTATGCCATTTTTAAGAGTGGAGGCAGCATTAGGAAATGGTGCAGCAGGGTCTTTGGCCATGCTTGTCTGATCTGATGTTTGGATAAAGAGGTGCCTTTGAAGTTTTCCTCTTCCCTGAGCCAGCTCCTCCACTCCATAAAGCCATTAGGCTCTGGTGGTGGTGCCAGTCCTATCTCTGTTCCATCTTGACTGCTTTCCCCATTGCCTTGTACATACACAAGACCTGCCGCTCTCATAGAGTTGGGAAGGGAGTGGGGGCTTGCTAGTGCTGTGGGGTTATAACAGAGAGCCCTTTTGAAGAGGAGGTTTATTTGGGGAGGAGTTGTGAGCAAGCTGTTAGACCGTTGTCATAGAGGCCTGGTTATTTCTGGGAAGGCTCTGCATAACAATGGACATAAAGGTTTCTCCCTTTGATCTGCCCACAACAGACCCGATGGTACACAGCTGTTGGGGAACACTGGCCTTACCAGCTACCAAAAGAGGAGTAAAAGTGTCTCTCAGGAGCCCCCTGAAAGGCAAGCACTAAACTTGGAACCATCCCTTGAGCTTGGAATCTTCCCTTGGGCCGAATTAAAGGTGCTTCTCCTCCAACTGGAGGAGGCCTGACCTCAGAAAATTTCCTTTTCTCAGCTGTAGCTACAGCTCAAACCAACTGGCCATGCTGGCTGCAACGGTAGTCCAGAAAAGTAACTTCTCAAACTTTTGGGATTGCATATGGAAAAAAATGATTTTAATGTGGATTAGATACCCCTTAACTTTCTACAATGTATTTCTATAAATGTAATTCCTTTGGGCCCCTGGGGCCCAGTTCTTCCAATTCTCTTCCTAGCAGTGGCTTTCCCAAATCCTGATTCTAGAGATCTTTCTAATTAGAGATGCAATGAACTGAACTTGCATGCAAGTATGCGATCCACGGCAGTTCCCTTTAAAATAAATAAATAAATAAATAAATAAATAAATATAAATAAATAAATAAATAAATAAATCTAAAGGACCAAAAACACAAACCCTACTCTTAAGGTATTACAGTACATGCAAATTTAATTCACTTCTGACAAACAGAAAATATGTTAAAGCCATTTTCTGATTTCCAATCATAGTTAATGGGGGTATGAAGATTGTAAAGATTTTTATTCAGACCCAAGTCAAATCAGGCAGCCTCCAAATTGGTCTCATAGAATCATAGAACTGGAAGGGACTGCAAGGGCCATGTATTCCAACTGCCTGCTATCTGGGAATATCCTACTACTAAAGCATTCCTGAAAGATGCCCATCCAAATTCAGTTTAAAGACCTCCAAAGATGGTGGGGTGTATGCGTCTACCATTCTTCAAGGCAGTTTATTCTATGGTCAAAAACTTCTTACAGTAAAGAGATTCTTCCTAAGGTTAAGGGGGAATCTCTTTTTTTGTAATTTGAATCCACTGGTTTAGGCTCTAGTCTCTGCTCCAGCTTCTATATGACATCCCTTCAGATATTAAACCAAATCAGCCTTTTTTAAATTATTGAACCAGGGTCTAAAGAGCATCTTGCAGTTAGGGCACACTACTAGTTTGTATGGATGATCTCCCAGGCTCTTAAGCACCACGTGGACCAGCTTGTAACCAGGATGTACAGCTGGGTGTGTTTTAAATTATTGTATTTAGGGAAAGGTGCAAGAAGTCAAGAATGGATCTAACGTGCTTTGTGGGAGTGTTGTAATCTCTTGTATGACAGCAGCCCTAAAGTAGCCTTCCCTCTGTGGTGGCTATGGGGCTATAGGAATTGTTATCCAACACATCTGAAGGCATCAAGTTGGGGAAGGCTGTCCTAAAATACTGTGGGATTAAGCAAGGATATTCTGTTCACTGGAAAACATAGAGAGGTGGGATATTCAGCTTCAAAGACCAGTGTGGAAGCTCCTCCCCAAACTGGAATTAATACTTGCATTGACTAGCTCCATGGATTGCCTTCCCCCTTTAAAATATCTGCTGGCATAACTGATCTCCATTCTTCATGACTCATGAGTCTAATAAATGAAGTGCCCCCTCCTCTGTTTGAGCTGATATCAGATAATAGGAGAGATCATTCTGTGGGGGGTTGATTTGGAAAGGCTCCTCTTCACATAAACCACACACCACTTGGTGCTGCTGTCCATAAAGCGATGAATGGACATGTGTAGACCTTTCTCTTATTCAGTTCTGGGGAGAAGAACAGAACTACTCTTTGGACTCTTGTAAACAGCTCCTTTCTCTTCCAACTTCCCCTTCTGGTGGAGTTTTACTTGCTGTGCAAGAGAGTCACAGATTCAGACTCTCTCAGATTCTCTGAGAATTAAAAATAGTTAATTCTATTGTGGTTGTACCCCATACCCAGCATTAAAGAATACATGAGGTGAGCGTATATAAGTCAGAGCTTGGAAAATGTTAAATTTTGGACTACAAGTCCCAGAATCACCAGCCTGGTTGGAGAATTTTAGGAGTTGTCATTCAGAAAAAGGAACATTTCCAAGATTCAAATAGATAACAGGTGATCTTTGTTGGTGTAGCCTTTTTGTGACTTTTGAGAGCTTAAATTCTACTACTAAACTGAGCCAATAAAATGTTATCACCTGATGTTTCTGGCATTGTATTTCTCTTGGAACTAATACAACAGGAACTGCAAACTGGGGATTTTGATAGCCACAACTGGATTTATACCTAGTCAGAAAAGATGTGCTTTTGCGGTTGCTTTTTGGTTGATGATTACTAAACTTGCTTGATTTTTACTACACATCACCACCTGCATTTGTTCACTAAAGAATGCATGGATCTTCTGCTTCCAGAGGGGCAGCCATGCTATTCTGTTGCCGCAAAAACAACACAAGAGTCTTCTTAGGGCACCTTAAAGATGAACAGTTTTATTGTAGCATAAGCTTCAAAATGCTTCACTGGATGCAACCCAGTGGCCATACTAGGTGGGTGCGGAGAGGCTGAAGTACACCAAGTGACACCATTGGAGGGAGGGGTGACAGCAGCCTTAGTAAATCTACAGATGCAATCTCAAGTACATGCAACTGTATGTTACAATAAATCTATATAGGTCTGGTGACACTCTAAAATCCTATTTGGCATAAGCGTTTGTGGACTGCAGCCCAGTTAATGGGATGCATGGCGGGGGTGCTCCAGCCCACATACAAAAAAATTACACAAAATAAATCTTGTTACTCTTGTGTAAGGTGCTGCAAGACTATTATTTTTGCTGTAATAGACTAAAAAAGCTACCATCCTGGAAATGGTAGTACTGTATATCTTTTAGTTTTAAAGTGGTACAGGACTCTTCAATTGCTTTTACAAATCTTCAGGTACTTCTGAAATGGCATTTCCTAAACTTTTGAACGCAGCTCTCATGGTCTGTTTCTGATACATTACTGGTGTTACCTTCAGCACAAATAATGAGCAGTAACAGCAGCAACAGTGACAAATTGCTCTGTAGCACTCTTGACAAAAGGATGTTCCTCTCCCGTATAGAACAAACAGAAAATAAACCATGAAAGCCATTTTCCCCTCCCTGGTTAATGTTTAAACCAAGGAAAGGATCAGGCTTTCCTGGAAGATGTAATCCCCACCCACCCCAATCTCAGCTGATCTGGTTGTGCATGGTAGTAGGAGAAAACACTTGGAGAAACCCAGCTGCTTTCTCCTCTTTATTAAGAATTTGTGTTTTCTAGACCTGGTGTCATGAACTTCCAAATAGCTTCCAGGGTTGAGCTCTTGCCACAAATTAAGTCCTGACAGTTGGCTATCTTAGAAAGGAAACGAGCAGATTGTAGAAAAGATCAGGTCTGGAAAGATAGTATCTATCCAGCCTCTCCCTGGGTGTGTGTTTTTTGGGATAGAGTTGATGATTAGCCACCATAGAAAGGTGTCTGTGGTGAAGCTTCTCTTCTCTCTTCTTCAGTTCACAGTACTGCCTCCTCCTCCTCCTTACCTCTCTTTCCTTGCTTGTGGTTACTGGCTAAATAATCTGAGAGGGGCAATGTTCAAAGCATCCAGGGACACAATACACCGCATCTTGTGCCAAACACAAATGCAACATTGCATCTCAGCCATCATTTGTCATTCTGCAGGGTAGCCTGAGATGCAGTTTATGAATTGCAACTCTAAATATACTGCCATGCCAGGGAACTGATTTGGCTAAATTTTCTTTAAGCAATTAGGTCAGCAACCTTTCTGTAAACTGTAAAATTCATAAGTCGACAGTTGACTTGAAGGCACATACAGACACATACAGGGGCTAACTCAAGAGAGCCTGTTTGAATATGATGAAGCGGACTCTAGACTTGTACTGTCATGGCTTTCTTAGCCTTTAAGGTGCTACAGCCTGCTTTTTGTTGTTTACATTACTGCCAGTGCTCAACCCTTTGATATTCATAGTAATAAAGATAGAAAACATCCATGATTTGTAAGCCGCTCTGATAGCTTTTGTGGCTGAAGAGCGGGGTATAAATACAATAAATAAATAAATAAATAAATGATTTGCATGTGGCAGGTAGTATGGAATCTACTTGAATTTTCTCCATCTGTCTTCCCTAAATTCTGACTCTGTATTAATTCATGTGTTGATCTCTAGAAGAGTCAAAATCTGCCCTTTCCCCAAAGTACTCCCTCATCTCACTTCTTTCTTAGAGCTAGTGAAGATTTTTTTTGGCAGGGGGGGAGCAATGTGAACATGCCCAGTATATGGAGGAAGGCAAAGTACAGCAAATGACAATTGAGTTACTTGTAACTTGAAAGCTGGCACCCAACATGGCACACACTTTTAAACTCCTCCCCCTTTTAACTTTTTCCTTGCCAAACAGCCAGTTTTAAACTAATTCCAGATCTTTTTGGTCATGACCTCTCACATATTCCCTGTCCCCTCTATGTCCTACTCTGCCCTAAACATCTGTCAGGAATGCTTTGATTGTGTATTCCTGTAGGGCAGAGGGTTGGACTAGATGGCTCTTGTGGTCTCTTCCAACTCTATGATTCTACTCTGAATGATTTCACCAGCCACTGGATCTGCATGTGAGGGGGTCCTTCCAGCAACTGCCCTGCACCTGTCCATGAAAGCCTTACTGCACTTTTCCCTCAGTCCCCCCAATTGCACTGCATCCATAGTCATCCTAGCAAAGGCACGAAGCCCTTCTCTCTGTCCCACCACCTTCTCAGGTGCGTTTGGTGGGAACAAGGGAAAGGGATTTCTCAGTGGCTGCTCCCAAACTGTGGAACTCCCTCTCCAGAAAGGCCAGGTTGGCCTCATCTTTGCTTTCCTTCCCACGGCAGGTGAAGACATTTTTTATGCTGCTAGGTTTTTATGCTTTGGTCAGATCTCACCTGGAATATTGTGTTCAGTTCTGGGCACCACAATTCCAGAAGGATATGGATTACCTGGAGGGCAATCAGAATGGTGGGAGGTCTGGAAATCGTGCCCTATGAAGAGTGGTTTGGAGAGCTGGGTATGTTTAGCCTGGAGAAGAGAAGGTTAAGAGGAGACATGACAGCCATGTGTAAATATTTGAAGGGATGTCATACTGAGGATGGAGAAAGCTTCTTTTCTGCTGCTCCATAGACTAGGACATGGAACAATGGGTTCAAACTACAGGAAAAGAGATTCCACCTAAACATTAGGAACACCTTCCTGACTATTCGGATGTGGAATACACAGCCTCATAATGTGGTGGAGTCTCCTTTGGAGGTTTTTAAACAGAGGCTGGATGGTCATCTGTTGGGAGTGCTTTTGTTGGGTACTCCTGGTATATGTGAGTGTTGTGTATGTGTAGGTATATATCTGTGTGCATTTTTAATGTTTTAGCTGTTTTTAACTTTTTTAGTTGTTTAATTGTGTTTTAACTTTTGTATTTTGCAGATTTTAGCAATGTCTTTTTATTGTACCCTTTCTGAGTCCCAAATTGGGAAAAAAGCAGGATAGAAATAAAGATGATGATAATAATAATAATAATAATAACATTCCTGCATGGCAGGGGGTTGGACTAGATGTCCCTTGTAGTCTCTTCCAATCTATGATTCTATGAAGATGATGATGGTGATGCCTGAGAGGTATTTTTTTACCGCTTTTAAGTGTACCTTGGCTGTGGAGACCCCCCACCCACTCCGGACTCCCCGGCTTGTGACCCCTCTGTCAAGCCTGCCCCCCCTTCCCGAGTGTCCAAGACCCCTCGGAAGCCCGTGTGCCCCCCACCCCTCGCCCGCCCGCCCGCGCCCACCAGGTCCCGTCCCACGAACCTCTCTCTGCTGGGGTCCTCCTTGAGGGGGATGCGGGGGGGCTTTCTTGGCCAGCGGAGGGCGGCGTGGGCGAGGGGGCAGCGCGCTTCCCCCAGGAGACCCCTCCCTCCCTCCTTCCCTCGCCCCCCACCCGGCCCCGGCCCTGCCCCTCCTCTCTCGGGCTGACTCTCTCTCTGTCTCTCTCTCCCTCCTTGTCTCGCAGGCAGCCCCGAGGAGGAGGAGGAGGAGGAGTCCCAGCCTGGCCGGGCAAAGGCGCGGGAGCCGCGGGAAGCGCACCATGCCCGGGACGCGGCTGCTCGTCCGCCTGGCTCTCCTCTGCGGCTGCACCCGGCTCGTGGCCGAGGCCAGCTCCTGGTGGTGAGTGAGCGGAGCCCGCGGCTCCTCCGGGGCGCCCGTCTCCCCTTTTCTTTGTCCTTGGCCGAGGAGCGAGGTCAGGGCACGGAAAGCGAGGCCAGCCACCCCTCTCCTCCACGGCTTGCAAAAAACACCCCCGCAAGACCCACGTGCGGGGTTTCTTGGCTGCCTCGCTCGGCGGGGTTTGTCTTCTCCTTTCCTCTCGAGCAAGAAACCCCCAGGGCGATGATGATGATGATGATGATGATGATGATGCATCGGTGCCTTTCCTGGACCAAACTCCCCTTTGCAGCAGGGATTTTTGAAAGTAGCTGCTGGAGGGAAAGTGGGGGGAGCAGAAGAATAAGGGAGGAAAAACTATCCGAAAGTCACATTCTCTCCCTGCCTTGAATACATACTAGCTAAGACAGCGCACGTTTTGGTGATGGTGGTGGTGGTGGGACTTTTCTCCTTTGTTGTTTCGTTTTGTCCATCCTTGTCCTGTCCCTCTAACGATGGCCCTGATCCTGTGCACATTGCCTTGAAGTCCTCTGCTCCATTGGAACCCCCCCAAATGAGATCTCCTTCCAAGTTAGAAGGGGCCACCTTTGTGGGTCGCCTACTCGAAGGCAGGTTCCCTTTCCTTTAGGACAGACTGAGTACCAGGACGTTATCACCCGGCTTGGTTGTTAACTCGCTTCTCTTTATTAACTAACCCATCCAAATAGAGATTGGCTTTTCCAAAGGGCAGAGAGCAGAGACAAGTTTTTGTTGAAGTATCATGAGGAGACCGTACATTACATTTTTGTAGAGAGGAGTGGAGGATGGAGGGTGGCTTCCTGCAAGTTTTTAGAAAACTGTTGAATCTCCTGGTTTAATTAATTCCAGAAGACCAACTGCAATAGCTTAGGCAACTGGTTAAAGAGGCTATTGCCTAAGTAAAGGTAAAGTCATTAGGCATTTTCAGCGATCTTCCCTCCATCCTTAACTCTGAGCTGTCTCTGTGCTTTACCCAGGGAGGGTCTTTCATTTCCAGTATGGTATTGATTCTTTTTTTGAAAGACAAGAAGCTTCAGGGACTGACAGACAGACAAAGCAGGATGATAGATGTCTGAAATCAGATCTCCTTGTGTTTGCTTCCTTCACTGTGTTTTTCCCTTGCCCCTCCTTCCAGGTCCTTGGCTATGAACCCAATCCACAGACCTGAGATGTACATCATTGGAGCCCAGCCTGTGTGCAGCCAACTGCCAGGGCTTTCCCCAGGCCAGAGGAAGTTGTGCCAACTTTACCAGGAACACATGATGTACATTGGTGAGGGGGCCAAGAATGCCATCAAAGAGTGCCAATACCAGTTTCGGCAGAGGCGGTGGAATTGCAGCACTGTCGACAATACTTCTGTGTTTGGCAGAGTCATGAGCATTGGTAAGTGAGGAGTCAGGGTGGGGAGGAAAAGAATTAAAGAGATTGTTCTAATCGTCATGGAGGGTGTTCCTGAGGAGGAGGGTGGAGATAGGGAGGCAATAAAAGTAGAGTGTGGAGAAAATGGACCTCTAAGAGCAGAGATAGCAAGAGAGGATGGGGAATCTTCAAGTCATGGGGAGAAGTGGTAGAAATGGATGGAGGGCACCAAGATGACAGACACTTGAAGATACATAGGCATGAGCATAGGGAGAAAAGAAGGTGAATTGTAAATGTGTGCAGGGAGCAGCAAAGATGGTGCCTCACTAAGAAGAGGGACAGGCTGCAGGTGGCCTACACATCATAGGAAGAGTGGGGTGGAGATTAAAAAGTTGGGCGGGGGGGGGAGAACCAGCTTTTATGAGAGATATTTCCAAAACAAGGACAGGGAAGCAAGGGGAGCCAGCTAGAGTCCAGGTAGCATTGATGTGAAAAAAAAAGAAGAAGAAAGTATAATTGTGAAATCTGGCATGGATAGGCGAGAGAACCATAGAAACCTGCCTCAAGGAGGAAAGGGAGGATTAGAATAACAGCAATAGATATTTGTAAAGGCTAGTGAATCCCTGATTCTCCAATGCCAGATTTAAAGCAGCTCTGACACCCTTTTTCTCCCAAGACATATGTAAGCATAACAGGTTTCACTCTGGACTCAGGCTTATTTTTTAAGAAGGTATTTAAAACATGTATAAAAGATACACCTGGAATTGCAGCTGACCACCTTGTTGAATAGAGAGGAGAAATGGGTTGAACAGAAACTGTGAGTCATTTTTACAATTATCTTTAACCTCCTGTTGGTCAGTGTGTCATGTACTGGAAGTGTTAAAACTTCTTTTAAAGGGAGGAGTGTCTTGCCTGAAGTCATTTAAACATTTACATTGGAAAACCCCTGATATCCTCTGTAGATGCATAGAATAGCTTCCTTTGTGCAGTGATGTGATAGATATTGCTACAGTAAGAGCGAAACCCACTAACTATCAGGGTATCCCTGCTAGGTACATGTGCTTTGACATTTATTACAGTGCAGACATAGCTTTTCTGTACTGATGAGAGACAATATTAGAAATTGCATTCTGGGGAAATGCCCAATGAAGTATCACTGCATTGTTTGTTGCCTACCTTTATCTCTTAGATCAGTGATAAATAATGTTTGTCTCTTGAGATATTGTTGGACTGGTACTCCCATCAGCCCTACCAAGCATATCCAAATGCTGAGGGATGTTGGAGGTTGCAATCCAACAACATCTGAAGGGGCACACACCTCCCATGCCTGTCTTAGATGCTTACCAGTAAGTTAATATATGGACACTTAATTAGTTTTTAAATGAAATGTGCCGTGGCTCAAAACTGTCTTGAAAACATACCCAGTGCTCTCAAATATCTGGCCTTTCAATTTGTACTTGCAGGGGAAATGCACTTGGCACATACTCAGGTGCCCTCTTCTGCTTCATTTGTTCCAGAGTTTAGTCCTGACACTGGAAACTGGTTCCCGGGTAGAGTAGCTCAGCTTGTATGTGAGCCCTATTTATTCAATGTAAATGTAACAAGCACTTCAGGAGGAGGTTCCAGAACTTGCTTGAGTATCTTATTCTATTATCTGTCTGCTCTGAAGATAAATACACATCTGGAACTCAGCAGGGAAAAGGAGTGGGTTAGAGACGAGTTGCATTGGGAAAACAGCATATATATGTAGACGCCACTCAGCTTCTCTGTTCACAATTGTTCCCCATCCAGCTATTCCCTGTAACAAAAGCTTTGTTAAGGAATCCCATCCTCCCCAATCATTATCCCTCTTGTCTAATGGGAAGGGGAGCATGGAGGAAAAGTCAGCCTGTAAAATAAAGCGAGCATTTTCATGGAGAGTTTTTAGGGAAGCTAGTGCAGATTTCCACAGCTTGTGACCCTCCAGATGTGCTGGATTACTAGCCCCATCATCCCCAGCCAGCATCTCCATACTCACTTGGGATGATGGGAGGTATAGTCCAGTACATCTGGAGGGTGTCAAGGGGGGAAAGGGTGGATTAATGGGCTGTTTGGGCATATTTTGAAAACTAGAGAACAAGAGTACCAAGGAATGCAACAGCTATACGTTAGATCTGCAACCCTGAACTCACTTTCATTAGTTATTTAGCTACTGCTACTTCTGGGATGGTAGGTCTAGCCAAAAAACACATTGCATTCTCAATAGGGTGCCTGCCTAGTTAAGAAAAGCCTGATTTTTTACCATCCTCTGTTGTTTTTAGAAGGCACTTGTGTCCTACTTGCCTCATTCCCTCCCCTCTCCAAAATATGTATTCTGCCTTGCTTCTCTTGGCCAAAAAGGCAAGGGTAGCCTGAAGAATAATGTTTCATTCTCTCTCAAGGACCTGGTGCAGTAGGGAGTCTAGTCCTAGCTCCTAGTAGGAGCTAGGAGAATGCTGGGCTTCCCAGGGTGCCATCTGCTGAGCAGCAAAGAGGCTCATTAACAGGCCATTGCTGGACTTGAATTGAGGTGTGAGATGGTGACATTGTCCCAGATCTTTTTGAAATGCAGCTTATGACTGGCAAGAAATGGAGAAATCCCGGATCAGGTTTGATGTGCCCGACTGGGAGGATAATAACAACAAGGTGCTAAAACTGCAGACAGCTCCACTCCTCCCAAACCCCCCTCTCCTAGCAAGGACTTCCCAGAGTTGAAGAAAGGGCATTCCAAAGCAGTAACAGATTCCCTCAGAAATTCACCTCACTCTTCAGTGATATTGAGGCATGTTTTGCAAAAGGATTATTTTAGCCTTGATTTGCAGTGTTTATATACACATGGAGAGTGTTTCCATTTCTGTCTCACACTGCAGAACATCATGGATGCTTGCATGGGATAGATGGCTGTAAGGGACAGTTGCTCAGTGTTTAGCTTTTAGTTTCTTTAGTTTTTCTAGAGAGAAAAAAATACTGTGATACCTTTTTGTTCTGGATTTATCTCTGTCATTGGGCAGAAAGAGACAGCCTCTTCAGGCGGTTGATTTAGAGTGTTATAAAACGTCAGTGGGTGTATTTTTTAATTCATGATAGTCTGGATCCTATTACTAATCTTGACTAGAGTAGACCCATTGACTCAATGATATTTATGTAGGTGCTGATGCACCATTCAGCACCTGATTCAATGCATCTGATCTAGCTGAGAGTAATTGATAAGATGTAGGCCTTTTTTAGATCCAGTCTTTATTCCTAAAAGTTTAAGGGCTTTTCAGCCTCAGGCACTTGAATAGATGAAGTCAACCTTGGGTACTGTGTGCTTTGACCATATGTGTGGAGGGGCATTTCCAATCTGCCTCAAGCATCAAAATATCTTGAGTGTCTGCATTGGATGGATGGCTGTAAGGAACAATTAATTATTCAGCATTAATAAGGGACCATGTTATTTTTGAGGATGCACCAGAGCTATGTTACAGTATCAATGTTATTCCCCTTTGTTAATTATTAATTTTAAGTCTGCAGTCTTCTGTCTGAGTAATTGAATGTAAGCCCACTGAACTCAATGGAGTTTACTTCATAGTAGATATGTATAGGATTAAGTAGTTGCAACAAGTCTACTGAGATGGAAGAGTCCTTGTGTTGAATGTATAGTTTGTATCAGTAAGTGTGTATAGGATTGCAGTGTTAATCTACATTCTACATTTCCTCTCAGTAGCTAAAAATGGATAACTATTTGCCACAAAAGCACAACAAAATTAATACAACAGCACAATAATACTGTTATTAAAAACTAGTCAATATTTTATTTGAAGGGATCAATTCCCACGTGTGTAGTTTGCAATTTAACTTCAGCATGGTGTAGTGGTTTGCACATTGGACTACAACTCTGGAAACCAGGTTCAAATCCCCGCTCAGCCATGAAAACCTTAGGCAAATCACACACTCTCAGCCTCAGAAGAAGGCAAGGGCATATCCCCTCTGAAGAAATTTTGCCAAGAAAACCCTGCAACTTGAAGGCACATCTTTTTAAAAAAAAATCATGAGCAATTCAGTATGTAGGTTTGAAAGGAGAAATACTTAGCTCAAAGTGCTATGGTTAAGTTTCCCTTGTAATTTAAGACTAAGCAACAGTTCACATAAAAGCAAAGTTAAGACAGTTTATATAGTTGTCCCTCCACATTCATGGATTTGGCATTCACGGTTTTAAGCATTCATGGCTTGAAAATATTCTTTAAACAATAATAATCCAAAAAGCAAACCTTGATTTTGCCATCTTATATAAGGGATACCATTTTGCTATGCCATTGCATATAATGGGACTTGAGTTCACGGATTTGGGTATTCATGGGGGTCCTGGAACCAAACCCCAGCAAATGTGAAGGGACAACTGTAATATGATCTATTAAGCAGTAGAACTGATGGACAATGGCTTACGTTGCAATCTTAAACTAAACAACCAGAAATCCAACTGAAGTTGATGGAAGTAATTTCTGATTTAGTATACTGGAGGAAACAGGACCCATCAAGGGTTTTATGGCAGTGTTTTGCATAGTTTACCAGCAACAGAACTGAGCTTCTTTTCACAGTTGCTGTCCAAAATGGGCAGAAATGAGGTCCTGCTATTGACAGTCTTCACTGTTCTTTTAAAATAAAATATGCCTAGCCATCTCCCCACCTTTTTGCCTCTCTCTGTTTCCTCAGACCCACTTTCTGCTTATGAAAAGATGAAGGGTTTTTGGGAGAAAGAAAGAGGAAGTTACTCACCAGTGGGAGAAAAGTAAACATAGGGAACAAACATGTCTGGGCACTGTGATGCAGGAAGCCTTACTGTCATGATCACCCTCACTTTTTCTGCTTTTCCTACTTTACTAGATCAACATGGTTCAGGCCAGAGTCGGATGATTTATGAGTAAACACCCTGCAGAGGAGTGGGAGGTGCTGGGTATGTGTGAGGCTGGGGGAATCCTGTTGTTTAATCTCAGAGTAGACCCATTGAACCAACTGTTGAATGGTGAGTCAGCATGTAGGTGTTTCACATTGATTTAATGTGGTTAATCTAGCAGGACTAACAACAGAATTTAGGCCACTGCTTTCTAATCCTGCCACTACCATGTGGTATAATATTTAACTTTAATATTTTGGAGCAGCTGGAGCACTACTCTATACTTCCTTTATATTGAAATGGCTTCATTTTCAACATTTGATCATCATTTTCAAACCACATTTCATTTGCTTTCTATTTCATCTTCAGGTGTATTTTGAGATCTGGCCTAGAACTCTGGTCAAATCCCCACTCAGTCAGGGAAACCCACTGGTTGACCCTGGGCAAGTCATACTCTCTCAGCCTCAGAGGAAGGCAATGGCAAGCCCCCTCTGCACAAATCTTGTCAAGAAAACCCTGTGATAGGTTCACTTTAGAGTCTATAAGTCAGAAAGGCTCATAGAAAGCACACAACAGCAACAACATCTATAGTGGAGTTGCAAATAGGGAGAGTCGTGAGTCATGAATGATGCCATGCCACTATGCTGCATATCATCCATTACCTGTCTGGCATAGATCAGAGTAGGGTTAGCCACTGGAGATCATAATGTGGAATGGGCAGGGGAAGGAAAGAGAGGTTGGTAAAGGAGGGATGCACCCACAATCACCTCATCACCACCCACAACGACATAATCCCCCATCCTCCTGAAAGTGAGAATTCTCAGCTGGAGAAAAACACCAACAAATGACATTGCATCAACACATTTTATTTGAATTATCTCATGTAGTAATTAAATCAGTCTTGAGGCTTTTTTTAAAAAAAATGCATATGTAGATATGAGTGAGTATATGTTAATTTTTAGCAGATGTATATTTATGCTTATGCCCTGAGTCTTTTCAGTTCCTAACATTCCCTTGGGCATTAGCAGTAATCTGTTGGGATCTGTACAGCTGGCTATGGGTGTGGTCAGAGCCAAAAATGGGCATGGCCAGCCCTTTCACCCTCTCTTTCTTATCACTCTTTTACCTTTCTCTCCTTCCCCCTCCCCACCCACTAGGCTGCTCAGGGAACAGACAGATTGGTCTTGCCACAGGGGCCAAACTGATTGTTTGCAGAGGGCTTTTGAATTCAAGCTAAAGGCCATATAAAATCAGGTCAAGGATTGTCAATGCTGGCCTAAACTATAGCCTTGGAATAATTTCTCCTTAGTCCTTAAAAAGATGCAGCCTTGACTCTCCTGTCTAAATAAAAACAGTGTTGGTTCTTGCTGAACATGCCTGGGAAAGGTATTCAATAACTATTTTACCACTAGCAGAATGGCCCCTTAAGGAGGAGAGCTTGGAAATGTCAGTTTTGGGGTGACTATATATTCATGAGGTTACCATAAGGTGACAGGTGCCTTTCTCCTTGTACAAGATCGGAGGCAGCTTACAACCTTTTAAAAACAGGGCACAGCTAAAAACAATATTTGTACAAATGTTGAAAAACAAATAGCAATTCAGTTAAAAACGCCAGGTATAAAACATAATTAAGACATAGTAGAAAAGATAAAAGCCAACTCCATTAAAAGCCCCTTCTGCCACATGAATTATAAACCCAAAACCTTCATGAATAAAAAGGTCTTTGCCTGCCGGCAGAAGGAGAACAAATAGAAAGCCAACCAAACCTCCTGTGGGAGAAATTACTCAACATGGGAGCAGCCAGACAAGGCTCTATCCTATGTCCTCACCAAAAGTGCCAGTGACGGTGGTGGCATCAAAAGAAAGCCTTCCCCTAAAGATCATATAGTATAGGCCAGCTCATAAAAGGAGATACAGGACTACTTTTCCCAGAATCCCCAAAGCAGTATATTTATTGCTGGTAGCTGGGGTCCAAAAGGTAATGTTCTCAAGGTCTGGCTGGGAATAGGCAGGACAAGAGCTAAAAATGAGCAGGGTTGTGCCTTTCCTTTCTCTTTTTATCACCTGTTTTTCGCTCTTTGCTATGATTTCCTTCTCATTCCCTTTCTCTCTCTCTCTCTCTGCAACCCTCATTTCTTTCTTTCTGACAGCCACTTCTTTCTCCCTGTCACTTTCCACCTTCCTCCCTGCATAGGGGCCTGCCAGAGAAGGGACAGACTGCTGTTCTAAACTGATCATCTGCAGAACATATTGGGCCAAGGGACACAAGTTCCAGTCTTTGATCTATTTGAATGGCTTTTCATTTCTGAAGAACTCTAAAAACATAAGAAGAGTCCTGCTGTAGCAGAACAAAAGTCTGAGTTGTTGTTGTTGATGATGATTTTGGGATTTGTTGTTGCTATTGCTATTCTCTTTCTCACAGTGGCCTTCTGGGATGATGACAAATAAGAATATTAAGGCAACGCTTGGTCCCAGTTGGTTTGAAGTCATACTGCTTCTCCAAGGCTAATGATTGTAACAGGAACTCTTTCAAATCCCTAAACATCCTTTTCGCTGTTTATTTTACTTCTGAATATCCTGGAGGACACATTCCTTTTCATTGCGCCTTGGGGCTGCTCAGAATGAGGCAAAATTGTAAGAGCCACAATAAAATTCCGACACAATGCATGTGTTTTAGTGTGATTTCAGCCACAATAGGAGATCCCTTTCAGCCAGAGATGTGCACTGCTAATAAGTGAACCAATCTACATACTCCCTAGTGTATGCAGGGTGTGATCCATACTTTGGATCCAAAGCAAGGAGTCAATAAGTTATCCCAAGAGAAATCAACTCAGAGGAACAAAGACTCTGAGGATAAGGGAGTGTCTGATGAAGTAAAGCAATCAGATACCATCTGTCTCCTCATTGTCAATTCCACTCAAAGATTCAAAAACCATGAGTCATGATGAGGCAGATTTGTGGGGCCAGTTTTCTGTATTTTGGCTCAGTCTATGCAAAACAAACAATACCAGAACTTGGATGGGATTGGATTACTCCTATCAATGAAAGACAACCATTTTAGGTATGGAAGGCATCTACAACCATTAACTTTTACACAACCATTAAAGGTACAGAAGGCATCTCTCCAATGTTCATTCTGGCAACTCAAAACCTGAGTACTCTTCTGACCTCAAGATGGAAGGGAGAGAAAGTGATATTATTGTATATAAACATGGATGGACAACTGCATGGAGTGTGGGAGACAATTTTCTACCCCATTCTCCTGGAGAGGGCCACATGACCCACAAAATCTGCAAGAAATCCAGCAAAAATAAAACTGGAAGTGATTTTTGGCTTTTTTGTTAGGCAGCTGGGGAGATGTATTTAGCTGTCAGCCACAGTGTGGTAGGGGGTGCAAGGCTTCAGGTGCAGGGGTTTCAGGGAGGCAGGTCTACGGGATACAGGAATGCCCTGGGGAGCCACAGTGTGCCTATCCCTGATATAAAAGGTTGCCTCTTTGTGGAACTGTTCAGGAAGTGGGAGGAGCTCCAATTAAAGACACTCAAAGTTGCATCTACCAGTTCTTAGGGACAGGGGAGCCACCACCGTTGTATCCTATTGAAGCCATTTTTTTGTGTCTTTGGGCAAGTCACACTCTCTTGGCCTCAGAGGAAGGTTGTAGCAGTGTTCCTGCAGTAAACAATGGTATGAAACTTTAGTTGGGAAAGAATGGGATTCTACCTCATCCTACTGTAGCTGTGTGTGTGTTTGCCTACAACAGACAAGGTAAACAGCAGCTGCCAGCAGCAGCTGCCAACAGAGTCTCTTACTGAGTACAGTAGGACTTCTGTATCCACAGGGGATTGGTTCTGGGCCCCACCGCAGATACCGAAATCCATGGATAATAGCAAATGCTGGACTTCCCTCACCACCAGAATGCCCCCCCCCCCGCTGAGAAGGGAGAAAGGAGGCGAGCTCACCTCCTCCTCCCTCCCTCCACCATCTAACCCTGTCCACCGGACCCCTTCTGGGGGAAGGGAGGGGGGAGGCGAGCTCACCACCTTCCTCCCCCCCCTCCAATCCTCCCCTCCCTTCTCCATCTAGCCTCCCCCACCATTTCCATCTGTGGATAATTGAATCAGTGGATGGCGAATGAGCGGATACGGTGGTGCTACTGTATGTGTGAACAGCAAAAAAGAGATAAAAGGGGACAGCAGATAAGATGGCCTCACCAGCTATGCCCAGCATTTTTAAAAAAGCATAGTTTTAGCCACCAAAAAGGAAATCATAAGGAAAGTGATGGGTAGTAAAAGAAATAATCCCTGGGTGCATTTTGGAAGAAGCTTTCAAGTAGTCTCTAGAAGGTTCAAAATGTTTTTGTTTACTTAACATCAGGCTGTTTCATTTCATGTGTGCATATTATTAGTTTTGAAGAAAAAGTATGCTGAAACATGTTGAATTTGTAGCATAGGGACCCATTTCTATTCTTTCCTATGTTATTTGTGCCCCTGGTAGCAAATTTTCTGTTACAGAAGTAATGCTTGGGAACACATTTATTTTGTTAACCTGTACTTGACACAGCACCTAAATAATTCATTGCCAGAATGTATAGTTATGGCTATCAACTTGGATGGTTTTAAATTAATGGAGATTAAGGCTCTGCTGTATAGAAAGGATGACTACCAGGTGGCCCAAATGTAGGTATACAGTTGTTTAGAATGTTGATGGGAGAGGGAGAGAATGTGCAAGAAGAAGATGTGTGAATGGAGTCAGAATGACAATTGGGAAGAGAACTCTACACTATACTGTATACCTACTTTTGGGGCACTCTGTATATATCGCCTCTTGTATCAAAGACAATATGTTTCTTTATAGTGGTTGCAGTAGCATGGGAGATGGAGAGTGCAATTGTACCCCTGTCTTCATAGTGGATTCCCCATAAGAAAGTGTTTTACAACTGTTGTGAACCAAAGATTGGATTATATAGACCAGGAGTGGGTAAAGTGGGGCCCACAGGCCATATCCAGCCCTCTTTTGCAACATTCTTTTTGTGGATTTTTTTAGTAAAAGGAGGAGGATTATACAATTTGAAGAGATTTATACTCTGTAATCGTATAAACATTCTTTCCCCCCAAGAATGCCTGCTAGAGAACTTAGGGAGCATTTTTGCTACGTTTCTATCTCTCCCTGCCCTTTTAAAAAATGGAAGTAAACTGGAAGTGACTTCTGGTCACTTCCTATTTTTTTAAAAAAGGCCTCTCCTGTGTCTAAGAAGGCCAGGGGCCCTAGAAACATGGGAGAAATACCAACCCACCCCCATGCTCCCTAGAGGGGATTGGGTAGCATTTGGAGACTGTTTAAAGTTTTTGATGGTGGTAGATTCATTCCTCTAAGGTCTCCAGGAAGTAGCTAATGCAGCCCCGTAGCCTCCCACAGTTGCCCATCCCTGTTATACAACTTTGTTCTGAACCTGTATGGATCTTCTTATGTTCTTACAGATCCTCACGTGTATTTTCCCTCCCTAGTCCTTCAGCTTCTATATTACCTGAGGTTGGTATCTTTAACAGTATCCCCTTTCTTTCTGTCAGGTAGCCGAGAGACTGCATTCACTTATGCTGTCAGTGCTGCAGGAGTGGTGAATGCCATCAGCCGTGCCTGCCGCGAAGGAGAGCTCTCTACCTGTGGCTGCAGCCGGACAGCTCGGCCGAAAGACCTACCTCGAGACTGGCTGTGGGGTGGATGTGGGGACAACGTGGAATATGGCTACCGGTTCGCCAAGGAATTTGTGGATGCCAGGGAGAGGGAAAGAAACTATGCTAAGGGATCAGACGAACAGGCGCGTACCCTCATGAACCTACAAAACAATGAGGCAGGTCGCAGGGTAAGATAATTTGTAATACTTTCTGACCTGAAGAAACATGTTTAAATTGAGACCAGTAAGTTGTTTTCCTAGTAAGAAGGCCAATGTGAGACCAACAGTTTACTTAACCCTGATAAATTTAACTAAACAAAACAAAAGCACATAGTTTAGGGACTAGATCCCTGTACCATGGCCATTTCCAGTCTAGTCTTCATGGGACCATTCTTACTTAACATGTTAATATTTATCAGGATGGTTATTTTGCAGCTTTGTATGTTAAATATACAGTGGGCGCTCTCTATCTATGGGTTCAATATTTGTGGATTTGAGCATCAACAGATCATCACTTCAAAGCTAATATGGCAGTGCCCATACCTAAAGTGGTGGCTCCCATTTACTAATTTGGCACTCAACCATCTGTGTTTTTTGCTGTCTGTGTGGGGTTCTGCAAACAAAACCCTGTGGATATGGAGGGCTCACTGTATAGAACAACTTCCAAGAAAAGAACAGCAAAAAAATAAATAATCCCTGGATATATAATATATGAATGTATTCTATGTCTAAAGATGAACACCTTATTTTTGCAATAAAACTCTTGTGCTTTTAACAGCTGTATGGCCAGTAGAAAATCAACAGATAAAGCGTTTAGCCAGGCATGAAGATGGTAAGGTGTTTCCTATTGAATTTCTATGATTATATGATACCGTTAACATACAAATGCACAATTAGACCAGGACACTGGCGTACAAGTCTGGGAAATGTAACCTGTGAAATCAGCTCAGGAATGGAGAGGTTAAGTCTGTTTAATAAAGTTGATGCATACATGAGTATCTTCAATGCACATATGCTCAGTTTCAGCTTCTGTGTTTCCTCAGAGGGCTTCACATTGTGAGTAGCAATAAGAGAAAATTCATCCGGGCAATAAATAGGCAGTTGCTGCTCTATGGACTCCAGAAATGTTTCCTTAATGTAGTTTTTCCATTGCAAGGGAGCAACATTTTACTCAATACGTTTTTATATATAAATTTTGTTGACCAAGATCTTGGATCAAACTGGCAGAGCATAAAGCTCCACTTGCTTGCTTCTTCCCCTGCTCCCCACCATGCTGCATATCTACTGCTAGGGAGCCACCATGCCAAAGCCTGTTAGTTCTCAGGAGAAAAGAGGAGGCAGCCAGGCACTGTCTGGCTATGTTCCAGTAGCTGGCTGCAGGAGGTTGGCAGCAACATCATTCTCCCAGACTTCTGGAGGTCCTGGAAGATACCTTTTCTTGCAGCTGCTGCCTGGCTTTCCCCCTGCCATCTTCTTCCATGTGGGCATACCAACAGCAGATATGTAGAGGGTTGTTGCAAATGGGAGTGCTTTGCACTTCTGTCCACAACAACTATAAAAGAATATGTAGGTGTAACATAACATTGGGAAAGCCAGCGTGGCATAGTGGTTTGACTGTTGAACTGTGACTCTGGAGACTAGGGGCTCAGTCAGACGGGGAATTAATTGCAGAAAATAGCGCATTACCTCACTATTGCAGCAGTGTTTCATTTGTTCCCACAAGTCATTCGCAAGATCACTGGCATGGAAAGCTATCTGAGTTTGAAGATCATATGGAGCATACACGCGAGAAAAGATGGTGGCCATGAGTAAATTACCTGTCTTATTATTCCCCAAAAGCTTTCTCCATTTCCCCCACCTTTTTTGCCTTGTTAAACGAGAGATGCGGAAGAGTGATCTTCTGCTTAAAAACTTTTTTTTTTGCTCTGCTGCTTGAAAAAAGCACACAATTGTGCCTGCGAAAAACAATGGTGGCTCTGGCCACTTCGTTGCCGGCAAGCCTGCCCCCACGCATGTCCAACCAATCTCCTTCCAAATATGGTGAATCCCAGCAGGAGCTCATCTGGACAAAAGGTATTCTGCCTACATTCTTTGAGGATTTTTTTCATCGTCTAAACAACCCCTAGGATTCGAATCCCCACCTGGCCATGAAAACCCACTGGGTGACCTTGGGGAAGTCACATACTCTTGTCCTCAGAAAACCCCGTGATAGATTCGTCTTAGCGTTGTCATAAGTCGGAAGTGACTTGCACACAACAATTTAACATGATATCTGCATATGTCATCAACAGGATTCCAAACCTATCTGCTTTTCAACATAAAGTCTTATCAAAGGGTGGATGTTATAAAAGTGCTGTTCTCCCTCTTGCACTCTTCCTACTCTTAACACATTCACTGCAGCAGTGTTACATGATTGGACAATTAATGTGAATATATAATCTGTTGTGCTAGACTGAGACAGGCTATTGGCCTATCTTTCTCACTGTTACTTGTTTTGACTGCTAGCTGCTATCCAGGATTTTAGAGTGACAATATTCATTTGGCAATAGATGGGTTAGTTGTACACTCCCTGCCAGTGGCCCTATGTGATTTAACTGGCACAACTGAGGTTGTGTTGCTGCTTTCAGATGGGAGCATTTTCCAACATCTACATAAACTTCTTTCAGCAAAAGGTGCCATAGACTGAACCCAGAAAATTGCTTCTTGGGGCTGCAACTCCCAGAATCCTCCTGTCAGCATAGCCAGTGGGCTGGAGGATTCTGGGAGTTGTAGTTTACAGAGTAATATTTCCAAGCTTTGATTGAGCCTGGGACTTTCTATATTCAAGGCAAGCGCTTAAGCACTGAGCTATGCACTGCCACCATTACTCTTCTCTGACATGTATCCCCTGATATCACAGGAAATGAAGGGAACTGCTGCTAGTGCTTATGTCATTTTTATTGTAAAAGAAAGGTCTGTTGAGATTGTATGTTTATGTTCCCTTCCTCCAAGATCCTCTCCTTTCCTACACACACCCCAAATTCACATTCTGATTATCTGATCACAGATAAGCCATTTTGGTCCCTTTGGTTCATTCTCATGTGGAGGCCAAGAACTGCTGAGACTAGCATGACTAGTTAGCATTGTTGATTCCCAAGCAACATTTTGTACCCATCCTTCCATGATGTCTTTACAGCCTGAATGACAGACCAGGAATTCTATCCCACTCTGGTTCTCAGGCAGAGCAGCCATCTGGGTGGTAGTGGGAACAGAACTGTGTTTGGTTCAGTTTTAGACATGGTCCTGACCCCATCACAGCTTCATGGCACTCTCAGATTTTTGGGGGCCCAGCTTTTAGCTTTATTGCCCTTGTTTGTTGTCTTTTGACGGTTATCTCAGCCTGCCCTTTCCTTCCTTCAGTCCCGTTCTTTACTTGGTCTCCATTTTTACCTCTTTTTCCCACCACTCTGTACCTTATCTGTCCCCCTGACTCTCAGGCTTTGGCAGCCCTGCCATAGTTGAACATGTAGCAGGCCTCCATCATCAGTCATCCTCTCAGCCAATCAAGGCTGAGAGGAGACTTCCCTAATTAACCACACAGGAATTCTCTACTAGTTCTCTGTACATCCTGCTTTGTAGGGAGAAAGGAATTTGAAGTGGAAAGACTTTAGGAGGAGAGGTTTTAAACCAGATACTTGTAGACAAATCCCAGTAGGTCTGCTTTTCAGTTACAGAGTCTGGTGTTTTTGAGTCCTGCCCATAGTTTAGTCAAATGCCTCCTATTGTTGTTGTGGTTGTTGTCATCCTCCTCCTCTGTGCCTTCAAGTCGTTTCCAATTTATGGCGAACCTATTATGGGGTTTCCTTGGCAAGATTTGTTCAGAGGGGTTTTGCTTTTGCCTTCCTCTGAGGCTGAGAGAGTGTGACTAGCCCAAGGTCACCCAGGATATTTCCATGACAGATCAGGGATTCAAACCCTGATCTCTATGTGTTGATGAGTCAACACATAGGTAGGTAAATCCAGTAGATTAAATGGCTCTTCTCTAGTTGGGAGTAACAGTAGAATCATCAATCATCAATTTAAGCTGTTTAAAACAATTCAAGAGTTTAAAAAAATCTTTTAAGAGGCTACAAACATACTAAACAATTTAATAAAATAACTTAAAAGGTTAGAACAGTTTAAAACCATGTACGTGTACATTTTGGAAAAATCAATTTGGTCGTGAAGGCTTTAATAAAAAGCCATGCTTTAACTTTGTACCAAAATTACATTTCAGCATCTGTTGTTTGTACTCATCCTTCCATGATGTCTTTCTAGCCTGAATTAAACATTTGCATCTATTAGACCTTTAAGGGGAGGTCATTCCACAAATGTAGTGCTATAGCAACAAAGGCCCTCTCTTCTATATCAAGACAATTCTGCTGGTTGAAGCAGTAAAAGTGTATATTCCTTCATTATCTACTTCTTCCACCCCTATATCTCTTACTTCTCTTGTTTGTAAACTTCAGTTATTATTCAGGTCATTACACATTTATTGCACTTTGATACTACCCAGAATCCTGAATTTTTAAATGTTTCATGAGGTATTTATAATTCACCGTTGGAGATCTCCAGTGAATTATAATTCACCTTCGGAGATCTCACCAGTCTACAAATCCCAGGATTCCCTTTGAAGTCATCAGGGTAGTTAAATTGGCATCAAAGTGATGTAATTATATAGTGCCAAAAGGCCCTTAGTTTCTTCATTTTAAAAAAACCCACCTTAATTCTGAAACATAAATTGGCCTATTGTTTGTTCTAACTAGAGGAGAGCCATTGAGTCAGTTGGATTTACCTATGTGTTGACTCATCATTGAACAATTGATTCAATGGGTCTACTTTAGTTGGACTAACTAACAGGATTCCATCCATTGTGTGTTTTGTCAACCTAACTGATGAATACAAAGGATTCTTGTAGCACCTTTGAGACTAACTGGGAGAAAGAAGTTTGTAGCATAAGCTTTCATAGACTCAGCGGGCCTGTCTATATGAGGCAACCCCACCACCACCAGGATTGCTCCGCAGTAATGGCAAATTACAGCAGTTGCAATTTGTCTTAATGGTTCCCCCCCCCAACTTTGCATGCCTGCCAATCAAGATGGCAGCTGCAAGTGAATTACTTAGGTTTTAACTTACCTGAATTAAAAAAAAAAATCCTCTGTGCGATAGAGCAATATTTTGCCTTTAGAAAAAAACCACCCCGTTTTGTCACTTTAGTGCTCGTTTGCTAAGGTGAAAATCCAACATGGTGGCTCCGGGTGCTCACCTTGTTAGCAAGCCCCACCCCCCGCACTCATCTGGCCAATCAGCTGTGTGCTTCCTTGGTCGTTCAGGATGCTGCCGAACAAGACTGTCATCTCCCGGGTCAGGCTTGAGCGACCAATGTCCTGAACCGCCTGCATGCAGGGTTGGGGCTGCGGCTTCCAGTGCATCTTTACACCTGCCGGTTTCGTCCCTCGCCAGTCGCTACAGGGCTTTTTTGGAAATGGATTTGTCCTTCGAGCCTGTGCAATGGATTTTTCTGGTGGAGCGCAGCGTGCACAGAACTGGCCTCACCCTTTAAACCAGAGATTCATCTGCCGTGGCCTTGCAAGCATGGACGTGGCAGTGAGGTCCTCGGGCCGTAGGTTTGATTAGAGTTTCCTTCTCTTAGATGGTTGACCTTACAGGGTTGGACGAGCACCATCTGTCTGGGTTTGGGATTAGAGTTTTCCTTCTCCTAGGACGGTTGCCACAAGGCTAGAGAGCCCATCCTGCCCTTTGACGCTCTTTGTCAGACCCTTCGGTTTTGACCTGTCTGGCATGGGAGTCCCTACCAGTGGCTATTATACCACCGCCAGCATAGCTCAAAACATCATTAGGGTATGCAAGCCTCTCTCCCACGACAAGGGGGCGTCAATGGAGAGGTGTGTGCTTCCACTCATATGGGAAAACAATTCAAAGTGAATCACCTGTCCCAGTGGCAGGAATGCACATTTCCCTTGCTTTTCCTTCTTAGTTTTTGACATTTTTGGCCCACCCTCCTTCCGAATATGATGGGGGATGCCATTAAGACAGGTAGGATTCTCCTTGCATTCTGTGAGGAGTATTTTCACCATTTAGACACAGCCCCAGTGACTTGGTGTATGAAAGCTCATGCTAAAAACGTCTTTGTCCCAGTTTAGTTCCAGAGGTGCTACAAGATTCTTTTGTATTGCTGATACAGACTAACATGGCTATGTCTTTGAATCCTAAGTGAAGAGTTTCGGCTAGGACATCATCAAGGGTGCCGCAATTTTTGCTTAATGTGTTCATATGAAGAAAAGCAAGGACATTTCTTCTCCTTCTGATTATGAAAACCAGTTACATCCTACCACCACCACCCCAGCTGAAGAAAGGAGTAGCATGGCTGAGCCCTCCTGGAAATGGTTTCCTTGGAAGTTGCCATAGAGTCCCTTCAGCCTTTCCTCAGATGTTTATGGGCCATTGGTTGTTACCAGAACTTGGGAAAGTTGCTTTTTGGAACTCATCCCCCTGAATCCTCTAGCCAGCATGGTCATGGTTTCTGGGAGTTGTAGTCCAAAACAGTAAAATTTGCAAGTTGGCTGGAATTCTATGTCAGCCACTAAGTAAACTCTTAGCCCTACCTCCCAAACCTGACAGAAACATTCAACTGTGCTCTGAATGCCAGGAGAATAGATTCCTTCTCCCCATGCAACTGGTGCCTGGTAAAATTGGTGGGAATGATGATGTGGGGAGAAGGGAGGCCCGTTTTGCCAGTGATTGGAGCACAGTTGAATAGGGGGCTTTTCTAGATGGGCAGTTTGCCCCCCCCCGCCCAGTCTTGGAACTTTGCATTCTGAATGATGTAAGCCTCTTGTCCTGATTTGCCTCCGGGCTGCCTGAGTCAAAGCCGGGGAGGGGGGAAGCCAGGGTAAACCCATTTACAATGTTTTTAACACCCCCCTCCAGGAAAACCCACACTATGTGGGAAAGCCTGGATGGGTCCGGCATGGGATTGCAGGGTCTGTACCTGCAGACCAGCCCGTATAGCTGGATGCCACCGCCGCTGCTGCTGGAGTCGCTCTGAAGCCGGGAAGGAAGCTCCCAACACGTGATCAAACCCCCCTGCATGTGACCAGCCTCGAGGGCTTCCTTTCTGGCTTCAGAGAGTGCAATGTGCAACAGCGTGGGAGGTGCCTGCCGGTACTGGCCTCTGTGTGTGTGTGTGTGTGTGTGTGTGCAGACTTCTGCCCATTTCGTCTGAGTAACTGGGGGAGGAGGCGGTAATGGGCCAGTTCTAGGACCAGAATATGCCGGTCAAAAGGCAGCATATTCTGACCAGCATATTCTGACCAGTCTTGACAAGCCCAAAGTTTCCATCAGATTTGGGGAGGGGTCAGGCCAGGTATATTTAACTAAGTAGTTGGTACAGAATCATGGCTGTTGCTTTTTGGTGCTCCATCCCTCTGAATTGCGTAGCCAGCATTGTCATGGTTTCTGGGAGTTGTACTCCAAAACAGTAAAATTTGCAAGCTCTGGCTGTTACTCAGTGAAATGCTTAAGCCTTAAGGCATGAAATGAAATCCAAGTATTAATATTCCACCCTTTCTTTGTAAAAGACGTCCTAGGTTCTAAAAGTGCTTAATTAAAAGCAACATACAAAAACAACAAAAGAAAATCTGAATGACACCAACAAGAAAAATTGCTGCTGTAGAAAGAACAGAGGCCATAATCACTACCAGATCCTCATAGTCTCAACCACAGCCATTTGAGAAAGGTGCATTTTTGGAGCTAGGCAAGCTTCCTTCAGGATGGTATTTAACAATAAAAGACTCACAACCAAAAAGATCCTGCTTTTAGTGCCCAAACCTACCAAACCTCAGTCCGTGGAGTAGCAGAACCTCAGATGCTGATCTGAGTGTAGAAGAAGGCATATGCAGGACAAGGCAGTCCTTGAAGTAATCTGCTTCTAGGCTGTTGAAGGCTTTAAAAATGAGAACTGATATCTTGAATAAATTCTGAAAATGAATTTTACTATTGCTTTGCATCCTATCTGGCACTGGAAATGTTTTTCATTGCAAAGCCTTGCTCAGAGTAAAACTTGCCCTGCAAGTAAAAAGAGGGGACTGCTCTTAGGGTTCATGCTTCTGTAACAGCTGCTGGATTGAACTGAGAAGAAAAATCCCCAAGTTACAGTAGAATATTTACTGCTAAAAGAAAACATGCTCCAGTGCTTTCTTAAAGTTGGGGCCCATTTTCAGAGCATATCCATATTTCTTAGAGGAAAAATGCGTTCCAAGCCTCTCTGCTGCTTTGTAGACATCTGAATGTGCCTCTTATGTGTATGAATTGCTTGTTCCAACCCACCCATCCCCATGCCAGAGAGAGCTCCAAAGTGCTTTATTTGCATCAGTCAACTATCATTGCAAATTGCTCTGTAGACTGTTCTCATTATCGCAGTTCTGTTCATGATGGATGCAAGCCACACATCACACCATAGTTAAATGGAGCAGATCATACCTTTGCCAGACAGAGGGAGAGAGAAGAGAGATTGTTTCAGGATGTTTGTGACTATAGCCAAGTCAGCTCTCCTTTTTTCCTGAGGTGGATTTAAAAAGATCCCATGGCCCTTGCTCTCACTTGGGTTAATGTCAGTTTCCATATGAAAAAATGATCATAAAGACTCCAAACTGAAATGAAGATTTATTAAAGCAGGCTAATACAACTTCTCGAGCAGCAAACACCCAACAATTGACCATAAGTCTCTCCTTTCTGATTTAAGCATCATCTAACACAGAACAATTTTCAGAAAGAGAGCTCTATTGGTCTATTTCAATATACAGTAGGACCCCTGTATCCACTGGGGTTTGGTTATCCCCCCCCCCGACCCCCGGATACAGAAAACCATGGATAATAGTGAACGCAATTGAAAATAATGGACTTCTAGTTTAAAATACCATAGAGTTGTCTTGGAGGACCTAGAAAATGGCTAGAGAGGCCACAGTTTCTAGGAAGACTATGGTAGGTATGCTGTTTTGTGTCCCGTGGATAATTAAATTAGTGGATAATGAATCAGTGGATACAGGGATCCTACTATAAATATAAGGAAGTAGCACTTTTGAGACCAACCCATTTATTTCAGCATAAGCTTTTATGGACTCCAGTCCATCTGAAGAAGTGGACTGGAGTCAGCAAAACTTATTACTGAAATAAATAGATTAGTCTTCTTTTTATATTAACAGTAAGCAGATAAATGGTTTGTAATCTGTTTTGTAGTTTTAATATTAAAATGGTAAAAGATGATAGCAATCCTGTGATTCATTTGTTGTATTCCTCGAAGGTGATGTAGCACATACCACACTAGCAAATAATTCTATACATGTCACTGGTGAACACAAATTTATTATATATTAAATGTATCTATCACTTGTCTTTCATGATACCCTCAAGGTGATGCATGTGGAATTCCACTGAGAGTTCCTATCTAGATACCAAGCAGTACTCCTTAATTTCAGCAAATTTGCTGTGCCGTGCACTTTCAGACTACTGCCTTGACAATGCATGAATCCTTTATGCATTTTATGAGTATGTGGGCAAGTTGTTGTTGCTGCATCATCATCATCATCATCGTTTTACTACAACTCCCAGAATACCATCAGCTTGGGCACTGGCTAGGGGATTCTTGGAGTTGCATATTCAGGCAATGCGCAGCATACTCAGACAGCCTGAAAGGGTTGTACAAAAGATTCCTCTCCTGATTACCCAGAGATATTTTTATTCACCAGAGATGACCAAACAAGTAGCTTTCTCAAGCCTGGTGTGCATGATTATTATTGTTAAGAGGTCATGTTAAATGTAAAGAAAACTTACTGTTTCAATTAGTTTGTTTGTTTTAATAGGTGTTGAACTTTTCATACATTCATGAGATTGTCTGTACAAAATCTTTCAGGACCATTCCATGTTTTTATATGGTTTCATTAAAGTCTACATTTTCAACTTTAGTTTGACCTTAGTTTGGGCCATCCAAAGTTTGACACTTGTTTTCAAACAATTATTTATTGTTTTCAAGTATTTGAAATTGGACTGACTTTGACCCTTTTATCTGGAATAGGTCAAATAACTTTGTGCAGCCACTGCTATTATTAATCACCAAACATTCAAAGGGAGAAACAGTAGTTGGGGAAACAGACCAAACAAGTGATTCACCACCAGGTGGCGAGCAAGATGCAAATACTGTACTGTAGTTGCTACATCCACACTCTTGTTGATTGTGCATATACAGTACTGTGTATTTCCACTCCCAGAACTAAAGTAGACATGAAGGGGGCATTCCTCAACTTGGGGTTTCTGCCAATTTCCTATGAAGATGGGATGGGGGAGGGAAATTTAAAGTGCAGTAGGGGTTATGAGCCCTTGCCTTTTCTCTCTCTTACCCATCACTTATTTATCCTGTGAAGCTGATGGTCTCTAGCGCAGACACCTCTCAGCTCAGCTGCCATAGAGCCATCTAGAGAACATATGTTTTAGCGCAGCCTTATAAATATTGTCAGATAGATAGATGTCCTATTGTGCAGGGCTGTTGTGAAGGGAGAAATCATGCATGCTGCCCTCCTTGGAGGAAGAGTGGGCTTAAATATAAATGATGTCTTGTAAACTGAGCAGTGAAATTAGGAGAGTGATTATAGCTACATCACTGTAGCTACATCTTCCATGTAGGTGCATGGCCACAGTATTCATATAGAGTATAGATATATACTCTATCTATCTATCTATCTATCTATCTACACACACACACACACACACACACACACACACACAGAATCAGCATGGTGAGCATGGTGTAGCAGCTTGAGTGTTGGACTAGGACTCTGGAAGACTAGGGTTTGAATCCCCACTCAGTCATAGGAACCCACTGGGTGGGCTTTGGCAAGGCATGTTCTCTCAGGCTCAGAGGAAGGCAATGGCAAATCCCCTCTGAACAAACCTTGCCAAGAAAACCATGTGGTAGGGTTGCCTTAGGGTCACCATAAGTCAGAAGCAACTTGAATGTCCACAATAACAACCATTTTTAAACATTCAAAGAAGGAATTAACTAATTTCACTAATCTCTGTGGAATTTACTTCTGAGGAAACATGCATAATATTGCACTGTTATTTGTTTATTTTGCACCAGCCCTTGATGCTGATGAGATATTTATCCGCTCCTGTTTTCTCTTTTACCCTCTGTAGGCAGTGTACAAGCTGGCGGATGTTGCCTGTAAGTGCCATGGCGTGTCTGGTTCCTGCAGTCTCAAGACCTGTTGGTTGCAGCTGGCTGACTTCCGCAAAGTGGGCGACCTTCTGAAAGAGAAGTATGATAGTGCTGCTGCTATGAGAATCAACCGCAAGGGCAAGCTGGAGTTAGTGAATAACCGCTTCAATCCACCAACTCCAGAGGACCTAGTCTATGTTGATCCCAGCCCTGACTACTGCCTCCGCAATGAGACCACGGGGTCCCTGGGCACCCAGGGACGACTCTGCAATAAGACCTCGGAGGGCATGGATGGCTGTGAGCTGATGTGCTGCGGCCGGGGCTACGACCAGTTCAAGAGCGTGCAAGTGGAACGTTGCCACTGCAAGTTTCACTGGTGTTGTTATGTCAAATGTAAAAAGTGCACAGAAATTGTTGACCAGTATGTCTGTAAATGAAAGGTTCACAAGAGCTACAAATTTATATTATATAAATCTATATAAATATATTTTATATATTTGTATAAAAAATAGATGGTGATGTTGATGTTAATGATAATAATTAAAGAAGCTTATTTAAGAGACATTTTGGGGGAAAGGGTTAAAAAATGTTTCCATTTTAGAACAACTGGTTGGTTGGGCTGCTCCTTTAAAAAAATTTTTTAATTAGGGAGCCAAACAACAACAAACACAGAGAGAGATTTGTGTATTGGTTTTCTTCTACCCTTGACATAATGTAGCCAGGATGAAAGGGAAACCTGAGGGTCAATGGAGAAAAAAGATCTGACTGCAGCTCCTTGACTGCAAAAGTAGGAAGATGAGATATATTGTCTCTGTCACCTTATGACTAAAATTCATATTGGGTGTTCAGTGCTTTTTGGGTACTGCCAAAGGGAGTGCCATAGATGCTCAGGTTGATTTCCAAAAGGACTTGGAGCCATTTTCTGCTTCTTGTCAAAACACACTGTGGGATACCAGACTACAAGGCTAATGACCTGTGTTTAATGTTGAAAAATGGCTTCGAAGACAGAGTCTATGCATGGTGCAGTTAACATGAGGATTGAAGAGAGACTGTTGCACAGTGACAGATGGTCTCCCCATCCCAAATGGGTGAAGGAAAATATTACCTTTGACCTAGAAATGCTGCTTTACCCTTATATCCTGTCACAACCTCCAGCATCTGGTTCATCTGCATTTTGTGGAATGTAGGGGAGAGGGAATCTACCAACACTCTGAAAAGACAAAGCTGTCAAAGTGTAATTATTTTGTTCTGTTGATTTTATCCTGGTGGGGAAAGAACTGGCTGCCTGCCTCTTGGACCCATGTGGATTGTTTTTGCAAAAGAGACCATGTTCTAAGTAAGTGTCCCAGGATGTGTGAGGAACAGGCACGCATGGGACTGAACAAACACAGCACCTCAATTTCTGTGTGGACTTTGACTTCAATGGTCATTTTGACAAGTTCTTTTTCATTCTCCTTGCCACTGACCCAGATGTACAGTTTCTTTTTAACATTAAATATCCCTGGTTCTCACCCTTCCCCTTGTTTTTTGTGAGCACATTTGTTTTGTGTGGCTTGCTAATGTATTTCACAGAACACGCACCTTCTGCCAAGTTGGACTCCTTCTTGGTTTAAAACTGCAGTCAGACTCAATTCTCATGTTACTTTTTGAAAAGGCAAAATCACCAAGAGGCTTTTTTTTTAACGTCAGTGTTACTTGAAGAGATTTGTTACTTGCTGGCTTTCACTTTCCTGAGGTAAATTTCTAATAGTGAGGAAACATGCCAATGAAATACCCATCACATGGAATGGGTGTATTAAAGTTACATTGTGAGACTTAGACCTCAATTGAGCTATTTTATGTTTACACAGAAGTGTGAACAAAACCTGCTTGAAAAAGAAGTAAATAATGGAATCTCTTCCAGAAGTGCCAGGGAAGGGATTCACTAGTGGGACTGGCCAGCATTCGGTACTATCCATGATGCTGCTGATTGGCTGGTCACCATCACTGATATCAGTAGCCTGTATTTGGTCCAAGGATGGCTAGGTTGTTAGTAATCAAATGCTTCCATGGTGCTGACCAAGGTGTGTGTTGGCCTCACAGTTACCAGGACAGGCAGGAATTCTGTTCCTCAGTTTGGGCATTAAAAGTGTGCAGGAATTCCCAGCTAACAATTTCCACTAGTAAACAATGGGATCGTCTAAATGGTGAAAATAACCCTCATGGAATTCACTGGGAATATGACCTGTCTAACTGGGATCCTGCACCAACCCACTGTATTCGGAAGGAGGGGGGCCCAAAACAGCAAAAACTGCAGGAAAATCCTCTGTGGATTTTCCCATAGTTTTTTTTAAAAAAACAGCAACAGGTGTGTGTGCATTTCTGCTCATTGGGACAAGTGATTCGATATGAATCGCTTTCCAATAGGAGAGGAAGTGGAAAGCTGATTGGCCAGGCGAGTGCGGGGGGCAAAGCTTGCTAACAGGGCAAGTGCCCGCTGCTGCTATGTTGGATTTTTGCCTTAGTGAGTGATTGCTAAGGCAATTAAACAGGGCTGTGTGCGTTTTGTTGCCCTGTTAAATAAAAAAATTGCTCTATTGCTTTAGCGCACCTTAGACATTAAAAAAAAAATTCCTTGGGTTTTTTCCGAGCTGTGGGGCCGTTTTCTAGAAGAGTTTACGTCTGACATTTTGCCTGCATCTGTGGCTGGCATCTTCAGATAATGGTTGGGTAGGAGTGTGTGTGGAGTTTATATACTGTGAACCGCTGTTGGGGCGTATATGTAAATTTGTGTATTTGAATGGTTAGTTTCTGGGTTTAGATATGCAAGGAGGATTAGTGTCTGTTTGGCTAATGGTTGGTTAATGGCCCATTATCTGCTGGAAATCCCCCTGTACCTGGGTGGAATTCATTTGCAAGTGTTGAGTTTTGATTCTATTATTTTTCAAAACTGGAAGCCAGATTTTGTTTACTTTTAGGGTTTCTTCTTTCCTGTTGAAGTTGTCCAGGTGTTTGTGGATTTCAGTAGCTTCTCTGTGCATTCTGACATGATAGTTGTTGGCCTGGTCCAGAACTTCTGTGTTCTTAAATAACATTTTGTGTCCAGATTGGTTTATAACATGTTCTGCTACTGCTGATTTTTCTGGCTGGTCTAATCTGCAGTGTCTCTCATGTTCCTTGATTCGTGTTTGCACACCATGTTTAGTGGTTCCTATGTAAACTTGTCCACAGCTGCATGGTATGCAGTAAACTCCTGCAGCTTTGAGAGGGTCTCTTTTGTCCTTCGCTGAGCGTAGCATTTCCTGGATTTTCTTGGCTGGTCTGTAGATCGTTTGGAGGTTGTGTTTCCCCAACCTCCAAATAGTTTCCCTATTCTATTTGTGATGCCTTTGATGTATGGTAAAAAACCTTCCCTTTGGGTGGCTGTTTTTCTTCTTCATTCCTGTGGTTTTTTGCATATCTAAACCCAGAAATTAACCATTCAAATACACACATTTACATATACTCCCCAACAGGGGTTCACAGTATATAAACTCCACACACACTCCTAACCAACCATTCTCTGAAGATGCCAGCCACAGATGCAGGCAAAACGTCAGAAGTAAACTCTTCCAGAACACAGCTTCACAGCCCCCAAAAACCCAAGGAAAATCTGTTTTTAAAAAAGTTTGGCAGAGGTTAAGTACAGACACAAGTAAATCACTCGCAGCCACCATCTTACATTTGAAGCTTATGGGGGTTTATAGGCGCAAAAGCACCATTAGGGTAAGTTGCTGCTGCGAAATGCCATTACTGCAAGTTACTCCATCCCCCCCTCATATAGACAGGGTCAATGATACTAACCTGTTCAGTATCCTGCGGTCTCTTAAATGGCAAGACTGCACTGAATATCAATATCAGTATTGCAGATAGGCCCTCCTCCACCTTTTGCCAGATATGTTGGCTGAAATCCTATATGGGATATACAGAACAACCACTCTGCATGCATAGATCTATGCCTTCCCTCCACTACCACGGAGCTGCTGCTACTGCTTACATTAAATGGCAAGGGAGAGGGAGAAAGGTGCCTGGGCATCTCTGCTTCCCTGCAGTTTGCTACAGAGAGGAGCAGAGAAACAACTTTGTTGTTGCCTCATAATTTTGCCTCTTTTGCACACAAACTGCAGCGGGACAGAGTGAGTCCTCACTGCCCAGTTACTGCCTACCTCCTCCATAACATTGGCCACACAGGGTTTGGCTGCTGTGAGGGGAAGAGGTTTGGGATGGGTGCAAGAGGCTAGAGAATAGTCTCTTGTACCTCATTCAAAAAATAACACACATGTACCTTATGCATATGTCACTAACGGGGTGTGTGTGTTTGTGTGTGGGTGTGTGTTCAAGTCTCATGGCAACTTATGGTGACCCCATGAATTTCATAGGGTTTTCTTAGGCAAGGAATATTCAGAGGTGGTTTTGCTAGTTCCTTCCATAATATAGCCTACAGAACTTGGTATTCATTGGTGGTCTCACTTCCAATAACTAGGGCTAACCCTTCCTAACTTCCAAAATCAGGCAGAATATGGTGCCTTTAGGGTATTTAGGCCAATCACCAACTGGTTACCTGCCCAATATTAGTTAGCATTAAGGAATTTAGCAATAGCAACAGCACTTATGGTGCTCTCTAAGCGGTTTACAATGTGTTAGCTAATTGCCCCCAACAAGCTGGGTATTCATTTTATTGACCTATGGAAGGATGGAAGGTGAGTCATCCTGGAGCCCTGCAGGACTGAACTCACAATGCTGTGACTTGCAGTACTGACATTTAACCACTGTGCTACCAGAACTCCATTTAGAAGGCAATCCTATGTCTATGCAGTATCCAGAGTCTTCTCAGCCCTCTGTCAAGCACAAAGGGAAAGAATTAGACCAAGGGCAGGCAACATGTAGTGCATGGGCCACATTCAACCGCCCTCTGCAATCCTTGGAGCACCACCACCACCATTTTTATTGATGTAAACACTCCAGAAATCATTAACCATCTTCAAAACAAGATGCACAGTGTCAGTCTTAATCCAAAAAGTGTAGTTAAAACATCAACAGTGGGTTTACATTAAATTTGGGGGGGATGGGGTGGTGTGACACCTATTCTCAGGTAGGCAAAACTGGCCTATAGATTCACCAACACCCCCCCCCCCCAATCTACCTCATAGAATACATCAGAAATCCTCCATGGTCAAAGAGAAGTTCAGACACAAAAGGGGAGATCCTGTCACCATTTGAAGAATATTGTGGCTTCAGTGTGGAGGGTGGGTACAAGCAGATCAGAGATATGGTATGCTGGTTGCGGGGATGCAGGGAGGCTTTGTATACTCAAGTATCCAAAGTCTATGCTTCCAACAGGTTCCCAGAAAAGAGCTATCTCATGTGGGGGACTGGCAACTCTCGCCTTCCCCCCAATGTACCAGGGATGGGTATTACATTTGTGCCCATTGTTACTATTGTTTTTTCTTTCCTGGAAACTTGCCAGAGACCAGTAGCTGGTGGCTCGATTATTGGCACACACCCAAGGACCACCGCTTTGAGTAGCACTGGTCTAAATAGTCAGAATTATTTATCCTCAGTGGTGGTGATATAGTTTTTTAAATGGGAAGAAAGAAAAATGGAGGGATAACAACAAATGCCATTCACATATAGCTTAGGAAATGTTGGCATGCTTTGACCTTGCATTATTATTGATCTGCCTAGTACTGTTCACAGCATAGCTCATACTGAATACCATGAATTAACTGTTTCTTTAGCCAGGCATTGCCTGAAGAAGTACGTGCACATATAAGTCATACTTTTCTGAGACACATTAAGGCTGGCCTCTGTTGGTTACTCCCAATTGGAGTCAACCCATTCAATCAATTCTCAAATGGAGAGTCAATACATTGGTAAATCCTATTGATTCAATGCGTCTACAATAGTCAGGACTAACTGTTGGATTTAAGCCTATGGATCTCATTGGAGAATTATTGCCTGTCAAAGTAGATAGTACTGGGCTAGTTGGCTAAATAATCTTGCTTGGTCTACATCAGTGTCCTATGTTTCAGGTAGAAAATGTTGATTAGCATCCAATGGGGTTGTTCCACCCCCTCCAAATCTGTCCCAGGGTGGCTGAAAATCCCTTCAGGACGTCGTGGGGCAACACAAGGGGGTACTGATGGGCAGAGGGAGAAGGAAAAGAAAATGTATCTGCTATCACAGTGATACTCGAAGTGTTGATCTGTAGACTGGTGCCAGTCTTTGAGCCATTAGCTGCCAATCCATCCTGAGTTTTCCAGGAAGGAAGGAAAGAAGGAAGGAAAGAAGGAGTTGTAGCCAATGGCACAAGTACAGTGCTGGTCCCTGGCACACTGGGGAAAAAAAAACGCTGATCTGCCACATCAGATAGTTTAAGAAGCACTGATCTAGTGCAATGTTAGATTAGATTTATCATGTATAATATGATCCTACGCTTGCTATTGGGTTCAAATTGAGTTCTTTTCTTTTTGTCACTAATTATCAGAAATATGTACAAATCCCATTTTAAACACATCCTTTTAAAAAAGTAATTATCTCCATAGGAGATTAAAGAATGCCAAATATAAAGAAAAAGGCAAGGACACAGCAAAATGCAGTTCTGGATTTTAAAGATTCTGTTTATGTCTGCATAATTTAAGTATAGGTTGAGTATCCCTTATCTGGAAATCCAAAACGCTCCAAAATCTGAAATATTACAATTAAAAAACAAGTAAGAATATTTAAAATATTGTATAAAATCACCATCAGGCTATGTGTATAAGGTGTATATGAAACATAAATGAATTTCATGCTTAGACTTGGGTCCCACCTCAAAGATATCTCATTATGTATATGTAAATTTTTCAAAATCCCAAATCCCAAATACCGTACTTCTGGTCCCAAACATTTTGGATAAGGGATACTCAACCTGTGTGTTGTTGTTTTTTAATAGTTGCTGCTTTTTAAGATGTCATTAATACATCTTTCACAGGAAATAGATTTAAGGGTCCCAGAACACAAAAGAGGAAGAACAAAAGAGCTTTAAAAATGCTTTAAAAATGCTGTTCAGGATTTGAAAGCATTTATTTTATTTTATTTTTAAATATATTAATCCATGCATTTCTTGGCATCTCAGACAGAAATTTATTGGAATGCACCAAGTGAGGCAGATTTATGTTCTTTCTATATAAAACCCAAAGCCAATGGTCACAGTAGTTCCAAGCAATGAAAACTGTTTTCCATTCATGGAAAAACTGAGAGGATAACAGTCTGATCCAGCTCTCTTAAAAGCTCACCAGGAACTAAAATGATCCCCAAATCCCATGAAGTCTGCAAGCTATATGTACCTGGAATATAGTGTATGTTGTTCTCAGACAGAAAAAAACAACAACAAAACCTTGTAGGCTCCACTTAAATATGTCATATTTAAAAGGAGTAGTCTACTTTGCTTTTTTTTCAGTAGTAATATGAGCTGTTTCTATCTTGTTCTGTGACCTCTAGATCAAAGGTCTATCTATACCTTTTAGATTTTTAAAATTTCAATTGGTTTTAGACCACACATTACACATTGACTTTATTTTAAATATTTAACATTGGTCCTTGGGATAGGAAGGTATTTCTCCATTTCAATTAAAAACAAAACAAAAATCCAAGCTGGAAACCTCTCAAGAGATTCATCCATTGCAGTTCTTAATAGAAAACATAGGAAATTCTTCACAAAAATAACAAATGAGTTTTCCGTAATCCTTTGAAAACAATGCTATTCTTGGAAATATATGTGTGTGTCTATCTTTCCTTCCCCTGCTTTGCAAACCCCCCAACAGAAAAATACACCTTGAGCAGAATTTTTGCTTCACAACAAACCTATGGGGTAGGTTAGGTTAAAGACTGACTCACTCAGGTTCGTTAAGCTTTGCAGCTGATCGTGGATCTCAACCTAGCTTTCCCAACCCAACCACAATTTCTAGAGCAAATGTGGGCACATACTTAAAAGTAGACTTGCCACACTGGAATGCCTATGTGGGTGGCACTAAATGCACACATACACACCCCATTGCACAAGCCACAAAGTTTCAGCATCAGGAATATGAAGAGGCAATGTTTATTTCTTTTAATTGGAATGGAACAGCACAGCCTGAAGTATGCCTGATATACAGATATCTAAAATGTTAGATTGTGTGTCTCTAACATGATCATAGAAGATGATGTAACGGGGGAGCAGAGCTACACTCTGTTCATTGACAGTTGTGTCCTGCCATCTAGGAATTAATTTAATCAGCACAGCAATAGTGGAATGCCTGACCCAAAATTGGTTACAAGCATCCGCATAGAATCTGTGACGGATGAGGAGCCAGACAACAATGGCAATGCACTACTCTGCAGGGATGGCACTTTTCATGTTGGCATCCTGTGTCACAATCTCCAGATGGAGAGCTTCCACCAACTTTAGGAAGATGGTCCGGGGCATCCTGAAGAACACCTGCCACCTCTCATCTGACCAGACGGATATTACAAACTCCTCCCACCACTCTTGGCTGGATGGGTAAACCCACCAGTGACAGTCACGGATGGGAAACTGCCTCATGGTCCTACGCAGGGCAAAAATTGCCTTGTGGACCCCACTCATCCCCCTATTTTGGACTATGAGGTATTCCTCAAGGTTCTCAGGTTCCTCCGTGAGCTCCATGTCATCCAACATCAGCATCTCCTCTCTCACTCGCACCAGCCATTGGAGGCGACATGCTCATTTTAGACAGCGGATGTGGTTCAGTGCATCACAAGCTGTGAGGGTACCTTGTATCAAGGTCATGACAGCCATGCAGCACTTGATATGATCCTCCATGGTGTGTGAGCACAAAACAAAGAGTGGTGAAAATAAGCAACCACAAAAAATAGCGTGGAAAATAAGCATGGCCAACTGGCTTTTGGAAAAAGGAGCAAAATGCAGCTTTTAAAAAAGCTCTTAGGTCTGGTTAGCTTTGAAAAAGCTGTTGGGTCACAAAAAAGCTGAGAACAGATGTGTGCTCGCCACCCAGCTACTGTCTGTGACAATGACCTGGTAGGGCAATGGCAGGTCTCACACGAGCGTGGGCACAAAGATTGGTTGTCACCTCCCTCCCTGTGACAACAGCCAATGACAGTGAATGACCACAACAGGAAGTACGTGACAAAAGAAGCAGAAAATTGCATGTGCACAACTTTGATTTACGGGGTGGAGGTGAGGAATAACTGTGCATTGGTCACATCGTTAAGACAATTATAGAGTGCAGTAGTTTACTATCAGCCACCATCTTGATTCACAGGCATGGCTCAGTGTGCACGTCAAATGCAGATAGCCTCACACACAATCGATTTAGCCCAAAGGACTGTGAAGACAAATGAGCGCTGTTGCCAGTTGGCGCTAATGCACATCTGTCTGCAGTCTATCTTCTCATCTAGACAAGCCCCAATACACACTCCAATCACTGTGTTTATGGGAAGAGATTATGTGAAGTCACTGAGGTTATGTGGTCAATCTCTTATGGTTTCTTTATTCTTTGTTAATAGCAGATCACAAAAGAGCTGCAGTGAGAGGTATATAGCTGTTGATCGCTGAGTCTTTTCTAAATTTCTTTTTAGTTTGTTGAATAACCTAGCTGAATCTTCTATTTTAATTTCTTGTTAATTTGTCTGTTCAATGAATCCATGTGTGTTTTAGGCAGCAACATTTATCTCCCTCACCACTCTTCATAGCCCTGTTATTTTTGCACAAGAGGTAGAAAATCCCAGAAGTACATCATCCCTCCTCTACCAATAAAAATATAATAACAACAAATTAAAAAAATATTTAGTGCACTTTCACAGTACCCCAAATCTGCTATCTGAGGCAGATGGCTCTCTCTACCTAATCATAGGAGTGACCCACTCCAGACAGGGCAAAATGTTCTCTTAATTGATTCAATGCCAGCAGTCTATCACACATTGTACCAAACACTGTGTTGACATAATCTGGCTGTCTGATTCTGCAACCAAAGTAAACATGGAAGGGGCAAAGGTAAAAACTAAGAGAGAAGGTTTTAATTAATAAGTAGATGTACTAAGGATGGGAAAGGGTGCTGGAAATTTTAAAAGGCAGTGTAGGGCAGGTGAAGGACTTATTAGTAGATCAGAATATACTTTGTAGATGGAAACTCTTACGGATAGGTTTATATAGAATCTGGTTCATAGATTTCTAGGATGTTTCTAGGATGGAGGACCATCGCCTCCCAAAAATACTACTCTACGGTGAACTCGCCACGGGTCAGCGTGGGAGGGGCGCTCCAAAAAAGCGATACAAGGACTCCCTGAAACAACATCTCAGGCTTGGCCAGATTGATCACCAACGGTGGTCCGCCCTGGCCTCACATCGGGAGGCATGGAGACGCACTATCCACAATGCTGCAGCCTTATTTGAGAACTCACGACGAACAAGTCTTGAAGAGAAACGACAACGCAGAAAGAATCACAACCCAAAAACATCACCCAAGGAGACCTTCTGCTGCACTTTTTGCAACCGGACTTGTTTATCTCGGATTGGCCTTTTTAGTCATCAGCGCGCTTGCAGAAGGCGCGGGATGAATCCTTCCTGAATCTTCGTTTGCGAAGAAAAGCCAGAGGTTCATAGAGACTAAGGTCCCGTCTACACGATTTAAATAATACGTACAGCGTGCGGAAGTTCGCGCTTCGGTACAAACGGCCGTTCGGATGCACACGAATGCAAAAGAGGGGGGTGGTTTTCCACCCTGAAATACGCACACGCGGCGTTCGGGAGGGAAAGCGGATCACGAAGAGAAATCCGTATGCCGTTCGGATGGCTGACGGGTCTGTACGGTCCGTTCGCACACATACGAACAGACAGGGTAATCTGATTGGCTGGCCGAGTAGAGGGGGCGGGGCTAGCACGGAGGGGAATTGGGAGCGGCCGCCATGTTGGTTTCCCGGCTAGCGAGAGTCCGGTAAGTCTGTGAATTTATATGTTTATTTATTTTTATTTTATATTGTAAATACGGAAAACCGACTGTCTGCAAACCAGGAACCTTTTTTTAAAAAAAATAGCGGCGGGAGATTTAAAACTGCCGCTTGCCTTGCTCGCTCCAGCCAGCTTTGGGAAGAGGGAGTCATACGGAGCTTAGGGGGCTTAAAAATTGTATAGCCGGTTCATATGCATACAAACAACAGGCTGTTCATATTTTTTGCCCCCCATACGGATTTTTTTATGATCGTATAGCCGCACCCTAAGTAGATGATGGCATGAATATCAAAGAGTGTGTGAAGTCATGCTTCTCTTTCTGTTTGTGTAAGAAGGTAATTGATCTCAAGTTACTGCACATCATTGGCTTTGATATGCAGTTCCTTCTCCAGTACTTCTGTTACCTGCCCTGATACCCCCCACTCTTCCAAGAATTCATCAATTGGCTGTGTTGCATAAATTGGCTTATTATTGGCACACCACATGGTTGGTAGTAGACCAGGGATCCTCAAACACAAGACATCAAGGTGTTCTCAGAAAACCTAATGAAGTAGCCAGCCCAAATTCCTAAAAGACACGCCCAGGTGGTAATTAAGCGGACCCCCCCTTGCACTCAGGAGTTAGGGAGGAAATGGGCTAATTCTCCTGGACATACATGGGAGTGAATCATTCACTAATTCAATGAAGGTAGCTGAACACTCACTGCAAAACTAGTTTTTCCTCGCACCTTTCTTAGAACAATAGCGAGTTGTCTAAGACCCATCAGTTCCAATGTTTTAGCCGTTAGTGATCATTAACACATCTGGAGAATCCATTGTTTAACCCTGGGAAACTCTGGCACACAGTGTATTACACTCATAACACCCCTTCAGGGGGAATATCAAGTATAAATATCACCCCAAAACACAGTCCCAAGTGTACACAGCTTCCTGCATCTCATTACTCTGTCTGTCTGCTGTGTGACCCTTAGAATGCTGTCTGAGTACAGTTGCCCCTCCACATTCGCGAACTTGGCATTTGCGGTTTTGTTTATTCGCGGTTTTGGGAGGGCCCCCCTGCCCTCCCAAAACCGTGACACGGGGCCTCCGGAGGCCCCGTGAAGGCCCTGGGAGGGAGCGGGGAGGGCTGGGGAGGCCTCCACGGGGCCTTCGGAGACCCTCTGGAGGCCCCGTGAAGGCCATGGGGGGGAGGGCCAGGGAGGCCTCCACGGGGCCTTCGGAGACCGTCTGGAGGCCCTGTGAAGGCCATGGGAGGGAGCAGGGAGGGCCGGGGAGCCCTCCACAGGGCCTTCGGAGACCCTCCGGTGGCCCCATGAAGGCCTTGGGCGGGGAGTGGGGAGGGCTGCGGAGGCCTCCACGGGGCCTTGCGAGGCCCCGTGAAGGCCTGGGGGGGAGTGGGGAGGGCTGGGGAGGCCTCCACGGGGCCTTCGGAGACCCTCTGGAGGCTCCGTGAAGGCCATGGGGGGGAGGGCCAGGGAGGCCTCCACGGGGCCTTCGGAGACCGTCTGGAGGCCCTGTGAAGGCCATGGGAGGGAGCAGGGAGGGCCGGGGAGCCCTCCACAGGGCCTTCGGAGACCCTCCGGTGGCCCCATGAAGGCCTTGGGCGGGGAGTGGGGAGGGCTGCGGAGGCCTCCACGGGGCCTTGCGAGGCCCCGTGAAGGCCTGGGGGGGAGTGGGGAGGGCTGCGGAGGCCCCGTGAAGGCCCTGGGAGGGAGGGGGAAGGGCCGGGGAGGCCTCCATGGAGCCTACGGAGCATCTCCGTAGGTCCCGAGAAGGCCCTGGGAGGGAGGGGAGGCCCTGTGAAGGCCTCGGGGAGGGAGTGGGGAGGGCTGCAGAGGCCTCCAGGGGGCCTCGCTAGGCCCCGTGAAGGCCCTGGGAGGGAGGGGGTAGGGCCAGGGAGGCATCCACGGGGTCTCGGGAGGGTCTCCGGAGGCCCCGTGAAGGCCTTGGGAGGGAGTGGGGAGTCCGGGGAAAGCGACTATGGGGACTATGGGGAGGGGGGGCAATCAATATTCGCAGATTTTTCACATTTGCGGGGGTCCGTGGAACCTAACCCCCGCAAACGTGAAGGGACGACTGTATCTTCTGCTGCACGAGTCTTTGCTCTTCAGATACTCATCATCCCAAACTCTAGTCTCCTAACCCAATACTTCCTTACTATCTTTGATAGCTTGTCTGAGTGCTTGAAGTCTGAGTGCATGCATGTGTGCATTTCCCTGATTATTTTGCAATAAAATTGAGTACATAGGTCAAAAGGTCCTGCCGTTACCCGACCTCTTGCAGCCAATATTCCCCATAGAAATGTTGATTTTTTTTGTAGACACGAGTAGAATTTCCACGGACCTCAGTAATTCAGGTAACACTTCCTTTATTCATAATGCGTCCATGTATTTGTTGCTGCGCATTGGGCAATGATGGGAAAACAGACATTCAAACAGAGGAAGTCACATAGCTAAGGAGAACAGTTAACTTTGTTGTACATTACATTCAACATAATAATTTCAGAATTATTTGACTGTACAGTAGTTCTAAAGTGTTTTATTCTATTTTTTAAATAATGCCACTATTGTAACATTTTAGCCTAACTCTGACACCACAATGTTCTGCAAACGTATTATGTCAGCGAGACCTATAGAACTCAGTGGCCCTTACTTCACAGTAAACAATAGTCTAGGTGCAAGCTGTAGTGACCCCAGGAACAAATAGTTTTTCTTGCTCCTTATCTCCCATTTTCTGTTACCTTTATGCTCACATCAGATTTCTTTTCCTCTTGGCTGTGATAATGATACCAACTGAACTCTAGTCAGATCTAGCTCAAGTTAATTTTAGTGTCTCGGATGGCTGCTCTGGATTGCACCATCCAAGACATTTACTCTCCTATAGCCTTGAAATATTTCACATGATGAGGCGCAACTTTTGGAACTCATTATGTTTCACTGTCATTTTTAAAAGATATTGCTTGTGTACCTTGAGCAATAGATCAGCACAGGCTGCATATTTGTTTGGATTTCATGTTTGTTCTGGCCATTGTATAGCAGCAGCAAGCCAGCTGTTACTGCATGCAGTGAAAGGTCTTATTTATGCAAGCACAATTCTAGTTCTACAAGTTACCTTCAGACTAAATCCAGTAAGACAATGCTTAAAAGCATATATATGATCCCATACATTTTATATGCTGTTAAAATAGGTGATCGGTTACAGATTTTGTAATTACATTAGCAGATAAACTATCTCTACAGTTCTATGATTCTAAGAATTCCTTTGCTAGAGCAGCTGTCAGCTGCCTCCGTAAGTTCTCACCAGCCCTTGGGACCTCACCTTCATGTCAAAAACTCCCTGGGGTTATTTGTTTCTGGGAAATCAGAGAGGGAGATTATTTATGGGTAAAAAGGCTCTAGAGCCAATGTGGTAGCATGGTTTGGACATTAGACTATGACTCTGCAGATCAGGGTTTAAATCCCCGCTCAGCCATAGAAACCCACTGGGTGACCTTGGGCAAGTCACACTCTCTCAGCCTCAGAGGGAGGCAAAGGGAAACTCTCTCTGAACAAATCTTGCCAAGAACACCCTACAATAAGTTTGTCTTAGGGTCACCATAAGTCAGAAAACAACAAAGAGGGTCTATTTTCAGAAGCCATACAAATAAACTATGTCTATATATAATTCTCTTGGGTATGTTGCCTCTCCCAGTGTGCTGACTGGTTGCTCAGGAAACACACCCAACTAATCACCACTCACAAGAAAATGCCCTCTCCACCTCTCAATCCACTCCTGCCACTCAATCTGTAGCCTAGGTTGGGACCCAGGCAGTCAATTGGCGGCAGCGGTGGGACATCACTGTTGCCACTGCAACAGGACCCAGGCAGTCAAATGGTGGTGGCTGCGGTGGAAGCAGGGCAATAGAGCAAGTCACCCTCTGCAATTCCTGGAAAAGTGTGGAATGCTAAGAAGGGGGAGGAGGAATTTAAAAATCCACTGGCCTACCTTACAGGGTTGTTGTGAGGTCCAATGGGCATTTTGGGGGAAGTTTTTCAATGGTGTATGGTAAGCCAGGTCCAGTTAGTTAGAATATAATGGGCTTACTGCAACCCAAAGAAAAGTGGCAGTGTAGCAGGAAGGTTCTGTCCTCTGTGCTGCCTTACCGCATGGCGTTGTCATTATTTTGTTCTAGTCCTGTGGGGGACTGACGTAAAACTGTGTCTTTTTGCTAACCGGAAAAACCCGTTAGCAAAAAGGCATGGTTTTACCTCGGTCCCCCACAGGACTGGAATGAAAGAACGGCAGAAGAACGACAACGTCATGTGGTAAGGCAGCACGGAAGACAGAACGTTCCTGCTGCACTGATGCTTTTCTTTCCAGTGTGGTAAGCCCCTAAATCACAATGTTTAAAACCAATGTTATGTTGCTATATAAGGTATGGTGAGTTATGTTTCTAAATACAGTACATGTTTTTTGTGTGACCTAATCAGCAGGTGAGAATGATTGTGTGTGCATATGACAATACACTAAGCTGGCTTATTCAGAAGTAAGGCCTATTAAGCCTAATGGGACTTACTCATGGGTAAGCATGTATTAGCAAGGTAGAAGGCAGTAGGGAAAAAAAAGGAAGATTGTGGCAGGTGAATAAACTTAATCAAGGAAACCACAGCCCTGAGTATGCGAGACCTGAGCAGGGCTACTGATGACAGGGTGACCTGGACATATGCCATTCATGTGTGTGCATGTGCCTTCAGGTCACCTATCAACTTATGGTGACCCCATGAATTTCATACAGTTTGCTTAGGCAAGGAATACGGAGGTGGCTTTGCCAGTTCCTTCCTCTAAAAAATAGCCTACAGCACCTGGTATTTGTTGGTGGTTTCTCATCTAAGTACTAACCAGGACTGACCCTGTTTAGTTTCCAAGATCAGACAGGATATGGTGCCCTCAGGGCATCTAGGCACATGTCATTCATAGGGTCACCATAGTCAAAGTTGACTTGACAGTACAGTAGTTGACAAAAAGAAGCATGTATAGGATCACATTACTTTTCAGTGCACTGGAATTACTGCATACCCTAAAGACATCAGATCCTGTCTGATTTTGGAAGCTAAGCAAGGTCAGCTGTAGGTAGTACTTGGATGGGAGACCACCATGAATACCAGGTGTTTATAGGCTGTATTTCAGAGGAAGGAACTGGCAAAACCATTTAGAATCATAGAGCTGGAAGAAACCACAAGGGCCATCCAGTCCAACCCCCTGCCATGCAGGAATACACAATCAAAACACCTTGGACAGATGGTCATCCAGCTTCTGTTTAAAAACCTCCAAAGAAGGAGACGTCACCACACTCCAAGGCAGCGCATCCCACTGTTGACCAGCTCTTGCCAACACGAAATTCTTCCTAAAAATCATCTCTGAGTATTCCTTGCCTAAGAAAACCCTATGAATTAATGGGCTTAGCAGAAGTCGACAGGTAACTTGAAGGCATACACACACAGGGGCATTCAATCCTGGTCATTATTTCATAGCAGTCACGTTGTTCTCACTCACAGGCAGTGTGAAGTGCTAAAGGCTAGACACAGGTTGCAGATTTTCCTCAGTTAGGAGATTATCAGACGGGAACAAAAAAAGTGTTCCCATCCTGCAATCTCCTCTCCCGTCCCGGTCCTGGCACAAGAACAAAAAGTTTCAGACCAACCTTATTCCCACTACCACGGCAGCCCAGGAGCTCCATTCATTTCCTGGAATGAAATTCTGCTGGTTCTCGTGAGAAGATGAAAGCCCGGGAAATTCAAAAATAAAAACCCTAGTAAAAAAGACAAAGTGACAGCAAGCACAAAAACACATTTAAAACTTTACAAGTAACCTGGGGAGGGTACAAAAAAGTGTGTCACTTACCTGGATATCCCGATCTCACCAGGGAGTGTTCTGGCATGGACCTCTCCAACTGACGCTGGGATTGCGCCAGCAAAACAGGGACCTTTTCATTCACAGGGCATTCCATGACAGAAATGGAACGGGGGATCCATTGATGGCTAAGCCCGTCAACAAAAAGCAGTGCCAGCGTAATGAGAGCCGAACGGGAGCATTACGAGAGGGGAACGACATCATGTGAAAGGAAGCCCCTTAGCAATCTCCTGGCATTGTGACAACGCCATATTTGCGTGCTCTGATAGTCTTCTTAATCAAGAGTATGGTATGTAACAATACAGGAGCAGACAATTGCTGGGCAAACACAGGTTACTCCTAAGGCATCCTTTGGGCGGGTGCAGGTTCCTCCCATGGTTTTATCCGATTCCCTTTGCTTCCTTGTCTCTTCTCATAAGAAACAGCTTAGCAGAGCTCTATTTATTCCCCCCTCCTTTTACACCTGTGTGTCAGAATGATGCTTGTAACCAATTTCAGGATAATAGCAGGTGTTATATTTTGAACTGATCTTTACAAAGGAGCAGCAAGAGGGATATAAATGAAACAAACAAGTTCCATGGAATGTAATGAAACTCTGTGTTGAATTGTTACTTTAAGTCAATCTCCTGAACTCCTTCACATCCTTTCACCAGGTTTCTTTACCTCCCCTTCTCTCCCTGTCCTTTAAATCCCAATGGAAAACTCTTCTGTTTTCCAAAGCTTTTAGAATTTTAGTTTGATACTGTTATTGATACTTATATATTGATCCTTATATATTTTGATCACATATATCAGCCAGTTTGTTTTATTTTTATATTTTCTTGCTGTTTCATATGTATGTTGTGGTTGTAGTTTTTGTAGTTATCTGGTTAATTTGTTTTGCAATTGAATTTTATAGTTTTATGCTTATGATTCTTTCCTTCCCTCCGTGTGGGCTTAGATTGTAGGCCTTTGGCAGGACCCAATTTTGTTGTTGTTGCTTGTTTTCATGTAAAGCACCATGTACCTGGATGGGGCCAAATAAATGATGATGATAATAATGATAAAATTATTATTATTAATATCATCATTTATTTATATAGCGCCATCCAAGTACATGGCACTTTGCATCATCATCATCATCATCTTTATTATTATTACAGTGAATTATTGTTGTTGTTGTTGTTGTTGTTGCTGCTGTTATTTCGAAACCGCCAAACCGGATAAGCTCCAGTTTAAACTCAACCCCTCCCCCACCACCTGCGGGGCTGATTTATAACGGTCGCTGCTTCCAACGGCAGCGTTTCTCTTTACGCAATTTGCGTAACGAATGACGCCGGGCGACGAGAGTCAAGAATCCCGTCTTCTTTTTCTCCACCAACGAGGAGGCGCCGGAGATCACGTGCTCAACCCTCCCCTCAAAATAAAAACTACACTTCCCATCGGTACTCTGGGCCGATGACAATCTTCTCCTTTCCCTCTCGACTGGGCGCGGCTGACGCCTGCTCCTCCTCTGAGCGGAGGCAGCCTCTCATTGGCTGGAGGCACCTCTTGCGATGATGACGCTATAGGGTGAAGGGGAGGCGGCGGCGGAGGGGGAGTGGAGGCAGCCGCCACTGAGGAGAGAAGGTGGAGGGGGCGGGATTCCCGGAGGCGCCGGCGGCACCGTGGGGACTCCCTCCCTCCCTCCCTCCCTCTCTCCGACCCCCGTCAGCATCGGGCGAGGCTGGCCACGGGCTGAGGAAACGTTCGTGGTAAGATGGGGGACCGACCGGGGAGCTCCGGGTTGGGCTTTGGGGAGCCTGCGTGGTGGGCCTGTGGCCGGCTCTGATGCCGCCTAACATAGGCCCGGGGGGCTGCTGGCGCCCGGGGGGGGGCTCCTCCGTCGTAGGCAGGGGTCTTCTCTCCCTACCTTATCTCGGGTGGGTGTTGCTGCTGACCTCGGGCACGTCACTTAGTTTCTCTGGCCAGAGCAGTGGCGCTTAACCTCTTCTTTACCAGGGACCCCCTTTAAATATCTTTTGTTGCTGCGGACCCCCAAGACTTAACTCAAGATTTTAAACCCTAACAACAACAACAACACAATTAGGCCAGTGGCTCTTAACCTTTTCTTTACCAGGGACCCCCTTTAAATATCTTTTGTTGCCACGGACCCCCAAGACTTAACTCAAGATTTAAAACCCTAACAACAACAACAACAACAACAACACAATTAGGCCAGTGGCGCTTAATCAGTTCTTTACCAGGGACCCCCTTTAAATAATTTTTGTTGCTGCGGTCCCCCAAGACTTAACTCAAGATTTAAAACCCTAACAACAACAACAACACAATTAGGCCAGTGGTTCTTAACCTCTTCTTTACCAGGGACCCCCTTTAAATAATTTTTGTTGCTGCAGACCCCCAAGACTTAACTCAAGATTTAAAACCCTAACAGCAACAACACAATTAGGCCTGTGACGCTTAACCTTTTCTTTACCTGGGACCCCCTTTAAATATATTTTGTTGCTGCGGACCCCCAAGACGTAACTCAGGATTTAAAACCCTAATAAGAAGAAGAACAACAATAAACTTAAAAGCTTCCTGCAAAGGTGTGTGTGTGTGTGTGTATGTGTATATATATATATATATATAAAGATAAAAGTGGATTGCTGCCTGGAAGGCAAATGCGAAATAACATCAGAGTAGTAACTGACTGTCTTAGACCAGTGGCTCTTAACCTTTTCTTTACCAGGGACCTCCTTTAAATAATTTTTGTTGCTGTGGTCCCCCAAAACCTAATTCAAGATTTAAAACCATGATGATGATGATGATGATAATAATAATAATAATAATATACAATCACACCATGATTAAATCTTCCCTCAGAGGCACTGGAGCGGGGAGGGAAGACTTTTCTCCTGCTTCTTTCTGCAAGTTTGTGGCTGGAGTGGATTGAATGTCAATGTGCAAGCCAAGCCAGCCTTTTCCTTGGCTCCTGTCACATGGTGTCTCCACTGCAGGAGAGGCGGGCCAGGCAGCCTTCAAGCCTTTGAGGACCTCATGTGAGGACATCGTGGATCCCTGGGGGTCCCTGGACCACAGGTTAACAACTACTGGTCTAGAGTGATTTGCCTTTAAAATAGACACCCAGTCACTACCTCAAGAGTTCTGGAAAATATCCTGACTGTTACTTCAAGTAATGGCAGCAATTGGTACACAACCTTTGCACTTCCAGTAAGCTGGCTTACTTTGTTAATAAGGTCTAAAAGAAATGGATAATGGTAATGTAAGCCATCCCCTGGTCTTATGTTCCTTTTGAATTTACTGTACAGTCCTCCCTCCACATTTGCAGCCTCCACACTCGCAGTTCTGCATATTCATGGTTTGCCGCAAGGGGAGACTGGGGAAAGTGGCGACAGGGGCGAGGCCCCATTGCCACTTTCGGGAGGAAGTGGGGAGGCGGAAGAAAGTGACGACGGGGCCTCCGGAGGCCCCGTGGTCGCTTTGGGAGGGAGTGGGGAGGTGGGGGGAAGCGACGACGGGGCCTCCGGAGGCCCCGTTGCCGCTTTCGGGAGGGCTGTCATTATTCGCAGAATTTTCACATTTGCGGGGGTCTGTGGAACCTAACCCCCGCAAATGTGAAGGGACGACTATACTTCTTTTCTGTTAAAATAGTGAAGCCTTGTGACATCTTTAAAGACTAACAAACTTATGACAGCATGAACCTTTTGCAGGCTCTCGTCTGTTACTTTGTAAGTTAAATTAAGCCTGTTCTAAAATAAACAAGTCTCTTCTCCTGTTATCTTCTCTCTTCTCTCTACAAACCAAGGTTGTAATTTTACATACCCTTGCTAAGCAGTAATTGCCATTGAACAGCGTGGCTTACTTCTGAGTAAACAGTTATAGGACCAGAACATGCATACAGTCCTATGATTCACTTTTTTCTTCACCTTTGCTTTAGAACAGTGTGAGAATCATCCAGCCCTTCAGACAGTGCTGGAGCACAAGTCCAAACAGCCTATTCAGCATAACCAATGGTGAGGAGTGCTGGGAGCAGCAGTCCAAACACTATCTAGAGGGCTGTGTGATTCCTGCCCCAACTTAGATGATATTTTTATAGCTGATGTCACTTTCCAAGGAGAGAACAAGTTATATTTTAAAGAACTCTGCAACTATTAACCAAAGAACTCTTTGGGGAAAATAAAACATTAAGTAGGATTGTAGCTATAATCCTGTATGTACTTATTTTAGAGTAAGGCTTATTAAATTGATTGGAACTCACTTCTAAGGGTTGAGCTGTGGAATTCAACTTCCATTTTCCCATGACAATTTCTGAATTTGTTTTCTGATTATGCCATATGTGGAATGCCAGTTATAGAATGGAGTAGCAGCAATATTGGGTGGTTAGGCTAATAAATTGAAATAATGTGTGGAAATTGTAATACTAAAGAGCCATTTTATTCTAGTTAGTAGAATATTTGGAGAGAGTGTGGTGTAGTGGTTTGAGTGTTGGACTGTGACTGTGGAGACCAGGGTTTGAATTCCCACTCAGCCATGAAAACCCACTGGGCGACCTTGGACAAATCACACTCTCTGCCTCAGGAAGGCAAAGGCAAACTCCCTCTGAACAAATCTTGCCAAGAAAAACCCGTGACAGGATCACCTTAGAGTTACCACATGTTGGAAACTATTTGAAGGCACACAACAATAACAACAGAATATTTGGACTTTGTATAAAAATTAACTCAATTATGGATTCCCTCTCTAGGCATTTGATGGCAAACTGTATGCATGCACAGTATTCATAAATGACAATTGCAAAAAACCACAGTTCCCTTAGAAACCTTCTGTATCTAGTGATGCTCAGCTTGCATGCCTCTTTTGTAAAATCAACGTTGTAGTGATCTTTCTCTTATAATGTCAGATGGACTTTCATTGCATGTTTATACACTTAGAATGTTCTAAATGTATGCACATATGGTGAGAATAAAGCCTCAATGGCACTTAAGGTTAGTAGGTGTGTTGTTGTTGTTGCTGCTGTTGTGTGCCTTCCAAGTTGTTTCTGGCTTATGACAACCCTATCATGGGGTTATCTGAGGCTGATAGTGTGTAACTTGCCCAAGGTCACCCACTGGGTTTTCATGGCTGAGTGAGGATTTGAGCCCTGGTCTCCAGAATTGTAGTCCAACACTCAAACCTCTACACTATACGTATCATAAATGATAACTTAACCTAGCTGGTCATATAGTTGTCCCTTCACATTCACTGGGGTTTGGTTCCAGGACCCTCTGTGAATACCCAAAACCGTGAACACTTAAGTTCCATTATATGCAATGGCATAGCAAAATAGTGTCCCTTAGATAAGATGGCAAAATCAATGTTTGCTTTTTGGATTATTATTTTTTAAAGAATATTTTTAAGCCGTCAGTACTTAAATCCGTGAATGCCAAATCCGTGAATGTGGAGGGACAACTGTTATAAGTTAGTTGTTTTTGGCTCTAACAATAAAAAAATCATGGTTGGTGTGGCATTTTATAATGGGGTTTGCAGACCAGATGTGCATGATCACTTTGTTTTTTATTAGAACCCAGAGATCTACCAATCACTTCCTGGTTCAGACAGGCAAATTTATACTGTGACACTGGGTGCCTCTGGACATATGCTCAGATCACTAAATTTGATATATTTGAGAACCAAATTCACAGGTTGTTTCACATACAAATACACTTGGCTTCTCCAATGCATTATTTTTCAGTGATCCAGTGTAGTGAACTTGGTTAGTTGTTGTTTAATAATTGGGAGTTGCAAAATGGCAAATCATCTAGATAGGTATCATTAGACTCTTAGGAGATTTTCACACGCCAAAAATATTGCCTCCAGAAACCGGGACAGAAATATTTCTGTCCCGGAAGCAGCGCCGCGGTTCGCATGCTCACCTCCCTCTTCCGTTGTTCCGTCGTCCTCGCTTTGGGTTTTTCCCTCCCTCTTCTGGAATATTTTACTAACGGGAGTTTGCCGTTAATAAAATATTCCGGAAGAGAGAGGAAAAAACCCAAAGCGAGGACGACGGAACAACGGAAGAGGGAGGTGAGCGTGCGAACCGCGGCGCTGCTTCCGGGTCAGAAATATTTCTGTCCCGGTTTCTGGAAGCAATATTTTTGGCGTGTGAAAATCTCCTTAGAGTGTGATCTTCTTCCTGCTTACTTTTGGTCTAGAGAGCATGACCACAGTCCATTGCATATTCTCCCAGTTTTAATGGAACTCTATATGTACAGGATTTTGCTGAATGTGGCTTGTGATTTGAAAGGCAGTGTGGTGGTATTATACAGGTTAATTTGTGAATGTGTTGATGTTTATGATTTTTTAATAATATAATATGTATTTATATAATATGTATTTTTTAAATCTTTCCTTTTCTTCAAGGAGTTCAAGTTGGTGTACACAGATAATAAAGAGTCTCTTCCAAAGGTTTGTTCATGACATAAGCTAAGTGATTCTCTCTAAAACAGAGTTCTCACTGAAGTTGTGCCATCTTAGAGTGTCGGCGTGGGTTGATGTGATTGATTTTTATTTTATTTGAAAACAAAAATCCCTCCACATACTTACATTGAGAGATTCTAGCTTCTGTCATTATAGTTTTTCAGTGCATTAGATGTATTTGGTATGGAGTCTTATGCAGTCATGAGAGCTCTCACTTGCTGTGTGAAGTGTTATAACCCAACCACAAGTTTAAGATTTTAGTGTAAAGTAGGCAAGATTGTATGGTGGGTATCAGTATGGAGGTGCAGACAATTGCTGAACAAGTATGTTATTTCTTAGGTTTTCTCTGGGCAAAGGCAAATTCCTCCAAAGCTGTAATGTGGCTCTTTTCTTCCCTATTTCTTTTCCATAAATGTTATAACAAATAACCTAAGTCCCAGGTGTGTCTTGTACCTGCCATTAGTATTAGACACAGATCTGCATAAGTTTCTCTGGGGTTTTCATTTTAAATATGTATGTCTTAATGATGTCCATAACCAATTGCAGGATAATAGTGGATGTTACAGACTGAACTAATCTGATTTAACCAAAAAGCAGCAGCTTGATTTCAAGATGAATGTTTTTCATATATTTTAAAAATATATTTTACACTGCTTTTCTAAAAGCTTAGAGCTCTGTATAACTAATCCGCACCAAAACAAAAAATATTTAAAACCTCTTATCATATTTGAAACACAGCTCTTCAGAGAAATAGTGACATTCAGTGGCTTGGGAAAACAAGTTTTACAAGTCTTGTGAAAGAATTTGGCAAGCTGAATTAATGTATTGACTCTCAACACAGATCTGGTGGCTTTTTCCACACCTTCAGACTTCTTGATTACTGGTAGCATGTATTTCCAATATCCACTCTAATGTTTGTGTGAATTGGGCCTTAGACATACATGGGGAGGTCATAAAGTGTTTTTATTCAGGAATTTGATATAGCTTGGAAGACATCTGGCTCTGGTGTGTTGGAATTTAAATGTTACTTTTTAGTTTTGAAATGTATCTGAATCATTGTAGCACTTGTAATTGTTGCCTTCAAGTCATTTCCAATTTATAGTCATCCTAAGGTGAACCTATCACAGGGTTTTCTTATCAAGATTTGTTCAGAATCCTTTGCACATTTATGGCTTCTGGGCTGTTCTGTCTATTTGTTTATTTATTTCAAATCTTTCTACACACTGAAATATCTTCTGTATTTGGATATTTCCATGTCTGTCTATTTGGCTTGACTTTTAAAATGTTTGAATTAAACGTCTCATAAATATGTCCATAATCAGCTTAAGCTTGATCTTCATTTTACCACCCAGGTGACTTGGGGATAAGTAACAGATCAGCTGAAATGAGAACCAAGTTACAGCAACTAGAAATGCAATCTTTCGCCTGCCTCTTCAGAAATAAGTCCCCTTAAACTTAGAAGTAGGCTAAAAGACTAGATACATTTAAATCACTGTATCCCTTCCCGTATCTGGCAGCTTCTAAACTAGATAATGGAGGACTACTTCATAGAGTTCTGAATTGGGCAACTATATAGGTTGGTAGTGATGGCCAGCTTTATATTATTTGGACTTACATAGGAAGCCTGACCCCAGGGGAGGCATCACATAGCAAAAAGTCTCCTCAAATCTGGAACATTTTAGCTTTCATAGAATAACTTTGAGGAGCCAAGAAATAAATGTGGTTCCTGCAAGATCTCCCCAAGTGGCAGGCTAATAATGGCCCTTTGCCTTTCTGGAGTGCACACAAAAAAAATGAACCATGCATGCAATCCTGTGTTTATTGGCTTCCTAGTTCTAAAATTTTGAACATACTGTCATTGAAATCACTATTCTGAAGATTCTCAAAGATGAAGGTCTCTAGTTCTAAGTAAGGGGTGTTGAGAGAAGGCTAGAAACTCATTTCATGTAAAGGGCATATGTTCCAGTCACCCTTGTTCTCATATATTTAAAAATGTTTCCTGGCTTGCTTTACCTGGCCTTGCATATTAAAAATACACCCAATAAGTACTTGAATGTGATTTGACTAGGCACATGTGGGTTTTACTCTCATCTTACTTTGTCTGTCCTGTTGGGCAGGTGTCACATGTATTTCCAAAGCAGGATGAAGAGATGGCCTCAATTTTTCATCTGCATAATTTGCAGGAATGGCTGTTGTACATATGATTAGTTGTATAAGCCTGTGGCTTAGAATAATGGCACCTTCAGACTGACTAAATCCATTTGGATGACTGGCTTTGCACTAGACTCATCCTTAATGGCAGTATGCTGAACTACCTAGTAAACAAATATAATAAACTAAATGTAATTGTGTATGTGGATTACAGAATCTTGGTGTGGAGGTGTAGTCCTATTTTGAGGACTCTGATTCTTAACAGGCATATGATAGAGGAGTGTTGCACAATATGTCGTAGGAAAAAGGCAACTTGGGAACCAATAGAGTTTTCATGTGGTTAGGTAGGTGGGGTTTTGCTTTGACTGATCTGAATAGTAAACTCTCCCACATAGTGAATGCCAAGCTCATTACCCCCCAGAAGCGGGTTAAATTACAACATTCTGCTGGTGTTCCATTTGACACAATAGTTGTGGTAAGTCACTCTGAAAATTCTACTTACTGGGATCTGTCTAGCATATAATAGGCAAACACTTTCCCCCTTTATCCTCTTTTACTTGTTTCTTTTCCCCTCCCCCCTTTTAACTTATTTCATTATGTTTGATATTTCAGCTGTGGCTCAATTTCTTAAGCTACAATTCTTAAAATTATTACATAAAGTAAATTCAGTTAATCAGTAGAACTCACTTCCAGTAAATGTGGATAGGGCTGAATTGTTAGTGCAGTTTTTACTTAAAGAATAAAGACCACAGAGTTGGTTGGTGAAATACAGTATTCTTGTAAAACCTCCTTTATGTATTTTGACGAGCTAATGAGTTTTTATAGGACTTTGCTACTGTGCCTTTTGAATTAACAGATAGAATTGTGTGATTGTTGAGAGTGCTGTTCTTTCTTTCCCTTGAGTTTTTATTCATCACTCTTTAAACAAAATTGCTACTTGATATCTAGGCCTCAGAACTTGTAGAGAACCCAGTTAATGCTGTATGTAGATACTCACTTGCTTGCTTGTGTAGATTTCAAAGCCACTCTTGCTATTTAAATGTTCACCAGAGAGTAAATGTAATGCTAGGGTTTTTAACCCAGATCAACTATGTTTACTTTTTGTTTATTCATACCTTTCCCTTTATTTGTTTGCCTCGCTTGAGTTATATAGGCTTTTGTTTCTGTAAATCTAGAGAATGGAAAATGTTTGAGGAATGTCTTTCTGCTCTCAGCTTTTTGTGCTTATTTGTGCTGATAAAAGTACATGTCTTTTACTGCACCCAGTGATGCTCACCTTGATATGGGAAGTGGGTATAAAGACTAAAGTTCAGGGAATAATTATGTCTTAGTTGTTCATGGAAGTGTTTCTTGAACTATGCCACTATATAAACATGGTTATTTCATGACTCACTCCACCCTGTTGGACACAAGCTGCATTAACCTTTGCGTCCTCGTGCATTTAGTGAGTCAGTATATTCCTATATCCCACTATATTTGAGAAATAGTTTATATAAATGATGCATCTTGTGTAAAATTTGGCTGTTAAACTCTTTATGCTACTGTATATACTGTGCAATCACAAATTTGCAAACTAGTGAGAACCCAGTATACAGTATATCTAGAATATCACCCAAGTCAGCAGGTAGTTCTACAGCAAATGGATCTGGTTTACAGAGGCCAGTGGTTGGACAACTGTTCTCCCTCCTTTCCCCAGCTAGTGCATCATTACGTATGGCTGATCCAGTTAGAGGTCTGATTAGTGAGAAGTTGCTCTGCTTGCTAATGCAGTTTTAGACTACCGGGTTGGTTGGGTTTTAAGATGCTTATACTTCCCTCCAGTAATTGTATGTTGTCATTGCTCGGTAATGATAACAGAAGTGTTCAGAAATTGTGACAGAAGAAGGGAGTAGCTTTGCATCTATAGAATACCTTTAACCGTTTTGCTGCAAAATTCTGGAAGAGAGGGCTATGGTGTATGGCTATATAACTTGAAAAGGCTGTAACTTATGAAAGAACATTACCATGAACAAATGTGCTCATGTCCTTGTAATGCTAAAGGATTTGTATTGGGCATACCACAGATTACTGGTGAGCATTATATGAGCATAGCATTATATGTCACTATCTGACTGGCTTGATTTGTATGGCTGGCACAAACATTCATTACTGGTTTTCTGTGGTGACACCTTTACACCTGTGTGTCTGTGTGCCTTCAAGTTGCCTGTCAACTTATGGTGATCCCATGAATTTTGTAGGGTTTGCTTAGGCAAGGAGTACTCAGAGGTGGTTTTGCCAGTTCCTTCCTCTGAAATATAGCCTACAGCACCTGGTATTTGTTGGTGGTCTCCCATCTAAGTACTAAGCGGGACTGACCCTGCTTAGTTTTGAAGATCAGACGGAATCTGGTTGATATCTTTAGGTACTCAAATATAAAATTGTCAGTTGAGTTCTACAAGGTGCTATTCCATTGTTTATTGACTACAGGAAGATATTCTAAGATGAGAACCCAGAGTTGCTGTTTCTTAAATGAATCTGTAGTTTCCCTCAGATTTAGGTAATGAACAAGTAACATTGTCAGGGTAGCACACTTTCAGTTTCTTAAAATAAACTGTTTAGTAAAATCAATTAGACATATTATCAGGTTCAGCTGATATGCCAGCTGTGCCCCTTCCTATAATTGGAAGACCTAAAGATGGTAGTGCATGCACGGGTAACCTCAAGGTTGGACAACTGCAATGTACTTTGCATTGGGCTACCTCTGTAACAAATTCAGAAACTCCAATTATTTCAAAATATGGCAGCCAGATTGGTTACAGGTACATCCAGGAGTGAGTACATTACACCAATATTAAAATCACTCCACTGGCTGCCAATTAGTTTCCGGGCAAAGTACAAAGTGTGGGTAATTACCTTTAAAGCCTTACATAGTTTGGGTCCACGTTACCTTCAGGATCGCCTCCTCCCGTACAATCCACCCCGTGCATTGAGGTCCTTTGGGGGATATTTATTTCAACCAGCCAGGACTAGACTAGCAACTGTCACCCACAGGACCTTTTTGTTGGCTGCCTCCAGACTGTGAAATGATCTTCTGGAAGAGATTTGACAGCTGAATATGCTGTCGGAATTTAAAACAGTACAAAAGACCTATCTCTTCCCACAGGCCTACCCAGTTGATTTTAATCTATAAATTTTATATTTGTATGGATGATTTTAATGTAATGTTCGTTTTAGTCCTATGTGTTTCTACTAGTGTGTTCTAATGATTTTATGTTATGGGTTGTATTTTTACTCACATTGTACCTTGCCTTGGGGAGAGGCAGGTATGAAATTATGTATTTTCTTGGGTATGTTGCCATTTCCAGTGTGCTGATTGGCTGCTTAGGAAACTGACCAACCAATCAAAGCTTGGTTGGGCAGCCAATCAGCACAATCAGCGCAGCATGTGTGGGGGGTGAGGTCCTGCATGGGGGGAGAGGCAGTGGGGAGGGCCGCGGCAGCATGGCACGGGGGCAGCGGTGGGGAGGGCCATGGTAGCACAGCAGGGGGGTGCGAGGTCCCACATGTGGTTGTGGTGGCGGTGGCGGTGAGGGCCACGGTAGCATGGGGGGGTGAGGTTCCGCGTGGGGAGGAGGGAGGCGGCAGGGAAGGCCATGGTAACACAGCAGGGGAGCAGGGGCAAGGTGCTGCGGGGGGTGGGTGGGGAGGGAAGCATTGGGGCAGGCGTTGAGGGGAGGGACGTGTGTACTGTCGCGTGTGTGTGTGTGTGTACCACGTGGGGGGAACGGTGTATGCTACACTGGGTATAACGTGTGTGTGTATGTGTGTGTGTGTATATATATATATATATATATATATATAGCTGCTAAGTGAGCAGAAGAGAACTATGGTTAAAGTCCATTCCTGCATGATAGGGAAGGAAGAGTATATCTGAACAGATAGTTTTATATGACTGCATTCTTCCAACAGAAATAAGCTCTTCTGATTGCTAGAGGATTTGGGAACCTTCAGAAAACTAGAATTTCATGTCAGTCTTACCAAAACGCATTTAAAATGTGACTGCTTGTAGAAAAGAGTCTGTTGATCCTGAGAGACAAGCTGTGTTATTATATATAGGAACCATCAGTTGGTGACCATACAGATGCCTTTGCTTCTGTCTGAAACTTTAAGACAAGCGTTGGGAAAATGTGGACCATGGGCCACATGTGATCCCTCAAGGCCATGTTTAAGTCCCTATGTACCATTTTTGAGGTGTGGGCTCATGGGGCAAAGACTGCAGTTTAAGCCTGTTGAGTAGATCCTATTTCTTCTCTTTCTTCCTTTTACCTTTAGTCAAATATCCTTGCATTTGATTAAATGACCTTTTAGCTCTTAAAAGAAACCTCAAACACTATAACCTGGTTTGCCATCCATACTGCATTGAAAGAGCTCTTGGGAACCAGCTTGTTTACATAAGTTCTTTTTGCTAAAGAAAATGATAGAACTCTAGTCCTTGTCTTCCTTTATGTGTCTCAATACTTCATTGTGTGCCTAGGCAACATGCTGTTGAAATGCTGGCTACAGCATGCAGTATGCACTGACGGTTTAAAAAAAGAAAGAAAAAAAAGGAGAAATTGAGAACATTGATTCCCTCTGCTGGAGAATAGGTATAACCGCTGTCTCTCTGTTAGCAAAGTGTTTCATTTCCCCCTTACCTGCTGCTAAAAGAGAACATGCACTTTCATTTTTAAACTACAGGTTGATCCCCATATCCACAGGATCAGTATCCATGGTTTCATTTATCCACATCCAAAAAAATATGTCTAGGCATTTTCTAGGTCCTCCAGCACAATGTTTTGGTATGCTTCCCAGAAGTAATTAATTTCAATAGGGTTCACTATTATCCACGGTTTCATGTATCCACAGTAAGCCCAGGAACATATCCCCCCAGATATGACAGGCAACCTGTACGTTGAAAGTGATCTGTAAAGATTGGTGAATGCATTGGATATGGTATCCCATAGAGCCAAAAGACTTGGGAGTTCTTGTTTTTAGACCTGGCAGTTTTTGTTTTTAATATGTCAGGAGCATGACAATGCATAATTCTGGTGTTGAGAATTTCCCGAGGGGCCTGGTCTCAGCTACTCTGTTTGCAGGAGCAAGGTTGAGGCTTTTAAAAAAAGTACAGTGGTTAACCATCTTGCCATACATACATCATACTTCAGTTAAAGGCTCAACTTCTGTAAAGGCACAACTTCTGCATTTAGAGTCTGATATTACTTTCATTAGTCCTCTGCTTACAGTAGCTTGTTATCAGTAGAGGATTTTAAGATGTGACAGGATAAAAGCAGAATTATTTCTGGAAGGGGAGACCTTTTCCTTTAAATTACTGGTTATTGATTAGCAGATTCTCCCCATCCAGTATGCCCATGCTGTCAGACAAAATTCATTTAGTCAGTTAACCAGAGTTCAGTCTGGTGTATAATTGACCAACATTTAAAATTTGGAGTTAGGATCTCTTCTGATAGTTTCATACAACATTCAAGATTTGTAACCATCTTATATAAATCCCATTGTTGGAATATGAATATAAGCCTTGGTTTTCGTATGAGGAGAAAGGTGGGGCATTAAATAAAATAAAATAAAATAAAATAAAATAAAATAAAATAAAATAAATAAATAGGTTTTAAGAGTTTATGCATGGCCTGAGTGGTGTTTTCCCTTTCTCTCCAATTCAGATCAGCGGTACAGAATATAGTTTGTTTTACTATTGAACAATTAATTATTTTGACAATTGTAGGAGGAAAAACCTTTAATAGTTGGTGTTTATATGATGTTCGTTGGAGGGGGAAGAATCAAATGTCTAGTCCTTACTTCTGAAATCTAGTTGTATATTTTCTAGTTTTATTGAAAAAGAAAGGATGCAAAGTAGGCTGTTGGTATAGCTATAGTCAGACTTACGGAACATCTCTGAGGTTGATAGGATTCAACCCCAGCACATCATTCTCCATTCCCTTCTAATGTAGATGGCCAGTCCTCTCACACAACTCTTAGGTCTCACTTGGCAACTAAAACGTTGTAACATAGGCAGGGCTGAGATTGGCGTTACTGTTCTTTGGGGGACTTACAGCATTGTCTCCTGCTCAGTTCATTGCATCTTACATACAGCAATGTTATGTTTGTCCACAGCTGAGTGTTTCAATTATAATGTTTAAGTCTGAAGCAATAAGGACAATGCTGAGCTCATGAGGAAAGGCTGCTGTAATGAAGCTTTTAAAATCACAAAGCCTTTTGGGAGTACAGTAGTTTAGAACCAAGTTCGTTTTTTCTATTTTGTTTATTATATTGCCTTCCGGGTTTAGAAAAACATATTTCCTGTGGTATTAAACTTATCTGTATAAAGCTGTGCACATCTGATATCTAGAATGAGTCTGAATAAGAACTGTGGCTTTAAATGACATCCTAGGGCTTCCTGTATATTTAAAGAAAGTGTTGCACATTTAATACTTGTATTCTGCCTTTCCGTACAATTTCATGGTGAGTAAAGGGCTTCAGGATAACAAGTTCTAATACAAAAATTTGTTTACAAGTAGTAATGTGAGACAGTAACGTTTTTAATGAATTGTGTAAACTTGCATAGTAAGAAACTTGTTAAATGCCAGTTTGAGAGATTATAGGGAATATAAGATTACAGAAATAAAAGTCTTCAAGATTTTCTTTTTTATATTAATATATTAATACACTAAGAATCAAACTATCCTCAAAACTGTGCAGGCCATTCAGATTATGCCCTGCCCCATTTGCTCATTTGAAGCTTTCTAGTCATAGAATCATAGAGTTAGAAGAGACCAGAAGGGCCATCTAGTCCAACCCCCTGCCCTAGATGAATACACAGTCAGAGCACTCACAACAGATGACTATCCAGACTGTTTAAAAACTTCCAAAAAAGAAGACTCTGCCACACTTTGAGGCAGTGCATTCAACTCATTTACAGTCAGGAAGTTCTTCCTAATCTTTAGGTGGAATCTCATTCTTGTAGTCAGTTACTAGTGAAATATTGCATGCAATAAAATCAGTTAAATTTTTGTAGCATTCCCCCCCCCCGTTAACATGCACATAATACTGTGCAGTGTTTTTAAAAATTATCCTGAATATTTTCCAATTCTGTAAGTTCCTATTGTCTACTGAGTGCAAGACTGTCCATCATGGTCGAGGTCTGCTTGGATTTCTTACTAGTCTTTGGGCTTGTGTACACAGGCAAAAAAAAATGTACTCACTTTATTTTGAGTTCTATTTATTGGAACACATGACACACGGCTGGTTTCACAGCGTAAGCACTTCATTTATTCGTTAATGCAATTTTTTTTGAAGTTACTTTTTACTCTGCTGTTTTAGGAAAAGCTGGATTTTTTTTACACGTGTGCCAGGATTGGGGTGGATTTGGGGTGGAATTCAGGGGTGGGGTACTTGGAGGGTTTGTGGGTAGTTACATAGTGTGGTGTGTCACCGTTTTTTTTTAATTTCAGTGTATGCATGCAGATCTCTGCATGAGCAAGTGAATGAGCCAGTGCACACCCACTCCCCCTTTTTTCCTTGCCCTGTCTGATACCCCCCACCAGCCTTGTGTGAACATGTTTTTTTTCTTCAGTGAATGTATGTATACTGATATCTGCACGTGTGGACAAGTAAGTGACTGAATGAGCCAGTGAGCATGCAGCCTCTCTCCCTCTCCCCCCCGCCTGCATCTGTATACATAAATTGAAAGGAAAAAATGTTGACACCAGACCAATTGGGGGGGGTGTTGAACAGGTACAAGGAGGAATGGGAACCGCCCACTGGCTCATTCACTCACTTGCACACTTGGGTGCGCGGAGGAAGAGGGAATAGTTAGCCCTATCTCCCTCATTGTAGATCCCATGGCTGGGCTTGGCTGGGGAAGGGGTGGTGACCCAAGGAGAAAGAAACATTTTATAGTGTGTGTGTCTGTGTCTGTCTGTTGGGAGACATTTAAAGTTTTCTCCCTTACTGATTATCACTAAGTGGGGGCAAAGGGGATTGGATGGGGGAGGCATCTAATCATGGCAAGGTGGGTTGTTAGATTGGCAGGTAAACAACAAAGGCTATTGGTTGATAGGTTTTGCGTGTTAGGAATGCAAAAAACAGCGGAGCCAAGATGGATGAAAATAATGTGAGGGAATAGATCTATGAACTGGTGGCCTCCTTGCACTGAAGTGAGTTTATCAGTGGGAAACATGAGGCTGGTTATGCCAATCTCATCTTGATGTGCATGGTGTGTGTGTGTTGGTAGCAGGTTACTGTGGACCCACTGTGGACCTGGAAAATGTGATTTTTTTTTTGGAAGTGTAGATACGTCTTCCTTTCGTTGAAGAGTACTATGTTGTTGTCTTTGTTTCGCAGCTCTAGGTGAGCTGTAGCACAATTGTGACACACTGTGTTAGACTGACAACAGGAGGCAAAATGGAGTTTGCTGTGCATACTGGAATATCCAGTTTGGTGCTGCTCAGAATCAACAGACTCTTAAATGCTCCATATTTAATCTGGATTATCCAGTGTTCATTATGCCACCTTTCCCGTTAATTATGCCACAACAACTCCCCAGAAAGTGCTTCATTCTGACCAAAATGTAGATTCCCATTAGTTATGGCTTCAGTATCTTGAATGAGCTAGCATGTGTGTTGGCCTGTTTATTAATGTCAGGTTTTTTTTTTCCAGAGCTAGCTGATTGTCATCACCTCTTGCTGGAGAAGATAAAGACGTCTCAACGAAGACCCCTGGTCTCATGAACGAATCAACAGATCTCGGGGATGCCAGCTTTCTGGAGCCAATCCTGCGGCTCAGGAAGGGACATGTGCCAGATCCTGCTAAGCAGGAAAATCATGTTAGTGATCAGTCAAGTGAGCAGGCCCCCCTCTTAGTGGAGCTAACTACGTCTTCTCAAAAGGTAAATAGTTGCTACACTGAAATATAGCCAATGAATCACATCATTTGATTGAGTTGAGTTGATGGTTGTGAGTGTATGGGTCCACATGGCAGAAGAATGTCCCTCAGATATTCCAGACCCAGATCATTGAATGTTTGAATCAGGGATGGGGGAATGTGCAACCTTCCAGATATTGAACCTTCCAGATATTGAACTGCAACACCCATCATCCCTTACATTTGTCTCTGGTGGTGTTTAGGGCTGATGGGAGCTCAGCTCTCACTTCATTTGGAGGGAGAGGTTAAATCTAACGTCTTGTTTTCATCTTGGAAACTAAGAGTGACATTATTGTAGTACACCTGTAGAAGACTCAACAAGGGGAACTGTTTCTGAGCTGAACCTTGGCAGGTGAGATGCTGGATGGCAGTAAAAGACAAAGCTGAATGCTCACATTTTGTTCTCTAAAAATTCGTGAAGTAGTGAAGTGTCACCCATATGTTTCTAGTTGGAAATAAGTCCAGTTACATTCATTGGGACTTGATCCCAATTAAGTGGGTGCAGGAGTACATCCATAGCCTTGTAAATTAGTGAGATACCTATTCCATTTCTATGTTGCTACAGTACCGTTGGATAAACTTCAGCATCTACAAGGTGTGTGGTAAACTTTGAACAAGCAACCCATAAGTGGTCTTACAAATGTATCTGACACGATGTGCACTGTGGCAAATTAAAAAAAAACCCTTTAATTCTAAACTAGTTTTGAACAGGGCACTCATTTTAATACATGTGCTTGCAAATATTTCCACTCCACACACACACACACCCACGAAACCCCAGAATGCACAAAAAATCTCCAACCCTTCTGTGGTCTGGCTCCCCGTCACGTGAGCTCATCCACAAGCTGTTGGTACTGCCCCTAAACTGATGAGTGTACACTGTTCCCAGAAATTGCTTGGAGAACTCTTGCCCCATATTCATGGGGACACTTTTGTTGATTACCATAGTGAGGAAAGAACTGAGCCCATAAGACATAATTGCCGGTAGTAGTATGGATATCTGCGCTGGGCAGTTATACATACATACACTGTGACTCTGTTTCTAGAGCCATGGTTCCAGAAACTTGACTGTACATGCTACCCCTTTTTCTCTGCACAGCAAACTACCTCACCTTAGTAGGTACATGAAAATGACCAGCTCGAGCCAAGCATGCCTTGCAGTTTGCTTTTGCCTCAGCATCCTGTTGGAAGTACCTGTTGAGACCAATAGATCTTGCCTGGAGCTCTCAGGAGGGTATCTAGCAATGGAGTCCCTGTCTCAGAGCCTTGAGTGGGTCTCATTTCATGGGTATTTCATATCTTCTGTATCTCTCAGAAGTAGTGCTCATCTTCTGGGCTTCATACCACACATGTGGGTGTCTTTCAAAAAAAGAGGAAAAAACTTCAGCAGGGTCAGAAGGGAGAGTTGGCAGCCTACTTAATATTTTCCTAGTGCAAAGCCCAAAATACATACTGGATCAGAGTGGCCAAGAGCAGACAGAGCTGGGTGGAGAATCTAAATTCCTTCCAGGGAAGAAACCAGCCTGTAGCCCCACAACTGGAGCAGACAGGCAATTTTGGATTGGTACAACAGGGCTGTGTTCTCTGTGACGTTCAAGGATGTCAGTTGTGTGTGTGGTGAAGACTAGTGGTTACACAGGTGTGTTTTGGTGAATGACTGAACCTTGCAGGTGACATTGGGAATTAACAGATGGTCTCTAAAAAGATTTAAATGTACAATATTAGAAGAAGTTTGTATTGACGTGCTCTCCTTGAGACTGCTGCTAAAACCTGAGGAGTAGCTGTCCAGATGTTGGTTTTCATTTCCCATAAGCTCTGTCTATAGCCCATACTGGCTGGAGATGATGGGAACTTGGAGTTCAATAACATCTGACTATACCCAGTCAAATTCTTACTTGGGGTCCAATATGTTAACATGGATAACTATTATACCTACAGTATGTGGAAAATCATCTGAAAGCTTTGCAAAGCAGAAAACAAACTTCCATTTCTGCTTCTGCCAAATGTCTAATGCCAGTGACTTGATGAAGGTTCATTTAAAACCTGTTAGATAACTTCTAGGGGAAAAAATAATAATATTTTGACAGATGAACTATTTTTAAAAGCATCTTTTTGGATAGATGTAGCGGATAAGCATTCTCTGACTTCAGACTGCTCAGGTCTATAGCTTCTGCATAAATTCTGAATCAATAGTATACTGTACTTGGTAACTTTCACTTCCAATAGTATACTGTACTTGGTAGCTTTCACTTGTTTCCTAAAGCAAAATACTACCAGGAAAGCTACTTTTCCATAAGTAATTAGTAACGGTTCCAGGACAACCAAAAGATGGGTATGTTGTTTGTACAGCTGTGTTCTTTTAAAAATAGTAATGTTTGCCATTAATCAGAAGTAAACAACATACAGTGGACCCCTGTATCCACTGATTCAATATCCACTGATTCAGTTATCCATGGGACACAAAACAGCACACCTACTATAGTTTCTTCCTTAGAAAATCTGTCCTCTCTAGCCATTTTCTATGTCTTCCAAGGCAACTCTATGGTATTTTAAACCAGGTCCCATTAGTTTCAATGGCGTTTGCTGTTATCCGCTGTTTTCGGTATCCATGCCCGCCTGCCCGGAACCAATCCTCAGCAGATAAGGGGGTCCTTCTGTAGCTACTTCAGTTTTTTTTTTTTAAAAAAAGTCAATGTGGCCAAGTAGTTCATGTAACTATAGAAGTAGTTACAGTACAACAATTAAACAACAAAAGGAGTAAGTTCTCCCTCTCACATCACAATTATATGTAACTTGTTATTCCTTCATTATTTGAAAATATAGGTCACCCTCCATATCCACGGATTCAGTATCCACAGTTTCACTTATCTATGTACAAAAAAAGTGACTTCTAGGTCCTCCCAATGGGATTCTGTGGTCAGCTTCTGTCATTTGTCTCATTTGAAAATAATAGGGTTCTTTATTATCCACACTTTCACGTATCCATGGGAGGTCTTGGAACATATCCCCTGTGGATACGGGGGTTGACCTGTACAACTCACTGGTTGCACTAGTTTGTGTTCAAGCTGTGAACACTACTTATGTAAATGTTTTGTATACTTGTTGCTTGCTTTCAACATTTGGTGGTGCAAACAGGCTGGATATAAAGTTACAGCAAGGAACAAGTGAATTAAAAACTATGTAAAATATTGAATATTTATAGAAAGCAGATTTTCAAAGGAGAAGTAATGTTTCATGACATCAGAACGTCAATGAGCATTTCCAATTTTGTGACACTACTGTCTGCTTCCTGTAGAAGGGTTGTGTTTTAAACATGGTGATGAAAAGCTGTTTTAGCATAACTTTTCTCTTACCTCGGAGACTAGATACATTTTCCCCATTTAACATTCAGGCACTTTACAAAACATTCTGAAAAAATAAATGTCAATTATTCATATTTGTTGTCATGAGGTACTATAATATGCATGTGCGTTTGGCATAGCTTGCATTCTAATGTGAAATTTAAGTCTGCTTGATTAAGTTCTGTTTTAAAACAGTGTTTAAAATATAGTTTAAAAATTATGGAGATGCTTCTTAAATTATCACCAGGTTGAGAATGTGTATCTCTGTTTTGGGATAAGCTGGAAAAAATGTAACATTTATGTTAGATAGGCTTGCATGATATTCTCTTCTAAGGTGGATGCTTAGAGATCCACTGTGTGGATTTTTTGTGTGTAAAAAGAAGTATGAAAAGAATATAGGGTGACAGATTAGAAATAGGACTATTTTCAGGCACACCAATGGTGATTGGATTATTCCCTTACTTTCATTTCTTTGGCTGTTCTACTGAATATTCAAATTTTTGACAGTCATTGCTGCTCTTTCTGTCCTGTGCTGGACTGTCTGGCCTCCTTCATGGCATTTATCTCCCTCTGGCCTTTGCTGTTTGAATGGCTGGAGTGTCTTTGTTCCCCCTGCTGTTATCCAGTCACTGATACCTCCTAAAGAAATGCCTCTTACTGTGACTTTGTTAAACTGACACAATCAAATGCTTGTGACTTTTATCACCTGATGAATGGGCTTTTTATGTACAGCCTTGAAAACCTGCACTTGACTCTCCTTTTTTAAAAACTATAATCCTCCAGTGACAGGGAGGGGACAAAAGACTGTTTTTGTCACATTTTTTTCCAGCTACCAGACCCTTCAACTCATAATAGAAAGTGGCTTTTGTCTAAAATGCCTGCATCTGTGGTGCTCTGTGCATTTGCAGTGTGTGGCCTAGAAGCGTATCTGTGAAATTTTGGATCTGTTGCTCTGAAGCATTTGGTACTGTGCAGAGAATAATGAAGCACAGCACTTGACTCTTCTTCATGGCAAAAGCCCAGCTGGAACATTTGTTAAGCAACCTGGCCTTCATTGACTCTTGAATTCAGTTATTTGACCTTTTAGAAAGAGTCCATCAGCAAGCCTGTTTGCAAAGTGTGAAATAGTGTTGTGAGCATGGATAGAAGAAAACAGACAGGAGAAGAGCTGACAGCTCCCCCCCTTTAATACTTAAAGAGTTCTGTGTAAGGAAGAACATAGGGATCTTTATTTGTTTTAGTGTGCTGATAGAGAAGAGTATTTTCTCCAGTTTTGTTCTTAAAATTTAAGGTAGGGTGACTCCTATCAGGCGTCGTTAGCATAGCCAATGGGAAGGGATGATGGGAGTTTTAGTTAAGCCACATCTGAAGAGCCACATACATTACCAGTCACTGATCTGAGGTGTAGTAGGCCTGTGCTTGGCATTTTCTCTCCTTTGTCACCTTTTTGTATTTCTCTAAATAACATGTTCATGTTTCTACAAAACAATGTTTGCCAGGTGTTTTTGTTACAGTAAGACAACTCAGTTTCCAAATTCCCAACTTCCTTTATTCTAAATGGTGGCTTAGAACGGTCTAGGCGTTTTTAAAATAAATGCAAAATACAGAAAAAAACGAGAGCCTGGTATATTCTTGGCACCTTGTTGCTCCTCTTCCTCTGTTACTATTCTTGGGGTGGCACGGAGGATCAATCCACTACCATTGGGTTATCCCCATGTGGTAATAGCCAGAGATTGTTAAACATACTCTCTAGGATTTTCCTTTACGTGTTTTATTAAAGCCAGAAATTGAAAGGTAGCATTGCGTACATAAAATACATGATCCTCTCTGTGTTTTAGCTTCTTTTAGAACTTGACACAGCCTCAAGTCAGGTGCAGAAGGTGCACCCCATCCCCATTTTTATGGCCAACTAGCAAAACCTAGCCCTCGCTGTTTTAAAAATGGGCCAGTTTTCATCTTGTAATGGGGCAAACCACCCAAAACTGTGAACTTTTTCTGCTTTGTGAGAACTGCTTTGCTCATCCCTGCCCCCACATCCCTCAATGACTGGAATATATAAAAACTGAGAAGTGATATGTCACTTGCAGGTGTGGAAAAGGTGCTTGTGCAACATGCCAGGAGTGCAGGTACACCCCCCCCCCATGATGCAGTTGCTCACCTCTTCTTTAAGTTAAGAAGGCCCCACCTGGAAGGGCAGGTTGATGCCAGGTTGATGAGTAGTCTTTTTTGTCATTGTGTACCATTGTTGTTGCTTGTTTTTTTAAGCTTGCTTAAACTCCACAACACCTCGTTAGTTATCTGAGTGATGCTTTAGCACTGTTCCCTGGAATCCCAGCCTGTGTTACAAAGTCTCATCTCTCTGTCAATCAACTGCTTTTATAAATCTGCCTTCTCTAACTTCATGCTTTTCAGGTGTTAGAATACAACTCGCATCACTCAGACAGCATGGCCGTGCTGTTTGGGAATGATCAGAGTTGCATCTTACATGTAGCAGGCATCAGGTTGGGGAAGTCTGTTACAAAGCCTTCCTCACTGAGGCGCATATGTGGTCCTAGGATAGACACAAGTACTGTAGCAACAACTTGAACCTAAATCTAGTTGTTAGCCTGCAACTACAGTAAACCCAATGACTCAGTAAGTCAACACATCCATATGTTCCACTAATCCAGTGGATAATAAAACCTTTGCTTGTTTGTTTGTTTTTTACTGTTGCAGTACTTTAAATCCAACTACACTAAGCAAGTCTGTTCCCAGATCACACTTCCCTTCTCTAGCAAAGACATTTCAACAACTGTTGGCCAGTTGAAAGCAAGGTATTTCAACTGATGTATATCTTCTGTATCTTTCCTTTTAGCGTGCTTCATAATTCTGATTTCTCTTCCCTTACCTTCTACTCTCAACTGTGTTTTCATTTGCACACAGAATAGTTTTAGTTAGCAAGTCAATGCCAGGCAGCCTGTCACTCTCACCACACAGCTGCTTTTGGAATTAGCATATGGACAAAAGAGATGCGGAAGGCTTTTTAAAAGCCTTCTAGGGCAGGTGCAGTTCTACAGTCTGCCCAGTGTCAGAGTGCCTCTCCCTCATTTATTTTCCGAATAAGATGGATACAGAGCTTCCTATTGCATTGCTGTTGAACTTGAGCAAACAGTTTTATAGTGGCCTGTCATGTTTTTGGCTGAATGCAGAGAGGGAAAAAAAATACTAATATGGTTTCTAATAGCCAAACTTGAATGACCATACAGCTTGTTCTCTTTTGCTTAAACAACAACAACAAAAAGTCCTGAAACAACTTTTTCCTATGACTGTAAAACAATTCTAGTCTACTAACACTTTCATTGTTGATGGCATAAGGTCTTTGCCAGAGAATAGATCGGTTCTATGATCTTAACAGATTCTAGAGGGATAACTGAGCTGCTGTGATGTGGTTTGAGTTTTGGAGTAGAACTCTGGGATACCAGTGTTTGAATCACCACTCAGTCAAGGAAGCCTACTGGGGAGTCCTTGGGTCACACACTTTCAGCCTGAGAGGAAGACAGTGACAAACCCCATCTGAACAAATCTTGCCAAGAAAAATCTTGCCATTAAGTCAGAATTGACTTTAAGGTATATAACAACAGCAGCTGAGTTAGTTGGTTAAAACAAATGTAAGTGTCTTTTAGGTTTTCCACAAAAACATATATGCTGCAATCAATCTCTTACACTTTAAAGTGCCTCAAGATTTTGGAGGCATTGGGCATTTTTTTGATCACTACATCCAGTGTCAGTGCTCTTTGGGAGAGTGCTATTCTTTTATTGACAAGAAGGATCCCTTATGACTTCATTTTTATTTATAGTATGAAGTCTAAATACTATACTATACTATACTATACTTTACTATAGTATGAAGTATAAATACTATACTGTCAAGGATGCTTTGATCGTGATTCCCTGCGTGGCAGGGGATTGGACTGGATGGCCCTTGTGGTCTTCCAGATCTACAGTTCTATGATTCTATGATTCTAAGTGTAGCAGGATAAGATATCTTGAAAATTTTGATTGAGGAGCCCGTTCATGTGCAGTATTCTTCTTAATTTAAAGATTCTAAAACATGCTGTCCCTCAATTCTTCCCAAAAAACATTGCTGGTTGCCTGTGCGTGTCTAATGGAAATGGATGTGTACTTTGTTAAGTGTCCCTAGGCTTTTATCATGAAGGGAAAGCATCTAAATTGGTATTAAAAATGCGGACTGTTACAAGTTCCAGTTCCTCCTTACTTTATCTCTGCAAAGCATAAGCATGCTGTTATATTGTTGTTTTCTTCCTCCTAAACAAAGCCTTTCATTTCTGTCAATTTTTTTCCCCAAAAGCAAAAACAACAACAACAAAACCTTTAAAATTGATGTTTTTTGATACTTGGAAAATTTAAAATAGGAGCTGGTGAGGAGCAGGTATGGATCCCTGTAATCTTGAAGCCAAGAGAGGCTGTGCTCTGTTGTGCTTGACTTCAGAATAGTAATTAACTGCATCTAGATAGTATGTTTGCAGAGAGACAGGTTACCCACTTCACCTCTATTGTGATGAGGCTACAGAGTCCCTTGGAGTTAGAGCAAGCACATATAGTCATTTGGCAGTCATTCAAAAATATCCTTGTGATCAATTAGATGAAAAACATCTAGAGTCACATCGCTGCAAGAAAATGCATTCTCTGTTAAAGCTTTGGAATATTTCACTTAGTATCCCTGCTTCTACATCTGAAAGTAGATTGTGCTTCATTGCTATAACTTTTCTGGAAACAGCAGTTTTTTGGTCAACAAGACACATAATGACATATCTGGCCGTGACTTCATAGTCATATGGCTCATTAAATGAAGTTGCTTGGGGTGGTGGTGTCCTGCCTTTAGTGTGGCCTATTGTGGACAAAGGGCAGAAGCAACATGTCACATACTGTGATAAAAACCAGGTTACGGTAGGTTTCTCTGATCTAAATGTATCCAAGACAGTAGTTCTCTAAATATGATGACTTGTAATGAAAACTTTCTTTTGAGATTTAGTACTAAAAAATATTTTGAGCCTCTTTTGACAACACCATCTAGTTGTTTAACCAGCTAAATTAATTCCATAGATTAACATGTATGCTGGAGGGTGAATAAACATTTATATTGTTTGTCTAATCGATAATTATTACGAGAAATTTATCATGACTCTATGCATTTTTTAAAATGTTAATTTTTCCATTAGTGAGATGTTCTACAATCTCTTCCTCTGCTGGATTATGGAAAAATTGTTGTCCCTTTTTCAGTTCTGTGCAATCTCTGGTCTAATTGTTAGGTAACAGAAGACAATAAAATATTTAAAAGCTGTTATCACTAAGGAAAAAAAAAGAATAACTCCAATGTGACAGTTTTATCTTCTTTTTTAAAAATTCTTTTTATTAAAAAAAAAAGTTGTAACCATATCCATTATACATAGCAAGTTATTACATTCTAGTCATACATTGATAATACATATTATCATTTATATATTTATTTAATTTTGCATTACTGTATTATATTTCCTGCTGTATCTTCCTTTATGGACAACTTCTTTCTAACCTTCCCATGTCTTAAACAAACCTAGATTAGGTTGTCATTTTTGTATATATTTTCACATCATCTGTTTTCCTTATTTTCTCATCTTTCAATACCTTAATTTCCTTCTGCTTTTAATAAAATTTTATTTCTCTTCATTCTTGTAGTGTAATAGAGTTTATTTATACTCACTGTCCCTAATACATCTCATCACTTAAGATATTTATTCCCCCACCAAACATCAAATGCTGGACTTCCTTTCATATTCCATCTTTTTGGACAAATATTCCGTCACTGGTAACCATTCTGCATTTATTTTGTTAATATATCACTTATTTATAATGTGTGTTAATCTGTCATTTTCCTTAATTTCCTGTAATTTTAGTAACCAGTCTTCAATTAGTGGTGTCTCCTTTCCCCCCCAATGTGCTGCTGTTTTCAATCTCGCTGCAGTAATTAAATATAATAAAATTCTTCCTCGTGCTTTTTCATCTTGTCTTTTCAAGTTTGTTGTTATATTTAATAGATAAAATTTCGGATCTAACTGAAATGGAATTCCAAATATTTTCTGAATTATTTTGTGTATCTTTGACCAATTTTTTTTAAATAAAAGGACATTTCCACCAATATGATATAATGATCTGATTTCTTTTTCACATCTCCAACATTTGTTATTCTCTGTTTTATATATTTTGCTAATCCTCAGTGGCGTCGAATACCATCTGTTGGTTATTTTAATGTGATTCTCCTTTAGGTCTTGGTTTACTGTGAAGGAGTTTGTCTGACTCCATGCCTTTTCCCATTCCTATAATTCAATTGGTTCTTGTATAATCATTGCACATTTCAGCATTGTTTCTTTCACTGTTTCTGTTTCTAAATGTCTTCTTAGTAATAGGTTGTATGTTTTAGTTATCTTCGTTTTCTTAGTGGCTCCTATTATTTTATCCAACTCATTTTCTCCTTTTTCAAATCCAATTCTTTCTTTATCTTCCTTGAACCAAAATCAACTGCATTATTGCAGTCAGACCATCACTTGCTTTTCACAGAAAATCTGGTGCATAATTTTAGGAAGTTCTCCAGAGCTGCATGTGCAGTCTGTCAGGCCATTTGCGATTTTCATAAAGTGTCTTAAGGGCTTATATTTTTGATCTGTGGAGGTAAGTGGAAATGTAAATTCTAACATGAATAAATTCTAACGTGATGGTGCCATAGCCCTATTAAAGTAAAAATGTTGCTGCTTTGGGGTGAGGCTTTGAATAACTGAGTGTATAAACTAGGTTAATGATCTACTTCTCTGCCTGACATAAAACCTGCCAGAAACAAAGAAAAGAGATTGCACTCTCTCATTATTTTTTTTAATGTCTTGCTTTCTTTCATTTTTGAATGTCTGGTGGGAATCTGAAAAAAAGAAGAAGGGGTGAAATGGAGAGGAGATAGTGTAGTATAGATGCATACATGTTCAGCCTCTTTCTCTTTGTAACCCAAATGTGAGCCAGCTCACTTAGCTGAGTTACTCTAGTGGGGATGGGTGTTGGCATTGATGCACTTGTTCGCTATGAAGAGTGCTCTGAAATTTAGTATGAGCTGAACTTCAAGAGCCAATAGATGTAGTGGTTTGAGTGTTAGACTACAACTCTGGAGACTGGGGTTAGAATCCACACTTGGACATGGAAATCCACTGAATGACCTTTGGCAAGTTATATTATCTCAGCCTCAAAGAATGGCAAAGGCAAACCTGCTCTGAACAAATCTTGCCAAGAAAACCCTGTGATATGTTTGCCTTAGGGTTGCCATAAGTCAGAAATGAAGGCATGCAACAAGAACAACAGAGCTGAATTTCATGGCGTGAGTACATGCTTTGCATGCAGAAGGTTCCAGATGGAATGCCTGGCATTAACATTTCATGGTTTTCACATTACTAGGCTAAGAAAGACCTCTGCCTAGTTAAAACTAGACAGGCCAATGGTCCAAAGTGTAAACTTGGAACTAGGCACTTATACTGTATCTGGAAAACTAAGAGGAATTAAAAAGCAAATCAGTTTAGCACATGCATTACCTAACTTTGATTGTTCCTGAACATTACGGTATTGTAATTTAATAATTGCATTTCCTAAGTGAGAGATGCATGCAAATTTTATTTAATTAGGATTTCTTCTCAAATAAATTGGATGGATGTCCTGCAAATGCAACAGAAAATGCAACTGTGATTAGTTTGTGCTGTGTATCATTCTCTTATTTTCTGTTGTAAAAAAACTGTGGTGAACTCTGTTAACCCCTACTCACATGTACAACAGGCATCGATTGAGATTGTTTTATTGTTGGGATATAGATGCATACGGTAACACTGCATAGACAGTTCTGAGGCTTTGGCACCAAAACCCCTTTGTTAATACATTCTGCCAGTTTCAGTTTCTCCCCACCCCAGCTTGGTCATTATAGTTACCTAGGCTTATGCAAACCTTCTTAAACATTCCCAAGCAGCCAATTACCTTGGCTCGGAGAGCCATCACTCCAGCACATACCAGTCCCAGCTCCCAGAATGCCTTCTGCTCATGTCAGGTCACTGGTATAATGAGACACAGGCCTAGCAATGCTAACTACTGCATATCCCAGCTACCTAAGCTCCAAACAATAAAGAGCATATAGCAAACAGCACCAGTGACCTGACAGAAACAGTCCCTGTAATTTTCAGGGTTTTGTCTTCCTCACTGGAAGACTTTGCTTTATGCAGTGAGCGGAATGTATACGCTATTATTCCGCCCCCCCCCCCATTTTCAACTTCTGGCCAGAGAATCTGTCTTTTGTGGATTCTTATTGTGTGTGTACATTTGTGTTTCTTTGCCTTCACATCCAACACTTACATTGGGTGTTGTGTCAGTTACACGTGTTTTTGCTTATGCTTTTTTACTAATTTTGTTTCAGTGTTCTAACAAGGATGAAGATGGCAGTTCAACTCAGGAAGATGAAGGGTTTATGGGGATGCTGCCTCTTCTCCAAGCACATCATGCCATGGAAAGAATGGAAGAGTTTGTGTGTAAGGTAAGAGGCTACAAAACAGAATCCATTGTGCACTAGTGAACTTGAAGCAGCTGGTGGGTCCTGTGGTTAGCAGTGCATGCACTTTTGGCAACAAAAGAGCTAAGTCATACTGGGTGGCCGCCAAGCATTTTCTTGAGTGATGCTGTCACTGTGTGTGTGTGTGTGTGTGTGTGTAGGTATGTATGTATGGGAGGGAGATTGTGGGCCTCCCATAATTGGATGAATTAGAAAGTTTAGCACGATAGGGATTACATGTTGAAATGTGGGATTAAACATGATGGTACAACTGTTGGGTCTCTCTTTGGAAACATCTGTAGAAGTCCAAGCAGAATAATGCTCTCAGTTTCTAGTGTTTCTGGGTCAAAGAATTTTAATTTACAAGGTCATCTTTTTTCCACACTCTGTCTTTCAGACCTTGCAAATCTTTGTTTTCGGATTACCATTTATCTCCCTTGCGTAGTAGCCTCATTGTATCCATCTTCCAAGTGGCAAAAAAAAGAAAGTTCTATTGAAATACCACCCAAAGGGTAAATCCTTTGTGATCTGTGTAAATATTACTGGTCTTGACTTTCCTTTGCTAATTTAAAGGGAAATAGTTTGTACTGGTGTCTGGCTGCTAGGGCTAACTTCAAAATTAAAACTAGAGTAGGCTTTCTGAATTTGCTTAGCTGATATTCATCCATCATTAGAAGGATGACCCTGGCAACCCAGAGTTTACAGTATAGTTTATATAAAACTGTAAGCCCCAGTTTAGAAAAGTGATTGTGTGAGCCACTTTTTGTTTTCACTCACTCCTGAAATGGGTGAAAGTTTATCAAGAACATTTGTTACATTCTGAAGTTTAACAAGAGCATCTGTAATGTGCATTTGAGTGCCTCTTAGCTGCAGTGATCCTCTACTTGCATACGTGCTCTATCTGGATCTGATTATCCTTGCTTTCATGCACTAAGTGTATGTCCTACACTAGGAGTCCTAATGATCAGAAATACGCAGTACATACATTTTTCATTAACATTTTGTGCTTGGACTTAAATCTTAAATATTTGCCTGTGAAATGGAGTGTCTGTTTCCTTTCCATGGCAATGTTCTTTAATTAAGCAGAATTGTGACTCTTCACATAGGAAAAACTGATCTTGGTGAAACTTAGCACTTATGTTCCCATTTTAACCCAGTTTAAGTAGATGCTATAGGCAGAAGGTAGGTCAGGATCTACTGGTAGATTTCTGGGTGATTTTCATAGTATTGGTTAAAAAATAGCAGCTCTCCAACCCATGCACTTACGTTACGCTGCTGAAATGAAGAAAGCTGAGAGGAAAAACAGGAATGGATTGTTGTGTGAAAGGACTGTGAGCTCAGTTCTGATACTGACAACAAAGGCCTAGATGGGGATGCATTCAGAGCTCCTTGTTGTCTAATTTTAAATATATATTTGTCCTCAGACCCTTTTCTGAGCCACAGGTTTGAACATATTGATGGATCTTAGGTTTCTAGGAAAACACGAAGTAGAGCTTGAAGTCTGCCCACCTTCTTACCAGAGAAGCTGCATGATGCTTGCACTTGTGCTCTTAAGCCTTATTTTGGCAATATAAGTAAATAGAAAATTGCCCTGCGTTTTGACAGCTGTGTTCTTGCTCTTGTGATAGTTCATGCCTCTGTGGAGTACATGTTTTTAAAAAACTTAAATGTGTCCTGACCGAGAGAGAGGATGGTCACTCTGCTCTGGAGCCATGTATGAGAACATTTGAAGCTTTAGCATACCTGAAGACTGTTGCTTCAGTCAGGGACTTTTCAGCATATCCATTTCTTTGTACTGTTGAGCTACTCTTAAGAGAAATGTATCGCGAAGTTTCCCTGTCTCTTCTCTGTGTACTTTGGATCTCCCAATGCCTTTCTTATAAAGGCACTCAGCTCAGAGTAGCCAACAGTGATAGAGGGCTTGTCAAGCCAAAGTCTTGGCAATCATGGTACTAGGCTTTCTTTGTAATTGACACCTTTTGAAAGATGCCAGATTAGGGCTACTTTTCAGTTGAACTGTTTGCATCACCAATCGGCTTTGTGCTCTTGGATTAAATTGGTTTCTTCAGCATTTAGAGGCCTACTTCACACTCATTGGAGAGTTTCTTTATGACAATGGAGATAGATGGGAATCAACCCTGTTAAACAACTACTTGCTTTCCCCCAAGTTTACCTCATCCCTTTTTTTGGTGGGGGTGGGGGTTGTGTCATGCCTCTCATTGTATCCCTACAGGCAGAAACTGTCTCTTTTTTTTAATTGATAGACTGCCCTGGGACTTTTTTTTTTTAGCTGGGGAGTGGGATAAATAAACTTTAAATAACACAACTGTTGTGGATTGTGTAGATTTGTGTGGTGGCTAAACCATTCTTTGGAACATACCTTTTGGTCTTCTGGAGTTATGTCATGGAACGTGGAGAAGGAAGATCTAACAGACCCTCATTGCTCCCTTTAGGTATGGGAGGGCCGATGGCGTGTCATACCCTTTGATGTCTTGCCTGACTGGCTGAAGGACAACGACTACCTGTTGCATGGACACCGACCGCCCTTGCCCTCTTTCCGGGCTTGCTTCAAAAGCATATTCAGAATACATACTGAGACTGGCAACATCTGGACCCACCTACTAGGTATCAAACTTGATGTAAATGCTAAAAGTGCACTTATCTTTTATAATTAATATCAAGGTGAGTAGAGCTGATGGGGGATCTATGATATATGTTGCACAAGGCTTTAGGGTCCCTTCTGTCTTACTTTATTATTTGACGTGTACCTGCTTAAAAGGCCCTGGACAAATGGTTAGGGGCCCACATGAGGCCTATGAACCACACTTCACCCACCCCTCTGGTCTACAACTGCAGACCTAGCCATTGGCCCTACCAGCTGGGATTTGTAGAAGTCAGAGGCCAGTAGCACCTGGAGAAGTATGCATATGTGTAGTTGTGTGACCCCTGAGTGGTCAGCATCATTTGTTGCAGCAGATGGACCTTTTAATGAGTATGTGTATGTTGTATTTCTATTTCATTGTTTTAAAACTGTTTTTAACTTGTATTTTCAACTTGTCTGTTTTAAATAGTGGCAATTTAATTCTCTTTTTAACTTTTGTATTAATAGTTTTTTAAGTGTCCTTTGTTTTAAATGTTGGGGAGCCACCTTGAATCCTGTGCTGGGAGAAAGGAGGGAGGATAAATAAATGAAGCACAGGATTCCCACTGTGCAGGAAGTTTCTCTAGAATATGATGATTCTAACATAATGCTCATCTTGAGCTCTCTTTGCCCTCCTCTTACACTTGGGCTGCTCTGGTAATCTTGTTTTTCTTTGCCTAGGTTGTGTTTTTTTCCTGTGTCTGGGAATCTTCTACATGTTCCGGCCAAACATGTCTTTTGTAGCACCTGTGCAAGAGAAGGTCGTGGTTGGAGTGTTTTTCTTGGGAGCCATCCTCTGCCTCTCCTTCTCGTGGCTCTTTCACACAGTTTACTGTCATTCAGAAGCTGTCTCAAAGCTCTTCTCCAAGTAAGTATCATAATGACTCAGGGCTTGTCTATATTGGTGGTAAAAATCTGGATGAAATTTTTACTATTTTTGCCTAGAGCTGTGGTGCATGAAATTCAAATGATGGCTCAGCTTTAAGCACCACACCTTACTTGTCAAAGTCTGACTTTGCATTTGAATTTTTACCCCCAGTGAAGCTGTGGTGTCACTGCTAGCCAGCCACCTTTGTGGTGTTGCTGGTGCTGGAAGAGTGACAGGGCTCTGCCTTTCTGGTGCATAATTGCCTGCTCTTGAGATCAGAATGTCCAGCCAACCCCACCATCGCAAGGCTTGCTGCCCATTCTGACTTCAGAGAGAATGAGTAGCACCAGGGCTTTGCTTTTCTGGCACACAGTCGCCTGCTCTGAGGTCAGAATGACCAGCCTGCCCCTTCATTGCAAGGCTTGCTGCCTGTTCTGACTACAGAGAGAGTGACTCGCACTGGGGCTTTGCTTTTCTGGTGTACAATTGCTAGCTCTGAGGTCAGAATTACAGCCCGGACCTTGCAAGTCTTACTGCTTGTTCTGACTTCAGTGAAAGTGACTAATGCTGGGGCTTTGCTTTTCTGGTGCACAGTCACCTGCTCTGAGCTCTGTGGAAGCAGAGCCCTGGCTAGTTGCTCTCTGTGAAGTCAGAATGGACAGCAAGCCTTGCAGTGGTGGGGTGGAGCGGTCATTCTGACCTCAGAGAGTGACTAGCACTGGGGCTATGCCTTTTGAATGAGGAATTGACGCCGAGGAGGGGAAAAATGGCGGCACTTCAGGCAAAGCTTGTCCTTCCTCTCCTCCCCTCCCCTCTCAAATCCAGTGTGGGTGCATTGTTCACACTACAGTTTTCTCCAGAGCTTTAAGAAAACTCTGGAGAAAACTGAGTTTTGTAAAACTCAGATTAAGGTGGTATTCCCCCAATCTGGTGTGGATAGGGCCGTACATTGTGTGGCATTATTGCACCAGATTTAGGGAAAAGGCCGCATGTTGTGTGACATTATGGGCTGGATTGGGGGGGGGCTTGGGTTTTTTTCACTAGTGTAGACAAGCCCACAGTGTTATTTTGGAACCAGAAGGTCCCTAATTGAAATCTCACATCTGTTAAGAACTTATGATTAAGGCCTGAGGTTGAAAAGCTAAACATGTTACGTAAGGCCATCCATCAGGCTGGATTGTTGTAAAGGTTGCTGAGGTGAAGCATCTTGAAAAATGCAATATTTAAAAAGTTTAGTTGCTTGGCACAAAGGTGAAAAATGAGTATTAGCATAATCAACCTTTCCAGTGTGGTGCCTTTGATCTTTGGGACTATAACTCCCATAGCTTGCAGAGAACATTATATGTTGTAGAAAGCTGGGGTTCAGTGGGCAGGTTGCTAGATAAGAGTGATGAAAAGTGGCAGCTTCCTGATTCAGTTTTTTTTCTTCTTCTGCCTTAGGCTAGATTATTCTGGCATCGCCCTCCTCATTATGGGCAGCTTTGTCCCATGGCTGTACTACTCATTCTACTGCAACCCTCAGCCCTATTTTATCTACTTGATTGTGATCTGTGTTCTGGGCATCGCAGCCATCATAGTTTCCCAGTGGGACAGATTTGCCACTCCTCAATATAGAGGAGTTCGAGCAGGTAAGATTTGTGGACTGGTTTTGAAATGGTTTACCACATATACAGGAAGTGATTTGTCTGAAAGTTTATCTAGCTGGATTGGACTGAAACTAGCTGGATTGGACTGAAACACTACTAGACCTAGTCCAGATGTTGCTGTCTTTAAAACCCTGTTTTTCAATAGAATATCTGTGGGGCCTGGGGGCAACTTTGCCATGTTTTTGGCCAACTTGGACTTTCTTAGGGTCTGGAGAGGCATTTTTTAAAAATAAGAAATGACCTAGAAGTTGGGGACAAAAAGGGTTTTTGTATTGATTGATTGATTGATTGATTGGGTGTTTGCAGCTCTGTGAGGTCCCCAAACCCTAACAATTGCCCAACCCTGGTGTAGCAAAATTTTTGACATTAGTAAATCGGTTAATTCAATTTGAATAATTTCAAATTCCAAGAAGGTAGCCATGTTCATTTCTTTGTGGCAAAAAGTCTTGTGGCACCTTAAAGACAGCCCAAAAGAGCACGAGTGTTTACACACTTGTATGTAGAGAAAATGTGCCAGCTCCGGATATCACTTCATTCACCTGTTGACACACACTTCTTCTGAATGCTTGTGCAACAGTGTGTCCATTAGTATTTCACAGTGCCACATATTATTCTTGCAGTATACATTCTTAATTTATACCCCTTTTTTCTTATTGTGAAATTATAGTGCTCATTAGATGATATATTCTTTGTGACAGTAAACACAAGAACATGGCTATAAATATCTGATGGATACAGTTGCTGAAAATCACTCATGCACTTAGCCTGCTCTTTACTTTAGTAATATTAATGAGTATGCATTCTGCGACGGTTGTCTTCCCAGGAGGGAATAATGTAGTATATATTGGGAAGCAAAGAAGATGCACCTACACTAGTGCAGTTATTCTCAAACTGTCTGCTGCAAAAAACTAAAGGCTTAAAATGATTGCAAGCATCCATCCCTAGTGGGAGTGATGTGCTATATATCTCTGCACATTGCTGTTGTTGTGTTTCTTCTTCCTTCTATTCACTCTTTATGCAGGCTTAGTGCTGCCATCCTTCTGGACTTCCATACACATAGGTTATTCAGATACACGAGTGCAGAATCAACAGGATTATCCATCTTGAGAATGGAATCTCTCTGTTTAGGGCTTGTTCCCTTCCAGTCAGGAGGCATACTTGGAATATTAACTCATATGGCAGTGCATAAAAAGAGACTGTCTGTCAAGTGTGTGTGGGTCTTGAGAGGAAGAGGGATTGATTGAAGGGTATGAGGAACTTCTACTTCTCACTGAATTCATGTGGGAAAATGTGACTTGCCTGTTAGGGGTTGGGAAGCTCCAAGAAGCTCTAATTACCATGCTATAAATGACCTAATGATTTGTAGTGGGAAAACTTTATACTGGAAGTGTTGCACAAATATTCAGCATTTTAATTCTTCTGTGATTTCTTAGTTCAGACTCTGTACTGAAACAGAAGTTTGTTTCCATGAATGATTAGAGTGCTTCCCTCTCTTTGAGAGTGGCATGTAAAAGCCTGGGTTTCTTCCTTTTACGGGCCACTGACTGTACAGTAATGCTTTTTTTTTCCTGGCTTGCATCCAGTGTGCACAGAAACCTAGTATACTTGGAAGAATTGTTGGCCAGTAATGTGTTGTGTGTGTTTTTGCAGTCCATGCATAAAATTTTGCCTCACCTTGGAAAAAAAAAAGGGGGGGGCGTCTGATTAAAGCAATCATGGTTGGTTAATTGTAATAATGCTGATCAGTAAAAACTAGTACTGTATAATCATGTATGTAAAATTATTTTTGAAGGAGGAAAAAATACTTGGTGTTTAGGTGATCATACATGTGCTGTAGGAGGCATAAGCTGTGTTCCCACATAATATTAAACAATGGTTACCAGCACATGCACAGATTGAACTTAATTTACCAGTATATGCATCAACATTGAACTCACACTCAGTCCCTTCCTATTACTGTAAATATGAATGATCACTTTGATTATTAGTTTCCCTTCTTACCCAACCTGGCTTGTCATTACATGGTTTTAAAATAAACTTGAGTTAGTTAAAAACACCAGCTTCATAACCCAAGATTTAATGTTGTCTTGTTTATAAACTGACCCTAGTTTGTTTAACAAAAATATGATCTCTGTAGCACAGCAGATTTTATGAAAAGTGAAATTACACTCTACCCAAGTTGTCCTCTTAGCCGTGCTGGTGGAGGACAGCAACAGGGAGTGTGTTTGTAGCGGCTCCTTCTTACTTGTGTAAGTAGTGCTGAATCATGGTTGAGCACTACCAGGCCAATTTCTTTAAAGATACATTGGCTGTTTGGTAGTGACGGAAGGGAGAATGCCTCTTCTGAAATGAATCCTACTGCCAGATTGACCAGGGCAATTCTTCAGCCAATCAGAAGAATTTTAATCTAACCAGTTAATGTGGTTACGTAACGAAACAAACAAAAACAAGACAAAAATGCCTCACTATTCTGCTTTGGGATGCTAAGTGTTGGCAGAGTGCCCTCATTTCTACCACTGGTTCTCTTGTCTCGAAGGCTGAATCTGTCATGCTTATTATCTCCTAGGAGTGTTTCTGGCTCTGGGCCTTAGTGGGGTCATCCCCACCCTGCATTTTGTCATCTCAGAAGGGCTCCTCAAGGCTGCCACAATGGGGCAGATAGGCTGGCTGGCACTCATGGCCTGCCTCTATATCACTGGCGCTGCACTGTATGCTGCTCGCATCCCAGAGAGGTTCTTCCCGGGCAAGTGTGACATCTGGGTAAGTATGGCTAATAGGTGCCAGGCACACAACACAGAGAGGGGGAGAGGCATTAAAGCCACCCTCTACTGCATATCTACAGTGATGAATAAAAACAGCTGCAGGTCTGTGGCAGGGAACAGGAGCAACACCACAGTTCTGAAAATGCCTCCCAGCTGCTCAGTTCTAGGCTAAAAGGGGACCCTTCTGTGCAACTGCTAACTCTAAAACCTAACAAAACTTGGCAGCCTTCTCTTCTTAGGCTTACAGGAATGAAAAAAAATGCAGTTACTGTCTTGGCATATCTGGTTCCCAAGAGATGGACTTGGTGTACAGCTGCAAAAATACAACTATTCTGACACATTGCTGTTGAGGCTCTGTGCAGTTGTCCTGTTCTCCAGATTGTTATGCCAACTGACCAAAGTTGGGCGGGTTTAAATTGGCAGCTCTTGGTGTTTGCATGGGAAATCAGGGTTGTTGCTTAATAAGCAAGCTGGTAGCTTACTTTTTTGCGGGCTAGTACTATACAGTCACTGCTTGCTACTGGTGTGAATCACCATTGCTCTCTGAAGCGTCTTCTGGAAATTAAGAAATGCTTGTTCTCTTCAGTAATCCACTGTTCTGTCTTTTCTCCCATAGTTCCATTCCCACCAGCTCTTTCATGTATTTGTAGTGGCTGGTGCTTTTGTGCACTTCCATGGTGTTTCAAACCTTCAAGAGTTCCGTTTCACAGTTGGGGGAGGCTGCTCAGAAGATGAGATGCAGTAAAACTGGTCATGTGTCAAGCATCTTAACCAAAACAGAATTGTGGGAGCAGCGAGTCCAAACCTTGCCTGGAATGGTGTGGTAGCTTTTGTGGAGAATTGAACTATAAAATGGAAGATAAATTCATACCTCAAGCTTTGGAGTGAATTGATTCTGAAAACCTGGAAGTTCTTAAACTCTTAACTTATTCCTTGGATCTGTAGTCTAAGCTACAGAAAGTTCTTTCTTAAGCAGCTTCCATTCAATGCCATATTTATTCATAGAAAACAAAAGACATCATGGGGAGGAGGCTTAGTGATTTTTTTTCCTTTTCTTTTTTTAAAAAAATCTAGTTTAAGATTTGTATCTTGTTCAGGTAAGTTGATTTTTAGATAATCTTTTGGGAGAAAAATGTATATAAGATTTCTAACTTTCTGTTTAATTAAAAAAGTTTATATAAATGTTTTAAAAATTGGGGAGAGAGGAGAGGGTTTTGTATAGATTACAACATGCAAATACCACACACTGTTTCAATTTTGCACGATTTTTTTTAAGTGCAAGAAGGCCAGGTGAAGCCCCTGCAGAGTCAGCATCAGGGTCCTGTGGGTTTCCTCTAGTGCTGGTATATATAGGATGGCTTGTTCCCCCACCCCCCGCTTTGTTTACACACAGGGGTTGGGAGCAAATGCGTACTTGCAACCTTAATTAGGCTGCTCTTTAAGCCTCTGTATGTTCAGAAGGCAAAGGCAGGAGGCATTGGGTATCTGAGCTCTGCTCCCTTTGCAGGCAAACTTTCTGAGCTCTTTGCCTTTTTGTGGATGATATTTAGGTGGTCTTAATTTCACCAGCCCTTTGCTCTTTTGGGATTCAGTGTGGTATGTATCTTGACCTCTTGGAGGTCTGTTGTCAGTGTTTCACCAGGGCCTGCCATTGTCTTTATCCAAGTGCAATTGTTAGTATCAGGCACCAACCTTCTAGGTGAGCTAGTGAAAAATGGTCTCAAAGGGGTAGGGAAGAATATACCAGACGGGACCTTTGTGTTTGAAGGAAGAGGACTGGCTGGCTGTTAATCTGTGTTGGATTATTGTATGTGCTGCTGAATTTACAGTAGTGCTAAAGTTGCCCATATTAAATCCACTTCACTCCATTTGGCTACAATGTAAAACTGCCGTTCCTTCTCTCCCTTCTGGTATATAGGACAGCCCTTTGCACTGCTTTTTATGAAAAACTATACAGCCCACAGAAGCATATGTACTTGGATGCAACAGCTTTTTCTCCTTTCCCAAGTAGTGCATGGAGCCTAAATGAATGTTGTTGGGTCTTTAAATTCTTCCTTGGAAAGCTTAGCTATGTCAGGTGGAAGTACATCTGTGGGGAGAATTATTTATTAAGCAGTATTCAGTCAGACAAGTGTTAAGAAATATACTTAACTGCTTTTGGGGGAGATTGGTGAGGCCTGTTGAATTAGGAGACGAGCTTTGGGGAAAAACATGGAGTATGAGTTTATGCAGAATATTTCACAGTAAGGACAGTTACTTTAGTTCATAGTAAATACAGGTATCAAGATGTTGGGTGGTTTTCTTTTGTAGGATGGTAGAATTGGCCACATTTTAAAACTGCTTTGTATCATCACAGTAAAAGTCTTTCAGTCTTCTCCCTCCTTGCCCCTTTCTCCTGGAATGGATTTTTCTAATATTACTCCCTCCACATACATTTTTTTGAAGTGTTTAGACCTATAAGAGGTGCTTAATTTGGTGCTTGTAGACGATTTCAAGTGTGTGTGTGTGTGTGTGTGTGTGTGTGTTTTTGGGTAGGATCATGATGCTGAATGCATAGGCCAGAATGGTACCCTAATTTGTTGGGGCTTCACCCCCGAATTAAAAAACAAAACAGTGTTAATTGAACCTCTTTAATAGAATGGAGCGTGCAGTGAGGATTGAAACCTCTCAAAGGGCTTATATAGCCAGTTGGCAGAAGGATGGCTTACATCATGAGGGATGGTAGTGAATACATATCAGATCCAAACCTACCTGTCTGAAAAGCACTTTTTTTGTGTATGTGTGTGTGTGGGGTACCCCTGTATCTACCAGCAGAAGCTGCACCTCCTTATGCTGGATCTTCTTATGCTCACTCTTAGAAAGGGGCTCTTGCAGTCTGGTCTGACAGCACATAACTTGTACAAAAACACAACACTCCACTTGCTGTTCTTAATCCTCATTGGTTTCTGTTTAGGACATTTTATGTTCCTATTTTTTAATGCTTAGCTGTGCACTTTTCTGGGTGCTTGCTGAGACTTCTTCCCAGGTTGGCACCTGACTGCCTTACTCTCAGCAACTGGAGGTTTGCTTGCTTTCTGTTTGTGTGTGCAGGTTTTCAGCATCATATAGTTCCAGCTCCCCCCATTAACTAGTGGCCTTGTTCAGTATTTTCTTTTTTTTTAAAAAATTGCTTACTATTGGAGGCAACAAAGCACATCTTGGACTTTGGAAGATTGGGGTCTCCAGGCAATGGGATCTCATTCCTTGTTGTATTATTAACTTCTAATAAAAAAAAAAAGAAATGCAATGGAGGCTTGTTATTTTTCCCCCCTGGGATGGGGTTGGGGTTTATCTTCATGTCAACATGATTGAGAAGGCATGGCTAGATTTGTACAAAAGTATCATGGATGTTGCAGAATTTGGCCTGAATCTGTAAAGTTGTCTTTGTTAACTTAATGCCAAGGCTAACTGGTCATTAGCCTTGCTAATGCTTCCTCCTGTTTATTTTGTTATGTGCAAAATTCATATTGGGGGAAAAGGGAAACAAGTAAATGAAAACGTATTAATTAAAGAGTAAACCAATAGATAATAAGCAAAATGCACCAGTGCAAAACCATTTATGCCTATATTATCTAAAAAGATGGCCAAGTTGGCATCTATGCTGTATGTTCAAATTTTGAATGTATGCTGTGTATGAAGTCCTCTGGCCATTGAATAATAAGGTGAACACTTGTCTTTTCAATACTTTGGTGTTTGGCTGTTCCTTGACTTCACAGCTGCTCATATTAATAGAATAGGGCCCATGAAACGTCTTGAATAATATGCATACAGTAGCACCCCTGCATCTGCTGATTTGCCATCTGCGGATGGTGGGGTGGGTGGGAGGGAGGGAGGGAGGAGGTGAGCTCATGGGGGGGGGTTGCAGCACGGTGGGTGGGGGAGGGAGAAAGTGAGCTCGCCTCCCCTCCCTTCTCTGTTGTGGTGTTTCCGATGTGGCAAGTGGGCTGGTGGGGGAAGGAGGTGACGTCATGGGGGGTTGTGGCAGGCGGGCAGGCACATGGGGGAAGGAGGGAGGAGGTGACTTTGCTGGGGGGATTCTGGCACGGTGGAGCGGGCGGGCGGGGGAGGGAGGAGGTGAGCTCACCTGCCTCCTCCCTGCTTTGGGGGGGTGGTGTTATGGTGCGGTGGGTGGGCAGTGGGTTCCTGCGTGGTGGTGGCAGTGTTCATTATTATCCACAGATTTCACCATCTGCGGTGGAGCCTGGAATCAATCCCCTGCAGATGCGGGGGTCCTACTGTACTCTGTATTTGCACTACAAGATGAAATCCAGTTGTCTATCATAGGCTTATTAAGAGTATTTCCAACAACATACTGTTTTGCCTTTTCAACATATTTATGATCATCCCAGGCAATAGGGCTGGGGTGGGAATCATGTGGTCTTCCAGCTGTCGTTCAGCTGCAGCTCTCATAGCTTTAGCCATCATAGTCAATGCTGAGGAATGCTGGAAACTGCAATTCACCAACTTTTGGAGCATTCTGTGATTCCCACCCCAATTTCTGTAAATGTCTGTCAGTGTGTGAAGAATTTTACCTTACTCCTACCCCAAAAGAACTATTATGTCATTATATTTTTAGTAAAACCTATCCTATCAAATGTGTGCCATTTCCAGGGAGATGTTACTACTATCCCATGGTTTATGGAACTTCCTAACACTATATAATATTTTTATTTAGACAAGGGTGAGAAATTTCACCTGGACAGTGGATACCAGGCTACCTGCTCTTTTCTCTCTTGCTACATATTATGATCATTATGGATTTGGGCACTGCTTTTTATTCTGAAAATACATGATGACTCAGTATGTATGTGTGCATATGTATACATACAAACACACCCCTGCATATCATAGATGGGCATGCATGCATGCATATTAATATGACTGTTTCTGTTAGGTCCCATGGCAACAATTACATTAGAGCACCACTCTGTGTTTGTTGTTAGAGTTTCAAACCAACATACTTTGGGTACTGTCCACATCATGAAGGCAAGCCTGTGAAGTCATTTATTCTTTCCCATGTGCATTTGGTTCACATTTTAAAATTGTTACCACAGAACCATTTCATTTCTGCCCATCTAGTGAAAGGCACTTTTTGTCAGAGGCTGATTATCTGTTGAGATATAATAGGTCTAAAACAGTTCTAATCTATTTTGCATATTTCAAAATAACAGCTCAGCATTGTTACCTTCCATCTTTCTCTGCCTGTCTATGAGACACTAAAATTTATATTAGTCATCAGCACTGCGTGAGGTAGCAAGAAGTTTATACCAGAGATGTTGGAGTACATTTATTTCACTGTCCCATATAAAGAGTTGGATACACTGAGTGAAGTGTATCTAATGACATCTAACTGGAAAAAAATGTAAGTATGATATAAAAGTCAGTGTGGTTCCCTCTTTGGCTGAATGTAGTAGCCTTTTGAGACGTGTTGTGTTTGTGTTACACCATCCATGAAGAAAAAAAAAAGACATGAAACATATACTGTAAAGGCTATATTTAAAAAAAAATCCATGTGACAAATAATTTTTACAACTCCCTCCCCCCCGCCAGCCCAACAACCTCCTTTACAGACACACATTTATTTTGGGGATTGAAATGCTAGTACTGACAAGCAAATTTAAGGAAATCATTCATTTGTTGCTCTATAGGAAATAGTTTTCTTCCTAAATGATCCTGTTCAGAGGATGACCAACTTTGAAAGAGTTTTATGATAAGAATACCTGCTGTTTGGCTGTCCTAACTTTTGGCCAGTAGCCCAGCACTAGCACTAAGATTCTTGGGAAATAGATAACATGAACATCTGATCAAGGTTGCCCTCAGATTCTTTCATAAGGCATAATGGCTTTCAAAAGTTGAGAGAAATACTGTATGTTACCAGTACCCCACTCTCTGGCTGGCATCCTGTTAGTTAATTCCAACTAGAGTAGACCTATTCAATCAGTTGTTGAATGGTGAGTCAACACATACGTAAATCATATTGCTTGAATGGGTCTACTCTGTTTAGGACTAACAACAGGATTTAGGCCTTTGGGTGTTTAAAATCCCCTCATTGAAAAGACTTTACTGTACAGCAGAAGGGCAAAGTGTAGCCTTGTTTTTCACCCTTGATGATACAGACTCCCCAGGCCATCTTTTTTTCTGGCAAAAAAGTGGCCGCCTCTTCCTGGAAGTCCCCAGCAGCAGCAGCAGCAGCAGCAGTTGTTTACATTAAATTTGCAGAATGGCCCTTCTCTGTTGAGCATTACAAAAAGGCTAGTTTTTCTAAACCCAGAAATAGACTGGGTTTGTTCTGCTCCCCCTCCCTTGCTGTGGCCTAGTGATTTGAGTATCGGACTACAACTCTGGAGACCAGGAATCGAATCCCTGCTCAGCCATGAAACCCACTGGGTGCCCTTGGGCAAGTCACCCTCACCCTCAGAGGAAGGCAATGACAAACCCCTGAACAAGTTTTACCAAGAAAACCCCATGATAGGGTCACCATATGTCAGAAACAACTTGAAGGCACACAACAGGAACATGGCCTCTAGCAGATTCTACAAGCAGAAAATAGCCCTTAGGTGTGCCGTACTGGTCCACTCCTGTCTATTCATGCAACTATCCTACTGTTTGACAAAATACTCTTTAGAATCAAGTTGTCCTAGAAGGTGATAATTTGGAATTAAATCCAGATCACATCTGTTGAGTCCTCCAAATAATCTATTTTTAAATTGCAGAAATGCTAAACCATTGTTAATTCTATGATATAAGATCATTCTGGCTATGTTTAACACTGTTCACTGTGTGACCCATAGAATGGAATTAGTGTCCACCCTCTCTCTTGTCATGTGTTATGACATTAAGGAAGTTTGAAAGATATGGATACAAGGAACATTGATATGCTCAAGCTGGAAAATTCAACAGCTTAAAAGTAGAGAGCCCAACCAATCTATTATGAGTCTTGAAATGGAACTGAGGTGTTTTTTTTTTTACACCATACTGGTACCTCTAAACGTTGTACTCACTGATGTTGTATAGCAAAGTTATGTCAGTTCTGGAATAATTCCTGTTTAGAGTGTCAGGGAGCAAGCAGCTGAAACCACAGCTACCAATCACAACGCGGCAGTGGTTGCAGAAGCAGCACCTGCAGCAACTTCCTTCTGTTGCCTGGCTTGGCAACCTTGTTCTCCAGCTCTCCAATAACGATAGTGCAGATTCATTGGTGGTGTTCAAACTGAACCAATTTCTGCTTTTAGAAGCAAAATTGGTCCACTGCCTTCACCAGGGTTAGAGAGATCTTAATAGTTCTGCTCAGACAAGTTGCATAGATATAGCAGAGAACAGTATGAAGTCTGTATCTCTCTTTCTGTTGCAGGGAAAGCTGCTATACTACTAAGTAAATAGTAGGATAAAAACCCGTCATCATCAGTGACCCTGTGTAAATGTCTCCATGTTGCTGAGGCAGAGATAGTCAGCTGTGATCATGTAGCAGGGTTATCTTGCTTGGTCTGTAGGCACAATGCCTCCAATCTGAGTTGCATGCTTGTATTTGCTTCAGCAGGAAATGCAACACAGACTTTGGGCACGATATAGTTCAAATAGTGACTGAGCCTCTGCAGTTTTGTCCTCACATGCACATGCAGAAGTCAAATAAATACCCAAGTAGAATCCTCCCCCAAATACCATGGCCTATGCTTTTTTGGCTCAGAGTAGTGACCATGATGGACCCTGTCACCGCAGGAGAAGAGCTGTGGCTCCTAGAGGAAGGAGCAGTAAGTTCAATGAAACAGAAATCTCTGCAGCCCCTCCACAGTCCTGGGCATTTTCCTAAAAAGATTGAGAAAAAAGAGGTCATGTGCTTGAATAATTTTGCATAACAAGGATATCCATGTCAGAAGGCACCATAATGTTAAGAAACAGTGAAAATTGGCCTGCAGTGAGAAAGTGGAGGAAAATGGGAGGCCTTCCTTTACCGCAGGACAGTGCCTCCCTGTCTTGGCTGAGACCTTCTCCAATGGCCAGCTGAACAGCTTGAACCCCCTGAAGGGGAGCTGGCCAAGCACAACTCTAAGCCTGAGTCAGCATGCAAGGACCAGGACCAGTTGCCTTGACACCAGGTTGTTTGTGGCTGGAGTTCTAGCATGCAAAGATATGGCATAAAGAACAGTGTCCACTAGGCAAACTGCTGCGAACTTTCTTATTGCATCAGTATTCACATTCTCCATTTTGTTCTGAGGGGTGAATAGCTGTGAAGGGCATTATCTCTTACTGGGGCATTGCCTACTGACACTGAATAGCTCCATAACCTTGATTGAGAGGACATCTAAACAGAGAGACTTTTAATAAATTTGTGGGCCAAATTCATCTTAGGGAGATTGGTTTATTCTGACTTCCATACGTGGTCAAAGGTTGCAGGGAGACAAACCAGTATAAACCTCTCCATTAGGAAGGCAGCATTGTTCACCTTGAGGGCAGAGGCTTGCTCTTAAGGGCTTACCGTAGCTACCTCAGCCGTAGCTTATGGAAAACTTTGGCTTATACAATTAGGAAAAAAAATCCAGGGAAATAGCTTCCCCTGATGGGAAGAAAATTCTTGCCAGAATCCTGTTGATAGCATATTCCTGCTTACATTGGTACAGGTTGAGTATCCCTTCTGAAATGTTTGGGACCGGAAGTGATTGGGATTTTGGATTATGGAGTATTTCAGATTTCTTAATTCCAGATAATGGATGTTCAACCTGTATATGGACATTTTTGGATGTTGCAGAAAAAAAATCAGTACCTCCTCTTGCAACATCCCAACCTTGAGTGCACAATAATAGCCAGGGGGCTAGGGGTGCAGCTCCATCTGCCTAGCCACTGATTAGGGGGTGGGGTGTACCCAAATGCATTCTGGCTGCAATTCAATACCTGGAGACAAAGCAGCCTTACACTGTGGACAGAGACTGCTCCTTCTTGCCCAGATGCACAAGAGTGGTCAGCGTGCAGTCAGGTGTAACCCTGTCCCTGACCAGGGAGCTGAAGCTGCACTCAAAAGTCCTCTGGCTGTTGTTGAACACCTAGAGTAAGCAGTAGCTACAAGGGAGCAGCCTCTACCCCCTTTACAAAAGGTGTAAGTACAGCTGGCCCTCCACATTTGCTGGGGTTAGGGGTGCAGGGCCCCTGCAAAAGTGGAAAAACCAAAAAGTGGAAAGTCTCAGATGGCTGACATTTTGTGATACTGCAGGAGTATCAGAAACCATCTACTGGCAAAAACTATCAGTTTATGTGTCCACCAGTGTAGAAATCATGTACAGTAAATGTATGTGTATTTTGCTTCAAGCATACAAGGAACATACTGCATGATATTTGTCCAGATTTGCTGCTTATATCATATCAACACATTGGTAGATAGGTGTGCGCCCATGCCCCACTGTCCGCAATGGAAAATAAGAGAGGCAGCCTAAGGTTGTAAGGAAAGGATAATATCTAGCCAATGAGTGTTTTAAGAAGCATAGAAACATAGAGTTGGAAGAGACCACAACAGCCATCTAGTCCAAACACCTGCCATGCAGGAATACCCAATCAAAGCACTCCCGACAGATGGCCATCCAGCCTCTGTTTAAAAACCTCCAAAGAAGGAGACTCTACCACACTCTGAGGCAGTGCATTCCACTGTTGAACAGCTCTTACTGTCAGGAAGTTCTTTGTAATGTTTAGGTGGAAGTTCTTTTCCTGTAGTTTGAATCCATTGCTCTGTGTCCTAGTCTCTGGAGCAACATAAAACAAGTTTGCTCCATCCTCAATATGACATCCCTTCAAATATTTAAACATGGCTATCATGTCACTTCTTAACCTTCTCTTCTCCAGGCCAGACATACCCAGCTAAATATACCCTAAGCCTCTCCTTATAGGGCATGGCTTCCAGACCTCCCACCATTTTGGTTATCCTCCTCTGGACACGTTCCAGCTTGTCAATATCCTTGAATTGTGGTGCCTAGAACTGGACACAGTATTCCAGGTGAGGTCTGACCAAAGCAGAATAGAGCATCTTATTTTACTTAAGCTAAGCATTTTATTTTACTTAAGCTAACAGCTAATACATTATGGTAGCTGCCTTGGGACAGACTACTTTCTCAGGTGCACTGGATTAGTTTGTCTTTTCCTACCTCAGGATGAAATGCATGACAGCTATCTGGTCGTCGTCTCAGTTTCTGGGAGCGCATCCTGTCACACTTTACTGAGGCATTATGTGCATTGCTGTTAAGGTTAAGAGCAACTGTGGAAAATGGAGAAAATATGAACAGCCCTTCATTAAATTCTGGGAGGATAGACTGCAATTATAGTGCCCAAGGCATTTAGTTTTCAGCTAAGGATATGGAAGTGCCCAAGTAAATACATTTCCAGTCCAAGGACAGAGCTTTTGCTGACAGTGGAGCTAGGCAGGAGCTCTCTACTCACATGGAGCACTGGGTATATATTATAGCATATACATAACAGGCAATAAATCAGGACTGAAATTAGAGCAAAGAGGTGGGAAGCACTTCCATAGGCAAGATATTTCTTAAATACTTCAGTTGCATCTGGTGTGTATATGGTTACTGCTGAGATCAGCTGATGTCTGTAGGCATGTCTGAATACAAATAGTACTTACGGTTTATTGAAAGCAATGGGACTTAATTTAGTCACAATTAACTAGCTCTGCTGATGTCAGTCAGACTTTAATTGGACAGGAGCTGTCTTGGGTGGCTGCATATCGTATGAACTTGCATAACTAGTCATCACATTAATAAGCCATAAGCCAGTTGAAGTAAGCATGAGTAAACCCATTGAAAACCATGGACCTTCATTACAACTGACTTGCCAGATCTTGCTTTCGACATTATTCTCCCAGCTGCTGGGCTAAAATTTGCCTACTGAGGACCAAACTTGTGGTTAATCATCTTAATATTTCCGTGTGTGTGTGCGTGCGTGCGTGCACGCTTTATTTTTAATAGAACGTGTGGGAGACCCTGATCCTGACAGTGAACATGGACTTAACAGTAGGGGAGGTAATCTCTTTCCCTGCAATCTACAACCCAAAGTTACTATGAAAATCTCAAAGCTGTGCACTTGCATCATGGTCTTGATGTGGAATGCACCCTTGCCTCTGAAACTGCTAAGCAGAAACACAAAACACAAATGAGAAGACACATTTAAGATAATAAGCAGTTTGGCCCTGACATACTACACCACTGGGAGGAAAAGCATAGGAGGCTGTTTTATATTGAGCCAGAGCACTGGCCAGCATAACTCATGAAACTTGTTTATGCCAGCTGGTAATGGACAGGAGCCGTTTCCAGCTCTCCTTGGCAATGCCAGGGTTTGATTCTGTGCTTTCTGCTTATAAACAATGAGCTTTACCACCAAGCTATGTTTTTTCGTTCATTAAGCTCCCACTGTTGCAAGATGCAAATACAACCAATTGCACACCTGTATCTCCCCAGAATTGTGGTGGGGTGGGGTGGTTACTCAAGAATGTAGGCCCTTTGGGATGAGAATGGGAAGAGACTTTAGAAAGTAGTTAAATACCATAATTTATTTTTCTCTATTACATTTTGTACAGGAAATCTAGAAAAGCCACAGAGTCACTTTGTAAAATGTGTAACAGGTTTGAATGTCCAAGGATGCCCATTGTGTTTTGAAACAGAAATCCAAAATCTGTGGCTCTACTTTAATTGGCATTTTTTCTTCTTGTGACAATGTGCCATTAGTGCCACGATCCTTGGAACCTCATTTGCTAGTTCATGCACTTTTCCTCTCTATGATGTAAGGACAACAGCTGGCATCCTGGTCAGTATTTATGAAGTCGCAAGCTAGGTTCAACAGCCTTGTAAATTTTGCAGTTCACATTTACGATTGTGGCATCATTGCCACTACGGTGGACCCTTGGTATCCACTGGGGTTTGGTTCCAGAACCACCACCCCTGGTGGATACCAAAATCCATGGATGCTCAAGTCCCATTATATATAATGGCATAGTTAAATGGTGTCCATTATATAAAATGGCAAAATCAAGGCTTGCTTCTTGGAATTAAAAAAAAAATCAAGTTGTGGATGGTGGAATCTGTGGATGCCAAATCTGTGGCTACAGAGGGCCGACTTTATTGTGAATGCCATAATAAATCATTGAGGGGTCATGCCTCCTAAAACCTACCTTAAAATCCAGGCAGCCACACCAACCAAAGGAGTTCAGTGCTGGTGAGCAGGATCATTGAGGGGTCATGCTTCCAGCCCCCTATCACCAGTGAGCTGCAGTGCAATGAGCAGTTGTGCCAGGACCCTGCAGGAGTCTCTGCTTCTGCTTGTTGCACTACAACTTGCTGGTTTAGGGGATTGGATAGATACAATGCATCATGCATTTTAATCTATTGTTGTTCCCTGCCTTGATCCATAGGGAGAGGCAGGTAAGAAATAAATATCCTCCTCCAGTGTCCCACTTGCCAGCACTGCAGAAGTACTTTAGCTGGTACAGCTGCTTGGCTTTTAGGGTGGGTTTTGGGAGGGTTGGAGCAGGAGATGGATCATTAACTACTTAATCACAGCTACATTTTCCATGCAGGATCTCAACCAAGATGTAGACTATGTGACCCTAACATCTTTAATCTCTCTGCTTTTCCTGTATGTTTTTTTTAAATGACTTTGCCTAAAGAAGGAACTTTGGTTCCAAAAGCTAGCACCAAGATTTTTGTGCATTTTTGGTTGGCCTAATAAAGAATCTACAACATAGACTTTGGAATCTGTTTTATGGTGAACAGAGTTACCCATGAATATTTAAACAACAGTATGTAATAGTAAACACCCGCAAAATAACATACAATTGTCTCTGCCATGCTTTTCACTGGAAAATATGCTGTAATCTCACCTACTCTAAGACCTACTAAAGCTAACTCTGCCTCTATACCAATTGACATTTGAAACATGGGACCAAACAAGCTATAGAGTCCAGCACAGCTTTTGCCAACAAAAGGATATATTTGACTTCTTTCGGAAGCAGAAGAACTGGCGGGAAGATGCTGCAGTCACAGAGAGCATCTGTAACCAGGAACAGGAGATTGCTGTTTGTAATTTGCTGTACTACAAACATCCTGTAAAGGTGAGAAAGTGCCTCCCTTTAGACAATGTTTTGACTGGAAGGAGATAAAACATGCTTTTTACCCTTCCTTCCCCATCACAAGAGGATGCCCTGGGTTGAAGGAACAGGAAGAGCAGGGAAAAAACTGAAAAGAAAGAGGTCAACCTTTTATTTTTTATTTTCACACACACACACACTCTCATTCACTCATCCATTCATTTATATTCCACCTTTCTCCTGAACTCCTGGACACAAGGTGGCTCGCAAGGTGGCTCACAAAAGAATCAGTTGAAACCTGACAATACAATTTTAAAAACAATTAAAATCATCACATTTAAACAATATAATATTAATTTAAAAGCCTACAACAGTTAAAAAAATAAATAAAGCACCCTCCCAATAAGAAGTCTCGCTGTGAGCGATTACATATTAAAAGGCTGTTTAAACAAAAAGGTCTTTGCTTGCTGGTGAAAGGAGAGTAGAGGGGCCAGCCCAGCCTAGCCTCCCACAGAAGCAAATTCCAGGGTGTGAGCAGCCACTGAGAAGGCTCGAAGGGGAGCATGTTTAATTTTTGACTGATTTTGTTGCTCTTATATAACTGATAATGTAGTTGAAAACTGCCAACTTCAATATTTTTCCTTTGGTAGTGTTAAATTAAAAAAAAAAACTAGAACAGTGTTTAGAACTGCTTGTTTTAAAGATGTTGTTGGCCACCTTGGGTCCCACTTGCAGGAGATAGGCGGGATATAAATGAATAAAATAACAACAACAACAATAAAAATAATGGGATGGGATGTACTAGATGAGAAATCTTATTGTGGACTAAGATGTTAACATCCTTGTACAGTCAGCTCTTGTGTGCTTGAGAACTGGTTTTTGTGAGAGCTGATTCTGGGAATGCATCTTAATAAATGATGCATTTCTATATTCGTGCATGTTCATATGCATTTAACCGGCTGTGGGTTAAAAGAGTGTTTGCCACCAACAGATTTGATATTGTAAGCATAGCGATTCATGTAAATTATGTTAACTGCTGTGAAGTTGCCTTCAACTTATGACAACCCTATGAATGAGAGACCTCCAAGTCACCCTCTTATCAACAGCCCTGCTAAGATATACTAATGGATAAAAAGAAAAAAAATGATTGTTCTGAGGTGTAACCTGTATTCAGGACAAGAGGCTACTGCTAGGACAGAACATGGAGAAACGGAATGGCTTCCAATTGGCAAGGGGCTCAGGCAAGGCTGTATTTTATAATCCTATCTGTTTAACTTGTACACTGAACATATCATACGTAAAGCAATTTAAGAAATGCAGATGATACCACAACTGTTAGCAGAAAATAGCAACGACTTGGAATGATTAATGAAGAAAGTCAAGGAAGAAAGTGCAAAGGCAGGTTTACAGTTGAACATTAAGAAAACAAAAATAATAACCACAGATGATTTACATCACTTTAGATGATGAAGACATCAAAATAGTTCAAGGTTTTCCATAACTTATTAATCAGAATGGGGACTGCAGTCAACAAATCAGAAGTCTGGGATTTTGAAAGGTAGCTATGAAGGAACTAGCAAGGATTTGGAAGAACAACTATGAAGGAACTGAGATTATTGTACTTTGATCATATTGTGAGAAGACATGGCTCACTAGAGAAGACAATAATGCTTAGGAGACCCACATCAAAATTCCCTCTGCAAGGAAATGGGTCATTGGGTCATTCATTCTCAGGCAATGAAATTCAGTAGGCCACTACCTCTTAATCTAACCTACCTCACAGGGCTTTTGTAAGGATAATAATGAGCCATATATGGTGACTTGAGCGCCTTGGGAGAAAGGCAGGATATAAAAGTAATGAATCTATCCACACAGAGGAGGCACATTAAAAACATGATTTTAGCATCTTGTGTACACTGACTTCAATGTAAGTGCCCTTTCTACTGTAATCCAAAAAACAGCCAAATAGTATTTGATCAGATGGTGAAGTGGGCTGACTCAGTATGGATTACAGTGCAAGGAGTTCACTTCTATTTTAGCTGTTTCAAATATTAGGGTTGCAAAGCTATGAGCAGTATGAAGTGTGTCTGAGCACTGGACTCGTGTATGTGTGTGTGTGTGTGTGTGTGTGTATACTGAATTGCCTTTTTTGCTGCATGATTACTTTGGATTGTTTTCTCATTTATTGCAACACAAAGTGTACCTGATGTCTGACAACTGTCAAATATAGAGGAAGTGTCATGTTTCTGTTATTTTTTTGCAGCCAGAGACTGGTTTAGTACTTTGCTGCCCTCTATGGGAACCTTTTGTGGTGAGTATGTCATGCACTGAAGTCTCTAAGAAAAGCTAAGGTGGAAGGCCAATCTTAATATTTAGCACCAAAGGTCCAGTTCTTGCATCAGTCTTTGTGCGTGTTTCATCTATGTTAACAGGCACCCTCTGCAACTTTTCCTGCCATCCTGGTATAGCTAGAAACCTAGTCTGTGTTAATGGAATTTTCTAAAAGCAACTTACATGGACAGTATATTTAGAGGAAATATGTTGTGATAACAATACTTGGAATGCTTCATGTGCATTATGAGGTGAAAGAACTTTGGAGGTAATCTAGTGCACCCTGCTTAATACAGAATCTGAGGTGCAGGAAACAGCTTTGATATCTCCTCTAGATAGTTGTACAGCCTCTGTTTAATGCTTCCAGTGATGGAGAAACTATCACCTCCTGAGGCAGTTTGCTCCATTGCGCTTAGGAAGTCTCTTCTAATACTGAACTAAAATCTGCTTTCCTATGATTTTCATCCAGTGGTTATAGTGCAGTCCTCTGGATCAACACAAAAATGTCTCCATGAACAACTCTTTAGATATTTGAAGACCACTCTAATCTCTCTCCATAATCTTTTCTCCAGGCTTAACATATCCAGCTATTCCAAGAATACTTTGTAAGACATCTCCAATATTATACTTGAGAGGTAGCAATCCAGAATTGGACATAGTGCACTAAATCTAACCTGATCAATACAGAACAAAATGGAGCATCTCCTATTTCTGATTGGGACATTCCCTCCCCCCCCTCTCTCTGGCTTTTCTTCGCAAACAAAGATTCAGTAAGGACTCATCCCATGCTTTCTGCAAGCACGCTGATGACTAAAAAGGCCAATCCGAGATAAACAAGTCCGGTTGCAGAAAGCACAGCAGAAGGTCTCCTTGGGTGATGTTTCCGGGTTGTGATTCTTTCTGCGTTGTCGTTTCTCTTCAAGACTTGTTCGGCGTGAGTTCTCAAATAAGGCTGTAGCATTGTGGATAGTGCGTCTCCATGCCTCCCGATGTGAGGCCAGGGCAGACCATTGTTGGTGATCAATTGGGACATTATGCTTCTGTTTACAAACCTAAGTTTGCATTAGCTTTTTAAATAGGTTCATAGTTTGTGATTACCTCTTACTTCTAGATCATTTTCACATGACCTTCATCTTCTACTTATTTACTGAACACAATTTATTTCTGTTTACTTTCATCTTTTTTGTTTCAATTCAGTGTTCCAGCCTCTTGAGATCATTTTGAATCTTTATTCTGTCATTTGTGGTTTTAAATATATCTGCTAGCATCATATGTTTTACACATTTGATAACCGTTCCTAATACTTCTTTCTCAAGTCAATTATACACATGTTGAACAGCACAAGACACAAGACAGAGCACAAGGCATAGGACAGAACCCTGTAGCACTCCACATAAGGCCTCTCTCAAAGCATTGGGTAAAGTTGTTAAAACAGTTGTGGATCCACATAATAGTAGTACTGTACAGACCATCAATGGCATTCTTTTTCTGTGGTGAGGCAAGAGGCGATGCTAATGGTAGCAGTGATGCTGATATGGTTTTCTATGTCAGACAAAGTTTTGCTGAGGATCCAGCCTAAATGTACTAAACAGCTACTGGGCAGCAGGAGTAGTGGTGGGGGGGTGACACTGGCAGAGGTGTTGAAAAGGCAGAATTATTCAACACCTCCTTTGCCTCAGTGTTTTCAGAAAATGAAAAGGGTGACCCACCTGAGGATAAAGAAACAGAGGACACAATAGGGGAAATCCAGCGCAGAATAAGCAAAGAGGTAGTACAGGAATACCTTCTTAATCTAAATGAATTTAAATCTCCAGGACCAGATGAACTACATCCAAGAGTATTAAAAGAGCTGGCAAATGTAATCTCAGAGCCATTGGCAATAATCTTTGAGGACTCCTGGAGAACAGGAGAAGTCCCAGCAGACTGGAGGAGGGCAAACGTTGTCCCCATCTTCAAAAAGGGGAAAAAAGAGGATCCCAACAATTATTGTCCAGTTAGTCTGACATCAATACCAAGGAAGATTCTAGAGCAGATCATTAAACAGAGAGTCTGTGAACATTTAGAAGGCAATGCCATAATCACAAAAAGTCAACATGGGTTTCAGAGAAACAAGTCATGCCAGGCTAATCTGATCTCTTTTTTTTGATAAAATTACCAGCTTGGTAGATGAAGGGAACGCTGTGGATATCACATACTGTATATTCCGGCGCATAAGACGACTGGGCGTATAAGACGCCCCCCCCCAATTTTAAAGTTAAAATATAGAGTTTGCCTCCCCCCCCCCAGCCAGCCATCTGGCTGGAAAGCCTGTCCCCCACCAGCCAGCCAGCTCAGTGGCTGTAGATGATGGAATAGTCTGTGAAATTAAAGGACTGAGAACAGCTAAAAATGCATGGGATACTTTGAAAAATCTCTGTGGTGTTCAATCTTTGGAAAGTAAGGTTGCATTAATACTGTAAGTTGGTTAATATGAAGCTATCAAATCCCAAATTTTTGAATGAGCACATTAATGAATGAGCACATTAATGATTTTAGAGCCACAGTGGCAGACAAGAGAATTTCACCATAGACAAACCTTGATGCAAAATGATAAGTTTAAATCCAGAAATTCTAATTTTAGGCTAACTTGTCCTGAAAAGAAACATCATTTTGACTCTCCTGAGCTAAATGGAGGGCCATTTAACTCTTCGAAGGCAAAGCAGTTATTCTCACAGCAGGAGGAAGGATCTGCTGGGAAAACTGCCCAGGCTATTTAACACTTCAATCATTCTCACAGCAGGGGAAAAGATCTACTGGGTATAAGAACACCCCCCCCCACTTTTGAGGAGATGTTCAAGTGTTCAAAAGTAGTCTTGTATGCAGGAATATACGGTACCTTGATTTCAGTAAGGCTCTTGACAAGGTTCCCCATGACATTCTTGCAAACAACCTTGTAAAATGTGGGCTAGACAAGTTAACTGTTACATGGATTTGTAATTGGTTGACCAGCTGAACCCAAAGGGTGCTCTGCAGTGGCTCCTCTTTGTCTTGGAAAGATGTGACCAGTGGAGTGCCACAGGGTTCTGTCCTGGGCCCAGTGCTATTCAACATCTTTATCAATGACTTGGATGAGGGAATTAGGGGCATACTTATCAAATTTGCAGATGACACCAAATTAGGAGGAGTAGCTAATACCCTAGAGGACAGGATCAAAATTCAAAATGACCTGGATAGACTGGAGAGCTGGGCCAAAGCTAACAGAATGAAATTCAATACGGAGAAATGTAAGGTACTGCACTTAGGATGGAAAAATGAAATGCATAGATATAGGATGGTAGAGACCTGGCTGAACGAGACTACATGCGAAAGGGATCTAGGAGTCCTAGTAGACCACAAGTTGAACATGAGTCAACAGTGTGATGCGGCAGCTAAAAAGGCCAATGCGATTTTGGGCTGCATCAATAGAAGTATAGTGTCTAAATCAAGGGAAGTAATAGTGCCGCTCTATTCTGCCTTGGTCAGGCCTCATCTAGAATACTGTGTCCAGTTCTGGGCACCACAATTCAAAAAGGATATTGACAAATTGGAGCATGTCCAGAGAAGGGCAAATAAAATGGTGAAAGGTCTGGAAACCATGCCTTATGAGGAGAGACTTAGGGAGCTGGTAATGTTTAGCCTGGAAAAAAGACGGTTAAGCCTTGTTTAAGTATTTGAAGGGGTGTCACGTTGAGGATGGAGCAGACTTGTTTTCTGCTGCTCCAGAGACTGGAACACGGAGCAATGGATGCAAGCTCCAGGAACAGAGATTCCATCTCAACATTAGGAGGAACTTTTTGATAGTAAGAGCTGTTCGGCAGTGGAAAACGCTCCCTCAGAGCATGGTGGGGTCTCCTTCTTCGGAAGTCTTTAAACAGAGGCTGGATGGCCATCTGTCGGGGATGCTTTGATCGTGATTTCCTGCGTGGTAGGGGGTTGGGCTGGATGGCCCTCATGGTCTCTTCCAACTCTACAATTCTGTGATTCTAGGCTTCTAGGATTTATCAAAGACAACAGCAGTGGCACCATAGCTAACCATTGTTAGTATTGCACAGAAGAAAGCATGGTGTAAATCCCCTTTGAATGTCTTTTACCATGAAAATTCAGTGATGACACAATCCAAAATGAAACAAAAGGTAGTGCCAGAAGACGAAACTCCCAAGTCGGATGGCAGTCAGCAAGCTACTGGGATACCGCAGAGGAAAACTATAAATAGCGCTTTTGCTAATGATGCAACTGGACTCAAGCCAAAAGGACTTCAGCTGTTGACATGCTCAGAGGTGAAACAAAAGTCCGAAGCTGCACAATACACATGATAGGAACATGGAATGTGAAAAGCATGAATGTGAAAAGCATGAATGAGGGAAAGCTAGACATAGTATAACAAGAAATGGAATTCTAAAGTAGACAGGAATGGGACATTTTGAGTCAGTGTTATATTCAGGAAATGAAAATCTAAGAAGAAATGGATTGGCATTAATAGTGAAGAGAGATGTAGCAAAAGCAGCCAAGAGATATAATACAAGGTCTGACCAAACAATATCAATAAGACTTCAGGGGAAACCTGTCAATATAACCGTAATCCAAGTTTATGCTCCCAACTATAGAGGCAGAAAAGAAGATATTGAAAGATTCCATGCTGGAGTCCAGGAGGAAATTGGTCACACACCAAAACAGGACTCGTTGTTAATCATAGGCGATCAGGATACAAAAGAGCAGAATCAAAGAATGTAAGAAAATCTGGCCTAGAATGAAGAAATGAAGTAGGAGAGAAACTAATTAAATATTTCAAGGCCAACAGTTTATTCATCAGAAACACATTCTTCAGGCAACCAAAGAGGAAATCACCTGATGGCCAATATAGAAATCAAGCAGACTTCATAAATGGAAGCAAAAGATGGAAAAGCTCAATTTTCTCTTCAAAAACAAACCAGGAGCAGACTGTGACCAGACCATGAGCTGCTAATATCAAAAATTAGAGTTAAGCTGAAGAAGAATACTAAACCAACCATTATGCCAAAATACAACCTGAAGAACATCCTTGTAGAATTTAAAGATTATGTCTCTGGCTTTTCTTCGCAAATGAAGATTCAGGAAGGACTCATCCCACATTTTCTGCAAGCGCGCTGATGACTAAAAAGGCCAATCCGAGATAAACAAGTCCGGTTGCAGAAAGCACAGCAAGTCTCCTTGGGTGATGTTTCCGGGTTGTGATTCTTTCTGCATTGTCGTTTCTCTTCAAGACTTGTTCGGCGTGAATTCTCAAATAAGGCTGAAGCATTGTGGATAGTGCATCTCCATGCTTCCTGATGTGAGGCTAGGGCGGACCATTGTTGGTGATCAATTTGGCTGAGCCTGAGATGTTGTTTCGGGGAATCCTTGTATCACTTTTTTGGAGTACCCCTCTTACAAAAAATATTTGCACTATTAAGCCTAATTGACCAGGAACCACAATAACTCTGGACTGAAGCCAAGGGCATTGTCAGGGGAGGAATGAAAAAACACCACTCTCTGTAGCCAAAAAGAAAGAAAAGCCTTAATGGATGACAGAGAAAAATCTTCAAGCAGTTAAGGACAGACAAGAAGCAAAAGTAAAAGGTGACAGAAATGAAGTCAGAAACCTGAATGCAACTGTCCAATAACAGGGAGAACTACTATAATAATAAATGCAGAGAAATAGAAGATAACTATAAAAAATAAAATATAAATAAAATATAAAAATAAAAAATAAAAACCCTGAATGCAACTGTCCAATAACAAGGAGAACTACTATAATAATCAATGCAGAGAAACAGAAGATAACAAGTTTTCCAATCTACAGTAGAATCAAAACTTTCCACTTTTGCATTTGGAAAGAACAGGATGAGCAGTTCTTACTTCTTTTTTAAGGTTTTTAATGGGTGTGAATTGTTTTTAATGCATTTTAATATTTCTAATGTTTTAACTTATAAATAATTTAATTGTTTTGAAATCTGATATTTATATTTTTATTTTGACTTTTGTATGGTTTTTTAACGCTATTGTTTTGAATATCTTGTTCGCTGTCTTGGATCCCATTATCGGGAGAAAGGTAGGATATAAATGAATAACAATAACAGGTTATTAGTTGCAGGCAAATTCAGAATCAAGAGTGAAAATTAGAGGCATTGCAAGGATAACGAGGGATAGTTTGTTAGTTTTCAAAGCAAATTAACTTGGGACGCCCAAAAGGCAAGAGTGAAGAGGTGGGGGGGGGGAGGGCGGACGGACATGTCTTACTTTTGACAGGCTCCACATTCAATGATCCCATTGGTTTCTTTGATGGCAGGTTCATACACAAACACTGGGTATTCTGTATCACAAGGCTGCAGCATGTCATGCTTCTTATGCTTGTGAGCTGGAACAGAAAAAAAGAGGCAGAGGAAAAAATCAGGCACATGATATAACTGAGAAGTGAGATCAATTGGGGGCATCAGGGTGGGTGGGTAAACAGCAGCAGAAGGAAATTGATCTCCAAAACAAAATGCATGGATAATGACAGCCACTAGGTGGTGTAGAAGAACCAGTCTAGGAGGATGTCCTGGAAACATGACTGTGGACCCCCTTCAGCCAAAAGTGGAATAGAAGGAGCTGCCCATTACCAGAAAGTCACTACATATGAGGTTACCATTCAGTATCCAGAACTCATGAATATGTGGTCTAAGGATCCCCCTGCCTCATGGGAGCCTTTCTTCTGTGGAGGGGACAATTAGTTCCAAATTTTAGTAAAGTGATGCTAATTATACAAAGGAGGAAGGGAGGGAGAGAGAAAAAAAGATATGTGGCAGCACCTTTAAGACTGTTTTTTTATTGATTGATTGCTGCTAATTTTGTAAGAAAGCACTCTGTCCAGAAACAAAAGACTGCATTAAGCCAATTATTCTTATGGGCCCACCAGCTCACCAGTCCTAAAAACTGCAAATGCAGAAGTATAAGACAAACAGGCCAACCCTATGTATTGAAGTGGGAAGTTTATGGTTGTAACTCCCATCAGCCCCATCCAGCATGGCCAATTATCAAGAATGATGGGAGGTATAGTACATAAAAAAACCAATATTCCCTAGGTTCTCCACCTCTCTCTTAGAGGGACAAATGTAAGCCTGGGTAATTCAAACACCTTGCATATTTAAATAAGCAGAATTAGTGTAAAAAATGATACCAGAGCCAAACACATTCCCTTGATGCCTTACTAAAATAAGGACTTATGTGGAATATAGTTTGGTGCATGTTTTGTTTATTGCAGTGGTGAAAACACTGCAATGTGTGCTGCAGATTCTGCATGACCAACCTGACAAAGAGAATGTTGATAGTATAGTACTTCAAAACATTTGTAACGCAAATCAGGTACCGTAATCTCATAAAAATAGTTCCACTAAAAATATTAAAGCTCTGTAGAAACACAACAATGAACATTATCTTGCTCATTCAAAGATGAAAAGAAATCTACAATGCAATACTGTTGTCCTTGGGAAAGCATCCTGTAGGGTCACAAGATGTACCAGATCTCTGCCTCTAAGGGCAGAGACAGAGAGACAGCTGCCCTTGGAGAAGCATACTGGACTTTGGGCCTCCTCCTTTTCCATCCATGAGGGTAGTGCCTGATTTAGTTCTTTAATGTTGGAGAAGGAGGAAAGGAGAGATGCTGGAGGGGTGGCATTAGACCTGATGGAAAAGGACTTCAAGCCTACCCCAAACATGTTCCTGAGCTATGCCAATCCCGAGGTGAGCGTACATCAGTCTCCCCTTTGCTTCTAATGGGAGGCAATTTATTAAAAGGGAAATTGCTAAATCTGGACAGAAGGGAAAATACTTATCCATCCTCATTTCTGCTCTGCCAGCATGAGCCTGGCAAGGCTTTGGATATCTTAAGAGATTGGTGCACTCCAGTATCAAGGCTTGGATTGTTTTGTTCACCATATTCTATGCATCTAATACATAAACAGCATTTCTTCTCTCTCATGTTTTCCAATCTAGAATCAAAACTTTTCACTTTTGCATTTGGAAAGAACAGGATGAGCAGTTCTTACTTCTGGAAGAGTGAAATTTAAGCCTTCCATTAAAGACAGCCTGCTTCTTGATATAATAATATGAATAACTGTGTATACAAAGGTATAATATTTTAAATACATTGCACATCAACAAATAGGTGTCACTGTAATATTTGGAAGGACAATGTAAATAAACCAGAGCCCTAGATAATATTTACATTTCTTTCCTGAGAGAATCACTGGTCACAGAATGAGGAAACTGTTGGGCTGGGTCAATCATCAATTATAGTAGAAGCATGAAAATAAAAACAGTGGGCTGCTATATTCTGCAAACACTCTTGTACAAAAGCAAGACTGCCTTAAAGCTTCTGGACATTTGCTGGGAAATGGCCTGCCACACAAATCCAGTGCTGACATATTCTCTTTTGTGTAATGAATACTTCAGAGTGGACAAAGATATTGCAAATGTCATATATTGTGAGTCTGTGTCGCACACTGGGACCTGCAATATAAGGAACTGATCTTTGCTTGATTTTTAAAATCCCCCTGCAGTCTTCCACAAAGGAACTCAGGATGATGTACAGATTCCCCCCTCCCCAATATCCGCGGAACCAATATCTGCAGTTTCAGTTATCTGAGGGATACAGAATAGGGGGTACATACCACAGTGTTCTGCTGGAAAGTGCCTAGAGAGGTGTCCTCTCTAGGAATTGCTAGGTCCTCCAGTGCAACTCTATGGTATGTTTGTACAGGAGGTTCTTTGTTTTAATAGGATTTGCTATTATCTGTAGTTTCACTTACACACGGTAAATCCAGGAACACATCCCCCATGCATCTGGTGTGTGTTTGTGTGTGACCTGTACTTGATGATGATGAGGATGACCTGTTTTGCTGTCTCCCTTGATTCTCACAACAACTCTTTCATATAGATTAGGCTGGAAGAGAGTGCGTGGCCCCAAATCACCTTTCAGGAGCTGTGGTGTCAAGTAGGAAAGTGAACCTGCATCTTTATGGCTTGAGTACAACCCTTTTAACAACACTGGTTCTAGACAAATCTAAGATTTTAGTTAGCATAAAAAGTTGTTGTGCTGCCATCTTGATACAAAACTCCACTTTCCTTTACTTTTCCTTGTAACATTTTCCAGCAAATTTCCCTAAAGCATGACTGTGTAGTAAATTTCCTACTTCAGTCTTTAAAATACGAAGGAAGAAACAGGCTATTTTAACACAACCCCCCTTGACTGGGATTAAAACCATAACGCATTTCAATCAGATGATGTCATTAGCATCATAAGCAGCACCTTTCCCCAAAGGTTTCATTTTAAGTCTTCCATGCAATAAGGAAATGATTTGTTCAGACATGAAAATGCCACCATGATACTCCCCATTCCCCTTTTATAATTTGGTTACCTTGTCTAAGATTTACCTATTGAGTTCATGGCTGTGCAAGGTTTTAGCCTGGGGCATCCCAGCTCATTAATGCAGTAACTATGAATGATGGGTTGGATCCAGGCTGAGCTGTATGTAACTGACTTCATCATCCCTCATTCTGCATAGTCTCCTGAAAATGCTACACAGAAGGTCAAGGAGTCTTAATGAATGGGTGAACTGTAATGTGGTGAAAAGGAGAGAAAGACTATTTCCTAAAGTAGCATTCTGCTTATGGAAGGCTGCTCCACCTGATTTTGCAGGACTCACTTCCCACACAAACACAGCCAACACTCACAACAGCCCACACTATTCAGATGCATCCCCAGACCTTTTCTGTGTAGTACTGCTAATTCCTGTAATTTGCACACAGGAGGCAGCACTATCAATATTGTGCTGTGCACTTTAGGCCAACCACTTCAACCAGAACATTTATGAAAGCCATAATAGTCATTATTGCTGATTTCAGACTAAGGGGTATGCAAATTCACCCATATCTGAATTATATACTGATCATCATGGCTGTCTCATCTGGGGATTCCGAGATGTAGACACAGCTGACAAGTCCAGCCTTTTTTCTCCTGATCAGAATCCTTGACAAGATATGAGAGGAAAGAGCAGACATGTTTCTAGTTTCTCTTCACTGGCCAAAAGGCCCGTTGTTCACCAGTTTCTACATCCTTCACTTTAAAGCTGGCAGTCCACCCAGACCTTCTCTTCCAGGGATGCTTCACGTATCCAAAATCTGACCTGTTCCATCTCTACAAATGGCAGGGCTCAGGGAGCTTGGAATATTTTATTAGAGTACTTTACACACTTTCCACAACTTAAAGGGACTTTACCAATGGTGGGAACCAAGCAATAAGGACACACTGAAATCTGTGATGTCAGAGTAGGATCCTCCAATCTCTTTGCTTTATTCTCCTCTCATCTAGAATTCCTCCAGTATGGCCTTGAGCTAGGTCTGAAGCACAACACCCTCCACAGGTCCCTGGTGGACCTCAGTGGATTATGTAATTCCTTCATGTCAGGGACATAGCCAGACACTTCTGTGATTCCCCCATCCACCAGACACAGAATAGCTATAGGGGGGTTTCAGAAACTCTATCGTACGTCCCGGGTGTGGTAATTGGTTCCGCATTCAGACAGTTCCACATACAGAACGACTACTCTATGCTGACCCATGCAGGATTTCAGCCAATGATCCCATCTCTGGTTCTTCATTTGGCAACATAAACAGGTCCTCTAGGCACTCACCAAATTGTCATTTGAGCCCCAAATAACTTTTCCCCATGTTTCTCCTCCCCCGGTCATTAAGATTGTCTTTTTAGTGGCCACCATCTCAGCACATAGGATGTCTGAATGTGGTCTCTGTTGATCCAGCCTTTTGTATTTTCTACAAGGACAGGGCCATATTTTGTCATGTTCCCTTTTGTTCCAAATATTAAATCTTGGCTCAATTATGGACACAGTCCTATAGTTTCAGTTTTTGCCCAAATGCCTAGCATTCAAAAGCTAGGTGCCACCTAATCCATCCCACAAACAAGGACTTTTTCGGACGTCTTAAATGTAATGGAAGCAGCCTCGCCATGTTGCGAGGCTGCTGCGCTGCAGGGCATCCCTTTCGCATGACGTCCATCCCTGCTGGTACTGTTGCGGTACCGCAGGGACATTTGAGTGTTATATTTCAGCTATTTTTACTCACAATCAACTTTCGTGAGTAAAAATCGCCGAAATATAACATTCAAATGTCCCTGCGGTACCGCAACAGTACCAGCAGGGACGGGCGTTATGCGAAAGGGACACCCTGCAGCGCAGCAGCCTTGCAACGTGGTGAGGCTGCTTCCGTTACATTTAAGATGTCTGAAAAAGTCCCAAGTCTTTCTTCCTTTTAAAGCAATCCTGCTTCATTGTGAGGATTTTTTAAAAAAATAATTTACCTGTATGCCTAGACCAGCAGAAGGAGAATTTGCAAGTAAGGAAAAAATCTCCCTTATTTGGAACTTCATGAATTCTATGCAAATGTAAGGAGTGGAAAATAGAGAGGATACTGGCTATTTCATTCAAATATTCTGCTGCAGACACATATGCTCTTGAAGTCATAGAGATTGATTTTATGAAAGATCATTTTTCTCTGTCTGCTAACTGCTCTTTAACTGGAGCAGAGGTAATTTCCCCCCAAATAGACTGAGGAGTTTCTTGTACACAGCAACAGCCATAACAAGAACACACACCATTGAGTTTGGAGAGTTGGAAGGAATTCAGTCAGCTGCTAATGATAGGACATGATGCAGTGCTGCTATCACAACATATAGAGCATGGTAATTTCCACTCCCAACACCCAGCTTTTCTCTACAGATGTCTTTTAATTCAATGCTGGTGTAACAGCAGCAAAAGGAAGCAAAATATCAACCCCTCCCTGTTTCATATTGTTTTTGAAGCATCATATGCTGAAAGGAGAAGGTGCAAAGGTCATATTTATCTGGAAAGATGACATCAGGGAAATATTTTGAATTACAGGGGAGAGGGTCGTTGTTAGCTGGCCAGTGCAGGTAGTTGCCCTTGTGAACTGAAATCCGCACCTCTGTATCATTTGTGATATCGCAGTAGGTTCATTCCTTTCTGATTTCACTCTCTTTTGTTAGCATTCTTTAAAAAAAAAAAAAGATTCCTGACCTGTATGTCCACAGGTCAAAAATAATATTGTGGTCTTAAGACAAATTATAACCTAAGAAGCCTTTGTAATTGCTGTTGTTGAGAAAGGGGCTTTATCTCTTGTCAGGAAATGCTTATATGGTTCTTCATTCTGCCTAAGAGAACCCAGTGGCTCAGGTGGCCTTGGGCATGCATTCAAATTATACAGTTCAATGATTCTTTTATACTGAGCCTTTAATTATGCATTATTTTATATTTAATCATGGTGATAAACTATATGAATCATGAAGAAAGTTAATAGTATCATCACCATAATCATGGTTGAACATATAGCATTAACCAATTTAGCACTCCCGTTGTTTCTTCATAACATAAACAAAGCATTTATTAGCTACAGCATATAAGGGGTGGTGGTTAATGTCTTATTCAGCCAATCTATAGCCATTTTTGCTTCTCCAGCACAAATAAATTATGAGGAGGTTGAGTGAAGGTGTTGAGGCTGCTCTGGTGACCAGAACCTGGTAATCTGGGGTTATGTTAATATCCCATTTATGTAGAATTTCCAGTTGACTAACTATCTCCTATCACCACATTATAGCAAGCAAGCTGCTATTACCCTCTGCTAGATTGTTTCTCACTTCTAGTGAATTCTCTCTAGCCACCACATGAGAAGTAGTATTGGACCCACCTAAACAGATCCATACTGGCTCTTACGACAACAGCTGGGGTCTGAAACATGACATCTCCATGTTAGTCCAGGGTGGGGGAACCTGTGGCACTCCATTTGTTGAGGAACTACTACTGTCATGATCTCTCACCACCGGTCAACTTGCTGGAACTGATAGCAACTGAAGGGCCAGAGGTTTCCCAGTCTTGCCTCAGTCCCATATAGACATTTTGTTTTTTGCAAGAACTCCTCAATTATAGACTTCACAGCCAATTTTGTACCTATGGAAAGTGCAAGAATGTCCTTTCACGTTTGTTTCTGAGCTGAATGCTCGCATTCCTGACACTTTCAGAGAAACACCTACTAAGTGAAATTCTCACTAGTGAGAATTCTGCAACATGTAGGTGTATACCACACAGAGGTCCAAAGGTGCAATGATTCCGTCATGTAAATGATGGATTCATGTCTGTTTTGCACCACATGTATCAGCCCATTCCAGAACAGAGGCAGAAGAACAAGCGAGTGTTGCGCTTTTTGCACACCACATTTGTGGGCTATGCCCCTCCATTCCATCATTTTCCCATTTATGCATCCAACTCCTCCTTCTCACGTCACTTCCTTGCCTGATTGTGTGCATGCACAATTTTGTAGATCTTGCTGAGTTCGTGTTTGTACTTCACACCATGTTGCAATAATTTGTGCGATCTTGTGTTTGCATTTTGCGCAATCTCGTGATCTGCCTGGTATATCCATCAATTAGTGCATGCGTACTTAGCAGCATGTTTGGCAATATTATATGGCATACACTTTCAGGGCGTGCTATTTCCACGTTCAGTATGCTCGTCACTTGATTTCACTGATCAAATCTGTTGCTTCTTTATATGCTTCTTTAACATGCTGAGGAGAGCTGGCAAGGCAAGCCTATTTTCCACTTTTCCCTGTTTTACTGTTCATGCATACACAGTAAGGGATTCTGCAGAGCTTCAAAGGAGGCTGCCCTGGTGGGAGCCCAGGACAGCTTCCTTTCGTGGGTCATGAAGGCAGCAGCCCCAGCTACCTGCCCAATCGAAGCAAGGGCTCCCTGAAGTCCGGGGCTTGCTTGGCTCCCTCCACCGTCCCTCGCCTTGGCACATACATTCACTCTCCCCCCCATTTCCTATTCCCCCCACGCAGCCGCACGCTCTCCCCAAACCATCCTCCCTCCCTCCGCCTTGTAGCCGGCTCAGCTTTGTGGTGGAGAGGGGCGTCAAAGGGGAGGGCGGGAAGGGGTATTCCTCTTCATCTCCCTGCTTCTCTTTGTGGGGGGGACGCTCCCCAGCCCACCCCAGTCCTTTGTGGGGAGTGTCTGTGTCTGAGGGTAGGTGGGTGTCTGCAAGCGAGCGAGTGTGCCTGAGCAAGAATGCATGCTCCCCCCCTTCCTCTCCCTCTCTCTTCCTGCAGCTGCCTCAGCCTCCCTTTCTGCTCCATCAGGCTTTGGGGCTCCAGGGGTTGGTGCAGAGCTTCTCCTGGGTCTCAACGAAATGACCACAGGAAGTTGAATTGGGAAGGCTATAGGGGCAGAGTGAATACTGAGCAACCTAATCATGCCCTCGCATGATCATGTGATGAAGAGTAGATGGAACAAACACGCAATTTCGCACCACATGTGTTTTTCTTGTGGGAGTTTTGAGCTAATAAGGGCTATTGACGGGGGGGGGGGAATCATCAATTACTTGTAGTGCACCAGAGATCAAACGGAGATGGAGGGAACACTGAATACATACGGCATTGTGTGGGCTGCAGAAATACAACCAAATACTGTAGCGCTTTCATGACGGAAAAAAGCCTTGTGTAGTAAATGCCATAGTCACAACATTGTTTCTGTTGTTGTTTACACGAGGAACTTCCCTAATCCTTCCTCCTTTCTTCATCATCTTACTAGACAACTATGTGGGCCAAAATCATACTATAGTTACTACTTATCCAGATAAAATTCTTCTTATCCAACATTATTTGAACTACAAGCACCAGCTTCAGAGACAGCACCTTAATGTTTTATCTGTCCAGTCAGCAGGCTGACTCTCAGTCCTGGCAAGATGGACACAATAATGACATTGCAAGTGAACAGCTGTCTAGAGAGACCCATACTTTCATATAACGTGTAGACATATTTAGAATGAAAGGGAAAATAGGATGGATGGAACCCATTTTAAAAACCTTGCAGTTTTTCAAATACTGATTTTGCTCCTTATACTCCTTTAGCTTGTTGAAAATATGATTAATGTTACAGGGCAACAGTTGTTAAGATCTATGTGTTCATCCTAGCAGTACATCTCTGCCTCCATCCATTTTTCATTATCCAGTTTTACATTATTTGAGTTTGTATGGAGAACAACCTTATGCAACATTCATTCATTTGAATAAGATCTGTGTAGAAAAAAACCCATGTTTTGCTGCTCTTTCTACATGCTACATGTACTATGCAACTATGAGTATCTTTATTTCAAGTTCAGACTTGGGCCAGTAAATATACCAACTTTTGTTTGGTATATTTATACTAATACTTTAAGTGAGTAGTAGTAGTACTAGTATAATTAAGCAGAGTTACATCTCTGTTACTATCTGAACAGTTACAACTAGGAACTGCACTAGTTGTACCTTAATTCAGTGCACTGAGTTATGGATGTTCTCTTGTTTTCAAAGGACTAAGATATTTTTGCTATATTATTACTTACCATGATGGAAAACAGCCTTGGCTGTGTAGGTCATATAGCAAAAGAAATGAAGATGATGTGGATCCATGATGAAATGTTCACAAGATGTTGTCACAATATCATTGCGAAGACACACACATGGGAGGGATGGGAAATGAAGGAAGAAAGAGAAAGAATGACATGATGGTGAAATGGTTAAGGAATCTGGAATCCTCTCATTTGATGACAGCAATGATTGATGGAAGAATACTCAACTATGAAAGTAATTTTCAAATGCCTGACAATTAACCAAACTTGAGTTTCATGAATGATATCTTTAGTTGCCCATTTCCCTCTCTTGCTTATTTTCCTTCCTTGACTTCTCTAGACATATAGAAGGTCTTTGTGGTACATTTCAAGAAGCCCAGCATATTTGAGAAATGAAAGCTTTGTGGTTCAAAATGAATTCAGTAACGAGCAATCCTTGCAAAATGACGTAGGCCTTTGCCTATTTACTTGCAGTGACAAGAGTATGTTAAGGGGTGGGCTGTGGTCTTATCTTTTCACTATGTTTTACATGTGCTTTTAATACTTTTAAATTAATGTTTTAATAGGATTGTTTTTTACTGTCATTAAATATTGTTTTAGTTACATTTTGTTTTAACTCATACATTAAGATGCTTTGGTTTCCATATTGGGAGAAAGGTGGGATATAAATTAAAATTAAAAAAAAATACATAAATAAAAGTATGATGGTGGAAATATGCTCTGAACTAGAATGGCACAACTATTCTGCCTGCTTAAAATATATGCAACATAATTTATGTCATTAATCTGACAGTTGTCAGTCTTTAGGGGCCTCATCATGTATCATATTTATTGTACTGTCTGGTGTTCTTTTTTCTTTTGAAATAGTCAGCTAATTTTGGGGGGAAGAAAATTGGCTTAATTTAAATATTCGAGAAGTTTAACTGACATGTTAAAAGTTAGTCTCTACTTTTCTACTTTTAGCATACATTATAATTACACCTGCAAAATTATGTCTGTAACTAAAAAACAAATGAATAATAATAATTTTCAGATTTCATAGAACAAGTAAAATCTGCTCATACTACATTTAATCCATAGGTGACTACATTTCCCAATGTAGTTTTAGGTAAAGTACCAGGGACTTTTGGGTGTTTCACTAATGGCAATCTCCTGCATAGCCCAACCAAAATACCTCATTGGAGGTTGGGAAATGGGACTGCTTCAGCAGATAGTCTCTCATCCACTATGTGCATACTGTTTTTGTTGTGTAACTTCAAGTCATTTCCAATTTATGGTGACCTTAAGGCGAACCTATCACACGTTTTCTTGACAAGGTTTGTTCAGAGGAGGTTTGCCCTTGCCTTCCTCTGAGGCCGAGAGAATGTGACTTGTCCAAAGTCACCCATGTTTGAATGGGGATTTGAACCCTGGTCTCCAGAGTCATAGTCCAATCCTCAAACCACGGCACCACTCTGGCTCTCACCATGTGGATATCCTACCATAAATTACGTATATGAGTTGCCATAGTAACCAGTAATATCAAATCTTGCTAATGTATTCCAGTGGGTATAAACACAGGTGAAATGGAACCTGGAGACTACATTCTCACTGCCAACAGGGTGATTATACCTTTGGGCTGTGCTAAATTGCATTACTATGTGTAACTTCTTCATCCAAGCCTGGTGGCTGCAACATTGGTGTGCTGTGGGCTGGCTGTAATTCTACATACTCACCATCTGCCAAGTTGTCTGTGTGCCAGAAGCTAGATATATTAAACTCCAGGAGGAATCTGTCAAAAGAGGAAAAAGAAGATGTACTTTATGCTAGCCCAGAAGGGGTAGAGGTGTTACAAAGGCATAGTCTGGGTGACTGGCGCTACTTTTGACTTAATAGGCATCAGAGATAGTCTAAAGCTTACTTTGCAGTTCCTTCTAGTTCACACCTGATCCAGTTACTTAAAATCCTCTTTTGTTACTTTTTAGTGTGGATAATTGTGCCTTAACCTGAAAATAAATTACTAGCAGTTCCTGTGGCAAGATTGTCATTAACACTGTGCTCTTTGGGGCTGAGAGGGAAATGCACTCAGTCACCTTGAAAGCCATCTGCTCAGCAATGCAGTGCCGGTATTTGCTTCACAGCAACAGCTGTGGAATACGCCTGGCAAACTAGTCTTGGAAGCTGGCTGTTGTCCCAAATTTAGAGGTATTTGGATCCAGCACTTGAAGTCTGGGTCCAACATAACATTGACCTCAACTGTATCAGAGGTACTCAAGGATCTGCCTTTCCTGCTGGTGCCATTCATGCATGGCTCAGTCTGATGAGATTATACAAAACTCTCAACTTTAGATAAATTTGTGAGAGGAAAGCATGGCCCAAGCAAGGTACAGCATGTTTTACAAGAGTGTAATACAAACAAAAAAGTCTTTATATGTGTATCTAAGAGAAATGGATCGTACAATGTTTACTAATATTCAAAAATGTTTCCCAAGGAAGATACACAATCTCTGCAAGAGGCTGAAGATTTTTATTAACTGTCCTTTTTTCTTAGGCAAAATGGGTGGTCTTGCCTTCTCATGTTTGTGTTTCAGAGTTTCTGATTTCATTTGCAGTTCCTGTAAGGTTCTTTCCCATGTTTCTCTTAGTCCTATTTGAGTGTTTTTCCCCTCCATGCATGGAGAGGAAACTCAGCATGAGCAGCTAGCTCCATCCCCTCTACTGGGAAGTTAGAAGGTGACCATCTACAGTGGGGAGCTTGCTCTACCAGTGAAGTCTCCCTACAGAACGTAGAGCCCTGATTTCACAGAGTTGTAAATTGTAGAGGAAGCCTATAGACTGAGACACAGCAGGCTCTCTGTGGTTTGTGAAGGATGACATCTCCCCCACCATCCCCCCACCCCCATGGGATGATCACATGAAAAAAGCAGATGCCCTAGGAAAGGAAAACGATATTGGGAAAACCCATGTCATAATATGCCATAATATGCTGGGAATTCCACAAGAGCTTCCATGGTCCTGAAAAAGTTTACAGCTCCTAGGATTCACTGGGGAGAAGGAATGGCTATTAAAACTACAGTAATTTGTTTAAAACATTTTTATCTTGCCCCTCAGCCAAAAAGGCTTCCAAAGACACCTACATACACCCAATAAAAACAAGACAGTCCATACCCACAGGCTTGGAAAGAAAAAGGCAAAAGGCGAATAGTCTTTCAGTAGGGTTGCTAGAATCACCTATCCTTCCATTATACCCTGCTGGAATGGCTTGTAGGGGTCACAGCTGAGGGAGGTGTCTTCAGGAAGATTATCTTTCAGCTAGGTTGGTGAATGGCCATACTCCCCCCATCACATTTCTCTGTCTTACAGCTTCTAGAATGGCTGCAGGTGGTGACAGTTCTACACGTTGTCTGCATTTAATAAGCACATCCTCATTTTGATGGCCTTCAAAATCCACTAATATTCAGGGCCCTTTCACACTACACAATGATAGTACTATGATTCCATTTTAACTTATATGGCTACATCATATAGAATCCTAGGATTTGCAGTTTAGGAAGGGGAATTTAGAATTCCCACCCAGGGAACTCTTGTACCCCCAATCTACAAACCCAAGTATTCTACAGGATGTGGTCATGGCAGTTAAAGTGGAATCACAGTGCTATAATCGTGTAGTGTGAATTGGTTCCTCACGCTGCACTATAAAATAACTGAACTATTTATATAGTGATCATATTTTTTCTTCACTTATGTTTCAATGAAGATTGTCACCTGCCTCAAATCTACTTTAAGTTTTTCTTATTCATTTTTTGTTACAGTAAAAGTTATGAATGAAAAAACACACAAGTGCAAACACAAACATTTGTTGATTAATGTTCTGATTAAATCTAATGAAATGGTAGTCATTGTTATGATTCCACCCTGAACCCTCCCCAGTTTTGTACTTACATGAGGCAGTCAGTTATCAGCCACCTTACTGCTGCCAATAAGGCATAAAATGGCTGTCAAAAAGAACAAAGATAATGTCTCAGAAGAAAAGGAGTATTTTTAATAAGAGTTACAATTCCAGCCTCAGTCCCTAGCCAATCAACACATTAGGAGGTAGGGTCTAAGAACCAGGAAGAATTGTACCTAAGTCATCAAAGTAAGTCTTTCTTGCTATTAGTAATAATTTGGAACCTCCTCTCTGAAAGGATCAGGAAGTTTATCAGAAATACATAAGATACTTTGAAGACGTAATTGCTTGACTGCCTCTCTCCAATTGGAATAGCCTCAATGGATTATAGAAAGAAAAAGAAGAAGTTATTTGTAGGACTAAAATTTTAGGATCTACAGTATTTCTGTTCTAATGATGGAAAAGAAACTGGTTTTGTTTACAGAAGTAGTCACACGAACAAGTCTTGCTATAACTGCTTAGTGTAATATGGTCCCTGCTAACTTCAGGGCAATATGGAGAATTTCAGTTTTAATCTTCAAATTCAAGGAATTTCTAAACTTCATGATCATTATGAAAATACCAAAAATGTGGATATTTCCCCAGAAGGCTTTGGACAAGACTACCTTGGAGAAAATGTAGAATTCTCAGTTGTGATGGGGGATAACATAAACTGACATGTTTTGTTGTTATTTGCCATCAAGCTGACTTTGACTTATGGTGGTGACCCTATGAATGACAGACTGCCAAGATTCCTGGTCATCAATTGCCCTGATGAGGTTTTGTAGATTCAGGGCTGTGGTTTCCTTGATTGAATCAATCCTCCAGTAGTGCAGTCTCCTTCTTTTCCCACTGTCTTCCTTTTTAACCAAGCATTATAATCCTTTCCAATGAGTCACATCATCTTGTGATATATCCAAAGTATGACAGCCTCAGTTTAGTCATTTTTGCTTCTAGTGAAGGTTCAGGCTTGATTTGCTCTAAGACCATTCATTTGTTTTTTAGCAGTCCACAACATCTGTAGAACTCTTCTCAGGCACCACATTTCAAATGAGTTGATTTTCTTCCTATCAGCTTTCTTCACTGACCAGCTTTCACAAGCATACATAGGAAGTTTGTTATATGACCAGTTCACCCTAACTGGTGTTTAGGAAACTCTTGTCAGTGAGTCTGCTGAGTCTTATAGTTTACTCCTTTAGCCAAAACTCACTTGATGACAAATCATTGTCTACCATCTATAAAACATATGTTGTTACTGTCCATAGACAAAAAGGCTCTATATTTTGACATTCCTTTAAAACATGGGTGGGCATCATATCTCCCTGTAGATGTTGGGCTGCAACTGCCAGCATTCTTTACCATTAGCTATGTTGGCTAAGGCTGCAAGTCTTTCTAGTTCAATAACATGTGGAGTGCCACATGATTTCCACCTCTGCTTTAAAAAAGAAAAGACTAGGAGCCGTTCTTTACAAGGCTGCAATCATACCATCACCCTAGCTCATTCACTGAATTTTATTGGGTCGTCAGTGAAATCTCCTCTAATGGTAACCTTACTTTGTCCTTCCACCACTTCATCAGTCATTTTCCTCATCATGAAAAATCAGTTGAGGAGAAAAAGACTGAAAAGCACAGTGCTTTGTAAGTGCTAGTGTGAAAAGCCCTCTGCCTGGAAACTTCCTAGATCTCTTTAAGAGACTAGAGCAAGTATAGGTGATGAAACCTGCTGCTTATAAAGGTTTACCATATCTGTCCAACTGTAAGTACAGTACTGAAAGTTTCCCTATTTAACTAATACAACTTTAATTATATAATGTAATCCAATTCAAACCAGTTCCAACCACATAAAGCTAATTAGTTAATCCAAATCTAACAAGCAAATCCTATTCTGACCCATTACAGAAATCCTGATTTGAAACTTTCTTGGTGGTAACTTAAGGTTTACTCATTTATTAACTATGCTAATCATAAGGAAAATGACCTACAGCAGGTGTCCATGGGGACTGGTTCCAGAATCCCCTGTTGATACCAAAATCTGTGGATGCTCAAGTCCCATCATATACAATGGTGTAGTAAAATGGTGTCCCTTACATAAAATGATGACCTGCAAGGTTTACTTTTAGGATTTCTCCCCCAAATATCTTCAAGCTGGGATTGGTTGAATCCTGTGGACATGGAGGGCTGACTGTACATCCTCAAAGTACACATAGTAATGTATGGTGTGATGTTTTAAACTTATTAATCTAACAAATTATATATGAATTATATTGACAATACTATATGACATTTTAATTTATGAACATTAGTTACCGGTACATTTTGATATGCACCCTATCCTTTTATATTATGTAGTGACTACTGATTTGTAATTTTTCAATTATCTTTTATTTAATGGATATCAATGTTTTACTTTGTACCTGGCTTGTGGGGGCAATTAGCTAACACACATTGGAAGCTGGTTCTTGCAGTATAGATGTGTAAATTGCTATTGCTTAAAAACAATTTGTAAGCCGCTCTGATAGCCTTGAGGCTGAAGAGCAGGGTATAACTAACTAACTAAATAATAAATAAATAAATAAATAAATACTTTTTAAAAAAGTTTTTTTGTACACAATGAACTTTGAATATAGAGTAATGCTTTGTTATGATTTTACATAGCTGAAGCTGGCTCCAGGATGATCAAACAATGGATTAATTTGGCGCTGATTTTATGTATAACCAAAGATGCAACATCTGTGACAAGTTTGTGGGAGTACAGAAGGAATGCAAAGTTCAAACTTTCCCTTTAGAATAAAATTTCCCCTGAACCTTCCATCTTTTCTAAATATGCATGTGCTGCCATTTGTCCAAAATAATCAGCACAAAACAAATCTAAAGACTGGTCCTGGAATTCTGGGTCAGTTTTTATCTGAATGGATATTATTTTTCCTCTTTCTTTCTTTCTTTCTTTTTTTTACATGAAACTCTGGAACTATTTTGTCTGGCCTTGTGACTCCAGCTAGCTGTGTGTAAAGAGAAGCAAAAATTATTTGTGGGTAATAAATGTGAATGTCCTTTCCCACAGAATTTCAGCACTTTCAGCTTGGGTCTTTTATTATAAACATAAAGTTTTAATGTCCATCTTTGTTGTGGCAGTAATGTATTTGTGGTCCCGCCCCCCCCCCAAAAAAATACATTTGTGAAGCACAGTCAAAATCTGAACTGTGCTGTGCTGTTATACACAACTTAAATGCTTTCCCCCCAGCATGTCTTAGTGTTGGTATAGCCATGGAGATGTATAGCATGATTTCCTTCCAACTCTCCCAGTGACCTTCCAAACATCCTGTTGATTACACAGGAAAAGAACATGAGGGCATACATACTTTGGCTTCTTCTTCTGCCATCGCATGGTCCTCTAAGAGCTCAGAAAACCCAATCATACAGCAGCAGTAAGAGAGACTCCATCCTCAGTGAACTGAGTGAAAACTGAACTCAGTGAACTACCCTCATGATGGTCCCTAAGCAAAACTGCTTAGGAAGTAGACTATTGTTTCCTTAATGCAGTATATTCAGTATTTCTTTATGTATGATTTGTAAATATACAAACTAAAGTTTGATCTATGATAGGAGCCACTCCTGTCCTATGATATGAAGATACTTACACTAAGAAGAGGTCGAGCACCACTGTGGTGGTGGTGGGACATTTTACACATGGCTTGGTAATCGTACATTTTCACCCTGCAAAAACACACAAAGTGAGAAGAGTAGAACACTAGAAGCTACTTTATACTGAGAAACCATCAGGGTACCAGCGTCGAAATGACAAAGAAGAGAAGGAATAACAGCCGTGCCAAGAAGGGCCGTGGGCATGTCCAGCCTATTCGCTATACCAACTGTGCCCGCTGTGTCCCCAAGGATAAGGCTATTAAGAAGTTTGTCATCCAAAACATTGTAGAGGCAGCTGCAGTCCGAGACATCTCTGAAGCAAGCGTCTTTGACTCATATGTGTTGCCCAAGCTCTATGTGAAACTTCACTATTGATTTTACAACTGAGTTACAGCCCCTTTCTCTGAACACAGGAGCAGACCCAAGGGTCACGTATAGATTAAGAAACAGAATTGACAGAATGTCCTTATCATGATAGTCTAGTGCAGTGATGGCGAACCTATGACACGCGTGTCAGCACTGACACGCGTAGCCATTTCTGATGACACGCAGCCACTGAGGCGGCCACATGCCGAGAAGGATGTTTCACGCATCCCCACCCTCCCTAAAGTGGTGATCGGGGCTTCGAAGCCCCGGTCGCCACTTTCCTCCACTCCCCCATCCTCCCTAAAGTGACAATCGGGGCTTTGAAGCCCCAGTCGCCACTTTCCTCCCCCCTCCCACCCTCCCTAAAGTGGCGATCGGAGCTTCAAAGCCCCGGTTGCCACTTTCCTCTCCCCGCCTTCCTAAAGTTTTTTCCTCAAAGTGACACACCACCTGAATTATGCTCAGTTTTTTGGCGAAGTTTGACACACCAAACTCAAAAGATTGCACATCACTGGTCTAGTGCTTATCAATAGATGTTTCACACCATGAGTTAATTCTATTATAACATTTAACTGATCGTTTTATATTTCAGGAAGATATTTCTTCTTGATTTCACAGTATAACCCCACAATAACAAAACTTTCACATGTTTTTATTTATATGTACATGAGTAACCCCAGCTGCTATTTTTATTCATGCAAAGTTCAGAAATCTGCTTCTATCAGCTAGCAACCTCTTTACAATTTTTCCTAGTTACCTACAAAATGCAATAGTTTTATATATATATATATATATATATATATATATATATATATATACTTTCTCTGAACAGATTCACACTATGCAGATGAGACCTTTCAAATACATCCAGTCAAGTTCTTCAGACCATTTGTGCCATTTATACCTGGTCATTTTATGCTACATCAGCAGCACAGAAGCTGCTTTGAAACATAGGAACATGGGAAGCAATTTTATACAACATGAGAACATGAGCCCAGATCTAACCATGAGTAGGGAAGAGCAGGTACAGTTGGATCTGCTCATTTGGTTCTAGGCTCCAGTTCTGTTTTGGCAGTGTATGAAGTGACACAATCAATCTGAACAGCAGAGAAAATGAATAATACGACAGTTGTTTCCTTGTTCAACTAATGTAGGAACAGAAGGCTCACTTCTGAGAGTTTCCACATTTAAAAGATATGTGCCTGTAGCTATTTCCCTGCCATCTTTCAAAACATATTTTCAGAAGACAAGTAGGGAATATTGCATGAAACACTGCATTTGCTCACATGGCACATGGACTGTGTGATCGCAGCTGTAGTCAGTATTTATTCCTGTGATCACAGGAAGATTTTCTTCAGCTACTGCCATCACTGCTAATTGTTGACTTATGTTCACACCTTATATTTGTCAACGTGAGCATATACATATACCTCAGGACAATTGAGAGGCTTCCTGTGAATGCTGAATATGAACCAGGCTGAACAACTGAGGCAATATCCTGCATGCCACTGTTTTCATCCTACCTTTTTCCATGACTATATAAGCCGTACTTTGGAAAAGACATTTTGCTTCTAGCAATCTCTTCTCTGAAAGGAAATTGTCACACAGAAGATGATGAAACTTACTGTTTGAACATTCCCATGTTTATGAGCTGGGTCATAACAGAGCCATCCACTTCTCCAAAAAATTTTCCAGTCTGCATGCAGATGAAGATAATAATGACAGAAATGTAGAAGTTGTTAGTACTAAACCTCTTCAGCTTTGAATCAGCTTTGAATCCATCCCCACTGTACTGTTCAACATTATTTAAAAGAAAACAAAACCAGAAGTAGATTTACACCCACTTTTGGTTTTGGTTTTGTTCTTTAGCAATTTGGCAGTCTAGGCCAGGGGTTCTTTGAAGGTTCTGGGGCAGAAAACTGAAGCCCAAACCCACTGCAGTTGCCCACTTCTAACTTACATGCACATAAAGCTCTAGAGAAAGCACTCATTCATTGAAAATACTGTTTCGAAGAAAGTTTATTCAACAAGGAGCAGGAAACACCTTGGATTTAATTCAATCATTTGAAATCAGAATAATCTATTTTAACAGGAGGAGAAGATGAAAGGCTTTCTCAGTTGCACATTCATATGCAAAGATAAAGGTTTTAAGAAAAAGTTCAGCCTTCCTAAAACACTGGGTTTAAACATGGCAATTGTGGATTCAAACTCTGGGGTGGGGTGGGGTGGGGTGACACTGTCTCTTAGACTAACCTAACTCACGAAGTCTCAAATAAGCAAATCTTATTGTAGGGAAGGCAGAATGCATTTATACCCCACTGCATTGACCATTTTGTGTTTGGGGGAGTGTGCACAAAGTCTAAATGTGACTAAGGCATGCATTCACCACTCCTCTGGGAAAACTCCAAAGAACTTTCACAAGTCTAAAAAAAATATGCAGACTTCTCTACTTTGTTCCTTCCCTAGTCCTTTTTTCTCACCATGCCATTATTTTTCAAGTAAGCATAGAAAAGTGCAACCATTCATTAATTTATTCTTACCTGTTTGGAAGCTTTAGAAACCAGTATGAATCCATTATTATCAATGAGGAAGCAGTTCAGATTCTGAGGAGAAGTGAAGGCAGGATTTAGGAAAGAATTTCAACTTCTGCAGAGGTCAGTATTGACTAGTCTTTTGGTGTCTGGCCAGCCCAAACGTTTTCATTTTGCTCCCATATTTGCTAGGGGGTTCATATATGACTCTGCTTTTGTTTACACATTTCCTGAAACTAGTTAAGAGGACTGCAGGTACTCTTACATCACTACTGTAGTATTACATTTCCTATCATTTGGTCAAGAAGGAATAATTTTAACAGATTATTCACGTGGGGATACCTCAGAATCTTTCTCTGCTTGCCTTCCTAAAAAAAGAGGTGGTTCTATCTATAAGAGGGGAGAGAGAGAGAGAGAAGGGGTGATCAAACCCACTTTTGGTTCTTGCCCTGCCTGTGGCTGCTTCTAAAAGCACCCACCACCAGAAAGCAGCTCCTCAAATATTATCCTCCTCATGGGAATGCTGCCCTCAACAACTCTAACAACAGCAGCAGCAGCAGCAGCAGCAACAACAACGATTCCCTCACCTGTTGTCTACAGCACTGTGCCATCTTTGGGACGGAGTAAATATATCAGTGTATTACTTCAATGTACACAGGCAATAACATTTAAAAAGCAACTGTAAACTAAACCCGCTTGCTCGTTGTTATCCTCATAATTAGTCACAGCTATGGGTTTCAAAATGTTTTCATAAAAATTCATTAAGCCTAACAACACTCTTGATATTCACTTCACATCTGGAGAGAATGGGGTACCACAGTTCTTTAGATTTCCTAAATCAATTCTGGAATTATAATGAGTGTTAAAAGTCCTTTCAGTTCTCATTGAAGCCTCAGACACTTTTGCTATCTGCCATTGTAAATTCCCTAGTTGTATGATGAGGAACTTCAAAGATCTATTTTTCTGGCTTCTTGCCTTGAGTGTGTAGCTTTTTTTTTTTTTTTTAACCAAGCAGATCACTGGTCTGAGGAGATCTCAAGGAGTTCAGATCAGTTGTCAGGGATAATCTTGGAAGCAGTCACAGGGGGCCTTTGCACACTACATTAAGACAAAAGTCTTTAGAATTCTGGCTTATAGGGGATGAGGAAGCATGGTTGTGCATGCTGCCCTACAGCTGCTGCTCCAAGGCAGAGCCAGTAAGCACCAACCAAGGACTTTCTCTCTATGGGTTGTTTATTGTGATGTCTGAATCCAACACTCTGTCCTTTCTCTCCCCTGTGGCAAGCTCTTGGCTTATGAATCTGACTTGTCCAGGAAGCGAAAAGCTAGTGTTGAGCTTATATGCTGCAACAAACACACTACAAATGGAAGGTCTGTGGGCTGATTGAGTATTTGCAGAAGACATATTAAGCAATGTATACTGGTAAGGTGCCCTGTATCCAATATAGAATTCACTGGTAAAAAAAGACTTTTTTTTTTTTTGCATAAGAAACTGGTCATACTCTCTCTTTCTAACCAGCTTTAACAGGACTGTTGGGAAGATAAAAGAGGGAGGACCATGTGTTCCCTTGCAATTTCCAGGGAACCAAGGATAATGTAAAACATAGTTGAAAAATAAATTAAAATGAAGGTTATTACTGATTTACTCTGCAAGCTGCTTTGACACCTTAAACAGAAGTGTCCAATTATGAATTTAGAAAATGAATGCAGACATATACTGCAGACTCATTCTCATTTACATATAAAGGGTGAGACCTATTATTTACATCAAAAGATTATATAGAGAAGAGAGTGAAATCTGCCCCTTCCCTTCCTTTAACTCTTCTGTGCTCTTTAGCTTAAAGCTGTTTTCTCCCAGTCCAGCTCACTTCCGGTACCAAAGATGAAGTGGAAGAACACCGCTTGAAGCAATAGAGCACAATAGGTTTCACTTTCATTTCCCCAAGCACTCTTTTATATTTAAAGAGTAGATTCTCCTGGTTTATCAGTAAAAGAGACAGACATATGGATGTCTGCATCACACATCTAGTTTGGCCCACAGGCAAAGGAGGCATAGAAAGACTCACAAGTCACCAGACTACTTGCTCCATTTAAAAATAAAATAAAAACTAGCCAACCAAGCAATAACAAACAACAGAATAAAAATGTGTTAAAACTGTGTTCTCATGGCGGTAAACAAATGAGGAAACATGATACATTTTGGCCCTTGACTACCAAATTATATATCTGAACAAAGTTTTTAAATCATAGCAACTTACATCATCCTGGCAGTTCATGGGACAGAGACCCTCCACACCACTACACTGGAACAGAAGGGAAATTAAATAGTGTTATCATTTTAAACTGCATTTACCTGAACAGCATGAGGCATTTCTACAGGCATTATAGGGAGCCCTGGTGATGCAGTGGTTAAATGCCAGTACTGCAGCCACAACATTGTGAGTTCAAGCCTACAGGGTTCCAAGGTTCACTCAGCCTTCCATCTTTCTGTAGGTCTGTAAAATGAGTACCTAGCTTGTTGCGGGCAATTAGCTAACATATTGTAAACCGCTTAGGGAATGCTTTGGCACTGATAAGTAATATAGAAATAGAAGTGCTATTGCTATTATGAAGTCGACCTGATATCCACATACCTCAGGTAGGTGAGTTACATTCTGGATGCAGTGTTTGACAACCTGGGTCTCTCCAGAAGCTTTGGAGTACAATTCCCACCTTCCTTGATCATTAACCATGCCCAGCTAGGGCTAATAAGAACTGCAGTCCAGAGCAACTGGAAGGACCTAGGTTAGGGAAGGATGCCCTACTGTTTTCTCTGCAAGGAAGATCATATCAAGTAAAGCTACAAATCAAATATTCCAGAGATTTCCCTAATTCAGCTTTCTAGAGAAGTAGTACAATACATAGTTCTTTTTCCTATAGTGGACTGTGGCCAATTAAACTGAAAAATGGATGGACTTTTTTTTGATACGTAATATTCCCATTAACAATTAGTTCAGGAATAAGGTACGTACCGTGGGCCCTTGGTAACCGCTGGGGTTTGGTCCCAGGATACCCTCACCCCTCCTTCCCCATGGATATTAAAATCTGTGGATGTTCAAGTCCCATTATATACAACAGTGTAGTAAAATGATGTCCCCTATATAAAATGGCAAAATCAAGGATTGCTTTTTGGATTAAAAAAAAATATTTTAAAGCGTTGAAGGTGGAATCCGTGGATGCAGAATCCATGGATATGGAGGGTCAACTCTATATGCTTTCTAAATACCCTAAAGATACCAGATCCTGTCTGATCTTGGAAGCTAAGTAGGGTCAGCCCTGTTTAGTACATGCATGGGAGACAGCCAATGAATACCAGCTGTAGGCTATATTTCAGAGGAAGGGATTGGCAAAACCACCTCTGATTCCTTGCCAAAGAAAATCCTATGAAATGCATGGTGTCGCCATGAGTTGACAGGAGACTTCAAGGCACATACACAAACATGCTTTATAAATAACTCTGTATCCTAGGTCCTCCCTCTTACTTTGCTTTTACAGAGAACAAACCAAAGTTGAAGATTAAAGTTAAAGGATTGTTAAATCGTCTAACTCTTCACTGTTTAAAGTCACTGTGACTTTATGGTATTTCACTCTAGAGTTAGACCACTTCAGACAGAAAAGATCTTTGTACACATTTCTATGAAGTGTGTTTACCGTGCTGTTCCCATAATGTTTCAAAGTGAGATATGCATATGCAAACATGTAGCAAACAAACACCCAGGTGCCTAGTTTCCCTATGGTAGTATACACTTTTATATGTCACAGAAAATACATATAAAAGGACAAGAAGCCATCGTTCATACAGGTCTACCCTTTTCAATGAGTCTGGTGCAGAAGGCACTAGATATTTGTTCTAGCTGAATGTATTCTAATAAATGTGCCACTTTTTTTTTTTAAATCATCTTTAGGGTTGCCAGATCTCAGGATGCCAGCAGAAGTCTCAGTAGTGTTTCTCTCGATCTCCAGATGGGGAGACAAATCTCAAGGTAAGCAGAAGTCTGATTTTTGTATGTGAACTGGCTTTAAAGTCTAGGCATTCATTTCTACTCAATTCATTCCTAGCTGGCACAGGGCCCTCTGGCTCATTACAAAAGTGTGTGTTGCTTTTTGCATAAAACACTAGGATTGAAGTTAAGAGGCTGGGAAGAGATTGTGAATGGATGCATTTGGACCATGGTGCCATTTGGATCAAGGCAGGGAGTGGAGAACCTGTCTTACAGCTGGTAAGATTTCTTGTTACGGAGCCAATGGGGCATAGTGGTTTGAGTGTTGGGGCTAATCTAGATGAGAGAATATAATGCTCGATCCTGCACATTATTGCAAATTCGCAGCAGCACCCCTTTGTCTCCATGGTCTTTCAGCAAAAACGATACACTGAGAAGCTATCCGTGTTTGAAGTTCACATGCCCGTGAATCAAGACAGTGGCTGTAAATTAGCATGTTATATGCTGCTGCTGCACAGTATTTTTTTTTAACATCAAAGCAAAGGTGCACAAGTGCAACCTTCTGCTTAAAAAATTATTTGAGCCCCTCAGTGGAGGAAAGAAGTGCACAATTGCTAATGCAAAAATCCAATATAGTGCTTCTGGGCACTGTCTTGCTGGCAAGCCAGCCCCCTGTGCACATCTGACCAATCCGATCTCCAGTTCTGCCCTCTCTGAGTGAATAATTTGTCCTAATGAGTGCTAATGTACATTTCCTTGTGTTATTTAAAAAGATTTGGGGAAAGCTGTGAAGGCTTTTCCTGCATATTAAATTGAGTTTTTCGCCCATTGTGGGATCCCACTGAGACAAAAGGTATTTTCCTCAAATTCTATGAGGAGTATTTTCATCATCTAGACAAGCCCTTGGACTCTGGAGGCCAGGGTTCAAATCCCCCCTTGGCCATGAAAACTCACTGGGTGACCTTGGGCAAGTCACAGTCTCAGCCTCAGAATACCATGTGATAGGATTGCCTTAACTTGGAAATGACTTGAAGGCACACAACAACAACAAAGATTTCTTGTTATACAAGCCCTGACAGCAGTGACAAAGGACTGGATGGGAACACTCATTGAGAGCAGGCAGTGGAAACTTTGCAAGCATTAGCAGCAAGACAAAGCCTAGAAAAACTCTCCACATGTCATGTGCACTGTGTCATGTATGTTGCACAGGATATCAGCCCTAATGGGAACGGTGGCAACTGCTGCAGTTGCCAGATGCATTTTGGTGCCTTCTGAAAAATGTTTGTGTCCCCTCTCTTGTCAGATTAGTTAGCTGGCTTTTATCCATATTCTGTGCCCATTTACCTAGGAGATTATCAGAGGTGTTAGCAGTACTGTTCTCACTAGGCGTTCATTGAACAGTAGCGCAACCCCAAGACAAGGATATGTCTAAATATGGCATTATCACAACACCAGGAGATCGCTAAAGGGCTTCCTTTTCAGACAACGTCATTCTCATCTTGTCATGCACCCATGCTGCTGTCATTCTGTCAGCACTGCTTTTTATTGATGGGAGAAGCCATCAATAGATCCCCATTTCTGTTTCTGTAATGGAATGTCCTATGTCTGAAAAGGTGCTCCATTATGCTGGCATGATGCCAGCGTCAATGGGAGGTCCATGCTAGAACACTTTCGGGTTAGATCAGGACATCAAGGTAAGTGAAACACTTTTTTATACCCTCCCCGGGTTACTTGTTATGTTTTAAGTATGTTTAGGTGCTTGGTGTAACTTTTTGTCTTTTATTTTACTTTTTATGTTTGAATTCCCGCATTCTCATCTTCTCATGAGAACAGCCAGGATTTGAAACTAGGAAGTAAAAGGAGCTCCGTTCGAGCTCCATTCACTCCTGGGCTGCCCTGCCAAGGAACAACGCATAATTAAGGTAGGTCTGAAAACTTTTTTTTTCCATAACAGGGATGGGAGAGGGGCAGGAGAGGAGATTGCGAGACGTGAATGCTTTTTTTGTTCCCTTCTGATAATCTCCCTAGATTACCCTCATGGCTGTTTTCATAATCAGTTTACCCAGAAGCAGTTCCGTCCACCTCTGAACCCTTGTCTGCCCTGCTTCTATGACATCACTAGGATCCAGCCCCATGATTTTGCAAAGGCCCACCTTCTGGTCACAGGTAAACCCTACTATGTGTCACATCTGTAATACCTAAATCCCTGAAGGCCAATCAATGTCTAAGCCCTTAAATTTTAATCAAAAATACCAATGTCTATCATGATGCTACCTTAGACACTGGATCAATACAGATAATTATTTACTAAGTGGTGACATGTAAGCCTTTGGTAAATTTGTCATATCTATTGTCCTAAAAGGTAATGTAGATAATTTTATCACTTTTCTGCTTTTCTAGATTTTTGGTCACATATGGACAAATTATTCTCTCCTCTTGGAATGATAGATAACACAGGCAACTGTCCTAGTAAAGTGGCTTTATGTTCATTGTAGTAAATAGATAATTACGTCAGTGAGCTGCTCAACAGGGACTGAGGGATATTCAGTGCACCAAAGAAAATTTTAGGTGAGGAAAGCATGGCAGAACCAGACCCCCTCATCAATATTAGCAAAAGTGGAGACAGCAGTGGTAATGTTGGCTGCTTTTCGTTTTCTGGTAACATTGTGAGAAATGATACATGAACAGTGCACAATGGCCTACAGCACTGTCTATTTGTTCCAGCTGGAGCTTTATAATAAACCAAAGTTGACATATGCCAAAACAATGAATTGAATAGGATATGAAGGGTTAAATGGTGAGTAAGAAAATCTTACCAGAGTCTGTGGGTTTCATAATTAACATTGTGTTACTTTACTATGCTAAACCTAGAAGAGTGTTTTAGAATGAAAAAGCTGATAAAAATGGTGCCCTTTTCTCAGTTCAAAAGGAGTAATAATAATGAAAGAAAACATGGATTTTCTAAAGGAGATCAGCCATGTTGTTTTTCAAATAAAAAATGTAAGCACAGGATATAAACTACCTCTGTGACTGACTTAAAGGCTTGGAAAAATATAGCAGTAAAAATATCACCACTGGCCCTTGACTGCTGTCAATCAAACCAATAAGTGGGAAGATATACAGATGACTGAGTTACAGTGATTGGGGTAGAAAGGACAGGCCTGTTCTTTCTTTTCACTTAGCTGACATATACAAAAAAGTGTGTGGGTGAGTCATGATGGAGCTGATCTCCTCCTACTCCTTTCTTATTAGAGGGGGGAGATTTTAAAATATTCTATTAGTGATTTATTGTAATATACAATTCAAGATTATTTATTTGAAAGAATACAAGAAATTAGTTAAAATTTCCCTATATGTTTTCTCAGTGCTAAAAATCAGAGACACTGAAAGGTCTCCAAAAGTATTGCTGGTAGAAGGGTGGGAGAGAGAAGTAATAACCTCCACTCCAGTATTTTTTAGCAGGCTATTTGTTTCTCCAGTCTGGTCTTTGCCACTTATAGCAGCGATACTGTGATATGCTTCTGTTTCATTAGCAAAGCCAAGCTGTCATTCTTGCTATATATTTGTTTATTGTCTTGATCTTGTGTATTAGACCAAGAAGTTCTGGAATCCACACAGCTAATTTTAGATGTAAGATTCAAATCAGCACTTACTGTATCCTGTCCTTTTGATTAAGCTGCACTATCCTGTCAAACAGGAATTCAAATATCTCCTTGAGACAAGACCTGATTGTGATTATCAGATTCCCACTAGTCTGTTTAGTCTTCCTGTGCCCATCTGTGCATATTAATAAAAATGGCTTGTGTGTTGCAGCTTTGTACCAAATGGGGTACCTATTTCATGGACAAAATTACCTTTGTATAAAGGCTGTTCCCCTCAGCCTAGCTGTGTTCATTTCTGATTACAGTAGTTGTACCTATACTTCTGCCGGCACAAAGAAGCATGCAGAAGGAGTAAAGTTTGGAGAAGCACACACACACACACCACCTTGCAAGGGGCACTAAGGAAAGAAAGGAAGGGAGACAGGTGGCCTTTCCCTCCCCCCCCCATCTTTCAATCACATGCACACACAGAGCACACAGGCAGGCGCATACACACACACACACCACACCACCTTGCAAGGGGCACTATGGAAAGAAAGGAAGGGAAGCAGATCGATCTTGCAGCCACTTCTCCCCCTCCTTTGGTCTGTCTCTCTGTGTCCTCAGCAGCCCAGGGGTGAATGCAGCTCGAATGGAGCTGCATTCACTTCCTGGAACAAAAATCTTGGTCGTTCTCGCAAAAGGATGAACTTGTGGAAAATTCAAAAAGAAAAAGAAAAAGAAAGGTTTAAAAGTAAAACCAACCACAAAAACACACTTTCAAAAATACAAGTAACCTGGGGAGGGTTCAAAAAAGTGTGTAACTTACCTCGATCTCCTGACTGTACCCAGAAGTGTTCATCATGGACCTCCCACTACCACTTTGATCATGCCAGCAGAATGGGACACAGTTTCAGATGCCTGTCATCCCATTACAGAAATGGAACAGGGATCTATTCATGGCTTAACCCATGAATAAGAAAGAATGATGGTGGAACGGGGCCAGCACGGGAGCATAACAGGACAGGAACGATGTCGTGTGATATTCAAGCCCTTTAGCAATCTCGTGGCATCATTATAATGCCATATTTAGGTCATCTGATAATCTCCTAGGATTCAAAAGGAGATGGCTATTGTCTTCAAACGCTGCTCATTGGATTCCCATGGACACTGGGAAGAATATTGCTGGAACAGATGGACCTTTTGTCTAATCCAGCAGGGAGGGCTAAACCTTTTCTAATGTTTAGAAGCTCTTGTCTAGATAACCTTGGCCTTATTGGTTCAGTGCAACTTAGATAATGTTCTTTTGGAAGACAGAGTGTAGTTAGAAAGGCCCTCTCTGTTGTGTTTTGCTGTTTTCTTCTGTTTTGAAAAGAATGTCATATATACTTATTTCCATATACTAATTTGTATTGAATAAGTAGCTTAACATACCCATATATCAATATCAATATCAATAAACTGATACCTGTGTAGCTTTGTCCTTCCTGGTTTTTTTTCTTAAATGCCTATAAGTAGGCACAAGCCCAATTGCCAGTGGAAAATAAGTACTGCTTCCAGAGATAAGGCAGGTGCATTTAAAAAGAACCCTGCTGAATAATATTGTTACATACCCAGACAGCCCCCATCTTGGAATAGCAAATAATTGGCTATATTAAATAATTTGGCTCAGTTGGGCCATCCCCAGGGATCCCTAAATAAGGCTGGATTCATGTATGCAGCAAAGGAAGGTCCTGTGAAAATTCCCAAAAACAAACACCCTCATGTGAGACTCAGCACCTGGAGGTGAGTCAATCACTAATCCACTCAGCGATGGCAGAAACCCTTATTGCTTGTAAAATGGGATTTTCCTCTCCTGCTCCCTTCCAACAATAGACCTTGCTTGTTATATTCAGTTCCGAAGTATCAATTGTTAACTATCATTAACTCTTCTGGAATACCCTTTGTTCTAGCCTAGGAACCTCCGAGAACTATTGTATTACACTCAACGCCCCCACCCCTTCAGGGAATTTATTTCATATGAATATCACCCCAAAACACCACCAAATTGCACACAGTTCCACTTCCTTTTGACTCCATGTCACACTGTGTAGCCAGGCCTTCATCCGGACCTCCCTGCTGTCGGTTTACTTCACAATCTCCACTCTGTAGGATAGGGACAGTATAACCTGTAAACTCCCTCACTTTATTCCTCTGTCCCAATACTTCCTACTTCATTTGTTAGCTTTGTGCGAATGCTTGAAGCTTGAGTGTCTGCGTGAATGCTGTTGATATTATTTTCCAATAAAAATAATTTAACTGTACCTTTTGGCTTAGAGTCTCTTCCTTATTACTGGTATACACAGATTAAAAGGTCCTTCTGTTGCCCGTCTTCTCACTGTCATAACTGAGCTAATTAAATATTCCCCATTTTAATATTTGGACATTAGAGGGTGCCCACAAACATGCAAATTGGGTAACAGTATTCTTTTTCTCTTTCATTCAAACAGTTAATGTGCTACAAATCACTCTTGTGAACTTATTTGCAAGGCTAGTTAACAGTCAGACACGATCAGATCAGAATGTGAGCTCAGATGTGCCATCCCAAAGACCCCCATTTATCTGCAGACTGGGACTGGTAGTTTACCATTTATTTCTCCACAGAAGATGCCAAATCTCAGCAGGATTTGGCTACACCAGTGGTGTAAAACAGCTTCGGTTCGGATCCATTTCTGAATCCTACATTTTCCCCATTACTTAAGTCATTGGTCTGGATCCAGATTTAGGCACATGCACCTGAGCTGGTGGAAGCAAACCTCTCTGCCCCCCTTTTCTCATGGCAGTCCCTCTGGCCTACCAAAAGGTTTAGAAAGGCAGGAAAAGGAAGGAGAAAATAATAATTTTAAAAAAACCAGCGAGAGTTACACAGAGGGCCAGGGGACAATCGTTTATGGGACAGACTGTGGTATGGGAAAATGGGACAAACCCCCAAAATCAAGCAGATGGAACTTGGTCCATGCAGGCCTATTCTCAAAGAACATGCTTCTGCTTGGTTTACAAGATTCCATAGTCTTCACTTCTCATTTAACAAACACCCACAACTGTTTAGCAAAGGGTGGGGTGGGAGCTACCATAGAGAGGAATGGGTGAAGAAGTCTCCATCACCTAGCCCAATCACACAGCCTTACATGTGGATCCAACCGACTTCCTTTGGCTCATGTCCTCAGATACTTGTTCTGCTTTTCCTACAGTATGTACTTATGCATAGAAATGTATTCAACTCAACACCTGACACAAATGACACATGACTATCAAAGCATCAAGAAGCATACAGGGGAAAGGTTCTGGGAAATCTCTTGACCTTGAGAGCTCCTTACTTACATCAGTATCATTGGGCTGGAAGGTGGTCAATTGAAGAATCAGCATAGAGAGCATTGCAGTACATAGAAGGGAAACGGGGGGGGGGGGAAGAGACAAAATGTCAATTAGTCATTCCTTATTGAATCACTATTGAGTGCCATTGAGCTCAGGGAAGGCTTCTTACACATGAAGCATTAATCTTGGAAACAAGGGCTGAAATGTAAGCAAAGATTTATATTCATCACTTTTAACCATCACCCCTAAGTAAATGTTATACAGTATGTGAGTCAGTGGGCCCTCCCAATCTGTGGTCTCTTGATCTGTGGTTTCAACCACCTGCAGATTGTTGTGTCCCACACCTAAAATGGCGGTGATACGCACATCTGAGACACTGATGCGTCCATGTCCATGTTGCCATCATTTAATAATATGGGGTGCGACCATCTGCATTTTTGGCATCTGAGGTGAGTCCCAGAACTGAACTCCTGTAGATCCAGAGTGCCCACTGTATATGTATATGCACTCAGGTTTGATAGCTCATAATGCTAAATACCTAAACTGTGGCTCACATTCCCTCATTAGATGAACTATTCATTTTTGACCATCTCCACCTTGCTTAACCTCCTCCTTCTTCTATAGGAACTGTCATAGGACTGATGCTGAGTAACACAAAGTCCTCCCTCCATGTCCACACCTGTACCTGGACATTCTACCTGCTTATTGAAAAGATTGGCATGGAAATTGTAAATTGTTAGTCTCAGGGTAGAATGAGGCAAAAGAGGTTCTGTAGATGAGACCACAGTAATGCATTTTTAAAATTTTTATTTCAGAGTGGAAGTGGAAGTACAGACTTTTAGAGAAGAGACAAAACTCATTGTAGAGCACATGCTTTAAATGCAAAAAGTACCAAGTTCAGTCCCTGGTATCCTCTGACAAGAAAGACCACTGCCTAAAATCCTGGAGACAATACTGAGCTAGATCAATTAATGGCAGCTTCCTGTGTTCTCTGACAACAAAACTATCGCTATATCAAGGTCTTGCTAGGTTTTCAAAATAGCAATAAGGGACAGCCAAAATTCATGATGTGCAGGGTTGACAATCAGGAGGTAACTATTGACCAGTTTGAGCTCTACCTAAATACTAAATGAAACTATTGATTTCAGACAAGTAATTCTCTGCAAAATTAACATACAGTCCACACGCATATAGAAATTTTGTGCCAATTTAATATAAAACAATTGGATTTGAATCAAAACTTGCTGGATTATCTTATATAATTAAAATGAGTTAGGAATGCTCTTTGTTTTGGAAATCTGGATAACCCCTATATCTGACTGCTAGAATAATTTCTCAATAAAAATAATATTTAATCTTTAATTTAAGTTAATAAAAATGATCTAGAGTACTCCTACTTTACTTTGCCAATGTCTACATGTCTGATAGCAAAAAATAACCTAAAATATCTTATCATCACTATCATTACAATTTATGGACTGGTGCCCAGTGGAAACCCCTCCCCCCAAGTCTTGCCTGTCACACCTATTCCTGTCAAATTTTGTCATGGTCAAACTATATATGACATTAAAGCAGCAATCCTATACCAAATTATCAAGGAATAAGTGCCAGGAATGTCCTTAGGAAAAAATAGTGTTCTGGGAAAAGAACAACTTCAATCCCACCCCTCCCCCCAACTCATTGCAGACAGTACACCTAACAAACACTGAGTCACAAAGCTCAGCTTGGCACATTTTCTAGCTTGGTACTCAGGATGCATCCCACCTACTCCTAAGAGCAGCCCTGGTTAGGCTAGTAAACTCAATAAAACTTAATTTAGTCATGTATAGGTTTGCTTTGTAAATGTGTGCACATATGTACCGGTAACTAGGATAGCTGTAACCGGTATACGCCGTTATAGGAGATTGTAAAGGTTATAAATTAATATTTTATTGTATATATTTATTTATATATTTCATAAATTGTTTTACATGTTTTTTTCTCAGAATCCTTTCACATGGTTCAGCGACATGGTCTTATTTTAGGAAAAATATTGCATTGGTTTACATGGGGGTGGTGAGTGGCTGAGGGAGTGAGAGGGGGGAGGGGCCCTTGTGAGGCTGGGGGTATCGATGCAGATTGGGTGGCAGGAGTGGATTGTGAGGTGGAGAGGAAATTTGCATGTGGGTGGTGATTGGCTGAGGAAGTGAGAGGAGGGAGGGGATTGGTTGGATATGTTTCCTTAATGGCCAATCACACTGGGAAAGAAAACATACCCAAGAGTTTATATAGAGAGATTGCTTTGAACTTTGAAATCAAAAGTGGTGGCAGTCATGCATGCATGTGTGCTGCTGTCATGATCAGCATCAGGACCATGATGCATAGGCAAAGATTTTAATCCTTTCCAGCCATGTCTCTTCCACCCATGCGAAGCTACTACAGTATTCCTCTTGGTGTGTGTGTGTGTGTGTAGGCTCTCATTGATCCCAATTGTAGTTTTTTTCTAGGACAAAAAGGAGATTTAAGCAATTGGATTTTCACTTGGACCCTTTGGGGAAGGAGGAGGTTAAATCTCCTGCCTCTGAGCCACAATCCTTGCCACTGTGTGTGATTGGTCCACCCATGGCTATTTTGAAAGCTATCCAAGTACACTTTAAATGCATTCAAAAATTTAACACTCCAGCTCGACTTCAATGTGAAGTTTTGTGTCAGGCTATGATATTCAAGGCTTGTTTACAATGCAACGTACTAGAATCCTGACAACTGTATCTATGTAGCCAAGCACTTTTTCTTGGTCTTGAATTCAAATACTCTTCAATATCTTAATGTAAACAAAGAAAAGGTAAGTGCTAGCCGCAGTAAGTTCCAAACTGAGCAATCCCTGCTATTGAAAAATGCTCCAAAATGCACTATAATAACATTGGATTGTCTAAGTAAGAACCTTTTGAATTAAGTCTAATGAAAATGATGTGAGGGAGAATGAATAGCTATCTAAATAAAACAAAGGAAGGGCAGTGTAGCATAGTGCAATCAGGATGCTAAAAGAGAACAGATATACACTCTGCCTGAAACTGAAGAGGATTTTGGATGCCTCAAATGGTACAGACATAATTCCACAATTAAATGTGTCAGCTGCAGTGGACTTAATGCCACATCAGCCTTGCGACTGTTAACATGATATTCTGAGAACAAACTGGCAGCTGATACAGCATTAAACTTGTCAAAGGATTAGCAAAATGTGTAATTTAAAAACTAATCTATTGCACAAATCTGTTTAATACGTATTTCAAAAAGATTCTTGTGGGAATGTGGGAAAGAAAATACCATCTGTCCCAAACTGTCAACATAGATTTTATGAAACTAGCCAAGGGAAAGTGACCCCTCTGTTTTATACAGTGTCTCAGCATAAATATCAGCCTTCTTACCTGCTGTGCAGCCATCCACAACTTGCGTTGGAGTAATTCCAGCTTAATTTGCACACCCACAGCTTGGAGGAAACAAAACAAGGAAAGCAGGGTTACAGAGAAATATAAAGATGTGTGATAGGAACAGGAAATAAATATTTTTATGGAGCAACCAGAAGAAATCACACTGCTTCCAAGTGTAAATGACAGGTAAGTGCTGAATCAGACCATAAAGTGAGAGTCAGGGGTTTAACAAGGTAGTGAAAATGTTGTGCTGAAATACTGACACTTGCCTCCCACTAAACACTACCATGATACAACAGGCTGCTATAACGGTTTCCCCTTTGGTTAGTGAAGAAGATAATTAAAGCCATCACACATAAGACTGATTCAAAACTGAAATAGGTTAACTGTATGCCCTATGAAAAAGCACCTCCTTTAAGTCTGTCCTGAACTTTGCACCCTTTAGCCTCATTGGATGACCTCAGACTCCTAATGTTATGAAGTATATTTTCTATCCACTATCTTTAGACCACACGTAATTTTATACACCTCTACCAGCCTTTTTTAAAACCTAAAAAGCACCAAAGTGTATGATCTTTTCTCACTGGGAAACTGCTCCAGCCCCTTGAGCATTTGGTACCCTTGTCCGTACCCTTTAAAGCTATGCATTTTTTTTTTTTTTTACTTAGACAAGGTAGGCTGGTATATTTGCAGGCTCACAATATCTCTCTGCCACTGACTTGTAAAATATTCAGTGTTAAAACAAAGTCTTGTCAAGTTACTGTGAGGGAGGATAATACATGGCTGAAGGGCTGCATGTACCTCCCCATCCATTTCTGCAATTCGCCCAACCAACCTAAAGGTATGCACCTAGTTTAATGTGGGAAAATTGATATTTAGAAGCAAAACCACCACTTTTTGTTGCTATGAAGCTAAGATTTGGCAAGCCACAGCAGCAGCAGCACTATGGTGCTTCTCTGCTGTGGATCCAGGCCAGGTAGTAGTCTCCATGGCCGTGGAAGCTGCCGTCCTTAAATGTGAAATGCCTGCCCAAGTATTACCTTTATTTGTTGCTGTTAGCTTTCAGACTCAGGGTCGTGGCTTCCTTGATTGAATCTATCCATCCGGAATGTGGTCTTCCTCTTTTACTACTGCCTTATAGCTTACCAAGCATTATTGTCTTTTCTAGTGAGTTAAGTCTTCTCATGATATGGGACTTTATCAGATGCGGGGGAACGCAGCACAAAACCAGATCCCCAACTGTGTCAGAAGAATGCTACAAGAACAGAAAGGGCGACATTATCAGCCACCTGCGTCCTTCAGCTGTTCCGTAGTAGTGTGGGCATGAATAAAGTGTCCCTTTTTTATTGATGGGCTAAGCCATCAATAAAAAAGTGTTATTCATGCCTGCGCTATGCCCCCAGAACAGCTGAAGGATGATGTTGTCTGGTAATATCACCTGTTTTTGTTCTTGTAGCATTTTTTGGACATGGTTTTTGCCACGTCTGATAAAGTTAATGGTCAAAATACAACAGTCTCAGTTTTGTCATCTTGGCTTCTACAGAAAGTTCAGGTTTGATTTGCTTATATTGGTCTTCTTAACAGTCCACTCTTCTCCAGCACCACATTTCTTTCCTTCTGTGAAGAATTTTCACATGCCAAGGAACTATACCACACATTAAAGCATGATGGAGAGAGTCACTAGGTGGAAATGTCTTGCCACGTGAATTAAGGTGATCAGGGGAGGAAGTGTTTGTGTGATTTCCTGCGTGGCAGGGGGTTGGACTGGATGGCCCTCGTGGTCTCTTCCAACTCTACAATTCTATGATTCTATGATTTCAAATTAGTTGATTTTCTTCCTATCAGGTTCCTTAACTGTCCAGCTTTCACAACTGTACATAGAAATTGGAAATATGACAACCCTAACTTTAATATTCAATGATATATCTTTACACTTCAGGATCCTGTCACAGTCCTGATGGCACAAGGCATTTGCTCTGTTCTGCCCCCGGGCAGTCCTCATAACCCACAGGGCAGAGATGGGGCTAAGATAGGGGGAAGGTGGGGTAGGGCCTGATAAAACAGTTTAAGATAATATCTGGTTTAATCTGTTCCCACCAGGAAGAAATAGATCGGGCCCCACAAGAGCCGGTCCCAACAGTGGTGGTGGCTGCAGGGCCAGGCTGGTGTGCCTATCTGGACTTCCTCCTGTTTTGTGGAGGGTACAGGAGAGCAATGGGCCTGTCTTCTTCTGATTTCTTGACTTCAGTCTCCATTCTGATTAATGACTGAGCCAAAGTATGGAAAATCTTGACCTATTTCAATGTCTTCATACTCTGCTTTAAAGTTTGGTAAATCACATGTGGTCATTATTTTTGCTTTTTTAATGTGCAGCTGTAAACCAGCCTTTGCACTTTCTTCCTTGAGTTTCTTCAATAATTGTTCCAAGTCTTTGCTATTTTCTGCTAGTAGAAAGGTGTCATCTGCCTATCTTAAACTGTTGATGTTTCCTTCCTCCAATTTTCACAACACTATCCTCCAAGTCTAATCCTGCTTTATGTATGATATGTTCAGTGTACATGTTAAACAAATAGGACAATAAAATGCACCAGCGCGTGGGGCTCCTCCTGCCAAGGCGAAGGCACCAACGCCAGCCATGGGTCCCATCCCGGGCACTGCTGCTGCCGCCTCCTCCACCGCCTCTCCTCCTGAAACCACTGGCACTCACCTCCCAGGCACTCCAGGGTCACTTCCAGGGCAGCGCAGTCCGTGCGGAGGGGGCCCCCTACAGCTTGTCCGGCTTGGTGGGGCCAGAGGGAGGAAAGGACGAAGGAGACAGGAGACACTACTTTTTTTAAAAAGGGCAAGGCCAGCAAGAGGTTTTTGGATGCTCTCTTGCTTGTGTTCTCTCTCTCTCTCCTGTTTCCCCCCCCCAGGAGGAGGGTTAGGACGGGGTCCTTGTGGCTGTGGGTCCTCCCGCAGATGTGGATTTGGCAGTATGGTTAAACTGGCCCTGCTTTTCACTTTGAATAAGGGCTTTAAGGTTGCGCACAAGTGTTTCAGTAAAACTGAACAGCATGGGCTGAAGAGTCTTGCAATCGAGTGCTGTATTGGCACCTCATTGGATTAATGGAACTTTTGAGACAGTGCATATGTGTAAAATTTAATATATAATTTGTTGTGTTGTTAAAAATATAGGCTGGAATACTGTATGGAAGTTATCCCCTCTATTCAATAATGAGACTGATAAATAACCCATCTTTATTTATATGTATTACAATTCTAATGCTTGTTCCCTTCAATATACTCCCCATTCACACTCACACATTGATGCAGTCTTGTTTTCCACTGGCCAAAGGCATGGAGCAGATCAGTTTCTGTCAGCTGTTTCAACACATCTGCCATTTTCTTCTGGACTGCATCAATTGACTCAAAACTTGTTCCTTTAAGCACTGGTTTCACTTTAGGGAAAAGAAAAAAATTGCATGGTGCCAAATCTGGTGAATATGGAGGATGTTCAAGTGTAGTAATGTGTTTATCAGCCAAAAACTGCTTCTCAGAAATTGCTCTGTGAGCAGGCACATTGTCTTGATGAAGATTGAAACTATTTTTCCACATTTCTGGTCCTTTTTTCTGACTCTGTCTCTCAGCTTTGTCAAAACTTCCTTATAATAATGCTGATTCAGTGTTCTGCCTTTTGGAACCCATTCTGCCAAAATTATACCCTTAATGCAAAAAACAACGTCAATGAGCATGGCTTTAAATGTGGACTTGCTTTGATGTGGGTTTTTTTTTTTCATTCTTGGTGATGCTGGTGTTTTCCAGTGCATTGACTGTTGTTTTGTCTCAGGATCATACTGGAAGATCCAGGTTTTATCACAAGTGATGATTTTTTTGGAAAAGGTTTGGGTCTGCCTCAAGTTGCTGCAGAATATCAGCACAAATTTCCTTGCAGCACCCTTTTTGCTCTGGTGTGAGAGCCCTAGGGATCATCTTGGCACAAACTTTTCTCATGTTGCGATCCTCATGCAAATTTTTCCACACAATGTCTTTGTCAATGTTCACAGCTTCAGCTATCATTTGGACACTGAGTCGGCGGTGTCCTTGAACAATCTGGATGATCCCCTCCCCCAATTTCTTCAGTTCTTGAAGTGCAAGGTTGTCCACGGCGCTCATCGTCTTCCACATTCTCATGTCCTTCTCTGAATATTTTGTGCCACTTAAACACACACGCACAAGACGTGCAGTCTTCCCCATAGACCTCAGTAAGCATTTGGAATTATTCCGTTGGTGTTTTGTTCAATTTTACTAAAAATGTCAAACTGACACGTTGGTCGATTTTTAAACTTAGCATTTTTCTGGCAACAGACAACACAGCTACTTTAAACAATGACTGACAATTAACTGAACGGCCAAGAGTGTTGATGTTTGTCATGCAGGTTCAGACATACTCAAGGTCACAGCTCAAGTGTACACAATCAATTCTCCCTGATTTGTCTGAAAGGTAGAAACACAGTCTCGTTATTTAATAGACAGACATCATAAGTGGATTTATGTACGCAGGAATTAGAACTGGGAAGTTCTATAACGTCTGTATCCAGTACAGAGCTGCTGTTATATTATTACATAGTAGAGCAAACAAATTGGCTGTTGTGCAATGGGACTGATAGACATCAGGTACACTTGTCAGTTTCCTGATATGCTTCTTTGCAATTCACTAACAGGGTGTTTTAGTGTCTCTGCTACTTATCTAAGTATACATAAAGTTATGTTAAGTAAAACACAAATGTTGATATAAGATTGCAGTGATATGTTGAGGTTTAAAGTGCAATTGTTTTTGCAATATTCAATTATAGCTGATCCCAAAGAACCCAGAAAGAGGTAAAGAAGCCATAGAGAAATCTTAATTTTGTGCTATGTTGTCACTGAGCCTAGCAGCTAGGATCAGGGGCATAATACATCATTCCTGCTCTTACAGCCACAGTGTCAGTGTCCTTCATATCATGTTTCTACTGCTGGTACATCTTACAGCATCCTTATTATAAAATGAATCTGACTGCCGTGAAATGGGGAAGGGATTATTTCCTACAGCTGCCTTCTCCCTGAACTCCAGAACATGCACAACCAGACAAGACACAAGATTCATCTGGATCTAAGTTCTAAGGATGTAATGGAAGCTGAACAGATAGGACTGAATTTTGCCAAAGCACTCTTCACTAAATATTAATTGAGTTCCTCTGGAGATGCATTAAGAATCTTAACAGATAAGAAAAGGCAGATCTTCATTTGAGTGCTAAGCAGCATTCAGCAATGGGATGGAGCTGGGGAGCCTTAGTGAAAGTGAAGATAATGATAGGAAATAATTTCCTGCCACATCTGCAACCTATGCATGTTTGAGAGACAAACGTTTTACAGTGAGCCCTCTCTATCTGCAGGTTCAAAATCTGTAGATTTGAGCATCTACAGATCACCACTGCATACCTAAAATGGTGGTGCCCATACCTAAAATGGTGTGCCACATGGCTAAAATGGTGGTGCCCATACTTAAAATGGCCAATCCCATTGATTAATATGGGACTCTACCACCCACGGGTTTCATTACTGGGGAGGGGGGTTCCAGAACCAAACCCATGCAGATACAGAGGGGCCACTGTGAACTGCAAATTAAGTTGCAGACCATTGATTAGGCCTGCCTTTGTAAGCAATTTCATCCAATATTTCACAGATGAAAATTGGGCACCTCTAGTGAAGCAACATCAGACTGTGGCTCAAAGGGCAAAAGGTATTAATGAGGAGAGCACACAAGCTATGAGAGGGTGCAATACTTTGCTTTTGCTTGAGCCAACTACGATAAGCAAGATTCTGACTCCTGTCTTCTCCCACACAGAGTTAATTGAGTGCAACCTACTTTTGCACTGAGGACAAGGTGGGAGGAAGAGAAAGAAACTGGAACATTTTAAAGGTATCTGAACAAGTGGGATGACAGAAGGTTAATCAAGATCGCCACTGTCAAATTGGGACAGTCGGAGGGTATGGCAGGCAAAGTACATCCACCAAAACCATTTCAAGTAAGAACCATTCCCTTCATTACAGCCGGATCAGCTTTTGGAGTGCACAGGAGGCTACAGGGAACTAATCCACTGGATCGTGGCCTAACTGTGACATATAGTACTTTTACGACCGGGAACTGAAATCCCGGCCGTTCTCACGAGAGAATGGCCGGGCAGCAAATTCAAATTTTAACCCCACCCCCAGCTGTCAAAACAGTTAACAAAGCAGAAAAACACATTTAAAAAATTAAAAGCTACCCGGGGAGGGAAAAAAAAATATTTTACTCACCTTGTCATCCCAATCGCACCCGGAAGTGTCCGGCAGGGACCTCCCCTGTGGCTGGTATCATGCCAACTCAACAAAATAGGAATGGGGCATTGTTCACACCACCCATGATTCCACTACAGAAATAGAATGGGTGGTCTATTAATGATGTTTCCCTGTTTTTGAGAAACTGCTGGAGCAGAACAGGGGCAGAACAGGAGCACCACAGGAACGGAACAATGTCGTCAGAAAGGGAAATCCTTTCTTGATCCTGTTCTGTTCCTGAAATGGACTTTAGAGTCCGTCTGATAATCTCCTACCACTTCCAGTAGCCAGCTACAATTCCCAGCTACAACTTCCAGTAGCCAATTCTCAAAATCCAGGATTTGGGGAGCTGTAATCTGAAAACTAACTTTTCTAAGCTTTGAACATAGACAGGAGGAGGATTACTGCACCCTGACCTTTGATCAGTGGCAGATTTAAGGAAAAGGAGGAAACCTTAAAGGAAGATTTCATATTATGCCTCCTAATTTAGGCATGGTCTTTTGGGGACATTATGGAACATAGGAGGCATATTATGGGAACTAATTCCTGGCAACACTTCCAAATATTATGATCTACAAACTTTGGTCTATATCAGTGCAACCATCTTCTTATTTCATTGGGTCTATGGCACAGATGTGGTCCATTATTTCACTGATCTCAGACCAGACCAGACACAACTTTTGCCATGTCATTCCAGACTCTGTCTTTGAGATATAGAATGCTGTGTTTTTTCATATGTTGGATACTTTGAACCATAATGGTTGAAGATTAATCAGTTAATGTGAGCTAACTTGACAATGATTATACTCCTAAAACTGTATAAATTATTGTATAAAACTGTATAAATGATTGTATAAATCTGTATAAATTGTATAAAACTGTATAAATGATTGTACTCCACATTTAACACTTCTCCATTCTTGAAATACTATGAAACATTCTCATATTAGGGTAGGTTTTTAAAAAGTAGTCATTGTAGTTTAACAGGATATTTTTACAATTGTGTATTTTGATTGGTTTAACAACTGTTACCTGTTCCAAGCCTTGGGAAGGGGCAAGTCAGAAGCTGATCTATAAGGTGTTCCCACCACAAGCAAACAAGGTACTGTACTTCCTCCACATGCTGTTTTTCTAACTTTAATAAGCTCAGCAAATCCAAGACTATATTTTAACAGTATGGTTCATGCTGTGAATTCATTATACAATATGCCTGTCCTCATTCTGCTGTCATGGCAGCTGGCCTGCCTATAATTTTTTTTTTAAATTCTTTCAGAAAAGAGCACCTCAGAGCACCGAAAGACACCTCCGGTTTCTTTCATCCTTTCTATAAGTGAAATCTATCTGCCCATCAGCTCTCCTCCCCAAGCTCCTGCCCTATTGTTGCTGAATGTGTAAGAGCCGTTTAGCTTAAAAAGTAACTTCAGGACAGCCTAAAAATAATAAAAGGCAACCAAAGCAAATAAAATCTGCCCAAAAGAGAGCAGGGGAGGGGGAGTGAGAGAGAAGGCTGTTAAACCTGATAAAATGAAGAGCAATTCTTGCAGGATTTAGCTTTGGGGAATGGAAATAAGGGCAGGGGAGTCAGAGAAAGGGGAGTAATGGTTTAATCAGGAAGGAAAATACGCAGGAATCAGAAAATGACAAATCATACAAAAGGCAGCTGGCCAGGTTCCTGCACTAAGAGCCTGAGTACAGATTATGTAGACTAAGGTGGCAGATTAAAGTGGCAAAATGATTGCAGATAGTTTGTATGTGCACAATGTAAAGGCACAGCAACCAGCTACAACAATGTAAACAAACAAGTAAACAAAAAGGTGTCTCGGTCCATTCAGGGGTCACTCTGGATTGACAGTGATGCAAATGTGGAATTTAGACTGTTAGCTGAATTGACAATGGGTTTTTATTTATTAATCCACCAATGCACAGGCACTTTGGGATGTCCATCTGTCCTTAGCCTCCTTCATCATTCAGTTGCCTTGCACAGATCTGTCCTGCCCCAGGAATATTCTTTGATAGTCAGCTTTTAAGCTTCATAGTAGCCCAGCAAATGCTTCTCCTATGAAGTTTATACATTTGTCTTTTTCTCAGATTCCAGTGTTTCAGTCTCCCTTTTGGTACAGGATCAGTTTGCGTCCTCTCTTCCAGGTTGCCAAAGAGGTCAGAAGCTGTCTTCCATTCTGCCCACTGAAGAACTAACAGACTCACAAAGCTAATTACCCTACTCTTTACTTTGGAGTTTATTGTGCAGAATTGCTTCCCTCTTCATAACAGGGCAAACAAAGGACTAAGGACAGGAAGAAAGAAACAAAGAAGATGCTCAAACCCCTCCTGATAATCTGCTCCTACTTGGTCTGTTTCAAAAAGGGGTGAAAGGACTTTAAGCACCACAGCTGCACCTGCTATTTCTCTAAGAAGAGATGAGGGTAATTCTGGACTTTCAAGCTTCTGCCAGACTTTGAGAATGCAGATGATCTGAGAATGAATTCTGCCTGTTTGTCAGAGCCAGTTCCTCCACAGTGTATTTGAATCTGCATGCATACATACATGCTTGTGTGTGTGTGTGTGTGCGCGCGCGCGCTGCTGTCATCTCAGATGTACCCCCAGCTGTCACTCCACCCTTCTCAGTCTCTTCCTTCCTTCCCCCCTCTCTCTTTCTCCTCCCCGTGTAGTGATTTCTCGATTATTCAGTGAACTGCTGTTCCTTTCGCACACAGGCTTTCCTCTTTTGCGCCTCTGCCGTACTTCCAATGGTTCCAGAGTCTTAGCATCATGCAGGGTGAAGGGGGTTGATGCCAAGTCCATCTGTCTGCTAAATACCTGCACTGGAATGATTGGATACCCATGAGGGCATTTGGCAACTCTGAAGAGACTCCCTTTCAGCTACAGGAAAATAGTAAGTAGTGTGTGTGAGCGCGTGTGCAAATGAGTGAGCGAGAGAGGGTGCTTCTGTGGAAAAACTTAGCTGGGGGAGGCCACTGGACAGCTGTTTGATTGACAGAGTGCCAGATGATCATTTCAGTGCAAGCACTCAAGGCTAATCCAAGTCGGATGAAAAGGGCTAGAAAAACAATGCCTGCCAGCCATGGAGAAGGTACTACAGTACACTTTCTCTGTGGCAGAGGCATGTCAACTCTGAAAATGCAGGCATGAGTCCTAGTAGTTTGTTTTGGGCTGATATGTTCATGGCAAGCTAATTTTCTTCTGTACCTGTCCCTTTATCAGCAATTTAATAAAGTAACATAACCATGAAATAGAGGGGTGAGAGTAACATTCCAGTTAATGACTGTTTTATGGGAACATTTTCTAAACTGAGTTGCTTCTTAAAAAGAAAAATAATAGTTGGGTAAAATTAGCATATGAATAAGGACGAAGATGGAAGAAAAAGTAGGGCATTTGTGGATGAAAGGCTTGTCCATCCATAGAAAGTTCAGATCCCTGCTAACTGGACTTTAATGTGATAAGACACTTTCTCTTAGGTTTGCTTTTTCATGTCCTTATTCTCCACAGAAGCATGCTACAAAACATGAACCTAGAGATGTTGTGCCACAAGAAGCCAAAAATACTTGTCTAAAGAGACATTACTCTTCCTATGCCAACCCCTGCTGCTACCTCAGAGGCTGGTCTCTGAGATTAGTGAACCTTTGTGAAGGTGTCATGCTGGTGGTGGAAACAGGGAAACAGAAAAGACCCAGGCTGCCTTTTGCAGCAGTTAGGAAGGATCTGCTCAGAGGAGAGAGGAGGCAATGGGGGTGGGGGAGTGGGAAGGATGGGGGAGAGAATAAAGGGAGTAATGGCTTTCTGCTTCTTTTGTGTGTATTTGTGCATGTTCAAATGTCTATGTAAGCAAGCAAGAACAATGGGTATGCTAAGTGAGACAGAATACATGCCCTCCTAAAAACAGACTGCCATAATGCATCCATTTCATTGTCCACATTTATTTATTTAAGAAAGGGGATGCTTAGACTTTAGGCGAATGTTGTGTCAAACATCTACCTCACTGAGGATTTGGGAATGTTATAGTTTGGTAGTGCAGTTTGGTTTACTATTACTGATTGTCATGGTGCTTTGACACTCACATCAGAGTATTTTATACTTTATATAATCATTACAACGAGTTGGTTAGGTAGGTTAGTACCAGTGTACACATTAATGCAGACGAGTGGGGCTAAGATTAAAAGATCATAGAATCATAGAATTGCAGAGTTGGAAGAGACCACAAGGGCCATCCAGCCCAACCCCCTGCCACGCAGGAAATCACGATCAAAGCATCCCTGACAGATGGCCATCCAGCCTCTGTTTGAAGACCTCCAAGGAAGGAGACCCCACCACTCTCGGAGATGGTAGTTTGTTTCAGTAGTTTGGGACAGTATTTTCCTAGTTTACATTCTTTAGACATGCCACCTCTCAAAAATCCATATACGAAGTTGCTCCATACTTTGACAATATTCTGGTGTACTGGACCTTGCAGAATTTTATAATAAACTGATTAGCAAACAACATCACTGTATCTAGTTCTCAAAGAGTCCTGTGCAATGTATGAAAATAAATAAAGAAGAGTTGGGTTTTCCTAAAAGCCAAGGCTGCTGCTGTTATATAATCCCCATTTTATGTACTTTAAACACTGTTGTATAGATTTTTGACAAAGGTCCAAAAACTGGAGTAACTTTTTTTTACCAGCTGAGTTCACTCCAGAAAGAGAAACATTTTGCTCTGGAGCTTTGTTGCTAGGGTCCATTTTGGAAGACTAGATTGTTCTGTAACTGCTGTGAGTGAACAATGTTTGCTAGTGAATTTATTCCAAGTGAACGAAGAGCCCAAGGGTATTGTATCCTGGACTGACATTATTGCAGATATTATAAACAAACATCATTCACCCAAAGCAGGTAAAGATACATTTTAAAAATGCAGGGAGGAAAGTCTAAACAATTTCTGAGCATCCTAGTAGTATACCCTTGAATTTAGCCTGCTTACTAGTATACTAGATTAATAGTTTGTTGTTGTGGTTTCCAACTTATGGCAACCCTAAGGGGGACCTATCACAGAGTTTTCTGAGGGCTGAGAGTATATGACTTTCCCAAGGTCACCCAGTAGGTTAGTATGGCAATATGGGGATTCAAAGTTTCCAGAGTAATAGTCCAACACTCAAACCACTATGCCACACTGGCTCAATAGCTGATTCCTTAATATAAAAATCACTGCCATTCATAATTCCAAACCTGCATTAATTTGTAAGCCCTCTGCATCACCAAGATTCTGTAGTAGGAGGTGTGAAAATGTCAAATATGGAGTGGTGGGTGATGAACAAGCTAGTTAAAAGCATATGGTTTATAATGACAGTATTGAGGGAACAGAGGAAGTCAGTAATTGCCATGTGTGAAGCTGCAATGGTTTGCTAGCACACAGTAGTCCCTGTGTTCCCTGAGAATGGCATGAACAAGCCTTTGTTATGTTTATTTTAGTACCAGGGGTGCAGATTCCAGTACAAGAACTAGAGTTGTCCTGCTCCAATTTCTACAGCTCCAGCATTGACCGCAGTCAAAGTCCTAGGAGATTTTCACACGGGGCCAAAATACCCCGTTACTGCCCCGCTACCTCCTCTCCCGTTCCTGCCACAGAATAACATAAATCTTTCACACACTCACCTTAATTCCGCAGCAGGAACGGGCTCCCCCTCCCCTTGCTGGCTGGCCGTAAATGCAGCCGTCGTAAGGCTGCTTTTATGACTGGCAGTCTGAAACGTTATCACATTATCACGTGATAACGCCAGACAGTAAATTTAAAAAATAAAACTCACCCAAACATAAAATCAGTTCACCAAGCACAAAAACACTCTTTAAATCACATAATCAAAACAGGGAGGGTAAAATAAAGGGTGCCACTTACCTGGATGTCCAGATCATACCAGGAAGTGCTTGGAGCAGACCTCCCGTCCACGGCTGTCATTTCGGAACAGGAATGGGGCTCCTGTTCGCACACCCGTGATTGTGTGATAGTGACGGAACGGGAGGTCTATTCACGATGAATAATCGTGATTACATTGTTCTGGAACAGTCACGGGAGTAGGATGGATGCAGGACAGAACGGGGTCAACGTCGTCCGAAAGGGAAAACCTTTCCCGACCCTGTTCTGTTCCTGCCATGGGATATATAGCCCGTGTGAAAATCTCCCTAGCCCATCGCCTGTATTATCCAACATTTCAGAACATTTCCAATTGATAACCTTTCATTTTTTCTTTTGAAATAGGTATTTTTGGTGAGTATCATGTGACCTTTACACAGGCATCTCAAGGAATACTCTGGGGGCCTAGAATGTCCTCTGTGGAACTGGCTGGAGATGCTTTGGGGCTTCCTCTGAGTTGTGGCATGCAGGGCATCTATACCACAGAGGTTAAGCAAGTTTAGCAAATAAATGAAGATAATCAAAGCAGAAAAAGAAATAAGCAAAAGGCCCTTTCAGAGTTCTGTATAAATACAATGCAGTTTAAGGAGGGATGAGCCATTCTCTAGGATTTTTGCTAGCAGCTATAAATGCAATTTTAAATAATCTCTCAGAAATTAAGGGTGGCTGCCACGCAGTAGTTGACATCTTTTGCTACACCATACCTGTAAACCATTATGCCTTAATGCATAAAAGCCCTCTCTCTGAACAAAAAAGGCAACAATCCAGTCTCTGCAAATCTCCAAGTCCTAAATGTGGCCATTTGTTGTTCCCAAGCCTCCTGCCTCCCTGGCTCACAGAACAGTTCACAACTATTCATGCTGCTGACAGTCTGATTTGAGCAGGAAGGAGTCCAGGAGAATCACAGCCAATGGGAGTATTCTGAAATGCACTGGAATTGTGTTATGGTAAATTAGAAAGCTTATGAAATGATGAGATTTCCTATCACTAGTTCTGCTCCAAGAAATGAAAATGACATATGATTCATTTGGGGCTTTTCCATGTGATTCTGGATAGAAGTGTGTGGGGAAGGGGGCAGGGACAGTAACTGGATAGTTGTTACTCAAAAGTGCAGGATCTAGGTGTCATTGTTAAACAGTGCATTTCTGCTCGCAGAGGTAATCAAATTAAAACACCTAGTTACTTAGAAGTGGTGTCTCCCTTCCACTGCTAGCACTCCCAACAGAATTCTGAATGCTTTATGGAACATAACTGTTTAATCCTGCCTCGGCCCACACCACAATATCTGCAACATATAATGGCCTTAATCTGTTTAATTACTGAGCAACTAATTGTTCCTGCATGGCTTTACTCAAATGTGGGAGCACTTATTCCTTCCTGCCTTCTTTCCTTTAATACTGAACATCAGCTCCCACAGCACTGGCCTTAATACTTTGTGAACATTTGCATTTTTAGACAAAATGTTATCATTAGTTTCTTGAACAGCTGAGTACTATATTTCTCCAGGGCTGGGGTGTACTTCTACTTTGATTTTCTCTCCAATCCACCATGCAATCAGCCATGTTTTTCATGATGTGAGAATCAGCTATTATGTGGACAAGAGGGAGGGAAATCTTGTGGCTTTTGTGATCATACTCACTGAATGATGTTTTGGATTGTTTCAAATCTCCATAAACCATATGTTGTATATTTCGGAAGCTGCCTTATAATACCATTTTATGGTGGGTTTTGTGGTTTTAAGATGCATAGGGACTTCCTTTGGAAGACTGAAAATAGTTTGGTCTGAAAGTGTTAACACAAAAACGTTGAAAATACTACAAGAATATATACAGTGAGGTGCACAAAGTTTGAAAGAATATCTATCACTGAATCACGCAAACATGATTAATAAATAGACTCAGCATAAACATGACAAATTTCAGAGGAGCTGTTGAGCAGTATAATCCAATACATCTCTAGTTGCAAAATAAGCCCCTTTGAGGTCAACTGAGCTTACTTTCAGGTAACTGCCTATAGGGCTATATTCTATGTTTTCAGTTCAGAATTCAGAAGTATTATAACATAAATATTTGACCTGAATTGGGGTGGAGGTATGAATTTTAATGATAAAGTCTAGTTTCTCCATCAAGGCTCAGACTGGGGTATCACCATTTTTTCATTCATTTTACTTTCCTCACATAGTGACTTATTCTTCCTATTCTAAAATTTATTTTTTCTTTGATCTAGAAACCATACTTCCTTCTCTACCCTTAGAGAAGTCTACACACACTCCATCTCCATCTATGACTTTCTGTTTTGAACCACAGTCTATGTTCTGTGCATAGTGTACGTACATTGAAGATAAGCTGGAAAGTATGGCTGTTTTCATTATGGGCACAGGGTATAGGAGGCTTGTCTAACCCCATAATTGCTTGGCTTCCTGTATGATTTAATAAGAACAGGCAGGTGTTGTCATGGAAATCCAGTTATTTGCTTTCAGCTGAGGCACAATGCCAGAAGTCACAGTAGGAGACTTTTGTAAGGAACACATTTGTCACAGAGCAAAGGTGTGGTCTAGTAACCTGCATGCCAGTCAACAAAAACTAATAGCAAAAGCTTTTCCATCTAAAGGCAGTTATCACCAAAGTCCAAGCCTACATTTAAGCACTTCAAATGTGTCCTCTCCCTTTACCCTTGTCTTCTTGGGCCAATACTCAAGAGGTGAAATTTTCATCAGGCCACCTTATTCTTTTCCTGCCTTGTGTTCCATGTTGGACCTGTCCATCCATCAGCACTACAGAGAGGCATGACCATTGCCCCAGTGCAACAAGCATATTGTTAGAGGATTACTTCATGCCTGGCTAACAAAGAAGCAGATCCCATTCCTACCACGGTAGCAGCATACTTGGTGCCGTTTACATGATGAAAATATAGTGGGAAGAATTTGTGTAGATCCCTGGCAGTTTACACGTACATTGGGTCGGGTACATGATTTTCAGAAGGGGGGCCACCTTTTATCCCTCAACCTGCGGGACTTCCTGTCCCGCGGTTTGTGTCGGTTTTTAAAAAAGTTACTGGAGGATTCGGAAAATCGGAAATGTAAACAGCCTGGGACAAAATATCTCGGTAGTAGGGGATGATCGGAAATGGTGACTGGGGGCGGGCTTAGAGATCAGCGACCACAAAAGGAGGGGTCAGTCACCCGTTCAACAGATCCAGCCTCACCAGCCGAAAACAAAGGCATCCCTTCCAGCTGCACGAAGGTTGATGTGTGTGTGCGCGCGCGTATACTCAGTCACCTTTTTAAATGGATTTCTACACTGCAAACCCTTCAGCTTTACCTTTTCCTCTACTGCATGTTACAGAGAGATTGTGGTGGGCAGAGGGTCACCCATTCATCCCCTGCCTTCGTCACCTCCCTGGGTCTGAACGGGCACAGTAAAATATTCCAGCCTCTGAGTGGATGAACACCCTTTAATTCCCCCTCTCTGTGTCTGTCTCTTTCAAAACACCTGTCTGTAGCTGGCTTGAAACCTGAACTCTGCAGCTAAATCTCTGCTGTAAGGGTTAATATTTTAAAGAGGCAAGGGGAAACCCAAGCGGCTTGATTTCAAAAGGAAAGCACTCGGCTTGATTTCAAATGGAAAGCACTTGTTCGTTCCTACGTCTGAGCGAAAGATCTCAGTCTGGATCTTTCAAAATGCTTTCTGCCTCTTCTTAAAGGGTTAACATTTTAAAGAAGCAAGGGGAATACCAAACCTCTGCCCCCTCTCTCTCCCCACCCCCCAGCCAGCCAATAGCATCGCTCGTGGCGCAGAACTCTAAAGGAAGTGCGTCACCGAGGTTGTGAAAACACGAGTAATCGCATACTTGATTGACAGCCCCCCCCAAAACCACCTAACCCCCCCCCCCGGAACTTTGGACGTGTAAATATCAGTCACGGGACCACCTGGGATATCCAGATCAGTGACATAAATCGTATAAACAGCGAGGGACGGATTCGTGATCACAAAGTCACGGTAAGCACCGCAACAATTTTTGTCGTGTAACTGGCACCCTTGAGTGTGGACTTTTGAACTGCATCTCATTCAGGCCCAATAAGTAGGGATCATATTATATCTATATTCTGTATAACTAATAACTAATGTTGGCTGCTAAATAAATGTCAAATTGGAACACAAGTGAGACTGAATTTTTCATTCATGCATTTTTTTAGTACTTGCATGGCCTGACTTCCCCACTCAATTTGGGGAGATGAGAAATGGGCTAACATCCTTTCCCAGTATCTCTCTCTCTCTGCCCTTCCAACACACACATGCCCAACAATAATTCAGCATTAAGAAGAGTTCTGTACAGTGTGACAGCTCACTCTCTATTTTTTCTAACCTTTGTTGATTCAACAAAAGGTTCCATCTGACTTGCTTTACCTCTCTTGTTCTCACAACTCAAATTGCTAGATTAATTTTTTCCCCCACACTGTTGCAGCAACAGTAAACAGTAGTCCATTACTGTCGAAAGCCCTGAGGCCTATTTCTTCTTAAAGGTAATTTGTAAACCACAATCAGAAGTAACTTTTCACCACCCTTTTCCCTACTTTTCACCAAGTTTTCCAATGTATCAGTAAGCAAATATTTCTTAGCATTCACAGAGTTGAGAACAGAGTACAATTCTATGGGTAAATGGTATCACAGAGCCACAGCTCCCAAACAACAGCCTTTTCTTCTAACTGCAATTTTAACACCTATCTCTTCCCTATAGGAAGAAATGTGGGCAGGAACTATGCAAAAATGAGGGGAGAGGTGCTACATCAAAAAAGAAAAGAAAAGAAAAGAAAAGCCAATCACATTATTTCTGCTGAGCTCAGAATGGACACCAACCTTCTGTCCAGGGCTAAAAAGGAAGATTAGAGTCCTGAGCCACAACTGACCATGAGATTAACCTCTGCAGGAAATTAAAGTGCCTCTGCAGAAGGCCCTTTCCTATGTAGCAGAGAGAAACAAAAATTAGGATGTGGATTAGAATCGGCAGGGCCAGTGATAAAACTGTCACCCACATGTGACAATTGCTATCTAAATGTGAAAAAGGTCTCTACAGTTTCATATGAAATCCCTTTCCCTGTCACAGAATGCATACCCCCCCCCCCAAACAACAACAACAACACAGGGATTTAGAGCAAAAGGAAAGCAAGCTGTGATTTGCCCAACCCATCTGTCTCTGTTCTACTTAAAAGTTATCTACATGTGATCTATGCTAGTCAGAATTAATATTGTCGTTTTTATGCAGCACTGTCATGTTACTGCATGCTTCAGACACAAGACAATGGTGGCTGGGAAGTTCTGGGAGTTGTAGTTGAAAAAAAGTAACATGCCCAAGCTTTGCTCAAGTGTGTTAATTCAGTTTGGTTTTGTGAATCGCGAAACTTTTTAGACTCCACTGCACATTATAAATATCTGACTTTAAAAAAAATATTATGGATCTTGAGAGTTCCACTGCCTCTTGTATTTCCTCACCATTAGTCTCTTGGGTCTGAGGTAAGGGATAGAAAGCATGGCAATTAGAACGGGAAAATACACTGTTCTTGCTGAACCATTCTTAACGCACTGACTTCTTAGAGATGCTCTGCATCCCAGTAGCCCTGTGGGGAGGATTTCAAGGGAGAGAATCAGGCAGGCCAAGAAAACACTAGGTCTCAACTTCTGTTCCAACAGCATTATTTTTATTTTATTTTAAATGTGTGCCTTTTGATATACAGTTGGTCATCCACATTCACTGGGGTTAGGGGCTCAGGACTCCCACAAAAGTGGAAAAACTGACTATCTCTACCCCCCCCAAACCATGTTTAACACACACAAAAAGTACCATCTGCAGATTCAACCCAGCACGGATGCCTTAAAGGCAGCGGGGTTCCTTTGCAAGGCAAATGCAGGTGGCTAGTGGGGCTTGCTGCCACATCCACTGCTGCCTTCACTATTTTTGTTAGGAACTTACAACACTTGCTGCACATTCACAGTCTATCATTCTCATGAAGCTTGCAGTCCCTATGAAAAATGGCATAGGGCAGCAGGGGAGGTGGCAGCAAATAATCTGCAAATAATCAAATCCACAAAAGTTAAACCTGCAAATGTGGAGGGATGCCTATATTCTCTCTTACTGATGATCCAAACTGGGCAGGAGGATGCCTTGTCCTACAATGGTAGAGTGAAGCTCCCTTATCTGCTCCAAGTAGGATCCACTGCTTTTCATGGCTTTATGAACTGAGGACTGGGTGATATTCAACAAATCAATACCCTGGATGACCATGGAATTATAATTATTAACAAGGAATGTCTAGGCTAAGCACTCTAGGTAGGGATCCTAAAACTGAGCAGCTATATCAAATCCTAAATTGCTCACATTCTTCTTTCTAGCTTTCTAATATGTTAACCTTTTACATAAGAATGAATAGCTCTATTGGATATATATCATGGCTGGCATGCTATTCAGCAGTTATGAGATCATAAGCTGGATCTATGAACTCGTAACTATTGGGATTCAATCTTATGGTCATTAATGACTGAACATAACTCTAAAACCCTACCTTTTTCATGTGACAGTGCTCCAGCCAAAGGGTTTCTGAGGTGCTGCAGGCTGGGGTGCTGGGAAATGACATCTGCAGGACTTTCCTGAGTTTATGATGTGTTAAGAGAAACAGTTGTGGGAGGAACCCAAGGAGCTTTTTCAGCTGCCTGTTCTCAGTGTGTCACAAACCTGGAAGAGCACCATAGACATCATTTCCTAGCACCTGATCTGCAGCACCCTGGAAACCTTTTAGAATCATAGAGTTGGAAGAGACCACAAGGGCCATCTCGTCCAACCCCCTACCATGCAGGAATACACAATCAAATCATTCCTGACAGATGCCCCATTTTCGTTGGGGCACTTCATGGCTTAGCACATTAATTTAATTTCATGGCTTGGCAGATTTATACAGTTTCAAGTGTTCAAAGAAGGGACTGAATCTGGCATTAAAGTCCCATATAGGGTTTGTGGCTGAAGTAAGTTTCAGACCGGGGGCTTTCTGGCTCACAGCTGGCTTACAGAAATGCTATGCATTTCTGAAAATATAGTGAGATATACACAATATCTAGCTCTGCAGTACGTCAGGCTTATGGCAGTTTACAACATAAAAGTAAGAAGCATTTAGATAAAACTAGGCTGAAGACAATATATGTTCAAATGACACACTGTTACCCAAAAATTAAGAAGTCTTGAGTATGTACATTTTAAACAACACCACCAGCATATTATATCATTTTGTTTTGTCCATTCCTAAAGTAACAGGTTAACAAAGCCACATAAGTGGAAATAGCCTGCCTCAGGGACTTTATCACATTATACTGTTATAGTGGCTATTATTCCACTTTAACTGCTCTGGCTGCCTCCTGTGGAATTCTGGGGTTTGTAGTTTCATGAGGCCTAATAGCTGTCTGGCTGAGAATGCTAAATGTCCCTCCCTAAACTGCAAATCCCAGGATTCCACAGGAGGCAGTCAGAGCAGATAAAGTGAAATAGTAGCGCTATAACAGTATAATGTGATAATCTCCCAGAAACTAGGTAACCAAAATATTTCAGGAAATACTTTTGTAAGGATTTTTCATCATCATACAGATCAAACACTGACCTCACATACTCTAGTGTCATGGAAAACAAATTTTGCATTAGCACCAGAAAGGTGTGCTTGTCCTATACACACACACACACACACACACACACACCGATGCAACTAAACTTTATTATTGCAAACAGCAGACCACACAGGACTGAAATTTGCCTACTGCTGCACTATAGGGATTTTTGCAACATGAGGAAACAACAAAAAAAATCAGAACATCAAAAAAAATCAGAACATCTGGAATCAGTAAAAATTATTTCAATTTGGCTCTGGTTTATGGCAACCCTATCATAGGGTTTTTTTTGGCAAGATTTCTTTAGATGAAGTTTGCCATTGTCTTCCTCTGAGGCTGAGAGAGCTTGACTTGTCCATGGTCACTCATTGGTTTCCATAGCTGAACAGGGATTTGAACCCTGGTCTCTCAGAGCCCTAGCCCAACACTCAAATTACTATACCACAATGGCTCTCTCCTGCAAATTCTAATAGTGCCACTAGTTATAAAATATATTGAAATCAGGTAGGGAACAAAGCATGGAAGAAAAGCTGCCTGTACTACAAGATGATGCAATAAACCAATTGTGGAACAAAGTTCTACAGCTTACAGTCAATCCTCCGTATCCATAAATTCTGCATCCATGGATTCAACCATCCACAGCTTGAAAATATTCCAAGAGGGGAAAAAAAAGCAATCCTTGATTTTGCCATTTTATATAAAGGATGCCATCTTATACCATTGTATATAATGGGACTTGAGCATCCATGGATTTTGGTATCAATGTGGGGAGGGGGGTGGTCCTGGAACCAAACGGCAGTGAATACTGAGGGCCCACTGTATTTAGCCACTTCTGCTAGCAGGAGCAATTGCTGCTTGTTCATGGCAAACTATGGCTCCCACAGATCCCTGGCTTGCTGCATTATGTAAATACGGCCAGTGATTTTACAAATAAATTATATAATAAAAGGCTAAGTATAAAGAGGAGTAAGAGAGTATCTACAATACAGCCTCCCTCCTTAATGACACAACACAAAGGGCAGAGCTTTTCATAAACAAGGTACACATGCTAGAACAAGGTGCATGCAGACAAATACTTCAATGACTCCCACTGACTATTATGTAATAAAGCTGGTTTACTTATAATCAGAAGAATAGTTCTCAATCTGCTGGTAGGTTGTATGGAAGATTTCATTATCAATAATAGTATACTATGTATTATAGATGCTTTAAAAGTGAAATATTTTTTCAGTAGTACAGTATTACAATTTTCAAATACTGGTTGTTTGGCATTTGTTTTTGATAAATTTTTTTTGTTTGTATTTACTCCCACAGCACTGCTGTATCTTTTTCTGTTCTTAAAAATTATGTTTGAGTTCAATCAGACTGCCTCAAAGGATTGAGTTTCTGAATCTTTTTGTTTTTAATTCTACCTAAATATTTATGGGTTTGCATCTACTCCTCTCTTGAAATATGCTGGGTTTCCCTCCCTACCATGTATCTTTCCTCTTCCCCGCCCACTGACCATGTGTCACATTCAGTGACACATGCAACATTTCAGAAATTGATTCTCATCCATTTCCACTGAGCCTTTTTTTTTTTACTCATGAATTATAGCCATAATTCTAAAGTGCTTTAGCAATATTATGCTAGTTAAGCATTGGGATACTTTTGTTTTAGTGCTAACATTCCTCTTTCTCTCACTTAAATTCTATTGTATCTGTGTTCTGGAAACAATACCTGTGTTTACTTGGTGGCCATCTTTACTAGGCCTGAGATAGGCAAGTCTTCAATGCATTTCATTTGAGAAAGTACTAGGTTAATTTAAACTGACCTGGGGAGTGGGAATAAAAAAAGTTTTGGTAACACTTGGGAGCATATGAGAAAGTACTAGGTTAATTTAAACTGACCTGGGGAGTGGGAATAAAAAAGGTTTTGGTAACACTTGGGAGCAGCCAGGAAATACTTCAAGATGAAGAAAATGTTATATGAATCTTCAAAACAAAATTGTACAGGAATTTGCACAGGAACAAAACCTCACACTTCCAGAGACATTTCCCCCACTTCTGTAGGCACCCATGAATGATAAATATAATAACAGAGTGTATATCTTTGGGGGGGGTATGGCTTTTTATTTTATTTTTGTTGTGATGGGACTCATGCTCTTTGACAGACTAGTGAGAACTATTGCTCTATTGATTTCATAGTATATAGTTGCCCATATTGGTTCTGGACAATTAGAAACAAACTCTGGTACTCCAATAGTCAGTTTTGCATCAGTCATACCTTCTCTTGCTGCCTAGTAAATAAGGAGACACAATAGGCCAGAAAACTATCTGCATACTTTTTCTAACATCTTTGGAACTACAATGGTAGTTTTATCAACAAAGTTACATAAAAGACTCTGAGTTATTTGTTACTTTATTAAATCTGTAATCCCTCTTTCTAAATAATGACCTCAATAGACAGCAGGTGGCCATGCCCAGAATTGGAAGGCTGACAATCTGGCAAGAATAAATTTTAAAATGTAATATGAAGTACCATCATACCCTTAATGTGGATCGCTAAAGACTTTTTATTTTCCATTATTAATATAGATATGAAATAATCATAAAATAAGGAAGAGTGGAATCAGACTTTAAAAATAAAACCAATTGTCATTTTGACAGTATTTGTCAGAGGACATTTTCAGACGATCCTTGCAGTGCAAGGATTGAGCGGGAGAGCTTCATAGCTACAGCGCGGCAGGAGGTCCATTTCGGATGATGCTGTCCCTGCAGCGAAATCGTCCATGTCTCTTCCGTTTAGGATTGGAGCCTGCTGCGCCATATTCAGCCAGATTTTACTCACGGACAACCTCTGTGAATAAAATCTGGCTGAATATGGCGCAGCAGGCTCCAATCCTAAACGGAAGAGACACGGATGATTTCGCCACAGGGACGGCATCATCTGAAATGGACTCCCTGCTGCACTGCAGCTACAAAGCTCTCCTGCTTGATCCTTGCGCTGCAAGGACCGTCTGAAAAAGTCTAGAGAGACCTCTGACTGCTGCAGAGATAAATTCTGTCCAGAGACACTGGCCCCTGTGTATTGGACATAGGGGTATATGTTTCAATATTTTTGTTCTGTATCTATGTTTTGGCCTGGGCAATCTCTTATAGTACTGATTTACTGTAATTTTAAGTTCATTATGGAAAACAGGAGTTATCTATAATTTTTTATCTAATAAAATATTTACTTCATTGATGAATCAAAACCATGTGTTCTCTTTTTTCCTTTCACCACCTTTGTATCCGTTTTTCTCCTCTCTGAGCTAGGTTGTGACCCAAATCATGACTCAGCAACAAAAGTCCAATATCTGTAGGTGAAGGGATAAACAAACAAGCCAATCCTTTCATGGAAAAAAAAATATCTGGAAAAGAGTTTGTTTTGTTTTAAGTGAGCTTCCTAACAACTTAAGAACTTTCAAAGGATTCCTAGAATGTAAGATGTTTGGTTTTACTTCATCAAAGACCTACATGTTGAATGAAAGCATGATAAACCATCTAGAGGCACCCTGACTCTGTCTTATGCTGGCCAAGTACATATTTTCATGTGCTGAAATAGGACATTACAAATCCCCCTATCCTCTGTGAATAGCTCGGGGGTTGTTATGACACAGAAAAGACAAGCAAGAACATCCAAATGTTTACATGTGCATGGGGAGGGGAGGAAAGGACAAGAAAGAGAATGGGGATAATCTTCTTAAAGTATTCTCTATTCCATGCCTACCTCTGTTGGATTCTTGATAAAAGACTAGAGCAATTGAGGACTTTAGTGCCACTCTCTAATGTGTGTGCATATGTTGCCATGCACTCATTACTAGCATCTGCTCCAGCTCTTTAAAGCTACATTTCACTAGTCTTCCAGACATAATCTCTGCTCCTTTGACAGATGCATTTTTCAGTTGTGATTTTAGAGACTGCTGTAGTGCAAGATTTGAGCATTATCCTAGATCCCTGTTCTAGTCCCCATCACCAAATCACTTTATCTTTCATATTTATATTATATCTGGGGCAATGTTTGAGTTTGAGCTCACAGTTTGGGAACTTGAATATTAACCCCTGCTTGGTTATAGTTTGGATAAGTCTCTCTTTCCATTGGGTCAGTTTGTCAGTGGGATAGTTCTTCACTACATAGAGACTGTAAGGACACATATGGTAAAAACTGTAGAATTCTTAATGAATGAAGCCAAACCACGCTTTGTATCAAGTACTGAGCTGAATTTCAAAACTCTCTACCTTCAGAATTAGTAGTGGCCAATAGTGTAATGGGCTTCAACAAATAACTATAGAATATAAACATAAAGGGCACTTATATATGGCCCTCATAGCAGCCATCCTAATGCTTCAGAGAATTTTGATTATCTTAAACTTAGTGAGTGTCACAAAATGAAAGAAACGTTCAATATTCTTTGCTACAAAAATTCTAAAGCATCCTGTTGTTTCCTGGTGCAGACAACATGCTGGGCAAGACAGACCACAGGTCAAATGATCTGGCTATTTTTAACACTGAAGCTGTGAAAGTCCAGAGGTTATATCTCATATAATGTGGAAGACAGAAAAAGTAAAGATTAAAGCTTCAGTATTCATAATGTAGACATCACTTTGCACTGACAGGTATGCTTGTGAGAAAATTAATTCATGTATTATAAATGTTTATGTTTGCAAACAGACATGGATTATATGTATAGTATCTGCTAATAGGCACACATTAAAATCAAAATTTATTACAAACAATACAATGAAAAATGATTAAAGTATTAATTGCTAAAACACATCTTCACAGATTTACTGTACACAGCCTCAAAAGCCGTAGTTTTGACCGTTGGTATAAACTGACCCTCCAGTTTTTCCAAGAGCACCCATCATCAACCAGAATTTTAAGTCAGTGAGCAGCTTTATTCAAAACATAGCAAACCCTAGTCTTTATCTGAATTAAGGTTCAGTCTGCTGTCTCACTTCTAGCCCATTACTACCTAAGACACCAGTGCAGGACTTCCATATCCTTCGTCACACCAGGCAAAAATAAGCAATAGAGATGAATATCAGCACCATAATGATGACATTTCCACCCAAATCTCTGGAGGATTATATCCTGCCCCTTTACAGAGACCACAGAACAGAATAGATGCTAAAATGATGCTATGTGGACTTGAAAGAGTTTTGAAAGATGGTATGTACATCATCCCACAGTTGCCTCTGGTAAATTTTCACTTGTGTCAAAAAATCTGAGAACATTTGTTTCTGAGGAATGTTTCAGTACCATGCTGCCCATGTCTTTATAACTGCTGTTATAATTCTATTTTTTTAAAAATTGGATTGTTCTTGGTATATGGGTTTGTTCCATATTTTAGAATATTTTAAAACTATTGTCATACTCTAGAGTAAAAACATGGATAGAAAGACTCATCCACTCATGCTGAATCTATACAGACAGACACCCACACATGCTTGAAATAATTCAAATATTCATGTGTAAATACATGACGAGCCATCTTCTTGTGTTGATATATGGCGGGGGGGGGATTACAGAAGCAGCTGCTTTTTGAGCTTTGGTTATGTGGATGCCAACATAATTACTAGGGCTAAAGAGAGACAATAGTTTTGAAAAAGCTGGAAGTAATTTGGGAAGATGCCACTTCCCATGGTGTCCACACATGTATAGTTTGTCTGTTCTTGTGTGTAGTAGAAACTAATGGTATTAGTAATGGTATTTGAATCTGAACACTAAATTTACAATTCATTCTCAGTTCCCAATGTGAGGTCTCACTATGTGCCCTCCATGATTTAATCTGAATGTTCACATTTGTGAATGGTGAGGGAGGTTATGAAGAGCAGCAACTTTTTAGAACAAGGGCCCACCTTTAACAACAACGTATAACATGCGGCTAAGTTTAAAAAATTTCCTGTGTTTTGTCTCTGAGGCTGCAAGGAATAAAGGATGATAAGGCTATGTCATACTTCCAATAGCTGTACAGACAATTTGGTAGATTTGGATAAATGAATCATGTTATATGTTGGGATGAAAAAAGCTGCCCTTGTTGAAATCACATCTGCTGCAGAACTACTTAAGGTAGAAGACTTCTTTACATGTTGTCACCCTATTATTGCTGTTCTCTTTTGCCTAAAAATACAAAAAAGGGGAAAGAAAACAGTAAAGATGCTCCTGCTGCCACATATCCTTTGAGTCATAATCTGTGTATCGCTCTTGTTCCTTCTGACTCACCACATGCAGACCTGTGATGCAAAGGACACTAGAGGATGAAGACTCCAATTGCTACAACACTTTCCCCCTCTGACAAAAGCTCTGTTCTAGAGGTAGGCAAACCCATAGGCCCCATGTAGTGCTCAGCATTATTTTATGCATCTCCCAAGTTTCCTGTATATCAGCATCCCAACTGATGCCATAAGAACCAGAGACCAGATAGACAAATGTATGAGCTCAGAGGTATAATGGCTATAGCAGTATAGCCTGCTTCAGAAAGATAATCTAGAATCCCCCTACATGGCTGGGCCTCCAAATGCACATGCATTTGCCTTTCTCCTTGTCTCTCTTGTTTCCATTGTGGCAGCAGCATATAGATTGATATGAACTGGAGACTCCCAACAAGTGCAGAGGGGAAGAGGCAAAAGAGAGGTGGCAGAGGGAAAAAGGAGTGATAGAGGGAATAGACTGTGTTTTTAGGAATTTGAGGCATTTACAGAAGGCCAGCACTGCACAGAAAGTGTGCATGCACATGATCCAATGAGAAAAAGAATGAATGGATGGAATTATGTAGAGAGAGCATGGGATGCTGATAATTTAAAGAGAGAAAGTGAAAGTGCATGATGGCTCCTGTCCTGCACACAGCCAGCATGCAGTCCAGACAATTATCTCAGATGTAATACAGACCTCAACAGAAAAAAGTTGTCAACTCTTATGCTGCTGCTCCTTTCAGGAAGTGTTAGTGAAGTTATTTATGTGATAAATAACTCTTTGACTCCCTAACCAGTGGGGGAATACTCACTGCACAATTTTGGAAGCACAGTTCTCCAGTTATTGAAAAAGCATTTGATCATGCTTAAAGAAACTTTAATTTCTAAACTATTCCTATTTACATATAACATGTTCCAGATATGCTGTTATATTTGAATGAATGTCTTAAAAAGGTTTATAGCAATTTTTAGGGAAAAGATGACAACTTCGAAAGCACAGTGCTAAGTTGCTAAAAATAAGGTGATAGGGCTGACAGTTGTCTGGATGTTATATCTATTACTAACCTGGAAGCTGTGGTGTCTGATCAGAGATATATTGGTATGTGTGTGTCTGAGAGAGAGAAAGCCTGTGCTTACTTTGTAGTACACCAAATGCCTCTTCAACATGCTCAGAAGAAGCCTGTTTGCTTTCATTTCTTCAAATGTTTCATAGCATTTGAATGGGGGCAGGCATTATGATGAGCTAAATCTGAGCAAGATTTATCAGGACTCAATCCAGGAATCTATTTTTAATGTCAAAATCATGGCCCTGGCATATACTGTATAAGTAATAATGAAGACAGAGCCTTAGAGAACATGCAGAGGGCTTTTCCTTCAATTTGTGTATATCATGTTTTTATTGTACCATTTTATGTACCTGTTTTTATTGTATTGTTACATATTGTAACAAAATGTGTGTGAACATCTATCTGTCTATCTATCTATCTATCTATCTATCTATCTATAAAACTTTTGGGTATGCACAATGGCCTTAGGTATGTAGGTATGTTGCCTCTTGGGTATGTACAGTTGCCCCTCCACATTCGCGAATTTGGCATTCGTGGTTTTGATTATTCGTGGTTTTGGGAGGGCCCCCCCGGGCGCCCCCAAAACCGTGACATGGGGCCTCCGGAGGCCCCGTGAAAGCCATGGGAGGGAGAAGGGAGGGGTGGGGAGGCCTCCACGGGGCCTTTGGAGACCCTCCGGAGGCCCCACGAAGGCCTTGGAAGGGAGGGGGGAGGGCCGGGGAGGCCGCCGGGGAGGCCTCCGGGGGCCCTTGCGAGGCCCCGCGAAGGCCTTGGGGAGCACCGGGAAGGCCTCTGCGGGGCCCTGCGAGGCCCCGCAAAGGCCTTGGGAGGGAGGGGGAGGGCTGGGAAGGCCTCCATGGGGCCTTCGGAGACCCTCCGGAGGCCCCGCAAAGGCGTTGGGAGGGAGGGTGGAGGGCCGGGGAGGCCTCCGCGGGGCCCTGCGAGGCCCCGCAAAGGCCTTGGAAGGGGGGAGGGCTGGGAAGGCCTTCATGGGGCCTCCGGAGATGCTCCGGAGGCCCCATGAAGGCCTGGGGAAGGGGTGGGGAGGGCTGGGGAGGCGATCATGTGGCCTCCGGAGATGCTCTGGAGGCCCCATGAAGGCCTGGGGAAGGGGTGGGGAGGCGATCATGGGGCCTCCGGAGACGCTCCGGAGGCCCCATGAAGGCCTGGGGAGGGGGTAGGGAGGGCCAGGGAGGCCTTCAAGGGACCTCCGGAGACACTCCGGAAGCCCCATGAAGGCCTCGGGAGTGGGTGGGGAGGGCTGGGGAGGTGGTCCTGGGGCCTCGGAGACGCTCTGGAGTCCACATGAAGGCCTGGGGAAGGGGTGGGGAGGGCCGGGGAGGCCTTCATGGGAACTCCGGAGACGGTCTGGAGGCCCCATGAAGGCCTGGGGAGGGGGTGGGGAGGGCCGGCGAGGCCTTCAAGGGACCTCCGGAGACACTCCGGAGGCCCCATGAAGGCCTGGGGAGGGGGTGGGGAGGGCCGGCGAGGCCTTCACGGGACCTCCGGAGATGCTTTGGAGGCCCCATGAAGGCCTGGGGAGGGAGTGGGGAGGGCCGGGGAGGCCTTCAAGGGACCTCCGGAGATGCTTCGGAGGCCCCATGAAGGCCTGGGGAGGGGGTGGGGAGGGGATCATGGGGCCTCCGGAGACGCTCCGGAGTCCCCATGAAGGCCTGGGGAAGGGGTGGGGAGGGCTGGGGAGGTGATCATGGGGCCTCCGGAGACGCTCCGGAGGCCCCATGAAAGCCTGGGGAGGGAGTGGGGAGGGCCGGGGAGGCCTTCAAGGGACCTCCGGAGATGCTCCGGAGGCCCCATGAAGGCCTGGGGAGGGAGGGGGAGGCGGGGGAAAGTGACTATAGGGCCTCCGGAGGCCCTGTGGTCACTTTGGCGGGGGAGGGGGAGGGCAATTGTTATTTGCGGATTTTTCACATTCGCGGGAGTCTGGGGAACCTAACCCCCGCGAATGTGAAGGGATGACTGTAATAGGTTTAGGTATTTTGCTTCTTTCAGTGTGCTGATTGGCCTCTCCTGTTACTCTCTCAGCCAATCACCACCCACATGCAAATTCCCTCTCCACCTCACAATCTAGTCCTGCCACTCATGGCCAATCTGCATGCTGTGAGTGACCAAACTATACAGTATTGGCTATAGTTACTAAGGCTGCAGGTCTTTCCAGTTCACCAATGTATGAGGGCTGCACAATTCCCACTTTATGATTTAAATCTACACAGTAATATCATTTCTATTCCCACTGTGACAGGACCAAGGCAGTCAACTGGCAGCGGTGGTGGGATGCCACTGCCACTGTTGCAACAGGACCCAGGCAGTGGCAGCGGTGGCAGGATGCTGTTGCCACCACTACAACAGGACCCAGGCAGTCAACTGGTAGTGGTGGGAAGCCACTGCTGCTGCTGGGACAAGACCCAGGCAGACAACTGGCGACAGCGGCATGCCGTTGCTGCCGCTGCAACAGGACACAGGCAACTGGGCATGAGGTCTACCGGGCATTTTTGGGGAGATTTGTTAATGAAGTATGGTACGCCGGGTCCAGCTTGTGTGAATAGAGTCCACTGGAAAACATGTTCGATGTGATATGAGGTAATGTGCAATTTTGTAATGACCTGTTCAAAGCAGCAAATCAACATAATGCTGCAGTCATCAAATGATGACCATGCATGTATGAATCAGAACTGGTAACAACAGCAATCAATTTAAACAAGATCAAGGAAACAGTTTCCAGGTTAGAGGATACCATGGTTTCCAAACAGCCTTCAATTCTAGCATTTTTGTTTTTTGGAGATATGGACACTTTCTATCTTAAAGTTCTTAACACAGCCAGGTAGGAGGGAGTCTTAATTTGCCCTCTGAAAGGCATCCCTTTGTTTGCATTTGAGCAATACAGGTGGGTCACCAATAGCATCAGAGTCAGCTTGTAAAAGCAGTAACCTAAGCAGTAGGGGTGGGAATGAAACAGGCAAAGAGAGTGGCAGGCAGTTCCTAATATCTCAGAGAAATAAGGACAGGATCATTCCACAACAGGATTTGAAACTGATCAACTCTCTAGCCCAGCCATCCAGAGCAGTCGGCTAAGTCTCTGTGGCTGTCAGCTTAACTCTGCTGCTGGTTTCTGTGTGGTAGGGGAGTTAAATAGGACACAGACTCCAAGAGGAGCAAGCCTGTTTGCTGGGAATTAAGGAGGCAGAGAAAGAGAGATCAGAAGGTGGAATTTGGCCAGATCCTGGTCAGGGAAGGAGAACATCTCCAGGTAAATGCTCCTGCTTTGTCTTGATTTTTTAAAAAGGAGGTGATGCAAGAGGGATGCACGAGGGGTTATTCAGGAGCTGTTTAGAGCCTTGAGAGGGAGCTCCGAGCTCTGGCAGCCACAAAAGGACTTGAGGATTTGCCTTTTGCCGGGAAGTGGAGGGACAGATTTCAAGTTGGGTTTGGGGAGGAAGGTGGTGTGGTGTGGTGTGTGTGTCTGTTTGAGGGAGGGGGGCAACAGCAAATCTTTTGTAAATATTGATAATATCTTTCACCTTTGTGTTCTTGTGCCTGATTATCTCTCTCAAAAGCTTTCAGGAACCGCACCAAATCCTCTCACCCTCTGTGCTATGTGAATTTAAGAGCCTTTGGGAGGATTTGATTGCCCATCAAAATAAATGAATGAGGGGATGAGGGAAAGTGATGGATGTGGGACTGAGTTTCAGGCATGTTATACAAATCTAAAAATAAAGCCAAAAGGAGACATAACATTTTCCAGAAAGGGGAAAGGGAAGGAGGAAAAGGAGGAGGGGGAAAGGAAGTCTGATTCTAGTGGGCTTTCTTGCCCACCTGAGCCAACAGTGGGTGGGGGGAGTTGCAAAACTGCCCCCTAAATGAACCTGAAAGAGCAGGAGGAGGAGCTATAAGTGATGTTCCCCAGAAATGGAGATCCCTCCCTGCATACCCCCACCTACTGCTTCGGGTATCTGAAGGGCAAGGGGAGAACCTGTTGTCATGGTGCTTCATTATGATCACCAGGGGAGAAAACTGATAATCTTGGGGGTTTCAATTGAAGATGTGTGCATGCACTCATGTGAGCATTCACAATTCTCCTTTAAATTAAAATGTAATTCCTGCCATTCTCCCAACACTTCACAACCCCTTCTTTTGATTTTTCAGCAATTCAGCTGCTGCATAATTAAGATCCCTATCTCTTGCTTTGTTCCCCTTCCCCACTCACATTCAAGATGGGCATCCCCATTGTGGTAATTACTGTACATCCATTCTGCCATCCTGAAGGAATGAGGAGGCGGGGAACTTTGGCAGCTCCAAAGAACAAGCTTTGCCCTAGGGGCATGACCACCTACATTGCTCTGAAGCACTGATTTCAGCACATCTGGTCCCTGGGAGCTACACCACATGAGTGTGGCACTGCAGCTAGCCATGGTGGAATTGCTAGGTTAGGTGGCATATTTAGGGCTCACCTAGCATTATTATTATAACTTCTTGTGAATGTTGTGGACATGTAAAATAGCCTTGGAAGTGTGAAGCAATGGTAGCAGTGCTTGACACACGTACACATCTCTTGTTTTTTGTACACTTGATTACTTCAGACTGCTAGATGAACTACTGAAGAGCATCATGTTTGAAAACACATGAAAGGTCTTTCTGTCATATTAGATCTAATATTGTTCAGTCACACATACAACATCACTTGATGCTGTAGTAATCAAATAATGAATGCAGGAAGTTTAAGCTGAGTGAGGTGGAGGATGCATCTGAGTCAGTAGTCTACACTGATGAGTAGTGGCTCTCTGGAACTCCAGATAGGAGTCTTCCCCATGCCTACTAGAAATTCCAGGTATCAGACCTGGAACCTTCTCCATGAAAAAACATCTGCTCTAGTGCTGAGCTACAAGGTGAACCGACCCCCAGGGTGATTCCTCTTGCCAGTGAGTATTTGCACATACCTGGGATTAGAGTGCCAGCTATGTTCAAGTCAGAAAGTTTAGCTTACAGGCAGGCTTAAACATGACTAAGGCTTATCTTGCTATAAAATAATGAAGGTACAGAAGACTCTGTACAACCTATTTGTATTTAATAAGGTAGCATTTATTGGGAAGCTGTGGTTTAAATATAGAATCATAGAATCATAGAATCATAGAATTGTAGAGTTTGAAGAGAAATATGAAAAGGACAAAAGCAGTATTTGCATCTGAAAAACATAGTTAAGTAAAGGATTACTTCAGTGTGGCTGAGATAAAGTTTCCAACAAGGAATACCATAAATGACACATAATTCCTACGCTGAACTTCACTTATACATATACCCCTTGAGGGCTTTCCCATCTTCTATATAGTGATTCCTAAATGATTGGGCAAGCAATTGAAAACAAAGATCAAGCTAGGCATGGCATGTGTAGAGTGGAAAGGGGGTACCTGAAAACTTTCTGCACAATTAATTCCACTCCTTCCAATAAATGCATGTTTGTTCCTTATTTGTTGCCTGTAATCTGCACATTTTTGCTCAAGAATACACTTCTATTGCAGACAAAATGCATTGTTTCAACTCTCAAAAGTGTTCTTTTGTAAATGCAATACTCCCTCCAGATAGCACATTTACTGCTATTGAAATTTTTGCATTGAATATAGTTTACAAGGAATGTTAAGGGACACATTAGATATATAATTTGTTGTATGTTTAGTGACCAACACCACACAAAACTAAATTTAAGCCCCTCCCACCCACCTCTAGGCTTATAGCTCATTTTATTACATTTTAAAAATATCTGTACGCTTGCACATTTCCATACTGTAAAAATCTGATACTTTCACTGATCTTTTCATTTTTAAAGCAGTGTGAACATCCCTTGGCTATTCCTACATTCTGTCTTTAGTACATTGAGATCTACTGTAGTTGTATCATATCCATATGAACCTGGGCTGATCTTGTTATTTTTGCTACTCAGAATGCAACTCAGTCTACCCTGGTCTTCCATTCTCCCCAGGGGTTGGGAAGCATGTCCCTGTACAATGCCTGCCACTGCATATAAATATCAGTTGCTGGGAATGGTCTAGAAAACCTGCAGGAAGCATGCACACCTAGCACCATTCTGGAGTCACTCCTACTGACTGACAATTCATCATGGCCATTTTAAACAACCTTCTTAAAGAGGACTCGTGTTGCCTTAACAGTCAGCCAGCTTTACTGAGGTCTCTTCTGGAGACCTAGCTGCTGCCACACTGCAGAAAGAATGCAGTTTGACACAACTTTAACTATCATAGCTCTGACCTATGGAATCATGGGATGTGTAGTTTGTTGAAGCACCAGAGCTCTCTGACAGAGAAGGCTAAATATCTCACAAAACTACAATCCCAGAATTCCATAGCATTGCACCATGGCAGTTAAAGTGGTATCACACTGCATTATTTCTACAGTGTGGCAACTATATGTATGTAGGTCTCTTCCAGAGACATATATGTATGATTCTGTTAGATACCTGACAGCCATATCCTTTTTGCTCTGCTTTTGTCTTCTAGATTAGCCAAATTGTTGTTCAGTCCTGCAAGAACGTGTGCCAGCCTGGCAGGCAGGCACAAGATACTGTGGGGAAAAGAGCACCCATCATGTTGTCTCTGGGTGGAGGCTACTGGTGCAGCAACAGACTTTCCCTGAGATGGAAAGAAAGTAGCTGTAAGTATTTTCCTATTTGTTGTTAAACAGGGGACCAGTCTCTGTTTCTCAAATAACGAGAAAAGAGACAATGGGGGTGGGTAACAATAAATGTTTTTCCATTAATAACAAGGGAATTACAATCCTGGTCTAGTTCTCAGACTTTTTCTACATAATGAATGATAAGAAGTGTAATTCCAGGGGGAGAAGTTACATTGTTTTTACAGGATAAAACCAGTAATATGCACTTAGGGCTTTTGGTCTGAATGAATTTGAGAGCAGCAAAATTGTGGGTATCATTTTGCTCCCAATAGCAAAAGGATACACAACATGCTTGAGATGTTCTCTAAACTTTTACAATCAATGCTTATTTTCTAAAATTTTCTTTGTCTGCATAACACAAACCGACATTATTCATTTTTCAATGATATTTTTGTCCTCTTAAATACAACAAATCACAAGCACTGTTTTGTATTGTATGGAAAGCCATTTATTCTGGGGGGGGGGTGATCAATAATGCACATCTGAAAAACCACATTTATTAATGAGAAGTGTGTCCTGTGTGTCCACCAGACCATTTAAACTAAATAGCCACATTTTAAAGACATAATTTCTTAAAAAACCTGTTTCTTCCTACATAACAGACTACATTCTTCATACTCCCAAGTTTTACAAATGTCAAAGGCAAAAGAACCATTGGTGTCATTTGTGTAGCAACCTATATGCTGGGTCAATTCACAATTAAACTACTATTTGTAGTGATTCTGGCAGTGTGCTGTCAGTGAAACTGTGATATCTAATAGGGCTAAAGAAATGTGTAAATCACTACCAATAGCACTGGAATACTAATGTGTCCACTAAAAAGTGTGCATATACACCCCAATCCTCTTTTCAACTAATAACTTCCAAATGAATCTATCTTGCCCATCTTTACAGTACAAAATCCATCCTGGAGCATCAGATCCAGAGCTGGAGAATGGTGAGACTCCAAACTAAGAGCAATGGAAGTAAAAGGGAAATTAAGTGTACTTCAGTGAACCATCAAGCAATCTTTGCATTGCATTGTGAAAAGTGTTCATTAGTGAGGATACATGCAGTTAAACTAAGCAGGAGGTAGAGACTCCCTTCTGAAATGTGTGACTAGAGGTCAGAATGCTAGATGTCAATGAAACTTGTTAAGAGAATTAGTTCCTTTTGCCCAGAAGTCTTGCCTTTGTTATACACCCTTGCCTCCTAGACAGCTGTTATAAATTATTTATTCTAAATGCCACTGAGCCCTAGCTTAATCTTATATTCCCAGATCATCTTACTAGACTCCTGAACATCCCACACAGTAACATTACCTTTTCTTGACATAAGAGCATACAGTACGCTGAATATTTCACTTAGACTATTGTTTAGTAGCTACCACCGCTTTTCATGGGATGAAAACTATCTAGCTGCTCTGCTGAGCACCCACAAATAAAATGGGTTTCGAGATCTGAATATAGTACACTTGCCTATGTCCTTACTAAATTAGACTGCGGCCTTACACTATGGTTTTTGTACAGCTGATTGTTGGATCCTGTCTTTCATCAGCAGCATATGTAACAGGGACCTTCCCTCTTTTGGCCATCCTTGTTGATGGTATAAATTAAATTCCTGAGCACATCATGCACCCAGGCCTTTGGAAAAGGCAGAAGTACACCCTCACTAATGGTGGTATTCCACAGGAGCAAAGTCAGAGGCTAGCAAACAGGAAAGCATTGGATTAAATGAACACTGAAGAGTGGCTCCCATATAGCATTTCCTGATATATTCTCACCTTTCTGTACTCAAAGCAGCTAAATGTTCTCTCATCATCCCAGATAACACTGTATTATTAATATGGTACTTCTGTCAAGCATCCAAGAAAGACAGGATCACTTGAACGATTCATGTCACATTTCCTTCCTTCTTGTTCTTTCGAGCATCAATGTAGTTCCATAGAGTGAGAGGCCTCAAGGGGAATTAAATACTTCTGGCCAGACAATATCAGCTCTGGTGCCAACAGGATCTCCTTTCAGGGTACATAACATCCTTTGTGACATCTGTGGACTTGATCATGACCTCTGCTTGGTAAGAAGGCAGCTGTGAGGTCTCAGAAAGTACATTCCAAATCTTCCTAGTTTTGTTCCTACTTTTATTTATGAAAGGTGATAATAGCAGCCTGAAATAGAATCTCTTATAGATCTACACAGAAATTAATTCTGTTCATTCATTAATTCTGAGAAACAAATTTATGAATAATCCTATGGATTAAAGTTACTCTGTTTGAAACTTTAATATTACAGTATACTGGAGATAGTATCTTCTCTTGGGAGGAATCATGTCTTTCGAATTTACTGCATGCTGTGTTTTTCCCTTTGAGTATCTATTTATTGACCTTCAGGAAGCCTTCAACACTATTTAAGGGCTGCCTTATATCCTTTCTTGACCTTTAGTTGGTGTTAGATAAATACTCATGCTACATTTTGGTAATTTACATTCAAACAGGGCCTTTTGATATGTGAAGCAAAACATAGGTTTAAATGAAGTAGCTGTTGGATTCTAAATCATCTCCCTCCACTATAATTCTCATTCTCAAGAAAAACACCAAATGATAATTTGTGTGGTAAAGTGTATCTTAAAGCCAGGTAACTAAGTATCACAAAACCAATTCTTATGGACATTGAAAATTTAGAAAGAGTTGTCTTTTGTATATACAAAGTCTGGATTGTCCCCCAGTCATGCTTGACTTCATTTTATCTATGATATTGGAGTGCTATGACATTAGGGCAGTAAAGCCCTCTGGAGTATAATGACCTTTCTTCCCCACAATACTGTAAGGATGTTTACTCCTTAGTCCTGCTAGCTAACGAAAGGCTGAAAGGAAGCTCACACAGTGGGAATCCATCTGCCCGTATAAAGACTCATCTGTGAGAAAGCTCATTTGTCTCCAGTCTGATCATATTATTATTTTAAGAGGGAAAGTGTTGCTGTTGTTTTTAAAGCGGATACACCAATATTCACCTGAACAGATGAGGAAAACAAAGTAGTGACTGGTAAAGTAGTGAAAGCACTGAGCTTAGGAGACTTTCCTTTGGGTCAGAAAACAGAGTCTACTCACTAGATGTTGCTATGATGAAGATATTCTGCAACTGGTTACAATGCCAGGCAACATTCAAAAATGAAACTGTATGTAGATATAGGACTTTATCATATGTGGCAAATATGGCACCATAATGATGCCCAATTAACATGAAAGGGCACCCATTTCACACAATGTTGTGCTATGGCATTCTTCTGCAGTGAAAAAAGGCATTCTTTTTTATTAGAAGGCCAAAGCTGCCAACTGATCTCCCATGGCATTTTTTTGTTGGCATTGTTTGTGTGTGAAACCATGTCCCATTCTGCTGGCGACCCCACCAGAACGCTTCTGGGTGAGAACGCTCTTTTTATGAATCTCCCTGTTTTGCAGGCAAGTCTTTAAGTGTGTTTCAGTGCTTGTGTGTTAATTTTAATTTAGTTGTTTTTTGATTTTAAAGTGCGCTTGCATCTTCTCGTGAGAACCACCAAGATCATGTGCAAGCACCAGTGTGGAAGTGTGGGGCTGCTTTTTCATGCTATTATGGCAATGTTTGGGGGGGGGGAAAGGTTATTTTGCCAGGATGCTTATGCTTTAAAATATGGTGGGACAGAAACTTTTTAGAGGCTTGTCAGATAAAGTCCATAGTCACTGAGAATGTTTTAATATCTATTTGTTCGCATTCTCTTCTGTAGTGCTTGCCTGTTGGCTCTCATTCTGTGCAGCCGAGTCCCTCATCACTTGCCCGTCCTCTTGCAAGTGCAACAGTGGTACTCTGGAGGTGGACTGTAGTGGTCTGGGCCTTTCATCCATCCCTTTGGACATTCCTGAAAATACTAGGACCTTCCTTTTCCTCAACAACCAACTAAGCACCTTATCAGGACAAGCTTTTTCCAATCTCTCTGCTCTCCAGAGACTGGATCTTTCCAACAACTTTTTGGACCAACTTCCTGAGAACGTTTTCAGAAACTTAGTAAACCTCACCGAACTACAGCTGAGAAACAACAGCATCAGGAATTTGGACAAAGATCTTCTGCAGAACACAGTTCTTTTGCGTCAGCTGGATCTTTCCATCAATGGGCTTGCTGAAATACCTTCAGGCATCTTTGATGACCTCCCTTCTCTCCGTTGGCTCTCTCTCAGGTCAAATCGCCTGCAGAATTTGGACAGGGTAACCTTTGAGCCATTAGTCAGCCTGCAGCAGTTGCAAGTAGGAGACAACCCCTGGGAATGTGACTGTAACCTCAGAGATTTCAAATACTGGATGGAATGGTTCTCTTATCGAGGTAGGTACCACTGGAGAAAGGGTCAGTTATTAATGCTGAAAATTGTTCACTGTTACTCTTTGGTGGCTTTAGGGAGCTTAAAAGAAGCAGCTAGACAGAGAGAGAAACAATTTGGATGGGTCACGCTGACCTAAGTTCTAGTTTTTGGACCAGGAGAATAGTCACAATGTATTATAATCCTGCCGTGTTATGGCTCTATAAGTATGTTGTAGTTTAGGTTACAAGTACCTTTTCAGTCACTGTTCTCTTTGCAGAGGCTGACAGTCACTCTGCCTCCCAGAGTCAGATTTATTTTGAGAGACTCAAGATGGGGATAAGTCTGATCGTTTTTGAAATTTCTGAATTCACTGGCTACAGATCATTATTTTGGGAAAAAAGACTGCTGGAGTGCAAAGTGCATACGTGTTCAATAGTTTTCATTAAGAGGAAATTTCAACTGATGCCAAATGCTAAACAAAGCAGGGGTAAAAACTAGCGGCTGGCTTCTATGGCTAGGCTTTTGACCTTGTACAATGTGAGCATAGCTGTACTGTTCACATGCAAGATGCCCACAGCAAAACTATGGCTTCACATCTCTTAATAGGGATTCACCATTTAGTTCTGTAAAGACAGAATATCAGTGTCTCAAATGTCACTGGTAATGTGTTAATTGACAGTAATCATTGAGTCAATTAGTTGGCAGTGTATTTGATAATACTGGATGGGTAAGGTTAAGAATTTTTAACTGCTAGTTCTCTATCTCCTGTGCTAACTGTTGTTGCTACTATTTTTGCTACTGGATAGCTATCTTTTTAAAAAGTGACTTTAAATATTTGTGTTCAAATGCTTCATCTATGAGAGCCCATTTTGGGGGTCATCCTCTTTACATTGTACTGAATAAAAAGTGGTGGATGGCCAGAGGTAGAGAGATCTCTTGGGACAATAACCATTTATCTCTTTTGAGGATGGATGAAGAGGCTTCCTATTCTAACTATAATTATTCAAAAGACTGACCTGTTGGGGTATAAGGCTTCCTACTTCCATGGAAGAAAATCTCATTGCTGTCAAACTTGTACTCATTGCTATCAGACCTGCACTACCAGTGTGGGTGATTCAAAGGCCGGGATGTGGAAGGAAATATCATGTCTAAGCTGCAATTTTCAACATATAGAGGCAAATTCCACAAAATAAATGATCTCTATAACTTGAAGTGTCTTGTGCATAAGTCTTCAGATGGCTAAACAACTGTCCCCTGACTTTCAAATAGGTTATCCTCTGCAATTGTAAGTCTCTCTGTAATATTATGAGTAGGGATCTGCATTACTTTCAAGATTCAGTAGAGACTATGATCTGGCAACTAGGAAAATGCAGTACAGCTATATCCCAGTTAACAAAGTAGTTGTGTTACTGGATATCACTTCTGTAGCAGAAAATTTGGTACCAGAAGTAGAAATAACATGGAAATAATAGGGATAGGTTCCTATACCACAAAAAAGGAAGAACTAACAGTATGTACATGTGAAGTAAAACAGCCAGGTCAGTTAAGCCTTGCATAAATAAACAAAAATCGTTGGAACCTTCTACAGACCACTTGGAAGCATTTTCCAAAATGCATTGAGGGATAACTTTCTTTCAACAGCTTCCACTCTTCTTATGATTTCCATTTTGGTGGCCAAACTCACAAGTCTATGCATTTTTAACACGCTGAGGGTAGCTGGGAAAGGCAGGCTAATTCACTTTCCCTCTTTCTTTCTGTTTTGCTGTTCACTCATGCTCTAGAAGCAGCTGCTATCACTTTGCCTGTTGTAGGCAGGCACAGACAACTAGACTAGGATTGGCCGAGAACGATCTCATTCTTTCTGAGCTCAAGCTTTATTGCACTGTTTACTGCAGACACGCAGCTACAACTTGGCAACTGAATATCTGGGTTTCTTCAGTCCTTCACCCCCCCAATGGTAATGCTGATTTTAAAAGTCCAGCTAGACAGAGGACAAGGAGGAAAATCTGAGGAGCTAGGTGGGCAGAAAAAGACTTTGTAAAAAGGAGCTTCTTTATCAGAGGCTTTGTTAACTGAGGTATGGCTGTAGCCCAGTTCATCTCAGAAAATCAATTAAAAGGCCACCTAATTTTGACTCCAGTTTGAATAAAAGGGGGTTGTAACTTTTTCTGTTTGTCAGAATTTGATAAAATTTGTAAGCGTAACAGCCATTTAGGAGGGTATTACAGGAATGTTTGTACTACGTGTCTATATATTTTCTAAAGGAATTATCAATAAATTTTGATTCTTGACAGAACTGGATGGGATTTGCATGGCTAGTTGTCCTTTCTGAGGGGATCAAGCCTGTCAAGTTTCAGAAAAAGATGTGCAGAGGGTTTCTATCAAAGCCACCTTTTACAATTCAGAGGCTTCTAGAACAGGATAGAGTTATCCTTTCTAGGTTTTCTGTGTGCAGCTGTCCTGAAAATTAAATATGGTAAAGAAGTGGCCCTAGTTAACATACCTAAAATTGTAGAATAATAGGTATAGTGATTTCTAATTTTTTTTAAGGGGAATGTTCACTTCTTGTCACTTCCTCCGTGTTTAGCTATATTCTGACAATTTTTATGAAACGTATATGCCAGAATGCTGTCCGTAGGCAAGAAACATGCAGAATTTCAGAAGAACAGGTGGAAGGTAGGGAGTTATGATGACTTTGAAAACAGTTCAGGACATTATGTTCTGCTCAGTTGGCATCAAAGTCACAAAAAGTGCAACAGGATGGAGGAGATAATGGATATGGCACAGTGACAAACGCAGAAAGACAGCATTTTGCAAAGAAGCACTCAATGTTATACTCTCCCAGGTACCATAGACTCTACAAAAACATGGTAAACATTCCTATTCTTGGGAGTAAGAGCCAAGAAAGAGTACTGAACATAGTCCTCTGATATATTACTTCAGCATCCCTCCTTCAAAACATGAAGGTTGGAAAGACATGGTAACACCATTTGCTAACAACAGAAGATGGATCTGTCAGTCAGAAAAACACACCCCTCCTGTCCCTTTCTTCTTTCCTTATGTGGAAAGCTTGGGGGCAAATTTATCAGTTTTTAGGGGCAAACGTTTGTCTCTGTATCTCCATTAAATCAGGAGTGTTCAAATTTGAATTTGGTCCACATTTGAGCAACCTTGCTTTGATTCAGACATGTCCCAAATCTCTCCAAATCTACCCATTTGTAAATTTTCCATGTTCACAATATATATGTAATTATGAGTTGAGAGAACTATCAGTCTTGGTAAGGGCCATAGCCAAATTAGTATCATTTGGGCTGAAGTATTTTCAGAACGATGAAGGTAGTGGTAACTTTGAATAACTGTATGAGGTGAAGTGAGAGACTGGATCTGGGTCAACATATTGAAACTCAATCCAGATGAGATGGAACCATTGTTGGCTGGGATCAGTCAAGGAACAGGAGTATTCCATGGTTCTGATGGGTTACTTCTCATAAAAATACAGGTTTGCAACAAGGAGATCTAGTACTGCTTTGGATGGCAGTGATGACTTTTTACAAGCTTACAAGCTTAAGCTAGTATGTTGAATATGCAGTCAGACCTGAAGAAAACAGACCTAGCTATTCATAGATTATTAGTTTACTGTTATGCATTTTACATGGGGCTGCTATTGAAAAGTTGGCTCAAAATGCATAGAATATTTGTTGGAGCTGGATAGACAGATCACATAGTATTCCACCTCCACTCTGGTAGTCAATTTGTTTCTTAGCTGGTCTTAGATTTTAGCCCTAAAAAACCTCATACCAGCTCGCCTTAAATACCTTGTCCTCCAGTATGTGCACTTTTGTACAAATGCTACTCTGTGTCCCTGCCACCTGAGGTCCAGATAGTGGGTATGAGAGAAAGGGCTTTTGAGGTGTGTCACTTATGCTACAGAATGCCTGTGCAATGAAGCCTCCTCCTTCTTGTATGCCTTCAAATAATTTCTGAATTACAGAGGCCCTAAGGCAAACCTGTCATAGTGCTTTCTTGGCAAGATTTATTTGGAGGGGGTATGCCATCGCCTTCCCTTAAGGGTGAGAGAATGTGACCTGCCCAGGTTCGGGGATTCGAAACCTGGTTTCCCAGAGTCATAGTCCAACACTCATTCCACTACACCATACTGGCTCTCCTAATGAAGCCTACCTGGTACCATTACAGCTTCCTTTTTACCTCTTGCTAAACACATTGCTTTTTTGGAGAAAGTTTTCAGTGATGGTATAAACTGAGCATTACTCTGAAATGTTTGTTCTTACTTATGTGGTGCTACGTGATCACTGCTTGTAATTTACCTTTCACCTTTCATTTTATTTTTGTTGTTTCAATTCTTTATTGTTTACCACTTCAAAACATTAAGAGAACACATGGATGATTCTACTGAAGTAAATAGCAAAATATTTGTTATAACAATAGCTGACTCTATACATATTATAATGGACTAGAGAAATGGAAACCATCTCTGTATATTTAAGTTTTCAGCCATGATACCTGTATCACGGTAAATTACTACACTGAATATAGTATGGCCTGACATTAAAAGAAGGTACTAAGTGCACTTTTTTTGTGTGTGGGATAGGAGGAAAGATAGACCAGCTGGCATGTACTCTTCCCAAGGAGCTGCGGGGGAAGGATATGCGCATGGTGCCCATGGAGATGTTTAACTACTGTTCCCAGCTGGAGGATGAGAACAGTTCTACAGTACTGGACAATATTGGCCCTCCTTGCAGTAAAGGAACAACTGCTCCCAAACCTAAGACAAGTCCTGAAACAGAAGAGGAGCCCAGTGTGGGCTGCCCCCAGAAGCAAAGGTACCGACCTGTCAGTGTGCGCCGGGCCATTGGCACAGTCATCATAGCAGGGGTGGTTTGTGGCATTGTGTGTATCATGATGGTAGTGGCAGCAGCTTATGGTTGTATCTATGCATCTCTCATGGCTAAGTACCACCGGGAGCTGAAGAAGAGACAGCCATTAATGGGTGATACTGAGGGTGAACATGAAGAACAAAAGCAGATCTCCTCTGTAGCATGAATCTGGAAATCAGTGGCAGAAGAGAGCAGGATACAACAGAGGCCTATGGCCTGGGCAGTTTTGCTGTTTCCCAGACATACAGATGGACTGTGCTGCTTTCTCTGTATTCATTTAGTCAAATATGCTTTGTCAGGATACGTGGCTATGGGTCCAGTTCCTTGCAACCTCCCTCTGTTCTCATGTAATTCCAAGAGAATAAACTGTAGTCAGACCTCAAATGCTCATCAGTTCTCCTCTTTGCAGAAGACTCCCCACTGATGATCTCATCTGGGGAACTCAGGCAACCTGGCATACTTTTCATCCTTGCTTCACTTCTTGACTTTGCAAGTTCCCATAGCATCACAGAACCTTTTGCAAACAAAATGAGCAGCCAAAGGCACCAAGCCAACTCCTGTTAAAACAACTAAACCTCACAGATCACTGTGAGTGGGGTTTCTGACATTACCAGATGGAAATCTACTCCTTCCCGCCAGCTATATTGGTTAGAGCAACTCATTTCACAACAACTCCAGGACCAATATAAGTGAGTGCATTATAGCAACAGAGAGCTTGACTGTCCTACTTTTAATACTAGAAAGGAATGAATATTCTTTAGAATAAAAAGCAGCACTTCATACACTCACTCTGGCATGTGCCAGAGTAGTCCACACACTAAAGGACTGGGGCAAACACATTAACACAGGCTGATTACCCACCTATGTGTACAAACATTTCTATTCATACCGGTGTTCCATTGAATACCACCTGTACATTCCTACACTAAAAAAATGTACCAACTCTGCTTCCTCATATGGATAATTTATGAACCCTGCAATGATCATTTAACAATACTGGAAAAGGAAATGTGGTACAGGAGAGGAAACACGGATGGCCGCTATTTAAAAAGCAATTACTTTGGGAAGGCTAGTGTGCATGCTGCAAAAGTGAAAATGCCCCCCCTCACCCGCAAGACATTAGAGAATTAATCTGGAAGGCTCTTACAGTCTTTGTGGCAGAAGTGGTCTCTAGGAGGATTTAAGAGAAGAGCAGCCTTTCAGATCTCCTTAGTGAGTATGTTGGGGAGGAACATGGCAGTGGTTACAAGTATATCAGACACCCTGGAGGTCATAGCCAGAATCATTAGTATAGCCATGTGGCTGATTCCACATATGCACTGCAACACAGGGTGGATTTGATGAGTAGGGCTAGGGAAATGATTTAGAGCTATGAATGAAAAAAACAAGGAGGCTCTTTGTAAAACGGAAGAAAGGAGAAACTGTTCAGGGATCTGAAAATGTTAGTCTGCTCCTCATGCAAACAGTTTGCTAATACAGACATGTGCATACACACACACACACACACACACACACGTGATTACATATATTCACTCACTTGTGGGTTAATAAACTGAGAACCCACATAAGACTCCAACTAAAAATAAGGATAATGTTAATGTTCTGAGCCACGTCTATGGATATTAAACAAGAATGCACCTAGACACACAGAGGCATATATGAGCGCATGCATTTGTACATTCCTCATTGACCATATGAATTCTTACTCTGAGTACCTTTTACGGGTATGCAGCACATCACATTAGCCTCATCTCTTTTCAAACTGATGGCAGAGGTGTGGGGGGTGGGGAGAACCAACATAAGGACTCATTTTATATCAGGGAAAGTGGGATAAAGTGCTGTCTCCAGGGGAGAGTACATATTGCCATGGTAACCTGCTCTAGCCCGTCACAGCGGGTATTCCTGGGATAGGAAGATGACACAAGAGGTCATGCAGCCGCAGTTTTTGTGGATACTGTGATCCTTGCAGTCATGAAACAACTTGGCAGCTGGCCCAGATTCTGAAATATTTCTCCAGCAACTCAGGAGCAGAGCCCAGCAATCACCTTAGCTGGGTAGGGACCAGGTCACCCGAGTTCTTCCTTCTTTTGTTGTATTCTGATGCCTTTAGATGATCTATAGTTCTTTCTTTGGCTGTTCCTGATGGTTTCGAATGGAAGCAGTGCTCACTGCTTTTTAATTCAAGCCCAAATGCTCTGTCAGCAAACAGGAACACTGTGAAAGATTTGAGACTCCATCCAAGGAGCAACATTTCAACCTTTCCCATCCTATTTTCCAAGGACTACCAGATCCAAAAAGATGGAATATACTTCTAGTACAGAAAAAGAAAATCTTATGGAACTTCAGGGAGGCCACTGTGGGAAAGTGACTGTGGCATTTCAGTTTATGTGACATGTGGAGAAAGTCAACATCAAGGCAAGGGACAAATTCAAAGAATGGAGGATAAGGACTGTCCATGATATACCATCTATATATTGCAGTTCTTCCAAACACCCAACTCTACTTCTGCTTTATCCCAATCTGATGGGCAATCTAGCCAGTGTATGTATGTCTGTATTGCTTCTATTATTTCTCTCTGGCTTTTCTTCGCAAACGAAGATTCAGGAAGGACTCATCCCGTGCTTTCTGCAAGTACGCTGATGACTAAAAAGGCCAACCCAAGATAAACAAGTCCAGTTGCAGAAAGCACAGCAGAAGGTCTCCTTGGGTGATGTTTCTGGGTTGTGATTCTTTCTGCGTTGTCGTTTCTCTTCAAGATTTGTTCGGCGTGAGTTCTCAAATAGGGCTGCAGCATTGTGGATAGTGCATTTCCATGCCTCCCAGTAAAACAGCACTAGCAGTCTGCTTGCTGGATATACAACTCCAACATTACTGTCTTTATCATCTTCCCAAAGGAATGTACCTCTATAACACACTGGGACAGCACAATCATACTTGAAATGGGACTTATGTCAGAGCTGTATATTTATAGATCTCTATTTTACTTCTAAGGAATAATGATGACATGTTTGCACAAAAGAATGATATGTGCATGTGTGTTTAGGGGATGAGAAGGACTGGTAAAATAAAATAAGAGGAGGTGAGAGGGGGGGAAATCCATTTATTTTCCTATCCTCTATTCTCACCTAAAACATGTTTCCCTTTGTTGCCAATAATATTTTGTTTTTCATGTTTTGTGTTTAATTACAACCTTAAACTATGTTCTGATTTCTCATTGATATAGCATAGAGTTGACCCTGAGACTTCCACATTTAGAAATAAACATATGAAAAAGGGAAGTAAGTGAAGGGACAAAGAAATACTGTAGTTTGTTGAGCAAAGTAGAGGATGATAAATGGATTTTGGTTGGTCCCAAAGATACTGGACCATTTGGGGAGTACAACTGCCTATGGAGAAACTTTTGAGTGACTGGAGAAGAGGCAATAAGCCAATCTGGGAAATGTCCTCTATGTGCCTTTGGTTGTGATTGGAAGTTCTGAAGCATACATAATTTACCACTCTTGAACTAGGTCTAGGAAGTTCTAGAAACCTCAGCATTTATTTGAAAGGTCTTACATATCATCATCTTCCTACCACATTCACCAAGATAACATGCTGGGAACACGATTTAGAATATCATCATTTTTGTATTGATACAGCTAGTACTTATTGTAATTGTGGGCAGTGCAGAGAATTAAAAGAATAGTTTGGATTTCCAAATTTACACCATGTATTCCATATGAATAGAAGTTCCCATGTAGAATAATTCTGAACTGCCGTTCAGGTGGAACTAGGAAGATAAATACCTCAGCGATGGGGCCCTTCAGCAGAGACAGTATAATCCTTCTAGTATGCATGGCTGTAACAGAGTACCTATAATAAGTCCAAAATACTACCAGAAGTGCATGGATGTGTAGCATATGTTAAGGAGAATTTTTTTCAGGAGTTCAGTGATATGATGACATCACTGTTAGAATTTTGTATATACAAGCCCAAAGGGTATTTTCACAAATGATTAAAAAATGCACGTTTCTTATTAGTGTGCTGCTTTGGAACATTATTGTTGCATAGTCTAACATGGGAAACAGCTTTGCCAACTTCAAACAGAAGTTCCTAAGTAACCAGCTATTAATTCTAATAATCTAACTAAAGTTCCCCTCCTCCCCATTGCACTATGTATGAATAGATCAGGTTTATAAACAGATGCCCATGACATCACTGAAAATAAAACAGCCTGCTTTACTGGCTTGACTTGTCCCAATAAAAACTGATTGGAAGATGATTAGAAATGTGAAAATGCTGCAATATTAACATTCATAATGCATGTGCATGTGACAGAAATGTGCATGCATAGAATTTCAATACAATTTCAACATCATTTGTGAAAATGTTCTTTGTGTGCTCCAGGCTATCAGGTACAGATAACAAATAGCTAAGAAGGTACAACAAAAATGGCTTTTGGTAGTTGGCCAGAAGCCACAATGAAGGGCAATCTAATTCAATAAGGACAGTAAAGGTGTTGTAGACAAGAAATCTGCTCTCCTGTGCTGGTAGGTCAATATAGCAAAAAGGAAAAATGTTATTGTCTAACACAGTTAGAAAGACTCAGGAAAACAGAGATAGGCACAGTTCCTGGGAACGGGGGCAAGAGGGATGGACAGATGGCATATACAATCCTTTTTATTTCTGTTAGAATTTAAGGAAGAACAACAACTTTTTTTTAAAAAAAGCAGCTGAAGGTATATTATATTTCTGGCTTGTTGTTTTAGAAGAATAATAAAGAATGTATTTTCCTAAGCACCTCATGTTTTAAATTTATTTTGTGGAAATAACACACTCCCACTTCTCTGGAAATTTCCTGTAGGAATTCCATAAGAACAACAGGCTCTTTGACATAAAGGTGATGTCCCCAAATACACAAGACACTGAAGGAATCAGAAGTGAAGCTAAGTCAATTGCTTAATTTTGATTAAATATGACCCATTTGAATAAAAGAGGGGTAGATATGTTACAGTAAAAACAATAAAACAGTCTTGTTACACTTTAAAGGCTGGCATAAGCTTTCATGGATTCATTAGATTGTACGATTACCCTCGGTTGACATACACACGCATGTATACAGAGGTACCACTGCAATCTGTGCACAATGTGTTTTTCTATCATGTACAATGTGTTTTCCCATGTGTAACAACAACGCATATGATAAATTCTAGCCCATGAAAGTTGTGTCCTATGATAAAAGCCTTTAGGGTGACACAAGGCTCTTTGTTATTTTAAAAACACTCTAAGACTTTCTGGCAATCTGAGGTCTTGTCTATACGAGGGGGGAAAATATGAACACATCTGAAAAAGCAGGCATTCACAATGATGCAACCTGTATTCATGATCAAAAGAGCCCCCCTAAACTCTGCATGACCCCCTAGCCAAGATGGCAGCCATGAGTGATTTACTCGTGATTTTAAATCTGTTGCCACCATTTTTTTTTAAAAAAAGTTTCCCATGGTGCGCACAAGTGATAGTTCGTATTTACAAAGAAAGACAGAAAATAAAAGAGTATAAGATCACTGTGTTATTGACTTACTGGACCCTCACGTAACTGAAAATCCAACATGGCGGTATTTGCTAGCCCTGCCCTCATGCTCACCCAGCCAATCAGATTACGCTGCCCATTCGTATGTGTGTGAATGCAAGTGTCCAAATGATTGCACATTTGCATGTGGTACAGAGCTTTTTTAAAAATCTGGACAAAGCCCCTGATGTGACACACACAGACTTTGTGGTGGATTTGGCTGCTCTCCTTCTGAATGACACGTATTTATGCACATGTTCATATGGACAGATCACTTTCTGTTCACATCCTGTGAGGATTATTTTGACCATATAGACAATACCTGAGAATCACCAACTTAATTTGAATATGAGACCCTTCATGCAATCCATGCTGCATTTGGACATGTATCCAGAGACATCTAGGTATTCTGACCCTGTCACATCATAGCTACATTTCACTGATCATCCCAGTTCAATAGGGATGGTTGAAAAGGATTTGTTCATATTGGATCAATGCTGGAAATCCAAAGCTACAGCATTTTCAACAAATGATGTCCAGCTTCTCAATGTAGATTTCCAGCAAGAGAGCACCTACCTTGCCAAATGATGTGAAAAAGACCTTAGGGTTATAGTCTAAATCACTAACTGAACATGAGTCAGCAGTGTGAGAAATATGAAAAAGAAGGTTAATGTGGTATTAAACTGCATTAATAGAACGGTAATGTTCAAGTTGTGAGAAGTAAAAGATGTACTTTATTTTGCACTAGTTAGCTAGAATGAGTTTAGAGGAGGATAATGAAGATGGTCAGTGGTATCATATTCACATGCCCTCCTTCTATTTCTCTAAAGATGAGAAGGCCAGTGGTAAAAATGCATGTATAGATCCATCCCCCTTCTGTGTAAACTGTGTTTTCAAATCTCTCACTCCCAACATATGGGATTGTTCTCTTTCTCTCTCTTTTCTCTTTCCTTCATCATCATACTCTCTCTTTTGCCTTTCCATGAGCAGCTGCTCTTCAGACATTCCTTTCTCTCATCTTCTCAACTGTCATTTTTCAACTGTAACAGATAATTCCAACCCCCACAGACCATCTGCCTTCTAAAAGGGTAGCTCTCCTCCATAGGCAGGGCTATTCTTTTTGTCATTCTGTTGCTTGACACAAATCTGGGCCATTGAAGAGAGACACACAATGGGGCTTTTGGTTGGCTACAGATTGAGATATGGGGTTCAATCTAAATTAGCTAGCCTTTAGGTTAACCAAAGGTAATCTTTAGTTAACCAAGGCTATGAAGGATAGACAGAAAGCAACATCTGTTTGATTGCAAATTGAAAACATGTCCCTTGAAGCCACGTGGCTCTAACATTGAAAAACTGTAAGTCCCAGCACTATACGGAAATATTACAGAGAACTCCAGATTTACTTTTTTAAAAAAATCTATATTACATGGGAACACCTAGAGCTCAAATGGCTCATGTTTGTCAACACAGCATTGCCACAGATATTAACAGAACCATAACTTCTGTGACCTTGTCCACACTCCTTCCTCATCCTCATGGGAAAGCACAACATCCCAGTTCAATTGCTAGTATCTTCAGATAAAAGTATCAGGGCATCTGTCTGACAACTTGCACAGATGATGCCAATTAAAGAAGACAGTACTGGGTGAGATGGACAAATCCCTCAGCAGAAGGAAGCTCCATATGTTTAAGGAACAAATAGAATAATTGTGTTGGATTTTAGTGCTGCATCCATCCTTTTCCCTTTTTTTTGTTCCTTATTTTATATTTTTTTTAAAAAACCTGGAGAATTATATTTTCCTATGCACTTCACACACCCTCACTAGCATATATGTTTAGTTTGTAATGTGCTCTTGAAACATGTGGGTGCACATATTCTGCAAACACCATTGCTAGAGTAAAGCCATAAAATGTTGCACAGATATTTTAAAATAGCATGAGTTGGGTTCTGAGCAGAACTGAGGAGAAGGAGACCAGAAAGGGAATAGAGCTAATGGAAATGACAAGGGCTTACTAGTAGACAAGAAAATAACACTCAAAAACAAAGCATTATGAAGACATTCTTCTGCTACTATACTAGTTTATATGCAGGCACAAAGTATAGCTCTGTTGGAATTAAAAAAGCTGAATATGTTCATCACAAATGTTCAACAGAGAAAAGCTTTAAAGAACTACAAATTACTGTAGATCCAAACATTTTCTCGAATATGTTATGGAATTTACTGCTGTAATACGACAACTACCTTAGATGTTTTTAAAAGATTATGACACATCCATGAAGGTTAGACCTATTAAGAGCTGCTAGTCATGACGGCTATATGAAAACTCCACATTCATACATAACATACCACTAAGCGCTAGTTGCTTAGGAGCATCACTGGGAGGGGGTTATTTCTTTCATGCTGTTCTGGTAGACTTTTCCAAAGACTTGCGGTAGACAACTTTGGAAAACAAGATGCTGGACTACGTTGACCTTCAGACTGATCCAACAGAGCTCTTTTGAGGTTTATATAATGTACTATGGGTTCTTATGTGTGAATTTACTCAAATACCTGATATACATTAATGAGCATTCAATCATACAGCCTCTGACTTACTTATTCCAGAAAAATGTACTAGTTCATAAAACATTTTACTATTCAGGAGCTATTTGCTACTCAGTACCCTAGTAAACCATAATAAGAACTACAACCACTGCAACAATGTTTTTTTCCTACAGACTCTATATCAGAAATCATTTAAGAAAAAACGATCCCTGTTTCTGCTCTTTATCAGTAACCAGGCAAATGGTTATTTATAAGCCTTAAGTATGACAAACAGTTGTCCCTTCACATTCACGGGGGTTACGGCCGCCAGACCCCCGCAAATGTGAAAAAAACACAAACAACAATCATCCTCTCCTGGGCTTTCGCCCTTCCTGCAAAGGCAACGAAGGCTCAGCAGAGGGGCGGTTTAAGAGGTTTTGCCTCACTCTCTCAGCTTCCCTGGCTCTTAGTTCCCTTTGTGAAGACCCAGGGAAGCCCAGGGAGTGAGGGAAAATCTCTCAAACCGGCTGTCTGCTGGGCTTTCGCCCTCCCTGAAAAGGCAGCCAAAGCTCAGCAGAGGCGCGGTTTGAGAGATTTCCCCTCACTCCCTAGGCTCCCCTGGCTCCTGTTCTCTCTCAAACTGTCTGAAGACCCAGGGAAGCCCAGGGAGTGAGGGAAAATCTCTCAAACTGGCTGTCTGCTGGGCTTTCGCCCTCCCTGAAAAGGCAGCCAAAGCTCAGCAGAGGCGCGGTTTGAGAGATTTCCCCTCACTCCCTAGGCTCCCCTGGCTCTTGTTCTCTCTCAAACTATCTGAAGACCCAGGGAAGCCCAGGGAGTGAGGGAAAATCTCTCAAACTGGCTGTCTGCTGGGCTTTCGCCCTCCCTGGTTTAAGAGGCTTTGTCTCACCCCTGCACTTTCCTGGCTCTTCGTTCCCTTTGTGAAGAGAAGGGAAGACCCAGGAGACAGGCGGTGGGTGAGGGAAAACCGCGAACAATCAAAACCATGAGTGTCAAAGCCGCGAATGCAAAGGGACAACAGTATTCATATCCATACATCTGAAAACTGCAGAGGCATTCTACCCAAATCACTGCATAAATGGTCATTGGATGCAGTCTGCTCACATAGAAGACAGACAGAAACAATATATTTGGGTATAAAAATAATGCAACCACAAAAAATGCACTATCTACATAACCAGACTATAGGGCATAGGTTTATAGGTTAGCACTCAGATTTATGCTTCATATACAGCAGAAGCAGAATATACCCTATATGCCAGAAGTCCTATGAACACAGAGGTGCACCACCACAGTGCCCACTTATGCTCCCGAAACAGCTCCCTTCACAGAGGAAATGCGTTGCAAATAGACATTTCAAAAGGGTGGGGACTACTATAGGAGTTAATACCAGAGAAAGGAAGGAGAGGAAATTAAAAGTGAAAAGTTGAAAGCCCAGCACATGACTCTTCCTCTATCACATCTGTGAATCCTGGAGCGTGAGAGTAATTGTCTGAAATGAGTCAGACCAAAGGCAGAAGGAAACAGTTGCCATAGAAACCACTCTTACTGCTCTAATTCTGCTTAGAATTAAAACGATATCAAATAATTTGGGAGCAAAGGGAATGTGGCAAACTCTATGGGTTGTCATCTCAAAATGTCCTGCAGTATGTGAACTTCCTCTGGGCTGCAAAGGGTTTCTTTCCCCTTCAAGCAGGACAACAGAAGCAATCAAGAGACAAACTGACAAGGACAGCAATAGACAGATAACCCTGAGCTAGACAGTTTCTGCTGCAGGAGAGATTAAACCAGCTCCTGGGCTGGAATCCCAAATCTGGAATGGGCTTTAAACCGGTGGACTGGAAATGTTGATTTACTAAGGAAATGCCCTGCAAATGTCAAAAGGCAAAACCCAAAATAACTTTATTTCCAGTAAATCTGAATCACTATAAGATTCCCATTCCAGATAAATTCGAAACACAAGGAAAAGGCAAAGAATCAAAACCTAAAGTGGGTCTTTTGCTTTTACTTGTTGCATTTACGGAAAAGCTAGCCCTTTGATTTGAGCTTTGCTCTTAAAGATGGGATGAAAACAAAAATGTGTTTCTTAACCGGAGGTATAACTGAAAGAATCCTATTTGGAACGACCCCAGCAACCTCCAACATCTCCACTGCCCCTTCCTAAAAGTTAAGAAGTAATTTACAACACACATTCCCTTCCCAACAACATAGGAATGGTACAAGCCAAAAAGCTGTTTGAAATCTGGAGTGTGCTGGTGTTTGACTATATAGTTACAATACTATATAGCTACTGTTAAACATTATGACCTGACACAGGCTGTGCTGGTACTGGCAGTTCCCAATCATCCAGTTCAGGTGTTAGTGGGAGACAGGGTAGTAGCAAGCCCTTTAAACTAGGAACAGAAAATTTTCTGCACTTGTGGCAAATTGTGGAATATCACAGAGCCTGAAATGGTTAGCTTTGTGTGTCCGAAACAGATTCTTTTCACTTTCATTTCCTGCAGCATTTTCTTGGTCTGTGTCACAAACTACTTTTGAAATTCCTCTAAATTCAAAAATATTTTGCCAAGTGCCATGCAAGACAGCTGTTCAGAAAAAAGAAAAGTCTGTCTTCCCACATGGCTCAAGAGTCCTGATCATTGCCTTCAATTTACAGTTGTCCCTCCACATTCATGGATTTGGCATTCACAGTTTTAAGTATTCATGGCCTGAAAATATTCTTAAAAAAATAATAATCCAAAAAGCAAACCTTGATTTTGCCATTTTATATAAGGGACACCATTTTGCTATGCCATTGAATATACAGTAATGGGACTTGAGTATTAACGGATTTGGGTATTCACGGGGGGTCCTGGAACCAAACCCCAGCGAATGTGAAAGGACAACTGTACTAATCAATAAAAACAAGTCCCTTTGATGAAAAGAAAGAGCGGGTTTGAGGAAACAGAAACCGAATGCTCCTTATATCTGCAAATTCTTTATACTGTGGAAGACTGATCCATGATAGACTTTGGATTATAAGGGCATGAAATGCAAACTCTGTTCCTATTGCAGTAGCAGCTAAAAGCCACTCTTTAAAATAACACACACACACACACACTGATGTAAACAGAGTTTGTACATGCTTGGAATAATGATAAGATGCTAAGCAAATAACTCACTTGAGAAGGTCACACAGTAAAAGAGACCTCATATACACAGACCAAGGAGAACTCCCACATAGATTCTAGCAGTTTCACTGGGACCTTAAATCTGTCAGCAGCTGCAATGTAACTGCAGCAGTTTTCCCCAGTGAAGAATAAAGCCCCAGGTTATTGATTCACATGAGAGAACAGTCAGTAACATTAGTTGGAGTGGGGTTAGGAATTCCAGATATTATACAACTTCATGTTTGTCATATGTAGAGAGCTGATTTTGCTAGCAAAAGGCTCTAGGCTTATCTCTCTTGAGACAAAATAGCCTCAATTAAACTGTAATTACTGATGATGTCTTAGTTAATGTTTGCACAGTGATCAAAAAGATGTTAGGCACAGTATAGTAGTGGGTTTCTAATCCACTAGAAAATTCTTAAATCACTAGAAAAGGTATAGCAGTCAAAGCTCCCCCCATGCATTTTTGTCCTAGAAATGGCTATAACCAACTCTGGGCTAGATTTATTGAAATAATTGTCAGCATTTTCAGGGCACAAAGTGGCAAGGGAGAAATATTTCTCTCTTCTGTTTGATTCAGCACTATGAAAATAATATTTAGTTGACAATGCTCCACCTTGTTGATCATCCTGATCCATCAGCCTCTACCACTTCTGACACACTTCTAACACAGTCGTAGGCAAAATTTCAAGATTTGCCAAAGCCTCTTCTTCATCTCCCTTTATTGCCTCCAGATTAAAATTAAATTAACATCTCTCTCTCTATAAAACTCTTGGGTATGCACAATGGCCTCAGGTATGTAGGTATGTTGCCTCTTGGATATGTATGATGGGTTTAGGTATGTTGCCTCTTTCAATGTGCTGATTGGCTGCTCCTGTCCCTCCCTCAGCCAATCACCACCCACATGCAAATCACCACCCACATGCAAATTCCCTCTCCACCTCGCAATCCACTCCTGCCACTCATGGCCAATCTGCATACTGGGAGTGACCAAACAATGTACTACAGTGTTGGCTATAGTTACTACGTCTGCAGGCCTTTCTAGTTCACAATGTCTCAGGCCTGCACAATTCTCACTTATGATTTAAGTCTACAAAGTAAGATCATTTCTATTTCCACTGCGACAGGACCCAGGCAGTCAACTGGTGGCGATGGTGGGATGCCATTATTGCTGCTGCAATGGGACCCAGGCAACCAGGCGTGAGGTCTACTGGGCGTTTTTGGGGGAGTTTTTTTAGCGGTGTATGGTATGCTAGGTCCAGCTGGTAAGCCTATATTGTATCACCTGCCTGTATATCTCTCTCATGCAGGTTCCTCTTTAGATGCTACAAATAAATGCCAACAGAAAGATATGTAAGTTACTATGTACCGTATTTGGCTGTTAGGACTTTGAAATGTCTAAAGTCAGCATGAGCAACTGTTTTTTTTTCCCCTGAGCTAACATTTATTCTCTACTCTTCCCAGAATCAATAAATTTATCCTGATATCTACCATAGTTGGACTTACCGATCACCAATCACAACCCTTCTTTTACAACAACCTGATTTCAGAGAGGGAAAAATGCTTCAAGGGGACAATGAGAACATTTATACGGATGCCTGCAAACTGCACACTGTATTTGTATCTGAAAGAAAATGCACACTGTATTTGTACCTGTATTTGTATCTGTAGAAGAAAATCTCTGCCAGGTCACACATTCAAAAACATTTAAAAAAATGAGCTGGACATTTTAGGTTTTAGCTTTTACTCTGATAAATGAGAACCTTTCACTGAAAAGTAAACAACAGAGACTTCCAAGGATGTTAAGGATCCCAGCCTTTTAGCCAAGGCTGTATGTCATACCCCTTTCCACCACATCTGGGAACTCTATGCTTCCAAATGAAAATTAACAGACTATTTCCCATAGTGTATACGTGTGTGTGTGTGTGAGAGAGAGAGAGAGAGAGTGAGTGAGTGAGAGAGAGAGAGAGAGGAGTGGACTTGTAAAAAGAAAAAGAATCAGAAAAAAGCATAGGTTTTGTTTGCTGAAAGAAACATGACACATATGAACACCTCAATCCTAGTTTGGTTTTTGCATTTTTTTGGGAGACATTTTGTCAGTTGAAACAAACCTTTACTAAGTTTTGATATCATTTCATGCTAAAAAAGAAGGATCTGTATCCCCAACATTAGGCCTCAAATGAATAGAAACAAGCTCCTACCTGCAGCGATCCCTGTCTTCCCTTCCACGGTCACAGCCACGGATGTGCTCACTGTTATTGCCTCAGGCAGACCTCCTTCTGTCAAGAAATAAACATAACAAATTCAATACCTGAGCCTATATCCTTAGGGAAGTGGCTTTCAGAACTGTCACACTGCCACCACCTTTCACAAATCAAGCACAAAACTTAAGTACAGGGAAGACTGAGGCCTCATCCTCACAGATAGCCCCTGAGGTGATGAACTTGAATATAGATGGCGCCTCTTCCAAGCCTGTCGGTGATGGTTCAATTGACTGGTACTTCACCAGCGAAAATAAATTCTATTTTATTTCTATATTCTATATTTAGAAAACTAAAAAGTTAAGGAGATGAATCATAGAATCAAAGAGTTGGAAGAGACCACAAGGGCCATCCAGTCCAACCTTCTGCCATGCAGGAATACACAATCAAATAATTCCTGACAGATGGCCATCCAGCCTCTGTTAAAAAACCTCCAAAGAAGGAGATTCCACCACACTACGAGGCAGTGTATTCCACTTCCAAACAGCTCTTACTGTCAGGAAGTTCTTCCTAATGTATAGGTGGAATCTCTTTTCCTGTAGTTTGAACCCATTGCTCCATGCCCTAGTCTCTGGAGCAGTAGAAAACAAGCTTGCCCCATCCTCAGTATGACAGGCTCCTCTTCATCCTGAAGAGAAGTGACCAGCGGAGTGCCACAGGGTTCTGTCCTGGGCCCAGGGCTATGCAATGACTTGGATGAGGGAATAGAGGGCATGCTTATTAAGTCTCTAGATGACACCAAATTAGGAGGGGTAGCTAATACCCCAGAGGACAGGATAAGAATCCAAAATGACCTGAACAGATTAGAAAGCTGGGCCAAAACTAACAAAATGAATTTCAACAGAGAGAAATGTAGGATACTACATTGGGGCAGTAAAAATGAAATGCAAAGATGTAGGATGGGTGACACCTGGCTTGATAGCAGTACATGTGAAAGTGAACTAGGAGTCTTAGTGGACCACAAGCTGAACATGGGTCAGCAGTGTGATGCAGCAGCTAAAAAAAGCCAATGTGATTCTTTATCAATGACTAGGTAGAGCTCCTTCTAGGCATACAGTCTGAGATGTAGTATATGCCCTAGGTTGCAAAACTCTGTCTTAGTAGTTTATGGGTGAGATTCAACAAATATTCCATCTTCTAGGTTATAATAAATTTGGTGTTATCCCCTTAGACTATTTACTATTACATCTCTCTCTCTCTGGCTTTTCTTCGCAAATGAAGATTCAAGAAGGACTCATCCCGCGCTTACTGCAAGTGCGCTGATGACTAAAAAGGCCAATCTGAGATAAACAAGTCCGGTTGCAGAAAGCACAGCAGAAGGTCTCCTTGGGTGATGTTTCCGGGTTATGACTCTTTCTGCATTGTCGTTTCTCTTCAAGACTTGTTCGGCATGAGTTCTCAAATAAGGTTGCAGCATTGTGGATAGTTCGTCTCCATGCCTCCCGATGTGAGGCCAGGGCAGACCATTGTTGGTGATCAATTTGGCCGAGCCTGAGATGTTGTTTCAGGGAGTCCTTGTATCACTTTTTTGAAGGTTGCAAAACTCTGTCTTAGTAGTTTATGGGTGAGACTCAACAAGTATTTCATCCTCTAGGTTATAATAAATTTGGTGTTATCCACTTAGACTATTTACTATTACTTAATACTAAGTATAATGTTATCTCAATTGTCCTAACGTAAGCCAATAAGAAGGCAATTTGCTTAACTATAACCATGTTGCTTCATTGCTGCTTAATAATTAGCATAAGGATCACAGAAATATTTGAAAATTATAACTTGTACAATATGTCCAGTTTCTTCTATCTTCAATTTGCTCAAAGGTGGTCATTTGTTGTCAAGACATTTTCTATCTATTCCGCTGCTGTCTCTTTAAAGCATCACAATTAACACCTTGCCAATAACTGCTGCGACACAGATCTGGCACCCCGCCAAAAACTGGCATTCAAATATATAGACTTTTTGGGGGGGGGAGGAGCTCTAACCAAGTTCTACAGTGCATCACTTTGCAGAGAAACTGGACTTTTAAACAGCCACAGCTAAGAGAGCTTGCCCATAAATGACCTTTCCACCAAGTGATTGCCATCTCTAGTTCCGCTCCTTCACAACTGAATCTTCCGCATTGTTTCTCTCTGCCTCACTCTGTCTCTGTCTGATCTCCAATGCCTACAATCCTAGCTTCTCCGCACTGCTCCCCTCTACCCCAACCCTCCTTTGCTCAACCTCTGCCTCTTTCTGGCTCTCTTCCTGATCCTCTGCGCTGTTTCCCTTCGTCACGACCTCCTGCGTTTGGCTCTTCACGTTGTTTTCCTCTGCTCCAATCCTGGCCTCTGCAGCTTCCGAATCCAGCTCCTCTGTGCCGTATCCTTCTGCCTTGGTCTGCATCTCTTCCATCTCTGCCTCGTTCCAACTCTCTTTTCGCTCCTCCACGCTGTTTCCCTCTGTCACCATCTCCTCCGCTCAACTCTTCGCATTGTTCCCTCTGCTCCATCTGTTTCCGTTCACCTAATGCTTTTGGTCTCCACTCCTCTGCACTTTCCCTCCATCCGGTCTGCTTCCATTTCACCTCTGCCACATTCCGATCTGCTTATTAATCAACACCAGCACAAAATGGCTGGACTATACAGCATTAAATAAACAGCTCCAAATTAATTTCTCTTCTGGGAGCAAGGGAGCAAAAAAAACACTCTTCTTCTGCTCCTCCTAACACTCCCTTGTTCCCTCCAACTTATTATGGTAAATGTTATCTTAGCTTAGAAAGAAGACAAGATTTGTACAATATCTTCATTCAAGCCCCTCAAAACAGAGTAACAAAGTAGTAATTATGTAGCTTTACTAGCGTATAGTTTCCGTTCCTCGGCGCTATTCAAGCCTCAGCTACTGTTTCTTATAGAGGAAGTTGTTAAATTCCACAGCTAGATAGTCACAGATACCAAAACATTCCCTGAAGTGAAAAGAAGTCAGTTGGAGAATAAATGACTTCTTTGAAGTGGTAGTTTTAATCTGTCTGATTATAGTAAATCTGCCTTAGAGTGAGGGAGAATTGAAGGCTTGTAGCCCACTGGCTGCCAGATGTGGTAATGGCGGTAATGGCTGCTCAGTATCTTTCACCTCAACCCTGGATCTGCTAGAACAGCAGTCCTAGCTAGTCCTCGGGTACGGCTTAGTGAATGTCTGCAAGACCCTTCTGTCCCTCACCTTCCCAGGTAAAGAAACTGTAGAGGTCTTCAATCTGACCTCTAATTATCAGGTATGGAGGGCTAGTCCCCACGGAGCCTCGTGTTGACCAGCCCGTCACCTTCGCTCCCCCTACTGGAAGTCCAGGAAGTCCTTTATTTTAATAGGGTTTGTTATCATCTGTGGTTTCAATTATAAACAGTAAGTCCAGGAAGGCATCCTCCACATATACGATGGGTGACTTGTACTTTTTTATAGCTGCATTTCCCAAACCAAACCAAGGAGATTTTCAGACACGGAAAAATCGTCCCTTGCCGCGCGAGCAGCCTCCCGAAACTGCTGCGCGGCAAGGGTCTTTTTCGGACCGCGCTGTGCCTGTTGCGAAGCCGTCCGTGTCACTTCCGTGAAGCTTGGGACGGCTCCGTGTCATATTTCAAGCACGGAGGCTGCCCGTGATTGAAATATGACGCGGAGCCGTCCCAAGCTTCACGGAAGTGACACGGACGGCTTCGCAACAGGCACAGCGCGGTCCGAAAAAGACCCTTGCCGCGCAGCAGTTTCGGGAGGCTGCTCGCGCGGCAAGGGACGATTTTTCCGTGTCTGAAAATCTCCCAAGATTCCTAGTGGATTATTGATGAACTAGCCCTCTTTGTGTTTTATTGTCAGAAAGTTCTAACACCTTGAATACTGGAAAAGTTCTCACTTTAAAGAAAAAGCACAGAGAAGATCCTCTTTCACAAAAACCAAAGGATTCAACTGAGATCTCTCTTTCCACATTTATGTACAGTATAGTGAGCTGTAAAATTGCCTGTGAAAGTTTACAAGCAATAGTCACTGTGTACTGCTTCAGGTATTCATTCCATTCCCTGATATGGGACCCTAAATATCCTCTGCAGGAAACTATTATGAGATTCAGATATTGTTACTAATGAAATTTCACAGTAATAAATACCATAAGCTTTAGCTGAAAGGAATGCTGGTAGGCCTAACTGGTTGCTAGGGACAACCACAAAACGTTCATTCAACTGCATGTAGCTTGTATGGAATTTAGTTAAGGATGATACATGTTAGTACCATAGCTACTTTCCCCCTTCTGCATGTATAACCCAAGCTGCTCCTAAACATGAACAAGGGAATTGTCATTTAAGGTTCTCTTGGTGAATGTCTTCAAGTTCATGCTTGTTTAATGATCAAAAAGGGCTGCTGCCTAAAACTATGGCAAGTACCACTGGATATGTATTTATTTCTCATACACCCACTACTTCTAGTATTGAAAATGCAAACATTTATTTACTACCTTTTGCCTGACATGGGACCCAATGAGGCTTACAGCAAGGCTAAAACAAGATAAAGCTAAAAGCCCAGTGATAAAAAATTAAAACACAGTTAAGCAAGATATCATATTTAAATGCCATTAATTTTAAAAGGTACAAAATCATTTTAAAACATAACATTAATGATAAAAATACAGCACCCACCCACCCACCTAAAAAGACTCCCCACAACCACTTAACCATCAAATGCCTGTTTAAATAAAAAAGGTCTTTGCTTGCCAGTGACCATAGAGCAAGAGGAGGCTACCCTGGCCTTCCATGGAAGGGAATTGGACAGCCTGGGAGCATCAACCAAGAATGCTCACCAGAGAGGTATTTGAAGGTAGTGAGACTGAGAGAAAGCCCCCCTCCCCCAGGATTTTAAGACTTCAATAGGTTCATATAGAGAAATGTGGTTCAAGCAAGTCTCAGGTGGGTCACACAGAAGTCTTCGGGCAGCAAGTGCTGCATCTGTGAACCAATTAATTGTGTCACTTTGTAATGTTCCCTGATCTCGCCATATTTTCCCTATGTCCCATTACAAAACATTACACTGTTCAGAATTCTCCTCTGTGTCTCCAGTGTCTGTATTACGTCAGCCTAAACATTTTCCCTTGCCATAAAATATTCAGTTTATCAACAAAGGGCCATAATTGTATATGATTTGCCAAAGGAGCAGGTAGAACTAACCAGCTCCATGCAGAGTGATGCTTGGGTTCTTCAAGGAAGAGTCAAAGAACTGTTTTGTCAGCCCCTAAATGTCATAAACTGAAGATTTAAAGACAATTTTTGGCACTCATCTGGTTCAGGATCTGCCTTCAGTCACTTTAAACATGGAAGAGGGATCCCATCCTGCCTACTGGTACACCAGAATAACTATGGTATAGTAGAGGCTAGTTTTTTCAAACAGCAGATAATGTGGTAAAGTAGTCGATATGATCTGAGGTTGCAGGTTGGGGCTCACATAACTGAATGTGCTTCTGTACCTCTAAACAAACAAACCCTATCTCCCCACACAAAAATTAACAGGAAAATGACTAGGCTCGAACTCTTTCCCTTGACATCTGCTCTTCTATAAGATATGTATTGTCATTGTTGTACAAAAGTCCATTCAGGCATATCAGCACTCATCTACAGTCTGAAGTTGGGAGAAAGGATAATCTTTTCTGCTGATTGGGAGGAATAGGCTTTAGAATAAAGTGTAGGATAACTTGTTTATATTTCCTTGTGCTGTGCAACAGTTCCGCTTTCTGTGACAACAGAGACTTTCTGAAGGTCACAATTTTGGATCCTTTTTTTCTATTCCCCCCTGCCCGCCAATACATTGCCTTACCAAATGTACTGTCTCAACATGAGTGGGTTTCCTTTTTCTTTCCTCACAATTCCAGCACTTGTCATTGCTTTTTATTCTTGGCTTGATCACTGGTACTCAGTGTCTCCTAAACCTGACTTTGCAACTGTATTCAGCTTCAGCCTAAGGTCTCATACCAATTAAAAAAAAATGAAAAAATCCCAAAATTAAGTTGATTTGTGGAAGGGCATTAGGTAGACCTAAGGGAGAATGTACTCATTTCAAGGACTCTCTTTCCAGATAGATTTGTATGCCTCAAACATTACCCTTGTAGCATTCAAAAATCCTCCCTCCCTTCTTCAGTCCTATGTGCAATTCTGGGGACAGGCAAAGGACACCAAAAGCCTCCAGCAGGATGACATGTGATGTTCTAGTGAGTTATACAATCAACACAAACCATAGAAAATATGAGATTTTAGTTCATTCACTGGTCATGGTGCTAATTCCAGTTTCTGGACTTTAACTTTCTATATGTTATACCCTCAGGGAAAAATCCATAATGAGAATAAAATGACATTTTCGTACCACACCCTATCCCATAAATATATATTCTAATGTACTATCATGGCCAGATGGAACAGGAGTTGAGAATAACCCAATGCATAACCTTCATACTCTGACTGGAAGCAAATAGTTTTCAAGAGAGTGTAAAGTAGTTTGAGGCTATCAAAACTTCCATAGTTTACTAATTATTTTGCGGGGTGGTGGTGGTTATCCCTGTGTCAGTTCTGGCCAGGCATGTTTTGCATGCCAAATCAAAATGCAGAAAAACCCAGAAAACCTTTTTGCCAGATATATGCATACTCATCAGCCACAGTTGCCTACCTCTACCCACACTCTCTTCTGGCTCTCATTAATCCCTTCTCACATGCATTTAATTCTCACAGCCAGTATTAATATTAATAGGTGTCCTTTGGATATGTCTCTGATTATCTGGGGAGGTTTCTACTACTGTAAATTATTGCTGCAAGATAACATTGTGTACAAAACAGAGAGAGCCTATAGAAATTATGTAATGGGCTCAAAGAGTCAATTTATCTATACTGATTCTCACTTCTTCTAAAGAAGTGAGAATGCATGTATATGTGACTTTTCACTCAGTGCCAAACCAGATGCATGTGTGTTCAACACATACATGTTCACCAGTTTAGTATTAAAGCAGCAGTGAACTATTCTACTTGTATCACTAAATGGTACCTGTTTCTCTCACCCCTTACTTCCCATACACTGCTGCTAATATTTTTCTCCTCAGCAAAACTTCAGTTCCACAGAATATTCAAGCAGTAGAATGCAGAGAATTAAGGTGGGGAAGTGGTGGGGGTTTCTCTCCATTTAGTGGTAAAAGTAGACACCCAAACCATCAAGCCATATTTAGCAAACACACACACACATTTGGTTGATCCTTAATGCCACCACTGAAAATTTGAATGTACCCCCCCTTTCTTTTTCTCTCATTAGGTTAGTCACACTAACAAAATATGAAGAGTGAGCTTTTATGGTGAAGTAACATTTCTGAGGTAAAATGTTAGCTAAAGAACAAAGTAGGCTTGTGGTAGCAGTAATGTTTTAAAACAGGAACTGTGTGGCTTAATCATGTCTAGGCATTTCTTGATGACTTATGAGGACCTTGAGAACATTAGAAAGATTGAAAACATGAGGACAATAGGTACAGCTACAAAAGGCTGATCAACGATTCTGGAGGCCAGAGAATAAAACTTCCAAGCTTTGCACAGTTCCCTAAACATTTAATACACACCAGCAGCTGTACCTCTACACTCTGGTCTACCAGTATTTTCAGGTAACAGTTCTGTTTGTGAGCCCTCAGATTTCTCTGGGGAGGCAAATCCATGGAGGATGAGTCCATCAATGGCTGTTAGGCACAATGGCACTAACTGAAAACTTCAATCTTTCAGGGACCGTAGGCCACTGAATATCAGTTGTTGGAGAAGGGGTGTTGCTCATGTACTTTCTATAGATTGCTATAGTGGGAAAGAAAAATAGACTTATCTGATTTAACTTCTTATCAAAGATACTGCACCTGATCTCAAATGTGTTGGAGCAAATCCATGTAACATCAGAAGCAGGGCCTAAGGAGAGTGACAATGGCAAGAGCCTGAGGAAATGTGGGAGGACAACGATAAAGCAACAGACAAAAAGGTCTGAAGGAAGATGTTAACCGGAAAGCTTGGTCAAGTCTACCACATCATAACAGATTCAAAAATGATCAAGATGTGACCAAGCCACTAGTGTAAAATATTTATTGGTGATCAATGGATACACCAGGTGTTTCATAGGAAATTCCATGAGTCTTTCTATCATGGATGACTCCAGTACATAGGGAAGGTATCCTCTGAAAGCCAACATGCCTCCCAGACATATGTGTGCATTTCCCCACTTTGGAAGGAGGCCAAAGGCTTGACACCTCTCAAAGATGCTACAAGATCCCCTCACATATGGAAATAGTAGGGATAGGTTCCTATACCACAAAAAAAGGAAGAGCAGTTCAATATGTTTCACCGAAGTTTTTATTCAAAATGAGCAGTATGCATGTGGGAAATGAAAGAACCAGGTCAGGTAAGCCTTGCATAAATACAAAAACCGTTTGAACCGTCTACAGATCACTTCGAAAGCTTTTTCCAAAATGCATTGAGGAATAACTTTCTTTCAACAGCTTCCACTCTTCTTATGATTTCTATTTTGGTGGCCAAACTCACAAGTCTATGCATTTTTAACATGTTGAGGGTAGCTGGGGAGGAAAGGCTAATTCACTTTCCCTCTTTGTTTCTATTTTATTGTTCACTCATGCTCTAGAAGGAGCTGCTGTCACTTTGCCTGTTGTAGGTAGGCACAGACAACTAGACTGAGAACTCTCTCATTCTTTCTGAGCTCAAATTTTATTGCACTGTTTACTGCAGACACACCGCTGCAACTTGGCAACTGAATATCTGGGTTTCTTCAGTCCTTCACCACCCTCCCAATGGTAATGCTGTTTTTAAAAGTCCAGCTAGACAGAGGACAAAGAGGAAAAGCTGAGGGAGTAGGTGGGCAGAAAAAGACTTTGTGAAAAGGAGCTTCTTTATCAGAGGCTTTGTTATCTGAGGTATGGCTGTATGTGGCAGACCATTTTTCAAATTTTTTTACAGGTGTTGAGTGGGCCATGAAAATAAATGACAAGGTCAAATAAATGGCACATTATAGCAAAGCCCAGTGGACAGCCATAAAGTGCAATATGGAGGGGAGCGGAGGAAGAAGAAAAGTACTTCTTCACATCTCTGTCGCATACAGTACTCCTTTTGTTAATGAATAACAGGGATGAGTAGACAATTTTAAAAGTCAAAAACAACAGCCAGGAATAAAGTCATGTCGAATTTTCCTAAGTCAAAAATGGAGCCTCCCAAAATTAATCTGTCCTGTCATAGAATCTGCTGGACTGTTTGGGCAAAGGTTTACAGAATCTTTCATGCCAAGGAGTACAATCAGAGGAGAACTCGGTGGGACGGAGCCAGAGAGAAACTGGGTGAGGTCAACGGGGGTGGGAAGGGAAAGCAAGTTTACAAGTTTTTCCTGACTAAATATGTGTAACACAGCTTTAGTGATCTGACTAGCTCCAAAATGCATAGCTGACAAGTAAAACAAAGGGGAAAACAAGGAAAGAAGGGTTCAGGGGCTTTGTCTCAAATTGCACCCCACCTCTCTCCATACACATTTCTACATCCTGGTTCATGTTGCCCGCCCCCAATCTTGTCTTCCTCACTGCTGATTTCTCCTCCCACCCGCCTTCCTACTATTGTGCCAAAAAAAGCCTTATAGCTAAAAGCCTGGTGCTCTGAGATGGCAATGCCTGAGCATAGAAAGGTTGAGCAAGACAGCAGAGATAAACATTTCAAAGTCATTTTAAACAGCCATGTAGTTTCCAGGCATCAAACTAGTTCCACCCCACACCTTTTGTTCTCTGGTTGCTGTTGTTGCTCATTTAACAACATAATCCATTTCTTCAGTTCCTAAAGCAAATGACTCCATATGGACATGAGAAGGCTTTCCAAGACTTTGCACTGAAACAGGTTAAAAAAAGGGACACTACTGATGCTGTCCCCCCCTGCTCCGTTCCCCCAGTTCAATTACAGGTATTTTTATGCACTGAAAACCAGCTCCAGACTTGGGGAGAAAAAAATAAAAGATTTTCTAATGATTACTTGACATGTACAACCTTGGGGGTGAACACATGTCAAATTGCTAAGTGACTGATAGACTGGCATGTGTAGTTCTTCTTTTCAAAGCTAAGCATGCCTCACCACAATCCATCCATTACCTTAGTGCAATTTTGTCACACCTACTGTTTGATTAATGAAAGCATATGGCACAAATTGCCCTCAAAGCACCTCGGTGTTGGGCTAATTTTGGCTGCTTTGATGTACCCTTCTCTGTGTCATTTTTCATGGTGAGCAAAATCCACATTACTACATGCTACAGCAAAGGGTGAAATCTGATGCTGCCATAGCAGTCTTCATTTAGCAAAAAAGCTGAAAGGTACACTACTCAGCTTATGAGCAAAACCATGAAAAACACATTCTCATCTTCAAAGACAATAAGATCTCATCTATGCAACATACCACCTGTTGTCAAGTAATTGCAATGATTAATAGGCCCACCCACCACCCTCTTCTGTCTTTGCAGCTTTAACCCTCTGTCCAGAATACTAATATCTTGAAGAGTAAGATGGCTTTGTGATGAAACCTGGATCTTCCAGTATGATCCTGAGACAAAATGATAGTCAATGCACTGGAAAACACCATCATCACCAAGAATGAAAGAAGTACGCCAAAGCAAGTCCACATTCAAAGCCATGCTCATTGTTGTATTTCTATTTTGTTTTTGTTTTTTAATATCAAGGGCATAATTTTGGCAGAATGGATTCTAGAATGCAGAACAGTGAACCAGCATTATTATAAGCAAGTTTTGACAAAGCTGAGAGAAAGAGTCAGAAAAAAAGGCCAGAACTATGGAAAAATGATTTCTTTCTTCATCAAGACAATGCACCTGCTCATACAGCACTTCTGTGAAGCAGTTTTTGGCTGATAAATGCATAACTACACTTGAACATCCTCCATATTTGCCAGATTTGGCACCATGTGGTTTTTTTCTTTTCCCTAAAGTGAAATCGGTGCTTAAAGGAACATGTCAATTGATGGAGTAAAGAAGAAAATGGCAGATGTCCTGAAACAGCTGACAGCAACTCATCTGCTCCATGCCTTTGACCAGTGGAAGATAAGACTGCATCAGTGTGTGCGTGTGAATGTGGAGTATATTGAAGGGGAGAAGCATTACAATTGTAATACATATAAATAAAGATGGGTTATTGTATCAGTCTCTTTATTTAATAGGTCACTGTGCAGACAGGACTTTGGAATGTGTGGAGATCAAATGTACAGAAGACATCAGGCATAATTCTGATGTCTACCCCCATTTATATGCATAAAAACTATGTTCAATGAGAATGGCACAAGCATCCATCCCAAAAGAGGCTCAGGTCCTTTGCATCCACTCCAAGTACAAGCAGAACTCTCATGAATATTTGAGCTGCCTGCTATTATCTCCACCAATTCCCCTGTCTCACTTAGGGCCCAATAATCTTCCAGCAGGCAGGAGATGAGGATGCACAGGATATCAACTGTAACAAAACATAAGGTATTTCCATCCTTTTAAACAATGTTTGCCTAACTGTAGGAACAAAAATGGATTATACAACTAGAAAATTGTGGGTGACACTTTGCTATTGCTCAGCTGAAGGTGGAGTAGTGGTGAAAAATATCCTAACTTTTTATCTTTTGCTTGTGAAGGGAAGCTGGTTTCTGACTGACCTAGTATCAATTGTATTAAAAGAGATTACGAAGAATTACCTGAAGCTTTTTCAAAAGAAATGCTGTAAACAAAGCTTCCTGAGGGATGTTCAGCTGCTCTGCGATACCAAAGGGGGAAGTGGTCCATGGTGAAAATATTCTCCTTATCATCACGGGTCAAGAACTTACTGGAAAGGGAAAAAACCAAACAAAGTATATTTGTTTTCTCTTCTCCTTTAGAAGTCCTAATGTACCTTAGAACTTGGAAATAAAAAATAATTTAAAAAGAACATTCTTCAAATCTCTTCATAAACATTTACATATTTTTAGATGCAATGGAGCACTTTGTTTATGTAAATCTCCCCCCACCCTTTTAGATTTCTGTCAAATTCCCATTGCCCCTCACACAGTATCAAATGCAGCTGCTTTTAACAAAACCAAGAAGCTGGAAGATTTAATCAGAGGTCTTCTGTTTTCATATCTACTTTGACTCTTTCTTTCTGACTTTCATATTTTTTTTGCTCCACAGTTTTAAAGGAGTCATTAATTCTTGCTTGCTCACACTCACTCTCTCTTAGACATTTTAAAAGGGTTCATTTATTTCTAAATGGAATCATGGGCAAACCTTTTAAATACCTTTCACTTACCTAAATGCTGCATTTTTGTTCTGTTGTCTACACCTTCTGTACTCTGCATTTACCTATTGTTAGCTTTGCTGTGAATATAGACAAGAACCACCTCCACAGGCCTCACAGCACATACAAATCTGCTGTACTCCTGTTCAAGTCCATTCTCAGGATTTGCTGCTGCTTCTCAGATCCTGAGGTAGATGCAATCCTCTCAGGAGAGTTTACTACAGATCACAGGAAATACTGGGATTAAAAAAAAAAGTGAAGGTTCTTCCTAATTGGGTAATCTGGTGCACCACTGTGAAGGAAATTCCACTTTGAAGGACTGCTGAACCATGGCTATATACTCTTTGGCTCTACACTTGGACCCTTTCTATGCCATATAACCCAACATGATCAATCCCAGGATTTCAAGATGATCAAACTAGTCAGAAATCACCATCAGAATGCTTTCCCAGGCATCACAAGGTGTCAGTTCATCAGGTTCTGCTCCTGAAGATGACAAATGCTGTAAGAATCAGAGGTACTGATTCTAGGAAGGACAAGAATGCCTAGGAAGGACAAGAATGCAAGGCCTACAGTTACTGCCTGGCTTGAATTGGTCAAATATCTATTGCACCAGCTCCTTGCTTTAACTACACCATGGAAAGCTTCTTTGTTGTAGCAGCAGTTACGTCCTAGATCATTTCCCTAATTCAAGTTCTAATCCACCCATTTTGTTTGTAAACCACAGTCCTCTAGCTCCTGTGTTGACAAGGTCAGGGTATCCATTCTTTCCAAATTATTATCCAAGTTATCTAATAATGACTCAAATAACAAATTTTCCTGCTACCAAGTTGCCTTCATATTTTCTTTGGCAGTTTCCAGTACTTCCAAACTCTGTTTATCTCTCTGTACATTTTCAGAAATGTGGGCTTGTATACTACACTTTTCTTGTTATTTTGTCAGCTCTCACTCTGACTTTAAGAAGCAACTTTCTTCAGCCTAGTGCCTGCCAATGGGCTGGCCCAACACACCTGGAACACACCAGGTTGCTGAATGGTGCTGCAACATAGATGTGCTGTGTGTAGTCCAGAGGATTAACTAAATGGAATATTCACTCTGTTCAGCAAAGGGCTTCTCCTGTATACCTTGTGGGTCTTGCTATAAGGATCAATTTCTGTGCTCTCTATGCAGATTTTTGTGTGTTTCTGTGTGTATCCAGCACATCCACTTCCGTTGACTAATACAAGGAGTGACACTGCAGATGGTGAGGTCATGGTAGAAATGAAATCTGATTTGAACCAAGAATGTCTTGGTTCATAGTTCAGTCTCAGACACTGCAGTTACACCCCCATAAGCACAATGTTCAACTTACTTCTGCATATTGTTACCCTGTTAGCCTCTTATACTACACTACTTTTTTTTTTACTTATTGCATGTGCCCATGTGCCCTCAAGTTGCTTGTCAACTTACAGTGACCCCATGAATTTCATAGGGTTTTCTTAGGCAAGGAATCCTCAGAGGTGGTTTTGTCAGTTCCTTCCTCTGAAATATAGCCTACAGCACCTGGTATTCATTGGCAGTCTCCCATCCAAGTACTCACCAGGGCTGACCCTGCTTAACATCCAACATCAGACAGGGTCTGGTACTTTTAGGGTATTTAGGCCATTAGTTTTCTATTATTGTTTTCACTACAGCCCCTTCAACACTAGAATGCCTAATGAGGGTAATAACAGTATCTACAAGGTGAAATAAACTAGTGCATGTCTTATTTTAAAAGACTACAAATCACTTTAAAACAAACAGACTGTATGCACATATGAGAATGACTTCATCATCCATTACAGAACTACTGCACAGAGGGACAGAGTTCTTGTCTTTTTAAAACAGCTCATAGCTATGCTGTACAAACAATTTTAGGACACAAAATGAATTGTGCCTACCAGGGGAGATTTAGAGAGACATGTTAAGCTCATAAGCAGATCTTTTGGCTATGTAAAAAGGCTTGTTTCCCTCTTCACATTAGGCGCCCTTACTATTTGAAAGGTACATGAAGCAATCAAAATAAGAGATAGGAACAAAATGTTCAAAGCAAAATCCTTGTTTGTGACAATACTGTAGAAATTCCTGGCTTACCAGAGCTTCTGGCAGCATGCCCCATATGCATGCTGTTTTGTGCCCCCAAGTCATTTCTGACTTATGGGGTTTTCTTGGCAAGATTTGTTCAGAAGGAGTTTGCCTTTGCCTTCCTCTGTGGCTGAGAGAGTGAGACTTGCCCTGGGTCACCCAGTGGGTTTCTATGGCCAAATGGGGATTCAAAACCTGTTCTAATTCTAATTCCTAATTCCACGCTCAATGCAGTACACACTGGCTCCTGGGTATGCAGGGAGATAATATGTACTGTACACATCATATATCCAGGAATTATGTTCATCTGTTCCCCTGGTTATTGAATGTCTGGAAGCTACAAAGGCTATTCAGATCAATAAAAATTGTCATTATCTATTTGCTTTATTGCAATAACTTGATTTTGTAACAGCAGAGAAGTAACCAGATCAATCTATCCCAACATGTCCACCTAGTTCGGGGGACATTCTTGAGTTCTATGTCGAGAATGTGTGTGTGTGCACGGACATGGCTTTAAGTCACCCGCTGTCTTTGAATTTCATAGTATTTTCTTAGGCAAAATAATAATAATAATACTCAAAGGTGGTTTGCCATTGCTCTGTTTTGAAATGTAGACTTCAATAGCTGCTATTTATTGGCAGTCCCCTGTCCAAATACTAACCAGGCCTTACCCTGCTTAGCATCCAAGATCAGATGGCATCTGGTGCCTTCAGGGCATTTAGGCCTGATGTTGAGAATGGGATTATAAAAATCAATGATTTTTTTTAAAAAATAACCAAAATAATAATAACAATCAGATTTCAAATTTGATTTTTTTAAAAAATACTAAGGACTTTTTCAGATGAATGAAATATAACGTAAGCAGCCTCATCGCATTGCGAGGCTGCTGCGCTGCAGTGTCAGTTTCGTATGACGCTCTCCCCTGCTGGTACTGTTGCGGTACCGCGGGGAGAGTTGAGCGTCATATTTCCTCGATTTTTAAGCACGATCAACTTTCGTGCTTAAAAATCAAGGAAATATGATGCTCAACTCTCCCTGTGGTACCGCAACAGTACCGGCAGGGGAGAGCGTCATACGAAACCGACGCTCTACAGCGCAGCAGCCTCGCAACGCAACGAGGCTGCTTGCATTATATTTCATTCATCCAAAAAAGTCCTAAATGTCTCTTTTATTTAAAAATATCATAACAATATCATAAAATAAAATATCATAATTACAATTAAATATCATCATAAAGATACTAAACCTGCACTTACAATCTTATAAATATTCCATATATTCAGTCCAAAGATATCTTTCTGTGTAAATGAAGAACCATTTTGATTGTTTCTTAGATATGAATATTTACACTCTATGAACCAAATAAACGTTATTTCATTTTCACCAGATGAAAACAAATTGCTTTATTATGTCCAATGACCGCTGGACCTTACTTCTACCTAACAGTCATGGCATTTTGTTTTTATGTGCTGCTTTCTGTTTTGTATGAGTGAGGATGGACAAGACAGAGCAAAGCACAAAGGAATAACACAGGAAGGAAGAGGTGGCAAAGGTCCTATTTACATCTTCCTATACTGCCATTCTTGGGCAGCAACCCTATACCTGGGGGTGGACAACTTAAGTATGTCTGGGGGGGGGGAAGCCCCCTGGAGCCCTTCATGGCTGTCCTGTAGCCATGCAGCCTGTAATTTAGTGATGCTGCACATCAGATGGTGTGGGGAAAGTTCCATGTCAAAAAGAAGGTGCATGGGAGCTCTGTGCCTTGTTCCAAAGCAAAATCAGTGTTGGAGAGCACAACTCTTATTCTACCCCTGATGCTACCCTAATGCAGCATCACCAAATTTCAGTAGCAGTGGGGATCACATTTTGCCTGATCCTGAAATATATATTTGTCAGGGAGCAAACCCATTGAACTCAATGGAACAGATTTCTGAGTACACATGCATAATATTGTATTTTTAACTTCAAACTGTCATGGGTACTGGTCATATGAAAGACCTATGTGGAAATATTTTAAGGATGCTCCTTTTGTAGTTGGAAAGGAAAGAAAGTGTGCAAAATAAAGAGGTAAAAAGCTTGGTTGTGAGAATGAAAAAGCATTCACGTATATAATGTGTGTGCTACTGCTGGGCTCTGATATTCTCATAACCCTTCAGAAACCTTGATCTCAGGCCTTTTAGAACTATAACTACATATCAGTGCAGTGGTGGGTAGCTTACATGGAGCTATCTCATCTAATTCCATTTTCATCTTTTGGAACTATGTGTGCCTTATAAGGCTGCCATCATATGGGTTTTTGTGTGTGTCATACTGAGCTTTCCACCAGTCATTGTGGTGACACAGTTAATGCATGCTTGACAGGTACTTTGATTATGGCACCAACAGGGAGCCTTGGAAATAGGTGACACAGAAACATAGGCTTAATAGGAAACATATACCTTTTCTGTCTTGTAGCTCACTGTACCAACCTTCTGCTATGTCATCTGTCTCCAGACCAGAACCAATATACAATCTTACATTAATGAATCTGCAGCACTCATCATTCTTACACACAGGATTGGATTATTTGATGGAACCTTCTTAAGTGTCATAATAGGCAATAGCAAAATGCTAGGTCACACAATAACTAGCTCACACGAGCATATCTATCTTCTCTGAGATATGGGACTATAGGAAAACAACTGATAGAGTTGGTTACCAATATATCAAATAATTTCTGAGCTTGCTTCCATTATTTAGCTGTCTACCTCACAGAAATTATTGCATACTATAATTATGAAAGTGCATTTCATGTTATATGTGTCCATGTGAAATGTTTGTCAATGGAGTAGGGTCACCCAAAGTTGCTAGAGGCAAAAGGACAACAGCAGCTGACAGGAATGTGAGTTGTACCTTACTCAGCACTGGCAGTGGGACAGAATCCTCCATCAAAGCTGAGGGCAGCAGGTGCAGGGCAAGCTGAATGGTACTCAAAGCTGTGTCCTCCAACAAAGGACAAAAACTAGGGGGCTCAAGAAGAACAGTTGAGGAGGCAGCCACTGCTTCTGCCTAGTGTCTGCCACCTGAGACGATTGCCTCACTCTGCCTAATGGTAGGACCAGCCTGATACTGGGGAATGTAGATCTGCTTAAATGGACATTCTAATTGCAGTTTTGTTATGCTGTTGTATAGATGAAATGGTGTTATTCAAATACAATTAATTTTAAAAGCACTGCAACAGAGGCAGATGAACCATCTGCACCTGGTTTAAAATACATAATAATGAAGGATTTGAAAATACATAAACAGAGACCATCTTGGTATCTGGAAGATTCTTTTGTGCTTCAACCATCTTCCAACACTTCCGAGGTTTGTACAAGGCTAACTATGAACAACTGTTCTTGCTAATATTCCCAGAGTTAAGAACAATGGTTAGGTTATGCCTCATTAGGCCACATTCTGTTGATAGAAAAGCATTCAGTCTCTGACATAATCCCACTGCTAACAAAATAACTGTCAACAACGTATGAATGCAGGAATCCATTTTACTTCAAGAGCCTTCTACTTTTCAGGTCTCATCCAACTGAAGGTAGTCATGCTTAAATCCCACTGAAGACTGTGGTAGAATTTAGTCATGGCTACATTTGATTGGCTCCTTGTGTCTTTGTGGAAAGCTCAGTGAGTGGCTTTCATCAACACAAGTAGGAGTAAGAGATGTTCCCATTAATTATGCTACAATAATAACTCCATGACAGAATTCTGTCCTTCAGGGACAGAAAGAGAGAAGATTAAAGCTTTGAGCTGAATGGTACTAAATGTTTGTCAATTAGACATTTGTCAACATGAAGAACAAATATAATTTCTCTTCTGTGTACATAAATGAAATGACTATTGAAATTTCTGCACAGGGTCAGAAGGGTCTTGCTGTAGTTACACCTGAATCCTTGTAAAGCTGTTTTTCTCTGAGGGCCATAAACATAGCAAATTGCCCTTATCTAGAGAACTGAAGGAGCAGCAACTCGCAATCAGTTTTACATCTTGGGAGGTAGAAGTAAGTACCTGATGACATTTGCGTTCTGGCTGCTGCATATTTGTTTTACATGAGATAATGTATGCAGAAACAGATGAGTTTCTGCATTGCTGCGATGTGGTCTGTTGTTCTCTACTTGCTACTGGTACAACAGCTTTTATTCCTTCATAGAGATCGTATCTAACCAGCAACAGTTCAAGCAAGCCAATCAGGCTAAAAATAAATCTTCTTCAGAAAGCAGCAAACCCAATCCAGATTTTTTTTAAAATCACTGTATATCTTTCTCTTTTGAATATTAGAGGCACCACACTTCAGTGTACAAGAATCTATGCCCCTGGGCAAAGGTCCTGATTGTAATATTTCCCCCCACTAGGTGGCGCTGTTGTCCACACCAAAGAAACTGGATTGCTCACGTGCAACACGTAATGGGCAAGAAGGCAGAGGGATGGTTGCTTTTCAATCCAATTTCATGTGGAATTGAAACCAGCATGAACACACAAACACACACACATGTAGTACACAGGCTGTATCAAGCACAGCTACATGAGGTGTGCTCTGCTAGGTAAGCTGGGTATTATTATCTGTTATTATTTCACATCAATTCAGTTTCGACTTATGGCAACCCTATGAATAAGAGATCTTCAAAAATCCTGGTCATCAACTGTCCAGCTTAGAACTTATCTTCCTTTATTGAATCAAGCTAGGTATAAATAGATTTTCCTTGGTTTTTTCCCGAGCTGTGAGGCCGTGTTCTGGAAGAGTTTACTTCTGACGTTTCGCCTGCATCTGTGGCTGGCATCTTCAGAGAATGGTTGGGTAGGAGTGTGTTCGGGGTTTATATATTGTGAACCCCTGTTGGGGAGAATATGTAAGTTTGTGTATTTGAATGGCTAGTTTCTGGGTGGAGATATGCAAGGAGGATTAGCGTCTGTTTGGCTAATGGTTGCTTGGTCCATTATCTGCTGGATAACCCCCCTGCCCCTGGGTGTAGTTCATTTGCAAGTGCTGAGTTCTGATTTTAGTGTTTTTCAGGACTGGCAGCCAGATTTTGTTTACTTTTAGGGTTTCTTCTTTCCTGTTGAAGTTGTCCAGGTGTTTGTGGATTTCAATAGCTTCTCTGTGCATTCTGACATGATAGTTGTTGGCCTGGTCCAGAATTTCTGTGTTTTTAAAGAACATTTTGTGTCCAGGTTGGTTTATAACATGTTCTGCTACATTTTTCTTTCTGGCCCAGTCTGCAGTGTCTCTCATGTTCCTTGATTCGTGTTTGCACGTGGCTGCCAGTCCTGAAAAACACTAAAATCAGAACTCAACACTTGCAAATGAACTCCAGCCAGGGACAGGGGGATTTCCAGCAGATAATGGACCAACTAACCATTAGCCAAACAGACACTAATCCTCCTTGCATATCTCCACCCAGAAACTTGCCATTCAAATACACAAATTTACATATCCTCCCCAACATGGGTTCACAGTATATAACCGCCCCCCACACCTACCCAACCATTCTCTGAAGATGCCACTGATGCAGGTGAAACGTCAGAAAGAAACTCTTCCAGAACACGGCCTCACAGCCCGGAAAAACCCCAAGGAAAATCTATGGATGCCAGCCGTGAAAGCCTTTGACTAGGTATAAATGTCCATACTATGAAGATTATCATATGTGGCAAATATGGCGTGATAACAACGCCAAAAGAAAGCGAAAGGGTGCCCATATTGCATGATGACATGCTATGGCATTATGCAGTTGTTAATAAGGCATTCTTTTTAATTGATGGTCCAAAGTCATCAATTGATCTGCCATGGTGTTTTTGTGGTGGAATTGCAAATATCTGAAATCACGAACTGTAATGCTGGCGTGAAGACAGCATCAATGGGAGGTCCCTGCCAGAATACTTCTGGGTGAGAAGTTGAAAACTAGGTACAAGACACCCTTTTTATGAACCTCCTCATTTTGCGGGCAAGTTTTTAAGTGTGTTTCAGTGCTTGAGTGTTCATTTTGTTTTTTGATTTAGCTGTTTTTCGACTTTTAAGCATGTCATGCCTTCTCGCAAGAACTGCTGAGATCACATGCCCCGGTGAAAGCAGATGTAAATAGCACTGCCGATCGTGCTCTGATAATGCTGAGGCTGCTCTTTTTCGTTATTACAGTGACGTGTGATAAAAAGGGTTATTGTGCCGGGATACTTACACTTTAAAATATAGTGTGACAAAAACAGTTTTAGAGGCTCGTCTGATAATTTCCTATATAAATTTTCACAGCAATATTGATACACATAGCAGAGAGAAGCACAATTGAGAAGCACAATAGTGCAGGCTCTACACAGTTTGCATGCCAAATATTTGGTGAAGCTTGATTGGATTCACACTCTGTCCATGCAAACATACAGATTACATAATATGCTAAAGAACTGTCCTGTGTTTTCTTGTATGTCGCTCCTGAGCAGACTTGCTAAAATTATTTTTAAAAATTTGTACTGAGATGCTTTGCCAGCTCACCAAAAACTGTTTGAATGATAAGACATGCAATGTGGGACTCCCTTGTTCTGACCAGAATGTCCAGTCATTTTATATGAGAGCAACTGTAATAATGTCTGTTACTTGAGGCATGCTGTTACAAAATGTCTGTATTGTGCATGTACTAACAGATGTTGCCACAGGTAAGTGAAAGGGATCCGGTGATGAGAGTGCTGCAATGGCAGCAGGTGTCATGTTCTAGCTGAGGGAGATACAGTTACTCCAGACAAAGAATGCAGCACTGACAGGCTTCACTGTGCAGGAGGGAGGCATCCTTCTACTCAAGGAATGGATTTGAGTATTTGAATGGCCAGCCAACAAGTTGCCAATTATTTCCTTCCTGTCTTTAGCAAGCCATTATTTGAAAAAGGGAGAGATCAAGCCTGTCTGGAAGACATGCTCCTTGACACAGAAAGTCAGCTTTCGGCAGGCTCAGTTGCATATACTGCAATTTACCAAGGACAGTCCAAATTTTTCTGCAACCTGTCCCCAGGGAATCACTGCCCTTTCTTCATCCAGTTTTCTCTCATAGAAATGCCTTTATCTACATCTGTCAGTGTTGAGAATTGCTGTCCTTCAGGCAATTTAGTTCCTTCCCCAGAGTCTCTGGAGGTATTGCCGTATTGGACAGACTCTAACAGACCCATAAACTCTAAATGCCCCTGCACGTAAATGCATACATGTGCACTGGGCACTATTATTCCATATACATCAAAGCCTGCATTGTCACAGGCTGCAGCTAACAAGATTCAAGTGTGAAATGCTAAGTAGGATGGTATCTTACAGGAGCAGGCACATACAGGTTCAGATCCATACAGACATGGCGCTCACCAGTTTGGGCTCGTCTCAATCTCTAAGTTGCTATGAAGCTAAAATGAGTGCCACGGTCAACTTCCATGATTAGAAAATCACTAAATATAGCGCTGCAGCCTCCCAGCTCTTCTGCAACAGTATCGGTAGGGGGACAGCATCATCCGAAACAGACCCCCTGCCGCGCTGCAGCCTCGCAACGGGGACGAGGCTGCTTCTGTTACAGATCACCATCCGAAAAAGTCCGTAGTAAGACAGCAGAGAAGACAGGATGTTCCTGCTGCCTTGCCACTTTACTTTGAAATGCGGTAAGCCCTAAAGACTAACGATATGGAAAATTGATCCAAGGATGGATCAGGAATGGATCAAAAAAAGAAATGTGTTTATCAGCCCATATAACTTCTTGCACTTCAAGCAGAGTTCTGATTTTTCAAAGAGGTTGTGGAATCATGTGATAGTTAACCGGGTCTTTGGGGATGTTTCACACATTCTACAAATAGTATTAGATTAGTATAAAATTTAGAACTAGACATTCCTGGGACTAGTTTTGCAAAAAAGTAAATTTAATGAAGCACTGACTAGTTTAGGAGAGAGGCTAGAGGTTAAAGTAGACATTAAAGGAAATGTGTATTCTGTGTGATTAATTAATTTCCCACTCTACAACAGTGTTTTTTTTTTGCTATCAGACTTGCAAATTAAGTTCATGTTTACTTTCCTAAGACCAATCACAAAATAAAGCACACAAAATGCAATATAGACAGGTGAAGAAAACCATATACTATGACAAGCATATCTTTAGCCACTTAGGCAAAAATGTGATAAACATATTGTTTAGTTCAATCCTAATCTGATTTTTGCTTTTTCCAGAGGGACCATACGTACCTCTACTGCAGTCTATATCAGAGTTGGTGAATGTGTGGTCCTACAGATGCCATTGGACTGCAACCTCTATCACTTCTCATTTTCTGGCCATGGCTGATGTTTTTCCACTCAAAAAACATCTGGAGAGCCACATGTCCTAACTTCCAGTCTCTACCATTTCTGATGTTTACTAATTTTATGCATCACAATAACAATACTTGAAACCCTATATTGAGTCAATGGTCCCGTCTACACGATTTAAATAATACGTACGGCATGTGGAAGTTCGCGCTTCGGTACACATGGCCGTTTGGATTCACATGCATGCAAAAGAGGGGGGGCTGGTTTTCCACCCTGAAATACGCACATGCAGTGTTTGAGAGGGAAAGCGGATCGTGATGAGAAATCCGTACACCATTCGGATGGCTGATGGGTCTGTACGGTCCGTTCGCACACATGCAAACAGGCTGTGTAATCTGATTGGCTGGCCGAGCAGAGGGGGCAGGGCTAGCACGGAGGGGAATTGGGAGCGGCCGCCATGTTGGATTCCCAGCTAGTGAGAGTCCGGTAAGTCTGTGAATTATACATTTATTTATTTTTATTTTATATTGTAAATAGGGAGAACCGACTGTCCGCAAACCAGGAACCTTTTTTTTAAGAAAAAAAGCGGCGGGAGATTTTAAACTGCCGCTTGGCTTGCTCGCTCCAGCTAGCTTGGGGAAGAGGGAGTCATACGGAGTTTAGGGGGGTAAAAAATCGTGTGGGCGGTTTGTATGCATACGAATGACAGCCTATTCGTATTTTTTACCCCCCAAACGGATTTTTTTATGATCGTATAGACGCACCCAATATTAAGGAAGTTTTAGCAATTTGCAGAAATACTTTTCAGAAATAACTACGTACAACAAATTGTATAAGTACTTTAGGTGTGACTGGAGACTTTGTACCATTATTGAACAATCAACTCAGTGCTAGTCCATTCTGACCTTGATCCTCCTAAACTACATACAAGGGTAACAGAGGAATGTACATTCAAAGGACTTGCCTGTTAGAGAGCTTCTCGGAGCCAATGTAGAGGGAACTCCTCATGAGACCAGCTCGAGTTCCCATAAAAGCCATCTCCACTCCTTGTTCACTCTCACTATTGGACATAGTTGCACAGAGAAAGAGTATTAGTGCTCTGCAGGGCTATATCTATATACTGCAATTTTCAGCCAAGTGATCTACAGTTAAGGGAGAAACACTAACTCAGTGGTGGAGCACATACCTTGGGTGCATAAAGTTCCAGGTTTAATTGCTCACATCTCTAAGTAACCTACACTTTGACAACAGGAGACAGGTTGGAAGACTGAAGACTGCAGGCAGATGCTAAGGCCTGAGGTGACCCTTCATGCAATGTAGATGTTATATTACCAAAAAGTGGCTCCTGCCAGCAGGGTATTACTTCATTTTGTACTGACAGAAGTTTCTAAACACTTCTTAAAAGTAGGCTCAAGTAAAGGATCTTACCAGTGACTCATGCTTTTATCCCCTCCAGGTTAGACTACTCTAGGGTTGGGGACCTCTGGCCTTCCAGATGTTTTAGGCCAAATCCCCAGCCAGCATGGCTAATGGTAACAGCTTCTGGGAATTGTAATCCAAAAAATATGAAGGGGCGAAGTTTCCTCACTCCTTCACTAATTGAACCTGTCTATAAACAAAGCATGTGTAATTGGTAAGATTGAATGAATGAATGAATTTTTATTACGGTCAATGACCAGAGTAATAATTGGTAAGATCTCCAAGACTTTATCACATAAGGGTGGTAAATTGCTGCAATTGCATTGTTTAAGCAACTGGAAACACAATGGTATTGAAACACTCACATTTGCATTGTTTTAATAATAGCACTATGGTGCCGCCATGGTGATTCAAGATCCTGCAATCAGTCTTTCACACCACCTCGCTAACCATACTGTTCTTCTTGTCCAGTGTGTGGACTTTTAATTTTTGAATTTCTTTGCTGTAACTCTGCAATTGTGCAGTTTCAGAAGTCTCACAATTCTGTTTGCTCCTACTGTGCAGTTGCACAATTTTACCATTTCTCATGGGACTGCCATAATATTGGAACTGCAGTGGAATGACCCATCGCACCGCAGTTGAATACTGCAATGATATTAGCTGTGATATTAGCAGCCATTCACAGGGTTCTACTGTAAATGAAAAGATGCACAACACTGATGAGTGGAATGCAAAGTAGCAACAGAAGAATCACAATGCTGTGTGATAAGGCTCAGCTGAAGACACTGTTATTGCGAATTACCTCCCTCATGTGATAAAGTCCTCAGTCAGGAAACATGAACTTACTCAGACATGTTGAGAGCCAAGGTTGTCCAGTAGGCCTCCATCGGTGCTGTTACCACAGCATCAAAGAGCACCTCTTGAACTAACTCCTCATCACCTAGGCAAAAGGAAGAATGAAGAGAGAAATTCAACTGCTGTGTAAAGACAAAATCTGTTTTTGCGATACTTAAGGACAAAGTTTCTTTCAACGCAGCCATTCTCTTGCAAAAACATTTTTAACAAACAGATCTATCCTAGCTTTGTAGATATGAATAGACAGCACCCCCAGTAAGCTGCTACATTTGTTAATCATTAGCAGGATAGCAATAATTCATAAACTGAAGTAAAACAATGCTCCTTCACTGACATTTTCTACTGAAGATTTGGGATTTGGCACCTATGTTAAAATTAACATATTCATCATTAAGCACAATTTAAACTGTCAAAATAAGGGTAAGGGAAGAAAAACAGGAGAATAACAGATTTATTGAAAATGGTTAAATTTTATTATATTCCGGAACAAGAGAGAACGAGGTGGCAGTGAGGGTCAGAAGCAGCACATGCAATAGCACCCTGAATATACCCAATCCCATTCAGTTTTGGAAACTATGCAGCATCAGGGTCAGGCCTGGTTATGGATGGGAAACCACCAGGGTTTACCAGGGATCTCCAGGTAAGGCTATGGAAGAATCTTGCCTGAAACCATGGATAAATTCTGCCAGTCAGTAGCAATAATACTGGGCTAGATGGATAGTTCACCAAGTATAAGGCACCTTCCCATGTTCTGGTTATTTAATGCCTTCCTTAGTTGGCTTTCAAGACAGCACCATTCCTAATTTGGTTTATGGACAGGAGTAAAGAAGAAGAGCCATGGGGATAAGTTGGGATATGATAGAAGAAAAATCCATGACATTGGGAGGTATGAACTTTTAAAAAGCTCAATTAATACACAGATGAGAGACATATCAAATCAGCAGGTGATTGCTAACCATCAAGCATATTAGCCAAAGCTCAACTTTCATTTTCAGGGAAAGCAGTATACCTCTGAGTAGCTGAAAAGAGCTGGGAAATTAATGACAAGGGGTGGATGTCACCATCTGCCCAGGCATGGGCTAGGCCCGCCAGTTCCAGTTTGCAATTACTGTAATTTGAAAATCAAGGCAGAGTAGGAATTAATTATGACTATGCTACAGCAGCATTCTGATGAAATCGTTGGATACGTTTAGCCTGGAGAAGGGATGATTAAGAGGTGATACAACTTCCATCTTCAAATATTTGAAAGGTTGTCAGACAGACGATGAAGTTAATTTGTTTTCTGGTGTTCCATGGAGCAGGACCTGAACCAATAGGTTTAAAATTGCATAGTTAAAAAAAAAAAGAATTGTAGAAATATTAGGAAATCCTTCCTAAAGGTATATATAGGCTGTTCAACAATGGAACAGGAGGCTATGGAAGGTGATGAACCCTCTTTCATTAAAGATGTTTAAACAAGGAATGGATGGCCACCTATTGTTGTGTCTTGGCAGTGGATTTCTGCTATCCACAAGGGTTTGGACTCAGTGATTTTTAAGGTCCCCTCCAACTCTATGGTTCTATACATCAAGATATATAGGACTCTGAACATGCTGTTGTCCAGACAACAGGAACAGCAGGAATTGTTAGATGAACAAGAGAAACAGAGGGGGGAAGGTGGAAGAAGAAGTGCAACAACAGATGATTGTATTGATTAACCATAGAGGGATTCTGGATATGGCACACAAATTAGGAGTCCTGGGCTAAATCATATTGTTAGTCCCAAGTAGAATAGACCCTATTGAATCAAAAGGAATGGTTAAATCAACACTTCTGTAAGTTCTACTGATCTAATCAATCTATTCTATTTACAGTTGACTATTTTTTAAAATAAGAAACATATATGAACTTAAAATCATACAACAAACATAAATTATCCTCTCGTCTATAATAAATAATACATAATATTAATCTTAAACATTGAAGTAAATTAAATAATCTCAATACTGCTACAAAGTGCACCCCACTCCCAGGACTTCCTATACTGTTTATTCCATTTTCCAAAATTGCAATGACTCTCTTGGAGGTTTTTTCTTTAAAAAACTTCAAGAAAAACCTTTTTCTTAAAAAAACACATACTGTACAAATGCCTTCCACATTTCATCAAATTCATTACTTTTCTTTTTTTTTCTTTTTTTTTCACCAAAAAGTGATACCTTTATTAGCCAACCAAATGCAAAACACATGATGCACACTTTTGAAGCTTTACTGGCTTCTTTATCAGGCAAAAGATTTTTTAATGCTAGGGCCCTAGCTGCCTTCTTAAAGTTGCTTAGTGATATCATAGTCCCTACTGACATTCATATTATTATTATTATTTGCCTTTCTCCTGCCAATGGGAGTCAAGGTGGCTAACAACATCTCTAAAACAATACAAACTTAAAACAATATAAAACTAAAAATAAACAGTACAAATATAAGTTTAAAAAGAATTAAACAATTTATACATTAAAAAACATTAAACATTAAAAATATTTAAATGCATTTAAAAATTCTATAGAGACCCATAAAGACCTTAAAAAGATCAGTGCACGGCCTTAAAAACCCAGCCCTTGTCAGTTCATAAAAACCTGGTGGCACAAAAATGTTTTAACCTGTTGCCAAAAGAAGAACAACCAGCCTCTCTGGGGAGGGAGTTCCACAGTCTGGGGCAGCCATCAATAACTTTTCAATAATCCTTTTTTTTTAAATTCTAAGGACTTTATCAGACGCATCAAATATGGCATCATGACGACATCACATAACCATGAAAGGGCGCACATAACAGATGACATCGCCCTTTCACAGTTATGTCCTGGCCCAAACCTGTAGTTTTTAATTGATGGCTTAAGCCATCAATAGATCCCCCGTGGTGCTTTTGTGCCAGCATTGTTGGTGTGCGAAACCTTGGGCCATTTAAATCTCGTCACTGCAGTGAGAATGCGAACGCTTCCGGGTGAGATCAGGACATCCAGGTAAGTTTCACTCTTTTTATGACCCTCCCCGGGTTACTTGTAAGTTTAAAAGTGTGGTTTTTTGCTTTGTGTCACTTTTTAAGGTTTTTTAAAAACTTTTTCAATTTCCTGCATGATGAAGTTTTGTGGGATTTCAAACGAGGAAGTGAACAGGGCTCCATTCATTTCCTTTTTATTGCCGGGGCTGCCTTTGCTGGGAGAGGACGGTAAGTGTGGGTGTTGGGGAAGTGTTCTTTTGCTGGCATAAAAATGTTTTTTTTTTAATGCCAGCAAAAGAACGTTTTCAGGGGACCATCTGATAAAGTCCTAAGCCTACATGTTAATTTATCATTAATAGCAATATTCCATACTTCTTTATACCATTCCTCTATTTGATAAACACCTTGAATCTTCCGTTTTCTGGGTATCATTAATTTTGCTGCTGTTAATAAATTTGTGATCAAATCCTTAATAACTTGAGTGCAGTTAACCTTATCGTAAATTGATATTAATGCAATAACTGGGCAAATTTCAAAATTTTGTTCTGTTATCTCTTGCATTTCTTTGAATGCCATTTGCCAAAATTTCTGTACATATTTACAGCTCCACCACATGTGGATGTAGGTGCCAGTTTCATGGCATCCCCTCCAACATAATATTGAATATCTTTTGTCTATTTGACTTAACCTTATTGGTGTCAGTACCCTCTCTATACCAATTTGTAATAATTTTATTTTATTCTTACAGACATTTTTTTTCAAAATATGCAAGTCCTACATTTCCCCCCAACTCTGTTTACTTATTGGTTGCGCTAAATTGTAGTCGCAATCAATCTATTCTAGTTTGAACTAATGATTTCATTTAGCCCACTGCCTGATCCCAATTTTATACTTTGGGATGTTAAAACCAGGAAGCTTAGGTAAAAGATTCCAAGAGGGCAATTTACTCTTTTCATCACTCACATTCTAGGTCAGCTTCTTCTCCTGTAAGGAAACGAATTACAGCCTCCAATTGGCTCAGCTTTCTGTGATCTGGATCAATATCTGTAATGCAATAGATCCTAGGAAGCAGAAGAAAAAAACACACCATGATTTAGATGTTCCTTTGGGCTGCCTTTCTGCACTAACATGAGCTATCCTGGCAGATTTACATGCTTGGGACCAAGCATAAGTTCCAGCTGGAACAATGCCAGCATATATTTCCAGAACTAAGAAAGTTGCACTGGTTGAGATCTGTGGGGTCCCATCTCACAGTGGCATCACTCACTGTAATGGAGACTTGAGAATATCTTCCATAACTGAAAACAGAGGTTATAACCATCCCTTGCTCCCAAATCAGTGCCTCAAGTGTGTGTTTGTGTGTGTGTGTACACGTGACGAGAGAGAGTGATTGAGAATCTGTTTAGTTTGGATATGAATAAAGAAGCTTAGAAATTAATACTGACACCTACTAAGGGACTGTCTAAACTTAATCTGCAGATTTAAATTTTTTATTAACTAAAATGGCTTGGCTCTGCAAAAATTAAAAATAAACACAATACAATTATTTTGCAGGGATATGGCAATCCATAAACATGAAGCTGTCAAGTCACACCATTGATTCATAAACAGCAATTTCCCCTTTTCTTGAACACTGTTCAAATTTCAACTGGAATAACCTTCTACATATAAAACCAGGTTTCCTGCCACTGAAGATGGTATTTGGAAACTATGGAACTGTTTTCCCAATCCCTTCAATGGTGAACATCCAAAGCCAAGCAGCAACTATTTTTCATCATCCCAAGATCTTGCCACTTACCATTCATTGGCCAAGGTCAGGTCTGGCTGCAGCAGATCATGCAGACCTGAAACCAAAGGACAAATGATACACTAAAGGCTTATTGCTGGAAGATGCAGGAATAAGGAGACCAGACATAATAAAGAGACCATACATGTATAGCTGGGTTGTAAAGGACCACTTTTATTTAGCTATGACCTATTTAACCCCTCTGTGAGAGATCCGCAATGTGGAAGCAACCTAGTGTGGGAATGGTTGGGGCCAGAAGGTCAGCTCCGAAATGCCTTCCCAACCTCCCTTGGGCGAAAACACCTGAACCCCAGGGAGAACACATAAGCTTGGTTGCTCCCCAGCTAGTCCTCATAAGGAAGGCCAACCCAAAAGTCCCTCCCTCAATTTGCATAAATTAAAGGGAGGGTTTATCCCTCTGGCCAGCCTCAAAGGAAGTCACTTTCCCCACCCCTCAGCTCACATGACCTAAAGAGGCAGTTTCAGCTCCCCCTTCACCTCCAAAAGGAGATGCCAAAGGTACTCACTGACTACTAAATCTCCCCCTCTACCTGCCAAAGAAAAGGGGCAAGCATTTTGTCACACCTTTTGTAGATCCTTTTATTTGCTGCACATGTTTTATATCCAGTGTTTCCCCCTGAGACTGAAACTGGAGGAAGGTCGAATGTTTTTATGGGGGTGGGGGGAGGAAGGGAGAGGAAAGAGGGTGACAGATGAGACCTAGTACTTTCAGCCAATGTAGGTTCAGGTACAGGATGAGGGTATATTCAAATAATTAATTAAATAGAAGAAATATCTTCTTTAAAAAAAACACCTCACCCTGTTCTACCTACAGATAGATCTATGTTCACCAGGGACACAAAGTAAAAAACTTCCTTGGATCCACCTGGTTTAGATATGACATAAAACCAGGATTTGTAGAATTCTGAGTATTCCTTCACTACACTCTTACTGAAATTTAATTTTTAAAAAAACATTAGAGGAACAAAGTGCAGAAAGCTGTGCTACTTCTTCATCATGAAAGCTCTGTTACTTGGCTTGGGGAAGAGATCAGACATGCACTTGTCTATCCCTCTTTTCATGGCCAACAAATTGGTTGAAGTGGTTAAGTAGCTGGTTTAGTACTTCAAATTCCAGGAGTATGCATGAGAGCCTATGCATAAGAATCTCCAACCATTCACCTATGGAACAGATTATTGGTGTAAGGCCTGGAAGCAGAATACACATTGTAGAGACAATTCTGCTCTTACAGATCTCCTGCAAAAGGACCACTCAATACAGGGCTATCCTAGGGGCCGTTTACACGATGAAAATGTCCTGGGAAGAATTCGTGTCGATCCCTGGCAGTTTACACATACATCGGGTCGGGTACGTGATTTTCGGAAGGGGGGCCACCTTTTATCCCTCAACCTGCGGGACTTCCAGTCCCGCAGGTTGTGCCGGTTTTTAAAAAAGTCACTGGAGGATTCGGAAAATCGGAAATGTAAACAGCGTGGGACAAAAAGTCTCGGTACTGGGATGACCGGAAATGGTGTCACGGTAGGCAACACGACAATTTCTGTCGTGTAACTGGCACCCTAGCCAATCTTGGCTTAGACATTTAGGTGCAGGTGAAGATCATACCATTTTAGTGATACAGGAAATGACTTGGTTTAAAATTGCCATATTCTAGGTTTGTTTATATATTTTACTCATACTTAAAGTATATAAGAATCAAACTTAAGGTATTTAGTAAATCAGTTTCTGCTACCAAGCCACTAATTCATATAAAAAAATAAATACTTAAGAGAACTGTGGGGATTGTGGCAAAGAAAAGAGCAATTTGGGATATAATTAAAGCCCCCCCCCCTTTCCCACATGACTGCTTGATGAAGCTGTCATTCAACCTACCTTCTTCCACTGAAGTGTTCCCAAGTAGGATATATTCACCATGCCCTCGTGACAGAACAACTCCCAGACTGTGATTTGGAGGGGAAAAAAAGTTTTCTAGCAAGCAGACTTACAAAGACCTACATGACATGTTGAAATATTTGAAATTATTGTTGTAATAACAGTAACATCATATTTAACAATTGAAGCGTACTTCTTTATCTGTTCATTGCTGAACAGAAATAAAACTTCTGAAGTCTCTCAAGATCTGGATTTCGATAGCAAAAGTTGAATGATGCACTGAATATGTAAATGTTTGCCATTAAAACTATGTTTTTAGTTGAGAAACTCCTCAATTTCATCACGCAAACATTCTTTTTCACCCCTGAAGCATGAATATTCTGAAAATGTACATTAGAATAGAATCATAGAGTTGGAAGAGAACACAAGGGCTATCCTGTCCAACCCCTTGCCATGCAGGGATACCCAATAAAACAGCTTCTGATCATCCATCCTCTGTTAAAAAACCTCAAAAGAAGTAGACTCCACCGCACTCCAAGGCAGCTGTTGAACCGAACTGTTGAACGGTTCTTACTGTCAGAAAGTTTTCTTAATGTTTATGTGGAATCTCTTTTCCTTTAGTTTGAATCCTTTGCTCCATGTCCTAGAACATTATCAGACGCACCAAATACAGAATCGTAACGATACCAAATAAATGCAAAAGGGCGTGCATATCAGATGACAGCACCCTTTTGCGTTTATTACTGGCCAAAAACCGTACTTTTTTATTGATGGCTTAAGCCGTCAATTGATCCCCCATGGTGCTTTAGTGCCAGCACTGCCGGTGTGTGAAACCTCACGTGATTTTGTACTCACATGAATGCAGCGTCAATGGCCAGTCCAGCCAGAACACTTCTGGGTGAGATCACAAAAACCAAGTAGGCAACACTCTTTTTATTAACCTCCCCAGGTTACTTGTACTTTTTAACGTGTGTTTCTGTGCTTGTCTAAACCTTTTCTGTTTTTATTTTTCTTTATTTTTTTAATTTACCACACTTGCATTTTCTTGCAAGAATCAGCAAGATCTGTAATCAGGAAGTGAATGGGGCTCTGTTAGTGCTCCGTTCATGCCTGGGCTGCTTTTTAACACTGCCGGAGGTAAGTCTGATTTTTGGATTATTGTACTGGGACAGGAACAGGTTTGTTAATAGTGGGACAGGAATGTTAGTGTGTTTTGTGTCTGATAGTCCCTAGTCTTTGGAACAGCAGAAAACAAGCTTACTCTGTCTTCAATATGACATCCTTTCAAGCATTGAAACATGACTATTATGTCACCTTCTTACTTCTCCAGGCTAGACATACCCAGCTTCCTAAGCTGTTCCTCATAGGGCACACACTGCTATCAAGCCAGGTATCACCCATCCTATATCTCTGCATTTCTTTTTTTCCTGCCTAAATGTAGTACCTTGCACTTCTCCTTGTTGAAATTTATTTTCTTAGTTTTGGCCCAGCTCCACAATCTGTTAAGGTCATCTTGAAGTCTGACCCTGTCCTCTGGGGTATTCACTACCCCTCCTAATTTGGTGTTATCTATAAATTTGATAAGTATACCTTTTATTCCATTGTCCAAGTCATTGGTAAAGATGTTGAACCACATGGGCCCCAGGGCAGAACCCTGTGGCACCCCACCAGTCACTTCTCTCCAGGATGAAGAGGAGCCATTGGTGGGCATCCTTTGGTTTTGGTTGGTCAACCAATTACAAATCCACCTAACAATAGCATTATCCATCCCACATTTTACTAGCTTATGTACAAAATATAATGGGGGACGTTGTCAAAGGCCTTATTCAAATCAAGGTATATAATGAGCGAGTAACAGAATGATAAGGCTAGAAAGGTCCTGATAAGGGGACTGATTCCTTAAACTACATATTCACAAATACTCCATGGTATAAGCCTCATGGGAGTTAACACTTCAAAATTATCATTTGGAGCCTGTAATACGATATTGCAATGTAGAGTGTCCTTGTTTATGTCTTGCTTAGTCTTCCTCAGGATACATCCTTTCCTGCCCCACCCACAGATTTCTCTCTCTGCCAACCCACCAATTTCCATCTCTCCCCTGCCCCTACCACAGTCAATCGGTATTTCACAGTGATTGAATGTGCCAATTTCTTTTTAGGCTGCTTGAGGTTTTTTCTCTCTCTCTCTACCTCTTGAAGATCCCCCCCCCCAATATTTTTTGCATATCTGCAAACCTTGGGTTTCTCCTGAGTATGCCAAAACCTTCTTGTGTGTGGATAGTACCATTTTGGCTACATTAGAATCTCTAACATTGCTGTTAAGCTATAGGATGAATTTTCTTCTATGTCAAAAACTTCCTTTTTCATGGAAATTTGGGGAGCTGTGGTCCTAGCTTCATCTTGTCTCTGCTGTCCAAGTCTTTTTTATTACTTGAGAGAGCTGTCTTACCTTCATTTTGAACTGGTATAGTCCAGGAAGGTCTTTACCACATGTTAATCCTGGACATGTAATCTGTCTGTAAAACAGGCCTCCCTCAGACTACAATGTGCCATAGACAGAGAGGAAGGCATAGTCGTAAACAACATGCCAGCACAGCTCAAGAAATAGTTGACTGAAACAATTTAGATGTCTTCACAAGTGTGGTAAAATAAATAAGCTGACTGTGCAGATGGCACCAAATTGCTAGTCAACATAATCTGGACAGTGCTTAATTTTTAAAAATTAGACAGCTCGAACCTGCCCAGACCACCAGGTCTTCCATCTTAGATGGCCTTTACATTAATACCTGCTTCATGGAAGGAAGTTGTGGTCACCTTTTTAAAAGACCTCCTCCAAGATAAATCTTGGCTAAGACATAGTAAGTTCTAGTTTGATATTAATGCTCAGACTCATAGTGATAGCCTTCTAGATGCCAAAGGAGAGGTATCATTTGAAACTGTCTTTCATTCCTCCATGTTGATGTTGCTCATGGGTGTTCTTTTACTGACTACACATAGATACAACCAACATTATAGCATTGGGGGTGGGAGCACAAATGGAGAGCCACTTTTTTTTCACAGCAGGGACAATGATATCATCTCCCAGAGCACACTAGGAAAGGAGAGAAATCCATCGCATAAACTGAGTAGAGGAACTAAGAATGATACTTGGGGGGAAATGGTCTAAATTTGTCCCCATGGAAACAGACCCCAGTGCTAGTAACAGCCACCCTTTCCTTTTTTCAAGTATGTGGTTCTGACACCAACAGCCCTACTACTCACAGAAATGTGACAGGAAAACCCACACATTATTCCCCAGCTCTTGCTTGGGAAGATGAGGTACAGATTGCTGATGTGTGAAGGAAGCATCAGTGGAAGCTTAGCTTTCACAGGGTTACTTACTCACCAAGATTAAAACAGAGGGATGTCAGTGAGAGGGAAGAGTAGAGGTTGGTTGGTGATGACTCCATCTTGTTGACGCACATGTATGTTTTTCTCACTTGAACTATGCCCATTCCTCAAAGCCAATATCAGTTTCATTGACAAATGATCCCATACCCCCAAAATAAAAGCAACCAGCAGACCTCCAAAGGGTCTGCTTACTCACCTAAAAGGTGTGCCACTGATATCCGTAAAGAAATAGTCATTAGTGAGGAAGAGAACCCGTTTCTGGGGGAAAACAGAAAAGGAATTAAAAAGCCAATAATGTACTCCCTGAAAGGAATACCACATTGCAAAGTCAGAGAAAAGCTACTGAGACTGCTGATCATGTCCAAGTGGCAGCTGCATTTCTCCAGGGGCAGCTGACATCTCTTCAAAAAGCATATTTACTCATTTCAAAAGTGGAATTTTCTTATCAGAAAAATTTCCATGCAGAGAGATTGCATTTTTCTACACCAGATGGGAGCTGAATCCAGGTCATGGCATATTCATTAAGTAATTCTATCATATGGGGTAGCAGCCTCCACGGTTAAAGAAATCTTACTAGGTAAACATCTTCTACATGTTTACTCAGAAGTAAGTCCTACTGCATTCAGGAAGACTTAGTTCCAGATAGAAATGAGGTAAGTTCATCTAAAACAGCATCCATACTCAATTAATTGTACACATTTTAAGAGATGAATTAATTTAATAAGCCTGAATTTAAATGAATATGCCAGCAGTATAGTTAGGAGCACTTTTATATTCCTAAAGTAGACTTCCTCTCTGTCTTCCACCTGGGGGAGGCTTGACCCTGACTGACCCAAGTCAGCTCCTGACTTGCCAGTCCATGAGGAAACCATGACAAAGTTACCTTTCCCATAATAGAGGGCCCTGGAAAAAGCCATACTGCCAGAAAAGAGTATGGGCTCCCATTTTGCTCTAGGCCCCCACTGTGTGCTGCAAACACTGCTCCAGACAAGTTAGGGGCCCATGCATACTGAATGCACTGTGTGCTTTACTAAACCCCTAGATGATACGCAAACATGCCACACAACAAACAGCATCTTAGAAGAATTCACTTGTATGAGAGAAGAAGATGGGAAGGTTCTTCTTCTATAGTGCCTTCTATCCAGTTTTTGTAAGTTATATATTTATATAACTTTTATATATTTATTATATATTTTTAACTAAATATACTGTCAAATTATTTGGGGCTGTGCTTTTAGCTAACCAGATTATTTGACTCATCAATTTATTAAATGTTGCAGTCATATTTAAAATGCATGTATTTTATCATCTATGAAAGATAAAATGTAACTTCTTAGGCAGCTGATACATGGCCTCATCATCACATAATCATCAGCAACAGATGTATCATCTTCCTGTGGTTTATAGAAACAGGTTCAACTAATCTGTACCAATAATGTGCTATCTGAAAGCTCACAGAAAAACATCAATACATGTGCAGGCAGTTCAACAAACATTGGTCATGGGCCTCAGAATTAAATTTGAACTCTATAGTTTTCATAGGAGATTTTCACACTACATTATTATAGTGTTACTATTCCACTTCAACTGCTCTGGCTTCTTCCTGTGGAATTCTGGGGTTTGTAGTTTAGTGAGGCCTAAGAGCTCTCAGGCTGAGAGTTGTAAATGCCCCTCCCTAAACTACAAATCCCAGGATTCCACAGGAGGCAGCCATAGCAAATAAAGTGGAATAGTAACACTATAATAGTGTAGTGTGAAAATCTAGAAAGTCACCCTTAACACTCAGATACATAGGACTTTATCAGATGGACAAAATACGTCATAATGATGCCACATAACTGTGAATGGGCGCGCAGATCAGACAACGTCACCCTTTCATGGTTATGTCCTGGCCAAAACCAGTAGTTTTTAATTGATGGCTTAAGCCATCAATTGATCCCTCCCTGCCATTTTGGTGCCGGGATTGCAGGCATGTGAAACCTCAGGCCATTTAAATCTCGTCACTGCAGCAAGAAAGGCCAGTCCAGTGAGAACACTTCCAGGTGGATTGGGACATCCAGGTAAGTTTCACTATTTTTTTGACCCTTTCTGGGTTACTTGGGACTTTTTTGACCCTCTCTGGGTTACTCAAAGTGTGTGGGTAATTTGAGTAACTTTTTATGTCTTATCTTTTTTTTTTTTGGAATTTCCTGCACAACCAAGTCTCACGGATTTTCAAATGAGGAAGCGAACAGGGCTCTGTTCACTTCCTCTTTATTACCAGAGCTACCTTTGCCGGGAGAGGAAGGTAAGTGCGGGGGAGGCTTCTTTTGCCAGCATAAAAATGTTTTTTTTTTTTAATGCTGGCAAAAGAATGTTTTAAGGGCAGCATCTGATAAAGCCCATAGTCCACAATCCTTCAAAGAAGCTGATGTCATAGATGTGATGGTCTTCTACCCTGGGTCACTTTTGTGATATAACAGCAGATAAAACCATGACAGCAAGAGAAACAGGCATGCTGAAAGATCAGAGATCTAGGACAACATGAAAAAGAGGCTAGTGTAACAATATCAGAATGAACATTTGACAAATTTGCAGTAGGGATGGGTGAGCAAACTTGAGAACACACTGAATGTTTAAAGTCAATCACTCAAGAAATTATCTGAGCATTCATCTTTACGGCTCAAAGGATGCAAGCTCAACCCTTCCCTGCCTGCTGCTAACCTCTTCCTAAGCAAAAGAAACACCTCACTTTGGAAAGGGGGAGTGCAGAGAAGGAAGTGGAGGGCCACAGCAGCAACGGAAGAGGCCTGAATAACCTTATCTTCTGAATAGAAACTATACTGCCAACTCTACTGTAGATAATGGAGCTTGTAGTGCAAATGGATCAGTCCTTGCAGGAAACAGTGGTGGTACTGGGTGTGTGTGTGCAGAGAGACTGAACTGCACCAGGTGACCCTGTTGGAGGGAGGGGTGACACTGGCCTTAGTAACACCACAGGCAGGAAAAGCTATTTCTTGCCCAAAGAGGCCTTCTTTTGTCCCCAACTATCAACTGACAAGCCCTCTACTACTTGTTAACTCATCCCTTTCCCCTAAGGTGAGTTTCTTTTGTTTGCAGGAAGGATTAGCAGGTGGCAGCTGACAAGGGAGAGACATCAGTATTTCTCCCAGCAATTCAAGAAGATGTGTTTGTACTGTCAAGCACGGAATGGTTGACACTTCACTAATTTGCTACTTATCCCACTGAGGAGACCTTTCCCTGTGAGATTATCTGTGGCAATAAGAAACTACTTCCAAAACTATCTCTAGTTTGCTAGCGGCACCCTTCTTACTAGAGAAGCAGGGAGGCTTAGAAAGGAAAGACCAACTGGCGGCAACATGCCTGGGTAGAACATACCTTGGCTCTGCTCTACTGCCTCATATGTTGTACTTCCAAGTAATTTGGCTGTGGCAGATCTGCACACTCAGCAGATGGATGAGATGGAGGTACAGATGGGGTTGGGGTGGAGGCATGGGAGAGAAGGTGGCAGAGAGCAGGATGATGGTATGTCCTTGTGCTCATTTCCATTCCTGCTGCAGTCACATGAGACGTTCCCCCCCATCCCATCCCTACCCCTCCTTCTGCCCATTAAGCACTAATCCACAGAGTTCTGGAAATCCATCTGGCACAGTGACAGCAGGCATCAAGGGGACCTGAGGCAAAAACATCCATGCTTCACAAAGACAGCTTGCTGCTGTAGGGGAGATTTGTAACCTGGCTGCCAGCTGAGCATTTCAAAAATATCTCAGCTAACTGCACTAACTGGCCAAGCAGGGCCAGCCCAATAGCCCTCAAGGGAGAACTCTGGATATGTGTGCTCCCACGCAGATCAGGTGGTTTCCCTATTTTTACCCTGCTGGGAAGGAAAGAGAAAAGGCCTGGCCTCACCTACAGCCACAAGCAGATCTGATTCTGTACTGCATTTTGATCGCTGTTAATATTTTATATCTTCTGGGATCTCTACCCTGCCACACAGTGTATATCTTGCAAATTCCAATAAAGCCACAAGAGAAAAATATATATCTACTGAAATACTCTTCTAAAACAGCATGAAAGAGACACAAGAGCAGCCATATCAGACAGCATATATTTACCATAGCTCAATCATTGAAAGCCGAATATAATAAAATTTTCCCCCAAACATCTGCTGGATTGAAATGTTCTTTGCAAGTTTTCTTAATAAAACCTAAGCTTGAGTAAGCAAGGGAATATAGAAAGGTAGGATCATAACAGGGCTTTTCCACCTTCCTGTCCACAGTTCCTTGCAGTCTCAAAAGACTATTCTGTAGACATTGTAGAATAATGTCAGATGTGAAACACAGGTATGAGTAAGGGAACAGAACATCAAACACACAGCTTGAGTTTGGTTGGCTTCATCCTAAAAGAGTTAAGACCTAGAGAGTTCTAACTTTGGATCTCTGTTCAGTAAGTGGACCTGGGAAAAATTACCACCTCTTACTTATTCTCACTAAGCCTCACTTAGATACTTTAAAGGCAACACCTCACCTACAGCCACAAGTAAATCTGATTCTGTACTGCATTTTGATCACTGTTAATATTTTATATCTTCTGGGATATAAAATATAATTTTGGAAGCTAAGTAGGGTTAGCCCTGGTTAATACTTGGTTGCAAAAACTGTCAATGAATCCCAGATGCTGTAGAGGAAGAAACTGGCAAAACCACCTGTGAGTATACCTAAGAAAACTGTGAAATTCATTAGGTTGCCACAGCTACCAGTTGGGGATTCTTTAGGTGGAGATCTTGCAATGAGCAGGGGTTGGACTCAATGGCCCACGAGGACCATTCCAACTCTATGGACTTTATCACACCCTGTATAATAGTGTTTGTGACCATTTCTTATCACACAATGTCGTGACTCTCCTGCTGCTTGTGTGCATTCCAACCATTATTGTGGTGCACCTTTTCATTAATGGGAAAAACATGTCAATAGCTCCCAATATTGCTGCTTTTCCTCTACTGCCCCAGGTGTGATAGTTCCGATATTGTGACATCCACATGGTGTGTGTGGGCATTACTTTCCTCCTCTCTCCTTCCCTATTCCGAAGCTGCATTAGGTCAGTCAATTTCCAGTGAACAGACAAAGATGAGCTCATGGCACACTTGAAAATAACGTCCCCTGTGCTTTGTTCATCATTATGTTTAACGCCCCCCAAAACCCTGAAATTGCACAATTCTGCCAATTTTTTAAAAGGTGCATGTGCTGGGAAGGGCAAATATGAGAAGGAAAGAAGGGTCAACAATGTAGTGTGGAACACTGATCATGAGAACTTTCACAACCAAAGCAGGAGTGCAACACTATTACAGAGATGGTGTGAAATAAATAAATGCAATGCCAGTATGTTTCCATTTGAATTAAGTATGCTATTGCTGCTCTAAAAGAACCTAGTGTGATAAAATCCTAAGAGTCTAAGATAATTTGAAGGCAAACACACACACACACACACACACACACACACACACACACAGAGCATTCTCACTGGGTTGCTGTGAAGTTAAAATGGGACTTGAAGAGAAATTCTAATACTAAAAGTACGGGAAAATGTTCATATCAATACTTGGCATGCATTTAAAAAACCCTAACATATAGCAGATAGCAAAGGGGTGGGGAAGCTAGAAAGTGTTTTAGACTGCTGCTTTAGTTGTGTAATCATATAAATGGCATGTTAACTCTGTAAGTCAGCCGCTTTGGAAAGGCTTCTTGCCCTGAAAGGTACCATAGAAATTCCAGTAATAATGAATGAATAATTTTTGCACCTTAATTTTATTGTTTGCTAAAAGCACTTGGGATTAAACAAGATTATCTTGTATTGCACAGAAAATATTAAATTACTGTTTTATGGGAAGTAAACAGTAATTCCTACACAATTTATTTCTATGTTTAAAATTTCTGAATAACTTTTCCACCAGACATTATAATGACAAGCCACTGAAGACAACAGTGAAACATAGGAGATATAGTAGACGCGTTTAAAGTGGTGTTACAGGAACGCCAGGACATGACATTGTTCCCCCATCATTATGCACCTGTTCTGCTGCCGTTACACTAGCGCTGCATTTTATTGACGGGAGAAGCCTTCAATAGGTCTGTCGTTCTGTTTCTGTGATGGATTTTCCTCTGTGCAACAAGGTGCCCCGTTTTGCTGGCGTCAATGGGCAATCTCTGACAGAACACTTCCAGGTGAGATCGGAACATCCAGGTAAGTGACACACTTTTAAAAAACTTCCCTGGTTTACTTGGAAGCTTTAAAGTGTGTGTATGTACTTTTTGTAACTTTTTTTTAGTATATTGTGGTTTTTACTTTTGAATTTCCCACGCTCGCGTCTTCTCACGAGAATCTGCGGGATTTCACTCCAGGAAGTGAATGGAGCTCCGTTAGAGCTCCCAGGCTGCTCTGTTGTTGGAAGAGAAGGTAAGTGCAGTGGGGAGGGTGATTGTGGCAGGACAGGGGCAGGAGTGGAGATTGTGGGACAGGAACGCTTTTTGCGTTCCTGTCTGATAATCTCCATAATGTTGTGCTTATTATTAAAGGGGTGAGAGGACTTTTGTATCAGAAAATTGGTTTCTCTATTCCATCCTATTCCATTATTGTTTTTCGTAAGTACTCATATTAACTGTGAGGCACATGTGGATTATATGGTACACCTGGATTGACACAGGGGATTTGATCTGTCTTCTCAAAATCTCAGTCCCAATATTAATTAAATATTAATTAATAACTATGATTAATGTAGGTTAAGAGGTGAGTTAGCTTTTATTTTTGAATTTCCCGCGCTTGTGTCTTCTTGTGAGAATCCACAAAATTTCATTCCAGGAAGTGAATGGAGCTCTGTTCACTCCTCCATCGTTGCTGGGGCTGTCTTTGGACAGGATTGCAGGTAAGTGTGATAAAGGGTTTTTTTTTTGCCGGCATAAACAATTCACAAATTATGCTGGCAAAAGAATGGGAAAGGAGGGAGGTTTGATAAAGTCCAAAGTCTGAAGTATGTGTGTGTGTGTTGAGGAGACAGGGAATACAAGTTGGGAATAGTAAACATCAACTGTGGGATTCATTGCTAACCTTTAAAATGTCTGTCAGAGAAGAGGAATATAAAATTAGCTAATTAAAACTATGGAGGATCCAGAACTGGAAAGAAATGCATGTCCAGAAAAGCAATGGGTCTGTGTGAGCTAAGTAAGACTAATTAAGACTGACCTATTTTCAAGAAAGTTGGAAGGCTTGTCTACATTGATAGGAAAATACAGCTTACCTTCTGGTTATCCTGATCTGCAGTGACCACAGGCTTGTCCACATGGTCACCACACACCCTGAGGTGAGTTTGGGAGCACTGTCCACACAATTCTCCCTTTCAAACTCACCCTAGTCTGATAAATTGCGATATGCATAGCCATGGCTGCTCCAGTTTCCCCCCTCCCCCATGTATGCGAATGTACATGAATCCGGGTCTTTTCCCATGGATCAGCGGAGCTTTGGACATTCTATTAAATGGAGGTACACATAGCAAATAACAATATGGCATGCTGGTATGCACTTCTCCAAACCAATGCCACGTCTGTAAAATAAATGGCAATGAAGGAACTGATAAAAAAAGTGAAACTGAAACAGGGAAAGAGGCATTTCTTGGTGGGAAAGGTCAGCTGATCACCTTGCCCAAGGAAGCCTCCTCCTGGACTGTTCTGCTCCCCCCTCCACCAAAACTCCTCCCGCCAGCCCCACACCAATGTTGCTATGGAGCGCAGTCCACACATACACATAAATATCTGGATTTTCTGGAGTAATTCCCAACTCTTTTTGGTCCAGATTAAAGCCCTGAGGTGCTCAAAATACCTGGATCCGAGCTGTACATCATGAAAACAGGGTGAGATTGTTTTATTTGGCCCATGTAGACAAACCCATAGACACATTAAAAGAGAGTTGTTGCTTGTGGTATATATACAGTTCTCTAACCTAGATCTTTGGTTAAATAGGTTTTACAAGTTTATGTATTGTTTCCAAAACCAGCAGTTTAATCAAAGTTAGTAGTGGGATGAATAAAAAGTGTGTGTGTGTGTGTGTGTGTGTGTGTAAGACAATGGGAACTGGTCTCTCTAACTGAAACATTTTCCAGCTCTCTTAATAAAATCTGTCTTTCTCCAATCAGACGGTCAGCCTTTTAACGTGGATTTTAACAAATCATCTAAAACACAGTTCATAACGAGAGAGAAAACCCTGAAGAGAAATACTGTGGAAAGAAGTACAGACCTGATGGGTTAGTAAGGAACAGCTAATTAGGTGCCTACAAATGTCACAGAGCAATTAGAAATGAAACACAGCATTGTGTTTGGGGAGCCTTGTGATAAAGAATTCTAAACTACTGCAGTACAACTATTTTAGTTCAACAGAAAAATGGAGTGGTCGATGGTGGGAGTAATGTCACTGAAGATCTGTTTTGGGAAAAAAACTTCAAAGGACACAAAGCAAACTTACCAGTAAAAATAATAAAAAAGCACTCACAAATGTCACCTTGCAATAAAGGAGTCATTAATAAATTAATAAAATAAATAAACAAAATAGGGTGGATCCAACCATCTCATTTGACCCTGAAGTGTTGATATGAACAGCCAAAGGAGACCTACTAGAGCCTATACTTGAATTTTTTTAGGAGAGATATTCATTTCTACATATATGCAATACCCAAACTGTACCTATACACTATCTAAAATTAATCTCCAGTTTTACAAATGTAGATCATTCTACTATGTACTTTGCCAATTTATGTTTCCCTTTATTTCTTTTCTCTACCTCCTAAGGACCTCACATGTTCTGATTAGAGCAAGAGAAAGCCCCAAGTCACTACTAGTCTTTATAGTTTCAAAAGGAGGCTAGAAACCATTATTGGTTCTTTGGAGATTACCACACGGGCAAAACATCCCAGGATAGGGACAACAGGAGATCACTATCTGGCTCCCTTTTTCAGATGACGTCGTCCCTCTCCTGTGATGCTCCCGTTCTCCTCCTGTTCCCCCCCACCCAGCTTCCTCTTATTCACAGGAGAATCCGTCAATAAGAAGCCCGTTCCATTATAATAATGGAATGATGGGCGAGTGAACAGATGCCCTGTTCTGCTTGTGAGATGACATCAGAATGTGACATCAGCAGGAGATCCGTGCTGAAGATTTCTGGGTTCGATCGGGACATCCAGGTAAGTGACACTGGTGTTCCCCCCCCCCCCCGTTCTGGGGCTTGGTTTTTGGTGGGGTTTTTTTTGACATTTGGTTGGGGTTTTATTTTAAAATTTCCTGCGCAATTGTTCTCTCACGAGAACGTGTGGGATTTGGCTTCACTGTCGTAAAAGCAGCTTTATGACAGCTGCATTTACTGCAGGGAAGCCGAGGGGAGGGGGAGCTATTTCTCTTCTGCATTACGGTAATTGTTTGGAAAGGTTTTTTTTAATGTTATAGCGATGGGAGTGGGGCAGGAGTGGATCGGGTGTGTGTGGGGGGGTACCGGTACAGGCACAGTTTTAGGGATCTGTGTGATAATCTCCTTTGTCCAGGGAGACCTGCTATTGCAACTCGTCTTGCATCTAGAGAGGCTAATCCAAATACATCTGCTCTAGAGAACTCAAGTGTTTTCTTACAATGCTTGAAGTTTTGCTGTATTGTACTTGTGGACTCATTTCAGGTAGGTATATAGGGATTTTTTTTAAAAAAAAGGTTTAATAATTTAAACATAGGGGATTTGAAAATTTAATAAACACAATTTATTATTAATTTTGCTATCTTTGCAATTTTATGTGATTTTGCTTTTATTCTGTGCAAGCAGACTGGATCCAAAGGCAGATGGGACAACAAGCAAACATCTGAATACTCACTCCTTTATCTACCGGCACCTTCACATCCATTGAGAGATAACCTGTTTCTCCATTGATCATTGCTGTCCGTAGCTGTGTAAGGGAATATAACATCTCCTTTAATGCCTTCAAGTGGCCTGAAACACTTAGCAAACTTAAGACACAGGTGCTTCTGATCTGCTGACAGCTATGGTCAGAGCTAATGGGGGACACAGTCTCAGCTGGTAGTTGGCTTAGCCATGGCCCCTGTCACTGCCCATAGCTTTTCTCAAATTCACACACATTTAACATACATCCCCCTGCACGTAGTTCATATGTCTTTCTTTCTGTCCCATACAAACACACCCCACTCATGATGAGGAGGAAGTATTAACCATCCAGTTCCCATACACTACTCTCTCCATGTAAAATGCACTCTCTCCAGCTTGCAAAGTAGTTGTCTAGCATGCTGGGGAAGAACAGTTTTCATGGGGAAGATAGCATGTGGATATGACCTTTCATGTACACAATAATCCTGCTCATTAAAATTACACTTTCCACTGACCTGTAAAACAGCTTTTTGGCAGGGTGGGAAAATGTAATTTACATGGAGAGGTTTGCATTCAGGAAGAGTCACTTCCAAACAGCTTAATACCTGAGAAAGTTGTGCTCCTCCTAGCCTGTCAAACTTCTGAGCAATGAGCAAAGGGAGTGTAATTTTCAGAAGAATTCAGTTGTGGCAAAATTAGGAAGTGGGAAAGAAGTTTGGGCATCTGCGTAGATGACACCAAAAGCCTTGGCAGGCTCCATGAGGCCCAGGGGCTGCAGTTGCCCACATATTGTGTGAAGTGTGGAAAGAAGATCTCCTTTTATCTATCCCTCAAGATTTTTGGCCTATGCAGTTCAGAAATTTCTACTCTGAATGGTAGTGGCACTCAGGGGCAATATGCCGAATTTCTTGGATATTCCCCACTATACTTCTGCTGAGGATGACTGAATGACTGAACCTGTCACTTTGTATGTGGAAATGAACTGCATTACCTCACCAAAAACCTGTTTCCTTGACAAATTGAAAGCTGTGATGCCAGTAGCAATGATAGATTCCATGCAAGTGGGGCAGTAAATATGTTCAAGGTTATAATGTGAACTTCAAAGGAGCCATCCAAAATACTGAACCTATTTTGTAATATAGTTCAGGAGCTTGGAAAGCTCATTTAAAGTCATCGCTAAAACCTACTGCAAATACACTGTCCCCCTGGCCTGTAAGCCATCAGCCATCACTGAGTGGTGCTGATCTTGAAACAAAATGATCAAAATCCTGTTGGTTAGTCCCAACTAGAGTAGACCCATTGAATCAATGATTGAATGGTGAGTTAAGACCATAAGGTAAACCCTATCTATTTAATGGGTCCACTCTAGTTGGAATTAGCAACAGAATCCCAGTGAAGGACTGTATATTCATAGGGGTATGTACAACTATTTTACAATTTTGAATTTTCTTGTAGGGATATCCTGCTCTGTATGCTACTCTCTTTGGGTGTTAACCTCTCTTTAGAAACAGGGCCTTTTCTGTGGTGGAACTCCCACCCCAATGGGGCTCAGGTGGTCCAGCATTTGCTTTTCTTCTCTTATATTATGAAGACCTTCCTCTTTCAGGAGACATTCAAACATATATATCCTCTAACATTTTACAGATGCCAAGCAACATCAGAGTGTGGTTAAGATGGCAAAGTTATTAATGAGGAAGAACACACAAACTAGGAGAGGCTGTAGCAGTTTGCTTTTGCCTGAGCCTACACGGAAATATAAGATTCTGCCCCTTCCTCTCCTTTTCCTCCTGCTATGTGAACTGAGTGCAAACTCCTTTTGCACTTTGAACTCAGTTTGAAGCAATTGAAATAAACTCAGGACAAAGGGGGAAAGGGGGAGAAGAAGAGAAACTGGGACATTTTTAAAACAGTTGAAAAAGTAGGGTGACAGAGAAGTAATTGGGACTGTCCTTACCAAACTGGAACAGCTGGAGGGTATGGTCCTATTCCCATGACTTGCTTTGACAAAAAAGGGGCATGTGTACTCTTCCACCCTACTTTGGACACTTACAGTTTCATCCACGTCTTCCCATTCCACCTCAGAAAGGTCAACACTGTTGTAGTTCGGTTTGGGCTTCAGCTTCTTCCCTTCTTTATACTAGAGTTCAGAAGAGAAACAGAAACATGCCTGAAAGCTCTTCCTGCCTAGCAAGTGCAGGTGGTACATTCTCTCTCTAAAATACAAAGGTCCTACTCATTTATCCTAGCTAACTAAGCAATAGTTGGCCACAAGTCCATAATCTCTGGACTTCCCAAGCATTATTATTTTTTGCACACAGAACACACAGTGGTCACTTGGCTAATATGAAGGACCCAAACAGTGTTCTTTCATCCATCCTATTCCTTCTGAAGAAATCCCATCATTTGCCCATCACAGCAGCAGGGGTAGATAGGTGCTACATGTGCACCCTCAAGGCTGTTTTTAAGGCAGGGGGACTTCCAATTGCCTTCCTGGTTCAGAAAAAAAGCCTCTCATGGGCCAAAAATAGCTCTTGAGACATCCGACCTGGCCACAGTGAATACATGTCTCCATTTGGATTACTGTTACACACTTTATGTGGGGCTTGCTTTGAAGAGTGTTTGGGAACTTCAGCTGGTCCAAACAGCTACAGCCAGATTGTTAACTGGGGTGGCTACAGGGAGTACAGTGGGACCTCAGTATCTGCTGAGGTTTGGTCCAGAATCCCCCCATGGATACCAAAAACCATGGATGCTCAAGTTCCATTATATACAATGGCATAGTAAAATGGCGTCCCTTGTATAAAATGGTGAACAGTAAGGTTTGCTTTTTGGAATCTCCTCACCCTAAATATTTTCAAGCTATGTTTGGTGAATTCATGGATGCAGAACCTGTGAATATGGATGGCCGACTATATACAACTCCCTTGTTGGATCAGTTCTATTGACTGCCTGTTTGTTTCCAGGTAACATTTAAAGTGCTGGGGATGACTTATAAAGCCCTATATAGTTCACTTCCAGGCTATTCAAAAGACTGTATTCTCTTGTACAAAGCTGTCTGTGTTTGAGATCTTCTGGAGAGGTGTTCTTCTCTGTCCCACTACCCTGACAGATACATTCGGTGGGAACACAAGAGAGGGCCTTCTCAGTAGCTACTCCTAGGCTCTGAAATTCCCTTCACAGAGATGCTTGACTGGCACTCTCCTTTCTATCTTCCTGCAAAAAAGTAAAACCCTTCTTATTCTGGCACGCCTTTGATAATGGATTTTTCAGGAGAAACAGGTCTTGGATAATGTGCTGGATTTTATTTGTTCCTGTTGTTGCTTTCTTAATTTGTTTAACTGCTTTTTAACTTTTGTTTGCTATTATTTTTAAAGTATGCTTGTTTAAACTGTTGTAAGCTGCCTTAGTCCCAAACTGGGAAAAAGACAGCATAGAAATAAATAACTAATAAATAAATAAACATGGCAAAATTGCCCTCACATCCCATAGAAAGGAGTGTTTTGAGTAATTAAAAACAAAAAAATTATTTTCAGTCCCTGGGCCTTGGGTAGCTGCCCACCCTTACATGAAACACTTAACAAACACCCTGTACCAGCACTGAGCTGCGCCCCCCCATCCCCAATATATTGCAGCCAGTGAACTTTTGAAAGTTATGTGGAAAACCTACTCAATGGCTGTGTAGCACACAACATCACAAGCAATGGGAGATAAGAGCTTTTCTCTCAACCAACACATGCCATTTTGTGCAGCTATTTTAATTTGCATGGGTATCAATTATTCTCCCATTCTAACATCCAAGTCTAAGGAATCAGGTCACCATGGCACAGAGTCCCTGAAACTGGGGAGATTATCAGATGCTGTAAATATGGTGCGGCAACAATGCCAGGAGATCGTGGAAGGGCTTTCCTTTCAGACGTTGTCTCTGAGTCATCATGCTCCCATGCTGCTTCTATTCTGCCAGCTCTCCTTTTAATTCACAGGCTAAGCCATCACTCGTTCTGTTTCTGTTTGAAGTTTGATTCCAGAGGGCTCCAAGGTTCACTCAGCCTTCCATCCTTTCATAGGTCAGTAAAATGAGTACCCGGCTTGTGGGGGCAATTAGCTAACACACATTGGAAACTGCTTAACGCAGTGTAGATGTGTAAATTGCTATTGCTTAAAACAATCTGTAAGCCGCTCTGATAGCCTTTGTGGCTGAAGAGCGGGGTATAAATACCTAATTAAATTAAAAAAAATTTAAAACTCTGTAACAGAACAATGAGCGAATGAAAAGAGCGTCCCGTTATGCTGGCACTATGCCAGCGGGAGTGGGAGGTCTGACCCAGAACACTTCTGGGTGCGATCAGAACATCCAGGTAAGTGACACACATTTTTGTACACTCCCTGGGTTACTTGTATTTTTAAAAGTTTGTTTACGTGCTTGGTATAACTTTTGTGCGTGTATTTTTCTTTTAAACTGTGAATTTCCTGCGTGCTCGTCCTCTCCTGAGAACGGCCTAGGATTTCAAACAAGGAAGTGAATTGAGCTCTATGAGAGCTCCATTCACTTCTGAGCTGCCGAGTGGGAGGGAAGACACGTGAACAAGGTAGGAGTGAAACTGTCTGTTACTGTGCTGAGAGGGAGTCAGGAGGGGGTTGGGAGAGGAGATAGTTAGGCGGGGACCCTATTTTTGCCCCCATCTGAAAATCTCCTGGGAACGTTTAGGGTACTGTCTTGCTGCACTAGACCCAATACAGACTTTAGCACCCCAATCAAACCAGCAACTTTACCAGACTGGCATTTATTTATAATTTAATTCACTTACTGTGTATTTATTATATCCCATTTATTACCTCTCATCCTTTCATTATAAAATTAAATTAAAGGTACATTTAAAACTTGAAGGACCGTATTCTCTCATATGAAACTGCTCATGTTTTGAGATTTTCCAAGGAGGGCCTTCTCTTTGTTCTTCTCTCTATCCCACCAACCCTCACAAATACATCTGGTGGGAACATGGAAGAGGACCTTCTCAGTTGGTGCTCCCATGCTTTGAAACTCCCTTCCCAAAGAGGTTAGACTGGAACCATCCTTGCTACTATCTTTGCACAAGGAGGTAAAGACTCTGTTCGTTTTTGTTTCAGAGGCATTGGAAGACTGACTGCTCAAGATAAAAAGGGCCTTGCATAACATGCTGGGTTTTCTATTTACAGCTTCCCCTTTAATGGTTTGTGTTTTAGCAAGTTTCAGGTTTTTGTTTTTTTTTTTATAATTTAAATTAATTTTAACTTCTTTACTCTGTTTTAACTGTTGTAAGCTAGTTTGAGTTCCAAACTGGAAAAAAAAAAGCAGGCCATAAATAAATAAATGATTTTTAAAAAATGTCAGTCACAAAAATTTAAAGAGATTAAAGAGTTTATCATTGCAAAAACCACTTTAAAAGATCACTAGGAGAACAGGAAGGGGTGACCTTACCAGACATTGTCGTCCTCCAGCATTCTGAAGGTGTAGTGTGGGTGTGACTAAGGTGCCCCTTTTCATTGGCAGTGTGTCCCCATCAATACAAAATGGAAGCCTCATCCATGGCAGTGCTACACCCTGGGAATGGCTGAAGGACACGGCATCTAGTAAGGTCACCCTTTCTGTTCTTATAGCGATATTCTGGTGCATTTGGGAACATGGTTTTTTTGGCACATTCCCCCCTGTCTGATAATCTCCTAAGAATAAATCTAAGTCTCATTCAAAACCTAACAGTCGAAGTAGATCTTCAGGATCTGGCGGCTTGTCTGTGCATTTGTGCAGGGAAAAATACACAATTGTGGCAAGACAATCAAATCAGGGAGATGAGCGCTGGAGGATAGGGTATATTCAACAAAGCAACAGATTAATGCAGGTACATAGACAATATTATGCTGATATAGTCAGCATACCTTAAAGTCAATGAGTCAGGCAGAGCAATCCTGACCCCTTAGGGCAACCGAGTTCCGTGGTTCTGTGTGCGTGTGTTACAAAGGAGTGAAGTACCCCTCCATTGGCAGAGAGGAGCACTGAAGGATGCCAGTAACCCGCATTTATGTAGCAATCCAACAAGAAATGTTTCCGGGGCAGTAGGCACAGCACTCCTAAACTTTGGGTTCACTGGATTCAGAGCCAGTGTCAGTTCCTCTGACATTTCTCCAAAATAGGTCTTTCACCTGCACTATCCCTGACCTGGCATCTCTCTCTCTCTCTCTCTCTCTCTCTCTCCCTCCCTCCCCACTTCCACTGAATTCAATTATAAAACAGGAAACAACAGCCGAAAAAGGAAACATGCACATAAGATGCACAAACCTCTCACCCTAGATTGTGTGATCCAACAGGACTCAAGGTGCCATGGTGGTTCCACTGCAAATCTCACAACTCCAGCATACAGAATTACTGTGTGTACATTAATGAGCTGGAGGTTTTACAAAGGCACAAAATACACATGGATCCCAGTGTATCCCATGAAAGAAAACAGACATTCAATATCTCTGTGTCACTTACCAGTGGCCGGAGGTCTGGATGCGACAGAATGTAGCCATTGTTAGTGTTTAGAAAGGCGTATCCATGGACTCCCAGCTTTAAATACAATGTATTGGATTAAGTTTACATAACAGGAAAAATAGCAGAAATCAATTCTACAAAAAATGGATACCTATATGCTAGTTCTTGTGATATCATTGCTATTTACAGAACTCAGACACCAGCAATAGGTTTCTATTCAATCTACTTCCAATATTTTTTCCCAATAAGCAGAATATTGTGGTTCTCTCACTTCTGAACACAACACAATCTATAATGCTTCTAAGAAATCAGTGTATGTGACTGCTATTACCAATTTTCACAATATCTTTGCATCAAAACACCTGCATATGCGCAATATATATATATATATATATTGCACAGAACTCATTGTAGCTTTGTATATTAATCCTATCTTGTGAGGAAAAAAATCACACTCAAATGAGATTTAGCATAGGAACATTGCATGGTGTCCATGTGGAATAAGGATTATTCAGGCAGCATTTCCTGCTATCTTCCTTGTTCTTCCCAGTTCATGGAAGAGGTGAGATTTACTAGGGGCTGCTTTGTTGTTAAATTTCTTAGCCACTACACCAACACTTCATGGTTGCATTCTTCTTGGTGCACTTAGTGTATGTAATTACTGTAGGGGCAGAAGGAACAGAGCCATAGGTACAGCAGCCATGAAGGAAGTAAGGTATCTGAGAATTAAGCTGCTAGGAGTCTGCCTTCCTTGCAACTGCTGCACAATTCTGGGAAAAGTGCAACTATTCATGCAGAGCATCTACAGCCTCAAATACAAAGTCCATGAGGCAGACTGATCACAAGTGAAATAATAATGCATATTATCATCCAAGCACTTTAGCTGAAGGAATCCACTGACAACATTGGAAAGCAGCACAAATGGAACTATTCAAAATCTAGATGGTTAGGTAGATTTTAGGATTTTAGAAACTGCCATCAATGTGTTAATGGAACCCATAGGTGTCACACTGGGGACTGCTAGCTGGAACTAGTAACCTAAACTAATGAACATTTTTGGAGGGGGGCAGCAATGTCCATCTGTTGCAGTACCACCCCCGCAAGAATTGTGTAGTACCTTAAAGACCAGCAATGCTTATTTGGTGCAAGCTTTGATGCAAGCTTTCCAATGAAGAGGGCTACAATCAATGAAAACTTAGGGAAACACACTTGTACTATAGCTTTCTTTGTAGACTGCTGAACATACAACAACAACAACTATTATTATTATTATTATTATTATTATTATTATTATTCTATAGCACCATCAATGTACGGTACATGGCGCTTTACAAGAAAAAGAACAACAAAACAGTTCCCTGCCCTCAAACTTACAATCTTACCTTGTACCGTGGAGCAAGCTTCAGGAGTTCTCTCAGAGGGACATCTGAGCCTACCACACCCAGGAGAATACCATGAGATCTCTGGAAAAACAATAGAGTATTGAAAACAGACAGCATTGATCCCATCCCTCATGAATTAAAGCCACTATTATTATTTTGTCCATCATCAGAGTCTGAGGAGATTTTCAGATGCTCTTAAACCCACCCACCCCCAATGGAGGTCGGGAGGAGGATGGTGCTGTCCCGCTTCCGGCGATCAATTTTGCATGCCCTGTCCTCCTCCCGTCTTTCCTCTGTCCTTCCTCCATGCTGGAGGGACGAGAAAGGCACTGCTTTTCATTGACAGAAGTTTCCATCAATGAAAAGCGATGCCTTTCTCATCCCTCCAGCACAGAGGAAGCATGAACAAAGGAAAGGAGGAAGATGGCATAGTGTAAAATCGATTGCCGGAAGCAGAACAGCGCTATCCTCTTCCTGACCTCCGTGGGTTGTTTTTTTTAGAGTGTCTGAAAAAGTACAGAGTGGCTGTTCACAGACAAGGGTGATTAAAAAAAGGATTAACCAGTAAACTCATAATACCATAATGCTGAAGAAAGGGAATAAATTGTCTGGTGTGTATCCTTCGGGTACCTGCATCAGAGTTCCTCAACATATGTACATTTAGCTTGCTGACAACACCACCTTATACTTGTTTATCCAGAATTAAGTCCTATTGTGTGTAATAGGGGTTGTTGTTGTTGTTGTTGTTGTTGTTGTGTGCCTTCTAGTCAATTTCAATTCATGGCAACCCTAAAAGGCAAAATCTACCACTGGGTTTTCTTGGCAAGATTTGTTCAGAGGGGGTTTGCCTTTGCCTTCTTCTGAGGTTGAGAGAGTATGACTTGCCCATGATCTCCCAGTGGGTTTCCTTTTTTTAAAAAAATAATTTTATTAATTTTATAATCATACATTATAATATCCAATCAATACTTATTTAGTATAACACATAATATTACCATAAACATCACAATTTTTCTATTAACTAATTTCAAAAGTTAACACAGATTCTTTACTATGATTCTTTTCAAGATTATTAATTCCCCTACCCCCCCCACCTCAGTGCTCTCCTTCACCGGAACCATTATCTCTTACCTAATCTTTCCAGAATCTCATTTCTTCTCATGGAGGTAACCTCCCATCTTTTGTCTGTAATACTTTTTTAACAAATACTTTCCAAATTTTATCAAAATCACTTTCTTTCCAACTTCCTCTTCTTACTTTAATTCTACATGTTAATTTATCATTTATTCCCATTTTCCAAACTTCTTTATACCACTCCTCCACTTGTACATTTATTTGCATTTTCCAATGTCTTGCTATAATTAATCTTGCTGCCGTTAATAAATTTGTTATTAAATCCTTTTCTTGGTTCCCATTTTCTCCATTACAAATTGACATCAATGCTATACTCGGTTTCCTTTCTATGTTTTTATTCAAAATATTCTCTATTTCTATAAAAACCATTTCCCAAAACTGCTGTACAAATTTACAATTTCACCACATATGCATATATGTATCTATTTCTTGACAACCTCTCCAACAATATTTAGAGTTATTCTTATCTATATTATGCAATCTTGCTGGTGTCAAATACCATCTCCATATTTTATAGTAATTTTCTTTTATCTGTATTGACATATTTTTTAGTTGTCCTTGTTTCCAAATCTTATCCCATTCATGATCTCCAATTTTTCATTTCAAATCTTCCTCCCATATTCTCCTTAAATATTCTCCTTTGTCTTTTTTATCCTTATTTTTTAATCAATATTTTATATAATTCACTTGTAATACCTTTCAAACTTTCATTATCATCCCCTTTCATCTTTTTTTCATCAAATTTTGTGAATTCCCCTGTTTCTTTATGATTCTTCTTCCAACTTTTAATCCATTGTTCTAACTGTATGCAATTAAACCATGAAATTTTCATTCCATATATTTTCTCTCTCCTCCCAGTGGGTTTCCATGGCTCACCAGGGATTCGGATCCTGCTTTCCAGAGTCATAGTTCAACACTCAAATCACCACACCACACTGGCTCTTGTAATATGGATTACTGCCAAGTAAGTGCTCACAGAATTATAGCCTAAGGAAATCTTTTATAAGGGTTAAGGAAAGGGCATGGCTTTTGATATAGTACCAACAGTATCACCTGCAGCAATCCTCTATGGCAGAGAGGGGACCTGCTGGGCTGTACTGCCACCCTCATTTTTTAAAAGGCCTCCTCCGCCTCCTCCTCCTCCTCCTCCTCCTCCTCCTCCTCCTCCTCCCTTTTCTTCTTCTTCTTCTTCTTGTAAACCTTCACTTTTTTCCCCTGACTTATGGTGACCGTAACAAACCTTCAAGTAGTTTCTGACTTATGGTGATAAGGTGAACCTATCACAGGCTTTTCTGAGGCTGAGAGTATGTGAATTGCCCAAGGTCACCCAGTGGGTTTTCATGGCTGAGTGGCTATTCAAACCCTGGTCTCCAGAGTTGTAGTCCTGCACAAACCACTACTACCTACTGCCTTTGACTTCAGTGGTATGTTGCTGAAATTAAGCAGTGTGGCAGTGGTTTAAAAAAAACAATTCTGAATTTTCACTGGGAAACAAGGAACACAGGAAGCATCTGTCTTGTTTTAAAGGAGAACCATGCTGTGCAAGCTTTCCTAGAATCCAGAGTATCAGAAGAAATCTTCTATATCTATGGGGAGATTCTTTACTTCCCCCCACTTCTACCTGAGTGACTCACTTTGACTATAAAGTACACATGCAAAATTTACGCTGTCTCTGTGTGTGCGTCTTCAGGTCCCCTGTTGAATTATGGTAATCCCATGCATTTCATAGGGTTTTCTTAGGCAAGAAAGAGGTAGTTTTGCCAGTTCCTTCCTCTGAAATATACCCTATAGTACTTGGTATTTGTTGGCAGTCTCGCACCTAAGTACTAATCAGGGCTGACATTGTTTAGCTTCCAAGATCAGCTGGGATCTGCCTTTAAGGTATTTAGGCCCTGCTAAAATTTACTGTATTCACAATGCTTTCCGCACAGCAAGTTCTAGACAGGGACACCATTCTGGATATTTAAAGGAAAATTTACTGTATTTCTTATATCCAGAATGGTGTCCCTACATAGAAGTGATAGTTTGGAAAGCACAGTGAATATTTTAATGAGATATACACCACAATTTGATTCACACACTTTATGAGTGATTTGTGTATTTTATACCTGATAGATTATAAAATGTAAAATGAGAACCAATCCCTGAGAAACTAAAAAAGGAACCTAATAAGGCTAGTATTCAAAGAGATAGCTGTGTTAATCTATTTCAGTATTAAAAGCATCAAGTGGACTGAGTCCACAAAAGCTTATGCTACAAAATTCTTCTTCCCACTTAGTCCCAAAGGTGCTAATGGGCTCCTTTATGCCTAATAAGCTAGGTACATTCCATACCTTTGAGTTATAGCCCATCACCATTTTTCTGGAGGGAAATACAGGGCATCCCAAAGGCAAGTTTACCATAATCTTTAAAATGCTGTCAAGGATGGGATTCATAATCAGCAGCAATGAGAAGCAGCAGCAGAACATATCAAGAGAGAACATTTAAGAACTGAAGTTGTGCCTAAGAGGAACATTAACACTTACCAAGCCTTTATATACATTCAGTTTAGAAACCAGAATGTTATTTTTTTATCTCTTGTCTTGCTTTAAAATGGAGTCAGAGGTTGCCTGAGAACATTATGCTTACCGTTTCATTCTTCTTGCTGAAGACTGGCATAGCCACTGTTGTCATGAGCAAGAGGCTTTGAGCTTGAGATGCAAAGAGCTATCAGGTTAAAAAACAAAGAAAAAAAAGAAGAAGCAGTGCATTAGTAAGTGGAGTACTGGTAGTTGTAATATAACATGAAGGGCACTGAAAAGCATGATTGAAAAGCACACTTAAAAAAATCTATCTAAGAGGCTGCTGGGGTATGGTTGGTTTGAGGAGGGTGATGAAAGTGAGAATGACTTTATCAAAGTTTGTATAAAATATTCAAGGCAGAGGAATATGTTTTTAAAAAAGAAAGTTTTACAAGTAAGCACACACCTATGCATGTTGAGGCCAACATGGCACAGTCAGAGGTACAAAAGCATAGCTAGCTCAAGTATGTGGCATGAATAATATATCCCAAACATACTTACATACATAGTTATACAAGTAAGAGAAGGAAGAGTACAAATGACAATACATGAAGAAGAGAAGCTGGAGTATAAATGGCAATATTCAAGCAATGTCACTAGATGAAAAAGTGACAGCCACAACCTTAGAAAACCAGATATCCATTTAAACAAATATAGTGAACGACATCCCTTTGTTAGTCCCAACTGGAGTAGATCCACTGAATCAATGAGACTTATTAAATCAATACACATATTGAGGTCTTGCTGGGGGGGGGGGGAAAGCAAGGTATAAATAAACATGACAGTAATGATGATAATGGTGATGATATGTAAATCCCATTGATTTAATGGCTCTAACTCTAGTTGGGACAAAACAGTTGGATTTAGTCAAGGATGGGAGCTATGCAGCCCCCCAGATGTTGTTGGATTGCAAGTCTCAGCAGCCCTAGGAGGCATAACCAATTGTGAAGACAGCTGTAACTTGCAACCCAACAACATCTGGTGAGGCATGATTCCTATTCCTGATTTAGCCCCTTGATTGTACCAGGAAAGAATAACCTTGGACTACATGGGAAGAGTGTATTTGGATAATCAGAAGACTGAAACAGGTAGAGGGAGGTTTGTATGAAAAAGAAACACATATATTACAACAAACAGAAAGTTATTATCTGTGGCACACAAACACATCTCAGGGAAAGCAGGAAGGAAAAGATGTGTGTGTGTGTGTGTGTGTGTGTGTGTGTGTGAGAGAGAGAGAGAGAGAGAGAGGTATCCAGACAAACAGATGCATCAGTGGCAGCTGGTGTCTTGTGTGTCAGTGGGTGGTGAATCCACTCTGGGGCTTATTATACATTTTAAAGGTGCTAGGCAAGATGTAGACCCCTAGCCCCAAAATAGATGCAGCACCTTGGAGTAAGCCCTTTAAAGTTTGGACTAAATCCAGAATACAGTCACCATCCTACTGACAGGGATGGCACAAGATACCATTGAGATTCTTTTCAGCAAAGTCAAGAACAGTCATCCCCTATTTCACAGTGTCGCCATCATAGGAAGCCACGAATTCTAATCAGCAGCTGATACTCTAGTGCTGGAAATTTCTATCAACTGCTGAGTACATGTTGTTGAAATGATGCAGCATCAATAAGCATAGCCTAAAAATACACTGTCATCATTCTTCAATACATGGTGCACATGCATGTTACATGCATAAACACACATGCATGAAGACACAGAGAATTAATTAAGCTATAATATTGTTAAGAGGCCCCTTCCATAATTTCCTCAATTAATGCCACTACCATTATAGTGTCTACAGAGACACTTTTGTAAGCCTTCAAAGCACATTACATATATTATCTCTTTAATCCTTATAAATACATTAAAATGGAACACTGTCATTACAGATGGAAGGGCTAAGAGATAGTGGTTTGTATAGCAACACAATCTTATACATACTCAGAAATAAGTTCTGCTGAATTTAACTGGGCTTACTCCCAGGTAAATGGACTTACAAACACAGCCTTAGGACAATCCAACAAGTTCCAGATTGAGCAGACATTTGAACCAGGGACATGGTGTTTACTACCACACTACAATACAATAGCACAGCACAACTTTTCAAATACATCCAGAACTGAGCGCTTCATTCCCATGCTATACAGCTCTATCACTGCTGTACTGTCTTCTGCTCCCCACTTTGGATGTATGATTTAGCTACATCTAAGTAAACTAGTACAGAACACAGAGACTGACACAAGATAAATAAATAGCTGGTGTCCACAGAACACAGGGCAAGTTGTTACCTCCTCAGATTGTGGCAGCTAGTGAGAGATGTGGATGACAAATGAATGTACACATTAATGGACAACTAGATGAATGGATGAATGACAAGCTAATGAAATATGTAGCAGCCAACAAGATAAATGCAAGCAAGAAACATAACAGGAAGAGACTGATCACTAATGAGCAAAACCATTGCACAGATATTTTTAAAGATTCCAAACAGTCCAGAGCCAAGATGGATAGCAGGTTGCACAGCTGATACTCTCTGGTACACAGTAAGGGTGGCAAAACAGAATTCTGCTAGAACTTCATGGCCAGAAAATCTCATTTCTGCTCTCTATGTAAGAGAACAGCTACACAGCTTTCAAGGTCAACTCCTTCAGGTGGAACACTTCCTTCGCTGGTGGGCCTACCTTCCAGCCGTTGCAAAGTAAAAATTCAAAAACAGGGCCAGGCATATGGATCTAGCTGCCATACTAAGCACCATGCTGAATGTACTGTATATTTGCATTTAACATGCATTTTTTTTTAAAAAAAAGGAGACTGGGGCAGGGTGGTGGTGGTAGAAAGGCATATTGATATTTATTGGGACCATGGCAAGTGGAAAAGAAGAAATTAATCCTTTAAACTGCTATGTTGCAGTCCTGAGAAAAGTAGCTCATTTGGAAGTTTACATTGAGGAAATCCCTCTCCAATTTTGGAAGAGTGACTTTCATTAGGGATACAACAGAGGGAGAAAGGGTTAAACTTCCCTCTCCACCTGCTTTGATTCTGGTAACTTACAACACTCCAGCAGCTATTTGCACATTAAAAGAAACAAGCACATTAAATGCAAGGAGGTATAGCTCAATTAGGGCCACAGACCAGCCTCTATGTGTGCTTGTATAGTATGTGTCTTCAAGTCGCTGCCGATTTATGAATTTATAGTTACAAAATAAACAAGTATAAAATTAACAGGTACAAATTACAAGTCTGGAGAATTCCCTGGTATGTGCATACAGCAACAGAAGCATAACTGCCTGTAGTAAGGGACCGATTAGAACCTACTGGTATGGATAAAATTGCTAAGAAGACTTAATAATCTGATTTCCAGTCGAAAATACTAAAACAAAAATTTTTGCTGCCTTAAATGTAATTTCAATTGTGGAATCTGAAAGGTTAGAATAAAAATAATCAGATTTCCCTAGAAAATCTGTTAAAATTGGGGCAATATACGTATAAAGAGTGGATGTCCTTGTATTAGCAGGCAGAAAAGAACATGGTCAACTGTTTCAACTATACATGATGGATAGAAGCAGATATACTGGAAGTAAAAGGCATGTCAGTGTTTCTCTTCTAAGATGACTGATGGTTAAGCATTGAAATGAGCCAAGGTGAAGGCTTTGTGATATTTAGGAATTTCTTGGGCATAAGATAACAGGGCTGGACAAAATGTTTGCAATGTACCCAACTGTCAGGTACCTCAAAATCCATGCCCTATCTCCTAGAAAAGCTACATCCCTGGATCCTTTATTTGACTATTTCTTTGACTCTCAAAAACTGCAGGTGTAGTAGAGCTAAAGGATAAAATCCACATCACTGTAGTTTTTCAATAGCTGTCACCCAGTTGGAGGAGAAATTATCCAATAAGATCAAGGGGGTTAGTCTGAGTTTTGCTTTTTTGCCAGGGATGGCCATAATCCACTTGAGAACTTTCTCTCACCTTTAAAAAAATATTTTCAGCTTCATGAAGAATTTAGCGTAAAATGAAACCTCATTTCCACGTATCTCATTTGAGGTGAAATTTCAGTGGCAACTCTACTTCTTGTCATAGTAGTCCCACTGCCAAAGAGACAAGCCACTGTTCAGTTTTAGAAGCAGCTTGTCTCTTTTGTGGACCAAACTGATGTCATGAAACAAAAAGCAAGTATCCAGCTGTTTGTGTAGTTCACTCCTGAGACAAATTCTTTTTTGGATCCTAGCCAAGGTCATTAAGGACAAAACATGATATCTTAATGTATGTCAGTTCTCTCTGTGTAACAGATAACAGAGTGCCTTCCTGTACCTCCATTGGTCTGGAGAGTCAATGACCCACTTCCTGAGATAAAACTAATCCCTCTTCCTGTGGGTAATCCTCTGTAAAGTGTTTCTGTATAGTTCACAGAGGACAGAGATGCTACTTAAGTCATGCTATGTCAGGTGATTAGCTCTGTGATCCTGTGTGATGGTAGAATTACAAGGACATAAATCGGAACTAAGGAGTAACCAATGTCAAGGTGTGGATTCTTGCACTCTCCAAAGGTTGGATTAGATACCCTTCCATCTCTATAGTTCTATGGTATCTGTAGATACTTTTTCGGAATGCAGTATTGGCATTAATCAGCTGGTATTACCATCCATTTCCATAATATTTGTGTATTTCACAAAATATTCTGGGGTGACTCTTTGTCTTTCATATGCCTTAAGTTAGAAGTTTATCTCAAAATACTTACTGCACTGTCCATGTACGCTTCAGTCCATATGATGTCATGATCATGGTTGATAACCATTGGTCGACTGAGTACATGCAAGTATTCCATTACATTCTCCTGGACGTCAGCCAAAGTGGATATCTGTGTATAGTAGCCTTAGGCAAAGAAATATCCCCCCCCCAAACATAGTTAACTTTCATTAATCCCACTTCTGTATCTACATTCCAAAACACATTGGAATGATTATTCCAGGTTCTAAAATAGGTTTCACTAAATACAAATACAAAAAAAAATTCTCTGTTTATATATCCATTAAGGGTCAGTACAGGTTGGGAAACATTCCAGAACCCCCTAGATGTTTCAAGAGATTCTGGCAAGTCTTGATTTCAGCTGACTTGGATATCCATCAGGATAGAATCTTAGTGTGTCAGCCAGTTCGTGATGGCATTTCTAATTTTTAGCCAGTTTCAAGAGGGAGAGTGTATGCACTCTCATGGTGACAACTAGCATCTACCACATCAGCATGACATGAGAACAAGACATGAGAACAAGCAACCTGTCAACATTGTACGTACCAGCTACCACACAAAGTCACATTAACGGCATATACTTTCTCATGAATTGACTAGGTAACATTAAACTGTCATGATATTAGGGAGCATTTGAATGGAACATAAAAAAGAAAAATGGTTAAGAATGCCCAATTGAAAACAGTAAGAGTTAAGAATACAACTGCAAACTTAAGCTGCATTGTTTGGCATGAGACCTAGAGATCTAAAGAAAATTAGGCACATCCCAATCCCACAACATTAAACAGAATCTGAAAACACCATTGAAATGCACTGAATGCAACAGTTTCATTTTGTTTCATAAAATCATTGTCATCATCATTATTATTTTATTTTTTTTAAAACTGTCCTGGGAATGTTGACTGGCTTCTGGTGCAAGGCACAATTTAAAAAAATGAAACAGATAGTTGCAACTGCTACTCATTTTATCATATAATATGATGTCAATTTGGAAGTGTCCTTAAGAGAACTTTCCCACTACAAATTTGTCTCCATGACTCTTTACCCCCTTGCCATGTAGTCTTCCTCAAACTCTATATGCATTTTTAAAAACAATTCAAGAAGCAAAACAATCTCTATCAAAACTTTTTCAACTCACCCTTACTTTTTCCACTTCTTTCCCCAACACACAGTGCTCTCCTAATTCAGTTCACTAAATTGTATCCTCCCTGATCCTTGCTGTTATGGCATATGCTCAGTACTGGCTAAGAAGCCAGCTTATCTGAGAATCCATAACCTTTCTTGCCACCTCTTCAAAGCTTTTCAGGTTCAAATTAGGCTTGATCACAAATGTCACAGTTCAAAAACTGATTACTATTGTTTGCTTTCAATAAATTACTTGCAGACAAGGATGAAGACAAAAAACTGTACTTTACCTTTGTTATTACAGGCTATCCATTTGACATTCTGTGCAAAGCTGACTTCCCTCCCAATAAGGTATGTAAAAACTCGGACCTGTGGTACAAGAGCACAGATATTGGAATTAAACACTAAAAATACTAAACATGGGCATACCATGGCTATCCCACCACAATCTTCTCTTTGATTGACCTCAGTCACTCAGACAAGAGTTGTTTTGAAAAATAAAACAATAATGTGTATGCCACTTGTATGCCACGTGTATTTCACCCTGAAGCAAAATAATGCCACTCCTTGGATGGACTAAATCCTATGCCAGATTAGTTTAGGAATGCTTATTTTGGCCTAGCAATTTCATGTTTTATCTCGTTTTTCATTGTCATCTGGCACAGCCAACAGATCTTTTCAAGCTTACCTCATTCCCTGTTTTCTTTGTCTCCTTCCCATCAACCAACCAGGTAAGAGAACATGAACTTAACTTCCACTGCTTATACAAGCCTCTTCTTGTTTAAAGAACCATTCCCCCCAAAAGCAGTTACCAGCAATTCTGCACACCACTACTATGCACAGTGCCTTGCAAAAATGTCTTGCTGAAATGCAGGCTCTCTACCTATTGTACATATATTAGGCACCTCTTTATCAAAGCGATGCATGAGATGCCCAGACAAAAAGTCATCATCATGAGCAGGTAAATCATATGCCTCACCCCCTAAATGACAGGGACTATTCACTGTGGTTGCCAGCAGAAAACACATTCCATTTGGTTGGAGTTTCATGTAGTATATTTGAACAGACTTCATACACAGGTTGGTCATATTGTACAAAAAATATTCAGGTTACTAGTACTGATCCATATAGAAATTCTTTGCAGATTGTTTAATAAAAAATATTTTTAAACAAAAAATGTGTTGCAGATGTGAGCACTTCCTACACAATCCATATATGATCTAAGTGGGAATCAAGGCACTTCAGACCAAGTGGAGCCACAGCCACACAGAGCTATTTTCAGCAGTATTCCCACCACTGTGCGACCACAGCTTTAGCGTTTAATCTGAAATCTGCTCAATATTTAATTTTTTAATATCTTACATAGGAAGGTACAAATCTGTAAGATCTGAGATGCAGAGTCAGTATAGCCAAAGGAACTCAACCTTGTTGTCATTTTAAGTATCTCCTAGCACACCATCTCCAGAAATGTCCATTTTGTTTGGGCATAGTATATAAAGTAAAAGCTTTAGCAATAAAGTTGATGTGTATGGGATGTCCTCTTTTAGGACACATAACAGGTAGGGGTTCCCATTCTGTAGTAGGTATGGGGTCGCTGGATCGATATAAATGCTTCATTCTCTGCCTAACTTCTATCATAATCAAGCCATCCTAGGTACATCCCTTTTAATGCCCTCAAGTGGAAAAACACTATGCCAGAAAATATTAACACCCATTAAGCATTTGATAAGATCAGGTACTGGGACTAGGCACAAGAAAGCTACTAGTACCCTAGATACTCCATCACCTTATCACTTGGTCTCAGCGAGCCACAATGTATAAGGAACAGCCCATATAATTCTGATGATTTTGTCCCACAAAGCAAATTCTGGGATCATAGAAAAGCTTTTAAAAAGAGCTTTAAAGTTCCCTTCTATTCTGTTCCCTTTAGAATAGCTAATATTTGCATTTCAGTCTCTTTTCTCTTTAATTGTTCCTTCCTTCTTTCCGTAAGTGCTAATAAGATTTACTCAGAACTCTGTGGCTTGAGTTTTCTGCACTTAAGGCCGATCTTTACCGAATTAGACCCCCTCACATGTCTAGTACTTGGCTATCCTATACTTGTTTTCCTTGTAGATCTTGTATTGTATTTCTCCGTTTGGAGACAGCCTCTTTTCCTCCTCCCTTCCAAAATACTCTCAGTCCATCTGTCCATCGCTAGATTCCCACATAGACCCAACTAAATAGATGCCAGTCTTATGCATATGCATGCCTGCCCATTTATATACTCTTTCTATTTTTTTTATAACAAACTAAATTCAGTTATTCTGATTTCAATCTACTGCTTCTCCTCCCACACGGACACTCCAATTCTTGTCACTATAAACTGTCACTCTGGGCAAAATATCAAAACATGTGTTATGAGGTTCACACGTGTATGTATATATGAGGATGCAAAAAAATTGGTTTGAATCTTAATAATAACAATGAGACTTTTTTTTAAAAAAAAACTTCTACTTTAGATGGAGGCATGACTTTAGACATGCCAACAAAAGAAATCTAAGAACCATAACACAATGCAGCTCCCTCCCTCTCTCCCTTCCATTCATCTACCCCTCCCTTTCTTTATATCCCACATTTTTCTCCCAGACTGGGCTTCAAGCAGCTTACAAAAGGATAGAAAATTACAACAGTAACAGAATTAAAACCATTTAAAATATTTCTTTAAAACAAAGATTAAAAACAGTATACCAACCATGAGTGTGAAAGGTGGTGGGACAAAAAAAAGTGCCTCCTCTGCCAATCTTAAAGCTCAAGTGACTCATATGGGAAAATATGGTCCATCAAATTGCTTGGGCTTGAGTTATATAGGGCCTTATAGGTCATAACTAGCACAACAGGGCATCTCAGGGTGCTCATTGCCAGCTGGACCCTGCTCCCTATCTCACTGGCATGTTCATGGAGACCTCAGAAGAGATGGGGGTGAAGGGCAGACAGCATGACAGGGGAAGAAACGTTAGCTCCACAAGGCGGAACAATGAACAGATTGATGCAGGGGTGGTGGAGCCAACTGGAATGCTGGGGAATTCAAAGGAGAGATGGAAGAAGTGAGAGGGGAAGAAGAAAGACTGGGAGAGGAAAGTGAGGAGCCAGAGGCTGGGGGTGGGTGGGAAGGAAGGAGAATGTCATGTAGTGAAGATGCGAGAGAGAGAGAGAGAGAGAGAGAGAGAAGAAGAAGAAGAAGAAGAAGAAGAAGAAGAAGAAGAAGAAGAAGGGATGATGGAGGGTGTAAGAGAAGCCTGGGAGCAAAGAAGGTAGGGACAGGTGGACAGGAAGTGGAAAGTAAGGGAAAGAGGCTAGGTGAGTGAGGAGGTGGCTGGAGATAGGGGCAAAGGTGAGGTGAGAGGTGAGAAAAGCCAAGAGACAGAAAGTGAGTGGGAGAGCTGGCATAACTGTCCAGGAGGTGGAGGAGTTACAGCACACCCAGAAATAGGTCTGGGAGCCCTTGAGCAGGGGAGAAGTTTGAGTGGGAATAAATGGAAAAGGAGAGAACCCTCCAGAGGGACTCAGACCAAGGTTAAGGAAGGGTTGCTGCCCAAGAGACTTGGGGCTTTGTCAAAGTCCTTTGTTGGGTCCCCCACCCCCTTGAATGATGTGATCACTTACCTCTTCCATTTAAGTATGCAAAGGGATCTTGTAGCCCTTTGAGACTGAGAGAAAGAAGTTGTAGCATAAGCTTTTGTAGACTTGGTTTACGAAATAATGTAGCTTATGCTACAACTTCTTTCTCTCAGTTAGTCTCCAAGGTGCTACAAGATCCCTCTGCATACTCGTATTCCAGACTAGCAAGACTATGTCTTTGAATTTTCTTCCATTTCAGTTTATTGGCAAGTGAGGTATGTCATTTCTTTTGTTATAGTTATAGCTGTGGGTACTGCATAATAAAACACAAACTGCATTCCACCTTGTCTGTTTGATGCTCTCTCTCTCTGGCTTTTCTTCACAAACGAAGATTCAGGAAGGACTCATCCCGCGCTTTCTGCAAGCGCGCTGATGACTAAAAAGGCCAATCCGAGATAAACAAGTCTGGTTGCAAAAAGCACAGCAGAAGGTCTCCTTGGGTGATGTTTTTGGGTTGTGATTCTTTCTGCGTTGTCGTTTCTCTTCAAGACTTGTTCGTCGTGAGTTCTCAAATAAGGCTGCAGCATTGTGGATAGCTGTGGGGGAATGGATCTTCAGGGACGAATTGGCCCAGGTCCCATGCCAGGAGGAGGCAGAGCCACACCACCATTTTGACTTGTGTTCAGAAACAGATCAGGAGCTAGTAGAGCTCCTTCCCTCCTTTCCACCCTCCCTCTCTATCTTGCCTTTCTCCCGTTGCAGGATACAGGGTGGCTTACAACATAAAACAAAATATAGCTTAAAATGAATTAGTTATAACAGAGAATATTTTTTTAAATAGTCAATTAAATAAGCTCTAAAACTATAATTTAAAAACCATTTAAAATATTTTCTTTGTTCAAAAGGCTGTGGAAGGGTAAAACTTTTTTTATTCTTCTGCCACATAAATGGAATGATTGGTGACTTGTTACTATAAATTTCCCAGAAGATCTCCAGTCAAATCCTAAACATGGTTACTGGATTCTGAGCATTAGCAAGACTCATCTCACAGGGCATCTTAAAGTGAAATTTAGCTGGGAACTTAAGTATTTCCACACTATTCAACATTTCCTTCCTAGATTTGCTGCTCATGATTCATACTATCAAAGTCACTCTCTTCCATTTGTCACTTTGGAAACTAACCTTTCGATCAGGCCAGTTGAATTTTTCAAAGACATATTCATAGTCTTCCATAGCTCCATCAGTGATCAGCATGATGGCTTGGTTACAAAGGCCTCCTTGACCAGCACTTCTGAACTACAAACAGAATGGAATTACAGTGAGAAATACTTACAGAGCTTGGCATTTATCTGACTGTCACAGAAGAGGATTAAATTAGTCCACTTGGAAAGGTACAGGGTTATTAAGAGTGTTTGCTAGATTATAGTGTTATTTAAAAGCCCTTAATTAAGACCTAGGGAAAACCCATCTATCTCAGTGAGAGTTCCGCTGTGAAATACTGCCCTGGATTTTTAAAAAAACAACCTCAAGATTCAGAATGCATTATTACCCAAGGATCCTGATCGATGCTTGATTTCTAAAAGCCTTCTGAGAAACTAAGGCATTTGTGGTGAAAACTCTCTTTGATCCAAGGAATATTGGAGCTTTCTGTGGTTGCTTACTGCGGGGAGAAGGAAGGAGCTTTCTACATTCCTAGAGACACATTCCATAATTATTTCAAATGAGCTGTGGGATGGAAAACCTGTCCTGGGACTCAGCCCAGGCTCAACCTAAGCCCTGTTCCAGAGCATTAGACTATGGCTTATTTGCTTGGCATGGCACACATGTCCTTTCTCAAGGTTGCTCTTCTACTGCAAGGATTTTATAATTTGAAACTCAATATTTTGTACCCACAGAAATTAAAATGACCTCCTAAATAGTGTTGTGATAATGGGCTCTCCCCATTATTTGGCCACCACAGCCAACCAGGTAATCAAAGGGTTAACTAGGTGTTGAGGATAAAGTTGCATGTTATTGAGGGTCTACATAATGAAGGAGTCACAAGTCAAGAGAGACAATTGACCAGTGAAGATGTCCAGAGAAGCAACCTTCCAGGTGCTTCTGAGAAGAGGTGATAAATACCTCTTCTCTGCCTCCATGAAAAAGGGGAGAAGAACAAAGAGAGTCCCAAGCCAGCTATGGGGAGATGCTTGGTAAAGATTAAGCCAAAAGGCTAGGCTCCCAGATTCCCTGAAATCCAGCACATCTGGACTGCAGACTCTAAGTAAAATAGGGACTGTTCAGCTAGTTGTGTTAGGGCTTATGTTGCATTTTATAAATTTGGGTGGATGATTAAACCTTTCTGTAACCTGCCAGTGTACCTGGCAGGAGGAGTCTTCCATGAAAGAGATACCTTTTCTTGCTATGTAACTCTGCTTATAGTAAACTTCCTTTTTAATACTTCCTCCTGCACATGCTTTCATGCACCTTGCTCGGCTTTACTTCCCCAAAGGTGGGGGAGGGAGAGAGGAGACTCTGCAGAGTCAGAGTAAGAAGTAAACTGAACCTTTGGGTTACACAGAAAGGTTTAAAGTCTAAAGTCAAGGGGTGGTGGCAGCTTTTAGGGTACTCTGGGGCCCTCAGGGCATGTGTGACTGGGACCCAAGAGACCATCACAAGGGTACATATTGCTACTGTGAATTTCTTCAAGAGTGATGTCTACTGGATGACTCATCACTCGGCAATGAGCAATGCCGTTTTCTTGCTCTGTCTACAGACTACTTTAAGGTGCCTATGTAACATAAACGATACTTTATAGGAAAAACATATACCTAACACTTGAGCAACATTCCAACAATAATTCTGCTGGGTTTCACCAATGGCTAGACAGAGGGGAAGAAAGATCTAACAACAAATAATTTGCATTCTAAGAGAAACAAATCACTCCCCCATGCATTATTGAAATATTATGTCTCTGCCATGGGTTTACAAATATTTTCATATTAGGGAATCAGATTTTCTTTTTTGCTTATGAATTTAATGAAAGATTTTAGATTTGTAGTTTTTGTGGAAACCACACTTGCTATGGTTATATATCATCTAAAAGTGCAGATGAGCCATATTGTAGAGCCGCAAAACAGAGCAATTCCAATTTAGAATAAAAGGCTAAGAATCCAGTTTTTGGCTATGTGAGTGAACTTGGCTAAGGGAATACATGCACTAATTATGTCATTATCAGGCTTAACAATAAAAGACTTTTCTTACACCCTATAATGCCTCCATTCTAGCCCTCCATTTTCACCTCTCCTGTCATTTAGAAAACAGACCAAATAAATCTCTATATATTCTCAGACCACTGAAGAATGGGTATGACGCTGAAATAGGAAGGACAGTGTTCCAATTAAATTTATTGTCTAATTTAACAATATCACCACTGAGGAAACTGAATTTGGGATTCGCCAAGACCCTGACCTATTCAGGTCACCTGTTCTCACATTGTTTTCTGTTAGTTACAGGGCTTACTGTTTGACCTCACAAGTTGCATCTATAAGCCATCTTTCTTTATCAGAGACTTTGGACTTTAACAGACGAGGAAAAAATGGTGCCCAAACGACATGATAACAACATTACAGGTCATCATTATCAGATGACGTCATTCTTCTCCTGTGGCCAGTCTGTCAATTAGCCAGTAATAGGACACCACTTTCAATTGACGGCTTAAGCCATCAATAGATCAGCAGTGCCGGCTTTTTGCCGGTATTTCCACTGTGTGAAACTCAGGCTCTTTAAGTCTCGTCATTGCAGAGTAAATGGCCAGACAGGGCACAACACTTCCAGATGAAATTGCAACATCCAGGTAAGTGATGGACTTCTAATGATCCTCCCTGGGTTACTTGGAAGTTTTAAAGTGTGTTTAGGTGCTTAGCGTAACTTAAAATGTTTTATTTTTGAATTTCCCACGTGATCAACTCTTGCGAGAATCCACAGGATTTCAGAAGAGGAACTGAACGGAGCTCCGTTCACTTCCTCTTCATTGCCGAGGAAGCCATTGACAGGGAGAGAAGGTAAGTGCAGTGGGGGATGTTCTTTCGCCAGCATAGAAATGGTTTTTTTCTATGCCAGCAAAAGAACTTTTAAAGGGGCTTGTTTGATAAAGTCGTTTATGACCCAGAGACAGCACCACATCAATGCTGTCTTGAGTCAGGCACTTAATAAATATGTATATATGTGTACACACACACACACACATCAGTGTTCCTAAAATAACAATGTTCAAACATGTCACCATCATCCTTTCTGTTGTTGTTTCAGCTAATATGCTCATCAGCAGCTTTTTGTGTTGTCACAAAATGTTTCTTTCACTGTTACCCTTACTTCAAATCCTGAGCATTGCTGCAGTGCTACAGCACTTAGAAGAAAGGTAGCATGCACTAAAAAAGAAAAGAAAAGAAAAACTCTAGGCCCACTTTTTTTTTTACCTCCCTCAAGATTCTGAAGGCTTCTGTCAGGGCTTTGTTCACCGTCCCAACTCCTTTTGCTTGTAACTCGTCCACTAGCTGCTTGAAATGCTGAATAAACAAGACAAGAAGATATTCTTAAGGCAGTGAGTAGAAATATATAACAGAGAATAATACAGGGACAATAACACACCAGGAGGGGGGAAAACATCCAAAGCTCTTTGTGCGTTAACACAGAGGTACTGCACAAGTAGGCTTCTCTGTTGATTTTGGTATTGGGACATGCTCATGCCAAGAGAAGAATGAGTCTATTCCCCTCAGTAAGAGTGTAAGAACATTATCACACGAGCCCCATTGTTGCTGCAACTGCATTTGCAAAAGTGAATGGATAGAAACCGGTTTGGCTTCCCTCAGTATCGAATGTCCTTCAATAGTGTGCCCGAGGCTGTTTCAGCAACTGATGGTCCTGCTGCTCTCTTCCAGGCTCTCCCTTAACCTCTCCTCCCTGCCCTATTGCCCTACCCAGCATGCCTTTCATGGTTTTTTTATTTTTATTTTTAGTTCTAATGCAATTTGGCAATTATGGCAATGCAATTTAGTGAAACAAAGAAAAAAAGAAAAAGAAAGAAAGTCAGGTGAAAAGAAAACCAGCTGTTTGGAGATAGCAGAAGGGAGTGGGGAGAGGGGGAGAGGAGGAGTCTGAGCCCACGTGATTGCCTAATCTCAGGACTGCAACTGGAGTAATTTATCACACCTGAGGATTCATGGCACAGCAGCCCAATTGGCAGCTTATTGACAAGCTTATCAATGGCAAGGGACATTCTAACTATACTTTGGAAGCACAGCAGCAATGACTGGAGGCAACGTCATGTGATAAGTATCACCAAAGGTGTTATTATCCACCTTTAATTCTGCTTTAAAAGGCTCATGTGATAAAGTCCTAAGAATCTTTAGCTCTTCTTGCAGATTCTTAAAGTTTTAGTCCAACAAAGTACCTTTTCTGAGCTTTATGTGAAATCTGTGCGTGTTAAACTGGCCTAAAGCCAATATAAATGTGTTGTTTAAGTGTGTGCACAATGTTTGCCACCCTCTGCCTCTTTTTCTTGGCTTACAAATTAATTTGCCTTTTGGTCTTGAGGCTGCAATAAAAACTTCCCTTTATTTAGTACTTACTTCTCTGTTATCTCTATCAGCCTGAACCAGGATCCCCTTAAAACAGGATTCAACATAATGAACATAATCATTGTACTGTAAAGACAAAAGCAAATAAATGAATACATTGCACCTAATAATAGGATTTTTTTTTTAAAAAAAGAGTGACAAAAGCATTAGCAGATGCTATCATGAATAAAGAACAGCCCCTACAGCTGTACATTGTCCTCATGGCTTTGACAGTTAAAGTACATATTTTACAATGTAGGATTCTATAAAATGCGTTTATGTACTTTTTGGGAATAAATCTAGACATGGATGCATAGTAGGCAGTTTTTTTCAGAAAAAAAATCCATCAGTATGCAGTGGCAACAAAATGTAATTTAAGATCCCTGACTATCAATCTTCCCTTTCTTCCTCCAGCTAAGTTCCTCACATAAATTCCATTGTGCAAAAAAGAATGTAGACTGTGGCCTTGGCTACAGGGTAATATTCCCCACCTTGCCCCTGTCTTAGGAGATTTTCACACAGGCAATTAGTCCCATTATAGGGACAGAACAGGGTTGCTGAAAGATTTTCCTTTCAGACACATTTACCCTGTTCCACTCCCTAATTGTCATTATTCTGTGTTCTCCCCATGATATTTTATTCACAAAGAGAATTAGTTTTTAAGCACCCAGTTCCATTTCTGTAATAGAACGCGGATGTGCGAATTGGATCCCATCTCTGTTCTGGAATGACAGGGATGGGGGAGGAGCTCCATGGCAGGCACTTCCTGCCACGGTCAGGACATCCAGGTAAGTGCCACCCTTCCCCCCCTCCCCGGGTTACTTGTATTTTTTATTTTTTTATTTTTATTATTTTATTTGACAGCTGGTTTTTTAAAATTTGAATTTCCCTCCCACTCATTCTCTTGTGAGAACGAACGGGATTTCCCCTGGCCGGTCGTAAAAGCAGCCTTACGATGGCTGCATTTACGGCTGGCTGGGCAAGGCAGGAGGATGCCCGTTCCTACAGTGGAATGGAGGTAAGTGTGCGAACATTTACCTCCATTTCGTTGCAGGAACGGGAGAGGAGGTGGCGGGACAGAACCGGGGATTTTAGCCCTGGTGTGAAAATCTCCTTAGAGCCCTGCCATCCTGACGACACAGGGCTTTTGCCCTGTTCTGCCCTGGGCAGTCCTCACCACACCCTGGGGCAGAAATGGGCTAAGATAGGGTAGCGCCCTTTACCATTTTTAAAAAAAACCTGCTTTAATCCGTTCCAGCCAGGAAGGAACAGGTTGGGCTTTGCATGTCCGCAGAAGCCTGTCCTGGCCGGCCGGCCTGTCACTGTAGCTGCTGGTCTGACTCACTTTCTTCAAAGCAGGAAGGAGTCCTGCAGCAAGTTGGTCATATGTTGTGGGCTGGCTTCCTTGCTTCTGGGAGAACAAGGGAGATGCCAAGGGCAGCGGCTGCAGCAACAGGCTGGTGTGCCTGTCTGGACTTCCTCCTGTTTTGTGGAGGGAACAGGGAAGAAACAGGCTTGATCGATGACCAGTAGGGAGCTGGTGTATCATGGCTCATGTAGATAAGCCCTGAGTTTTTCTCCCCACCATTCCTGTACAAACTAGGAAGCCTAGTTGACACTTAAATAAGGTTATCTCCCTCAACTGGTTGGGATTCACATTGCTGGTGCAAAATGCATTCAGAAACAGAGGGATCAGTTACACGGCAAAATAAATCCGCTAGGAATTCAGCAAGAGTCCTAATAGTTCCCATGTGTTTCAGAGCAAAGTTAGCATATTCAGAAGGTGGGGGCCAAAAAACCCATAAGTCACACGGTTACAGCTTTCACAGTGCTTCCCGACTTTTAAAAAAAGTTTTGGAAGGTTGTGTAGTATTGGCTATGTGAATTACCAGCAACAATTGCAAAGTAGGGGCTCACAGCAGAGCTGAGATGCCATTGGTCAGTGATCAGAGGGGGAAGGCTTGCAAGGGATACCTTGCAAAACTTGGTCCGCTATTTTTTAAATTACAAACTGGCAACCCCAGCGCTCTCCCCTTCCCAATTTACGGGCTGTGGGGGTGGATAGATGAGGCTATGGGACTGACAGTGGGACCCCAGAGGCCCTGGGAAGTGGCATAATGGTTCACACAGCCAGGCCACTCCCGAGCCTCCAAGGCCAGTGCCTTCAGTGTGTGTTTGGGCGGCTGGAGGCCCAACAACAGCCTTGGGCACGGTGCAGCACCGTGCTGTCGTTGGGTCTCAGCCTCATCCCCCGTGCTGCAGACACCAACCCCAGAGACCCTAGGAAGCAGTGTAGTGGCTCAAACAGCAACACTGCTCCTAAGGCCTCCAAGGCCAGTGCCTTCAGTGTAGGGGAAGAGGCTGCATTGACAGACAGCTGAGCAATAGGACTGTCAGTCACATTGTCCGCCTGTCCTCCTGCAGCCTCTTCGTCCCTTTCCTCTCCTGCCCCATTCGCCAGCTGCAGGGACCGATGGGGAAGGGGGGAAGCATGGAGGAAGAGGCTGCAGCAACAGACAGACGAGCAATGGGACTGTCAGTCCCATTGCCTGCCTGATCCCGGGGCCTCTGGGGCATGGAGTGGGAGCATGGCTGAGACCCAATTATAGCAACGGCACTGCGCCGCACCTGGGCTGTCGTTGGGCCTCCAGCCCCCCCCCCCCCCCACTGAAGGCGCTGGCCTTGGAGGCCTCAGGAGCAGTGTGGCTTTTTGAACCCGGGGCCTCTGGAGTTGGTGTCCATGGTGCGACCCAATGATAGCAACAGCACTGTGCCATGTGGGGCTATAGTTGGGCCTCCAGCCACCCCCCATACTGCAGGTGCCCTTTCCACCCTGGCAAGAGATAGGCCTCTGTGACTGTCAGTCATGGAGACTCCACCCCCATGTGAACTACACATTTGGAAAATTTTGGATGTTATCAGAGAAACAACTTTCCAGAGAAAATCGTGTAAACTGCTCGGCACTGGTTCGAAAGAGAGGTAAGCCGGTATTTTCCGAATTAAAAACTGTTGTGTAACTGACCCCTGAGAGAGTTTGGACAACACTGGGAAAGACCAAGGTGAGTGAGAACAGGAGATGACACCTGGATAATTTTGGCACTCCATGGGCATCTTGTCACCTGATATTAGATATGGATATGATTTCATCGTGATAAAATGTTTAAAGTTGCTTTTACTGCCCCTGGAGGTTCTAACTATTCTGGATGAATCAATCACTGTGATAAACATTGTGACCAAATTATAATTGTGTTCTCCAGTTCCATCATTCCTAGCTATTCTTTTCTTACTGTTAGAGATAGACTATTACAGCCACCAAATTATAGGAACTGTAGATGCTGGGAACTATTGGGGTTGTCTGTTTCCTTTCCTTAACCTGATACAAGTTGTAAGAACTTCTGAGAAAGAGAACCTCAACTTGATGTTCATGTGGAATTTGCTGTGGCAATTTGTTTCCTATTAGAAGCAACTCAGAACAGAGAAGCTACATGAAGAGTGTTCTACATAGCCAATTACAAAAAAAATTATATACCACCCTTTAATAATATTATTAGAAGTAAGTTACAGTAAGAATGCAGTTATTATAGTGAAAGCTCCTAACATGTGAACAATTCACAGAAACTAGCAGCAACCCTAAACCAAAGAGAAAACAAGCCAATTCTCTGGGTTGGGACACATTAGGATAATTTTCTGCAGACAGCTTTGTCTCAAAGCAAGCTATTTATGTAGCAAATGAGGATAATTTTGCAAAGCTGGTTTACTTGAGGACAGAAGCTTGTAACATTGCTTATGTTTTTCCTGAAGTGGGGCCAGGAAAGGGTAGAAGAAGACAGGCACAGCTAGTAGATCTACTGCCCTGGGGCCAAGTTGAACAGGAGCTATGCTAGTGCTAGTCACTAGCTCAACATTCAGCTTGGAGCAGGAAGTGAAAGGTCACTTCAGCCTTGATTATCAACAAGAGCTTGACTAGCCAATGCACTGAAATACGTGCTAGAACTACCTACAGCCTACAATCATCAAGAGACATGGAAATGAAAGAGAGCCTGACTGTGGTGCCATTAAGGCTGATGTCACCCCACTCCCCCAACGGTGTTACCTGGTGTGGTTTGGCCCCTCTGCACCCCCCCTAGCGTTGCCACTGGAGCCTGATGCTGCGCAGAGGAGCAAGGAAGGGCCAGCAAATAATCCCAAAGAGTGCATTGGCTACAGATGAGCAAGGGAAAGAATACATTGGTTCTAGAGAACAGAGGAAAGTTATTGCCTACCCATCAGACTACAAATATGTGTGCATGTGTGTAGTGTGTGTGCTTGCTTGTGAAAGCAAGATTGACAGAGAAATTGCATACTCAATGTGCCTGGAACATTACTATGTAAAAAGAGGACAGGTTGCTGCCTCAAATTACTTAGAATCTCAAATTCACTCCTGGAAAACAACAAAGTAAGTGGAAGGAAGTAGAGTCAGTTGTACACAGGGAATGGGTACACGGTCGGCCATCTGCATTCCACGGATTTGTTTTTTTTTTTTAAATATATTTTTTATTAATTTTATAATCATACATTGTATTATCCAATCAGTACTTAGTTAGTATAACACATAAAATTACTATAAACATCACAATTTTTCTATTAACTAATTTCAAAAGTTAACATAGATTCTTTACTATAATTCTATTCAAAAATATTAATTCCCCTACCCCCCCCCACCTCAGTGCTCCCCTTCACCGGAGCCATTATCTCTTACCTAATTTTTCCAGAATCTCATTTCTTCTCATGGAGGTAACCTCCCATCTTTTGTCTATAATACTTTTTTAACAAATACTTTCCAAATTTTATCAAAATCACTTTCTTTCCAACTTCCTCTTCTTACTTTAATTCAACATGTTAACTTATCATTTATTCTTTATTCCCATTTTCCAAACTTCTTTATACCACTCCTCCACTTGTACATTTATTTGCATTTTCCAATGTCTTGCTATAATTAATCTTGCTGCCGCTAATAAATTTGTTATTAAATCCTTTTCTGCTTGCTTCCCATTCTCTCTGTTATAAATTGACATCAATGCTATGCTCGGTTTCCTTTCTATATTTCTATTCAGAATATTCTCTATTTCTATAAAAACCATTTCCCAAAACTGCTGTACAAATTTACAATTCCACCACATATGCATATATGTATCTATTTCTTGACAACCTCTCCAACAATATTTAGAGTTATTCTTATCTATATTATGCTATCTTGCTGGTGTCAAATACCATCTCCATATTATTTTATAATAATTTTCTTTTATCCGTATCGACATATTTTTTAGATGTCTTTGTTTCCATATCTTATCCCATTCATGATCTCCAATTTTTTGTTTCAAATCTTCCTCCCATATTCTCCTTAAATATTCCCCTTTGTCTTCCCCCCCTTATTTTTATCACTATTTTATATAATTCGCTTGTAATACCTTTCAAACTTTCATTATCATCCCTCTTTTCACCTTTTTTCACCAAATTTTCAAATTTTGTAAATTCCTTTGTTTCTTTATGATTCTTTCTCCAATTTGTAATCCATTGTTCTAACTGCATGCAATTAAACCATGAAATTTTCATTCCACATAATTTCTCTCTTATACTCCCTTTCTCATTCATCCATCCTATCCATCCCTCTATTTTATCTAGTCCTCTTTTCTTTAATTCCTTTCTCATTTTTTCCTTCAAATTATTTGGGAATTTTTTCCCCATTATAACCGGTGTTAATACTGAATCAATAGGCAAAAATTCTCTCTTATATTTATACCATATTTCCCATATATTTTGCAGAAATGGGTTCTCAATTCCTTTAATTTCCTTTTTTGTAAAATTATAAAAAAAATGTTCCATATTCTCTTTTCTATTCTCCCTGTTTCTGTCTCTAACCATTCTAAATCCCCCTGTCCTACAATTCCTTCTATAACATATCTCAATTGATTAGCTTCATAATATCCTTTTATTTTGGGAAGACCAAGTCCTCCCTCCTTCTGTGATATATACCAAAATAATTTATTTAATCTTGTCCTTTTCCCTCCATTACAATATTTATTCAACATATTCTGCCATTTTTTCAGTTCTACTTCTGATATTTTTATTGGTAACATTCTAAACAAAAAATTTAGTTTAGGTAATATTTTCATTTTAACTAAAGCTACTCTTCCAAACCATGATAGTTTAATATTTTTATATTCTTCCAACTTCTTTTCCATTTCTTTCCTTAGTACCATAATATTTTTCTCTTCTAGTTCTTTTAAATCTTTTGTAATATTTATTCCTAAATGCTTAATATTACTTTTTAATCTTCTAATTTTTTCTCTTTTACAAATATATTTTCTTCTTCCTTAGTATAGTTAAACAACATCATATCTGATTTGTTCCAATTAACCTGTAAGCCTGTCATCTCCCCAAATACTTTTAAATGTTCTTTAATTTTTTCTATTCCGTTAATCAATTCCTTAATTTTTAGCAATGTATCGTCAGCAAACAAGCTTATCTTATGTTTTGTTTTTACTCCAATTCCTTCTATACTATTATCATTTCTTATCACATTTGCTAGAATTTCTATTACCATTGCAAATAATATTGGAGAAAGTGGGCAACCTTGTCTTGTTCCTCTCGTTATTTTTATTTCTCTTGTTATTCCATCATTAACCATCACTATAGCTGTGTTATGGGAATACAATTGATCTATTAATCCTCTAAACCTCTTCCCCATTCCAAATTCTTTCAATATTATTTTTAATGTTGGCCATTCCACACAGTCAAATGCTTTAAATATATCTAATCTAATATCCCTGCTTTTACTTTTGTTTTGCCGATTATATGTATTTTATTTAACACCCTTCCTATTAAATTTGACATCTGTCTTCCTTTCACAAATCCACATTGGTCCTTTAATATATATTTATACATACAACTATTCATTCTCTTTGCCATTATTGCTGATAATAACTTTGCATCTTGACTTATCAATGATATAGGCCTGTATGATCCCAGGTCCATCAAATCCTTATCTGGCTTTGGTATCAATATTATCAATGATTGTTGCCATGATGGAGGGACTTTGTTTCCCGTTATTATATTATTATATAATTCTAATAATTTAGGTATTAACTTCTTTTTAAATATTTTATAATAATCTGGTCCCAACCCATCCATTCCTGGAGCTTTCCCACTTTTTAAATTATTTATTGCTTCCTCTACTTCCACTTTCATAATTGGTTTTTCTAATAAATCCCTATCTTCCTCTTCTATTTTAATCTTCCATTTTTCCTCTACAAATTTTTCTATTTGTTCCACTGATTTATTCCCTGACTGGTACAGGTCTTTATAAAACTCCTCAAAAATTGTTAGTTTTTCCTTCATTGTTCTACACATTTTACCTGTTTTATCTCTAATCCCATGTATCATATTTTCCATTTTCTTCTTCTGTGTGGATCTAGCCAACATTTTTGAATTTTTATTACTAAATTCAAAATACTCCTTTCTTAAATAAATTAATTTTTCCTGTACTTCATCTACTTCCATTTTATCCAATTCCTCCCTCTTTGCTCGTAACTCAATATGTTTGTTTTTCCTTGTCTAATATATATTTATTTTCCAATAATTCTATTTCCCTTTCTAATTTCCCTTTTCTTTCTTCTTGACTTTTTTTAAGTTAAAGATTTCTTTTATGTATATCCCCCTTGTCACAGCTTTCATAGTATCCCACAAAATTCCCTTTGATACTTCTTTATCATTTAATTCCCATAATTCTTGCCATTCATGCTCAATTTTTTCTACTATTTCTCTGTAATTTAAAATCTTTGTATTCAACCTCCACCTTTTCACCTGTTCATAATCTCTCTTCATTATAATCTCCACATTGACCAAGGCATGATCTTTTACTTTTATATTTTCTATCTCTGAATTTATGATTTTATCAATCAAATTTTTTGATACAAAAATATAATCAATTCTTGAATAACTCTTATGTACCATTGAAAAGTATGTATATTTCCTTTCATCTCCCTTTACCAATCTCCACACATCTTTCAACCCCTTTCTTTTTATTATTTTATTTAAATTTGTAATATTATCATATTTATCCCTTAATGAATAATTTGATTTATCTTTTATTCTTTCCATTTGCATGTTAAAGTCTCCTGCTACAACAATATTTTGTTCTTGCATATTCTCCATTTATTTAAATACTTTCTCATAAAATTCCTCTTGTTTTTCATTTGGAACATATACATTCATTAGAACATATTTATTTTCTCCCATTTCACCTTGCATTATAATATATCTACCATTTTCATCCTTTTCCACCTTTTTAATGACAAAATTACATTTTTTTGCTATTAATATTGCTACCCCTCTAGTTTTTGAATTCCCATATGCTTTTTCATAAAGTCTTACCCAATTCAATTTCAATTCATTTACTCCTTCCCTTTTTTGATGTTCTCTTGCAAAAATATTATATCCCCTTGATCCTTCTTCAATAATGCTTCAATCCTTTTTCGTTTTATTACTGTGCCAAGGCCATGGACATTTAAGTTTTATATCTTTAATTTATTAACCATTAGATTCCTTATTACATTTTCTATAAGATCTTCTGGCTCCAAAAAGTGACCTCCCTTCCCCATATCCACCCCTTCCCAATTCTTCCCCATTCCCTTTCCCCTCCCCCTTTCCCTTCTTTACCTCCCCACCTTGTCTTCCCAAGGCAAATTGCCTTGCTCAAGACCCCCCCAGGTCTTCCAGGTGAGGAGTGGCAAAGAGATCATCCAATGGCCCAGAAAAACTCCCTCCCCCCGAGTGCTCATAAAAATAAAAATTAAAAACATTTCCCCTCTTTTTTTCCCCTGTATTTTTTCTTCTTCTGCTTTCTTCATCTGTCTAAACTTTTCCTCCTCTGCTGTCCGCTCCTCCATCAGCTCCATACTCCTTATGTATTCCCAACTCCTCCAACAGTCGTAGTCCTTCTTCTGGCGTTTCCATTCTATATCTTTTTCCTGCCCATTCAAATTTCAAAAACACTGGGTATCCCCAAGCATATTTTATACCAGCTTTCAAAATAGTAGCAATACAAGGCTTCATCGATTTTCTCCAAATTACTGTTTGTGGACAGTAGTCATTATATAATTCCACCCTTACATCTCCATACTTCAGTCTCTCTGGATGTTTCTTGACTGTTCTCATCAATTCCTCCTTGTTATTGTAATTAATAACTCTAACAATAACATCTCTTGGCAAAATACTTCTCCTTCCTGTCAGTTCTCTATGGATCCGCTCAATGTCCTCATCCCTCCATTTCACAGCTGGGGTCACTTGCTGTAGCCATTTCAACACTTCAGATTTCAGATTAGATCCTTGATCTTTCCCCACAGATTCTAGCAGGAACCTTATTCTAAAGTTATTCCTGCATTGATAATCTTGCATGTATATCAATTTTTTCCATATCTGTGATTTTCTTCATATTGTCCTGGATCTGACTGCTTTGAAGTGTTTCAGTTTTAATTATTTCTTTGTTCTCTTTTACTATATTAAGAATATCTCCTTGTATTCCTTGTATTTTTGTACTCATTTCCACAAATCTTTCTTCAGATCTTTCCCTCTCCTTCTGCATTTCTTCTCTTATACGTGCAAACACTGAAAACATTCTTTTTGTCTTCTCTAAATTCTGTCATCATTTTTGTAAAGAGAGAATCCATATGAGTTTTAATATCCTCTGTGCTTTCTCCCCTTCTTTCCCTCCCCCCCTTGGGGGTAGAGGATCTGGGGCTGAGGCAGCTAAAGGAGGGCTAGTTTTTTTTTCCATCCTTAGTCCTTCTGGTTCACCCTTGTTATTCTGTACTTCCGGAGATATTCTTTCTAATCTCTTATGAGATCTATCCGATGGTTTATCTAATGTTTGTGGCCTCAACCAACTTTTTCCTGCAATATTTCTTCTTTTTTTAGACATAAGAAAATCAAAACACTCCAAACTTTCGTTCCTCCCCTTCTGTGTATGGCCCCTCCTTCCTCCACCACCTTATTTAAAAAAAAATCTTTCCACTTATTCTCCAGTTAGATCAATTATTCCTTCTCCTGTTAAATCATCCTTTTCATTTGCCTACAATTGTTCGCTGCTTTCTCCAACCTTAGTGATTTATTAGCAAAATGTTCTTTTTAGTTATGTTGGAGGCAGCTCCAATATCGGGCAAAACTGAAAGTAACTATTTGTTTACTTTAGGCTTGTTTGAACTGCAGTTTTCTCTTCTATTAACATTCCTTAGTGATTCACAGCCATAAATCTTCCCTCAAAAGCTCTCCTCATGCCTTTTTGAGGGGAAATTATTCATTTAATTCCATTACTTTGAGCACCCGTCCTGGGAATTGCTTCCTACGCCATTGAAGCTTGGCTCCTTCCCTGCATCCACAGATTTGGCATCCACAGATTCTACCATCCATGGCTTGAAAATATTTTTTAAAAATTCCAAGAAGCAAACCTTGATTTTTCTATTTTATATAAGGGACACCATTTTACTATGCCATTGTATATATTTTCACAGATTTTGGTGTCCATGGCAGTCCTGGAACCAAACTGCAGTGGATACCAAGGTCCCACTGTATCATTCTTTCAGTTACATATACTTAAATTTAGTTATAGGTTAAGCTACAGGGAGATGCCAGAAACTACTTAGGGGCAAAAAGCCCAGGGCAGAGGAGAACGGGTCAGCATGCCAGATCTTTAGACAGTGCGGCCTAGCTACACTGTGTCATCCTCACCATTCCCATCCCAGATGTCTCTCTTTCCTGCTTGCTGAATGACTGAAAGTTCAAACTGGCCACTTTGTTCATTATTATTTGTATTTTTGAAGATTGAGGATGTGAGGGTTCTCTTGTCTTTTAGTCCCATGAAAATTGCTCTTGAGAGTAAATAGTTTGCCCAGGCCTATTCAAAGTCTTAATCTGATAGCAATAGACTACAAATTCAACAACTGGCATCAGTTTTTGGTATAGATAGCCAAAAGCAGAGATGTCTTGGGGTATGTGTTTCAAAACATTTTCTGCCTGAAACAAGCACAAACTAAGGAAAGGGTTTCAGTTAAGAAACGTTGGTTTTCTGAGTTCAGGGAGCTCTTGAGTAGAAAGCTCTTTCCAAGAAAATGCAAAACCAAATGACCAAGAGAGTTTCTTTCATAAAGAGGATGTTTACACACTTACAGCAATGATGTTCACAAAGTCATTTTCTCCCAGTGTGTCCAAAATAGTGATAATGGTGTGCTTGGCAATGGTCAGTCTCAGGCCCTTCATGCTCCCACTGATATCCACCACGATTACTATATCTTTGGGTGATGTGGCTGCCTGGATGTACCTTGACAGGAACAAGAAATGGAAGCAATCAATATAAAGTAAATGTGTAAGTGAGCTAAAAGGGATGACTTCATGGATATCATGGAACACATTGTCCTGGTGAGAAGAAGAGATGAATACCTGGAGTATGGTAGATTCTGCCATGGTAGATTCTACCAAAATATGATAGAATCAAGAGAAAGTAATTTGTGCTTTTCTCATGTCACTTGGTGATTCTAGGATGCATCTATTTTTCTGACATGGGCTGCAATCCTATACCCACACCCTAAAAAGTCAGTCCTATTGAACTCAATGAGGTGTACTTCTATGCAGGCACATAAATGATTTGAATGTCACTAGTATTTTTCTGCTTCTCTGGAGAGAAAGAATAATAAAACTTGAATAACCGAAGGATGAAATACGCTTTTAACAAGTAATATCCTGTCAAGATAAATAATTTGAAGGTGACTTTAACCATCTTTATGATTCACTCTTCTTATTATATTACATATTTGCATACGGAAAAGACAGCCACTTGGCTCCTTTTCATAATGCAAGACATCCTAGGCCTTCTGGGAATAGTTCATGCAGGGGCCCCTTCCAATACCAACATCAGCCCTCTAGAAATTGGGGCTGCTCTTGAAACAACAGTTGGTAACAGTTATCACAAAACTCAAAGGGAGGCAGCAGTAAGGTAAGCCATGCAGAAAAGGTGATACAGCACCTGTAGTGAAGACCAGCCTAGACCATTTGCCTGTAGCTAGCTGTAGGAGGGCAGCTTTTGCTTTTTATGTTCTATCGGTGCTTGTGTGTATACATGTATGTACATGAAGAATAAGAAGCAATTTTAGCAACCTCTTTAGACTCTAATAAAGCTACGATGACATCAAGATGGAAAAGATAACATAAAATACAGAATACCTTGAAAATATTTAGAGCATGACTTGGAAGTGAAAAGGTAGAAAAGCAGATCATCTTACTGCAGTTTGTTCAGAAAGGGACTTTAGCAAACTAAGTACTTAAAACCTGCATGTTCAAAGAATGGGCAATGAGGGGGACTAAATGAACTCATTGGACTTTATCAGACACACTAAATACGGCATCATAACGACACCACATGACTGCAAAAGGGTGCGCAGATCAGATGACATTGACCTTTCACGGTTACGTCCTGGCCCAAACCCATACCTTTTAATTGATGGCTTAAGCCATCAATAGATCCCCCTGCTATTTTTTTGCCAGCACTACCAGCATGCAAAGCCTTGGGCCATTTAACTCTCGTCAATACAGAGTCAATGGCCGGTCCCGGCAGAACACTTCTGGGTGGGATCAGGCCATCCAGGTAAGTGATGAACTTTTTTGACCCTCCCTGGGATACTTGGAGTTTTTTTTTTTATTGTGTGTACATGCTTGGTGTGACTTTTTGTGTGTTATTTTAAATTTTATTTTTGTATTTCACATGTGATGAAATTGCATGGGATTTCAAAAGAGGAAGTGAACAGAGCTCTGTTCACTTTCTTTTTATTGCTGGAGCTGCCTTTGCTGGGAGAGGAGATAAGTGTTGGGGGGAACGTTCTTTTGTCAGCATAAAAATTGATTTTTTTTTTTATGCCGGCAAAAGAACGTTCTAAAGGGAACGTCTGATAAAGTCCTCAGTCTCTATGGAAAATGTCCATATTAAGGCTGGCACTCTGGCCATTCATAATTCTTTAAATTACATTAAAGGATGTAGAGAAGATCATAGGTAAATTAAACACCTACAGGATAAGATTACATCAACATTTTCAGAATATAGATGATAGAACCATTTAAATCAAACATAAAAAGTGTGAAATCTTTTCAAAATCTCTCACCAGCCTCGATTTCTGCAGTCAAAAGAAAGGACTCCATTTTCATCTGGTGTCCATTTTATCCCTGAAGGAACACCAAAAAACAAGTTTACTATGATGCACACAGGAAACAATAAAGCTTCTTTTAAGCATAGTTTGGTTCCACTCTGGGAGAAAGGCAGCATATAAATGAAATTAAATAAAAAATTAAAATTAAAATAAAGAATAGGAATGTGGATCCTTGGTTAGGACCCTCCACAGCATTCAATACCGTCCATGATGATTGCTTTTTTCCAATGTCCTTCTGACATGGAGCAACTGAAACTTGTACACAATATTCTATGAATTATATTGATTTTCAAAAGTAATTCCTGATGATGAATTTGCCTTTCTCCACCACATTTCCACATTGAGATCCCCCTGTCCCTGTGCTAATAATACTAATTTCTAGTATTAATTTATTTAATACAGCAGTATTAGTGGACATGATGGTTTAAGGGATGATATATGCAAGAAATAGGCCGTTGCACCCAAAGAATTCACAAACTGAATTTAGAAGGAAAAAGTGAGGATGACAAAGGATGAATGCAAGCAAATGCACTTACATGTACCTAGGCTTCATAATGAAAGAGGGTCTTAGAGAAGAGGCACATCTTGACAGTAAATTTTGAGGGATGCTGGAGGGATTTATAATCAATGGAGACCTCATAATTTTAGACCAAAGTTGCATGGCTCCCCAAAAGGTTTTTGGCCTTTTTTTTTGCCTCTTATCAGCAATAGTAAGGGATTCTGGGGTTTGCAGTCCAAAAACCTCTTGTGGGCCTCAGTTTCTCCATGTCTAACCCCTAGTGTAGGGGCATATCACCACAAGAAACTGTCTTCTTATGACATAGCTGTCTTAAACTAATGGATCATCTAATTAACTATTGTATATTAAAAGATTAGCTTCTAAACTGTTTCTTTTCATTGAAGATAGCAGGCTAAACCTGAGACCTCATCATGCAAACCATGTAATTTGTTATAACTTATGCTCCTTTCTAACATTCTCACCTGGGAGTTGTGGGCTATCACTAATGGGAAGATGGGGAGATCTCTTGTCCTGCCCATCAACTTCACAGGAGACTGATTCACAGAAGAAGACTCATAAATTATAGGACATTATCAGACTAGTGTTTAAAAATGCTGTAATTCCATGAATGAAGATTCGTGGCATTATAACACTTATTATTGTGGCATTATAACACCTTATTATCGCATGTATCTGTAATCACATGAAAGAAACGCCTTGGAATTATCACACAAAGACCACTAGCACTTTAAGAATGGGAGTTTACTTCCTGATTTGGCGTGGGCAAGATTTTGGTGGTTCTCGCGAGAAGATGCAAGCACACTTAAAACCCCAGAAACCATTTATTTAATAAAGTAAATGAACACATAAGCACTGAAACAAACCTAAAAACATGCAGACTAAAGAGCATCCTGTGCTTCATTTTTGTGTTCTCACCCAGAAGATTTCCTTGCTGAGGACCACCTATTCATGCTGCAATCTCAGGATTACAATGGGACATGGTTTCGCACACCATCAATAGTGCAAACAGAGTGCTTTTGTCGATCTATTGACAGCTTGTCCCATGAATAAGAAAAAATGCCTTGTTCACGGCTGAAGGATGGAGTAATAATGCGAAGATGATGGTGTTGTGTGATAGTGGGGCCCATTCGTGGTACCCTGACATTGTAATCCTGCAATCTTTTATGGATCTGATAATGTCTTAGTCAAGCATGAGAGGCAGGGTATTTGACATGGAGACATCAAAATCTGGATTTCTTGGGGAAAGCTAACAGGACCTTCCCGTTTTGCATTTAAGCAGGATCATAGCAGGCCCTTGACAGTTAACATGTGGTCTTTTAAAATTCTATTGCTAAACTTGAATATTTTAATGGATGTTCTAATTGTGATTTTATGACTTCTGACTTTCTTTGATTTTGCCTGCTCTTAATGTATCGTGAGACATCTTGAACAATTTACAGGAAATGATAGAAATTTATTAATTAGATAAATACACAAGCCTCCCTCAGCATGGGTTGCATAACTACAATTCCTCAACTCATTAGAGCAGAACAAAATCAGAAAACATGAAAGTCACAATTAATTGTCCAAAGAACAGGGGGAAATACTTTGTTTTTATCATATTTGTAAAACAAATAAATATTTTGAGACTGCTCTTACCCCTATGTACACACATTTATGCAACCAGGTATACATGTAATACAGTAGGGCCCTCATGTCCAGTGATTCACTATTCACTGATTCAATTATCCATGGGACACGAAACAGTACATCTACCATAGAGTCTTCCTAGAAAATGTGTTCTCTCTAGCCATTTTCTAGGTCCTCCAAGGCAACTCTGTGGTATTTTCAACCAGACGTCCCATTATTTTCAATGGTGTTTGCTATTATCCATGATTTGTGGTATCCATGCCCACCCAGAACCAATCCACAGTGGATATGGGAGTCCTACTGTACAAACACAGAGAGGAATGTGTTAAAACAAACATCCTCAACATGATGCCCTCCAGTCTTCTGGACTACAGCTACCCTAATCCTATAGCTAGCATAGTTATGCTCATGGTGTAGTACCTGGAGGGTTCTAGGCTGAGAAAGACTGTATTAAAAGAATGGATGCAAGCTCCAGGAACAGAGATTCCACCTCAACATTAGGAGGAACTTTTTGACAGTAAGAGCTGTTCGGCAGTGGAACACACTCCCTTGGAGTGTGGTGGGGTCTCCTTCCTTGGAGGTCTTTAAACAGAGGCTGGATTGCCATCTGTTGGGGATGCTTTGATCAAGATTTCCTGCGTGGCAGGGGGTTGGACTGGATGGCCCTCGTGGTCTCTTCCACCTCTACAGTTCTATGATTCTATGATTCTATGATCTTCAGCTGTACATACATGGCTGTAATGTAACATTCATCATTATTACAAGTATACTCTAATAATTATGAAGGTAATTCACTTACATAACTGCATGTAATAATGATGTAATAATGACTGGGGCTAATGAATCTCTGTCATTCACCATAAATCGAAACCAACTTGATAGCAAATAAGAACAGCAACACTGCTCCAAGCTTGATGGACAGAAAACAGGCATAAAGAAGGCAAAGTGAAGCTCTTCTAAATGCCATTGGTTTCAGAAAGCTGTCCTAAAGCTGCTGCCACACTGCAGAAATAATGCAGTTTGATACCGCCTTAACTATCATAGTTCCATCCTATGGAATCCTGGGATTTGTAGTTTGTTCTGGAACAAGAGCTTTCTGACAGAGAAGCCTAAATAATATCACAAAAATACAAATCCTAGAATTCCATAGCATTGAGCCATGGCAGTTAAAGCTGTGTTAGACTCCATTATTTCTTCAGTGTGGCAGCAGCCTTAGACACCTATTCACTTCTTCCATGGAAATCAACAGGGTGTTCAGTTATGTCATATGCATGTTCACTAACAACTACCAAGTTAGTAGAATAGGACATTACTGCTTCAAAGGTGCTTAACACTGACTAGTTCATTTACTTTGTATGTTTCTACTGTGCCATCTCAAAACTGAATCCAGCATAAGGTACTCCTTTTCCCAGCAAAAGTTTCTGAGAAAAGACCAGTTAAACATGAGACGTTTACCTGGGTAAAGCCTGAAGAATCCCGTAGAGCTGCCAAAGTATTGCCACGTGAGAGTTGGATCTCTTTCAAAATTGTCCACAAAAACAGGATTCAATGCTTCAGACATATACACTCCATTCAAAATAGCAGGATCTGTGCCAACAAAACAAAGAAATAATGCAACAATTTGTTTAAATGTGATTTAGAAAGGAGGAAAAAAGCTGTGGAAGATACAGATGCACCAAGCTCCATTCACAATACAGTTGTCCTTCCACATTTGCTGGGATTAGGGATGCAGGATCCCTGCAAAAGTGGAAAAACTGCAGATAACTCTAGCTGTCCACCAAACCATATTTAACGCACACACAAAAAGTACGACCCATAGATTCAACCCACTATGGAGGCCCTCAAGACATCAGGGCTCCTTCGCAAGGCAGAAGCAGGTGGTTGGTGGGCTTGCTGTTGCCTCCTTTTCTGCCCTATGCCATTTTTAATAGGGACTTACAAGCCTTGTTCATAGTTTCTCATTCTTGCAAGGCTTACAGTCCCTATTAAAAATGGCATAGGGCAGCAACAGAAGTGGCAGCAAATAATCCATAAATAATCAAATCCGTAAAAGTGAAACCCGCAAATGTGGAGGGCTGGCTGTATTTATCCAGTCAGAATTGTTAGAATCCTAACCTGTATGGCTCTAGGCTTGTCTACGCTAGGGGCAAAAGTCAGAATGGATTCCCCAACCTGTTCTGCCCCAGAGCCACCCTGCTACCTGTTTCTCTGCAGGGACATCAGGCAGATAGATGTCTACATGTGACTCTGCATCCAGATGTTTCTTAGGTCTGCCACTGCCACCTTTCCTCCATCGGCTCCCACCGCCACTGTCTTTCTTCCGTCAGCTCCCTGGCAGAGCCAGGACAGCTCGCTACCTGGGAGGTGCCACCATTTACCTCAGTGTCTGGGCCAGTTCCCAGCTCAGAATGGTTACAGAAATGTTTCTCCCCCTCAGTGCACTGGTGCATAGTTACTTACTCTAAGGCAAATGAGGCACTCAGCCATGTGATCTGGGTCCCTGGTTTCTGACCTCAGAGCAAGTGACTGCACACTGGTGGTAAGCGAAGAACCTTTTAACCATCCCAGAAAATTGACCTGGAAATTGAGGTAAATGACAGCACCTGCCAGGCAGTGATCTGTCCTACCTCCCCACCCACCCTGAATCCAGGGTGGATCCATTGTTCACACTACACGAAACACCAAAATTTTCTGCAAACTCTGGAGAAAACTGAGTTTTTAAAACCTGGGTTAAGGTGGTATATCCCAAGTTTGGTGCAGATAGGGCAGTATATTATGTGGCCTTATCACACCAGATTTGGGGATAAGGGCACCCATTCTGTAGCCTTATCACACCAGATTTGAAGGGGATGGTATGGGTTTTTCTCCCTTATGTAGATAATTCCTCAACGAAGCTGACTTATACCAGTCCATTGACCCATCTCACTTTTGTGACTGGCAGCACTTCTCCATGGGCTCTGGTTCCAGGTCTTTTGCCAAATTTCTATTGAAAATCTTTTAACTAGAGATGTAACTAGAGATGTTTGTGACTGTGCTTGGGATTTAAAAGCCAAACTGCACATTACATTAAGAGAGCTCTGACTTAACTCAAAATTATTTCTTCTACCTGCTATGGCTTCTGGGAGATGAAGCTCAAAACATCCCTGATTTAGGAGATTATCAGACGTGGTGGAACACAGCAAAAAAGTGTTCCAAACCACATCAGAAGAATGGGAGGAGAAAGAAGGGATGACATTATCAGATGCCCGTGTCCTCAGCCATTCCCAGGGTGTAGTGCTGCCACGGCCAAGGCTTCCCTTGTTTATTGCCAGGAACAAGCTGCCAATAAAAAGGGAGGCCTTACTCACAACTGCACTACGCCCCCAGGACACTGAAGGATGTTGTTACCTGATAATCTCGCCTGTTCCTGTTCTCCTCATGATCTTCTGATGCAGTTTTTTGCCACATCTGATAATCTCCTTAGGCTAAAGACACAAAACACATATCCTTCCCCTGAATGAGGATGCATTCTTAGGAGCGCACCTGAAAATATTCACAAATCTCACATTTGAGGAAGAAATTCACAAGAGTACATGTGAGTACAACATGCAAGCTGGTTCTTGCAACTTGCTGTTCTATTCCTAAGGTTGCTAGCTGTATTTTATTTCTTCTGCTGTGGCTTTTATGTCATTTCAACAACAGAATGGAAGCAGGACTGCTGTACCTTTGTTGTAAACATTTGTAGGAAGCTGTATATCACTGTATGTGGTGTTCACCAGCAGGTTATTGAAGTGTTCATTTGGTTCCAGAATGAATTCATCACCAAGCTCCACATAATTACCATTCTCATCCCTTTCGTTAATGAGAACAGCATTGTAATAATCAAACTGCCAAAGAAGAGAAACACAGTTGTATAAAGAATATTGAAAAGGAAAAAAAAATGTGGGACAGCTTATGAGATTCAGCATCTGAATTTTTCATTGATTTCTAGTTAACTCATTTTAATTTAAGAGTTTCAGGAGAGCTTCTCAGTCCAGTTCAAACCTATTGTTAGGTGGCTAACAATAATTCAGTAACTCAGCACAATAATTTTTATCAACTGAATGACCTGTTGGGTTTATTCCCAGGAAAGTGGGTTTTGGATTGCAGCCTGACATGGCACTATTTGTCTGCTCAGAGGTGATTATCAGTCTAAGTAGTTTGGCTTAGTGGCTAAACACATAAGGATTCTTTGGTGGATCAGACTACCAGTGTTGACGAAGGACAAAAATATGAAAAATCATTCCTTCAAACTTTGATGGGATGAATGAGAGACAAACATGAGGCTTCAGATGGCACAAAAACTTGGTTAATAACAGAGACATAGAAGAAAAATCAGTAACTGTTAGCTAGTTCTTACCAGCAGATGTACTTTTCAGGTACTGTTCAGCTGAAGACTGACTGAGATAGTTCCTAGTGGCCCTGAACCCACCTTCTACACATTCTATCACTGTGGAGCATTCAGCAGTTTTCAGTGGGTCTACTCTACTTGAGACCAGCAACTAGATTTAAAACTAATACAACTGAAGTCTGCATTATTGTGATTGCCCTTATTATTACAAAGAGTTTTCTCTCTCTAAGGGGCTCAGTACATATATTTTATCCTCAGCACAATCCATGAGCAGGTTAGGCCAAGAGCTAGTGAACAAATATTGATCAAGAGCAAATCAGCTGGTAGGTCCATGTAATCCAGTTCTTTGCCACTACTATATACAAATAGGCTAGAGCTGGATAGGGAGTCACAGAGTAAGAGTTGGGAGAGAAGGCCTGGTAACATGCAGTCTGAAGGCTCAGAAGAAGCATTGGGAAGCAGATGTTCTCTATCTAGCAGCATTGGAACACTATGGAAACTAATATTCCTCTGTGTGTGTGTGTGTGCGCACGTGCGTGCGTAGGACTTTTTTCTATGCATCATGAGTCAGCCTTCACTAATCTGAAGGGAAGCCTAAGAGAAAGTTCCATTCAGCTTTCCATAGTTAGAGCAAAATTGACATGTAACGCCAAGACTATTAGACTGTGCACAAATCACCCATTATGCTTCATGGTTTGAGCCTTGGGTGTCTGTTCTCCTAGGTCTGAAATTACTTCCACATGTTTAGGTTTATGTGCATGTGATCTGGAATCCTCCAATTTCCAAAGTCTGGATAGCTTCTACAGGAGACATACATGTTTGAGCATGTATGTATGTATGCATGTATGCAGGCTCTTTGCAACAAGGACATTGTTAGTACAGAGATGGGGGTGAGGTAGGGCATGTCCCTTGTCAGCCTCTTCCATGCATTAATTCATCCTAAATGAACCCTAAATAGGGCTATATCTTTCACAATGCTGGAAAAAAATACGTACACCAAGTTTCACAACTTTTTGATTCATAGTTAATAAAAATACAGACAACACCTGTTCACCTAAGATAAATTCATAACAGCCCTCAGCAGATCTAATTGGTTCCCAAGATTCCTGGAAGATGGAGTCATCAATAGCTACAATTCAGGAAAATTTTATATCCCCTCCAATATTGCAGGGAATCTCTCTCTCTCTCTCTTTCTCTCAGTTGATGGAGAACTCAAGATAGCCAATGCAGCTGTCCTCGTGTCCTGTTGGTGGGCTTCCCATAAGCAACTGATTGGCCATTGTGTGAACAGAATGTTGCACTGGACTAGACAGACCTCTGGCCTGATATAGCATGGCTTTTCTTATGTCTTTATGTTCAAGATTCTAGATTCATCAATCCTTATCAAGCTGCTTGTTTTTACTAACCAGCTTCAGGTTATTTATGTTATTCTAAGATCACAAGAATAACTGGTCACATATTTTATTTGCTGTAATGTATTGAAAAGAGCAGGCTAATATTAAACAAAGGTACAACATCCTGCACCCCATCTCACTGTATATGGATGCTGTATATGAACACTACTTGTGGATTTTTAGTAAGTGCACTTCATAATCATTCAGAGTTGAGATAACCTGCATGAAATGAAATTCCCCTTTCCGTTAAAGGTACAGGAACCCTGTCATTTTTGGATGTATAAAAAGGGAATAAGCTATGCTATGCTTCTCCTGCCTGTGCTGCACATTCCATGCAGATGCTGGATATTTTCCACTGACCTACATTCTCAGACTCAATTTATATTCTGCTGGATTTAACACTGATGAATTTGTCAAACATACAGCTGAATTCCAATCCTTCAGACTGCTTTGGCAACACAAAATGCCTAGATAATTGGCAGTTTTGCTAACTGGCTGCCTGCAGATGCAAGAGGGTATAGTGGAAATTCATTAGGTGCCAAAGTTTGAAAAACAGGGATATCAACAGTTGGAGTGAATGATGCACTGTATATATTTGTAGACCCTCTTAAAGTTGATCTCTGCACCACTATCCTGCTTAGATCTTCCAAAAAGATTTATCTTGATTCTGGCAATTAGCTGAATAATTTCTTCATTTGCCTTTGGCTCAAACACTGAACCAGAGAAGTAAGGTCTTCATCAAAGCAATTAAACAAAAGGGATCCAGTTTAATACATGAGTGCATTGTCTTGACAGCTGTAACCAGACTGACCTCAGATTGTTGGGGATTATCAAATTATCATACAATTCCAAATCTTTTCTGTTGCATCTGTCATGAATGCACTAGTTTTCACAGGGAGTGGTGTTCGCAACAAAATGTCAGTCTAAAATAGAATGCATCTTTCATTTTCTATAGCCCTTCATTCTGAATTCTATTTTATTTTCCTCACCACCCACGAATCTCACTTGCACTCCCTGCTCCAAATGTTCCACCTATTGTCAGGGTTCTCCAGCACCTGGTAACAACAACACTTTGTAATTATTATTTGTATAAAGTACAGTATTCTAAGCACTTAAAGCACTGCCAATTCCTGTTTGTCAAAACACTTTAAGAAATACATTTTAGCAAATTTCATTGGAGTTGAACTATTAAGATCAACTTTATTCCATAAGGGCCCCATTGCAAAAGGCAGGGTCCCCAACTACGTACATGTGCAAAACCTATGGGCATGTAATTGTAGATACCTAGCTTCCAATCAATCTTTCAGATGCCTGCCTGGACATGAGGAGAGGGGACAGCAGGCATGGTTGAGGTCCTCCACCCCACTGACTGAACATGGTCAAATGCTAATCAGGGAACTACAATGATGTTAAATCATTAACTTCATCATCGGCATCCTTTTCTGCTCACAGACTTGAGGCTCACAGAATGATGTCAAACAAGGTTAATTTAAATTCAAAGCAGCTATCTCAAGCAGTAATCAGGACACTGGAAAGCTCCCAATAGGTTCTTCTGGTTAAATAATGGAAAGATGATGCCTCAGTGGTGAACTCTGGGGGTTATAAAGGCAAGCAAAGGCGACTCTGCTTTAGGTCCACCTTCTCGAAAATTTGTTCCTTGCACAATTCTGAAATCTTTGACTTCTGCAAGGTATAAAACAGGGATAGGCAACTTCAGCAGGTTCAGGGGCCAATTTCATTCCCATGAGATCTGAAAGGGACCATGCCCCGCCCCGCCCCGCCCTGCAGTAAACCAGGAAACATTTTTATAAGCAGGGAATGATTGTTTTAATAGGGTTCCCCAAGTTGCTATCATGTTTCAGCAGTAAACACCACCACCACCATACTGTTAAAGCAAGCAAGCAATGGTTTTTAGTGATTTACTACAGTGTGGTTTGAGGAACAGCTCTGGAGAGGTACAAAACTTGAGGATTTGTCTTATGTGTCCACAGACTGCAGTGTAACCAACTCCTCCCTCTGTGAGGGCACAGGCAAAGGCACTTAAGGCAAAGGAAAAGTGGGTTGAACCTTCCCCTTATCTGAATTTCCCTAAAAACACTATTTGAGGTAAGGGATTAAAACAACCTGTTGAATTTCAACCAGATATAGATGTAGATATAGATATAGATATAATCATTGGACTCCCTTAAATATTTTCATATAGCAGTTTGAAAACTGATAAATGCTGACCATATACACCAACAGCTCCATATGATCTGGAAATGCCTTTGTACTAAGTTCTTATGGAAAATATATCATTAATAGAATTAATCAGCAAGGTATCTGATTTAACCATTTTGTTTTAGGATATATCACTGCAAGCTAGAACATCTGAGGTACTCTGGATTATCAGAGCAGTGCCTCTCCATTGACACCCCCTTGTCATGGGAGAGAGGCTTGCGTACCCTAATGATGTTTTGAGCTATGCTGGCAGTGGCATAATAGCCACCGGTAGGGTCTCCCATGCCAGAGAGGTCAAAACCGAAGGGTCTGACAAAGAGTGTCAAAGGGCAGGATGGGCTCTCTAGCCTTATGGCAACCGTCCTAGGAGAAGGAAAACTCTAATCCCAAATGGTGCTCGTCCAACTCTGTAAGGTCAACCATCTAAGAGAAGGAAACTCTAATCAAAACTAAGAGAAGGAAACTCTAATCAAACCTACGACCCAAGGATGTCACTGCTACCGTCCATGCTTGCAAGGCCACGGCAGATGAACCTTTGGTTTAAAGGGTGAGGCCAGTTCTGTGCACGCTGCATTCCACCAGAAAAATCCATTGCACAGGCTTGAAGGACAAATCCAATTCTGAAAAAGCCCTGTAGTGATAGGCGAGGGACGAAATGGCAGGTGTAAAATGCACTGGAAGCCGCAGACCCAACCCTGCATGCAGGCTGACCCGGGAGATGACAGTCTTGTTTGGCAGCATCCTGAACGACCAAGCAGCCTTTTTAAAGGAGAGCACTGCTTGCTCCATATGGAGAGGGGCCTAGAAAAGGTGGCCTAATGAAAGCTCATCCCCATCTACCTGGTTGGCTAGCTGTGGCCAACGGGCATCTTCTGATGCGGTCAAACCAAGGCAAAGAAACAAAGGCACACACCAGCCTCCAAAGGTGTAAATAAACTGACGCTTGCATAATGGAACATCAGAACCATGCGAGACGCTGCAGATAGTGGATGGCCTGAGCGCCGTTCTGCTCTAATAGCCCATGAACTATCATGATTTAATATTGACATCGCTGCTCTTAGTGAAGTTCGTCTAAGGAAGGCAGCCTTAAAGAACACAGCGCCGGCTACACACTTTACTGGTCTGGTAAATCCAAAACTGAAAAGCATCTTTCAGGAGTAGGCTTTATGATTAAAAACTCAATTGCCTCCAAACTCGAAAGCTTGCCAACAGGACACTCTGATCGCATTATTTCCTTACGTCTCCCACATGTTGTTCTCTTTAGAATATATACCCCAACTATGCAAGCCGACCCTGTAGTCAAATTCTACACAGACCTACACCAACTCATACAAAAAGACCCTGTAGAAGATAAAATTATTATCCTTGGTTACTTCAATGCCAGAGTAGGAAAGAACTTCAAAACTTGGAAAGGTGTCTTAGGCAAGCATGGTGCTGGAAATTGCAATGGTAACAGACGCCTCTTGCTAGAGTTCTGTGCAGAACAACAGCTGACTATTACAAACACTATCTTTCAGCAGAAAGATAGCTTAAAGACAACCTGGATGCATCCCCGATCCAAACATTGGCACCTCATTGACTATGTTCTAGTCTGCCAGAGAAATATTTGTGATGTCCGTCATACCTGAGTGATGCCCAGTACAGAATGCTAAACAGATCATCACCTCGTCATATGTAAACTAAATCTTTAACTTAAGTTCAAACTAAGAGGGGTGGCATCTTAAAGAGGATACTCCAAGTCAACAATCTTCAACAAGCTACCATGAGAGATGACTTCCAGGCAAATCTGCAAACAAAACTTGAAGACCATCCTACAGATCCTTCTCCTACTGTGCTTTGGCAACATATCCAAAACAGTATCCTCCAGTGGGCAGGAGAATCCCTCGGATTCTCTCACAAGAAAAATCAAGACTGGTTTGATGAAAACAACCAAGAGATCCAGGAGCTGTTGGGCAAAGAAGAGAACTGCTCACCAGGCATACCTCGCCCAGCCAACTTGCCATGTAAGGAAAGCAGCTTTCCGCCTCACATGTAGTAAACTTCAACAAAAACTCTGAGACATGCAGAACAAGTGGTGGATCAATATAGCAGAAAAGACACAACACTGTGCAGATCTGGGTGATCATAGAGGGTTTTATGAAGCTCTTAAAGCAGTGTTTGGACCTACTTATCAGGTCCAAAGCTCCTTATACAGTACAGATGGTCAAACAATTACTGATAAAGCCTCCATCCTGAATCGATGGGCTGAACATTTTCAAAGTCTCTTTAGTGCCGACCGAGTAGTCCAAGGAGATTTTCAGACACGGAAAAATCGTCCCTTGCCGCGCGAGCAGCCTCCCGAAACTGCTGCGCGGCAAGGGTCTTTTTCGGACCGCGCTGTGCCTGTTGCGAAGCCGTCCGTGTCACTTCCGTGAAGCTTGGGACGGCTCCGCGTCATATTTCAAGCACGGAGGCTGCCCGTGATTGAAATATGACGCGGAGCCGTCCCAAGCTTCACGGAAGTGACACGGACGGCTTCGCAACAGGCACAGCGCGGTCCGAAAAAGACCCTTGCCGCGCAGCAGTTTCGGGAGGCTGCTCGCGCGGCAAGGGACGATTTTTCCGTGTCTGAAAATCTCCCAAGGCTCAGCTATCCAATATATGATACAAAAACCGATGAAAAATGACCTGGACATAGCTCCCACTTTGGAAGAGACCCTTAAGGCCATACAGCAGATAAAAAATGGCAAGGCAGCTGGGATTGATGGAATCCCACCTGAAGTTTGGAAACACAGAGGTCATGCACTCCACAATAAATTCAACAAACTCCTTGTGAATTGCTGGGAAAAAGGGGAACTGCCATCAGATGTCCGAGATGCAGTCATCATCACCCTGTGCAAGAAAAAAGGAGCAAAATCCGATTGCTCAAACTATTGAGGCATAACACTGCTCTCTATTGCTGGAAAAATCCTTGAAAGGATACTCCTGAACACATTAGTTCCTGCTATTGCAGAAGAACATCTCCCTGAAAGCCAGCCTGGAGTAATAAACACCTGAAGCGAAGCACAAAAATCAGTGTGTATAGAGCCATTCTACTGTCTATTCTCCTTTATGGATCTGAAACATGGGTCACCTATTGCCACCACCTACGACTCCTCGAACGCTTTCATCAGCACTGTATACGCACAATCCTAAATATACACTGGACTGACTATGTGATGAATGTTGCTGTCCTTGAGCAAGCAGGGATCACCAGCATTGAGGCCATGATATTGAGAAGACAGCTGCACTGGGCAGGGCACATTTCTAGGATGGAGGACCATTGTCTCCCAAAAATAGTACTCTACGGTGAACTCGCCACGGGTCAGCGTAAGAGGGGTGCTCCAAAAAAGAGATACAAGGACTCCCTGAAACAACATCTCAGGCTTGGCCAAATTGATCACCAACAATGGTCTGCCCTGACCTCACATCAAGAGGCATGGAGACGCACTATCCACAATGCTGCAGCCTTATTTGAGAACTCACGCCGAACAAATCTTGAAGAGAAATGACAACGCAGAAAGAATCACAACCCAGAAACATCACCCAAGGAGACCTTCTGCTGTGCTTTCTGCAACTTGACTTGTTTATCTTAGATTGGCCTTTTTAGTCATCAGCGCACTTGCAGAAAGCACAGGATGAGTGCTTCCTGAATCTTCGTTTGTGAAGAAAAGCCAGAGAGAGAGCTTGTAACCCCCCGCACCATATTATTTTAAATCACATTCTGTTCCTATAATTGAAAACTGGGTTGAATATAATGTATACCTGTCCATTAAATAACAAACCATGCACTATAGGAGAGACACATCAAAGAAGCTTAAAGCAATTTGGCAGTCTTTACTAGGATTGTTCTCAGAAGGTCCCCTCCTCTATTTTCTTTAATTTATTTTTTTTTCTTTACTTGAAAGTTCTATCTTTGTGAAAGCCAGCTACTCTATTCTCCTGAGAAATATTGACTGGGCTTCAGAATGAGGCAATGACAAGCATCAAAATCAGGAAATATCAAAGCCATTTTTTTTCTCACATTGTATGGAGGAATATCATACAAATTACCACAATTTCCTATCAAATATTATTTAAAATGTTTCATATGTAATTGATAAAAAAAATCTACTTCCAGTAAACAGTTGAAAATTAATGGGGAAACAGCATTCATATGGATGTATGGAAATTACCCATATCTTGTGTTTCACAGCCCAGCAATGCACAGCCCACTGAGGTCAATAGGACCTACTCACAAATTAATATCCCTAGGATAGTATTTTTATGGGGTAATAGCATCACATTTATAGCATCCACATGGAAGTGGCACTGGCTTTTCTCAATAGCATACTGTGAACCATCACAGTCCACTCCCCTATGATTGTAGAAATGGCTGTCATCCACAGCAGATGTAGAACTTTGTTCAGACATTTCTGCACATAATCCCTCATCAGAGAATGAATCATACAGAGGAAAAGAGGTGGGTTCACATGTACATAATCAGTCACTTGTGCAATGACTGGTAAGGTGTGAGTGGGCCAATACCACAGACAGAGCATTCAAATAAGCCTGAGGTGCATTAATGTTTTTTCTGCCAAGGGTCACATCAATGCTGCTTGGCTGAGGGCATTTATCTATATAAGCACTAGTACTGCCCCCCTTTCTTACAACACACACACTCTTAAAATCCTGAAGCAGGCTGTCTGAGAGGTGCTGTTTCCTAGTGTTCTTCAAGACTCAAACTGTCTAAGCACTGACTGTTCATCATTTGTGAAGCAAACCTGTGAACAGTGAATATTTCTTAGAGCATCCTCCAGGCAGTGAGTCCTGGATTTTTAAAAAAAGTTTCTTCTGGACTAAACCAGAAGCAAATTAGGTAGCAATATCACCAAAGAGTAATATAATGGTCACAAGGGCAAAAAAACAAAAACAAAACATCTAGAAGGGCCACATGCAATGCACATGGATTGTGAATCTCTGATATAAACACACACACACAGTGCTTTATAGTGCAGCATGGTTGTAACGAATATACACATATTTTCTTGTCCTTGATTCAAAAGGGTATTTCAACAAGTTGAGAGATGGCACACCATGAGATTTTTTTCAGCTCCATGTGAGACCTAAACACCAATGCGTTTTGAGCAGTTGCAACAATTGGAAAAAATGATGTATTTGGGGGAAGGGAACACTGCATTTGCAGCAAAAGTGATGTTGTATTGTGCAAGGGAAAAAACCGATCCCACTTTCATGAAGTTTCCAACAAAAGTCCTCCAAACCCACCTCTCAAAAAATTTGGAAAATGCATAAAACTTTTATAGAGCAGTGAGAAAGCCTCTGAAATTTTTCATTCTCATGTGTAAGAATTAAATAAGCAAAAAATGTGCACCACCACAATGGTGTCAGTCCACACATTCAGCTACTATTTACTAGAAAGAGAGGAATCAAATGATGCACAGTTACCTGATTAAAATACATACTTTGTAAACAAATACATTAAAATGCACTTTAGGCAAGTTTTTAAAAACTTCAGGTTAGTGCAGCAATGGCACTGAACAGATTTATGAATAACAAGATGCAAAATTGACATGGACTAGAAACAGACTGATTATTGTATACAGTACTTGGTTTGGCCTGTATTGATTCAGACTGAAAGGAGGGGATATAAATGAATTAATAGTTCTTTAATTCCTTCATGCAATAAAATTCCATTTTTGTTTGTAGAGAGAAATGATAAAGATTCCCCCAACATTTTTTTTGTTTGCTTGTAACATGAAGATATTATTTTTAATCAAAGAGTATTAAATATAGTGACTTGCAGAGTGAAGTGGTACAGGCCAGATAGTATACCTCTATCTGGCCTGTACCTCTACACTCTACAAATCACTGTATTTACTGCTCTTTAATTAAAAACAATCCTTTCACATTACCAAAAAGAAAAAGAAAAAGAAAAAAAATGTTGGGAGATCTTCATTATTTGGCACGTGAAAACTAGGCCATAATCTGGAATAGGGGATTTGTGATTCTAACTGCTATCATCTCAGAACAGTGGCCAAGCTGGCTAGGGTGTTGGAAGTTGGAATCAGCAATATGTGGAGGGTTAGATGCTCCCCACAACTGCTGATAACTGGGTACTCTAGAGCAGGTGACCAAAGCTGTCTATTTTTCTCTGATGTGCCCACCACTACATGTCATATAAATTATGTCTTTGACATTGCAAGATATGAATATGGGATATAAACATTTGAATAAATACATGACTTACCTCCAGCGATGAGTTGAATTCATGGTACAGATCTGCATCTTCTGCTGCTTCAACCAACCGCTACAAAATAGATATTTTTTTAAAAAAATCATAGAAGGAAAATCAGAATGGGAAGTGATGGGAAAGCATTTTCAAAAGCATTATCTACAGAGAGGAAAATAAATTAACATTAATTTGTTTAGGGGAAACAACTCTTCACACTAACGGAGATTTCAGTGCTGTTCACAGCGTCATGTCTTGTTCAGTTTTTCCCAAAGTGCAGATGGGGGGGTTGCTGAAGAAGGTCTCACCTGCTGATTTCTGTCATAAAGCAGCTAAAAGAATGAAGTGCCTATGAAGGAGGAAAAACCTAACCATGGTACTTTCATGCCTATATCCATATCTTGCTCAAGTCCCTCAAAAGGAGGTATGGAAGACGAGAGAGCTTAAAAATTCTATGCAAGTCTGTCCTGCTGCATGGCTAAATTTAGCAGCTTGTATTCACAGTTTCTCAGGGTTGGTTTCAATGAGGCATTGGACTGTTTCAAACGTACTGAGTACACTATATATAGAGAGAAAATAAATGTAACAGAGAAGTAACAGCAAAAATGTATTCTTTTCTGTTGAAATGGAAGCCAGAGGAAAAAAGTGGCCCTTCTTTTCCCATGATAAAAGATCCAATGAACAGTCTGATTGGGTTTACTAAATCAAGATCAAACAACTACAGTATTAAACTTCACTAGCTATACCATCTAAACCACCATACACGTACCTAGCACTACAAAACAAATATGATAGAATAGGCATTACTGAAATCTGGTGGGATGTGTCGCATGATTGGAATGTAGGAATAGAGGGGTATAACCTTTATAAGAGAAATAGGCCAAACAGGAAAGGAGGAGTAATAGTATTATATGTCAGGGATATTTATACCAGTGAAGAGATCCATGACATCAATACTGGAAGCCAGGTGGAGAGCATCTGGATAAAAATTAAAGGGGAGGGAAGCAACAGGGATGTTATTGTGGGACTCTACTACAGACCCCCAAGTCAGACAGAGGAATTGGATGATGCCTTTCTAGAACAGATGAACACACACGCAGAAAGGAGAGATGTAGTAGTGATGGGTGACTTCAACTATCCTGATATTTGCTGGCAATCTAACTCAACCAAAACTTCAAGGTCTAGCAAATTCCTTACTTGCCTGGAAGACAATTACATGGTCCAAAAGGTGGAAGAGGCAACAAGGGGATCAGCTATTTTAGATCTGATCCTAACCAACAGAGATGATCTGGTTAATGGGGTGCAAGTGGTGGGATCCTTAGGTGAGAGTGATCATGTTCTCTGGAGTTTGTTATACAATGGAAAGGAGAAGCCAGGCATAGTCAGACACACATTCTTGACTTTAGGATTGTTGATTTCAATAAACTCAGAAAAATACTGGGGGTGACCATGGTCAAGAATACTAAAAGAGAAGAGACCCCAAGACGGATGGGACTTTCTCAAAAGGGAGATACTGAAGGCACAATTTCAAACAGTACCATTGAGGAAGAAAAATGGGAGGTGTCTCAAGAAACCAGGATGGATGATTAAAGAACTTTCAATGGAGCTAAGTTTTAAATGGAACATGTATAGGAAATGAAAAAAGGGGGAAATCACCAAAGAAGAATTCAAACAGATAGCGAACACGTGTAGGAGTAAAGTCAGAAAAGCTGAAGTGCAGAATGAGCTCAGGCTTGCTAAAGAGGTTAAGAACAATAAAAAGGGTTTTTTTGGGTATGTCTGCAGCAAAAGGAGGAAGAAGGAAATGGTAGGGCCACTACGTGGAGAAGATGGCAAAATGCTAACAGGAGACAGAGAAAAGGCAGAATTACTCAACACCTTCTTTGCCTCAGTGTTTTCAGAAAAGAAAAAGGGTGACCCACCTGAGGATAATGGAACAGAGGACACAATAGGGGAAATCCAGCACAGAATAAGCAAAGAGGTAGTACAGGAATACCTTCTTAATCTAAATGAATTTAAATCTCCAGGACCAGATGAACTACATCCAAGAGTATTAAAAGAGCTGGCAAATATAATCTCAGAGCCATTGGCAATAATCTTTGAGAACTCCTGGAGAACAGGAGAAGTCCTAACAGACTGGAGGAGGATAAACGTTGTCCCCATCTTCAAAAAGGGGAAAAAAGAGGATCCCAACAATTATCGTCCAGTTAGTCTGACATCAATACCAGGGAAGATTCTAGAGCAAATCATTAAACAGAGAGTCTGTGAACATTTAGAAGGTAATGCCATAATCACAAAAAGTCAACATGGGTTTCAGAGAAACAAGTCATGCCAGACTAATCTGATCTCTTTTTTTGATAAAATTACCAGCTTGGTAGATGAAGGGAATGCTGTGAATATCACATACCTTGATTTCAGTAGGCCTTTGACAAGGTTCCCCATGACATTCTTGCAAACAAGCTTGTAAAATGTGGGTTAGACAAGTCTGTTGGGGATGCTTTGATCGTGATTTCCTGCATGGCAGGGGGTTGGACTGGATGGCCCTCATGGTCTCTTCCAACTCTACAATTCTATGATTCTATACCAAAACTATAGTTTTTGTAACTGTACATGTAATTCATATTTTACCACTGACAATGCACACACAAATTGTTGCTTTTTAAAAATGGGTAACTGAGGGCCTAATGACAGAAGGCATAGAGGAACTATGTTTTCTTTTTAAAAATAAAACACAGACATAGGAAACTGCCAATTTGATAGATGTAGTAGGATGGGGGGGGGGAGTCAAGAGATACTTAACTCCTTTCCTCTATATAGTTTTTCCAATTAAAACTGCCCACACCCCCCAATTGCTGTTTGACCACTGTAGTGCTGGTGGTGCTGGTGAGGCACTATGAACCATTACCAGTCACACTAGCAAGTACTAGACTAGATAGGCAAATAATAAGATCTAATACCACTGAGTCTCCACTGTTTATCAAAGCAATTAGGAAACAATGAGTGTGGGTTGAGAAATGGGTGTGGTTGTTGGAAACAATAGTAGTAGTGGGAGAAATCTATCACAGACACAAGAATAAGCCATAGGGATGCAAATCATTGTAGGATTATGCAAAAAGTGCTTTCTGCACAAATGAAATTTTCACAAAAAAGCCTGGAAACATGAAAAAAATCATTGAAAATTACAACAAAACTTGTGTGATGTGTCAAAACCTGTAGCAACACCTTCATCAAGAAAATCTGTAATTATTCTTTACACCCTTATGAAGCAGTACTGAATGCCATGAAACAGGTCTGCTGAAATTGTTCACCACGCACACATTTGTTTGGGGCAACTGAAAAGCAACTCTGTGGTTTGAAGGTTTAAATCCCTCCTCAACCATGGAGACCCACTGGCTGACTTTGGGCATGTCACCCTCTCTCAGCCTCAGAGGAAGGCAAAGACAAACCCCCTCTGACCTAATCTTGCCAAGAAAACCCAGTGATATGTTTGCCTTAGGGTTGCCATAAGTCGGAAATGACTTGAAGGCACACAACAATAACAACAACAAGTAGTGCAACTGGTCTTAAGTTAAACCCAGTTCTCCAGTAGTCTCCTGAACTACTAATCATTTGCAGAAGGGGGAATTCTGGCAGGGCTGCTTGGTGTGCAAGTATTTTATAGACACTAATTAAAGACATTAATATAACATATGGTTTTAAGAAAACAGAGCCTATGGCTCATATGAGCATTGCAAAATGCCTTATACCACACTACCAGTCCATCTAGAACAGTATCATAACCAATTTTGGTGACACCAGTTCTCAAGGATCTGATTTATTTAATTAAAAATGACAGAATCAGATATATTTAACTCGAAATGCCAGAGATGGAACCTGGGACTTTGTGCATAAAAAGCATGTCCTGTAACACTGAGCTATGGCTCCTTCACAAATCAAGATCCATACTCTATTTTGGTGCAGCAACATCCTTCAATATTGTTTGGTAAGCTGTGCATACTGTAGAGGAGCATGCTTTCATTTCATTTATTCTTCTCCTTTCTCACTCTTGGCTGGGTAAGAATTTGGGAGGAAAATAATTACCTCAACCGCTTCTACTTTTCTCCGTAGCATGCTTTCCATCTCTTCAGAGAACTTTTTCACCAGCTCCAAGCCATCTACTTCTTTAATCTTCAGAGTTGGCTCCACATCTTTGTATTTCTGTCAAAATAAATAAGGAAAATAATTGTTGGAGAAGATATTTCACAAGTAACGTGAAGGACTAGTTATCACCCAGATATGTAGCATATGCTTGGATTTGCAGCTACAATGTGGATTGGTACAAACGGGTTGTGACTAAAGAGACTCAAACAGGCATCAAATAAAAGAAGTTATTGAGATGCAAGCATGAACAAAACCCACTGTTGAAGACCTCCTAACCTCAAAATAACTCTATTTGAAAAAGAGGAAAATCATGAAAAACTGATTATTGCAAAAACCTGCTTACAAGCTGAAAAAGAGTTTTCAAAAAGCAGGCCTCATGTTCATGAAGAATGAAAGTGTCATGTATAAAGATGTAGTTAGACAGACATAGTTTCCTGAAACCCGTGTGATAATCTCCTCAGAGTGGTCTTACACCATCCAAAGCCAGATAATGCTAAGGGTTTGAGGCTGTAGGTTCCACAACCTAGATCTTTACTGTAATGGCCTATATCTATTTCCTTGATAAGAGTACATAAGGGTCACATAGGTTCCCTGTATATGGACAAGGATTGTACCTTTAATTAGGGGGCAAAAAGAGGGAAAGTGAGATGAGCAAAGACCCTGCCATTCAAAGGGCTTGTTGATTTTATGTTAGCGGAAGCTGTGGAGCACATGTGGGGTAAAAAAATGCCTCGAGGATGAGAAAGGCAGGAGGAGATTAGACAGAAATAGAATCATACCAGACATCCAGTAGGCATGCACAGAAGCGGTTGGCTATCTTTACCTGGTGTAATTAGCAATGTGAGGGCTTTGTAAGATTAAAGATAGAGAGCCTTCCTTCAGTACAGACCCCAATGTAGGAAAAATTAAAACAAGATATAAGGATTTATGGAATAAAACAAAATAAATTAGAATTAGAAGAAATCATGATTTCAGAGGACACCAAGGTTTTATCTAAAATATACAAGGTATTGTTAAAATGGGAATGAGAGGATAAAGTAGTAAAAGAGCCAATGATTAAATGGGCACAGAATATTGGTACCCCAATAGTGTTTGACCAATGGGAGAAATTATGGAATTACACAATGAAGTTGATGGTATGTCAAGAACTGAAGGAAAACTGTTGGAACATGTTCTTTAGGTGGTATATGACACCAGATAAAATATCAAGAATTTATAAGAATATGAAAAATCGATGTTGGAAATGCAAAGAAGTAGAAGGATCATTTTATCATTGCTGCTGTAAGCAGGAATATAAATTTTGGATAATGGTTCATAGCTCAATAGAGAAAATATTAAAAAGAAAATTTCAAATGTGCCCAGAAATCTATTTGTCATGTATATTCAGTGACAAAGTAAAAAAGGAAGAGGAGAAAATTTTATTTAATTTAATTCTTGCTGCTAGGATAGCATTGTGCGACACTGGAAACTAGAGAGCATACTCTCCAGAGAGGAATTGCCAATTAAAGTGGTAGAACTGATATATTTGGATAAATTGACAAAAGTTATTAAAAATAAAAATTCGGAATTTTTTGAAAAAGAATGGAAAGGGACCAAAGATTATCTTGCTGAAATTTGGGGTACTGGATTTCTTGTATAAAAAGAAGATTATAGGAAAATATTTTCCTGTTCAAAAAAAAAAATGTATAGGAAATTGTTGTAAACTGACATAATATTATACTGAAAGGCAATTTATTTTGGTTAATAGATTAGAGGTGATAAATCTTAATGGGAAGCATTGAATGGAGTATGGATGAGATCAAGAATGGATAAGGTGATGGTTTGATTGAGGTGAGGAAGAAGATAGGGAAGAAATTATTTTTTTAGATAAATTAGATAAAAAGGAAAGGTTAAAAAAATACAGACCCCAGTGGAGGAAGTATGGGCAAGAGAGGCTGATCACAAAGGGATACATGGGCCACTGTGAGAAGACTAGCTTAGCAGAAGGCCCACGGTACTCATCCTAGCTCAGCTGCCTCCTGTCCCCATTTAACTCAGTGGCAGCATTTTTTCCTGGCAGAAAAGCTTCTCTCTACCACTCTGAGGGGGTAAATCAGCCCCTCCCGAGTGGCATCTGGTAATCCTGCCTAGGAATGCATGCCAACATGAAAAGCTATTTTCCAGGTTTTGTTTGTGTCTTCTTTACAGAGTAGTATATATAAAATAGCAAAAATCTCAGAATCTTAGCAAGAAACTTCAGTTAATTTACAATTATGAAACTGGGACAGAATATATAAATACAGAGATTATTAAGGAGCAAATGTTTTGTCCTTTACAAACAGCACTGCTGATTGTCACTTTTTAGTGTAAAGATGTGTCTAGTTATATACAGTTGTCCCTTGACATTCGCGGGGGTTACGTTCCACGGACCCCCGCGAATGTAAAAAAACCGCGAATATGGATTGCCCTCCCCGGGGCCTTCACGGAGCCTTCGAAGGCTCCGTGAAGGCCTCCGCGGCCTCCCCCCACCCTCCCCAGGCCTTCACGGAGCCTTCGAAGGCTCCGTGAAGGCCTCCCCCCACCCTCCACCCTCCCTCCCCGGGGCCTTCACGGAGTCTTTCAAGGCCCCGTGAAGGCCTCCCCGGCCTCCCCCCACCCTCCCCAGCCCTTCACGGAGCCTTGGAAGGCTCCGTGAAGGCCTCCCCCCACCCTCCACCCTCCCTCCCCGGGGCCTTCACGGAGTCTTTCAAGGCTCCGTGAAGGCCTCCGCGGCCTCCCCCCACCCTCCCCAGCCCTTCACGGAGCCTTGGAAGGCTCCGTGAAGGCCTCCACCCATCCTCCCCCCTCCCTCCCCGGGGCCTTCACGGAGCCTTTCAAGGCTCTGTGAAGGCCTCCGCGGCCTCCCCCCACCCTCCCCAGCCCTTCACAGAGCCTTCCAAGGCTCCATGAAGGCCTCCCCCCACCCTCCACCCTCCCTCCCCGGGGCCTTCACGGAGCCTTTCAAGGCTCCGTGAAGGCCTCCGCGGCCTCCCCCCACCCTCCCCAGCCCTTCACGGAGCCTTCCAAGGCTCCGTGAAGGCCTCCCCCCATCCTCCCCCCTCCCTCCCTGGGGCCTTCACGGAGCCTTTCAAGGCTCCGTGAAGGCCTCCGCGGCCTCCCCCCACCCTCCCCAGCCCTTCACGGAGCCTTCCAAGGCTCCGTGAAGGCCTCCCCCCACCCTCCCCCCTCCTTCCCCGGGGCCTTCACGGAGCCTTTCAAGGCTCCGTGAAGGCCTCCGCGGCCTCCCCCCACCCTCCCCAGCCCTTCACGGAGCCTTCCAAGGCTCCGTGAAGGCCTCCCCCCACCCTCCCCCTCCCTCCCCGGGGCCTTCACGGAGCCTTTCAAGGCTCCGTGAAGGCCTCCGCGGCCTCCCCCCACCCTCCCCAGCCCTTCACGGAGCCTTCCAAGGCTCCGTGAAGGCCTCCCCCCACCCTCCCCGGGGCCTTCACGGAGCCTTTCAAGGCTCCGTGAAGGCCTCCGCGGCCTCCCCCCACCCTCCCCAGCCCTTCACGGAGCCTTCCAAGGCTCCGTGAAGGCCTCCCCCCACCCTCCCCCCACCCTCCCCAGGCCTTCACGGGGCCTCTGGGGGGTCTCCAAAAGCCCCGTGAACGCCTAGCCGGCCCTCCCGGCTCCTTCCCACAGCTTTCAAGGGGCCTCCGGAGGCCCCTTTTCGCGGTTTTGGGGGGGCCCGGGGGGGCCCTCCCAAAACCGCGAATAATTAAAACCGCGAATGCTGAGTTCGCGAATGTGGAGGGGCAACTGTATAATAATTTGAGCAGTGATGACTCCACTGTTCATAATATGTGGTTTAGTCATGCAAACTTTTCTTTAAGATCAAAGGCAGGTGAAACCTATTCCTCCTGATCCACTGGAGCTGCCCTGATTGGCTGACACCATATAGAGTAATATCACACTGCCATTTCCCTCTTTGTTCCAATTTGTGCAGTTTGGGTCCCCCGTTTCCTCCACTGTGTCCAACCCCCAAAGCCAAAAATCAGCCAGGTTTTCTCTGATTCCTGGAATCAGAAATGGCACAATGTTACTTCCAGTCACATCAGGAGCAACTGTATGGCCCAAAGCAGAGGGGTCACAATGAGAAATGACCCCCACAAACCCTACACAATTGCCCCCTTATGTTACAGAGTTTCATTAGATGAGTAAAAACTAGAAACAAAGTGTCCATGAAATAGTTGCTCAGTTTCAGCAGGTGTTGGACGTTGCTTGTTACCTAGTTGCACGACAAGCAACACCTGCTGAAATTCCCTCTTCTACACAACCACTAAAGGGACAGGAGCTGACACCAGTTTTCATTCTGGCAACCTTATGTTTCCCTGGTGTGATTCAGGGCCACTGATTTTGGTTTGGTTTGCTCCCTCTCAGCAAATTTGCAGCAAATGGAAGTCTGTATAAATTACTTTGCTTTGACTATGTTGAAACAAGTGGAAGTCTGTATGAGGTGTGCTGCTTTGTTACTAAAAGCTTATCTTTCCATACACTGTTCTTAATAAAAAGGAATATATTTAATCTACTGCCAAGGCCTCATGAGTGGTGACCTGAGCAATGCCTTGTTAAGACACTTGGGACTTTATCAGACATCCCCTTTTAAATGTTCTTTTGCCGGCAAAAAAAAATATATCAATTTTTATGCCTGCAAAAAAGCATCCCCCCCCCGCACTTACCTCCTTTCCTGGCAAAGGCTCCTCCAGTAATAAAGAGGAAGTGAATGGAGCTCTGTTCACTTCCTCATTTGAAATCAATTGTGCGGGAAATTCAAAAATTAAAAAAAACCATCAAAAAGTTAAACTAAGCGCATGCACACAGACCCACTAAAAAGCCTCAAAGTAACACAGGGAGGGTAAAAAAAAAAGTTTGTCACTTACCTGGATGGCCCGATCTAACCCGGAGGTTTTTGCACCGGTCCAGCCGTTGTTGGGGTAAGTATGAGATTTAAAGGGACAAAAGCTTCGCATGCCGGCAATGTCAGTAAAAAAGCAGCAGGGAAATCTATTGAAGCTTAAGGTGTCAATTAAAAGGTACAGGTTTGGGGTTGATTTTAACCACAAAAGGGCAACAGCATCTGATCCATGTGCCCTTTTGTGGTTATGTGGCAGCCTTATGACACCATATTTTCTGTATCTGATAAAGCTCTTGGAGGCCCCTTCCCAGGAATTAATGTAGTGTGGTGACTAGTCCTGGACTGAGATTCAGCAAATCCATGTTCTAGTCTCCAATTATGTACAAAGTTCACTAGGAAGTTTTGCATCAGTCAGTGATTCTCAACCTAATTTTCTTCATAGGGTTGTTGTGAGGACAAAATGGAAAGAAGTAGTACAGTTGTCCCTTTATATTCACTGGGATTTGGTTCCAGGACCCCCCATGGATACCAAAATCCGTGAATACTCAAGTCCCATTATATGCAATGGCATAGCAAAATGGTGTCCCTTATATAAGATGGCAAAATCAAGCTTTGCTTTTTGGATTATTATTTTTTAAAGAATATTTTCAAGCCATAAATACTTAAATCCATGGATACCAAATCTGTGGATACGGAGGGACAACTGTATCATGTAGGTCAATTTGTGTTTCTTGGGAGAAAAAAAAGGAAGAGGATAAATATAATTTTTTTTAAAAAGTCTAACTATGCTTGGTATCCTGTTTAGTGCTGTTAAGTGCTCAGGTGAAGACACCCACAGTCAACAGGAACCAAAATGAGAAAACTTGGCCAGCTCCAATGCTTACACAAGGTTACAAACAGAAGAGTGATCCAAACAGTCCAAGGTTCAATGGGAAAAAAGTGGTCCTGAGCAGAGTCCAAAGCAGAGAGAGGAATTGCCAGAAAGAGTATTCCAAAGGTACATGTTAAAAGTCAGTGATCCAAAAAGCTGGAGACGTCTGACAGGGCTGCATGGACATTTGGGAGCTGTTAGCTTGCAACAATAGAATGGCCAGGGCTGAGCTAATTTAAAGTCAGTAGGTCAGTGTCCTGTATTTAAAGTGGAGCAGGGTGCTCCCAGCACTTTAATTTATGTCACTTGACAGGGTGAAGTGTCCTCCTCCCAATATGCAGCTGCCGCCTAGGATGGGCCAGGCTTTGCCTCTGCCAGTAGCATGATGATGGTGATATGTACTGCTTCCTTTACATCTAATGTCTCCTACCTTTCCTCCTCTGGATGTACTGGTCTAGAACAAAAACTTAGTAAATATATTGTGTCAGGACATGTCCTACACCCAGGAGATTTTCACACGGGGCCAAAATGCCCCGTTAGTGCCTTGCCACCTCCTCTCCCGTTCCTGCCACAGAATAATGTAAATCTTTCACACACTTACCTTAATTCCACAGCAGGAACGGGCTCCCCCTCTTCTTGCTGGCCAGCCATAAATGCAGCCGTTGTAAGGCTGTTTTTATGACCGGCTATCTGAAACGTTATCATGTTATCGCGTGATAATGGCTGGATGGTAAATTTAAAAAATAAAACTCCCCCAAACATAAAATCAGTTCATCAAGCACAAAAACACACTTTAAATCACACAATCAAAACAGGGAGGGTAAAATAAAGGGTGCCACTTACCTGGATGTCCAGATTGTACCAGGAAGTGCTTGGAATGGACCTCCCCTCCACGGCTGTCATTTGAGAACAGGAACGGGGCTCTTGCTCACACACCCGTGATTGCATGATAGCAACGGAATGGGAGGTCTATTCGTGATGAAAAATCATGATTACATTGCTCCAGAAGAGTCATGGGAACAGGATGGATGAAGGACAGAATGAGGTCAATGTTGTCCGAAAGGGAAAACTTTTCCTGACCCTGTTCTGTTCCTGCCATGGGATATATAGCCCATGTGAAAATCTCCCCAATGCACTTTTGTAGGAAGGCTGGGTCAATAGTCAAAATTAATCTCTCCTCCTCAAATCTGCAGAAGTTCTCATTCATAGACAAAGCAGCCAACTTGGACACCCGTCTTCCAGATGTCAATGCTACTAACAAAGCCACTTTGAAAGGGAGCGTGTGCAATGAGGCCTCCTTCAGTGGTTCATAGGGAGACTTTGTCAACCTGTTCAAAACCAAATGTAAACCTCAAGTTGGGAATCTGCCCCAGCTGCTCCCACTTGGCTCGTGGGGGGAGGGGTGCAAGGGTAAAAAATGCCCCCACCCCCTCTCCAGTTGCCCAGCCTTGTTCTAGAGTTGTAAACAGAAAGTTTTGTTAAAAATGATACTGTTTGCCTAGAAATAGTGCTCTCCCAGGAAACCTGCTCTCTTAACTTTATATCCATTAATCATGTTATAATCATCAATCCCCACTCCTCACTTGTTATGTGATTTAGGGCTTTAAATGAATTGGTCTGTCATCACTTTTAGTCTGAGCCTGAGACACAGTTCAGCAACTGAGGACTTGATTTGGCACTCCATTGCAAGAAATAGGTAAAACTCAGAATGGAAACATCATGCTGGGCTCCATGAAAAAGTGTACAAACATGTTCCACAGCAAACACCTTATTTCTCTATCAGCCCCCTCTGATAGAGCAGTAAAAGGATTTGTCAGAAGACAACAATCTGATTTGTGGCTTGCAGAATCCAACTCTAATGATCACAGAGAAGTGAGGACAAAAGCAAAGATGATGTATGTTGCTTCCCCTAAACCATCTGAGTAGAATGCCTCAGTCCCATGATGAAATTTAACAGCAAGGCAATGGCAGCGAAAGTGACTGATTAGCTTAGGAAAGGTGCTTTGACAGAGCAATCTTTCCACCTAAAGCCATCTTCACCTGTAACCTGAAATAGATACAAGTATAACACTGGAGGGATTTTGACAGGGCTCGGCAGCACCAATTCATACATAGAAAGTCTAGAAAGCTTGTTTGTGGTACTTTTGAAGACCTTAATTAAGTCAAATAGAACATCTTTTTTAAATGGCATCAGCAAAGAGAAAACAATCAGCCTTTAAACTACTGAAAAAGAGACATTTTTGCCTCCTGATTTTAGCAGAATTAACCAAGGCAGGGGATGAATAAGAATTACAGTACTTCTAAAAAGTATCTATGACATGAAAAACACTAATGATCTATGTAAGTAATGAAGCAACAAGGACCTTGTGTCAGGTGAGTCCTAGATAAAAGCCACAAGGAGAAGTGTTTTTTTTTGTGTGTGTGTGTGTGTGCTTTGCTTCATAACAAAACGTCTGGAGCATGGCAGCCCTGGGAGTAACAATTACCCACTTTGAAATGGATTCCCCCATTTCATAAAACTGGGATGTGTGGGTGTGGAATAAGGCAAAATGGATCCCACCATTCTGGATACTTATCAGTCTCTAAAAATCCATTTTGAGGCATGGTTCTAGAGCATTTGTTGGCTTCCCAGCTCCAGGGATTTCTGGATGAGATGAATTATCTAGATCCATTTCATTCTGGATTCAGGCCTGGTTATGGGACAGAGACAGCTTTGGTCACCTTGGTTGATGACCTATGCCAGGAAGTAAATGGGGAAATGTGTCCTTCTTGGTTTTGCTGGACCTCTCACTGGCTTTTGATACCATTGGACATGGAAATCCTTTGGGCTTGGAATGGGACTTGGGACATTGTTTTATAGTGGCTCTGTTCCTTCCTGGAGAAATCATCCTAGAAGGTAGTGTTGGGGGACTTCCTGGGCTGTTGATCTGTGGGGTCCCCCACAGATCAGTTCTGTTCTCTGAGGTATTTAACACATACATGAAACTGCTGGGAGAGATTGTCTGGAGTTTTGTGGTTTGGTGCCATCAGTATGTGGATGACACCCAGCTTTTTTTATTTCTTTCCACAACAAACCAAGAAAGCTGCCTTGATCCTATACTGGTATCTATCATCAGTAATGGACTGGATAAGGGTGAACAAACAAAACTTAATCCAGACAAGACAGAGATGCTCCTGGTCAGTTGATCAGGGAATAGTGTTCTGTAGAAGAGGGAATTTCAGCAGGTGTTGCTTGTCACTCAACCAGGTAACAAGCAACACCCGCTGAAATTCCCTCTTCTACACAACTATTAAAGGTAAAGTGGTTGTCTCCAGTTTCAGTCTAGCAACCCTGTTTCAGACCTTCTTAACTACTTTTTTTTGTACCAACAAGTATTTGGTGTCATTGTTAAGAACAACAAAAAGCTATAATAATAAAATCTAGCATTAAAAAGAATCAGGAGACTAAGAAAATCAGAAAACCCACTGCCTAGATTTTGCATTTGATTTAATTTTTTAAAACATTCTTTTCCACATTAATGAGTGCTGGAAATGCCAAGAAACTAATTACTTTTGTATGTGGTGCCAGTGTAGAGCTGCACAAATGAGCTGGACAAAATTAACATCCTGACCAGGCATAAATTAAGTTTTTCTCTGGTTGCTATTTTTGTAAACTATCTCAGGGATATGGAAGGTCACAGATATAGACTGTTCCTTTTAGCTGCAAATGACAAAAACTCTGCCAATACATTTAAAAATCAAGTAAAATCAGGGAATGTACAATTAATCTAGTGGTGAAACTAGCTAATTTTATTGGTACGAATAACGATATTGCAACCAGAGATTATTGTGAGAATATCAAGCAACGAACTCACTATAAATGAGAGTTTTCATGTAAAACCTGCAATTCTTAGGACTTTATCAGCCACATTAAATGTGGAGTCAAAATGACACCACATAAACACAAAAGGGTGCGCATATCAGACAACGTCGCCCTTTTGCGTTTATGTACTGTCCATAAACCGATCTATTTTATTGATGGGACAAGCCATCAATAGATTGACTGTGGCGAGGTGTTTGAAACCTCGTGCCTTTCCCTGCCGCATGAATACAACGTCAATGGCCAGTCCGGCCAGAACACTTGCGGGTGAAATCACAATATCCAGGTAGGTGACACTCTTTTTATGAACCTCCCCTGTTTACTTGGGACTTTCAAAGTGTGTTTCTGTGCTTTTGTGAACTTTTTGTGTGTTATTTTTGCTTTTATTTTTGAATTTCTTGCGCTCTTCTTGAGAAAATCCACGAGATTTCATTCGAGGAAGTGAACAGAATTCCGTTCACTCCCCAGTCATTGCTGGGGCTGCCTTTGGACGGGATGCAAGGTAAGTGTGGTAGAGGGGATTCTTTTGCCAGCATAAAACATCACAAATTATGCTGGCAAAAGAAAAGAACAATGGGCAGTCCCTGAGAGAACATTTCCAGGTGAGATCGGGGCATCCAGGCAAGTGACACATCACAAATTATGCTGGCAAAAGAACAGAAAAGGGTGGTGGTTTGATAAAGTCCCTAGTATCACATGTGAAACCATTCTAAAAGATTCGGTGTAATCCCAGATTCATCAAGCTGCCCATTTTATATCTATCACTATGAGAAACATAATAACCAAGAAGCTAACTTCAACTCTCACATCGGCCATGCTTAAGCCATGGAGAGGAAAAAAGGGGCCCTCGCAGGAACTGCAAACAAGCCACCAGGTAAGTCTCGCAGCTTAATAAATGCAACATCTACGCATTCTACATTATTCCGCACAACAACAATGTGAAGTGACAAGGTGAATAAAGTATCATTCCATACAATATGGTGAACATATAAAACAGTGAAAACAAGGTAAATAGATTTGGGGTAGCCTAATTATTGTTGTCGTAGGTGTGATAAATATAATTTGCTTCTCAAAAAGCCATAGTTCCTCCCTCTCTCTGTCTTTTGGGGGGGGGTGGCTGTTTGCTCATTGATACAGTCAGTTAACTAAACAAATTTTACTAATCCACTCAGATAGGGATAGAACATAAGTCGCCCTTTGTATATTACCTAGTTAAATCAGTCCTCTCACATATACAAACAAAACCACTTCAGGTCATAAGATAATGAATATCTTTCTAAAATGTATAATCCAAGGACATTCCCCTTGGATTTTATCACATTCCCTCAATGTGATTTAGTGTACACTAGCCATCTTCTCTGATAAAGAACACTCACAGATTCCTGAAAGTTCAAAAAAGCTGTTAAATAATAATCTCTTACATTCCTATTATATTATTATTAACTTGCATGGGTGGGTGGGTGGCTTTCTTGGAGATGGTGTCCTACATAGAGAAATCTCCTCAAGGAGGCTTGACTTGTGCTCCATTTGATGCCAGGTAAAAACTGTCTCCTTTTCTCAGGCTTTTTAACTTTTGAGGAAATTCATTTATAATGTTACTTACTGTTCACTAATCTGAGCATTTCATAGAAAGAATATGGCATGCATATTTCACATGAATAAAAATAACATCCTTTTTAAAAAGCAATTCTGTCCTAGAATGGTAGCTGATTATCTTTCAGATTTTGAGGGTAAGAATTTTGAAATCAGCAGGCTGTGAACACTAGATGAGCATCCTACTATTTGTGTTTTCTATGCTGGGTCCTTTTTTTAAAGAGAGCGAGTGGGTAAATATTTGTATTTACCTGTTTATATAATGTAGATATCACTTACCTTCTGCAATAGAAGAGAGCCAGAATACTTGGTGACAATGTAATATAAATCCCCACCAAAGGCATCTGCCCAGGATTTCACTCTACATAAGAAAACAAATAAAAAGTAGCATCAGTAACTTCAAAGTGGACAGGCAATTGATCACAAGCAGAGTTTTTGAAAGTTACATTCTTGGACTACAAAATTTTGGACTACTTCCTGGATGGGGTATTCTGCAAGTTGTGATACAAATGAGTAACTTTTCCAGGATCTGCTCTGGAATAACCCATCTGGTCATCATTTGTGATTTTCTTCTTTCAATACCATCTCCAGATTTTGGGGTGTCTTTGTGCAAAATTTCCTCATTTGACCTCATCCCTGAGCAGAGCCTATGTCATTTTCACCACTGTTCATTTGCCTTCCCTCTCCCTCTGTAAAACATAACACTGCTTGGATAAAAAGCAAAGGCAGAGATAGGAGATTATCAGATGCGTCAAAAGTGGTGTTACAGTAATGCCAGGAGATCGCAAAAGGGCTCCCTTACCAGACAGCGTCATCCCCCATCGTTATGCACCCGTTCTGCTGCTGTTCCATGGGCGCTGCTTTTTATTGATGGGAGAAGCAGTCAATAGATTGCCCCACTCCGTTTCTGTTCTGGATTTGGCTGTGTGCAACAAAGTGCCCCATTTCACTGGCAAGATCCCATCGTCAATGGGCAGTCCCTGAGAGAACATTTCCAGGTGAGATCGGGGCATCCAGGCAAGTGACACACTTTTTATGACCCATCTCAGGTATTTGTACATTTTAAAGTGTGTTTTTGTGCTTCATGTAACTTTTTTGTGTGTCATTTTTATTTTTGAATTTCCCATGCTTGCGTCTTCTCATGAGAATCCATGGGATTTCACTCCAGGAAGTGAACAGAGCTTCATTAGAGCTCCGTTCACTCCTGAGCTGTCCTGTCATCAGAAGAGGAGGTAAGTGCACAGGTGGGGAGGGTGATTGTGGCGGGACAGAGATTGGACAGGTGCGGGAGTAAAGACTGTGGGACAGGAACACTTTTTTTCATTCCTGTCTGATAATCTCCATAGAAATGAGCAGGGACAGTGGATTCTAGGGTTCAGCAGTGAGCCCCATCCTGCAGTATGTGTCTTGGTACATGCCTAACACTGACTCTTATTGTTCGTGGAGCAGAGTGGGTGGGTGTTTTGTGCACATCAGTATTCAGGAACGACCAGAAACAAAAGCCCTATGCTGAGGTCCAGGGCCCCATCCACATTACAGAAGTATATTGATATTATTCCACTTCAACTGCCTACGTAATCCTGGGGTCTGTACACGGTGAGGTACTGGATCACTTTAGCCAAGAATTCTAGATGCCCCTCCTACATTGCATACCTTCCAATTGTACCGATTTGTCAGGGATAGTCCTGATTTAATCTTTTGTCATTCTACTTTTTATTTTTTTTTCAATAATATTTTTATCAAACTCATACAACATAAAAATCCCCAGATATTATTATTATAAAGATCCAAACATATACAGATATCATATAGTTTTATTATCTGTCTACATAATTTTCATTACCCTTAAAACCCCTTTAATATCTGTATTATGTCCACTTGTATCTATTACTTCCTTGTCTCTGTATCTTAAGTTCACTCAGCCTTCCATCCTTTTGTAGGTCGGTAAAATGAGTACCCAGCTTGTGGGGGGCAATTAGCTAACACACATTGGAAACTGTTTAATGCAGTGTAGATGTGTAAATAGCTATTGCTTAAAACAATTTGTAAGCCACCCGATAGCCTTGTGGCTGAAGAGCGGGGTATAAATATCTAAATAAAATAAATTAAGTTAAGAGTCTGATTCTATATAGATAATTAATGTGCTCTTCTATTAGTTTTATCATAACAATATAAAGTCTACTGGCTGTCTACAATCTTTTATCCCTTGTTATAATTCAGGAGTGATTGAGAATATTAAATATTATCCTATATCAGATGTCAAAAGCTTATCACCGCTAAGTTCTCCCATTTTTCTTTCCATAGTGGTAAAAGACAATACCAATCTTCCCTAAACCTATCCAGAGATTTGCAGCTCAATAACATTGTTAATTTATCTATTTCTACAATTTCATGTACACTGTAATTTAATCAACCATTCCTCAGTTGTTGGTATTTCAGGACTCTTCCAATATTTGGCGTATACAGTTCTAGCTGTTTCTGCCATTCCACTTTTTCAACCACTTTTAAATTGTCCCTGTTCCAGTCTCCTCCTCCTGCTTTCTCCCTTTGTTGCTGGCTTACTTAAATCATTACACATTGAGTTTAAAGTGCCAAAATAATTTACACTCACTTAACACAGCAGCCGGGAGACGAAAGGATAGAATCTTGCCTTTCCCAGTAGGCTCAGGCAAATGCAAACTGCTTCATCCTCTCCTCTCTTGTTTGTTCTTCCTCATTAATCACTTTTGACATCTTGACCACACTCTGATGTTGGTTGGCCACACTTGTTCCAGTTTTCATCTGTGAAGTGTTGGAGGGTATGTACACTGCAAATCCCACAATTCCATAGGCTGGAACCATGGGATTTAAAGTGGAATTATGGCACTATAACTGTGTTGTGCGAATGGCCCCTAGGTGTTGACATGCTCCCAGCTGTATGCTATTTGCACAGAGGTCCATGTAGGTCCAAACTTGATTGTATCTGCTCAGTCTGCTCAAACTGGTTCTTCCCCAGAATGACAGCACTTATGCATGCAGGAAGCATAACACTTAGCTAGCGCTTGATAATGGTAGGCATCATAGGAAGTTTGTGGACCATGCAGGAGGGGTTCCTCTTAACTTGCGAAGATCCCCCCAATTCAATACACAAACTGTTACTGGGAGGAATGCACAAAGTATTCTGGCTTTTAGACTGAATATCTATTCAGTCAGCTAAACATAGCTCCAGCCCCCATTTTAATATAACTCAACTTTTCCTTTAATGACAGCATTACTTAACCATCAAACAATGACAAAATCCAAAGAATCGAATATTTAGCTTAGTTCATTTACAGCATATCCCCCAACATTTTACAGGTGAAACTTGGGGTACGTGTGGCCATGCAACATCAGAATGTGGTCAAGATGGCCAAAGTTATTAGTGAAGAAGAACAAACAAAAAAGGAGAGGCTGCAGCAGTTTGCTTTTGCCTGAGCTACTGGGAAGAGCAAGGTTCCAACCACTCCTCGCTTCTCCTCCCTGCTGCACTTTGAACTCAGTTTGCAGCAACTGAACTAAGCTGAGGACAAAAGTGAAAAGTGGCAGGAGGAGAGAGAAATCAGAACATTCTAAAATCAGATGCATATCTTCTAACCTCTGTGAACGGGGCTTTGCTGCACTCCTCTATAAAACCTTATCTGACACACAACATGGTAAAGGCCAATGGATGCACACGGTTTGGCAAACAGATTAAGGAGATTTTCACACAGTCACTTTGTCCTGTTGCAGAAATGGAAAAGGGTCACTGAAAGATTTTTCTTTCAGACAACATTTACCCTGTTCTGTTCCCTCAGCGTGGCTGTTCTGTCCCCCCCCCCCGTGATATAGTATTCACGGGGAACACCCAGTTCCGTTTCTGTAACGGAACATGGGTGTGCGAATAGAAGCCCCGTCCCTGTTCTGTAATGACAGGGACAGGGAAGCAGCTCTGTGGCAATCACTTCTTGCCACCAACGGGACAGCCAGGTAAGTGCCACCCTTCCCCCACCTCCCTGGATTCCTTGTTTTATTTTAGAATAGATACCGGCCATCAGAAAGAAAAATCTAATTTGTCCCGATCCCGATACAGCACTGTTTATTGTTTATAGTTATTTTTAGTATTTATTAAGTATGTTTTAATTTTTTGGATTATTTAATTATATTTTAAGGAGGGTGGGGTGGAGGGTCTTAAATGTATTTTTAAATATTGTAAGCCGCCCCGATTAAGTTTTGTATAGGGGCGGGATCTCTCTCTGGCTTTTCTTCGCAAACGAAGATTCAGGAAGGACTCATCCCGCGCTTTCTGCAAGCGCGCTGATGACTAAAAAGGCCAATCCGAGATAAACAAGTCCGGTTGCAAAAAGCACAGCAGAAGGTCTCCTTGGGTGATGTTTTTGGGTTGTGATTCTTTCTGCGTTGTCGTTTCTCTTCAAGACTTGTTCGTCGTGAGTTCTCAAATAAGGCTGCAGCATTGTGGATAGTGCGTCTCCATGCCTCCCGATGTGAGGCCAGGGCGGACCACTGTTGGTGATCAATTTGGCCAAGCCTGAGATGTTGTTTCAGGGAGTCTTTGTATCGCTTTTTTGGAGCGCCCCTCTTACGCTGACCCGTGGCGATAAATAAATAATAATAATAATAATTATTATTATTTGGCATCCACAGATTTAAGTATTCATGGCATGAAAATATTCTTTAAAAAAAGAAGGACCTTCTGCTGTGCTTTCTGCAACCAGACTTGTTTATCTCAGATTGGCCTTTTTTAGTCATCAGTGCGCTTGCAGAAAGCGCAGGCTGAGTCCTTCCTGAATCTTCGTTTGCGAAGAAAAGCCAGAGCATATAATGGGACTCGAGTATTCACGGATTTTGGTATCCACGGGGGGTCCTGGAACCAAACTCCAGTGAATATGAAGGGACAACTGTAAAAACAATGGGATGGATGAGATGAAAAGACAATGCAAGGGCAGGCCATGCAGCTTTAAGTTGCAGCATATTAAGTCACTATGCCTTTCTTTTTTATTGGAGAAAAACTGGCCTAAACAGGAATAAAAATTCTTCCTGGGAACAAGCAATATATGTGCTGTAAAAAGCAGTAAAGGCTGATCAAGTATTGACAGATCTATAGAGGGAAAATTAAAATGGTTCTAATTATATAGGGAGTAATATTACAAGGAATATATTGCTCAACTGAGGCAGAAAAGCAACTGTAGCAATTCATTATGGAACTGGAACTAGAGCCAGAAATATGAGCACTGATCACATAAAGTGAGTGTAAAGGCCCTGCAATGCAGGGTGAGAAGTTGGTTTAGCTCTGAAAAACCCAGCAAAAATCCAAAGAGAAGACAAATGAGTGGCTTTTCTCAGATGTGTTTTTTTTTTAAATATGCTGGGATGCCATACCCCTCAACTGTTTCAAAGATCACAGGAATGTCCCAGGGGATTCACAAATTCAGAACTCCTGAGTGAATTCTCCCTGCCCATCCCTTCCCAACAGCATGAAAACTACTGGATCTCTTCTCCTAAGTACCTGGGGTTGCCAGGTGAAATACAGGATAGAGCTCCTGACTTTTAACAGCTGTATAGAAATGGGAATATCAGCAGGTGTTACTTGCCATTTAAGTGACAGCGGCTGAAATTCTGCACAACTATTAAAGGTACAGGAGCCCTATCCTTTACTTCACCCAACAACTTTAAAGGTGTCCTATTAACCAACTACCAGTGGGTAGGGGAGACAGTTTCTCTTTGCCTGCCTGTTTCCTATTGCTATCAGCAGCAAGATGACTGACAAACTCAAGAAGGAGAGAGACAATGAGTACTTCCAGTTTTTTCTTGTACTTTTCTAACACCATCTATCCTAGTTACCATCAACAACATTTTAAAAGCAATTTGCCGATCACTTTCATTGGATTACCCCAGGTTCTTGTTCTGTATGTAAGAAAGAAAAGTATTTAATACTCTGCAAAATTTCACAGATGAAAACCAGGACACCTGCAACCCAGCAAAATCAATGTGGTCAAAATGGCAGAATGTAAATGAGGAAGAATTCACAAGCTAGGAAAGGCTGCATCAGTTTGCTTTTGCCTGAGTCTACTGAGAAGGGCAACATTCCATCCTCTCCCTTCCTCTCCCCCTTGAGTGCAAACTACAGTACTTCTCAGCTTGAAACTCAGTTTGCAACAATTGAAGTAAGCCAGGGGCAAAGTGGAAGGAGGAGAGAGAAAAAAGGACATTTTTTAAAACAGCAGAAAATAAATTGGGACAGCCCCTGCCAAACAGGGACAGTTGGTGGGTACTGCATTTGTTTGCTCACTTTGCATTCCCTCCCCCTCCTCTCCCCAGCAAAAGAAAACTCCCAAGCAAACTCCAGCCTTTTCCATATATGGGAATCAGTGGAACTTCTCAATCATTTTAATTTCCCCTTTTTAATACATTCCCCAGCCTTACCCTTTCAGAGAAGAAGCAACAAGAACTACGGTAATATTTTGAATGTGGTTCCACCTTTGATTTACATCAGGGACAGGGAAGCTATGACACTCCAGATGTTGCTAGATTCTAATTCCCATCAGCCCCTGACAGTTTGTCCAATGGTGAAGCATGATGGTAAACAGTAGTTAATCTCCATCTGGAACGCCACAGCTCCTTCATCCCTGCTTTATATATTGGCAAAGATTACACAATATGATGCTCCTTATGCAAGCTGAACTTCATTTTACTTTTTTTCTTCCTTGTCTCACACCCCTTTCTCCCTTTCCTAATTCTGTTATTATCAGTAGGGCTAGTTTAATGTTTAACATTCAGATCTCAGACATGATAGTACAAGCAAGTGACAAACCACACATGAAGAAAGGGTTTTGGGAGCAAATGGGGGTAACCATCAATGGATAGCTTTGCAATCTGATATTCTTTGCCGTATTTTTAAAAAGGTTTTTGCATTTTACATATTTTTACATTGGTCAATAGAAACCGGGAGGAAAAATAGTAACATTTTTATCATACAGGATAAACCCACTAAGGACTTTATCAGACTAGCATCTAAAAAAGCTGTAATTCCGCAAATGAAGATAGTGAGAACATCATGACATCATAACACTTATTATCCCATATAGCTGTAATCACGTGAAAGAAACACCACAGAATTATTTCATGATGACCACTAGTGCTTTAAGAACAGGAATTTACTTCCTGGATTTAGCATGGACAAGATTTTGGCTGTTGTTGCGAGAAGACACAAGCGTGCTTAAAACTCCAAAAAACAAAACAAAACCCAAATTAACAAAGTTAATGAACACACAAATACTGAAACAAACCTAAAAACATGCAAACTAGACAGGACAGTTCATAAAAAGTGTCCTGTGCTTCATTTTAACATTCTGACCTGGAACTTGGCTCACTGAGGACCATCCATTCACTGTAATCTCACAATTACAATGGGACGTGTTTTCACACATCCTCAATACCATGAAAAAAGTGACATTGGAGATCTATTGATGGCTTATCCTGTCAATTAAAAGGAATGCCTTATTCACAGCTGGGACATGGGATGACCACGAGATGATGACATCATGCGATGGCTGCAGCCGTTTGTGCTACCCAGACATTGTAATCCTGCAATTTTTGCCATGTCTGATGAAGTCCTAAGTGTATGACTTGTGTTCAAAGGCTACATTCCTACTTCAGTAAGATTTAAGCAATCTAAAAATGTCTAGGATTGAAGCCAGAATTTTCCAAACATCACTGTTTTTGAGACCAAGTTGTATTTTTGTTCAGTGTAAATTAAAACAAAGCTGTTCTTTGCTTTTGTCATTCCCAGAATACTGCACCATGAATTGTTCCTGTCTTCCCCACATATGAACCAACATACAGTTGTCCCTCCATATCCAAGGATTTGGTATCCGCGGATTTAAGTATTCACGGCTTGAAAATATTTTTTAAAAAAAATAATAATCCAAAAAGCTTGATTTTGCCATCTTATATAAGGGACACCATTTTGCTATGCCATTGCATATAATGGGACTTGAGTATTCATGGATTTTGGTATCCACAAGGGATCCTGGAACCAACCCCCAGTGAATATGAAGGGACTGTATATATTAGATGTAGAAACAGAGTGCTCATCTTTCTTACAAGATTTTTCATCAACTACATATTTGCTGCAGGGCCCTGGACTCTTTTTGTGAGGAGTGGAAGGTTTGGTTATGATGATTCCTTAACCATACAGTTGTAATATCAGTCAAAGAGGAAAAAAAATCTATATGCTCAGACCAAAGCAAACTGCAGCAACCTCCCTGGGCTTATGGGTTCTTTCTCATTAATAACTCTTGCCACCTTGACCAAATTCTGGTATTGCTTGGTCACACATATCTCACTTTTTAAACTGTGAAACATTGGTGGCTATGAGATTCCAAGGTTCAAGTCTGAAACTAAACTTGAGCTTGGCAGACTCATGTCATCAACACGGTCTGACATCAGAACTGAGGAACTGGGAATGTCACTCATTCTCCCATGCTCCATGTTTATTATTTCACAAGGGGGAGGGTTACCTCCCATGTGTCCCCACAATCATTCCTCACACTGCCCACACGAAGTGGGGGGAAAACAGGATTCTAAATCATGCAGGGAGCCTATGTTACTAGAAAAGCCTTTGTGCTGAAGATTTTTAGCCCTCCAGCTAGGGTTGCGAGAATGAAAACTGGAGAGAGCTCCTGGACCTCTCACAATTGTGTAGAGGAGGGAATTTCAGCAGGTGCTGCTTGTCACACAACCAGGTAACAAGCAACACCTGTTGAGAGATTCCATCTTCTACATGCTACTAATGCTACAGGAGTCACTCCAGTTTTCATTCTGTCAACTCAACCCGCAACACTGGGGTGTGGGGTGTGAAGGAACAAAGACGTACGACATGTGAAAGACAGTGAGGCCAACAAGCTCAACTCTGTCCTCCTCCATCCATTGATGGTAACTACAGTGGGAGTGTGGGAAGAATAACTGAACAACAGCATTTAAGTTAAAGTGGCCAAAGTGATGCACAGAAACCAAGTACCAAATTATCCCCTCACACACTGTCTTTTCTTCCATATTCCCTTTCTTCAAAATTCACTTGGTACTGGATTTCAGCCAGAGCCAAGAAGGAATTTTGTCACTGACTGCATGAGGAATGGCACATGTGGAGAGCCATTTCTACGCTCTCTTCGTTTGGCATGCTCGATCTCACCCCATATTCAGATATACGTGGAACCAAATTATCTGATCACCCTGATCATTGTAGCAGGATTTAAAGAGATAGTGATGTTAGTCTCTGGAGATTATCACACAATTCCTTTAAAACATTCTTATGCTGGCATAAAAAAACATTTTCATGCCAGCAAAAAAATGCTCCCCGCCACACTTACCTTCCTTTTCCGGCGAAGGCAGCCCCAGCAATAAAGAGGAAGTGAACAGAGCCCCATTCACTTCCTTGTTCAAGACTTCATCGCGCAGAAAATTCAAAAAAAAATAAAGCCTATAAAGTGACATCAAGCACCTAGGCACACTTAAAAAGTAAGTAACCTGGGGAGGGTCATAAAAAGAGCAAAACTTACCTGGATGTCCTAATCTCACCCGGAAGTGTTCATGCTGGACTGGCCATTCTTGCTGCATTCATGACAGTTAAATGGCCTGGGTTTCTGCACACAGGCAATACCAGTACCAAAACGGAATTGGGGGATCTATTGACAACTTCAGCCATCAATAAGAAGAAATACCAGCATAACGCCAGTGGAATGCAAAAGGACAACGTCATCTGATAGTGGCATCCTTTTGCATTCTGCTGGCACCACATTAGTTGCGTCTGATAATCTCCTCTATCAGCATAAAAAGTTGTAAAGGAATCCTATAGCACCTTTAAGACTGAGAAAAAGAACTTTGTAGCATATGCTTTTGTGGACTATACTCTATTTCATCAAATGTAACGGATACATCTGATGAGGTAGACTACAGTCCATGAAAGCTTAGGCTAGGAATGTCTTTTTCTCAGTTACACTCAGAGGTTACAGGGTTCCTTTATATCTTCTTGTTGCTATCAGTTGCTGTTATTATTGTGCCATTGAAAAGTATGGGGAAATGTTCTCTAGTTGAATCTAGCAGCCAATTCAGCTACAACACCTGGAAATTCTGAGAAAAATACAAAAGGCATTTTAAAGCAATCACTCCTTAGCACTTTTGTCTCATACCTTGGATTACAACCCACTTGTTTAATCCAACTGGAGATGTGAGTTCTATCTTTATAAAACATGTAGTTCAAACTGCATTTCCAGATTTCCTATGATTCTGAGCAGTCTTTTTGTTTTGAGCAACCAACCTGGCACAAGCCATCTTTCTTCCTCAACCACTCTTAGAGCCTGTCAGAAATACAGCAGTTTGGAACCACTTTATCCACCATCGTTCTATCCTATGGAATCCTTTGGTGAGAGTTCTCTGATAGAAAAGGCTAAATACTTCACAATACTACAAATATTAGGATTCCATAAGATAGAACTACAGTGGATAAAGTGGTGTCAAACTACTGTATTTCTGCAGTGTAAACAGGCCTTTAATCAAAGAACCCCTCTGGAGAAATTTCCCTTGGGGGAAGTTCATAGAATCATAGAGTTGGAAGAGACCATGAGGGCCATCAAATCCAACCCCCTGCCATGCAGAAATACACAATCAAAGTACACCTGACAGATGGCCATCCAGCCTCTTTTTAAAAACCTCCAAAGAAGGAGACTCCACCACACTCCCAGGCAATGTATTCCCCTGCCAAACAGTTCTTACTGTAAGGAATTTCTTCCTAATGTTTAGGTTGAATCTTTTTTCCTGTAGCTTGAGTCCATAGTTCCATGTCCTAGTCTCTGGGGCAGTAGAAAACAAGCTTGCCCCATCCTCAATATGACATTCCTTCAAATATTTAAACATGGCTATCATGTCACCTCTCAACCTTCTCTTCTCCAGGCTAAACATACCCAGCTCCCTAAGCCACTCCTCATAGGGCATGGCTTCTAGACATCCCACCATTTTGGTCACCCTTCTTTGGACACACTCCATCTTCTCATTACCCTTGAATTGTGGTGCCCAGAACTGGACACAGTATTCTAGGTGATGTAACCAAGCTTGCACCCCACTTCCAAGGCACCCCACTTCTGGAATGTTAGCATTGGCTATAGGCCTCAGAAACTGGCCAACTTGGTTCATTACTGTGCCCTTGTACAAGGGAAAAGACAGGATGGTCATTTTTTGGTTTTTCCCTGGAAAGGAAGGCCTGGGGCTAAGAAGCGAAAAGACACATTCCATATAAATGGGAAGTTAATGGATGGGAGAAACCCTTTTGTACTTGCTGATTGTGAAATTTCCTCTCCTCAGCTCCCAGCCTAAAAGAAGTTGCTCAAAGCTGTTAAAATTCAATCATTGGACATTAAGAAACACATTTAGCATCTTCCTCACCTTTTGTTAAGACCAGGAAACTCATTGTGCAATCCATGAAGGCCCATGGAATCCATTGTTTCAACCCATGAAGCAACCAATCCCCTCAGGTGTATTTGGAGGTATAAAAGACCCCCCAAAATATGCCTCTTTGCGCACATCCAGTAACGGGGGGGGGGGAAGGACACTCTGTTGCTATGTGTTGCCACATGCAGTTTCCTCCATCCACTCTGCCAGATTGACTACAGGACAGATCTGTATCACCTCAAGATCCTCTTGCTACCCCCTATCCAAGTTTTCCTACTGTTTTTTTCTATAGCCTTGAGTGAATGCTTCTTCTGGGTGAATGTGTGTGTGTTTGGTGTTATTTTTGAACTCCTTAAGAAAAAAAAACATACTTAATTTTAAATGTGTACTAAGTATTCCATCCAGACTAGTACTGGTATAATTGGTTTTCAGATTCTGTTGTTACCCCCTCATTGCATAGCCAAGTCGAGTTGCTGCTAATTTTCCCAACATATTAGAAACTCGATATTTTCTTGGAATTTTCCAAGGAACATTTTGGGTAACAGTGAGGTTGGATCAAAGCAGAATAGAAGTTCCTCAAGACTTCGCTCAGACTTTCTCTCTTTCTGGCAATAATAGCAGTCTCTTTCATTTGAACAGAGGAGAGGACAGAAAAGTAACATTTTGAAAAATTCCAGAGCTCATGCTGTCAACATGATATCTCCATCTCCCTCCTTGTCCTCATCTTCTGCTCCACCCTAAACTGCACACCACACTACAAACAGGCAACACAAGGCAGCCATCAATTTGACTCTTCTTCCTCCTGCTCCCATTGCTCAGACTGAGGACTTTATCAGATGCCCTAAATATGGCATCATAGTGACATCACATAAATGCAAAAGGGTGTGCAGATCAGACGATGTCACCCTTTCGTGCTTATGTATAGTCCCGTACATTTTAATCAACAGCTTAAGCCTTCAATAGATCCCCCTGCCATTTTTTTGCTGGCATGGCTGGCATGGAAAACATCATGCCATTTAACTCTCATACTTACCCTGACAATGGCCGGACGGGCCAGAACACTTCTAGATGAGATCGTGACATCCAGGTAAGTGACAAACTTTTTTTTTTCCTCTCCCGGTTTATTTGGAGGTTTTTTAGTGTGTGTATGTGCTTAATGTGACTTTTAGATGTTTATTTCTTTTCTTTTTTCTTTTTTTTAAATTCCCCACACGTTCACTTCCTCTTTATTGCTGGAGCTGCCTCTTTGCTGGGAGAGGGGGTAAGTGTGGGTGGGGGAAACTTTCTTTTGTCAACATAAAAATTGATTTTTTTTATGCCTTCAAAAGAACGTTTTAAAGGGAACATCTGTTAAAGTCCTGAGTCAGAACACATTGAATAACAAGGAACTGGCAGAAATCCCATTAGGTTCCACTGAAAAGTAGTTAATAACAGCCTTGGCGGTTACTGGTAAAAAATTAAGGCTGTTTCAGCTTGTAACTGCAAAAAGTAACCAGTTAGCAAAGTGACTTACGAATGACTTCTTACTTCTGTTTGGGGCACATTTATATTTGAATGAACATCACTATGAAATGTAATTGGGGCCTAAATAAGGTGAGCTAAAGAGCTACCTAGGACTTTTCAGACCAGTCAAATATAGTGTCATAAGGACACTTAATAATCGCGAAAGGGCACATGTACCAGATGACATTGTCCTTTCATGATCATGTAAAGTCCAAAAGACATGCTTTTTTTATTGATGGCCCAAGCTGTCAATAGATTGGCCGTAGTGATTTGTTGCTGGCATCTGCGCACCATTGTACTCACATGAATGCAGAGTCAATGGGCAAACACTTCTGGGACAGCCAGATAGGTGACACGCTTTTTATGACCTCCCCCTGCCATTTACTTGGGACTCTTAGGAGATTTTCACACGCCGAAAATATTGCCTCCAGAAACCGGGACAGAAATATTTCTGTCCCGGAAGCAGCGCCGCGGTTCGCACGCTCACCTCCCTCTTCCGTTTTTCCGTCGTCCTCGCTTTGGGTTTTTCCCTCCCTCTTCTGGAATATTTTACTAACGGGAGTTTGCCGTTAATAAAATATTCCGGAAGAGAGAGGAAAAAACCAAAGCGAGGACGACGGAAAAACGGAAGAGGGAGGTGAGCGTGCGAACCGCGGCGCTGCTTCCGGGACAGAAATATTTCTGTCCCGGTTTCTGGAGGCAATATTTTCGGCGTGTGAAAATCTCCTTAGAGTGTGTTTTTGTGTTTTCCTTTACTTTTTGGGTGTTGTATTTTCTTTTATTTTTTAATTTCCCACACTTGTGTCTTCTCATGAGAATGATTGAGATTTCATTCCAGGAAGTGGACAGAGCTCTTTTCACTTCTCCGTCATTGCTGGGGCTGCCTTTGGACAGGATGGAAGGTAAGTGTGGTAAAGAGGGTTCTTTTGTCAGCATAAAAATGTCACAAATTATGCTAGCAAAAGACCAGAAAGAGAGGGTGGTCTGATAAAATCCCTAGAGTATCTCTCATCACTGTGGCTTGGCAAAATTTCTGGTAACCTGGTTGCAGACAATGAAACAAATGAAAGAGGTCTGTTTTTAATGGGCCTGTTAAAGTTTGGTGGTGGTGGTGGTGAGGCCCTGGAACATGGCAGTCTACATTGGACATTTTCAGATGATCCTTGCAGCGCAAGGATCGAGCGGGAGAGCTTCGTAGCTGCAGCGTGGCAGGGGGTCCATTTCGGACGATGCCGTCCCTGCGGCAAAATTGTCCGTGTCTCTTCCGTTTAGGATTGGAGCCTGCCGCGCCATATTCAGCCAGATTTTATTCATGGATAACCTCCGTGAATAAAATCTGGCTGAATATGGCGCGGCAGGCTCCAATCCTAAATGGAAGAGACACGGACGATTTCGCTGCAGGGACGGTGTCATTCGAAATGGACCCCCTGCCACACTGCAGCTACGAAGCTCTCCCGTTTGATCCTTGTGCTGCAAGGATCATCTGAAAAGTCCTTTGCCTAATTTTCAGCTGCTTTAGAATTCCAAAAGGCCACTGCTCATTGTTGTGTCCACCATTCTGGGTGACTGGAAGTGATAATGTATCACTGACATTTCCAGCCATTTTGCCAGAGGTTGGATGTTTAGGGGGTGCTTCCTACCATGAAATAGATTGTAACCTCTCCACAAAGGGGATTTGAGTGTCTGAATGTGCTTCTTTGGCAAAAACCTTGCAAAGATTGCCAGGGTCTTCAGTGGTCAGTGCTCCCCCAAGGGCTGCATATGGCTCATGGGCTGCACAATTCACACTGTGCCTTAAATCAACAATGCACATGAACTCAAAGAGTTCAGAAGCAGAACTAGAACTGAAATAAATATTTCCAAATATACAAAATTTGTCAGAATTCCTACTTTCCATACTTGATTTCTAATGTAAATGTTCACCTCACCTGAGTGCTTTAAACTTCAAATATAAAATCTCATAGGCTGCTGACAGTTAAATACTAACTGATACTCAATGTGGACCCCATACCCCAAAATCAGTTTTGGGATTAGTAGTAACACCAGCAAGCTATCAGCTTACATATTCTTAATCCATCACTAGAGGTGCCTACAAGCAATAGTAAGGAGGAAAAGATGGTGGCATGGCAAATTCTGCTAGATGCATGTAAGGATGAGAAGTGGGGTTGGTGGTGTGATGGGGTAAAGAGACAAAGAATAAAAAATCAAAGGGGACAGGCAAAAGGAAGAATGAGACAGCATGAGGCAACCTCTGCAGGTGGCGGATGCTCTAGCAATTCATATGGAGATTTGAGATCATTCCCCTCTTTTTGAGGAGAAGACTGTGTGTGCCTCTAAGCTAGTCTGCTGCCCTCAGGTACAGTGGGATGATGCCATTTTGCCAATGTTATGAATTAATGTTCAGTTACTTTTCCAGTCCAGTCTACTTCCGTATTTGGAGGAGGGAGGGTGTGTGTGTTTTATCTTACACTTTCTCCCAGGCAATAAATTGTCTTGCCCTGGGAAGAAAGTTAACCAATGGTCTCTCCCTTCCGGCCCATCTTGCCCTTTTAAAGAAGGGAGCCTGCCAAAATATTGGGTGGCCACATGTCCTCTCTTATAGAGGACATTCCTCTTTGTACAAGTGTCTTCTTTTTGAAGGGCTATCTGACCCAAGTATGGTTTAGGGATAAAGAACTGTGAGAAGGGAGAGCCTGAATTTTGAAGCTGCCCAACCACAGTTAACATGTGGACAGTAGACTAAGTCAGCATACAGATTATCTTATTTGACCACCATCAAAACTGAACTTGTCACCTTATCACCACACCCACATACAGCCTGCTCATAAAGATTTGTTCCTAGACACTCCATGCATCTGTGGAAGTAGACTGAAGTCTGTGAAAGCTTATGCTGCAACTTTTTTCTCTTAGTTAGGAGATTATCAGACACTTAAAAAACAAACAAACCAAGGAGCTCATGAGAACGACATCACTGTACCACCAAAGGGTCCCAATCCCACACGCGTCATCCTCCTCTCATGCTTCCTCTGTTCTCTGTCCATGCTGCAGCGACGGAAACGGTGCCACTTTTCATTAGCAAAGCCTTTTTTGTCATGTCAGAATGGAGGGAGAATGGAGGAAGCATGAGAAGAGGACATCATTGTGCGATATTGGAACCCTTTGGTGGTACAGTGACATTGTTCTTGCAAGTTCCTGGGTTTTTTTTTAAGCATCTGATAATCTCCACAGTCTTCATCACTTGGTTGAGATGTATTATAAATCCGTTCAAATTATTGAAAATAGTAATTTCTAATCTGTGCTTATAAATTATTACGTGCAATTTAATGTTAAAAGGTATTTTCTTTTTGGTGACATATGTGTGGCCAATGCATCCTCAAGTCACTTCATAATACCTGTCAACATTTCACAGATGAAAACCAGGACACACATGGCTGAAGAACATCAAAGCAACATCAGGCTTGGGACAAAATGAGAAAACACTGCAGTTCTGCCTTAGCTGATTATGTTTAGGTTCTATACCCTACCCTCCAACATTTCACAGATGAAATCTGGGACATGTGTAGCTAATGAATATCAGAATGTTGTCAAGATGGCAAGAGTTATAAATGAGAAAGAACAAAAAAGTTTAGGAGAGGCTGCAGCAGTTTGCTTTAGGCAGGAGCCTATAGAGAAGGACAAGATTTTGTTCCCTCAGCTCTTCTCCCTTCAGCTGAGTTAACTGAGTGCAAACAATTTTTGCACTTTGAACTCAGCTTGCAGTAACTGAAGTAGGCTGATGCAAAGGGAGAAATTGGGAGGAAGAGAGAGAAACTGGGACATTTGAAAAACAATTTAAAAAGTGGGACAGCAAAGGATTAATCAGGACTGTCCCTGCCAAATCAGGGACACTAAGAGCTGTTTGGAAGTGGAATACACTGCCTCGGAGTGTGGCGGAGTCTCCTTCTTGAGAGGTTTTTAAGCAGAGGCTGGATGGCCATCAGTTGGGAATGATTTGATTGTATATTCCTGCATGGCAGGGGATTGGACTGGATGGCCCTTGTGGTCTCTTTTAACTCTATAATTCTATGAGAGTATGCTTCATAGTGTCCTTTTCTTTATGTGGCTTCAGAGGCAGTAGCCAAAGCAGAATCAGGAACCAATCTCATAAGCCTAGCATACAAAAACTCTTAGAGCAGGGTTGGGAATCATACAACTCTAGAACTGAAACACTCAGAAGGCATTGGGTCTATCTACACCAGGCAAATACCCAGCTTGCCCCTGTTCCAGAGCCCTGCAATCCAAACGATGCAGGCCATTTACCCTGATGTGCCCCCGGCCAGTCCAAACAACCCCCAGGGCAGATATGGAGCTGGAATGGGGAAAGCTGGGATAGGACCCTTTACTGTGTTTTTTAAAATACTCAGTTTAATCTGGTACTGCCAGATCAGGCCCCACGTGTCCATGGGAGCCCGTCCCAGAATGCTATCCCTTGCTGCCACTGCCAGCTCCCTGGCTCTCCCTGAAGCCATGCAGGTGTCACTCCATATATGATCGAGGCTGGTCACATGCAGGGGGCCTGCAGTCGCATGTTGCGGGCTCTCTTCCTGGCTTCCACATCAGCAGCAAAAATGGCAGTGGCTCCGACAATGGGCCAGTGTCCTTTTTGGCCTCTGGCCCACTTCCTCCAGGTAATGGGGGGAGAGAAATGGGCCACCTCCACAGCCAGGATATACCGGTGGGGAGCCAGCGTATCCTGTCTAGTGTAGATGAGCCCTTAGTTACCACAGCCAATGTAAAATAAATCTGGAAGTTGCAGCTCAAAAACATTTGGAAGGCTGCATAATTCTCACCCCTTCTCTATAGAGTTTTACTCATTGTAGGTTAAAAATATCAGAAGCAAACACCCTTCTTTTCATTTCCAGTGTTTCTGTACCATGTCCTATGTTCCTGAACAACTACTATTGCTTCTAAACTGTCTTATACAATAGCAACAAAGAGCTTCTAGTCAGCCACCTACAACTAGGCCCTACTACTATAAATCAGTGAAAGTGCTGTTTTGTGATGGAATCTCGTACTCTCCAACTGTCCTGATTTGGCAGGGACAGTCCCAATAAATCATCTGCTGCCTTAGTTTTTCAGCTATTTTAAAAATATCCTGGTTTTTCTCTTCTCCCCCCACGTTTCCCATTTATCCTCAGCTTACTTGCTGCAAACTGAGTTCAAAGTGCAAACATACGTTGCACTCAGTTAATTCAGTGGGTAATAATAATAATAATAATAATAATAATAAAATTTATTTATATCCCGCCCCTCTGCGAACAATCGGGGCGGCTTACAACAGTAAAATAATACATAATATAAAACAACTCAAAATCCCTCCCCCCCTTAAAACATTATTAAATCAATACAAATTAAAATCAACATATGATACAATTGTTATTAAAAACCCTTCCTAGCGAGCAGCAACAGTTAGGAACTCCAGAATCAACTTCCAAAGGGGGTTCCTGAGGCCGGGATTAGCTATTCTGGAAAAGCCTGCCAGAAGAGATCCATCTTGACAGCCTTTTTAAAGCTGTCTAACAATGTCAATAGGCGGATCTCATCCGGCAAGCCGTTCCACAATTTGGGGATGAGAGAAGAGGCAGAATCTTGGCCTTCCTGGTAGGCTCAGGCAAAAGCAAACTGCTGCAGCATCTCCTTGCTTGTGTATTCTTCTTTGTTAATAATGTTTGTCATCGTGACCACACTGTGCTGTTGCTTGGCCACATATGTCCTGGTTTTTATCTGGGAATGTTGCTGTTTATAGCATCTAAGCATAGCCAGCTAAGGCAGAACTGCAGCACTCTCTCCCCTCCCCACACACACCTATTGTACCCCATAATGCTTACAAGTTGTTCAAGACTCAAACCTTCTTTCTGGCTTTTTGGAGTTTAGGGAAATTATTCTTTGAAAAGATAGGGCAGCTGAGCAGGAACTTCCACATACTCCTTCAGAAATGTATGTGAATATTACTACATTGTTGTAGACTGGAGTGACTTGAGGTCCTGTTGCAAGCTATTGAATATATTATACCTAACTATTCAGCATTGTTGCCTGAGGTCTGGTTCCAGGTATTGCTTTCAACATATCACTGGTTTTGAGCAGTGGTGGAAAGGTAGCACATTTGTTTCTACTGGATCACTGTTTCTCATGATCTGCCAAAATATGCCAAGCTTCACCACCTGACAGAATGATTCACCTCTGGGTCTGACCAGAGGCCAGATTTATTTTTTTTTTAATCATACCTTGACAACTGTACTCTGAATGTAGGACTCTACACAGGACACTTTTAACTCTCTTTCTATAGCATTTGGCTAAAGTAGTAACAGGTATGGAAAATACAGCCCAAATGCTTGGCTATTTCTGGGACTGGCTAATAGTGCACAACTGTAACACACAAAAGGGAGGTAGGTTGTCAGGGACATTGTGCAGACTTCACTGACACCGAAAGCCTGTTTAATTTTCCTTCCCACTATCATGTCCCACAAACCATTACACCAGCATATTGTTCTAAATAAGATACGAGCTATTCAGTGCATGTCAGTAAACCAATACATAATGGGCAAGTATTTATTTTTGAGAAGGGTAAGAAAAACAAGGCAAATTTGGGTTTACCCAGTTATCCTTAATTGCCAGAAGCAGAATGAGTAAGTGTACCTGAGAGAGAAATCAGACAACACACACACATGTAGCTTATATTTACATTATGTAATATTAAACAGTGGGTAGTGGGGTAGGAAGACCTTTTTCCCTTTGGTGAAAGGAGAGAATGGGTACACAAAAGGTACCCATTTCAGAAGGTACACAAAATACCAGTAGAAGTAACTTGAAGGTTGCAGAGGGCTAAGTAGCAAGGATATGGAGAAAAGGGAAAAGGGAAAGCCACTTACGTTTCAAGTGGTATCTTTATCTGGGACCTGGTGAAAGGCAGGAGGCAGCTGAGTGAGAGAAAGAGCCACAGGAAGCCACCTGGCAGCATCCTCCACACCAAAACCTTCAGTAACAGGTTCAGTTGCATAGACACAGATATTCTTGCTGATGTTTCCTTTTCTTAGGATGGTCCTGGCATCAGGTATGCAGGCCCCAGCATGGTGCTCTGCTGGGGTGAGGGTGGGAGAGCTAGGATCTGGAAACATCTAACTCCTCAGCCTATGTTATGTTGCAGCATTGCTTCTTTCCACCTCTTTCCAAATGGGCTGCAACTCCCAGAGAGGTGTAGCATCTGAATCGCCACAAAGAGTTAGCTGGGCTCAGTTAGATGGGGAAACTCAAGGAAATCCACCACCTCATGACAGCGATGAACAACAGAGGGAGTCTGGCTTCCATGACCTGCAGAAATGGCAGACTAAGAAGGGAACTCTGCAAACAGCAGAAGCAGCAGTATCTACGTAATCCACTGCCGGCCCTTTAATCCTCTGGTAGAGCAGCAACAGCAGCAGATTTAGGGAACTGGAGTGGGATAAAATCAGCCAGGATTACTCTGATTTCTGAAGACAGGCATCAGTCTGTCCAATCAGAGCTCAGAACTAGCCAACTCCAAACCTGCTTTAAAGGGACACTGCATCATGGCTTCAAAAATAAAAAAGCTTCCTGACCTTTGATCCCTGCAGAGCAGCACTTGCTCTTGATATCATAGATGGCGGCAGCTTGCTTACCTTCCGTATTCCCTACTCTGCCCTCCAAAGCCAATTTACTTCTTTGTTTCTATACCTTTCCCCATCTCCTTGGAAGTATTAAATATACAACATCAAAAAATCCTGCTTATCAAGAGTGCTGTATAATCCCAGTGAAAGCAAAGAAGGAAAAATTAGATTAGGTGGGGCAGAATATCATTTGAGCTGTCCATTTTAGTGAATTATCAGTTGAATGTAATTGTGAATTATTGGCTGTTGGATTCCCAGCTCCTGAAGAGAAACTGGCTGCTCCTGATCTGTTGCTGGCTTTATATAACTGCCTCTAAAAGCTTAGTCTAACAGTTTGTAATAATGTAACAAAGATGCAAGCCCTTTTAGGGGTTAGGGGGATCCAAGTACATTCCCATTGTCACCACCACCATCACCATCATCAAGAAAAACAAATAAAGACAAAAATACTCAATAGGTAAAGAAAACTACAAAGAAACACATCATTATCCACACTCAGACTAATACTCCAATCTCTCTCAATAGAAAATAAGATCAAATAAAAATAAAGATTAGAACCAAATATATTTCTGGATGGTTGCATTTCCATTGCATGAATGTCACATTACTGAAATCACAATATATAAAGCTTGGTGAACAACATTCCCATGCTCCTTCAAGCTGTACAACTAGCTTTTCAATTGTAGTTAAGATACAGATTAATGTTCTGATACACCGAATTCAATTTTTTGGCTCCTCTGGGCTTCCCTCAAGAAAGCAAAGTCAGCTATAAAATAAATGGAAATGGATTAATGAGTGCTACATGCACAGCACTTTAGAATGACACCATAACAGCATCTTTATTTGAACAGAGATAGGAATGCAAAGGCCTTCCTCACAGCCCTTGCAGAATCAATGGTGTCATCTGGCATACATAGTAACTGAGCTGCACCATACATATTGTATTGTATTAGTAGTCACACTCTGAAATGGTGCCTATAGTTTTTACAATTCCATGTTAGCTTTATTAGTTTGTTCAGTGGCAGTCACCAGGGTTTCAATGATACCCCAACCTTCACATTGTGAATCAGGCCTTCCTACTATCCCTGATGACTTCACAGGATGAGTAGTAGTATCAAATCTGCACAAAACAAGTTAGATTTTGCCAAAGATGTACACATCCTCTAACATGCCCCAGTTTGGCAGGGACAGTCCCAATTAATCCTCCATTATCCCACTTTTTCAAATGTTTTTAAATGTTCCAGTTTCTTTCTCCTCCTACCCCTTTACCCCTTTTTCCTCAGCTTACTTCAATTGCTGCAGTTCAAAGTACAAAAGGAGTTTGTACTCAATTTACTCAGCAGAGTGGGAGGAGAGGAGAATACAGAGGAACACAGAGCTTGCCCAAATCAACTTAGAATCTACAAAGAAGCAAAAATAAACAATACAGAGTTGGACCCCCATATCCATGGGGGTTCGGTTCTTGGGCTTACTGTGGATATTGGAAACTGCAGATCACAGTGAACCCTTATTAAAATACAGGACTTCTGGTAAAACCATGCTATAGAGTTGCATTGGAGGACATAGAAGATGCCTAGAGAGGATGCCTCTCTAGACATTTTCCAGTGCAATGCTATGGTATGTGTCCCTATTTTGTGTCCTGAGGATAACTGAAACTGCGGATATTGGTCTGAATGTAATTAAAACTGGAGAAAGCAGTAGGTCACTGAAATTAAATTCAGAGCAATTTGGTAACTGACTACCAGAAACAGATAAATTTTAAACATTTATTTTTAAACTTAAGAAAGAAATCTATTGTTTACACTTTGATATCCTCCAACTGTTCCTATTTGGCAAGGAAAATTCCCGATTAATCCTCTGTCATCCCACTTTTTCAGTTGCTTTTAAAATGTCCCATTTTCTCTCACCTCATCCCACTTTGTATTCAGCTTACTTCAATTGTTGCAATTGATGGGGAAGAGGAGAGAAAGGTGTGGAATCTTTCCCTTCCCAGTAGGCCCAGGCAAAAGCAAACTGCTGCAGCTTGTGTGTTCTTTCTCATTAATAACCTTTGCCATCCTGACAACACTCTGAAGTCAATCTGAAATGCTGGAGGAGATGTTCTGAAGAACATTGATGTTGCTGCAGGAGGATGTATAAAAATCTATATTGTGATATAGGTGATTATATTTATGAAGGCAACTGGGTAACATTTCCTCATGTCATATAGGAGCAAACGTTTCTCTGGCTACCATTGGCTGAGTAGCTTGGATTATATAGCAGGACAGAACAGGCAGAAGAACATAGGCAAGGGAAGTTTGAGGGGAAAAAAATAACTGGCCTAGGAAATCACGTGGAGGATATAGGCAAGGAAATTAGAACGGGCTGGGAAAAGAACATTGAGAGCAGACCAGAAGTGAGGGACAGCATTTTTAGCTTGTAAACCAAGCAGGGAGAGGAAACCTCACCCTGAGTCGGTGCATGGAGACACCACTCCTGCTTGATTCATGAGCTATTCATGGGAAACGACAAAAGTGTCATGTAATGATGTAGTGACAATTGTGACAACTCAGGAGGGTCAGTTGAGTAAGGACACTCAATAGCACTAAGGACTTTATCAGACCACCACCCTCCAACATTCTTTTGCTGGCATAAATTGTGTTTTTATGCTGGCAAAAGAACCCCCCTACCAGACTTACCTTTTCCAGCATCAATAAGCCTTTCCCAGCAGTAACAGAACACAAATGGAGCTTCATTTACTTCCAGGATTGAAATCTCACTGATTCTCGTGAGAAGAAGCTAGCGTGGGAAATTCAAAAACAAAAACAAAATAAAGACACAAAAAGTACAGCAAAACACTATTTATTTATATATTTTTTTATTTAGGTATTTATACCCCCCCTCTTCAGCCACAAAGGCTCCCAGATTGGCTTACAAATTGTTTAAGCAAGAGCAATTTACACTTCTGTACTGCACTAAGTGGTTTCCAATGTTTGTTAGCTAATCGCCCCCACAAGCTGTTTATTCACGAAATGGATGGAAGGCTGAGTGAACCTTGGAGCCCTCTGGATAGAACGTGCAATGTGGTGGCTTGCAGTACTGGCATTTAACCATTTTACCACCAAGGCTCCCTCTAAAATACATTTTAAAAGTCCCAAGTACATGAGGGGAGAGAGGGTTTGTCATAAAAAGAGCATCCCCTACCTGGCTGTCGCGATCTCACCTGGAAGTGCTTGCCCATTGATGCTGCATTCATGTGAGCATCATGGTGTGAGCATTCAAATGCTGGCAATGCTGGCAGAAAAGTGGGACAGGAGATCTGTTGATGGCTTGGTCGCGAAAGGATGATGTCTGGTATGCAGCCCTTTTGCAATCATTAGGCATCCTTATTACTCCATATTTGCCTGAGCTGATAAAGTCCTAAGACAGAAGTGGAGAATCAAGGCCTGACACCAATTCAGCATACAATAAGCAGAGATTTCCCAAGCCACAGACTTTGTAGCAGAATCTCCTGAGACAGGATCACAACTGACTGCAGACTGTCAACTGGACATCACAGAGGAGCCAATATTGCAGGCGCCACTGTGTCTGCTCATAAGTTTGGACAGCACACCTGGAAAAAGAGGTAATTGAAAGGGATCAGAATGTCAGGTTATCCCTGCTTTCTCCAGCAAGGGGATGGCAACTGTGATGGACAATGAGGGCTAGAGATGTCTTGGAACACATTTTCCAGTTAGTGGGACTTGTCTGGGACTGTGAAGAACTATCTCTGACCATACTTGTTTCATGATTCTGTTTTCTGACCTTTGAGAGAATACACAGTTCCTGAGTATTAGTTCTCCTAACAAGAAAGACATGATCAACCCAGCTCTGAATAATTTAAGCTAGAGAGAAAAACCTGCCCCCACAACTTTATTTAAGCCAGGTTGCTGTTGACAAGGGGCTTGTCCACACAGGAACCCCACCCATGGAGTCACCCTGTAGTTGTGGTTCAGTTGCGACATGATGTTTGTGATGATTTGCATCTTCATTGGGTTTTCTGCAGGAAACTCTGAATCTGAAAGATTTGTGGTTTGCTCCGCATTTCAGGGGAAAACTCAAATTATTGGCTGTGTGGCGGCCATGGATTGACTTTGGTGCAAAGCAGGGGATGGGAGTTCTGCTGGATGGGACTCTGTTCTGGTGCTTTTAAAAACATTTTTAAAATTTTTTTTTATTGTGTGCATAGCCATATAAGCGTATTTTCACTTATCCAGTAATACAGTACTCTTGTACAATGTATATTCACATGCATAAAAACCAGGAATAAAATCCCACCGGAACAGCCCCAGCTGTGTGGCCAAGAATAATGCAATGTACAGGGCACACGATCAGTGTTGGACTTCCCTTTTACATTGCCATGAGTTCGCTTATGATTATGGTGTGACAGGATACTCCAGAGAAGCCCCGGTGAGTGTGGTGTTTATGGGGCTGCCGTGGATCAAAAACGTTTGTGGTGGCTACGAGGTGGGTTTGGGGTTTCCCACCAGTGCAGACAAGCCCAAGAACTACCACTATGGATTGCCTATTTATTTATTTAGCTATGACTGTTAATTTTGCTTTTGCTTTGTACTTGCTATGCAATAAGTCTAATTAATTCTTGCTTCAGTGTAATATTGAATTTAACCAATTTAAATTGAATCTTTGATTCACTACTTGTATTTAAAACAAGATGGCTTCTCTTCACCCAGCCCATACTGCCTTGTAATATATTTTACTAAGCTAATGCTTTGGATATGGTTTACTGTATGAGGAAAGCAACATGTTATTTGTTGCTGTTGTATGCCTTCAAATCATTTCTAATTTATGGAGATCCTAAGGTGAACGTATCATGGGGTTTTCTTGGAAAAATTTGTACTGGGGTTTGCCCTTGCCTTCCTCTAAGATTGAGAGAGTGTAACTTACCCAAGGTCACCCAGTAGGTTTTCATGGCCGAGTGGGGATTTGAATCCTTGTCTTCCAGTATCCTAGACTAACACACAAACCACTACACCACACTAGCTATATTATATTATATTATATTATATTATATTATATTATATTATATTATAATAAACTAAATTCAAACTGCTCTTTCTATCTGCTGTAGTCTACTTCCAGAATTTATTCCTCCAGATACCATTGTAGGATTACCCATGCCAGGATATTATTTATATAACTTTTCCAGTTTCCAGAGTATTTCATGCTTTCTTTAGCTCCACTGGGTTCATTGATTAATAGGGCTTCTCTTCTGTGACTGGAAGACTTGTTATTCTGAGCTGTCCCCTGTGTGGCTGCAAAAAGACAGGATCCATTTTGCTTACTCCTCTGCTCATGCTAGCTCATTTACAGTCCAAAGGAAATTTAATTTTTAAAAATGGGCTGCCTAGTTGGCCAGCTTTGTACTTTGAAGACTGTTTGGAAGACTGAACGGAAGAGTAATGGCCCACAGCAGGTGGCTGAGTTAGTGGGAAGCATCCAGGGAGACGCAGCAGTCATCACTGTGAAATCCCTCTCATTTAGCTTCCCCATCAGTCTTTTGGAAGAGAGAAAGAAAAAGCATATTAATGGAATTCAGACATGAGAAGAATTGAAAACACTATACACAACAGAGAACAGAGGGAAACTTGTGCTTAATCCAGCGAATACATTTCTAAGTATCTATAGAATTAGCAGGCCAAGAACCTTAGCAAAGAGCAAAACCCCACTAACCATTGTTAAAAATAAGAAGAAATACTGCCATGTTTTTAAAATATTGCTTAAAAGAAGACTCCCAAACTCCAAAGCAGTGGTGGCAGCAGTATGGGGTCATTCAGCCCCCTGCCCCAAATGATTGCAGCACCTCCCAACATTATTAAATGTTGGCGACATTGGCTGGGGATGAAGGGAGTTGCAATCTAACAACCTCTGAAGGGCTGTGTGATTCCCATTCTTGTCCAAGAAGAACCCCCCTCTCTCTCTCTGGCTTTTCTTCGCAAACGAAGATTCAGGAAGGACTCATCCCGCGCTTTCTGCAAGCGCGCTGATGGCTAAAAAGGCCAATCCGAGATAAACAAGTCCGGTTGCAAAAAGCACAGCAGAAGGTCTCCTTGGGTGATGTTTTTGGGTTGTGATTCTTTCTGCGTTGTCGTTTCTCTTCAAGACTTGTTCGTCGTGAGTTCTCAAATAAGGCTGCAGCATTGTGGATAGTGCGTCTCCATGCCTCCCGATGTGAGGCCAGGGCGGACCACTGTTGGTGATCAATTTGGCCAAGCCTGAGATGTTGTTTCAGGGAGTCTTTGTATCGCTTTTTTGGAGCGCCCCTCTTACGCTGACCCGTGGTGAGTTCACCGTAGAGTAGTATTTTTGGGAGGCGATGGTCCTCCATCCTAGAAACGTGCCCTGCCCAGCGCAGCTGTGTTCTCAATATCATGGCCTCAATGCTGGTGATCCCTGCTTGCTCAAGGACAGCAACATTCGTCACATAGTCAGTCCAGTGTATATTTAGGATTGTGCGTAGACAGCGCTGATGAAAGCGCTCGAGGAGTCGTAGGTGGTGGCGATAGGTGACCCATGTTTCAGATCCATAAAGGAGGATAGACAGTACGATGGCTCTATACACACTGATTTTTGTGCTTTGCCTCAGGTGTTTATTGCTCCAGACTCTTTTGTGAAGTCTTCCAAATGCACTATATGCCTTTGCTAATCTGTGATCGATCTCTTTGTCAATCTTGGCATCTGAGGAGATGATGCTTCCCAGGTAGGTGAACTGCTGAACGGACTTCAGCACTGATTTGCCGACGGCAATGTGGGGATGGTGGTGTTCGTCCTGTGGTGATTCCCATTCTTGTCCAAGAAGAACCACAACTGGCCTTATACTATAGATTGGGGGTATCCTCCTATTGCCCATAACCACAGTCATTCTTGCTGAAGTCATTCTCACTGAAAGTTGACTCACACATCATTATTTTTAAGGATTACATTTAAAATGTAACAGGTAAGCACAAGGAGACTAAGGGGTAGTCCAAATGATGAAAAAACTCCTCACAGAATGTGAGGAGAATCCTGCCTGTCCTAATGGCATCCCATGTGATTTCGCCCTATTGTGAAGGGGAGGTGGGGAGGCCAAAAAGCATGTCAGAAAAGCCTTCACTGTTTTTCTTGTCTTTTTTTAAAAAAATGAGGTGGGGCACATTCTTGCTCATTAGGACAAGTGAATCAATCTGATTTGTTTGCCCGAATAAGAGAAAGTGCACCCCTGATTGGCCAGACAAGTACAGGGGAGGGGCTTGCTAGCAAGGCAAGCAGCCCACAGCCACCCCCACAAGTGATCAGGGATGGGGAGGTTGGAGTGTGGCTGTCATTCCCACCTCCCACTGCTGTTGCTACCACTGCTGTGAGTGGAGAAGGGAGGTCACTCTCCTCCTCCTCTTCTTTCCCCAATTCCCTCCCCTATCCCGCCACCACACGCCCGCCCAGTTTCTCCATCGACTGTCCGTGGGGCCAAGGAAGGGGGAAGAGGGTGAAAGAGCCCTCTTCTCCCTTCCTCAGCTGTCATCTGGGATGTGAACCTTATGGGGGCTGCTGGGGATAAAACCACCATTAAGACAATCCGCAGCTGCTGCGACTTGCTTTTTCTGCAGGGCACTACGGTTTTTTGTGCTCGTATAGATGAGCCCTAATGCATCATATGCTCAGATATTCTTTAGCACTGGCTGTGACTTTCTGGGTGAAATGATATGGTGCCTGTGACAGACAAGAGTTTACTGTCTAAGATGACCACCCTGTGTCACACTTTTAGTGTACTGGGCCACAGTTGCCAGATCTCAGACCCTCTTCTCCAGTCCTCAGGATGGAAGATCAGGTCAAAAGCACTGTGTTGAAAAGTATGTGTTTCGCATTTGTTTGTTTTTAAAATTTGAATGGTATACTGTATGCAACTGTGGTTGATGCATCATGCCTAATGACATTACCAGGGGAGGCACCTTGTAACATCACAAGGGGTCAGTCCCTAGGTCAGTCTCTCAGGGCCTGAGGTAGTCCTGACCTGGCAACTCTATTGGCTTGTGCCTGGGATGGGACAGCAGCCAAAGATGTGGAGCAGACCCAAATTTGCAACTTTATGGGCAGGGTAGGTAAAAATTGTCTACAAGCATGACAATTTAAACCCACATTTACTACCACCTGATGTGTAATGGGACTGTTACCAATATCAGCAGTGTAGGATCAGAATGAGTGAGGCTTCCCTCTCTAGACTATAGGCCACCCCTGCTTTGCAGTGATGAGTTGGAATGAAAAAAAAATTAGGCACTGGAATCATAGAAATTGGAAAGTGGGGAAGCAACAGGTTTAATGTCCTGTCTGCAAATGGATTCCAGAGGATATGAAATGTGGAGGTAGGGAAATTAGCCAGGCAAAATACCTTTCTTCTTACTAAGCACATGGGAAATTTGTCCCCATTCAACTGTCTGATTAATGGCATAGAATTATATACAAGCTAATGAGATCATGCTGTGCTCATCTTTCCACTGCTGTGCAGGTGGTAAAAAAATCTCACTATAGTTGCAAGTTTTTCCATGAGATATCTCCATGCATTATCATCTCATTAAGAATGAAAATACAGTCGGACACCCGTATCCACAGGGGTTTGGTTCCCAGACTTAGCACGGACACCAGAAATCACAGATAACAGCAAACTCTATTAACATAATGGGAATACTGGTCCAAACTACCATAGAGTTGCATTGGAGGACCTACAAGATGTCTAGAGAGGATACCTCTCTTGGCATTTTCTAGGAAGACTCTATGGTATGCATTCCCATTTTGTGTTCCACAGATAACTGAAACCGTGGATATTGGTTCTGTGGATATGGGGTTCCAACTGTACTATATTTGTGAATATTCTTTATATCCCTATGCAATGACCATCACTGGTCTGTCAGCATATCCATGCTGGCCTAGATGCTGATGCTGGATGTACAGCCCCTATCATCTGCTGTTCTTTGGGTCATCAGTTTAGGAGAGCTTGGGCTAGGAGGCCTTAGATATTGGCCCTGACATCCAGACTTAGTAGCATGACTGAACTACTGTAAGTTCAGTGCATCAAGAGTGTTCTCTACTCAAAGTGTGGTGTCCATGATGCGTGAGTTGTTGGCTGCCAGTCCATAGGTGAATTTCTAGGAAACTAAGGAAAGAACAACATGTCACAAATATGGTACCAGTCTGCGGCACACTAGGAAAAAAATGGCAGTCAGTCACATCATATAACCTGAGAAGAACTTCTTTAGCCTACAGTACTAGAGTGAACACTGTCAACTGAGAACATACAGTTGCAGTCAGTCTCAAGCCCAGAGAGAGATATTATGTCCTACAAAACCTTTTCTCTCAGCCAGTTCCTCATTCTGAAGTGTGTGGAACTGAACAGTAAGCTAGATTTCCTTGCCACCTGACCTCCAACCTGTCTGCTACCATGTCTTTTTTTGCCAATTGGCCCCTTGCCTACCCATGTTGGAATAGGACCCCAGCTGTAGCTTCTCATGCTCTTTGTTCATATTTGCCAAGGAAGCTGATGCTTATGTTTTCAGAACTGAGAAATCCAGTGACAAGGAATGAGTTTAATTTCAGTTGACAGGATTTACTGCTTGGGTTGAGAGAGATAATTCAGGAATGTTTATTTGCTTAATATCTGAATCTTAGCATTAATGTTCACCTATAGTGTCAGGACTTATTTGTCACATTTCCCGTCAGGCTCTGTATGCATTAAGCTGCATTCAGAAGATGGTACTAAACATCAGTCAAGTACTGAAAAGAATCTCTGATTTTACATCATTTTCTGCCAGTATATTTACAATTCAAATATACTTAGGGAAAGAATTTTGATCTTTCTGCAGACTTATTCATGTACATTTCAATTTTTAAAATTAGGTTTCATGGCTCATATGGTATATAATTCATTTTGATTGATGCAGTTTCCTCACCACTCTTTTTCTAGTTCTGGTCAAGTGCATTCAGGACTCTAGAGGGTAACATCATTTTAATTTATATGTCTTTTTGTCTGTTTGTTTGTTTCACTTTCACATGTGGCACACCATAAATCCTTAGGAAGGGGTGGAATAAATACAATAAAAACTTAAGAGTCAGAAAAGAGATTACAAGCATTCATCTTCCCTACCACAGATTTATTTATTTATTTACACAAATGGTGAGTTTTATTATAGGAAGATAGATTTGAGTAAAGTGCAAAAATAAAATCTTAAGAATTGGAAGGAGACTCAAATGTCATCTAGTCCAATTTACTGCCTATTCAGGAAAACTATTGCTACAAGATCCCTGATGGTTAGTCACTGAGGACTTTAACAGATTGGTCAAATACAGCATCATAAGGACTCCTAATGATTGTGAAAGGGTGCACGTACCAGATGACATTGCCCTTTCACAATCATATACTGTTAAAAAGCCATACTTTTTTATTGACGGCCAGAGCCATCAATTGATCCCCGTTCCGCTTTGTTGCCGGCATTGCCAGTGTTTGATTCCTCACACCATTGTATATATGTGACTACAGCATCAATGGGCAAACACATCCAGGTGGTATTGCGACAGCCAGGTAGGGGACGCTCTTTTTAATGACACTCCTCCCCCATATACTTGGAACTTTTAAAGTGTGTTTGGTGCTTTTCTTAACATTTTGTGTCTTTATTTTGTTTGGTTTTTAAAATTCCTAAGCTAGCATCTTCTTGTGAGAATCCAGGAGATTGCAACCCTAGAAGTAAACGAAACTCCGTTTGTGCTCTGTTACTGCCACTGAAGCCTCATGGATGCTGCTGAAGGTAAGTGTGGTGGTGGGTTCTTTTGCTGGCATAAAAGCACCACAATTTATGCCAGCAAAAGATCTTTTCGGGGGGTGGGTGGGCTGATAAAGTCCTGAGTTTCTGGTTCAAAATTTCTAATGCGGGTCAGTCCACTACATTCTGGGGAAGACTGTTCCACCATCTTAACACAAGGGTGGGGCCCTCTTTCAACCTGAAGGCCAAATTCCATTTCATGGTGAAAACATTCCTGACATGGGCAGGGCAAAAAGATGGGACCTAAAATATCAGCATAGCTTAAAGCTCTCAACTGTCAACAAGTAAGCCTTAGCAGGCATCCCTCCAACATTTCACAGATGTGGCCAAGCAACACCAGAATGTGGTCAAAATGGCAAAGGTTATTAATGAGGAAGAACACTCAAGCTAGAAGAGGCTATAGCAGTTTACTTTTTCCTGAGCCTACTGGGACACCCTCACGGGGCTCTCACAGAGAGGAAGCGACAGGCCTGTTCTCTGCTACCCCAGATGGTTTGGCCAGGTCTAATGGTTTGAAGGTACAGGAGAGTAGATTTTGACTGATCATTAGCAGGAACCTCTTCACAGTAAGAGCAGTTCAGCAATGGAATCAATTGCCTAGAGAGGTGGTGGGTTCTCCTTTTGATGTCTTCGAAAAGAGGCTGGACAGTTATCTGTCGGGGAAGCTTTAGCCAGAGATTCTGCATTGAGCAGGGGGTTCGACTCGATGGCCCATGAGGCCCTTTCCAGCTCTATGATTCTATGACTCTATGTGGTGTAATACCACTTCTGTTTGACTCCAATAAGTTTTGCTAGATATGGGCATCCCATAGTTTAGTGGTGGGCAACTAAATGGAGGGTAGGGGGAATTCTTCACATACTTATACCCTCTGCACACCAGAAGTGACATTACACTTATGGGGTTAGTATACACTAGCCAGGATATGCCGGCTCCCCACCAGTGTATCCTGGCTCTGGCCCATCCTGCCCCTATTACCTAGAGAAAATGGGCTGGTATCCAAACAGAATGCCGGCTCATTACTGCCATTCCTGCTACCATGGTCTTCATTTCCCCTGCTGCCTCAAAGCCAGGAAGGGGCCCCACAACATGTGGCTACAGGTCCCCTGCTTGTGACCAGCCTTGGCAGCAGAGAGGGATGGCAGTAGCAAGGGATGGCATGCTGGGATGGACATGCGGGGCCCAGTCTAGTGGTACCAGATTAAACTGGGTATTTTCATATAACAGTTTATTGGGCTGTTACCTGAATTGCTTGGGGTCCGTGGGGACCCTCTGATGTCCTAATATTAAATTGGGGAATTTAGCTAACTCAACTTGGCATGCAAGAGATCGGGCAATGGCAGGACCTTTAAACCTATGTATACAGGTAATAATGGAGGAGATTCTAAGCCAAAAAGTACAATTTAATGATCTTTATTGGAAATTAATATCAACAACACTCACACAAACACTCAGGCTTCAGACATTCACACAAGGCTATCAAAGATAGTCGGAAGTATTTGGATAGAGGAATAGAGTATGACGGATTATACTGTACCAATCCTGTAGAGTGGAGATTGAGAAGTACACTGTCAGCAAGGAGATCTGGACAATAGACTGGTGACACAAACTGTCGTGATGTCAGAAAGCAGGGGATTCGTGCACACTTTGGTGGTGTTTTAGGGTGATATTTATATGAAATATTTCCCCTGAAGGGATAGTAGTTTGAGTGAAATACAATGGTTCTTGGAGGTTCCCAGGCCAAAACAAAGGGTACTCCAGATGAGTTAATGATTTCTAATAGGTGCTACATTTGGAATTGAATAAGAACAGGTAAGGTCTTTTGTTGGAGGGGAGCAGGAGAGGAAGGACCTGTTTTAAAAGCATTAAGGTCTCTTGCTATCATTGAGTGGATTAGTGAATGATTCACCTTCAAGTGTTAAGTCCTGATCTAAGTATTTGGTTTTTTGAGAATTTCCAAAGGCCCCTCCCTTGGTCTTGCATGAATCCCGCCTTGGTATTTGGAGGTTCCTGGTTTACCTTCTATCATGTGGATGGCCACACTTTTTATTAAATATATTAATAAATACACAAATTATTAAATATAGCCAATTATTAGATATTCCAAGATGGGGACTATCAGGCTAGGTAACAGGGCCTTATCCCGGCTTGCCCCCATTCCAGCCCCGTATCTGCCCCGAGGGTGGTGAGGACCTCCTGGTAACAGAACAGGATAAATGCCCTGCATCATCTGGACAGCAGGGCTCTGGAACAGGGGCAAGCCGGGGTATTTGGCCTGTGTAGATAAGCCCTTGGTCAGCATTTTTTATCTCTTTGCAACTGGAAGTGTTGAAGGGATTTAGGGTGTTGTGAGGAAGGCAAACCACTGTATCTACATGCAGTTTTGGTGCCTTTGGGGCAATTTTCAAACAGAAACTCAGCCTCAAACTGCCCAAATTTGGAGGTGCTGTCACTGCTGCCCTTTCTCCACCTCACACTAGTTACAGCAAAATATGTTTACATAAATGTTTCTTAATTCATGTCATTGAGATCAACCTGATAGACAAGTTATTTCTTTCTGCCCTTGCATCTATCTGTTATTACCTCTGCTGTTGCTTTTTTGTTTTCCGCTGAGCTTGATTTTATTTATCATCCATCATGTCGTGTGTCCTCGTTTTACCATTTTGCTCTTTGAATTCCTTGTCATAAATATGTTCTCTTTTTGTGCACAATGGCTGAAACAAACAAACAAATCTGAATCTGAGTTTATTTACAGAGCAATTATGCAGAAAAGAGCTCTCTCTGTAGGTTAAAGCCTGTCTGCTTTCAGCCATCATCACGCCTTCTGTGTTTTATTTCTCATTCCTTACTAAACACACTTTTTGAAAATGAACAAAAAAGATAAGAGTTTAAACACCTATCGTAACTCTTTAGAGCAGCAGTGTTCTGTCAAAATTATTATTTGTGTCTAAGGGGAAACCGTACCAGTATTTCCCCGCAGCATGTGCTGGCATCTTGGCTGCTCTGCAGAAATAAAGTAGCTTAGAAGTTGTCAGAATGAAATACCTATTCAGTAAAATACACCCAAAGAAGCAGGTAGTATTCTCTTTTCTTGTGGATTTTCAGACTTAGCAAGCAGCAGGGGCCATCCTGCTGCTTTCCAGGGCAGGAGAAAGAATGTTTCATCATCTTAATCCCAATATTACTCAAGCGAGCTGAGTTTAAAGCCACCACTTAATGCCAAAGATTCCCATGTGCTCATGCAGCCTATCCCAAGCTGCCACCCTCCAAAAACATCAAGTATATCAGACTGGAGATGTTGGGAGTGCAGTCCAACACAGCTGGAGGGCACCAAGTTGGGGAAGGCTGCAGTATACAATGCAGTATACAATAGGATTATAAAGTATTCCCATTGTTCATGATTGTTTGGCTTTTATTTAAAACTTTATAACAGGGATGTGAATTATTTGGCATTCCAAATGTTGTTAAACAATAATGCTTATTTTGGTTTTTTTGCCACTGGCTATGTTCTCTAGGGTTGATGAGCGTTGCAATCCTACAACATCTGGAAGGCCACACAATCCCTTTCTCACTTTATTTATTTATTTATATATGTATTTATTGTCTTACCTTTCTCCTGGTGCAGGACCTACAGCAGCTTACAACATTAAAAAAAAACCCCCATATCCATGTAAAATTCATCCGTTAATGCTGCACTTACTAACTGGAAGGTGGGCATTTGGACCATATGTGAGAAATCGTTTTGGGTAGAGGTGGCACTTTGTTCTAGAATGAAATATTGGCTATTCATATTAGATTTTGTTTGCTTGGAGTAATGATGAATTGAGATCAGTTTGGGACCGAAAAAACAGTGTACATTGGGTCATTGGTATCCACTGGGGTTTGGTTCTGCTGCCCCGTGGATACCAAAATCCGTGGATGCTCAAGTCTCATTATATACAGTGGCATAGTAAAATGGTGTCCCTTATATAAAATGGGGAAATAAAGGTTTCCTTTTTGGATTTTTTTTTTTAAATTCAATCTGTTGATAATTGAATCCATGGATGTAGAGTCCATAGATACAGAGGGCTGACTGTAATACAGCAGAGGAAGCAGTGTAGTAGAATGAATTTGAATTTAGGTACAGGAATTGAGGCCAGCTCCAGCATTAGACAGTGGGAGATATCACATGGGTTGTAAGAATAGAAGACTACTATAACGTGAATAAGTTGAGTCATTGTCAAAATGACTGAGAAGATTGTCCTGTTCAGAATGCTTTCTTGTTTAAGGTGTTGTCAGTATCTTTGACACAACAGACAAATTTATTAGTCCCAGAGTTCATCAGAGTTAAATAGGATAAGTAGTTGTTTTAAATGCCAGGCGTCTTTTTGGAGTGTGTGAAGTAACAAAATTGAAAATATGCCTCCCAACATATGCAAAGTAACTTTCATTCATTACTTCAGGAGTCACTGGATGAAATCCTCTTTGTCAACTATGCTGGTGTAGCACAGGAGGGTGGTATAGGCAGTGGTAGCAGTACGAAAAATTAGGTTGTGGGTGCAGTGGCTGTGAAGGAGGTAAGGCATTGGGGAAATAGGCTGATCAGAACCACCATAGTTTCTCTACCTTCCGTCACCAACACAGTGCAGCCTTGGGAAAAAGTGCAACAAGGAAAAGTGTAAAGCACCAAGAGGTTTTGGCCACTGCCAGCTGCTAGCCTGCTGTACATCTGAGGCTGAGGACTGGAAGATTTCTACAGCAGAAAGTTGTAATGGTCAGATGCTGATATCTTTCTAAACATTTAAGGCTTATAAGATTTTGTATGTTATCTGTGATATGAACAGATGTGGTTTGCACATTTTCCATAGTGTATAAAGTGGTTATAAAGTGTATAAACACCTGAGGCGAAGCACAAATATCAATGTGTATAGAGCCATTGTACTGTCTATTCTCCTTTACGGGTCTGAAACATGGGTCACCTATCGCCACCACCTATGACTCCTTGAATGCTTTCATCAGCGCTGTATACGCACAATCCTAAATATACACTGGACTGACTATGTGACGAATGTTGCTGTCCTTGAGCATGCAGGGATCACCAGCATTGAGGCCATGATATTGAGAACACAGCTGCGCTGGGCAGGGCACATTTCTAGGATGGAGGACCATTGCCTCCCCAAAATAGTACTCTACGGTGAACTCGCCACAGGTCAGCGTAAGAGGGGCTCTCCAAAAAAGTGATACAAGGACTCCTGGAAACAACATCTCAGGCTCGGCCAAATTGATCACCAACAATGGTCTGCCCTGGCCTCACATCGAGAGGCATGGAGACGCACTATCCACAATGCTGCAGCCTTATTTGAGAACTCACGCCGAACAAGTCTTGAAGAGAAACAACGCAGAAAGAATCACAACCCGGAAACATCACTCAAGGAGACCTTCTGCTGTGCTTTCTGCAACCGGACTTGTTTATCTCGGATTGGCCTTTTTAGTCATCAGCGCGCTTGCAGAAAGCGCGGGAGGAGTCCTTCCTGAATCTTCATTTGCGAAGAAAAGCCAGAGATAAAGTGGTTGTGGAATGTGAATCATGGGATCATTTTGAGTTAATAAAGGCATTGGGAAATACTTTTAATGGAAAACTAGTGATTTAGCAGCAGCCAAGGCCAGCCAAAACATTTTGTTGCCTGAGACAAAGAATAAGAGGACACCACCTCCCATTCAATGAACACAAACCAATTAGATTAGCAGATGAATTTGCTGTCTTCGTCTGTACCTGATGCAGAGCATGGAGAAGTTATTTTTGGGACTATGGTTCCTAGAATTTTCCAGGCAGCTTGGCTGTTGGCAATGATGCACAGAAAATTCCAAGACCTGAGTCCACGAAATACTTTTTCAAATGGGGAATAAAACCCCTGTTGAGGTCGGGAGGAGGACAGTGCTGTCTCACTTACAGTGCTCCATTTCATACAACACCGTCCTTCTCACGACCTTCCCCCGTGCTGAGGGTGGGAGAAACGCGCTGCCTTTATTAATGGGGAACCCCCATCAATAAAAAGCGACGTGTTTTTCTTTCCCTCGGCACAGAGGAAGCACAGGGAAGGTCAGGAGAAGGACGGAGTCATATGAAATGGAGCACTGTATGTGAGACAGCACCATCCTCCTCCCGACCTCGACGGGGTTTTTATTCCCCATTTGAAAAAGTCCAAAGTAACTTTTTCAAACTCTCACCATGTATTACTTTCAAAGTTTGGTGTCCCACATTTCCCCACTTAACACCTAAGCACACAAACTTCCAAGTATCCTGCTTTGGCAGGGACAGTCCCAGTTGATCCTCTATTGTCCCAATTTTTCAGCTGCTATTACAATGCTCCATTTTCTCCCTTTGTTCTCAGCTTATTTCAGTTGCTGTAAACTGAGTTCAAAGTGCAAAAGTATTTTGTATTCAGTTAACTCAGCACAAAGCTAGGATAGGAGGGGTGGAGTCTTGCCCTTCCCAGTAGGCTCAGACAAAGAAAACTGCTGCAGTCTCTCCTAACTTGTGTGTTCTTCCTCATTGATAACTTTTGCTATCTTGGCCACAATCTGAAGTTGCTTGACCATATGTGTCCTTGTTTTCATCTGTCAAATGTTAGAGGGTATGAGTATTCCTTGCCTAAGGAAACCCTATGAGATTCAGGCACAAACATACACATGGGTAACGCTTATGGTGCAAGCCATCTGTATGCTATATGAAGCAATATATCTCTGCCCTGCTGTTGAAGAAAGATATTTAGTGTCACATCTGGACTGGAAATATCCTTTTTGTCCTAGAAAGCTTATGAGTTGTGAGAAAGGGAACTGAGAGTCAGAGAGAAGGGGTGGGTGAGAGGGATAGCTCTGGGAGAAGTTTTTATTGAGGAAAGTATGTAAATCCTTCAACACACCATTAATTAAAAAAATACTCTCAAAATGGGGCTCAGTTACTAAACAGTTTTTATCCCAGGCAGAAGCGAGATATCCTCATCCCGAGTTCATCTCTTATTGTTTACACGATTTGTCCCAGGATGAACAATATCCCGGGATTTTTGTTTACATGACAACCTTTTCCATGATAAAAGCAAGATCCCAAGACATAGTAGCCCGTGTTTTTCTTTTGTTTGTTTGTTTACACGGGAAAAGGTTCCGGGATATTATTTTTTTTTAGCTGTCAGTCAAGGATGCAATTACTCGTTTTTTCACAACCTTTGTGACGCATTTCCTGTGGAGTTTCCTGCCCTGCCACAAATGTTTGCTCAAGCTTCTGGACTGGTCAGTAAAGGAAGGTGAACGCAACCCCCTCTGCACAATTCATGTCAAAAATAATCCCCTGATGGGCTTGCCAGCTCCATTTACGCTGAATAACGTGGCTGTAAATCTACAGAGGTTAATGCCAAATAAAACTTCTTTGTCTTTAAGAACCCACAAGAATCACTCTTGGTTTTACAACACAGGAACAATGAATACCAGGAGCTGTAGGCTATATTTCAGAGGAAGGAACTTGCAAAGCCACCTAAGAAAACCAGATGAAATTTGTGGGGTTGCAATAAATCAATAGGCAGCTTGAAGGCACGCACACGCACATGCACATGCACATACACACACACACACAAGGCTCCTTGCAGCCGGGAGGAAAGGCTTTGCTTTCAGCCAAGAGGAGGCAAAAAAGACAGGTTTTCCTTGCAGCTGGGAGGAAAGGCTTTGCTTTCAGCTGGCAGAGGAGAGGGAAAGGACAGGCTTTCCTTGGAGCTGGAGGAAAGGCTTTGCTTTCAGCCAGGAGGGGAGGCAAAAAGGACACACTTTCCTTGCAGCTGGGAGGAAAGGCTTTGCTTTCAACCAGGAGGGGAGGCAAAAAGGACATGCTTTCCTTGGAGCCGAGAGGTTGGCAATGTAAAAATCAATTGAAAAGTGTGACTGACCCCTCCTTCTCTGAACTCTGTGTCTGCCCCTGCCCACCTCAATTTCCAGGCATCAACTACTCCCGAGATACTTTATCCTGACCTGTTCACATATCCGATTTTCCGCAACCTCCCAAGACTTTTTTTAAAACACGGGACAAACTGCGGGACGAAAAGTCACACTCCTTGGAGGATTTATGGTGGTCCCCCTTCTGAAAAGCTCGAGATCATCATGATGAACGTGTGAACAACCAGGATCCATCACGAATTCATCCTAGAACATTTTTGCCGTGTAAATGGGCCTATGGACCACATAGTCATGTAGTGGAGTCAGGACTAATAAGGTCAGAATGCCAGGACGTTTTGATTTCGAATGCACCATCTGCCAACATCTTCATGCATCTCTATTCCCTTTGAACTTGGCTTCATCCTCACAGTAGCTGGGTGCAGGTGCTTACAAATTCTTCCAGCAACAGTCTATTGTTGGGGACCTATCCCCATTATGGGAAATATTGGGGAGTAGATTAGTCTTGAATGATCAATTAAGACCCATTGTCTTTACATAGAGAGAGCCAGTGTGGTGTAGTGGTTTGAGTGTTGGACTAGGACACTGGGAGACCAGGGTTCAAACCCCTGCTCAGCCTTGGAAACCCACTGGGTGAACTTGGGCAAGTCACACTCTCTCAGCCTCAGAGGAAGGCAAGGGCAAATTCCTCTGAATGATTTCTGCCAAGAAAACCCCATGATATGATCCCTTTAGGTTCTTCCATAAGTCATAAATGACCTGAACACACACAACAAGAACAATCTTTACATAGGAGATAAAAATGGCTAGAACTGGTTTCTTGACATGGATCAGTACAGCTGCCTGCATTTGGGATTTTTTTGAGGGGAAGGTATGGCTATGGGGGGGGGCGGTTTGTCACTACAGCAGTTTGCACCAGCAGAATCAAATATGTCACTCTACAGGGAGCCAGTCACTTGGCAACCGTGTGAGTCTGGTTTCCAAGACTACACTGCAGAAACTCCCAGAAAGATGGCAACTGGTGACTGAGCAAGCTTCCCACTTTGTAGGGGGTAATGGCCTGGTTTTCAGATGTAATCAAACCTTTAATTTATGCTCATCTTGCCACTGTAAAGGTCAGCATATGTTTTGCGTGTACCCAGAAAAATATAATGAGTAGTAAATCCCCCATGGTATGTTATAACGCTGTTCCATATCAAAATCTGTGGATCAGAATCAGCTTTCGATTTGATGCTGTCTATCAGGAATCTAAGCAACACACTTTCATTCTCTCTCTAAATATCTATTTTACAACTCAAGAGCAGATATTCATCTTTATGTTTATTTTTTTTAAAAAAAATGCATTTCCCCTTAGCAATCACATTCTGCTTTAGTTGTGATGACATGAAGTGAAAGAGATTAGTTTCAGAGCTTTGCAGGGCTGTTAGATAAGGAAGAGAGCCACTGATTTGACAGAGAGGAGGGAGGGTATAGCACATAGAAGAAGCTGCCATTTACACAACTGAAACAAACAAACAAACCCAGAAACATCTGCTCTCCCTATTTATTTATTTATTTTAACAAAAATGTATTTTAATTCACTTAATGATGGCAAATTCTTCTTTGCTCCCTAGGTTCTATGCTCACTTGGTGTTCTCCCCCCCCACACACACACACTTGCCCCCCTCAACTCCTTCTTGCTCTGGGCTTCTCGCAGTGGCTGCTAAGAATAACAATGGATATCCTGGGCTGAAGATGCTGCGGGTGAGAAAATGCCTGTGTTATGCTGGATTACTTAAGCAAATTTATATTTAGATCACAGGGGGGGAAAGCACCTGCCAGTTGGCATTAATTGGTATGAATTCCTTGAGGCATCTTTCATAAACTGGAAGAAAACTATGCAGTTTACCAGAATGCATTAAATATAAAAGATGAACTAAGAGTTTGGAGTTGGAAAATAATAAATGATAAGTCAGGGTAAATCTCAGTTGTGTTAACTCATTGTTATTTTTCCACATCCTATATTTCTGGAATAGACAGTACAATGGTTCTATACACACTGATTTTTGTGCTTCATCTCAGGTGTTTATTACTCCATATTCTTTTGTAAAGTCTTCCAATTGCGCTATATGCCTTTGCTAATCTGTGATCGATCTCTTTGTCAATCTTGGCATCTGAGGAGATTATGCTTCCCAGGTAGGTGAACTGCTGAATGGACTTAAGCACAGATTTGCCAACGGCAATGTGGGGATGATGGTGTTCGTCCTGTGGTGCAGGCTGGTAAAGAACTTCCGTTTTCTTAAGGTTGACTTCCAGTCCAAACAGCTCTACAGCTGTTGCGAAGCAGAATGTTAGGCGCTGCAGAGCTGCTTCTGTGTGGGCAACAAGGGCAGCAGCATCAGCAAAGAGCAGCTCATGAACTAGATAGTTTAGAGTCTTAGTGCGAGCCCTCAGACAGCTTAAGTTAAACAAGCTACCCTCAGTATGGAAAGTATATAGATGCTGTCTTCTTCTTCAAGCTCTGCCGTAGGCCTTTGGAGCATCATGCTGAAGAAGATTGTAAATAAAGTTGGAGCAAGAAGACAACCTTGCTTCACTGAAACATGGGTCACCTATCGCTACCACTTACGACTCCTTGGACGCTTTCATCAGCGCTGTATATAAACAATCCTAAATATACACTGGACTGACTATGTGACGAATGTTGCTGTCCTTGAGCAAGCAGGGATCACCAGCATTGAGGCCATGATATTGAGAACACAGCTGCGCTGGGCAGGGCACGTTTCTAGGATGGAGGACCATTGCCTCCCCAAAATAGTACTCTATGGTGAACTCGCCACAGGTCAGCGTAAGAGGGGCTCTCCAAAAAAGTGATACAAGGACTCCTGGAAACAACATCTCAGGCTCGGCCAAATTGATCACCAACAATGGTCTGCCCTGGCCTCACATCGAGAGGCATGGAGACGCACTATCCACAATGCTGCAGCCTTATTTGAGAACTCACGCCGAACAAGTCTTGAAGAGAAACAATGCAGAAAGAATCACAACCCGGAAACATCACCTAAGGACACCTTCTGCTGTGCTTTCTGCAACCGGACTTGTTTATCTCGGATTGGCCTTTTAGTCATCAGCACGCTTGCAGAAAGCGCGGGATGAGTCCTTCCTGAATCTTCATTTGCTAAGAAAAGCCAGAGAGAGAATATTTCTGGATTTGCCAGGAACAGACAAGATGGATTGAAATCTCCCCACAAAATATCTGTACGTTTGCTCCTGGGATAAATAATTCTTGAAACCTCTTAATGGAAAGAAGAATGTGCTAATTGTTAGCACACACTGTTGAGCCAAATCTGTCAAGCTGATGAGCACGAGGTGAAATGTTAGAATGGTGACAGTTGCAAATAAGTGTTAGTTCTCAGCTAAAATTTTATGACAATACAGAGAGAAGCCCCTGTAAGAAGAAATTCTTCAGGGTCACCATTGTGTGTTGTGAGTGGGGTGGAGAGGGGGGACTATGATCAGAGCATGATCAGCTTTATGACAGAACATTAGTCAGAAAGATATACAGTTGTCCCTTCATATTCGCTGGGGTTTGGTTCCAGGACCTCCAGTGGATACCAAAATCCATGAATACTCAAGTCCCATTATATGCAATGGCATAGCAAAACAATGTCCTTATATAAGATAGCAAAATCAAGATTTGCTTTTTGGATTATTATTTTTTAAAGAATATTTTCAAGCCTTGAATACTTAAATCCATGGATACCAAACCCATGGATATGGAGGGACAACTGTATTTCATCTGACAATTGTTCTTTTTGTATTAAAAAAAAACAGTAGGGAAAAAAGATCAATTAATGGGCACTGTAATTTTATTTTATGTATTGATTATGTTTCTATCATGCCTTTATTCCATTAAACTCAAAAGAAAAACACGTGGGTCTTGTCCTCTCCATTTTGTCCTCACAATAATCCCAAGAGGTATGTTAGGTTAGCCCAGTGGTGGCACTAGGGGTGTATGGAAAGGCTGAACTGCACCAGGTGACACCGTCAGAGGAGGGGTGACACTGCCACAGGTTTAGCCCAAGATATCCCTGTATTCTGGAAGCGCCAGGTTCATTCTCACTGCTCTGCCAAACCACCACCACCCCGTCCCCTGTCCATAAAGTCTTTTTCATACATTATAGAGAGAGGGTTTATTTTTTCTTTAGTGTTAGGAGCTACATTTTCTTGTGTAAAAAAACAAAGAGTCTTATAGCAGCTTAAAGGGTAACAAAATTATTATGGCGTCAGTTTTTGTAGCTACAGTCCATTTCATCAGTATCTCATGAAGTCTGCTGCATCCATGAAAAGTTTATGCCATTAATAAATTTGTTGATCTTTGAGTGACTCTTCGTAGTTTTTGCTATAGCAGACTAAAGTGTGTGTGTGTGTGTGTGTGTGTGTGCATGCCTTCAAGTCACCTGTCAATTTATGGTGACCTCATAAATTTCATAGGGTATTCTTAGGCAAGGAGGTGGTTATGCCAGGTCCTTCCTCTGAAATATAACCTACAGCACCTGGTATTCATTGGTGGTGTCCCAGCCAAATACTAACCAGAGCTGACACTTCTTAGCTTCCAAGATCAAATGGGATCTGGTGCCTTTAGGGTATTTAGGCCCACTAAAATGGGTACCTCTCAGAAAATTAAAATATGCATTAAAATTAGTGCAAAATGAGCCTTTCCCCCCCACATACCTCAGACATAGAAATTGAAGATTATTGTTCAAAAAGATGCAAAGAACCCACCCAGTACTACTTTAAAGAGTCCATGCAATGAGGAAGCAGAAATTATAATTTACACAAAAAGTGTTGTTTTTTTGTGTATAAATCATTGTGCAAAAATAATTTCATTAATATGACAAACTTTGAAAAAAAATCAACAAAACTCTGGTCATCTTACCAAGCAGATAGAAAACTTTTTGAAAATTTTCAGTTTCACATGAATAAAATCAGTGAAGATCTCTGCAATATACTTTCTTTTTATTTCTAACCCCCAAAAAACACTCCCCCCCCCCAACATTTTATAGTCATTTGGGGACCAGGCAGGTATGTACATGATTAAAAATTCTATTTTGTTTTATTTATATTATCCCTTTACAACAAAATCGTGCTCATTCCCAAATAAACATGTTTAGCATCAGAACAATGTTGCTGTATGCCTTCAAGTCATTTTATATTTAGAATCATAGAATTAGAAGAGACTACAAGGGCCATCAAGTACAACCCCTTGCCATGCGGGAACACACAATCAAAGCACTCCTTACCGGTGGCCATTCAGCCTCTGTTTTAAAAAAAGGAGACTCCACCACACTCCGACGTCACTTATGTTGGAGATTTTCACATGGGTTATATATCCCGTGGCAGGAACAGGACAGGGTCAGGAAAGGTTTTCCCTTTCGGATGACGTTGACCCTGTTCTGTCCTGCATCCATCCTACTCCTGTGACTGTTCCAGAACAATGTAATCACGATTTTTCATCGTGAATAGACCTCCCGTTCCGTCACTATCATGCAATCACGGGTGTGCAAACAGGAGCCCCGTTCCTGTTCTGAAATGATAGCCATGGAGGGGAGGTCCGTTCCGAGCACTTCCTGGTACGATCTGGACATCCAGGTAAGTGGCACCCTTTATTTTACCCTCCCTGTTTTGATTATGTGATTTAAAGAGTGTTTTTATGCTTGGTGAACTGATTTTATGTTTGGGGGAGTTTTATTTTTTAAATTTACCATCCGGCGTTATCATGTGATAATGTGATAACGTTTCAGACTGCCAGTCATAAAAGCAGCCTTACGACGGATGCATTTACGGCCAGCCAACAAGGGGATGGGGAGCCCATTCCTGCTGCGGAATTAAGGTGAGTGTATGAAAGATTTATGTTATTCCGTGGCAGGAACGGGAGAGGAGGTAGCGGGGCAGTAACGGGGCATTTTGGCTCAGCGTGAAAATCTCCGTTGACTCTAAGGCAAGCCTATCATGGGGTTTTCTTGGCAAGATCTGTTCAGGGGTTTTGCCATTGCCTTCCTCTGAGGCTAAGAGGCTTGCCCAAAGTCACCCAGTGGGTTTACATGGCCTGAAAGTTGGGGCATAAATGAAGAAGTGGAGGAGGAGGAGGCGGAGCATATAAACCAGGGCTGGGCAAGTGCAGAGAAAGCAGAAGTTTCAGCATGCTGGAAGTGACATGGCATTCCTTCCATCTGCCATTTTGACAAATTTTTTTTGCATTCTCTTTGATTTTCAGGGCATTTGGGGGACTGAGTGGCTCAGGGGGTGGAGGAAGTAAACTGCTACATTTCTGGCCATTTCGGGGGTTGATTTGGCTGGTATGGGGGCAAAAAAAATTCACCTGAAAATTAGTGCAATTTTTAAAAAATAGTTTTGGGTCTGGGAAATTGGGAGGGCTTTAGGGATCACACTTTGGAGTTCCAAGGACCACGTGCAACTCACGGAATGCACTTTGTCAACCCCTGATATAAACAAATGCTATATTAATTACTTTAATCATAGAATCATAGAGTTTGAAGAGACCACAAGGGCCATCTAGTCCAAACCCCTGCCTTGTAGGAATACACAATCAAAGCATTTCTGACAGATGGACTTATTATATCACATTGACGACCAGTAAATTTTGTAAAGTATAGAAACTGATACCAAAACATATGGAATTTGTATTCCTTGAGCAATGACAGAGTTAAATGTTGTACAGCATCTTCTGACACAATAAGCTTCTTCCAGAAACCCATATTAGTTAACCAGCTCTAATAGGCAGGCCCGTCAATAGCTACACATACAGCAAACCCATTCAGATTGTTCTCCATCAGTCTTTCAACTTTTAATGCTGCACAAAGCCCAAGATCCTACGGAGTGTAAAAGGTGGAGCATGAAATTCCACCAGTGTACTTACATAGGGGCCCAGAAGGGCAAAGGTGCTGGTTGGTTGGTGGCATGATGGAGCTCTCCCTGCTCACCCCAATCAGTTGCCATTTGGGTTAGCAAGCAAAGCTGCCGTGACACCATCTGACAGCCATTTTGCAGACCAGCAAGGCTGTTTAGTGAGTTCGTATGGGAAGCCTCCTTACATAACATTACAAAAAGTAGTTACATCAGCTTAAGCAGCAGTTATAATAGTGTAAAGCCCCATAGGATTCAAGCCAAAATCTGTAAATAAAAATATAGCAATATAGCAGACAATCAGTACTGAAATGAAATACAGTAGCATCCCCATATCTGCTGATTTGCAAACCATTGATTCACTTATCTGCGGTTAGTGACGGCCGGGGGGGGAGAGGAGAGCAAGTTGCCTCCCTCCTTCCTTCCCTGCCGGGGTCCATTGGCTCGGCAGAGGTGGTGGGTGGTGGTGGATGGGGAGTGTTCGCTATTATCCATGGATTTCAGTTATCCGCGGGGGGGCCTAGAACCAATCCCCTGTGGATATGGAGGTGCTACTGTACTAGGCACAAGCGTGAGTGTACCAAAATCTACCCTTTTCATATTTATTTGGTTTCTTATATACATTCATGAAGTGGAATACTAAAAAAATGTAAGTAACTGCTGGTGTAGATATTCATGACACCCTTGTGTCATTTTTTATAACCTAGCAAGCACAATAATAGTCTTTTACAAATTGTATCTTGGAAACTACTGGAGAATCAGGAGCACTGAGTGCTGGCTATGCTATGGTTGGTTATACTATTCTCTACACTCAGTAATATTTGACATGACTTGTGCCCAAGTTTTTATTCCTGGGATTTCCTGCTAAACAGATAGATAAAGATAATGTGTGGGAAAGAGGAGTCAGGATGAGGGAAGAAGGGCTGCCTAAATGCCATGTAATTTAAAAAAGCCAATTTTTGGTCTAGATATTTCTGTATGAAAAAAACAACAACCACACACCAAGCAATCAGGAAACATAATATATAAATAAATACTACCCTCTCCCAACTTGGTGCTGGTATATATTGCTGTTGTTGTTTTGTGCCTTCAAGTCATTTCCGAGTTATGGCAGACCTATCATGGGGTTTGCTGAGCCTGAGAACATGTGACTTGCCCAAGGTCAGGCAGTGGGTTTCCATGGCTGAGTGTGGATTTGAACCCAGGTATATATAGAATAGCAATAGCACTTCTATTTCTATACCACTTATCAGTGTCAAAGCACTAAGTGGTTTGCAATGTGTTAGCTAATTGCCCCCAACAAGCTGGGTACTCAGTTTACTGACCTACAAAATGATGGAAGGCTGAGTCAACCTTGGAGACCTGCAGGATCAAACTCACAATGTTGTGGCTGCAGTACTGGCATTTAAGCACTGTGCCACCAGGGCTCTGAATATCAACAACTGGCAAGCATTGTGCTACATTATGCTCCTCTCCCTTTCATGTTAACAATAGATTATTCTTCTTATGGTTAATGATAAAGATTGAAAGTCTTAGGGGACTGTATGAACATTGGATCATATATTTGGAAAGACAGAGGTATACCACAAAGTTCCAGTTATGAAGAAGGGTGACAGGTAAACCATGGACATTCAGCAAGGTATCAATGGAAGAGAGCTTGTTATGGGAGCATGTGTGTTGGGTCGCCAGGCTTCCTGGCCTGGCTAAAGTACATCACAGTATTTGAGAAGTAGTTCCGACTGAACTACCCACAATTCCTTCTTCAGGCATATTTCTAGCATTACACCTTTGTAGGGCATCATTCCCTGTGTAGTCAAAACGAGTTAAGTCAAACTGCCTCAGGCTCAGCACAGTCTCCTGCCTTCAGAGCTCACCATAAGTGTACTCCCATTATCTTTCCACTCTTCAAGTATCTCTCCAAGTATCTTCCACCTCCACCACCTTCAGCCATCAGACTTCTTCTCAGAATGCCTTTGTGTTGCTGCCTGTCTTATTTCCTTCAATCCTTCCTCAAATCTGATCATTTCCACAAAGTCTTTGGCATCAACACTTAATCCTCACACTGTATTCTTTAATAATCCCAAAGAAGTACAACTGAAAGCAATTGATATTATCCTGTGTTGAACAAAAATTATGCCTCTATTCTTAACAGCAATTCAAGTTCTCTCCACAGAGCAGAATACCATCCTTGATATAATCCTTCTCCTATGATGTAACCCCCACAATTCTCTATAGGCAAATAATTTACAATTGACAAGGCAGGCACATAATTCTGCTTGACAAATATAAACTAAGAATGACACACTTCAGATTGCTGCTTCTCATGCAGTTCTAAATTGCTTTGCTCTGATGTAAGAAGCACCTTATGCATTGTGTTTACTCAAGTGTTACATAAGTTAAATTGAAATCTTAAAATCATAACACTTAAAAAGCATTCATCCAAGAGCCCAGAATCTTTTAGTCCCTGTTGCAATAAGATGAATTCAAAGCACAATCTGTGTAGTCCATTTTATTATCCTTAGAAATAAATAACTGAAAAGTCATCTATCTGCTAATAGAACACACAGTGAAAATGAAACTATTCATCATCTTTACTAGTTTTATTTTAAAAATGATGCAGCCACCCTCAAAATGCACATAGAAGCATCATGGTCTGGCACTGGCCTTTATCTACATCAAAATGAAAGAACAGGTACAAGCAAATGGTTACCTTCTAAGGATTGTAATTCCATCATCTTCTGTCTGCTATGAATATTCTGATAAATACACTGTATAGAGAATTATTTGTTTTACAAAGATAACTTTTAAAAAAAGACTTGGGGCTGTGCTATGGCAAACATAATCCAAAGATTAATGGAATCTTAACAGTGTCCATTGATTTGACTGGAAACTTGCTCAGCTTGCCATCATTTGCCTCCCTCCTCCACATATCCTGTAACTGTCCCAATTTGGCAGGGGTGGTCCCAATTAATCTTCTGCCACCTCACTTTTTCAGCTGTTTTTAAAATGTCCCAGTTTCTCTTTCCTCCTCACTCTTTCTCCCTTGGTCCTCAGCTTACTTCAATTGCTGTAGACTGAGGAGATTATCAGACGAGGCAAAAAACCCAAGAGGAGCACATGAGGACAATATTACTATACTGCAAATGGGTCCCAGTTTCAAACAACATTGTCATCCTCACAGGCTGACTCTGTGCTGCAGCTGCAAGTAACATTGACAGGACCTCCCCATCAATTGGAAGTGACACCTTATTCATGGTTGCAGCACAGAGTCAGCACTCAAGGATGATGATGATGTTTGAAACCGGGACTCATTCGTGGTACAGTAACATTGTCCTTGGGTGCTCCTCTTGGGGTTCTTGACCATGTCTGAGAATCTCCTGAGTCCAAAGTCCAAAGTAGCTTGTACTCAATTAACTCAGCAAAAAGGAGAGGACAGGAGGACCCTTCACAGGCAAAAACGAACTGCTGCAAGACTCTCCTAGCTTGTGTGTTCTTCATCATTAATAACTTTCCGTCTTAATCACACTCTGATGTTATTTGGCCACGTCTCCCAGTTTTCATCTGTGAAATGTTAGAGAATATGATGCCTCCACATAGTCAAGTGAGCTCCTACAAGAATATAGAACTGATAGCTGTTTCCAGAAAAGAAACTAGTACATCACACTCTCTCAGACTCTTGGGACACACAGGTATTTTGCAGCAGCAGAGCTTAGGTCTAGTATTCTCAGGGCCTACTTCTTTTTCTCCAGGCCTCAGAGTCTGGAGTGTGAGAGCACTGCCCTGAAAAGATTTTTTTTAAAAAAACTTCCATGTGTTAAAATTAGTGTATGCAAAACTATTAAAAACAGAGATGGGAAAAGTCCCTCCACCCACCCATGTTTTCATGCAGAACTTGAAAAACATAAATTTCTAACCACAGAAATAGACATTTATAAAATGTTGGCTTTTTTTATTTCAGCAACATGCTCTGAATAACTGTGGTTGAGGTTTAATGCATTCTGCTTCATGATATCACCAAACTCCCACCCCTGTGACACCACCAGGGTCTGCTTCTTCTAACATCATCAGGGCCTGCCCCCTGTGCCATCACTGGGACCAGTCCCTGGGTCTCAGGCTTGAACCCAGAAGCTTCAGGGTCTGGTTTTCTCGTCACCTGGCAACCCTATGTCTGACCCACCTCATTTTAATTTTGCAGACAGAGCCTTGAATTGTGTTGTGCTGTGACGTTAAGAAGTAACATGAAAATCAGTCAGTTCCTGCAAAATTCCAGTGGGTGATAGCCAATTTATTTATTATTTTTACAAAAAGTGAAGACCATATGTAAGAGGCACAATTCATATGCCATATAATATGAACTTATTTCTTTTGTCCTGCTGTCTTTTTTGATGGAACAGGTTTTTTTTTTTTAATGTTTCTCAATCACGTGGAAAGCCTGTGTATCAAGATTCCAGTGGGCAAATCACCAGCCACAATGGCTCCATTATGCCAGTTTTAATTCTCTGAAAAGCAATCTGTCTCCATCAAGGGCTTTCAAAGCAGCATTATTTTCCTAAACAGCAGTCCTAGCCTGCCACCTGGTGTTCACCAACAGATATCATTCTTTTTATATATTGCATAATGCAAGAACATCTGCCTTGGAAAAAAACAATCTAACAAAAAACTTAGTTTTTTAAAAAAAGTCCACGTGTGTTTTAAAAGAAGTACACCTAAGGATGAGAATACCAGACGCAAAATATCAATCTTCATATAAGCTGACCTAGACCATAAACTGCCACAGACCCTATGTAAGAAAAGGGTTGTAAGATATTTAAAATTGTGCCCCTGTCTCAATTCCAAGAAGGCATTATGGGTTTGTCGTTGTTCTTGTTATGTGCCTCTGACTCCAACTCATTTCAGACTCATGCGATCCTAAGGTGAACCTATCAGAGGTTTTATTGGCAAGATTTGTTCAGAGATGGTTTGCCTTTGCCTTCTTCTGAGGCTAAGAGAATATGACTTGCCCACGGTCATCCAGTGAGTTTCCATGGCTGAGTGGGGATTTAAACCCTGGTCTCCAAAGTCATCGTCCAATGCTCAAAACATCACACCACTCTGGCTCTCTTATGTTTGGTGATCAACTAATTTCTTGGCATAGCAGACACTTGCCAATGAACACCACACCAAAGATTTACAGAAAGCCAAATACTTCTCTATATGTGATTGTACTTATTTTAAAATGACAAGTTCAGGACATCAGAAACATTTGATGAATGTATGCCTCATACAGGCTTATTCTGTGCAGCTTTTATCTTACAGACAAGGTAAGAATCACTGGTTATGTTTAGGAAGCTGGAAAAAGCTTCCTGGAAGCTTTTGGAAAAAGAATCATATAATTTGCTAACAGGAAAAACAACAGGGGCATTAATTCCACATATGTATTTTGGTATTGGATCTGATTCGCTAGAAGTGATGTGGCACAGCAGCTACAGTATTAGGAAATCCAGTTTCAAATCCTTGCTTATTTATGAAGCTGAGAGTGCTCAGGCATGTCACATGCTGTCATCCTAATTAACCTCATAAGGATTCTGTGAGGCTAGAATGCTGCTCTAAACATCTTGGAGGAAACAAGGATTAAAAAAAAAATAACCCACTGCAGTCAAATGGTAGCTGTAAGCAGGATCCATGCTGCTATTTCATCTGATTCAAAGCAATTCTCAGTGAATACCGTTTGCAGGAGTCTGCAGGGAGACGTTAGTGTGTTGCTTCTGATCTGTACAAACCCTGCATCAGTGCTCCCCCCCCCTGCCATTTGGATCTGGGCCTTAGCTAATTATGGAAAAGCTGTAGGAATAATAATTTTTGGTGTCTTTTTCCTTTCCTCTCCTCTTTGTTCCTTTTTTTGGTTTGCTTGCTTGGTAAGGGTATAACAGCCTCACATACTCAACTGTATGATTACATTGAAGGTATCCAAAAGCACTGACTTTCACAATACATGAATTAGCTTATGGGGCAGTTTAGCAAAATGTAGAAGGATCCTTGATAACAAAATAAGAAGACATATCTTTGACTGTGTATATCAGAAGCACACAGCCTTCATGGACCAGTTTAAGTGTGCCACCACAGTGCATGTCTTTGATCCCACTGCTGCCACGGTTAAATCCGCTTCTGCCACCAATTTCCAACTGATTTCATACAGATTGCTTTTCTCTCACTGCTGCAGGGGGAACATGAGAAGACAGAAAAATGAAAGAAGATATCTGGGCTTATTGACATGGGCCAGGATTTGCTGGTTCCTCACTGATGAATCCTGCCTGGGGATCATATTGTTACCTTCACCAAAATAGACTCGAGTCCAGATGAGCATGCCAGCTTCTCCCTGCAGCTACAATCTCTGACACCAGGAAGCCAGCCCACAACATGTGACCAAGGGCCCTTGCATGTGACCAGCCTTGGGCACATACTGTGGGATTCCTTTCTGCTTTGGAGAGAGTAAGGCAGACTGGTAGCTACAGCAATGGGCCAGCCTACCAGGCTGGGTTCCTGCGATCTTGCTGGGCCTGATCTGTTTTTTCCCTGCAGGAGCATTTCCCCCCCAAGTATCATTTTAGAACATTTTATTGGGCCCTACCCTGGAGGTCTTTGCCCAGGGGGTTGTGAGGTCTGCCCGGGGCAGACGGGGCAAAAGCCCTGCTTCATCAGGACTGCAGGGCTCTAAATGGGACAAGATGGGGTAAACTGCCCATGTAGATAAACCCTCTGAGAGCCTTTCCCCCATAGATTCACACATAGATCACTCTTTCTATGCTAGGAGAGCAGGTGGGTGGAAGGATCTTTGGGACACATGCATATGGACACTTGGGCCCCCTGACACTCAAGCCAGCATCACAGGTACTTCTCAGATTATAAATGTTCACCCCAATCTACAAATCCTTGTTAGAGACAAGATACTGACAGGTGAAAGTTTACTCTTTGTAAATTCTTATGCCTCTGACCTATAGATACAGGCAGATACTAAGAGAAGATATAGACAGATGAGAATTGTTAATGATTACCTGGATCACATGCAGTAACATTTACTATATCTGCAACTTTGTCAGTATATTGGCAGGGCTGGTTTAAGGAATTTTGGGGCCCCCTGCAATGCTTTATTTTGGGGCCCCCATATGTTTATCTCAGGTCAATGTAACCTAACCTATTCACAGTACAGGATGTTTAGATTACAGTAGGACCCCCGTATCCATGGATTCATTATCCATGGGATACAAAACACCTACCATAGGTGTTCCTATGGTACGCCTACCATAGAGTCTTCCTAGAAAATGTGTCCTCCCTAGCCATTTTCTAGGCTCTTCAAGGCAACTCTATGGTATTTTAAACCAGAAGTCCCATTATTTTCAATGACGTTCATTATTATCCACAGTTTTCAGAATCCATGCCCGCACAGAACTAATCCCCAGTGGATAAGGGGGACCTACTGTATTACATAATTTGCCACCAATAATTTAGTTTAAAAACTATATTATAGGCACTAACAAAATATTTTTTGTTAATTAGCAATTAACGTAATGGTGTAGATTTCCTCAAAAAAAAAAAAGAAAAGAAAAGAAAGTAGACTACAAGCTAAACATGAGTTAGCAGTGTGATGCAGCAGCAAAAAATGCCAATGTGATTCTAGGCTGCATTAATAGGAGTATAGTGTCTAGATCAAGGGAAGTAATATTGCCGCTGTATTCGGCTTTGGTCAGACCTCACCTTGAAGACTATATCCAGTTCTGGGCACCACAATTCAGGAAGGGTATTGAGAAGCTTGAATGTGTCCAGAGGAGGGCAACCAAAATGGTGGGAGGTCTGGAAGCCATTATGCCCTATGAGGAGCAACTTAGGGAACTGGGTATGTTTAGTCTGGAGAAGAGAAGGTTGAGAGGTGACATGAGAGCCATGTTTCAATATTTGAAGGGATGTCATACTGAGGATGGGGCAAGCTTATTTTCTGCTGCTCCAGAGACTAGGGCATGGAGCAAAGGGTTCAAATTCCAGGAAAAGAGGTTCCACCTAAACATTAGGAAGAAGTTCCTGATGGTAAGAGCTGTTCAGAAATGGAATGCACTGCCTGGGAGTGTGGTGGAGTCTTCTTCTTCAGAGGTTTTTAAGAGAGGCTGGATGGCCAGCTGTCATGAGGGCTTTGATTGTGTGTTCCTGCCGGGCAGAAGCTGATTGGATGGGACAGCTGTTGGGGTCCCTTCCAGCCCTATGATTCTAGGCTGCATTCAGAGCCTGGGAAAGTTACTTTTGGATTACACCTCCCAGAATCCCCCTGCCATCACCCTTCTCAAGGTCTGGTTGCATTGTTGCTTTTCCAGCATTCTCTAGCCCAGTGGTCTTTAAACAGAGGCTGGATGGCCATCTGTCAGGGATGCTTTGATCGTGATTTCCTGCATGGCAGGAGGTTGGACTGGATGGCCCTCATGGTCTCTTCCAATTCTACAATTCTATGTTATCCTCACAGGGGTCCACAAAGGCTTGAAGGCTGTTTGGCCCACCTCCTTCCTGTAGTGGAGCAGCCACGTGACAGGAACCAAGGCAAAGGCTGTCTGGCTTGACCTGTACATTGCCATTCAATCCACTCCAGCCACAAACATTCAGGAAGAAGCAAGAGTGCCTCTGACGGAAAGGTTAATGGATGGTGTAATTGTATTGTTTTTGTTGTTAGCTATTATTATTAGGGTTCTAAATCTTGAGTTAAGTCTTGGGGAAACAAAAGATATTTAAAGGGGGCCCCTGGTAAAGAAAAAGTTAAGAACCACTGCTTAGCCCAATGGCTCTCACATAGCACTAATAGGATACTGGTGTTTTAGTGACAACAATAAAACCATTGTTCCCAGTGATATTACTCCAATTTTTTATTTATATTCTTTATATTCTTCTATTAAAAGAACCAGAGTGTTGTAGAAGTTTCAGCATTGCCCTATGACTGTGGAGACCAGGGTTTGAATCCTTACTCAGCCATGAATACCCACTGGCTGACCTTGGGCAAGTCACACTCTCTCAGCCTCAAAGGAAATCAAAGGCAGACCCCCTTTGAACAAACCTTGCTTAGAAAACCCCATGGTAGGTTCACCTTAGTCAGAAATTACTTCAAGGCACACGGGCAAACACACAATTTCCTTTTGCAGGTTGAACTCAGTTGGCAGCAAGCGGAGGAAGCTGAAGAAGACCAAGGGATGAAGGGAGGGAGGAAGGGGAGAGAAGGACAGGTTAAGAGCAGTTGGAAAGATGGGCTGGAGGGGATCTGTGTGGAAGTTAGGAAAAGAAAGAAAGAAAGAGAGAGAGAGAGAGTGACAAAAAGAAAGAAGGGAGGCAAGGAAGGAAGGAAGGAAGGAAGGAAGGAAGGAAGGAAGGAAGGGAGAGGGGGGGATAAAAAGAAAGAGAGAAAGAAAGAAGCCTTTTCTGAAGACAGAGCAGGGGAGAAGAAGAGATGACCCCCCTTCCCTTCCCCCCCTCTCACACACACACTTACCCTTCTCTGTTTGACGATGATCCTGGAAGGAGGGGAAAGGGAGCAACAAACTCCCCCCAGAATCAGCCACCCAAAGAAAGCTTCGTCTTTCTCTTTCTCTTTCGCTTTCTAGTTTGGGAGACTTGCTGTTTTTTAAAGCCAGCAGGAGGTTTTTTCAGGAGGAGGGTTAGGTCCAGATGGGGCCCCTGCCTGTGTGGGCCCCCCCGCAGATGCTGATTTGGCGGTATGGTTAAGTCGGCCCTGTATATTGGTGTTTAGTAGAGAGGGTTTGGGGTTCTGCACAGGCATGAAAACGTGAACTAAAAAGAGCTTCTTGGTTCACAAATGGCAACCATCCACTCTCACTTGATTTTAGTGGTGTTGGGTTCACACTGACTAAACACAAGTGGAGAAATCAGCAGTGATGGATCTGCAGTAGGAGGACTCTAATGTGGTGAGATTATTTGCTCATAATACAGATATTTACTACAGTTGTCCCTGCATATTCATGGATTTAACATTCACAGATTTAAGTATTCACGGCTTGAAAATATTCTTAAATAAATAATAATCCAAAAAGCAAACCTTGATTTTGCCATCTTATATGAGTCACACCATTTTGCTATGTCATGGCATATAATGGGACTTGAGTATTCACAGATTTGGGTATTCAGGGAGGGTCCTGGAACCAAACCCCAGCGAATGTGAAGGGACAACTGTATATGGATACATATGCAAAGACATGTGACAATGCATAAGATTGGTGTAAGCATTAAACAGTATGGCAAGCAGCTTACTTCATGGACCAAGAGCTGAAGAACACACCTAAGTGGAGAAAGACTGCTTCCCACTGACCAACTCAGCTGGACATACCTTGTATCTATTAATGCCAGCAGGTGAACATAAGGCTAAGATGTTCATTGAACTGAAGGGACAAAAAGTTAGGTGCACATGTCAGAGGATGGGGGCGGGGAATACAAAAATGAATTCAAAGTCACTTGAAAAATTCATTGTAATTTGATGTTTCCTCTCAGTGATTCCATGATTTTTCCAGTACCTACTGAAATACAATAGACTAGGGAGATTATCAGACGACCTTAATATCCCACCACAGGGATGACAGGAGATTGCGAAAGGGCTTTCCCTTTCAGATGATGTTGTCCCTGTGATGTTATGCTCCATCTCCCATGTGCTCCTTTCTATTCATGGGCCAACCATGAATGAGCAAAAAGGTGGCGTGATGCAAGCATCACTGGCAGGTCCCTGCAGAACACTTCTGGTTGAGATTGGGACATCGAGGTAAGTGACACACCTTTTTTCACCTCCCCGGGTTACTTGGGGGGTTTTAAGTGTGTTTTGGGGCTTAGGGTTTGTTTGTTGACATGTATTTTTATTTTTAAATTTGCCACACGATTGTTCTCTCACGAAAACAGCCAGGATTTTCTTTCCAGGAAGTGAATGGGGCTCCATGAGAGCTCCATTCACTCCTGAACTGCCAGAGGGGAGGGGAGCAGTATTTGCCATGTGAAAAAGGTAGGTCTGAAAAAAAATGTAACACGTTACAGAGACAGGAGTGGGGTGGGATAAGAGATTGCGAGACAGGGATGCTATATTTGTCCCCATCTGATAATCTCCTATTTATGTATGCAAGTCTTGTGCTACAATCAGATGAAAGTTTGCTATACTAATGTGTTTACCCATTGAGTCCAAGTTTTCATCCTTTAAGTTAAATTAAATACACACCAGCAGTCAGAAAGAGAAGGTGTATTAGAGATCCAGTTGCTGAGTCTGGCCTTTGCTAAGCAAAGTAATTCATTAGACAGCATTAATTAACTTTATCCACAGCTACTGTGAACTATATGCCTTCTGACACTGGGCAGGACCCATACATGATGAAGGTTTGTGGAAGCAGAGATTTGGCTGACTTCCAGGAGTAACTGACCAGGGTATGCAAGTAGCTATAAGAAGAAAAGGGGAGGAAACCTGACTGTACAAGCACAAATCTGCCCATGGTTCTTTGGATCCAGGCTTTATCTTTTTTGCTGACTCTCAAACATGTTTTTCAGGATAATGTATCACACCATGAACAGCAATCCTGTTTTGAAACAAGCCTCGACTCTCTAAAAGAAAAAAACAGCCATATCCTTTCTCTCCAATCACAAATATTCCTGAAATGGCAAAATTCTGATGCTGAAATGGTGCTCTCTTGCTACTTGAGTAAAACCAGCAATAGAGATTAGACTAAGTTGGTTTTTTTTTGCTAGAATTATTATTTGCATGACATTGTCTGGAATGCCTTTCCCCTCCTCTCTTTCTCTCCCCCCCCCATCTTTTGGCTGTGGTTTTGCTCTCCTTTTTAATTACCTACAAGTATGTATGGGGAAGCCTTCATTCCCCTCAGAAAGATGTACTTTGACAGAATTTCCCCTAGAAAAATCTATTTTTGTTTTGAAACAAACTGCCACTGCCTATGTTTAGAACTGCCTGTTCAAAACCTTTCAGGCCTGTGTGTTTTCTGAGTATACTCAAATACAATTGTATTCTGCTTTTGTTCATTGCTCTAGTAACATGTATTTCCTCTTCAATAAACTTCACACTGCAGATTACAGCTTTTAAGCCATATGGAGATGCATCACAAGCCAATTTGAAACTAGACTGATGATATGTCATGCCTATTGATGAGGAAGTGGAAGCTACAGATTCCAGTTACAAAAGTATGACATGTCCTTTAAATACAGTACATGTTTGTTCAGTTGCTTCCCCCATGTTCAAGATGTTGTCTAGGTGACAGCCTATGTCTAGTAGATCTTGTAAAATCTGATCCACTGTCATTTGAAAGATGGTGGGAACAGATGCACTTTCAAAAGATAAACAATTCGAGGGAACAGATTTTGGGGGACACACTGAGGACTTTGGAGATTATCAGACGCAGCAGATATGGCGTTATAACGATGTCAGAAACCGCAAAAATTCTTCCCTACTGCACAATGTCATCCTTTCATGTTCTGCTGTGGTGAAGTAGGCATTCTTTTTTATAGATAGGCAAACGTCATTAATTGATCTCCCATGATGTGTTTTTTTTCGTGGTACTTCTTGTGTGCAAAACCGTGTCCCATTCTGCTGGCATGATTTCAGTGTCAATGAGAATGCAAAAACTAGGTATGGGACACTCTGTCTATGAACCTCCCCATTTTGCTGGTAAGTTTTAAAGTGTGTTTCAGTGCTTGTGTGTTTGTTTTGTTTGTTCATTTAGGTGTTTTTAGACTTTTAAGCACGCTCGCGTCTTTTTGCGAGAACCGCCAAGATCATACACTCCGGTGAACACGGAAATAAACAGTGCTGACGATCATGCTTCAATAATTCTGGGGCGGCTCTTTCTCATGATTACAGCAGGTTGTGAGAAGACGTGTTATTATGCCAGGATACTTATGCTTTAAAATATAGCGGGAAAAGAATGTTTTTAGAAGCTTGTCTGATAATCTCCTTTATCACACGGTAAAGCATTATTTTAATTGGATAATGGAGTCTTTGGCCATTACCTGCCACATGATATGCTGACCATTCCTAGACCACTCCTTTTCACTGATGGGTAAAATGTGTTAGTGCCTCCCAGATCCCACTGCTTTCCCACTATGGATTTCTGTACAATAATTGCTTCCTGCTGCAGTTCCACTTCTTAAACAGTCACATGGTCTGAGCGGGTATGATTCTCCTCCTCTCCCTCCTCCCTCTCACTATTACTGAGCAGGCTGTTTTCCTTTTATTTTCTATTTATTTTCTTTTTTAATTTTAGTATTGTAATAATAATAATAATAATAATAATAATTTATTTTTAACCCGCCCCTCTGCTTGGCAACCGGGACGGCGTACAACAGGATTAAAACAGCAGCAAGTTAAAACAATCCTAGTAATAGTTACTAAGAAGTTCACTAATGAAGTCTCAGTGTTCAATCTGGATACATTTGGGATTCAATGTAAGGAAGTGAAAGAGAAGGTGTACAAGCAATATAAAAGATTGTGATTGCTAGTTATATTTGGTTTAACTTTTTGTTCATATTGTGCTTGATTATGACTCATGTTAATTGGAAATGTAAAATACATATATAAAACTTCAATAAAAAAAAATCCTTCCCAATCTTAACTCTCCCACCCCTTAAAACTAAATTAAACTAGTAGAGAATTAAAACAAAATATAATACAATATAAAAAAAATTGCTATAGAGGCAGGGGAGGCGGGTATGCAATCAACTCCTCTTGACCTGGGAAGTTATTCTGGGAAGGCCTGCCAGAAGAGATCCGTCTTTAGCACTTTCTTGAAGCTATCAAGAGTAGTGATAAGATGGACCTCATCCGGCAGGCCATTCCAAAGTCTGGGAGCTGTAGAAGAGAAGGCCCTCTGGGAGGTCTGCGACAGCCTAGTTTTCATAGGCTGCAGCAGGTTCCTCCCAGAGGACCAAAGTGCGTGGGGGGGATCATATGGGATGAGGCGGTCCCAGAGATAAGATGGACCCAAGCCATGTAGGGCTTTAAAGGTTAAAACCAACACCTTGTACTGTGCCCGGAAACTGATTGGCAGCCAGTGGAGAGATTTAAGTACAGGTGTTATATGCTCTCTCCAAGATGTACCTGTAATTAACTTGGCTGCCATATTTTGTAACAGTTGAAGTTTCCGGGTTAGGCACAAAGGTAGCCCCATGTAGAGTGCATTACAGTAATCCAAGTGTGAAGTTACCAAAGCATGTACCACAGTTTCCACACGCCTTGTATCTAGGTAAGGGCGCAGCTGCCGTATCAGCCGAAGCTGATAACAGGCGCTCCTGACCGTCACACTCACCTGACTAGTCATGTGAAGTGACAAATCTAGGAGTACCCCCAGACTGCGAACACAGCCCTTAGAGGAGAGTGTGATTCCATCCAGGACTGGAAGTTGTATTCCCAGACCTGGTTTCGGGCCTGTGACTGTCAGTACCTCCATTTTGTCTGGATTTAGTCTCAATCTGTTTTTCCTCATCCAATCCATTACCGCTCTAAGACAGTCGTTGAGAGGAGAGATGCCATCTGGAGTCTGAGCCAATGATCTGGTCATGGAGAAATATATCTGAGTGTCATCAGCATACAGATGACACCGGGCTCCATGCCTCCGGATGATCTCTCCCAGCGGTTTCATATAAATGTTAAATAGCATCGGGGACAGGATGGCACCCTGAGGGATACCACAATTAAGTTCAATTCTGGAAGAGCAATTGTTCCCAAGCCTCACCCTCTGGGATCTGCCCGAGAGAAAGGAACGGAACCACAGCAGAGCAGTGCCTCCAATTCCTAACTCTCTCAGGTGATCCAAGAGGATGGAATGATCTATAGTGTCAAAGGCTGCTGAGAGATCCAAGAGCACCCGCAGGGTCATACTACCCCTGTCGATGCTCAGGCGGAGGTTGTCGGTTAGAGCGACCATGGCAGTCTCAACTCCATATCCTGTCCTGAAGCTGGTTTGGAATGGATCAGGATAATCGGTTTCATCCAAGACAGCTTGGAGTTGGGAAGCAACTGCCCTCTCGATCACCTTGCTTAAAAAAGGTAGCAAGGACACTGGTCTGTAGTTGTTCCTGTCCAGGGGGTCCAGGGAAGGTTTTTTCAGGAGTGGCTTAACTGCCACCTCCTTTAAACAAGATGGTACGATATCTTCCCTGAAGGATCATTGATTGTGTCCCATAGGAATACTCTCAACGTGTCCCTCCCTGGACGACCAGCCAAGATGGACAGGGATCAAGAGGGCAAGTTGTCTTCCTCACTCTTCCATTGTCATAATTTTGCAATTGCAGTAAACAAAAACAAAAAAAATTGAGAAAGGCATACATGGACTGAGTAGGACATACTCATAGAATCTTGGAGTTGGAACAGACCACGAGGGTCATCCAGTCCAACCCCTACCTTGTAGGAACACACAATCAAAGCACCCCAACAGATGGCCATCCTACCTCTATTTATAATGTTCCAGAGACTGAGACTCCACTACACTTTGAAGCAGTGTATTCAGTGTCAAACAGCTCTTACCGCCAGGAAATTTGTCCTAATGTTTAGGTGAAATCTCTTTTCCTGTAGTTTGAATCCATTGCTCAAATAGACTCTGAAGCAGCAGAAAACAAGCTTGCTCTCTCTTCAATACAACATTATTTCAAGTATTTAAACATGGGTATCATGTCACCTCTTAAATTTTTCTTCTCCAGGCTAAACATGCCCAACTCCCTAAGCTGCTCCTCATAGGGCACAGCTTCTAGACCTTTCACCATTTTGGTTGCCGTCCTCTGGACACATTCCAGCTTGTCAATATCCTTCCCGAATTGCGGTGCCCAGAACTGGACACAGTATTCCAGGTAAGGTCTGACCAAAGCAGAATAGAGTGGTACTATTACATTCTGACAGGGTGGTTTATGGCAGCAGTGCAGAAAACAGATCGTGTGACCACGGATTGCCAAAGCGTGCAGGAAGTGTCATAATAAACAATGCCAAACTGGTATGCTTCCATTTTTAGATTATCAGACACGGGGGAGTACGGCAAAAAAACCATGTTCCCAACTGCATCAGAAGATCGTGAGGAGAACTGAAAGGGCGACATCAGATGTCCACACCCTCAATCATTCCCGGGATGTAGCGCTGCCGTGGACAAGGCTTCCCTTTTTCATTGATGGAGCCATGCTGCCAATACAAAGGGGTGCCTTACTCACAGCCACACTACACCCCAGGATGCTAAAGGACAACATCATTTAATAATCTCGACCCTTCTTGTTCTTGTTGCAATCTCCTGATGTGGTTTTTGCTGTGTCTGATAATCTCCTTAAACTAGTGTGATTGTGATGGGACAGCACACTGGTGTGATAAAGTCCTTATTCTCAGGATCTGTTTGTATTTGATTTGCCATTATCCCATGGATTTGCCTGAATATCTGCAAGTGTGATTGTGCCAAGTTTACTTGACTGAAAGGTTTGTCCTTAACTACAAGGACAAACAATTCTTCAGATGTCTGACATACTGTAGTACAAAGTAACATTAGTGATCTTCCAGAAGCCTTCACAAATTGTATCTTTCTATAAAATGGGCATAAGTGAAACAGTTGAAGTTTGGAATTTGAGTTTACAGTACAAATGTCCCCAGTTTGGAACTTCTGGGCAAACTATGGACTTTATCAGATGCAACAAAAACCACATCATAAAGATGCGACAACAACATAAAAGGGCGAAATTATCAGATCATGCCATCATCCAGCCATTCTGGGGGGGTGGTCATGCGGGCATGAATGAGGCATCACCTTTTATTGACATCTTAGTCCATCAATAAAAAAGTGACACCTCATCCGCACCAGCGCTATGCCCCAGGAACAGCTGAATGACAAGGGTGTCTGATAATTTTGCCCTTTGTGTTATCATCGTATCCTAAATGATATGGAGATTTTTGTGCAATTTACCTCATCTGATAAAGTCCAAAGAGTCAAGCCCAAGCCTTCTTGAAGTTAGACCTAAATCTGTTATTACTTCAGCCTCAGCACTATACTTCGCTACAAGTTGTAGGCTTCATTGGGCAGCATTATTATGGGTATTGAGATCCCTGGAAAATTTAATATGAGAAAGAGACAGAACTAGTAAGTGGCTATTGCAACAAGAGACCATGGAAACAACATTCCAGGAATCCTGGCACTGTAGATATTTTCCAAAGTAGTACTATAGCACATCCCAGGATCCTTAGAAATTCTGATTTTCCAGAGACTATGGCAACCACAATGCAAGCTGGCAAGAAGACAGGTGTTCATGGAAAACTCTATTGGCACTTGAAAAGAATCCAGAAGACAAGTAAAAGTACCTGGGGAGAGGGGTTAAATACTAGAGAGTTTACAGCTTTTAGGAGTGCTTCAGCCTGGGAGAGAGGAACTGATGGAGTCTTGTTGGTGCCGCTGAAAACATCTGAGAGATAAGAAGAGGAACAGTGGCATGCTGTGATCTGATGACTGATTTATAAATAATAAATAAATAAATAAAAATTTTATTTATATCCCACCCCTCTGCAACGCAATCGGGGTGGCTTACAATATAAAAACCCCATACTCACAATACCCTAGCCCACCCACCCCTTAAAATAATATTAAATTACAAAGCATTAAAAACACGCATTAATTAAAATATATATAAATTAGAAGAAAAAAAAAGATTTAAAACATACAATCATAGCCTAGAAAGGGCAGCTGAGTCTTGGGCTGGGATAATTATTCAGGAAAGGCCTGCCGGAAAAGATCAGTCTTGACAGCTTTTTTAAAGCTGTCTAAGGTGGTAATAAGACGGATCTCGTCCGGCAGGCCATTCCATAATCTGGGAGCAGCAGCAGAGAAGGCCCTCCTTAATTTAATTTTTCCAATTAAATGCTCTTCCTACCACAGTCAAAACTGGGCTGCTTCTCTGAAAATGTGTGAGCCTTGGAAAACTTGGCCTCTGTTTCTTAACATCTCTGTTTGAATCTCTCACAACCAAAAAACAGAGTTTATGAAGATAGGTTCTGTCTCATTTTCTAGTGATTCCTATTAAATCTGATGGACCAGAGTAAACTGGCTGCTATTTGCATGACTGTAGAAGAGAGGCAAAACCTTGTTTGCTTTAGAAAACAGTGTCATCGGTTTAGGTTTAGTCTATGCCTTTGAATAAACCATTTCATTTTCTCCTGTGTCTGTACATGGCCCTCTTAATTTCTATAGTGGAAAAATAAGTGCTATATGCAAGGATACTACTGAGGTGGAATAAATCTGTCCCTTGCTTCTAGACAACCCAGCCTCCACTGAGTAGATCTCCAAAAGATGTAAAATGCGTCCTACCACCCCCCTGCAAGGGACTTCTGCAACATAAAGCCCAGTCCCAGATCTGTGATGGGCAAGAATGATAGGCACTTGCTACTTGTGTAATAAAACACTAAACTATTTTTCTCTGTGCATAGGCTTTCCTGTCTATGCCATGCATAACATTAGAAAGCTTATTAAAATTCCCCATCACAAAGCCATTATCAAATTCTGTCCCAAACTGTTGTTTTTCATCTCGTTTTATTCCACATGTCATAAGCGTCTTTTTTTAAAAAAAATCTTCAAATGTAGGGACAATGAGTCATCAATTCCAACTTTTCTTGTTTTGACATGTCTCCTGTTTTCTCACGCTCTCTATTAGTTCAAATTATACAGCTTAACAATAAGCTCTATTTCTAGTTTTATTTAATCGTGTGCTTGGCTGCAGTCTGTTGAAGGGGGGAGGGATGGCAGGCTGTGCAAGAGAAAAAAAAAAGGTGGGGGGAGGAAGAAGCAGCAGCAGCCAAGGCCCAAGCCCTTACAGCTGCACAAATCCCATTCACTCAAGTGCAAGATTTCTGAGGATTATTAGAGAGATGATTTAACTTGGGTGGGAGCTGGGTGGCAAGGGAAAGTGATCCCATTATAATTCAGAAATGTCTTATAAGCAGATGCTTGTGGATGCAGCAAAGTATGCTGAACTATCTGAGGCAGCTTAATAAAACCAATTAAGAAATCCAGCACTGACAATCAACAGGAAAGCAAAACCCTACTTGAAACTGGCACAGCTATAGAAATCTGGATTTATTTGGGATCACTGAGAGTCAACAGTGTAAAATGGATGTGTTGCTAGGTCATCCTTACCTTTATTGCTTATTCTCACTGTACCTCTCCTTACTACCCTGTGCCAGTAGAGTTCATTCAACTTTGGAGATTTTCAGACAGCGTTTTAGAGAGCCTACCGCAGGATGAGGTCCCGGGAGAGGAACGGCGGTCTTGTGCGGCAGGGGGTCGTTTTCGGACGCTGCCGTCCCTCTCCCGAAATCATCAGTGTCACTTCTGTGAAGCTTTGGAAGCATATTTAAGACTTCCATGCTTAAAATATGGCTTGGCCACTTCCGAAGCTTCACGGAAGTGACACTGATGATTTCGGGAGGGCTCGCACTAAGGAGATTTTCAGACATGCCAAAATCCCTGTTTGCCGCGCGAGCAGCCTCCCGAAACTGCTGCGCGGCAAGGGTCTTCTTCGGACGACGCTGTGCCTCTGGCGAAACCGTCCGTGTCACTTCCGTGAAGCTTGGGACGGCTCCGCGCCATATTTCAAGCACGGGCAGCCTCCGTGCTTGAAATATGGCGCCGAGCCGTCCGAAGCTTCACGGAAGTGACACGGATGGTTTCGCCAGAGGCACAGCGTCGTCCGAAGAAGACCCTTGCCGCGCAGCAGTTTCGGGAGGCTGCTCGCGCGGCAAACAGGGATTTTGGCATGTCTGAAAATCTCCCATGACTCTAAACTATCTAGTTCGTGAGTGCTCTTCGCTGCTGCTGCTGCTGCTCTTGTTGCCCTCACAGAAGCAGCCCTGCAGCACCTAACATCCTGCTTCGCAACAGCTGCAGAGCTGTTTGGGCTGGAAACCAACCTTAAGAAAACAGAAGTTCTTTACCAGACTGCACCACAGGACGAACACCATCATCCCCACATTGCTGTCGGCAAATCTGTGCTCAAGTCCGTTCAGCAGTTCACCTACCTGGGAAGCATCATCTCCTCAGATGCCAAGATTGACAAAGAGATCGATCACAGATTAGCAAAGGCATATAGCGCATTTGGAAGACTTTACAAAAGAGTCTGGAGTAACAAACACCTGAGGCGAAACACAAAAATCAATGTGTATAGAGCCGTTGTACTGTCTATTCTCCTTTACGGGTCTGAAACATGGGTCACCTATCGCCAACACCTACGACTCCTCGAACGCTTTCATCAGTGCTGTATATGCACAATCCTAAATATACACTGGACTGACTATGTGATGAATGTTGCTGTCCTTGAGCAAGCAGGGATCACCAGCATTGAGGCAACGATATTGAGAAGACAGCTGCGCTGGGCAGGGCACATTTCTAGGATGGAGGACCATCACCTCCCCAAAATAGTACTCTACAGTGAACTAGCCACGGGTCAGCATAAGAGGGGCGCTCCAAAAAAGTGATACAAGGACTTCCTGAAACAACATCTCAGGCTCGGCCAAATTGATCACCAACAATGGTCCGCCCTGGCTTTACATTGGGAGGCATGGCGATGCACTATCCACAATGCTGCAGCTTTATTTGAGAACTCATGCTGAACAAGTCATGAAGAGAAATGACAATGCAGAAAGAATCACAACCCAGAAACATCACCCAAGGAGACCCCCTGCTGTGCTTTCTGCAACCTGACTGGTTTATCTCGGATTGGCCTTTTCAGTCATCAGCACGCTTGCAGAAAGCGCGGAGATGAGTCCTCCCTGAATCTTCGGGTGAAGAAAAGCCAGAGAGAGACACTTCAGAATCTTATCTAGTTTCTACATAGCTGCCCTGCCAAGTCCCAGTCTTCTTGTGATTTATGGACTGCAATCTCCATTCTGATTGATGACTAAGCCAAGGTAAGGAAAATCTTGAACTATTTCAGTGTTTCATCATCTGCTTTTAAATTATGTAAATCATCTGTAGTCATTATGTTTTTTTTCTTAATGTTGAACTGTAAACCTGCCTTTGCACTTTCTTCTTGGCTTTCTTCAGTAATCATTCCAAGCCTTTGCTATTTTCTGGTAGTAGTATAGTGTTATTTGCATATCTTAAATTGTTGATGTTCCTTCCTTCTTTTTTCACACCTCCTTCCTCTGAGTCTAATCCTGAAATGTCAGTGAATGGGGAGCTGCTGACCTGGCAATAGCACCTAGGGCATTAATTCTACCTCTAGTCTAAATTACATCATAGGGAATAACTTTCTTGACAAAATTATATAATTATATAATAAAACAACTATATAATAAAACATGATAGTCTTTAAGGTGCCACAAGACCCTTTGATGCTTATCACATGAAGAAGTAAAGCAGCAGAGCAGCTAGGAAGTTTCATGTTCTATTCTGCCTTATTGCATGAGGCCAGTGTTCTTCAATTGTTCTGCCATTCCAGTCCCATGGGACATGGTGATAAACACGAGTCTTTTTCTAACTGGAAAAACCCGTTAGAAAAAAGACTCGCATTTACCACCATCTCCCACAGGACCGGAATGGAAGAATGTTATGCAATAAGACAGAATGGGAGATGCTGTTATCAGGCTGCGCTTTCACTTCCTTTCCTTCATGCAATAAGCCTCTTAGTTGCTATAACTTCTTCTGTAGAAGATATCTGGATACAGACCCACACTGCGGAACAAAATGAAAAGATTTTAAAGGATGTGCTGCAGATAGTGAAAGTGGGTGGCAGTCCTCACAATGATTAGTAAAAGGAACAAATATATAAATAGAAACTATCATGCCCAGGGCTGCACACAGGAGATGGAGAGCCAAAATGTTGTAGATTTTTAGGCTTCACAAGCTTATTGAGGATATTCATTTTTAAGTTCCCTCTTTATGAGTGTGGACAGATAACATCATTCCAGTGGCAGTGGTGACTTCTTTATATCCACATCTGAGAGAAGGGTACCTTGGGTTTGAACCAAGCACATGAAAAACAATCCTAAAAGACACAAGGTCACTCTGAGTTCCTATAGTAATACGCTTTCCTATGTAGAAATGGCAATAGATACTGAAGATATATTTGCTATTTGTTACAGTAGTTACAAAGAGGACAATGTGTGCATACAGTGCTCCCCATGGTAAGGCAAAAGAATGCTGTGTAGATGTGCCAACATTAATTATAATTAGTTAATCTTCATCATTAATTTATATTAATAAATTAGTTCAAAAGGGAAAAAAAAACTCTTGCTTGCTCTCACTCTCTCTGTATGTTTAGATAATGTACATCTGTTGTGGCAGTTACTATCTCAGAGGAGATATCACCTCTTATGACAGAGAAAAGGAAGGATGCTTCACCTAAGAAAATAGCTCCCATCCATGGATTTGTAAATAGTTACAACAGAAATAATTAACCCTTATTTTTTTAAAGGTATCTTGCAAATCAATTGGGGCCTTTCCAATGAGTAAAAAGCTCCTTAAATCAGTCTGCTGAATGCTGCGGAGTGCATAAGAATCAGGTTCTGGGAATATATTGTATCATACAGACACAGAATTCATGACTATTAAACATAGTTCTCTTAAGAACCAACCATACCATACAGGACTGTATTTTTAAAGGCCAGAATCAAGGAAGGGAATCTCTCTAGCTTGAAATTGGCTTCGTGGATGTTCCTTATTTTAAGCATATATTTTTGTTGTTGTTTCTGTTCTACTAAAAGTCTCTAGAGCCCATAATATCACAGAACAACAAAACTACTTATCAGTACAAATTAAAGCAATAAAAATACAAAAGCAGTTACCATAAGAAAACAAGAACAAGCAGCAGTAATAACCTGTAAAACAGCAATCAGCAAAACCAGTACGGTAAATTGTGTCTCACCAAGAACTCATTTCCTTATTTCTCTTACGCATGTTCCATAGCTTGGTATTTCGTACCTTCTTTCATTTCTTTATGGTTATTTCAAACAACAGCAAAGACCAAATCTAAGAAGGGTACACAAGCTGATTCAATTACTAGGAATTTTGGCTCACAGAATGTACAATAGCTATTTTAATAAGTGTAGTGGGTCTGAGATGCAGTGGAATTTATGCAAAGAAACTGTAAAACATATCACCCAGCTCAGTCTAATGTACATGATCACTTGCTTTCACTGGGCAGCTGTTCCTGTATTACACAGCACTTCTGAAGATAAAATTATCTATGGCATAATATCTCCATGGCAACCAATTAGGAATATTGGTAGGGAAGGGGCTAAGCAGTGGGAATAGACTGACTCATCCTTCAGATATATAGTTTTCAAACAAATGTCTCAAATGATAAAACCAGAAACAGGGAAATCATTTCATTATGTATATGTCCTTTACAGCCTTCTGTACAATAAACAAAAGGAGACAGTTAAACCTCTCTATAATCAAGTACCCGTCATGTATTTTTTGAGCAGACATCAGAAAATCCAGAAAGATTTTCCATAGATCGTTCCGTAATGGTTATTCAAATTAGCTATTTAGGTTTTAATATAAATCAAATTAACAATAGCTAATGCAGGAACTGGCAAAACCACTTCTAAGAAAACCCCATGAAATTCATGGGGTTGCCATAAGTCAACAGGTGAGTTGTAGGTGTACACACATACAAAATGCTATAGGTTAGTATATCTAACTCTCCTTATAGGGTTGCCCGAGTGAAAACTGGAGCAAGCTCCTGTCGCTTTAATGGCTGTGTAGAAAAGGGAATTTCAACAGGTGTTGCTTGTTACCTGGTTTCGTGACAAGCAGCACCTGCTGAAATACCCTCTTCTACACAACCATTAAAGCTACAGGAGCCCTCTCTAGTTTTCAATCTGGCAACCTTACATCTCTTACCTTACAGTCCTAAGGACATGTTTGGAGTGGAACACTATCAATATTACAGTGTTTTACTGCAAAGCAAGGCAACAATAAATCAAGAGACCAGCTTCAATTACCAGATTCAATTATCATCCTAAAGATTTATGTGTCATGCCTCATGAGTCTGATGAGGGTATGGAATCAGAGGTGGAGGAGGACATGGCAGGGAATAGCCCTATGGACCCTAGCACAGGTTTATCTACACCTGTGCCAGCAGGGAACCCTGCCAACCTGGAGGCTCAAGCAGAGGAAGACCTGGCCCTAGTGGGTTGGCACCAGTCCCAGCAGACAGTCCTGCCAATTCAAATAAGGATGATGAAGAAGAGACGAACTTACCTCCACCACCACACAGCCAGCAGCGATCTCAAAAGGAAGCTCAAAGAAAATCACTGAGACTTTATGAGAAACACCTGCTCATCAAGAAGCATCTGGCAAAGCCTTGAGTGCTAGATATATACTTTGGGGAAATATGGAGGCTTTGTTAGAGATCAACTGATCTTCCTGGAGAAAGCTTCCTGCTGACTCCTGTTGCCTTGATTCGTATTGCCTTGATTCGTATTTAGACCTTGGACTGTTCTTGACTACACTGTTGCCTGACCCTGTGGACCCATGGACCTACTTCTGGACTACGCTGCCTTCCATAAGCTTTGACACTTGGACTGTATTCTGGACTCTTCTCTGTGTGCCTTCCTGCTGGTTTTGCTGCTGGTCAAGAAACTGAACCTTGCTTGTTTCAAACCTTATCTGACTCCACTTAATTGACTTTGCTATCATGGAGAGTTGGCTGCTTCCCTGATCTTTTGAGCTTCATCTTGGTCAAACTCACAAACTGTTTATTAATTGCCGGTAACTGGCTGCTTTCTTGGACATTATGTCACATTAGTTTGTTGTTGTTTTTTTAGTGATTACATCCCTCAAATATTAATTGACTAATGACTAATTTTAATCAGTGAGGGTATATTCTAAAACAGTGGGGTCAAGAATACTCCTTTTATTTTCACATCTCATGCCTGGGCTTTTGGTTTTAGTGCCTTGAAACAACATCTCAGGCTCAGCCAAATTGATCACCAACAATGGTCCGTCCTGGCCTCACATCGGGAGGCATGGAGACTATCCACAATGCTGCAGCCTTATTTGAGAACTCACGCCGACAAGTCTGGAAGAGAAATGACAATGCAGAAAGAATCACAACCCAGAAACTGTCTGCTGAGCTTTCTGCAACCAGACTTGTTTATCTCAGATTGGCCTTTCTAGTCATCAGCACACTTGCAGAAAGCACAGGATGAGTCCTTCCTGGATCTTCATTTGCGAAGAAAAGCCAGAGACAGTAGGAATGAAAAAGTCAATATTAAATGGTAAAAAGAATGTGTTCTTTGCTTACACAGCTCTGAAGTTAAGGCTGGATGCCTCCAGTAAGCTGCATTTCCCACACTTTTTACAACATGTTTAAATTTCTAAGTGCCTTAACTCTTAAAGAATTTTTTAAAAATTCTAATTATATATAAAAGGGATAATTATGCAACAGTCTGGAAAGTTCGTCACTGAGAAAGCTCAGGATCTTTATTTGAAGCATAAGTCTCTAACAAATCTCACTGCTGAAATGGCAATAAAGCTCCCTTAGGCAAAAATATTTCACCAATGGCACTTTTCTATTGTTGGCCAAGTAACCACTTTAGCTGTACTGAGTCAGGCTGAAGGACACTATATAAATCATGTTATGTTTCTGACCGTCCTTGTGCTTGTTACTGCTTAATGTGAAAATGGCTTGATGGAATTCCACCAAAATTTGGAAGGTATATTTGGGAAAATCAAAACTTAGAACCCTGGCCATGTGGCATATTTAAAATCCATGGGCGGAGGGAGGAATTGGAGGGCCATCCCACTAATGTCCTTGAAAACAGCTGCAAAAATTCTGACCAAATTTGGCAAATATTCTTGGGACTGTCAGAGTCTCTCTCTCTCTCTCTCTTCTTCGCAAATGAAGATTCAGGAAGGACTCACCTGTGCTTTCTGCAAGCGTGCTGATGACTAAAAAGGTCAGTCCAAGATAAACAAGTCTGGTTGCAGAAAGCACAGTAGAAGGTCTCCTTGGATGATGTTTCCGGGTTGTGATTCTTTCTGCGTTGTCATTTCTCTTTGACTTGTTTGGCGTGAGTTCTCAAATAAGGCTGCAGCATTGTGGATAGTGCGCCTCCATGCCTCCCAATGTGAGGCCAGGGCGGACCATTGTTGGTGATCAATTTGGCCGAGCCTGAGATGTTGTTTCATGGAGTCCTTGCATTGCTTTTTTGGAGCGCCCCTCTTATGCTGACCTGTGGCGAGTTCACCGTAGAGTACTATTTTTGGGAGGTGATGGTCCTCCATCCTAGAAACATGTCCTGCCCAGTGCAGCTGTGTTCTCAATATCATGGCCTCAATGCTGGTGATCTCTGCTTGCTCAAGGACAGCAACATTTGTCACACAGAAGATTTTCAGACTACACTGTTATAGTGTTACTATTCCACTTTAACTGCTCTGGCTTCTTGCTGTGGAATTCTGGGGTTTGTAGTTTATTGAGGCCTAAGAGCTCTCTGGCTGAAAGTTGTAAATGCTCTTCCCGAAACTGCAAATCCCAGGATTCAAAAGGAGGCAGCCATAGCAAATAAAGTGGAATAGTAACACTATAACAGTGTTGTCTGAAAATCTCCATAGTCCAGTGTATATTCAGGATTGTGCATATACAGACTGTCAGAGTACAAGTTGAGAATCTCTTATCCAAAATGCCTGGGATCAGATGTGGTCTGTAATTTGGATCCCTCCCCCAATTTAGAAATACTTGCATACAGATAATGGGATATCTGAGAGATGGGACTCAAGTCTAAACACAAAATTAGTTTATGTTTCATATACACCTTATACACATAACCTGAATGTAATTTTATACACAATAGCTTTAATAATTTTGTGCATGAAATGAAGGTGTCACTACCTCAGCCACCCTTGTGCACAATTAATGGATATTGAAGTATTTTGGATTTTTGAATTCTGGAATGGGGATACTCCAACCTATATAAGCTAATTGAGTCTTGTCCCAGGAAAAAGGCAGGAAATAAAGTTAAATAATACATTATTATATGTAAAAACCAATGGGGGTGGCCTCTAGTGGGACATCCCACTCATTTCTTCAGAAATAACTGGATGGATTGTCACCAAGTTTGGAAGGTACATTTGAGACTGTCTGATTTAAGATACAGGCTATGTGGTATATACAAAACCTACTTGTAGGACCTCCAAACTTATGCTGCTTGCTTGAAAGGGTTTTTAATAAATTGTATTATATATTGATTTTAATCTGTATTAATTTAATGTTTTAAGGGGGGGAAGGGATTTGGAGCTGTTTTATACTGTGTACTATTTTATTGTTGTAAGCCGCCCCGATTGCTCGCAGAGGGGCAGGATATAAATAAATTTTATTATTATTATTATTACTTTTTTTTGAGTGTAAGGGGCTGGAAGGGCATTCTATTAATTTCCTCAAAAATGGTTGGATGGATTTATACCAAATTGGAAAGGTACGTGGAATGGTCAGACTTATAATCTCTCTCTCTCTCTCTCTCTCTCTCTCTCTCTCTCTCTCCGGCTTTTCTTCGCAAATGAAGGAGATTTTCAAATGTGATTTTCGGCAGGATATATTCCAAAACAGCTCCGTTGCTGCCACGCAGCAGGGGAGCAGTTTCGGATGACGCCATCCCTCTGCTGAACCCCTCCGTGTCACTTCCGTGACAGAATGGAGGAAACCACGTCATATTTTATTTACGATTGTTGCCCGTGAGTGAAATACAACACGGTTTCCTCCATTCTGTCATGGAAGTGACACGGAGGGGTTTGGCAGAGGGACGGCGTCATCCGAAACTGCTCCCCTGCTGTGTGGCAGCAACGGAGCTGTTTTGGAATGTATCCTGCCGAAAATCGCATCTGAAAATCTCTGAAGATTCAGGAAGGACTCATCCCGTGCTTTCTGCAGGTGTGCTGTTGACTAAAAAGGCCAATCCGAGATAAACAAGTCCGGTTGCAGAAAGCACAGCAGAAGGTCTCCTTGGGTGATGTTTCCAGGTTGTGATTCTTTCTGCATTGTCGTTTCTCTTCAAGACTTGTTCAGCGTGAGTTTTCAAATAAGGCTGCAGCATTGTGGATAGTGCGTCTCCATGCCTCTCGATGTGAGGCCAGGGCAGACCATTGTTGGTGATCAATTTGGCCGAGCCTGAGATGTTGTTTCAGGAAGTCCTTGTATCACTTTTTTGGAGTGCCCCTCTTATGCTGACCCATGGCGAGTTCACTGTAGAGTACTATTTTGGGGAGGTGATGGTCCTCCATCCTAGAAACCTGCCCTGCCCAGCGCAGCTGTGTTCTCAATATCATGGCTTCAACGCTGGTGATCCCTGCTTGCTCAGACTTATAATATAGGGTTGAGAATCCACTTTGGGGGTGCCGTTTATCACCTTTACTCTTCATATTAGTATTGGAAATATTGAACAGAACTATAAGAGAAGATAAAGATCTGCCGGGAGTGAAAATAGGAGGATACAAGTTTAAACTACGTGCATTCGCAGATGATATAGTTATCTTTATGGAGAATCCGATTGATAACATAGAACATTTATTAGATATTATAACAGAGTTTGGACGCCACACAGGGTTTAAAATAAATAGAGAAAAATCAACAATATTAACAAAAAATATGAAAGATCAGGAAGATCAGCTATTAACAGAAATGACAGGTTGTAAAATTGGAAAAAAGTGATATATTTGGGTGTTTGGGTAACAGATGGGCCAAACTGAATTTATCAATTTCAGGAAAGATAGCAGCATGTAAGATGAGTATTCTGCTCAAAATGTTATTTCTGTTTCAGAATGTACCAGTGACTATAAAGGATAAATATTGGATAGAATGGGAGAAAGATCTGAAAAACTTTTTCTGGGGAAATAAAAAAGCCATGGTTAACTGGAAATATTTAATAGACTCAGTAAAAAGAGGAGGTTGGGGCATGCCAGATCTCAAACTGTATTATTACGCAGCTTTGCTGTTGTGGCTGCTAGAGTGGGTAAAACTAGAAAATGATAAGTTGCTAGCTATCGAAGGATACGATAACCGTTATGGATGGCATGTTTATTTGTGTTATGATAAAGATAAAGTGAATAGAGATTTTCATAACCATTTTGTAAGAAGAGCTTTACTACATGTTTGGAAAAAGGTCAAAAAACTCTTCTTCTATTTTAAATTACCCTATTGGACCTCTCCCCAGGAGGCGTTTCAAAATAAATGGAAAAATACTGTTTATTGGCTGAAATACAAAGATTTAATGAAGGAAAATGGAGAGGGGAAAATCATTTTGAAGTCCATAGAAGAGTTGGAAGAAAAATGCAAAGTTAATTGGTTTATGTATTTACAGATAAAAGCGAGATTTCAGGAATATATGAAATCTGATAATATAGAGAGAGAAGAAAATGATTTAGATAAAATCCTATGGGGAGAAAAAGAAAAAGGAAAGATTAGTAAATTCTATAATCTATTATTAAAAAGAACTCTAGAAGCAGACAACATAAAAAATTATATGATTACATGGGCGAAGGACTTGGGATACCCATTAGAGTTAGAAGCATGGGAAAAAGCTAGGAAAAGAACTTATACATTTACAAGTTGCCAAAATCTGAAAGAGAACTATCAGAAGATAGTTCATAGGTGGTATTTCACCCTGGAAAGGCTAAACAAAATTAGCAACTCCATCAGTAATAACTGTTGGAAGTGTCAACAAAACGTTGGAACTTTAATTCACATGTGGTGGAGTTGTAAGATAGAAAAGAAATTTGAGCAAAATGCATAAAATCTTGGAAGAAATCTTTCAATTCCAATTTGATCTAAAACCTGAATTTTTTTTGTTAAATATGTTTGAGGGATTAGAAGAAGGAGTGGTGAGAAAAAAATTGGAGAATGATGTACTTAATTTCAGCAGCTAGGTTGATAATAGCTCAAAGGTGGAAATCACATAAAGCCCCCACAATAGAAGAATGGTTAAAGAAATCCCAAGATCTGCTTGAAATGGATATATTGACTTCTAAAATTCATAATCTCCCCAAGGAAAAAACATTGGAGAAATGGAGACCAGTTTTAAAATATTTGGAAGCAAGAGGAATATGTTATGATGAGAATTTATTGTTCATGGGATAAAGAGGGGAAGGATAAAGGAATGTGGTTTTGATTGTACAGTAATAGAAAAGAGATAATGTAGAGATACATATTTTAAAGCAAAATTCAAACGAAGTACCTAGAAGATTAGTATGAGCAAGAAGCTTATTCCAAAAGCATCACCCTATAGGAAGTCAAATTGAGTGTTACTTGGTTACTCTATTTAATTTGTTTGAATGTAAAGAAATTAATCAAGGGTAACTGAAGATATAAACTGAAGATACATTTGTAACTGAAGATATAAAGTTGTGAATATGAATACAGTAATGTGAAATGATGATTAATCAATGATTATACAAAATGTTTAAAGTGAGTAAGTCAATGTGCGATGTAAAAGCAATATGTTAATAAAATATTAATGACAAAAAAAAAAAAGAGAATCCACTTTGGGTGGGAGAAGGACTCTCCACTCACTTTCTAAAAACAAACAAACCCCAATCCCCACTGGATTCTTACCAATTTTAGAGGATATGTTTTTGAAAATCTGCCTTAAAAATATACAAGCTGTCAATAAAAAGTGACACCTGATTCACCTCAGCATGATGCAGTTGGAACAGGTAAGTGATGAAGTCGTCTGATAATTTCAGCCCTGTGCTATTGTTGCATCCTAATGATGTGGTTTTTGCCATGTCTGATAAAGTCCATAGCCATTTTAGGACATTTCAAATGGGGTAAGAAAACCCCGAGGAGGTCGGGAGAAGAACGGGTCTGTCGAGCTTACAGAGCCCCGTTTCAGACAGCCCTATCCTCCTCCTGACCTTCCCCCATCCTTCCTCCATGCTGCAGGTGCCACTTTTTATTGACGGGGTTCTCCATGAATAAAAGTGGCACATTTCTCATGCGGGCAGCACAGAGGAAGTCAGGAGGAGGACAGGGCTGTCTGAAATGGGGCTCTGTAAGCAGGACAGCCCCGTTCTTCTCCCGACCTCCTCAAGGTTTTTTTACCCCATTTGAAATGTCTTAAAAAGGCCATGGACTTTATCAGCTATGGCAAAACCCACATCATTTTTGAAGAAAAAGTCCTTAGTCTGGATCAGTATGCAAAGGGATCTTGTAGCACCTTTGAGAAGTAGACTTAAGTCTATAAGTGTGTTCTTTTGCTGGCATATTTTGAACCATTTCTCTGCTGGCAAAAGAACCCTTCCTATCAGACCTTACCTTTAGTAGTGGTAAAACAACATCCCCAGCATTGGCAGAGCACAAACAGAAAAACAAAGACACAAAATGTACACAAAAACACACTTTACCAACTTAACAGTGAACTGGGGAGGTTCATAAAAAGAGTGTCCCCTACCTGGAAGTGTTCTGCCCATTGATGCTGTATTCACGTGAGCACAATGGCACAAGGTTTCCAATGCTTGCAATACTGGCAAAAAGCACCATGGGAGATCTATTGATGGCTTGGCCCACCAACAAAATAGAATGGCTTTTTAAAGGACAAAATTGCAAAAGGATGATGTCATCTGATATGCGTGCCCTTTCGCATTAATCAGGCGTTATTATGACGCCATATTTGCCACATCTGATAAAGTCCTTAGTCTCAAAGGTGATACAAGATCCCTTTGCATTCTGATAGCTGTTATTTGTTCAATGTTTGGCTTGTCCTCTGACATACCCTCCATTCCTGGATCTCTTACTAGACCTCAAGAACAAATGTAATGGCAAATCTGCATAGAAGCCACAATTAGAAAAAAAAGCAGCACTCACTTGGAGGAATGAGGCCTCCCCAAGTTCTACTCCTGAATACAAGAGATTGGTTTAAGTCTTTCTAGGATCATGCCCTCCTGTGATACACCAGCAAGGGTGGGCTGCAAGCCCTGCTATAAGTATTCCATAATTGCTACCTGCTTGGTACAATACTGATGCTGCCTGACTTGTTTTCTGTTGTGGCTGCCATATTGACAGCAGTTACAGAGGCTGCATCCAAGTATGTTGCTCCATAATTGCCTTGCTTCCATGGTAGAAATCTCATCCCCAATCTCATTTTTGAAGCTCACATATTCTACATGGTAATTTGTGCATGGTATGGAAAACAAGAAAGTGACATTTCAGATAGCTGAAAACAAATTCATTACAGGAGGATTACACAATGGAATGAGTGAAGGATCAAACAGTCAAGGACAGAGTATGCACCTCTTCTTAGTATATTCATCTTTGATGTTGGCCAGTATCTGCAGGATAGCCTCTTCCTTACTGGCATGTGAATTCACGTTAAACAGGGCCATTTCCTATGCCAGCCCCCTGCTGTGCTTTTGCTTGTTCTTGCTGAGTTAAACTGGAAATGAAGGATGAAGTAAAAAAATAAATAAATGAGAAAATGGAATTCATTCCCAATTGCTTCAAATAATTTAGGAGACATTAAGAATCATTCCAAGTTTTTTTCTTCATTGCATCCTGAATGAAAAACTTAGGTTTGCCTAAGGTTGATAATGTGATTTTTCCAATTGTGTGCACATTGGACCATAAAAGACTTGAATATCACCAACTCAGGCACAGCTTGTATAGCCAGGAGGCACATTAAACTGTAGCTCATTTTATGATTGTTGGTAGTTAGAAGGGTAGCAAATACACACAAAGAAGTCTTTAACTGCTAGTAAATGACCAATTTCCTGCCCCAGCTGTTTTATAATAACTGCAAACTGCTGAGAACAGTAACACACAGTAACTTGGCTGAACTACACTGTAGTTTTAACTAGATTAATTGTTGCTATTATAATCCACTAAACATGGTTTACAGTCATACAAATGCTCTACAAAACTAGTCTTTTACTGAGGTAAATTAGCAGTATGAGAGACATTTAATCACCAACAACTGTGAGGTAAGCTTGTTTACAAAATTATCTGTCCAGAATGTACAGTTCTCAGGGATGACAGCTTGTTTCTTCCAGAACCTAGCGTAAACTGTCTCCTGTTTCTGCTACAGTGTTTTTCATCATAATATAGCACCAATGTTGTACACATGAAGTCAATATAAGGCAGTCCTCCTCTCCTACCTATGTCTATTGATCAAAGCAAGCATAACCGCCAACATTTCACAGGTGAAAACCAGAGCAACATCAGAGTTTGGTGAAGATGGAAAAAGTTATTAATGAGAACACAGAAGGTAGGAGAGGCTGCAGCAGGTTGCTTTTGCCTGAGTCTACAGGGAAGACTCAGGCAAAAGATTATCTGTCTATCCATCCCATTAAATCATAAGCACAAACTCTTCTAAAGATCTAATAGCACCAATGGCAGTTAAAATCAATTTCAGCAGAATAAAAAAGTTTCATTATAAAGACAAGCAGCAAACCTAGAAAAGTAGAAAATTAGAAATAAATATCAGGCATTATCAAGTAGCAGCTAAAAATATCAGCTAGAAGCAGAAGCACCCACTCCATTGTCCATTGTTTTGCAACTGAAATCTCAGGGGACAGGTTGCTTCTGACTGGGCAACTCAAGGTGATAGCCTTATTCAAAATGCTTTTAGGCCATTTCCTGTTGAAAAGGCTGAAAAAAGTGGCAAAACTGTGCCCCCTCCAAACATCCCCTTTTTGGGATGGTGGTGTGGGGTTGGGGGTACAACTTTCCAAGGTTCCCTGGAGGACCAATGAAGCATACCCACCTAGGACTTTTTCGGACGTTTAAAAAGTAACGCAAGCAGCCTCGTCAGCTTGTGAGGCTGCTGCACTGCAAAGTGTCAATTTCAGATGACGCTCCCCCCTGCTGGTACTGTTGCGGTACCGCGGGGAGAGTTGAGCATCATATTTCCTTGATTTTTACTCACGATCAACTTTCATGAGTAAAAATCAAGGAAATATGACGCTCAACTCTCCCCGCAGTACCGCAACAGTACCGCCAGGGGCGAGCGTCATCCGAAACTGATGCTTTGCAGCGCAGCAGCCTCTCAAGCTGACGAGGCTGCTTGCGTTATTTTTCAGCGTCCGAAAAAGTCCCTACATTTCAAAGATGGAAATCAGGACACATGGGGCCAAGCAACATCAGTGGGTGGTCAAGATGGTAAAAGTTTGTAATGAGAAAGAACACAAAGGGTATCAGAGGCTGTGGCATTTTGCTTTTGCCTGAGCCTACTGGGAAGGGCAAGATTCTGCCCCTTCTCTCCTTTCTCCACTGTTGAATTAACTGAGTGCAATCAACTTTTGCACTTTAAACTCAGTTTGCAGAAACTGAAGTAAGTGCAGGCCCAAGGAGGGAAGTGGGAGGACAGAGAAGTGGCTGGAAAAGTGGGACAGCAGTTGTAGCAGCCACAATACACTGGCTCCTCACCAGCATTTCCTGACTTTAGAGCTGGCCTGTCAACACACACACCGGTTACCTGGAGAAAACAGGCGAGTGTTCACACAGGACGTCAGCCCATTGCCGAAGCCTCTGCTACTGCCACCATTTTCCCCACTATGATGGAAGCCAAGCAGGGGTCCTGCAACATGTGACTGCAGGCCCCCTGCATGTGACCAGACATGGTCGCATGCTGAGGGACTCCTGCCTGGCTTCTGAGAGAGCCAGGGTGGCAGCAAGGAGTGGTGTGCCGGACAGGCTCCCGTGGACACATGGAGCCCAATCTGGATTTTCCTAGGTAAACCAGGGTAACCTGGTTACTATATAAGAACGGTTTATCAGGTCCTATCCCAGCTTGCCCCTGTTCCAGCCCAGTATCTGCCCAAGGCATCATTTGGACTGCCTGGGGGCAGATTGGGGTAAATGCACTGTGTCATTTGGATTGCAGGGCTCTGGAACGGGGGCAAGCCAAGGTATATAAATTGTGTAAATAAGCCCAATGAGTCTACACTAGCTGGGATTACCACTAGGATTTAGGATTTAGTGTTTTCTGAGAGATCTGGGACTTCTCTCTTCTACTTTATAACTAGAGGAGTGGGCCTGATCAAGAGTTCAAAGTATATGAAATTTTACTTATCCCCCTCTACCTATTCAAATAGTCCACTGTTGGCAATTACAGATCCTGGCATCTGCTAAGCAATTAGTTTTGTATTTATTGAGGTATGTGGTAAAATCCTTACTACAACTAGAGAAACAGCAGCAGTGTTTAAAATGGTGCACTCATTTTTGTGGAACATTTTCTAATCACCTCCCTTATTTTTATATTACTTGTTTAAATAATGCATTTAAGACAATAGATTGTAATGGCTCCAGGATTACTGTATACATAATTCAGGAGATGCTGTTAATTTTAGATTGTGCAAATATGTCCACATCTTGTGCAGAAAAAGGAATTAAACCTTGAGCACAAGCCAACAAACCGCACCCTAGACATGTTTAACAGAAGATCGAATGAAAGTGATAATGAGTCATTCCAGTGCTTGAATTAATAAGTGTATATATAACAGCCGTTTTCAAACAGAAAGAAGCCAGTGTGGCGTAGTGGTTTGAGTGTTGAACTATGACTCTGGAGACCAGGGTTTGAATCACCACTTGGCCATGAAAACCCACTTAGGGCAAGTAACACACTCTCAGCCCTCAGAAAACCCTGTGATAGGTTTGCCTTAGAGTCACCGTAAGTTGGAAACAACTTGAAGGCAAATAACAACAACAACAACAACTCAATCAGAATGTGAAAATATAGCTCATCCTCGAGCCATCTCAAGACAGAATTTTGTTTCACATCCTTATCGCTAATATTTGGTGTACATTTTGTAATAACCGTTTGATTTTTAATATCCAGGGCTTAGTTCTACTGAAGTTAGTTCTATTGATGTTGGTGGGACTTATTTCCAATTAGGTAGCCTTGATATATGTTTAAAATGCTATAATGTTTTAAAGGACTGAAAATGTTGTATACCATTGAATTAAAGAAGTTAAGACCTCGATCAACAGGTGAGATAATGTTTACTAGGAAGTAAAATGGCTCTGAGTTCTGTTCTTTTTTATTACCTGGCAGACTGCCTTAAGGTTGCCATATATTGGAAATGACTTGAAGGCACACACCAACAACAAAGACTGCCCTTTGCTATACACAGTATTTCAAAGATTTCAAAAAAAAGAAAAAGAAAAAGAAAAAAGGAAAGGAAAGTTCCATTTAGGCTAGTTATACAGTATGTGACACAAGAAACAAAATACTTTTTTAAAAAAATGTATCAGTTAATGCTTTCCAAAAAGGCCTCCTTTCTTGCCCATGTAACTTCATTAAAAAATTCTTCTCCCAAAACAGATGGTTAAAAAGGCCTGAAACTGCTTTTGGAACATAGATTCCTTCTTGTGTACAAGCCTATCTGCCATCTGGATATTCCTGGCTTGAGTTTTGCCATCAGATCAAAATTTTGCCATAAAAGCCTCTTTTCTGAGATAGACACAAATTCAGAACATTAGATATCTGCAACAGCCATGTAAAATAATGATGATGATGATGATGATGATGTAAATAAGCATTCAACACTTTTTATAACCAAAGTTACTGTTTGTTTTGGAATTTTTTTTTAAATGACAGGATTTTTATGTGTGTGAAATAATGTTTTTCATAGGAAAATATAACTATAGGATGACATTTCCCAATAATGCTTCTGTTTTCTCCACAACCTATAAATTTGCCTACATGAAATCAAAACCAGATACAACCAGAACATTAATGAAAGGTTAGTTTTCCAATGTTTGAATTTCTCATCATTCTAACTCTGTTCTCACTTACCAAATGGGGTCTAATAACATAGAAAAGTAGTGATATACATTCAGTTCTCAAAGAGGGTGTAACTTACCAGTAATTGTGTTTTGTGTATATGAGACTCTAACAGAAGCCTGCCATCTCTAATTAAGGTTACATCCAGACTCATATGATTTATCCTTTGCTGCGTTGGTAGGAGATTTTCAGACAGGGACAAAAAAAGCATCCCCATCTTGCAATCTCCTCTCCCACCCCTGTCCCGGCACAAGAACTAAAAATTTCAGACATACCTTGTCCGGCAGCCCAGGAGTGAATGGAGCTTGAATGGAGCCCCATTCACTTCCTGGAATGGAAATCCTGGCCATTCTTGCGAGAGGACGAGCGTGCGGAAAATTCAAAAAGAAAAAGAAAAATACAGTTTATAATGTGACAGCAAGCACAAAACAGACTTAAAAATACCAAGTAATCTGGGGAGAGTACAAAAAAAGTGTGTCACTTACCTCGATGTCCCGATCGCACCTGGAAATGTTCTGACACTAACCTTCAACTGATGCTGGCATCGCACCGGCTTAACAGGGCACCTTTTCAGAGGCACATCATTCCATTACAGAAATGGAATGGAGGATCTATTCACGCCTTAGCCTGTGAATAAAAAGGAGTGTCAGTGGGAAAGAAGCAGCCTGGGAGCAAAACGAGAGAACGGCGTTGTCTTTAGCGATCTCCTGCTGTTCGCATAACACCATATTTAGCCCGTTTGATAATCTCCATACTCTCCTGGGTATTTCCTCTCTATTGAACTTCTCCTAGGAGATGGAATTTAAGGGGCTTACCAGACTCCAAAAAAAGTGGCAGTGTAGCAGGAAGGTTCCATCTTCTGTGCTGCCTTACTGCATGAATTCATCATTCTTTCGTTCTGGTCCTGTGGGGAACCAAGGTAAAGCAGGTTTTTCCAGTTAGCAAAAAGATGCAATTTTACCTCAGTAAAACATTTCTTTGGAGTGTGGTAAGTCTCTCTGGTTTTATATATTCTTCCATTTTGTGTGAGAGTTCATGTGTGTTGGTGCAACTGCATCCGCCTTACGTTGAACACTATGTTCTAATATGGGGTGTGGAGTGAGAGATGGGATCAAGCTTATACTCGGTTGTTAATAAATGTTTATTTATCCCCACTCCAACAAAGAAAACAAAGCAATGATAGGTGGGCAGAGCTACAAAAATTTATTAGTAAAATGATATTTTCCTATCCCAATGCTTCTATAATACTGGCAAGCGATTTTATGCCAACATTGGTCCAAATGATGAAGCTCTTTATGTCCATTTTAATGAACATGCTCCTGAACTAGAAGTGGCCTACCCAATTCCTAATAGGCAGTCTAAAGACCTCATCTGCAACTATTCTGGGCTTTGTCTTCTATGGACAAACCACTAGTTTGGTAATGAGATATATGAAAGCAAAAAAGGAAATATAATAGTGTACAGTTGCCCCTCCACATTCGTGAATTTAGCATTCACGGTTTTGAGTATTCGCGGTTTTGGGAGGGCCTCCCCCCGCCCTCCCAAAAGTAGCGACTGGGCTTTAGAAGCTCTGTGGCCATTTGGGGGGGGGGAGAGAAACAGGACGGAGGGGTGGGAGAGGTGGGGAAGGGGCCTTCTGACCCCCCCTTGCCACCTTAGGAGGCCGGGTGGGGGGTGGGAGAGGCGGCAAGGGGGCCTTGGGAGGCCCCGTGGAGGCCTTGGGAGGGAGTGGGGAGGGCTGGGGATAGCGCATTTGGAAGACTTTACAAAAGAGTCTCGAATAACAAACATCTGAGGCGAAGCACAAAAATCAGTGTGTATAGAGCCATTGTACTGTCTATTCTCCTTTACGGGTCTGAAACATGGGTCACCTATCGCCAACACCTACGACTCCTTGAATGCTTTCATCAGTGCTGTATATGCACAATCCTAAATATACACTGGACTGACTATGTGATGAATGTTGCTGTCCTTGAGCAAGCAGGGATTACCAGCATTGAGGCCATGATATTGAGAACACAGCTGCGCTGAGCAGGGCACATTTCTAGGATGGAGGACCATCACCTCCCCAAAATAGTACTCTATGGTGAACTCACCACAGGTCAGCGTAAGAAGGGCGCTCCAAAAAAGCGATACAAGGAGTCCCTGAAACAACATCTCAGGCTCAGCCAAACTGATCACCAACAATGGTCCACCCTGGCCTCACATTGGGAGGCATGGAGATGCAGTATTCACAATGCTGCAGCCTTATTTGAGAACTCACGCCAAACAAGTCTTGAAGAGAAACAACAATGCAGAAAGAATCACAATCCAGAAACATCACCCAAAGAGACCTTCTGCTGTGCTTTCTGCAACCGGATTTATTTATCTCAGATTGACCTTTTTAGTCATCAGCATGCTTGCAGAAAGCACAGGATGAGTCCTTCCTGAATCTTCATTTGTGAAGAAAAGCCAGAGAGACAGATCGAGAGAGACCAGGGATAGAAAAATATATATTCACCTTTACTCTTTCTTGATTGAAAATGGGTTTCCTGACACCTGACAGTTGCGAAGACGAATACAGAGGTGAGAATTTTACACTTTTTGCCTGGTATTTGCATATCACAAATTTATTTGAGAAATCATTCTGCACAGAAATATACATAGTTTCTGGCACAAAAATAGCTTTTTTCTACAAAAAACCCACATATTTTTCATACAAAAAACTGTTTCCAGATACTCGTAAGGTATTTTGTGGGTTAAAAATTGTTGGTCTCTGTACTAAAAACAGCATTTTTCACACTCACACCCACATGGCTATCTAGAAATTATTTTTTTTTCCACAAAAGCATTTTTTTTTTTTGGGCACAAATGCCCAATGTGTATTTCTTAGCAGAATAATTTCCTAAAACACTTCAGGATATGTGAATACCAGGTGAAAACCATCCAGAAAAATTAATTTTCTTCTACAGCATGGAGAAATTATTATCTGGTGTACCCACATACACATGTTTGAGTGTGCAGGATTTCAGTTACATAAGTAAATATCTCTGTCCAAAAAGAAGGGCCTAAATCATATACCTGAAAACAAGTAAAATCTGTCTCCTTCCTAATGTGACCATTACAGACTGTCATTATCAAGAGCAGAAATAACTCCTTAGTCCAGAATTCTGTGGTTGATTTCTGTTTGGAAACAAAGATTTATATCCTTATAATGGTATTTATCTCATCCAAAAGTGGCCTAGCAGTTTTGGTTAAACAAAGACAATGGCCCACAGAACGAAAGGGGTTCAAAACTAAGGTGGTATTTTAAATGAACAAAACAATAGTTAAAGCAACTAGCATTTTCAACAGTATCTTGAGCAGTGTTATGACATAGTCAGGAATGCATATTACAATGTACAGTCTCTAGTCTGAAACAGACTAGTAACCAGATACAATTTTATTATTAATTTGCATGAAGCCTGAATATAAAGTGAAAGCAACACAGCCATTAAGCATGATGTTCCTAATCCCAGACACAAAAAACCCAGCCTCTCTACCCATCTTCTGAGGCCAATCTCTGGAGCCATTTGCAATCTCAAGATTAATTTCACTGGAAAGGTTGCATAGTTACAGGGTAGGTTGCATTCCTTTCCTTTTAAGGGGATGGTTTTCTGCCCTTATTTTTTTTTTTAATTGCTGGAAAATATGTGAAGGGTAGTGTTTAGCACTTGCACTAAAGCAGGCACTTTACATCAATCATGTTGCTCATAGATGAAAGGATCTAGACATTCATTGCATGATCTACATTACACTTTGCATTGCACAACTTCCATGTGTTTATTACTATTCAGAAGTATAATGGATTGGCTCTCTTTTAAAGAATTGTATAGTTAATATCTCTGGAAAAGGACATCTTCACATTGGGTGACGCCCAGAAAATCTAGCAACCCCTTTAGAAAGCCAACATGCTCCAAATACAAGGTTACATTATCAGATAGACAGTGGTGGTGATGTATGAAAACCAGAGACCTCTATGACTCAGGGAGGTGATGAACTGACAGGCAGATGGAGCCCATTATCTTCACTTCAAGTTTTCCTGTAAAACTAGCTGAAGGAGGGGAGGGCTTTTAAGCAAGCATGAGACACAGAAAGTAAGAAAAAGACAGGAGGAAGAAATTGAAATACAGAAGGTCAATGTGTGAGACATTGCTTGGACTTTAAAGCACTTGACTGAAAAGGCTGTACAATTGGAAGGTTGCTATTTTCAATTCTGTGACAACTGGGGTTGAATATTTCTGAAGTAGAGTGCCACTGGCAAGGAGAATTTACTGATGCTATTTATCTGTTGGGGCTAGAAACATTCATTTGTAAAAACCAGAATGTTTCAGACCTTTGTTCGGCATGCAACATCAGCATACCGTCCACTCCCTACACACCTGCCAGGGGAGCCAGGGGCGAAGTATACTGGTAAGATGGTCCATGAAACCCAACTCAGCTGCTTCTATATTCCACCTGGAGGTAAGGGACCCAAAGTGGCATGTTGTACTGTATATGACTCTATAAAGATAAACTTGAATTTTATGATATCTAAACATGTTTTGTGAACATTCTGGCAACTGACAAGGTATTCCAAAATTCTGTTGCTAAATATACAACGTAGAGATCTATATAATTCCTAGGTGGGTGGGTGGGTTGATTATGATAATAATGTTGCTTCTTAAAACAATTCTATCTAGACTAGGTGTAACAATGAAGAGACAGATGAATCTAGAATGACATACTGATGGACAAGGTTTAGGAGCAGGGAATATAGTAGACAGAGAATATTGCAATATATAAAAATGTGAAGTTATACTTATTGTATAGCACCTCTGAAAGACAATCTGATACACTGAGGACTACTGTGTATAGGTTACAGTCTAATTCATCAGAGGTAATTTAATTTGTGCATTTTTAACATGTCAAGATTTTCAACTCAAACATCTCTATGCTTTTTAAGCAAGTTATTGATGTTAAATTAATGATGCTACATATTTTTTTCACCAATACAAAATAACCTTGCCATTCTTTTACCAGACCCTTTCCCTTTGCACTCTCACATCTCGAAGTTTCAGTTTTCTAACATGTTTTTTTTTTAAAGAAAAACCTAATCCCACTGAAATCAAGGGGTCTGAAGCATAAATAACTTGGCAAAGGATATGTAGCCTTTTGAAACTGACGTCCAAATGTTAACCCTGTCTGAGATTTTTATTTTCTAATCTCTCATTTTTCAAAAGTACACAAGTCACATAGAATTTCTATTGATTTTACCTCTTTGGATAGAATTAGAATACAGAACCTATTTTGATGGGTATTCTGTAACACTACAGAATAGGTATAGTAAGCAATTTCCCAGTCTTAACTACTATCACTAGTTATAGCCTTTCTTATCACAAAAAAATTTAAAAATCCTCCAGTTGGCAGTATACACTCAAAAAATAAAATAAAATAAAATGTCCAGACAGAGTAGTGTGTTACCAGAAAGGCAAATCCTGATATATGGTAATACATTTTATTTAGTTTTATGAATCCCATCCATATTGCCAAAGCACAAGAAGTGCTCATAGTATCCCCTTTCACTTGTCTTAGATTTTCCCCACCTCCATTTGTAGAGCCATCCAATGCACCACCAGCCTTCACTGTTGACAGTCCACATACCAATGTTATCTTAAGCACTTCAGTCCATCTCTTCTCACATGGCATTGTTCTGGTCTGATATAATATTGAACATTAATTAAAGCAATATTGTAACCTATTACAGAGTTTCATTACTTAGATATGCATGTTTTGTGATAAACTGATGTTTACCTATACATTTGCAGGAGAAAGAAAGTAGACAATGTCATCAGTTATTTGAATCATTTGAAGTAATAGCTTCTACCACTATATACATAACCTAGTCAACATATGAAAATACAAAACTTCCTTGGACTGATTCAGACAATAGACTCATTAAGCTCAGTTGCTGACAGGCAGCAATTCTCCAAGACCTGAGGGAGAAATCTTTCCCAGCCCTTCTGCCTGAAATTCTTGGTGTTTGTATTGCCAGCTAGCCAGTAAACAAATAATGTACTTTAAACAAAGGCAACTAAGAATTTGCAGAGCAACTGGCTGTCTTTTGTCTAGACTCAGAGAGCCAATTGATTCCACAACCCACGAGGTAAAACTGGATATTAACACATCTTAAACTGTTTCTGGAAAAAAAAAGTTTGGGATTATAGTTTAACTACAAATTCTGGGGTGTCAGTGGGAATGGTTTTATGACTTTTCTGACCTTCCCCTCCCTCATCCAACCTGATGAAGAATGGTGGAAGACACAAACTTTTTTTTTAAATGATATTTTAGTGGTACAATGAAGGTAGTAGCCAGTTGTATTTTGGGATGTTACTCATGGACCATATGACTGAAGTTTGCTTTTTTCCCCCTTTAACTTGAGAAATACAAAGCAACTGGACCTTCTAGGAAGGTTGCCTCTACTGACCAGTAGTTTGTGCCTCATACATAGTGTAGTGGAAACAAGGCATGGCAATTCTATATGTTGAAGTTTAATTTTAGAACTTTAATTAGAAGATATTCATCACCATCTCTATTCAGTGGTGTGCTTCCTGGCAGGAAGGAAGACAGACAGGCATGTTGCAATTTCTACCTCTTTTACTTCTTCTGGCTCACAGCTAAGATTGATTTTACACATTAAGTGAATCAGAAATCTAGATTAAAGGCCTTTGAAATGATTCTCTAAACCAGTGGATCTTAACCTTTTCTTTACCAAGGACCCCCTTTAAATATCTTTTGTTGCCACAGTCCCCCAAGACTTTAACTCAAGATTTTAAACAACAACAGCAACAACAACAGAACACTGAACCATTAGCAATTATACCATCTGTTAAACCTTCCCTCAGAGGTGCTTCTTCCACTTCTTCTGGCTAGTTTGCAGCTGGAGTGGATTGAATAGCAACACTAGGGCCACTTGGCTGTGGAAAGGAGGTGGGGTGAGCAGCCTTTAAGCCATCAAGCCTTCATGGACCCACTGTGAGAACATTGCAGCCCCCTGGGGGTCGTGGACCACAGCTTAAGAACCACTGCTCTGAACCACCTGACCATAACATCAGGCGCACCCCTCCTCCAATTGTCTTGATTTGGCAGGGATAATCCCAATTAATCCTCTGTTTCCCCAGTTTTTCAGCTTTTTGAAATGCCCATTTCTTCTCCCCCTCACATTGTTCCCCTTTATCCTCAGCTTACTTTAATTGCTGCACACTGAGTTCAAAGTGCAAATGATGATTGTCTTCAATTAACTCAGCAGTGGGGAGAGAAGAGGAAGGGATAGAGTCTCACCATTCCCACTAGGCTCAAGCAAAAGTAAACTGCTGCAATCTTTCCTAGTTCTTTCTCATTAATAGCTTTTGGCATCTTGATCACACTCTGATGTTGCTTGACCACATGTGCCCTGCCTTTTCATCTACCCCACACAGGTGCCTAAATACCTTAAAGGCACCAGATCCTGACTGATCTTGGAAGCTAACAGGGTCAGCTCTAGTTAGTACTTGGATGGGAGAGTGCCAATGAATACCAGGTGCTGTAGGTTATAATTCAGAGGAAGAAACTGGCAAAAATCACCTGAGTACTCCTTCCCTAAGAGAACCCTATTAAATTCATGGGGTTGCCATAAGTCAGCCGGTGACTTGAAGGCACACAAAAACACACAAATATCTCTCCCCCACCAATCACTAAGGAGATTATCACACACATTTAATACACTCCCTCAGAGCGTGGTGGCATCTCCTTCATTGGAGGTCTTTAACCAGAGGCTGGATGGCCATCTGTCAGGGATGCTTTGATCGTGATTTCCTGTGTGGCAGGGGTTGGACTGGATGGCCCTTGTAGTTTCTTCCAACTCTACAATTCTATGATTCTAACCTGGAACAGGGATGACAGGAGATTGCTAAAAGGCTTACCTTTCAGACAATGTCATCCCTGTCCCATTCTCCCCCCTGCTGCCTCTGTTCTGTCCCCATGTTTGCTTATTGACAGGGAAAAGTCATCAACAAATCGCCAGTTCCATTTCTGTAATGGAATCATGGGCATCTGAGTAGGAGCCCCCGTTCTGCTGGCTGAATGCCAGTGTCACATGACATCATTGGGGGGGCACTGGGAGGTCTGTGCTGAACACTTCTGGGTTTGATTGGGACATCCAGGTAAGTGACACACTTTTTTCCCATCCCCAGGTTACTTGGGATTTTTTTTGTTGGGGCGTAGAAAGACACACTGTGTCCACCACGACCACCTGCAGAGTTGTTTCACGTCGACAGGACGCCAAGGAGAAGGTTTCTGGAGAGACTTCTGCAAAAGACTTCAGGCTGAGAAGGAAAAATTCCTTCACCCCAGCACACTGCCTTGAGCTCTGGCTTGCCAAATAAAGACAGCAACAAGGCCAGCCTTCACTCAAGTTGAGGGCTTTAATCTTTGTTTGCAGTATATTTACAATATATATACAGAGTATAGGACAGCCATCTCTAATACTCATGAATCTCTCTCAAACCAACAAACTGCTTCACCAACCACCATCCACAACAAACCCACACTGGAGATACTTCCCATCTCCTTTTTATAGGCAGTTAAACAATGCCTGTTACATCAGGCATCTCAAGTGTGCATACTCTCAAGTGCTGATTCACACACACACCTGCCACTGGAGCTTAACTACTTTCATTACTAAGCTTACAGCTCCACCTTGTGGTCACATCCATGTCATTTCATGACATTTTTAGTTTGTTTTGGGGGTTGTTTTTAACTTTTGACATTTGTATTTCTTTTAATTTTTAAAATTCCTGTGCAATCGTTCTCTTGCAAGAATGGGCGGGACTTGCTTTACAGGTCATGAATGCAGCTTTGCGACAGCTGCATTCACTCCCAGCCAGCCGAGGGGAGGGGGAGCAATTTCTGTCTCAGGATTAGGGTAAGTGTGTGAAAACTTTTTGTTTTAAGTGCTACAGGGATAGAAGTGGGGCGGGTGGGAGGGTAGCGAGACAGAGACATTTTAGGGACTTGTGTGATACTCTCCTTAGAATTGTCATCTCGTTATCCATAAGGTCTGGCTTCCCAATATACTTTGTTACTGCTTGATATTTAATTTACAGTCATGAGAGAGGAGAAAATGATATCAAATTTTGTATATCAAATCAGAAAAGTGAGCAAGAAAATAGAACATAAATACAGGCATCACCTGCATATTTAACAAATTAGGGGGCACTGTCAACAAGTGGAAATGGTTGAAAAGCAGAACACAGTCTTTTTAGCTTCCAAATACAAGACTGAACATTCGATGGCACCAAGTCAAACGAGAGGGTTAAAAATAGTGTGCTGTGTAGACTGAGAGAAAAAACAACAGCACACCAAGTGACAAGAGAAAAAATAAAGGCAGTGTGTGGTTGAAAGAGCGGATCAGGGGTTCAAAGTGCCATACATGGCTATAATTTAGATCTGTTAAAACAGCAGAATGTTGAAAAATGAGTCACTGAAAAGCAGAGGATCCCTGTATCATGTCCATCTCCATGAACACCTTAGCAGTAGCCAGGCATTTTTGCAGGCTTGCATATGAATTATGCAGCTATTCCAGACATTGAATAACTGAAGTAGCTTTCTTTGCCAGGTTGTTTACCTTCTCTGAATCTAGGGACTTTATCAGATGGCCCTGTTAAATGTTCTTTTGCTGGCATTAAAAAAAAATCAATTTTTATGCCAGCAAAAGAACATTCCCCCCACCCGACTTACCTCCTTCCCTGGCAAAGGCTCCTCTGGCAATAAAGAGAAAGTGAACTGAGCTCCGTTCACTTCCTCTTTTAAAATCCCATGTGATTTCATTGCGTGGGAAATTCAAAAATAAAAATGAAAATAACAATGTAAAAATCACACCAAGCACACACACACACACACACACACCTCCAAGTAACCAGGGAAGGGTCAAAAAAATTTTGCCACTTACCTGGATGTTCCAATCTGACCTGGAAGTTTTTGCGTTGGTCCAGCCATTGTCGGGGTAATTATGAGATATAAAGGGACAGAGGCTTTGCACACCGGCAATGCTGGCAAAAAAAAGTGCAGGGAGATCTATTGATAGCTTAAGCCGTCAATTAAAAGGTACAGGTTTTGGGTTCTTCATATCTGCGAAAGGGCGGTGTCATCTGACCCGCACGCCCTTTCACAGTTATGTGGCATCACGATGATGCTGTATTTTCTGTGTCTGATAAATTCCTAGGATTCCCTTCTAACCTAATGGATTTTACAACTCTGCCCTTGCTTAAGTGGTTTTAGTTTGACAGTATGCTGCAGTGCAGGGGAGAGTATCTACAGTAATTCCTTTTCTTAACATTCCCCGTGAAGCAACTGCAAATCCATGCTGAACCCACCACAACCATGCCAGAACTTAAAATCAGCCAAGGAAGTTATGCTGGTGATGTCCTGACTCACCTGGCAGGGATTTCTTGGTGCTGAGACCCCATGAGAGATCTGGTGCTGAGACTACCATGAGAGATCTGGCTGCCCCCCACATGCTTGTCTTTCAAGCTCCAGTTAAAAACATTTGTACACATTTCTGGGGAATAATGCCAGTGGTTAATTTGTTTTTGCTGATGTTTGTACAGTAGGACCCCCATATCCACAGGGGATTGGTTCTGGGGGCCCTCATGGATACAGAAAACCACAGATAACAGCAAATGCCATTGAAAATAATGGGACATCTGCTTTAAAATACCATAGAGTTGCATTGGAGGACCTAGAAAATGGCTAGAAAGGATGCCTCTCTAGGCATTTTCTAGGAAGACTCTATGGTTGGTGTGCTATTTTGTGTCCCACAGATAACTGAATCAGTGGATTATGAATCAGTGGATCCGGGGGTCCTACGGTTGCTTTGATTGTATTCTTGGAAGTATTTGCAATTTATGATTTTAAATATCTTTAGACATGTATTAGACATGTAATTTTAGACATGTAATTTCATGATTTTTAGATTTCTAATTTAGGCTATTTGCCTAGGTAGATTTTAGATAATTTAGGTAATTTTAACTATAATTCAGCTGCACTGAGCAATTATGGGCAAAAGTGAAGAATAAATCAAATAAATAAAAATAGGTAAATAAATGGGAAATAAATTGCTCCTGGATTCTCAGTTGGCAGCTGTGGCAAGGAACATATTTAAGAAAAGTTAGCTGGTTGCCATTTTTTCTGGAAAAGAAAGAGCTAGCCATATGTTGTGGTCACCTCCAGATTAGATTACTTCAACAGGACTGCTTTGGAAGAGTGTTTGGGAATTTCAGCCAAAACATAATGCAGCAGCTACAATACCAATTGGAACCTACTGATTTGATCACTGGTTTTGCTGCTGGTCCATTTCCAAGCTTAGTTTGAAGTGCTCAATCTGACTTTTAAAGCCCAAAGTGATTTAGCAACTGGATATACTGTCTTATGATCTGTGTATATAATCAGAACTTCAGTCGAGGCCCTGTTCCTTCTATCATTACCAAGATAAAATGAGTGAATAAATGGGAGTAGTTAACATTAGTGGTCAAATTCAGTCTCTAGAGCTCATTGGCCTGGCAGTCAAGATTCCCAGCCTATGTACATATAGATGCCAGGTCATTACATTGCTATTCCAATGTGCCTTTAGCATGGTAGTTAACTGATTAGTTGTCTAACCCGCTTATTTGTGAATGTTTCATTCTCTGCTTCTCTTTCTGAGTCTGCTGAAGATATTTTCTTCATAATCATGTTCAAAAATATTTTTTGTTTGCTGTTAAATTTTTATTGACTGTTAGCCACCTTGAAGATCCTAGATTAAGATGAAAAGGCAGGTTAAAATATTTTAATAAATAATATATGCTTTTTAAACTTATAGTTACTTTAATTCTTTTTTTCCAATTCCTACATAATCAGAAAAACAGAGAAAAAGTAATATACCACATTTGTAGCATATCTTGATTTCATTAAGGCCTTCAACAAGTCCCCCATGATATTCTTGCAATTAAGCTAGTAAAATGTGGGCTAGACAATGCTAATGTTAGGTGGATTTGTAATTGTTGACTGATCAAACCCAAAGGATGCTAACCAATGGCTCCACTTCATCCTGGAGAGAAGTGACTAGTGGGGTGTGACAGGGTTCTGTCCTGAGCCCAGTGCTATTCAACATCTTTATCAATGAGTTGCATGATAGAATAAAGGTCATGCTTGTCAAATTTTCAGATGACACCAAATTAGGAGGAGTATCAAATAACCCAGAGGAAAGGATGATAATTCAAAATGACCATAATATATTAGAGAGCTGGGCCAAAACTAATAAAATGAATTTCAACATGGAAAAATGTAAGATACTACATTTAACAGAAAAACAATGAAATGTACTGGTATAGGATGGGTGACACCTGATTTGACATCAGTACATTTTAAAGGGATCTGGGAGTCATAATAGAGCACAAACTGAACATGAATCAAAAGTTTGATGTAGCAGCTAGAGAAGTCAATGCAATTCTAGACTGCCTCAATAGGAGTATAGTGTCTAGATCAAGGGAAGTAATAGTACCACTCTATTCTGCTTTAGTCAGACCTCACCGGGAATACTGAGTCCAGTTTTGGGTACCACAGTTTAGGAAGGATATTGACAAGGTATAACATGTTCTGCTACTGCTGATTTTTCTGGCTGGCCCAGTCTGCAGTGTCTCTCTTGTTCCTTGATTCATGTTTGCACACTGCGTTTAGTGGTCCCTATGTACACTTGTCCACAGCTGCATGGTATATGGTAAACTCCTGCAGCTGTGAGAGGGTCTCTTTTGTAGCAGAATTTGTTGTAAACCAACCTGGACACAAAATGCTATTTAAAATCACAAATTCTGCACCAGGCCAACAACTACCATGTCAGAATGCACAGAGAATCTATTGAAATCCACAAACACCTGGACAACTTCAACAGGTAAGAAGAAACCTTAAAAGTAAACAAAATCTGGCTCCCAGTTTTGAAGAACAATAGAATCAAAACTCAACACTTACAAAGGAATTCCACCCAGGGACAGGGGGAGTTCCAGCAGATAATGGCCCATCAACCAACCATTAGCCAAACAGACACTAATCATCCTTGCATTTCTGTACCCAGAAACTAACCATTCAGTTACACAAATTTACATATACTCCCCAACAGGGGTTCACAATATATAAATTGCACACACACTCCTACCCAACCATTCTCTGAAGATGCCAGCCACAGATGCAGGCAAAACGTCAGAAAGAAACTATTCCAGAACATGGCCTCACAGCCTGAAAAAAACCAAGGAAAATCCAAGCTAGTTTGTTTTCTGCTGTTCCAGAGAGTAAGACATGGGACAATGGACTCAAACTACAGGAAAAGAGATTTCACCTTCAAATTAAATACTTTAAGGGATGTCATATTGAGGATGGAGCAAGTTTGTTTTCTGTGGCTCCAGAAACTAGGGAGTTTTTCAGACACCTTAAAACCCGTAAGCGGAGGTCGGGAGAAGTATGCAGCCATCCCGTGGCAGGCTATCCCATGAGTAAAAAGTGATGCCTTTTCAATAGATTGAGCACGGAAGCAACACAGACGACAATGGGTGAGGGATAGCGGTGTCCGAAACGGACCCCCTGCCGCGGGATAGCTGCACACCTCTCCTGACCTCTGCTTATGGGTTTTAAGGCATCTGAAAAAGTCCTAGGACATAGAGCAATGGACTCAAACTACAGGAAAATAGATTCCATCTAAACATTAGGAAGAACTTCCTGACAGTAAGAGCTGTTTGGCAGTGGAATGCACTGCCTTGGAGTGTGGTGGAGTCTCCTTCTTTGAAGGTTTTTAAACAGAAGCTGGACAGCCATCTGTCGGGAATGCTTTGATTGTTTATTCCTACACGGCAGGGGGTTGGGCTGGATGGCCCTTGTGGTCTCTATGATTCTATGGATCTAAACATTAGGAAGAACTTTGTGACAGTAAGAGCTGTCCAGTAGTGGAATGCACTACCCCATAGTGTGGTGGAGTCTCCTTTGCAGGTTTTTAAACAGAGACTGGCTATCTGCCAGGAACGCTTTGATTGTGCATGCATGGCATGGTTGGACTAGATGGCCTTTTTAGTTTCTTCCAACTCTATGATTCTACACGTATGTCTGAGCTATAAGACCTCATTATTGCACAGGTGTACTTGTTTTTTACTATTTAATATTCTTCTACAATGCGGTATTACTTTTTTGTAACTAGCATACTTCTCATTTCAGTCATCCATGTATATCACACAGGGATAGCTTCAAACAGAGACATATTTTACATAACTCTTCTGATGCTTAATATCACAACTCTTTTGTAAGTTGATAAATTTTGGTATAGTGAACAGTCTATCTATAATTCTCCAAAAACACTTAGAAGGTGGCTCAAAATCTGCTATTTTGACGCCAAAGAGTAAGGACTTTATCAGACATGCCTAATGAAGGTGAAAAAGCACCAATACCAGACGACGTTGTGTTTTCACAATCATGTGCTGAAAATAAGGCGTTCTTTTTTATTGTTGGGCCAAGCAATCAGTAGATTGGCCATGACGTTCTTTTGCTGTGATTGTGAATGTCTGAAACCATGCCCCGTTTTGTTCGCACAAAATTCCATCTTAAATGGGCAATCCCCACTAGAACACGTCTGGGTGGGAACTGGAAAACTAGGCATGAGACATTATTTTTTTTGAACCTCCCCATGTTGCAGGCAAGTTTTTAAGTGTGTTTCAGTGCTTGTGTATTTGTTTTGTTTTTAAAATTTAGCTGTTTTTTTTACTTTTAAGCACGCTCAGGTCATCTCGCGAGAACTGCCAAGTTCTCGCTTGCCTGTCAATGCAGAAATACAGGGATGCTTTTTCATGGCAACAATTGATATTTTGGGTTCTTTTGCTGGCACAAAAACAGTGTAAAATATGGTGCCAAAAGAATGTTTTTAGAGGTGTATCCGATAAAGTCCTAAATTGCATTAGGTACAGAAATAGCAGAAGAGCATTAGAAGGAATGTATTGATGTATTAACATAATCCTTCTGTCCTGAACAGAAGAGTATACTTTACTAGTGTGTGTTCTAGAGAAGTGTGTTTTAAGTTATCTAATATGGGGGACCTGCAGTTATTTCTTCCATTTCCCCGGGAACTACTTTAATTGTTCCCGTTGGCTACAATACTTTCTTTCCTGGAAACTCTCTGGGGACTGGCAGCTGATGTTTTGTGGACAGGCACAAGTCCATTGACCACCAATTTGAGTAGCACTGTACTAGAGGATAACAGAAGATAATCAGAATTTTATCAGTTAAAATTCTGTTAAATTCTGCAAAATCTGTTAAAATTTTGGACCAATTGGCAAATTTTGGCTTATTTTTTAACATGTTGGCTTCGGTCCATTTTGCATGGAACTTTATGTGAGACAAATATTAAAGTTAATAGCTGCTACCATTAGAAATTAGGTGTGATTCAAATAATAAGCAAAATCATCAACATCAGCCCAGCAAATGCTGGTAAATTTTCTAGTAATAATAAAAAAATAAGGTAAGTAATAATGGGCATGTTTTCTGAAAAACTAGATACAGTAGGACCCCTATATCCATTGATTCATTATCCACTGATTCAGTTATCAACGGGATACAAAACAGCACATCTACCATAGAGTCTTCTTAGAAAATGTGTCCTTTCTAGCCATTTTCTAGGTCCTCCAAGGCAACTCTATGGTATTTTAAACCGGAAGTCCCATTATTTTCAATGGTGTTCGCTATTATCCACAGTTTTCAGTATCCACAGCCCCCAGAACCAATCCCCAGTGGATACAGGGGTCCTACTGTACTGACCATTACCAGTCTTCTCCTACATTTGGAGGAAAGTCTTGGGAATGTTTTAGGTTGTACTCTCACATGATGAATAATGAGGCCTGGTCAGTGTTCCACACAAAACAAGTTCATACACTCAAACATGTCCCACAATCCTTTGCAAGACATTGAGCTCTTTGGCAAATATACATGAAGGCATTCCCTGAGTTAGTCTGAATCTTCCTAATCTAGAACAACTTTTGGAACATTGAAACTCTGTGACACACTCTACCCAGAAAAGACAAAGTTGACTAAACCAAACAGTTCCAATAAATTATATATCAGTCCTGTTCTAGAATACTTCCCTTTACAGTTTGGGAATATTTTATCCCAAAACCAAAGCTTTTGAGTCTACAGCTCTTACAAATAATTTCAGTTTCGTTGGACACTTACAACTATGCATGTACCATGAAATGTTTCCTGCCAGAGAGAAGGAGAGCAGCTTCTGGACAGCAAGTTTCCTGCCAGTTTCCTGCCAGGGAGAAGAAGGAAGCAACTTCTGGACAGCCATTCTGACTGGGGAGATTGAATTTTTTTAAAAAAACCTATTGGGAGAGGCTGCTTGTTGCTGAGGGGCTTGAACTTTGGACCTTGCCCTTTTACCCTCAAGAGCCTTCCTGTGAGTCACACCTGTGAGTCACACCTGTGAGTCATTAGGGGGTGGAGCTGTGAGCCTAGCTCTATATAAGTCCTTGCAGAGGCTTTCCAAGCCAGTTTCCTGCCAGAGAGAAGGAGAGCAGCTTCTGGACAGCAAGTTTCCTGCCAGTTTCCTGCCAGGGAGAAGAAGGAAGCAACTTCTGGACAGCCATTCTGACTGGGGAGATTGAATTTTTTTAAAAAACTGTTGGGAGAGGCTGCTTGTTGCTGAGGGGCTTGAACTTTGGACCTTGCCCTTTTACCCTCAAGAGCCTTCCTGTGAGTCACACCTGTGAGTCACACCTGTGAGTCATTAGGGGGTGGAGCTGTGAGCCTAGCTCTATATAAGTCCTTGCAGAGGCTTTCCAAGCCAGTTTCCTGCCAGAGAGAAGGAGAGCAGCTTCTGGACAGCAAGTTTCCTGCCAGTTTCCTGCCAGGGAGAAGAAGGAAGCAACTTCTGGACAGCCATTCTGACTGGGGAGATTGAATTTTTTTTAAAAAAAACTGTTGGGAGAGGCTGCTTGTTGCTGAGGGGCTTGAACTTTGGACCTTGCCCTTTTACCCTCAAGAGCCAGAGGCGCGCGCCTAACGGCGCGCAAATTTCACTAACCAAACAAAAATACAGCAGACCTAAAAGTACAGCTTAGCATTCTCAGCGTTAACTAAGGGTTCTTAGATTACCTAAAAGCTCTCATCATGGACACTGAGGGGACTGCAGCAGTCACTTGCAACACTTGTGCGATGTTTGTATTCTTGTCTACAGACGTGGAGAACTTCACATGCACCAAGTGCAAGCTGGTAGCTCTCTTGGAGGAGAAAGTACAGCAGCTGGAAACACGGGTAGCTACACTTCAACAGATTCGTGAGCAGGAGGTTTTCCTGGACAGAACAGAACGAACAGTCTTGGATGGGGACCGCACAGAGGAAGTGGCTGTGGAGGAGAGGGTCACTTCACGGACACAGGAAGTAGACAGCTGGAGGAATGTCACACACAGAACAAGAAAATCCAGGGATTCTTCCAGCAGCTTGCAGCTACAGAATCGATTCGAAGCCCTTTCCCTTATCAAGGACAACGAGGAAGAACAGCATGGACAGACTTCAGGGGTAGAGCAGCGGACCTTGAGAGGACCACCGCAAGGAACAGCAGCTGCGAAGCCTCAGCGGAGGCGTGTGGTGGTGGTGGGGGACTCCTTGCTGAGGGGTACAGAAGCAGTGGTATGTGGGCCTGACAAGATGACTCGGGAGGTGTGTTGTCTCCCTGGGGCAAAGATCTGTGATGTGACCGAGAGGCTGACAAGACTCGTCAAGCCTACGGATCATTACCCCTTCCTTTTGGTCCATGTGGGAACCAATGATACTGCAAGGCACAGCTTTCCCAAGATCAGAAGAGATTATGAGGCCCTGGGGAGGAAGCTGAAAGAAATGAACGCACAGGTGGTCATCTCGTCTCTTCTGCCAGTTGAAGGGCATGGTCCAAGAAGGGAGAGGAAAATAGCCGACGTAAACAACTGGCTCCGTAGATGGTGTCGCCGAGAACAAATTGGATTCTTGGATCATGGACTGCGCTTCCATGCGGGGGGACTTCTGGCAAGAGATGGGGTGCATCTTACAACAGTTGGAAGAAACATTTTTGCCAACAGTCTCAAGAATTTGATCAGGAGGGCTTTAAACTGAGTCAAATGGGGGAGGGAGACAGTATTCTGGAAGGCAAAAGGGCTGGAGAAAATAGTCAAACTGTCATAGAGGGAACAAGGCAAAAAGCGCAAGGACCCAACAGTGGGAGGCAAAAAAACTTGCACAGGGAGCAAGTAAAGGGAACACATGGTCTCAGATGTCTCTACACTAATGCACAGAGCATGGGAAATAAGCAAGATGAACTTGAACTCCTTGCACTACAAAACAAATATGATATAATAGGCGTTACTGAAACCTGGTGGGACGAGTCTCATGATTGGAATGTAGGAATAGAGGGGTATAACCTTTATAGGAGAAACAGGCCAAACAGGAAAGGAGGAGGAATAGCATTATATGTCAGGGATATTTACACCAGTGAAGTGATCCATGACATCAATACTGGAAGCCAGGTGGAGAGCATCTGGATAAAAATTAAAGGGGAGGGAAACAACAGGGATGTTATTGTGGGACTCTACTACAGACCCCCAAATCAGACGGAGGAATTGGATGTTGCCTTTCTAGAACAGATGAACACACATGCAGAAAGGAGAGATGTAGTAGTGATGGGGGACTTCAACTATCCTGATATTTGCTGGCAATCTAACTCAGCCAAAACTACAAGGTCTAGCAAATTCCTTACATGCCTGGAAGACAATTTCATGGTCCAAAAGGTGGAAGAGGCAACAAGGGGGTCAGCTATTTTAGATCTGATCCTAACCAACAGAGACGACCTGGTTAATGGGGTGCAAGTGGTGGGATCCTTAGGTGAGAGTGATCATGTTCTCCTGGAGTTTGTTATACAATGGAAAGGAGAAGCCAGGCATAGTCAGACACGCATTCTTGACTTTAGGAGAGCTGATTTCAATAAACTCAGGGAAATACTGGGGATGATCCCATGGTCAAGAATACTAAAAGAGAAGGGACCTCAAGACGGATGGGACTTTCTCAAAAGGGAGATACTGAAGGCACAATTTCAAACAGTACCATTGAGGAAGAAAAATGGGAGGTGTCTCAAGAAACCAGGATGGATGACTAAAGAACTTTCAATGGAGCTAAGTTTTAAACGGAACATGTATAGGAAATGGAAAAGGGGGGAAATCACCAAAGAAGAATTCAAACAGATAGCGAACACGTGTAGGAGTAAAGTCAGAAAAGCTAAAGCGCAGAATGAGTTCAGGCTTGCTAGGGAGGTTAAGAACAATAAAAAGGGTTTTTTTGGGTATGTCCGCAGCAAAAGGAGGAAGAAGGAAATGATAGGGCCGCTACGTGGAGAAGATGGCAAAATGCTAACAGGGGACAGAGAAAAGGCAGAATTACTCAACACCTTCTTTGCCTCAGTGTTTTCAGAAAAGGAAAAGGAGGACCAACCTGAGGAGAATGGAACAGAGGACACAATAGGGGAAATCCAGCTCAAAATAAGTAAAGAGGTAGTACAGGAATACCTTCTTAATCTAAATGAATTTAAATCTCCAGGACCAGATGAACTACATCCAAGAGTATTAAAAGAGCTGGCAAATATAATCTCAGAGCCATTGGCAATAATATTTGAGAACTCCTGGAGAACAGGAGAAGTCCCAGCAGACTGGAGGAGGGCAAACGTTGTTCCCATCTTCAAAAAGGGGAAAAAAGAGGATCCCAACAACTATCGTCCAGTTAGTCTGACATCAATACCAGGGAAGATTCTAGAACAGATCATTAAACAGAGAGTCTGTGAACATTTAGAAGGCAATGCCATAATCACAAAAAGTCAGCATGGGTTTCAGAGAAACAAGTCATGCCAGACTAATCTGATCTCTTTTTTTGATAAAGTTACCAGCTTGGTAGATGAAGGGAATGCTGTGGACATTGCATACCTTGATTTCAGTAAGGCCTTTGACAAGGTTCCCCATGACATTCTTGCAAACAAGCTTGTAGAATGTGGGCTAGACAAGTTAACTGTTCAATGGATTTGTAATTGGTTGACCGGCCGAACCCAAAGGGTGCTCAGCAGCGGCTCCTCTTCGTCTTGGAAAGATGTGACCAGTGGGGTGCCACAGGGTTCTGTCCTGGGCCCGGTGCTATTCAACATCTTTATCAATGACTTAGATGAGGGAATTAGGGGCATACTTATCAAATTTGCAGATGACACCAAATTGGGAGGAGTAGCTAATACCCTAGAGGACAGGATCAAAATTCAGAATGACCTGGATAGACTGGAGAGCTGGGCCAAAGCTAACAAAATGAAATTCAATACGGAGAAATGTAAAGTACTGCATTTAGGGCGGAAAAATGAAATGCATAAATATAGGATGGGAGAGACCTGGCTGAATGAGACTACGTGCGAAAGGGATCTAGGAGTCCTAGTAGACCACAAGTTGAACATGAGCCAACAGTGTGATGCGGCAGCTAAAAAGGCCAATGCAATTTTGGGCTGTATCAATAGAAGTATAGTGTCTAGATCAAGGGAAGTAATAGTGCCACTCTATTCTGCCTTGGTCAGACCTCACTTAGAATACTGTGTCCAGTTCTGGGCACCACAATTCAGAAAGGATATTGACAAATTGGAGCGTGTCCAGAGAAGGGCAACTAAAATGGTGAAAGGTCTGGAAACAATGCCTTATGAGGAGAGACTTAGGGAGTTGGGTATGTTTAGCCTGGAAAAAAGACGGTTAAGAGGCGATATGATAGCCCTGTTTAAGTATTTGAAGGGATGTCACGCTGAGGATGGAGCAGGCTTGTTTTCTGCTGCTCCAGAGACTGGAACACGGAGCAATGGGTGCAAGCTCCAGGAACAGAGATTCCACCTCAACATGAGGAGGAACTTTTTGACAGTAAGAGCTGTTCGGCAGTGGAACACACTCCCTCGGAGCGTGGTGGGGTCTCCTTCCTTGGAGGTCTTTAAACAGAGGCTGGATGGCCATCTGTCGGGGATGCTTTGATTGTGATTTCCTGCGTGGCAGGGGGGTTGGACTGGATGGCCCTCGTGGTCTCTTCCAACTCTGCAATTCTATGATTCTATGATTCTATGATTCTATGATTCTATGAAATCAAAATGGTTTCAAAGTTTGCTGAACAGAATATTGCTATTATCAACACAGTTCAAAGGTTTTCATTTAGCTGTTCAAGTCCTCCTACTAGATTTTCAAAATTCTGTTATTGCTAGAATTTTGTTTAAATATAACATGTGCTCATATATTATATAAAATAACTTAACCAGCATTAAATTGCAGACAAAAATATGTTATTCAAAATCATACATAACAGAAAAATAGTTTATAGTTATTTATGGAATTCAAGTACTGACTAACTTAATGATAGTGCATTGAAAGGTAATTTTCTTACAGTAAGCACTAATTTTGTTTCCAGGATATGGTAAGTTAGGCCAACTAAATAGCTATTATTGAATTTATTCATGCTTACAGATGGGGTCATGAGTATATTTACCCCTAGAATTGAGTTTCTTTTGACTAAACACCTACATTGGAAGGGAAAAGACACTCAGCTGAAGGAAAACAGAAAGCTATGGATAGTAAATAATTCAAAACAAAGAGAAATACCATGACTGCATTCTGATAATGGGACTGTCAGACTTACCCAGTGGTTGGATTGTGGGCTTGGCAGGGATCCCCAAACACCTCCCCCCTTTGTGGCGGGCCAGGCATGCATGGCCGCCGCCATACTTGCACCGTCTTCTTCCAGGCTGACTCCCCGAGCAGCTGGGAGAAGACAGAGCATTAGCCAATCAGGGCAAAGCTTGTTTCATCCTGATTGGCTGGGGAAGGTCCACCTTCTAGCCAATCGGAGGCAATACTCAGCCTTGAATCTGATTGGCTGGGAAGGTATTGAAGCCTGAACTGTACACAAGCTTCACTCCAGTCCAGTGGTAGGGAATAAAGTCCTGGCCACCCCTCCGGAGCAGGCTGTGGCACTCGACGAGCTGACCCAGCTACCCATCCTTCAGTTCAGTATTCATTCCAGGATGTATATTTACTCATTGTCACAACTTTGGGGGTCGGTTGGCATGGGTTCCAATCCACAGTCATCAGTACTGGGGGTCTCCATCAAGTTCATGGTCAAGGTCACAGAGCTCCCCCCAGTAAGAAAGGGCAAGGGGGGCATGTGCTGGGTGAGCATGCCAGCTCAGGGTATGCAATCAATGGATCCCTCCCTTTTTGGTTGTAGAAGGGGGAGAATGAGGTGGTTGGTAGGCATCCAGGGGCCCGCCCAGACTCCTCCCTTTTCCTCAGTGGTACTTGTCGGCAGGCGGCTGACAATGTATTCATCAACCAGTAAGTAGGTTGGTGGATGTCAGGATCTGAACCCATGTATTTGAGCCAACCAATTGCAGCTGTCATCAATAAAGTTGTGGCCATTATTGCCAATATGTTTCAATCTATATTCTGTCTCGCTCTCTTTGTGGATGTGGGGAGGAGGGACATCCTGCCTGGCCATGCAATTAAATCTCACTTATCAAATGAAAATGTGAATGAGCACACACCATTCCTTCAGAAATCCATGATGTTGTTGTTTTAAAAATGGATCTTTCTTTGTTCTAAAACTTGCAGCCACTGTGCTCTGGTTCATGGGAAACTACAGTTAATTTGAGATCTCCTGATTTGATTGCTTATACCATGAAGGGGTTGCATACATGAGTAAAAGATTCATTTATATTTCTCTTTAAGAAGCAGTGATATAACTGTCCAGTCCAGGCCACTTTGTGAGGGTGGACTAAAATAGACAGCATATGTACGGGAAGTGGAGTGTGATCTACACGTCAAATCATACACCTAGTACATTTCTAGTGGGATAATTCACTGGACACTTAAAGGCACTTGCACCAGACAGCAGGAAGCATTGCTACTCTGTCATTAGAAGGCAATGCAAAGACAAGTGTTATTATAGTGCAAGCTGAAATTCCGTTCTTAAACCATTACTGGTGGGCATGTGATAGTTACTGCTACTATGTTTCTGCTTTCCTCAATAGTGGAATTACAGCATTTTTGGATGCTAGTCTGATAAAGTCCCTACTAAAAGCAAAGGCAACCTGAAAGTGCTTCAGTTTAGCAGTGTCTTAGCTCACCATAATAAAATACTGTTAAATAAAACTTCTGAAGCATATACTATAACCAAATCTAGAGAAGACTGAAAAATACTTGTTAGACAAAAGAACATTGATATAAGATTGACGCTTAGGAATGCCATATTGCCCAGGCTTCCCACCTGGATGGCAAACAAGAGAAGCTGAAATGAATGTTTTTTATAAGAACTGGAAGAGAAGGACTGCCCTGTTTGCTGTTGTTTATCAGTTACAGCAGGGAGTTTTATTATAATCTTATGAGTCCTAGGACAGAAAATAAGATTATTCATGGTAGCAGCTCATGCACAGAGTTGTGGGGTGCAGGAGTGAAAACAGTAGCAACGTCTGCTATATATGAAGCTATGCAGACAGAGTTTAAATTAAAGTCTCATACCCTTAACTAATTGGCTTCAAATCAAGGTTAGTGTTACCTGTAATTCAGGCCAGTATTAATGTTTTCTTAAATATTTGTGCTTAAGACAAAAGGTTGGTAGGGGAAGGAGAGAGTGTGTGTACTCCATGTCTGGTTCCCAATTCCCTTATGGTAAAGAGTAAGCCAATGCTACACCTGAATTGGCCATAAGTCCAGAAATGCTCTCATTCCCATTCACAGAGTTTGAAGAGACCACAAAAGCCATCTAGTCCAACCCCCTGCCCTTCAGGAATACACAATCAAAGCACCCCAGACAGAAGGCCATCCAGCCTCTGTTTAAAAACCTCCAAAGGAGGAGATTCCACCACATTCCACTGCCGAACAGCTCTTACCATCAGGAAGTTCTTCCTAATGTTTAGATGGAATCTCTTTTCCTGTAGTTTGAGTCCATTGCTCTGTGTACTAGCCTTTGGGGCAGCAGAAAACAAGCTCCCTCCATTCTCAATATGGCATCCCTTCAAATATTTAAACATTGCTGTCATGTCACCTCTTAACCTTCTCTTCTCCAGACTAAACATACCCAGCTCCCTAAGCCATTCCTCATAGGGCATGGCTTCCAGACCTTGTCAGAATGGTGGTGAATTCACTCCAGATTTTAGTCCAGTGGTTCTTAACCCTTTCTTTACCAGTGACCCCCTTTAAATATCTTTTGTTGCTATGGACCTCCAAGACTTAACTCAAGATTTTAAACCCTATTAATAATAACAATAATACCTGATAGTAATGATACAATTACACCATCCATTAAACCTTCCCTCAGGGGTACAGGAAATGGAGGGAAGACTTTTCTCCTGTTTCTTCCTGCAAGTCTGTGGCTGAAGTGGATCGAATGGCAATGTGTAGACGAAGCCAGCAGCCTTTTCCTTGGCTCCTGTCACATGGTCATTCCACTGAAGGGAGGAGGTGGGCCAAGCAGCCTTCAAAACTTTGTGGACCCCCTGTGAGGACATCACAGACCCCTGGGGATTGCCAGACCACAGGTTAAGAAGCACTGCTTTAGTCTGAAGAAGCTATCCATAGTGTTAAATCTTATCTCCAACACAGGAACAGTATCTTGAATAGATCCTTTAAAGTCCAGAATTTACCACCTCATTGAAATGGGAGCTACCAGTCACTACTGGAGTACAGTAGGACCCCTGTGTCTGTGGAACGAATATCCACAGTTTCAATTATCCGTGGGACAAAAAACAGAACACATGCCATAGAGTCTTCTTAGAAAATGCCTAGAGAGGTGTCCTCTCTAAACATTTTCTAGGTCCTCCAAGGCAACACTATGGTATTTTAAACTGGAAGTCCCATTATTTTCAATGGTGTTCACTGTTATCAGTGGTTTCCAGTATCCATGATAAGTCTGGAAACTGAACCCCCGCAGATATGGGGGTCGTACTGTATCCACACTCCAGAGTTCTTGGGTCTCTGCAGTCTCTTGAGCTCTTCATGTAAACCTGAGGGCAAAGTCAATCCTTCATATATTGTGTGGGCAACCAGTCTGTACACAGACTCTAATGTCTTGTCTATACGAGGGGGGAAGATACAAACACATTTAAAAAGGCAGGCATTCGCAATGACGCAAACTGTCTTCATGGTCAAAACAGCCCCCCTAAACTCTGCATGACCCTCTCCCTAAAATGTCAGCTGAGAGTGATTTACTCATGATTTTAAATCTGCCACCACCATTTTTTTTTAAAAAAACAACAGTTTCCCATGGTGTACCCAAGTAACACTTCATATTTACAAAAAAAAAGAAAAAAGAAAGAAAAAAGAGTATAAGATCACAATTTGATTGACTTACTGAACTCTCGCTTAGCCGAAAATCCAATATGGTGGCCACAGGTGCTTTTCCTCTTTGCTAGCCCCACCCCCATCTTCATCCAGCCAGTCATATTGCACTGCCTGTTCATATCTGTGTGAATGTGAGTGTTCAAACAATTGCACATTCGCATGTTGTACTGAGCTTTTTAAAAAGTCAGGACGAAGCCCTGGACATGATGCACACGGACTTTGTGGTGGATTTGGCTGCTCCCCTTCCAAATGACACGTATTTGTGCACATGTCCACATGAACAGATTGCATTCTGTTTGTATGCCGTTCACATTTTTTTGACCATATAGACAAGCCCTTATATCACAGAAAACAATTCAGCTTTTCTTATCCCCTTCAACTATATGCTACGCCTACTAGTCTAGTTTAATTTTAAAACACAGAGAATACTGTAATATCTTAGGCAGATGGGTTGTTTATTAATATAAATTTGTGAAAGTCCTAGCATAATAGAGATACAAGCTGTTCAGCGTTGCTCGAACTATTGTTATATAAAGAACTAGAATAAGGGGCTGGATACTTGTTATATTATGTGCAAATCTGTCAAAGCAAGTCACAAAAACTTTTTTCTTAAGGAAACATTTGGAAGGGGGATTAGGAGTAAATAGGGGTTTGGTTTATTTATTTATTTGTATTTTTGCTTGAAACTCTGGAGAAAATTGCCATGTGATCAATCCATCTCTTCTGGATTTGGGGAGCATGGGGGGAGAGGAAGGACAAGCACAGTCTTAGGCACTGCCATTTCCCCCCCTCTGCAGTGCCACTTCTCATTCCAAAGCCAGAGCCCAGCAGTAGTCACTCTCCGATGTCAGATGCCACCCATTCTGGCTTCAGAGACAGTAGCTACCACTGAGGTTTTGTTTTCACAGAGCTTGATCACCCTCTGTGAAAGCAAAGCCTCAGTGGTAGTTGGTCTCTCTGAAACCAGAACAAGAGGCGCGTACACACACACACCATCACGAGGCAAGCCGCCCGTTCTGCCTTGAGAGAGCAGCTACAGCTGGGGCTTTACTTTTCTGGCACACAATTGCCCCTCTGAGCTCCATGAAAAGCAAAGCCGCAGCTGTAGCCGGTCTTCCTGAAGCTGCTGAAAACAAGTAAAAATCCAAATTCAGATTCAGGCTTTGGACAGAGGTGTGGCACTTAAAACCCTGCCAGAGTAGCCTGAATTTCACACACCACAGCTCTGGGCCAAAGTAGCCCAAATTTCATCTGGATTCCCCCCACCACTGTGTGAATGATCCCTTAGACTTGGAAGGGGCTGCAAGGGTAATATAATCCAAGCTCCTGCCATGCAGGGATACACAACTATAGCATTCTTGAAAGATACCCATCAAATCTCTATTTAAAGTCCTCCAAAGATCTGACCTCACCCTCTAAAGGAGTCTATTCCACAGTTGAGCAGTTCTTATATGGTAAAGACATTCTTCCTAATGTTTAGGTGGAATTTCCTTGCAATTTGAATCCATTGGGTTCATGTTCTAGTCTCTGGAGCAGCAGAAAACAAGCTCGCTTCATCTTCTACATGGCATTCCTTCAAATATTAAAAAATAGTCAAATTTATTGATGCCATGTTTATTTTCATGTAGTTCTCTAGCTAATTAGTAATTGCAGTGTGCAATCACGAATCAAGGAACATGGTAGAGACACTGCAGACTGGGCCAGCCAGAAAAATCAGCAGTAGCAGAACATGTTATAAACCAACCTGGACACAAAATGTTATTTAAAAACACCAAAATTCTGGTTCAGGCCAACAACTATCATGTCAGAATGCACAGAGAAGCTATTGAAATCCACAAACCCCTGGAAAACTTCAACAGGAAAGAAGAAACCGTCCAAGTAAACAAAGTTTGGCTACCAGTCCTGAAAAACACCAAAATCAAAACTCAACACATGCAAATGAACTTCACCCAGGGACAGGGGGATTTCAAGCAGACAATGGACCATTAGCCAAACAGACATTAATCCTGTTTAAACAGACACCAATCCTGTTTAAACAGACACCTTGCATATCTCCCCCAGGAGATAGCTGTTCAAGGAGATAGCCGTTCAGGAACTAGTCATTCAAATACACAAGTTTACATATCCTCTCCAACAGGGACTCACAGTATATAAACCCCACGCACCCCTATCCAACCATTCTCTGAAGATACCAGCCACAGATGCAGACAAAACGTCAGGAATAAACTCTTCCAGAACATGGCCTTACAGCCTGAAAAAACCCACAGAAAACCAAATCCCACTTACTTTGAAAGTACTTAATACCAATACCAATTACACTTTTATGGGATTGCAGTCTAACTGCCCTACCAGGCTGAGACAAGAGTAGTAGGCACTAAAAAACTCTTTCCACCAAAATTCTTCATTACCATTTTTGACTTTTTAAAAAATACAGTATTTTCAACATCGTGGTTATAGCAGCTGGTAGATATGGGACATTATCACTTAGATCTGAATTTGAAACCAGTGAAAAGACACTGGCTAAATATCTGGGAGAGGTGCCAAGTTTGGCCATGCTCAGAGGATGTCTCTGTACCATTTGACACTAAAATATGTATTACAGGAAGGGAGATGACAGAAAATGAAACAAAAGGTGGAAGTGATAGAAAGCAAACACAACACAGTCAAAGAATTATCAGATCAAGAGATTGTTCAAGTCTTTTTACTGTTACCTCCACAGGAAGTTTATTTTTGACATTTTAAAATACACTTAATTCTCCCTTAATTTTTGGAAATGACAGGCTATAAATCTTTAAGTAAATTTATCCAACTATTACAAAGTATATACAAAAAGGTGTAGCTGACATTTTCCCACTTTTTGTTCCTTGATATACTTATAACTGTCTTAAGAAATTAATTCTGTACTATTATTAACTTGTATTTCCAAAATGCAAGAAGCCATCCAATTGCTAAATATTATTCAACCTTGCAAACATGTCTACAGAATTTACTAGCAAGCCATTTTGGTTTATCCACTTTACCATATACACCTAATTTATCCACTTTACCATCTACACCAATCCTAAGTGGGTGAGTGTCTGTGTGGGATATATAGCCATCATTTTCAAACCCCTGCTTGCTCAGCATGGCCAAGGCAAAAAGAGATGGGATACAGTTTTAGGATGTTAGGTTTATTTTTTCAGAATCCTTCCCACTGAAAACAACATGGGGATTAGCTATACCATTTCCAATCTTGGGAACCTACCATTGGTGGGAACATTACCAACAGAAGAGTTACACCTGTGGAGACTTAGCAAGTCTACCTTGGGCTATAGGACAGTCACAGCCCCACTAGCCAGTGGATCTCATTGTCACCAGCAGAGGGCACTTTTGCCACATTATAATTCCTTATAATATATATAATTCCTTATATATAATTCCTGGATGGCCATTCAGGATTTTTCTGCTATCCCTGGTCTTAGTAGAGAAGAACATAAGTTCTGGAATCATTTCCTGTCTGACAACCTACAGACATTTCTACAAACATTCATCAAAGGCAGCCCAGTGAGTGGTTATCAATAAGCATGCGTTAAACCGAGTTAGACTGTAAAGGATTAAATTATAAGCTCCAGAAAATGAAAGCATCACTATAAAAAAACCAGAAAGATTGTTGATGTGTAGTAAAACCTCAAGCAAGTTTCCTCAGAAATAAGTTCTGATGAGCTCAGTAGCACTTAGATCCTGGTAAGCATACTGAAAGCCAGTATAGTGTAGTGGTTTGAATGTTCAACTAGGATTCTGTGAGAGCAGGGTTCAAATCCCTGCTTGGCCATGGGAATATACGAAGTTGCTTTGGCCGAGTTACACTCTCTCAGTCAAAGGACTTTTTCAGACAAAGAAAAAACAACGCTAGCAGCCTCGCCATGTTGCGAGGCTGCAGCGCTGCAGGGCGTCCGTTTCGCATGATGCCCGTCCCTAGCGGTACTGTTGCAGTACTGCTGGGACATTTGAGCATTATATTTAGCAGATTTTTACTCACGATCAACGATCATGTTTTTACTTATTTTATTTACTTATACAACGTATAAGTACACTTATAGGACACCTCTCTCTCTCTCATTCTCTCTCTCTCTCTCTCTGGCTTTTCTTCGCAAATGAAGATTCAGGAAGGACTCATCCCGTGCCTTCTGCAAGCGTGCTGATGACTAAAAAGGCCAATCTGAGATAAACAAGTCTGGTTGCAGAAAGAACAGCAGAAGGTCTCCTTGGGTGATGTTTCCGGGTTGCGATTCTTTCTGCATTGTCGTTTCTCTTCAAGACTTGTTCGGCGTGAGTTCTAAAATAAGGCTTCAGCATTGTGGATGGTGCGTCTCCATGCCTCCCGATGTGAGGCCAGGGCAGACCACTGTTGGTGATCAATTTGGCCAAGCCTGAGATGTTGTTTCAGGGAGTCCTTGTATCACTGGCTTATCTAAATACCCCAGCTTTTTCCCACTCCAGAGCCCTGCAGTCCTGCAGTCCAGATGATACAGGGCATTTACTCCTGTCTGGGCAATCCAAACAACCCTGGGGAAGATACAGGCTGGAATGGGAGCAAGCTGGGATAGGGTCCAATAAACCATTTTTTAAAAATGCCTGGTTTACCAAGCAAAAACTAGATTATGTCTTCAGGAGCCTGTATGGCACGCTGCTCCTCAGTGCTGCTGCCAGCTCCCTGGCTCTCCTGGAAGCCAGGCAGCATGTGACAGGGGTTTGAAAATGATGCATGTGACCAGCAATGGTGGTCACATGCAGAGGGCCTGCAGTCACATGTTGCAGGCCCCCTTCCTGGCTTCTGTGTCAGCAGAGGAAATGGTGACAGTGGTGGCTGTAGGTTCACTCAGCCTTCTATCTTTTCGTAGGTTGGTAAAATGAGTACCCTTCTTGTGGGGGCAATTAGCTAACACACATTGGAAGCCGCTTAGTGCCCAGCGCACTATAAAGTGGTATAGATGCGCAAGGTGCTATTGCTTAACAATTTGTAAGCCGCTCTAAGAGACTTTGTGGCTGAAGAGCAGGGTATAAATACCTGAATTAATAAATAAGTAACAGGCCAGTGTCCTGTTTGGACTCCAGCCCATTTTCCACAGGTAACTGGGGGGTGTGTGAGGGGGGACAGGCCAGCTCCAAAGTCAGGATATGCTGGTGGGGAGCCAGCATATCCTGGGGCAGATGAGTCCCTAGTATATCCTTACTGGCCAAGCAATTTTCTCAGTTTAGTTGCCTATCTACTTCTATTCATCGCTGCATTTACAAGGCACTCTTTATTAAAGAACCTCATATCCTGTATCACCTTTGACACTTTCTAGCTCTTCTTTTTCTCTAAAGATTAAGTCAAAAAAATAAGGAAACCATATTGAAGTAGCAGAATGTTCAATTACTAGGTGGGAGGGATCAGGGTACTGTCACAAAGAAAAATCAAGGGATCGAACAGAGCTTGAAAAGTACCCCCTTTCAGACTACAGCTTCCAGAATTCCCCAGCCAGCATGGCTATTGCATTTCCATAGTTGTACTTCCCTCCCCAAAACCCTCCAATTTCTGTGTGTGTAGATAGATGAATTGGGTGGTTGGGAAAGAAATGGTTTAAAGAAAACACAGGAACTGCATAGTTAACGTAACATATTACATATCAAACATCATATATTCAAGCATATAGTTGCTAAAGGTATCCTAAGCTATCCTAACTTCATATCAGCTATCTTTAAGTTCAACATAATTTTGTAGTTTCATTAGTGAACTCTGTGAGCTGGGAAATATATCTAGAGCCACCTTTTCAAACTTTTTGATATGACAAGGCAAGACATTTGAATAGATTATTCAGAAAATCCACAATCCAAGTGGATCTTAAATGACATTGTAATATATTTTTTTCTCCAAATAGTTTAAGGGGTGAAAATGTCAATATTTTGTGAACAATATATAATATCTTAATGGCCTCTTGCTACCCAGAATGCCACCTCACTACATGCTGAGCCACCTTTCTGGATTTCTGCAATCATAGCCACTTAAAGTTTTCTCCACATCATCTCCCCCATCATTGCTTTTAATATTGATCAACATAATTATCCTATCTTGATACAAAATCTGCATTTTCTATACCAATCTGTTCACTATTTGTTAGAACTATTATAAACCCTAAAATACCAGAAAGAATTGTAGACCTTCATCAGGAGTGTCAGATATTTATTACTTGGGGCTTCATTTGCCTGCATTAGGGGGAAAATATAGGTTAAATCTCAAGGGTACACAAAAATAAAGGTTTTACTTGCCCCAAATATTTTGAAATATTTTTCTTTTCCAGGACCTTTTAATGCAAATAACTTTCCCCCCTAGTGTTGCTGTTAACTGGCATCAAGTTGACTTGGATTTATGGTGATCCTATGGAGAGACCTTCAACTCACCCTATCATCAACCACCTTGCTCAGGTCTTGCAGGCTCAGGTCCATGGCTTCCTTGACAGAGAGCTTGTCTACATAGGCAATTGATGACCAACCCCGAAATGACAAGACCAGACACAGAAAACTGGGTTAAATAAGGGCCACTTTATTTGACCTAAACCTATTTAAATGCAACAATCTGAGGATGAGCAAAAGAGGGGGAGCAACTTGGTACAGGTCCAGCTGAGGCCACATGTCATCCCAGTGACTACCTCCTCAGCTTTCCCTTGAGCAAAACACCTGACCGCAAGGGCAGTCCCAAATTAATGGGACTGCTCCCCAATCGGTCATATTCTGTAAGACAAAACCCAGGTTGCTCCCTCTCAAACTCCAAGACTTTATAAGAGAAAGCAAACCCTCAGATCAGCCCCAAATTAAGACTCCATCTCCTAAGTTGCAGTACCTGTGGAGGTAGTTCCAGAGCCCAACCCTTCACCAAAAAGGTGCCAAGGTGTACATCAGACTATAAAATTCTCCTCATTACCTGCCAAATGCCAGCCTATTTAATGACCCAACTCAAGCCAATTGATCCATTCCTACAGCTACAGTGTGGGGTAAGCAAAAAACCAACACCCTGTCAAAATGGGGGGGGGAGGATTCCTACCCGGCTCCAAAACAACCAGATATACTCACTCTGCACAGAGCGTGGGTGGGCAGGATGAAAGAACATAAAAAGGGGCAAGGGGGAGACTGAGGCTTAACAGCCCTCTGCCCCACCCATATGATCTACCCATACTCACATCATATTCATGGCACAATTGACATATGGCATTTTCGATGATGCACATTTTCATCAGCGATGGGGGTTTTGGGCATGGGATGGCTGAGGATGTGCTTCAGAGCAAAGCCAGGGTGGGACTTCTGGTGGATGGGACTCTGTTCTGGTTCTTTTTTTTTTTTAATTGTGTGCATATCTGGATAAGTGTATCTCTGCTTATCCAGTAATACAGTACTCTGGGATGATGTACTGTATATTCGTTTAATCATATGCATGAGCAAACGGGGGGGGGGGGCAGAGCAGCCCCAGCTGTGTGGCTGGAAATAGTATGATATATAGGACATGTGATCAATATGGGGCTGCCCTTTTTACTCCAATGCAATCGGACAAGCCCAGGTGTGTGTGGTGTTTATGGGCTGCTGGGAATCAAAGAAATCCACTGCAGCTAGGTGTGGGTTTTCCTGCCAGTGTAGTCCAGCCAACAGTTTATCCATCTGTATTTTTTTCCAAATGTAGTATATAATTAATTTTTTAAAAGAAATTTTAAAATGCACATGAAGAAGAAATATATTTGAAAAATAGTGGACCAATAAAATGATTGTGTTTATCCACTATTGAGATTTCATCTCCCACTTTGCCTCTAGTTATTGGTGGCTTCCCTCCTCTAGGTTTTCATTTGATTGCTTTGCTACACATCCAGCTCATTCTGTGCAGAACAGTAAACAGAGTAACTGATAGAGCAATATGATGACAACTTAATCAGTCATTCAACTTTTCTTTAGTAAAGATTGCTTGACTCAAAGGACATGGTGGTATGTGAAAGCTCAACAGTATATTTGTCCCCTGATTCAGTTTAGGAGTCCATTTTGAATTCAAGGTCTTTCCTTTTTTTCTGACCCCTAGAATTAAGTAGTCTATGGAGAAAATTCTGGCCAACCCAGTTACCATTAATGAATAGAAATTCTTCAAACAAAGTTCAAATGAAATGCACATATTAGGTTAGTTATATGCAAAGTGTGCACAGTGCCCTCTAGTGGAATACTCATTACCACACTGACATAAAAATAACTGCTACTTGTTGAAAATCTCTGCTTGGATCCCTGACAAAATTCTGATGTAAATCTTACAATTTATTCCCCCCTCTGACAGTACGACAGGTTGAGTCTCCCTTATCCAGAATTCCAAAATCCAAACTATTCCAAAATCATCCACATGGGTGGCTGAAATAGTGACACCTTTGCTTTCTGATGGTTCAATGCACACAAACTTTGTATTATAAAAATATTGTATATAAAATTGGTTTCAGGCTATGTGTATAAGGTGTATATAAAACATAAATGAATTTCGTGTTTTGACTTGGGTCTCATCTCCAAGATATCTCATTATGTATATGCAAGTATTTCAAAATCCAGAACATTCCAAAATCCAAAATACCTCTGCTCCCAAGCATTTTGGATAAGGGAGACTCAACCTTTATCAGTATTGTTCCCTCAGCTTGTAACAATTTGTGCTTTATAAATAATGGGTGCAAAGGGATCTTGTAGTAGCTTTGAGACTAACAGAGAGAAAGAAGTTGGTAGCATAAGCTTTCATAGGCCTATCCAGATGATTTTAAATTGTGAATTTTAAACTGGGTACTGATCGTTGTAAAATGCTTTAGTCTTACTTGTTTTTTAAACTGATAAGTTTTAATTGATATATGTCTTTAACGAATACTATGTTGATGTGATGTTCCCCTCCTTGATCCACAGAGAGAGGTGGGTAAGAAATGATGATGATGATGGATGATGATGATGTCGATGTCTGCTTCCTGAAATGCATGGAGTGAAGTACCCTTCACTCCATGCATCTGAGGAAGTAGACTTCAGTCTATGGACTTTATCAGACCACTCCCTAAACCTCTTCTTTATTGGCATAATTTCTGCTGTTTTTATGCCAGCAAAAGAACTCCCCATACCACACTTACCTTACATCCACACAAAAAGACTTCTCTAGCAATGAATGAGGACTGAATGGAATTCCATTCACTTCCTCAATTGAAATCCCGCAGATTCTCAAGAGAATACATACATAGCGTGGGAAATTCAAAAATGAAAACAAAAATAACAAAACAAAAGTCTTTAAAAGCACATAAACACTCTATAAATGTCCCAAGTAAAGTGAGGAGGGCCATTAAAAGTGTGTCACCTACCTGGATGTCATGATCTCACCCAGAAGCGTTCTGGCCGGACTGGCCATTGATGCTGGAATGACGACAGGACATTGGCACAAGGTTTTATACGCCAGCAATGCTGGTAAAATATCACCACAGCCGATCTATTGACGGCTTATGGCCAGTACATAAATGCGAAAGGGCGACATTGACTGATATGCGTGCCCTTTCACGTGGCATCATTATGATGCCATTTTCGTGTGTCTGATAAAATCCTACGAAAACTTGTGTTACCAACTTCTTTCTCCCAGAGTTGTTTCAAAGGTGCTACAAGATCCCTTTGCAAATGGATATTTCAGACTAAGGACTTTATCAGACCACCCTCTGGAAAAGTTCTTTTGCCGGCATAAATTGTGGTGTTTTTATGCCGGCAAAAGATCTTCCCTTGCTTGCATGAAAGAGGCTTCCCAGGCAGTAACAGAGAGCGAATGGAGCTCTGATCACGGCCTGGTTTAAGATCTCACCTAATCTCACGCGAAGACACTTGCATGGGAAATTAAAAACAAACAAAATAAACACACAAAAAGTTAACACAAGCACATACACACACTTAAAAAGTCCTAATTACCCGGGGGGGGGGAAGGAGAGGTCATAAAAACAGCATACCCTACCTGGCTGTCGCAATCTTAACCAGAAGTGTTTGCCCATTGACGCTGCATTCACTTTAGTACAATGGCGCACGGATTCAAACGCTGGCAATGCCGGCAACAAATCTTAAGGGAGATCTATTGACAGCCTGAGCTATCAATAAAAAAGAACAGGTTTTTAACCAGATATGATTTGAAAAGGGTGACGACGTCTGGTATGTGGGCCCTTTCACAATCATTGGTGTCCTTATGATGCCTTATTTGCTGAGCCTGATGAAGTCCTTTCACAGCTATATCTTTGAATTCTACCACACATTACCTAGTTTCATTAATTTTAACAATTCATTATATCTATGTGAATGCTGCCTGTTATTTCATTTTAACCTGCTATGGTCCAAGGACAAATGTAATAAACATTCTACTACTAATAATTCTACTACCTGCTTGAAACTCTAGCAAAGTGAGAATATTTACTTTCATACTAGAAGACACAGTGACTTGGTGACTGATTAAATGCATTGATCATTTTAAAAAAAACTTTACTCATTTCTGAATTCAATGAATGTTTTTCTTTTTGCTTGCTGTTCCAAATTGGGCTGTTAAACACATGAAAGTTGGGGACTGTGCTGAATTGTTTATTACAGGACACTAACTACATAAAGATTATCTTTACAACAAACTACCATCATTCCTGATCAGGGATGCCCAGTCTAAGGTTGCTAGAATCAAAACTGAAGAGGGCTCCCATACCTTTAATGCTTGTATTAAAGAAGGGAATTTCAACAGGTATAGCTTGTTACCTGGTTGCTTGACAAGAAACAACAGCTGAAATCCCCTCTTCTACACTACCATTAAAGACACAGAAACCATCCACAGTTTTCTCTCTGGCAACCCTAAGGCCACAGTAGTCCCCACACTGTTAACTTCCCATCTAGATTGCTGCCACGTGCTCCAACACGGGACTGTTCTGGAGAATAAAACAGAAATTGCAGCTGGCGCAGTATGTGGGAACTAAACTCCAGTTCAGACAAGAGCTTAGTATGTTACATTTATGAAAAAATAATATAATGACACGAGGAAACTATCTATAAGCGAACAATGGAAGATGATACATTGGGACCCAATGTTCTCTAACACCCAAATTGCTTTTACATAGGAACATATGTAGTGGCCTTGATTAGGCCTCAGCACAGACATGCAAGTGCTGGTAATGAAACTGAAGGCTGCAAGGGCTAGAAAGCCATTTAAAATACTGTCTAGAAAGAAATTAAGCTGCTTTAACAATTCAAAGGCTCAACTTGGCTTGCAAAAATGGAGGAGAGGGGTTGATGCAAGGTTATTTGAACTCTGATCATTCACACACACATCACCACACCAAAAGCACTTTGGTTACTATCAACTTGATTGTTCAGGATCTTTGTACTACTTGAATTTGCAGTTGTAAATCCTAAACCACTCCCTTAAAGCACTATCATAATGAAATGTAGCTGTATAACTGTCACGGGCACCTGTGCATACAGATTGGCAGTACAAACAGGTGTGCCAAAATAGAGTAGCACAAAGGCAATCTACGTCTAGGAAATTGCTTTATCATTTCATTTTTTTATAAGATTTTTTCCCCTGGAGCTTTAAAAGAATCAAAGGGAAAACACTTATGAATGGCCATTGATTACAATGTCATGTTGATATGCTGTAAATAGTGAAACAGCATGGCTCTAAATAATTCTCATGGCTCACCCTCCCCTTGACTGTAAAAAAATTGGTTCAGTCCACAGACCCCAGTAGTAGGTTTACAGGCTCCTTATCATTCCAGAAATCCTTGCTGTCAAATATCTTTGTAGAAATAGCTGTTCAGGTTCTTCCTCCATTTTTTCCTCTTCCCAACAAAATTTTTCTATGAAGTAGGATTCAGGCAAACCTTGGACCTTTGCACCACACCTGGCAGCTAATAGTCAGCATATAAAATGCAATGGAATTGTACTGATTTTGGGGGGTTGTGAGTTCTGGCAAGAATCAAGGCATGCATTAGAGCAAAAACAAGAGATAAGGTGCACCTCCTGTGAAAATACGCTCACACATCTAAAGAAGATTTGTCTTACATTTTGAAAATAGTTTTTGCCTATTGCCTCCTGAAGTTAAAAGGTTCTGGAAGGTCAAACAAAGCACAGACTGGGATCCTCCGGGATCAGTGATGGGAAGTTCAGGTTTGACGAGAGATCCATAGGTGCACAGTTGTTTGGGTGTAGAGGTGGACATATAGGGATAGGCCAAAGTCTTAAATGATTTATCTCTATTCTAGAGGCAGGAAAAGAGAAAAATAAAGGACCAGGACAGAGATAGAGGGAGAATAGACTAGAGGAACTGCAAGATGTATGTGGCAGGAAGGTAAAGACCTGCAAGACTAGATGTAGACACAAAGTTTGAGAAGAAAATGAGGATAACACTAGCATCTCTTGCAAATTTGGGAAGAATATCTGTTGCTCAGGCAAAATACCACTACCACACTCTGGAAATGTTTTACCTATCAGTTATAAACAAGTGATAGTACATTCACTTATCTTGGGGATTAGAAACTTGTAAAATATTAGCAAGGCCTACATACCCTAAAGGAATGAAATCCTGTCTGATCTTGGGAGCTAAGCAGGGTCAGTCCTGGTTAATACTTGGATGAGAGGCCACCAATGAATACCAGGTGCTGTAGGCTATATTTCAGCTGACAAAATCACCTCTAATTATTCCTTGCCTAAGAAAACACTATTACATTCATGGGGTTGCCATCCTTGTAAGTTGATAGGCAACTTGAACATACATACACAGAACACTGGCATCCTATGCCATCTTGCTTGATCAAGCCTGCCATTGCAACAGATTGCCAAAGGTAGCATTTTGTGAGTATAAAAGTTCTCTGTATACCAGCAAGGAATTCCACAACCTAATCTTATCTTCCTAGATCTTGCATTGCCCTTTGGGAACAGAATTCTCCATGTGTCATATTGTATACAAGCTGAATAAGGAGACTGATGAACATTGCCAAGAAAGAGAAGAGTACAAGAGAACAAGAGTAAAAGAGAAATTCCAAGAGAGGAAAGAGATCTGCATAAAATTTGCATATGCAAATTTATAAGTAAGGTTACAAAATAAGAATTAATTTGTATACTTTAATCAGAAATGCCTCACTGAGGTGAAGTCTATGACCAGATGGCCTGTATGTCTACTCAGTCTGCTCTCCAGCTGTTGTTGAGGGGCAACTTCAGGATAGCTGCTCTCCCTTCTTATACCTCTTTACCAGACTAAACCAAACTTTGACTGGACAGCCTTCCTGTCTTTTAAACAGAGGAGGAGTTATATCCTCTGACAGCCCTTCAAAGAAAGAGAGGATAGTTCTTTGTAAACTAACGACACATCACCACCCTAGACCTGAAATTGCTGCATAGTAAGATTTTCCCTACAGAACTCTGTATCATCTGGTATTGTAAAAAATTTATAATATGGAAAGGGCATATGAAGGCCACTATGTCTGAAGAAAAAAGCAACTGCAAAAAGTAAAAAAAAAGAAAAAGAGCTACCATCAAATCTGTTTCAGATAGCAAGGGGAATATATGCAGGCAAAAAGGTAATCATTACAATTTGCTCTCAATATTATGCTGAATTTATTATGTTACTTGACAAATTAAATATGATATTCAAGCAGTTATGACTTGATTATGACATTTTCTCAGGAAAGTATATTGTTCCTCAATGTGGTTGATGTAGCTCTACTAGTGGAAAAAATTAAAATGACAATTGTTCTGAAACAGTGGTTCTTAACCTGTTGTCTGGGGATCCTCCCTGCCAAGGGATCAATGATATCACAGATGGTCTGTGAAGGCTTGAAGGCTGCTTTGCCCACTTCCTCCTCTCAGTGGAATGGCCATGTGGCAGGAGCCAAGGCAAGGCTGGCTGACTGGCTTGGCCTGACCATTGCCATTCAATCTGCTCCAGCCACAAACTTGCAAGAAGCAGTAGAAAAGTCTTCCCTTTCCGTCCAGTGCCTCTGAGGGAAGGTTTAATGGATGGTGTAACTGTATTATCACCACCACCATCACTATTATTATTATTATTATTATTATTATTATTATTATTTTAAATCTTGAGTTAAATCTTAGGCTTCCACGGCAACAAAAGATATTTAAAGGGGGTCCCTGGTAAAAAAAAAAAAAAAAGTTAAGAGCCACTCTTCTGAAACATCCAAACTCTGAGCCAGATCTGGTTTCATATCTGCCCAACTCCAAGATGCCAGATCCCAAAGCAAAAGTGGTTTGCAAAAGAATAGCACTGGTGCAATAAAACTTGAGAGCAGGCCATTTTGGGAGTAGGATATGGGAGCTGGAGTCTGCATATCGTTGTCCTATTTCCAGAGTTTCTCCTCAGTAAAAGAAGGAAAGAACCAGGTTTTTGTAACTACAGTTCTCAAAATATAGGTTGAGCCATCCATTCGTATTCAGATTCTGATCTGGCTTCAGTATAGAAACTGCATTGGTTTCCATACTGGATGACTGTACTAAGAGCTAGATGATAGAGGTGCAACTTCCTTGGTTCTTCTTGGTTTATTAGCTTTTCATGCCATTGAACATATTTTTTTCTGTCTGTAGAGCCTAGGCCAAGGAGGAATGGTTCCATGATGTTTTAAATGGTCAATACCAGAGCCAGCATGGTATAGTGTTTTGAGCATTGGACTAGAACTCCGGAGGCCAGAGTTTGAACACCTGCTCAGCCATGGACACTCACTGGGTAACCTTGGGCAAGTCACTGTCTCTCAGCCTCAGAGGAAGACACTGGCCACCCCCCCCCCCGAACAAATCTTGCCAAGAAAACGCCGTGACAGGGTTGCCTTAGTGTCACTGTAAGTCAGAAACAATTTGAAGGCACACAACAACAAACCAGAAAGTAGTGCCAGGTGACTGCAGGTCACAGCATGAAGGCAACATGATCTACCAGATAGAATCATAGAATCATAGAATTGTAGAGTTGGAAGAGACCACAAGGGCCATCCAGTCCAACCCCCTGCCATGCAGGAAATCACAATCAAAGCATCCCTCTCACATGGCCATCCAGCCTCTGTTTAAAGACCTCAAACTACCTTTTATTTTGTCCCATGTTTCAGCCCCAGACACTTATCCTACTATATTTCCTAACAGTGCCTTTATAACTTCCCACGTAATGCCACTGTAACACTGCATTTTAAATGAACCATCCTAGAAGTTGATAAATACCCCATTCAAAATGCCAATTTCCTATTGCAGCACATATTCAGTGAGGAGATGCCAACCGTCATCACTACATCTGTCCCCAGTCCCTTGATTTAGGAAGGTTTGTGTTGTGACAATATGTGAGAACTCTCAACCTAGAGTTACTTTCACTGATCATTAATCAATCAAAACAGCACAGTAAATCAACTAAAATAATCTTTAATCAATTGAGATCCTTACTAAAAATACCAAAAGGCTATCTTTTTTTAGCCTGACTTCCTTTTCAAGTTGACAATGGACACTTCGTTACATCTCAGTGAGCACTGCAACCATGATTCATAGTTGTGCATTTGCTGTGAATACTGATACAGCGGGTAGAAAGTCCTGGAATTGTTTCCTCAGATTGTGATTTTTCTTAAAATGTCTTTTTGGACTGCAGATTGGATTGCAACAGGTCTTTAAAAGCAACAACATAATTTGCTTTAAATTACCTACTAGCAATGATGGGTGCATATTTTTAACATGTATCAACCCTGCATGTTTCAATCTTTCATTCTTTCAGACCTACAACAGGCACACACATATGGATTAATCAGAAGAGAGCAACAGCAAGTATTCTTCCTAGAAATTAATGAAAATTATCAATCAAAACTGCTGTACACAATGTGTACTTTTCCTGCTGCAATTGCAGTCTTTTTAACTTCCTCATGGTGAAAAATGTGGAAAAATAAAATTACTTCACATCCTTTTATAAAAAATCTGTCTATATAAATATTTTACATGTATAACAAAAATGTAATCACATCAATCAAACTTGTTTTCAGAAATTAATAATTGTGCCACAGAGCTGTGGCTCACCATATCACCATTTAAGTATTGGCCACGCATGGAAATGGGACCCTTCAGTTTTATGTATGGCTTCCCTGTGTGATGATTAAGGTACTTGCAGTGAAATATTCTGGACTGGTCACACTTGCCCAGGCTGGCCATAGGTCCCTACTGGGCAGGAAAGACTATAAAAGGCATCCTTGGGGGTGTCCACTCAGTATAGACTCACTGAGAGGCATCTGGCACAGCCTTGGGACGAACAAACCCAGGAGTAGACGAACAGCAGAACTGTGCAGCAGAAAGGGCAAACAACAACAACAAAGGCTTCAGCTAGCAGCCGTTTCACTGCTCTGACCCACTTTCACACACAATAAGAGACTTACAGGAAGAGAGGTTCATCCAAAGATATTTAGAGGCCTTTATCTTCAGTTGCAGTATAAACAAACACAGCATATACATGGCAAACCTCATTAACAAACTCAACAGCAATTTCTCCAACACTCCTCTTTCTCCACAACACCAACCCACACACAATGCATCTTGTGCTTCAATTATATAGGAGTGTTTGATTGTCAGCCTTCTACCTAGCCACAGCTGTGATCAAACCACTTCAGCTGTACTAGTAAGTGGTTTGTTGCACCAACATTTTTCCTTTTGCGCTTAAAGCAATATTACCCTGACAGAGGCGGGGGGGGGGGCGTTAAGCATTTGTCTTATTAACAACTTCCCTGGCTCTTTAACATCTCTGTTTCTGGCTCTGACCCCTGACTTTGTTCCCCTGCTTTGATCCTGCAGCTCACCTCTAGCAGATGCCTGTGTCTCAGCCTTGACACACATTGGAAAACATGTTTTCACTATTGTGCAATGTATGAAATAGCCCTGAATACTCTTTGGAGATTGTCCAGCAAGGTGGTACTATGCCATTTTAGACTGCAGGTAGATGAGGTCTCATATCCTGGAATTCCTGCAATAAACAGATTATGGAGGAAAGTTTACTGAGTGCAGGGAACTTCTATGTGGGAATACATAAAAAATCTTCTCACTCCTCCTCACCATTTTGGAATGGTACTCTTCCGCCAACTAAATCTGCAGAATGTACAGTGATACTCATAGTAAGTGCTGACCCAACATTGAATGAATTCTCAGGCAGATCTGAGAGTTATTGAAACACAACATTTAGGGTATGAGAAGGGTAGGGAACCCTGGTGGCGAGTGGTTAAATGCCAGTACTGTAGCCACAATGTTGCAAGTTCAATCCCAAGGGCTCCAAAGTTCACTCAGCCTTTCATCCTTTCGTAGGTTGGTAAAATGAGTACCTAGCTTGTGGGAGTAATTAGCTAACACACATTGGAAACCGCTTAGTGCCTAGTGTGCTATAAAGAAGTGTAGATGTGTTAAAATCGGTCGCCTAACAGTTTGCAAGCCAATCTAAGAGCCTGTGTGGCTGAAGAGCAGGGTATAAATACCTAAAAAAACCACAACCCCCCAATACACATCTATTACATACACATTTTCATGCATAAATATAGTATACACTGGATATATTCATACACATTTTCCCTCTACACTCAGATAGAAAAAAGCATGTCAAATGTGTATTGGAGTTCAGTGTGTGGACACTGGAGGAATGGGAATTTGAAGGGGGAAAAAACCCCAAACCACCTTTTTTTAAGCGTAAGAGCTAAAGATGTTAACAGCCCTAAGCATCAACGGGCAACTGACAGAAAAGTCTAGGGTTAATCTATTTGTGTGGATTTGTTTTCCCTGGTGTGCTTTGAGTGCCACTGGGTTGTTTGGCAGTCACTCCTCTGCTGTCTGATTTTTTGTCTTTTTCAAGTGAGGCTGTTGCTGTGATATGTTTGCTGTCAGATGGAATTTACAAGCACATTACCCTGCCTGATGGCATAAGGATTTCCTAAGGAGAAAGTGCACCCAAAGTGCATATGGATTCTCATTTTTCTTTTGGCTGTTCTCTGGCCTATTTTCAATTCTACTAATTTCATTATCAATATCATTTAGGCTGCAATCATGAAGGGGGCAGAGGAAGGGGTCTCCAACATGTCCAAAGTTCTGCCAGGCTCTTGTCTAAAGGCTTTTCCATTCCTTTCATCATCCATGGGGCTTTGTTTTGACTTGTAATGGGGATACTCTCCCATTGCAATGGTTGGGCATGCTCTCAGGCACATCTACAGGGTGGTGGTGGTCAGAGGCACAATTGGGGATTGAGATGGTGCTTAATCCAGTGGAACCAGGTCCTCTCCCTCTTTCCCTGCCACCACTCCATAGCCACACTCAAGCCTTTTTACCCCTCTTCAAGGTCAAGGTCAAGGCCAGCCCCAGTTATCTTGCTACCTGAGGCTAAATAGCAAATGGTGCTAACCAACCACCAAGTGAAGGTGTGTGTTACTTAAAGCCTGCTAAGTTATTTTGACAGAAGAAGCAGGAAATCCCACAAGCACTTCTCTCAATATCTTGCAGTAAAACCACACTAGCAACAAAGTAAATACAGTTGGCCCTCTGTATCCACAGATTCTGCATCCACGGATCCCACGGATTTCATAGCCTGAAAATATTTTTTAAAAAATAAAATCCAAAAAGCAAACCTTGATTTTGCCATTTTACATAAGGGACATCATTTTACTACACCATTGTATATAATGGGACTTTACATCCATGGATTTTGGCATCCACAGGGGTCCTGGAACCAAACTCCAGCAGATACCATGGGTCCAATGTAGCTAACACTTTGCTATCCTTTTCATGACACCCAACATTTGCTACATAAGACAGTTGCCTCACTCTGCCTAATTGAGAGAATAAGTCCTGACTGGACTTGTGGAGAAGGTCGCTGTGGAACCCCTATGGCAGCTTCAACAGGTCAATACAGCCACTGATCCTCTGCTCCAACATCAGAACTCCATTGTGGATCAACAGAGACCTTGAAGAAGGAGAGCTACTCCCTCCTATGGGCCCCGGGATGAATTCACATGATTTACAACCAGCCTGACTGCATCCTGCAATCTTGCACCAAATAACTTTTATTAGACAGGCTGAGAGAGCCTCCAGTCTTTGGAGCAACTATTGCTTTACATGATGTGCAAAGGACAAGATCATAGGTAGAACACATCAACCCCAGCCAGGGCTAGTTTTAACCCTTGTACAGGAAAGATTTTTTTAAAGTCCACTGCATGCTTCAATCTGGGGTATTTTCTGATTCCAGTGTATTGTGGGATATAAAACTGGTCCATGTTCACAGGAATGTTTGTGGGTATAGAAGCAAGGGTATGCCAAAATATCCACAGCCAGAAACCACATATTCACATGGGACTGGCAGTTTAATCTGGATAGCTATCAGCACTCCTTGTTTGCCAGAACACACACGGCCCAAACCTGTAAAAATGAAGTAGATTTGTTGGTATATTTTCCCCTACCCATTTTGTTCAGTGGAGAAGAAGAAAAGAACTGGATATGGAAGGTAGTTGAAACTTAGGGACATTGTTTACAGTTTTGTATGATAATGTGATAAAATGCATCCCTTGTAGGTACAGTTCTCTGTTAATTCTGTAACAGAACATGACTTTGAGGGATTAAAATATCCCATATACTTGGATGAGGGTTCAAAAAAGCTCCTCTGAAACCAAAGTAGGCTTCTCTCAGAAGGTTCAACTGAGAATTCATGTATACAGTATAACTGAATTCAAACATTACCAATATTCAATATCCCCTACTGTGGTCTTTTTGTTCTCACTTAGGCAACTACAGATTCAGTGGGCCAAAACTAGCTACCATTTGCTTCAGAGCTCAATCTTAAATCTTGTTCTCATAGTTGGATTCAGGAGAAAAATGCAGCATCTCAACCCATGACATGCAACATAAACAGTCAGCCCTCTTTATCCATGGATTCTCTGTCCATAGATTCAATCATCCATGGTTTGAAAATATGAAAAAAAATCAAAAAGGCAAACCTTGATTTTGCCATTTTATATAAGGAACACCATTTTGCTAACCATTGTATATAATGGGACTTAGCATCCATGGATTTTGGTATCCACAAGGGGTTCTGGAATCAAACACAGTGGATACCAAGGGCCCACTGTACTCAGCCAACTATGGAGATGCTAGTGATAGAAACAACTAGATGGAAGGAACATGAACCTTTATCCTCCTTGTTGGTCACTCTCCGGATTTACACTACTATGTAATGCTGGCCACTATTCTGAATGTAAATAGGGTTTGGAAAGTTTTTGCCTTTTGTAGTTTACAGCCTACATAGAGATTGGTGCTGGCTTTGTGGTCTACATGATCAAATACAGAGGAATGCTAAGTATTCCAGCATTTGTCTAGGAATTTTCAAATGCTTCCATTTTTTATTTAAAGCACCTAAACAGGAGCCAGTGATGCCCAATACACAGAGAGCTGAAGTTGAATCTGTTCTGTAGATTCATTTTGTAACCAGCCTGTGCTCATTCATCCATAGATGAGGAAGGAGACATCTCTTGGCCCTTTAACCGCTGTGTAGAAGAGGGAATTTCAGCAGGTGTGGCTTATCACACTACCAGATAACAAGCAGCACCTGCTGAAATTCCCTTTTCTACCTAGACACCTCCAGTTTCCACTCTGGCAATCCTGTTGCTGACTATCTGCCAAACATGTGGTTTATCTCAATTGAAAGGCAATGCATAACTGACTGTGATAAAAAGAAACTTTTGTCTGTAGTAATTCATCTAGGATAGCTAATTCATATGGGCAAACTTTTTGATTTATTTGACCATTAGACTGCCTTTTTAGTCATCAGTGCACTTACAGAAAGCGCAGGATGAGTCCTTCCTGAATCTTCATTTGCTATGAAAAGCCAGAGAGAGAGAGAGAGAGAAAGAGAGAGAGAGAGAAACTTATGAACACAGATGTGTAAACTGGTCTTCTGCCTAACCTTACTTTCTCATTTGTAAATTGGATTTATGTTAACCTACCCACATGATTGCTGTCAGGAACTAACACAATTAAGTTTTTAAAGATTCTTTACAAATTCAGGGTTGTATATAAATGAAAAATAATAGTAGCATTAGAATTTGCTGTACATGTTACTTCCAGTATTTCTAGAAAAGCTTTTAACAGGTTATCTAAATAGCAAAAATACTCCTAGAATATGACCTGTCTTAATGGCATCCTGCATTGTATTGCCATATTCAGGAGGGGGGCTAAATATGCCATATAATCTGCAGGAAAAGTCTTCTTGGCTTTCCCAGAGTTTTTAAAAAATAGTGGCGGGAATGCACATTCCTGCTCATTGAGACAAGTGACGTGAATTGATTCATTTTCCCAAGGTTGCAGAAGCTGAAGGTTGATTGGCTAGATGAGCATGGAGGGCAGGGCTTGTTAACAAGGCAAGCACCTAGAACTGCCATTTTTAAAATTATTATTATTATTATTTTGCCTTGGCAAATGTGTGCTAATACAATAAAACTAGGGTTTAGGTGTGTGGTTTTTGTTTTTTTGCTTTTCTGTTATGGTCGAATACAGTTGCCCCTCCACATTCACGAACTTAGCATTCGTGGTTTTGCATACTCGCAGTTTTGGGAGGGCCCCTCTCCCTCCCAAAACCGGCCCCCGCGAATGTGAAGGGACGACTGTATTGCACTTTTGCACCTTAGATATGTTTTTTTTTTTAAATACTATTGAGTGGTGGCAACTGGTGAGAATAAAAATGTAATTCACTCATGGCCTCCATCTTGATTTGCAGGCATGCCCGTTTGCATAGCAAACACGGATACCTTTGCATGCCTGCGATCTACGTAACCTCCCCCCCCAAAAAAAACCATTAAGACAAATTGCAACTGCTGTGAGTTGCCTTTACTGTGAAGCAATCTGCTTCTTTTTGCCTCGTATAGACAACCCCAAGTGATGAATGAATGGCTGCACATGTACATCTCTCTTTACAATGACTGATATGATATGTGAACTGCAAAGAATGTTCCTAGAGAGCTTTACATGAAATGTATGTTCAACAGCTATCTGACCACTTGTACTTGATAAAGATGAATGTTTCTGGTTGTTTCTTGGTTCCTTCTCTAACAATGCTTCCAAAAGATAAAATGTGGGAAGTGATCCTGATTCATGTCAATCTAAAGTTAGCTCTACTGGGATTTTAGTGTTTTAAAAATGAATATGTTAATACCAAATCCCGCCAAACCTTCCACAGTATCATGGTTGCCATGGAAATGGTTCTGGTAGAACACCGATTCAACGCTGTCTTAAAAGAACACTGAACACAGTGTACAGAAAGTAGCATATGTACTGTGTTAAATGCAGTTTGTGATATATCATGTTGAGTTTCAAGGTTATGATTAGTGTGTAGTATTTGCTTTCTATACCAGATCAGTTGCTTTGACTCTGGAAAAAAATGCATGAATTATCATCCAAGCATGACGTTATTCGTATGACTACGTATTCAGCATCAAAAAAGGGAAGTGCAACACCAAAAATGAGGACAAAAGACAACAAGAATTTGCATATAATTTATGCTAATTGATATATACAGATGCAAATTGATAAAAAATTACCAAAATTCAGGTATGAATACAGTCCATCTCACCATAGTGGGGAAGACTGTGAACAGGTCTCCTTTCCAGATGCTCTTGATGGGCTACTTCTAGGACCCTGTTGTTTCCCTTACTATGGTTCTTTGTATTTAAACAATGTCTGTATGGGACAAGGAAATTATATCAGTTGGTATCAAACTTTAATTAACCCAGTGCCTTGGCATGTACCGTACGTATCCTAGAGCTAAATGCTGAGTTCTGAGAAAAATGGGGAAAGGAACACAGGTGCCTGAAATAATCAGACACACAAACGGGTGAGGAAAGGGAGAAATGTTTTCCAACCTGTTCAGTATAGCCCTGCTTTTGAATGTAAAACTTCACTTGTGTGGGAGTAGATAATAGATAGTTAAATTTGACTTGGTATATTGACAGATGGTGCATAGCAGTCACATCCAATTTCAGTGGTTTACAGTATTCGCATAGTGTACAAAATTCTTCTTATGAAACATTTTGGTGTTTCTGTTGCAACTTAGGTTATTATAGTATTTACCTGCAAACCAGGACATGCTCTGTAAGAGCACAGTAAATTTTACTGCTCTGAACCACCCTATGTCAAATCTCTCCAAGTTGTTACACCAACACCCACCTTCTGTCCAGTCTAGGGTGAGAGTCTACAAGGTTCACACCTACCATGCTGTTCCAGGATGTGTATATTAGTGGAAAGGAAAGTAGGAAAAAGCAAAGCTGCAAGGACAGACTAAAGTGAAAACCTAAGGCAAAAAAAATCAAACAAGTAACCCAAGATGGTAAAAATATAATAACAAGTAAGGAATAACCCCCATTGTTCCATCTATATGTATACAGTTGTCCCTCCATATCCACAGATTTGGTATCTACAGGTTTAAGTATTCACCGCTTTGAAAATATTCTTTAAAAAATAATACTCCAGAAAGCAAACCTTGATTTTGCCTTCTTATATAAGGGACACCATTTTGCTATGTCATTGCATATAATGGGACTTGAGTATTCACGGATTTTGGTATCCACAGGGGGTCCTGGAACCAAACACCAGTAAATATGAAGAGACAACTGTATTAGATCCAAAATTCCTAACCCATTTTGTCATACTGTATATTCTTTCACTTGTTCTTCCTCCATTTCAAATTTTAACAAAAGTTTAAACATTATGCCTATCACATGTTTATCACCTATACACAATTGCAATTCAAACTCTGATTTATTTTGTTCAAAATCTATCTTTTTATCCATCTTAAATCTTTCAAATAACTATAAATAAGAATGTCAATGAAAAGTATAATGCTCTGCAAACAATTGTACATCTGTTTTAATCTTGTATTCTCCTAGACTTTTGTCCAGCACAGTATCATTCTTAAGTCCTCTCCTAAGGACTTGTAGAAACTGTGTAGAGCATATACGCAGTTATGGGCACCACAAACCAGTGCACTGCTTTCTTTCTGTCTCTTGTCTCACATAACCAGATTAGTGCCAGATTTAGTCATACTGAGTGCAGACTCATTAAACTCAATGGACCTTGAACTAGTCAATTTGATTTCAATGGGCCCTGCCCTAAAGTCTGGATCCGAACGAGTAAATGCTGCTGAAGGTTGTTAAAACTGGAGTTATTCTATATGATAGATAATAAAGTGCATTTTGTGAATGATGTTATATTAATCTTTCATAAGCCAGTTTGAATTCCAAGCTGAAAAAAAATGTGAAATATAAACAAATACCATCATCACCATCACCACATTTCCTGTATGGTTAAACTTTCAGTTATAAAGTCTTAATTGAAAAAAAAAAAGTAGATTGTTATGCTTAAAATCATAGAATCATAGAGCTAGAAGAGACCATCTAGTTCAACCCCCTGCCATGCAGGGGTACCCAATCAAAGCATTCCCAATAGATAGCATCCAACCTCTGTTTAAAAGCCTCCTAAGAAGGAGACTCCACCATACTTTGAGGCAGTGCATTCCACTGCTGAACAGTTCTTACTGTCAGGAAGGAGATTTTCAGACCTGCCAAAATGCATGTCTGCCGCGCGAGCAGCCTCCCGAAACTGCTGCGCGGCAACGGTCTACTTCGGACGACGCTGTGCCTCTCGCGAAACCATCCGTGTCACTTCCGTGAAGCTTCGGACGGCTCGGCGCCATATTTCAATCTCGGGCAACCTCCGTGATTGAAATATGGCGCCGAGCCGTCCGAAGCTTCACGGAAGTGACACGGACGGTTTCGCGAGAGGCACAGCGTCGTCCGAAGTAGACCCTTGCCGCGCAGCAGTTTCGGGAGGCTGCTCGCGCGGCAGACATGCATTTTGGCAGGTCTGAAAATCTCCGAAGTTCCTCCTAATCTTTAGGGGGAATCTCTTTTCCTGTAGTTTAAGTCCATTGCTCCATGTCCTAGTCTCTACAGCATCAGAAAACAAGCTGGCTCCATCTTCAGTATGACATCCCTTCAAATATTTAAACATGGCTATCATGTTACCTATTAACCTTCTCTAGGCTAAACATACCCAGGTCCCTAAGCTGCTCCTCATAGGGCATGGCTTCCAGACCTCCCACCATTTTGGTCACCCTCTGGACATTTTTCAGCTTGTCCTTATCCTTCCTGAATTGTGGTGCCCAGAACTGGACACAGTATTCCAGGTGAGGTCTGAACAAAACAGACCAGAGTGGCACTATTACTTATCTTGATCTAGACACTATATTCTTATTGATGCAGTCAAGAATCACATTGGCTTTTTTAGCTGCTGCATCACACTGCTGATTCATGTTCAACTTGTGGTCCACTAAGACTCCTAGATCCCTTTCGCATGTACTGCCTTCAAGCCAGGTGTCACCCATCCTATATCGGTGCATTTTATTTTTACTGCCCAAGTATAGTATCCTACATTTCTCCCTGTTGAAATTCATTTTGTTTGTTTTGGCCCAGCTTTCTAATCTGTTCAGGTCATTTTGAATTCTGATCCTGTCCTCTGGGGTATTAGCTACTCCTTCCAATTTGGTGTCATCTGCAAACATGATAAGAATGCCCTCTATTCCTTCATCCAAATCATTGATAAACATGTTGAATAGCACTGGGCTCAGGACAGAACCCTCTAGCACCCCAATAGTCACTTTTCTTCATGATGAAGAGGAGCCCTTGGTGATTACCCTTTGGGTTCAATTGGTCAACCAATTAGGTCAGCTAATACACCCTTGTTCAGTTTAGAAGCTGATACAGGGTAAATGATTTGTGCAGCAAGAGCAGATAAAGAATGAGCCAGTGCAGTACAGTGGTTCTTAGCCTAGACTATGACATAGTCTTAGCCTAGACTATGACTGAAGAGACCTCATTCAAAACCTGAAGCAGACCATGGAGCATACTGTGTGACTTTAGGTCAGTCACTTCTCTCAGTTTAATCTACCTCACAGTTTTGTTGTGAGGAGGACGTTGTTGTGTGCTTTCAAGTCATTTCTGACCTATGGCAACACTAAGGCAAACCTATCATGGGGCTTTCTTGGCAAGATTTTTCAGAGGGCTGTTGCCTTTGCCTTCCTCCGAGGCTGAGAGAGTGTGACATGCCCAAGGTCACCAAGTGGGTTTCCAAGGCCAAGCAGGGATTCAAGAGTCCTAGTCCAATGTTCAAATCACTACACTATGCTATCTCTCAGTGAGGAGGACATATCCTCCAATATTTCACAGATGAAAACTGGGATATGTGTAGCCAAGCAACACCAGTGTGGTCAAGATGGCAAAGGTTATTAATGAAAAAAGAACACACAAGGTAAGAGAGAATAGAGCAGTCTGCATTTGCCTGAACTTATATCCTCTCCTCTCTTCCCCCCAAGCTAATTGAATGCAAACTCCTTTTGCACTTCAAACTCAATTTGCAGCAATTGAAGTAAGCTGAAAACAAAGGAGGAAAGGAAGAGGAGGAGAGCGAAACTGGGACATTTGAAAAGCATCTGAAAAAGTGGGACAACAGATGATTAACCATGTTTTCCCCTACCAAATCAGGACAGTTGGAGAGAATGGGAGGAGCAGATTCTGCTTGGAGGGAAGGAAGCATATAAAGAGAATAAACTTAAGAAATGTGCAGTATTTAGGAGAGGGCACTATGAAGAGTCAGATACTGAAGCTTGACATAAGAATGGGTATTACAAATACACGTGTCCCTATTTCCATCTCTGAAATGAGAGTATGTTAAAAGCTAGATGATCCACTATAACACACACACACACACACACACACACACACCATAAATTGACAGGCCTGGGGTAAAGAAAAAAAGAAAGGAAAAAGAAAAACTGCATTGTCCTAGAAACTAAGATTGAAAAGGAATAATCCCTTTTTGTAGCCTGATACATTTTGGCATTTTGTTAAATGTATTCTATTATTAAGGCCATTTAAAATGAATGAAATGACTTTTCTTCTGGAGCCTGACCTTCATTTAGCAAATTCATTTTTCTGTATTTGAAGGAAGAGTATTTGTAGCTTGCCAACTTCATACTTTTATCAATCTCATATCTTTTCTAAGGCAGGCAGGAATCATTATACAGTGGAAGGTGCATACACTGCTGGCTAAATGCTAATTGTTGTCTATTTCTTAGGCAATGAAAAATACTTGAATGTTTTATTGCAAAACAAAATCGGCTCAGTCTTTCTATCCGATGCACCTTGATGATTTCTAGTCCAACATTATCACACACAGTACCCACAGAGTGAAATCTCATTTATCAGAGCAGTATCAGCTATGCAGAATTTCCCACTTCAAATTAGACAAAAAGGCCTTTGGATAAAACATCTAATCTGATTAATAATTTTCTTAAACCAAATCCTTAGAAATTCACCCACGCTTTCTGTAACTATTAGGTATGGTAGCTCCCTGGTTGACTATGGGGGAAAAATCAATATCTACAAAAGCACATCCATATTGATTTATCTTCCCACTAATTTGCTAATTTACTAATATCAGCCATTAGTAGTACAACACTGCAGAAAGATTCTCAAGCAAATAGAAGGGCAAGTATATCTGAACCCAGAAATCCCTTTTGTAGAACTGCACTCTTAGCATTGTTACTATCTGACTATGAACTTTACCAGATGGGGCTGTAATTGCAGAATTACAGTGAGACAGTACCGCAAATGGGTTCCCATCATTGCACAGTGTCGTTGTCCTCCCATGGTCAATGTGTGCTCTACCCATTAATGGCTTATCACTTTTTATTGATGGGAAAATCTGTGAATAGCCCTCATTATCACTCTTTTTGCAGTATTGACAACTGTGCAAAATCACATCCCACTGTTATCGCACAATTACAGCATGAATGAGTGGTCCTTTCCCTTGCTTTCCCAACAAGAACACAGGATGCACAGGATGCTGTTTTAATGAACTGTCACCTTTTCTTGCTATATTTTTATCTTTGTTTAAGTGTTTATTTGTTAATTTCTTTCATGATTTTGTGTTTCTAGTGTGTTTAAACAAAGCTGCATCATCTCATGAGAACAGCTGAAATCTTGCCCATACAAAATCACGGAAGTAAAATCCCATTCTTATACTGCTAGTTGTGGTTGTGTGATGATTCTGTGGTGGTAGTATTGTGCAATTACGGCATAGTACTGCACGATTACAGCATAGTACTGTGTGATTATGACAACATGCGATAATTACTGTAATTATGCCACTATGTTTCCGTGTTCCTCAATAGTGGAATTATAGCACTTTAAGGGCTTTATCAAACTCATCAAATATGGCATCATAACAATGCCTAATGAACACAAAAGGGCATGCATAACAAACAACATCATGTTTTCGTGATTATGTCTTGAAAATGAGACATTCTTTTTTATTGGCGGGCCAAGCCATCAATAGATTGGCAGTGGCTTTTTTTTTTTTTTTTTTTTTTTTGCCGGTATTGAGAGCGTTTGAAACTTCATGACATTTTGATTTCGTGAATACAGTGTCAATGGGCAGAACACTTCTGGTTGAGAATGCAAAAGCAAGGGGACACTCTTTTTATGAACCTCCCTTGTTTACTTTGAACATTTTTAGTGTGTTTCTATCCTTGTGTGTACTGTGTCTGTGTGTGTGTTTGCTGTATTTTAATTGTTTACCATGCTCACATCTTCTCGGGAGAATCACCAAGATCATGAATGCAGAAGTAAACAGAGCTTCATTCATGCTCCAGTAATGCTGGGGTTGCCTTTTCACACTATTGAAGGTAGGTCTGATAAAAGGGGTTCTTTTTCTGGCAGAAAAACACTGCAAAATATGGTGCTAAAGAGACGTTTTGGGAGGTTTGTCTGATAAAGTCCTAAGGGTGCATCTAAACTGTAGAAATAATGCAGTTTGACACTTCTCTAGCTCCATCCTATGGAATCCTGGGATTTGTAGTTTTACAAGGTCTTTAGACAAAGCATGCTGGTGCCTCACAAAATTACAGATTTTTCCCAGGATTCTGTAGGATGGAGCCATGACAGTTAAAGTGGTGTCAAACTGCATTATTTCTGCAGTGTAGATGCAGCCATAGGGCTCATCTACATGAGCCAGGATACACTGGCTCCCCCAGTCTGGGACTCAAGGCAACTTACAAGAGGTAAAACAGATCCAGCTTAAAAGTTTATGTTATACAAAATTAAAAAAATATCATTAAACTATCAATAAAGTTAAAAGCAGTTAAAAACAAACCACTAAAAGGACAAACAAATAAAAGCAACACAGCACATGAAGACCCTTTCCCCTTGAATAGTTTTTACCTGCCTATGAAAGGATAGCAAAGAAGGTACCAGTCTAACTTCTCTAGGCAGGGAGTTTCAGAGCCAGGGAGCAGCCACTGAGAAGGCCCTCTCCTGTGTTCCCACTAGATGTACCTGTGAGAGTGGTGGGACAGAGAGAAGCACCTCCACAGAAGATCTTAAGACATGGGTTGGCTTGTATAGGGAGATACAGTCCTTCAAGTTACCTGGGCCTGAGCCATATAGTTGAATACAAAAGTATAGATAGTAAGGCTTTTAATTTCGGAGATTATCAGACAAGCCCTTATAACCCATTTCTATCCCACTAACCCCCCCACCCACCACACTCCTGTTCCTGCTCCACGATTAGGGCACTTTTTCACACTTAACTCCATCGCAGAACAGGAATGTCCTCCCCCTCCCCTCACTGGCTGGGAATGAATTGCAGGTGTTGCAAAGCTGCATTCACATCCCATAAATGAAATACCGCCCGTTCCCACGAGATAATGGGTGCACGGCAAATTTAAAAATAAAAGTAAAAAGGAAAAAAAAGAATACCAAGCCCCCTAACACCCTAAAAAATTAACAAGTAACCCAGGGAGTGGGGGGAAAGGGTACCACTTACCTTCTCATTCTGAATGCACCCAGAAGTGTCCGACATGGACCTCTCCCTAGGGCTGGCATCGTGCCAGCATAAAGAGATAGCAACAGGGCATCTTTCAGACCACCACTGATCCCGTTACAGAAATGGGACGGATGGTCTATTAACGATGTTCCGCCATGAATATGGTATCATGGGGGCAGAATGGGAGCAGAACGGGAGCAGAATGGGAACAGAACAATGTTGTCCGAAAGGTAGGCCCTTTCCCAGTTCTGTTCCATTCCTGCAACGGACTTTATAGTCTGTCTGATAATCTCCAGAGTCTGATGAAGTGAAGTGGTTCTTATGAAATTTTTGTTGAGGAATGTTTTCCATCTACAGCTTCTCAACGTAAAAAAAAAAAAGTGTTGCTGCACAACAAAGGTACAGAAGTACAGAGCTGGAAGCGATACCAAGTATCATCTAGTTCAGCCCCAGGCCAGTGCAAGAATCCAGTTAAAGCATCCTTGACAGGTGGCCCTCCAACCTCTATTTTTTAATAGACAAAAACCTCAAATGGACAGTCTACCACCAAGGCAGTCCATTCCACCACCAAACAGCTTTTATTGATAGAAAGTTCTTCCTAATGCTTCCTTTCTTATAATTTGAATGCACTGAGTCAGGTAATATTCTCTGGAGCAGCAGAAACCAAGCTAGCTCCCTTTTCCATGTAACAGCCCTTCAGTTACTTAAATGGCTATCATATCACTGATCAGTCTCCCTTTCTCCAGGCTAAATATACCCACTATCTCAACTGTTCTTCATAGGGCTTGGTTTCCAGGTCCTTTACCATCTTTGTCATCCTCTTCTGGATACATTCCAGCTTGTCAATATGCTTCTTAGGATTTTATCAGACCCTCCACCCCCCCAATCCCGTTCTTTTGCCGGTATAACTTTTCCGTTTTTATGCCGGCAAAAGAACTCCCCATGCCACACTTAACTTTCCTCCCAGCCAAAGGCTTCCTCAGCAATGAAAGAGGAAGGGAATGGAGCTCTGTTCACTTCCTTGTTCAAAATCCTACGTATTTTCATGAGACTACATAGTGTGGGAAATTCAAAAATGAAAACAAAAAGAACACAGGAAAGGTTTTAAAAGCACAGGAACACACTTAAAAAGTGCCAAATAAACCGATGAGGATAATAAAAAGTGCATCACCTAACTGGAGGTCACGATCTCACCTGGAAACGTTCTGGCCAGACTGGCCATTGATGCTGTATTTGTGTGAGTTAAATGGTGTGAGGTTTCATATGCTGTCAACGCTGGCACTAAAGGACCATGGAGGATCTATTGATGGCTTAAGGTGTCAATAAAATAGGACATGTTTTGGGCAGGATATAAACACAAACATCGTCTGATATGCATGCCCTTTCACATTTATGTGACATCATTATGACACCGTATTTGATGTGTCTGATAATGTCCTTGTCGGGTGCAGAACTGGATATAGCACTCCAGATTAGATCTGTTCAAAGCAGATTGGAGAAGTACTGTACCATTATTTCCCTTGCAGATATATTGGCCAAGAAGTTGTACCTTGCAGTTGTATCAATTGAGCTTCCCATTCACACATTATGGTCTCTGTATATAAATATACCCATGGGGTGCTCAGAGACCATCATGTGAAACCAAAGCAATCACATGCATTATATAAAAGATTGACAAATTCTGAAAATAAACTTAAACTACAAACTCTCTCTCCTCACGTACCCTCCTCCACCACACAAATGCCTGCTGTGGAATACTTTTTGCCTTTCTAAAGGATTGAATATGTTGTTTTCAGGAAGGCTACTGTCACAAAGTAGGACATTTGTTAATCCAGAGACCAAAGAAAAATAGTGACTTCCGGAAAAATAACAGTTTGACTAATTGGGTCACCGTGGGAGGGGGTCAGATGCCTGCAGGTACCTGGCATGCCTGCTGAGCTTCTGATCCTCTGAAGCTGATCCTTTAAATTTCCAGATTGATATTTTTAAAAAGAAAAGCCTTCTGAGTTTTTATTTCTCAATTGTTTCTAACCAGACCCGACAACTTAAATCTAAACACGAGATGGTCTATGGTGCGGCTTCCAGTAGCTCCACACTGTGACAGGAATTCAATTTCAATTGCTGCAAACTGAGTTAAAAGCACAAAAGTAGTTTGCCCTCAACAAACTCAGTAGGGGAGAGAGGAGAGATCTTGCCCTTCCAAGTAGGCTCAGGCAAAAGCAAATTGCTGCAGCCTCTCCTAGCCTGTGTATTCTTCCTCATTCTTAACTATTACTATATTGACCACACAGGTAATGTTGCTTGGCCACATGTGTCCTGATTTTCATCTGTGATACATAGGAGGGTATGCTACATTGGTCTTCAAGGGAACCCCCAACTTGACACCACCCTCTTAAAAAAATTTTTTTTAAAATCCAAGATGGCCCCTAAAGCCTCCAGGGATGTAGAAAGACAATTTGTCACATTTTTTCAGCTTTCTGTGGGCCTTTTTCCAATAGGAAATGGCCTAGAAGCATATTTTTGAATAAGGTTATCACCTTGAGTTGCCAGGTCAGAAGCAACCTGTTCCCTGAGATTTCAGGGGCAAAACCTCAGACCATTGGGTGGGTGTTTCTGCTTCTAGCTGATATTTTTAGCTGCTATTTTAATGCCTGATATACAGTATATATATTTTCTAATTCTGTACTTTTCTAGGTTTGCTGCTTGTCTTTATAATGAATCTGTTTTATTATGCTGAAATTACTTTTAGCTTCCACTGGTACAGTTCCCACCCTCTGGAAATCCCTTCCGCAGGAGGATAGGCTGGACCCCTCCCTGCTTTCCTTTCACTGGAAGGTGAAAACCTTTTTTTGTGTGTAAGCAAGCTTTTAAGATGTAGCGGCACCCACAGACCTTATTTGGGGGATGCTTTTAAAAATAGTTTTATATGTTTTAAATATTTTTTTTAATTTAATTGTTTTAAATTGCATTGATGTATTTTAATTGATGTCTTTTGTGAGCTGCCTTGGGTCCCACTTTGGGAGAAAGGGGGGCATGTAAATTAATTAAATAAAAATAAAATAGAACTTTAGATGAAATTGTGCTTATGATTTAATGGCACATCAATCAATTTTCCTCTCTAGATATTAGAATTATAAGCCATTTTGTAAAGGGTGAACCCTGAAAGTCAGCCTGTAAACACCAAAACAGAAAGAAAGAACCCACTACCTCTACTCATGTTGATTTCCCACTGCAACTCCCCCCCACCTATTGCTGTTTACTACCACATAAGGTATCTGGTACAAAGAAATAGCTTAAGGACAGACTCAAAATAGTATCAAGTCATTCAGGCAGGCTAACAAGCAAGACCAAAAGCAGGAATTTGGGGAAAGCAGCAGGTGCAAGACTGCAGCTCCCAGAAAGTACAGAAAGTGCAAGCAGAAAAACCAGTTCAAACACAAACCTAGAGCACAAACTGAGAGAATTAAAATAACTTCTAAAGTAAGGTCAATTTGTTCCAGGTAAAAATAACTAATCAGCCAATCAGAAACCTCTTGCTGATCCCATTTACAAAGTTCATTGAATGGAGAGGTCAAAGAAACAAAGCAGACAAATTACAGTAGGACCCCCGTATCCATGGAACCAATACCCACAATTTCAGTTATCCACAGAACACAAAACAGAACACATACCATAGAGTCTTACTAGAATATGCATCCTGTCTAGTCATTTTCTAGTCCTCCAAGGCACTTCTATGGTATTTTAAACCGGAAGTCCCATTATTTTCAGTGGCATTCACTGTTATCCGTGGTTTTCGGTATCTGTGGTAAGTCCAGGAACTGAACCTCTGTAGATATGGGGGTCCTACTGTAGTCCCAGTTGTACATAGGTTCAGTCTTATGAGAAATTAAGTCAGACTGTTTGTCCATCTAGCTAAGTATTTCCTAAGTTGACCAAGAGCAGCCTTCCAGGGTCTCAGAAATACAGTAGGCCTCACTCTTTTCTGTCACCTTCTTTATCCGGAGTAGGAAACATGTGGCCTTCTAGATGTTATTGATCTCCAATTCCATCATACCACTGATTTTCCATTGCCTATTCCAGCTGGGGCTGATGGGAGACAAACATCTTCTAGAGGGCCAGAGGTCCCCTGGCCTGTGCTACCTAATCTTTTCCAAGTTTAAGGGTCATCAAATATAACAGTAACACTTTCTGTCATTTAAGAGTGGGACAAACAAGGAAAATATTTCTTGTCATGAGTTCACTGGAAATCCTAGAGGATTTGCACTGCAGCCCTTATCAATGGCAAGGCAAGGTTTAACACTGGTCAAATAGATCATAGTAATAATTCAGTCACTTGAGATTTGCTACAGCTTTATGGTTATCTCCATCTGTGATCAAACCACCTGTAACCTAAACATATTAATTCTATTGCTCAGCCTTCTGAGTATTTAGTGATGACAGGTTGTTGTTGTTTTCATTTACAAAGCACATGCACAATGCACAATAACTATCTCTGTACTCAAAAGGTGTGGGTTGGTATGTTTAGTGTAAACCTTTACAACAGCTGTGTGCCTTTGACTTCCTTCATACGCTTAATATTTCTGAAACTTAAGCAGAAAGACAAGTAAGGTTGTCCACTTCTCAGTCATACAGTGTGGCCATGCTTTTAGCAGAAGCCTGATGTGCAGGTATTGTTATCTACAGAAGCTTCACTTGTTTAATTTTGCAAACTAAGCAACTGTTATAAGGGCACAAATGCAGGCCTGCCATTTTTCTCTGAACTTTGGCAGTGTTACAGAGCAGAAAGGCAGAACTGTATGGCAGAAAAATAATATGATTGTAAAGATTTCATCTGCTTTAAAGCCTGCTATTAAACCTACAAAAGCAAGACCAGTAAAAATACTGCTTACCCTAAAGGTGTAGGAAGCTGTGATTTTCCAGATTTTAGTGGACTACACTACCCATGAGCCCCATCCCAGCAAGTGTGGCCAATAGTCAGGGATTCTGGAAGGTGTAATCCAACATTTCAAGGAACATAGCCTTCTCACCCTCAACTTAAACAAGGGTTGGACAGTTGTATCTCTCCACTTTATCAGATGCACAGAATAAGGCGTCATAATGATGCCACATAACCAGGAGAGGGTGCATGTACCACATGATGTCACCCTTTTGTGGTTATGTCCCCTTAAAAACTCATACTTTTTAACTCATGGCTTAAGCCGTCAATTGATCCCCCATGGCGTTTTCCTCATGTCTTTTTTTTTAAACCATACTTACCCCGTCAATGGCCGGTCCAGTGTGAACACCTCTGGGTGAGATTGTGACATCGTAAATTTTAAAGTATGTTTTTGTGCTTTCCCCCTCTTTTTCAGTGCTATTTTTGTTTTGTTTTTTTAATTTCCCGCACAATAAAGTATTGCGATATTCTGCGGGATTTCAAAGGAGGAAGTGAATGGAGCTCCATTCACTTCCTCTTTTTTGTTGGAGCTGCCTTTGCCGGGAAAGCAAGGTATTGTGGGGGGAAGTGTTATTTTGCTTGCATAAAAATTGATATTTTTTTTTATGCCAGCAAAAGAACACTTTAAAGGGATCGTCTGATAAAGTCCCTGGTGTTTTTGCCTACAAGTCCCATCAGCTCCAGCCAACATAGTCAAAAGTGAGGAATTATGGGAGATGCAGCCTAAAAACATCTGAGGGTCACAGTTTCCTAGTTCTACCATAAACATTATTTTCCAGAGTTTCCAGGTATATGGTGTTGAGTCTGTTAAAAGAACATAAATGGAGAAAGGCAGAAAGACAAATGGTGTGCATACATATTTCTGTATGAGACATCAGGCATTGTTTCATGTGCTAATTTCTTCATGTTTCAATAATAAATCACCCTGCACTCCATGAACCTCATTTCCCCCCAGCTGTGAACATATCAGCTCTCTCAGTGTCTCACAGATGGAGGGGAAAAGACATGGAGGGATGTGAGCACAAAAGTCTTTACTGTATTTACTTTGCCTGTTGGCTTCAAAGTCAAAGGTGGAATAAAATTAGCCTTTATATAACAGTTTTTATAAAACAAACTGTGTATTTTGAAGGAAAAGATTGATCTTTAGGTTTTTGTGTGTGCTCAGTTTTATGGCATGCAGTGGAATTCCGTGCCCATTTACTCAAAGGAAGCCCCACTGGGTTAAATGCAGAGCCTGAAAAAGTTACCATTTGGGGCAATAACAGAATCCCTCAGTCAGTGGCTGTACTTGCTAGAAGAATCTTGGAGCTGTCTGCCAAAATACAGGTCAACCCCCGTATCCATGGAGGATATGTTCTATGACCCCCTGTGGATACCTGAAACTGTGGATAATAGGGAACCCTATTATTTTGAATGAGACAAATGCCAGAGGTTGACCATAGAATCACATTGGAGGAACTAGAAATGCCCAGAGAGAACATTTTTTTTGACGTGGATAAGTGAAACCATGGATACCAAATCTGTGGATACGGGAGGGGGGGTTAACCTGTAGTAACTTTTCTACGTTCAAGTTAAACAAGACACTTACTTTTTAGTGTGGTCTGTTTTACTGAATAGACTTATTCTCAAGCCATTACGAATGGGATATGGATGCTAAACAGAAATCCTAAACACCCTTTACTCGAGCTTGCTTCTAAATAAGAAAGCATACAGTTACACTGTAATCAGCACACTTTTTTAATTTTAAAAAAGCTATCAAACTTCCGTTTTAAAAGTACAACAATAAGACAGGAGCTAAAACCAAAGCAAAGGCATGAATAAAATTAGCAACAGCAGAGGGGAAATCCCATTAAAAACCCAAGAGAATAAATTTATCTTTAACTTGTCCAGAAACGGAATAGTAGTGCCATCTGAGCATCATTGGTGTTACCCTAAATGCTCAGGGGTCTTAGGGACCCTTAAAATGCTAATATAAATTTGGGGAATTAATATACTCAGCTTGACTATGCAAGAGGGGGCAACAGATAGCAGAATCTTTTGACCTATGTTTACCGGTACTAAGAAGAAGACATTAAGCTAGATAGTACAGTAATTTATCTTTATTTGAGAAAAAACAATAACAACATTCACACACATTCAGGCTTCAAGTATTCATGCAAGACTAGCGAATAAAGTGGGAAATATTGGGATAGAGGAATAGTTGTTCGTGAGACCTGTCTTGTAGAGATGAGGTCGCAGAAGGAATGTGGGGGTCCAGAACAAGAACAGCTGCACAGACGGATGTAGCGTCCACAAGAAGGGGATCCGAGAGTGTTTGAGTGGAGTTTTGGAAGGATTTTTATAGTCAATAACTGCCTTCTGGGGATGGGATTTAAAGTAGAAGACAACATTTCTTGGAGTTGCTCAGGGTAAGACAATGACACTCTGGATATGCTAATGGCATCTTAATGTGTGGATACTTTGCGATTGAATGGAAGAATCAAATTCCTTTGTTTGGGGAAGGGTAAATGTATGAGGATCGTTTACAGGTTTGAGTATCCCAGCTTTAGCTGATAGGATTAGCCATGTGTTCGGACCTTCAGTTGCCTTGCAAATTAACATTTCTTTGGACTTTGGGCAGCCCCTGAAGTGCATACCTGACTGAGCAATGTTTGTCTTTGGGATTCCTAGTTGGGGAATTTCCCAGGTTTTAGTGGCCACACTACAAGGAAGGCCACATCTGATCTAATTATTAAATATTGCCAATGTATTATAGATAGATATGGGGCAGGGGGTGTCAGGGCAGGTAACACTGGTATGCAGATGCTGAAGGAAACACAAAATAATTTATACAATCCAGTCCTATGTAGAAGTAGATGCGCCTGAGTGTGTTTAGGAGGACATACAATTCTGTTAGGGCTGGCCTCACTGTTAGGGAGAATGAAGCAATCACTTCAGGCAGCAGATTTGAGGGAAAGCAGTAGCAATACACTGGCTGTTCCTGTTGAGTCCTCCAGTTGTTCCCCTCTGTTAGAGGACAGAATAGTATGTGTCGGGGTATAATGAGACCATTTTTATGGGGAGGTAACAGGGACAAAAATGGGGGTGGGGTTTGAAGGATTTAGGCATCTGTTACTGTAGAAGAGGTTTCAGTGGGGAGAAATTGTTCATAGGCAATGACAAAAATGCCACTTTGGGTTCCATAGTGGGAGAGAGCTGAAATGTTAATCAATCAAATAAATACACAAAACAAACAAACAAACAAACAAATAGTGCTCGTCTTTTGCAGGATTCCATCACATTTTCCTAAATGCTCAGTTACACTGCAGTTGAGGGACAGAAGGAAAATTTACTTTTAGGGAGGACAGAATTCTTAGGAGAGTCAATGCCCTCATGTTTACCCCTGTTGCTACACCCTGGTATGGGCCACACAGCCTGTCCTGATCCCTAAGCTATGGTTTCCTTGAGTGTGGTGGGAGAGACTATCCCATTGCCAGCATTAAGATTCAAATGGGATTCCAGTCAGCATCTATACTTTGAATGGGAAGAGAAGGTGCTATCTTGTCCTTAGCCTTGGATAGCAAAAGGTCTTGGGCTGGGCTTGAATCAAGTTGATTATGTTTTGAACAAGTTACCACTCAGTGCCAAGGCCATCTTTATATACTGTGCTTATACCTTGGAATGACAATAGCCTCTAAATTTGCCTTACCAATTAATCAGCTTTAGTTGCTAAATGTGCCAATTAAGTTTATGAAAGCTTGCAGCTGTATGAGTTATCTGAGCAATATAGCAAATGATACAGCAGCTCTGTTCTGTGTTGGAATTTGCGGTAGTTCTGGGCTCCCCTAAGAGTTGTTTTGGTGCTGAACATTGACACATGTTTACTGCTATAAGATAAGCTTTATTGGTGGTATATGATGTAGCAGATGTTAGACAGCAAAGCAGCATCCCAGCCCTTTCACTGATAGGGTCCAGCATTCCCTCAAAGCCAATGGTAGAACTGGACCCCTGAATTAATTCTACCCAGACTATCACCTGGCCAGCAATCAAATTCAGTCCCCCTCTTTGGCTAAATGAGCCCCCTGGACTGCTATTGACTCCCTCCAGAGTGAGGAGGTGGAAGATGGACCCCAAATGTTACATAATGCAGATGCAAACAAAGAAAATCCAAGTGTGCAAGCATGATGCATCATCCCTCCTTCCCCCATAGCTATGAGAACTGTGCAAGCAGGTTAACAACCCACTCCTTCACTCTGTTTGCTGCCTTCATACCTTTATCCAGTTTCAGACTGCCAAGTTGATCCAAAAAGAATCAAACAATGTCACTTGTACAAGTTGACTCTTTCTCTAAGGTGGTCAGCTGTTAATGTTTGGCCATGATGCTGACAAGGATTCCAAATTCCATCTGCCTGGTGGCAAGAAGCTCACCTCATCACAAACTTTTTCTGTTATTTCCATGATCTCTATGGACATAATAGCCAAAAGCCAGGGGCACCTCTATGTGGTGCAGAACAGAGGTTGGAAATGTTACCTTACTTTTTTCTCCAAACCCAGAGCTGGTTTAAGGGCCCTGCAGCAACTGCACCCACAGGGTCCCCCGTCATTATGTGGGGGCCCATAGTAACCCTCCTCCTGCAAAAACATTATTAGTAATAATCTGAATATCCTATACTGTGAATAGGTTAGGTTAGGTTCTGAGATAAACATATGGGGCTCCCAAAATAAAGTGTTGCAGGGAGCCCCAAAATTCCTTAAACTGGTCCTATCCACACCCCTTGCCATGCTGGCTGGAGAATTCTGAGTGTTGAAATCCAAAACCTTAACTGTTTCATCTCTTGTAGTGTCAGTTTATTTGTGCATAGAACAAAGAACACACTATCAAACATTAGAGTTTTTGCTTTTGCCTTGAAAGTACTCCCTCTGCACAAAAACAGACTTGCTTGCAGAGACAGGAAAGTTAGTGAAAACTGCCACCACTACATTATGTTTACACTAAAAAAAATTAATTACATTTATATTTAAAAGAGGATGTTTATTACAGTTACTTTAATTCTAAGTTGGCATGTAAATTTATGTTGAATGACTACACTAAAAGCCTTGCTGAAGCAAAGCAGAAAATCCTATGGATTGTTTTATTTCTCTCCTGTACCTTGTCTGTGCTTTGATTCTGGGAGAGAAGAAGGTCAATAAATAAAACTGGTGATCCTTACTCTAACCATTGTAGTTCGGGACTTTATCAGACTAGCATCTAAAAATGCTGCAATTCCACAAATGAGGAAAGCAGAACATAGTGGCATTATCACACTTATTATCGGAAGTCTCTGTAATTACACAAAAGAACTGCCACGGAATTATTGCACATCCATGACTAGCACTTTAAGAATGAGACTACTTCCGCGATTTAGCATGGGTGAGATTTTGGTGGTTCTCACAAGAAGACACGGGCGTGCTTAAAAACAGCAAAAAAACAACAACCCTTAATTTGTAAAGTAAATGAACACACAAACAATTAAACCTAAAAATGTGCAAACAAACTGGGACAGTTCATAAAAAGAGCATCCCGTGGATAGTCCTCACATTCTCACCTGCACGTTTTCTTGCCAGGAAGGGGGAAGGGGAAAGAGGACTGCCCATTCATGCTGTAATCTCGCAATTCCTCAGTACAGCGAAAAAAGTGGTATTGAGAGTTATTGACAGTTTGTCCCATCAATTAAAATCAATGCCTTATTCACAGCTGGAGCACAGTTTGACCATGAGAACATGACAACGTCATGCAATAGCGGAAGCCATTCATGCTATCATGAAATCGTAATCGTGCAATTTTTGTCATGTCTGATAAAGTCCTCAGTCCCCCTCCTTGAACTGGATTCTTCAAATAAAAGCACATCAACTACATTTCATGTCAAATTTCATCCCCAGCCCCATAATAGGCAGCAGCTTTAAACTGTACCTTTATTGTATCTCCTGATACTAATTTAATTCAGCAAAGACCAATGTAAAGTATGAGGACCTTCTCAACATAAAATACAGCCTTAGACCAGTGGTTCATATCCTGGTCTGCCCTAACTTGATATGTGTTGGATTACAGTTCCTATCATCCACAGATAGTACAGCCATCTCAAAGGTAGATGTCTTTGCTAGTAGCTTTCCAAATGCGTGAGTAGAGGTCTTTCCTAGTAGTGCTCCCTACATCTTTTAAATGGAAGCTCCAGAAAGTGGTTGGAAATGAGGTTGGAGTTCATAAAAATGCCATTTGAAAACCATATTTGTCTGTATCGCTGAATCTTGCTTTTTTCCCCCTCACAATATATTTTGGGAGTTGGAAGGGATGGGGGTAATCAATCAATTTGGAAATCCCATATGAGCAAAGGTGAGTGGTGGGTGGGTGAGTCCTACTGTTGAGGTTGCCACTAGAGAGAAGACCTTGCTTTCCAGTCCCCATCTCCCCTCTTAACAATCAAAATGGCCTTTGTCTTTCAGTTTGGGAAAGGAGTCCAAGAATAGCTCACATAGTCACCTAAAGAGTGGCAGGGGGGGAGTGACGGCTGCTTTTGGAATTGTTCTAAAGCCCCAACCATCTTAATCTAGTCTTGTTGATCAACCACCAGAATGAAACAACTAATTTCACAGGAGAAGCCAATATCACTATAGCTTTTCTCTTCCTATTCTTCCCATTCCCACTCCTGTTCATGCTTCATCCCACTGGCAGCTGCTACCTGCCATGGAGTAAAAAAATCTCCACCAAGAATAACAGGGGAGTTGGCAAAGAGAGGGAGGACAACATAACAAGCCAAAACACTATGCCCCATATTGTTCCTGAAGAAATGCCCCCAAGCTTACATAGAATTTTATTGGTGGGGAAGAACTTAACATTTTTATTTAAAGGTGTGTTTCTAAAACTAAAACTAAAACAAAACCACATTTGTAACACAATTAGTGTCAAAACCTTGATACCTGTCTCTGCTTGCTTGTTATTAGTTGACATTGTTACATAGAGACATTTATTTTCTCCCATTGAATGTCGTGAAACAGATTTTGTAGGGTTTTGAAGAACTGTACAAACCTACCAGTACAAATCCCATAGCTTTTTGGCTGTTAGTGCCTTAAGTGAAAAGTGACAATCATCTAATCACTATTGGTTAAATTACTAAGCATTTGGCTAGACCACTCCTAATAGTCTGCAAAATAATCCTGTTTATTGGAAACAACAATAAGTAATAAAAGGCCAATGCAAATTTGGGCTGCATCAATAGAAGTATAGAGTCTAGATCAAGGGAAGTAATAGTGCCACTGTATTCTGCTTTGGTCAGACCTCACCTGGAATACTGTGTCCAGTTCTGGGCACCACAATTCAAAAAGGATATTGACAAATTGGAGCGTGTCCAGAGGAGGGCGACTAAAATAGTGAAAGGTCAACAGTTCATGTAGATTCTGGTAGACGAAGCCATCCATGGAAGGGTTCATGCAGAGGTCACCAGGGAGCTAAATGAAGTTGTCTCGGAAAATTCCCAAAAATACAGACACATGCAGGACTGGTTATGTAGAGCCTCCTTAGACGAGTCATTAGGGAGGAATGTGCTAATTTACCCTGGATGCACCTGGCAATAAGCCATAGGCAGGAACACAAAAAGCATCCCTGTCCCACAGTCTCCAGACCTGTTCCTGTCCCTACACAATAACCCTCCTGATCAGACTGACCTTATTTTCTGTCCAAAGGCAGCCCAGGAATGAACAGAGCTCTAATGGAGCTCTGTTCACTTCCTGGACTGAAATCCCACAATTCTCACGAGAATATGCGAGCGTGGGAAATTCAAAAAGAAAAAGAAAAATACACACAAAAAGTTCAGAAAAGCACATAACATGCACTAAAAAAAGAACAAGTAACCTGGGGAGGGTACAAAAAAGGGGGAAGCCTACCTGGTTCTTGCAATCCCACCTGGAAGTGTTCTGGCAGGATCGCCCATTGATGATGGAATCATGAGTCAAAAATGGTGAGAGGTTTCAGAGGCCAGCAATGCTGGCACCAAAATAGGATGGGCAATCCATTGACAGCTCCGGCCCATCAAGAAAAAGAAATGCCAGAATAATGACAGCAGAATGCAAAAGGATGATGTTGTGTAATATTGGTGTCCTTTTGCATTCCAGTGTCATTATTCTGGTGCTACATTAGCCGCATCTGATAATCTCCATATTCCAACACAAACAAGAGATCGGAACACACATTACTCTGCAAAGGTCTCCCTTCACACCTTTCCCATCCAACAGTACAAGGTTGCCTCAAGCCCATAAGTCTTAATGTTCCAACCATTAACAGTAATTAACAAAGCTGGAGCTTCTGTTGTTGCACTTGGAGAAACACATTCAAGCATTATTCTCTATTCAACATACCTCTTAAGAGTACGATATGGGTTATAAAGATCAATCTAAAACACAGTCAAAGTGTGCACAGTCTTCCAGATGCCGTTACTCTGCTGGTTTGCTATACTTCTTTGCTGAACAAACCTTTGCTCGTTGGACAGGTATAGTATAACCCATCATCCTGAAATCTATCCCTCTATCCAAATACTTCCTTCTGCTTCTTTGTTAGCCTTGTGTGATTGCTTGAAGCATGAATGCATGTGCGAGTGGCTCCATGATTAATTTTCAATAAAAAACCCATTTTTATTTACTTTCTGGCTTGGAGTCTTGTCAAGTTTGTACTGGTATACATAGTTGTAAAGATCCCAAAGTAACCCAACCTCTCACTGCCAAATTTTGAGCTAATTAAAATCCCCCAATTTAATATCATAATTTGAGAGTCACAAGTGGGTCTCACAGACCCCACACAACTTGGGTAACACTACTTTCGAATAGCCTAGCTGGAGTGGGGTGGGGTCTGACTTTGCACATTGATATCTTTGCTTATTGTCATTAATTGGTGAGCTGAGTTAGAAAAAGTGTTCTAGAGAGAAGTGGAGAGTTTACCATGAAACCGATGTACTGTATATTATTATTTCCCTATAGCATTCTGCAAATTTTCTGATCGGCACTTCAGTTACAGCCCTGTTCCACTCACAGTGTGGCTTAACCTATGACATGTGTTTTATATCTTCAGCTATCCAGTTCAATTAACTTTTAGTTTAACCAGAGAAACAGGATGTGCTGCACTTAAATGCAGCATTGGGGCTAATCAGATGTATCTCAGTTGATTTAAGTGGAATTGTGCCCATTTGCCCAGGGCTTTGTAAGGCCTTATGACTTATCAGAGTGTTCAGTGAAATATAATAATAATCTAATCCCTATTGGTTAAATTACTAAGCATTTGGCTAGATTGCTCCTAACTGTTTGCAAAATAATCACTGAGGCACAGACTATGATAATAAATTACATGGTTAGCTTGTTTTGGGTATGGGTCCACATACATAAACACCACACTAGAGGTAGCAGGAATGTCTGCCCCAGTTGTATACAGAGTGGGGATCAAAAGTAAAGTGCCCAGATACAAAAAAGGACAGGCAACCTATACCTTTAACAAAAGAGTGGGCAAAGTGCAGCTTGTGGGTCACATTTGTGTCCCCTCCCAACAACCCAGGGCTTCTTTGCATTCCCAAGTCCCCTACCTTCCCCACCCCCATAAATCAACCCCTTTCCCCCCTAATGGAAACATGCATCCAAATGACAAATTGCTGTTTCTGGAGACCTGGAATGGCAATGTACGTGTAAATGGTTCCTCCAACTCCTCAACAAAGCCAGAAAAAGTCCAGCTAATCCAGAAGCACAAATCAGAAGTCACTTTCCCAATCACGTACAAAGAAGCAGAATTGTGATGGTGAGATAGTGAAGAGGACAGGGTTGCTATACCTTTAACAAAGTGTAGGGCAGAGTGTGACCCCAAAAGCCATTATCTGCATTCCCCAATTTTTCATGCATTTCCCCCTAATGAATTAAATATCTGCACCTGGAGGCCAGGCTCCCCACCCCAAATTTGCAAGTATACCAGATTCAGCCTGAAAGCACAAACTAGAAGTTAAATCTGATTTTATTTTCAGTTGAAAATTAGACAAAAACAGTGTTTTCCACTGTGGCAGTGAAAATTGACCCTTTTACCCATTGCTGTTCCCCACACTTGCTTTAACAGCTGGGTAGAAGAAACAGTTTGCACAACAAGCTGCAATGAATGAAATTCCTACTTCTACACTGGACCCTTGGTATCCACTGGGGTTGGGTTCTAGGACCCCCCATGGATGCCAAAATCTATGAATGCTCAAGCCCCATCATATATAAAGGTGTAGTAAAATGGTGTCCTTCATATAAAATGGCAAAATCAAGGTTTACTTTTTGGATTTTTTAAATTTTTTTCAAACTGTGGATGGTGGAATCCGTGGATGCAGAATCCATAGATACAGAGGGCTGACCATAGTATAGTGTAGTATAGGAGTCCCATCATACTTTGCATGTAGCCATTCTAGACACAGGCTTAATCTTTATATAACAGGGGAGGGGAATGGATGTGAAATCTTCCCTTTGTCTATGGCCTACATCCCACAGCCTTCCCCTGACTAGAGAACTTTTCTTCCTAGCTGAGGTCAGATACTGCAACTAATGTCGAAAGAACAGTATTGGCAGTGGGGGAAAGGCTACAGTTAAGTAAGTAGTGAGTGTGAGGAGGGTTGGATGTTTCTTCATCTGTGCACCTCTTTCACTCAAAATTTGGCACTCTGATGCCTACACCTCACTTTATAAGCAATTGGGGTGCACCTAGGCTTAAGCAGACAAGTTGGCACTGCCCTTTTCTCTTTAGCCCTGCTGTGTTCAACACATGAATTAAGCTTATCTTTTATGCCTGACTGGTGTCCCTTTTTCCATGCAGAACTTGCAAAAGCAGACACAGTTCACTGCTGTTTATTAGTGACCTTGTCTTGTCCTCTGAATTATGGGCAGTCTGCTTTGATCATGGGGAAATGCTAGCAACACTCATGACACAGTCCTTCGGCTTTTTATTTTGTTCATTTATTATAATATATATATATTTTTTTTTTTGGCAGATGGGATAATGGTGAACATTTCCTGGGCCTAACTGCAGCCATAAATTTGGACAGATTAAAACTAAATTATGGGTGCTTGAAACTCAGACAAAAGCAGGGCTTTAAATAATAATAATAATAATAATAATAATAATAATAATAATACGGAATTTGTACTCAGAAGAACAGTAATAAACAAAAACTAGGTGATAACTGGTTTTACAAATAGCAAGCATGTGAATTTTGAAAGTATAATTTAATTGAACAGACATTTTTTTCCGGCACTTGGATAAATAAGAAGACTGAACACTTTACAGAGTCATGTAACATAAGCCATGCTTCTGTGGAATGGATTTACATTTTTGTCCTTCGTCTTAAGATACTCTAATATACAACCAGGTGCTGGCATACTTTTTTTAATTGCTAAGGAAATATTCCAGAGACAACAGAGAAAAACATAACTCCCTATTCAAGCTAACTTTCAATCACAAGGTAGATATGCAATGTTGTACTTGGAGGTTTAGCCAATATAAATGATTCTCTTATGCAAAGTGAGCAGTCATTTTTCTTTCTCTAAAGGGCATGTGATTTTTAAAGTAAAGGGATGCTTTCTCCTTTTAAATTATTATGACATTTTTAGAATCTCAAGAAATGATTTATATGGTTTCCTAGGGATTTTTTTTTGTTCTAATACCACCCTATGAGATAAGATAGGTTGGGAGATAATGACTGGTCCAAGATCATCCAGATAGTTTTCTGTATAAGTGATGGATTTGAAACCAGATCTCAATCCAATCCAGTCCACTTGTATATTTTATAAAGGAGAGTACTCTCTTAGAAGAGCAATACATTCTAAGTCCAGATTCAAAAGAAAGACCCATAAGCAGAGAGAACAGTGATCTTGAAGTTGCCCATCATTGTTGCCCTTGGCAACAAACTGAAAAGGCAAACTGGTCACTTGGTCACAGTCCCACCATGGTGAGATATATTCTGTTTCTATTTACACTCCAATACTTATTTTTTTTAATGTGCTTCTATGTGTATAAATTAACATATGCTAGTTTTATTCCAAAACATGTTGTTCTCCCTCTCTCTCTTTGGTGATAAATAAACGCCCACTCTATTAACCATTCCACTAAACTTTTCTGGGAATCTCATAAGGGCTAGCTTTTGACTCTTGGCTGCCCAACCAAAAAATCCTGCCAGTGGTCTAATTCCACCCCTCCTTTCTCCAGACATTTACTGTCATCAATGGCACCTAGAATTGCTGCCCATAGTAGCTGCCTTAACATCCATACCCCATGTTTTGGCTGTCTTTGAATTTGATATCCCAATGAGTTGGTAAATAATTTAATTTGGTATTACAGTAGGACCCCGGTATCCACTGATTCATTATGCACTGATTCAATTACCCATGGGACACAAAACAGCACACTTACCATAGAGTCTTCCAAGAAAATGTGTCCCCTCTAGCCATTTTCTACATCCTCCAAGGCAACTCTATGGTATTTTAAACCAGAAGTCCCATTATTTTCGATGGTGTTCGCTGTTATCCAAGGTTTTCGGTATCCACACACACACCCCAGAACCAATCCCCAGCAGATATGGGGGTCCTACTGTAGTTACAAGAGTCTTTGCTAATGGCCAAGGGTGAATTGTTTATGACACTATGCAGAGGTAGCAAAGCCTAGGTTCCAGTGCTGAGCATAAACCATCACAAAGGCTCTCTGAAGTCGCCATGCCAGAGAAAGGTCTTGGGGAGGACACATGGAGAAAATGGGGTAGTCTCTGAGGTACCTTGTACTCCACCATCAGGGTCACTGAAACTTTAGGACATGATCCTACACTGTGATGGTGAAACACAAGGTACCTTCCATAAGTAGCCATTGCCTTCCATAAGGGTTTTTATGACATGCAGTGAAGATTAATCCCTAAAGGGAATTTGCCCTATGCCATGCTTAGTCCAACTAGGAGGCCAAGCTGGTTAATCAAGGATGTCACTTTATTAAAAGAAATGCATTTCTGTCTCATACTGGCAGACCAGAATCTGAACAGAATGAGAGCCCTGAGTTTGCGGCCCATTCACCCCAATATAATTTCCCAAATGTTGCCACATCATTCCTGAAAAATACACGTGCTGGCAAATTTCCCTCAAGCTAATGTTTTTGGTAAAAATTTTGGCTATCATTCAGGCCCGGCGTCAAGCTGACCATCCACAGTTTCCTTTCATGTAAACAACCCCATATGCTCCAACATTTTACAGATGCAAAGTGGTGCTCATGCAGCTGCCCAATTCAAGATGGTGTGCGTTATTAATGAGGAAGAACAGACAAACTAGAAAAGGCTGCAGCAGTCTACTTTTGCCTTGGCCTACTTGCAAAGAACTAATTTACAGTTGGTTACTGCTTAATGCAGAAGTGAGGAACCTGTAACCTGTGAGTCAAGTGCAGGTAGTGTGTGTTAGTACTAAGTGCAGAGGGATCAATGATGTCTCAGTGGGATGGCAGATGACGTGATTGTTCCTGCTAAAAGGTCTGGTTGGTTTTGGCCTGTGGTCTCTGGAGGGTTGTGCAGCATGATTGCAGCTGGATAACAATATATATGGTCCTATCTTATCTCTTGACATCATCTCCATCTAGTTGCCACCTTGTATTGAACTCGTTGAAGCCCCAATTGATGGGGAAATCCTGTCAAATTACTGCCATTATCACTTTTGATCTGCCACTCCTCCAGTGCAATTGGTCTCTTCTGATTCAGTTCTGGGATGAGTGTAGTCACATGGCATGAGGGGGCCTGATTTTCCTCCTCTCCCCCTCCTACTGGCTATTCAAAAGCAGGCTGACTCACTGCTGAAAAAGCAATTAGGAGGGTGGGAGATGAGAATATGGACCCATCATTCTACATGACCACACTCATTCTATGACTAAACTGAAGACTGTTGCACCAGGGGCAGCAGCAGGTTTTGCCAAATGGACACATGAATGGAAGAGAAGTGTGATGATGAACATTGTAGAACCAGTACGTTCCCATTTCCTTTACTAACATAATTGAAGCAAGGCACGAGGCTGGTGTGATAATCTCCTCTGGCTCCACTACATCATGGCAGGGACAGCCTTGAGCTGTGAAAAGGAAAGAAGAGAGAAAGTAGGCAGTACTGCAAAGTAGAAGGACATAAGGATGATAAACCATGTTAGCATTTACTACTTTGCATTAAGAAATTACTGTATCATGCTTAATTATGCTTAAAATATGTGCTTAGAACATCGCATACCACCAGCGTTTTAGAGGACAAGATGCTTAATCTTTCAGACTGCACAAAGGCTACACAGTTGGTGTTGGTTTATTCACACCATATGGGCTTAGTGCTTCTGTCTTCATTACAAAAAATCCAGGAGTAGCTTATTGATCATTAAATAAATTCCAAAATCATGCAGAGGAACAAAAATGATGTTGTCAGAATCACAAGTTTGCAGGTCTGCCTTTTGTTGTTGGGATATTACTGAGAGAGTATTTATGCAGGCAGAAAGCTCAGGTCCTTGTGAAATTATCTTCCCTTTTGTCAAACTAGCCAACTGGATAGTGTTAGACCTGGAGCTTGCTTTACAATTGCCCAGGAGTTACCAGGTAGACTTAAGGCTCAAAATAGACACTGCTTTCACTGTGAAACATATAACTGTGTGAGAGAGGATTTGTTTGTTTTTTTATAAACTCATAACTAAGGACATTTTCAGACAGCGTTTTAGCGTGCCTACTGCAGGAAGAGCTCCCAGGAGAGGGACGGCACTCTTGCGTGGCAGGGGGTCATTTTCGGATGCCACCGTCCCTCTCCCGAAATCATCAGTGTCACTTCCGTGAAGCTTCGGAAGCCACAGAGCCATATTTTAATCACGGAAGTTGCCCGTGATTAAAATATGGCTCTGCGGCTTCCGAAGCTTCACGATAGTGACACTGATGATTTCGGGAGAGGGACGGCAGCATCTGAAAACGATCCCCTGCCGCGCAAGAGCGCCATCCCTCTCCCGGGAGCTCTTCCCGCGGTAGGCACGCTAAAATGCTGTCTGAAAATGTCCTAAGTATGATCTGGATTGAACTAACCTCTCATGGGTAGGGGAAGTTAAGTGTTCCTCACCAGCCATTTTAAAACCTAAATTCAGCCCCTATGCAGAGGAATTATTTTTTAAAAAAAATCTTTTAGCCCCTGGGACTAAAAATGGGGATACTTTTAAAAATGGCTGGAGAGGGAGGTTTACCCCTTATTTGTTTGTACATGGTGTGTCCAGTATGGATCACTTCCAAATAACGGTCTTGCTCTTACTTATGAGGACAAAAGAAACATCATCCTCATCATCCTGCCTTTCTCCCTATGGGGAGACTCAAGGTGGCTCACAGCACTTAAAAGAAAAATAGTTAAAAAAAAAATAGTACAATAAATAAAAATGTAAAGAGATTAAACCACTTGTATAATTAAAATTCCACATAAACGATAAAATATTTTAAAAACTCCATAAAAATTAAAATAGATCTTAAAAACAGAAGCACCAGCAGCCCAAACTTCATTTGTCAGCAAAGGCCTGGTAGCATAAAAACGTTTTAACCTGCCACATGAAGGAGGGTAAAGATGGGGCCATCCTAGCTTCTCTAGGGAGGGAGGTCCAAAGTCTGGGAGCAGCCACTTTGTAAAAAATCTGCTTATCTATAAATTCACAGGCTCGGGGTGCGGGGGGTGGGAAGCAACAAGGAATGGAAGCAGCACAGCATTGCTACCAAAGGCCCACTGAGGTTAAGAGCTGAGCTCAAATTCCACTTCTGCCATAGTGTTGTCCTGGGCAAGTCAAACACTCACTATCTCAAGCCCCATTCACCATCTGTAGCATGAAGAATAATAGTGGATGACCTCAGAAAATTGCACAGATGGGAATGACAACTTGGAGCATCATTACCTTGACAGGTGGCTGTTGCTACCATTCCATTTTGCTGCATTAGCAGGAGAAGTGAGACATCAAGGCTCACTCCATTATTGGGCTACACTAAGTGCCATTTGGCTCCCCCCCGCCCACCAAAGACCTGTCAGACAGTCCAAGTGGTCCTTTTAACAGTTTTGTAACTTTAAGAAGAACTGGTATGTGAACATGCTGAGTTTCCTTTTTCCATCCTGTCCTTTTTGCTATTCATATTGGATCTACAGGTCGACCCCCATATCCACTGATATGGTATCCAGTTTCACTTATCCAAGTCTGAAAAAAATACATTCTCTCTAGGTATTTCTAGGTCCTCCAATGTGATTCTATGGTGAACCTCTCATTGAAAATAATGGGGTTCCCTATTATTCACAGTTTCAGGTATCCATGGGGGTCAATCTGTATTTGATTGCAGACTCATAGGAAGTCTCTCTGGTGGGTTTTTTTTTTTTTAATCCTTTAAGAAATGTATAGAACCCTTTAGGTCCTTTTAAAGTAATAAGCAATAATAATAAGCTTTTCTTTTACCATTACATTTACATTTTATATTGGGAATAGGCCACATTTGACCCTAAGCACAAACCCTATGGAACCTCATCCCAATGTCCCCACAGCACCAAAATGCAATTTTTGCATCAAGCTCCTGAAAGCCACTGCACCCTTCCCTCACAAAATAAAACAAATTCTCATCTACTTCCAGATTTGATTTTTTAAAAAAATTGTGGTCATTCTCAGGTGTGATGCACAGTGAGGACATTATCACATGATCCCCATTGTCACTGCAATTGCATTTGTGAAAGTGAACACACAGAAATGGTTTGGCAGCCCTCAGTATCACATGTCCCTTCAATAGCACACCTGGGGCTGTTTCAGCCACTGATGGTCCCCCGGCTCTCTTCTGGACTCTCCCTTAACCCCTGCTCCCTGTTCTATCGCCCTACTCAGCATGCCTTTTGTGGTTTTTTATTTTTATTTTTAGTTGTAATGCAATTTGGCAATTATGGCAATGCAATTTAGAACCTGACTGCACTCCAAAGAAAAGCAGCAAAGCAGCAGGAACATTCTGTCTTTCCTGCTGCCTTACCGCATGGTGTCAGCATTCTTCCAGCATTCTTTTATTCCAGTCCTGTGGGGGACTGAGGTAAAACTGCATCTTTTTGCAAATGGATTTTTCTGGTTAGCAAAAAGACACGATTTTACCTTCCCCACAGGACCTGAACGTTCTTGCTGCTTTGCCCCTTCGGAGTGCATAAGGCTCTTAGTGAAACGAAGGAAAAGGAAAGAAAGTGGGGAGAAAAGAAAACCAGCCTGTTTGAAGATAGCAGGAGGAAAGGGGGAGGGGGGAGTGGGAAGACTGAAATCATGGGACTCCCCAATTTCAGGACTGCAACTGGAGAAATTTATTGTACCTGAGGATTCATGGCACAGCAATGCGATTGGAAGCTTCTTGACTGTTGTTCCCCATCAACGGCAAGGGACACTCTAACCACGCTTTGGAGGCAAAGAAACAATGATTTGGAGGTGACATCATGTGATAAGTATTGCCAAAGGCATTATTATCCAGCTTTAATTTTGCTTTAAAAGGCTCACCTGATAAAGTCCTGGGGGCTGGGGCCAAAGTTTCATCCACTCACCTACCCAAGTTGCTCATTCTTGTTTTAGATGGTAAGGAGTACCTCCAAACCATGGTACTTGGGGGCACCACAAACAGAGCCTCCCCAGATCTTCTTAAACCCCAGGTAGGTCAGGGTTAAGGAAACACTTCCTCTAAGGACATCCTTGCATGTTGTAAGAAAAGCTATGACCATTTTAAAACTTATTTACATTTGTTCACCAGATACATTCTAACAAATAAAGTCTATTTGTATCATGCTGTAGTCTCAGAGTTAGAAACCATAGGTCTAAATTGTCATGCTGATGTTATTTTTCATCCACAAATAACTGGGGTGGACTACTTTCAAAATTAATACATTGCAGGATTTTTTGCACACTATGTTTGGCTAGGATTTGAATTTATTCAGTATATAAAAAAATAATGAGCTGCCTTGTTCAAGAGTTGCCCATTGAACAAAACTGCTGTTTTCCTTTATTGCATGGTTCCACCACTTCTATAGCATTTTTTTGGAAAAGTCTCAGAAATGGGGCTTTAAATGTCCTCAGAGAACAATTATTCAAAGCAGCAGCATAATAAAACATACAAATTTACAGTCAATGATTTACCCAGTCCAATTAGAGGCTGTGTAGCAACTGTTTGTGGAGTTTCAATGATAATGTTTAAATTGTAACAAAAAGCGTTATTCTGAACAGTTTTATTACAATTAATCTTATTTTAGTGCACAATGATATTAGTGAACAATGGCTATAGATTAAAAAATGTCATGCAGCAATGTACATAACGTAGAAACACATAATGTAGAAACCACAGCTAAAGACAGGCAATTGTTTAAATGAAAATACATGGAACGTTTAACAGAGATGCCACATATAACCAAAATCACCTTAGTGCAAGTTAGTAGTTAATGTCAAAAGCAAAGACAGCTGTTATTTACACCCACACCCACACTCGGTCCAGTAAAAGAAAATATTATAAATAGAGGGATGTTGGGATTATAACAGTTAAAATTGCTATGTGTACTTTTGTGTTAGCCAAATATATTTGCTATAATCCCAGGCAAAAAAGGGCTATACCTGATGATAATTTTTTAAAAGGCAATTAAAATAAAAATAAAAATCAGAGATTGTGATTTACTAGGAATAGATACCAGGTAGTAGCCATTTTTTTGCATCATTTGCTTTCCTCACTACAAGGAAAATGCCATATTTGGAGTCTACATTAACTAGGGATTTGAATCCTCGCTCAGCCATGGAAACCTCCAGGCAACCTTGGGCAGGTCACAGTCTCATAGCCTTAAAAGGAAGGCAATGGCAAACCTCTTCTGAATAAGTCTTGCCAAGAAGATCCTAGGATAAGGTCACCATAAGTTGGTGTGGACTTGAATACGCCGAAAAACAACAAAGTTATTGACACTATATAGGATTTCAGCTATTTCAGGTATGTCTATGCTGTCCTATAACTGAGTTTTGGAGGTGCTTTGCAACAAGCATTAATCTCTTTCTTCAGAGATTAATTTAGCTCTGAGCCTGAGGTTTTCTGATCCAGAAATCAGCCCTGGTGTCCAGGGTGCCATTTACACGATGAAAATGTAGTGGGAAGAATTCGTGTTGATCCCTGGCAGTTTACACGTACATTGGGTCGGGTACGTGATTTTCGGAAGGGGGGGCACCTTTTATCCCTCAACCTGTGGGACTTCCAGTCCCGCGGTTTGTGCCGGTTTTTAAAAAAGTCACTGGAGGATTCGGAAAATCGGAAATGTAAACAGCCTGGGACAAAATATCTCAGTACTAGGGGACGGCCAGAAATGGTGACTGGGGGCGGGCTTAGAGATCAGCGACCAGAAAAGGAGGGGTCAGTCACCCGTTTAACAGATCCAGCCTCACCAGCCGAAAACAAAGGCATCCCTTCCAGCTGCACGAAGGTTGATGTATGTGTGCGTGCGTGTGTGTACTCAGTCACCTTTTTAAATGGATTTCTACACTGCAAACCCTTCAGCTTTACCTTTTCCTCTACTGCATGTTACAGAGAGATCGTGGTGGGCAGAGGGTCACCCATTCATCCCCTGCCTTCGTCACCTCCCTGGGTCTGAACGGGCACAGTAAAATATTCCAGCCTCTGAGCGAATGAACACCCTTTAATTCCCCCTCTCTGTGTCTGTGTCTTTCAAAACGCCTGTCTGTAGCTGGCTTGAAACCTGAACTCTGCAGCTAAATCTCTGCTGTAAGGGTTAATATTTTAAAGAGGCAAGGGGAAACGCAAGCGACTTGATTTCAAAAGGAAAGCACTCGGCTTGATTTCAAATGGAAAGCACTCGTTCGTTCCTGCGTCTGAGTGAAAGATTTCAGTCTGGATCTTTCAAAATGCTTTCTGCCTCTTCTTAAAGGGTTAACATTTTAAAGAAGCAAGGGGAATACCAAACCTCTGCCCCCCCTCTCTCCCTCCCCAGCCAGCCAATAGCATCGCTCATGGCACGGAACTCTAAAGGAAGTGCGTCACCGAGGTTGTGAAAACATGAGTAATCGCATCCTTGATTGAGAACCAAAAAAAAACCCTAAAAAAAAAAAGGAACTTTGGACATGTAAATATCAGTCACGGGACCACCCGGCATATCCAGATCAGTGACATAAATCGTATAAACAGTGAGGGACAGATTCGTGATCACAAAGTCACGGTAAGCACCGCGACAATTTTTGTCGTGTAACTGGCACCCAGAAGCCTACTTATATTTATTTTACAAAATATTTGCACAGTCCATATTTGGGGGGGGGGGGTAGAGAGTTCAGAGTAGCTTACAAATATAAAAACCCACACAGAGGGCACATCTATACAAAGGTATAAAATGTGGATTGGTAATTGCAGTAATGCCAATTTGCAGCATTTGTCTCCATGTTTTTTTTGGCACGATTGCTGATGCGCAAAGCTATCTGTGTTTGCTGTTCATACGGAGGCATGCCAGTGAATCAAGATGGTGGGCATGAATGAATTATGGTTTTATTCTCCCCAACTTGCCCCTGCCAAACAGTTTTTTAAAAATACACTAAATCCAAGGTGCGGGAAAATGATCTTCCACTTAAATTTTTAAAAAAGAAAAAAAAGAAAGGCTGTTTTGTCATCTCAGTGCATGATTACTACTGTGAAAATCCAAAATGGCGGTTCTGGGTGCTGCCTTGTTAGCAAGCTCTGCCCCCCCACATGCACATGTCTGACCAATCAGTTATCTGCTACAGGAATGCACTGTCCTGTGATTTGGTTGTCCTAATGAGCAGGAGTGCACATTTCCCCTGTAGTTTTAAAAAAACTTGGGCAAAGTTGCAAAGGCTTTTCTCATGTAGTTTCCCCGAATTTTGCTCCCTTTTCCTCTGAAAATGATGGACTGATGCAGGATCGCATTTGGACACATGGGATTCCCCCCGGATTCTAAGGGGGTTTATCTCATCATCTAGACTGGCCCAGAGTAAAGTAGCAACCTAAAAAACAGAATGCAGATTATAATTTTTTAAAATCTGTTTTTAAAAAATCTAGTAGCCCACAAGTGTCGTTAAAATTATTCTTGTTTAATATGAGGTCTCAGCTTATTAAAGCTTATACTTAGAATGTTAAAAGATTTTAGAATCTTAGAAGTAGAATTTAACATCAACATTATGTTAACAAGCTTATTTCCTATTTATAAGAGAACTAGGACTGCTGGAGAATAGATGTAACTTCTGTGTGTTTCCATCATAAAATACAGAATGTCTTGTATTATTATTGTTTCTTACTGGATCCAGAGGCTAGAGAAGATTCCATGCCATGTTATCTCTTGGCTCATCCACAGCACTGATATGGATGATCTCGTACTTCTGTTTTATGCCCCATCCTGCCCCAGTTTCTTAGATGCTCAATGTGTCTATTCAGTTCTCATATTAAAAGGTTCACAGCTCTGTTAACCCAGCAATATGCTTCATACCACTGAAAAACAGTATTCTACCTGAATGCTTTACATCTGCAGAGCTACACTCTGATATTCTTTTAATAGACGAATAAAAATATCTAGATGGTCCCCACTTATGATGCCAAGGCTCAGAAAGCCACTCCTTGTGCATCACAGCTCTTACATCTCTTTTAAAGAAGGTACCGTTTGCAGTCACTTGTCACTGTGCAAATAGAGGTGCATTTATATGATGCAAGCAACTGCTGCTAGAATCTTCTACACATGCATCTAAGTATCTCTTGTACTGGTGTTTAAAATGTTTATTATATTTCCAGTTGCAGCTCTCTAGGGGCTAAACAACACACAAAGTTAAATACATATATCATTGGAATAACAGTACAATCATTGATCAGAGATAGCAATGCAACGTTGTATATTTGCCTTGCCAATTATAAAGTCACAGGAAACGCATGCAGCTTCAATCTGGATTCAGACCATTGTGGATGAGTGAGGGAGATTTAAACCTTCTTTCTGTATCCTTCTCCTTATTAAATTCAGCCTACAGGATTTTTTAAAAAAACACTCAATTGGTTTCAAACCTCATTTTTCTTAACTTCATGCACATAGACAAAGTGACTTTTTTGAGGGCAGACATCTGAAGTGGGGATTTAAACCTCCCTTTCCTGTGTAGAGTGGTCCCAATCCAAAATAGGACATGCATACCTACTCTGCAGTACGGAGAACAGTAAGGCTCTAATGAATATTCAATGTTCATTCTCCCTATCATTTAGTGGTAGAGAGATTGGCTTTAGGTTCATGGACTCTTATTTCCTAACTTCATTCTCCATATCAGTTATGAAGCTGGGGAGAATCTCCCTTATACTGAAGAATAAAACTGAAAGCATCACATCTTGTTGCTTTAGAAGAACCAGCTGGAGTAAATAGAATATGACTCATCTGAAGTAAATACAAAGTGGTCATGTAGGAAAGAATAATCATAGGCATCAATGCAGAGGGAAGGAATACTGATTAGAGAATAGCATCACATGGAAAAGCCCAAGGGGCATAGTGAATTATATACTAAATCTGAATTAACAATGCTGGGTTGTCATAAAAAGGGAGGCAGCATTACACTAAACCAGTGGTTCCCAAACTTATTTGGCCTACCGCCCCCTTTCCAGAAAAAATACAGTATTACTCAGCGCCCCCTGGAAATTAATTTTTTTAAATTTAATAGCAATTAAACAGAAGGATATATATATTAATGGTTCTACCTTTTTTGTAAAATATAGTAAAGAAAGGTGTAAATTAGAAACAGTGAAGTTTGAAATTATAAAACTATTTATTGAACTCAGAATAGAAAGATAATACAAAAAAAAGTTAAAACATTCTAAATCATCTTAATGAGAAGGATGAACCTGGTATGCTGCTACCAATTTAGTAATCCTCAACTCTATTTTCGTCAGCAGTAATCTTAAATCACCGCGACTGCAATCGGTTTCTTTTTTTGTTAATAAATTGGTTACCGCACTGAATCCACATTCCACTAAATATGATGAAGGAAATGCAATTAAGAACTTTTAATTACAGCCCATATTTCAGGATAAGCTGTAGGGATCTCCTTTTGCAGCCAAAATTGTTGATAGCCGCTTTTGAATTTAAATTTCTATTCATCATTTGTAGTTACTTCCATCAGTTCTTCTTGTAACTGTGGAGATTCTTCTGTTTGCACTTGAAAAAGGATCCAAAATCCAATCAGGTATGTTCATTTTCAAAATATCATCAAATCATTGATTAAAATCTGAACGGAGAGCATCCAAGTGCTCACAATAAGAAAGTATGTCTTCATCTTTTTTTCCTGCTCCTGATAAATTTGGGAACTGGCTGAATTCCCCTCATCCCAAATTTCATTTGTACAGAAGAAGTTTTGTCACAAATGCAAAAATAACAGATTTTGTTTTTATTAAATTCAGTTCATCACCTTGAAGCTGAAGATTGCTTTCATTAAATTTTTGAAACAAGTCGGTCAAGTAAGCTTTTGGATTGAATTAAATTGGATTGTAAAGAATCATTTTTATCTTTCAAGAACTCCAGCACTGAGTTAAACAGCTTATAAAACCTATCTAAACAGGCACCCTTTGGCAACCAATGAACTTCTGTATGAAGCAGCAAACAATTAAATTCTTCATCGTTTTCAATACAAAGCTGTTTAAATAATCTGTCATTCAATGATTTGCTTCTGATTGTGTTGATAGCTTTAATTACATATTGTAATGAATTATGTAGGGGTGTACTTAAATTTTTGGCAACCAGATGTTGACGATGGAAGATACGGTGTACTGTGAATGCATTTGGCACTTCCTTTTTTAAATATGCAAGAAAACCCCTGTAGCGCCCTACCATCGCTGGAGCACCATCTGTGGCTACTGATAAGATATTACTCAGAGGTATTTCTTTTTCTTTAAAAAACTCATCCAATGCATGAAATACTGATTCTCCTTTAGTATTAGTTTGCAAATATTTAGCAAATAATAATTCTTGGCAAATTTGTTCTTCCTTTGCGAACTGCATGTATGCTAAAAGTAAAGCTTCATTTCCTAACAAAGTTGACTCATCAAGTTGAATAGAAAACCGAGATGTTTTTAAATAGCCACATAATGAATCTTCAACATCTTGAGCCATTTCATCAATTCTTCTTTGCACTGTATTATTGCTCAACAAAATTTTCTTGATAATATCAGATGCTGGCTTGTGTAGCACAGTACGTATTACTTCACTTATAGCTGGTATAATTAGTTCTTCACCAATAGTATGAGGTTTTCCCGATTTGGCAATCATTAACGAAATATTGTAAGAAGCAAGCAAGCCATTGCCATCTTGTGTGGTTGCAGCTGAGAAGAGTTTTGCCAATGTCGGTTGTTTGTATGTATTGTATGTATTTAGTTATTTATACCCCACTCTTCAGCCACAAGGCTATCAGAGCGGCTTACAAATTGTTTTCAGCAATAGCAATTTACACATCTGATAAATTTTTCTTTTAGTGTTCGAAAATAAGATAAATCCTTATCTTTTTTATCACCATGAATTTTAGTCAAATGTTCTTGTAGTCTGGAAGGCTTCATAGCTTCGTTTGATAAAACTTTCTGGCAAATCAGGCAAATTGGTAATGTATTGCTTACAGGCGACTCAATAAAGCCATATTTCAAATATTTGATATTATATTGTCTACATTTTTCTTTGGTTGAGCTATTATTATCTGTAGAAAAAATTAAAATTTTATGGAGGTATTTTTATTTTTTTTATAATTTTTTGAAATGTTTGTAAAAAAACAAACTAAAATAAATACTAATGAAATAAATAAACATGATATTATTAATTGTAAAGCGCATATAATTATTACAAAATAAATGAATAATGCTCACCAATTATAGTCGCACTATTTGTTAGTTAACTTTAACTTGTCACAATATCACAACAATCTAACTTAGGACTTTTTTGGATGGAGAAATACACTGCAAGAGGGGTTGTCCCTCTGGCGATGCTGCTGTGCGGCAGGGGGTCATTTCGTATGATGCCGTCCCCCTGCCAATTCTGTTCCAGTACAGATCGCAGCTCCAGCATCATATTTGGCTGTTTCTTAATAACGGAAGTTGACTGTGATTAAGAAATGGCCAAATATGACGCTGGAGCTGCAATCTGTACCGGAACAGAATTGGCAGGAGGATGGCGTCATACAAAACAACCCCCCCTGCCACGCAGCAGCGTCGCAAGAGGGATGACCCTTCTTGCGGTGTATTCGCCATCCAAAAACGTCCTCACAGTTATATTACGCTGTAATTTTTCCATAATAATTATGGGAAATCTCCTGATTCATAGCACGCTCCAAAATCTGCTGGTAGTACTGCCAGTAGCCAGTGCTGCTGCTGCCGTTCCAGGCTTTGGCCTTGCGATCAACCAATCGCACAAGTGGCAGTTGCCCGCAGCAATGCTCATAGTGCTCACGTGTTTTGGAATGGCAATTCAGTGGCACCACATGAACAGTAGCAGTGCGCAATTGCACATGCCTCAATGCAAGTGAGGGAGTATGCGGGAACCGAGCCAACGTCTAGTACATTGTTAAAAAAAAAATAAAAATAAAAATTAAGCGTTATGAGCGGAATACATAAATCAATTTTTCTAAATCTTCTCATCTTTCTTTCATGCTTTCACCACCCCCTTACAGTTATTCATCGCCCCCAAATGCACCTGTAGCCATCACCGCCCCCCAGGATCACTGCAGTGCCCACCAGGGGATGGTAGCACCCACTTTGGGAATCACTGCACTAAATTGTGTGAGGGGAACTATGCATTAATCAAACTTATTGACAATTCTGCTCCTGTGTTCCTCTCTCTAGCGGAAGGAGGGCTAGGTTAAAATCCTGAAATAGATCAAATTTCTGCATCACTGAATTGGGCATGTTCAAAGGGCAGATGGACAACACAGATCAAGAATAAACAGATTCAGTGGTGGGTGGCCAACCTTTGCAGTACTTCAGAGCATGACAGAATGCCATGTTAGTGGATTATACCACAAATGTGCCCATCATGTTCTTTGATGTTGTTTTACCTCTGGACATGGGGTAATAATCACATAATCCTATGGAAGTTACTGAACTGCAACTCCTAGCAGGCCTGATCAGCATAGCTAATGAGGAAACCACGTCTAAGGTTCCATGCAGCCCTTGGTCTGCAAGAAATCCATTTCTCTGTCAAGAGAAATGTCATTCTTCTTCTGCACCCCACTGGCTGGGGAAGAAGATGGGGGAGGAGAGTGAAGGGGGCAGCTGAGAGAGGGGGGGCATTCACAGGTATTTTGAGGTCTTCGCCCACCCACCACTATATGCATCCTTGCATGAACTCCCTGATAGATTACCCATGAGGGAAAGTGGCCCCAAACAGAAATAGATAGATAGAGACGCAGGCAGGCAAATATTTTCCATGATCTAGGAATAACCTTCCTAGAAAAAAAAGTATGCTGTTGCTCTTCCTAGCTTACCTTTCAGAAACAAACTAAAACATTTTAAAACTTTTAAGCACACATTCATTCTTTCAGAGGATATGAACATGATGGTACACTGTGTTGTTTAATTCCTAATTTTGTTGTGTTCAGATTCTTCTTGTGTATGCAAAGAACAGTGGAAGCCAGATATTTTAAATAAGTCTCTGCATTCAGTTTGATTTGAGATACCCTGTGGAAGAGTTGAAAGAAAACTGTTTCTAGTCTTGAACTGAGATTTCTGAAGGAAGACAGAGAAGGACATAAAAAGTAGGTGATAGAGAGGGCCAATGTTTCTTTATAGTATATGTCCAATTCCAATATGCCTCTCTCTTTGTAGACATTACCCAAGGAGCAAATTGCATGCGGCTTTAATCACACAGTACTGCCCTTGAAAGGAGAATCATTTCCCACAAATTGCTAGCACAGGGACACCAATATGGATCAGGATTCTAGCATGGGCATAGAAGAACTTTAACCCTTTGCAGTTAGAATCTGGTTTGGAGATCTGTGCAACTCCAATTTGCACTGCCAAAAATGATGCCGTTAAAATTAAGCAGGACCATAGAGGTGACCAAAGGTTTAAAACTCTCTGCCTTGCCCTTGTCCTGGCCATTTTTGAAAAACAGGCCAGCACTCAATTAGAGAACTATGAAGTGAAAGTCATGTATACTCACTTGCAGACAAAACCAGTTCAGGCACTTGGTGTAGTAAATCCAAATAGTGGTGTTCTTCTATATTCCCACTTTTGCAGGACATTTCTTAACTTCCTGCTTTAGCCCATTAAGCAAATGCCTTTGTGTAAGATACTCCCCATATTATAAGAAAAAAACTCCTATGGAGTTCCACCAAAATAATCAGTCTAAGATATTTTAAAAGTGGGTGTGTGCACGCCCAACCTGCATGTGGTTCAGAATCTACATTTGATTGTCTTGAAATCTAAGATACTGCAGTGGTTCAGAATCTGCATGTGGTTCAGAATCTACATTTGATTGCCTTGAAATCTAAGATACATTCCTATTACCATCAAGTGGGCAGAAATAAGCAGAATGCGATATCCTTGGGTACTTCCAGTCCAGGTAAACAGCAGTCCTAGGCACTAACAATCAAAAAATATTGTGCGGCTATGCTATTTTCACTTCTTTAATGGCTATTCTGTGATTTTAACATTAGGAAGATTACAAATGGAATACAACATTGCCTGGACTCCATGAAAAATTCTGTGAACGGGGCTAGGTGAAAGGACAGGAAAATCCCCCATTCATGCCTATGTAAGACCAAAACAAGGCTATTTTTACAGTGAAATTTAAGGGCAAGTTCTTTGCATGATATTTTCAGTAAATCACTTGAAAATCTGAAGGTGCAATAGACAGATAATGAGAGCAGTTAGAGCAATTGGTTTAATTCTAATTATGTCAGGCAATTGTCCAAAGCAGGAAGGTAAGAGATATGGAGTATGAGTTATGTGTAACCAGTAGGATTCGGCAGCAGAATCATGGGCATTTTCTGGAGGCAGCATGCAGCAAGGTTGGTGAATACTTCCTAGAATTCTGATATGTGTCTCAGGGTAGGATTCTCCTATTTCTGATATACAAATTCCATTGAGTTCAGTAGGGGTTACTTCCACTGGAGCAGAGCTAGAGTTTCAGTGAACTCATTGAAATTTGAGTAAATATGCTTATGATCAGGCTGTTTTAATCTGGCTCTGGGGGAAAACACCCCAGTTTAATCACATTCTCATCTATTTCCTAGGATACTTTTCTTTTGTATGTGAAATGTTTATCTTCTTGTGGTGTTACAGTATAAAGCATAACTTCCATAAAGAGTGTGAAGATAATCTACTAAAAATAGGCTTAGGAAGATAAAATATGCAGTAGCCATATGAAAAATTGCTATGGGGGAAAAACTATTTAGGGAAGGAAAAAGAGGCTTTATTCTGTGAAACACTTTATACAATCTTTACTGGAGAGTTTTTCCAGGCTTATTTATTTTCCTTTTCTCCAATTAGGTTGACTCTACATATCAGCTGGAATACTGTAATAATGAACGCAAGGAAGCAGGAAACAGGGGTTAGAGCTACTACTGATGTTTTTGGCACAATGCAGTGGTGATACTGATCTCTTTATTCCTTTGGGGGCAACAAATGGAATAGTGACACCCCCTGTCACTGCTTGGCATTGTGATTTAGAGCATGAATCCTCTGACAAACACACTTTGGAAACATACTTATGCTGTCAGCTTTAGCACAAGACGTTCAAACCACTCTAGTTCACATGAAACTAGCTGGTTGTAATTGCCTTTCCTGGTGTAACACATTTATTAGCCTGTAATTTAGGAGTAGATATTCTCCCACTTACAGTGCAGCCATAATTCAAAGATGTACTGCCTGTGGTGGGTTAGAATTAGGCACAAGTCTCTCTCCCATTAGGAATGCTCTTTTACCAATACAAATACCCTTCTAGAGCAGAATCGTATTCTGCTGATTGATCAAATAGGGTCAGACAAGGTGGGGTGTGTTGGGAGGGTGTTATACCAGTACCAGATCTTCTTCATCCCAGGGATACAACCACCAATGTTGTATTGCATTGTGGCCACACTGTTATGAGGCTGTGTTTGCTAGCCTAATGGAAGTGTATAGACACTGTGAATAAGGCAAACTGGAATAGGAAAGAAACTTAAAATAAAATACTCAGTGACATAATGCACTTATGGAAAGCTATGATGCAAACATATGTACTTGCAGTACTGTGTACAGTTGTTTACTGCACCTCAAAAACATATTTTAGAGCTAAAGAAGTCGTAGGAAAGCACAACCAAAATTATCAAGGGCTGGAACAACTTCCCTATAAAGAAAGGGTTGGGGCTGTTCGGCTCAGAAAAAAAAAAGGTGTCTTGGTGGAGGAGGAGACATGATAGAACTACATGGTTATTCATAGTCTGGAAAAAAGTGGACAGGGGTTCTCTCTCATTAAAAATGCCAGGGTTCACCTAGTGATACTGTGTGATGGGATATTCAGGACAGATAAAGCAAGCAACTTCACATAGTGCATAGTCACACTGTGGAATTAACTGCCTCAGGATGTAGTGATGGTTGCCAATATCGATAGTGTTAAGGAGTGATTAGACAAATTAATTAAAAATAAGGTAGGTAGGTACTAGTCATGACGATTGTATATCACCACCAGTATCTAAAACACTATGCCTTTCAATGGCAGCTGTTGGGGAACGCAAGCAGTACTGATGTGCTCATGCCCTGCTTGTGGGCTTCCCAGAGTCATCTGGCTGGACAATGTCAGGACATACACACACCCAAGTATTATCCAGCCAGATCTCTGTAACACAAGCCAGGTTGTCATGCTCATCCAAGATCTGGTCCTGAATCAAGTGTATTTTTCCATTTACTGACCTGGCATTAAGCAGCAGTATTTTCAGCCCAGGGGACCTGTTGCCAAGGCTATCCAAACTATCTGAGGTAAGGGACAGTTTAGGAGCAACCAACACTCTGTGGCTTTCTCCTCCCCTATGTTGATAGCTCTGTCTCTCCAGAGTATTATATTACAGTAGCAGTATCCGCTGATTCGCCATCCACTGATCCAGTTATCTGCGGATGGTGACAACGGGAGAGTGGATGGGGAAGGGAGGGAGGAGGAGAGCTTACATCCCTTCTCTGTTCTCTGTGGGGCTTCTGATGGTGCGGTGGAGCTGGTGAGGTGGCCGGGGGAGGGAGGGAGAAGGAGAGCTCGCCTCCCTTCTCCGTGGAGCTTCCAGTGGTGACGGAGAGGGAAGTCCTGCATTCACTGTTATCTGTAGATTTCAGTATCCATGGGGGCAGCCAGAACCAATCCCCCACAGATATGGTGGTGCTACTGTATTTACTATAGCAGTGATTCTCAAATTTTGGTCATCCAGGAGTTTTGGATTTCAACTCGAAGGATCTCCAAACAGTTTGGCCAATGGCCAGGGATTCTGGGAGATGAAGTCCGAAACCTCTGGAGGACCAAAGACTAAGAACCACTATGCTACACCACACCGCTTCTAATAACATTGTAATGGACTCATCAGAATGAATATGAGAAAGAAGCAAATCAAAGATCAGCAAAGATCAGGTGTACAAAACAATAGTCTTCCCAACCAGCACAGTATAGACAACTGTTAGCAAGACCATGGGTCCATCTACACAAGGGGGAAAACTCCAAAGTACTCGTAGTATTGGCATCTCGCAGCAGGAGCGACACGTCTAAACAGTTTTTCTGGCCTCGGAAGCCCCCATAAGCCTCACATTCCTGATGGTGGCCGTGGGTGATTTAGTTCTTCACCGCCGCTATTTTTTTTAAAAAAGTCATCCCAATGTGCGCTGGTGTGATAGAACGATTTTCCAATTTTACAGGAAAGCAAACCAGAAAATATTCATCCTGTTTTGTTGCCTTAGTGAGCGATCGCTAAGGTGAAAATCCAACTTGGTGGCAGTGGGCGCTTGCCCTATTAGCAAGCCCTGCCCCTGCTCTCACCCGGCCAATCAGCTTTGTGCTTCTCTTTGGATTTCCTGTCATTCGATAGTCCAAACGAGTAGGAATGCGCACCCTCCTTGTGGTTTCTGAAAAAGTACGGGAAAATCTGCAAAGGTTTTTACCCCGTTGTTTTTGCTGTTTTGCCTCCCCCCACTTCTGAATAGTGTCGATTGGCACTAGATCCCATTTAGGCAGGTAGGATTCCCAGCAAATTCCATGAGAGCTATTTTCACCGTTTCGATGGCCCTGGAGAGCTAATAATAATGAGCTCTTCAGAAATGAGGCTATAGAAATGAAAGTTGAAAAAGCAGATTTTTTTTTTTTAAAGGTGATGGCTAGCTGTTTTTCTTTCCCTCATTTTTTCCTTTCCTTTCCTTTCCTTTCCTTTCCTTTCCCTTTCCCTTTCCCTTTCCCTTTCCCTTTCCCTTTCTTTTTGTTATATTGTGAATGTACATTTGGCTCAGCTTTGTAACTCCTTTATTCTAGAAAGTTACTGACAAGAAATGCTGAGTCAGACAACTTAATTTTATGATAAAAATGTCTTTGGGCTAAAGTAATTAGTGCCAACTTACAAAAAAAAAATGCTTCCTATGCTGTTTTTCTACCAAGTCTTGTTTTCAGTAATTGGACTGAATTGTGTCCCATGGTGGGAACTTGGCAGGCAAAGGAGCATGAAGACAGGAGAAGATTTGTAGATTGTAGGGATAGTTTGTGTGTGTGCTTGCGTACGTATGTGGTTTGGCAGACAAGGATGCTACAGTGGCTGATAGGTGACATTTGAGTGATGCTAGCTATAAATTTGTTACTTGTTGATCATATGGCCAGCTAACAATATCCTAAAAGGTAGCTAACACCTGCGTAGTAATTATGAATATTCTTGTAAATGCTTCCTAAGTGAACAAATCTTTGCAATGGACAGTTTCCTTGGTGAATCATACTTGGAATTCTCTGTTGACTCATCCTTTGAGACAAACAGAATTATACCACCCCAATGAAATGAAGAATTGGGCATGCAGAGAGAATGTTTAGAGAGAGAAAAAGATCAATAGTGCTGAATGTCTGTGGACATATTAAAGAACAAGTATATTTCAAACAGAAAAAGTCAGTTTAATATGAGAATGCAAGTTGAGTACAATATACTTCAGTATGTCTCTCAGGTTGTCAGTTTCGTCTTAAGGAAAGGTAGTGCTTTCACTAAACCATCTATGTTGACAAATCTGACTAAAATGGTTCAGCCACACACCAGATGGATAGACTCAATAAGAGAGGCCATGGGCCTGAACCTGCAAGACCTGGACTAGGGGGTAGAGGATAGGGGGTCTTGGAGATGTCTCATTCATGGGGTCGCCATGAGTTGGAGTTGACTAGAGAGCAGCCAACAACAACAAATTTAGGTGGAAAAGAGATCCCACCTAAACATTAGGAAGAACTTCCTGAAGGTAAGAGCTGTTCAGCAGCTACCTCAAGTGTGGTGGAGTTTCCTTCTTCTGAGGTTTTAAAACAGAGACTGGATGGCCATCTGACAGATGTGCTTTTATTGTGTGTTCTTGCATGGCATGACCCTTGTAGTCCCTTCCAACTCTATGATTCTATGATATTATTTACTTAAAATATTTATTTATTACCTCCCAGCCCATTAGAGCTCTTGAGGCAATGTAAAACAAATCTCTGGCTTTTCTTCGCAAACGAAGATTCAGGAAGGATTCATCCCGCGCTGATGACTAAAAAGGCCAATGCGATATAAACAAGTTCGGTTGCAAAAAGCACAGCAGAAGGTCTTCTTGGGTGATGTTTTTGGGTTGTGATTCTTTCTGCATTGTCGTTTCTCTTCAAGACTTGTTCGTCGTGAGTTCTCAAATAAGGCTGCAGCATTGTGGATAGTACATCTCCATGCCTTCCGATGTGAGGCCAGGGCGGACCACTGTTGGTGATCAATTTGGCCGAGCTTGAGATGTTGTTTCAGGGAGTCTTTGTATCGCTTTTTTGGAGCGCCCCTCTTATGCTGACCCATGGCAAGTTCACCATAGAGTACTATTTTTGGGAGGCGATGGTCCTCCATCCTAGAAACGTGCCCTGCCCAGCGCAGCTGCATTCTCAATATCATGGCCTCAATGCTGGTGATCCCTGCTTGCTCAAGGACAGCAACATTTGTCACATAGTCAGTCCAGTGTATATTTAGGATTGTGCGTAGACAGCGCTGATGAAAGCGCTCGAGGAGTCGTAGGTGGTGGCGATAGGTGACCATGTTTCAGATCCATAAAGGAGGATAGACAGTACGATGGCTCTATACACACTGATTTTTGTGCTTTGCCTCAGGTGTAAAACAAATAAAAACACATCAAAACAATGTTGAAGAAGAAAGTCACCTTAGGTGAGCTTGCTTAAAATGTGCTGTAGAAAGTGTTTCCTACACACAATTGCTTGGAAGTAAACCTGATTAAATTTGTTTTTGTCACGTGCCTTCAAGTTATTTCTGACTTACAGTGACCCTAAGGTGACCCTGTCATGGGGTTTTCTTGGCAAGATTTGTTCAGAGGGCATTTGCCTTCCTCTGAGGCTGAGAGAGTGTGACTTGCCCCAAGTCCACTATATGGATTTCCATGGCCAAGCAGGGATTTGGACCCTGGTCTCCAGAGTCATAGTCCAACACTCAAACAACTACACTATGCTGGCTCTCAAACCTCATTAGATATATGAAAAGTAGAAGTAAAGGACTGCACTGTGTCTTCACAATTACCAGTTCCTTCTTAATCCTCAGCACCATTGAGCAACCGACTGAGAGAATAAACAATGTCTATATGGACTGTACTTTTAAGAATTCAGGATGGCAAGCATTGGACTCTCTATGGAGACATGTTTCTACCCTTGGGGAAATGTCATCAGATCATGATCCTAAGGTGAAGCTTTGTAATTGTACATTGCAACTGCTTGGGGCAGGCATAAGATCTTAGAAAGGGAAGTTCTGAAGGGGTAGGAATACTGGGCAAAGAACCTATGGAGAAGAGGTTAACGTAGCATATGTAAACTACAAGTTAGAATCCTAGTGTTGAAAGGAACTACAAGGACCCCCTGCCATGCAGGAAAAACAACAACTAAAGCACCCCTTAAAGATGCCCATCCAACCTCTGTTTAAGGAGTAGCCCACTGTCTTCCGAGGCAGACTATTCCACTGTCAAACAGCTCTTACGGTAAAAAAAAAGTTCTTCTTAATGTTAAAATGGTATGTCTCTTTTTATATGAATCAATTGGTTTGTGTTCTAGTCTCTGGATCACCAGAAATCAAACTAGCTCCATCTTCTACATCCCTTCAGATATTTAAAGATGAATATCCTGTCACCTCTCAGTGTTCTCTTCTCCAAACTAAACACACCCAGCTCCCTAAGGTCTCATCTACACCAGGCAGGATACACCACCTCCCCTGCCAGTATAGCCTGCCTCCAGAGCTGGCCAGTCCCCTGTCCCCCATTACCTGAAGAAAATGGGCCAGTGTCCGAACAGGACACAGCTTGTCACTGAAGCTGCTGTCAGCACCATTTTCCTGCTAACATGGAAGCCAGGCAGGGGTCCTGTAACCTGTGACTGCAGGCCCCCTCCATGTGACCAGCCTTAGTCACATGCTGCAGAGTCCCTGCCTGGCTTTCGGGAGAGCCAGGGAGCTGGTGACAGCAGTGGGGGGAGTGGCTTTCCAGGGAGTGCTCCCATGGAGCACAGTCTGGCAGAAATGGTAAAAACCAGGTATTTTTTTAAAACACGGTAAATGGCCTTATCCCAGCTTGCCCCCATTCCAGCCCTGTATCTGCACTGGGAGTAATTTTGACTGCCCAGAGGCAGATAGGGGTAAATGCCCTGCTTCGTTTGGATCAGAGGGCTCTCAAACAGGGTCAGACAAGCCCAAAGTAATCTCTCATAAGGTTTGGTTTCCAGACCTTGCATCATCTTGGCTGCCCTCTCTGGACACATTCCACTTTGTCAATACTCTCCTTGAATTGTGGTACCCAGAACTGGACAAAGTATTTTGGGTGAGGTTTGATCAAAGCAGAATAGAATGGTACTATTAATTTTCTTGATCTAGACACTATACACCTTTTGATGCAGCTTAGAATTGCATTTGGCTTTTTAAATTATTGACTCATATTTAACTTGTGATATACTGTACTAAGACTCCTAGATCCTTTTCACATGTACTACTTTCAGACTAGGTGTCATCATCCCATATTTGTGCATTTAATTTTTCCTGTCCAGATGTAGTACCTCTGTGTTAATGTTGGTCCAGCTGTCCATAATCTGTCAAAGTAATTTTAAATCCTGATCCTATCCTCTAGGGTATTAGGGCTTCAGGTTATGAAAGACTTCTAAATTTTAAAGAAAAATTACAAATTAAAAAAAATTGTAAAGCTGTGAGGCTTCTTAACTGTGAATACCAAGTAGAGCACACACATAGAATCAGTTATTGAATGGTGGCCAACATTAATGCAAATCCCATTGATTTTACAAATCTGCTATAGTAGGGATTCTCCACTAATATTCAAGCCACAAACTTGACATAGTTTAGAACCTTAATATGGCCTTGAAAGGGGGACATGGAAGGAGGAATGGCAGAAGTGATCTAAAAAGCAAGGACTTGAGAGAATAATATTTTATTATATTTTTGCTATTCACTATCAAAAATTATTCTGGGGTCGCTTTCATTCCAGCTGAAAGCAGTTTGAACTAAAATTAGTTGGGATAAAGAAAGCTAGAAGGATGAAAGAAAGATGTATTGAAGGTAGGATGCTGAAGAGAAGAGTGGGATCAGAAGACATTCTTGCAGAAAACGTACAGATGAACTGTGTGTTCTTAGTAAGATGAAAGTGTTACAGTTGAGGGAACTCTGGAAGCATGTCCAAAGAAATTAGGGGTGGGGTCCCCGCATTTCAAAATGCTACACTCACTTCCCTTCTCCCAGTGGAGAACACTTCTGGATGAGATTGTGACATCCAGGTAGGTGACACACTTTTTATGACCCTCCCCAGTTTACTTGGGACTTTTATAGTGTGTTTATATGCTTTTGTGAATTTTTACTTTGTTATTTCTGTTTTTTATTTTTGAATTTCCCGCACTATGTATTCTCATGAGAATTCATGGGATTTCAATAGAAGAAGTGAACGGAGCTCTGTTCACTCATTCATTGCTGGGGAAGCCTTTTTGCAGGGATAGGGGGTAAATATAGCATGGGGAGTTCTTTTGCAAGCACAAAAATGGCAGAAATTATGCTGGCAAAGGAACGGGTTTAGGGGGTGGTGGTCAGATAAAGTCCATTGTCTTTTGGCCATATGGGCCAGCATGGTGTAGTGGTTTGAGTGTTGGACTAGGACTCCAGGAGAATTGTGTTCCAATCTCAAATCTTTGCTCATGGAAACCCACAGGGTGGCCTTGGCCAAGTCACGTTCTCAGCCTCAGAGGAAGGCAATGGCAAGTCTTGCCAAGAAAACTTGATGATAGGTTTGCCTTAGGATCACCATAAATTGAAAATTACTTAACAAAAGCAAAATAAATAAATAAATATGAAGTATGATTTTCTGTATCTCTGTGTGCAAAATATCCCAACTGATAGCTAAATCCATTGTCCCATATCATATCTCCACAGAGGGAGACACACCTCTGAATTCCCAGATGTTGTTAGCTTATCAAGATTGAAATCTGCTTTCTCTAATGTGTATTTCTTCCTCACTCTCGAGCAACTGCAACTTCTATCTTCTTTTCCTTCACCTGGAGATACCTAGATTCTCCCCTGGGAGGGCACAGGGCTGCTGTTGCCTCACTGAAAAGTCTGAAGGAAGATCAACTGACATAAGTTCCCATTGACAGACATCACTTGAATACAGTGAGCTATTAACACTTCTTAGGCTAGGTATATTAAAGCAACCTACAAGTGTCAGAGTTGTGTGACAGTCCTGGTCACAAAGAAATCTGACTGGAACTAGGACTGGTTTAAGGAATTTTGGGGGGCCCTGCAATGCTTTATTTGGGGTGGGGGGACTATATGTTTATCTCAGGTTGATGTAACCTAACCCAGTACAGGATATTCAGATTATTGCTAATAATGCTTTTGCAGGAAGAGGGTTATGACGCCCCCCCCCCACAATGACGGCCCCCCTGTGGCTGCATGTGCTGCAGGGCCCTTAAACTGGCCCTGACTGGAACCACAATAGTGTGGACTGAACAAAGCTTCCCTCACCAGATGACCTTGTTGTACTGAATCCTTACTACCTCTATGGTAGAGGGGGATGATAGAAGGTGCAGTCCAGTACCATATCCCAGATGTTGAGACTGGTAGTGAAATTTAGGGGCAGCTTTAAGCTGTTCCCTCTGGCCCTCTCCTTTTCCGCCTCCTCCTTTCTTGGAAACTGGAGGGGGGAAAAAACAATTTTATTCTGTTGCTGCATAGAAGATTATGCATTTTTAAACGTCACCTCCACCCTCCTCGTTACTCCCTCTCCCCCCGCACAACACTCCTGCTTCTCCTAAACTCCAAAGAGCGACGCGTGGCTAAATCTTTACCACCCAAAAGCGGCTACCCAGAAGACACAGGCCCTGGTTGAAAGGAAACCAACGGTGCATAGGCTGGGGATGGCAGGGTCGGGGTTGGGAGGCTGCCTCGCCGGTGCGACTGGAAGACTGGCGCTCCTGCCGAAGTCCCGCCGCCGGCAGCAACCTGTTGTGGGACGCGGGTGGGCGGCTGGTCTGCGCAGCTGCGCTTGGCCAAGCCACGTCCCCTTCCTGCCTGCCTGCCTGCCTTCTTGCCTCCCTCGGCCTCCCGGCCCCGTGATGGCTGCCGCCAAGGGAGTCAGGGCCAGAAGACACCGCGCAAAGTTCCCACGCGTGCTTGGCATCGACGTTGCTGGGCTTGGCCTTGTTCCCCCCCCCCACGTCCCGATTTGCAGCGCCTAAGTTCACCTCCCACCGCCAGACCCGCTTTGTCTCCACAGCCTCACAAGCCCCGATCCAACTCGAATGCGGGATGGAGGATCGCCCTGTGTTTGCTTAGGGGCCCTTCCCAAAGCCACGCGCCTGCTGCTCGTGACACGGATCCGCGCGCTCTCACGCACACCCCGCCGCCAAATTACACACTACACCCTGGCCCTAAGCAATAGTCAGAAGGAAGTCCCACTAAAGGCAATGTAAACGTCACCTACGAGCACGACCGAAACTAGACACTCTTACTAGGAAACAGAGAACACCGTGTCTAAAAGAGCCTAAATGCGAGCAAGTCTTGATAGGATCGGGACACCGAGCGGGTTTAGCTCCTTCTTAGACGCGTAATTCACACATACACACCCGCCCACACGCCACAAATAATCCAGTTGAAACGGGATTGTTTGCCATGGAATCCTGGGATTCGTAGTTTTACAAGGTCTTTAGCATTCTCTGCCCAAGAGTGCCGGTACCTCACCAAATTACCAATCCCAGGATTCCATAGAAAGGAGCCATGGCAAATAATCCACTTTCGAACTGGGTTATTTGTGTAGTGTGGATTCAACTCTCCCCAAAGTGCGCAACCAACGCAAATCAGACCGGATTAGTTCCTCAAATGAGTGGTGGCGAGCTGTGAGAAGGGACCCACAGTCACATGTATGTACGCTCACACACACACACAAACACACACGACAGGACCCCTGTGCGTGGCTTGTTTAACATGGCAGCCGTGCGAGAGCCCCGCTAAGGCGCGCTGCCCCCGCACCGGCTGCCTGCTTCGCTTCCCATGGCGCTGGAAAGGAGCCGCCGCCATCATCATCATCATCACCATCACCATCATCATCTCCTCCTCCTTGGCAGCTCTGGGGAAGGTGGAGACGCCTAAGAGAGGGACCCACGCGAGAGCGGCCAGGGAGAAGAGCCTAGGTAGGTAAAAGGCAGGCAGGAGAGCGAGAAGCAGCCGCTTCCATCCTCCCTCCTTCCCTCTATCGATTTCGGAGTGTCTCCCGTGGATTTTCGACCCTCTCCGCTGGACGAATAACCCCTGCCAACAGCTGTGCCTCCCGGCTGCCTGGGCTGGGTGTGCGTGTGCGTGTGCGGGGCTCCGTGCGTGGGGATCGGGCTCGCAATCGCTCTCCATTCGAGGCGCCGGCAGCACCCCGGGCTTGCTACTGCCATTCGCTCAGACAGGGTGGGGGGGGGTTACCCTCTCCCCCCTCTTTCACAAGGCAGCTGCGTGGAGCCCCCTTAAAACCCTCCTCCACCGCCTTCTTCAACGGTCAGATCATCGATCAATTCCAGTCGTTAAAAAAAAAGAGCTGCAGGCTTTCTCCCCCCCCTTCCTCCCCAGAGAGCCCAACATTGGCAAATCACCCAGAGGGGTCAACAGGGGAGGGGGGGGGGATGAAGCTTTGGGGAAATTACTAATAAAGACTGCTGGATTTTTTTAAAAAAAACACGCGCGCACCCACCCCCAATATATATATATCACACATACATAACCCCCTCCCCACTTTTCCTGGCAAGGCAGACCCAGCTTGCCTTCTTGACGTCATGTCTGTAGGGAAAGGCTTCAGCAGCAGCAAACGCCCCCCCCCCCCCAGCAGGCGCAGTGAGCCAAGGGCGCCCTGGCTCGGGGGGTGGCGGTGGGGAGGGGGCGCCTCGGTTATGGGGAAAAGCATGTTAAACTTTCAGATCAAGTCCGTCGGTTCCTAAAAGGGCGGGCGGGCGGGAGGGGGGGTGGATTGCTGCTGCTGGCCTGCTTGCTGCCTCAGCTGGAACATCTGGAACTGTTCAGAGTGCCTGTCTGTCTGTCTGTCAGTCTAATCGGGGGAGGGGAGGGGAGGGAGTGAGGGGCTGAGACTAGCGCTCTGGTTCGCTCCCTCTCTCGCTGCAGAAACAGCGCCCTGCCAACAGAACTGCACGGAATTGGCTTGGAGGAGGAGGTGGAGGAAAAGAAGCAGCCGCCGCCTTTGAACGTTTCTTCTTGATCGCATCCCCCCCCCCAAAAAAATTGCTTTTCTTCTCCAGTTGGTGGCTCTAAACAAGTCAAGAGAGACATTTGAACCCCTCCGGAGAGACTGGCCTCCCCTCCCTTCCTTCTTGGATGCTTAGCACCCCCCCATCCCCTTTCCCTCGTCGCTTTTCTCCCCTTCTCCGCGACCCCCTCCCCCTTCTGCCATCCGTCTCCTCTTTAAAAGATCTGTCTGGCTAGAAAGAGCCCAACGAGCCCTTCCTTGCTGCTTCTCCTTCTCCATGGTGTTAGCAGCGGCGGCGGCCAGAGGTTTTGTGCTAAATTGTTTGGCAGGGGCCCGGATGTTCTCAGAGGATGCTTTGCAATTGTACTAAAGGAGGCAGTAGTGGAAAGGATCAGATTTTGGGCTTTGATGCAATCATGGGAATCAGGTAATAACCAAGCGGGGGAATTTCGACGCCGCAGCAGCTTCGGTTTCTTCCTTGAACTGCTCACCCCATCTGCTGTTTGGTGTGTGGTTTTGTTTTTTGGATTTGGAGGAATTAAAATTTGAACTCCTGCTTGGTTGTATCTTTTTTTTTTAAATTATTCCTCGTTCTTCTACTTAAATGGTCAATGAAAACAAGAGGATGTACATTCCAGAGGAAAACCACCAAGGTAAGACTGCGTGTTGTGTGTGTATGTGTGTTGGGGAGGGGGGCTTAGAGATGTAGCTACTCTTCATTTTCTTCTTTTTTTCTCACTTCTCCATCTACCTGCTAGAGAAGTCCAGAGGGAAGAACAGAGGGAAGGGGATGGGAGGTGGTCCTGATGCCACCATCCTATGGGGGGAGGCAGGTGTTGATATTAAGGGGAGATGTGATGCAGGGGTCTCTGAAGGCTGGTGGTCGATGAAAACAAAACAAGCAAGAAGCCCTCGCCACCCCCATTGCGCGCCCCAAATTCAGAAGCTTATCGCGCCTGATCAGCCTTATTTCTGGCAGGCATTAGGAAGCCAAGCAAAGTTGCTTTCTGGAGGAGGGATCGGGGAGTTTGGAAGAAAGCAGCTCCTTCCATCTCTTGACCGGTCCGCTCAAGAGCAGCAGGTTCTTCGTCCTCCTTCCTTCCCAACATTGCCATCGGATGCCTTGTTGGTTTTGGAGGCATTGGCAAACTGGGGCCATTTTAAAGCCCTTCTCTTGATCCCCCGTCCGCCCATCCCTACGGGGTGTGTGTAGCTCGAGCCAAGCCGTCGAATGCATGTTTACTCGGAAGTAAGTTCCATCAAGTTCATCTTCTACACAGGAAGGAAAATGTGATGGTTTTCTTATGTACTCCCCCCCTCAAGTATCTGAGATTCCCCCCACTGAAAACAGAGACTTACTTCCGAGTAGATGTATAGGTAGACGTGCATTGTTGATGGAAGTAATGAAATACTTAGGATGCCTCTGACAGTAGCTCCTCGACAGATAAAGCCAGCCCCATTAAAAAAACAATAAACTGTCCGTTTCCTTACATCATTCCCAAAAATACCTTGGCGAGGGAGAGACCCATGGAGAGAGGAGGGAACGGGCGGCTGGTTTGGGCGCAATCCTATATCCGCCTACTTTGGAGTAAAGCTCACCGACCCGAACAGGTTGACTTCTGAGTAGGGTCAGTGCATAGAAAGACGCTTTTCTAGCCCCTTGACCTCCCCTCCATGCTGAGTCCTGCCCCCCACCAATGCCAGATCGCCCTTTCGGGGGGCAGAAGTGGGATCCTGAAGGCACGCAAAACACACAAGGCGAGGCTGGAGGTGTCTATCAATTTCGACGCCCCAAAGCTGAGAGTCCCCATAGGTTCAGCTTCAAAGAAGAATTCGCAGGCCCTGGGTTCAGGCGCCCGCCCCAAAGCACAGATTGCTTGGAGATGCTTCTCTGAACAGCTTGTGGTGTCACACACACACACACACACCCCTATCTATCGATGCTATACTGTATACTTTTTTTTCCTTTTGGGGGACATGACCTCTCCAAGCGCTGCGCCTCTCTGGGCAGTTCCCACTAACCGGGCTCACCTTTGAACCTTGCCAGCCCCGCTCCTCCTGCTAGATGGATGGAGGTGCTGGAGAGAGACCCGGCCATGATCGCCTTGGCTGGAGGGAAAGAAATCCCCATGCCTGCGCCTGGTGGCGTCTCTGGATGCGGGTGCTCGGGCGCGGGCGCGCGCCTGCCATCTCCCTACGGACCGGAGTTCTTCCTCAGCTCCACCAGCCCTCCATCTACGCTGCCCCATCAGGCAACCTCCTCATGCTTATACAATTATGGGGGGATAGAGGGTAACCGGTGTGTCTAGCTGAGAAGACTTCCCCTACCCTACCTTCCCAGGTGCTGGCTGGTGAGAAGGGTGAGAAGCAAACCCTTGATTGTTCAGGTTCCATCCTTGGTCTATCTGATTTCCCTTGTTGTTGTTTTCAAAGAAACTAGAGCTTACAAGAGCCAGCTACTCCAATCCCCTGCCATGCAGGAATACACAACTTAAGCACTCTTGAAAGATGCCCATCCAAACTCTGCTTGTAGACTTCCAAAGATGGAGAGTCTGACATTCTCCAAGGAAATCTATTCTACTGTTGAACAACTGATACAGTAAAAAAAGTATAAAAATCTTCATGCTTAGGTAGAATCTCTTTTCCTGTAATTTGAACACTTTGGTTTGGATATATAAATATGAATATCACAGGTAGCTGAGCTGTGGGTTGGAGGTGGGGTAATCTCAGCTTGACACCCTAGAGCAGTGGTGTTCAACGGGGTGATCCCTGGACTGGTGCCAGTCCCTGAGCCCTTGGTTTCTGGTCCCTAGAAAGTTTCCAGGAAAGAAACCAGTTGTAGCCAATTAGAACAAACATGGTGGTGGTCCCTAGCACATTTGAAAAAACTAATTGCTGGTCCCCCACTTCAGATAGCCTGAGAAGCACTGCCCTAGAAAACAGGAGTCAGAATCCATAGCAGTGGGCTCAGGGACCAATGCTCAGAGCTCTTATCAGGTTGTTTCAGAATGGAAAGAAATTGTGCTTGATCTCATGCCCTCTTGTGTCTTGTGGAAGAGAAAGTTTAAGTATATAAATATGCATTTGATTATGGCTATCATAGGATGGATAATGATGGTCATCACTATCAATCAGTTCACACAACCAAAACCTTCCTGTGAGGCACAGAAGTGAAACATCATCATCATCATCATCATCATAGCAAAAGCAGTCATCCTCCCATGCAAACAGGTACTCAAGAGAAAGGTGGGAAAGTGTGCTCCATGTTGCTCTCTTAGCCATGTTCACTGCCATGTGTGTTTGTGTGTGTGTGTGTATTTCTCCTTCACTGCTGCCAATGCTACTGATAAGTGGACCAAACCTTGGCCTCCATAGAAATATGCCAAATGGGGGAGGGTGGGGGTGGGGAGTGTTTGGGGATTTTATCTGTATTGTATTTTAATTTTTGTAAGCCGCCCCAATTGTTTTAACAGAGGGGCGGGGTATAAATAATTTTTTTATTATTATTATTATTATTATTATTATTATTAAATACTATAGCAACCCAAATCCAGCTCAGCTCTTCTACCAGATGCAGTGATTATATAATATATATGGAGTAGGTTTGCCCTCCCCTCCCCTCCTTTTGTAGATTTTTTTATTGCTCCTAGAAAAAAGGGCAACAACTCTAAAGCAGGAAAAGGAGAAGGAAAGTTGGACTTATTTGTATCTATTTGAATTTTTTCCCCTGTACATAAAGAGGGGGCTAAATCTGCAAATTATTACAAGCAAGGGAGATAGAATATGGCATTCTTATGGGAAGAGGCAGTCTTTTAAAACTCTTTCCATTTTCAGTTGTTACACATTGCTCCATTTTAAGCACTACACAACTTTGTCACTACTCATTTTTCTTTCATATACTTCAGTCCCTGCAATTTGTAAGGACTGTCTCCTAGGTTTTCTAACCAAATCTGACATTGATTTGTGGTTATGGTGGCAAAGAACAGAACTTAAAACAAACTAATCCTGGGATATATTACTGTAATTAGAGTTAAAGTGTAGAAAAAGGGGGATTAGAAAGATTAGAATAAAGGGAGAATCCAGCTGCCATTCTTTACACTAGAAAAATCTAATTTGAGATGACTAGAATATCTCAGGTTACACTTTTCAGCAGTTTTCAACAGAGAAATAATTCCTTGGGCTGCCCATGAAAACTTGCATGATAACTTGGATCAGAAATAAAGTAGGCCTCCTTTATTTCTGTTCTCAGTTTCATACACATTCAGTTAGCTAATTAACTAATTTTATGGGCTCCAATTTAGGGAGCCAACAAGCCACATGACTAACAAAAAAACTATAGCACAAATAGGAGTCTTTTATTGTGAGCATCCATACCACTTTTTTTCTTACTTGTCCTTTGTCCGTTGGATTTACCTGGCTTCTGTACAATTTGCAGGCCTGGTTCTATTATACAGAGTAAGGAGCTAAGACAAGTTCCTTAAATCAATATATTTTTTGTAATAGTTATGTTCTTTTTAGTGTTAAATCATTCAACATAAACCATAATTTCTCCAAATATAATTTTTACCATTGTGTAATTATATTGTGTGTGTGTGTGTGTGTGTACATGCATTCATGTGTGCATATGGAATTGGATTTGTCCTTCGAGCCTGTGCAATGGATTTTTCTGGTGGAGCGCAGCGTGCACAGAACTGGCCTCACCCCTTAAACCAAAGGTTCATCTGCTGTGGCCTTGCAAGCATGGACGGTAGCAGCAAGGTCCTTGGGTCGTAGGTTTGATTAGAGTTTCCTTCTCTTAGATGGTTGACCTTACAGGGTTGGACGAGCACCATCTGCCTGGGTTTGGGATTAGAGTTTTCCTTCTCCTAGGACGGTTGCCATAAGGCTAGAGGGCCCATCCTGCCCTTTGACGCTCTTTGTCAGACCCTTCGGTTTTGACATGTCTGGCATGGGAGACCCTACCAGTGGCTATTATGCCACCGCCAGCATAGCTCAAAACATCAGTAGGGTATGCAAGGCTCTCTCCTACGACAAGGGGGCATATGGAGAATAACAGAAAAAGAACAAGAAAAGGCTTGAGAAAGTACACACAGAATATTTGGTATGTGCACTTGCATGTGTATCTGTATCTGATGATAGGATTCAGATGAGATGTATGGACATCTAATGTGTCTTACCATAGTATCGTTAACATTTTGCATAGGTAAAGTTCCTCAGATGGTCATTTAGGGACAATAAGTAAGGAGATGGAGTTTAATTTGCAGTTCTTTCATTGTAACAAGGATTGTCTGCTGCAAAGTCGTCCCATTTGGATTATGTAGTATTAATTTCAGGTGTGATTTAATGCTTTATGTTACACATAACTGTGTATTGTGCTTATAGAAAGAGGGGCTGACCTCTTGCAGAACATGCTGGCCAAAGTAGGAAATAAACAAACCTTTTTACCTATTGCATAGCTGATTTAAAGGCATATGAAGAGGAACATGGTAATGCTTCATACTATGTGGATTCTGCCTATGTCAGAAGTGATAAAGAGCGATGGGGTCCAGAAGTTATCAAAACAACTGGAAAATTCATAGCACAGCTATGTCACCAGACTGAAATTGACTAACAGTCCTCCAGGGAACTGGTTAGTATAGTTCTGTATCTTCAGGGATCTCTAATAGAATTCCCAACAGCATCATCAACCTACAGTTCCAAGGAATTGTTAGGTATGGTGGAGAGGCATGTTAATTCAAGTTTGTGTGTAGATATGCTCTAATTGGTAGGAGAAGGTACCGAAGGGTTACCACTCTGCCCTCTCCTTTCCAGCTGGAAGAGTTATTTTTCCATATATAACTAAAGATATCAAGATCCTAGATCCTAAACCCATCCTAGGTTAATAATTATTGACACAAAAGGGCTCCCACAACTAGGCCATCTATTCCCCATAGACATGTTTCTTTAAGTGGTGCACTGATTAATATTAATACATCTAAACCACTTTCTATTCACCTTTGGGCCTTGCTCGTTTGCATCACTCTGACAGGTTCCCAATGGCTATCAAAACCAGGACTCCATTGTCTTCTTTCTCTCCTTTAAATTGTTGCCTTTTTTTCAGACATCATTTGTATTCCCAAGTAAACTTCTTAGCTATGTGATATGTTATGTAAGGGAATTTAACCACAGCCCCACAGGTCAGAGTGAAAATCAATTGACTCTCCCTTCTTTTGGGAGGTTTTATGGAATCAAGTGATATATTTCAGACAGAGAATAGACCAGTTGTTGAAGAATAGGTTGTCTTCCCATAAGTTCACGTATATGTATTCCAAAGCACATTTCAAAATTCATACTCTATGGCTGACCTGTTTTATTCTGTGTTTCAAAATAAGTCATTAGAAATAAATCTATCTATTAATTCCCAGCTCTGTTTTAAACTTTTAATTTGATGGATTGATGCCTGACATTTTTAAAACCCAGAGTTGCACCAGCATGTTAATGCTTAGGGTGGGGTATAATTACAGCTGCATCATCATTATGACATCACATTAGGTGTTGTGCCAGTGTCCAAGTGACATTATGACACTGTTGCAGTCAGATGCACCAACACAGATATTTAGTGTTTGGAAATGACCTGTTCTGTTGAGAATTCCTTATATCACCATTATTATTTTTGTATTTCTGTAATTCTCAATGTGCTTTATAATAAAAATTCCTTTTGTCTTTATGTCTGAACATTTACTAGTCCGAAGCCAGTGCCCATGTTGTCAAACTAGACATTGTGTGTGCATTTAATTTGGGATATAAACATTTGAAGAACTGTTTTGTACTTTGGCCTGCAATCCTCTACACACTTAACCTGGAACAGAACCCAGATGGATTCAGCTGGACTTACTTCTGAGTAAATATGCATAGGATTGCACAGCCACTTAGGGAAAGTGGAGATCTGCCTGTTTACCATATTCCTTAGAAGTGCATATCCTCCAGCATTTCACAGATGAAAACAAGGGCATGTGTGGTGAAACAAGATCAGAATGTGGTTAAGACGGCAAAAAATATTAGTAAGGAAAAGCACAAGCTTGGAGAAGCTGCAGCTATCTGATTTTGCCTGAACCTACTGGGAATGGCAAGAATCTGCCGCCTCCTCTCCCTCCTGATGAATTAACTGAGTGCAAACTACTTTTTCACTTGGAACTCAGTTTGCAGCAATTGAAGTAAGCTGAGTACAGAGGGGAGAAGTGGGTGGAGGAGAGAAAAATCAGGACATTTTAAAAGCAGCTGAAAAAGTTGGACGATGAGGATTATTTGGTACTATTCCTGCTTAACTGGGACAGTTGGTGGGTATGGAAGTGGCTTATATCTCCAGTTATAATGAGATACAGTATTAGAAACAAGAAGTCCTTCTGGAATACACTTTTCTTTGCACTTAATCTTAAATATATCAACAAGCGGGCCTTTGAACCTTCCTTGCTAATTAAGTGCAGGGCTGTTGGTATAAAACTACAAGTCATCTAGATAGCCTTCCTGTGGTATAAATATATAATCAACTGTTATTTAGTTTCGCAAACCAAAATTGTAGCATTTGGATGTTTTAAAACTAACAGAATGCTTAGGACTTCTTTGAAAGTGGTCAGGGCAGGGGACAGGGAAAGCCAACCAAAGGAAAGGACAAAAGGAGCTATATATATATTGGATCTTTGGATGATGGAGGCCAGTGTCAGGAATGGGTTAATACCAGTCCATATACTGCATCTCATGTAAAAGCAATAGGATCAGGTGGGTCTTTTGCCTTGTACATGGCCACAAGAATTACTATTGTTGTCTTTTCCTCTTCTTTTTCCCCCCAGACTTTGGTGGGGCAAATTTTTAAACAAATCTATCAGTTATAGGTTTGGAGCATAAAGAAGTGTCAAACCTGTGTCTGGACCAGAAGCACCCTATATAAACACCTATATATAAACAGCTTTAAAAGCCACACCAGAGTTAACATGCAGCTGCTTTTCTATACTCATTCTGATCCTTCTGGAATCATGGATGTAACATTAATGAAGGCATAACTTGATGGCAGTAAACACTCCAAGGAGGTATTCAGGGACACTCTTCTGTCAACTAACCTTAAAAGGAATTTTTTAAAAGATTGCCAGTCTGGAGATAGAATCTTTATTTAGGTTAGGCAAATGTCTAAGGAATTCTTCTAATTGGTTCTGCAGTTTCTCCTCTATTGGCCATGCCATCTAAATCCCTTAAGGCCTAATGAAGAGCTCTGTGATGCTAAAAAAAATTGAATGTAGATAGATTTCTCCACAGAAGGTTATTGCCTTTTGTGCTTTGTCTTCAAACTGCAAAAGCCTTTATTTTATTGAAGAGTGGCTAATTGAATTATCTGTTAACATTTCAGGAGCAAGAATGAATGCTTGTCTGTAAAACAGAGCCTGTGGTCCTGTTCCGTCTTCATTTTTTTCCCTGCTTAAAATTTCTGAATTCAGATAGTTCGGGGGCAAGGGGGAACACATAATACAGTCTTTCCAGGGATACACCATTTTAGAATATCCAAAGCCAAAGCCAGAAAAACCTTTGTGGCTTCTTTAAGACTAACTGATTAATTATAGCATGGGATTTTGTGGAGTATAACACATGCTTCTGAGGAATTGGGCCATAGTCCATGAAAGCTATTCTGTAATAAATCTGTCATTTTTAAAGGTGTCACAGGAATCCTTGTTGCTTCAACTACTTCAGAATGTAAGTGAGGGATGGCATATCTATGTGGATATTTTTAAAGTCCTTGTCCTTTTAACCTCTGAGATTTTGCTACTTCCTATGTTGTTTTAATATTGCCATTGTACTGGCTGTTATTTTATTATATATCTCTTATTTTATTACTTTGTTTCTTGAGGACCACCATATAATCTATAAAATAAATGGATACTTTTCTACATCAGATTCTTTTTGCATTTAGAGAGTTAGCAGCTTATGTAGGAGGTATTTAGTTGAGAGTTATCCCTGAAACTCTAGCCTTCCATTTTCAGGCAAGTGGTATGCCATGGCACAGCATTAAAACAATCCATCCCTCCACCCCTGAATTTTGAAGTCGTGTATTCCCATGATATTTCACATTTCAGCTGACTCAGCATAGAAACTAATATCAGTTAAAGTTTTTTGTTTTTTTTTTAATGTAGAAACAAGCAATCACGCAAGCGTGGCCATACCAAAAATGCAAACAAATTATTTTGTTTGTATACGTATGGTCTAGGGGAGGTATTTCTAGTTCATGTTTAATAATTACATACATTGAATGTTATGAACATTTCTAATGTATCCCCATGCACCAGGAAGGAGGCAGGGGAGAAACACGTTTGACTTTTAGGTTATTTTCTGAACCCAATAAAAATCCTAGGTCACTGTGTGGTATATATAAAAAAATCTCTTTTCGTATGCAGGAGTCTTTTTGTATGCTCCCAATCACCCAAGCCCAGAAAACAAGAAGTAGAATAAAAGTAAAGCAAAATCAATTAAAACAAAACATACACTTTTTGCACTGTGAGGTATTTCCTGATGCCATTTGATTCCAATTTCCTCCCGCAATCCAAAGGTGTCCCTGGGGCTGAATGTGTCCCCTTTGGTCATTGGTTTTGGTCATTGGGTTTTGAGGCACCCAATCCCTCCAGATTTCACTGTTTTTTTCTGGCCAAAAGAGGTGATTTTTTTTCTTCTCTTGGGCGCCTTTAGGAGTAGCAATTCTTCTTTTAACTTCCACCATTTCTGATGGTTTGTTGTTTTTTTTTTTGGTTTTCATTTAGGGCAGTCCATATGGCCCCTGGAGAGTCCCGAGGGAAGAAAATAGGCCTCTAAGCCTGTTGCATATTGATTTTGCCCTGATGGGGTCAAACTAGTGCCAACCAAAGGATGCTTCTTTTGCTTCACTGAACCACAGTTTGCAAAAATAACAATACCATGACAGGATACTCCCCCATGTCCCTAGTACCAGTTGGCTGGTACAAAAAGTACTTCAGTGGCAAAAAGGAATAGATTTTTGGAACATTTTTGCCAGTATTTTTTTTTTCTTTGTAGAAAAAAGTATGTATGAGGCAAAGGGATGAAATTCAGGTGGTTTTGTTTGTAACTGTATGTGACAATGGGTTAGAATGCCTGCAGTGTAGGTCTGTAAGAAAATTAGACTCTGGGGAACTAAAAAGTTCTGTCCTAGCACATGAGAATTTACTTGGCTTTCACAATATGATGAAATCATGTATTTTTATTCTGCACCCCTAAACATACTTGCTAGTTAATAAACCTCCTTGAGTACAATGGGGCAATAATTACTGGTGGTTTCCATGTCAATAGGGCAGTGAATACATTCCAGGATTTAGTCTGGACTTTAAAGGAGTTAACCAAGTTTCTATTTTAGGGATGGAAGTCACCGGCTGCCATTGCTGGGGACTTGAGTTTGAGTAGATGTGCACTGGATTGTGTACCTAGTAGATTATTTGTCAGTAGGAGTGATCCTGTGAATGATCTGAGAATGCCTGATCTTGCAGAATTGTTAGAGCAAAGTGGGGATGAATCTGAACAGGAAGTTGGTTGAGAAACCACTTAGAGTACCATGTAAGAGTGTTATATAATAAGAAAGGAGGATACTTGCAGTGTTTTGCTTTGTTTCTCTGTGTGATTCACAGAAAAGGTCGTTTAGATATTACCTGCATTAGTCCTGTTCTCCTCAATCAACAGGTACAACCCATTGTCTTTATAATATTCATAACACTTCTGAAAACACCTTCTCAATTCCTCTTATTTGTTTTGGTATAATTTGATTTAATATTTACATTGGGTCATTTACAGAGTGCTTTTTTTAAAAAAAAAAATTGAAGTAACACACACACTATCTCTACACAGTGGAGCTGCTGTCTCATACCAAAGAGCAGATTCAGGGCATTTTTTTTTTTTCAGAAGAACAGCACAGTGAGAAATAACCTTTTTTTCTCCCCTGTACTAAAGGTGCATATAAGCTCAAAGAGACTAAAGCAAAGAGTTACAAGGTTTGAGGCCAAGATATATGACTGGGAGCAGAATATAAACTATGAAATATGTTGATCAAAGTTCAACATAAGGCCTGTGGTGAAAAAACTTTCATTATTGTAGCTGTTTTGAATGTATTTTTGGGTACTGAATTCTAAAAACACAATAAAAATGTCATACCACACAGTTCTTTCACAAACGTAACTACTAATTTCAGTACTAATTTCATTCAGTCACATATTACAACATAAAAACGTCAAAGCAAGTTGTGAAAAAACTATATGTGATGGAGCAAATTTGAGGTCATTTTTTGATTTATAATGTCAAAATTCCTTTAAAATCAGCATATAATTAAAAATATGTATGTTTAGCCTGGAGAAGAGAAGATTAAGAGGTGACATGATAACCATTGTTAAATATTTGAAGGGATGCTATATTGAGCGTGGCGCAAGCTTGTTTTTAGCTCCAGAGACTAGACACAGAGTAATGGACTCAAACTACAGGAAAAGAGATTCCACCTAAACATTAGGCAGAACTTCTTGACTGTAAGAGCTGTTCAACAGTGGAATGTGCTGCCTTGGGACATTTTCAGACACGGTTTTATCGTACCTAGTGTGGGAAGAGCTCCCGGGAGAGGGACGGGGCTCGTGCGTGGCAGGGGGTCGTTTTCGGACGCTGCCGTCCCTCTCCCGAAAGCATCTGTTTCAGTTCCATGAAGCTTCAGAAGCCACAGCGCCATATTTTAATCATGGGCAACTTCCGTGCTTAAAATATGGCTCTGCGGCTTCTGAAGCTTCACGGAACTGAAACGGATGCTTTCGGGAGAGGGACGGCAGCGTCCGAAAACGACCCCCTGCCGCACAAGAGCCCTGTCCCTCTCCCAGGAGCTCTTCCCACTCTAGGTATGATAAAACCGTGTCTGAAAATGTCCTTGGAGTATGGTGGAGTCTATTTCTTTGGAGGTTTTTAAACAGAGGCTAGATGGTCTTCTGTTGGGAGTGCTTTGATTGTGTATTTATTCTTGGATGGCAGAGGATTGGACTAGATGGCCCTTGTGGACTCTTCCAACTCTATGATTTTATCACCTTCAATTTTGCCATTTCTAATATAGAAATCAGCAAGTGAAGTGCTCCTGAGTCAAATCTGGTTTCTGGATGCCCGACTGCTATTACATAACTGGATGTGAAAGAGATTGTAGAAGGGGTTGAAGTTGCCTCGCTTTAAGAGTGGGAACTCCATTCATCATCATGTTCAAAAATCTTTCTTCCACTTGTCCGATTGGTTGTCGATCAGGATTCTGCCCATGTCATATGCATGTTTACACAAAAGTAATACTCACTGTGTGCAAATAAGGTTACTCTCTGATCAGTGTGCTGCAGCATAAAACATGCCAAGAAACAGACCTATAAATGGTTTTGTTCCCAATATGCAGTGTTTGCCTTTGGGTATTTTGGAAAAGAAAACCATCCAAAAGACTGAACATGACACCATGATTATAAAGTAAATGGGGTCTAATAAAATTATTAGGCCAACATGTCTTATTGTGGGCATTGCAGGGAATGGGCTGCCCTCATGTTGCTGATCAAATTACAGATTGTTTATGCAAGAGAAGAAAAAGAGGAAAATATATCTGTATTTCTCAAATGGATACAAAAGGGCATTTGCCAAGCCTGTGTTTTTAGCATACGATGCTTGATTGGTGCACGTATTTTGTTCTCTCCTGCAAATTTTATGTCCAATTTTGTCAGACAAAATAAGCTTTTAAGACTCATGAAGTAACTACTGGAAAATTAGTCTCTGCAAAGCAATCTTGATAAATCATATGCAGGCTATATTCTCTCTCCTTCGTGCATTATTGACCACAGTACTAATTCTGAAATTGTAACCTGTCTTATATTATCTTGTTACAAGCACCACAGTTCTTGCATAGTAGATAAAAAGGAGACAGCAATGATTTGCATTCCTGAACTCATGTGACTTCATATGAGGTTTTATATGATACCACAGAAGTCTCTATGGTACACTGTTTAAGTACATGAAACAGTAAAGTAAGAAACATTGTGGGACTGGCACTTCTGTGGCTATTGTTCATGCACTGAAATTCCAGGCCCATATATGGATGCAACTTGAAGCTCATAAATGTGATCCCCAGTGCAACAGATTTCTGTTCCATAGACAGAAGGAATAAATGGAGGAGAATGTTAAGGGGTTTGGCTGTATGTGTGTGTGTATGTTGAATGGAGGATGTACACTCATACAGCAGCTAAGAGAAGTGATTATACAGGAAATAAGAGACTGAGATTGGAGAGTGACCACTGAAAGTGAAAATACTCCTTGCTGTTTCTGACTACCATGCCAGCCTCTCTTCAGTACCTCTGTATCCCACATTTCCTCTGCATCTTTCTAACTTTCTTTCTCAATACCTGTCTGCTTTTGATTCACAACCTTGTCAGTTCTCTTATTCTCAATCCTGCAGTTTCTCCTCATTCCTACTGTCCAATTTTATTTCCCACCTTCTGTATATCTCTCAGTTTCCCCCACCTTTTACTATCTTCTTTTACTCTCTGTTTCTTTCCCCACTCTTCTTTCCCTTATGGGGGCACATATGCCGATATAAGTTCCCATTCCCACAGTTTACAGTGGAACAGTTCAAACTAGGGACTTCAATGAGAACTAGTCTTAAAATGTACTATAACAATCCCTAAGTGTGTATTTCATTTTCCAGATATGTGTCTTGAAACTGTGAGCACAACATTTTTATATACTGCACTCATGGATGGCCCATATTTTCTGAAATTGGTTTTTTCATGCTGCAGTATGCAGATAGCAAAATAGTACACTAACACGGCATGGTGACATTTTCTGACAATGTTAACTTTGTTACATCCCTAGCATTCTCAAATTTCAAATATGTGTATGTATACTCATGCACCAATACCTGATTTATTCAAGTGTCCATCTAAAAACATTCAAATCAAGGAGAATGCTATTTACATACTATAGCATCTTCACAGTTACACAAGACACACAGATTTGATATTCATTCAAGACTTAAGAGTAAGGATGATTTGGATTAAATTATGATGTAGGTACAAGGTTTAGTACATTTAACTTAATAAAAATATATTTTACCAGTTTACTTATTTGATTTTTTAAAATGTCTTGAAACAAACCAGCCAAAACCAGAATGTTCACATGAAGCACTTTATGTCAGAGAGAGAGGTTATTATTCAGTCTTCTTGTTATGTTTTTAGAGTATTTCATAGACTCATAGAACTGGAGAGTTGAAGAGACCACGAAGGTCATCCAGTCCAACCCCCTGCCACACAGGAAATCATGATCAAAGCATCCCCGACAGATGGCCATCCAGCCTCTGCTAAAAGACCTCCAAGGAAGGAGACCCCACCACACTCCGAGGGAGTGTGTTCCACTGCCAAACAGCTCTTACTGTCAAAAAGTTCCTCCTAATGTTGAGGTGGAACCTCTGTTCCTGGAGCTTGCATCCATTGCTCTGTGTTCCAGTCTTTGGAGCAGCAGAAAACAAGCCTGCTCCATTCTCAACGTGACACTCCTTCAAATACTTAAACAGGGCTATCATTTCGCCTCTTATCCATCTTTTTTCCAGGCTAAATATACCCAGCTCCCTAAGTCTCTCCTCATAAGGCATGGTTTCCAGACCTTTCACCATTTTAGTTGCCCTTCTCTGGACATGCTCCAATTTGTCAATATCCTTTTTGAATTGTGGTGCCCAGAACTGGACACAGTATTCTAGGTGAGGTCTGACCAAGGCAGAATAGAGCGGCACTATTACTTCCCTTGATCTAGACACTATACTTCTATTGATGCAGCCCAAAATCGCATTGGCCTTTTTAGCTGCCGCATCACACTGTTGACTCATGTTCAACTTGTGGTCTACTAGGACTCCTAGATCCCTTTCGCACGTAGTCTCATTCAGCCAGGTCTCCCCCATCCTATATCTATGCATTTCATTTTTCCGCCCTAAGTACAGTACTTTACATTTCTCCGTATTGAATTTCATTTTGTTAGCTTTGATGTTATGTGTATTCAAGTCCAGCTTATGGCAACCTTATCAGAAGGTTCTTGGCAATAAATATTCAGAGGAGGATTGCCATTGCTTTCTTGTGAAAATAAGAGTGTGTTAATTGCGTGGTGGGGGGGTGGAGGGAGGAAAGATTTGAGTGTGTGGGTTCTCGTGGCTTTGTGAGGATTTGAACCATGGTCTCCTAGAGTCCTGGTTCAACACTCAAATCACTATACCACACTGGCACTTTTTCAGAGTATAAAAAAATGTGAGCTGCTCAATATTGGGGAAATATAAAATGGCTTAAATTTTATGTAATTTTAACCAAAACTTGGAAAAGCATATGAATTAATCTGCCAAAATATGAATTCCTTATGTTTCCCACTAATATGGCTGACCTCCATAGATTTACCAATTAATGCTGAAGTTAATCCTATACCTTAATTAACTGATTTAGGTTCTTAGAGTTCACTAGAGGCTTGGGAGCTCTTTCTGTCTGAATCAGTAAGGCAAGAAGGCACCTGGAGAAGGATTAGGATTGGTGGAAATATATCACATGGTTCTCTGTTGGTTGGTTTGTTGTTTTAATCTGCCTGGTGAATTGTGGATTTTAGAAGCATAAGAATGCTGTGTCCCAACCTGAAAAGGAGGAATGGTGAGTCTCTCTGTGTGTGTATGTGTGTGTTTAGGGGAAGTGAATTGTTCTCAGAATACCAGGCTCTTCAATGCTGAAGGCTTATGCTTGCCATAATTGGCATTTATGAAAGTTATTGCAGTCTTTCTGGGTGGTGGTAGGATTGTAAGTATTTTCAAAAATTATTAAAATTTTTATTGATTTCATTTTCTGGTTTTATATTTTATTTTGAGCTACAACAAACCCCTTCGTAGTAATTAATTTTTTTAAAAAAAATTCCATGTGTGTGTGTGTGTATATATGTACATATATGATTTTCAACAGTTATATCAAATCACACTTTTTATAGAAATATAAAATTATGTTCATACGTTATCTGTATACAGCATTATAATGTTATTAAACTACTGTATTATTAAATGAACGAATAACTAACTGTGAAGTCGAAGGCTTTCATGGCTGGCATCCACAGATTTTCCTTGGGTTTTTTCCAGGCTGTGAGACAGTGTTCTGGAAGAGTTTCTTTCTGACATTTCACCTGCATCTGTGGATGGCATCTTCAGAGAATGGTTGGGTTTTGCTTCTCTTTACAATAGGCATTTCAAAAGATTTTAAGTGCCATTAAGTGACCCCAGTAATTATTATGTTGGCCTCTTAATGCTGATACAGATTTTGGAGTGGGGTGGGACTGAGTTACAATGGGATTTGGTTGGCAAAGGCAGAAAATATAATATATGGAACCTTAGGTCTTGCCAAATAAATTTGATTTAAGATTGCATGTTTATTTTATTTTTTAAAAAATATCTTTGGTAAAGTAGCTGGATTTGATGGAATTTTAATAGAAAGTGATTCTCTGGTCTCTGAGTAAGTGCAAGAGTTCTAAAAGAGGACTCCTCTGTAAGTCAAGGCATGAGATGCAATAGTCATATGCATCTGGTTGTGTTCCATAGTTATAAATGGTCAAACTGGTAGAATACTGGTGGAGACATGGTGCATGGCAGTACCACTATTGGTGGGGGTGCAGCTGGCAGGGTGGTGTGTGTGTGTGTGTGTGTGTGTGTGCTGTAATGATCAATGAATCTCCTTTTGTATAAACAGGAATTTATATTTTTAGAAAGGATCTATAAAGCCTGTCCCGTGAATTACTGTTCACCCAGTGCATGAAAGGTCACAGAGAAACTGCTTAAACAGTTATGTTTGCATAGCTTCCTCATTACATATTTCAGGATTCACAGACATATTTCAAGATTAGCATCCAAGCAAAGATGCAAGCCAGGCACAGGCAGTTTGACTCATAACAATGTTCCTAAAGAATCCTTTCTCTTAACTATTTCCATCTCCTTTTCCATGGCTCTTGGATGTGAAACCTAGCAATGTTGCTGTGACTTTTTTCTTGTTATTTACCTTACTTTATTTTAATTTATTTTGCTTTCAAAGACAAAGTATTCTCATGGTAGCTGTAAAGGTAAGATTGCAACACAATAAAATATAAAATGCAGTTAACTAAAACGTAACACAACTGAAATAACAGCAACAGTAAGAAGTCCAATGTATAGATAAATTTTAGCATCCATTCATTTATAAGCACATCGAAACATGAAGGCTTTCAAAGAATCTCTCTCTCTCTCTCTCTCTCTGGCTTTTCTTCGCAAACGAAGATTCAGGAAGGACTCATCCCATGCTTTCTGCAAGCGTGCTGATGACTAAAAAGGCCAATCCGAGATAAACAAGTCCGGTTGCAGAAAGCACAGCAGAATGGTCCTTGGGTGATGTTTTTGGGTTGTGAATCTTTCTGCATTGTCATTTCTCTTCAAGACTTGTTCGGCGTGAATTCTCAAATGAGGCTGCAGCATTGTGGATAGTGTATCTCCATGCCTCCCAATGTGAGGCCAGGGTGGACCACTGTTGGTGATCAATTTGGCCGAGCCTGAGATGTTGTTTCAGAGAGTCCTTGTATTGCTTTTTTGGAGCGCCCCTCTTTCGCTGACCCGTGGCGAGTTCACTGAAGAGTAGTATTTTTGGGAGGCGATGGTCCTCCATCCTAGAAACGTACCCTGCCCAGCGCAGCTGTGTTCTCAATATCATGGCCTCAATGCTGGTGATCCCTGCTTGTTCAAGGATAGCAACATTTGTCACATAGTCAGTCCAGTGTATATTTAGGATTGTGCATATACAGCGCTGATGAAAGCGTTCAAGGAGTCGTAGGTGGTGGCGATAGGTGACCCATGTTTCAGACCCATAAAGGAGGATAGATAGTATAATGGCTCTATACACACTGATTTTTGTGCTTTGCCTCAGGTGTTTATTGCTCCAGACTCTTTTGTGAAATATTCAAAGAATATTTTGAATAGTTTGTAAAATATTCAAAGAATATTTTAAAAACAACTAGGGAGGGAGTCACATACACCTCCTGTGATAAGGTTTTCATTAAGATCAGGCCACCAAAGACGAGGCCCAGTCTTGTCTCTGCCAACCTAATAGATCTTTCCAGTCTGGCAGGTCCATGAGCAGGACTTCCATGATCAGTCTTAGGGCCAGTCAGATTTATAAATCTACAAAGCCACAGAAGACTTTTAAAATATAGTATGCAATTTATAGGAGATATCTTGAGAGCATTGTTGTCAGGGTTTGGTTTTGCATCAGGGAATCACACATACTTTACTTATTTCTTGGGCAGTCCAAGGGAGATAGTACTAGCTACAAAAACATGGACTTGAGAAATACTACTTTTGTTAAATAGTACAGTAGGACCCCCATATCCATGGGGGATTGCAACCCCCCCCCAGATACCAAAAACTGTAGATAACAGCAAACACCATTGAAAATAACGGGACGTCCAGTTTAAAATGCCGTAGAGTTACCTTGGAGGATCTAGAAAATGTCTAGAGAGGATGCCTCTCTAGGCATTTTCTAGGAAGACTATGGTAGGTGTGCTGTTTTGTGTCCCACAGATAACTGAATCAGTAGATAATCAGATACGGAGGTTCTGCTGTAACTGTAAACACACAATGAAGGGATAGTGTTATTCCAATTACAGTTCCAATATGCTTAAGGATAGCTGTACTTCTAAAAACCACTTAGTCACATGCGGCCTCATGGGCACAGTGGTTTACTATGCCACAGACTACCAAAGTTGTGGATAGCTGTATCTGATCAATTGATTTTATATACCACCTTTACCCTAATATGGGACCAAAAGCAGCCCAGATGTACAATAGCCTTTGAATGGAGTATATATAAAACAAAGGATGTTCTGTGCTATAAGTGAATATGAATTTAAGTTGGAATTTGCTGCTACTCCAGAGGAAATTATATTGGCAGAGTAACCCAATTCATGTTTCCTGAGAAATAAGTACCACTGTGTTCAATAGGGCTCACTTTCTAGGAAGTGAGTCTAGGATTTCAAGCTGAATGGCATACTGTGCTTGAATCCTGATAGCCAACATGACTGATATCTAGTGATAGGCTCTCTTCCACATATTTATTGTATCACTATATCATGTGATCAAGCACAAAGTCTTTCCCTTTGTCTGTCCTAAATCTATGAGTCAAGATCTGATATTCTGATGAAGAGATTAGCTTTTCTCCCTTTCTGCTTCTACCACACGTGAATCATTTTTAAGTCTTGTGCCAGGTAGGTAGTCCCTTTTAAAACTAAAAACCACAGAACAATCAGTGACTGCAACAGCATCTTATAAAATCAGGAGCTGCTGGGGTATATTATTCCAGGAGGCCCCAATGTCCTTGTTTTGGTTCCTAGTTTCCACTAAAATCCCTAAAAAATGTTTCCCTAAAATCAAATCTACTAAGAAGCAGTAACAGGCTGTTAATAAATTGCCATTTTGACATTTGCACTATGCCCTGGAATTACAGTATGATTGGGTATTAGGGGATACCAAGCTGGTCACTGAGTTACAGGTGCCTTCTGCAGATCTCATGGCTTTACCTCCAGGAAGCCCACTGAGGGCATAACACCTGCAGCCAGTCTTGCAGACTTGTAGGAGAGGCACTCCAGCTTCTAGATCTTTCTGGTCATCTCTTTCTCCACCTTTTCCAGGGTATGGGTAAGCTAGAACTATACATTGTTTTCCAAATATAGCTGCACCATAGATTTGTTTAAGGTCATTATGGACTTTATCAGATGTGGGGAAATGCAGCAACCCCTCCCCCAAATGCATCCCAAACTGCGTCAGAAGAACATGACAATAACAGAAAGGGTGACATTATCAGATCCCTGCGTCCTCAGCCATTTCTAGGGAATAGCGCTGGTGCAGATGAGGCTTCACTTTTTTATCGATGGGGCTAAGCTGTCAATAAAAAGGGATGTCTTATTCATGCCTGCACTACACCCCCGGAATGCTGAAGGATAACGATGTCTGATAATGTCACCCATTTCTGTTATTGTTACCTTCTTCTGATGCAGTTTTTGCCATGTCTGACACCGTCAAATTTTATTTTTGGTCCTGTTTCTAATAATCCCAGACTCTGGAGATTTTCAGATGGGGACAAAAATAGTGTTCCCCATCTTGCTATCTCCTCTCCCTCTACCCTCCTGCCCCTGTCCCAGCACAATTTGGTTTTGCACTTACCTTAATCACTCGCCTTTCCTCCTCCTCAGCAGCCATGGAGTGAATGCAGCTTGCACGGAGCTGCATTCACTTCCTGATTGAAATCCTGGGCCATTCTCATGAGAGGACGAGTGCATAGGGAATTCAAAAAGAAAAAGAAAAAGAAAGGCTAAAAAATGACACCAAGCACAAAAACACACTTAACCCCGCCCCCGAGTAACCTGGGGAACGGTACAAAAAAGGATGTCACTTACCTGGATGTCCCAATCGCACCTGGAAGTGTTCTGGAATGGACCTCCACTGCGGCTGGCATTGTGCTACAGAAATGGGGCACCTTTTCACAAGCCCATCATTCCATCATAGAAATGAAACAGGCAATCTATTCACGGCTTAAGCTGTGAATAAAAAGCAACGAGGGCGAAACGGGACCAGCACGGGAGTATAACAGGACAGGGATGATGTCATCTGAAAGGGAAGCCCTTTTGTGATCTCCTGGCATTCATGTAACACCATATTAAGGGTGTCTGATAATCTCCTCTATCTCTTTCACAGCTCCTGTTGACTGTCTACATTAAGCTACTAACTGCCACAACCTAATGTCTCTTTTTTGTTAATCAGATTCCTATCTAGGGAGTGGGTGCTAGAAGAGGGAATTTCAGCAGGTGCTGGTTTTTCACACAACCAAGCAACACCTGCTCAAATTTCCTCTTCTCCATAAGCAATAAATGTATAGGAACCCATTCCAGTTTTCACTTTGGTGACCCTATCCCCATCAAAAGAATACACAATAAAGTCCCCACTCTTTGGACCCAAAATGCACCTTTACAGTGAACAGCATTGTTATTTCATTGACCATTCATTTGGGGTTCTTTGCTATTCATTTAGGTTTTCACCGTGCTGAATAATTGGGTGTCCTCAGCAGCTTTGGCCAAATGATTCTTCACCTAGCTCCAGGTTATTTCAGAGCAAGTTAAATAGGACCAGTACCAATACAGATCCTTGGAGGGAAACCACTTCTACCTTTCAGTGTAGAAAGTACCTGTTTAACCAGTTACTAATCTGAGAATTAAGTGCATAAACAAAGAAGCAGAGAGAAATAGTTAAATGTTCTCACAAACAGTGGGAAATAAGAAGTAGAGTCTCTTAATAGTATGCATCCTTTCAGTGTTCCCAATGTTTGTAGTCAACTGCACAATCTATTAAAATGTGTTCCTGTATACTGATTTTCAGTGTGTCTTGCATCCTAATGTGGTACCTTAAATTGACCTGATTTTCAGACAGTACTGGGCTTTAAAAATAAGCCTCCCTCATGCTGATGAGCATACAAAATAGTTAGTTGCCTCTGGGAAAATGTAAAATCAATCAATCACTCATTCACAATCATCTTACTTGCTAAGGCTGAAGACAAATTCTGACTCCTTTACTGTAGGTGTTTTAATGGCAAAGACAGAGACTTGTACATTAAGTAGAAACACTAGTAGTGGGGCTAATGTAACCTATTGTTGCCAGGGGACCATATGTTCTTGATTTAGTTTCCATGAAGATTTCCATGGCTGTTCCTGAAACTATATCTGGATTTTGCATCTCTTTCCAAGGTTATGTGCCACTGCAGTGCAGATCCCAAGGTCTGATTGGGCAGAGGACCTTGAGCCAGTTTTCTTTAGTAGGTGTGTCAACAAAGAAGTCCTCTGACCTTCTTGATGATTCAGAGAAAGTAAAAATGGTAGCACTGTTGGTGGTTCTTTAGATCAGAGATAAAGAGCCTATTTTGGGTTGGGAGCTGAATCTTGATTTGGACAAGATCCAGGGGCAGCTACATTGAAGCAGGGGGCATGGACTCAGTTCAGAGCAAAGTGAGTGGAACAGGTGTAATTCTAACCCAGTTTGGACATTGTCTCACCAAGCATACAAAACATAGCTCAGTTCTGTGTGTCTTCTTAAGAGTTAAGCCCCAGAGCAACAATTTCCCAAGATGCATTGCACAGCTCCAGTCCATGCAACAGTTCCCAGGCTGCAAATCAGAATTCAGCTCTATGCAACAGGTTCAGTTGGATGAAATAGGTTTCAGGATTACAAACTGCTTTGGTCAGACTTCACCTGGAATGCTCTGTCCAGTTCTGGGCATCACAATTCGAGAGGAATGTTGACAAGCTGGAATTGGAGGAGGGTGAACAAAACAGTGAAAATTCTGGAAACCATGTTCTATGAGAAATGGCTTAGGGAGCTGGATATGTTTAGCCTAGAGAAAAGAAGGCTAAGACTTGACATTGTAGCCACCTTTAAATATTTGAAAGGATGTCATACTGAAGATGGAGCCAGCTTGTTTTCTGCTGCTCCAGATAGTAGGACATGGAACAATGGAATGAAACTTCCTAACAGTAAGAGCTGTTCGACAGTACAATATGTTGCCTCAGAATGTAGTGGAGTCTCCTTCTTTATAGGCTTTTAAACAGAGGCTGGATGGCCATATGTTGGGAGTGGTTTCATTTTGTATTTCTGCATGGCAGGGAATTGGACTGCATAGCCCTTCTGGTCTCTTTCAGTTCTATAATTCTATGAAACTTAAAAAGAGTTCAGTGCCATCCAAAAGGCTTAGCTTCTTATCTTAATCACCGATCCAAGGCAACAGCAGCAGAAGCTTCCAGCAGTGGAACCCTTGGGTCAGTCAGAGGATCCTCATCCCTGCTTTAGATGGCAGGTTGTTTGCCAGATCATGGAATCCTAGCAAAAAGGATTGGCAACTCTTGAAGTAAAGATTGATAGTACCAATGCTGAGTCTAAGGGTGTAGCCTACCTAAGCACTTGTTTATTTAGGACATACAGCCATTATATGTACTGACAAGTTACCTATCACCAAACAATACTATGTGTACATCATGTAAGGTCACCAGGAATCACAAAACAATCTTGACTACAACCTATGCCACAGTCAGACAAAAGGAAACCCACATGCAGAACAGATCACTCCATAAAGTTAGCAAAGCCACAGACTTTAAGTCAAATCTTTATATATACTGTATGGGTAACAAATTAAGCAGACTACAGTATTCAAATGCGTTAACCAGTTTCTGGAGAATAACACAGCCCTCTCACAAGTTCTGGGAGGCAAGCTTTTATTGGGCCACAGATAGCCTCCAAATCTTAAACAATTACTCACAACATGATACATAACATGGATGGTAATACAGGGACAAGATCCTGCGACATACCTAGATGCCAACTCTGTCCCCACATCTACTCTGGTAGCTACAGTATATTACAGGGGCTGATAACATAACTCACAACATCAGAGGTGCGTTTACTTGCTCTTCTTCCAATGTGATATGTGCCATCCTATGCCAATAATGCCCCTCTACACTCTACATTGGACAACAGGACAGTCACTATACAAGAGGAGACGTGGACACAGATTTGACATTAGAAATGGCAATACCCCAAAATCAATCGCAGAACATTTCTGTCTTCCTGGACTCACAGTAAATAATTTACAGGTCATGGCCCTTGAACAAGGAAATTACAAAGGAAGGACTAGAAAGAGAAACAGCTGAATTGAATTATATTCACAAATTCTTATCTATTAGCAAAGGTATGAACAAAGACAATGGTGTCATGGCACACTGCATGCATTAATACAAGAGTCCTTGCTACTGCACATATAACAAAAGGAATCAGAGAGAGTTTTGAACCCAGGGAAACTGACTTTTGGTTGGTAGATTTATTGCTTTCACACATCAACACATATAAGTGGCCACTGTAAAGCTCTGAAAGACCTGTATCATCTTGCCCAGGCCTTTGAAAATTTAGGGCAAGGGACATGAATTTGCAAGTTTCTGGATCCTATTCCTGTACATTTTATTTCACCCCCACAATTGTATAAATATGTTTTATACCTGAGGCCTTAATACCACTCAGTATTGCATCTGAAGAAGTAGGTTTATATTCATGAAAGCTCATGCTAAAATAAAAACTATTTAGTCTTAAAGGTGCTGCCACATTTCTTTTTCTCTCTCCCCTCCCTTCCTCGTTTTTTTGTGCTGCAAGAGACTAACACGGCTGTTAGTGACAGCTAGACAATGCCAAGGTGTGTTCCTGTGACCAGGCATGATCCTGCACCCTGATGCCACTTAGCAGCTATAGTGTACCTAAGGAAAAAGAAACAGACTTTGTCCTCCCCAGACCTCTAGCAGTTCTGGGAGTGCAAAGGCTACTCTATCTTCCCTAGCTGCACAACAGCTATGAGATGGTGGGACATAGTTTGAAGCTCCTGCTAATGACTGGCCTTGGGTTATATACCCTAGCACTATTTGGATACAAGCATGCATTGGAGTAAGAAGTTGCCTTCAGTGTAAATGCACTTTGCATGTTACAAGTGCTGAATAGCATTTGGCCATAGTATTATGAAAGGAAGGGAATTATTGTGTTAATGTATTTTGCTGGGTGAATGTATCATCTGTGGAAATATTTTTACAAAAAATATCCTCTAGAGTTTTAGCTTTGAGCCTTCTGCTTGCACTGTTCTGTGTTATAGCCTGCACAAACTTGCCACCATGTGACCAAGCCATAAGCTCAATTTGTGCGTATGTGACTTCAGAGGCACTGCAGATGTCTATTGCCTTTTGTAAACTTGGTCCCAATTCCCTTCACAATTGCTGTGTTCGTCTTTTATCAGTCACACTGAACACAATTTTGTCCTGGAACACATAATTTTCAGTGTCCCCAAATTCCCAATTTCTTGCTTTCTCCCTCAGCAATGAATCATATTTGTGGATCTGAGTCTTTGCTAAATGAGGACAAGATGAGAACTGAGGATTTTTCTGAGGATTATAATAATTCCTAAGTGCTAGTAAACATCATTTTTTCCATGTGCCTTTCTATTTGGCTGTTGTGCTAGGTTGCAGTAAATATTTAAATACAGAATTTCTCCCATCATGTGCACATAAAATTACAAACTTTATGTTTTCCTTATTATTTCTCTCTCCAGTGCAGTATACCTTGTTATGGTGAGGTTGGAAATGGTCTTTTGGAGAATTTACTGTGTAGGAGATGTTAATGTTCCCCTAACCTTCCACTTCTCTGTTGACAGGTATTTCAAGCTTCTGAATGGATGGTTTATAAACAGGTGGCTCCCCCCAAGTAATACTTAATATATGTATATTCAATTATGTTCCTACCCCCTTGTCAAATTTACTGCTGCTAAATTAAATTGAAGCTGATACTTTAACATGTTTAATTTCATTTTTAAATATATGCAAAATACAAATTAAAAATATTCCTTGCTTTACCTAAAATTACCAGAGACTATGCTTTCTGCATTTCATTACTATTCCACCCCCTTCTCCCATTTATATATTGTCATAGAAAGCTTAGATGACACACTAGTCAGGAAGCTAGACAAGAACATCTTGTCTTTTAAACAAGACAGCAACAGGAAATTCCTGACTCTATCCAGACTCCATCCAGATACGGTTAAGTCCAGTGCCACCTTTTTGCTATATAATAGGCCTATCCATTAGGAGAACACTTTGTTCTTTTGATGAGGTAGACTCTAGTCCATGAAAGTTTGTGCTGTAAATAAATCTGTTTGGCTTAAAGTGTCTCAAAGATTATTCTTTTGTTCTGATAGATTACCTCAGATATCCATCTGGAAGTTAATATTCTTTACCCTGTCATACATGGAAAATTGAGTCCCTGGTTGTTGTGGTAGATGACAAATAAAAAGTTCCTTCATACCACAGACCGACAAGCTACATAGAGTTACATGTATGCAAGGAGTCTACTTGTGTGAACAAAATAGTATAGGAAGAACATTTGCATGAGATAATGGCTTCTCTTTCATCAAGTTTACCTGTGATTTCCCTAGTTTTGGGAAAGGAACCGTAATCTCATTTATGCTTATGTGAGTTGACTACTTACATGAAAAATTAATTTTGCACATAACAACATATGCATTGGTTACTCAAAAACCTGAATGTTTGTAGAATATTACTCCTTACCCATCCCAACCCAAACCTGTGGAACAGAAAGTAGTCCACTGTTTCTGCCTCTCTCCTTTTTGGATTTGTCACTTGCTTTCTACTTTTTACTTCCTCATTTCAGTCTCTAGGGTACTTCCCCTGGATACTGCTTGGAGAAATTCTTTCTCTGTGTTTATGCACTCCACTGTTGTAGAGCTGGAGAGTGCTTGATTATTTCCAGTCAGGAATGTGTAACAGTGCAAAATGTTGCTGGCATCAACATTGTATATCAGGGTTTCTAAAAAAACCTTTCTGCACAGTGTCACTAAGACTTAATAATGTCTTTAAAATTAGAATCTGTGGAGAAACAAGCTCTGTCAATATAGTGCAAGAAATTTATGAAGCTCATGTGTGTTACTGGCTTGGGGAGTAAAATTTAGGAGATTATCAGATGAGCCTCTAAAAATGTTCCTGTCCCACTATATTTTAAAGTGTAAGGAGATTTTCACACAGGGGAAATAACCCCAGCAGAGATTGGGAGAGAAACAGGGCAGTTCTGCTGCCAGTGCTCCATTTCACATGCCCCCGTCCTTCTCCCGATCTCCCGTTGTCCTCCCTCCATCCTGCTTCCATTTCCCTCCTGCTGTTTTTTACTAACGAAAGTTCTTCATTAGAAAAAAATAGTGGAACATAGCAGGAGGGAAATGGAAGCAGGACGGAGGGAGGATGACGGGAGATTGGGAGAAGGAAGGGGGTGTGCGAAATGGAGCGCTGGAACCGGAACAGCCCCGTTTCTCTCCCAATCTCCGTGGGGGTTATTCCCCCCGTGTGAAAATCTCCTAAGTGTCTTGGCACAATAACCCTTTTTATCACACTTCACTGTAATAACAAGAAAGAGCAGCCCCAGCATTATCAGAGCATGCATGCTAGTGCTGTTTACTTCCATGTTCACAGGGGCACGTGATCTTGGTGGTTCTCGTGAGAAAACCCAAGTAGACTTAAAAGCTAAATTAAACAGCTAAATTAAAAAAACAAAACAAACACACAAGCACTGAAACACACTTTAAAACTTGCCCTAAAAGTGGGGAGGTTCATAAAAAGAGTGTCTCATACCTAGTTTTTGCATTCTCACCTGAAAGTTTTCTGGCAGGGACCACCCATTGATGCTGTGTTCACAAGAGCAGAATAGTGCTTGGTTTCAGATGCTTGCAATTCTGCAACAAAAATGCCACAGCAGATCAATTGATGGCTTTAGACTACCAATAAAAAAGAACGTCTTATTAACAACTGCATAATGCTATAGCATGATGTCGTGCGATATGGGCACCCTTTCACATTCTTTTGACATCATTATCACACCATATTTGCTGTGTCTGATCATCTCCTTAAATTCAGTTGCTAGTCCCAAGTAAATTACAGCCAATGAATCAGTAGAACACACATGAGCATTGAGTTAACCTTGTTCCTGTTGATTCAGTGGGTCTATTCTATTTGGAACTAGCAATTCGATTTAGATTTAGTATTTACAATCAGTTGTTGGGTACTATCTGGTTTGCCTTTTCCAATATTCCAATATTCAGTACAGCAGAATCAGGTTGAGGAATTTTTCATTACTCCTCAGGCATGTATATTAATCACTGACTTCCATGTGGTACCGTGCATTTGGAGTGTTCAGCAGTAGCGGATAAATTTTATATATGGACTTAGAATCACAGAATCATAGAATTGTAGAGTTGGAAGAGACCACGAGGGCCATCCAGTCCAACCCCCTGCCATGCAGGAATATACAATCAAAGCATCCCTGACAGATGGCCATCCAGTACTTGTTGACTGCAATGTAATTTCAGGCTTTTCACAGCCTAGGCATAAAAGGTAAGGAAGCACACACACCCTGATACATTTGTCCTGTTTGTAGTGGATGTTAGAAAGAAAGAGCAATTTCAGCCTGTTAGTTTTTGAGAGGAACATTGACCTTTGTTTTAGGATTGGCTGCTTTCCTAACTTTCAGTCCTCAGCTTGGATTTCGTAAGCAGATTTTAACTCAGGTCTGCAATGTTCACTGTCTTGAAAGCAAACTGACCCTGCAGAAGTTGCCCTGAGGTTTACACTGTGTGCAGAGGAAAGAACAAAACATCGTTACCATATAAAATAAAATAGCTTTCCTAGAACTGAATGTAGCTACATTGCCACTGGGAATTTCAATTGAATCTGTGAATCACATGCAACTGCATAATGTTCCATTTTAGCTCACTAGTATACAGTATATCCCTCTTATCCTGGTTCCATGGGATAGGACATATTTCTGTCTACAGCTGAATAATAATGGTAAGGAATCTGGATCTCGAAAGGAGGTAGAATTCAATCCATTCAAAAGTTTTTATTGGCACATTTTAACCTAGGTTTATTATTTATGTAGTTTACAGCCATGGCTGTTAAAGCCCTGTGTCATACTGGTTCTAGTCACCCTTGTGCCATGCACGGTTGTGGCTGGACTATTCACAAAAAGCACCTCAGTGGCCTGGGATCATATTACAACAGCTACATCCAAGTCATGAATAAGCTGTTCTATTTTATTGACGGGCCAAGCTGTCAATAGATCACCAATGGCGTTTTTTCGCAGCATTGCCAGCATCTGAAACGACATCCTGTTCTGCTCTCGTGAATACAGCATTAATGGGCAGGCACTGCCAGAACACTTCTGGGTAACGCAAAAACTAGGCACAGGATGATCTTTTTATGAACCTCCCTGTGTTGCTTGCCAATTTTAAAGTGTGTCTCAGTGCTTGTGTGTTCATCTTTTTTGTTAGCTTTGGTGTTTTTTGACTTTTAACCGCGCTTGCATCTTCTCGCGAGAACCACCAAGATCACACACCCCAGCAAACACAGAAGAAAACAGTGCTAGTGTTCATACTCTGATAATGCTGGGGCTACTCTTTCTTGTTATTACAGCAACATGTGATAAAAAGGGTTATTGTGCCGGGACACTCACACTTCAAACTATAGTGGGACAATAATGTTTTTAGAGGTTCGTCTGATAATCTCCTAAAACACAGGCAATAAAATTTCAAATCCATTAACAGCAGCAAAGTGACTTCATTGAGACCCAGATAATCTCTGGCCTGTGTGATGCTAACTGTTCCTTTCTTAGGCAGAAAACATTGAATTTCTCCAGAAGTCCATGTACTGTTATATCTGTAAAAATGTTTAGATGCTATATAGGTAAAACATGCCAATTGTAGTTTAAATTAAATAGTTTTACCTTTGTTGGAGGTAAAAACCTCAAAGAATTAAGCTCCCTCTTGTTAGAGGCCCCCTTGTTGTAGCTAAATTCTTTTATCTTCAAATCCAGGAAACATATTTTGTGCTTTAGAGTTGGTCATTTTTCATCTGTCACTCAAATATTCTTTCCATCATTCATTGACAATCAAAACATAAACATTTGTTTTCCAAGATATAGAGGGAATGGTGGTGGAGTTAAAAAAAATGAGCTAGACCAATTTTTTTTGGTCTGTATTGCTTGATATTTTTAATAGCTCTGCTAGGAACACCCATTGTGCCTATAAATCCCTTGAATTCTACAGGGTCAGTCAAAAAGAGTTTAAACTGTACAAGTTTCATGCAGCTTATAAAAGCTTCTAATATCTGTGGGAATTCTATAGTCTAAATATTTGTAGAGAAAACCATTTGAAGGTGGCAATAAAATATTGTTCTGTACACAACTTTTCAACAGAACTATAAACATGTACACACACAATTTATTTGCTACTATGACTTTTTAAAGATACTAGACAGATATCTGGATTCAATCTAAAATACAAGTCCTTTTTAGTACAGTACAAAAGAGGTTTCTGCCATATTTTATATGAGTGAAAATGATATATCATGGGGGCTTTATAAACCTAAGCCTCCAGTCAAGAAGACTGTATATATCTTTGCATATATAGTGTGTTTTCTAAGTTCCTGGTGTGTGTGTGTGTGTGCTTGTGTGTGTTTTCATTCTCTTGAAAAACTTTCCCCTCACCTCTTGGGGGAAATTCAGAAGTAGGCTTGGAAAAAGCCTATTAAGATAGAGAAGTCTTTAATTTGAGGAGGAAATACTGTGAAGTATAGTTCACTTATGTGTGGACTGTGTAAGCTACATGTAGAAGACCATGACCTCAGACATATTTGCATACATGTGTACATGAGTGTCTCCTACTTTAGGAATCCAATTTTTTCTGATGGATAGATTTTGTATACAGCTTTTTATATGTTTGTACAGGTCCTGAATCAGACATTATATCCTATGTAAGATAGTGGAGCACATGTGAGCCCAAGATGTACTCTCATATCTGACTACATGTGGAAGGACTGGATTAGGTGATCCAGAGAGAGCTCTATAGGCCAGGTGATAGTATGATTTAACTGAACAGAACTGGTGCATGTATGGAACTTTTAATGGACATTCCTAGACAAAGGAAGGAATTGTACAGGCACATAAAAGAAAGAATTTCCAAAGTAATGCAGGGCCTATGCTGTTTGTGTCTTTATAGGTCACAACTAAACTAACATCTTGCACTGTACCTGGGACCACACTGGATCATAGAATCATAGAATCATAGAATTGCAGAGTTGGAAGAGACCACGAGGGCCATCCAGTCCAACCCCCCGCCACGCAGGAAATCACAATCAAAGCATCCCCGACAGATGGCCATCCAGCCTCTGTTTAAAGACCTCCAAGGAAGGAGACCCCACCACGCTCCGAGGGAGTGTCTTCCACTGCCGAACAGCTCTTACTGTCAAAAAGTTCCTCCTCATGTTGAGGTGGAATCTCTGTTCCTGGAGCTTGCACCCATTGCTCCGTGTTCCAGTCTCTGGAGCAGCAGAAAACAAGCCTGCTCCATCCTCAGCGTGACATCCCTTCAAATACTTAAACAGGGCTATCATATCGCCTCTAAACCGTCTTTTTTCCAGGCTAAACATACCCAGCTCCCTAAGTCTCTCCTCATAAGGCATTGTTTCCAGACCTTTCACCATTTTAGTTGCCCTTCTCTGGACACGCTCCAATTTGTCAATATCCTTTCTGAATTGTGGTGCCCAGAACTGGACACAGTATTCTAAGTGAGGTCTGACCAAGGCAGAATAGAGTGGCACTATTACTTCCCTTGATCTAGACACTATACTTCTATTGATACAGCCCAAAATTGCATTGGCCTTTTTAGCTGCCGCATCACACTGTTGGCTCATGTTCAACTTGTGGTCTACTAGGACTCCTAGATCCCTTTCTCACGTAGTCTCATTCAGCCAGGTCTCTCCCATCCTATATTTATGCATTTCATTTTTCCGCCCTAAATGCAGTACTTTACATTTCTCCGTATTGAATTTCATTTTGTTAGCTTTGGCCCAGCTCTCCAGTCTATCTAGGTCATTCTGAATTTTGATCCTGTCCTCTAGGGTATTAGCTACTCCTCCCAATTTGGTGTCATCTGCAAATTTGATAAGTATGCCCCTAATTCCCTCATCTAAGTCATTGATAAAGATGTTGAATAGCACTGGGCCCAGGACAGAACCCTGTGGCACCCCACTGGTCACATCTTTCCAAGACGAAGAGGAGCCACTGCTGAGCACCCTTTGGGTTCGGCCGGTCAACCAATTACAAATCCATTGAACAGTTAACTTGTCTAGCCCACATTCTACAAGCTTGTTTGCAAGAATGTCATGGGGAACCTTGTCAAAGGCCTTACTGAAATCAAGGTATGCAATGTCCACAGCATTCCCTTCATCTACCAAGCTGGTAACTTTATCAAAAAAAGAGATCAGATTAGTCTGGCATGACTTGTTTCTCTGAAACCCATGTTGACTTTTTGTGATTATGGCATTGCCTTCTAAATGTTCACAGACTCTCTGTTTAATGATCTGTTCTAGAATCTTCCCTGGTATTGATGTCAGACTAACTGGATGATAATTGTTGGGATCCTCTTTTTTCCCCTTTTTGAAGATGGGAACAACGTTTGCCCTCCTCCAGTCTGCTGGGACTTCTCCTGTTCTCCAGGATATCTATGCACTTTGTTGAGAACAAGTCCTGAGCAGCTTTCAGTGGAGTAGTCACATTGTTTGTTGAAGCAAAAATACTCAGAAATTTATCAGACAGGAACAAAAAATGTGTTCCTGTCCCACAGTCTCCACTCCCGCCCCTGTCCCATCCCTGTCACACCAGAATCACCCTCCCCACAACACTTATCTCCTCTCCCATTGCCCTGGAAGCCCAGGAGTGAACTAACAGAGCTCCCTTCACCTCCTTGATCAAAATCCCGTGAATTCTTGCAAGAAGATGCGAGCACGGGAAATTTAAAAAATAAAAAGAACGCAAAAAAATACAGCAAGCACAAAAACATACTATAAAAGGTAGACGTAACCCAGGGAGGGTCATAAAAAGTGTGTCACTTACCTGGATGTCCTGATCTCACCCGGAAGTGTTCTGGCAGGGACCGCCCAGTGATGCTGGGATTGCGCCAGTATAATGGGGCACCTTGTCACATGCAGGAACATCCGTGACAGAAACAGAACGGGGGATCTATTGACGGCTTCTCCCATCAATAAAAAGCAGTGCCAGTGGAACAGCAGCAGAATGGGTGCATAACAAGGGGGAAACAATGTCGTCTGAAAAGGGAGCTCTTTTGTGATCTCCTGGCATTCCTGTAACACCACTTTTAACATGTCTGATAATCTCCTAGGATGGTATGGCACCTTAACGGCTATCAAATTTATTATTGTATAAGTTCTCATGAACTGAAGTCCACGCTATTAGATAAATACTATCCTGAGTTATTAATGTGGTTATATGTAAACAACAACAACAACAAGGTCAGAGAAAAAATGAAATGCAGGAAAGTGATAACTGTCATATAATGCTGGACAATTTATTCCATCTTTCTTTTTTGGATATTTACAGCAAGGTGTAGAGAGTAGTTCAATCTGTATGGTGAGCTGCTACACCATGTGGCTCCCTATATAACTTTGGTTTTTTTTCCTGCCTGTACATAACACTAGTTGGACTCAGCATACCATACACCATTAAAAAACTCCCCCCCCAATACCTAGTAGACCTCATGACAACCCTGTAAGGTAGGCTGGCCACCAAACTTGCCCCACCCATCGCTTGCCCCCTACCGCTCACCCTCCCACCTCCAAACTGCCCCCCCCGCTACCAAACTCACCCCCCGCTGTGGCCAAATTCACCGTGCCTTTAAACTCACCCTTCCACTGCCAAACTCCACCTGCTGCTCACCCTCACCCCCCTGCCGCTCACCTTCCCACCTTCAAACTCACCCCCACCGCTGAATTCGCCCCCATGCTGGTCACCCTCCCACCTCTAAACTCATCCCCGCCTCCAAATTCACCCCCCTGCCTCCAAATTTGCCCCCACCACTCGCCCTCCCACCTCCAAACTTGCCTCCCGCTGCCAAACTCCCCCCTGCCGAATTCACCCCCGCCTTGAAACTTGGCCCCTGCTACTGAACTCGCTCCCCCCGCCACCGAACTTGGGCCCCCATGCTGCCCCCTGCGCTCCGGCACATGCCATGCTGCACACACACACATCCACCCCCCTGCTATTCACACTCCCTATGCAGCCACCATGTTTACAAAGGATTTCAATTTCTGCATGGTCCCGGCCCCAGTGTGCTGATTGGCTGCCCAACAGAGCTTTGATTGGATGGTCAGTTCCCTAAGCAGCCAATCAGAACACTGGAAATGGCAACATACCTCAGAGAATTATATATATAGATGCTGTTCATGCTGAGACAGTTAATTGTACTACAGACAATATATTTTTATTAGAATTTTTTTCCCTTGACAGTTTCCCCAAAACAAGAATAATACAAATGATAAACTGATACTTTGCAGAAAATGTACCAACTGACATGGGCATCTGGTGCTACCATTGCTATCTTTGTGTCATTTTGCTTTGTCTTTCTGTTAATCCACCAAACCTGGCTTTATGTTGGCAGTGATTGAAACAAATATGACACCATTTCTGTGCAGAAATCAATGCTGGATACATTGATTCAGCATACAGATTGATAACAGAAATCCTCTGTTTGAATTTGTTTCTTTGCTTTTTGATGGTCTATTCTGAAAGCCCTGCCTTCCCCTCACAGGTATAACTTTCTCAGACAAGGTATTCTCTATGTTTTAAGTTAGATAGAGCAAGCTAACAGGTTAATTACACACCAGGAAGGTTTGTATTAAAAGAATGGCGACGATAACAGAGGAAAGATCTTTAGAGTAAGGGGAAATCCTCGATAGTGATTGGCCACTAATCTGCCTATCAAAGCCAGTGAGGAGGGGGCTCACAGCACCTGTGATGTTGCAGCTTGAGCTGCAGAAAGCTAAATTAGCCGGTAAGTGAGAATATCATTTGCCTTTAGAACTAGCATAGCATCAAGACCCTGCTCAGTGAGTAATTAAATCTATATTTTTTGTAGTAATTGGGTGAGGGGGGGGATGAATATTTTTGCAATAGAAAAGCAGCCTTCCGGAGCCATCTCATCTGAAAGAACCAACAGAAAAGAAATCCCGGGTTTGCTACAGCTTCTTCTTCTCACTGTGACAATGCCTGACTCGTTGCTGGTTTTGTTTGCAAGAACAGATTGCCTTAAAATAAAAGAAAATAAAATGAAGAAATGTGTTGATAATGGGAGAGGCATTAACTGCAACTGGATCATCATGCATTGTATAAGAAACTAGGAATGCAAACATCCTGGTGATGCTAATCTTTGTGGTTATTTATTTAAATAATTAAAGACTAACAGAAGCCCTCACCCTATGGCTTTTTGAGGGTGTGAAGAAAAATTATTGAAAAGAAGCACTAAAATGCTCTTTTATTACCATTAGAAATTACATTATCTGTGTTGCATGTTAAGATTATTTGCTGTTATTTGTGCTTCCTTTCCATCTTTAAAAGGGTATTGTGCTTGTTCTCATTTTCCTGCTATTTATCTAACTATCCATCCACAATACATGATAACATTCTTATGCAGCATCAATTTGTTTCAATGGGATTCACACAAGGGATTGCCCCACTGGGTTGGGTCCTTATGTAACTCACCACAATCTCAAACAGTTGTGCACAAGTGCCAACTCCCCAAACCATTCTAAAGCGCTGAGGATTGTTCTTTCATCTTGTCAGCTTGATGAGAAGATGAACACTAAAAATAGACAACAATACAAATATATGCAACACACACATATGATCAAAGAAAATACAATATACTTTATTAATAGTTACAGTTGAGCTATGTATCTTCTGCTATTTTTTTTTTAAAGGCTAAGGATCTAAAGCCTATTGCTAGTCTCAAGTAGAGTAGGCACACTGAATCAATGGGATGTGTATAAATGCTATATCGTATTCCCTTCCATTCAGTAGGTCTACTCTGATTGGAGCTAATGATTGGATTGAGGCTCCAAACCCCATCTTCTTCACTGATACTCTGCTGACAATCATTCTTCAGAAAGCTTTTACCTAATAGAATTTATGTTTGGAGTTTTGCTATACAAGTCTGAATATAACAACATGTCACATGTATTTGAGTGTAATAAATACTTTATTTAGGACTCTGAGATGGCTTTGAGAAGGGGTTGTATGTATCTTTGCAGAAGGAAAGATCTGCCAATGATTTTTATCCAAAAATTAGCTAAATAGAACCTCCAACTCCAAAGGCAGTATATTATTGAACATCAGGTATTGGGATAAGTAAACAGGTATGGGTGTTGCTTCCATGTTCTTCTTGTAAACTTCCCAGAGTGATCAGGTTAGCTTCTTTTGCAAACAAGGTGAGACAAACTAGATGTGAGTACTATTCTGATCCAGTTTTGCTGTGCTGTTTTAAACCAGTGGTTCTTAACCCTTTCTTTACCAGTGACCCCCTTTAAATATCTTTTGTTGCTGCAGAACCCCAAGACTTAACTCAAGATTTAAAACCATACTATTACTACTACTACTACTAACAACCTTGACCCAGCCTTCTCAATTTCTCAGTCATTCCTTAGTGGTGAGGACATGTGTTCAACATTTCTCTGCACATCATTCTCAATTCCTATCCTGCTAAGGTAAAAAATATATACATGGACAGATGGAATCAGTCTTAATCTCTAAACAATGTAGTATTATCTGGTTCTTTGCTCACACAATGACATAGAAGAGCAGTTGGTCCAGATGCAAATGGTTGCAGTGGTGGTCTTTGTTTTGATCCAAGTCTTCCTTTTTTTTTTTTAATTGAACGAGGACGAATGAACTTGTTAGGTAAATTTGAAAGGGAGATAGATAGCAAGTTTCAGATAGATTCTGCTGGTTTTTTGATACTTTTTGCTGTTTTTAGATAATTCAGTCATTCCAAACACTTGTAGTAGAAGCAAGGCTAGGCATTAAAGGAAACAGCAATTACAGAATTATATGAGTATTTTTTTGTTAAAAAAGATTTTTTGGATTTGTTTACAGCATTTTAACATCTATACAAAAGTAGTCCAATCAAAGTGGACAAAGAGAAAACAATAAAACAGTATTTATATAGCATTACAATACTAACTTTAAATAGCTCAATAAACAATAACTTTAAAAACTATGATACAATGCTTTTGAATATACAACTTCTTTTACTATAACTGTAAGGCTTATCACACTACACAGTTATAGCACTATTATTCTACTTTAACTGCTCTGGCTGCCTCCTGTGGAATCCTGGGATTTGCAGTTTAGGGAGAGGCATTTAGAGCTTTCAGCCAGAGAGTTCTTAGGTCTCACTAAACTACAAATCCCAGGATTCCACAGGAGGTAGCCATAGCAGTTAAAGTGGAATAATAGCACTATAACAATGTAGTGCAAAAGAGAAAGATGACAAATCAAGTTTCAAATAGGCCTTGTTGGTCTTTGAAATAATCTGGCTGTTTCTGTCAACTGACTGGATTAAACAATTCTCCAAGAGATATCCTTTTCCCGCTTTTTCTTCTATATATGGTAATTCCCTCTAACTAAAATGCGTAATTACTGAGGCTCAATTGTACTGTTGTGTATATGTGGAGAATTCCTACTCGGTTTGTAGAAATTTGTTCTCAGAAATTACCTTTGTGGGAGCAGTGATAGAGATATACATCTGTCTTGGATCTACAAAGCTACAATATATCTACATCGTAAATTTAGACATTTTATCGTCCCATTTTCTAGTTGAGTTTTTTTTTTTAAAACCAATAAGTATATGTCCTATAATAGTCTACTTCAGATAGCAGTTTCTTTGGGCATAAACCTCTTGATTTCACAAAATTTTGAGATTGTAAGTAATGGTACGTAATGCTATTATAGGCTCAACGGTAATTTGGGAGTCATATTTGAACTTTCTATTCTCTCCTCCCACCCAGACTCAACATTTGTAAGTTGAGAACCAAACATTTTGTAGCTAAATGTAGCTAGACCTACTACCAGTAGTAAGTTTAAAAGCCAAGAATGAAGGAAAAGTATGGTGAGAGTAATGTGTGGTTCTGTATTTTCATGACATGTAAAAGGTTTCAATTCTGTGTATACACTTACCACACTGTAAGGTTCATTGGACACAGCGGGGTTTAATTCTGTTCTACTCTACTACCAGGCATAAGGTTGTGCTGTTTACAGAAAGTTACTTCTTATTTTTGCTTTTTTGTAGTACCATAGCTGTGTCATGTTCTCTGCCTTTAAAAGTTAACTGAATGCAAATTGTTGAGGCACATGAGAACATTTGATATTTTATACTGCAAGTAATGAAATAAAGTCAGGATATATAAAAATATGATTCTCATGGTAGCCTTAGTTTGCAGTGCTCGGATTTACAGTTTTAACTGCTATAATGGTGAATTTAATATAATTAAAGTGTAAGATGGCATATGTTACATTACCGTATATTCTGGCGTATAAGATGACTTTTGAGCATTCAAAAATGCCCTCCAAAATTGAGGGCCGTCTTATACGCCGGATATACTTTTGCTTCGCTTGCCTGCCTATCTCCTGCCTCTTCGCAAACGGAGCGAAGAGGCAGGATGGGGCGGGGGGGGGGAAAGCAAAGTGTTTTGCAGTTCATTCGCCCCCCTCCTCTGCCTTCTACCCCTTTGGGGAGCAACGGAAGACAGAGGAGGGGGGCGAATGTTGCGGTTTGCTACAGCCGTGGCTCGATTGCCTCTGCAGCGACCGAGGCAAACCGCTAGATTCGCCCTTTTCCCCCACCTTCCTTGAAGGTGGGTGAAAAGGGCGAAAATGCCCCGTTTTGCTCTGCGGCCCCGATCCCTCCTTCTGGGCTCCCTTCTGAAGGGAGCCCAGAAGGAGGCCGTGGGGCCGCGGAGCCAAACCCGGGATTCTCCCCCTCTCCCCACCTTCAAGGAGGGTGGGGAGAGGGAGCAAAGAGGGTCCATTTAACTCTGCAACCCCAATGGTTTCTTCTGGGCTCCCTTGCAGAGGGAGCCCCAAAGGAGGCATCGGGGCTGCGGAGTTAAACCCCTAGATTCGATCCATCTCCCCACTTTCAAGGAAGGTGGGGTGAGTGAGCGAAAAGGGTCCATTTAACTCTGCAGCCTCGATGCCTTCTTCTGGGCTTCCTTGCAAAGGGAGCCCAGAAGGAGGCATCGGGGCTGCGGAGTTAAACCCCTAGATTCGCTCCTCTTCCTTGAAGGTGGGGAGAGAGGGTGAATCCTGGGGTTTGGCTCCACGGCCCCACGTCCTCCTTCTGGACTCCCTTCAGAAGGGAGCCCAGAAGGAGGGATCGGGGCTGTGGAGCCAAACGGGGCATGTTCATCCCTTCTCCCCACCTTCCTTGAAGATGGGGAGAGGGGATGAATCTAGGGGTTTGCTGCGGCCGCCCCCGCTTCCCCCACCTCGGTCCCCTTCGGAAGAGCCAAGACGGAGGGAAGGGGGCTGCTGAGGCAAACTGGACATTTTTGCCCCTTTTGTCCACCTTCGAGTCAAGTTTGACTGGAAGGTTGAAGAGAGGGGCAAATGTGGCGGCTGACTGGCTGGGGGAGCCCTGCCCGCTGATCCTGTTCACTTTCCCAACTCACGAGGAGATCCTCGTGAGTTGGGAAACAAAGAGGATCAGCTGGCAAGGCTCCCCCAGCCAGCCAGCCAGCCAGCCAGCCAGCCAAATTGGGGTGGTGGTGGTCTTATATGGCGAATATATGCCTAAGCCTAGATTTTTGGCTGGAAATTGGGGTGGTGGTGGTCTTATATGGCCAGTTGTTTTATACTCCGGAATATACGGTAATTATTTGTTTAAAAAGCTATTGTAAAGTTTTATAGCTGGTATATGCAGTCTTTTGGCTGATAACTGTGTACTGTACTAAGGATTTTCTGCTGTTTAGCTAAATTTCTGTTAGAAGCAGCTGAGCTTTTACATTTTCTGACGTTTTGTTTTAACTATGAAAATGCTTCCAATGTGTCCTATTTAATAAAATACTGCATATTTTTACAACATTGCCCCACAGATATAAATCTTTTTCCCCAGGAAGGCTACAATTTAACATCTGGATTCATGATACAATTAAAATGAAGGCCGGCAACTGAATTTAAGCCAACTGGCACCTCAGTACTATAATCCTCCACTGGCCCACCAAGCTACAAAAATGATGTTAACTTCTCTGCAGAGCACTATGCTTTGAAACACACTGTTGCTGTAGTTGGTAAACTCCATAAGAATTTATATTAACACAACAGCAACTCTTAGAACCAATTTTGTAACATATTGGAAGACAATGGCTTCAATGCTGTTCGGGTTTGTGCGTGACAACCGCCTTAGTGATGCCACAGCTTCTATTTATTTATTAAAATATTTATTGTTAAAATACTTATATTTTAGGCTACATTTTTGACAAGCTAGATTGTTGGCAGACTATGGATACTTCTTGATAGTATCCATCCTTCTCCTAGCCCTTCTAATCATAAGACATTGGGGTTGTCTAAGCAGTGAAAATACTTTTCACAGAATGCGAGAAGAATCCTGTCTTAATGGGATCCTGCATCGTTTCGCCATATTCTGAAGTCTCTCTCTGGCTTTTCTTCGCAAACAAAGATTCAGGAAGGACTCATCCCACGCTTTCTGCAAGCGCGCTGATGACTAAAAAGGCCAATCCGAGATAAACAAGTCCAGTTGCAGAAAGCACAGCAGAAGGGCTCCTTGGGTGATGTTTTTGGGTTGTGATTCTTTCTGCGTTGTCGTTTCTCTTCAAGACTTGTTTGGCTTGAGTTCTCAAATAAGGCTGCAGCATTGTGGATAGTGCGTCTCCATGCCTCCTGATGTGAGGCCAGGGCAGACCACTGTTGGTGATCAATTTGGCCGAGCCTGAGATGTTGTTTCAGGGAGTCTTTGTATCACTTTTTTGCTGTTTGAAAGCTATCCCGTCTTCAGTTCCCTCTGCTGCCCAGAATGGCTTGGAGAGCAGACCAACCGTTCCACAGAACCTCACTCTGCTCCTCTGCAATGCCAGGTCGGTGAGGAATAAGACTCATATCATCCAGGACCTTCTCTTGGATGAGGACGCCGACCTGGCTTGCTTCACAGAGACCTGGCTGGGAGAGGATAGCGCTGTCACATGGGTACAGGCCCTCCCAGCTGGGTACTCTGTTAGCGAGTAGGTGAGAGGAAGTGGGCGAGGGGGTGGAGTGGCTCTAGTCCATAAGAACCACCTGACCTTGACCAGGATACCTATCCGGAACACAGCCCACTTCGAGTGTATATACCTAAGCCTGAAGACCAGGGATAGCTTGGGGATTCTGCTAGTCTATCGGCCACCCCGTTGTCTAGCAGACTCCCTAACCGAGCTGACACAGCTGGTCTCAGAGCTGCTGCTGGAGTCCCCCAGACTTCTGGTTTTGGGGGACTTCAACATCCCGCTCGAGATCAGCTTAACAGGTGCGGCTCGGGAGTTCATGGAGACCATGACAAACATGGGCCTATCCCAATTGGTCAACGGGGCCACACATTCTGCAGGTCATACACTCGATGCGGTCTTTAGTTCAGATCAGGTATATCCGTGGGCGGAGGTAATCAGTACCTCTGCCTTGTCATGGACGGATCATTTCCTGGTCAAGATGGAACTTAGAGCCTACATCTGCCCCACCGGGGGTGGTGGACCCATTAAAATGGTCTGCCCTCGAAGGCTAATGGAACCTATGGGTTTCCAGAAAGCCTTAGAGGGCTTAATGGTTGGAAATGCCGGTGATCCTGTCGATGCTCTGGTTAATACGTGGAACACCGACCTTACCAGAGCTATCGACACGATTGCTCCCAAGCGTCCTTGCCAACCCGCTTCTAACCGTAGGCCATGGTATACACCTGAGCTTAGGGAAATGAAGCGGTTTGGACAACGACTAGAGCGCAGGTGGCGGAAGACTCGACTCTTATCTGACAGAACTCGCCATAGGAACTTTCTTTGGTCCTATCGGGAGGCAGTGCGTGCAGCGCAAAGATCCTTCTCTTCTGCACGTATTGCGTCTGCAGAGTCCCGTCCAGCAGAGCTGTTCAGGGTGGTGAGGGAGCTGGTGCAGGTGACCCCTGCGCCGAATCCCCTGCTTAACCCGACGACTGCCTGCTGTGATGCATTTAATAACTTCTTTGCAGATAAAATCTCTCAGATAAGAGCCGACCTAGATGCCACTATTGTAACAGAAACAATGGATGAGGTGTCCAGCAACTCTGCCGATGTAATTATACTGGATCAGCTGCAATCTGTGAGTACCGATGACGTGGACAAGCTCCTTGGTAGTGTGAGGAAGACAACCTGCCCCCTCGACCCTTGCCCGTCTTGGCTGGCCGTCCAGGGAGGGGATGCATTGCGGAAGTTCCTGGTGAGCATCATCAATGCATCCTTCAGGGAAGGATATATTCCATCATGTTTAAAGGAGGCAGCTGTTAAGCCTATTCTGAAAAAACCTTCCCTGGACCCCCTGGCTATGAATAATTATAGGCCAGTCTCTTTATTACCATTTTTGAGCAAGGTGATCGAGAGGGCAGTTGCTCTTCAACTCCAAGCTGTCTTGGATGAAACCGATTACCTAGACCCATTTCAAACTGGCTTCAGGACAGGCTTTGGGGTTGAGACTGCCATGGTTGCTTTGACCAATGATCTGCGTCTGAGCATCGACAGGGGTAATGTGACCCTGTTGGTGCTCTTAGACCTCTCAGCGGCTTTTGATACGATAGATCACAGCATTCTTCTGGATCGCCTGGGGGAGTTAGGCATCGGAGGCACTGCTTTGCAGTGGTTCCACTCCTTCCTCTCAGGCAGGACCCAGAGAGTGCTGCTCGGGGACAGTAGCTCCAGTAAAAGGGAGCTCACCTGTGGAGTACCACAGGGTGCTATTCTGTCCCCGATGTTATTTAACATCTATATGAAGCCGCTGGGTAAGATTATCCGGACTTATGGAGCTGGGTGTTATCAGTACGCTGATGACACTCAGATCTATTTCTCCGTATCTCGTTTGTCGGTCTCAAACTCTGATGGCATCTCTTCTCTCAATGAATGTCTTCGGGCAGTAATGGGCTGGATGAGGAAAAACAGATTGAGACTGAATCCTGACAAGACAGAGGTGCTCACGGTAGCGGCCCCGAAACCAAGAATCGAGTTGCAATCTCCAGTCCTGGATGGGGTCACACTCTCCTCCAGTGACTGTGTTCGCAGTCTAGGGGTGCTCCTTGACTCGTCGCTCCTGATGACAAATCAGGTAAATGCGACAGTCAGGAGCGCTTGTTATCAGCTTCGGCTGATACGCCAGCTGCGCCCTTTTCTGGAAGTAAGGGATCTTGAGATCATTGTGCACGCGCTGGTAACCTCACGTCTGGATTTCTATAATGCTCTCTACATGGGGCTACCCTTGTGCCTAGTTCGGAAATTACAGCTGGTACAAAATATGGCAGCCAGGCTAGTTTCTGGAACATCTAGGAGGGACCACATTACTCCGGTTCTGAGGTCCCTCCACTGGCTGCCTATCAGCTTCCGGGCCCAGTACAAGGTGTTGGTTATCACCTTTAAAGCCCTAAATGGCTTGGGTCCAAGCTATCTCAGGGACCGTCTTCTCCCTTATAATCCTCCCCGCGCTCTCTGGTCCTCTGGGAGGAATTTGTTGCAGCCACAAAGACCTAGGCTGGCGACTACCTCCCAGAGGGCTTTCTCGGCTGTCGCCCCCAAATTGTGGAACGGCCTGCCCGACGAGATCCGCCTATTGACATCATTAGACAGCTTTAAAAAGGCTGTCAAGACGGTTCTCTTCGGGCAGGCTTTTCCGGAATAGCTAACCCCGGCCTCAGGAACCCCCTCTGGAGGTTGCTTTTGGATCTCCTAACAGATGCTGCCTGCTTAAAAGGGTATTTAACATATTGTATTACATATTGATTTTAACTTGTATTGATTTTAACTTGTATTAATTTAATAATGTTTTAAGGGGAGGGAGGGATTTTGGGTTGTTTTATACTGTCTACCATTTTATCATTGTAAGCCGCCCCGATTGCTTGCAGAGGGGTGGGATATAAATAAATTTTATTATTATTATTATTATTTGGAGCGCCCCTCTTACGCTGACCTGTGGCGAGTTCACCGTAGAGTAGTATTTTTGGGAGGCGATGGTCCTCCATCCTAGAAACATGCCCTGCCCAGTGCAGCTGTGTTCTCAATATCATGGCCTCAATACTGGTGATCCCTGCTTACTCAAGGACAGCAACATTCGTCACATAGTCAGTCCAGTGTATATTTAGGATTGTGCGTAGACAGCACTGATGAAAGCGCTCGAGGAGTCGTAGGTGGTGGCGATAGGTGACCCATGTTTCAGATCCATAAAGGAGGAAAGACAGTACAATGGCTCTATACACACTGATTTTTGTGCTTTGCCTCAGGTGTTTATTAATCCAGACTCTTTCGTGAAGTCTTCCAAATGCACTATATGCCTTTGCTAATCTGTGATCGATCTCTTTGTCAATCTTGGCATCTGAGGAGATGATGCTTCCCAGGTAGGTGAACTGCTGAACAGACTTGAGCACAGATTTGCCGACGGCAATGTGGGGATGGTGGTGTTCGTCCTGTGGTGCAGGCTGGTAAAGAACTTCTGTTTTCTTCAGGTTGACTTCCAGCCCAAACAGCTCTGCAGCTGTTGTAAGGCAGGATGTTAGGCGCTGCAGAGCTGCTTCTGTGTGGGCAACAAGGGCAGCATCATCAGCAAAGAGCAGCTCACGGACTAGATAGTTTACAGTCTTAGTGTGAGCCCTCAGACGGCTTAAGTTAAACAAGCTACCATCAGTACAGTAACATATATAGATGACGTCATCTTCTTCAAGCTCTGCCATAGCCCTTTGGAGCATCATGCTAAAGAAGATTGTAAATAAAGTTGGTGCAAGAACACAACCTTGCTTCACTCCATTAGTTATTAGAAAGGGCTCTGAAAGAGCATCGCCATATCTGACTTGACCACGCTGGCCCTCATGTAGCAAGATAATCATTTTAAGGAATTTGGGGGGACATCCTAGTCTTTCCAGGATCTGCCACAGACCTTTTCTACTTACAGTGTCGAAGGCTTTGTTGAGGTCGACAAATGTTACATAGAGACCCTTGTTCTGCTCCCTACATTTTTCTTGCAGTTGTCTAAGGGCAAATACCATGTCTGTAGTACTCCTATTGGCTCTGAAGCCACATTGGCTTTCAGGGAGAAGTTCTTCTGCAATGGCAGGAACTAATCTGTCCAGGAGTATCCTTACAAGGATTTTTCCAGCAATAGAGAGCAGTGTTATGCCTCGATAGTTTGAGCAATCGGATTTTGCTCCTTTTTTCTTGTACAGGGTGATGATGACTGCATTTCAGAGGTCTGATTCAGAAGTAGAGGGGCCAAAAAGTAAAAAAACTCTGGAGGAAAAGGCTTTGCGGCTTTTCCCTGAGTTAAAAAAAAAAACAGTGAGGGGAATGCACATTCCTGCTTGTTGGGATAAGTGATTAACTTTGAATCACTTTCCCATATGAGTGGAAGTGCAAAACTGATGAGCCAGATGAACATGGGGAAGGTGCTTGCTAACAAGACCTGGAGCACCATGTTGGGTTTTTGCCTTAGCGAATGAGCACTAAGGCGATAAATGGGGTGTTTTTTTCTTTTCAGTAAAGGCAAAATATTGCTCCAGCGTAGAGTTGAATTACTTTTTTTAAAAAAATAATTTAAGTGACAGCACATTATGGTAGGTGAAAACATGAGTAATTCACTCATGGCTGCCATCTTGATTGATGGGCATGCAAAGCTCTTGGGGGCCAAAACCCCCAAGACAAGGTACAGCAGCTGCGAAATGCCATTACTGCGGGACACTCTGGGTTTTTTTTGGCTCCTATAGATGAGCCCATTGTGTAGCTGTTCCATCTTTCCCTTCTTTTCCATTGTGGGGGCTTTTTTTTTTTTTTTGCAGAGCCCTTCTCATTGGTAGCCTACTGCAGATGGAAGAAAGGGTGGAAGAATTTGGGAGAGCAACCAAGAGAAGAAGAAGATCATGATGTCTGGATCTCTGATAAAATGAGACAGGGCATTAAAAGAAGCATCTAGGTTTATTTTAAAGGTATTTTAAAGTGGTTTTAGATATAATCAGGGAAATGCTTGGAAACATATATAGAACAGTGGTCATAAAAATGAGTGCCAGGTTCTGTGTTGCTTTTCAGTGGTAATTTTTCCATCTTTAATTTCCTTTCCTTTATTTTTATTTTATTTATATAACTCTCCATCCAAAAAAGTTACTCATAGTGGTTTTGATTTCCTCCTTTTCTTCATTTCTTGATTTCTTTACGTATACATTACCTCATAACCCTGCCTCCCACCAATTTTCCCTTTTAATTCTCTCTACTTAGTGCTTGTAGCCATGATAGGAAGAAGTCTTCCAATGAAAATGCATATGGAAACATACCTCCTAAGGGGGATTCTTTTCATAACCAGCAGAGTTTTTGGGTGAGGCGAAGAGGGGTATTGTTTCAGACATTCCATAGCCATTTGCATAGAAAGGTCTCAGAGCTGTAGGACTTGAAAAAATACAGATGATCCCATGAACCACATGCCAGCCCCCCATACTCAGGGTTTTCTGACATTTTTAGGCTTTTCTGACATGTCCATGCCACACATCACATCCACCCTGGATTAATCTAATTCAAGCTAATTAATCTAATCTGAATAATCAAATCAAGTTTAGTTTGTTGGTTATATTAATATATGACGAGGATCCTCCACCCCATGCATCTAACAGGAAGTGCTTACTTTCATACAGAGCAGGGATGGATTGAGTTGTCCTTTTTTTCTCTTTGTGGCTGAATCTAGTCATATTGCTATCAACTATATAAATAAATTTTATTATTATTATTAACTGAGAAGATTAGTCCTCACAAGCACCTTTTTCAGGTGGCCCAGAGTGCTTCAATGGGAAGGATTCTGCAGAAAAGCCTAGTGCACATTTGATGTTATTCGTGTGGCCTTTTTTGAACCTATCTGATGAAGCCTCAAAAGTTTAAATTATTTTAAAGGCTAAATTGTTATGCAAATATAAATATATTTATTAATATTTGTTTTAATTAAATTTTAATGGCTTTTATTTGGAATCTCAGGTATAGACCACACAATTATGAATATTTGAAATGAAAGATGAAAATGAAACACTTAGTGACTGTAAAAAAGGCTGATGTTAGGACTGAATCCAATTGTTATTCCCAAGTAGATTAGAACAGATTTGAATAGAGTTAGTGTGGTGTAGCAGTTTGAGCGTTAGACCACGTCTCTGGGGACAAGGGTTTAAATCACTGCTTGGCCATGGAAATCTACTTGGTGACCTTAGACAAGTCACATTCACAGAGGGTGTCAGAGACACCCCCACACACAACAAATCTTGAAAAGAAAACTCCGTGATATGTTTGCTTTATGATCACCGTAAGTCAGAATCGACTTGGAAGCACACAACAACAACATCAACAATAACAGAGTTTAATCAACCTGAATTTGTTAAGACAACACACATGCTAAATTCCATTAGGTCTACTTTACTTAAGGCTAACAATTAGATGTAGGTCTTAGTCCAGCAGTGGGAACATCTGGTGTGGCCATCCAAATGTTGGTAGACTGTAACTCCCACCCACCCTACATAATGTAGCCAATCTTGAAGAATACTGGGAGCTTTAATCCAGTAGCATCTGGAGAGCTGCACTGATTCCCACCCTGCCTTAGTATGTAAATACATTTAACTCTGAAGAGACAGTTGCAACCTTGGAGAGGTTTCTGGAGGGTATGTAGGGACAGGGTATTCTCTGTGCCGGCCCTCACCTTGAGAACTCCCTCCCCAGGGACATGTGACCTCATCAATGGTGGCTTAAATTTTTTTTCCATCTAATTAGTGGCAGCTGCTTCTGTGTATCTCTGTCTGCACACATACACACATGTGCATATATTTAATTGTAATTACAGTCGGACCCCTGTATTCTCTGAAACAACATCTGCAGTTTCAGTTATCTGCGGGACACAAAATAGGGACACATACCATAGAGCTGCGTGGGAAAATGTCTAGAGAGGCATCCTCTATGTCCCCCAATACAACTCTATGATATGTTTTTACCACAAGTCCATTATTTTAATAGGGTTTGCTGTTATCTGCAGTTTCAAGTATCCATGGTAAGTCCAGGAACTGAACCCCCATGGGCATGGGGGTCCAACTGTATTACATGAAGGCAGCTCTGGGAGCTTACTCTTGCTTTTCCTCTGTGGTGCCACCACTTGATCTTGGTTAAACGATGTCAAATAATATGCTACATTCCAGGCTGCATCATGAGTCTTGTCTAATCCTTCTCTGTTCTTTCATTTTGTTTATGTGATACTGTTAAATGTCTTAATTAACTTTTGTTTCTTGGAAACAACAATAAGTCCCTCTTGGGTGAAAATTCCAAATATGTGGTCATTCAAATGTCCATTAGCTGCTCTACCAGTTCTGTACAAACTGTTTCTTGTAGAATCAGCCACTTTCCTTCCAATTTCTGAAGAAGGCTGGTGTTTCTAATTGAATCTGTTTCTATAAACTGTCTGAAGATCAAGCCATTTGTTACTGCCTGTAGTTACTTAGTATGGCTAATGTCTTCAGACTCAGAGACTCATAAAAGAGACAGGTCCTTATCAAGAATCAATATTTGCAATATTTGTTCATATAAATCTGCCATTAGAGTCTGATCATTTGAAATTAATTCAAGATAAAAGACTCCATTATTGTACATCCTATTATAGTAGGAACAAGCCTAATAGAACTTGTGTTATGAAGTATCAAGCAGTGTACAAGGAACAGGGTTTTCTCCAGACAAGTACTGCTCTCATTTGCAGTTTTTACTCATGAAAGCCACAGCAAAAGTATGTCTGTATTCTGCAAAAGAAAAGGGAGCTTTGCCTGCTGGGAATAATCTTGTATAGAGTGACAGCCCCCTGTACCTAGAGGCATGCACTACACTTAAAGAAAGTAAACAACATGAACTCTGAACAGAAGGAACGGGCAAGCAAAACAAAGTGAAGGTTTTACCTCAGGTGAACTAAGCAGCCTGAGGGACTTATGATGGATCTTTTACTGATGTCCTAATCAGTAAAAGACCCATCATGGATAATAGGTACATTCCGAATCATTCAAAAAGGTTGTAACAACATGGTTTGCAGTAATATTTACAGTACTGTACTGAGTAGTTTCTGCCATGATGCCAACACAACCACATATCAACATTAAGGACTTTATCAGGTGCAGTCTTTAAAATATTATTTTGCTGGCACCACACACAAAATTTTTTTATGCCAGCAAAGAATGCCCCACCCGCGCACTCACCTCCTTTCCTGGCAAAAGCTCATCTGTGAATGAAGAGGAAGTGAACGGAGCCCTGTTCACTTCCTCATTCGAAATCTTGCACAATTTTATTGTGCAAGAAATTCAAACTTTAAAACAAAAATAAACTTAAAAGTGAAGCAAAGCACATACACACATTTTAAAAGTCACAAGTAACCCAGGGAGGGTCATAAAAAGAGTGAAATTTACCTGGATGTCCCAATCTGACCAGGAAGTGTTCACGCCAGAGCGGCCCTTGTCAGGGTAAGTACGTGATTTAAAGGGACAGAAGAATCACATGCCAGCAATGCCGGCAAAAAAGCAGTAGAGGGATCTATTGATGGCTTAAGCAGTCAATTAAAAAGTATGTGATTTTGCCTTTTTAAAACTACGAAAGGGTGTTGTTGTCTGATCCATGCGGCCTTTCGTGGTTATGTGCATCCTTATGCCGTATTATGTGTGTCTGATAAAGCCCTAAAAAGTAAAGTGGAAATTTCTATTTGTCAGCAACTAAATTTAGTGGCTTGTGCAGGCAAATAGTGATTCTACCCATGTCAGAAGTATTTGTTGTGGCAATAGTGTCCAGGTAAATTAGTGATAACTTTTCAGTTCCATGAAAGTGCAGTGCCTATGGCCTCCGTGCCCACTCCTGCCCTTGTTCAATGTAACTAATAAGTAATAAAAAAATCAAAAGACGAATTTTCAGACTTGCAGAGCATTTATGACAAGTAGAATACTGCAGCTGTTTACTGTGTGACAATCAAGTCCTAGCCCAGCATGTTAAGAACTCAGTAATTATGACTGTGTGAGCTTCTTCACTTTGCAAAATCCTTATAACTGCACATTCAAAGCAGGAAATCATGTAATTGTCTTTTTAGATGATCTGGTTAGCTTTATAATACCATAAAGAGGGAGTCTTGCTCATTTATTGCATGTGCTACACACATAGGAGATTTTCACATGGGCTATATATCCCATGGCAGGAACAGAACAGGGTCGGGAAAGGTTTTCCCTTTCAGACTACGTCGACCCCGTTCTGTCCTGCATCTGTCCTGCTCCCATGCCTGTTCTGGAATAATGTATTCGTGATGAAACATTGTGAATAGACCTGTTCTGTGTCTGTCCTGGAATCATGGGTGTGCGAACAGGAGCCCTGTTCCTGTTCCGAAATGACAGCCGCAGTGGGGAGGTCCGATCCAAGCACTTCCTGGCACGATCTGGACATCCAGGTAAGTGGCAGCCTTTATTTTACCCTCCTTATTTTGATTGTGTAATTTAAAGTGTGTTTTTGTGCTTGGTGAACTGATTTTATGTTTGGAGTTTTTTTTATTTTTGAATTTACCACCCGGCCGTTCTCTCGTGAGAATGGCTGGGATTTCAGTTCCCAGTCACAAATGCAGCCTTACGACAGCTGCATTTACGGCCAGCAAGCGAGGGGAGGGGGAGCCCATTCCTGCCGTGGAATTAAGCTAAGTGTGTGGAAGATTTACTTTATTCCCTGGCAGGAACGGGAGAGGAGGTGGCGGGGCAGTAACGGGGTATTTTGGCCCTGTGTGAAAATCTCCATAGTCCCTTAAGGAAGTGCATCTGTTCCTCTCTGGCTTTTCTTCGCAAACAAAGATTCAGGAAGGACTCATTCTGCGCTTTCTGCAGTGCACTGATGACTAAAAAGGCCAATCCGAGATAAACAAGCCCAGTTGCAGAAAGCACAGCAGAAGGGCTCCTTGTGTGATGTTTTTGGGTTGTGATTCTTTCTGCATTGTCGTTTCTCTTCAAGACTTGTTCGGCGTGAGTTCTCAAATAAGGCTGCAGCATTGTGGATAGTGCGTCTCCATGCCTCCCGATGTGAGGCCAGGGTGGCCCACTGTTGGTGGTCAATTTGGAGCCTGAGATGTTGTTTCAGGGAGTCTTAAGTACCACATATCTTAGCTCAAGTATATTGTTGTTTGGGGAAATGTTTCATTTCATATTCGGAAATAGGATGTGTTGTATGAAGACACAATGGTGGGTGGTGCACTATTGTTCAAAAAGATAACATGTAAAATGCTTTTTAAATTCAGACTAGGTACCAGGCTTTTGCATTTGGTTATTGCATTTGGGCTGTCATGTACCCTTCCAGGGTCATGGTTTGGCAGGCGCAGTCCCAACTAATCCTCCATTGTGCCACTTTTTTCAGCTGCTTTTTAAATGTCCAAGTTTTTTCTCTTTCTCCCACATTCCCCTTTTGTCTTCAGGTTTCAATTGGTGCAAACTGAATTTAGACTGCAAAAGTAGTTAGCACTGAATTAAGTCAGCAGCAGGGAGAGAGGATGGAATCGTTCCCTCCCTGTAGGCTCAGGGAAAATTAAACTGCTGCAGTCTCTCCTAGCTTGTGTGTTCTTCCTCATTAATAACTTTTGTCATCTTGACCACACCATGCTTGACCACACATGTCTCACTATTCATCTATGAAATTTTGGAGCATATGCTATCATGTAATTGCTAAAATGCAGTATGAGCATGCTTCAAATTGATACTGGCTGCCCATTAGTTTCCGGGCCCAGTACAAGGTGTTGGTTATCACCTTTAAAGCCCTAAATGGCTTGTGTCCAACCTATCTTCTGGACCGCCTCCTTCCATATAATCCTCCCTGTGCACTCAGGTCCTCTGGGAGGAATCTGCTACAACCTTTAAAAACTAGGCTCTCTTTGACCCCCCCCCCCAAGAGGACCTTTTTGGCTATTGCTCCCAGATTATGGAACAGCCTGCCAGATGAGATCCGTCATATTACCACCCTAAATAGCTTTTAAAAAGCTCTTAAGATGGATCTTTTCCAGCGGGCCTTTCCTGAATAGATACCCGGCCATCAGAAAGAAAAATTTAATTTAGCCCGATCCCAATACAGCCATTGTTTATTGTTTATTTTTAGTATTTATTAAGTATGTTTTAATTTTTTTAAATTATTTAATTGTATTTTAAGGGGGGGTGAGATGGAGGGTCTTGAATGTATATTTTAAATGCTGTAAGCCGCCCCAATTTCATTTTGTAGAGGAGTGGGATACAAATAAATTATCATCATCATCATCATCATCATCTGGCATCCCAGATAACAGGGCCTAATGTTTCCCAAACTCCATATTGTCTAAACAGGATTGGAACATAGGATTGGAACAACTTGCATTTCAAGTGCAGTAAGTTTCTGCCATTCTGTTACATGATGTGATCATATCTGGTTGGGAAAAAAAGGAATTGGAATTGGACCAACATTCTTCTTATGGCTTTCTAATATTATTCCAAGAAAAGTGTTGGTACTAAAATACTGATTTGAGCCTAATAAAACCTGATTAAAAACTAGAAGAGAGATAATTCAACAGCCTAATTATGCCAATCCTGTGATTTGTTAATCTTTACCTCTGGGCCTCCTCTACTAAAAAGGCCTTTGGGGCTTCTTTTTAAACTTATTGATCCAGCTGACTTATTCTGCTGGGTAGTGTGGTAAGGCAATTACATGGGATGGAAATTAAAATGTGAAACCAAGGTTGAATCAACAACCAATTAGATTTTAAGGTTTTGAGAAGCAACAACTTAAAAGTTAATGTGATATTTGCAAGAATTTTTTAAAAAACTTTTAATAGCTTAATGCAAACAGTTGGAATATAGAAAATAATAGAAACGAAATATAAATATACCTTCTAACTGTGCCAGTTTGTCACAGTCCCGATTAATCCTCTGTCATTCCACTTTTTCAGCTGCTTTTAAAACATCGCAGTTTCTCTCTCCTCCTCTTCCAGTTCTGGGTACCACAATTCAAAAAGGATACTGACAAATTGGAGCATGTCCAGAGAAGGGCAACTAAAATGGTGAAAGGTCTGGAAACCATGCCTTATGAGGAGAGACTTAGGGAGCTGTATGTTTAGCCTGGAAAAAAGATGGTTAAGAGGCGATATGATAGCCCTGTTTAAGTATTTGAAGGGGTGTCACACTGAGGATGGAGCGGGCTTGTTTTCTGCTGCTCCAGAGACAGGAACACGGAGCAATGGATGCAAGCTCCAGGAACAGAGATTCCACCTCAACATTAGGAGGAACTTTTTGACAGTAAGAGCTGTTCGGCAGTGGAACGCACTCCCTCGGAGCGTGGTGGGGTCTCCTTCCTTGGAGGTCTCTAAACAGAGGCTGGATTGCCATCTGTCAGGGATGCTTTGATCAAGATTTCCTGAGTGGCAGGGGGTTGGACTGGATGGCCCTCGTGGTCTCTTCCAACTCTGCAATTCTATGATTCTATGATTCCTTTCCTATTTACCCCTGGCTTACCTTAATTGCTGCAAACTTAGTTTGAAGTGCAAAAGTAGTTTGCACTCAGCTCAGCAGCGGGGAACGCACAGGAGAGGGGAGGGTGTAATCTTGCCCTTCCCAGTAGGCTCAGGCAAAACCACACTGCTGGAGTTTCTCGTAGCATATATTTTCTGCCTTCTGAATAACTTTTGCCATCTTGACTACACTTTATGTTGGTTTGCCACATGTCCCAGTTTTCATCTGTAAAATGTTGGAGGGAATGTGTAAACTGAACCTACACTCTTTCCCTTTTTAAACCACACTCGGCTTAAAAAAATAAGTAAATCAGCCAGCACTAGTCCATTGACCGTGTCACAAACATTAAAGTGATACAACCATTAAAGGGACAGAAGTTATGCCGTCTTTCTTCTGTTCAGTTTCTTTTCTTCCTAGAGGCTGGTTCCTCTGTAATACTCTTTGTCCTGGTTTCTTCTGATTTCTAGCTCTCTTCTTTCAAATTGTTCTTCATTATTCTGTTTTTACCTGTCCCCTTCTCATGTCTGCTTACTAACTTCTTTTATATGTGAATACTCACGTCCCATTATATGCAATGGCATAGCAAAATGGTGTCCCTTATATAAAATGGCAAAATCAAGGTTTGCTTTTTGGATTATTATTTTTAAAGAATATTTTCAAGCCATGGCTACTTAAATCCGTGGATACCAAATCTGTGGATATGGAGGGACAACTGTAATGGGGCTTGAGCATCCATGGATTTTGGTATCCATGGGGTGTCCTGTAACCAAACCCCAGGGGATACCTGGCCCTTTTTAGTCTGCTGGCTATTTATTATTTAATGTGATTTTATATCAGTTGTTTTCATATATTTGGTTTAAAATCTTTTTATCTGAGAGGGTGGGGATGGGTGGTGTTTGGGGATTTTAAATTGTAAATTGGTATTTCAATTTTTGTAAGCCACCCCAATTGTTTTAACAGAGGGGCGGGATAAAAATAAATTTTATTATTCTTATTCTTATTACCAAGGGCCCACTGTACAATTCTAATACTGTACTTCCATCTTAGCCAATAACGGAAGCAGTGTAGTAGTGGTTTTCTTATTTGCATAATAACTGGCAGAGCAATCCAGGTTCCTCAGAGACATCCAGATAAGGTTGGATGTAGTGCTGCTTCACCATTGGTGATGGAGTATTATATCTGGCCAGGATGTCCCAGTTATGCTGAGGTGGAATAGAGGCAACTGCCATTTGGCTGGATCCAGCAACCTTTATTTCATGGAGAGGCTGGATCCAGCAACCTTTATTTCGTGGAGTATCCCCATCACATGTTGCCCTGGAGCTGGTACAGTTTTCCTTTTCCATTAGAACCAGTGCACACAAGAACTGCACACAATAAGGCCAGTTAAGATAGCACCACATACCTCTTACCCTGATTGGCACAAACCAGCAAGGTTTTAGAAGTAGTATGGAATCCATCAATTTAGACCCCACCAACATTATTCAGGATTGCACTGTAGTTTTCTTCCCATGTATACATTTCAGTTTTCTGTGGTGCTCTTTTGAACCTCCTCACATATTTCTCAACAGAAAGCAACCATTTTACAGCAAAGAGCAAAACATAAAATGGCTGAATAATTTCTTCTCTTCATGGACAACTGCCCACCCCATCCCCGTATCATACTCTGGAAAATCCACAGGGATTTTCATTTCTAGCACATTTACCACATGTAATAAAGAAAAAAAAAAGCACCTGTCCGGTAGGAGATAGACATTTCTAATGGATTGTTAATGAGTGGATAATTCACTCTGCTGAAAGGAAGGAACATTTATTTACAGCAGGGGAAAGGCCCTCACGTGCTTTTTCTCTAAAGCAAATACTTATTCCTAGCTTGAGACATCCTGATTCTACAGGGCAAAAGAGAGTAAAATCTCTTTTGCTTCAGTGTATACAGGTTGAGTCTCCCTTATCTGAAATGCTTGGGCCATAAGTGTTTTGGATTTCAGGTGTTTTTTTTAATTTTTTTTTGAATATTTGCATATACATAATGAGGTATCTTGGAGACGGGACCCAATTTTAAATATGAAATTCATTTATGGTTCATATACACCTTATACACACAGCTCAAAGGTAATTTTATACAGAGTATTTTTAATAGTTTTGTGCATGAAACACTGAACCATCAGAAAGCAAAGTTAGCACTATCTCAGCCACTCGTGGACAATTTTGGATTTTGGAATATTTTGGATTTGGGAATTCTGGATAAGGGAAACTCAACTTGTATATGAATCTGAGTTTAAACTGGACAAGGCCTAAGATATTTGTGGCTTGCTTCTGGACATTACGTGGTTCCCTTTTAAAAGTACTCTAAGGAAGCAAGCTGTCACATTGGATTCTGCTTTAATAATTTACCCTCATGTACCTAGATTTTCCAAATTCCTTTAGACACTGATCTCTCTGATTTATTTCTGGAAAAACAATATGTAATCAACAGTTCTCTGGGATAAAATAAGACTTCATTCATTTTCCTTCAATACATATTAATCTCCTCTGAAGTTGCTTCCCTGGCTTTGGTCTCTTTCTCTTTGTATATTGATTCACAGGACTGCAGTTAATCTGCCTGCATAAAATGACTTTACTGTGTTTGGCTAGTAATCCTTTTGAAAATCAGGACACAATCTGTGCAAAACTGCAAGTTGGCTTTTCTGTGAGGGGTGACAGATCCTCTGCCTTCTGTGTAGGAGCTAACTCCCACTTTACCTTGCCTTTGGAAAATATGAGGCACAACAACACCTTTTCTGAGGTGAAAGGAACAGCAGTCTCTTAAGGGCAGCTAGTGCTCATACAAATGGAATAAATTTCTTATGTGCTATAAAGGAATAATTACAGCTGGCTCATATCTACGCAGCTACAGGCAATCTAACTTCCTAATATAATTATTACCAATATACCACAACGGGGCCACAGGCTAGTTCTCAGATAAAGAAAACATCTAATAGAATTTTCAGGATGTATGACAGAGGAACTCTGAAGTAGGGTTGTTAGTTGGTTGTTTTCTCAGCTAGTGGCTGATTGGTATAACTTTAGGGGGGCATTGTAATTTGAAAATTGTGCTTTTTCAAGTGCATGGTTTATTCCCCGCTGTGAAAAGTGTTTGCTAACACAGTTGAGGTCATCTTGTACGACCTCTAGAATATCCTTAATTTCTCTCTAGTCTGTGTAGTCTGAGTGTGAATGGCCTTTTCATTGATTTCAAGGTCTCAGCAGTGGCACCAGAAAAATATGGAAGCAATAGAAGGGGCAAGGTGTATTCCAAGATAGGCAAGCTGTGTCCCACATTGGTGGTAAATTACAATGTCAGTTGTGGACTGCAGAAAAGGGGCTTGGGGGACACATACAGTCTATGCAGCCCTATCTTACCTATCCCCGATTTACCCAGATGAAAGTACAGTATATGAATGCTTTGTATTTGTAAGAGGCCTTCCTTTAAGTAATGACAGGAGTCCAGAAATGTCAGGATAGTGGAGGGGCAAACTCCTTATTTCAGGGGGATCTTGTTCTCTCTTCCTGCCCTCTGGAGCCACCCCTATAAGATTTTACTAGGGGAAAGGCAGCATTTTAACAGTTTATACTTGTCTGAATGCAAAATTATAACTGAACATCAAGATCAACAAGAATGCTAATTCACGTATGTATGACACTGTCTAGTTATTAAGATCCAGTCCAATTGTGTGTCCATACCCTCTGAGCCAGTTACCAGGGGTTGGGCCCTAGTAATGATTAGCTTATCAGCTGACTATATATGAGATACATATATGCTATCACTTTTGAACTGTATTTTGCAAAGTTGTGTTTTTATACCTTTATGTAGATTATCTTGTGAAGAAGTAGCTCCAAATTAACTAATGATAATATGAAATAATGTGAGTTAAATGTAATGTAATGGTTGTATTTAAATGGCATGACCATGTTGCATTTTCAGCTTCATTAATGCTGGCTACCCTTTCACTCCATTTTGTTTCCTTGCTGAGTTTCTTTTTCTCTTGATACACCTTTTGGAAGATGATGTCATAGTACTCTTTCCAAAGTGAGTAAATAAATGTATCCCTCTAAGAAGTCATTTGGTCTTTTCACTAAATTTTCATATCAGTGGATATAATTTTTCATTGGCATATTAAATCTTGTGGTTACAAAAATAGTGCATGCTTTGATTCCCACTCCCACCTCCCGCCCCTGTGCATGGTGCTTGGCTTTATCCATGAATGGAACTACTCATAGTATTTAAAGGTGTAGTTAGTGGTGATTGGTGGCTCCCATGTTAGTGGAATCTGCTCCAGATTGTCACTTAAACTTTAAAGAAATTATCCAGGAATATAAATTCTGAACCCATTTTAAGGACAGATGGGTATCCGGCCCAGACAGTTTAAAAATCTCCAAAGAAGGAGGCTCCATCACACTTCAAGGCAGTGTATTCCACTGTCAAACAGCTCTTACCACCAGGAAGTTCCTCCTAATGTTTAGGCAGAATCTCTTTCCTTGTAGTTTGAGTCCACTGCTCCATATGTTAGTCTATGGATCAGCAGAAAACAAGCTTGCTCCCCATCAATATGCCATCCTTTCAAGATTTTAAATGTGGCTATCATGCCACCTCTTAATCTTCTCTTCCCCAGGCTAAATTTGTTGTTGTTGTGTGCCTTTAAGTTATTTCTTATGGTGACCCTAAGGTGAGCCTATCACAGGGTTTTCTTGGCAGGATTTGTTCAGAAGGGGTTTGCCATTGCCTTCCTCTGAGGGCTGAGAGAGTGCCTGAGGTCATCCACTGGGTTTTCATGGTCAAGTGGGGATTCAAACCCTGATCCCCGTATTGCAGGACTGTAATTTAGCAGTACGTGAACAGTTTTCCCTCCTATCTTATTTAAATGTTATAACTTACAACGAAAAAGAATCTGTATATTACAACAATAAAATATGCCTCAAATGGCATATTATAATTTCAACACCTGGCTGAAATAGCCAGTTTCCTTCTGAAAAGATGCTGTGGAATCCAATACGCTTAGCAAGTAAATCTCAATTTTAAATTCTAGAGAAATAGTACACATAGAAGTCAAGGTATGCTTTCTAATTCCTTGTTTGGTTCAGCTCTTGAACATAAATTTTAGTACATTCTGACAAATATTTATAAACAATTATTGTGTGTTTAGATTTTTAATGGATTAATTAATTCTTCTAAATAAATAGGAGATGCTGGAGCACTCAAAGCTGATGACCCATTAATGGACACTAAAAGTTGTTGTAAAATGCAAATATTGCTATTAAGTATTTGTAAATACAATATTGCCATTAAGCACTGACGTACATATAATGTTTAAGCTTTTAAACAGTAAACATTAAACAATGTTGAAAGTGGTAGGAATTGTCCATCTGAGCCTGTTTGCAGGTCTAATATATAAATTCCATATTCAACCCACTTTTTTCATAAGTCCCCCACCACCAAGTCTGGCTTACTCCATAAGGTTAATTTAGTTTAGACATACATGAAATACCATACACCAAGCCTTCATAGTCACTGAAATTCCAAGTAGAGGCATACTATTGCTGGATTATATAAACTGTAATTGTTTGTTTTATATGCTGCCTTTCTTCCAGCATGTGAACTAAGCTGTCTTACAAAAAGGCTGAAACAAGATAAAACTAAAAATCTGATACTAGAAAAATTTAAAAAATACACAACAAGTTATGATATTAAGCACCACTACATTTTTAAAAGTGTAAATTGATTTAACAACATAACAAAGTTAAAAATACAGTACAGTACACCATTGCCCTGCAAAAGGACTCCCTATAGGCAATTAATCATTAAGTGTCTATTTGAATAAAATGGTCTTTGCCTGCCAGCAAAAGGAGAGCAGAGAGGGGCCCAGCCTAGCCTCCCGTAGAAGGGAATTTCGCTGAGAAAGCTGCCTCATACCCTTCAACTGTCCCAGTTCAGCAGGACAGTCCTGATTAATCCTCTACTGTCCTATTTTTTCACCTGCTTTTAAAATACCCCAGTTTCCCTCTCCTCTTCCCATTCTCCTCTTTATACTCTGCTTTTCAATTAGTAAAACAGAGTTCAAAGTGCAAAAGTAGTTTGCACTCAATTAACTCAGTGGGGGGAGAGGAGGAGAGGACAGAATCTTGCCCTTTGCTATAGTTTCAGGCAAAAGCAAACTGCTGCATTCTCTCCTAGCTTGTTTGTTGTTCCTCATTAATCACTTTTTTCATGTTGACCACACTCTGATGTGGCTTGGCCACACTTGTCCCAGTTTTAATCTGGAAAATGTTGAAGAGTATGTTGTCTTCTCTGTCCTCACCAGACAGGCCTGTGATTGTGGTGGGACTGAGAGAAATTCATCTTTGAGGATCATAAGACTCTGGAAGGTTCATATGATAGTTAGCCCTCCATATCCATGGATTCTGTATCCATGAATTCCACCATCCATGGCTTGAAAATACAGTATTCCCAAAAAATATATTCCAAAAAAGCAAACTATGATTTTGCCATTTTGTAGAAGAAACACTATTTTACTTTGCCGTTGTATATAATGGGACTTGAGCATCCACAGATTTTGGTATGCATGGGGGGCCCTGGAACCAAACTCCAGCAGATACCAAGGGCCCACTGTATACAATTTTGTACTCAGTTTGATATCCATCTCTCTAAATCGATTGAAGTACTCTCTTTCAGTGTGACCGTTTGTGAAATATTCTAGAAGTGTATTCCAGCAAGTTATGTAATAACACTTTGGCACCAGTGAAATGGTCAGGTGATGAATAAACTAATGGTTTAGTAGCACCTAAAGTCATAAAATCAGATTAAGACAAGAAAATGCTTCCAAATATGATCTGTTCCAGTATAAAAGACTGAGGTCTGCAGATAAATAGCAATACATAGTCCTATACAGACTGATCCTGTGTTGGGTTTATTCTGTACTAAAACATTAATAAAGGCACGCTGTATGATAGCACAGGCTAAAGATTAATTAATTCTTTCCCCTTCAAATCAAAATTGAAGGGGAAAAAGGACAACCCTATCTTTTCACTATCTCTAAATAAAAAAGAATTAATTGGATTTCATGTGCGAACACTTAAAGATTCACGTTACAGAATCTGAATCTGTTTTCAAAATTCTGGGAAACACTCCACCTGCCACTCCACCCCAATGACAAAGATTTGACAAAGATATCACTTTGACTATGGCATGGTATGTAACGAAGGACAAAGAAATCCTACTGGCAGCAGTGGGAGTTGTATGTGTTGTATTTTGTATAGTGTGCTCATAACATACTGTTTTCATTTTAAAATATGATAATGATGAAGATGATGATGATTTGGACTTTTACCAACTCAGGAACCTCAGGGCTGCTTAGAGAAAAAATAAGACAGATCCAAAAATAAAAGTATAATTTTTGTATTTTGTATAATATATATAAAACAGACAGCTTAAAACAATTTCATCTTGAATCAAGTATGATGTTGGACTTCTGAAATAGGAGCATCAGGGAGCTGAGTTGGTTCTCCTTGAGAGGGCATTCCACAATATAGAAGCAGTTACATAACATTTCCAACAGTAATTATGTAAAAAGAACAAATATTTTTTCATTATTATTATTTTTTATTAAATATATTTTCATGTACAATAAAAAAACAATCTAAATTTCCACTTCCATTCTCAACTGTTGTTTGAATTTGCTATTCACTGCAATTTTGGCTTTCTACATAACTCCATCGTTTATCATGTTATACATCGGTACAGTGGACTTTTTCGGATGGAAGAAAAGTAACGCTAGCAGAGTCGCCAGGTTGCGACGCTGCAGCGCAAGAGGGTGTCCGTTTCGGATGACGCTCCTCCCAGCGGTACTGTTGCAGTACCGCTGGGACATTTGAGCATGATATTTTTCCTGCCCAGCGTCATATGGAAAAATATCATGCTCAAATGTCCCAGCGGTACTGCAACAGTACCGCTGGGAGGAGCGTCATCCGAAACGGACACCCTCTTGCGCTGCAGCGTCGCAACCTGGCGACTCTGCTAGCGTTACTTTTCTTCCATCCGAAAAAGTATCTATAGAACCTTACAATTCCTCTAACTTTCCATTCTCCCCTGTATTTCCCGACAAAAAGTTTGATTTAGTAGTTCAAAGGTTGTACTTTTTTTTTTATCAATTCCCATGACAGCTCTGTTTAATATACTGTATAAACCATGTTACTATATCACTGTTCCATTCAATTTTCCAGTAATCAATTAATTTTTCCTATTCTTTTCTAAACTCATTTATCAATTGATGCGTGACCCAACAAGTCAGTTGTTCCATTTGGGCTACTTCCAAAAGTTTAACCATCCATTCATCACAGCTTGGAATCAACTCCCCCCCCCCCAGTATCTAGCAAAAACAATTCTTGCTGTGGTGGTCATGCAAAGCATTACTCTTTTAAATTCTTTTGGAAAATCTCTGTCAAACATATTCAGCAAATATAGTTGTGGACTCAATCTGAAATCTTTTTTAATTATCTTTCTTATCAGATTATGAACCTTTATCCAAAATTCTTTTGCTGCTTTACACGACCACCACATATGGTAGAAGGAGCCCTCTGTATCTCCACACTTCCAACATTTGCTTGTTTTCTCTTTATACATTTCAGCCAATTATTTTGACGGGGTTATATACCATCGGTACTGCATTTTATAGCAGTTCTCTCTTAATTCACTACATGGTGAAAACTTCATATTTTTCCTCCATAAGACCTCCCAATCTTGTAACAGTATATTACTACCCACATTTCGTGACCACTTGATCATATATTCTTTGACCGTCTCTGATTCCAAATCTAATTTCAACAATAATTTATAGGCCTTTGATACATTGAAATCTTTATCTTTATCATCCATTTTCTTTTCATCCAATTCTGTCTTTAAATTTTCTATTCCCAATAGTTTCTTATCCATGTTATACCTTTCTGGAAGCTGTCGGTATTGAAACCAATTGCATTTCCTTTGTTCTTGTTTTAGTTCTTCTCTCGTTTTAAATCTACTGGACCCTTTCTGAAATTTTATTAGGTCTTTATAGGTCTACCAGTTTTCTAAATGTAGCATCTCTGTTCGTCTAAAGGCTTCTTGAGGGGAAACCCACAAAGGTAACTTGGTGTAGATCTTATTTTTAACTCCTTTCTATGCTTTTAATAAGGATTTTCTGATGAAATGATTATTGAAGTTTTTGTCTATCTTCTCCTTTTGGTACCACAAATATGTGTGTAGGCCAAATCTTATATCAGATCCTTCCAAAGTTAAAGTTCTATCATCTTTCAAAAGAAACCAATCAAGTAGCCATACCAGGGCACATGATTGATGATATATTTTCAGATTGGGTGAGCCCAGCCCACCTTTAGATTTCTCCTCCTGTAATATTTTCATTTTATTCTAGGTTTTTTATTTTGCCAAATAAAGGAGGATAGATGTTTATCCCATTCTTTAAATAAATTATCATTATATAATATAGGCAAATTTTGAAATAAGTATAAAATTTTGGGCAGTACCATCATCTTTATGGCTGAGTATTCTGCCAAGTAAAGTCAAGTTCAATTGTTTCCACTTATCCAAATCGTTTTTAATTTCACTCCATTTTTTCTTGTAATTATTATCTACTAAATCCATGTTATTTTTTGTAATTATTATTCCTAAATATCTAATGTTCTTTTCTATTTTGTAGCCTGATAGTTCTTTCAATTTTTCTTCCTCCTTTCTATCTAGGTTTTTTGTTAGCATAACGGGTTTTTCTTTGTTAATCTTAATCCTGGAGAAGATGCCAAAGTCCTTCAATATTTCCTGTAAATTTTGGATTGATTCTAGTGGATCTTCTAATGATATAGCGAGATCATCTGCAAATGCACAGATTTTGTAGTCATGTTTTTTGATTCGGACCCCACGTATATCTTCTTTTAACCTTATTTTCCTACATAGGACTTCCAGCACCATTATAAATAATAATGGAGAGAGTGGGCATCCCTGTCTTACCCCTTTTTCGTTTTTATTGTCTTTTTTTTTGGCCATTTATTATGATTTGAGCCGTCTGGTTCTTATATATAGCTTTTATCCCGTTTTGATAGTTTTCTCCTATACCTATTTTGTTCAGAAGTTCCATCATAAAAAACCAATTTACACTGTCAAAGGTCTTTTCTGCATCTAAACATGTTAATGCAAATTTCTTTTCTGGATGTTTGTCAAAGTATTCTATCAAATTTAATATCTTTCTAGTGTTATTTCTTAAATATCTTTTTGGTAAAAAGCTTGTTTGATAATTTTCAATCCATATGTTTAGTACTTTCTTCAGTCTTTCAGCCATGATTGTCACAAAGATCTTATAATCACTGTTCAACAGTGAAATGGGTCTGTAGTTGTTCATTTCTTCCGGGTCCTTGTTTTCTTTTAGTATTAATGAGATATTCACATTTTCCCAGGATGATGGCATTGCTCCTTCTGTTATTATGCTATTGAAAGTCTTTAGTAAGGGTGTTTTCAGTTCTCCTTCAAAAGTCTTATAGTAACTGGCTGGGAATCCATCTGGGCCTGGGGTTTTTCCATTTTTTAATGATTTAATTGCTTTTTCTACCTCACATATTGTTATTTGTTTATCTAACTCTTCTCTACAGATGTTGCTTATCTATGGAATATTTTGTTCTTTTAGATATTCTTTTAGTTTCGTTTTCCTAGATTCGCTTAACAGATACTCTTTAAATAGGTTCCTGTAAAATCCTTGAAAGCTATTTCTGATTTTCTCCTGATTTGTTATTATATTTTTGTTCTCTTTTAACTTCAGAATTTGTTTTCTGTCTTGTTCTTTTCTCAGTTTGTAGGCTAGCCATTTTCCTATCTTGTTTCCACTCTCAAAGCACCTTTGTTTTGCATCTCTCATCTTTTTGTCTATTTCCTTCCTTATTTCTGTTTTCATTTGGTCTTGTATTATCTTTAATTCTTTTATCAATTTGTCATTTGATAGGTCATTTTGGTGTTCTTTCTCCTTTTTAAATTCAGCTTCTTGAAGCATTTGCATTTTCTCTCTCTTCCTTTTGTTTCATTCCCAGTTTATTTGCATCACAATTCCTCTTATGACCACTTTGCTTGCGTCCCATATATTATGAATTGACGTCTCTCCTGCTCTATTTTCTTTGAAATGATTCTTTATCAATTCTCTTATTCTATCTTGTATTTTTTCATCTTGCACTAATAGGTCATTTAGTCTCCAGCAATACTCTCTTTTTGTATCTTTTATAGTCAATTTTATTGGATTATGGTCAGATAATGTCCTCGGCAAAATCTCCATACTCTCAAGATTTCTTGTCATGTTTTTTGAGAGAAGAAACATGTCTATACGAGAGAAGGATTTGTGTCGTTCTGAGTAATAGGTGTATTCTTTCATGTTTCTATATAAATGTCTCCATACCTCGATAAGCGAAAGATTATCCATAAAGTCTGTAAAGGATTTTGGCAATTTCCCTTGGTTCTCTTTTTTCTTTACCCTTTTCCCAAAAGCTCTATCTTTTAATGCATCTAGGACTCCATTCCAGTCCTCTAAACACATTAGGCTATCATGGTCTATATTTAATATTGTCTTCATAAGATTTTTGTAAAATTTATCTTTCTTTTCAGATGGGGCATAGATCCCCATAATCAAGGTTCTTTTCCCTAGCAGATTAACCTCTAGTCAGATATATCTTCCATTTGGAGCTTTCATGACTTATCTTGCTGTCCATTTTCTGTTAATGTACATGGCTATCCCTTTTTTATTTTCTTTAGTAGAATTTATGAAATCCTGTCCTAATTTCCTGTTTCTCAACAGCTTTTGATCTTTAGATCTTATATGAGTTTCCTGTAAGCATATTACGTCTGATTTCATTTTTTCCAAGCGATGAAATATCTGATTTCTTTTGTATGGGGAATTCATCCCCCTAACATTCCATGATGTAATTTTAATGTTCATTTTTGATGATTTAATACATTTACTATCAATATTGTAGTTTATATTCTCCTTCTTCTTAGCTAGTATCAGCTTCTTCATCTTTGGTTTCACCTTCTTCTCCTTCTGTTTCTCCCAACGCGCTTTCGGTCTCCTCCACTTCTTCTCCCTCACTCTCTTCTAAGTCCAATTCCCCTTCTTCTCCACTTTAATTTTCCCTTGTTGCTCTTTCATCATTATTTCCTCTCATATTTTCAATTTCCTCTTCTTGTTCTTTTCCCCGTTCTTTTAGATCTTCTTTTGAGGTTTTGGATCTCTCTATCTTTCCTCTCGTATCTTTTTCTATATCCTCAAATTTTTTTGAACTTAGTCAGAAAATCTTTTGCTTTCTTGACCGTATTTAATCTATATTTCCTCTGATTATAAGTAAACGATATCCCTTCAACCTTTCCCATCTGTATTGCAAACCCTTTCTTCAAAATTTAGATGTAATGAAATGGTAATCCTTTCTCTTCTTCAAAATTTGAGAGAGAACATCTTTATATATTGCTATCTCACAATCATCTATCCTTAGTTTTGTTTCAAAATTTTTCTGCAAGACTAAATCTCTAATCTTTCCTCTAGTAAAATATATCATGATATCCCAAGGTAGCTTCCTTTGTCTTGCTATCTTTGAATTTATTCTAAAGATTTTGTCCACCTCAAATTCAGTTCTTTCTAAAGGGATTCCTATATACTCTGCCAAACCCGGTAATATTCTCTCGTATAGATCTTCTTGCTCCATTTCCAATAATCTCCCTTAATTTCAGTTGAACTTCCGAACGAGATCCGTCAGATGACAAGCCTGAGTAGCTTTAAAAAAGCACTAAAGATGGATCTCTTTCGGCAGGCATTTCCTAATTAGTTCCCGGCCTCAGGGGCTCCTGGCCCTTTTTAGTCTGCTGGCTGTTTATCATTTATTATTTTAATGTGATTTTATATCATTTGTTTTAATGTATTTGGTTTAATGTCTTTTTATGGGGGGGTTAGGGGTAGGTGGTGTTTGGGGATTTTAACTTGTATTGTTATTTTTATTTTTGTAAGCCACCCCGATTGCTTTTTAACAGAAGGGCGGGATAAAAATAAATTTTATTATTATATTATTATTATTTTTCTAGCACATGTTCCTGCTCTAGGTTCAGGTTGTCAGTTGTTTTCTCTAGTTTCTTTGTTTTGGATTGAAGTTCTTCCACCTTTTTGTTCAACTGTTCTACATCCATTGTTATTTTGTTTAATTTCTTTCCAAACTCGTCAAGTTCTTTTTTTACATCTTTTCTCATGTCTTTCATTTCTAATATCATCCCTTCTCTAAGTTTCTTGAATTCCCGTAATAATGTTTGTTGGATTTCTGGTAATTCCATTGATTGCCTTCTTGTTGTTGTCAGGGTTTGGATTTGTGTTTGTGTATGTTTCTTCGCTGGCATTTCCATTAATGTTAAGTTTAGATTTGCTTCTTTATTATTTTTTCTTATTATTTCTCTTCTTACTTCTATTTTGTTTGTAAATTTATTTTTTTGATTTCTGTTTATTTTTCTTTTCCCCTCCTCCTTCTTCTTTTTAATATGTTATTGCTCTTTTGTTAGTGTTATTGTTTGTTTTATTATTGTTCTGTTCTTACATTCTTACATTTATATACATATATATGTATGTATACACACACGATGTAGAACATATGTAAATATATATATATATATGTGTGTGTTTATACATTCCAATATAGATATATTTGTATATATGTATATATTTATCTTTTCTTTTTATGTATATAAATTGTATATATATATTTGTTGTTTATTGTTTATGATCTTTTTATAATTTTGTAAAGTTTGTTACCCAGTACTCGCAACTATTTAAATATTTACCCACTTATTTACTTGTTTCCCTCTTTTCTTTCAATATGCAGCAAAAGAGGGGGGGGGGAAGAAAAAGATTCAAATCGTAACTTAGTCTCTCATAGAAAATAGAATATACAAAGCCAAATCAGTAATGATTTCTAAGGGAGGAAGGGTTAACCAGGGGAAAAAGCCAACTATGAGTTATTTGTTGTACTTAAATTAAATCAGCTGCCCAGCGTACCAAATTTTATACTATTTTTACTAAATAAATAAAGTAGTTTTGAGCAGATCTCTCTGCTTCTCAATAAGTCGTCCTTCCGCTTAATCCCCTTTTGGTTTCTCCTCTCCTTCTCCTTGCCTCTCCATGGATTAGATTTTTAGTCTTTCACTTTCCTTCTTTACACCTGGTTTGTTTCACCCTCGCCAAAATTCAGCTCTTTCCGTTTGTTCCCATCTCCCTTGAATCTTTTACTCCTTCACATACACATCTATTACTCTCCTCACTCTGCTGTCTTGAGCTCTCTGTTCTCAGTTCTTTAGTCACTATATGGCTTACTCCTCCTATTTCTCAGGACCCATTCTCCTGCCTATCCTCTCCACACGTCTGTTTACTCCCTTCTTCGCTTTTCACTTTCCCTTTTCAGTTTTCTAGCTAATTCTTTTTAACTCCGTTCTCCGTTTCTCCACCCTTCCTTCACCGCTGGGTCTCCGCTCCGCGCTCCACACTCCTTTTTCTGTCCTTTCTCCTCCACGTGTCTCCTCTAGTTACTCCTACCAAGTTTTCACTCTCTTTGTTGGGTCCTTCTCACCACTTAAGTTATGCCTCCTTTCTTTAGTCCAATACTACTTTACCCTGCTTTCTTCTGTTCTGTTACTCTATCCCCCTTTCCAGCTGTTCCGTATGTCTCCATTTTATTTTCCCTTCTGTCGCTTTTTACTTCACTTTCCCTTCTGTCACTCTTAATCTCTGCCTTTTGGATGTATCCTGCCCAGAATCCCCCCCGGGATTCCCGTTGTGAAAGAGTTAGAAAGGTTCAAACTTACAGTGAATTTTTATCCAGTTTCTGCTTCCTTTGGTGTTATATTGTAAAAAGTCAGTGAGGTTGCTTGTCCCTCCTGAGGGGAATTCTGGGCAGGAGCGTTGCCGGCTCTGTTTCTCCCTCAGCGTTCTTGCCTTCCCTTTCTCATCAGTGGGTCAAGAAAAGAAATGCTTAGCACTGGAAAATGAGTCCCGTTTTGAGTCCACTCTGACTCCTCTTTCACAGGAGGAAATTCCCCTGACTCTCAGGCTGTTTTCTACTGTCAGGGCTCTCCTGCTCGGTGAATGCAAGAGCTCCCGTTGAGCTACCTATGTCCACTCGCAACCTCATCGCCGACCGGAATATTTTATGGTTGCACAAAGACGTTAATGAGAATAACTGTTAGTGACTACTATACTGAGTAGAAAAAGTGAAAATAACTCCCAGTTTTGTCAGTATAGCTATTGGCCATTTTTCCCTGTTTCTAATCGCCTTCAAATTTGCCAGTTTCATTAGCTCTGCAACATAGGTCAGAATGAAGTCTAAGAATCAGTCAGATATTTAGTACAGTTAATTTCTTATGCTTATTGTTAAATTTAAGATCACTAAATTCTGCTGTGATTAAAAGCTGTACTTGAAGTATAAAAAGTTGTTTACTTTCTGAATAAACTGTTCATAATGCACATGGCTTTTGTTCTTTAGTTGGACTTTAATATTGAAAGTGTTCTTTGCTTTGGCTCCCAAATGAAGTGCGGTAGTTTTCATTTCTAATTCCATTTGAACTGGCAATATGGTTAGTGAACAAAGGTATCCAAGTATGAATATCTGTACCCAATTAAAAATCTGTTTAAATTGGACTCACAACCATGGGGCAAAGGCTTCAGTGCTTTTAAGCACTTGAAATAGTTCAAGAATGAATGTAGCCATAGAAAAATGAGCACAACTAGTATTTATCCATTCACTCAGCTATACAGTAGTTCTTCCTTGTGGCCAAGACATATCTCCCTATGTAGTTCTACCACATACTAGCCCTTCCACCTGTACTTGCAAAATTGTTACAGTACCATGAGTATTTAAAATAGGACAGACCACAAGAAGCTGTTAAAAAAAGAGCTGTCTCCTCCTCTTCCTTTTCCTCCCAAGAGAATTCTGGCAAATTTTGATTGTTTTTAACACATCTTCCCTCTCTTGGTAAACTATTGGCTCTTGATATATAATACAGGTATGGAAAGTAATATCCTGGGGAAATATAGGTAGTATCTTAGAGAAAAAATGAGGTATTGTGGGGGGAATCTGTCTTCCCATCTCCACTCTCCTTCTTAGAATGTGTCTTTGTAATATGCCTCAGCTAGTTTTAAAATAGATTTAGCTCTTGTAGAGTCAATACTCATACTCATCTTTGCAAACTTTTCAGTTTTGCAAACGAAAAAACTTGGAGTGTCAAATAAGTGGAGCCTGTAGTGATTTAAGAATTTGGATCTGGTTTACATTTGAGGCATGAACAACATTAACAGTCAAGAGACTGAGCTCATCATTACTGCCAGAATCAGTGGAAGTCCCATATGAAGCACCAAGGTACATGTATGTGTATAGAGTTACAGTCCATCTCCCTCCATGAAGAACAGGTCATGAAATATTAGGAGTGGTGGATTAGTTTTACCCTCACCACAGCATTGCCCCAAGTGCAATAATTTACTTTTCCATATAATAATGAGTGACAACTATTCTGTGAGGGTTTTAATAGGGTTCACTTAGATTACCACTGAGATGGAAGCAAAAGATGCAACATGCACCTCCTGAATGCAGGCACAATGTAGACTCCCTCCCAAAGCACACACGTATGCTCTAAGTGAAACCCTGTTTACTGCAATTTTAAGCCATGACCTCTGCAAATGGGGATAATTTCTTTGTTACCTCTTAAATAAAGGGATTAGCTCCCTTTTTTGTTTTTTTATGTTATAGCAGGAGATAAATGTTCCATTTTGGAGCTAGTAAAATTGCTTAAAGTTTAGAAGCATCATATTGACAGTAATTACATTATTTAACAGTTTAACATTTATATGTGCTTGTTGGGAGGAGGTATGTATTTTGTGTCTCTATCATTCACCTCACAGCTTCTGCATCACTTCTACCCAATCCCTTTGTTCCTCCTCAGCCAGTAAAATTATACAATAACAAATTACAGCATTAGTTACATCCTGTTTGGATTATTGTAACATGCTCTACATGGATCTGCTTTTGAAAATTGTTCAAAAACTTAATCTGATTCAAAAAGCCGCAGCCAGAATGTTAACTGGGGTGAGATACAGAGATCATACAACTCTCCTGTTACAACAGCTCCGCTGGCAGCCATTTTGTTTCACCAGCCCTGGTGGCACAGTGGTTAAATGCCGGTACTTCAGCCACAACATTGTGAGTTCGAACCTGCAGGGCTTCAAGGTTGACTCAGCCTTCCATCCTTTTGTAGGTCAGTAAAATGAGTACCCAGCTTGTTGGGGGAAATTAGCTAACACATTGTAAACCGCTTAGAGAGTGCTATAGCACTATAAAGTGGTATAGAAATGTCAGTGCTATTGCTATTGTTTCTGGGCACAATTCAGAATGTTGGTAGTGACCTATAAAGCCCTATTTGGCTTAAATCCAGGTTATCTGACAGATTTTATCTCTCTTTATGAGCCTGCCTAGATCCTGAGATCCTCAGGAGAGGCTCTTTTTTCAGTCACACCATCTTCACAGGCACAGCTGGTGGGGCTGTGAAATAGGGCCTTCTTGGTGGCTGCCCTTAGGCTTTGAACCTCCCTCCCCTCCTTGTTGTCTTTCCATCAGTGGGGCAACTTTTTAAAACATTATTCCAACAAACTCTTAGAATGCAAGTTTTTTTTTAAAAAAGGACTTCAGTGGATGTTGTAGTGTTTTAAGATCTGTTTTTAAATCCATTTTAGCTTTAGGTTTTTAAATTGTTTTAATATTGTGAATACTTTAATCCTATTTTAATTTGGCTTTTGTATATTTTTACCTCTGTTGTACTTGTTTTAAATTGTAAATGTCCTTGAGTCCCAATTTTGGAGAAAAGGGGGGGTATAATAAAGATGATGATGATATAAGAGCTGAGATATAAGAGCTGAGATAAGAACAACTAGGTGAGAATGGAAAATAGAGAGGGATAAATATGAGAGCCAGCATGGGTGGTGGTTTTAGCATTGGTATATGACCCTGGAGACTGGGGTTTGAATCCCTTCTTAGTCATGGAAACCCTCTGAGTGACCTTGGGCAAGTCACACTCTCTCAGCTTTAGAGGAAGGCAGTGACAAGCCCCTCCGAACAAATCTTATCAAGAAAACCCCACAACAGTTTTATCTTAAGGTTGCCATAAGGCACCTTAAGGTCTCCATAAGTCAGAAACTACTTGAAGGCACATAACAAATATGTATATTCTAGGCCTTAGTGTTTAGATGTTAGACAGAATTATGTGGGCCAGTATTCTGCTCATAGTCACCAAAGAGGGCCAGAAACTCTTGCCAGATATTGAGAAAGTTTTCACCAGTGATGTTGCTTGACACAGGTAAACATTTTATTTTATTTTTCTGATGTAGCTTTAAGCAAATGAACAAGTACTGTCATGGCTTTGAAATGAGTGGAGGATTGGCTATTGTGGAATAAACGAATGCAAAATGCAACAACAGAGTAGAGACTTTGGTGATACATCATGAGGATTTGGGGGAGGGTCTTGAGTAGGAAAGCAAGTGTGCTATAGGACTTTATCAGACAAGCCTCTATAAATGTTCTTTTGGTACCATATTTTACACCATTTTTATGTTGGCAAAAGAACTCAAAATATCAAACATTGCCACGATCGTGTGAAAAAGCAGCCTTGTACTTCTGCACTGCTGCCGAGCGTACGGCTGCTGAGCGTGATCTCAGTGGTTCTCATGAGAAGACATAAGCACACTTAAAAATCTAAAAACAGCTAAAACAAAATGTACACACAAGCACTGAAACACACTTAAACACTTGCCTGCAACATGGGGAGGTTCATAAAAAGAGCATCCCATGGCTAGTTTTCATGTTCCCACTCAGAAGTGTTCTGGCGGGGATCACCCATTGACGCTGGAATCATGCCAGCAGAACGGGGCACGATTTCACACATTCGCAGTCACGGCAAAAAAAAAAAAAAGTCATGGCCGATATAGTGATGGCTTGGCTCGACAATAAAAAAGAAAGCCTTATTTTCAATACATAATCATGAAAGCACAACATTGTCTGGTATTGACACCCTTTCACATTCATTAGGCATTGGTATGATGCTGTATTAGCCGCATCTGATAAAGTCCTTAGTCACATCCCTATTTTCAGTGTTGGAAGATGTGTTTCTCTTTATGGCCCACATCTAGTAGTCATACTAGAGTATGGCTGAACATCAGGAACTATTTTGTATAAATAGATATGTAACTTCTAATTTGCTTGTTAGACATTTTTCCAAATACTTTTCTGCTGAATATAATTCTATTTATAATCTCTTTCCCCCCTCCTTTTTCTAGGTTCCAACTATGTGAGTCCCCGCCCAGCTCATGCCAACATGAATGCCAATGCAGCTGCAGGGCTTGCACCTGAGCATATCCCTACTCCAGGTGCAGCTCTCTCTTGGCAGGCTGCCATCGATGCTGCCAGGCAGGCCAAGTTGATGGGTGCTGCTGGAAATGCAACAATATCCACAGCCAGCTCTACGCAGAGGAAGCGGCAGCAGTATGGGAAACAGAAAAAACAGGGTACCACTACAGCTACACGTCCTCCCCGGGCATTGCTGTGTTTAACATTGAAAAATCCCATTCGGAGGGCATGCATCAGTATTGTTGAATGGAAATATCCTTTTTGATGTAGTGGCACAGAAGCCAGCAAGTTGTCAGTATGAATCAGGTTTGATTTACAAATATGAATCAACATGTGCATTAGGTTGAACTGAAGCATTAGGAGGAATCACTTTAAACAACAGAAGCCACATATGATTGGCCTCTGTCTAACCTTTTAAAGCATAAGGCAGGCTTACTTATGGTAACACAAAATTGCTAACACTCCTTAGGAGCACATTTCATTGACTATCTCACACTGAAATACAGTGTGTATTTTGATAGGAATTAAGGAACTACCTACCTTCTGAACTTGTTTTAATCTGCAAAACAGGGGTGGTTGTTAACTTTCCTGTAAACAATGTCCACTGCTGGTGCTAGGTGCCAATAAAGACATTCCCTGTAGTTCTTTAGATATTTGATATGTCAAAATTCTATCTCTAAATATATTAGTGAAAAAAGCAAAACCAAATTCAAATGGCCAAATATCAAAGTTTGATAGATCCAAATTGTTATTCCACTTTGGGTGGCCCAATAGAGCTATAATTTTATGTTTACCTGTATATTGAAAATATTTTAATGATCCAACCATACTGGATGTAGTGATGTGGCAGAAAAAACTTTTGACATCCTGCAGATGCTAATTGAAAAGAATAAAGCCCCAAGCCTTAAATCATGCCGTGATACAGCAGGCGGTCTCCAAATCTAGATATGAACTAACAGGAATCTTTAATTATTTAATTAAACACCACCATCATGGTTTACAGACAGGTTTTTTTTTTTTTTTTTTGTAGTATACAAGGATGCCTCCTACACAGCATTAAGGATAGCTGACAGAGAAGAATATAATAGATCTATGGCCATATCCTTCTCTCCTCTGAGGAAGGAGCTAATACGTTTTTATAGAAGAGCTTGAAGAGAGTATAGGGGCAAGCTAGATGTGACACTGGCAAATCCATGTATGTAAAACTAGATAGACTAGATCTGCTCCAATCATTGGGATTCGTGTGCATGAATTAAGGAACAGAAAGAATAAATGGGATGCCTTAAGCATTGGGACAAAGACCCTTTCCCCATCTATCTCAGTATTATCCGCTTTGGCTGGCAACAGTTCTTCAAGGTTTAAATTGAGATACCTGTTTTCTAAGTTAAGATGCCAGCAATTAAACCTGGAATGTTGTGAGCACACTGCAAGTATTCTAAGATTGATCTAAGTACCCACCTGAACTCTTCCTCTTCCATAGCTTACCTCCACATAACCTCTGTCCTTCCTGGCAGGGCTCTAATACCAGAAGGTCTGCTAGGAAGTCAATCATAGTGGGAGACAGGGCTTAACTTCCCATTCCCTATGCACATCTACCTGTATAGAGCAAATCCAACCTTAAACACATGGATTCTAGTGCTGTCCTGTCTAGTTTGGTTCTCCAAGGAAGGTTGGAGGGGGAAAAAGAAAGATGAATTTTAAAAGAACTGTAATCTTAGTAGATACTGTTGAAATAAATTTTATTTTCAGGATAGGAGGAAAAGATAAAAATGGACTTGTCAGTAAAAGTTTGACTGATATCCTCCAGCATATTCCCCCCTGTGTTTTTTTCTGGTGCTGGTTTCTAATCCTTTCAATTAGTTTTTTTTCTTACTCTATCCTCTGCACAAGAGCTCAGAATTTTGGCATACTGTGATGGATGGCTAATTTAGTGGGGTAGGGGGAGATCATATTGATTTACTTTTCTGGTATCTCAGCCACCATGCATCTTTAGGTAGAGTGCTCAAGTGAAGACCTGATAAATATATAAGAACAAGGCTGGCTGAGCAGATTGATGTGTTGTAAAATGGAAGGCTGTAGTGATGAGATCTGGAAATGACTGAACAACGCAGTTAAGTTAGTCTCTAAGGGATGATAGTCTTTGTCAAAACCACACAACAAAATATGGCTGAAATTCTTCAGTGAGTCACCTCAAATACCAAAATTGTAAGCCAGAGCACACATTTATAATTATTATGAATTTGATGCCAAGAAGTGATATCCCTTTGCCAAGTTTAACACCATCCTGCTACATTGGATATCATGATAACTAAGAACTGAATCTCCTCCATGTCCAGAGCAATGTCCCAAGACATTTTTCCATCTGAGGAACAGAACATAGAACTCTATATTTAAGAAGACTGACTATAATGACATGGTAAAACCATCAATAACTGAGCAGTGGTAGGATAATGCTCTGGGTCCAAATGATGGATAGCTTTAGCATATATATATATATATACACACACACACACACACACACACACACACACACACATATATATCTTGGGTATGTTTCCTTTCCCAGTGTGCTGACTGGCCGCTTAGGAAACATACCCAACCAATCCCCTCCTTCCTCTCAGTCCCTCAGCCAATCACCACCCACGTGTAAAACAATGCAATATTTTTTCCTAAAATAATACCATGTACCTGAACCATGTGAAAAGAACGCTGCCACTCCATGCTCCACACTGCAACTACTGCTTGAAACCCAGCAGGGCACATAATGGTGTATTTTACACCAGGTACAGCTATACTAGTATAATTATATTAACTTTCCTTGCTCAGCTGAAGCAAAGTACAAGAATGCACCCCTGCCATTCTGTCTACAAAAGCCATCCAGACTGGCAATTAAATTATTACTTCAAAATTGGTGCCACTACGGCATCCTCTACTATGCTTGAGGGCAGCAGGCTTGCCTAGAAGGCATACATCAGAACACATGGCTTACTGTTCTGTCTTTTAATACCTCACCAATGGTCATCCACATCTGCTGCTTGAGGCACCCACCTCACAATTATGAGGGTTCCCTAGCTTGGACCACAAGCTACTAGCAGACAGAATGTTTGGAACATGTTGGATCATGGATCTAATCCAGGCAATCTGGTCTTATGTTCACCTAAAATTTCATAATGTATAGTTCCAGATAATGCAAGAATCCAATTCAATCAGGGAATTAAATTTAATTTAAGGGATACCCTTTGCAAAAGAAAAGAACAATTTGTTACAGTGGTGCTGCATAGTGAATACAGTTGCCTATTTCTGTTGCATATTAAATCCGATTTGAATATAAGAAAAAACATGGGAGACTGGGCCAGGGATCCATTGAAGAGAGTGCTTTCCTTTCCTTAATGGACAATGGGTGCATCTGCACTTGGGAAATAATCCAGTTTGACACCACTTTAACTGCCAAGGCTCAATGCTGTGGAATCCTGGGATTTGTAGTTTGTTGTGGCACCAGAGCTCTCTGACAGAAGGCTAAATATCTCACAAAACTACAACTCCCAGAATTCCACAGGACTGAGTCATGGCAGATAAAGAGGTTTCAAACTGGATTATTTGTGCAGTGCAGATGCAGCCCATGAGATGTCTTTTGGAAGCACACAAGCAGGGCATGAAGGTAATAGCCCCCCCCCCCCAGCTGTTGCAGCTTGGCAAATGACATGGAAATACATAATACCACTTATATAAAGCTTACATGAATCCACACTAACAAGCTTTATAACTTTATTGTTGTTGTGTGCCTTCAAGTCATTTCCGACTTATGGTGACCCTAAGGCAAACCTAAAATGAGTTTTTCTTGGCAAGATTTGTTGAGAGGAGGTTTGATATAGCCTTCATCTGAAGCTGAGCAAGTGTGATTTGCCCAGGGTCTCCCAGTGGGTTTCTGTGATTGAGCATGGATTTGAACCCTTGCCTCCAGAGCCATAGTCTAACACTCAAACCACTAAACCACACTGGGTTCTAGAAGCTTTATAACTAATATTAATATATGTGTATAACACCTTAACAGTTCTGAAGCTGAGTTATAATGAAACAATTTCTCTCCACTTGACCATTTACCATCGCACCTCCTAGATTTTGTACTAAAAAGAAACCTACATAATTCCTTTAAAAGTTGTTCCTATGAGAAATTAAAATTTTATCATCCACTTTAATAAGAAGGACAGTCAGTAGAACAGAAAATTTGAATTATTTGAGTCATTACAATAGATTGTGCAGGTCAACATAAAATTGTGAAGAGGGCACTAGCTGTCTGAAACAACTGGGACAATATGTGCATCTGTAACCAGATGCTAATTGCCTCTCTATAGTTGAGATTGACCTACTTTTCCATATTTCAGTCTTATCATGAACTATCCTTCAGAAATTAAATCTTGTATAGTCATAGGCAAGGAGGAGTCTGTTTTACATTGCTTACTCTCTGTAGAGAGCAAGGCAACAATTGCCTCTATTAAACATATCATAAAACTTATAGTGTTCCTTTCTAAGGCTTAGTTTATGTGTGGAAGCTGTGACATGGAAACAAAATGACATGGGGCATCTCCATATGGAAAAGCTTCAAAATGTTGTAGCACCAATCCCCTATATGCTGTCATCAAGTTTTCATCAATTCAACATTATTTATTTGCAATTTATGTTGAGATGGTGAAGATGTGCAAATCTATATCTTTTTTAGTAATACTATATTATAGTATAAGGAGCTGCTTTATTTTATATATTTCCAGAGTCTACCGCACTAATGTTTTCATTTCTGAACTGTACTATACTTATTATAGTGTTGAAAATTGTATCACATCTACCTTAGGAGCACGACAATCACAAAGCAAACAGGGCAAAGCAGTTCTCATGTATATACTGGAGTTTGGGTATGTAACACATGACTGACAATGTACATCTATCCAGTGAAAATCTATATGCTGCCATTGTGTGGCTCCTGCCAGAGAACCAGAGTATACTGTGGGGAAAGACTTTGCAATTTGCAAGGAAAGGGAGCAACTCAGAAATGAGGGTGCAGCCCCACTGGACCTCAGTGTTGTATATCAGTTTAACAAAGTGTGTACTTGTGTGTGTGTGTGTGTGTGTGTCTGTCTGTCTGTCTGTCTGTATATAACAAGAGCTGGAGCCAATATTACAGCAGGTGTGCATTTACTCACACTGGTTTGTGTTATTATTTTTTTTGCCCTGTCACAATACAAAAAATTAGGGAAATTGATACTCTTCAGGACACTCTGATTACAGCATTTTGGGAAATGCAAGTAGTGAAACCAACCTGTTTTGTGCCAAAACATATATTTTGAAATAGAACTCCTGGTAGGAATGTTTCTGATGTTTCACAAAGTAAGCTGCCATTTATTTTAATAAGGTTGATTGTGCCCTTTAAACAACCGCTAGAGAGTTATTGTTTGTGTAGGTGCATGTGCATGCATGAATGTGCACACAAAAACAAAAGTAATTACCTTTGAAGATTAAGATGAAGAATATGTTAAAAATAAACTCTTACATAAATTTTAAAAGCCCCTAGTGCTTCTTTCAATATGTATTTCATATATTCATTTTCAAGAGGTAACATAGGTTGAAAAATAGTGAACCATTGTATAGAAAGATTCAGGGGGAAATTTTCTTAAATGATAGGAATAACAGCAGTTTAAAACTATATTGCAAATGCAATAAAAAAGCAAAGGAACTTGTTTGAAGTACGTTGTCTAATAAATAACAGCCCAACCCAAGAGGGGGAAATAAACTGAAAATTCTAAGTAAAGAAAAAACACTTTAAAAGAAACCAGTGTTTATTCTGGCACGCGACTGGCTTACTGTGCTTTTGACATATTAGGAAGAAACTTGGCTGGGAGGGTTGAAAAGCACTTTAAAAGGCACATGTTTCTTTTCAAAATACACAGGATTATGAATGCCGCCTTTAAACAAAATTCTTTTAAATCTTTTCCCCTGTTCCAATGAAATTGTTGAATGTGATATTATTTTTTTAAAAAAATGCTTCCTTAACTCCATTCCTCAGACCATTTGAAATTATTATTTTACTGACTATTTTTGCCAATTGTGTGGCCTTAGCTATCTATATCCCCTTTCCAGAAGATGACTCCAATGCTACTAATTCCAATCTGGTAAGTTCTTGTTTTTACTATTCTATTGTTATATATTTACTGCCACTTATATGACTTGTTCAAAACTCAGCACAGAGGCTTAGGGGATGTTGGGTGGGAGAGGTGGAGAGCTACAGGTTTACATCAGCAAGATGTTTGGATCTCAGATTATAGGAGTCTTGGATTGTATATGATTTAAAACAGCACCTCTGTTGTTACTTTTGCTTTGACATATATGCCTATCTATGCTATACATTTGGGACTATGTTTATATCAATTTTATAACCATGGAAGTCATGGGCAGTGTAGCTTGCTGAGTTATGAAAATTTGGTTAGAAACCCTGCTCCCTGCAATGATAATTCTCAGACTTCCCCCACAAGATGGCGAAACTGCTTGGGTGGTCTGTAGTGTAGGTATGTCTTATTCGATTCAAAGGTATAATGTTTTGTTTTAGGTGACAAAATATCTGAATACCTTGTGAAGGTATTTTGTACAATTGGGGGGGTTGTTTTATTTTTTAGTAGCAGATCCTCAATATTTCTGTTGTATCTGATTTATATAGGGATATTGTTGAATTCTTTGGCATTCCTTCTAGGTGATGGGCAGTGTCAGGACTACGTTTTAGAACAGCCTAGCATGCATTCCCATTACATGCAGATGCTTGAGTATATTTGAAAGATGGTGGCTTCCCTGGCTTTTGCCTAGAATGATTTCTGTAAAAGCGAAACATAGCAGTGGTATTTTAGCCAGGATGTCAGCATAGGCTTGTCTGCTGAGAGAGGGGTAAAACATGGAAATCTGTTTACATTTGATATAATATGAAGTTATAGTAAATATGTGAGAGAAGCACAATTAAAATTGGACTAATATAATATAATCCATAATGGCAGGATAAAACATTTCCTCTGGTCTTTTATGAGAGGTTGCACATGCTCAAACTCCTGGTACTGTGAATGGAAAATAGCAAAATCTTGAGTTTGCATTGTTTTCTTTGTTCTAAATGCATGAGTAGATTTTTTGGGGGAGAGACCGGAGAAGAAAAAGGCATACAGTACTTATACTTACAGCAAAGGAAATTCATAGAGGTGGATTGAATCATGATGGTTGTGTGTGAAGATTTTTCTAGAGGAATGAAACTGGAAAATAATGCTGGTATTTTCAAAATGGGGCAGCAGAGCATGTATGTCATTCCTCAGGCTTTGACCACTGTGACAGAGTACCTTTCATGAAGCTATTTCTAGTGAGTAGAAAGAAAAACAAAGGCTTCAGAATGTATCTTGAAAATAAGTCTTCAGTATGAAGCTTAAAGCTTTGGCTGTTTTGCTTTGGAAAATGGGCAAAGGTGTCGAAGCAGAGACAGATTATAGGTCTTTACAAAGAAGATTTGTAGGATATCACCACCACTTGAATGAATGTAGCAAAGACCTACTGTTTTTCTGATGATTTTCTGAAAATCTGGCACTGAAGCCCAGTCTATTGGCAACCACTGTCAGTGCAGATATTTGAGTCTGAGCATAGCACACACACTGAAATACATATTAGTGTGTTATAGAAATGGAATGCATTCAGGCAAGTATTCAACAGAGGCAACAACAATAACCTGGGATGCATGGCTTTTGCATATTTTGATCTCTAAAAATTAAAACATACAAAAGAAACTGGGTAAACATATTGCACTTGAGATATACAGGATAACATGTTCTGATGCAGAGTCTGTCAAGGGAAATATTTTTCCAAGATCTTGTGATTTCAGTTTGCAGCCATAATGTGGAAACTGTGATTGTGTGGATTTAAAGGATGCTTGCCATATTTTACAGTGGCAAATCTACTGCAACCAGTCCTGCTGCCTGTTGAACGTCATAACGTAAGAAGACCCAAAGTATATGACTTATTTCTCCCTACACTTTAACTCTGCAGTTGCTGGTTCAGCCACATAATAACATGTTGCCATAGCCATGCAATAGATCTTTATGTATCTTTGTATGTAATCTAGGTAAAACTAAGCCCTGCTTTACCTGCAGAAGTTTCCAAATTCAATTCCTGACATCTCTAGTAGAGCAGTGAAGGACTCCTATGTGAAAGCCAAGAAAGCTGCTTCTAATTGTTGTAGACCAGGGGTGGGACCAAGGATTAGTTTTCCCTAACCCTGATCTTCTTTCCAGCTTAAAAATAACTAAAAAACATTCCCACACAAACAGATCTAGGTCAACTTCCAGTTTACTTCCCAGTTTTAAAAACAAAAAACAGCCCACGAGAATACATTGGAAGTTGCTTAATGCAGTGTGGATGTGTAAATTGCTATTGCTTAAAACAATTTGTAAGCCACTCTGATAGCCCTGTGGCTGAAGAGTGGGGTATACATAACTAAATAATAATAATAATAATAATAATAATAATAATAAACAGGACAAAACTAGGGATTTTAACACCCCCCTTTCAGTTTGTAGAGATGCTGGGAGAGGGTCACTGATTCAATGTAAGGTAAAGAATCACAACCAGGAAACATCACCCAAGGAGACCTTTGGCTGTGCTTTCTGCAACTGGACTTGTTTATCTTGGATTGGCCTTTTTAGTCATCAGTACACTTGCAGAAAGCGCAGGATGAGTCCTTCCTGAATCTTCGATTGCAAAGAAAAGCCAGAGAGATGACCTTCATATGTTCCTAAAATAATGTATGTGCAGCAGCTTTAAGATACCTGGATTCTCTTTGGGCATTTCAGCATTTGCATTTACCACCCCTATTTTGTGGCTGTAAACCCTAAGCTACCCAGAATGTACTTTCAGTTAAACTGGCTCTTTACTACTGCCCTTTCTGGTTGATAGTGTTCAAACATGCACACAAGCAAAGCAAGAGTCATATGTAAATATATTTTTAGGTTGCAGTCTTACACACACCTGCACAGTACTGCATTGTCAGCCTCTTTTAACACAGAGATCAATAGTTTCTTTTCTTATTTTCACATATTTTACAAGGCCGGGGGGGGCACTTGATTGTTTGCTCATCATTACTTTCATTCATAGGTACCCAGCAACGATGTTTTAAAGAAAAATATATCTTTCTACTTTGACCACAAATAATGAAAACTGATATACATTAACAGAGAAGTTTGTAACAATGTTACATGTGCCATTAATGTTTCTATACTATAATTTGCAAGGCTGATTAGATTGAACCAAAGGTAGCAAGGGAATATATCCTTTATCTTTCAGGGTAAATTTTCCAACCTTGAAAACTGTTGTGATTGTGTGCATGGGGGTTGAGGGTACATGTTTTAGATCCCAGTGGATTATTTGTTCAGTTGGTATACTCATCATGGTTTCATGATATTCATCTTGTTATAAATTAGATTTGTCCTGAGAATAATCCATTCCTGCATTCCATATTTTTATGGGGGAAAGGGAAGCTGCAATTGTTTTCTGGTACAGCTCCAGTTAGCTGAGTGTCAAGTGATTGGTTCATCTTTGGAAAACATTGGATGAGTTGATGGGCTGAGAAAAAGGAAGCTGCTTCAGAAATGGTACATCATGCAGAGATGGAAATCGGATGTACTTAGAAAGGAGAGCCATTTCACTAGAAAGAAAATTACCTCCAACAACTGCTAAATGCACCAACTAGCACTTGTTATAACAACCAAGGGGTAAAATATTATCGTTCCAGTCTGGATCTGTAGGTTTATGCATGCAGGAGTGGGTTTTCCTTTCTCTCCTTAATAGCAGTAATCCTGTGTTCTATCAGAAGTGGTTTTTAAAGATTAGTTTGCCATACATCGTAGAGAATAATTTTAAAAAACCCTGCCATGTGCAGGTAAGTCAAACAGGAACAAAAAGAAAAAAAAAGAGCAGTTAATTAAGCCCCATTTAAACCAGTAGTAGTAGTAGTCGTTATATCCCTCCTTTCCAGTATAAGGTGTTGGTTATTACCTTTAAAGCCCTAAATGGCTTGGGTCCAACTTATCTCCAGAACCGCCTCCTCCCATACAATCCTCCCCACACACTCCGGTCCTCTGGGAGGAATTTGCTTCAGCCACAAAAATCTAGGCTGTCTGCAACCTCCCAGAGGGCCTTTTCGGTAATTGCCCCCGAATTATGGAATGGCCTGCTGAACGAGATCCGTCAGATGACGAGCTTGAGTAGCTTTAAAAAAGCACTAAAGACGGATCTCTTTCAGCAGGCCTTTCCTAATTAGATCCCGGCCTCAGGGGCTCCTGGCCTCTTTTAGTCTGCTGGCTATTTATTATTTTTGTTAATGTGATTTTAGATTAGTTGTTTTTAATTTATATTGGTTTAATATCTTTTTATGGGGGAGGGTGGTGTTTAGGGATTTTAATCTGTATTTGTATTTTAATTTTTGTAAGCTGCCCCAATTGTTTTAACAGAGGGGTGGGGTATAAATAAATATTATTATTGTTATTATTGTTATTATTTCCCCTAGTTTGGGACTCAAGGCAGCTTGCAACAGTTAAACATAATTAAAAAATTAACAGTGTACAAAAATTAAAAATCAACCTGTCATAAAATTTGAAACCAGTTAAAGCAAATTAAAACAGCAACAATACCAGCACATTATACAAGGCCCGTTTCCCTTGGGGGGGAAAATCAGTTGTCAAAGGCCTGCTGGGTTTTACCTGCTTCTGGAAACAGTTTTACCATTTATTTATTTATTTATTTATACCCCGCTCTTCAGCCACAAGGCTATCAGAGTGTGTAAACAGGGTTTTACCTACTTATGCAAAAATATTAAGAAGATAGTAAGAAGTCTATCCTCTGTGGGAGAGGAATTCTCCAGGCTAGAAGGCACACCCATTCCCTTGCTTTTTGTAGGATGTGTGTTATAGCTCCCAAGATTGTGAGAAAACAATCTGTCATGGTTCATTGGTTCTTACTACCTAGTAAGTGTGTTTAGGATTGTAACCTTATTTGTTGCAACTATGTATTTCTGTACAAGTAGGCAGAAAACCTTGGTGGCAGACTGTAATTCCATTGTGGGCAAGTTGTTTAGTGCATGTTGGTAAAATGTACGATTGCTTGATAGTGAGGATTATCATGCATTCCATATTGGGTCTTGAAGTAGTGAATCAACTAGAAGAACTTCTACTGAAATCTATAAAATGTCCTGCTGTAATGAACAGTTTTGTGTTTAGAAACACTTAGCTTTTCTACTGTCTTTCAAGATTAATTCAAATCCAATGAGATGTTTCACACTGAATTTAGGACAATATCACCAGTCATTCAACTGGACTAGAACTACACTTCCAGTGTTTGGAGATGGGACTTAATTTTGACACCATGACATGGCACCCCTGTTTTTACCTGCATGTAGGGAGTAAGGAGAATTGGAGCACTCATGTATTTGCTACTGCTCATTCCTCATCAAGATGAGGTGAATATTAGGACTGAAATCACATTAGGACTAGAACCATTGATCAGTTCACCATATCTATTGATGAATTTAAACAGAGCTGAGAACTGATGAATTAATCAATTCATCTGTCTGAACTGAAATTGAAAGAAAGGAAGAGGTTGATTACACAGCAAAAAATATCCGGGAAGAATTCAGGAAGAATCCCATTGGTCCTCATGTTCAGTGGGTCACACTCATGCTATTCGGAAGAGTGGGAAGCAACTCCCCCCAAGTGACTTTCCATCCCTCTATTTTCTGTGGTCTTTTTTGAAAAGTGCGGGAAAAACCGCACTGTTGATTGTCTGATCAATCAGCAACCATCCTGGAAAAGGGGCACACAGCAGAGCTGAATTGTGATTGGTTGGACCTCAGAAGGGGCAGGCTTGGAAGGGATGCCTTGCAATTGAGGATCTGCCATTGTTGACCACTGCCACCTCTGAAGCCTGGAACTGGGCTCCTCTCCCTACCCCTCTTCCTTGCTGCCACTCCTAGCCCAGGCTGGGCAACCCCAGCACTCTCCCCATCCTGATTGCCCAGCTGCTTGCTGGCTTGCTTTTGGGCTGGCCTAGGCAGCAGCAGCCCATTGCTCCCGGCTCCCCTACAGCGGCTGTGGCTTCTACCACTGAGGGACCATACCTCCCGGCTCTCCACTGGCTGCAGAAGCTGCCGCAGCTGGTGGGGAACCTGGAGGCGTGGTCCCTCGGTGGCAGAAGCTGCCGCAACCAGTGGGGAGCTGGCAGAATGGTCCCTCAGAGCAGAAACCGCAGCAGCTGGCGGGGAGCTGGGAGGGATGGGCCCTCAGTGGCAGAAGTTGCAGCAGCCAGCCAGGCAAGGGCTAAGCGGAGCAGACCTGGTGCACACAGCACATACTGCCCACCCCAAAAAGCCGCCGTCGCCAGGGAAACAAATGCTGACATTTGGCTGAGAGATCACTCACCCAGCCTTTATCAACCTCTTCCACTAACCCCTACCTGGCCATGTGGACAACAAACTCGGGCATTTTGACAGTCACCAACTATGCGGATTCATCGTGGGCACAACGCAGGGCCGGTTTAACCTGTCTGCCAGATCCGCATTGGCGGGGGGCCCCGGGGGTGAAGGGGGCCCCCTGGTGAGTGTTGCCCTTATCTGATGAAGGAGACAGCCAGGAGACAGCAGCCGGCTCCTCCGCTCCTTTGGAGCCCCTTCCCCCTCCCTCCTCAGGCAGGGCATGGCAATAGTACTGAGCTACAGCGGGAGATAGAGAAAGGGTTTGCTCTTGGGAAGTTGTAATTTGGAGACAGTCCCTGGCTGCATTGCTGTGAAGGAGGAAAGGCAGAGCAGCTGGTCGTGTGAGTGAGTGACTGTCTTCAGGGGGCCACAGGGATCTTGGGGGGGGGGCTGCCATGCACAATGGGGTGGTTATTTTACTTTTTAACTTGTTGCTGGAGTCAAGACAGATGGCTATCCAGCCTCTGTTTAAAAACCTCTAAAGAAGGAGACTCCACCACATTCCCGCCCTCCTCCAAAAACCTTCTAGCTTTTTTTTTTTGTGGCAGAAGCTGGAGGGAGTTTGCTGCTACTGCGGAGACGGTGAGTGTGTGTTTATGAGAGAGACAGGGAATTTGAGCGTTGTCTCGGAAAGGGCTTTTTTCTTTCTTTCTTTCCCTTCACTTCCCTTCCCTTGCCAACTGAGTTCAGCCTGCATTTGTGTGTGTTTGCCTATGTGCCTTCAAGTCATTTCTGACTAAGGCAAACCTACCATGGGGTTTTCTAGGCAAGGTTTGTTCAAAGGGTGTGTGCCTTTGCCTTCCTTTGAGGCTGAGAGAGTGTGACTTGCCCAAGGTCAGCCAGTGGGGTATTCATGGCTGAGTAAGGATTCAAACCCTGGTCTCCATAGTCATAGTGCAATGCTGAAACTTTTACAACACTCTTAACTCTTTTAACAGAAGAATACTGTATAAAGAATATAAATTAAAATTTGGAGTAATATTACTGGGAACAATGGTTTTATTGTTGTCACTAAAACACCAATATCCAGTAGTGTTATGTGAGAGGCATTGGCCTAGAGCAGTGGATCTTAACCTTTTCTTTACCAGGGACCCCCTTTAAATATCTTTTGTTGCCCCAAGACTTAACTCAAGATTTAAAACCCTAATAATAATAGCTAACAACAACAACAATACAATTACACCATCCATTAAACTTTCCCTCAGAGACACTCTTGCTTCTTCCTGCAAGTTTGTGGCTGGAGTGGATTGAATGGCAATGTGCAGGCCAAGCCAGCCAGCCTTTGCCTTGGTTCCTGTCACATGGCTACTCCACTACAGGGAGGAGGTGGGCCAAGCAGTCTTCAAGCCTTTGTGGACCCCCTGTGAGGACATTGCGGACCCCAAGTTAAGAACCACTGGGCTAGAGAATGCTGGAAAAGGAACAATGCAACCAGATCTTGAGAAGGGTGCTGGCAGGGGATTCTGGGAGGTGTAATCCAAGAGTAACTTTCCCAGGCTCTGAATGCAGCCTAGAATCATAGGGCTGGAAGGGACCCCAACAGCCATCCCATCCGATTGGCTTCTGCCCTGCAGGAACACACAATCCAAGCATTCCTGACAAATGTCCATCCAGCCTCTCCTTAAAAACCTCCAAAGAAGGTGAGTGCACCACACTCCCAGGCAGCAGAGTATTCCACTGCCTTACAGCTCTTACTGTCAGGAACTTCTTCCTAATGTTTAGGTAGAATCTCTTTTCCTATAGTTTGAGTCCATTGCTCCGTGTCCTAGTCTCTGGAGCAGCAGAAAACAAGCTTGCTCCTTCCTCAGTATGACACCCCTTCAAATATTTGAACATGGCTATCATGTCCCCTCCTAACTTTCTCTTCTCTGGGCTAAACATGCCCAGCTCCCTAAGCCGTTCCTCATAGGGCATAATGGCTTCCAGACCTCCCAACATCCTTCTCGGTATCTTTCTTGAATTGTTGTGCCCAGAACTGGAAACAATATTCCAGGTGAGGTCTGACCAAAGCAGAATGGAGTGATACTATTACTTCCCTTGATCTAGACACTATTAATGCAGCCTAGAATTGCATTGGCATTTTTTGCTGCTGCATCACACTGCTAACTCATGTTCAGCTTATAGTCCACTCTTTCTTTTCTTTGAGGAAATCTACATCATTACATTAATTGCTAATAAACTAAAAATATTATGTTAGTGCCTATAATATAGTTTTTAAACTAAATTATTGGTGTCAAATTATGTAATACAGTAGGCCCCTCTTATCCACTGGGGATTGGTTCGGGGGGGTGGATTCTGAAAACCATGAATAATAGTGAACACCATTGAAAAAAAATGGTACTTCTGGTTTAAAATACCATAGAGTTGCCTTGGAGGGCCTAGAAAACCACTAGGGAGGACACATTTACTAGGAAGACTCTAGGGTAGGTGTGCTGTTTTGTGTCCCTTGGATAAAGAATCCATGGATACGGGGGCCCTACTGTGATCTGAACATCCTGTACGGTGAATAGGTTAGGTTACATTGACCTGAGATAAACATATGGGGGCCCCAAAATAAAGCACTGCAGGGGGCCCCAAAATTCCCTAAACCGGCCCTGGCACAACGTGGGAGAGGACTGAAATGGAGGTAACACAAATTTTCCTGTATTTAATTCTGCCGTGTAGCTGAGCCCAAAGACTAAGCTAAAAAAGCATTCATTCAGACAAACATGGCAGAAGATCATTTCTCCAAACAACACATGGCCTTTTTTATTTGATCAAGAGAAAATCTTCAAGATAAATGAACATATAAAGCTGCCTTATACTGCATCAGACAATAATAAAGTCATTAGAAACCACAAGGGCCATCCAGTCCAACCCCTCACCCCACAGGAATACACAATCAAAGCACTCCCAACAGATGGTCATCCAGCTTCTTTTTTAAAAATCTCCAAAGAAGAAGACTCCACCACACTCTGAGGTAACACATTCCACTGTTGAACAGCTCTTACCATAACAAAATTCTTCCTAATGTTTAGGTAGAATCTCTTTTCCTATAGTTTGAGTCCATTGTTCCATGTCTTACTCTCTGGAGCTGCAGAAAACAAGCTTGCTCCATCCTCAGTATGACATCCCTTCAATTATTTAAACATGGCTATCATGTCACCTATTAACCTTCTCTTCTCCAGGCTACCAGCTCTCTAAGCCGCTCCTCGTAGGGCATGGTTTCCATTACTTTCACCATTTTGGTCATCCTCCTCTGGACACGTTTCAGCTTGTCAATATCCTTCTTGAACTGCCATGTCCAGAACTGGACACCATATTCCAGATGGGGTTTGACCAAAGCAGAATAAAGTGGCACTATTGCTTCCCTCAACCTAGGCACTATACTCCTGTTAATGCAGCCTAGAATCACATTGGCTTTTGAAGCTGCTGCATCACACTGCTGACTCATGTTCAGCTTGTTCCATTAAGACTCCTAGATCTCTTTTACATGTACTGTTGTCAAGCCAGGTGTCACCCATCCTATATCTGTGCATTTCATTTTTTTTCTTCCATAATATTCTACATTTCTCCCTGTTGAAATTCATTCTGTTAGTTTTGGCCCAGCTTTCTAATCTGTTAAAATCACAATGCCCTGTCTAGTAAACTATTGTATTCTGCGACTGACAGCAGCTTTGAAAAGTCTTAGGCAGTGGTCTCTCCCCATAGTTGCTATCTGATTCTTTTAAGTGAAGATGAATGTGGAAAATTCTGCTGTGTAAATTCTGTGCTCTACCCAAAGCTTGGAAAGATTACTTTTTTTTTTACTCCAGGTTGAGCATCCCTAATATGAAATGTTTGGAGCCAGAAATGTTTTGTATTTCATATTTCTTTTTATTTTGGAATACCTGTATTTGCATATACATATATGAGTACATATATGTCTCCTGCCGTTTCACAGAACCTTGTGTCTCTCTCCAGTTTCACATCTTGTTCGTCCACTACTTGTGTTATGTATGAGACACAAGGCTGAGAGAGAGGCTGAGGATCTGTGAAATGGTGGAAAACCAAAACTTTGCTGCTAGCCTCCTGCTTGCACCTTTGAAGCAGCAGCTACAGTGCTTCTGCTCATTGTCTCTCAGGTCCTCAGTCTCTTTCCAGCCTCACATCTCATACACAACACAAGTAGTGAATGAACGAGAAGCGAGGCTGGAGAGAGACTGAGGACCTGAGAGACAAATGAGCAGGAGTGCTCCAGTTGCTGCCTCAAAGGGAGAAGCGGGTTGCAGGCAGCAAAAAGTTTCAGGTTCTGGAGGTTTTTGGATTTCCAGACTAGGGATGCTTAATCTGTACAACTTCCACTGTTGGCTGGGGGATACTGGGAGCTATAGTTCAAACTATGCTATAGCTGTACTGCTGAGCTAACATGGTGCCTATATTAGTTGTCGTTAGGTGCCTTCACGTTGTTTCTGATTTATGGTGACCCTAAGGTAGGATTTTCTTGGCAAATTTTGTTCATGGGGTGGTGTTGCCATTCCCTGAGGCTAAGAAAGTATGACTTGCCCAAGGTCATCCAGTGGGTTTCCATGGCTGACACAGGATTTGAACCCTGGTTTCCAGGGTCCTATACCAACACCCAAACCATTACACCACACTGGCTGTCCTGTATTAGTACTTTTATTATAGCACCAAGAAACTGAGTTCAATAGGCTATTCAATTCAAAGACAGCAAGATAGCTAAAATAGTTTTGTAGCCCTGTGTCTGAATATCTGACTGTGAAGCTTTGCATACTTTGCTTCATGCAAACTGGAAAACTACAAGGGCATGACATACTGCTAGTTCTTGGCTTAGAACATAGGGTAGCAATCTAGGTTAAGATTACTGTACAAGGTTATGGGGCACTGTGATGATCCTTGGATACTCTGAATTAGTTTAAGGGCTGAGACTGTAGAAATTGCTTAGAGGATGACTGATGCACCAGTGGGGAGAAAGTTGCCACACTTAAACTTGGGGCCAAAGGAGAAAGGAGATTAGCAGTTGAGAGAAAACAGAAAGAACAGTGGTGGTAAGAGAGATAAAACAAGGATTAACAGATGAAGCTTTTCTCTAAAAGGAAATGTGCTTCATGGAATGCTTTGCCTGCATGAACACACACAAAAAAGCAAAAAAGCAAAAACCTGCTTTCAAATTTTTGAGGGCTCCTTTCTTAAAGCTTAATTTATTATGAAGGTGGGCTGTACTTTGGGGGTTTTCTAGATACTATTTTCTTAGTGCAAATAGCTCAAGCTTCCCGAATAGTTATGATGGACGAAAGATACATTACCTCTGGTGTTTGAGTTACAACGAAATCACATTTATTTTCACAAACCAAATAGGAGACTGTTGGTGGAGAAATGAGGATTTCCATTTGTACTGAGCTACAAGCGTCTCTTGTCATGGCTACACTATTAAATCTGTAACTTTAAAAAAAAATATTTTGTTATTAATCTTTGGAGAATGATGTTTCATCACTGCATCATTAAAGTGGTATGACTTATCTAACGTTTCTTCCTTGTTTAAAGTGAACATTCTAAATTCGGTAGTTTATGGGTGGGATTCATTTGACCCCCCCCCAGGTTTTATTGGACTGCAACTCCCAGCAGCCTTAGCCAGTATTGCCAATGGTGAGGAATGCTGGGAGCTGCCGTTCAGCAACATCGGGAGGACTGCATGTACTCCCCGACAACCATTATCCTGACTGAAGTAAATCCACTGAATCAATGGAACTTACATAAGTGTTGAATTACCAGGTCCCTTTGACTCAGTAGATCTACTCAATTTAGACTAACATCTCCAGCCACTGAAGTGGACTAGAGTTTTGACTCCAGTGTCTGAAGATAAGATTTACTTATGTCAAAATTCTCTGGTGCCGCTGTTTGGGTAGGTGGGTGGGAGCAATCAGTGTCACCTCAGAATGTTGTGCTGCCATGTGATGGTGGGCTGTGTATATGGAGGGGCCTCTCAGCATATTGATTGGTCCCTGGATCCTGTAGATGGACTCAGGGAAAAAGTGGAACTAAGAGAGAAAATTTCCTCTTGCTTTCACTCAGTGGGCCCTTAAGGAGAATGCCCACAAGGGTTTAAGCCATTTTGTTTGTGGGCAGATTGATTGCCCCCACAAGGGGGGGGGGCTGACAGGGCTCTAGCCTGGGTGTGATATTATTGTAAGTTTTTATTATGTAAAGCCATTTAGTTTTTTTAAAAAAATAAATATAAATATTACTTTAGCATCATCATTTAAACTGACTTATTTTAATTTTTATCCTAAATCCTGTAGAGCATCCCACTGACTTTAATGTTATCAGTAGGTAAGGGGTCCACCAAAGATCCTGGCCTGGGAGACTGCTTCAGGATGTGGGGGTCATGACAGGTTCTCCACCCTTACTTTCCCCCTTTCCTCTGTCTTTGGCTGCTTTGGATAGCTATTGGCTGCCAGTTGATGGGACTAGGAGAGAATTTTACCTGTTCACATATTGCACCTGTACAGTAGGGGTTTTGCCTTTCTCATGACAACTGCTGTGGTAATGATATTTTATATGTTGTACATTTCATTGCAGAGGAAAAGAATTCTATAAATGTATAGATTGTATTGTTCTATAAATATACTGTTCTCATTTTCAGAGTCATCATGTCATACTCTTTGGGTGGGGCATTTGAAGCATTGGGTAGGATCTAATTCAAGGAAAATTGAACACCTGGCCCACTGCTCCCCAAAAGCAGGGTCCCTTTAAGGAATGCTGGGAGTCAGACTAGAAGACTTTGCCTAGCATAGGGGATATCATGCCTGCCTAACATCAGTGTCATTGTGTATGCCTTAGCACTCCCAACAGTCCCATTATTCCAAATGTTTCTCAGACCCTGGATTGGCAGGGACAGGAAAAAATAATCCTGATGGCTGGACCTTTGCCCTGTGCCACACCAATCTATCTATGTAGCTATAGCTAATAAAGAGATTCCACCTCAACACTAGGAGGAACTTTCTGACAGTAAGAGCTGTTTGGCAGTGGAACACACTCCCTCAGAGTGTGGAGGGGTCTCCTTCCTTGGAGGTCTTTAAACAGAGGCTGGATGGCCATCTATCAGGGATGCTTTGATTGTGATTTCCTGCATGGCAGGAAGTTGGACTGGTGGCCCTTGTGGTCTCTTCCAATTCCACAATTCTATGATTCTAAGATTGTGGCCACACACACACACACACCCCACACACACAACCTGTACTCTGTATGGTTATGGTGATTTGCTATACACTCCCTCATAAGGCTACAGGTGCAATTGTTTCCTTCCTTTGATGTAGAAGAGCCAACTCTGCACAGGAAACAATGAAGAAGTAGCGGTCTTTAATACAGTTGTGACTAGTCATGAGAGCCAAATACAGGAGCCAAAAGAGAGTGAATAAAGAACACCCTCCCCCAACTAATTCAGTTCTTATTTCTAAGGAGAAATAAGCATCTGTTTACAAGTTAATTCTTCTTTCTGGCAGCTTTTAGAAAACCTCCAAGTTACGCTGGAAGCCATGCCATGTGCAAAGGTCTGGTCCAGCCATACCTGCTGCCTGGGAATTATGGAAATTGTAGTCCAGCACATCTAAAACGGTTCTGATAATGCTTTTTGCCTGAGGTTGATGGAAGTTGTAGTACAATACATTGAGTAAGTGGGGACGGGGGATAGACTGATCTGTGTAGAACTCCAACAAAACAACCAGTTCCCTGTAGAGTAACTTTGCAGAGTAGCACTTTGGCAGTTAATCACTTTGGGATGCTGTGAAGGGAGTTTTTACCTAAGTATGTGAAGTTCTTTCTTTGTTTTTAATTGTATTTTTAATCCCTCTTTTTTGCTTTAATAGTGTTTGTATTGTTTGATTTTTATCATAATTAACCATCTTGTGTGCCATTCTTTGGGAGAAAGGCAGGGTATAAATCCAATAAATAAACAGAATTTTCCACTTAATTTGCTTGCAGCAGCTCTCTGTGATTTCAGACAGGAATCTCTCCTGTCCAGAACTAGAGATGCTTGGGAGTACGTGTGGAACCTTTTGCATGCAAACAACACACTCTACTACTGAGCTATGGCTTCTCTGAATCTGATATAATAATTACAAAATAATATAAAATAAAATATTTAATAGTAATGTGCAGACCAAAAAGGTATTTACTTACTGCATTAATATGCATGTGATGGGTTTGTATTAGTACTGTATGTCGATCCTAGAGATCAATATTTCAGTTTCTAAGCCACTCTTATTTCTTGGTCACAGGTTAGATAGCAACACATGAAAAACACAATGCTGTTAAACAAAAGGAATTGGTGTAAACTCATAATTCCTCTTCACTGTTTCACTAGTTAGATTCTAAAGATGTATCTGTGGAAATATTTGCTTTCTGAAGTTTTATGTTTTTGTACCATGTACTTTGTACCATGTACTTCATTTACACATATGATAATTACATAGGGAATAATCAGTTGTCAAGATACTAAATGATATCATGCCATTATATTTTGTTTTGCTCATTATGCCAGTCTAAGAGGAAATACAGGTCAACCCCCCCCCATATCCACAGAGTTAGTATCCATGATTTCACTTATCTATGTCTGAAAAAAATATGTTCTCTCTAGGCATTTCTAGGTCCTCTAATGTGATTCTATGATCAACGTCTGGTGCTGGTCACATTGAAAATAATAGGGTTCCCCATTATCCATGGTTTCATGTATCTCTCTGTGTGTGTATGTATGTGTATGCGTATGTCTTGGAACATAGCCCCCACAGATACTGGGGTCGACCTGTAATTTATTTTTAGTATATAGGAGATCACTTATTTTTAAAGTTTCAATTCTTCTTTAAATAGTTGGGATATAACAACCATAACAATGGTTAATAGTCAAAGTGATTCAAATACATTATTACAGTCTGTTACAGTAGGTTTGTAGTATTGCCTCCATACTGCAGAGGAGGGAATTAGAGTAAGAGAAAGCAGTGTTTGGAAGTCTCTGCATTGTTGGAATTCATATATTTTTGAAGATGTGTGAAAATGGAGCTATATATTTATTTTCTAAAGCATGCTTTGGATGTGTGTGTTCATTAACATTGTTTGGTACCAGCTGTTCCATCAAATAGTGTCTCAAACATTTTCAGAGAAGGGAAGAAGAAATCCAACAGCACCTTTGAGTATCTGGTTTATTTTAGCATGAGCTTTTGTGGCTATCAGTGCACTTCTTCAGACGCACTGAGGAGTTGGAATTACAGTGACAGGTAGACTGGACAACCTTGTAACTCCAGTATACCTGTGGCTGTACTTTGCATCAATCAGTGCATCTGAAGAAGTGGATTGAAAGCCATGAAAGCTCATACAGAAATAAATCAGTCTCAAAGGTGCTGCTGCTAGATTCCCTTATTCCCCTTCCCCCTTTTCTATTTTTGAGTTGAATGTGTGACTTATGAATCATTTTTTATACATTGTTCACACATCCAACCAAAATCATAAAATGTTGAGCAATCAAGTGGACACTCATATTTCTTTCACAAATCATATAGTATGTCCTTAATACTTTCATGCTTTTAAATGTAGTCTTTATGTTAAAGATAACTTTAAAATTTCAGCTGCATTTCTTAAAATACTTGGAGGACTTCTGATGACTTTTGATGATGTAACTGCAGTTACTCTGAAGCAATTTATTCATGGTTTTGCAGTTTTTGGTGCTATCCTAGGAGGATATTTATTAATTTCAGTAATTGTTCTAACAATTTGTCTTGTCTTATTTTAACAATTGTTTCTGCTGTCTTTGTATCTTTTTTTGTGTAACTAACCTATTATACACACAAATGGAAGGGAATTTTGTTAAATGAAGAGCTAATAAACTCCACCGAGGCTTTGCAAAAATTTCACTAATGGAGAAAGCTTGCACACATGTATGACCTTGTGCAAAGCATAGTGATGCCAATTATTTATGCCAATCCATGTAGCTGAGAAAGCTAGAATTATTTTCAGAGCAATTGAAACCAGCCTGCATGAGAGGACCATAACTGATACAGTCTTTTTGCTTCTTTCTTGGGGAGTTACATGTTAATGTGCCATCACAAAAACAAAACACATAGTTACCTAATATGGGAAGTTGAGAGTACGTCATTTGAATGGGATTCATCAAATGGCACATGCCTCCAGAAAAACAAAATTATAGCTACCTATGATGGGAATATGAAAGGAAAAATCTTTGTATGTCACTTGAGTGGAATTCGTAGGTTCACACAGGCCTGGTCAGTGTCACATCATGGTGGTCACATGAGCCTATAGTTTACAGAACATCTCAATGGGTTGATTGTTTTTGCTTCAGGAGTCAGGAAGAAATTCATACTATTGTTTCAGTAGTTCAACCTTTCCTTGTCCTTGTAATAGCTGTGAAATTCTCTCTTATTTTAAAACTCTTCTGCAATTATTTTAAAACCTCTTCTGCAATCACATTTGTACATCTTTACAGGTAGATGAAATTTACTTGTTTTCATTCATTCTCTGAAAATTAACTGTGCCTTCTGAAGCAAGGAAGATAGAATTGTTATGTCTCTGTGAAAGACTGCTTACTGTCTCTGGATGCCTATGAGAGACAGAATGAGAGGGAGCACATAACTGTGTGTCTGGCTTGATAACTGGTGATTACTTTTGTGGACAGCTGAGGAGATATTTGGTCTGTGCTGGCAATGAAGGAGTGTTGATAGGCCTTTGGTATTAGACCAGTGCTGTGGATAGTTATATACCAAAACTTAAGGGCTGGCAAAGACACTGCATTTAATTCAGAAATTATAGCAAAAATGGTGACATTACCATGTTAAGCAGTGTTTCATTCCATCTCTCCATCTTCTTCACCACTTGTTTTATAAATTATGTTTGGAACAAATCCAATAGATTTACCGAAGTGAATATTGATGGGTGATTCAGAGGGACTACTATGGATTACTGGAGTTTAATACAGTTGTGATGATTGCCTAATTTTAGTTAGACCAACAGTTAAGTCACATGCATGTGTAAAGCAGTCCACAATTTATTGGCAAGGACTGAGGAGTTGCTCAGAAGAACAATATGTCAACAGTGTCCTTGGTTTTTTTTGCCCTTGGCCAGTACAGATATCTTGGGATATCTTTGCTTATTTTGTTGTCATATACAAAAATTAACAATTTCAAACATTCTCCCTGTTTACAAGAATTTTTATACCTTTTTGGCCTTTCAGGACTTTTCACTTCATTTTCACAAAAAACATTACTTTTTGTACCAAAACTAATGTTTTGTGCAGAAACCAGTGGGTCGTATACAATAAATGTTGTTTCTTGCACATTTTTAACAAACTTTACAAATTGTTAAAAAAAAAATGCAAAAAAAAATCACAGTTGATAATTGTTTCATTTGAGTGTCTCAATGTGTACATCTCTTTTCACCGATAATTAGAATTTTTGTGCACATGTTTTACATTCCTATGACTACTTATGAATAACTGCTTTGCCTACAAATTTGTTATCATAATAACCATACCCTAATAGGACTTGAGAAAGACCTATGAACTGAGCTTCTGGAAGCTGATCTTAGGTCTTGTCTTACAGTCTTGAGATGGTCCTCCTGATAGCAGGATAGACCATATAACTATAGTATTTGTATTCCATCTGGTTGATGTTTCTGGGTTGGCCATAGATTTTCCTTGGTTTTTTTCTAGGCTGTTGTCTTTTTTTTATGAATCTGGGCAGGTTACAACAATAAAAACACATGGAACACAATAAAATTCAAACTTAGTCCCTTCCCAAACTCCCCTGAACCCAATACTAAAATTACAATTAAATAAACACGGTTTAAAAAGAAGAATACAAATTTTAAAAAGGGAGATAATTGGTGGACAGAGTGACATAGATCACCCTGTGCTGGGAGAGGAGTTAAGTTGGGAAGGCCTGCCGGAAGAGATCCGTCTTAACAGCTTTTTTAAAGGCTGTAAGAGTAGAGATGTGACGGATCTCCTCTGGCAGGTCATTCCACAGTTTTGGAGCAGTAGTGAAGAAGGCCCTCTGGCTCACTTATGTTTGTCTAGATTTTTTTGGTTGAAGTAGGTTCTTCCCTGAGGACCTTAGTGTGCGAGACGGAAGAATAAGTAATAATGTAGCTCATACCACAAGATGATTTGTGCAAGGTTGCAGTGGAGTGGGCCAGTGGATCATAGTTTCTATTATCCCTCCTCTTTGGGAACATGAGGAAATAGTGTAAAAGTGAGGGGAAAATGGTGACTTTTAAATATCCTAAAAAGATGAGAAATCAAATCAGGATTACTTCTAGGTGATTTGTCTAATCCCTATCTTTGGGGTATGGATAATTTGATGTGCATTCTCATCACTGTATTTTTAAGAATGGCAATGGGTATTGCAAGTATAACCAGAAATTACATAAATGAGCAGAAGCAAGGAGATACTAAACATGACAGTCCATTAATGGCCTCAGAGCTTTTTTGTAGACTGTAGATTGGCTTGTCATTTTAGAAATGAAAGCAGCTAATAAGAGAGCATGAGAGAAAAAGTAATGGGCATCTCCACTCCATTCTGTTGTTGGCTTGATCTGCCAGAAATAACTAATATGGGAATCAGAGTGAAATTGTAAGGGAATCTCTGGTAGCCTTTTCTCTGTTGTGAGGTTTCACACCATTTGTGTTTCCCCTTATATCTCTGTTTCCAGATTTTTAATTTATGTACATATACCTGCTGAGCCTGTCCAGCTTTGGACCTGACCCCACAGTATACAAACCAAATGTTATGTCTGGGTCATTTCTTGTGGTTGCTGAACTCAGAGCTTTTCATTGTAGCCCTGTTCCCTCCAACTGTGATGTCAACACCTTTTGCCACATGGACTATATTTGGCATTAGCAAGGTCCAGATGCCCGATTCCTACAGTATGCGCTTTCCAGTTACAGCATTTCTGCAATTCCCCAGTTAGTTGTGTTGGCACCTATGCAGCTGCTTTTCGTTTTGCCTTGTTAAACTTGCACTGATGGAATATGTTGGGGTTTTGGAAGGATTCCTGCCTGTCTGCCACTAGCTCAGTGACTTGAAAGCTTGTGTGCAGGAGGGTGGAGGGAACTGAAGAGGAGACCATCTGTGTGTGATAGTCTTTATCTAGCTCTCCAAAATAGAAAACCTGTTTTTTTTAACTGTTACTCTCCCTAATGGAAGCTTAACAGATCTGTGTAATTAAAGTTCTTTCAAACTGAAAATAATGAGACATGAATTTTAATTTAATTTTTATAGTCATATTTTATGCATTTATTTTAAAGGGACTAGGCTTGTTAAATATTATGTGTGAAAAATTTCCACTACTATGGTAATAAGCAATAATTCATTGCCTGAAATAAATCCTATTGTGTAAAGCTACTACTGAAAGGTGTAACATTTTCTTTTATGTGCCGTTTCCACTCAATGCTTGTCACTCTCTCCAGGTGCAGTTGTAGGTTTCGAAAGATCCTTGGGTAAGATTCCCTCAATGGCCCCTTTTTCCTTACGGTATCCACCTTCTCATTGTCAGTTGTTCCTCCTTCTTTTCAGTACCACCTGTTTTCTTGCTAGGCAGAGATGCAGGGCTTGTCTACATGGGCAAAAAAGCCCTGTACTCACCCCATATTTGTGGCACAGTTGACACACAACATTTTTGACGATGCGTACCTTCACTGGGGTTTCTGCAGAAAACTCCAGATCTGGAAGATTCATAGTTTGCTCTGCATTTGATGGGAAAACCCAGATTTTTGGCCATGTTATGGCCAAGGATTGGTTTTGAAGCAAAGCCAGGGAAGGGTTTCCAGTGGACAGGACACTATTCTAGTGCTTTTTTTAAAAAAAAATTTTTTTCAATTGTATGCTTATCTGGATGCGCATATCTCTGCTTACTCAGGAATACAGTACTCTAGTGTATATTTGCTTATTCATGTGCATGACCAAATATTTAAAAAAACACTGGAGCAGCCCTGGCCGTTTGGCTAGAAATAGTATGATGTATAGGACATGTTATCAGTGTAGGACTGCACTTTTACTCTGATGTGGATTACAGTGTGGATTCCAATCTACAATTGGACAAGCCTGGTGCACGTGGTGTTTACGGGGCCGCTGTGGATTGAAGAAATCCACCATGACTACTAGGTAGGTGCAGAGTTTCCTGCCAGGGTAGACAAGCCTGCAAGGAGCAAGCAGGGTGTGGAATATATTGCTTTTCCTTCACACCACCACCATTGTCTGCTCCAGAGTCAGGGCAAACTACACAGGTCACAGTGGTAAAGAGTAGGTGCAGCCCCATGAAAGATCTATCTAGGATTCCCTTCTGAAGATTAATCTAGGAGATTAACTCCATTTAAATCAGAGAGGGATTTGCAATCTTAATTTCTTCTGAAATTTACTGTCTCTGAGCTAGAAAGATAAATTTTGAAGCCATAGGAAGGAAAAAACACATTCCTCCTTTTTTTTCCCATTGAGGGAAAACCACCATAAGTCAAGATTCACCACAAGTCAAGGTTGACCTGAGGGCAGTTAACAACATCTTACATCTTAAAGTAGAGTAGATGGAGCCTTTCACTGCATTCCTTTCTGTCTCCCTGATTTCTTCCCAGTAAGTTTCAGTAGATAGGCAATATAAACTGAGCAGATGCAGAACAGTACTTACAAAGCCCACAAGATAAAATGGGCTTCTTGAATTCTTAATAAAACTATGAACACCTTATACTGCTACTACTGGGGAGGGAAGGAATCATACAATACCTGTCAAACTCTCAAGGGCCACTCATCAACTTTAAATTGTACGGACCAGCATAAAAATGGTTCCTTGTTACCGTCAAATGTTAGATACGTCCCGTGAGCAATTTTCTGAAGCTAATCCATAGCAGCAAATGCATCCTCTTCTCCCATTTCTGAATACACTGACAGATTTTGGGTTCATTCACATTGATCTAAAGAAGTGTAGTTTATCAAGATATAGTTTTGCAGGTTGTTGTCATATCTGTGTCCACTTGTTCTATTACTTTTCAGGGTCTGTTAGTATCAATTTCTTGGAACTACACTAGGGCGTTTCCAAAGGTGTGTGTGTGTGGGTGTTTTGTTTTTTAAAGATCAGGGCATGGTTTACTGAGGTGAGTGCTCCTGTTATTTGAAGGGAAAATTTTTCTCCTCTCTGATTTTTTAAAAAAATTATAGTGATACAGTGAAAAGGTGACATTTCACTGATGTACTAGAACACTATAACTGTAAAGCAGATTTTAAAAAGAACGTATTGTTCTTATATGTCTTGAGATTATAAAGAAACCCACTCAAGGGTGGGAATAAAGTGTTGCAGATGGCAATTTCCAGAAAAAAACCCCCACAGAAATATTGTTTGGATATTTTACCCTGCTACCCATGAACAAATACAGTAAACTCCCCAAACATTTGCCCTGTCTGGAGGAGCCCTGTGATCCATCCAATGCATCCTTAATACAGGACCACAAATGTGACCCTATAAATAAATATTTTTGTTATATTTATCTCATTTCTGTCTTATCTCTAGATTGCAGTGCATGTGGATTTATCCCAGTTTTTATTGCAATACCCCTGTGAAGCAGGTTATAGTAAAAGACAGTGTTTTGCTAGATGCCATTCACAATAAGTGAAGATTTGAAACCCATGTCTTCCCTGTCATAAACTCTGCTCATTACAACATAGTGGAGATCAATTATGTAAATGACAATTCCATAATTTGTGCATTTAAAAACACCTGCTCTGCTACTCTTCAGCAGGACTATCTCCAATGTTATAAGTGGAGATCTTCAAAAGGAGAGAGAATAAGAGAGAACACTATGAAAATGTTGAGACAAATCCATTTATAATCACATTTTCATAGGCAATCACCTGCATCATTTGATAGATACCACTTTACCGTAATCTTTCCTGTCTTCATTATAGTAACCTTTTATGACGATTGTCATCATGGTTGGGAAAGAAGATTAGAAATGGAAAGAGTGGACATATGCAGAAAAACCTGGAAAAAGTGCTGAGGAAGAATCTCAGTGGATGAGATTCTGAATGAGCTTGAGACCAGAGCCATCTGACCAAAAATTGGCCCTAGCCACATGGCAAATTCAATGTGCATTAGAGCCTTCTACATGTCCAAGCAGTCATCTGATTATTTTGTCACATTGCCAGATTGATTTTCAGCATACAATGAAATAGTCTACTCATAGTCTGAAAATCAATTTGGATATGTGGTGTACAAAACAGGCAAACTGTTTGGTTCTATGATGAGAGACAGCTCATATCCAACTGGGACAGTTTTCAGGCATGTGAACTGATTGCTATATTCAGAAAAGACTTTTGTCTTGGCACAGGGTGGCTGGTGACCTACAATAATTAAGTTAGCTACCAAAGCCAGAGCTGGAACAGGGCAGTGGCAGATCTGGCCAGTAGCAGTAGCACTCACACTGTGGTACTAAGATGTCTTTGCCAAGCAAAGAAAGAAGGGAAAGGAGAGGAGGAAATCCTGGTAGCTGCTCCATTCTGGTATTCATTTGGTATCAGTCTTTAGCACATTTCAGTGGGGAAAATGTACAGTATTTACTCTCCATACAGGAGATTACTTAACAGATCAGTTAATTCATAATGCCTTTTAACCACCTTGATATGCTTTCAAAGGATGGAATTTCTGTATCCTTTCAACAAATGTTTAGTGGTGAAATAACAGTTGGTGGCAATTTAACTTGCTTTAGTGATTTAAGTTTAGAAGAAGGAGGTAATTTCTCTCAATTCAGCAGCACTGAATAGAACACTATGAGCCTGAGGGGTTATCTAGATGCAGGACCAGTTTAAGCAATTTTGGGGCCCCCTGCAGTGCTTTATTTTGGGGGGCCCATATGTTTATCTCAGGTCAATGTAACCTAACTCAACCTAAGCTATTCACAGTACAGGATATTCAGATTATTACTAATAATGTTTTTGCAGGGGGAGGGTTACTATGCCCCCCCCCCACAATGATGGGCCCCCCTGCGGATGCTGACGCCGCCGGTGCCTTAAACCGGCCCTGTCTAGATGATGAAAATATTCCTCATAGAATTTGAGGAAGATACATTTTGTCCCAACATACTGCGAATTGGATTCATGGTATTCAGAGGGGAGGGGGCAAAAACTCCATCTACTGTGCAGGAAAAGCCTTAGCAGTTTCCCCTGAGGTTTTTTGAATAATGTGTGGGCTTGCACATTATCACATGTCTGGACATCCAATTCAGGATGCTGTGCATTCTCAGTGAGGGAGGAAGTGGAGAGCAGATTGGTCAGATGTGCATGGGGGAGGGGTGGGCTTTCTGGCAAAGAAGTGACCAGAAGTACCATTTTCGATTTTCGCGTTATTGAGTGTGCACCTTTTTTGCTGCACTGAGGTGACCAAAAAGTTTTTTATAAATGGAATGTTGCACTTGTGCAGTGGCTGCAACACATGTGGAGAACACACTGTACTCTCAGCCACCATCTTGATTCATAGGCATGGCTGCGTGTGCACTTCAAACGCAGGTAGCTTTACATACAATAGATTTTGCCAAAAGACTGTGGAGACAAATCATAGAATCACAGAACCATAGAGTTGGAAGAGCCCACAGGGCCATCTAGTCCAACTCCCTGCCATGCAGGAATACCCAATCAAAGCATTCCCGATAGATGGCCATCCAATGAGCACTGCTGTGAATTAGCGATCATGTACATTAATCTGCATTACATCTTCTTGTCTAGACAAGCCCTGAGTATGGTATTCCCAAGTGTGGCACCCCTGCTCCAGCTTTGGAGTCACTACATTCCTTATACAAGATGTGCTTCTTTTTGATACCTCATTCTAAAAGAATTTACCAAACCTATAGATTATCCAGTCCAGGATACACAAGAAGCTGCTAATCACAAGAAGCTGCTTTAGTGGTCAGAGTGTTGGCCTGGGACTTCGCAAATTCTAGTCTCTACTGATCCATGCAGGTAGCTGGGTGACTCTCATAGTTACTTTCACTGGGTTGTTGTGAGGATTAAGTGGGCAGGAGGAGAGCTATATATGCCATTTTGAGCTCATTGGGATAGGGTCATTAGGGTGGGGTATAAATGCAATTATATACAGTTGTCCCTCTGTATCCATGGATTTGGTATCCACGGATATAAGTATTCACAGCTTGAAAATATTCTTAAAAAAATAATAATCCTAAAAGCAAACCTTGATTTTGCCATCTTATATAAGGGACACCATTTTGCTATGCCATTGCATATAATGGGACTTGAGTATTCACAGATTTTGGTGTCCACGGGGGTCCTGGAAACAAACCCCAGCAAATATGAAGGGACAACTATAAATCATAACACATATCTAGCTCAGTGCTATTTACTCTGACTTGCAGCGGCTCTTCTAAGTTTCAGCTAGGAGTTTTTCTAGAGATACCTGGCAATAACTCTGCATGCAAATCATGTGCTGAGGTTGTACAACCCTTCCACAATTCAAACGACAGATTTGTAAAACATCAAATACTTTATTTATATTAAATGGTAGAGAGAAAAAAAATAACCTTTGGAAAAATGCAGTCATTTATAGTAGAATAGCACTTGACAGCTATGGTAAAACAGCAGCAGATTTGCTGGGGTAAATTTCAGTGTTCACTGACAATTCATTTTGGAAGTGTTTACCTTCCCTTGCACATGAAAAGGTTGCCTTGAAAAGGGATACCACAGAGATATTGAACCCAATAGCATGGAAAGAGTGCTCACTATTTGTATTCAGGCTGCCATGCCTCAAAAGCAAGCCATGTTCCTTTTTCTGCTTTATTCATCTATTATTTGAACCCTTTTTGGAATCAGGTGGAGATGACATTGTCAAACCTTAGTGTGAATTTGGAAGAGCATGTTTTAATCAGTGGGTGGGTATTATTGTGGTTGATTCCCTACTTGTGCCCAAACCTGAGCTAAGATAGTTTTCTGACAGTGACTATTATTGTGTGCAGGATACAAAGAGGCACTTTGTTGAACAAATCCCTGCAATATAATGAAAATGGATCTTGAAGAAATAACTGGATTGTTATTTTAAAGGAATAACAATCCAGGAAGGGATAGGGGATTGCAGAGTATTTCCAATAATTGGTATTCTGAACCATTCCCAGTTGAGCTAGGTAATTTTAGACCTTGGACTTAATGCAACTACTAGAAACTCCTTATATGGCCATGTGTATTGTTTAGCTGTGGAGCACACAACTAACATTTCTCTTCCCTGTCCCCAGCCGTTCCCATGCTTAACTGCTACTTCTATATACATGATATATCAGAGCAAAAAGAATAAAACATTCTTTGCCAACCCTGATATAGAAGAAATACACTGAGCATATACTGTATAGTTTTGCATTTTAAACTGACTTAAATAAGAGCACCATCCTGACTACAGGAATAGAATGGAATGTGTTTCTGCTGTCCTGACAGTAAAAGCATTTACTTGAGAGTGAGCACCATTTGGTTGTAAAACTAGTAACATGAGCATGCATATACAGGGCTGGCTACTTCCTTACTATAAAATGTTTTTGAAAAATAAGAAGAAAGAAAAAAAGATCCCTTGGCAAGCCATATCAGACCAAGAAGACCTTAACATGCTCCTGTTGGCCCAGGTCATGGCCCTACAGCCTGAAGCAGGCCCCCAGGCCAGGATCGTTAGAGTGCCCCCTACTTATTGCTAAGACTAAGGGCAGTGAGATGCTCTACAAGATTTATGTTAAAAATAAAATAAGTCAGTTTAAATGATGACACCAAAGTAATATTTATATTTATTTTAAAAAAACTAAATAGATTTACATAATAAAAATTTACAGTAATATCACGCCAGCCTCCCCTCCTAATCCCAGGCCTCCAGGCTAGAGCCCTGTCAGCCCTCTCAGTTGTCGGGATTATGGCCCAGGTTCTGACATTGGAACTGTTTGTTGCTGATTCCATCACTTGCTGCTTTCTAGGCCACAGACATTATTATTGTTATTGTTAATTGTTGTTATTATTAATTGTATATTTTAGTCTCCTTTCTAGACAAAGGCAACTGGGAATAATAAACACTAGAAACTAAAACAGATGGGTAAGCACCAGATTAAAAGCATTACACAACATAAACAAATCAGCAAATGCTAGCAGTATTTTAAAAAATGAGCCAGAAGGTGGGGAAAATGAAGAAGAACAATAGGAGAACAGAGGAGTCCTTTGACTGACTTCTCTTTCTGGAATACTTTTGGTAGAATCATAGAGTCATAGAATTGTAGAGTTGGAAGAGACCATGAGGGCCATCCAGTCCAACCCCCTGCCATGCAGGAATACACAATCAAAGCATCCCGGACAGATGGCCATCCAGCCTCTGTTTAAAGACCTCCAAGGAAGGAGACCCCACCACACTCTGAGGGAGTGTGTTCAGCTGCCGAACAGCTCTTACTGTCAAAACACTCCTCCTAATGTTGAGGTGGAATCTCTGTTCCTCAAGCTTGCATCCATTACTCTGTGTTCTAGTCTCTGGGAGGGCATTCCAGAAAATCTGTGCCACCACAAAAAGCCCTGTTTCTCACCCAACCTGTTCCACTTACTTGAAACAGATTGTAGCACATTTCCCGACCCATAGGATAATAGTATCCTGAAAGGGATCACGGTCTATGAATATAAAATGATTTGGGTAATAATTGTGGGCATGGTGAAAAGAAAAGAAGAAAAAAAATCTACTGAAAGAATCAGGCTCCACATCAAAATTCAACATTGTCACCTGGTATACCACAGCTGCACAATTGTTCAGGCTCTGTGAAGTCAAAGGCTTTCACGGCCAGCATCCATAGATTTTCCTTGGTTTTTTTCTGGGCTGTGAGGCCGTGTTCTGGAATACTTTCTTTTTGACGTTTCACCTGCATCTGGGGCTGGCATCTTCAGAGAATGGTTGGGTAGAAGTATGTGTGGAATTTATATATTGTGAACCCCTGTTGGGGAGTATATGTAAATTTGTGTAATTGAATGGTTAGTTTCTGGGTATAGAAATGCAAGGATGATTAGTGTTTGTTTGGCTAATGGTTGGTTGATGGCCATTATCTGCTGGAAATCCCCCTGTCCCTGGGTGGAATTCCTTTGTAAGTGTTGAGTTTTGATTCTATTGTATTTCAAAACTGGAAGCCAGATTTTGTTTACTTTTAAGGTTTCTTCTTTCCTGTTGAAGTTGTCCAGGTGTTTGTGGATTTCAATAGCTTCTCTGTGCATTCTGAAATCATAGAGTTGGAAGAGACCACAAGGGCCATCTAGTCCAACCCCCTGTCCTGCAGGAATACACAATCAAAGCACTCAATTTTAACTGAAGTTATTGGTCTGGTCCAGAATTTCTGTGTTTTTAAATAACATTTTGTGTCCAGATTAGTTTATTTGCCTGTTGTTGCTGTGTGCCTTCAAGTAGTTTCTGACTTATGGAGACCCTAAGGTGAACCTATCATGGGGTTTTCGTGGCAAGATTTATTCAGAGGGGATTTGCCATTGCCCTCCTCTGTGGCTGTGGCTTGCCCAAGGGGTTTTCATGGCTAAGTGAAAACCCCTTGGTCTCTAGAGTCATAGCCCAATGCTCAAACCACTGCACCATGCTGGCTCTCATACACATCTGCTTATTTGCCTACATCTGCTTATTTGGACAATATGTGCTCTGTCATTTATTTAGCTAATGTATGACTGGTTACTGCAGGCAATTATATTTAGATACTGAAAATCTTCTCCTTGACCACAGCATAGACCAAAAGCTCTGGGTAAATAAATGCATATTATCAATGTAAAGGGAGCACTGTTTTTATTGATTTAGAATAACCAGTATTAAATAGCAAGTTAGGGCTTGAAGAATTCTCCATCTAGCCTCTGGCACTAACATGATTTCCTACATAGTTAATGAACACATATTTCAAAATATTAGAAGCCAGTATAAAATCTGTAGCTGTGCTGTACAGAGCTGGAAAAGAATGTTTAAGAGTCCTAGATGCCAGATACCTGGGATTTTTCCAGCTCCAAATTAAGCCTTGTGAACACAATCTGTGGTAGATGAAATATCATTTCTGATTTGCAAGTAAAATACTGATACACACAAAGGCTGCTTTTAAGCTTCATTTTCAGCAGAACTAGAAGTGAAATTTAAAATGGTTTATTGCCTCCAGTTCCCCTTCTCTTTCTGCTACTGCTGGTCAGAAAAGCATGTGATGTCATCAGGTCAGGGCCACACTGTTGCTCTCCTGCAACTGGCATTGAGTGGCATACTGGTTCTAAACCTGGAGATAATTGAGGCTATCTTAACTAATATATATCAGTAGTCCTATCCTTCATGAATTTGTCTAAACCAGTAACCAATAGTTCATCCTTTAGCTGCAAATCCTATCCATATAAAGTTGCCCCTCCACATTTGCGAATTTAGCATTCGCAGTTTTGAGTATTCGCGGATTTGGGAGGGCCCCCCCACCTTCCCAAAAGCAGCAACTGGGCATTAGAAGCCCTGTGCTGCTTCTGGGGGGGGGGGAAGAGAAGCAGGCTGGAGGGGTGGGAGAGGTGGGGAGGGGACCTTCTGAGGCCCCCTTGCCACCTTAGGAGGCTGGGCAGGGGGTGGGAGAGGTGGCGAGGGGGCTTTGGGAGGCCCCGGGAAGGCCTTGGGAGGGAGGGGGAGGGCTGGGGAGGCAACCATGGGGCCTCCAGAGGGTCTCCGGAGGCCCTGTGGTGGCCTGGGGAGGGAGGGGGGAGGCGGGGGAAGTGACTCTGGGGCCTCCGGAGGCCCTGTGGTCACTTTGCCAGTGGATGGCAGTGGGCAGTCATTATTTGTGGAATTTTCACATTTGTGGGGGTTTGTGGAACCTAACCCCCATGAATGTGAAGGGATGACTGTATTATGCACACACATACCAAAATAGTTGTGCTGGTGCATGAGAAAGACATCCATAATTAAAGCAGAGGTAATAGTTGTGCATGAGGTTTGCAGATAGCTCCAATATTGAAATTACAGACAGAATAAACCACTGATGAGTATGCAGATGTCAGGCTACATTTAGCAGTGCCTGTTGGGAAACAAAATCTATGGTCATTTTTAAAAACACAAAAGCTAGCTGCAACTTAAGAGCTTTGTCAGTCGCTTTGGATGAAATGCATAGGTTCCAGGTTTATTATGTTGTGAATCTAAACAGAGTCAAATGAAAAGTGTTTCTACTCTTTTATGAATAATGGTGTATTGGAGCCAGGGCTCACAAGGTACTGACCTTGTGATTACCCAAGAAGATGACATCCTCTCCCATCTTCTTAGTAGTCTTCAGAGTAGCTGAAGTGTAAAGAATTTTCCAAGGAATAATATATTGTTGTGAACTATCCCTGTAAGAAATGTTATTTGCTTTCAAGTCAGGTGACTTTATCATAGGGGTTTCATGGCAATATTTATTTGGAGGTTTGTCAGTACTTTCCCTTGGGGCAGGGAGAGAGTGGGTTTACATGGTTGAACAAGAATTCAAATCCTGGTTTCCTGGAATCCTAGTCCAACACTAAAACTACAACACCGCACTGGCTAATTCTGTAGTAATTCAAATTCTTTTGGGATGGCTGGGTCTTGAATGGTTAATTAAGACCCACTTCCTATACAAAACACCTGTTCCTGGTGATGTAGAAAATACTAGAACTGGTTTGTTGATGTAATTCAGTAAAGCTGCCTGGATTTTTGCTTTCAAGATGGAAGTAGTCATAATGTACAGTAAATCAAAAACCTGTACATCAAAAATTATCATTGCCCTAATGTTCACTGATATTGTAAAAATATATGGAGAATAGTTTCAACTTGATGAAAGATGAATAATGTATGACTGTTGATCATAACACCTTGGCTCCAAATTAGTTTCTGGGATTTTGTCAAATTTGCTGCAAATGGTCACAGAGTGTCTCCCTGCCACCCGATATAAAAGTATTTTCATGCAATCTAATCCCCCTTCCATTACAGGACAACAGATTTGAGGTAGATGGATATATTCCAGCTCAAGAGAGTAACACTTGTCACAAAGCGAGTCTAAAAGCTGGGCTGGGTGCCAGGCACTCAGGGACAGTTTGCATTGAGAGCCACCTCAAGATTTATGGTTGTCTTTGCTTTCACCCTAATGAGTGCTGAGATACAGGGATAAAAAAACCCCAGAAAATAAAAATAAAGTGAGATATACTTATGGGGACATCTGAGCAAAAAAAAAAAAAAAAAGCAAAGAAATGAAAAAGAAATCTCTCTCTCTTTGTGTGTGTGTGTGTGTGTTTGAGAAACAGAGAGAGAGAGAGAGAGATGGGTCGTGTTCCTCCCATACACTTTTCTGATAAATTTTGTTTCTCTGTGCAAGAAGTAGCTCTAACATGAGGGATTTTTTATTTACACCTTGTCCTTCCTTCAAGAGCAATAGTTTTGTTGTTGTGTACCTTCAAGTCATTTCCAACTTATGGCGACCCCAAGGTGAACCTATCATGAGGCTTTCTTGGCAAGATTTGTTCAGACCCGGTTTGCCTTTGCCTTCCTCTGAGGCTGAGAGAGTGTACCTTGCCCAAGATCACCCATTGCTTTCCATGGCTAAGCAGGATTCTAACCCTGGTCTCCAGAGTCCATTTCTCAACTGTGCCACGCTGGCTCTCACAGCAATACTTTAGCCTAACAATAATCCTGTAAGGTAGAGTAGGCTGTGTACAGTAGGACCCCTGTATCCACGGAATCATTATCCAATGATTCAATTATCCACAGGACACAAAACAGCACACCTACCATAGAGTCTTTCTAGAAAATGTGTCCTCTGTAGTAATTTTCTAGGTCCTCCAAGACAATTCTATGGTATTTTAAACCAGAAGTCCCATTATTTTCAATGGTGTTTGCTATTATCCACGGTTTTCCGTATCCATAGCACCCCCCCCAGACCAATCTCCAACGGATATGGGGGTCGTACTGTAAAGAGATTTGCCTATGGGTACCTGATAAGTTCAACAGATGGGCAATAGTACTGTGTTAACTGTACCACACTGGCTTTCTTTTCAAAGGCTGGATTGGGGTAGGAATCATGTGACCCTCAGACTGCTTTTCCAGTTCTTGGAGCCCACAGCTTGTTTTAGCAAAAAAAGGTACTTTTTTATAAAAAAAAGAAAAAAAAGGAAGGTTTTTTGGGTGGGGCTGGTGTAACTTCTAGAATGTCCTGGTGGGCTGGAAAATAGTTCTTAAAGACACAGTGAAGTTGCCTACCTCTGGGCTGAACATATGCTCCTATACTGGAAAGGACTAGCAAGGGAGCAGTTCACCTCTAAACAGTAAAAATACATAAAACTGAAACATCCCAATGTATTAATAGTGGGGAGTGGGTGGGGAGTTGTTTTCTCCATCACCTTTCATGTTAATCATAACCAATACCCTCTGGGTGTCTGTCTGTAATGAATGAACACATATTCCATATAAAAACTGCAGTAGCAATAGTTGTGGTATCTTGGAGAAGGCTAGAAGTACTATATAACAAATGCATTGTGTTTTGAATGCTTGAAAAATGCAAATTCTCCCAAGAGAACCCAACCTCAATCATAAGGGGAAATCACTAATGTTTAAAGTTGTTTTGAGTGTGAAATTGAATGTGCATGATAATAGCAAATTAGCTGAGTTTCTCTGGAAAAAATATAACAAGTAATTTTATATTCCTTTAAAAGTAATGTTGGTTCTACACAGAGATGGTTGTTGGGACGGAATGCCTGTAATGCCTTTGTAAGAGGAATGTTTTTCTTTCTGGATTTCCCATCTAGCTATGCTACTTGACACTTGAAAGGTCAGACCTCCTGGAAGTGTTTCATATTTGGATGGCACCAGTTTCTCTTGTAGATGCTTGAGACCTGACTGGCTTTTCATACACATGCACAGTGTTGTTTCTATACTTGTACAGATGTATATTGACTCTTTGCAAAATCCAAGATATTGACCATGCTTGTAAAAGTGAACATGACATTGCTAGCATTGTGGCACTGGGACACCTTTCCTTACTAGAGGTGCATATTTTTTCAACCATAATATGAAACAACATATGGAACAAATAACTGTAGGTTGTGTAGGAATCCTATTTCAAATGTGATCTGTGATACTTTTTGTTTTGGCCTGTTAATCCAAGTTGGGTGGAACTTCTGTGACTCAAACAGTCTCACTGAAAAAAACCACAGAATCTGAATACCTGTGTTTTTAGAGTGTATCCTAAGAAGGGAAATCTAGTTGCTTTGATCCTTAGATAAAATCATTTAAGGGAGCCCACCAAAGCAAATGGCTCCCTTCCCCTCCTCTTTCTTCCAGCTTCTTTCCCTTCTCTCTGGCATTTTAGAGGAGTTCCAGAAAAATGTGAGGAGTTGTCTAGATGATGAAAATACTTCTCATAGAATTTGAGGAGAATGCCTTTTGTAGGAATGAGATCCCACAGTGATTCAGCTTATTCAGAAGGAGAGGGAGCCAAAAACAAACCTCCAAAATCTTCAGGGGGGAAGCCTTCGCGGCTTTTCCTGAGGTTTTTAAAATAATGTGTGGAAATGCACATTATAGTAGTACCCCCCGCATCCATGAGGAATTGGTTCCAGGGGTCCCCACAGATGGCAAATTCTGCAGGTAATAGCAAACACCATCCTGGATAATTGAATATGTGGTTGGTGAATCAGCGGATATAGGGGTGCTACTGTACCAGAATGGAGTGGGAAGGTATTTCAGCCAGGAAAGGCCCTGAGAATGAGGCTGAAGAATCTTGGTGGCAAATTTGGAAAGTGGAGTGAGTAGCTAGAGGTTTTGCCAGGACAGGAGATGTTCGGGAGAAGCAGGAAACTGAAGGAATGGGGTGGGAAGGTATTTCAGCCAGGAAAGGTCTTGAGAATGAGGCTGAGGTGAGTGCACTTCAAGCATGGATAGCTTTGCATACAACAGATTTAGCCAAAAGACCGTGGAGACAAATTAGTGCTGCTTTGAATTTGCGAGAATGCACATCAATCTGCTTTATATCTCCTAATCTATACACGCCCTGAGATGGAATGCTGTGGGAAGGAGGGTAAGGAAAACTTATGTTCTGTTTACTTCCATTTTGTTCCCGCTAGCAGTCCCATACCCCCATCCTGCATTGTTCAGGATTTTTCTTCTATGAACTTCTTTTAAGTTTACTTTTCTGCAAGTCCAAGACATTACCACAATATATGAGATGTCTGCTGTTGAGCCTCCTCACATTTTTGCTGTTTACTAGATCATAGTGATAGCTTTTCAAAATTTGCCAAGTTGAAGAGAATTTACAAAGAGAATTACTGAGAGAAGGGGCAGGATGGATAACAGTGTCTTCTGTCTGCAATAATATTCAAGTAAGACTATTATAGGCTTGGAAGGCAAGAGAAATGAATATTTCCAGTAACAAAAGAAATCTTAGCTGGGATAGAACAGATGTTTGATGCTGAATTGCCAAACTGGAAAAGTGTTCCATATGTTGTATTGCATGGATTTTTGCGATATATCTAAAGTTCTTCAGAGTCACAGTTCAATGATTAGTCAAAAAATTACAGCTGTCTTGAAATGGCAACTTCCCAACAGTTCTTGTTGCGTAATGCAGCACTGTGTTAAAAGTGGAGGAAGCACTATCCTGTGCAAAAAGTCCAAAGTAGTTGACTGGATTTTGATCCCAGCAACATCTGTCATTTTGACTTGGTAACCTGTGCTGACCTCACTAATCACTCAGTCAATAATTTCAGATGCTTTCCCCCAAATGCATCAGCCTGCTGGCGTTCTGAGTGTTTTTACAGCTAAGAATATAGCCAAAATATGCCTACACACAAATGTGTTTGTAAAAAATGCTCAGAATCAGAGAGCTGATCACCAGTAAGCCACACATCACAGAAGCTGATGCCTCCTCTGATTATTAGTATACCAAAGGTTGCAGAACTAACATAAGGGAAAGAGTTACTGATGCACTAATGGCTGCAACAGTAATTTCTTTAATGAAATGCATGTTTTGCATTTCCAGTTTCTTAGACTGAATTGATGAATCCTGTGATGTCAGATACATCTTTTGGACTGGAGGGGGTCAGCACAATCTATGCATACTTCCACATGAGTTTTATGTTGTGGGATCATATTGTGCATCATTACTGTCCAATCATTCTCAGAATTTTATAGGGGGCATTCATTTGTAACCCTGCCATGTTTTTCCACTACTCATTTTGTCTTTTTCCTTACCACAAAAAAAATCTGTTAAGGACAAAAAATGAAATAACTGTACAATATATTTTGCTAGGCAGTGTAAAGATCCTCCTATCTGAAAGCAATTGATTTTAAGCATACTGAATCAAAGGGCCTATCCAAAAGTTTTGCACATGAAGTGCCTCCTATAAGCATTTGTGACAGGAACTTCACATGTTATCATCTATGTGTTTTACCACTCAAGTTGGATGAAACAAACAGAAAGAAAGAAAGAAAGAAAGAAAGAAAGGGAACAAAGTAGCACCTTGAAATGGATGTTTTATGGGAGAGCATTCCGTTGAGGAAAAGCAGCCAGGGAAAGATATTGGCTTGGGTGGGAGAGGGGGAGAGAAATGTTTTAGAAGAGCAAAAGACAGGTTTAGCACTGGATGAGAATGAAAGGCTCCTGCTGGCATATCCTCGCTGTGGAGCTGGCTCATTCTTTCCGCCATTATCTTGACGAAATGGGCCAGAGTCCAAACAGGAATGCCACTCTGTGGCTGCAGACACCACCATTTTCTTTATTTTTCTTGACTCAGAAGGCAGGAAGGGACCCCGGCATGTCACCAGCCTTGTGACTTGCTGAGGGACATGTGATGACATGTGACATGCTGAGAGACTTCTTCCTGGCTTTCAGGAGAGCCAGGGAGATGGTGGTAGCATCAAGGGTTGGCATTCCAGAAAGGATCCTGCAGACACATGGGACCCAATCCGGGTTTTGCTGTCAGTCATTGAGTAAACTGGGTATTTCCCTATAATGCTTTATTGGCTCCTACCCCATCTTCCCCCCATCTCAGTTCCATATCTGCCCAGGGAGTGGTGAGGACTGCCTGGAGACAGAACGGGGCAAATGCCTCACATCACATGGACTGCAGGGCTCTGAGACAGAGGGCAAGATGGGTATTTATCCTGTGTAGATAAGCCCAAAGATACACTTAAAGGATGGCAGAAAAAGTTGAATGGACAAGGAAAGTGGGGGGCTGATGCAATGAAAAAGAGAAAGAAATCACAGTATATTGTGCTGCAGTGTTATCTGTTTTTTTTTTTTAAAAAAAAATCCTGTACTGCATTTTGGATGCTCATGGGAAGAAGGGAAATGACACAAATCTGATTATACTAGAGATGAGAAACCTTTGGTTCTCCAGATGATGTTGGATCACAACTTACATTATCTCTGACCAACAGCTTCTGGAGGTATGTAGGTTCACCACTCCAAGATTAAATATATAAACAAGAGGAGATAGTTGAATTTCAGAGTAAAGGAATTCAGGTGGATGGCACAATTTAGTACAATTGGACACAGCAAATTGGGTAAATTAAGTTGAGCCTGATTTCAGGATGCATGATCTGCATTTCCTTCTGTTGGCACCTATGGACAAAAGATGTGGAGTATGGCCCCCAAATAGCAGCACAAACTTAATTGACTCAAGATTGTAGGTAATACTGCAACTATGGTTCCTAAAACTAGTCTTAGCTTGATGATAACCTATCCCAACCAGAATAATTCACTTTTTTTTTTTTTAATAATCTGAGTTATGAACAGCCAATTTCAGTTCATGGAGGTGGTGAAAAAAATATAAATGGCTTAATCGTGGAAAAACAAGTAAAATCATCATGTAGTCACAAATCATAAAAGATAAATGCTAATTCTTTCATATTGCTTGCCTCTGCTCCAGTTCTTGGAATGGGCTAAGCTGATTTAACATGCCACCCCTTGTTTAGTAGTTAAATTTGCACAAGTGGGGGCTGCTGCTATTAGAAAGAAAGATCTATGGCAAATCATGGAAAAGCAGATCAGTAAAAGGGGCACACCTCTGTTTTCATATTTACCAAATTGTAAAGTATTCATTTATGGTTTACAATAATGCCTCTGTAGTTTTCATAATCTGTGTAATGGTTTGAAGAAAAGCTATTGAGTTCTAATAAGAACACTAAAGGTACTAATTAGGCACTTGACAGTGTTTTAATAATCTTTCATAATTTATGGGACCGAGAGAGACTCAGGAAAACATTGATTGACTCCCTGGAGTTGTAGGTTTCTGGTGTGTGATTCAATAGATCTGTCCTGCCTACTGCTGAAACAAATAAATCAAGTGTAAACCATTGCATTTTGTAACAGAATTATGTAAATAAGGCTGCTTATGTGATGAGAATGAATGATTAAGCATTAGCTACCATGTTATTATAATAAACTAACAATTTTCAAAGTGTGAGACTGGCCTTCCTGGGAGACATTCAGACCATTGCTAAGGAAAACATGGTTTTTACCTCCTTCCCTCCAATTATGTGCACATCAGGAAGCACTGTACCAACCTATCCAATTGTTGCTTCTGCTGGCTAATACAGTGTACAAATCAGAATAAATTCACAAAAGGACAAGGCTAATGAGCCAGTGTTCCTTCACTCCAAATAGGCTACCAGTTTCTCCCACCCAAGCTTGGAAAGTTGCATTGAAGAAGTAATTAGTAACAGTTATAGTTCCAAGTCTTCCCAAAGTAAGTAGTTACTGGTGTAGTTCAAAAGTAACTTATCCCCTTATTTCTCAAAGTAAAATCTGAATGCTACCAGCCACTGCCCTTTGGTACAAAATGTACTCTCCTCCCATGTACCTTGTCATTTATTTAAACACCCACAAAAGCACATGAGGACCAGCATGAGGCACAGCATGAGTGAGAACGTGCTCCTACAACCAGGAACAAGAGTCTTTTAAACTATGGGGAACACTGACACTTTTCCTTCCCAATCTGCTTATTGATTCTGTTTCTCCCTCCCTTTCTGCTATTTTCCTTCCATTACTCGTGCCTATAGAAGCCAAAGTGAAAGCATAATACTGTATACAGTACAGTATAAACGTTAAGAGGTTGAAAACCTAGTGAGGCATATACATATCTACAGTATGCACTGTAGATAGAAAAGCATCTGTTACAGTGAAGACAAAACCCGTAAAACTTTAGTGGTTATGCAGGGAGAAAATCACATAAATTTTTCACAGAATCTATGAAATTGCCATTGGGACAAAGAAATTAGCAACAGGTTTTCTAATTAATCTGCTGCTATCCCCACCCTAAAATTCCAAAAGAAGTTTAGTGTTACATCCCAATTAGATACAAGGCATAAGGCTGCAGTCCCTACTAGGAAACAAATTTCATTAATTTTAATGGGACTTATTTCTTAGTAAACCTGTTTTAAGACTCCACCATAAACAGGGCTGATCTTTGCTCAGATTTTACTAAACAGAAATCACGAAAAAAATCAGTTGAAATAGGAATGGGTGAAGCAAACAATACATTGTTGTCAGATACGTATAGTATTAATTTAATTACATTATTGTTCAGGCCAAACTTGTTAACATTTCTCACAGCCTTGGATTGTTCACACTTACGCTAATGCTTGCAAGTGATTAATACAGCTCAATAGCAAATGGGCAAATTCTGTACTTAAATATTGATTTTAGGGCTATTTTTTCCTGATTTAGGGCTATATTTTTCCCCTGATGTAATTAGGAAGAAATATGTCCTTAGTTACTCCAAGCATTTAAGAATAGGTGAAAGTAATATGCTGTTAAAGCAAGGTTCAGGGAGTAGAAAGGATATGTAAACAAACTTCTGATTTCCTGTAGCTTGCATTCACTAGTGAATTGTGAATAACTCATTCCTCTTCATGGAATTAAAAAACAACAAACAATAATCAACAGAAACAAAAAAGAAAAGAGCTTGATGATAAATCAACTTCATCCCAATGTTTCTAAAATGTCCCAAGAGGAAGAGTTTTGTAAGGAATGAGCTTCTCATTTTGCAAAGTTAAAGGTTGTAATGTATTTACAACTTATCATGTGGTTTGTCTGGTTTGTCTCACTGCAAACTCCACCCCCCAACTTTTCATATGTGCTGATTACCATTCACTGCCATCAGAGAATTATTTCACTCCCACATTTGTGGCACGTATGGCTATCAACAATGAATGGGATGTGAAGACTTCATAAAATACATGTCATAATCCCAGCCATTTTTAACTTCTGGACCCAGAGACAGAACTGAAGATTTCCTTTTCTTGAAATATAAAAATCTAGTATCTATGGGTCAGAGGGCAGAGTGTGCTTAGGGTAGAATCCAATGGCAAATTTTCTTCTAAGGTGCATAACTACTGCTGTGTTTATGACTGCTGCCACCAAGGTATACATCCCCATGTTATACCCCCAAGCAGAAATAAAGATAACATAGTATAGATTCTTAATTATGTTAAAAATACCTAGCAAAAATCTAGCTACAAGAACACCAGTAAATGTACAATATACAACATAACACAGGTAACTAAAGAAAATGAGTCTACCTACAGGCTTTTGATCAAGTGAATCTAGAGAGAGAGAACTCAATGGAAAGAGGATATCTCTGGAAACAAATTAAAACAAAATACAGTAGAAGCTTTCTTGGTGCTACCTTTTCATGGTGGTGGGACTGCATGCTCCTGTGAGGCAAGAGGTTATGCTGTTGATATCACCACTGCTAGTAGGGTCTCCTATGTCAGACAGGATGAGGAGCCAGAATAAATCTGCCAAGCAGCTGCTGGGCAACAGCTATAGTGGGGCAGAGGGAAGCGTGTGACACTGGTGGAGGATCTCTCATAGACAACAGCAGTGGCACCTGAGCTAACTCTAGAGGAGCTGGTTCTGTGCAGAAGAAAGCAATGGTAGACCACTCCTAAAGCCTTTCACCTGGAAAACCTGATGATGAGTCACTCCAAAATGAAACAAGAGACTGTGTCAGAAGATGCACCTTCTGGGTCAGGAAGCACTCAACCAGCTACTGGGGAAGAGCAGAGGGCAAGTATGAATAGCGCTGGTGTGCTATTAATGGTGTGCTGAACTCCAGCTGAAAGACATTCAGCTGCTGACATGCATAGAGGTGAAAGAAAAGTCTGAAACTCCACAACATATATAGTAGGACCATGGAATGTGAGAAACATGAATCAGGGAAAGCTGGATATTGTAAAACAAGAAATGAAATACTTAGATGTATTCATACTTTAGATGAGCAAGTTAAACTGGACCAGAAAGAGACACTTTCACAGTATTTTACTCTGGAAATGAAAATCAAAGAAGAAATACAGTGGCATTAATAGTGAGTAGAGAGGTAACAAAAGCTGTCAGGGGGGACAGTGCAAAGTCTGGTCGAATAATATCAATACGACCCCAGGGAAAATCCTAGTTTATTCTTCCACAACAGAGGCAGATGAGGAAGAAATTGAAAGATTCTGCTCTGGAGTCCAGGAGGAAAACTGATCATACACCAAAACAAGACATGTTGATAATCATAGGCAATTGCAATGCAAAACTCAGAAACAGAGCAGAACTAAGCACTGTAGGAGAATTTGGCCTAGGATAAAAAAAATGAAGCAGGAGACCAACTTGTTGAATTTTTTGAGGCCAACAGTTTGTTCATTGCAAACATCTTCAGGCAACCAAGGAGATCAATGTATATATGGACATCACCAGGTGGCCAATATAGAAATCAAATAGAATATATAATTAGAAGCAGAAGATGGAGAAACCCCATTCTCTCTGTAAAAATAAGACCAGGAGCACATTGTGACACAGACCATGAACTGTTAGTATCAAAAATTAGAGTAAAGCTAAAGAAGTACAAAGTTTATCATCATATCATAATACAACTTGAAGAACATCCCTGTAGAATTTAAAGACCATGTAAAAATAGCTTTGCACTATTAAGCCTAATTGACAGTGAACTGGAAGAACTGTGCACCAAAACCAGGGACAGTGTCAAGGATGAATGCAAAAAGGCACTATTTGTAGCCAAAAAGAAAAAGGTGACAAAAATAGGGTCAGAACCCTGAATGCAACAGTTCAAACCAAGAATAGGGAGGCTACATAACCAACAGGGGGAAAGCTGTGATTACAACAAAATAAAAAGTCAATAGAAGCAGCACACTGAGGAACTTTATAAGAGATGAAATGCTGACAGAATCCTTCAAGGAGAAACCATTTGAAGATGAACCCACAATATTAGAAAGCTAAGTGGAACAGGTTCTCAAAGTACTTGGGAGAAATAAATAACTAAGAACAGATGGCATTGCAATAGAGCTGTTTCAAGTTGCAGAGACGGAATCCATTCAAATTCTGACAAAAATCTGCCAACAGATAGGGAAAACAAAACAATGGCCCATGGACGGGAAATATTCGACATACATTCCAGTGCCCAGGAAAGGGGACACCAAGGATTATAGTAACTGTGAGACTATTGCACTCATCTTCCATGCAAACAAAGTGATCCTCAGATTTTTCCATAAAGGTTTTTACCATATATGGATCAAGAAATGCTATCTGTCCAAGCTAGGTTCAGAAAACATAGAGGCACAACAGATTATATTGTTGAAATGGAATGCACCAAAAACCTGTGCTTCTTATATTAAAGCAAAGCCTTTGCCTGTGTAAATCATGAGGAATTATAGTTTGCTCTAAAAGAAGTAGGAGTGTCACAACATCTGATTGTCTTGGCATGTAATGTATACTCTGGACAAGAGGCCTCTGTCAGGACACATTATGGAGAAGGAGAATGGTTCCCCTTTGGCAAGGGGGTCAGCCAAGGTTGAATTTTGTCATCCTGTCTATTTAATTAATGTGCAGAACATATCACACAAACAAATGGATCTTAGAGCAAATCAAGTCTCAACTCTCAGTAGAATCCCAGGTGACTAATATGAGGCTGTCATACTTTGGACATACCATGAGATGACACAGTTCTTAATGCTTGGTAAAATGAAAGGAGAACCAGCATAGTGTAGTGATTTGAGCATTGGACTATGGAGATTTTCAGACACGGAAAAATCGTCCCTTGCCGCGCGAGCAGCCTCCCGAAACTGCTGCGCGGCAAGGGTATTTTTCGGACGACGCTGTGCCTCTTGCGAAGCCGTCCGTGTCACTTCCGTGAAGCTTGGGACGGCTCCGCGCCATATTTCAAGCACGGGCAGCCTCCGTGATTGAAATATGACGCGGAGCCGTCCCAAGCTTCACGGAAGTGACACGGACGGCTTCGCAAGAGGCACAGCGTCGTCCGAAAAATACCCTTGCCGCGCAGCAGTTTCGGGAGGCTGCTCGCGCGGCAAGGGACGATTTTTCCGTGTCTGAAAATCCATGTCTCTGAAGGCCAGGAAATTCCCGCTTGGCCATGAAAAGCTGTTGGGTGACCTTGGGCAAGTCACACTCTCTCAGCCTTATTGGAAGGAAAAGGCAAACCCTGCTCTGAACAAATCTTGCCAAGAAAACCCTATGATAGGTTTCCCTTAGGGTCACCATAAGTCAGAAATGACTTGAAGCCATGCAACAAAGTGAAATGCATTAGGAAAAAAGGGAGACCACACAACAGGTGGATTTATTCCATCAAAGAAGCCACAGCCCTGATTTTTCAAGACCTGAGCAGTTGATGTCCAGAGGTTTTGGAGGTTTCTCATTCATAGAGTCACCATAATTTGAAGTCAACTTGTTTGCAAGTAACAATAGCAAACAAAATAGAAATAAATAAATAAGGAGAAGGCTCCTTTAAAACAAAACTTTGCTCCTTTAAATAAAACAGATTGTCTGTTGAACCATCCCCAAACAAAAACACAAGAAAAAAAAGAATCAGTTACAGGGTCCCCACAATTTCTGATTGACAGAGTTCAGCCATGATTTATAATGGCATCTGATAAGGCCAAGTACTAGTAAGCAAGGATGGAAGATGGGGAACCAAATGTCTGTGAACTTACCTTGGGTGTTGTTCTAGTATACCTTAAACTCAATTCTTCCCTAACAAAGTTAGAAACTATTTGACCCTGAAAGCAGAATGAACAAAACAAAAGGAGGCCTTGATGTCAGAAGGAATCCCAGGGATCTGAGCCTGAAGTGTGCTGATTTTTTTCTATAAAGGAGGTGACAGAAACTTACAGCACATATAACAGAATGCTTCTACTTAATTTGCATTACAAAATGTTGATGTAAAAAAGGGAAAAAGAGCCAGGATGGGAAGCCTCAAATAGCTAAAATAATAATTCAAGAAAGGTTTTAAAAAACAAACCAAACAATAAACCATCTCCTAATACTGTGTGGTGAGTCACTGTCCCGAAGACTTTCTGTTCCATCAGAGTAGTAGATCAAGGCCGAGATTCCTTTATCTTTTGTTCATGTACAAGAAGTCACCTGGAAGAGCTGTGTAACTGACAAAGGAGGGACATCAGCACATCTTTCTCCTTGGAAGATCTGGCACACTTCCACCAACAGTAGGTAAAATTAATTGGCTGAATGCAGACAGCTTGTAGTTGATGCTAACATAAGAGGGAACACCCTTTGCATGATTTAGCTGCTCGATACTCTCTATACAATGCAGTCATTGGGATCAATAGTGGAAGCATTTAACTGTAATAAGGACAAAAACAGCATTGATGCCATTACGAATGCTTCTTTGTAAACCTCCAAAGTAGAGCTATACATGAAACAGAGAGGATTTTTTTCATTTGGTTGAGAAGACCATCAAGCTGAAAATTCCTGAGTTCAAAGAGAGACTTGTAGCTGTTGGCTTACTACATGGCTCAGCATATGCAGAAACACATTTGTTTTATCTTTTTCAGCCAGAAGGGGGGAAATAGCCTGTGGAGTCTTGGCAGAAGGTTGCTCAAATAGCCATGGTGGTGGTGGCCACATGTGGACTCAGGAGTGCACTTGCCACCCCCATTTATAACCCAGTGAAAGGTTTTCCAAAGGCCTATAATCGTATTTGGAGGAAGTTTTTTAATATTGTAAAATTGTATTTAGAGAAGAATATATATATATATTCCTGAGGCAAACACAAGATAGCCAAGTTCTGTATTTGATGGTGGTGGTGGTAGTGGGTACAGCCCGCAATGATCAAGAGACCTGATTTGTACAGCATGTCTCTCCCAGCTCAGGGGAGCAGCCATTGCAATGTATCTCTACTCCCCTTATAAAGAGGGTTGACAGCCAATTACTTATGAATGTCCTATGCCTTTTAATAGAGATTTGCAGAATGATCAGACAATAATATTTCTTTACATGTTGTAAAATGTTGATTTCTGCATATAGTTCTGGCAGAAAAATAGGCAGAACTGGCTTGTGTTCCAGCTTCTTGTCACAGTAGTTGGGGAAAAGAGGTACAAAGGCTAATTTTGGGTTGGGAATTGTTCCTCGAAATTTGCCTTCAAAAGTTTCCTTTTGTGCTGCTGCTTATTCCAAAATTTGGGGTACCACTAATTCACCACTCACATTTCATGCTGCCCACTGCTAAGTTTTTTTGGGGCAACCCCTGTGCTGTAGAGGACTGACTGTGGATCCTATTGTGTTCCAAACGGCCCTGCATTGTACTGAAAAGAAGCATCTGCAGATAATGAAACTCAGACAAAATTAAATTCCAATGACCATGACAGGGGAGGAATATAAAACTTGCATTGCATTTGAGCAAGTTGGACAAAACTGTCTTAATAGTCTTAATAGTTCATCCCATCTCTTCATTTTAATGAGATTCTATGTTCATTAGAACAAATATCTGCATCTGTCCTCAAGCCTGGCTTGTTACAGGTCTCTTGGTGCCTAGCAACAGTGAGCAGAGTCCACTGTTTACATCCCTCTTTAGCTTTAGCTGGTTGTTTAAAGCTTCTTTTCACCAGTGCATGAAGCAAAAACTGCTGGAAGCCAGCAAACCACTGTATAAAATCGTGGGTAGCTTTTACATACTTCAGGAATAGCCCATCTTGGTTGGAAACTCTTAAATACTCTTTGCTATGATTCTAATGTTATGATTTCAAACCCTTGAATTTAATCTGCTTAGGAATCTTTACCTTGTGTCTGATGACATTTCTGCTTTATAACTCAACTTGCACACAAATCATAGACTATTTTCAAGGTAAAGTAAAATATGACAAAAATTAAAGACCCTTCATTCTCTACATTTAATTGTATGATACCATCAAAGAATATGGCTTGCTTGTCAGAAAGCTTTTGAACAGAGTGTGCTACTTCAAATACTTCTCATGAGTATTCATCCTAGTTAAATGTGTCACCAAGTTTCTAATTTCTTGGCTTGGAAATTCAATTCCCATAGCTTATAATGCTATCCTCAAATAGAACCCAACCATTATGGTCCTGAAAGTTCTTTAGCCCAGAACAGAAAATTAGTGTTGTCCTTTAAAAAATTTTGTCTGTGTCCTGGACTTCAATCAGTACTGACCCAGAATTAAGCCAAACTCTCAGTTTGTTTCTTTTGTCTGTGATGTTGGGTGTTGGATAATTCTGTACCTGTAGTGCTTTCTTTCTAATGAATGTCAGTGTTAACTTAATCCCTTTTTGGAAGGGTATATAGGCAGAGTAGGCATTTTATATTGCAGTAGCCTTTGGGGCCATACGCCAAATGTAAATTCAAGCAGCTGCCATTCAGTTTAGGCATAATTTTTCTCTTCTATCAGCAGTGAGATCCTATCTTTGGAACTTATTACACTACACTGTTATAGTGCCATATTCAATTTGAACTGCCATGGCAACATCATGTGGAATCCTGGGATTTGCAGTTTAGGGAGGGGGATTTAGAATTCTCAGCAGAGAGCTCTTGGACCTCACTAAACTACAGACCCCAGAATTTCACATGATGTTGCCATGGCTGTTAAAGTAGAACATAGTGCTATAATAGTGTTGGCTGATAAGGATGTTTGTGAACATGAAGAAAGCACAGAGGTTAATGTCTTCACCTGGAAATGAAGCTAAGCCCACATGGTGTAGCTCTGGTGTCTGGATTTGCAGAAGCAATCACATTTGATTTGACAAGCAATCACATGAATGGGTATAATGATATGAGAGATGTCAGTCCTTCAGATGTATCAGCTATACAACCGTTATGAACTTTAGGGGTGATAATTAGCCCTTGATTTGGCCTTTGTGGTGCCTAGGGAGCTAGTGTGATTCTTTAAGAATGGTTGTGTCTACATACATCAGTCAGAATTCTAGCAACCAAATTCTGCTTGTGCCAAAGCTTCTGAACCACTCTCAAAGACATCACCACATATATATCGTGGGAAGTAATATAGTGGGAGGATGTTAAAGCATGGCTCTTCATGGCAAGGCTATCCCTGTGCAATCAAAGCTGGTGAAAGATGGTCTGAGCCATTGAAGTCACTTTGGTCTCTAGTGACACAAGGATGTACCTGCTCCTCCAGGGGGAGTGCATTCCTTTACTGAGTCCAGCCGGTCATTCAAAACCTCCACATCTTCACCTGAATCATGTTACAAAGAAATGAAGCTGGGTGTTATCAATCTGATTCCATATCCCTGGATGACCCATCTCACCCAGCAGCTCCACATAGATGTTAAAATGCACAGAAGACAAGATTGTGGGCTCTCTCACATTTCAAGTGCTGTGGGATTGAAGAGGCATTGTTCAGTATAACTTTCGGAAACTGACCCTACAAATACAGGTGGAATCACTGTATCACCATGGTCTAGGGTGATCTAGAAATGAAAAGAATATTTTAAAATATTCCAAAAATTTGCAAAAACATGTTTCTTGAGGGTCAGGAAACCCAACTAGGACAATCCTGAAACAACAAGAATCTTTGCAGTTTGGGACTTATTCTGCACAAAACTGGCAGCCTTTTCTGTGCAGGAAACATAATTTTCTATGCAGAAAATATTTCTGCACAGAAATATTATTTCTGCACAAAACCCCACATTTGAATTTTGCAGAGAATAAGTCCCAAACTACAAGTAGTCTTTTTTAAAAAAACTGCACAGTTTTCAAAGGCTTTCTCAAAGAGGGGAGAACATTTCTAAAATTACTTATTGCTTCCTTTGAGAATAAAATCAGCAAAGAATTGCATCCCTAGCAAGGTTCCCAGCCTCAGCCAATAGGACTGATTGAGCAGATGCTTTCAAAAGCCACTGAGAGGTCAAGGATAATCAACAGTGTTATACACTGCCAATTTTTCCCAGGAAGCAGGGAGTCTGTCAAAGTGTTCAAGGCTGTTTCAGTACTCAACCTAAACCCAGAAAAATAGGTCTATATAATCTGTTTAATCCTGAAGTATGTGGAGCTGGAATTCCACTATCCTGTTCTGCACCATAGTGTTCACAAAAGAGGAACTTTTGTGATCAAATAATAGTTTATAAAACCTTTGAGATCATGGTATCAGTGCACTACCGTGACAGTTTACCAGACAGGGCAAATAAGGCATCATAAGGACACCTAATGATTGTGAAAGGGCTGTGTATCACACAATGTCGCCCTTTCATGATCATGTCCTGTAAAAAAAATTGTACATTTTTATTGATGGCTCAAGCCATCAATTGATTTTTTGTGCCGGCATTGCTGGTATTTGAAACTTTGCACCATTGTACTTTCGTGAATGCAGCGTCAATGGCCGATCCGGCGAGAACACCTCCAGGTGAGATCGCAACATCCAGGTAGGCAACACACTTGTAATGATCCTCCCTGGGTTACTTGGGACTTTTTTAGTGTGTTTAGGTGCTTTTTGTAACTTTTTCTCTGTTGTTTTTGTTTTTATTCTTGAATTTCCCACGTTATGTATTCTTGTGAGAATATGCGGGATTTCAAAGAGGAAGTGAATGGAGATCCATTCACTTCCTCATTCATTGCCGGGGAAGCCTTTTGATGGGAGAGAAGGTAAGTGTGGCATTGGGAGTTCTTTTGCTGGCATAAAAATGGCAAAGTTATGCTGGCAAGAGAACGGGTTTAAAGGGGCTGGTCTGATAAAGTCCAAAGTCTTTCATGATTTTATATAGATCTACTTGGCCAAACCCTTTAGCTTGATGTAAAAGACCAAGTTGGGCAATGCTAAAGCATATCTCCATGCACTTTTACTGTGTCCTGAGATCACAAAAACAGACAACCTAGTGGTTTGAGTACCTCCTCTGGAATGGTGTCAGATAATTAATTGATTTGAACAACTTTATCCCTGAAATGCTTATTAAAGTTATCACAGTAAGACTTAAAGGCTTCCATCCATATCCTTCAAGGAGTCCAGATTCAACTCACCCTTTAACACTAAAAAAAAACAAAAAAAACCCTTTGCTGGACTGAGTAATCACATCCTTCTTACTTTTATTTATTTTTTAAATGTTATTACAGTATTTATACCCTCTTCTTCAGCCACAAAGGCTCTCAGAGTGGCTTACAAATTGTTAAGCAATAGCACTTACACATCTACACCACTTTATAGCATGCTAGGCACTCTCTAAGCAGTTTACAATGTGTGTTAGCTAATTGCCCCTACAGGCTGCGTACTCATTTTACCGACCTATGAAAGGATGGAAGGCTGAGTCAACCTTGGAGCCCTTGGGATCAAACTCACAATGTTTTGACTGGAGTACTGGCATTTAACCCCTATGCCACCAAGGCTCCCTTCTGAGTCTTGTAGGCATTATTTACAATACACTTTGAATTCCTCTTTTTAGATCTAGCCTTTCAAAGTTTTGCTTTGTTTTTGTTTTTAATTTCCTGGACCCAAACCAAGCTGCTGTATTTCATGCATGTCATGATGTCAGCTTCTATTTGGGTAGTGCAAAGGCAGGAAAAACAGGCTGGAGGACACATTCCTGTTTGTTAAACAAAAGCTGATGAAGATTGGAAGAGCAGAGGAATGATATGTTTTTCTCCACTTCCACTATCATCCAACCCTTCAGAGCTTCTGATCATTTGTTTTTACCTGGTTCCAGTGTGCTCCCTTAGTTTGTACCAGTCAGAAGGCAACTTATTTTTTCAAGCAATGCTGATGGTGAAGTGGTTAAATGCTAGTACTGCAAGCCACAACATTGCAAGTTCATTCCCAAGGACTCCAAGGTTCACTCAGCCTTTCATCCTTTCGTAGGTCGGTAAAATGAGTACGCAGCCTGTAGGGGCAATTAGCTAACACACATTGTAAACTGCTTAGAGAGTGCCTAGCATGCTATAAAGTGGTGTAGATGTGTAAGTGCTATTGCTTAACAATTTGTAAGCCACTCTGAGAGCCTTTGTGGCTGAAGAAGAGGGTATAAATACTGTAATAACATTTAAAAAATAAATAAAAGTAAGAAGGATGTGATTACTCAGTCCAGCAAAGGGTTTTTTTTGTTTTTTTTTTAGTGTTAAAGGGTGAGTTGAATCTGGACTCCTTGAAGGATATGGATGGAAGCCTTTAAGTCTTACTGTGATAACTTTAATAAGCATTTCAGGGATAAAGTTGTTCAAATCAATTAATTATCTGACACCATTCCAGAGGAGGTACTCAAACCACTAGGTTAAGACGGTTAAGGGGTGATATGATAGCCCTGTTTAAGTATTTGAAGGGGTGTCACATTAAGGATGGAGCAAGCTTGTTTTCTGCTGCTCCAGAGACTAGAACATGGAACAATGGATGCAAACTCCAGGAACAGAGATTCCACCTCAACATTAGGAGGAACTTTCTGAAGGTAAGAGCTGTTCGGCAGTGGAACACACTCCTGTGGAGCATGATGGGGTCTCCTTCCTTGGAGGTCTTTAAACAGATGCTGGATGGCCATCTGTCAGAGATGCTTTGATCGTGGTTTCCTGTGTAGCGGGGGTTGGACTGGATGGCCCTTGTGGTCTCTTCCAACTCTACAATTCTATGATTCTATGATTCTTTCCCTCACTGGTCTCTCCCTTCCTGCCTATCGAGTAGTGTTGGCAGTTACTCTGTTTTGTTTTTGTTTTTGTTTTGTAATGCATATTAAAAGCAAATTATAATGTCAAGAAAACCTGCAATAGTAGTCAGGACATCCTTGATATTACTGGAATTACTCTGGCATGCCCCCCTCCCCACCCTTTTGTAATTTTAGTTAAAATGGAAAAAAGCCTGTGGTTTTCTTTGCTGTAAGACAAAAGAATTCCTAATTCCCCAGTGTACCAAGAACTGATGGAACATTGCTCTCCTGCTTTACATGTCAGCCAGCCTTTCAGCTCTAGCCAGCCTTTTAGCTCCAGGGATTGGGGAGAAAAGAACACTGGATTCAAAGAACCCACCTCTGTTTCTTCTTCCAGGCCTCACTGCATTCTAAGAAGAGAATAAAGATGGGAGTGAGTGTTCAGAATGTTTAGGACAAGAGGTCAGAGGTCCCTTGATGAAATGGAAATTGTACAGTAGAAGGAGCAGCCCAGTGATAAAATGGTAGCAAAGTGCTTGAACAGAGAGGTTTGCCTAATTGTCCATTTATTTGTGTATGTATTTATTTAAACAAGTCACAAGTCTCTTTTGGCCCATGTCCATACATAAAATTTAAAATTGTTTTATTAATGCATATCCAGAAGCTGCTTCTAATATAACAAATATTAGTGTTACCTTTAGGAATGGTAAATCCTTCCCTTATTCATTGTCTCATGTGAGAATGAATAATTTCGAAAACTTTCTCCCTGCTTTTTAAGATATTTAGTGTTGTGCACTTTTAGTGATTTTTTTATGCCTCAGGACACACTTGTGTGCAAAAAAGCTGGGTTTTTTGTACAGAAGACACTGTACTTTGCAACTGTACTTTGTACTTTGCATGAAATATGTTGTATTCCATGCAGAAATGCTTTTGTGGCAGTTTTCTCAATAGTGTGTCTTGATACATCAGGACACCTTTTCTCCCTGAGGGCAAAAATATTTCAGAATATTCTTTACATCCCTAGTTACCATGCAGTTACCTTAAAGGTATAAACTTGCAGTTTATTATTTGAAGGGTTTCTTAAGTTTGTGCATATGGTCTGCTCCAGATCATTGTGCAAAACAGGTAGAGCCCTCACTACAATTCATCCATCATTGTTCTTCACTTCCTGATTTTTTCCATGCTAGTCTTGCACATCAATTGAAGAATTGTAGGCTTTCATGTGTTTCACTTGAAATTCTAATGTGTCTCTCTTCTTGGCCAATATCCAAGGAAAGATTTCAGAGTAGGTGACCCAGGCACATCAGACCTGAGTGTCATCTGGCTGAACAGCTGAATCAAAAATAGTTGAAACTGTACACCTTCACTTGAAAAGCTGGTAATATTAATCTGTATGGCCAAGCATTATTCTTTATGTTTGTGTTTTATTTTTTAACTTAACAGAAAATATACATCAATGTCCATTTAACACAAGATATTTGTGTGAGATAATATTAACGAAAAGTGTAAATTTATCATCTTATGTTGAAACCATGCTTTCAGATTTTGAATCAAAGAATGCAATCAAAAGCAGATGTTCAAAAACAGATCAAATGGACAGGAGTTGCCAAAGACTCTCAACTCCTCAGGTGCTGTTTTAATCTATGCCCAGTTCTACCAGTGCCTCACTTTTCTTCCTTCATTCTATACACTTAGTAGGGATGGGTAGGTTTTATCAGTCAACTTGTGCTTTTACACCAGATGATCTAGGCACATTATTGATGCCATCATTATTATAGTAAGTGTAGATAATACTGAGCCCATGAATTTATTTTTAAAGGCACCTCCCACTGTTCCTAGGCTAAAACATGCTAGGCATTTAGCCTCAGAATTCACTGTGAATTTTTGTTCTTTCTGATACTGACACTTTTGGACAGAGGTGTAATGAAATGCAGTGTGACAAGTGTATATCAGTATGAGATGATCAAGAACTCAGGATCCTAGATCCATAGCCAGGGATTTTCCCCTATTCTCCATACATAAATGACAAGATATGTTTTACTGAAGACAGTATTCTCCAAAGAAGCTTCTCAGCTAACTCCACCTCTGAGTGCTGTGATTGGTTCCTATAAATGGTTTGTAGTCAGCTTTACCTTAGCAACATAGCAGTGTAAGCAGAACTTGAAGCTTCTTGCATGCATACCGGGGGCTTTGGTACTTGCAAAATCTATAGAAAGGATAACATTCTTCCCAGGACCAAACCACTGACCCTTCTTGACCTGGCTTAGCAAGTGCATACTTATACCTTATCTTTTCTTGGGCAATAGATAGCTTTGACTTGTCTGTCTGGCTCTCTCCTTTTGCTGCTTTGATTATAGCCTGGGCTCATTTGCCTGCTTTCCACCTGTACGTTGCTTTCCTAAACCCTACTTCTAGTCTTTGGATGAGTCTGACCCTAGGCAGTGAAGACTTTGTCTGGGACGATTGTTTTGGCATGATGCTTAGCTTTCTGGTAAACTGCTTATAGTTTTTGAGAGGGGGACCGTCCTACAAAAACTCTGTCCTGCATCTCTTTCCCACACTCAGTGCTAACATTCAGGTACTCCTTGCTTTTTATCAGCATCTCTTATATATTTTTATGTAATTTATTTCAAATTATTTGTATCCCACAGTAGAAATCAAATGGAGAATGTTTGCCAGAATTAAAAAAAAATGTTTTGAAATCCTGTCTCAGATGGGTAAGAGGGAACTTATCAAATCTCTCTGGGCAGTTCATAGCAAAGGTGTCACAACTGAGAAGTCTCTGGTTGCTCACTAATCATATATTTATAAGGAAAAAGCCAAGGGGGGGGGCTTCAGTGGATTTGAACAGGTTTATATGGATGAAGGCAATCTTTAAGAAAGCTAGTCATCCTCCATCTCATTGGTTCTTTCTAGATTGTTCTTTTGACTGTAGATCCCATCCTGGGCTCAGATGACATCTATCTTAAGCCATTCATCAGCTCATGCATACAAATGATTCTTGGAGCTTTTCTCTGTCTCTGTTGGTACTAAAACATTTACAGAATTCATTACTGATGCGCATACCACTGCCACTTCAAATAATGAAGAAGCTGATTCTTCAGTATTACTCATACGGAAGACATGTTGGGATATGTATAAACCACATACTCAAAGGGCATAAAAATACCTGAAAAAAACTTGCCTTTACCATGAGACAACTGAAGCCCTGTGAATGTGAGTTGTTAAGGGAAACCTAATGCTAACTTTTGAAATGGGAAGGGATGAGGAGACGGTTAAGATGACTCTGAATACTAATTAAGTTGCACTGCCAATTGAAGTAGTACATATAGCTGATTCCTAGTACTTGGTGGGTTTTGTGTAACCTCTTTTTATTTTAGCAGATGGAAGGCAGTCTGAAAGAGCAGGTCACTAGGGAGGACAGATCTAAGGAATGAGTCACCACAAAAGGACTGGATGGAGTTGTGAAGATTTTCCACTCTTGTGCTATTTTATATCTGTTATTATGTTGCTGGAGGTGGGGAAATTGAGCTTTTTCTTTGTGATGAGACTGTTACCTTGTGAACAGTGATACCACCAAGGTGACTGAACACAGTAAGATGAAGCTCTTAATAAATGAGAGGTAACAAACCTGTTATGAAGGGACCTTTGGCCTGCTTAAGAAATAATTGCTTTAGAATTCTGCATATCACCTGTGCATTTTTTTAAAGGATGGAAGCAGAACTCCTTTCAGATGTTTCTTTCTAAAATATGTATGAGGTGGCAGGGTGTGTGTGTGTGTGCTTTCTTTTAAAAAAGTGTTGTAGAAGCTTGGAATCATTGCAACACTGTCTACTTTGTACCTACTATATTTTTTTTCCTATAACATATCAGAGGGAAGTAATGGAGAGCATCACAGTGGTTCCAAGCCATCAGCAACTCTAAAACCAAGATAGGTCCCCTGTCTCTGAAAATTCTTCACATTGACATTTTTGATTGTTTGCCTTTGCCTCCTGCAGAGCTTGGAAAAGTTACTTTTTGGGCGTTTTAATGAACACTTCCCAGGTGTTCCAAGCCAGCATGGCCATTTTCCAGGCTCTGGTCACCTGTTTAGGTAAAGCAGTTTGTTGCTCATTCAGCCAGTATCTTTTAGGGCGTGAGCAATCCTATGCGCATTTGTTACTGTTAGGTGCTGTTGAGTCAGCTTCACTTAGTGGTAACCCTATGAAAGAAACACCTCCAATATATCCTGTTATTAACAGTCCTGCTTAGGTCTCACAAACTCAGAGCTGTGGCTTCTTTTATTAAGTCAATGTATCTGTTGTGGAATTTTCCTAATTTCTGACTGCCTTTGACTTCCCAGCACATGCTCACTTATATAGGAATAAATGACATTAAACACAGTAACACATTTTTGAGGAAATATATACAAAATTGTGCTGTTAAATGGCATGTTTTAAGGGGCATCAGAGAACAGCATGAGTCTTATAAAGTGCAAGTCTCTGTGTGTCTATTCCGAAGTAAACATCATTGTGTTTAACTGAGTTTACTCCTCAGTTATATGTATATGATTCTAGTATTGAAGTATAACTGATAACACCAGGTGTTATTGACCAATGACAAAGAAAGCCATTTGAATTCCACTTGGAAGATCATACACAGAAAGAGATTATGGAGTTTAGCACTCAGTGAAACAACATTGTGGCAGAGGTGGTAGCTGCAGTTGCAAATCAGCTTCACCTCATGAGACTCATAAGACATTTATGTATTCAGCCAGAAACACCTGACACACAAAATGTTGCAGTCTGGTTTCCTGTGCATGTAAAATCTGTTCTGAATTACATCCACCTGTGAGAGAAAGATGGACAGTATATGCTGGCTGAAAAGACTTTCCAATTTGTTCTAATTGGCTGTGTTCCATCTTAGAGGCATCTTTCAATCCCCACTGTCCTCCTCAGGTCTTAATACTGTATGTCAAGAAAGGTAGTCAGAAGGCCAGGTTCATGGCACATAGATGGAAAAGCCTAAATGGAAAATTGTGTTCATTCATTAATGTGATTATTATTATTACTGCATTTGCTTTATTTTTCATGATTATTTAGCACCATCTGTGTACACGGCTTTTTACAAAGATTTTAGATCCTTGTCCCAATAGGCTTTCAATCAAAAATAGATACTAAGAAACAATAGAGGAAATGGTAAAATGGAAACTTAAGCAAGTGCACCATGGTCAATATGAGGAGGGTGGGGAAGGCAGGCATCTGTCCTGAGGAACTGACAGTCTAATTATAGATAATGGGGGACAAGGAAGAGATCAGTGATCAAAAGTTCTCTGTCTTTTTTTATTACCCATATAGGTGCTATTATATTTTTAGCATTTTTTTTATTGTTCAGTCTTGATTTTTATTTATTTTTTGTTTCCTGTTTTTTTATTGATACAAAGTTTATGTCAAGTGAAGCATCTGTTACATGCAGAAAGGAGTTATTTATGATGTTTGGCAATGTATATTGTTTTAAATGACTAGACAAAGTAACAAAAGATGAGGTTATTAATGGTTACCAATAAAAATGGCTAAATATTACCTCCACTGTCAGAGCCAGCATACCTCTTGATTGCTGGAAAGTAACAATGGGATAGAATTAATGCCTTCATGTTCTTCTTCTGAGCTTTAAAGAAGCATCTGGTTAGCCATTGTGAGAAACAGGAAGCTAAACTAGATAGTCCTTTGATCTCATCCAATCCCATCCTTCTTATGTCCCTGTACTAGAAGAAATCTAAAGCTTTGTCTTCCTTTTGAGGTCTGGCATTGTGTGAGAGAAGGAGCATCATTTCTCTTTCCTTACCTCCTCATCCCCAAACTGGAGAGGTCTTCTTAAGATGCAGGTTGCAATTGGCACTCCCTTCCTGAGGGACTCTAATTTTAATTGCCTGGTTTGTAATGCTCTACTTGCTTGGCAAGATCAGTTTCACTCTGGAAACTTGTTCTTTGTACCCGCAGTTCTTTTTATGTAATGTGTTTTCAAAATTAGGCATTCCTTGGTGGAAACAGTTCTTGTCTTTATGTGAAATTTATAAACCCATTACTGATTTTACACTCAAACATGCCTTTATAACAGAGAAAATAGCAGGAGAACTGCTTCTTTTGCAATTGATAGTGCACAGTATCCCAGCTTGTAACTTTTAATAGTTTGTATCAGCCACAGGCCGTGCAGGATTTAATATGCTGGCTGTGTCATGAAGATATGTGGAAGGTTTAGGAAACACTTTGTTGTTGTTTGCCGTCACGTCATTTCTAAGTGATGGCAACCCTATCACAGGGTTTTCTTGGCAAGATTTGTTCAGAAGGGGTTTACCTTTGCCTTCCTTGGAGGCTGAGAGAATGTGTTTTGCTCAAGGTCACCTAGGGCTTGTCTAAACTTGGGATATAAACTGAACTTACCCCGGACCTGGTGCGATGTATCCCAATGATGCTCACAGTGAATCTGCTTTATTAAACTGTTAATCCAATTTAAGAGAAACTGCAGGAGTCCCTCTAGTTCTTTTGCTGTCTGGACATCTGGACTGGGTTCAGTTCAGCCCAGTCTAGTTGTCCACATGCAAATGCAGCACCATCTCCCTTACCCTGCAGTGAGCAGTGCAAGGAAGGGGGTGGATCCCCTTGTTTATCACATATCTGGGCTCCCCATTCTGAATGCAGCAGAAGCAATGACAACAGCCAGGCTCTCACAGGGAGCTGCTTGGCCATTGAGGCAGTGGCAGTCCCGGGGAAAGGACAAGGCACTGGTAGTGATGAACAGTTGACTTGAGCAACCATCTGGACTGCAAGACTGCTTTGCATCACTTTCGTACTGGAACATGTGGTGCCCACGTGGTGAATCAGGGGTGGCTCCAGGCCAGAATAGTCCACATCTTTTAGATTTAGGACATGTTTACATTCCAGATTTTAAAAACTCACTTCAGATCTATTGTCTATCATGGGTTTGTCATAAGAATGTTAAAAAAGCCTGGCTGTATGAGACTGAAGAACTATCTGTTCCAACATTCTGCTGGCCAAATGGATCCAGGATGTCTATGAGCAGATCTCTTGCTGTTGCCTCCCAGGAATAATTGTTTGAAGCTGCAGGTCTTCACTGATATTCAAAACAAGACTGCAGCCAGTGTTGGGAATTCAAGTTTGGTTTTGGCTGTGAGGCTGATATCATTACATTTTTTAAAAAATGAAGGTTAACTGAAGCTAGGCCACAGTTAAACTGTGAGAGACACTGAAGAATCATCTTTGTCCTGATTTTTTATCTACCATTTATTCATAAAATGACACATAATGAAAAAGATTTTAAGCATCATCCAGTTGATGGAGACTGACAAAACAGAAAATCATTATGGATTCATTCATGGATTAAAGACTTATGCCTGACATAAATTATGTTTTGTAGAGATCGATTTCACTTGTTGATGGAATTCTGCCAGCTGTCCTCTTTGTTGTGGGATGTGGCCTGAGGGCTCCCCACACAGTGATTTTTGGCCACTCATGCAGTCCTGTGATTGTGGTCATGATGGCTTGGAAAAGATACAGTGCAAGCCAGTGGTACGTGGACATACTTTGCATCCATGGAGGTGTGAAAACCTCTGAGAAACTTCATTAGTCTTAACATCTTTAAAAACTTCTCCTTAGCTAGATCTTTTATGTCTGACTTGAAATTCTACTTTAGAGGTTTTGTTTCCCCTGCCCCCAGCTATAACCTATCAAACACTAGCCTACTTGTGTAGAGATTCTTCAATCTCATAAACTCCTAAGAGAACATTTGATGCTGATGGTGAAAATAATGCAGGGTCCTGTGCCATATTAAATACTAAAATCTGAACCCAGCTGTTAACTAGAGTAGGTCAAATAAATCAGTGGGGACTTGGTCATTCAACAGTTGTAAAAGTTCTGTTGAGTCATTGAGTCAAATCTAGTTGGGACTAACAAATGTAACAAATTATAGCATAAGTTATTGTGGACACAAAGAATATTTTCTTTGTGCCCTTATGGGTTTTCAGGAAGCAGCTGGCCATGCAGGACTAGGAAGAGCATTGTATTGATCCAGCAGGGTGTTTATTCTGAGGCAGAAGTAGTCACAGTTTGATGAACAGCCTTAATAATGGCTTCTGCATTGTATTCTTGCGGGGTGTGTGTGTGTGGAGACTGATAGGCAGATGGCATCATATGTGTGTAGGGTTGCCAGGATACATCTTCTCATTTGCCAGGTAACTTGGAGATGAGTGTGGAGGGTGTTTTTACCTTGCTCCTTACCTGCCTATTTTGACCTTGCTCCTTTCCACCTTCTGTCCAGTTCATACATCGAATCTTGTTCATTATAGCTGGCTGGGTGGGCGGCAGTGAAAAGAACTGTTTGGCCAGGAGAATCTTGGATAAAAATTATTGTCAGTAATGGTAATATACATACCAGCTCTGTGGGATGCGTGTTTGTTCTAGCCTTTGATGTTTTCTTTTTGTGCCCTGTGTGGATAAATCTTTGTCTGGGTAGCATAGAAGAATCTGCAACAGGAAACTCATTCAGGGGAATCATTTCCTTCTAACTAGTCATATTTTATGAAGACAAATGGAGTCTCGTGCATTGTGCAAAGAACAGAATGTCTTTATAAAGGCATTCCATTTTACTTTTTGCACATCTTTATGGGAGTTGCTAACTGGCACCACCATATATGCAGTTATTTGGCTGGAGCTGAGAACAGGCCCTAATTATGTTTTAGAAATAAAATTTGGAAAGTGCAGTCTAAAATAACCCTCTTTAAACTTCAGCAAACATTGTATCTCTGGAAACCATCTACTTGATGGATATTTCTGTTTCCCAAAAGGATTCAACAAGGGGAAAGGGAACATCAGGTATTTTTAGAGTTTGAGGCTGTACCTTCTTTTAAGGTTATCTTTGTTATTTCTAAATACTCCCCCTATTTCCTTCTACCCTCCCCCCAGGATAGAAAAAAAAATCAAATGCCAGGCTGAAATCAGACATAACAATTCTTTTAAGTAGTGTTTGATTTTTTTAAAAAATTGAGCATGTCCAGCTAAGGTTTTTTTTAAGGTTCTTATCTCATATTTAAAGAGTCATACTGTACCATCACCACAAAGGCTGTGGTACACTAGAAGACTGCACTGGTAGCTGCTGCCTCCCAGAAAAACAAAACATTATGGCAAGTGGGAGACCAGTCTGGCTTAGAAATGGAGCAGCTGAAGGGAGCTTCCCTCCTTGCTTTCACAAAAAACAGCTTCATCCAATGACCAGTTGTCCTGGAACCAAAGAGTAGAAGGGAATCAAGTTCTGGCTCCATCCATCAGAGTGATTATAATATTATTACCAGCTGCTTGTAACCCACCTGAGAAATATTTAATTGAGAGGTGGCATATAAAACTTGAAAATAGAATCATAGAATAAATACATCCATGGCAAGTGAGACTGTATAAAATTCAGGCGTGCATGCCAGAAAGCGGGGCAGGAGGAGTTTTATGTGAAAAGGTTTGATTTTGGTTTTAAGCTGTTTCTCAAATCAAAAGAGACATACAGCATCTTGTGGTGATGATGAGTTGTTTTCTAGAGCAATCTTCATTTTAATTTGACCCCCTCCTTACTGTCTTAATATAGCCTGTCCCAATCTATTTTGCAGAAAAGTTTCCCTAAACAGAGCTCCAGTCGTCTGACTGAATTGGTTTTGATTTAGGGATATACAGTTGTCCCTTCATGTTCTTCTTTTGAAGTCTTTAGCAGGCATTTTCCCCACAATGTGAAGTAAAATCATTCCATGTTTTAACATACTCACTTCAGATAATGAATGTTGCATTTTGGGCTCACTAGTCTTCATCCTGAATATTTGGACATAAGAATTGTTATCAGCAAGACTTTTCCCCCTTCATATATAGAGTGCAGAAGATTTGACTGAAGTTCAAACCAGGAATCTGAATTTACTTCAGAAAATTAGAATATATCATACTATAGGGATAGAAATCCTCAATTGTTTTATTCTTCCATGTAAAAACAAGATGGTGAAATATTTTCTGTCAGTCTTGAGAGATTTCACATTTGTAAGAATGATTTTCATGCGAATTGCTCAAATTGAGTTAATTGTGCAAATTTCATAGCTAAATAAAGATAGTTGTTGCCTTTTTGCCAGCACTTGTACAGATTAGCTACATTAGATACATTGGATGAGTTGTTTGTATCATTTTGGTCAATCAGTCAAAGATCTATTGTTTTGTACAGACACTTTGCACAAATTGCAGACATTTGTTTTTAAAAGGTGCTTGTTTTCTTTTTCTTGTGCTGGTAGAGAGAAGCCTTGAGGGGGATAATGAACTCTTGACAGTTCATCTCAATGTATGGAGACAACCTGTCTTAGTGAGAATGCATAATTTAGTGAAATTTTTACACGTTCATCTATCAGATTTCAGTTGATGCTCTGCACTTTCATCAGACTATAGTTCTCTGGATTCTTTGGGGAAAACCATGGCACTTTCAGTAATATGAAACTGATCTAGTTCAGATCTAGTAGTTGCGTAGGTTTATCCTCAATCTATGATTTCCTATTTTGTAAAATCCATGGGGATTTCTAGATGGTGTCCACAATCTAACCACAACGTTACACTCAAAGATTAAAACAGGCTGCTTATCCCAATATACTGTTATCCCTCCAATAATATTGTTGTTCGAACACAAACTGCTCTATTCATTTATTTTCATGTTTGTTTTTCTTACTTATTGCTGCTGCCTTTTGGAGATGACCTGAGTGGAGTTCACCTATTTTAGAATTCATATGCCTAGATTACTGAATTATTATAGCTCTAAAGAAGACCTTTCCTTTTGTTTCCTTATCTTTTCTTATCAAAATGTGCCTGGATAATGATTTTATAACAAACTTTGGCCAGCACAATCTTTCTTGGCATATGTGGACCTGCAGGCCTATATAAAGAAGTAGGGTGGGCACCATAGGAGAGCTATTGGAAGATGCTCCTAACATTTGCCCCAAATTGTGTGGAGTCAAAACATTGACCAGTCTCCTCCCAAAATTCACACAGATGCTCTAGTTTGAGACCCTGGTACCTCTATGTATCTGAAAGGAAGAACAGCCTGCTGTTTGCTTGCCTTCAGCCAGACAAGATTCCTTGTGATGTATTTGGAATGAAAGGAGTTTCAGCCTTGGCCCTGTCCCCCTCCCCCCCCCCACTTCCCTTCTGTCTGAATGTGTGGTCTTGAGTATGTGTGTGTGTGTATGTGTGTTTGTGGAGATTATCGGATGGGGACAAAAATAGCATCCCTGTCTTGCTGTCTCCTTTCCCTTCCCCTCCCACCCCTGTCCCAGCAGAATAAAAACGTTTGCACTTACCTTGATCACACATCTGTCCCCTACCCTCAGCAGCCCAGGAGTGAATGCAGCTCTCCAGATCTGCATTCACTTCCTGGTTTCAAATCCCAGACTGTTCTCATGAGAGGATGAGCACATGGGAAATTCAAAAATAAAAAAGAAAATATGCCTTTAAAACTGACAGCAAGCAGAAAAACACACTTAAAAAACCCCAAGTAACCCGGGGATGGTACAAAAAAGAATATCATTGACCTGGATGTCCCGATCGCACCCAGAAGTGTTCTGGAGCAGACCTCCCACTGCGGCTGGCATCGTGCTATGGGAACGGGGCACCATTTCACTCGCCCATCGTTCCATGACATGAATGGATCACATGATCTTAAGCCATAAATAAGAAGAAATGAGGATGAAACGGGACCAGCACATGAGCATAACAGGACGAGGATGACGTCATCTGAAAGGGAAGCCCTTTGGCGATCTCCTGACATTTGTGTAACGCAATATTAAGGGTATCTGATAATCTCCTTTGTGTTTACTTCCTGTAGTCATTCCCTGAGCACAAGATCTGACCACCCTCAAGTATCCAAGGGCAAATCACTAAAAGTTAGAATCATAGAATCTTAGAGCTGAAAGGTTCCACAAGGTTCATCTAGTCAATGCAGGAATGCACAACTACAGCACTCCTGAAAGATGCCCATCCAACTTCTGTTTGAAAAGCTCCAAAGAAGAATAATTCACACCTCCCCGAAGCAATCAATTCCAGTCAGTCAAACAATTCTTACAGTAAAGAAGTTCTTCCAAGTAGAATCTCCTTTCTTGTAATCTGAATCTATTGGTTCATATTCTAATCTCTGGAGCAGTAGAAAACAAGGGTGCTCCATCTTCTATATGACATCCCTTCAAATATTTAGAGATGTTTTAAGGGCCAGACAAGAGGACTTGTAGAAAATCCAGCATTTTAAGGTCCCAGTGGTGATTTTAAAGACGCAAGGGACCTATAAAATTCAGGGTGATCTTGTTGTGGTTGTTTTGGCAAGCACCTGATGGTCAAAGGAATCCCCCCCCTCTCTCTGGCTTTTCTTCTCAAACAAAGGTTCAGGAAGGACTCATCCCGCGCTTTCTGCAAGCGTGCTGATGACTAAAAAGGCCAATCCAAGATAAACAAGTCCAGTTGCAGAAAGCACAGCAGAAGGTCTCCTTGGGAGATGTTTCTGGGTTGGGATTCTTTCTGCGATGTCATTTCTCTTCAAGACTTGTTCAGCGCGAGTTCTCAAATAAGGCTGCAGCATTGTGGATAGTGCGTCTCCATGCCTCTCGATGTGAGGCCAGGGCGGACCACTGTTGGTGATCAATTTGGCCGAGCCTGAGATGTTGTTTCAAGGAGTCCTTGTATCGCTTTTTTGGAGTGCCCCTCTTATGCTGACCCATGGCGAGTTCACCGTAGAGTACAATTTTGGGGAGGCATGGTCCTCCATCATAGAAATATGCCCTGCCCAGCGCAGCTGCGTTCTCAATATCATGGCCTCAATCTGGTGATCCCTGCTTGCTCAAGGACAGCAACATTCATCACATAGTCAGTCCAGTGTATATTTAGGATTGTGCGTATACAGCACTGATGAAAGCGTTCGAGGAGTCGTAAGTGTTGGCGATAGATGGCCCATGTTTCAGACCCATAAAGGAGAATAGACAGTACAATGGCTCTATGCACACTGATTTTTGTGCTTTGCCTCAGGTGTTTATAGCTCCAGACTCTTTTGTAAAGTCTTCCAAATGTGCTATATGCCTTTGCTAATTTGTGATCAATCTCTTTGTCAATCTTGGCATCTGAGGAGATGATGCTTCCCAGGTAGGTGAACTGCTGAACGGACTTAGGCACAGATTTGCCGACAGCAATGTGGGGATGATGGTGTTTGTCCTGTGGTGCATGCTGGTAAAGAACTTCTGTTTTCTTCGGATTGACTTCCAGCCCAAACAGCTCTGCAGCTGTTGCGAAGCAGGATGTTAGGTGCTGCAGAGCTGCTTCTGTGTGGGCAACAAGGGTAACATCATCAGCAAAGAGCAGCTCACGAACTAGATAGTTTAGAGTCTTTGTGCAAGCCCTCAGATGGCTTATGTTAAACAAGCTACCATCAGGACGGTAACGTATATAGATGCCGTCTTCTTCTTCGAGCTCTGCCATAGCCCTTTGGAGCATCATGCTGAAGAAGATTGTAAATAAAGTTGGAACAAGAACACAACCTTGCTTCGCTCCATTAGTTATTAGAAAGGGCTCTGAAAGAGCATCGCCATATCTGACTTGACCATGCTGGCCCTCATGTTGCAAGATAATCATTTTAAGGAATTTGGGGGGACATCCTAGTCTTTCCAGGATCTGCCACAGACCTTTTCTACTCACAGTGTCGAAGGCTTTGTTGAGGTCGACAAATGTTACATAGAGACCCTTGTTCTGTTCTCTCCATTGCTCTTGCAGTTGTCTAAGGGCAAATACCATATCTGTAGTACTCTTATTGGCTCTGAAGCCACATTGGCTTTCAGGAAAAAGTTCTTCTGCAATAGCAGGAACTAATCTGTTCTATTGTAAAATAATCAAAGGAATTATAAGTAGGCCAAATGCCCCATCCGAAGAACTCTGCAATTGTAGACCTCTGCATAGTTCTCTCAACTGCCAGAGGGAGGAATAGTGTTTGTATTGTGGGTTGGGGGCTTTTTTCCTACCTTTCTACCTCCTGGAAGTTTCTTATGTCCCTATTAATATTTATTTATTTTTGGGAAGGCCATGCCTTCCTTTTATGTATGTTTGGAGCAATAATATAAAAACGAGCCTTTGGGAGGGGGGAATCAAAGAAGAGGGAAGCGCAGTCCCCCCCCTTTTTTTTTGTTACATACAAGGCCATCTATATGGGTGGCGTGATTTTTTTTTAAGCTGGTGATTTTATTTTTAGGCTTTGCTAATTCTTACTCTTCTCATAGTTCCTGGCTACCTGGCAACAGCTTACTGTCATGGCAACACAAATGTTAATGAGTGAAGCACTCAGTGTGTCTGTTTTATCTGGTTCTTTGTGATATATATACAAAGCAGCTATGTATCTTCGTGGCCATCACAGGCCATAAGCACATTTGAATCTCTCAGTGTAGATACATAGGTATAACTTTGAGGCTGAGGTAGGGAATAATCTTCTAAGGAAGGATGTGTAAATGTGATTAATAGTCACACTGAATATGTGTCATGGGGTGGGGGAGATTGGAGAAAGAGATTGTCATATAATACGAATGTTGTAGCTCTGCACCGTTGTTCGTCATTGCATTTGAAAGCTGCTTGTCAGGTGTTTGTCCTTTGTGCAGTTTTGTAACCCTGTTCTATTTACTCTAAAGCAATTTTTCTCAGCCAGACACCCTCCAGGTATTTTGGTCTATAATTCCTTGTTAATTTACCATCCTGGTACTCTATTGTACTCCAAAATAGTGCTTCTAATACTATCTGATGTAAGGGACTAGCATCCCCCCCCCCAATGTTCCAGGGGCTAGTGCCATAGTTGTGCCAATTAGCTACAGCTGTATCTTTCTTTCCTGGAAACTCTCCATGGACCGGCAGCCGATGGCTTGTGACTGGCACTGGAACATAGAATTGTACAGTTGGAAGAGACCACACGGGCCATCCAGTCCAACCCCCTGCCATGCAGGAATATACAATCAAAGCATCCCTGACAGATGGCCATCCAGCCTCTGTTGAAAGACCTCCAAGGAAGGAGACCCCACCATGCTCTGAGGGAGTGTGTTCCACTGCCAAACAGCTCTTACTGTCAGAAAGTTCCTCCTAATGTTGAGGTAGAATCTCTGTTCCTGGAGCTTGCATCCACTGTGGGCCACTATTTTGAGTTGCACTGCTCCAAAACACTGGGAGAGACCCCACTGATGAAGGCTTGATTACAGAATGTTGCCCAAATTAGAAGAGATTTTGTGCATTTTTAATAATTTTTCACACTTTCAGAATTTTTGGGGGAAAAATGTTTGTGCAAAAATGTAGGACTTTGTGCAAAGACTACATTTTGTTCCTACAGAAAACAGTAGATTTTGAAAAAACTGCACTTTTCTATGCAAAAAAATATGTTGGGATAAAATGCACATGGATAAGAAGATTTGCAAATATTCTTTACACCCTAATGGTAAGACATTATGAGAGTCACAGTTCAAAAACATTGGTAGGGAGACAGTTGCCACTCCTGTAATACTGAATGAGCATGGTGAAGTAGATAAGATCTGCCGGGTCTTTCTGTCAGATTCCCATGAGGAAGAACTATCTTGACCTTTTGGTTTGCATTCTTGCATCAGTTGTTTACACTACCATACTTGTTCTGTGCTCAAAATAGGATTGTGAACGCTATAACAGTTGGCGGCTTATGTTGCCTCAGTTTGGAAATCTGCAAATATTCTCATTTTAAAAGAACTTCATTGGATGCATGTCCTGTTCTGACACAATTCAAGGTGTAAGTATTTACTTTTAGAGCACCAAGGACATTATCAAACTAGTGTCTTAAAACACTCTAATTGTGCAAGTAAGGAAAGCAGAAACATAGTGGCATAATCACAGTAGTTTTTGCATGTCGCCATAATCACGGGATAAAAACTCGCACCACAGTAACACTTGTCATTGCAGTGCCTTCTATTAACACAGTACTTACTATTTGTAGTGGTCCGCGCATGCTCCTTTAAGGGAAAATGTTTACTTTCTTCTGTGATTTTCTGTGGGTGCGATCTCGGCGGGTCTTGCAAGAAGATGCGACTTCACTGAAAGACTCCCCAAACCCCTTAATTTAAAAAGTTAAGAAAGGCATTAACACTGCAACACACCTAAAAATGTGCCAAAAAACCAGGACAGTTCATTAAAAGAGCATCCCGTGGCTTGTTTTCCCATTGTCAACAGGAAGTTTTCTTGCTGGCAACAGGGAGGCACAAAAGAAGACTGCCCATTCCTGCTGTAATCTCACAATTACAACGTGATGTGTTTTTGTACTCTTCAACACTGTGAAAACAGTGGTATTGAAGAGCTATTGACGGGTTGTCCCATGAATTGAAAGTGACGCCTTATTCACGGCTGGAGCATGCAATGAGCACGCTAAGACTATGACGTTGTGTGATAATGGGGACCCCTTCACATTCACATGACATGGCAATAACACAATTTTTGCTGTGTCTGATAAAGTCCTAAATGTCTTAGGCAGTAAGAGGAGAAACTGAGCCTGTAGTTGTGTGTTTGGCCTTAAAGGGGAGGACAGCACTAGGAAAAAGGAACTTGAAGAATGAGTACTGTCGATAATCAGATGAATCCCAGCTGGCAGTTGGAGTGCCATGTAGCAGAATGCCTGCCCATGCTGGGTCTCATGATCAAGCACAGAACAGTTGGTCTCAGGACTAGTTAGACTGGTTTGTTAAAAGACTACAAAAGGGACAAAGACTTAGGGCAGATGGACAGTTAACATAGAGAACACAGAAGCATCACTCTGGGGGATGAATAGGAACTTTCTAGATATTCTTATCTTTTTTAATAAATAAAAGCCAGTTGTGCTTCAAAAGGGAGAATTGGGTAGATGGTTGTCAAACAAAATGAACCATGTGGGGTATCAAGTGATATTCTAATATTCTGACCTACCCTGAAATGAAGAGACTTCAGAAGTTTTAGATTGGCCAGTTTTTAACCCTTGTGGGTCACCTGACCAAGGTGGTGAACTGAGGGAAGGAATTTCCTTTTTATGGACTTAATAGATTGCATACTACAAAAAGACAACTTCTTCACTTGATTTTCAGTTACATGTATCAGGATCCTTTTGCTCCTAGCAACTATGGGTCACATGCTCAGACAATCTTTTCCAGATTGAATTACATATTATAAATACCAGACATGGTGTCAAGGTGATGCTAACAAAATAAAAACACATAATACAAGTGTAGAAACCATGATGGCTGAGTCCCTCAGTAACAGTGGTGCTAAATACTGCCTAAGCAGCTGCCATAGTATTTTTGGTTTTACTACTTATGATTAATAAGCTAACTCACTCAGGCAATCACATTGCATTATTTCACTTGAGGAGAGGTCCTATATAGATCCATGTGCTCCAGATACACAATTTTGAGCTACTTGAGACCATCACATCCTATACTTAAAATGGTGGCAATGTGAACATAGAACCACTGAAGTGTTTGTGTGCACATCGCCGCCACTTAATAATATGGCTTGTGATCATCTGTGGTTTTTGTCATCCATGGAGGGTCCTGCAACCAAACCCCTACAGATCTGGAGGGCCTACTGTACTACTTTTTGCCACATGGATTTATGCCAGTTATAATCATAGATATGCTTCCTCTTTGACAATGTGCTCTCTCCATTCAGCTGTCACTGGTAAAAAAAACAAACCCTAGTACTGTACAGCTATTCTTTCACCTTAGGATATTGCATAACTTCTCTTCCTTGGGTACCTAATAAAATCTGTTTGGTTGGGCCAGAAAATTCTGTTGCATCCACCCTACTCCCATCAGATAAATAGATTACCAAATAAATAAATTGCATAAATTACATCCATACAGGTCAGTGCATCTATCCCAGTTTGAAGACCAGTGATGCATAGATTTACAGGTTGTAAATCTCATTAAGTGTTTGTAGGATTGCAACTCACAATACAAGCCACTCACATTAGCGGATCTCTGGTGCAGGACCAGTCTATACAATCAGATAATCACATGGTAAAACTGTACTACTCCAGATTGCAGGAACAGAGCTACTGGGCTGAATACTTATGCAGAAAGTAATTCTTGAATGAAGAAAACCAGTTACCAGGGAGAAGATTTTATACAGCACTTCTATTTTATGTGTACAGTCAACCCTCAGATCCACAGATTCTGCATCCATGGATTCAACAAAAATGTTCCTCCATCAAAAATAAATAAATAAATAAAAATCCCAAAAGCAAACCTTGATTTTGCCATTTCATATAAGGGATGCCATGACACTACCCCACTATATATAATGGGACTTGAGCATCCATAGATTTTGGTATCCACAGGGGGTCCTGGAACCAAACCCCAAAGGATACTGAGGGCTCACAGTGTATGGATTTTTAATATGAGTGAAGATAATTCAATGATTTGATACCACCATCCTGCAATTTGTAGCAGTACTGTCATGGAACACTTTTACCATATGTTTGTGTTACCGATCTCTAAAGCCTAGCAATAGCATAGAGCTTTTCTGTCTTAGAGTAGTCATGTGCAAACTAGGAATTGCCTGTCATTTTGAAGCTCCCCTGAAACATGTGGAGAAAGCTGTTGGGATCCATACACAGATATTCACAGAATCAGGAACTACTGGTTGCATCCATTGTGTATATCTCTCCTAATCCATCCTTTAATTGCTATTTGTCCTTGCTTTTCAAATGCTGAGGGCAATTAGCCACCAAAAGAAAGATCAGTTAAGCAGAAGTTTCAGAGGGACAAGAAAAGGTGGGCAGCAGCTCCTGCTTTCCTGCCAGTTCCCCTTCTATGATTTAATCTAGCCTCCCATGTGTGCCTTCCTGTTTGTCTTGAGGGCATCTTCGTGATTTTCACCATTCAGAGCTTTCTTCTAATTACTTTTTAAGTAACATCACCCCCACAAACACACACACTTCTTCACAATAATATTCCAAATAAAGATTTCACTGTCTGTAATAATTCTCGCTCCTAAATTCAATGAATTAAGAAGTGAGAATGATAAAGTCATTCCAAAAGGTGGCATCATTGCCTATTGTAATTATTCCATTTGTACAGAGTTTAGGTCCTGAGTTGGAAGTACAGATTATTCTGATCATTTTTAGCTACATGTATCTATATTGTGGTTATGTATTCGGTATATTTTCTAGAAATATGAGTACAGTGGCAACCCTGTGTACATGTTCTTGAGAATAAGGTTATCACCTTTTCAACTGACTTTTGCAGCTATACACAGCAACTTCATCTACAGCAAATGGCAGGTGATAGCTTTCTCTTTGCAGTGTAAAAAGCTTCTGTTCTTTTCCTTTCTGTTAAGCCTCTACTGAAGAAGCCAAATGAATAGTTGACAAGGCAACCCTATCTAGGGGTCAGTTCCAATGAAATTAGTGCCACAAATTTCCAAGTAAACATGGATATACTTGGGCAAAGTAGTATATTGACTATTTGGAGTGTTTCAATAGAAAGAGATGATTCTTTAAGAATAGTGAACAGGAATAGTGTATTTATGTCAGTGTCAGTAAAAATGAACCACATTGTCCTGGTTATTGGGAAAGGAAATGAGAGAACTTGGTGATGTGCTGTTGTTGATACATGGATTTATAGCACAAGACTTTTCAACTTTTGCATGCAAATAAATGTTTGGTCCATCAATAATGTGGAGTATCTCTCTCCTTATAGAATATTGATATCTGATGTTCTGCAAATCCTTGCAACTGAGAGTCAGGGCCTTTGAAATGAAGATACAAGACCCATGTGGCAAGCATAATCATTGTAGAATGTTATAAATAATAGATGATTATGATGAATTGACCTCAATTTTTGCTGGCCTAGAGCCATGTCTCTGATATATAATTTTGAAAAACTAAGAATAGTAATGATGATCTAAGGTCTATGCTATATGCTTAGAAAAAACGTGTAACATAGCTATACTGTATAATCACTTTAAGAAGGCCCATAATGCATTATTTCCAACATTTCACAAATTAAAACTGGGACACATGTGGCCAAACATTCTTAGAATGTGGTCAAGTTGGCAAACATTATTAATGAGGAAGAACATACAAGCTAGGAGAGATTGCTCCAGTTTACTTTTATCTGAGTCTGCAGGGAAGGCAAGACTCCACACCTCCTCTCCTCTCCCTACAATGAAAGCAAACTACTTTTTCATTTTGAAAACAGTTTGAAGAAACTGAAGTAAGCTGAGGATGAAGGTGGAAATGGAGAACCTGAAAAATGGGATAACAGAGGCATAATCAGGCAGTCAAATAGGAATAGTTGGAAAATATGCTTAATAGATTGGGCCTAGTAACATACAGTGATATCTTGTAGCACCTTTGAGACAGAAAGAAGTTGGCAGCATACCTTTTCATAGACTTAAGTCTACTTCCTCAGATGCATAGAGGAAGTAGATTTAAGTCTATGAAAGCTTATGTTACCAACTTCTTTGAGGAGATTTCCAGACTACACTGTTATAGCGTTACTATTCCACTTTAACTGCTCTGGCTTTCTCCTGTGGAATTCTGGGGTTTGTAGTTTAGTGAGGCCTAAGATCTCTCTGGCTGAGAGTTGTAAATGCCCCTCCCTAAACTGCAAATCCCAGGATTCAAGAGGAGGCAGCCATAGCAAATAAAGTGGAATAGTAACACTTTAACAGTATTGTCTGAAAATCTCCCAAGTCTCAAAGGTGCTACAAGATCTGTTTGTGTCCTGAAATTGTACCTTTTCAGAGTGTTTAATATGATTTAAATCAGGGGAAGCAAACTGCAGTTCTCTCAGTGTTGTTGGACTGCAGCTGCCATCAGACATAACCAGTAGTGAGCAGTGACTGGAACTGCAATCCATCAGCTTTTGGAGCTCTATATACCTCTGATTGAAACCTCTGATTTCAATTATACTGGGAGACTTTTAGTGCTTAATAACAGGAGTACTCATGTGCGAGTCCCTTCTTGCACTTTGAAATGGTTTAGATAAATAAAAGAATGCTATTGATGGAGTTTTGCACATGCTCCCAACCTTATATTCTGGTCCATCTAGAAGAGTAAGTAACAGCATACTAAAGATAGACATTATTTTAAAATTCAGTTAAACATATAATCATGTGAATACACATAATTCCTCTATCGAAGAGGTAGCAAACCCATCATCTCTAACCTTTGGCTATGCAGGCAGGGAGTGTTGGGAAATGGCATCCAGCAACTTTGGGTGGGGGGCAGAGGTTCCCCAACCCTGATCTAATTACAGCATCCAAGGGCCAGTCCAAAAGAAAGTTTGCATATTGCTTCCAAAAGAAGCTGAAGTTCTATGGGGATACTGAATCTGTGCACAGGACCATAACTCAATGCTAGTCTTCATGTTTTGTATGGAGAACGTTGCAGGTTCAGTGTCTGGCATTGGGTAGGGTAGAGAAAGAATATTGGCAGAAGTCTTGGAGAGCTGCTGCCAGTCAGTATGAGCTAAATGGTCCAAGGGTTTGACTAAGTGTAAGGCGGCTTTCAATGTTCCTGAGATTCCCGAGTAAGCTGAATTTCCATAACATTTGCCCAAGGGTCTCTTCAAATACTTTTTTGATGACTTTCACTTTTTAATAAGCTATCACCAATTAATTGTGATAGCTAGAACTTTCATATTACCTGATGTCAGCTTAACCACTGTGCTTTCCATCTGAGGATGTTGTTCACAGAGTTGGCTGCTAGGACATGAGGATGGACATGAATGTGTCAAATTAGCCCTACATTTTACAGTGTTGTGACTTTCCTGTTTAGTTAGCATAAGACTCTCCAGGGAGTTTGAGGAATTACAATATTTTTACACATATTTATGACTCCCCCTCTCCAAATAAAGATAATGTATATATTGGAAAAGGTTACACACAACATATCACCAATTCCACTGGTAAGGACACTTCTTTGACTTCATATGAACCATTTCTTCACATAATGTAAAATAAGCATACTTACTTTTCATTGCCAATTTATAGAAGTTTTGGAGTCTGCCTTCCCTTTCTAGTACTGAGAACTTATGATATGAGCACCACCTTGATTTGGGGTTTCCAAGTGATGCTAGAGAGTAGTCAGGAAAATTTTTCCAAGAATGCTCACCTGTCACCTGTATTTCACTTTGTGAGCCCCTAACCTTTTAAAAGCTGACTGTGAATGATTGCTGGACTCTGGCAACTGCTGAGTTCTAGTAGCAAGAAGGAATGGAATATAATTCTCCCAAGACATTTCTTTTTCTCCCTCTTCCTTAGAAATATAAGGTTCCCAAAGATGTGTTTATATTTGAGGCAGTGAGGGGGGGGAGGGCACCAGGTATACAGGGTAGAAATGAGAGGGAGGAGCAGCCAGTTTTCCAAATTTTCTTCTTTAGCTTAGATTTCAACCTGTGTTAGAGAAAGCAAGGCAAATGGGCCTGGTTTGGCATATATTACTGGCATGCCAAACTCACATTCCCAACCAGGTAATTACAAGACTGGCCACTAACAGAGGGCTTGTCTAGAAGAGAAGATATAATCCAAATTGATGTGCATGATTGCAGATTCGCAGCAGCGCTCATTTGTTCCATGGTCTTTTGGCAACATCTTTTGTATGTGAAGCTACCCGCGTTTGAAGTGCACACATAACCATGCCTGCAAATCAAGATGGTGGCTGAGAGTATAGCGTGTTATTATTCTCCACACATGTTGTAGCAGCTGCACAGTCTTTGTTTTTTGTGTTTGTAAATCAAAGGTGTGCAAGTGCAACCTTCCACTTATAAAAAGCTCTTTGGTCATCTCAGCACAGCAGAAAAGTGTATACTCAATAATGAAAAAATAAAAAATGGCACTTTTGGCCACTTCCTTGATTGCAAGCCTTCCCACCACCTGCATGACAGACCAATCAGCTCTCTACTTCCACTCTTCCTCCCCAGTAGTGCGTAGCGTCCTGAATTGGATGTCCAGATGTGTGATAACGCACAAACCCACACATTATTCAAAAAACCTCAGGGAATTCCATGAAGGTTTTTCCTGTGCAGTAGATAGAGTTTTTGCTCCCCTCCGTCTGAATACTGTGAACTCATTTGCAACATACTGGGTTAGTAGGTATTCTAGTCAAATTCTATGAGAAGTATTTTCATCTTTCAGACAACTCCACAGGTAAGTAGATCCACTGAACTCTTTTCATAGAGCAGTGGCCTGCAAGGTGTATTCCTTCAAATGGAGTGAGCAAGTAAGGTTTTTACTGCCATCACATATATGCTGGATCAGTATCAAGACTTGCAGCATAATTCTCTGCATGTGAAAGAATTCAACATTAAGCTGTCTAGAGCTACAGAAGCAGAAATTTAGAATCATCAGCTTGAAAATATTTGTTTTAATCCAAAAAGCAAACCTTGATTTTGCCATTTTATACAAGGGACACAATTTTACTATGCCATTGTATATAATGGGACTTGAGCAATCATGGATTTTGGTATCTATAGCAGGTCCTGAAACGAAACCCCAGTAGATACCAAGGACCCACTATATATACTGTGGTTTCTATATGTACTGTCCATAAACCTTGGTCAGTTCACCCTTCAGTGATTATTCCTGGTTCTGCACTGTCATACTTTCCCCTCTATTGTATAAACTCCCTCCCTCCAGATTCATCTTGGCTCTGTTCTTCAAATGAACATAAGAGGTAGAGAAAGTTCAGGTTTGGATTTACTATGACCACCAATTATTATGACTTCCTAATGGGGTTTGTAACCTGTATGTAACCTATCAACAGCTTTCAGTAGTTTGAGGATTCTATTACAAATCAATCAGAGATCAATTGCTGAGTGGTAACAGATTATGTTATTACACATGAATATTAAACTATGTGATGAGAGAGAGAGAGAGAGAGAGAGAGAAGGAATCTCTAGCCTTGTAAAAACAAAACATTTTGCTTGTTCTGTGCTTAGATAAGCATTCAAAGCTGTGTACTGAAATCAGAAAGCAACCTGATCTTACATAAAGATTAGATTATTCATAGTAAACTGATAGCATCTGGTATTAGAAGTGCTTTTTCATTCATGGGAAACTGTAAAAGAAATGCCCTCTCATTATCAGTGAAGATGGCTGCTGTTAGTCTCTTTGATATATTGCCATGCTGAACTATTATATAAATCCATCAGAAATGAATCTAACAAAAAGATACATGGTGAATGCTTCCAATGGAGAAGAGGACCCCTGAGAGGAATGGAAGGTTTTGTGACAGGAGTATACGAGAGGTTTTTTTTTTTTTTTTTTAATAAGCTAAAGGACTTTGGTTCTGAACTATAACCATATTTGGTTATTACAACACGCACACAAATAGAGTTGCCAAATAGATGAACAAAATATCATAAATAGTTTTAAGGCTGAAATCTGAAGGCAGTTGAAAGTGAGTAGCATACTAATGGGTAATAGTTTCCATACTTCCCAATGTTTTTATGTCTAACTAGGTTTCATCCTCTATATCTTCATATAAGCTGGAACAGGAATCTGCCACAGTGACGATGATTGTGTTGCCAGTTTGCAATGAGGGGGTAATGATTCTTCCTTGGCTGTTGGTTAGTAAACTTAAGAGTCCTGCTATGCAGTGGTGGAGGGAAATGAACAAGAGAATGAGAAAGAAAAATTGAGGGAGAACACATCTTTTTGCCAGGGATATTAAAGGTATAATCTTTGGGTTGCAATTTAACAGACCCAAAAGATGTGCTGCTTACATAGTATTGAAAGTGTACTGTGAGTTGAAGGACTTCAGTTTCCATATTTGAATAAAATGGAAAGGTTATTGTAGGTCCATCCCCACCAGCCCTGATTTGGGAATCCATCTCTTCAGATGCACCTTTGAGCCATTCCACATGATTTAGTTACCAGTCTTTATTTCCTGAGAGTCTTGGGCTTAATTTTAAAAGATGAGGGGTGTATTCTGCCAACAAACCACTATACTGTGGGGGTGGTGGGAAGGAAAACAAATGGCAAAGGAAATAAAGCCCTAGGTAAAATTTCCCACACTGTCTAACTCACTTGTTGAGCTTCACACATTTTCTGTTCGTTCCCATTAAAATTTCTTATTCCTTTAATACCTCTCCCACACATCCATCTGGGTCTCTCTAGGCCTCTCCTGGCATCACCCCTCATGGACCCTCAAGATCTACCCTTCTGGTCTTGGCCAGGTGGAAGACTGTATCCCCGGCATCCTCTTCCCCTCCTGGCTTGGCTTCTGCTCTCCTTGTCTCTCCCTCCTCCCAATGGCTGCTTGCTCTCTCTTTACTTCCCTTATTTCCCACTGTCTACCTCTTTCCTTTTCTCTGAAGCTGTATTCCACCCTCCAAACTCTCTTTCAACTCCATCCTCCTTCCCATCCAACCCTACCGCTTCCCTTGTCATGTCTGCCTAGCCTGTTCTTCCCCTACTTTCCCAGTTCCCACTCACCACAGCTGCTTCTCCCTAATCTTCCTTCCCTGTCTCCTGTCCTGTCTCTCTCTCTTGCTCTTGTTCATCCCTCAGCCCCATCTGTCCTCTTCCTTCCCTCCTTCTCCCTCACTCATCCTTCTCTTGTTGGTCCTTCTCTCCAATCTGTCCTTCCCTCCTCCCTCACTTCCTCCTTCCTCCTTTTGAATCTCCTGCTGTCCTCCTTAACTCCACCCGCCACCGCCAATTCAGCCATGGTGTTGCTTTGTGGTGCAGCTGCTGAGGTTGCTGTTGGGCCTGCAGTTCCTGCCTCGCTAGCTGTGGGCTTGTCCCAGCCCCTCTCACAGATTTCCTTGTTGTTTCAGGTAAGACGGGGCGAGAGTTAGTGGTGGTTCCCCCAAATCCCCCTTGGTTCATCACAGAAATCCCCAGCTGAGAGGTGTGCTTTATCCCTAGTGGCCCACAGGCCCTGTTGAGGAAAGAAAGCAACTTTAGTATGTGCCCATCCCTTTTGATGCAGCACCGAAAAGTGTTGGGTTGAAGGGTGAGGAACCACTTGGTGAGTCAGGGGTTCACATCTTTCATGGTCTCTAACCACCACAGAGGAGCATGGTCTGTGAACAGGGTGAAAGCGGCTTCCCATAAATAGTATCATAATGAAGGAACTACCCATTTGAGAGCTAGGGCCTCTTTCTCAATAGCTGCATATTTCCATTCCTGTAGTGACTGAGGTAAAATATTAGGTGTTCCCCATTGGGCCAGTGTTGGGCTAGCACTGCCCCATGCCAATTCTGAGGCATCTATTTGTAATACGAAGGATCTGCCAAAATCAGGTCCCCTTAAGACTGGTTGGTTACATACACAATAGTTTAAATTATCAAATGCTTTCTGTTGCTCTGTCCCTTACTTCATAATCTGAGGTGCCTGCTTTTTGAGTCAGTTCTGTCAAGGGGCTGGCCAAATGCAAAAAAGTTAGAAATTATTTTTGATAGTACCCTGCCAACACCAGAAACTGTTGTACTTCACATTGGGTGCACAGATGGACCTATCTTGATACCTTGTCTATTTTGACCCCCACCAGGCAAATACTGCCATCCCCAACAATGTGTCTCACATAGTGAACTTGCTATTGCATGATAGAGCATTTATTTGGGTTGGCAGTGAGGCTTGCCTTCTGGAGAGACCATGGAGATTATCAGATGTGGGGAACACACAAAAAAATCATGTTCCCAACCACACCAGAAGATTACTAGGAGAACAGAAAGGGCGACCTTACCAGATACCCGCATCCTTCAGCTATTCCAGGGGTGTAGCACTGCTGCGGATGAGGCTTCAATTTTCTATTGATGGGAACAAGCCACTAATAAAAAGGGATGCTTTACTCACAGCCGTGCTACGCCTCCAGAACACTGGAGAACATTGTCGTCTGGTAAGGTCACCCCTTCCTGTTCTTCTAGCAATCTTTTGCTGTGGTTTTTGCCATGTCTGATAATCTCCCATAATACCCTGTGCAGGTGGCCAAGGTGTTCTTCCCAGGATGTGCTATAGATGATAATATCATCTATGTAAGCAGTGACACAGTCCTACACAGCTTCCAGTACTCTATCCATGACATTTTGTACGGTGGCTGTCACCCCATGTAGCCCAAAGGGCATATGAGTGAACTGGAAGAGTCATTTTGGTGTTGCAAATGCTGTTTTCTCCTTGTGGGGTTCAATAGCCATTCAAAAAATCTAGTGATGTTAAGTATTGAGCCTGCCCTAGTTTGTCTAGTAAGTGCTCCACCTCCAGCATGGGGTAAGCATCGAATTTAGAAACTGAATTTAACTTCTGAAAATCTGTGCAGAAGTGGACAGAGCAATCAGGCTTGGGAACAAAAACAGGTTGAATACACCAGGGTCTGTGTGAATCTTCAATAACCCCTAATTCTAACATGGCCTCCGCCTCTTTATTAATGATGTCCTGCAGGTTCCAGGTCCATGCCCTGGTTGGTACTCTGATAAGGGCTCCTGATTGCATGGCAATATGGTGAGTGATTACAGTAGTGTATACAGTTATTTGTGGGTTTTTTAAACACATATTTGAATTCTACTTCTATCTGCCTCACATGCCTCTGCTGTTTTGGGATTAGCTGGGGGTCAGTTCAGAGGTCACCAGCCTCCTGCCAATCTTGGACTAGCTGATCTTTGTCTTTGACCTCCAGTACCTGGGACCAAAGCACCTCTTGCTCACACCACTCCTGTATGAGGTTGAAATGAAAAATTTGCTACTGTTTCTTACGCTTTACTTAAGCAGCTCTGCAGCGCCTAACATCCTGTTTCACAACAGCTGCAGAGCTGGTTGGGCTGGAAGTCAACCTTAAGAAAACGGAAGTTCTTTACCAGCCTGCACCACAGGACGGAAGCCACCATCCCCACATTGCCGTCAGCAAATCTGTGCTCAAGTCCTTTCAGCAGTTCACCTACCTGGGAAGCATCATCTCCTCAGATGCCAAGATTGACAAAGAGATTGATCACAGATTAGCAAAGGCATATAGTGCATTTGGAAGACTTTACAAAAGAGTCTGGAGTAATAAACACCTCAGGCAAAGCACAAAAATCAGTGTGTATAGAGACATTGTACTGTCTATTCTCCTTTATGGGTCTGAAACGTGGGTCACCTATCATCAACACTTACGACTCCTTGAACACTTTCATCAGCACTGTATACGTACAATCCTAAATATACACTGGACTGACTATGTGACGAATGTTGCTGTGCTTGAGCAAGCTGGTATCACCAGCATTGAGGCCATGATATTGAGAAGACAGCTGCGCTGGGCAGGGCATGTTTCTAGGATGGAAGACCATCACCTCCCCAAAATAGTACTCTACAGTGAACTCGCCACAGGTCAGCATAAGAGGGGCACTCCAAAAAAGCGATACAAGGACTCCCTGAAACAACTTCTCTGGCCTCACACTGGTCTCACACTGGTCTCTGGCAACTACACTGGCCTCACATCAGGAGGCATAGAGACGCACTATCCACAATACTGCAGCCTTATTTGAGAACCCACGCCGAACAAGTCTTGAAAAGAAACAATATCGCAGAAAGAATCACAACCCGGAAACATCACCCAAGGAGACCTTCTGCTGTGCTTTCTGCATCCAGAATTGTTTATCTCTGATTGGCCTTTTTAGTCATCAATGCGCTTGCAGAAAGCACAGGATGAGTCCTTCCTGAATCTTCATTTGCGAAGAAAAGCCAGAGAGAGAGACTTATCTTGTGACCTCATAGGGCCGCTGCTACTAAGTGAAGAGTTTGGGCACTGACAAAGACAGTAAAACTAGCACCTTTTGTCCTACCTGGAAGTGGTGTGGTCTCACCTTCCTGTCATATAATTCCTTCTGTTTATCTTTTACCCCCTGTAGATTATCACTTGCTTTTTTTGCTATATCTGTAAGATGTTGTTTCATGTAGAAGACATGTTGCAGTATGGTTCTAGATAAAGGAGGGGGTCCTCCTTAACTCTGCCTCCTGCTGCCATTTCAGCCACAGCATTACTTCACAGTGTGGCTGCTGATGAGCCTATGGTTCTTGTCTTGCTAGGCGCAGGTGAGTCCTAGCCACCTTGCAGGTCTGCTCATTGTTTCAGTTAACTCATGGTAAGCATGGGAAATGGTGGTGAGCACCTCGAGAGCCCACTTAGTTTGCCACAGTCATTAATGTATCAAGAAGTGTGACATAATTACTCCCTTGGTGAGTCCTTTAGACAGCTGGAATCTTATGCCTAATGAACATAAGGACATAATTTAATAATAACTTTAACAGTAATACATTATCTTTCAAATTGATCAGTAAATATGTCCTGTTAGTTGGGCATGGCTCTGGGAGATCTCTCATCCAACTCACTTTTTATTATTATAAATGAGTTTCTGCCTCAGACTGACATTTTTTATAGTGATGACCTTCCATGCATTCTATCAAGAGGAAAAAATGACAATAGTGCAGGGCACTAAATATGCAGTATAAAGGATCAATGTGAACACATATGTTGCCAATATCATATGACTTATGGTTCTCCTCATTTTCTTTATGCAACACTAGGACCCCTTTTTAAAGTCAAAGCCGATGTCTCTGTAATGTCAAAATTAGACTTTTTAAACTAAGGAAAATTCCCTACAGAGTGCCTATGCCTCTGGGGCTATACATTTGCCAGTGCAGTGTTATATATTAAGGTTCTTCTAATTGCTTATTTTCCTTCCCTGTCTTTTATGACCTTCCTCAAAGATGTCATGAAGTTTGGATTCACCACATCAATTTGCCAGCTATAAAAGATTATGGGAGCTTCCTTCAGAGTTCTGTTTGATTCAGTACTACTCCTGTTTTCATCAGTAGGTTGTTACTGAAATAAAACTTTGTTTCTTGCAACTGGAGGAAAGTATATCTTCCTCTCTTCCTGGCTCCAGTTCTGACTTTCTCTGAGGATTTTGGACATATCTTTTAACTTGTTTGCCCTTATGTGTGTTGGAGATAAAAGTGTCTTTAACTCTTATTTTACCTAGGTAGTTTGGGTGATTTTTTTTGTTGTTGAGTGCCTTCAAGTTGCTTCCAACTTATGGAAACCCTATAACAAACCTATCATGAAGTTTTCTTGGCAAGATTTGTTCAAATTTGTTCATATTCCACCTTGCCTTCCTTTGAGGCTGACAGAGAGTGACTTGCCCAAGATCACCCAGTGAGTTTTTAAGGCCAAGTGTGGATTTGAACTCTGGCCTCCAGAGTCACAGTTTAACATTCAAGCCACTACACCATGCTGGCTCTCTCTGAATTTAGTTAATGCCTAAAATGATTGGGAATGGTATGGATCCAGTGTGACATAGTAGCTTGAATGTTGGACTACAACTCTGGAGACCAGGGTTTGAATCCCTGCTTGGCCATGAAATCCCACTGGGTGACCTTGGGTAAGTCGCACACTCTCAGCCTCAGAAAACCTTACGGCCTTAAGGTCACCATAAGTTGGAAACAACTTGAAAGTACAGCTATCCCTCCGTATCCATGGATTTGGTATTCATCAATTTAAGCATTCACGCCTTGAAAATATTCTTTAAAAAATAATAATCCAAAAAACAAACCTTGATTTTGCCATCTTATATATAAGGGACACCGTTTTGCCATGCCGTTGCATATAATGGGACTTGAGTATTCACGGATTTTGGTATCCACGGGGGATTCTGGAACCAAATCCCAGCAAATATGAAGGGTCAACTGTACACAACAATAACAACAACGATATCTAATGGGTTCATCTTAAAATTCACAGCTGATTTGGGCTTGCTTTGCCAGCACATCAATGTAAAGATAAAAGGCAGGAATAGATAATGGTACAGATATCTGTAAGGTATCAGAGAACTTAGCATGACCCATAAACCCTTGCTTCCTGCACCATTAGGACAACTTGGATGTTGGAAGAGTTGCTAGACTGACCTATCTCATGTTGCTGGAGCAATTCCCAGAGATAGTGCCTCTTGTTCATCAGCCCAGCCATACAAGATGACCTGAGTACCTAGTAAGAGTCTAGCTGGCTCTGTATAATGATTGTTCTAGGTATTAACCTTTGTCTTCCTGGATTAGAGCTAGAATCAACTTTAGCCTGCCTCAGAATTTGGTCAAGGTTCGACAAAATTTAAGAGAACTGTAATGATGGATTCAGGTAGCAACTGCTTGTAGATTTGTTGGCTGCCATCCTCATAAACATTAAGCAATTTGAAAAACAGAAGTAGGACATTGATACTGGGAAGGGGTAGAGATCTAGGATGGGGATTAATAAAACCAAAACCTTTGCTGCAATGATTACATAGCTAGTTAAGGAAGGCGGCTGCTGTAGCTTCACAGGATGGCCAACTCCAGATATTGTATTACAACTCTCGGCTCCCCTCACTAGTATTGCCAATAATGAGGAATTTGGGGAGCTGCAGTCCATCAACATCTGGAGCACAATGGTCACTCACACCTGATGAGGCATTACTGATTGAATGCAGCACATTTTTCTGACAGGCAAAGTGTTCAGTGTCTTCTTACATCATACTTATATTCCATCATGTATGTATAATTCTGGGAAGGCTGGCTTACTAAAGGTTTTATTTCACTGGAGATCACCTTTCTTTGAAACAAACAACTAGATATAAACAATCTTGCAGGTAAGTTTTCAAAACTTGCTTGCTTCCCTGTTCTCCTGTCTGTATTTATTCTCAAGTGCATTTTTTGACCTGAGGTTCGCTATTTTGATGGCTGTCACTTCAAACATATTCCACCTGCCTACTCACTCAACAGCAATCAACACAGCCTTCTAGGCAAAGAGGCATGTGTCTAATTGCACCTGTACTACAGAAGAAAATATTATATGCCATTTCAGATAGCTGCACTGTGAGCTGCTGATCGTCTGAGTTTTTAGTCTTAGGTTTGTAGCTGATGACAGTGAGGCTACAGGACCACAGAAATTTGAGGATTGCTTCACAACAAACCTTTGGCAGACACATAATAGAAGACAGGGGGTAGGATTGTATAGAGCAAAGCCTTTGGGGCAAATATATTGATGTGATCTTTCTGCAGCTCTGCAGGCTTATCCACATATTTAAAATCCAGGAAAGGAAATCACATTGATTTATGAAACAGTGGTGTTGCGCATGAGCATGGAGGACTGGCATGCTGCCAGATTCTACCAATGCTGTAATTAGTCAGTGTCTGCTAAACAGCCGTATGTGGCATCCTGTTAAATCAATACTAAATCTCTCTCTTCTAGAATGGCAGGTGGCAGCAAAGAGCATGAATGAAAATTATCTGCTGCCTGCATACTGTAAGAAAATCCATATGTGTGCATGTTCATGCTTCCCTGTCTAATCCCTCTGTGCATCTTCATGCCAGCATGGCTTCATGCTAGGTGTTTATCCCCCACACCACTGAGAATGTTGTTCACAATAGCATAGACTGATGAAAGTATTTCTCTGTGTAAACTTGAATAGAATAGGTAGTAGTTTAAGTATAGTGAATGGATAGGTCCATGTAATAATAATAATAATAATAAAATTTATTTATACCCCGCCCATCTGTTAAAGCAATCGGGGCGGCTTACAAAAATTAAAATACATAATACAGATTAAAACCCCTAAACACGACCCACCCCCACCCTCCCCCATAAAAAGATATTAAACCAATATAAATTAAAAACAGCTGATCTAAAATCACATTAACAAAAATAATAAACAGCCAGCAGATTAAAAGAGGCTAAAAGACTAAAAGACTAAAAGAGGCCAGGAGCTCCTGAGGCTGGGATCTAATTAGGAAAGGCCTGCCAAAAGAGATCCGTCTTTAGTGCTTTTTTAAAGCTACTCAGCTACTCTGAAGGATCTCGCTCGGCAGGCCATTCCATAATTTGGGGGCGATTACCGAAAAGGCCCTCTGGGAGGTTGCAAACATCCTAGATTATTGTGGCTGAAGCAAATTCCTCCCAGAGGACCGGAGTGCGTGGGAGGATTGTATGGGAGAAGGCGGTTCCGAAGATAAGTTGGACCCAAGCCATTTAGGGCTTTAAATGTAATAACCAACACCTTATACTGGGCCCGGAAACTGATAGGCAGCCAGTGGAGAGATTTTAATACTGGAGTTATATGGTCACTCCGAGATGTTCCCGAGACCACTCTGGCTGCCATATTTTGTACCAACTGAAGTTTCCAGACCAAGTATGAGGATAGCCCCATGTAGAGCACATTGCAGAAATCTAGACAAGAGGTTACCAGCACATGCACCACAGTCTCAAGGTCAGGCACTCCTGACCGTCGCATTCACCTGACTAGTCATCTGAAGTGATGAATCAAGGAGCACCCCCAGACTGTGAACTCACTCCTTAACGGAGAGCGTGACTCCGTCCAGGACTGGAGGTTGCAACCCAACTCCTGGTTTTGGGGCTGCTACTGTGAGCACCTCCGTTTTGTCCGGATTTAATCTCAATCTGTTTTTCCTCATCCAGCCCATTACTGCTTTAAGACAATCATTAAGAGGAGAGATGCCATCGGAATTCAAGGCCAACGATCAGGACAAGGAGAAATAGATCTGGGTGTCATCAGCGTACTGATACTGTATATACTGTATATACTATATATACTGTATATGTGGCTGGCTCTCTTGTTTTAGCCAAATGTTATTGACATTGGTGTCTTGCTTCTAGTCCAGTGTCATATCTGACTACAGTCGTCCCTCAACATTCACGGGGGTTATGTTCTTGAGACCCCCGCGAATGTGGAAAAACCGCGAATAAGTACTGCTCCCACACACACACCCAGAGAGAGGGAGGCGGCAGGAGGGTGTCTGGCCAGCCTCTCCGCAAGCCTTCCTGGCCTCTCCGCAAGCCTTACTGAGGGGACTCCGGGCCTTAGAATACCTGGAGCCCGCTGAGGAAGGCCGGGGATGGCAGTGGGCAGGTGAGCGGGCGGGCGGGTGGGGAGGAGACTGCGCTGCCTCTCTCCGGCCTTCTGAAGCGAGCACCGGGGCTTTGGAGTCCCGCCACCCGCTTCGGAAGGCCGGGGACGGCAGCAGGCGGGCAGGTGAGCGGGCGGGCGGGCAGGTGGGGAGGAGGCTGCACTGCCTCTCTCCGGCCTTCCGAAGTGGGCGCTGGGGCTTTGGAGCCCCATCGCCTGCTTTGGAAGGCCGGTGACGGCAGCGGGCAGGTGGGCGGGTGAGCAGGCGGGCGGGTGGGGAGGAGGCTGCGCTGCCTCTCTCCAGCCTTTTGAAGCGAGTGCCGGGGCTTTGGAGCCCCAGAGCCCGCTTAAAAAGGCTGGGGAAGGCAGTGGGCGGGCGGAGAGGAGGCTTTCTGAGCAGACTCCGGGGCTTAGGAGCCCCAGAGCCCGCTTAGGAAGGCCGGGGAAGGCAGCAGGTGGGAAGGAGGGAAGCTGCCCGGCCTCTCCCCAGCCTTCCTGAGGGGACTCTGGGTCTTAGAAGCCTCGGAGTCCCTTTAGGAAGGCCGGGTAAGGCGGAGGGAGGGAGGCTGCCCGCCCCACCCCCCAGCCTTCCTGAGCAGACTCCGGGGTTTTGAAGCCCCAGAGCCGCCTCTGGAACGCCGGAGAAGGTGCAGGCAGGAGGTTGCCCCGCCTCTCGGCAGCCTTCCCTAAGGGGATGGGGCTAAACCGCGAATAATCAAAACCGTGAGTGTGAAAGCCGCGAATGTCGAGGGGCAACTGTACTTTAATCTGTGTGTGTATGCCAATTCAGTATGTGATGCCTTTTACCAAAATGATTTACTTCTGTCCCAAAAGAAATTGCGAAGGTTTTGAACAACACCTTTGAACAACACAGAATCAATAGCATATTAAAGGGTATTTTTGTCTTTAGTCAACAGCAGTTACTTCTTACATACTTGTTTTAATCTCTCTGTTTCAAACATGAAATACAAACGCTCAATTTAAATCACTGTACAAGTCAATAGCTGTCCTTGTATGATAGCAAGCAGCATAGTTGTTGGAAAAATATTTCCAAATTTGGTTGCACAAAAGTCACCAGGAGAATCTGTAATGCTGAGAGTGAGAAAGTTTCAAAAGTGAATTTCAAAATCACTTAAATTATCTCTTACAGATCTTTGAAGTCATGTGGTCTAATTCACTCTACAATAATCCACAAGTGAAGCTTTTCTAAGACTGTCAAGATCATGTATTCCCACCTCATAATGACATGGAGAACATCCTCCCTCCTTTGCCTGGTCTAGAAAATATACTGCTCTTTGATAGTAAAAATAGATGGATGACCCAAAAGTCCCTATGCTTGTCTACTTAGAAGTAAATGCCATTGTGTTCAGTGGAGCTTCCTTTCAGGTGTAGAAAATTACAGCATTGTATTTAAAACACTTGCCTGACTAAGGGGAACACACAGGAAATATCTTCCATATTTGCTATTTAAGAATACTTAGACCAGACCACCATGCTTATTGGGACACAGTTACAGTAAATTTATGACCCAGTAGGTTGTTATGTTAGTCTTATGTCAGAATATCTAGCCCAATACTGTCTCATGACTTTGCTTACAGTGCCATCTGTTTCCTGTCACCTGCCACCTCTAATCCTTATAACTAGATACAATCTCTACCTGTGATCTGTGTATTTTAAATGGGAGAAGTCGTGTTTAATTCCAGGGATAGGCAGCAGGCTACATGTGCCTTCCCAGGCCACTTCTGCAGCCCACATATCCCTCCAGAGCCCCCTAATAGCCCTGCCTTTATTTTTAAATTATTCCCATTCCTAGAACTTCCTGGTGGAATGGTTTTTGTGATGTAGGGGGTTCCAGCCTCTCTGCCCAACCAGTCACTCTCCCCCCACTTTCAATTTGGAGGTTGATATGTTCAACAGTGGGTGCCTAGGATGGAAAAAATGATTTTTGTCCTATTGGTAGTTGCTCAATTTAATTTATTATTATGTTACAAGCTGTTTTGGGTCTTGTACTGGGAGAAAAACAGATACAAATGTAACAAATTAAGTGGAAGAGCCAATTTATGAAACTTTAAATCAACTAAACAGATGCTCCCAATTCACCAGGAAGCAAAATGTAGATCATGGAAAGTTACTTTTTAAAGGAAGGAATCCCATGGAGGCATTATTGCTAACATAAAAATATTTGTTGAAGCAATTGTGCTTTCTCACACGTTGTGGAAGTCTTGTTCCTCATGTAGCCTGCCATTCTACAGGCACACATATACACACATAGATGTACAGTATAGACATTTGGCTTCATTTGTTTGTTATAATTCCAAGCTACCAAGAAGTAGTTAGTTACCATGTAGCTACAGTTTTTTTTAAATGCCTCTCATATCTCAAATGTAAATAGAATAATTACTGCTTAGTTTATTTGTAACATCTGAATGCTACAAGCCATTATCCTGTGTATGAAACACATCCCCCCATTTGCTTTTTCACTTTAGCACCTACAGCAGAGCACAAGGTAAAGTATTAGCCAGTACTTGGAGCATATGATTCTTCTTCCAGCATTTTGTGAAGCCACCTTTTGTAACTGTAAAAGTAATTAAAAATTACAGTTACACTGCAAAAAGAGTGAAACATTTGTTGAAATATAATTGTACTTAGGGCTTGTCTGAACCGGCCAAATACCCCAGCTTGCCCCCATTTCAGAGCCCTGGAGTCCAGATGATGCAGAGCTTTTGCCCTGTTCTGCCTCAGGGGAGTTCTTACCACCACCGGGCCAGATATGGGGCTGGAACAGGGGCAAGACAGGATAGGGTCCTTTACCACATTTTTTAAAAAAATACCCAGTTTAATGCATTCCCCCCAAGACAGGACAGATTGGTCTCCACATGTCTGTGGGAGCCTGTCCCGGCAGACTGGCCCTCACTGCTGCTGCTGCTCACCGTTGCTCTGCCATGTCCAGGCAACAGGCCTGCAGCATGTGACCAAGGCTGGTCACATACAGGGTACTTGTCACATGGTGTGGTTGGCTGCCCGGACCTGGCCGAGCAGAGAAAATGCAGCAATGGGCCAGCAGTCCTGTGTGGACTCTGGCCTGTCTTCTTCAGGTAGCAGGATTAGAATGAGCCACCTCCACAGCCAGGATATGTCAGTGGGGAGCCGGCATATTCTGGCTGGTGTAGATGAGCCCTTAATTACTGCAAAAAAAAAAAATCTAAGTACTCAAAAGTAGTTATCTGTTACTAATTGTTTCCATGTTTTGTTTGGTACATATAAGAACTGCAAATGGAACATGTCAGTTTTAAAGAGACATTCATATTTTTAATCTTCCTCTAGGGAGAATGCCTTTTCTAAGATGCTGCCTGCTAAGGCATGTGCATGCACCATTCTGAAGTAAAAGTGTTTTTTATTTCAGAGCTATTATTTTAATTCACATACGAATATAATCAATGAATCAACTAAAGCTCAACTTATAAGTTAGCAAGCTATAGCAGTACCTAAGTGTTATTTTTTTACTTTTAGATTCTATATGAAATTTGAGATGAAATTTCAAAATCTATGTTGATGCTGATCTGGTAAATTTGGTTTTGGGTGCTGTTTATTTCTTTTTGAACTAAGTAAGTTTAATTTTTTATCACAGTTTTATATGCTCTGCCATTTGAATGGTTAGCCAAAATGTGCTTTGGAAGAGACGATCATTTTATCTGTGAAATGTGGCTCCAACATTTCCTTCCGTCTTTGTTCTGAAGTGGTGCAGACACGCAGTCTAGAGATGATGTGTTATGTGTTATTTCTGCAGAGGTGCTTATGGCACCCCCAATCCCCACCCCATGTTTTATCCATGTTAATGTATTTGTCAGGACTTTTGGAGGTATAAATTTCAGTAAAATCTTACTACTCAGAGCAGTTTGGATTATGCTGGTGGCAATGCATTCAGATTACTCTTTCCAAACGTTTTGACAGCATATTGACCAAATGATAAAGTGCCATAAGAATGGCCAGCTGGTAGACTACAAGTGGATGCATATAAAAGGAGAGACATAGTTGTGGGGGCCTGGAGCAAAGCTGTGAACCTAATGGCAAGTCTAAGGCTGCGTCTTCACTGCAGAAATAATGTCCAGTTTAACACTGCTTATGTTATGAAAATCTAGGATTTGTAGTTTTGTGAGATATTTAGCCTTCTCTGCCAGAGAGCTCTGGTGCCAAAAACAAACTACAAATCCCAAGATTCCAATGCCATGGCAGTTAAAGTGGTATCAAATTGGATTATTTCTGCAGTGTAGATGCAGCCTAAGATGGATAAAACTACAGCTTTCCACAAATAAAAGACTAACCAGAAGTGCTTTTTAATGAAAGTGTTACACTGCAAAGATAAACAGCTCCCACTGCCTTTAAATCTTAAATTATGCATCCTTTAGCAGGTTTGGATAAAAATCTGCTAGAAAGGTATCTTAATTTATCAAACCTAGATCGGATGAAGATGTGATTGAAACATCAATATGTCTTGTCTCCCTTGCTGATGTGTGCTAGCCACACAGACAGTGCATCTGTTGAAAGATGATGATGGAAGAAGACTGGGTTACAATTAGCTTCATGATGGCAATTTACTCAGAATAACTTAGACTTTCAAATTGATCAGTGGCAAATATCTGGACTGTAACACTTCAAATTGTAGTCATAGTCTTACAGAATTGTCACTCCTTTGTACCCAAAGAAATCTATAAATAGCTCTTTATAGAAAGTTTAAATTTGGGGGTGAAAGTTTATTGTCTAGCTATCTTCTTACATATTAGGAGGCAGCAAAATGTCCTGCTGCCAGACAGGGACTGAGAGGAGTTTCCAAAGCACTTTATGATATTACATTGGAAATTGCTATTCAAAGGCAGAGCAGGAAGGGGAGTCAGAATCTCATAGACACACCCAAAGTAGCTCTTTGGATTCTAGCCAGTTTAGCTGGAACAATCTTGTGGTGTTTTGCTGCAGCACTGAGCTGACAGTGTCAATCACAGTAAGGCAGTGATGATCCTCCCCTGATTTCCAGTTCTTAGCTGTTACATTTTATGCTTTTGTACTAAAAAATTAGTATGCTTTTATCCGTTTTATATTATGGATCTGATCCAGCAAGGGAAGATACCCTACCCAGAAACATATTTTGTATGTGTGAAGAAATCAAGTCCATTTCATATATAATTGATTGCTGTGACCATGCAATGTCCTGTACACAGGATCAACTCCCAAGATCCTAGTATATTTATGTTTGAAAATAGGTTGTTATACTCATGAAACATATACCCACCTTTCCTGATGAAGATGTAGGAATCCAGTTCACATATTAATATTTTAATTCATTTTTAAATGCCTCTATATTTAAGAAAGTAGCTAGCAGAAGTTGTATAATGTTACTTTTAGCAACTGGGAATGGCAGTATACATGGTGTATTGCAGAACAACAAATCAACAAAAAAAGTATTGATTTGGTGTGTTCTCTTTTCTCAAATGGAAAAGAATTATAGAGAAGATTTTGAAAAGTTAGTTCTACCAATTCCAGATACTCAATTGTAGTACTCCATTGTAGTAGCGACAATCTCATGGATGAATGAATCTGTTCTTAAATCTAAAATAAATGTTTAGAACTGGCATGTTCACATAATTCCTTTTGTCATCTTCATACTAACAAAATGCCCACACAAAAAGATTACTTCCTTTTAGTTTGAAGCAAGGCACAGAGAGTGCTCAACTTGTTATAAAGGGCAGTTGCTGTTTCTGAAGGTTTTGGGGAATACAGTTCCAATTTAAAACAAACACATAATGCAGTTTTAAATACAGTTGGCCCTCTGTATCCATGGATTTTGTATCCATGGATTTAAATATTCATGGTTTGAAAATATTCTTTAAAAAATAATAATCCAGAAAGCAAACCTTGATTTTTCCATCTTATATAAGGGACACCATTTCGCTATGCCATTGCATATAATGAGACTTGAGTATTCATGGATTTTGGTATCCACAGGGGGTCCTGGAACCAAACCCAAGCAAATACAAAAGGACAACCTTAGTGTCTCCTGAATGGGGAGCATGATATCAAGGCTGGAGAAACTGAGTCCCACATCTCATCAATGGGGTGTTGTCCATCCCTGATATAGCTAGTCCAGGGCAAAAATGCTCATTTCAAAACTTGGGAGTGTCTTGCAATCACTTTTAAAATCATAAAAACAATAACAATAATAAACATAATAGAATATGACAAACAAATCAAGTGGTTGATAAAAGCCTAACTGGGATCTGACCCATGAAGTGAAATGCCTCTTGGACAAAACTAAATAAATAAATAAATAAATAAAATACTTGACTATAAGTTGGAAGTTAAAGAGAGAATTGGCTAGCCAAACTTTACACAGAATGGAATTTCACAGCTATAGAGCAGTCACAGAGAAGGTTGTTTTCCATGATACAACTAATTGTGCCTCCATTAATATTAGAACATGGAGAAGAACCTCTCCTGCAGATTGTAACAAGTGGGAGGGGATGGTTGTGTAAATAGCCTGGGCCAAACCTTTAAAGGTTTTAAAGGTAAATGATCTGACTTGATATAATACAGCTTCATACATAATATTTCAAATAGCAGCTTAGATAGCTAGAAGTAAAAAGTGCTCTGCATTAAATTTGTTCTTCAGATTTAAAATTTTATATCAAATTCTGCAAATGCTCAGTTTAGGATATCTTTAAATATAGGTGGTCATGTTTTGCATGGAGACAAGTATAATAAGATCCAAGGCCCATAATATAGCATTCCTTTTTATTGAACAGTAAGCCTAGTGGTATTAACTGTATTGAAAAAAAGAATGCTTCAATCCTCCAGGCCCCAATTTAGTTAATAGTAAATCCACATTTTTAAAGCATTCCTCTTAATGGGTGGAGAAGAACACTCCTGGTAATGTTTTCAATTTATTTCTAATCTGCAAGAACGCAGTCTGGTGAGTCCTTAGCACCCTCAATTTCCATTGATTTAAGTGGCAATCAGCACCCTACTGGAAGGACTAGAAGAGAATAGTACAGACAGCTGGGGCAGAGATCTGTAATCACTAGGCTGAGGGAAGCAATAGATGGCTTCCCAAGAAGTATGGTTTATTTTATTGAATTTGGCCTCCCTCTCTGAGCTTAGCCTTGGAATGCAAATGGGATATATTAAGAGTTAGAGACCTTGACTGAGTTATAGTGGCTAGCATTTCAGGGTCAGGGTTAAGCCAGCAGTGTATGTGTGTGCGGATTTTTAAAATGAATTTTAGACTGATTGAAGTTTATTCTGTTTTGTTCTGTATTAAAGTTGTTCTTAGGACTATTCAATACCCAAGTCTTCAAGAGTGTGTGTGTCTGCAGGAGCAAGATCTTTATCTGGATTCCTTGGAAATATGTTTGTGCTGAAGAAGGATATTATTGGAACTTTCATTGTAAATAAAGCTCTAAATGTGATGAAAAGATAAATATAGATTAAGAGCCTCTTTGTGTGCATATACAGTTGGGCCCCCATATCTCCAGAACCAATATCCATGATTTCAGTTATCCATGGGACACAAACTAGGGGACACATACCATAGAGTTGTGCTGCAAAATGCCTAGAGAGGTGTCCTCTCTAAGCATCTTCTAGGTCCTTCAAGGCATATATGGTATGTTTTTACCAGAAGTACTTTATTTTAATAGGGCTTGCTGTTATCTACAATTTTCAGTATCCAGAGTAAGTCTGGGAACCAAACCCCCATGGATACAGGGGTCCGACTGTATGTATACACTGACTAGCTGGCCAAGTTTATAATACTAAAACTGTATTTTTATTATAATAATATTATAAAATGATATAACAAAATATATAATAAAAAGACAACTAAAAGGATAACAAAAACACAGTTGATATCTGTGTTAAAATATTCCAGTATAAAAAAAACAGAAATAACAATAAATAGAATTAATGATAAAAACAATAAATGAAATATTAATTCTTGCTGGAAGAGGAAGATCTTAGCCATGTAACTAAATATATATAATGAACACATTGGCAGTATTTCTCTAGGAAGAACAACCAACAGACAGAGGCACTAAAGCATAGGTTCTTTCTCTGGTAGTTAATTGCCTGTTGCACCATTATGAATGATAGCACCCAGAGAAGAACCTCTGAGGATGATCCTAAGAACAGGAGCATATGGGATAAGGCACTCCTTCAGGCTGTATGATTCTAAATTATTTAAGACTTAGAAGTCAACACCAGCTCTTTGACTTAGACCTGGAAATGGACTGACAACACAGTTCACACAGTGTGAAGTCGAAGGCTTTCATGGCCGGCATCCATAGGTTTTTCATGGTTTTTTTCCTGGGCTGTGAGGCCATGTTCTGGAAGAGTTTATTCCTGATGTTTTACCTGCATTTGTGGCTGGCATCTTCAGAGAATGGTGTGTGTGCGTGTGTGGGGGGGTTATGTACTGTGAGTCCCTGTTGGAGAAGGTATGTACCTTTGTGTATTTGGATGGCTAGTTCCTGGGGGGAGATATGCAAGGAGGATTAGTGTCTATTTAGCTAATGGCCCACTGTCTGCTGGAAGCTCCCTGTCCCTGGCTGGAGTTCATTTGCATGTGTTGAGTTTTGATTTTAGTGTTTTTCAGGACTGGTAGACAAATTTTGTTTACTTTTAGGGTTTCCTACTTCCTGTTAAAGTTGTCCAGGTGTTTGTGGATTTCAATAGCTTCCCTGTGCATTCTGACATGATAGTTGTTGTTGTTGGCCTGGACCATTAGCTAAATAGACCTCCATGGAGTAGAACAACAGTTACCCAGAATCTTCTGGAGCTGGTCATCACAATCAGAGCGGAACCATTTCAAGTTCAAATAGTGTCCTCGGAAGGATAACAACTAAGAAAATTTCCATGAAAATCTCATTGGAATGGGCTCTGTAATGTAATGGCTTTTAAACTGATGCATCATGATGCATCTTTGAGCTTTCCGAAGAACTAAAACAGGTTTGGGCAAAGTGTCACTCTCTTGGTGTTGTTGCACTGTAACTCCCAGCATGACTCATTGCCTGCAATGACTAGGCTGATGAGAGTTGCAGTCCAGCAACATCTGGATGGCCACACTTTGCCACTTCCTGATCTAAAGTCTCAGTGTGATAGGGCAGAACCAAGAGACAAAGCTACAAGCTGCAAGTAGGCTGTGTCTCCCAACCTGCCAAGTGCTATCTCTTGTCCATATGTTGTTCCATGCACTGACCCATCTGTTCCTCTAGCCTAAGAAATTCAGGTATGAAAAGCAAGACTACTGATGTTCTGAATATGAAAATAAAAATATTTTTAAAAGCCCTTTTTACATCAGCATTGCTATATGTGAACACACTTACCGGAGCATTTGTACCCAGTTAATGTATTATACAGCAGACAGTTGGGAATTTAAACTGCAGTCTATGGTACGATGAAGTCCTAAAATACAGGAGAATACAAAATACTTTGCCATGTAGGGAAAATGGGTTGTTAAAACATATGTCCGGTTCTATAAATTCCTTCTGCCCTTCTGAGCAAAACTGCCTTAGTATCTGTAATTTTCAACAATGACTAGTGATGCCAGTGATAAGAGAACATTCTTTAAAATGAATTACTGGAAGCTTTTTCTTCTTCTTTCAAAATTCCTTTATTACTCTCAGGAATTGTATCAATCGACTATGAGAGCTAAATTACTAGATCAGTAGGAAAAATATTGTTGCAGCAAAAGAATCAATGCTAACTGGATCTTAAAGGTGATATTAAACACAGCACAAAAAGCTGAGAATGATAACTCTTTTCTTGTCTTGAGCCAAAAAAAAATGGGCATATCCAATAGTCACAAATTATTATTGGTCTATAAGAATCCTCACTGTACAAATAGTTGCCTCCTTTTATCCCTCTTCCCAGGTAAACTGAAGTGTTGGGATGTTTGATTGTTGATGGCTCTTATCCTTAAAATATAGGTGGGGAATGTGTGGCTCCCCAGCCACTGTGTGACTGCTACTCATCATCCCTAGCCAGCATTGCCTGTATTGAGGATGACAGGAACTGATGTTCACCAGTATCAAGATTGCTCAAAAGATTGAAAATCCTAGGATTAGAAAACTACTCCACACCTTCACAAGTATTGCTTCCAGTTTGTAACCAATTAGCATGGAGGTTCCACACATAGCACCTTGTAAATGGAGTCTCTGCACAATACCTATGCAGGAAGTAGCAGATATGAGCTGAGTGAATGCAACTAGCACAAGGTCACTCAGCTGCATGGCTGAATGTGGATTTGAACCTAGATTTGCTTCATCTTACCCTGACTTTCTAGCCAATACACCACACTGGCTGAACATTCACCATCACCAAGCTCTGTTTCTATTCTACGTTTTTATTTTATTAATTTATTTAAAGTATTTATAGCCCATTCTTCAGCCACCAAGGCTCTCAGAGCAGCTTTCAAATTGTTAGCAATAGCACTTACATTTCTATACCACTTTATAGCGCAAGCACTCTCTAAGTGGTTTTACAATGTGTTAGCTAATTTCCCCCAACAAGCTGGGTACTCATTTTACTGACCTACAAAAGGATGGAAGGCTGAGTGAACCTTGGAGCCCTGCAGGATTGAACTCACAACGTTGTGGCTGTTGTACCAGCATTTAACCACTGTGCCACCATGGCTCCTTTATCCCCCTTTGCACTGAGAAAACTCAGAGCAGTTGGAAGCTGTATTATATACTTAAGTCAGACAACTAATCCTCTAGTTCAGTGTTGTTTACAGTGATTGGCAGCAGCTTTTGCATCACAGCCATGTGATCCCAGGGAATTAACTTGGATTTTTTTTTGTCTGCAAATCTTGTGGTGTACCAATGAGTTACAGGTCTTCCCAGTCAGTTTCCAATCAGTCCACTGTGATGCCTGCTAAGTATTAAAAAGGTGTTATCATGCCCTACTACCCCTTCCTGTGAGACCCCATAATGGAACATATTAGACACTTTTGGGGGTCACTTTGGCTGGGAGATTAGGCAGACTGGAGGTCAGTCAAAGGTCACAATGACCTGGGATGTGTCTAGAAATATAATGGTGGGAAAACCCAAGTTAAGAATATGTGGAAAGCCGCTGCAATATGCTATGACCCAGTCATTAAGGGGTTTGTACTAATCCTTTCTTCCAGCTTTGGGAGTTTCAGTCAATAATTCAGTCATGCAAACTAGTGACCATTCCTCATTCCATACTTTACAGAAATCACTCTTTACACCCCCTGTCCAATCTTATGAGGTTGTCGCATGGCAATCAATGTTTTAACTAAAGCAATCAGCTGAGATTCATTCCTTTTGTCTATCAGGTGGGAAAGCCACAGGCTTTGTCATAACCTGAGTACCCCTTCAGAATATGAAACAGGGTATGAATATTAGACCCTAGACCCCAGCTGAGTGTGCCACAAACTGACTGACCCCTCCATTCTGCCGGACTCCTCTGTGCCACCCTCAGACAGTAGTCTAAGTATCTTTGCTGCACAGAACTCTCCTCAAAACTGGTAACTATCATCCTATCTTAAACCTCTCTCTAGCCAACCTATATGCTGCCTTACTCTGCCATAGCCTTGTATGGTTCTTAATAGTGTATGTTTTGTATATTAGCATATCCCCTGTGTTATTTCCAATAAAAATACCTTGTTTTACTTTAACTGGAGTCCCCTCTACAGTTAGTACTGGTATACATTGGTGAAAACCCCAAAGTTACCCTCCTCTCACAGGCCTCCTTTTGAGCTAATAATTCCCCCAGATTTCAAAGGAGATGCTGGAATTGCAGGTGGACTCCAACATCCTCCCCTCGCTTTATAAGGCAACAAAGGTATTAAAAAGGTAACAACAGCATCATATAGTGCTCATGCTACAAAGGAGTCATGGTTTTGCAGATGATCCTTCTCACTTCTCGTGTGGGAAATTTTCAGTCTCCCAACATGAAAACGCTCCCATGAAGAACCAACATTTCTTGACATTGAATATAATGTGTTATCATACAAAATGGATACTTATTGTAGAGCCCTCATTTTTATAATATATTTTCAGCTCTTTTGCACACAAGTATAATCCTTTTCAGACAGAGACTCCAGTCTGATAGATGCAAGTTTGAGAAATCATATGTCCCCAGACTTCCAACCTTTGCAGCATTCATCATGTTTTAGGAAAGGCATCAGAAAAGTGAGTAATGCGCCCTCATTGTACACACTAGTACAGTACATGATAAACTGAGGTTTTATTCTTAGAATGGAGATCCAGGGCTTGTTAACACATATGTCTCAGTTTCTCACTCAGTTCTATTTGCCATATATATAGAAACTAGCTGTACCCAGCGTAACATATGCCGTTATAGGAAATTCTGAAGTTTCCGCCTAATAGTATAACTTTACCACCAAAATCTATACAACCACCGAGTGACCGCCTAGCTGGCTGGCAATTCCACCCTCGACTCGCAGGTCTCTGTGGTGTGGCAGCTTCTCCTCTTGCACTCTCACAGCGAGATGTATAGTTGAAGTGAAGTGGGAGCTTTGTTTATGCTCCTGGAGTACTTGCCATGGCTTCATGGGCGGTGGCAGAAGCTCCTTCTCTTTGTCACTATGCACCACTTTCTGCTAATGAAAAGCAGCACCTGTTTCACCACTTCAGCACAGAGGGAGAACAGAACAAGCATGCCAGGAGGATGACACATGCAATATCAGGACCCTTTGGTGGTACAGTGACATCATTCTTGTGAGCTCCTTGGGGGCTTTTTTAAAGTGTCTGATAGTCTCCTAATTGAGTTAGTGTTGTCTTGTACTACTTCCATAACGTAAAGTAGAAGGTAGTTTTATAAAGTCCCTGCTTTGCAGCTGGCAAATATGAAAAAGAGTCCTTCAAATCAATCACTTCTGGAAAAACTTTCTCTCTCTTTCACTTTTTTCTTCTTTCCCTTCACACTGGTACAGCTTGAAATTTTAAAATGTATTTAACTCATATTTTATATATATTTAAACAGCACCAGAGCATATTGCACAGAGTTTTGTAGCATAAGAAAAAGACAGGTTCTCCCTCAAGGAGATTTTTATGGAAGCCTCCTTGGGTCCCATCTTGGGAGGAAGGTGGCATACAAATGAAATGAAATGAATAAACCATAGTTTTATAGCTGTAAAAGAACACAAGAAAGAGTGAAATAACTGAAATGTGTGTTAGACATGCTTAGATTTGGCTGGAGTTAGAAGTGAAGATAAATAATGCCACAAGCTAAAAGAAGTGTCCCACCAAAAAGGTGTATTTAGAGAAGGAATTTGATAAGGGAGAGAGTTGTTGTCATGTGGAAGTTATAAGAGTTCCAGGCATAAATAATCATTTCTGATGTCACCAGACGACACCAGGCACCAAAATAAACATAGTGACCTCGGTAGCTCCTTGTTCCCTGTGTTAGAAATTATCTCATTTCTACTGTGAGTAGTGGCATGATTACATTAAAGACTGTTGATCTTTTCTGTACTTATCCCAAGTAATAAAATATATCATCCTATTTTACACTGCAAAGAAAAGCAATGCTAAATGGCTAGATTAATCCCACCCCACCCCAATTATCTATCTCCCACTCTCTCCCCTCCCTGTTTAAAAGGAAGCTCATTGTGTATCATGACATCACCTTGCAATCAAGGTGACCCTTTTCTGCACCAGTAGAAGGTTTAAAGATGTTTGAGCAAGTGTGTGTGTGTGTGTGTATGCTAATACATATGATCAATTGTTGAGTTGTATGAAACCTAAAAAATAGGTCAGAGGAATGACAGAGCCCACTGCCTGTTTTGTAATTCTAAAGTTCATTCAATGCATTAAGGAGATTAATGAGTGAAAGGGCTAGGAGCCAGCAAGGGACTGGAGAGCACCTTCTGAGGCTGAAGCGTTAATGTAATTTCATGGGCAGAACAACGCAGCAATACAACTACTTTCCTCTCTTCCTTTCCTTTCACTATACTATTTTGTATGTATAATGCCACCCTTGCCACAGCCTTTCTGGACTGTTTGTCTGCATGGCCAATGCTTCAGTTGGAAGATTTGTAAAGTGCCTTTTCCTCTTCCTGTCCTTCCCACATTTCTGCTCCACATAAATGCACCAAATGAGGAGTGATTGCCAAATACATTATGGCACTGTGGATGCTCATCAAAATGGTCTATGGACATGATCTCGAGAAAAAAGATAGAGAAATTATGCAGCAACAAGACCATATCACAAGTCTGCAAGGCATCACTAGATTATCTCCTTGAAAATCCTCATGCCTTTCCCCCCATAATCAACCAAATTTAAATAAAATGTCCTGGCTGGTGGTACCCTAGGGCAAAGCAAAGCAGATGCATAATGTGGAAATAATTACCTATATTCCAGCAGTAGTAATGGATAAACTACCATATAAACAAGAATTGAATTGCTCAAGATAAACATTAGGTAGGATACCACGTTTGAAAATTATTATAGCCTTATATGACTTAGCAAAGGCAGTTGCCACTATGTTGTGCTCTGAATCTTAAGTTAACTTAAAAGACTAAATAGTAAACAATCAGACTGAGGACTTTATCAGACATGGCAAAAATTGCAGGATTATGATATCTGGGTAGCATGAATGGGCGTGGCTAGCTAAGGACTTTTTTGGACGTCAATCTGTAGTGCAAGCAGCCTCGTCTCCGTTGCGAGGCTGCTGCGCGGCAGGGAGGCCGTTTTGGATTACGCTGTCCCCGCGCTGATACTGTTGCGGAAGAGCTGGGAGGCTGCAGCACCATATTTGGTGATTTTCTAATCACGGTCAACTTCTGTGATTAGAAACTTGCCAAATATAGTGCTGCAGCCTCCCAGCTCTTCTAGAACAGTATCGGCGTGGGGACAGCGTCATCTGAAATGCCCCCCCTGCCGCACAGCAGCCTCACAATGGGGGACGAGGCTGCTTGCGCTATAGATCTACGTCCGAAAAAGTCCTAACACATTGGAAGCTGTTTCTTGCCGTGTAGATGTGTAAATTGCTATTGCTTAAAACAATTTGTAAGCTGCTCTGATAGCCTTGTGGCTAAAGAGTGGGGTATAAAAAACTAAATAAAATAAAATAAAATAAAAATGATGTCATTGTCATCGTGTGGTTACTCCATGCTCCAGCATAAGGCATTGCTTCTAATTGATGGGGCAAGCCATTAATAGATCATCAATATTGATTTTTTTGTGGTATTGAGGGCGTGCGAAAACACATCCCATTGTAATCGTGAGATCACAGTGTGAATGGGCAGTCCTCAGTGAGAAAACCTCTGGGGCAGTATGCGAAAACGAAGAACAGGGTGCTCTTTTTTTGAACTATCCCGTTTAGTTTCAATGTTTATAGTTTTGTTTAAGTGCTTGCGTGTTCATTTACTTTGTTAATTAAGGTGTTTTTACAGTTTTAAGCGTGCTCATGTCTTCTCATGAAAACCACCGAAATCGCACCCATGCTAAATCATGGAAGTGAACGCCTGTTCTTAAAGTACTAGTGGTCGAAGTGCAATAATTCCATGGCAGTTCTTTCGTTTGATTGCAGCGATGTGTGATAGTAAGTGTAATAGTGCCATGATGTTTCCGCTATCCTCACCTGTGGAATTACAGCATTTTTACACACTAATCTGATAATGTCCTCAGTCTTGTTGCAATACTAGTCTTACCTGTTTGGCTTTACGACTGCATAAAGCATTTCAAGAGTAAACAGAACAACCAGCAGAGACAATACAAAAACCATGATGTAGAGCAAGAGTAAGTGAAAATGCAAGCATAACATCCAGGACTCAGGTAAACTATAGGAAGTTGAGAAAGATGGGACTACAGATAGATCAAACCTAATTTACAATTAGCTATTTCTACCCTGCCCCAAGCCACAAATGGTTTGGAACTGGGGAAAACACAGTGTTGTCTTTTCCACCCCTGGCTGGGGAGGAGCATACTGCAACTGTCCCCTAGCATGGCAAATCAGACAATGAAGTGTCTGACAATAACTTTTATTAATTTTTGCCAGATACAGGTAGGTTATTGAGTTCACCATCTTTAAGTCCCTACACCAATGAGTACTGCTACAAGAACCAGACCCATGTACTAGCGAACCCAGACCCCTGATTACTCATCTGAGTTGAGGACTGCGGCCTCAGGGGTTGGACGTGAAAGATGATATGGCCCTTCAAGAGCTAATTCTCAAATCCCATGAGCTACTTGTAGAACCAGTTGGTCTGTCCTGTAAGTCTTTCTAGGATCAGGCTCCCAAACTCTGCAAGTTGTCTCCAGATCATATCCCTGAAGCTGACAGTTCCCCACTTGCAGCCTTCAGTATACATAAGTCTTCCGTGGTTCAGACACCCCTCCCCACAGACACACACCATGGGCATGTGCTTTTGGGCCCTAATGCTGGGATTTCGTGAGGGGTAGTAAATAAGAGACCTTTGGCTTTACTTTCAAAGGAGGGCCAGGTAGTGCTGGATCAGGTTGTAGAGTTTGCCTGTGAGAAGTGGACTGGTAGAAGATAGATACTGGGGCAGTGCAGTGTCAGAGCTGGTAGGGGTAAACTGGTGTAGTTGCCCTAGGTTTGAGGGTCAGTCAAGATTCTTGTAGTGCTGGGAGTTATATCTGCCTTTTGTCCCAATGAGATCGCGTGGTGATTCACCTTATTCAGAAGGAGGGGGGGACAAAAACTCCAAAAACCACAGGGCGGAAAGCCGTCGTGATTTTTCCCAAGGTTTAAAAAAAAATATATGGAAATGCGCATTACCGCTTGTTTGGACAACCAATTCACATTGTAGCACTTTCTCGGCGAGAGTGGAAGTGGAAAGCTGATTGGTTGGACATGCACAGGGGCAGGCTTGCTGGCAATGAAGTGGCTGGAAGCACAATTTTGGAGTTTCACTGTATCGATCATGCACTTTTTTTGCCACACTAAGGCAACCAAACAGCTTTTTAAAGTGGAAGGTCGCACCTGCACACCTTTGATTTACAATAAAAAAAATACTGTGCAGCAGTGACAACTTGTGGAGAATAATAATGCGAGTAATTCAACCCTGGCCACCATCTTGATTCACAGGCATGGCAGCATGTGCACTTCAAACACAGATCGCTTCCCATACCAGCAATTTTGCTAAAGGACTGTGAAGACAAATGAACGCTGCTATGAATTTGCATTACTGCACAGCAATTCACATTATATCTTCTCATATAGACAAGCTGTATTTCTTATCCACCCCTCCCTATGGATTGAGGTGGGGAACAATAAATTAACATATAAACATAATGTTGGTTAATAACACAGATCAGTTAAAAACATATATCAATTTAAAAAACAAGTAAAACCAAGACATTTTAAAACAATCAATACATAATTTAAAATTCACAATTTAAAATCATCTGGATAGGCCTGCCAGAAGAGACTGGTGTTTAACGCTGCTTTGAAGTCAGACAGTGTATTCAGCTGTCATATCTCTTAAGGCTGGGGTGCCTTTCCTTAAAGTAGCCTGGTTTTGCCCAGACTCTAGGCATACAGCCCAGTGCCTGTTTGGACCATCATTTGGCCTATATTCCAAGTTTTCATTTTTTAAAAAAGAAGTCTCTTAACTCTTGTAGAAGCTGAGATACCAGGCAAAACATGGAGGCATTCTTCTGTCATTTTTTTTCCTGCAGAAAACAAGTCCATCTGGGAATTTCAGCCATGGAGAAAATGAGAGTGGGTGGTGTGAGTGCACAAAGCAAGCAAGGGCCACACTGTGAGGGCAAGTGGGGCGAGGGAAGGAACAGAAGAGACAGTGGAGCAAACACGGGGGCACTGGAGTACAAAAAGCAAGGGAGGGATGTTTTGCAAAGGCACAAAGGAGGCAAAGGAGGGCGTAAGAGAGATAGGAGAGTGAGCAGTGTGAGTAGTGGAGTAAAAGAAGCAAAGAAGCAAGGAAATGCAAGGATCCAAGGTGAATGAGGGCAGAACGTGGAGAGATTGGACAGCAAGTGGTGCAAGTGGCAGAATGCAAGAGGCAAGCAAGGGGTACACTATGAGGTTACAAAGTGAGGTGAGGACGGGTGCAGGAGAGATGGGAAAGTGAGCGGTGTGAGCCGGGGAGTGCAAGAAGTGAGGGGCACACTGCAAAGAAGTTATGTGAAGTGAGGGAAGGAGGGCGTAAAAAGATAGGAAAGCAAGCTATGGAGGTCTGGTCTACTTCCAACTTTGTCTTACCTCTGCACAAGAGAGAGGGACTGGAAAACTCATGAGGGCTTTGCCCTTTTTGCTGGAGAGTCCTGATTGCATGGGGCTGAGACTTTGGAAAAGAAGCTTCTTGGTCTGATGCTGAGGATCCAGCGGTCCCCTGCCTGACTTTTCTGAATCCCCCCACCCCCATCCCCTTCCTGGAGTTTTTATCTTTCCCTGGCCTCTGTCTCTGAGCATCTGCTCCTGAGGCTCCAAAGTGTTGCTAAGTGACGAGCTACCTGGCACTCCCACTTTGGACTTCTCTTATAGTGCAATTGCTTATGTGTTTTCTTGTAAGAAGACACCACTAAATCTTGTGGACCCAAGTACACATGTTTGAGGTTGCAGCTACAATGCCATAGAGAGATGGGTTGTTAAGTGAGAAAAATAATTGGACAAAAGTAATTTATGAAGGTAAGACATTCTGGAGACACTCCATAAATTATTTCTATCTAGTGATACAAGACCTTATAAAAATTTTCTAGTAAAACAGTATACACATATTGATGGTACACATGTATTGAAATAAAATGTACTTGATATATACTTGTACCTGAAATATTTTTCTCCAGTAGTGGATTAGAATAGCCATATCAATTAGTGGTAGCAAAGAGGTCTTAAAATTAATCAAAAAATTAAACAGTAAAGAATCATTGAAGTCAAATGATATTCATTTGAGAACAGTTCTTAAATAACTCAGACATGAAACTGAAGAACTATTAACCAAAATGCATTACTTATTATGATCTTTCTCTTTACCAGATGACTGGCGAGTAGCCAATATAACACCCATTTTTAAAATAGAACTTAGAGAATGAATGGCTTGTCAAATCTAACCTTTCCCTGGAACACTGAATTAAACATATTATTATAACTGGAATTGTTGGATTTGTCAATGAGCATGCCATGTTGCAGAATAGTCAACATGAGATCATTCACCAAATAACCAATATTCTTTTGTAAGCAAGGGGATCTTGTAGCACCTTTGAGACTCAGAACCTCCTCCCGACCTTCCCCCATGCTGCTGAAGCCTCTCTTTATTGATGGAAAACCTGTGTCAGTAAAAAAGCCGCGCCAGCAGCACGGGGAAGCTTGGTAGGAGGTCAGATGGAGGAGGACAGGGCTGTCTGAAGCAGGGCTGTGTAAGCGTGACAGCCCCATTCTTCTCCCGACCTCGTTGGGTTTTTTTCAACCATTTGAAAAAGTCCTACCTAACTGAAAGAAAGAAGCTGTAGCATAAGCTTTGATAGACTTGATCTGCTTCCTCAGATGCATCTTAGATGCAAGTTTGTAAATTATTATAACATTTATTTATAAATTTAAATTTAGGACAAAATCCAGAGCAAACTCTGAAGAACTCAAAAAGAGAATTTCTAAGCTGGATTTCTGTCCAACATAGCATTAAAGATAATAGTTGCAAATAATGTAAGAGGGGTGTTGGATTGTTGCTGTGTAACTTTAAGTCATTTACGACTTATTGTCACCCTAAGGCAAACTTATTACAGGGTTTTCTTGGCAGAATTTGTTCAGAGAGGGTTTGCCCTTGCCTTCATCTGAGGCTGAGAGAGTGTGATTTGCCAAGGTCGTCCAGCGAGTTTCCATGGCTGAGTGGGGAGTCAAACCCTGGTCTCCCAGTGTCCTAGTCCAACACTCAAACCACTACACCACACTGGCTCTCTGGTGTTATATAATCCTACTTCCATATTGGCCTCTGAGTGTGTTGGCCTTTAGAATTTTTGTGCGAGGATTTGGATACTCTGTACTTTGACTTTATTAGGTGAATTTTTCTGTTTTTATTATTTTCTGCTTCAGGCAGCAAATTGTCTTGAGACGGGACTGATCTTCAAACAAGCCCCCACCACCATCCAGACATTGTGCTGGAAGATAAAGCATGGCCAAGCCTTAAAACAGGAAAATAATTTACAGTCATTCATCTCCTGGGGTTGCAACTCCCCACAAGAAGGGATAGCCCACAAATGCACCAAACAAGCAATGTAATAGTCTCATCCTGAAAGATTTACATGTTGTCACTTTGAATAATACATCTCTCTGTTCAGAGAGTGCAATTAAATTTCTCTTTGTATATTAGCCCATATTATTAACAATTACTGTAATCTTTTGGTTTGCTGAGTGCAAACCATGTCACGACATGCACTTTCCTTACCTTGGGAATGCTCCAGAGGAAGAAGAAAATATATGGGGATACTCTAGAAAAGCAAAATGGTTACTTAAAATGAGAGTTATAATAAGATCAATGCAACCAGTGCTTTTTGATTTCTTGTGTGCTTTCAAGTCATTTCTGTATCATGGGGTTTTCTTGGCAAGATTTGTTCAGAGTGGATTTTGTCACCGCCTTCCTCTGAAGCTGAGGGAGTATGACTTGCCCAAGGTCATCCAGTGGGTTTCCATGGCTGAGTGGGGAGTAGCATCTTGGTCTCCAAAGCAGTAGTCAGTGCTCAAATCACTATACCACAATGGCTCTCGAAAAGGGGTTGAAATTAAAAACCTTTACCAATGGAATGTGTAGACAGTTGCTGTCAGACCTTTGCTAGATCACCTAGTGATCCTTTTAGTATTATGGAAACTGTATTGTCCTAACAGGCAAGCTGCTGTTTGCCACCTGAAGGGAAAAGTTAAAAATGAATTTAAAATGTCTCTACTCCTGAGTATCTTGGCTTCCTTGCAGTAACTGGGAAAACAACAACAATTACAACAGCTATTCAAAGATGTTATAGTGCTATTCTTAGAAGTTCCCTCCTCCTCTGTAGTCATCGTTTTCATAGTTCTCCTTTGTTTTCATGTGAATTCCCTTGAGTTAGTATCTTCTTAATCCATATCCTCACACAAATGAAAGGGGGGAAATCCAGGCTTCCTGATTGATTTTAATAGTCTTTTTCATATCTCAGGGGGTTTCTTTTATTTCTTCAGCAGGCATTTTTAATAATTTTATTAAAGATACAGCTTAAAATGACGGAAAATATTATGGAAGCTGGTGTTGTGGTCTGGAGGAAATGAAAGGGGCTTAATTCCATTCACAGTTGTGCCATGACTGCAGTCAAACATATTTTTAGATAGAAAAGGACTTGTTTTCTGGAAATGTCTTAAAAGGAAAGCCTAGTGTATAGGCAAATCTTGTTGATGTAATCAGAGGAGACTGGTCAGTAACCCAAATGACTCAAACCTTCCACTCAAGTAAACTAGAGACAATATTATTTTCCAGGACAATGATGTTGCATTCTCTCCACTGTCAAAGTGTTACCTAATGGGAAATAAAATCTGTGCAAAATGTGGCTTCCTATATTGATTATATGTAGATGATAAATGGTGATGCTAATGTATAGCAAAGCTTTCAAATATATAGGAAAATGTATCACCATAGATAATCATATATCCTACCCCTCAAAACTTTTTTAGGGCAGCTTATAGCACAATAATTGTAATTCATAGAATCATAGAATTGCAGAGTTGGAAGAGACCACGAGGGCCATCCAGTCCAACCCCCCTGCCATGCAGGAAATCACAATCAAAGCATCCCCGACAGATGGCCATCCAGCCTCTGTTTAAAGACCTCCAAGGAAGGAGACCCCACCACGCTCCAAGGGAGTGTGTTCCACTGCCGAACAGCTCTTACTGTCAAAAAGTTCCTCCTCATGTTGAGGTGGAATCTCTGTTCCTGGAGCTTGCACCCATTGCTCCGTGTTCCAGTCTCTGGAGCAGCAGAAAACAAGCCTGCTCCATCCTCAGCGTGACATCCCTTCAAATACTTAAACAGGGCTATCATATCACCTCTTAACCGTCTTTTTTCCAGGCTAAACATACCCAGCTCCCTAAGTCTCTCCTCATAAGGCATTGTTTCCAGACCTTTCACCATTTTAGTTGCCCTTCTCTGGACACGCTCCAATTTGTCAATATCCTTTCTGAATTGTGGTGCCCAGAACTGGACACAGTATTCTAAGTGAGGTCTGACCAAGGCAGAATAGAGTGGCACTATTACTTCCCTTGATCTAGACACTATACTTCTATTGATGCAGCCCAAAATTGCATTGGCCTTTTTAGCTGCCGCATCACACTGTTGACTCATGTTCAACTTGTGGTCTACTAGGACTCCTAGATCCCTTTCGCACGTAGTCTCATTCAGCCAGGTCTCTCCCATCCTATATTTATGCATTTCATTTTTCCGCCCTAAATGCAGTACTTTACATTTCTCCGTATTGAATTTCATTTTGTTAGCTTTGGCCCAGCTCTCCAGTCTATCCAGGTCATTCTGAATTTTGATCCTGTCCTCTAGGGTATTAGCTACTCCTCCCAATTTGGTGTCATCTGCAAATTTGATAAGTATGCCCCTAATTCCCTCATCTAAGTCATTGATAAAGATGTTGAATAGCACTGGGCCCAGGACAGAACCCTGTGGCACCCCACTGGTCACATCTTTCCAAGACGAAGAGGAGCCACTGCTGAGCACCCTTTGGGTTCGGCCGGTCAACCAATTACAAATCCATTGAACAGTTAACTTGTCTAGCCCACATTCTACAAGCTTGTTTGCAAGAATGTCATGGGGAACCTTGTCAAAGGCCTTACTGAAATCAAGGTATGCAATGTCCACAGCATTCCCTTCATCTACCAAGCTGGTAACTTTATCAAAAAAAGAGATCAGATTAGTCTGGCATGACTTGTTTCTCTGAAACCCATGCTGACTTTTTGTGATTATGGCATTGCCTTCTAAATGTTCACAGACTCTCTGTTTAATGATCTGTTCTAGAATCTTCCCTGGTATTGATGTCAGACTAACTGGACGATAGTTGTTGGGATCCTCTTTTTTCCCCTTTTTGAAGATGGGAACAACGTTTGCCCTCCTCCAGTCTGCTGGGACTTCTCCTGTTCTCCAGGAGTTCTCAAAGATTATTGCCAATGGCTCTGAGATTATATTTGCCAGCTCTTTTAATACTCTTGGATGTAGTTCATCTGGTCCTGGAGATTTAAATTCATTTAGATTAAGAAGGTATTCCTGTACTACCTCTTTACTTATTTTGAGCTGGATTTCCCCTATTGTGTCCTCTGTTCCATTCTCCTCAGGTTGGTCCTCCTTTTCCTTTTCTGAAAACACTGAGGCAAAGAAGGTGTTGAGTAACTCTGCCTTTTCTCTGTCCCCTGTTAGCATTTTGCCATCTTCTCCACGTAGCGGCCCTATCATTTCCTTCTTCCTCCTTTTGCTGCGGACATACCCAAAAAAACCCTTTTTATTGTTCTTAACCTCCCTAGCAAGCCTGAGCTCATTCTGCGCTTTAGCTTTTCTGACTTTACTCCTACACGTGTTCGCTATCTGTTTGAATTCTTCTTTGGTGATTTCCCCCCTTTTCCATTTCCTATACATGTTCCGTTTAAAACTTAGCTCCATTGAAAGTTCTTTAGTCATCCATCCTGGTTTCTTGAGACACCTCCCATTTTTCTTCCTCAATGGTACTGTTTGAAATTGTGCCTTCAGTATCTCCCTTTTGAGAAAGTCCCATCCGTCTTGAGGTCCCTTCTCTTTTAGTATTCTTGACCATGGGATCACCCCCAGTATTTCCCTGAGTTTATTGAAATCAGCTCTCCTAAAGTCAAGAATGCGTGTCTGACTATGCCTGGCTTCTCCTTTCCTTTGTATAACAAACTCCAGGAGAACATGATCACTCTCACCTAAGGATCCCACCACTTGCACCCCATTAACCAGATCGTCTCTGTTGGTTAGGATCAGATCTAAAATAGCTGACCCCCTTGTTGCCTCTTCCACCTTTTGGACCATGAAATTATCTTCCAGGCATGTAAGGAATTTGCTAGACCTTGTAGTTTTGGCTGAGTTAGATTGCCAGCAAATATCAGGATAGTTGAAGTCACCCATCACTACTACATCTCTCCTTTCTGCATGTATGTTCATCTGTTCTAGAAAGGCAACATCCAATTCCTCTGTCTGGTTTGGGGGTCTGTAGTAGAGTCCCACAATAACATCCCTGTTGTTTCCCTCCCCTTTAATTTTTATCCAGATGCTCTCCACCTGGCTTCCAGTACTGATGTCATGGATCACTTCACTGGTGTAAATATCCCTGATATATAATGCTATTCCTCCTCCTTTCCTGTTTGGCCTGTTTCTCCTATAAAGGTTATACCCCTCTATTCCTACATTCCAATCATGAGACTCGTCCCACCAGGTTTCAGTAACGCCTATTATATCATATTTGTTTTGTAGTGCAAGGAGTTCAAGTTCATCTTGCTTATTTCCCATGCTCTGTGCATTAGTGTAGAGACATCTGAGACCATGTGTTCCCTTTACTTGCTCCCTGTGCAAGTTTTTTTGCCTCCCACTGTTGGGTCCTTGCGCTGTTTGCCTTGTTCCCTCTCTGACAGTTTGACTATTTTCTCCAGCCCTTTTGCCTTCCAGAATACTGTCTCCCTCCCCAATTGACTCAGTTTAAAGCCCTCCTGATCAAATTCTTGAGACTGTTGGCAAAAATGTTTCTTCCAACTGTTGTAAGATGCACCCCATCTCTTGCCAGAAGTCCCCCCGCAATAATTAAAAATACTTACAAAACAATACAGTCTAAAAGCAGCAAAACACATACAGGATGTTATCAAACTATCTGTCATTAATGTTCTTTTGCCAGCATAAATTGTGGTGTTTTTATGCCGGTAAAAGAACCTCCCCACCAGACCTTATCTTGAGCAGTGTCAATGAGATTTCCCTGGCAGTAATGGAGCACAAATGGAGCTTCATCTACTTCTGAGGCTGAAATCTCACCGCTTCTCGCAAGAAGATGCTAGCATGAGAAATTTAAAAATTAGAGCAAAAAAAACACACAAAAGATAGACACGAACACAGAAGCACACTTTAAAAATCCCAAGTACACGGTATGTGTGTGTGTGTGTGTGTGTGTGTCATAAAAAGAGCATCCTTTACCTGGCTGTCCTGATCTCACCCAGAAGTGTTTGCTCATTGACACTGTATTCCCATGATCACAGTGGCATGAAGTTTCAAACACTGGGAATGCCGGCAACAAAGCACCACAGCCGATCTATTGATGGCTTGAGCAATCAATAAAAAAGTATGATTTATTGGCAAGATATGATTGCGAAAGTACTATGTCATCTGGTATGTGCACCCTTTCACAATCATTAAGCATCCTTATGGTGTCATATTTGCCGCATTTAAAAAATCCACAGTGTCTTATGAAAGTATTCATCCCCAATGTTGACTGGAAAGAATATTTCAAATAGGCCAGCCATGACAAGGATGGATCCTCTCCCATCCTCAGGCTATAGAGGGATGAGTTTATGGCACACTCCCACCACCACCATTGTCTACACCTATCCTGTAGTTCATGACTGGAGAATGTCCATTGGTAGTAACTTGTCCTCTGTATTTCTCTGAAAACCTGCTCAAAGCAAGTAGACTCTCTGGAGCAGCCATTTATCTTCTGTCATGCCTTGCTTTTAGGGCCTTCAGCATTTTCTGAGCACCACGTGGAACTATTCAGAGAAGAGATGAGTTCTCTGAAGAGGAGCAACAGCCAGACAAAGTGGCCAGGGCAATTTTCCAGAGACTCAGTCAGACCTAAATATCAAGCTCTGAGGGGTCCTTCCTGAGAGCCAGGCATGTTAGAAGAGAAACACTCTCCTGGAAGGCCTTTCCCTGTCTCTGATGAATTTGGAGCTGCCCTGGCTCATTGAAGAGCCATATTGTCCAGTTTCTATGGCTGACTCAGGAGATTTTCACACGGGGCCAAAATGCCCCGTTACTGCCCTGCTACTTCCTCTCCCGTTCCTGCCACGGAATAACATAAATCTTTCACACACTCACCTTAATTCCGCAGCAGGAACGGGCTCCCCCTCCCCTTGCTGGCTGGCCGTAAATGCAGCTGTCGTAAGGCTGCTTTTACGACCGGCCATCTGAAACATTATCACGTTATCACGTGATAACGCCAGACAGTAAATTTAAAAAATAAAACTCCCCCAAACATAAAATCAGTTCACCAAGCACAAAAACACTCTTTAAATCACATAATCAAAACAGGGAGGGTAAAATAAAGGGTGCCACTTACCTGGATGTCCAGATCGTACCAGGAAGTGCTCGGAACGGACCTCCCCTCCACGGCTGTCATTTCGGAACAGGAACGGGGCTCCTGTTCACACACCCGTGATTGCATGATAGTGACGGAACGGGAGGTCTATTCACGATGAAAAATCGTGATTACATTGTTCTGGAACAGTCACGGGATCCGGATGGATGCAGGACAGAATGGGGTCAACGTCGTCCGAAAGGGAAAACCTTTCCTGACGCTGTTCTGTTCCTGCCACGGGATATATAGCCTGTGTGAAAATCTCCTCAGCTCTCCAGACAGTCTGTCCCTTGACTCCATCTGAAATGCTCCTTGAAGTAACTAAGAGTGGTGATGAGGGGTGGCACAAAAAGTTGCATTTTCTTATTTATTTCTGTCACTTTAGTGTAAGGTCATTGGCGTTTGAGATAACTTTCCAACTTGCTCACCCTAAGGTCAAGGAAAGTCAAATTAACTGGGGAAATCATCTTTATTCATGAAGAGCAGATGCCATCAACACAACATGGCAGCTTTGACCCTAACCAGACCCTAATTCTGATGGGATCCTGGAAAAAAAGAATACACACACACACAGACACACACACCCTAAAGAGGACATGCAACTGCTCTTACAACCCTGTTCTGTCACTCACTCATACTCAGGAGGGAGAATGAAAGTGAGTTGCTTGCTTCACCACCCCGTTTCTATTGTCCAATTTCCATTGCCCACAGTGAACTTCTGAAAGGAGGAGCTTCCTCTGTCCTGATAGGTTCTACATCATGTAGAGCACTTCCATGGTTAGAAGATTAGGAGGACTCCACTCAGAAGTTCTTAAAAAACCATCTAGTTGAGAGGTAGACCTTGAATCCATGTAAATGACCACAGCTGTTATTTGTTTCAGGTTGTTTTTTCGTGGTCAGGAATCAGGTGTATAAGAGCCCACAACAGATAACTAGACTTGTTGTTCTCAGTAAGATTGACTATCCTTGGAAGATTAGGCAAGCAAGCTAATTCTGAGACAAATTTTAATAGGGACAGGAAGTTAGCTGTTGTAGCCCCTCTTATAGCTTTACATCATAGTGTATTGTCACATAAGCAAAACTCCTGTTTCTTTGTCCTAGACATCAAATACACATACGGTATATCAATTCCTGAAAAATAATTAATCAAAGCTGTCCCCCAGTGAATTTACAGTTGATTTGTAAATAATATGTGGAGCCCAGTGATGTTATTTATATCCTGCTTTCCCTTAAATGACCTCATGGTGGCATACATGGTTTTCTTCCTCCCCACTTAATTTACACAACAATGGTGTGAAGTAGGTGAGGCCAAGAGATTGACTGGCCCAAGGTCACTCAGTGAATCTTAGTGAAGGCTTGAACCTGGATCTCTCAAATCCCAGTCTAGTACTCTAATCACAACACTACACTGGCTTCCAATTATTATGCACAGAGAAGTCTCTAACAATTAATAACAGTTAAAACAATAGCCATTTGCTCTAGATAGTAGTAACACTATTGCCAAAGTCACTATTATCCCATGGAAATAGTGCTTAACCAGTCTTGTGTGATGGTCCTAAAGCTTCATTTTGGTTCTTTTATTTCCTTTTTACTTTCCACCCACCTTCTTTTTCAGCTGGTAGGGAGAAAGAAAAGATTCACTGCAAGAAGATGGGGGATAAGCAAAATAAGAAACCTAACAGTTTAAGTACAAAAGCTATTCATAGTCATAGAATCATAGAGTTGGAAGGGGTCCTATGAGCCATCAGGTCCAATCGCCTGCTCAATGCAGGATCTCCAGCTAGAGCATCCACAAGTCATTAGGAAATCTTGGCCTTCCTGTGCAGTGAAACTGGAAAGGTTGGGGCATGGCCAGCATGACAGGGTTCCCACACTATTATTTTAATGTATTTCTTCTTGGTATGAAGCTTGTATTGGGACGAGGGATATTGTACTTATTCCTCCAGTTATTAAATCAAGGAAATTGTCCAAAATTGCATTGACCCTTACTTTATTAAATGGACATACATCCTCATTATAGTTTGGTTGTATGCCTTTCCTCACTAAATTTGGCCACACTATATGAGGTATGTCTGTTAAATAATGAGACTTTATTTTCAGACAAATCAGGGAAAACTGATTGTGAACATTGCGTGGTGACCTTGAACATATCTGAACCTGCATGACAAACATCAACACTCTCAGCCATTCAGTTAATTCTCAGTTGTTGTTTAAAGCAGCTGTGTTGTCTGTTGTGTGCCAAAAAAATGCTAAGTTTAAAAGTCGAGCAACATGACATTCTGCAGCAACCTGAGGTGGATCCAAACCTTTTTTCAAAAAAATCATCACTTGTGATGAAACCTTGATCTTCCAGTATGATCCTGGGACAAAACAACAGCCAGTACACTGGAAAACACCATCATCACCAAGTATGAAAACAGCACGTCAAAGCAAGTCCATACTCAAAGCTATGCTCATTGGGTATTTATTTTTTTACTCCAAGGGCGTAATTTTGACAGAATGGGTCCCAGAAGGCAGAACAGTGAACTAGCAAAACTAGGAAGTTTTGACAAAGCTGAGAGAAAGAGCCAGGAAAAAAAAGGCCAATACTGTGGGGAAATGGTTTCAGTCTTCATCAAGACAATGTGCCTGCTCACACAGCACTTTCTGTGAAGCAGCTTTTGCCTGATAAACACATTACTATGCTTGAACATCCTCCATATTTGCTAGATTTGGTACCATGTGACTTTTTCATTTTTCTTGAAGTGAAATTGGGGCTTAAAGGAACACATTTTGAGTCAATTGGTGCAGTCAAGAAGGAAACAGCAGATGTGTTGAAACAGCTGTCAGAAATTGATCTTCTCCATGCCTTTGACCACTGGGAAAAAAAGACTGCTTCAGTGTGTGAGTGTGAACGGGTAGTATATTGAAGGGGCCAAGTATTAGAATTGTAATATATATAAATAAAGATGGGTTATTGTATCAGTTTCATTATTTAATAGACAGACCTCATATACTGGTCAGCCATTACTATAGTGTATTGTTTGTTATGTACTGGGTTATCCTAAAATCAAGCAAAGGTGTGAGAATAATCAGGCATCTGATTATCCTGAGGCTTTTTTTATTGCTTCAAGAAGGCAGAATACTTCCCAGGAATAGTAGACTGATGACACATAATGAAGATCTGATGGTTTCCTGAGGAACAAATTGTCCGGACTAAGGGAAAATGGCAGTACTTGGAAATTTATATCAGTCATTGGCATCATATCAGCTGTCTTGTGTCCTCACATGATATCAAGCCAGGAGGATAACTTACTGTGGCATAAGAATTCTGCTACTAGAATTGTTTGTAATATCCTCTTCTACCCAACAAACACAATGGTATAAATGAGGAAAGAAACAGTATCCGATCCCATATGGCTCTCAAAGACTGGTGGCATCTAACAAATTTTAACTTGATGTAGACACTCATCGGTGCCTATCCTCTACAATGATCTCAGAATGAAGGAGTCATCTGGACTACCATAGTTATTTCAGACTAAATGGTCATGTTGAAAAGTTCAGATAAAATGTAATATGCATATCTGTTGTTTGCATTTGTGACACCAAGTCTTTTCCCTCAAAAGCTCTGCTAATGGCCTCTTTCATAACAGAATGATTGCCTTATGTTACTAAATGCTAATGTAATGTCAGAAAGTAGATGTGATTTTTCTAACTTTTCCTACCAACTGCAGGTTTTTGAGTTGTTGGCAAGGTACATGAGTTTTCCTCAGGTACTCCCATATAGGTCTCCCTTGTTCATGGTCAGACTGTTTGTCCGGCTAGCTCAGTATTGTCTGTATTGGCTCAGGTAGAGATCTTTTCCATGCCCACTACCTTTTTGTTCTAATTAGATAAGTATTAGATATGTCAGGGATTCAGTCCAGGTCCTTTTGCATGCAAAGTATGTGCTCTCCCAATCAGCTCTGGTCAGTCACCCACTCAGTCTTTCTATAGTAAGAACCTAGAAAGTGAGAGTTTCTAACTCTTTGCAAACTTTTCTGGAGCTCTGCCTGATTCTTCCCCCCTCCAATTTTTCATGTTCCAGATTCTCTGCCAGCTCTATGGTATATTTCCTTCACAGAAATGATAAATCTGGCTTGTGGCCCTCACCTCCACCCATTGATCAATCCTATGCAGAAGAAAGAACAAGGCTGGTTTAATGCTGGGCGTAGAATGCTTGGAATCCCTCTGATTCTTTTCCAAGAAACATTTCCTCACAATAAAGACAAGTTACAAAGAATTTTTATTCCACTGTGTTTAATATAAGAGGTCCACCTCATGTACAATTTTTAATAAATCAAGCCTAAAAGTAGGCCTTCAGTAGAATCAAAAGGTAGGGCTGTCCCTAAGGTTGTAATTTGTATTTGAGTTTATACTAGAACAGGATGGTTAATGTCTCTCAAACTAAGCATCCATGCAGCCTCTGGAAGGAGATTGTAGCATTTAAGTCCCTAACCCCATGACTTGAAGCTGGTTGCTTATTGTCTTATTTTAATTATTTACCATATTTATAGGCCACTCTTAAGCATACTGATCCTTCAGGCAATTAATACACAACAAAAAGATGAACAATTTAAAGTATAAATTATGTAGTTTTTTAACCTAAGTAGTATTTGTAGCTTTAGAAATGCTTTAAGTTTTAGAAATAAAACTGCTCCCAGTGTTGTCAGCACTTCTACTGTCACTGCCAACAGCTTGTAACTTAGTGCTTCATAGAAGTGCTTAGATTTCACCTTATAGTGTGGATGCTGATGAAATACAAGAAGAGACCTGGCAAAGAGGGCAGAAAGGAAGATTTTTTTAAAAAAAAATCATTTATTTGTTGGGGTGAGTTTCTTTAAAAATATATATCTCAGTGATGTATCTACACTTTCAGTAGATGTACAGTACTATAACAGGAAGCAGATAATGCTGGGTGAGTATTGAGTGATGATGCTCACCATAATCTGTTCTCACTCAGATACTCTTTTTATATATACTCCTTCTGATGAGAGTTGCCATTTGACATCTTAACAATCTGTAAGCATTGAATGTCTTGGCAAAGTGTAACAGGAAGAAATAACACGCCCTGTGTAGTAACACAAAAAGAAACTTGGTAAATCAAACTGAAGGTTCATTTAGGTCAGCATATAGTTTATAATATATTGGTCATCCAGATACCCTCAAGAACTCCAGAAATACAGCAAGAATGCAATTAAGTCTCTCTAGTTGTTTGTTCTCCAGAGTTGTTTAGAGAAGTATACTGCCTCAGAATATGGAGGTTCCATTGAACTGCTGTAGTCAATAGCTGCCTTGTATTTGGCTTTGCACATTCTCTAGACAGCAAAACTACAGCATATTATTGAACATGTTTGCCTGTGTATTTCTATTTGCACCTTCCTTAATGCCCAGAAATTGTACTCTCACCTCCAGTTGGTGTAGGGTTGCCATAATTCTCTGCCATAAACCGGGAAAAAAGTATACAGGACTAGATTGGGTGGACAATCGACAAAAAACCAAGACAAAAACCCCACATTTTGACATTTAACGTTGTTTTATTGTATATTTCAGAAGTTTAAGGTGTCTTGTACTAATTGTACTTTTCAGAACTCTGCTAAAGACCTTGTAAAATTACAAATCCCAGGATTCCATAGGAAGGAGTTTCAAACTAGATCATTTGTGGAGTGTGGATTTGGCCCTGGCCTCCTCGTGTCCTAATCCAGCACTCAAGCCCAAATGGTTGTTTGGCCCTCACATTGTGCGGGTCATACCCTCGGTGCGGTCTTCATTACAGAACAGGAATATCCATGGGCGGAGGTTACTAAAACCACCTCATTCTCATGGATGGATCATTTCCTGGTCAAGACTGAACTAAGAGTCTCTTCTCGCCCCACCGGGGGTGGTGGACCCATTAGAATGGTCCACCCCCGAAGGCTAATGGAATCAATAGGATTCCAGAAAGCCTTGGAGGGTTTAATGGTTGGTAATGCCGGTCGAAGCTTTGGTTAATACCTGGAACACTGACTTTACCAAGGCTATCGACACGATCGCTCCCAAGCGTCCTTTCCAACCCGCTCCAAACTGTAAGCCATTGTATACATCAGAGCTTAGGAAAATGAAGCAGGTTGGACAATGACTAGAGTGCAACTGGTGGAAAACTCAACTCTTACCCGACAGGACTTGTCATAGGAACTTTCTTTGGTCCTATTGAGAGGCAATACGTGCAGCGCAGAGATCCTTCTCCTCTGCAAGTATTGCATCTGCAGAGTCCCGTCCAGCAGAGCTGTTAAGGGTGGTAAGGGAGATGACGCAGGTTATACCTGCGCAGAACCCGTTGCTTAACCCAACAACAGCCTGCTGTGATGCGTTTAACAACTTCTTTGCAGATAAAATCTCTTGGATAAGAGCCGACTTAGATGCCAGTATTTTGACATAAACAATTGACAAGGTGTCCAGAAACTCCGTTGATGTAAGGTTACTGGATCAGTTTCAATCCATGAGTACCGAGGACGTGGACAAGCTACCTGGTAAGGTGAGGAAGATGACCTGCCCTCTCGATCCTTGCCCTTCATGGCTGGCCATCCGGGTGGGGGGTGCCTTGATGGTGTTCCTTAAGGACATCATCAATGCATCCCTCAGAGAAGGGTGTGTTCCATTCTGTTTAAAGGAAGCGGCTGTTAGGCCGCTCCTGAAAAAACCTTTCCTGGACCCCCTGGACATGAACAATTATAGGCCGGTTTCTATGTTACAATTCTTGAGCAAAGTGATTGAGAGGGCAGTTGCATTCAACTCCAAGTGCTCTTGGATGAAACCAATTATCTAGACCCATTTCAAACTGGCTTTAGAACGGGATTTGGAGTTGAGACTGCCATGGTTGCCTTGACCAACGACTTGCATCTAAGTATCGACAGGGGTAGTGTGACCCTGTTGGTGCTTTTAGACTTCTCAGTGGCTTTCAATACAATAGATCATAGCATCCTCTTGGATCTCCTGAGTGGGTTAGGAATCAGAGGCACTGTGCTCCAGTGGTTCCGATCCTTCCTCTCGGGCAGGTCCCAGAAGGTGCTGCTCGGGGACAGCTGCTCCAGCAGAAAGGAGCTTACTTGTGGTGTTCTGCAAGGCACCATCCTGTCCCCGATGCTGTTTAACATCTATATGAAGCCGCTGGGTGAGATTGTTCGGAGTTATGGGGCTGGGTGTTATCAGTACGCTGATGATACCCAGATCTATTTCTCCTTGTCCCGATCATCGGTCTCGAATTCTAATGGTGTCTCTCCTCTTAATGATTGTCTTAAAGCAGTAATGGGCTGGATGAGGAAAAACAGATTGAGATTAAATCCGGACAAAACGGAGGTGCTCACAGTAGCAGCCCCAAAGCCAGGAGTTGGGTTGTAACCTCCAGTCCTGGACAGGGTCACATTCTCTGTTAAGGACTGTGTTCACAGTCTGGGGGTGCTCCTTCATTCATCGTTTCAGATGACTAGTCAGGTGAATGCGATGCAGGAGCGCCTGTTATCAGCTTCGGCTGATATGCCAGCTGGGCACTTTCCTGGAAGTAAGGGACCTCGAGACTGTGGTGCACGCGCTGATAACCTCTCATCTAGATTTCTGCAATGTACTCTACATGGGGCTGCCCTCATGCTTGGTCCAGAAACTTCAGTTGGTACAAAATATGGCAGCCAGAGTGGTCTCAGGAACATCTCGGAGTGACCATATAACTCCAGTATTAAAATCTCTCCACTGGCTGCCTATAAGTTTCCGGGCCCAGTATAAGGTGTTGGTTATTGCCTTTAAAGCCCTAAATGGCTTGGGTCCAACTTATCTTCGGAACTGCTTCCTCCCATACAATCCTCCCCGCGCACTCCAGTCCTCTGGAAGGAATTTGCTTCAGCCACAAAAATCTAGGCTGTCTGCAACCTCCCAGAGGGCCTTTTCGGTAATCGCCCCCAAATTGTGGAATGGCCTGCCGAACGAGATCCATCAGATGACGAGCCTGAGTAGCTTTAAAAAAGCACTAAAGACGGATCTCTTTTGGCAGGCCTTTCCTAATTAGATCCCAGCCTCAGGAGCTCCTGGCCTCTTTTAGTCTGCTGGCTATTTATTATCTTTTTAGATTAGTTGTTTTTAATTTATATTGGTTTAATATCTTTTTATCGGGGAGGGTGGGGTGGGTGGTGTTTAGGGATTTTAATCTGTATTTGTATTTTAATTTTTGTAAGCTACCCCGATTGTTTTTAACAGAGGTGCGGGGTATAAATAAATAAATTATTATTATTATTATTATTATTATTATTAGCCATTCCACCACATTGGCTCTCAGGTTGGCTGTGCATGTAGAAACAGTAAAATACCATCATTCTTTTTTTCCCCCAAAGGTGCCAGTTAGCAACCAAAAGCATTTGAACTAAAGGCTTGCTGCTCCTCCCCAGAGCTTAGAAAAGTTACTTTTTATTACAATCCCCCAGCTAGTGGCTGTGCTGGGGGAATTATGGATGTTAATGTTACAGTTTCAAGCCTCTTTCCATTCAGCTTGTGGGGCTTGGAAAAGGAAGGGAGATTCCCCCCTCCCCTTCTGAAGCCTCCATTGGTCCCTCATCCAAAGGGGGAGTGGCCTAGGAGGCCAGAGACTCACCACACACACAATTAAAGTTACTTTGAGTCTGACACCTCTGCTGGCCTTCTTTCCTCTGACTTTCCTTCGCTCTCTCTGCTGCTGCCTGCTCTACACTCTCTCGACTCCCACCTTCTGCGCTCTCCTGCCTAGACTGTGCTCTCCCACTAGGACAATGATCCTGGCATTAGAATCCAGGATCTGCTGCTTCAAGCAGTCCAGCCAGACAGGACAACTTTCTGTCCCTTTAATACAGGATTTTCCCAGGTTTCCGGGACTTATGGCAACCCTAAATTGCCATAAGATCATATGCCAATATGATCAATCTTCATGTTCTTTCTTGGATGTTAAAGTTACATTAATGGGAGCCCTAAGTTGGTGCCCATTTGGGGGGATCTAACTTACTTGTCTTTGCTTTGTCCCTGTCAGGCAAGATTAATTTGTCTCTTCCACACATGCTGCAGGACAAAGATTTCCCTGTGAGTCTAGTGCTTGTTAGCTGTACACACAGATGCACCAAAGAATTGCTTAAGACTTTATATAGCCATTGTTTTTTTTCCCATTGCTACAGCTGTATTTTCTACAGTTATTATGTATAAAGGGTGTGTGTTGATAAAAATAAATATATATCCCCAATGGGAACATGTATTGGGGAATCACAGCCACACTGCATGCTTAGGAACACACAGCTATGTACCTGTAGCAAACATGATTACCATGCAGTGTATGAAGCAGTTCTTGAGTTCTTGGGGGCTAGAGGGTAGGGGGACCAGTGATTCCCTGGTACCTCCCATAAACCAAGGTTTAATTCTGAACAGCAAGTGGGCATTAAAATGTGTCTGATGCTTGGTCACGATGTCAAGTGTTTCTTTCCTATCTCTTAACATAGGGCCAAACAGCATCTTACACTGAATTCATGATCACTTTTTATGTCCCTTGTGTTTTTTTGTTGTTGTTAAAGAGCAGCAAGGGTTACAAGATCAAGACTGGGACTGTAATACAGAGAAAGGATTGTTGCTGTTTTAAAAAAATAATCTTGAATTTACACACCAGAACCCTAATGAAGTTGCTACTGCCTGCAGGAGAGAAGCTTCTCTTGATTCTACTTTGTGGCTTGGTCCATAATGTAATGGCAAATGGTAGCAGTAATCAGATGCAGCTTCAGAACTCTGTTAAGAGAATGATGTCATGAAAGTTTTATATGAGTCAATTTTTGTTATGAGGAATAAAACAAAAATACAATTTTTTGCATAGAGTTTAATTTGAACTAGTTTACAATCAGACTCAGACACAGAAATTGTTTGTAAAAAGAAACAAAAAACATAAAATAGAGATGGCCTCTGAGCATGTTTTCTTTTTTCTGTTTTTCATGACGTTGTTAATCAAACCTGCACCTGCCCTCTGAGCTAGCCTTAAGCCCTGCCATGAACCATTTGCTTGGCAAAACTACAAAGGATGCCTGCAATAATTCAGCAAAAGTAAGAGACCACTTTATCCCCTAGCCTTGTGCTAGGCAGTAGGTAATTCTTATTGCAGTGCAATGAATGAAATTGAGCAATTTGCCCCCTGTCAGTTTAAGCATTATTCTTTTTTCCAATCAGAGTTTAAACCCCTTTGCATGAATTGAGTCAGCACAGCTGTTGCAACTGTTATAACTTTAGCTGTAGATAGAGTTTATGGATAAAGAGTGCTATTTATACTAATGCATTCCTGGATCATGAGTAGTAGTTAAAACACTAGTTTTCAATGAGTAAATATCCAAGTATGAAATAAACCTGCACCACAAATGCAGGCTCTCGAATTCATTTAGACTGACAGTAACCAAGGCCACTTAACATCCTCTTTTGTAAAATGCCAGTTCTGAACTTTGTATTTTAGAAAACTTAAAGCATTACTATGAAGGAATTTTTCTGGCTAGTATACATACTATTCAGCAGATAACACCCCCTGCAAGCTGCATTGTGTTTGTGTTCAGATGGCACAGTTTTCAGCTTGCCTGCACTACAGAAGTGTCAGTAGTTCAGTGGTAGATTGTGGTGATTTGCATGGAGATGGTCCTGGGTTCAGGTGCAAAGGCTGCATAAAAACATTTTCTTGAGAGCTATTACCAGAGTAGATGGCAATGAGCTAGAGGGACAATTTGCCTTGATTCTGTATCAGGCACCTGTACCAAGACCAAATTCGAGAAACTTCTTTTCTCAGCATAGTAGGGCACTGACTCAAAGCCAATGGTGTATTAGTAAGCTCTCATCATGATAGTGTATACACACTCACTAAAGAACAGCAATGCCCAGTTTATTAGGTAGTCCTATATATAGCTACCTAAGAGAAAGCTTAATTGAACTGATGCCAGTCATATTGGGAGTTGGACTGGATGGCCCTTGAGGTCTGTTCCAACACTGTGATTCTATATATATGCTGCAGTTTTACTGCATAGGTTCAAATTCGAAAACACAATGAGCTCTGAGGGCCTTCAGCTGGCTGAAATGTAACCTCTACTTTTTAATTAAATGCCCAACAAATTGTCTAAATAAGTCTTACCATTTAAACAGGAATAAACACCATCAAAGAAAAGGAAAGACATAGCTATGCTATGCTTGATTACTCTTCTTGACTTCCAGTATGCTAATCTCTCTTGAAATTGTTATCGCCCTATTTACATGCCAGACCAAAGAGGGCTCATCAATTAGACTAGTATTTGAGCAGATAACTCCTCTGCTTCGGAAGTGCCCAAACTATTTTCCTGCCATTACATTACTGCTCAGACATATCAATACCAAAATACTAAACAACATCCTCCAGACTTTTCTGTCATCACAGCATCCCCCTATTCAGATAACACCACAAATTTTCTGTTTATACACGTGTGGCCACATCCATAGGACATTGCAGTAAATCCATTGTTATCTCAGGCAATACTGTCAAACTTTTTGACAGTAAGAGCTGTTCGGCAGTGGAATGCACTCCCTCAGAGCGTGGTGGGGTCTCCTTCCTTGGAGGTCTTTAAACAGAGGCTGGATGGCCATCTGTCAGGGATACTTTGATTGTGATTTCCTGCATGGCAGGGGGTTGGACTGGATGGCCCTCGTGGTCTCTTCCAACTCTGCAATTCTATGATTCTATGATTCTATGAATACTGTTCTGGATGGACGCCAGTGCCTTTAATGAGAACTGTACAGTTGCAGTAGGAGAGAACTACAGAAGACATTGGTTTCTTTCGCCAAGGCATAAAGCATGTGAGCCAAAGTGGGAGTTTTCACTGTAAAGGAGCCATTACATCCAATTGAGCAATGTTCATTGAGTATACAGATGTGATGCCAACCATACATATGCTGCAATTATGGTAACATTATAAACAGTATATTTTCTTTTTGATTAGTCAAACATTTCCTTGTCTTGAGTTGATCTCTTATATCTTGGATCTTGATATGTGATTTATTTATTCAATCTCTCTAACAAACTATTTTCCTTGGTCCCAGCACTTGTATTATGTCTTGAGTGCTCACATATTGCTGACACCCATTTTTGGTTTCAGTCTGGCACAGCCAAGAGAATTTGGGCTTTGAGCCCTTTACGTATGGGTGCCAAAAACTGAGATGAGGTCTCTTACCAGTGTGAAAATAACACTGTAACAGGAGGCAGGAGAACAGAGGCATGTTAAATATATAGGGATTATCCTACTGTGTTTTGAGAACTAAATGAAATCCAACTGAAGTAGAAAAATAAAGAGTATTTTAATTTTGTATTTTTCTATCACCTTTCTATTCTTCACTGCAATTTGTACCAGGTGCATATACTGCAGTATAACACAACAACACTGCGTCCAATATGAGTGATTAACTGGTGTAGGAATTACTGTTTTCCTGCATATCCCATTCAATTTATTTCTACCTGTATTTAATATAATTAAAAATTAATGTGCCTAATCTGTACATCATGCCCATGTATCTATACAACAGACAAAGTAATTTAGATCAGGCATATTCAGCTTCTGTTTTTGTGGGATTTACTTGTCTTCCTCAGCATAAGGCTAGAACTCTCCAGCCCTCTTTATGGATCCTCAGACTCTATAATAAAATTGGCATCACTAAAGTTCAAGGATTTTGTAAGTACAAAGCAAATGTTCTGTGGCTGTATGTGGCTTCTGTTGGTTTGAGAAACTAATGTCCTACAAGAAAGATCTCTTCAAAAGACAGATCAAATGCGATCCTTTGTATTTCCTAGATTTGCATGATATATAATTAATGTACACAATTTACTTAAAACTCATAGAGACTCAGTAGCCTATTTTGGACTAAAACACTGAACAATAGTTTACAGGAATAAACGACAAGGAAACTCATTGCTGGGCAGTCCTAATTTCCTAGTGAAAACTAACCCAAATGCATCGTTATATCTGAACTGGGAACTCTGGTTGCCTTAAACTCTAGGCTATTATAATAAGTCAGTATCAGAAATCACAATGTGATCTAGGCTTGTTTCAACAAACCAAAATTTAAGCTAACCATAGTTTGACTCTTTTGGACATAATTATGAGCTGTGGTTATTTAAAAAGAGGAACCATATATTTCCAGTCTTCTCCTTGTGGCTGTGCCAGAGAAAATAGGAAACAAGGAATTAATGATCCTGAGTTGCATTCACATGATACTAAAAAAGATTTAGCATGAATTTTCAACTATTTCATTGTTTCTTTCCCATGAGCACATTTCTGTTACAGCATGATTAAATCTGGTAGCCGTCTGAAGTTGTTTCAGAGGTCTTCTATTGGGACTTTCTTGTTGTCTGTTAATCACTGTCTTATAGATACCACTCAGAATATGGAATCACTCAGAATCACACTCAAGAATGATTATCTCTGAAAGTGTCTGGAATATTTTTTTTTACACAAATAGAGATTTATTATAGCAGCAAGCAGAGGTCCTAAAAATTGCAGTAAAATATACAGTCTGTATATTATATCATAATTAAAACATACATAAAACTATTCAAAACACTGACACCCAATTTTGCTTGAAGTACAATTGGGGAAATCATTTTAATCATACTATAACCTCTAACATGCAAGTACAGATGGGGTATACAAAAATGCTAATCTGTATTAGGTACCCTCATGAAAGCCTCCTAGTATTCCTTGATCTCTGAACTTAATAAGTTTTCCATGAATAGCCATCTGTCAAATGAGAAAAAACTTTAATTATCTCCAAGAATAACAAACTCTCCCATATGTGTTACTGTATTTTCATATCTATGGGTAAGGTGTTTCTGATTTAATGAGGGAAATTAAGACACTTTGAATAGTGGTATGGTTCCCTGTTAATCCATAAAACTGCTGATCAAAGCAGTGAGATTGGACTCCCATATAAAATAAAACAGTGGGTGGCCATTATACATGCAAACTGTATATACTTATAGGGTTCTCCAGTTGATAAGTTGTTTGTTGTAACCACTCACCACAAACAGGATCCATAAAGGTCTGCCTGCCTTCACTTGGGATGGAGTGATTTTTCCAAAAAGTTGGATTTTAAAATGTGAAACACCTATTCAAAAGCATTCCCCCAATTTAAGTCTGATTCAGCTCAACATACAAAGCAATTGCTGTGTAGTTTTAATTAACAGTGACCAGCAGGGATGACAGAACAGTTAAGCATTATAAATGGCTCAACTCTGGAGTAACTTCTCTTTCCTCTCTTGAACCTTGAGTATGGTACATAAGACCTCTGCATTTCATTGTACTCTTACCCTCTACTCCCTAGTGTCCACACGTTTGAACAGAAAACAGTGGGTTATACACTGCTGCATCAAGCTACCTAGACTGGAATAAGTGGTAAAATTATGTCCTTGGGGGCTGTTTACTTTAAATCCTGCTTAAAGATACAGAAGTGGCCGAACGTTGTTTGGGGGAGGGGAACTTCTATTTCATTCTCCTACAGTGAGCCTGAATATTCAGATATTCCTGTTAGATTAGTACACAGAACTAGATGAATTGCGATTTGCCATAAGTAAGCCATAAGAAGTAGAGTCCCTCCATGTTTACAGGGGTTAGGGGCACAGGACCCCCCTGAGAGTGGAAAAACTGCAGATATCTTTAGGCCAAACCATATTTAACACACACACACACACACAATCCATAAATTCAACCCATTGTGGATTCAAATGTATAGTACACAATACATTTGAATCCATGGTGGGGAGCATGCCAGCTGCCCACTTGGCAGAGGTTCCTTCGCAAGGCAGAAGTGGAAGACTGACATAGGTTGCTGCCTCCTCCTTTGCTGTCCTACACCATTTTAAATAGGGACTTACAAGCCTTGCTATACATTCAGACTCTCTCTCAGTCTTGCGAGGCTTGCAGACAGACTGTGAACACAAGGCAAGACATATAAGAAATCCCTATTAAAAATGGCATAGAGCAGCAGCAGCGGTGGTGGCAAATAATCAGATCTGCAAAAGTTAAATCCGTGAATGTGGGGAGGACGACCGTATAATCATTTGACCCAGGCCAATGCTGGGAATCTGTAAGGGCCTAATAGTGCCTAAAGTCGTGAAATTTTGCCCCAAAAAGTATTGATTATCTCAGAAGAGGTAAAAATGAAATCCTCCTTTCCCCTAGGTTAATGAATGTTCTGCTCTGTTTAACTGATTTACCAGATGCTGTAAGGAGTAAATTAAATTAAGGTAGCAACAACCCCCATTTCATTTCAGACAAAAATAACTTACTTACTTACTTACGTTCTTTCTTTCTTTCTCTTTCTTCCTTCTATTGTTCTGTAAGGATTCATGTATTATTGTATTCTTGAGTAACTCTTGGCACAGAAAATTGGCTTGGAAACCGAGCCAGAGAAATGAACTGCAAGGCTTTTTGCAGTATTAGAATTGCCTGTGGAAAATATTACCACTTTGCAAGAACAAAAGGGGGACATGTTCAGGCTTGATACCCTTTGTAGAGAAATTGTAAATCTAGAACCCATGGATTGGGGGGGGGTGTTAATCCTTATAGGCCTATAGGCATTGATAGTTAGGGGAAGTGGCAAAATTACTACAAGATACAGGAAAGAGGCCAGTTCAGATCACTGCAAGGACATGGAAACATGAGAGGGCCTTTGGCATTGATATGTAGATTGTGAGCATTACTCTCCCATTGACAGTACAAGTCACTGTATTACTTGCTGATCAAGAGATAGTTAAGTTCTATAAAACCAAAATTACTATAAACAGGGATCCTGTTATGCAAGAGAGATCTTCATGTATAAGCACTTTCAGATAACCTATCGATCTCTCTCTCCCTCTCTCTCTCTCTGGACTTTATCAGACCACCCCACATTTCTGTTCTTTTGCTGGCATAAATTGTGGCATTTTTATGCCAGCAAAAGAACCACCACCACCACACTTACCTTGAGCAGTGTAAAAGAGGCTTCCCTGGCAGCACGAACAGAGCTCCGTTTTCTTCCAGGGTTGAGATCTCTCCGATTTTCGTGAGAAGATGCTAGCATGGGAAATTTTAAAAATGAAGCAAAAAAACACACCCCAACCCCCCACCCCACAAACGACACAAAAAGTACAGCAAAGCACAAAACACACTTTTAAAGTCTCAACAACACAACGGGTTCATAAAAGGGGCATCCCCTACCTGGCTGTCCCAATCTCACCTGGAAGTGTTCAGCTGCATTCACGTGAGTACAATGGTGCAAAGTTTCAAACGCTGGCATTGCTGGCAACAAAGCACCATGGCCGATCTATTGATGGCTTGGGCCGTCAATAAAAAAGTATGGTTTATTGCCAAGTTATTATCGCGATCATTAGACGTTCTTATGATGCCACGTCAGTATTGTTTAAACTGACCAACTGCTGTTCTTCAGGATTTCAAATGCAATAATTGAATCTGGAGCTTTTTGCATGTAAAGAAGTACTCAGACAGATAATTATGATTCTTTCCAAAGCAGCTGTGGGCAACAAACATGCACGTGCCCTTACTCTGTGCTTGAAATGGTATAAGGCTTTATCAAAACTCTTTTGGTTTCCCTTGGTACAGTCGGCCCTCTGTACCCATGATCTCTGCACCTACGGATTCTACCATCCACAGCTTGAAAATATTCCAAAATAAATAAAGCAAAAAAGCAAACCTTGATTTTGCCATTTTATATAAAGGGCGCCATTTTATTATACCATTATATACAATGGGTCAGCGTAAGAGGGGCACTCCAAAAAAGCGATACAAAGACTCCCTGAAACAACATCTCAGGCTCGGCCAAATTGATCACCAACAGTGGTCTGCCCTGGCCTCACATCGGGAAGCATGGAGACGCACTATCCACAATGCTGCAGCCTTATTTGAGAACTCACGCCGAACAAGTCTTGAAGAGAAACGACAACGCAGAAAGAATCACAACCCAAAAACATCACCCAAGGAGACCTTCTGCTGTGCTTTTTGCAACCGGACTTGTTTATCTCGGATTGGCCTTTTTAGTCATCAGCGCGCTTGCAGAAAGCGCGGGATGTGTCCTTCCTGAATCTTCGTTTGCGAAGAAAAGCCAGAGAGAGAGAGAGAGAGAGAGAGACAGAATGGGACTTGAGCATCCACAGATTTTGGTATCCACAGGGGGTCATGTAACCAAACCCCAGTGGATACCAAGGGCCCACTGTATTTCTTAGCAATTTTGCCTGAGGAGGGATGTCAAAATTTGTTTGGAGTTTCATTCTGTACAAAATCCTGTAACAACTGAGGGAAATAAGAAGAAACTCTCTTTCCCTCAAAATTTTTCACATTTTCCATCTTAAATTCACCTGAAATTTGGGTTGAGATGGAATTCTGATGGCAATTCTACCCCAAAGTAACATAGTAGTAGCTGTATTAAGGCCTTCTCTGAAAGAACTGAATCATCTTCAGTATACACTGAATAAATATATACTTGGCATTAGCAGTGCCTGACACTATAGGCAAGGTAGGTTAATTAGGAGACTGCAGATCCCTGCTTTCCCTGTTACTGAAAGCCTAATGTAGCTAAGGAGATTTTCAGACGGGATTTTTGGGTCTATATATTCCAAAACAGATCCGTTGCTGCTGCGCGGCACGGGAGCAGTTTTGGGCGATGCCGTTCCTCTGCCGAACCCCTCCGTGTCACTTCTGTGACAGAATGGAGGAAGCCGCGTCATATTTCACTCACGGGCAACAATTGTGAGTGAAATATGACGTGGCTTCCTCCATTCTGTCACGGAAGTGACACGGAGGGGTTTGGCAGAGGAACGTCGTCGTCCAAAACTGCTCCCCTGCCGCGTGGCAGCAACGGAGCTGTTTTGGAATATATAGACCCGAAAATCGCGTCTGAAAATATCCTAAATGTCCAAGGAGTGTCAGGTGTGCCTACAGAAATGCTGGAATCAAGGGACTTCTTGGAATCTTCAGTCTTGGGAACATCATTAGAGACCATGCCTGGCATGATCATTCCTTTACTTGTAGAAATATTTTTTTGAAAGTCTTGTGAAATGGCTTATTTTCCTGTCTTGCAGAAATGTAAGATTTACGGCTGCTGGCTGGTAAACACATTTACTGTGCACTGGAAAGATGGTCTCTAATTAAATGCTCATATGCTGTCACAACAGTGACAGTTACAAAATGCTTCAGCTGCTAACTCACTAAAGACCAAGTAGTGGGCAAAATGATATCAACATATGTAAAAAAATTCTGAGTTCTATGAGAAAGTGCTTGGAGAGACAGAAAAATAGAATTAATTGTTGATATATGGTGTTGCTACAAATTACCAACTATGCTAAGCTTCTTTGCTTGGGTAGATATATTTAGGGAAGTGAAAAAAATGTGGGTCTTGTTCATGTTGCCTTTCACAATCTCCCATTGCCATTTCAAATACAAAATGGATATTGCCCTACAGATCTGCGACATCAAAAAATTCTTTCCTGCTTTCAGTCCCATTTGGTGACAAAGGCAGAATATTAAATAATAAATGAATTATTCCTATAAGTGCTAACAAAGAAGGAGGATGAAATGTATTTTGCTAATATATACTGGAGAGAAGCTACTTTCACATACAAAATAACTATCAGTGGTGTTAAAAGTGGTATTATTAACTGAGGTATAAATAGATTGCTTTCTATTATTCTCTTCTGCTTCAGATGCTGTATTTCATCTTCTAGACTTTTTCTAGAGAAATCCACATGCAAATAATAACCCCCAAACCAATGGCAGTTTTGCATGGGAAAAGAACATGAGAGTAAAATAGTTCCATATCTTTGTACTGCTTGCTACCACCATGTACATCCAGAGGACCAAAATGGTGGAGACTCTGGAAGCCATGCCCTATAAGGAAAGGCTTAGGGAGTTGGGTATGTTTAGCCTGGAGGAGAGAAGGTTAAGAGGTGATATGATAGCCGTGTTTAAATATTTGAAGGGATGTCATACTGAGGATGGAGCAAGCTTGTTTTCTGCTGTTTCAGAGACTAGGATATGGAACAGTGGACTCAAATTACAGGAAAGGAGATTCTACCTAAACATTCAGAAGAAATTCTTGACAGTAAGAACTCACTGCCTAGGAGTATGGTGGAGTCTCCTTCTTTGGAGGTTTTTAAACAGAGGCTGGATGGCCATCTGTCAGGAGTGTTTTAGTTGTGTATTTCTGCATGGCAGGGGTTGGATTAGATGGCCCTGTGGTCTCTTCCAGCTTTATGATTCTGTGATTCTGTATTATATATAGATGTGTATGTACTTGTATGTCTGTATACACACACACACATGCACAGCTATATATTTTTGTATACACTGACCACCACCACCATATATAAATGGTGAATGCCCTCCAATGTTTCACAGATGAAAACCGGGGCACATGTGGCCAAGCAACATTGGAGTGAAGCCAAGATGGCAGACATTATTAATGAGGACGAGCACACAAGTTAGAAGAGGCTGCAGCCTGAGTGTACTAGGAAGGGCAAGATTCCTTCCCTCCTCTCCTCTCTACCCTGCTGAGTTAATTGGATGCAAACTACTTTTTCCCCTTGAGCTCCATTTGCAGCAATTGAAGTAAGCTCTTCAATTCAAAGGGGGAAATTGGGGGAAGTGAGAAAAACAAGGACATTTTTTAAGCTGCTGAAAAAGATGGGACAACAGAGGATTAATTGGGACCGTCCCTGCCAAATTGAGACAGATAGAGGGTATGATATTGACTCGGAACACCATAGTGTTTCATGTAACAATATTTTTGCAATATCTTTCTATTCTTCCTACTCAAAAAAACAATTATATAAACAATCATCTATTTGGGGGGGGGGTCTATTCTGTCTCTATGATATCATTTCCTAGACAACACACACACAGGGGGGGGGATAAATGAATATATGAACAGTAAATTAAACTTGCATAAGTGCTATCAAACCCAGTGAATATTAAGTGTCTCACTGTGCTTAAGAACCCAGCCCACTTTTCTGTTGTGTTCATAAGCACTTGATTCTCTCAGGAGTGGGAATGGGGAAAATGCCATCTTTAGCCCTTTATGTGTATTTCAAATTGTCTGTAGAAAATTATAACCAACTGCATGTTATAGTAATAATACTGGTATGACAATGATCCTACCAGTGCTCTGCTATCTAGTTTAGTTCTTAAAAGCAGATGAAAAATAAGAAGCGGGTCCCTATAATTCAACTGTACTTCCATCTTTGACCCACATTTCTGAGACAAATAGATTGTGATATGATTATGAAAAAAGGACAAAATCGCCATCTTGGGCCTTGTTTAGTCATCTTGATACATTTTATGAATGAACTACATTGTAAAACTACAATATCTGCTAGTTGACTTATACAGTTGTCCCTTTATATTCACTGGGGTTTGGTTCCAGGACCTCCCATGGATACCAAAATCTGTGAATACCCAAGTCCCATTATATACAGTGGCATAGCAAAATGGTGTCCCTTATATAAGATGGCAAAATCAAGGTTTTCTTTTTGGATTATTATTTTTTAAGAATACTTTAAAGTAGTGAATACTTAAATCCATGGATACCAAATCCATGGATATGGAGGGACAACTGTACAGTGAGCCCTTGGTATCTGCTGGGATTTGGTTCCAGAACCACCCTCTCATGGATACCATAATCTGTGGATGTTCAAGTCCCATTATCTACAATGGTGTAGCAGAATGTTGTCCCTTATATAAAATGGCAAAATCAAGCTTTGCTTTGGGGATATTTAAAAAATATTTTCAAGCCATGGATGGCTGAATCTGGAGATCTGACTGTACTACCTCAGTTACTGCTTATTTGAGATATGGGATCATTGCCATTTATAATTTGATGTGATTCTTTTTGTTTTCCAGTTAAAGTAATTCCAAATAGCACCTGTTCTGAGTTTAATTCCTATCTTTATTGAAAGATGTCTGTGTCATAATTCCAAATGATGAGAATCAAAACAATCTGTCTCACAAAATTAATTTAATCTAAAACACCATTTCTCAACCTTTTTACTCTGGAGTAATCCTTTCAGGTGTCATAGAATCCCTGCATAAACATTTTTATATCAACAGTCAAAAACCTTCCCAAAACCATTTTTATTCTGCAATCACAATCGCTTGCAGAACCCCTGCAACCTCTTGCAGAACCCTATGGGTTCAAAAAATCTGTCTAAACTAAAGGGAATTAAGTTAACCAATTATAGATTATTTTTCAAGCAGGGGAGTCTGCCATAAGTCTCTTGTCAGGCACTTGTCCTTCTCTTCCTCCACAAGGATGGCAAGAACTGGGGAAGAAGTTACAAGTTACCAGGGCCCAGCTATCCAGAAAGTCTCCCACTTTCAGCCTGCCTTGATGCTGGGAACTCTAAAAGTATACCCCCTAGGAGTCCCCCCCACCCCCAGGTAGCCAGTTTCTTCCTGGCCCTTAGGAAGGGAGTGGGTGAGTAAGAGAAAAGCCCCTTCCTAAAACCCCTCCCTTTCATGGACACTTGGGAATAGCTTTCCCATTTTAGTGAAATGTTGTGATGAACTTTTCCATGGATCAGAATCACATCATATGAGTCCACATTCTCCATCTTTTTCTTAACAGTGAATTGGTACTTATTTTCTGACAGTGCTCCTCTGCCACAGTTGCTGTTGTTAGCTGCCTTCGAGTTGACCTCAACTCATGGCAACTCTATGACTTAGATATCTCCAAGACCCCTAACTGCTCTGCTCAGGTCCTGCAGGCTCAAGGCTGTGGCCTCCTTACTGAGTCTATCCATCTAGAATGTGGCCTTCCTCTTTTCCTACCACCTTCTACCTTACCCAGCATTATTGTATTTTCTAGTGAGTCATGTCTTCTCATCATATAGGCAAAGTATGACTGTCAGTTTAGTCATCTTGGCTTCTAGGGATAGCTCTTCTCCAGCACCACATCTCAAATGAGTTGATTTTCTTTCTGTAAGCTTTCTTCACTCACTTCTGTACATGGTGATGGAAAATATGATGGTTTGGTCAATCCTAACTTTAGAGTTCAGTTCTATATCTTTGCACTTTAGGATTTTGTCTAGTTCTTTCATAGCTGCCCTTCCCATTCCTAGTCTTCTGATTTCTTGACTGCAATCTCTGTTCTGATCAATGATTGATCCCAAATATGGGAAATCAATAGTTACCATGCTTAAATTGATTGCATAAGGATAATATGACTTGTCACAGAAAAGCAAGGACAAGAAAAACTTCATCTCTATTACTCTGGGAATATTTTAGCACATAGATGTTAGTAGCAAAGGATCCCTGCCACACAAAAATGGTACTAATTCTGCTTGCATTTTAGTAAGTTTCTTCAGAAAAATAGAGCTCTAACCTATGACTTCGAGCAAGTGTGGTGCATTTTTCTTGTTAAAAAAATATATTAAGTAAGGGGAAAACATTTGAGTGCTGGAACCATTCAGAGAAGACTATTATTGTTCCCACAAATTATTCTTCATTAAAAAAAAAAGCTTCTAGTAAAATACATTATAAAAATGTGTTTATATTAGAACCATATTCTTTGTTCTGAAAGAACATGGAATTTAATAATAATAATAATAATAATAATAATAATATCTATCCTGCCCCTCTGCAATGTAATCGGGGCGGCTTACAGTATAAAAGTCCATAATTACATCAATACCCTAACCCACCCATCCCTTAAAATAATATTGAATTAGAAAAGATTAAAAAACATACAATAATTAAAATAGAAGAAGAAAAATATCAATGGCAGCTCAAAGGGAAAAAGACAGCCGAATCTTTGGGCCAGGATAGTTATTCAGGAAAGGCCTGCTGGAAAAGATCTGTCTTGACAGCTTTTTAAAAGCTGTCTAAGGTGGTAATATGACGGATCTTGTCCGGCAGGCCATTCCATAATCTGGGAGCGGCAGCAGAGAAGGCCCTCTGGGAGGTCACCGACAGCCTTGTTTTCATAGGTTGTAACAGATTCCTCCCAGAGGACCGAAGTGCATGGGGAGGATCATACAGGAGGAGGCGGTCCCGGAGGTAAGTTGGCCCCAAGCCATGTAGGGCTTTAAAGGTCATAACCAACACCTTGTACTGTGCCCGGAAACTAATAGGCAGCCAGTGGAGAGCTTTTAGCACAGGTATTATGTGCTTTCTTCTGGAAACATCAGAAATCAACCTGGCTGCCATGTTCTGAACTAGTTGAAGTTTCCGAGTCAAGCACAAGGGTAGCCCCATGTAGAGCGCATTACAGAAATCGAGATGGGAGGTTACTAGTGCATGTACCACAGTTTCGAGTTCCCTGATTTCCAGGAAAGGGCACAGCTGGCGTATCAGCCGAAGTTGATAACATGCACTTCTGACCATCACATTTACCTGATTAGACATCAGGAGCGATGGGTCCAGGAGCACCCCCAGACTGCAAACACAGTCCTTGGAGGAGAATGTGGTTCCATCCAGGATTGGAAGTTGTATTCCCAGACCTGGAATTTTAAGTAGTAATATCTTCATAGTAGTAGTAGTAGCAGTAGTAGTAGTATTCCTCAAAACAACCACTCTTGAGGTTTTCCTCCCAACCAGTCATATAAATGCCTGGAAATACATCCAGGCTCAGAACTGATGCCAGAGTTTCTGGACTTTATCAGATGCTCTAAAAATACTCCCACAGAGGTCAGGAGAAGGACGCCACTGTCCCGCTTCTGGCGGTTGCTACTGCATGCCCTGTCCTCCCATCCTCGTTCGTTCTTCCTTTGTGCTGGAGGAATGAAAAAGGCGCCGCTTTTCATTGATAGAGGTTTCTGTCAATAAAAAGCGGCGACTTTTCCGTCACTCCAGCACAGAGGGAGAATGAACGAAGGATGGGAGGGGGAGGGGGTGTGCAGTAGTGACCGCCAGAAGTGGGACAGTGGCGTCCTTTTCCTGACCTCTATGGGAGTTTTTTTAGAGCATCTGATAAAGTCCTCTGTTTGGCAACTCTCTTCTGCCCTCTGTCTTTACTTGTAAGGATTATTAGCTGTTTTTGCCTTTTTAAGGAGACTTTTCCAAGTTTAGTATGTTCTTTTCTTTCCTTTCCTTTTCTTTTTTGTATAAAAGATATAGAACAGAACCAAACAAAATTCTCACTCACCTATTCCTATTTGGAACTGTAAGTCAGTGAGCTTGGAACATGCTTACTATAAACAGTAAAAGATGTAACTGCTGGATTCATCGTTCTTACTCTAAAGACTGTGCCTAATTTCTTCTTGAGTGAAGCAAGGTTGTGTTTTTGCGCCAACTTTATTTACAATCTTCTTCAGCATGATGCTCCAAAGGGCTATGGCAGAGCTTGAAGAAGACAATGGCATCTATATACGTTACCGTACTGATGGTAGCTTGTTTAACTTAAGCTGTCTGAGGGCTCACACTAAGACTCTAAACTATCTTGTCCGTGAGCTGCTCTTTGCTGATGATGCTGCCCTTGTTGCCCACACAGAAGCAGCTTTGCAGCGCCTAACATCCTGGTTCGCAACAGCTGCAGAGCTGTTTGGGCTGGAAGTCAACCTGAAGAAAACAGAAGTTCTCTACCAGCCTGCACCACAGGAGGAACACCATCATCCCCACATTGCTGTAGGTAAATTTGTGCTCAAGTCCGTTCAGCAGTTCACCTACCTGGGAAGCATCATCTCCTCAGATGCTAAGATTGACAAAGAGATCGATCACAGATTAGCAAAGGTGTATAACACATTTGGAAGACTTCACAAAAGAGTCTGGAGTAATAAACACCTGAGGCGAAACACAAAAATCAGTGTGTATAGAGCCATTGTACTGTCTATTCTCCTTTATGGATCTGAAACATGGGTCACCTATCACCACCACCTACGACTCCTCGAACGCTTTCACCAGCACTGTATACGCACAATCCTAAATATACACTGGACTGACTATGTGACGAATGTTGCTGTGCTTGAGCAAGCAGGGATCACCAGCATTGAGGCCATGGTATTGAGAACACAGCTGCACTGGGCAGGGCATGTTTCTAGGATGGAGGACCATTGCCTCCCCAAAATAGTACTCTACGGTGAACTCGCCATGGGTCAGCATAAGAGGGGCGCTCGAAAAAAGTGATACAAGGACTCCCTGAAACAACATCTCAGGCTCGGCCAAATTGATCACCAACAATGGTCCGCTCTGGCCTCACATCGGGAGGCATGGAGATGCTCTATCCACAATGCTGCTGCCTTATTTGAGAACTCACGCCGAACAAGTCTTGAAGAGAAACGCAGAAAGAATCACAACCCAGAAACATCACCCAAGGAGACCTTCTGCTGTGCTTTCTGCAACCGGACTTGTTTATCTCGGATTGGCCTTTTTAGTTATCAGCGCGCTTGCAGAAAGCATGGGATGAGTCCTTCCTAAATCTTCATTTGCAAAGAAAAGCCAGTGAGAGAGAGACTGTATGCAACATGTTACTTGCTCAAACTTGTAAATATTTAACCCCCTGTCTTCTCTTTTGTGTTCCTGCTGCTTACCTGATTGTTACTGAGATGCTCAACTGTGGTCTGTAGCAGTGAGTAGTTCTTCCCTACCCATCTAATTTCTCTACCTTGCTCTTCCCCTGCAAAACACCTTTGCCTTCATTGACAAAACACAATTTATCCTGCAATAAGAGCTTTATTCCAGTTGTCCAGGGGTGCCTTACCCTGTGAACAGTTGCATACATTGCTCAAAGTCAATGGGTTATTCCACATATCTCTTGGCTTTCTAACACAGTCTCTCCCACAGGTTGAGGAGAAAATATAGTGGACAGACAGACTTGTACATGTGCAAATATCTGGTATTAGTAGTAGTATCCAGTAAGTTGAAAAAAAGTGAAATTAGAATTAAACTGAAAATAACACTAATTGTAGCTTCACTCAAAGTGAACTGAACTGAGAATTCTCCTTTCATCTCCACTTACAAGGCTGGATATAAGTATCTCTCTGGCTTTACTACATTCTCCATCATCATCATAATAAGATTGCTTTAACATTCCCCCATTATAATTGTATTCAGTGAAAGATTTTCTGTGAGGTCCCAAAATGGATTTGTTTTGTTAGCTTGAGTTCTCCTCTGTGGCATATTAATGTTTTAGTTACCAAAATTACCATATTACCTCAGCACTGAAAGAGAGAAAGGATAATCTGTGTTTATATGTACACAACTGTCTATATCTCCTACCTTTAATTTGTTGAAAGCATTATTACTTAAAACATTATTTAGCTGATACCATCCTTTTGATGTGATCTATATAAAAGTGAATATACTGAAGGTGGCTGGCATGATTGGATTTTGGGAGTGTGTATGTTGGGGAGTAAAAAGCAAAAGAGACAAAAACAAGCTTTATTTGGGGATCTTTCAGTGATTAAGCCTTGAGGCCTGATATGTTTTGCATCCTTTCCACAAAAAGGGAATGAAAATAGACTCTAAGTTGAACTTAGCCCAAGGAAAACAATTTTGCAAGCAGAGTTTTAATCATCCAGAAAATTTCTCATGGCTCCAAAGAGCAGCTTTAAATAGGAACTGTTTGGAGGCCATTAGATGCTTCTCTCCAACCAGAGAGCTAAACAGAACAAATACAGATGACATGGCATGCAAACCAAGACTAGGGGAAAATTCTGAATATTTAAATATGAAACAAATATCCCATTTGTTTTTAGTTAACTTTTATGAACAGAACAGGACCAGGTGTTGATTATTTGAAGCAACAAAAAATCATGATGAAGGTCAATATTATTGAGGGAGAAACCTCCATGACTATGTTGTGTTGACATAAAGCAATATCTGAGAATCCGTAACTCTTATGGATGTAAACAAAAATGTGAATACCTTTGGATACATTTTATTAAATATGTATAATTGTTTCATATAATGTTGTCTTTGGCAATCAATGTCCCAATACAAGGTATACATAAACAGCATCTTTTATGAATCGTGCACATGTACAGTCGTCCCTTCACATTTGCGGGGGTTAAGTTCCCCAGACCCCTGCGAATGTGAAAAATCCATGAATAATGATTGCCCTCCCCCTCTCCCGCCAAAGCAACCATGGGGCCTCCGGAGGCCCCATAGTCGCTTACTCCGGACTCCCCCATCCCTTCCTAGGCCTTCAAGGGGCCTAAGGAGATCCTCCCGAGGCCCTGTGGATGCCTCCCTGGCCCTCCCCCCTTCCCCCCAAGGCCCCGTGGAGGCTTCCCCAGCCCTACCCCCTCCCTCCCAGGGCCTTGATGGGGCCTCCGGAGGGTCTCCGAAGGCCTCGTGGAGGCCTCCCTGCTCCCTCCCAGGGCCTTCACGGGGTCTCCGGAGGGCCTCCGAAGGCCCCGTGGAGGCCTCCCCAGCTCTCCTCCCTCCCTCCCTGGGCCTTCACGGGGCCTCCGGAGCCCCCATGTCATGGTTTTGGGAGGGCGGGGGGGGCCGCCCAAAACCACGAATATCCAAAACCGCGAATGCTGAGTTCGCAAATGTGGAGGGGCAACTGTATATAAATTGGAACTGAAAGCAAAAGACTTGCAAGTGATAATCTGATCCTTCCTAGGCCACTTCTTATGTGTATGTAACTGGCAAAGGGATAGACACATGTGCACTTGTGCACCATTGGTATGTGAGGATTTCCTTTTTAAAATAGTCTTTCAACCATGTTAGCTAAATGCACAGAAGAAAAATTGAATCTTATTCTTTACCCTGTACACTAACTGTCCTTTTATACAAAGAATCTGTGTATAGCTGAGACCTCTCTACACAGCTAGAAACTAAAAAAGTAACATTGCCTATTATGTGGCCTGCAGGGACAACATTCCAGTACATCTCCCTTTCATGTGTTTAGCAATAACAAAAGCACTGATATTTCTGTACGACTTAATCAGTGCCAAAGAACTCCCTAAGGAGTTTACATTTTGCTAGCTAATTGCCCCCAACAAGGGTGCCCCCAACAAGAGTACTCATTTTACCAACCTACAGAAGGATGGAAGGCTGAATCAACCTTGGAGCCCTCTGGGATCGAACTGATAAAGTTGTGGCTTATAGTACTGGCATTTAACCACTGCACCACTAGTGCTCCTATATAGTTTATGGACTATAAGAGCTGTTTGCATCTATTTTGTGCTTGAGATCAGTTAATCGGTGTTAAATTCAGAGCAAGCAGATGCCCTTAAAATCTGCAGGGGCTTAGGAGGAGCTTCCAGTAGGCATGGACTGGATCTTCCAACATCACTGCTCCCTGAACCCTCTTCCACATAGGTTTTTTTACAATCTTCTTCAGCATAATGCTCCAAAGGGCTACGGCAGAGTTTGAAGAAGATGACGGCATCTATATACGTTACCGTGCTGATGGTAGCTTGTTTAACTTAAGCAGTCTGAGGGCTCACACTAACACTCTAAACTATCTAGTCCGTGAGCTGCTCTTCGCTGATGATGCTGCCCTTGTTGCCCACACAGAAGCAGCTCTGCAGTGCCTAACGTCCTGCTTCACAACAGCTGCAGAGCTGTTTGGGCTGGAAGTCAACCTGAAGAAAACGGAAGTTCTTTACCAGCCTGCACCACAGGACGAACACCACCATCCCCACATTGCCGTTGGCAACTCTGTGCTTAAGTCCGTTCAGCAGTTCACCTACCTGGGAAGCATCATCTCCTCAGATGCCAAGATTGACAAAGAGATCGATCACAGATTAGCAAAGGCACATCGCGCATTTGGAAGACTTTACAAAAGAGTCTGGAGTAATAAACACCTGAGGCGAAACACAAAAATCAGTGTGTATAGAGCCAATGTACTGTCTATTCTCCTTTATGGGTCTGAAACATGGGTCACCTATCGCCACCACTTACGACTCCTCGAACGCTTTCATCAGTGCTGTTTACGCACAATCCTAAATATACACTGGACTGACTGGGTAGTGGCAGCACCAGGAGGCCTAACTGCACCAGATGACACTGTTGGGGGAAGAGGTGACACCAGCCTTAGTGGTGCCACAGCCAGTGTGATACCACAGCTACCTTGGGCAAGTTACACTCTCTCTTCCTAAGAGGAAGGCAATGACAGATCCCCCCTGAGCAAATCTTGCACACACACAGAAAACCCACCCCATTATAAGTTCACCTTAGGATTGCCATAAGTCAGAAATGTTTTGAAAGCACATAGCAAGGGTTGTGGGTGGCCCTCCAGATGTTGCGTAGCAACCTGAATCAAGCACGGCCAGTGCTGAGGGATAATGCAGTCCAACATCTGTAGTGCTTCAAATCCCCCATCCCCAATTTAATGAGTCTTCACTCTTACTTGGTTATAGCAATAACTGCATCTGGATTTCTAGCAATAGTTTCTGCAGAGGAAACTGCACATGTGATCAAATGCAAAGCAGCTCCATTCAAGTATCTCAGTCCATCTAAGGAAATCCACGCGCTAACACAGGCTTACATGTTCGCATCACTTAGTGGATTAAGAACATGTACATCTGTATGTGCTTATCTCTGTTTGTACTACAGTACATCCCTTTCAATGAGACATGCAGTTGAATATGTGTCTTCCTCCCTATTCTGATGCAGCTAATTCCACTAAATAGCATTTAAATATACAAATAGGGATGGATTTGCTAGTTCTCAAGTATACTTTCTATGTCTGAAAATCTCCAGTGATGTTGTCTATTGATTTTTGTAGATCATTTTAATGGCAACTCTTGGGAGTACTCTCTTTTCTCAAATGCTTGTAGACACTATTTGTGTTAATTATTCATTAATCGTTTTGAATTATTTAATCTTCAGTTGTGATTGCTAAAGGTAGATATGAACTTCATGTCTTAGACACTGAATTAGAAAACTAACAGGAATATCTATTAACTATCTATTGGCTCCAAATAATGATTGTGTATCCCCCCTGCCAGAGTGCATGCTACTTGCTTCATCTTACTGTTTTGTCATGTTTTGATATATTTCAGCTGAATCTAAAGTCAGCCTTGGGTTAATGCTTGCCTTTATTCCACACATTTCTTAAAATTGGGGACTTTCAGTTATTTGGTACTCTTTCATCAGTTCAGGAAGTACATGGTATGTACTTACTTTAGGGATTGCTCAAGTAGAAAAGTGAACCTTATAGGCCATTTTCTAGTTCCATTTGTTTTGAATTCATCTGAACATTTTTTTTAAAATTTAGTTATTTATACCCTGCTCTTCAGCCACAAGGCTATCAGAGCGGCTTACAAATTGTTTTAAGCAATAGCTATTTACACATCTACACGGCATTAAACAGTTTCCAATGTGTGTTAGCTATTTGCCCCCACAAGCTGGGTAGTCATTTTACCGACCTATGAAAGGATGGAAGGCTGAGTGAACCTTGGAGCCCGCTGGAATCGAACTTGCAACGTGGTGACTTGCAGTACTGGCATTTAACCACTGCACCACCAGGGCTCCAAACATGTGACCAAAGTAGTGAAAGCTGAACTCCATTTGGTTTAGTTAGGCAGACTCTGGGGTCCATCTATACGATTAAAAAGAATCCGTTCGGGGGGTAAAAAATACGAATTAGGCAGTCGTTCGTATGCATACGATCCGCCTACACGATTTTTTACCTCCCCTAAACTCCGTATGACCCCCCCCTTCCCCAGCTGGCTGGAGCAAGCAAGCCAAGCAGCAGTTTTAAATCTCCCACTGCTTTTTTTTTTTTTTAAATTTAAAAAGGTACCTGCTTTGCGGACATTCGGTTTTCCCTATTTACAATGTTATATATATATTATATAATGGTGGGTGCTCTCAATTCACTTCCTTGCTAGCCATGCCCCCTGTACTTGGCCAGCCAATCAGATTACACTGCCTGTTTGTATGTGTGCGAACGGGGCCTACAGACCACCAGCCATTCGAACAGCTGTACGGATTTTATGCCGAGATCCGCTACTCCTTCTGAATGCCGAATCCATGTAGTTTATGGGGGATTCACTAGCCCCCCTTCTGAATGACACGTACGAATCCGAACAGCCATGTGTACGGAAGAGCGATCTTCCGAACGGCGTTCGTATTTTTTTTACCATGTAGACGGGCCCTGGGACTAAAGTACAGATATTAACTTTCAACTATTTCATCCTCACAAGTAAGAGCAAATAATTTCTGCAGTTTTGTCCCTGTTGCAGAGAAATTGAACATTTCTGTACAGTTCTTGCCCAGTGTTCACACATCACAAAGTTTTTCAGGAAATTATTCTGCACACTAATATATGTGAGGATTTTGTGCAAAAAGCACAGTTTTTATATAGCTGCATGCATTTTTGTGCAAGATTGCTCTATGTTGCACAAAAAAGTGATGCTGCACACAAAAAAGTCAGCCACATGGGTGCTTTTGTGTAAGATTTTTGGTATTTGATGCAACAAAACAGTAATCTTGCACGAAAATGCCATGTGGCTAAATTATTTGAACAAGATGTGCATGTTGTATAAAACCCAACAATCATACACACAATAATAGGCACATATTTTTTTGTTTTTTAATGTTCAAGATTGCTGTGTTTGGGGGCATTGTGGATAACGAACTGGAGAGTAAATATGGATTACTTCTTCGGTATATGACAATAGCAGCAAGAATATTGTTTGCTCAAACTTGGAAATGGACTGAAACACTGACTATGGAAGAATGGGTTTTTAAGATTGCTGAGTGAGCCCAAATGGCCAAATTAACATGGGTTCTAAAGGATAAGCCAATTGAACACCTTTTGAAAGATTGTAAACCATTTATGGATTTTCTGAGCAACAGGAAATCTAATGATGTAATAATCTGTGGTTATGGCTATCAGTAATTTTAGTAGTAATTTTATTCAGTTGGATCTGTAATGGTAGAATAATTCACACACACACACACACACACACACACATTTACTTCTATTTTCATTACAGTCAGGACTGGATGGTTGGAGCCCTACTGTGTTTTAGTTATACAAGGCCTGTCTAGTAAATAACGAGACTGACACTATAGCCCATCTTTATTTATATGTATTACATTTGCGTGCCAGAGTGAGACAGCTCCCACCGGCAGCCCTCCCTTCCCCCGTTGATCCAGAAATAATGATGCAACAACAATATAGATTTCACAAAATGTATTGGTACAAGTGAGATAAAAGTGGCAGAAAAGGCCACAACTTGTGGATGGTAGTTGCCTGGTTGGCGTATGAGCATGGGGGGATGGACCGGATAACCTGGCCAGGGGCTGGCCCAAGCGCCCAGCCAGCCGGCCAGCAGGTGGTTACCTGACCGGAGCACGTGACCGGAAACACATGACCAGAAACACGTGACCAGGTCATTAGGCCGCACTGTGAGGGGAGGGGGGAACAGGTCCTCCCTCCCCACAGGAAAGGTGAGGGGGGTAACCAGCCCGAAGCTAATAAGACTTGGAATCCCAAGCCCCCTAGAGCACCCTCAACTAAACAGTCCTCCATGCTCACTGCTGCCCGCACAAGTTGTTACAAGAAAATACACAAAGGCATGCAAAGATCTAGCTAATACAGAGAAATTCTAACTAGGGTGGGTAGGTTGGGTCTTCGGCTCCACAGAGCCAACTGCCTGGTGGCGGCTTGGGCTGGGAATTAATACCCAGCTGCCGGACCAGAAGGAAGACTGCAGGGTGCAGTCTCCGCCCCCTTGGCCAATCAGAGAGCCGGAAAGTCCCACTCTCTGATTGGCCGAGGTGCTCTGCAAACAGCCAATCAGGAAGGGGCAGCCCTCCTCTGATTGGCTGTTGCCTGATCCTTCTTCCATCCAGCCGAAGCTGGCCGGGAGAAGGCCCAGAAGGAAAATGGCAGTGCCCACACCGCCATGCGGTCGGTGCTCCGGCGGGGCTCCCCTGGCCGCAACCCAAGCCGCGGGTAAGTCCTGCAGCTTCCATTCTAATGCTTGCTTTCTTTAATATACTCTCTGTTCACACTCACACACTGATGCAGTTTTGTTTTCCACTGGTCAAAAAACCATCACTTGTGATGAAACCTGGATCTTCCACTATGACCCTAAGACAAAACAACAACCAATGCACTGGAAAACACCATCATCACCAAAAATGAAAAAAATGGGTGGGTTTTTTTATATATATAAAAGGTGTAATTTTGGAAGAATGGGTTCCAGAAGGCAGAACAGTGAACCAGCGTTATTCTAAGGACGTTTTGACAAAGCTGAGAGAGTCAGGAGGAAAAAAGGCCAGAACTGTGGGGTTTCATTCTTCATCAAGACAATGCGCCTGCTTACACAGCACTTTCTGTGAAGCAATTTTTGGCTGATAAAAGCATTACTACGTTTGAACATCCTCCATATTCGCCAGATTTGGCACCATGTAACCTTTTTCTTTTCCCTAAAGTGAAATTGGTGCTTAAATGAACACGTTTTGAGTCAAGTGAGGCAGTAAAGAAAAAAATGGCAGGTATGTTGAAACAGCTCTGTTCCATGCCTTTGACCAGCAGAAAACAAGACTGCATTGGTGTGTGACTGTGAACGGGTAGTATATTGAAGGGGACAAGCATTAGAATTGTAATACATATAAATAAAGATGGGTTATTATATCAGTCTCATTATTTAAAAGACAGACCTAGAACAGAATAATTTCCTGAAAGACTTCAGGATATGGGATTGCCAGGTGAAAACTGTGCAAAATTCTCACCACTATGTGATTCTTACCCTGCAGATTTTCCAAGTGTCAGGAAAACCATTTTTCAGCCAGGAACAAATAATTGTCAGTGTTCTCTACTCAGGGGTATCCATGGGCTTTCCATCTGTCCTTGGGATTTTAAAAATCTGCTTAGCTCTATGGGAACAGCAAATTGTGTTGAGGAGATTTTTTTAAAGGCTTAAGTAAAAATACAACGCCCCACACACACATCTTGCTCTGTGAATGTGTGCTACCCATTTTCCAGCACAATGAGATAGGCTACGTAAATTCACACTTTGAGTGAAGCAATTAAAAGTATCAATGTTATTGCCAGATGAAAAGTGTAGCCAGGTGTAGCAGTTTGCCAATTACTTGGTAGCCCTACATCTTTACAGTCCCAGGTAGGTAACACATGGCTGCTCTTTGGGCTTTGTTGAATCAGATCTGGCCTCAGACCTTCATGTAAATCATGGAGAAATATCAACACACTCACCTTGAATTTAATTCTAAAAGTAAAAGGAAGGCTGGTGATCTCTTACTTCAACTAAATTAAAGCCTGCCACATATTCTTTGAAAGTGTCAGGTTAATACTAGATAATTAAATTGAAGGGATGACTTCAAGCTTTCTTCATTTCAGTATTTTCTTGGAATACATTTATCCTATCTATTTCTAGCCTGATGGATTATGTAGCTTCTTTGTGTGTGTACATACTAGCTGATAAAGTTTATAACAATTTTAAAAACCAGACGTTTCTTGAGAATTCATCTCAATAACAACAACAAAACAAGTGATAAGGCAGATGAAATTAAAGAGATTCCTACCTGAGAGTAGGATTTTCAGGGATATGTAGCTCAAATTGTTATTAAAATTAAACGAGAGCTTTTAAAATGTCATTTTAACCAAATAAAATGAACGAAGGATGCCAGCTATCTTACTAGTTTTAAACTTGTCTGAATGGTGTTTTGTGCTGACTTTTGACAGTACAATGTGTAAAGGGCAGTGTGTTGCAAATCCCAGATCAGTGCAGTCACCTGACTCAATAGTGGAGAGTGTTTCAGGAGAGACAAAATAAATGATTTATTTATCCTACAAACAATTACAGCCACAAGAGATGGTGATGGTCACTTGCCTAGATAGCTTTCAAACAGAGATGGAGAATCTGCTCCCCAAGAGCAACACATAGATTGCAGCCTAGTTTAATGCTCATTGATCTCAGTTTATGGATATCAGCCCACTCTGCAAACTCTGCCCACATTTGCCCCTAGCTCTAATTCCAAACATTGCCAACTTCTGTCAGTAAAGGGCCTTACCCTTCCTTTAAAAGGAGATAAAATCATGGCCATCCCTAAATGAGGTAACTGACTTTGGCAGAAAATGCCAGTGGGAGGAATATAATGCCATCAAATTGTTGGTTGCCTACTATGCTGTGATTATATTTTTCCTGCCAGAGATGGGGAATGGTGCATATGGGATTTTCTGTTATACATGTTAAAATAATGTGGCCTGCTTAGGGATCCTATGCCACTTTGATTTGGGGAATGGGCTACCATAAATTGCTTTCCCTCTGGTAGTAAAATGTCTTTGGCTATCCCTGGACAAAATCATACAATATACTGTAGTAGATCAGTACCTGTTACTTGTGTGAGTTTGTCAAACCTCCATGATCAGACATAGTATGCTTTGGAATACAAGCTGCCTGGAAGCAACAGTGAGTGAGTCCCTTCATGATGTGTGTTGAGTGTGCCAGAGACATCTAGCTGGCCTCTTTTGAAAATAAGATACTGTGCCATGTGCTCTGATTCAACAGCACCCAAGTAATGTAAAATTAAACTGTAATAAATAAAACAAAAGATATAGTGTACAGTAAATCTTTTCCCATAAGTATATCAAAATGAACATCAGGGAAATAGAAGAATAAAGTATTGCTTGTTGCAACTCTGGAATGTTGTTTGCTAAGTATGATTCCTGGGCAGCAGGAGGCTAAGGACTTTATCAGACTAGTGTCTAAAAACACTATAATCCTGTCCTCTGGGGTATTAGCTACCCCTCTTAATCTGGTGTCATCTGGAAATTTAATAAGCATACCCTCTGTTCCCTCATCCAAGTCATTGATAAAGATGTTAAATAGCACTGTCCCAGGACAGAACCCTGTGGCACCCCACTGGTCACTTCTCTCCAGGATGAAGAGGAGCCTTTGGGTTTGGTCAGTCAACCAATTACAAATCCACCTAATCTTAATTTAATCCAAAGAGTTTACTTTTATGAGAGATGCAGATCTACTGGATCGAATTGGTTTTGCATTATTGCCAGGAAGCCAGCTCAGCTTGAGGATATTACTTCCTGTCTTAGCTATGAATTGACCTCTTAATACTCTTATGTAGCCAGATCAGATTGGCAAAGAATAAGATACAGGTATGTTAAGAGCACAGTCCGCAGTAAGTACGTAGGAGTAACTTCAATAATTGCAGGCAAATGCCTTCCTGGTTTCCTCAGGAAGAAGCTTTTTTTTTATTATTTTTTAAAAAAAGCAAAATTGTGGATTGGAAATCAGGAACATTAAGAAACTGTAGACTCTCCATCACTGGGGTTTTTTAAACAGAGATTGTTTGCAAGCATGCTGTAGGTGATGACTTCCTACACTGGATGGAGGTTAGAGTAGGTGACCTTTGGAGTCCATTCCACCTCTACAATTCTATGATTCTGTAAAAACAGCTGTGGATAGACAGAGAACAGGGTATTAAAAAACTAATGCCTTGTGGATATTTTTGAAACTCTGATCTCTGAAATTTCCCCTTTTGCTCTGAACATATTTGAAGCAAATACTTAGTTCATTCCTAATAAGGCCATGTTAATATGGGAGGAACTATATCAAATTTTGGGTAACCAAGATATTCTAATAGTCCTGCACTCTTAACTTGATTGCATTTTAAACTAATTGTATACCTAATTTATTTTTCCTAATTTTATCCAATACATAATTATTTCTTATTGTTCCCTTCTTTTTTATTGTAAACCTAGGAAGCCATACCACTCCTAATAGGACGTAAAAAGGCACTTGTGATTTTGGTTATCATGAAGCAGGGTGACTAGATGATTAAAGGGATGGGAAATGTAATAACGTTGCATTTTATTCTGAGCTGTTCAAAAAATTATGCAAAGTATGCAATTCTCCCACTTAAAATGTTTTACAGCAAGAAGACTTTTCTCAGTTGTTAAAGATGGAGGAAGAGGCAATGAAGTATGTGTTTAAAAGTCAGGACTTTGCATTCTTAATGTAGTTAATCCCAAGAGGTGAATAGAAAAACAAGGACTGATGATTAATTTTAATGCACCTAGAAGAAACTGACATTGTATGCATCCATTCAGCTCATTGCTGAATGTTTGCCTTAAAGTTATGCTGGTACATTCAAGTTGAATGCAGCTGAATATTAGATATTTGACACAGTAAAAGTATAAAACATCCTTGTATATAAGGAACCCAAAAGGGGGGGGGAGTGTTAGATGGAAGAACTGATAACTTCAACATGCCTGGGTTCTGAAATCTATACCAAGGGAAACTCTTGCATGCAGCAGCTGCTGCTGTTCTATCTTCAACAGAGTATGCCTCTTGTTTTGTTTTCAAGTTACTTTATACCAGAAATAAATTAGTCTCAAGAGGTTGGGAAAGTTGTGGGAGGGTGTTTTTTTTGTTTTGTTTTTTACTGTGAATCATATGGGCATGTTGTCTGGGTAATTCTGGGAGTTGTGGTTTTCAATCTGTGGTTGGGCTTACTACAAGAAATACGGTAGTTGTTCCAGAACTCACTGAGGGTTCCTTTCCTTTGTATTTTCATCATTTGTCCCTCTTCCACTTCTACCACATTTTCCTCCTGTTGATGCATCTTTTACTTTTATTTCTGTGAAATTATGAAATGTTCTTGGTTTTGCCTGGGTTACATCAGCCCTCAGTTTGATTTATCAAAGCCTTGACATGAAATTGCAAAGATGTCAAACCTTAACAGGCTGTACATTGACACATTGTGCTTACTCTCTCTGAGTGAAGCCATGGCTGCTGGCTTCACCCCTAGACACAGCCTCTACCATTGTCATGATGGAATTTGCCCCACAGCTATGTGGAGATGTCCCACTGTAGTTGTTATTTTATTAATTTATATCCTACCTTTCTCCCAATAATGGGACTCAAGGTGACTAACAACATATTTAAAACAATTCAAATTAAAACCAGTACAAAAGCATTAATAAAATAATAAATATATGATTTTAAAACAATTAAACAATTTATGAAGTTAAAACATTAAACATTAAAATATTAAAATGCATTAAAGGACTATACAAGTCTTAAAAACACACTGCACAGCATTAAAGCCCAACCAAAGTCAATTTGTAAAAGCCTACCAGCACAAAAATGTTTTGACAAGCTGACAGAAAGAGAGCAAGTAGGAGGCCATCCTGACCTCTCTAGGGAGGGAGCTCCATAGTCTGGGAGCAGCCACCGAGAAAGCCCTCTTCCTTGTTCCCACCAAGCAAGCCTGAGTCATTGATAAAGATTTGAATAGCACTGAGCCCAGGACAGAACCCTGTGGCACCCTAGTAGTCACTTCTCTCCAGGGTGAAGAGGAGCCATTGGTGAGCACCCTTTGGGTTTAGTCAGTCAACTAAATACAAAGCCACCTACCAGTAGCATTGTCTAGCCCACATTTTACTAGCTTTTTTGCAAGAATATCACGGGGGCTTGTCGAAGACCTTACTGAAATCAAAATGTGCTATTGAAATCAAGACAGCTTTCCCTTCATCTACCCTGTGGCATTACTAAGGCTGGTGTCACCCCTCCCCTGATGATGTCACCTGGTGTGGTTTGGCCTCTCCACACACCCCAGTGCCACCGTTGCATCTACCAAGCTTGTAACTCTATCAAAAAAAAAAAAGAAAGAGAGAGAGAGAGAGAGAGAGAGAGGAGTAGTCTGGCATGACTTGTTTTTGAGAAACCCATGTTGACTTTTATTGATCATGACATTCCCTCCTAAGTGCTTGCAGATTGTCTGTTTAATTATCTGCTCTAGAATCTTTCATGGTATTGATGTCAGGCTGACTGGGTGGTAATTGTTTTGGTCTTTTTTTGTTTCCCTTTTTGAAGATAGGAACAATATCTGCCCTCCTCCACTCTGCTGGGACTTCCTCTGTTCTCCAGGAATTCTCAAAGATTATTGCCAGTGGTTCTGAGATTACCTCTGCCAGTTCTTTTAATACTCTTGGATGTAGTTCATCTGGCCCTGGAGACTTGATTTCATTTAGAGTAGCCATGTATTCCTGTATTATTTCTTTACCTATTCTGTGCTGCATTTCCCCTGCTGCATCGTTTTCTCCGTCTTCTCCAGGTTGAGCAGGTTGTTTTCCTTTGGGAAGAAGCCTAAGACAAAGAAGGTGTTGAGTAGTTCTGCCTTTTCTCTGGCCCCTCATAGCATTTCACCATCTTCTCCGCACATCGGCCTACCATTTCCTTGTTCTTCCTTTTGCTATAGACACAGCCAAAAAAAGCCCTTTTTATTGTTTTAACCTCTCTAGCAAGCCTGAGCTCATTCTGCACTTTATCTTTTCTGAATTTCTCCTTAATACATACACATACACAATAATAAGTCTAATTAAACAGGAATACTATTTAAAATAGATCTATCCAGAGTTTACATAATGGTTATGGCTAATTAAAATCCAGATAACTCAGACTGGAAGGTGCCTGTATTTGCAAAATGCCCAGACTTTAACTTTGAAATGTTTCTAACAAACCAAGAGTGCTTAGAACTACAAAAAATCTAGCGTCACCTACTGGATTATTTACATATTGCTGTGTGCCTTCAAGTCATTTTCGAGTACAGTCGGCCCTCCATATCTACAGATTCTGCATCCATGGATTCAAGCAACCACAGTTTGAAACTATCTCCTCCCCAAATAAAAAATTCCAAAAAGCAAACCTTGATTTTGCTGTTGTATATATAAACTATGCTGTTGCATAGTACATTTTACTATGCCATTATATATATAATGGGACTTGAGCATCCATGGATTTTGGCATTAACAGGGGGATCCTGGAACCAAATCATAGTGGATATTGAAGGCCCACTGTATAGGCAAGAAATATACTTCAGTTTATGCTCATGTGGGATATATCTTATGCTCCATTCTTTTTCTTTCCCAGTTGCTAAGCTGGTATTTAAATAAATAAAGCCATACAAGTATATTCTTCATCCATAGCTGATCTGCTCTTCGTCATTATGAGCTTGTGAAAAATTAGGGGAGGATCAAACCTTCTGTTTTGCCCTTCTGAAATCACAAGGGGCATGCCCAGTCTAAGACCAGATAAGCAAGAGGAAAGATTTAGATTTGAAATCCTAGCCAATAAGCACCTTGTTAGGGTTAAACCCATCATCAATTTCTGCATGGCTTAAGATTTTTAATTTACTTTATGCTGGTGCAAACTGATTGAGTTATCTTGGATCCTTTAAGTGGAAAGCCATTACGCTGAATCCAAAGTTTGTGTTAAGTGATTAAAAATAGACTCCATCCATGAATCAGGAGTTCTGTGAGTGCACATGACCTTCAATGAGTAGAAACTCCTTTGATTCAAAGAAGGGAAATTTTGGGTACAAACCACTAGCTGCAAACAGATGATGTTAACTGTTTATGTGTATTCATAACAATACTGAAATATTAATTACCAGTGCAGGCAGCAAAATTGGTGGCCATGATTTAATGCAATTTCAACCAGAGGGCATTGCTTTGAATATGGGTGATCTTTATTCAAATCTGTACTACATTTCCGGGCAGATCACTAGCCATCAGCATGACGCATTTGGTTTATTAGGGAGTGGATTCTCAAAAACCCAAAGATCCTTAAGAAAGGAAGGATATATATGTAAGTGATAAAAATAATGACTGGAAGTCTAGAACTTCAGTTCACAAAGGGTAGATGACTTCCCAAGCACTCCAAATGTTTTTGGATAAATGGAATTATTATTTATAGCAGGGGCAACCCAAATTTGGGGCAGATGAGATACCTCACCTGAAATCTTGGGCCAAGGCACCCTTCCTACTAGGACCATGAACTTCAGGTGAGTTATAGTTAGATGAAATTACATAAGGAGTACCTAAGTGAGAAGCAATGTGAATTAATATTCCTGCATAGCATGTTATAATTGTTTGAGCATTGGACTACAACTCTGGAGATCAGGGTTCAACTCTCGGCTTATTCGTGAAAATCCACTGGGTAACCTTAGGCAAGTCACACTCTTTCAGCCTCAGAGGGAGGAAAAAGTAACTCCCCCTGAACAAATGTTGCCAAGAAATCCCCATGATAGGGTCGCCTTAAGGTCACCATAAGTCTGAAACGACTTGAAGGCACACAACATAAAGTGAGCTTTACTGTACAGCAATTTTTTAAAATGTCATTGGAATCATGATTACTATATTTTATAGTTTTATGTCTAGCTCTTTTCAGGGGACCTATAGTTTTTCTAGTGAAAAATGTCACTGAAGATGACTGTTTCCTGGAATCTGAACTTCAATCATAGGAAATGTGTTATACTAAACAATTTCAATTCTCTTTCAATGCCAATATTTTAAATAAAACTAGAATTGTGCTTTTGAGGAGAAGCAAGCTGAATATCCCTTCAAAAATATGGTGGGTAATAACAGTAAGCAAGAAGATATTTACAATACATGTGCACCCTGCTATTCTCTCATCTTCTATTTCTGTCTAAAGGATCTCCTTGGTAACTCTTCCTCTTGAATAGTTTTTGCAGTAAGCATCACCAGTCATATTTTGTGGAGTGTATTTCTACTTTTATGCATTTGGTTCTTGTGTACAGAAAAATATTGAAAAATACAACTTTCTTAGAGGAATTTGAGCTTAGGTATCTTCTGGATAATCCATTTTACATACCTTTTTATTTACTAAATAAATTAAGCACTGCAGATCAGGCATTTATCTTAACACTATTGCAAATAAGGGGAAATGAACTGTGCTCAGGTAGCCCAATCTGTGAAGTGAACCATTGCTTATGAACATCTTAATCTGTGGTGATGGATGCCAAATAGAACAATTTAAACTTTAAAGTCACCTTGATGTGATGTCTATAATTGAGGTAGTTTATCATATGTATTTAGACATGTATGGTGTATGTAGGGTGGCTATGTAAGAAGGCTATGTAAAAAGTTTTTTTGGGGGGAATCATGCATTAATAACAAAGACATTAAATATAGATTACCTCATGAACCCAGAACTATATCTTTTAAATATGCTACAAACAATAGATATGCAATCAGAAAGAAAATAATGGAGAATTTTATTTTACATGGTTTCTGCAGCTAGGAAAGTATTTGCAAAACAGTGGAAAAGTCCAAAGATTCCAACAGAAGAAGATTGTCTCCTTAAGTTATATGAGATGTATGAAATGGGGAGATTAACAATAGCATTGGACGAGAAAACATTAGGAAAATATAAAGAGGATTGAAAAAGTATATTACCCCATTGAAAAATAAATGGTGGAAATTAGCAATAATAAGCCTGGAAGATTAAGCTTAAATAAGTAAATAGGTTTGGGTTTTTTATAACAAAGTGTTTAAAAAAAAACATGTCATAGAGAGGACAGATAAACAAATTAAATGACAAGTGACGAGGGGATGATGTACAGTACATCAAATTAACACCACAACTGGGAAATGAGTAGAAAGTGGAAATGTGTTGCCTTGTTTTGTATCTTAATTGTTTTGTTTTGTCTTATTTGTACAATTAATGTGTCATTGTTTAAGTGTGTAGATTTTATTAATGTAGGCAAAGTTCTGTAATAAAAAAACTATATGTATTTAGACAGACTTAACACAAGAAATAGCCAAAAAGTTTGCAAAATAATAATAGTAATAATAATAATAATAATTATTATTATTATTATTATTATTATTTTTAAAGTGTATGAATCTTTGGAAATATTTTGAGGGCTTCTTTACAATATTATACAGTTCTTATACATAAGGAATTAAAGCAAAACTTGATTTAGATTGCCAGCATCCACATACATTTGGTAATGAACTGTACCATGTGAAAACTTCATATGCGCAATTACTGCATATCAAAAGCAACATGTGAGCTTCGTTCAAATTGTTATAGAGAAGGAATTCTCTTTCATGTATAAATTTTATAATTGGTGAAGTCACTCTGAATGAAGTGGTTTGAATGCAAACTCAGGTCAAACTAGGACAGACTACTTTTGATTTTAAAAACATTGCCCCTTCCTCCACTGATAATTCCAGACAGGGATTTGTGGTAGATTGGGTGGGAAATTAAGAAAGAACTTGGCAGAACACAATTGGAGCTACAACAGGTTTTTAATCAGAGACAGAATCAAGCCAGAACCTGGTTGGACTCTGTACAATCTGACAATCTTTCTCAATGATGCCAGCAGCAGCCAATGAACCAAAGGAGGCATACGGAAATATACACTATACAGTTGCATCCAGCCTTAATAATACTTGGAGAAAACCCAGTAGGATGTAAGTTTAATTCTAGCTCATACTCTAGCCACTTGAGGGTCCCATATAGGAGAAAAGCAGGATATAAATAAAAGTAAATAAATAAATAAATACATAAATAAATAAAGATAATTATACGCTAGGACTAGAATTGATAACCCATGGTTTTGTGTACAGCTGCCCCATGTGTTGATCAATCACTGGAACTTCAGTTCCGAAGATTTTCCTCTATAGTAAAGTATTCTCCAGCTCTGTCATGGCCCCCCTCAGCCAGAGTAGACATTGCCAAGCTTGAAAAGGTTGCTTTTTGAACTATGTGTTTCTATGTGCCTTCAAATGGCCTGTCATCTTATGGTGAGTGACTCCATGGATTTTTCATAGAGTTTTCTTAGGCAAGGAATACTCAAGAGGTGGTTTTGCCAGTTACTTCCTCAGAAATATAGCCTACAATATCTGGTATTCCTTGGTGGTCTCCCATCCAAGTACTAACCAGAGCTGACCCTGTCTAGCTTCCAAGATCAGATGGGATCTGGTGCCTTTAGGGTTGTACTAGATCTCACAAAATATTGGCTGGGTATTGGTAAAGGTTATTTTGCAAACAAAAAAACTTTTCTGGGCTCTGGAACGCTGTATTCTAAATGAAGAGGAAGCCTGATCAAAGGCTTCCTGCTTGGGCTCAGACTTACTTACTTACTTACATATTATTCAGCGTATACCCTGCCTTTCTCCTGCCAAGGGACCCAGGTAACTGCACTCTTTCAGGTCTTTTTGTTTCAGTATATTCTTCAGCTTTGTCGCTCAGTTTCTGACTCTCTCCTAACAGTCGCCTCTGCCTCTGCTTTGACAATAATAAAATCATAAAGTTGGAAGAGACCACAAGAGCCATCTAGTCCAACCCCCTGCCATGCAGGATTACACAATCAAAGCATTCCTGACAGATGGCCATCCAGCCTCTGTTTAAAAAAATTCCAAAGAAAGAGACTCCACCATAGTCCAAGGCAGCACATTCCACCGTGGAACAGCTCTTGCCACCAGGAAGTTCTTTCTAAGGTGAAGGGCAACTAAAATGGTGAAAGGTCTGGAAACTATGCCTTATGAGGAGAGACTGAGGGAGCTGGGTATGTTTAGCCTGGAAAAAAGACGGTTAAGAGGCGATATGATAGCCCTGTTTAAGTATTTGAGGGGATGTCATGCTGAGGATGGAGCAAGCTTGTTTTCTGCTGCTCCAGAGACTGGAACACGGAGCAATGGGTGCAAGCTCCAGGAACAGAGATTCCACCTTAACATGAGGAGGAACTTTTTGACAGTAAGAGCTGTTCGGCAGTGGAACACACTCCCTCGGAGCGTGGTGGGGTCTCCTTCCTTGGAGGTCTTTAAACAGAGGCTGGATGGCCATCTGTCGGGGATGCTTTGATCAAGATTTCCTGCGTGGCAAGGGGGTTGGACTGGATGGCCCTCGTGGTCTCTTCCAACTCTGCAATTCTATGATTCTATGATTCTTTTCATGTAGTTTGAGTCCATTGCTCCATGTCCTTGTCTCTAGAGCAGCAGAAGACAAGCTTGCCCCATCCTCAGTATGACATCCCTTCAAATATTTAAACATGGTTATCATGTCACCTCTTAACCTTCTCTTCTCCAGGCTACATATACCCAGTTCCCTAAGCTGTTCCTCATAGAGGATGGCTTCCAGACCTTCCACCATTTTGGTTGTCCTCCTCTGGACACCTTCCAGGTCGTCCATATCCTTCCTGAATTGTGGTGCCCAGAACTGGACACAGTATTCCAGGTGATGTCTGACCAAAGCAGAATAGAGTGGCTTTTGATCTTTTGATCTAGTGTCCCTTGATCTAGACACTATATTCCTATTGATGCTGCCTAAAATCGCATTGGCTTTTTTAGCTGCCACATAACACTGCTGACTCATGTTCAACTTGTGGTCCACTAAGATTCCTAGATCCCTTTAGCATGTACTGCCATCAAGCCAGGTGTAACCCATCCTATATTTGTGCATTTCATTTTTACTGCCCAAGTGTAGTACCTACATTTCTCCCTGTTGAAATTCATTTCGTTAGCTTTGGCCCAGCTTTCTAACCTGTTAAGGTCATTTTGAGTTCTGATCCTGTCCTAGAGTCATAGAGTTGGAAGAGATCACAAGGGCCATCCAGTCCAAACCCCTGCCATGCAGGAATACACAATCAAATCACTCCCGACCGATAGCCATCCAGACTCTGTTTAAAAACTTCCAAAGAGGAGACTCTACCACACTACGAGACACTGTATTCCACTTCTGAACAGCTCTTACTGTCAGGAAGTTCTTCCTAATGTTTAGGTGGAATCTCTTTTCCTGTAGTTTGAACACATTGCTATGTGTCCTAGTCTCTGGAGCAGCAGAAAACAAGCTTGCTCCATCCTCTGTATGCCATCCCTTCAAATACTTAAACATAGCTATCATGTCACCTTTCAATCTTCTCTTCCCAGACTAAACATGCCCAGTTCCCTAAGCCACTCCTCATAGGGCATGGCTTCCAGACCTCCCACGATCCTGGTCACCCTCTTCTGGACACATTCCAGCTTCTCAGTATCCTTCATGAATTGTGGTGCCCAGAACTGGACACAGTATTCCGGTATTCTTGTAAATAACATTTTTTTTCTATTTCATCAACATACTGGAAGAACAACTGGGATGCTAGGGTCTGAAAATGTGGAGAGACAAGCAGTATAGAAATACTTGATTAAACTCAAAAGTAAGACATAGCATTAAGTAGTTCTATAATCTGTGGGTTCAGTAGGTAGTCTCTGAAAGCATTGTCTCATGCATTACAGTAAAGCAGATGTGTTTTCAGGACAATATACAACATCTGCCACATTCAAAATGTTCCATTTGTCTTCATTCAATGAAAATGTGGAATTTTTCAGATTTACCGGCAGTTTTTTCTGAGTTTATTATTTCTTTGTAGGCAGGTATTGAACATTTCCCTGAATACAGGTTTTACAATTCCATAGTTTTTACAATGTCACTGCACAAATGCTTACAATGTGGATGTACTTCACACTGAACACAGGCATTGTCATGCAATGTAAGTTTAGTGTCGTTATCCCTTCATATTCGCTGGGGTTTGGTTCCAGGACCACCATGGATACCAAAATCCGTGAACACTCAAGTCCCTGGGGTATTAGCTGCCCCTCCTAATTTGGTGTCATCTGCAAACTTGATAAGAATGACATTATAGGAAGAAAAGAAGCAAGTTAAGACAGAGCTGTCATTTTTGGTGGCAGCCTTACGTTTCTTCTAAAGTAGCATTCTACTCTAAAACTCTAGCCACTAGTGATATATAAAAGCATATTCTTTGAAGGCTGAAGGGGGAGATATATGCCTGTGGTACTGGGCTAGCCCCATTCTTGGTTGCGGTAGCTTCTTCAAGCTGTTTGTAATTCAGAGTGGGGCTCACACTGCATGTCTGCTATTCCCCTGCCCTCCCTGCCAGTTCCTCTCCCATACTCCTAAAGTAAAAGAAGAAAGGAAAAAAGAGCTCATACTTTAGCGCAAGAGTAGATGCCAACTGGAAGTGGAGGGGCATCTAACATTTGAGGGGCCACTTCCCAGAAAATGCCCTCTTCTCTTTGGAATGGACAGGAAGTCCGGTCCCTCCTTCTGCAAAGTAAGGGATCTTTTTCAGCATGGGGTAGAGGGAGGACTAGCAGGAAAGGAAGAAATTGTAATTGGGCCTCTTGAGTGTTATTGCTGAACACTTGAAAAACACCTCTCAAGGTTTGTGAGTGTTCAACTGCAGCACTTGAAAAGCCC